>FR997746.1:9612780-12234835 GCA_905475445.1 Ochropleura plecta
GGTTTTGAGACTTGAAAACACAAACGAGTTAAGGGAATTGCAACGAGAATGCGAGACAAGTAATAAAGATAATGTATTGACAATGTTTTGATAGGTAAGAAAGTTCTTACTATTTTTGTTCTTGTCAGATTGACGGATGGACGGCGGCTGGGTTGGTTTGAGGTTCTCTCCCTCAAACGCCCGGCCACCTCCTTCGCTAGCATGACTGCTTCGCAGAAAGAGGTGACCGCTTTCCATTCTCTCTCGCTCCGGACCATGGACTGAACCAGGGCCGGACGCGAGAGATCGCCGCCGCCGATCGCCTCTACGAGGGCACGGCGGTGCTCCGCCCAAGCTGGGCAGACCGCCACTGTGTGCTCCACCGTGTCCTCCGGGCGATCGTCACAATGGTGACACCCGGGCGCTTCCTCCCGCCCGATGATGTGCAGGAACCTCCCGAAACTTCCGTGTCCGGTGAGGACCTGCGTCAGGCGGTAGGTGAGGACGCCATGACGCCTCTCCAGCCACTCCTCAAAGAGGGGACTTACCGCCGCTATTGTGGCGTGCCCTGCACGGGGTTGCGACAGTCGCTCTCTCCATGCCACCATGAGATCGCACCGGAGGTCTGTCCGCTGGGCGGCAATTTGCCGCGGCAGCAGGGATTCCCCCCGGTGTAGTACCTCCACGCGCCACTCGTGCAGGCGCGCGAGGACTATCGCCTCCAGATCCCACGGTAGCAATCCGGCAAGGAGGCTCGCCGCCTCGCCGGAGATCGCGCGGTAGCCCCGGATCAGCCGTATGGCCACCACTCTTTGGGGCGCGTTCAGGTAGTGGGCGGCGAGCCGCCCTAGAGAACGCGCCCATACCGGGGCCCCGTAAAGGGCCATGAACCGCACGAGCCACTGCCTGCCTGCGTTACGGATTGTTCGAAAGAGATATCGTGGCTCCGAAACACAAAGGGCAAAAGAAGGAATATAGATGGCCTTTAGTCAGCAAAAGTCTGAAAGTCCTTCCCGCTTCGAACAGAGCGGGGGAAGTTAGTTGATGATTTCCCATCCCAAAAAAGGATGCAAGGAAGCGGATATTTGTTCAAAGAACAGAAATAGACGATACAAAGCGAACAAAATCTGCCTTGCAAGAACTGATGGTGAGGCAAACTTAGCAGATAAGTTTTCGTTTCGTCTAATAGTGTTACTGATTTATAAGATATTTTTTTTATGATAATTATAATAGGTGTAAAAAGGCCCAAAACGAATCCAAAAGACAGTTGTCCTCTGTGTTATTTCGATCTTGCGTAGATTTCCGTACCTCAAAACATAAAAACTCTCTGTCTCCCATTTGGATCGTTCTTTTTTGTCGTAGGTATTTAAGATTATCAAATGAATCCTTCCACGCTGGGGGTAGCATAAAAGATTGTCCAACTTTTTCTTACTAAAACCCATCCATGTTCTTTCGTTCTTCTTGATGACATACACCCTCATTGTAAAATCAATAAGAGAAATACAAAGAAGAGCGGCCAATTACAAGTCGAACTCGGATCGTGCACAAAGGGTCACGTACCATTATCTATAAGAAGCCCTCCCTTTTTTTTGCGGATGGGAAATTATCAAATAACTTCTCGGGGGAGTGTCAGACTTGTACTGCCTAAAACCCACCCATGTTCCTTCTATTTATTGCCCATGACTCTTTCTTTTCATTGCTCTTTCACTCTTTCGAACGACCCGCAACCCCGGCAGGGTGGGAGCCCCTTTAGATATTTATTTTATTAAGTTTATTAGTATATGTTGTTATAGTGGCAACAGACCAACTTGATCTATGAAAATTTCAACTGTCTATCTATCACGGTTTATAAGATATAGCCTGGTGATAGACGGACGGACAGTGGAGTCTTGGTAATATGGTCCTGTTTTACCCTTAGTGTAAGAAATCTTAAAAACACCTCAAAATTTCATCATCTTCACTTAAATAAAATGATCCCCTAACTCCCTTAAGACGATCTTTAAAAGGGGAGAATTCCCGACCATTTTCTTTTGACTCACATCTAAATTCTCCGAGATTGCATCTAATGATTGCCCCATATTTGTTTCCTTTTTTCAAAGCTTACGTTATTTGGCAAAACAGCCCGTGTGAGTCATTCCCTTTACGATTTATGAGCCCTTAAATTTTTACGCACTTCCGAGTTTTTAAGTGTTCGTCTTTATGGTTTTTTTTTAACTCTAATAGGATATTGTGAAGATTGGTGGTTTCTTTCATCTTTTAATATTATATTCTTTTCAACTTTTATGTTAGATTTTGTTTTATATCCTTACTAATATTATAAAAGCGAAAGTGAGTTTGTTTGTTTGTTACGTTTTCACACCTAAATGGCCGAACCGATTTTAATGAATTTTGGTACAGAGATAGTTGGGACCCTGGAAATAGACATAGGCTTATTTAAAAAAAAAGCGAGAAAAGGGGGAGAAGGAGGAAAGAAAAGGGGAGAAAACATTTACATTTTTTTCGATCATCACGCTGGTTTAAGTTAGCGTTATCCAAAAGTAACTATGCCACGCGGATAAAGTCGCGGGCGGAAGCTAGTTTTAAAATAATACAACAACACGCCTGTAAACTCCGAAGAATTAGGCAGAGATGTGCCTAATAGATATACAACCACATTTCGCCAGTTATGTATTAAGTCCTATGTAATAGGAGCGAGCCCATTGCCATCGAACTGGAACTGGTTGATACTGGTTCTCAGCTCTATAAAGCCCTCGCCTAACGGCTCAGGCGTAAAATCCGCCTCGGCCGCAATGACAATGTTTCCTCACTTTAATCAAATTGTACTATTTCTACATTTATCTCTAAAAGTTCTCAAAGAGGTTCCGAAGGTTCCCAAGGTAAAAATATATTTATGAAATATTTAAACCGAAAGCTAGTTGTTATTCTGCCATAGATAAAACAGCAATAAAATTGCACTAAAACAACAAAATTAATGATGAACTTAAACGACTGCATTTAACACGCACGACACAAAAGCCACGATAAATTTCCATAAATGATTTTGCACCAATCAAACAAATGTGAACATGCATTACCGATTCGAGAGCACGTGATTAACATATCGATAAAATTCATCGAAACAACCCTAGTCCCATATGTGACAATGATTCGAATTAAGCAATACTCTGTTGTGGTCCTGCCACACAATGAGTTGTCGGTGCGAGTGGGGAAGCAAAATTTTTTTTTTCAAACTTTGCCCTACACTAGGAATCTCTCCTGTATTGTGGATGCGTTAACAAACATTTAAAATCACATACACAAACAGCCAGACCCGGAACAAATATCTGTAGGCCATACAAACATTTGTTCCGTGCGGGGATCGAACCCGCGACACGTAGCGCAGCAGTCGATCGCTCAGCCACTGCACCAACCGTGTTGTCAAAATAAAATCAACGCTGCTAGAAGATAAGCTCGTTACTAAATAATGACAAGTACGGGGTCATAATTAACTAATAATAATAACCAGGCTTAACGTGCTTTCCGTGCTTCGGAAAGCACGTTAAGCCGTTGGTCCCGGCTGTCATTTGTAGATCTTTGACAGTCGTTACAGGTAGTCAGTGTCCCAAAAGTCTGACAACCAGTCTTACCAAGGGGTATCGTATTACCCAGTACTAACTGACTGGGTTGTGGAGGTCAGATAGGCAGTCGCTCCATGTAAAATACTGATATTCAGCTGCATCCGGTTAGACTGGAAGCCGACCCCAACATAGTTGGGAAAAGGCTAGGCAGATGATGAATAATAACCAGACTAAATCAGGCGGGAGGAAACGCCCGGGTGTCACCACTGTGTCGTTTGCCCGGAGGACACGGCGGAGCACACTGTGGCGGTATGTCCAGCAAAGCAGGAGCACCGTTGTGTCCTCGTAGAGGCGATCGGTGGCGGTGATCTCTTGCGTCCGGCTGAAGCAGATACTTCCTTCCGCGAAACAGTTATGCTAGCAAAAGAGTTGGCCGAGCGTTTGAGGGAGAGGACCTTAAATCAACCCAGCCACCATGGGAGACGCTCCGGGCGTCGTGCGCCGCGAGACGACTCTCGGCCACCCTAGATGCGGGTCTGGGGACAGTTCCATGCGCGCCTCAAAGAGATGTCAACAAAGCAGAGAGGCCTGCTAGAGCTACCGCCTGCCGGGGTAGCGGGCTGTTCGAAAGAAATTAGAGAGGTCCGCGGTGCTTCGGAACATAAAGGGCAAAAGAAGGAACATGGGTGGGTTGTAGTCAGTAAAAGTTTGTCCCCCCGCCTCGCCCAGAGCGAGGGAAGACTTACTTAATGATTTCCCAGACGCGAGAAAAGGTTAAATTATCTGGGGATGCGGGTTGTTCAAATGCAATACCGTGGCCTCAGAATACAAAGGGCAAATAACCCTCCTTTGCGGTGCGCAGTCGGGTAAAAAAGGAACATGGATGGTTTTTAGTCAGTACAAGAACAAGTTTATAACTTTTTAGTATGTTTGTGACGTCGTGAGTGCGTTGCATTGCTCTTTTGGCACTCATTGCGTTACAATCATTACGTAGCGACAACGCAACGTACCGGTTACACCCGTGTGGCTACACTCTTACATGTTATGGTTGAGCTACTCACAAATTGCCTTGTACGCATCACAGTATAAAATAGATTTTTGCGTTGCACCAAATTGAATTTCAGTATTTTTTTGCTTGCAGTGAATTTATTTGTAATGGATATCATGAAATAGATGGATTGGAAGGCACTTATATTTCTGTAATTTACATCATCATTATTTAAGATTTGAAAATATATTATTAGATAGGATTGGAACATTATTGTTGTAATGAGTATAAAGTAACAATCCTTACTAATATTATAAAAGCGAAAGTGAGTTTGTTACCTCGTCACGCTTTAATGGCTACACTGTTTTTGGTGAATTTTGGTACAGAGATAGTTGGGAACCAGGAGACGGACATAGGCTTTTTTTAAAAGTGGAATGTGAGGGAGAAAGAGGGAAGAAAAGGGAAAACTTAGCGTTGCTATTACAAATCAATAAGGCGCAAGGGGAACTGTGTTAGCCCGAATTTAACGCGAGCGAAGCCGCGGGCAAAAGCTAGTTCACAATAAATGTAACACTAGAAGTATGAGAGAGGAAAGACTAATACAAATTATTATGGAGAAAGAATGTTCAAATATTTAGTGTCAAAAGTTTTCAATAAAATAGATTTATTAGGAAAAACTAGTAATTTAAGCAAAGGTATTTTATAATCAAACCTTAGAGTGTTTACTTCTCAATAAGGTGGCAACTGTCAGATTGGACTTGTGGCATGAATATCAGTGTTTGTTTTTTCATTTCTTTTGTTTTAACTTTTTTTTGCGTGCCACAGTACAATATAGCATTTAGTACGATAGTATAAGGTTTATATTACTTATAAGAAACGAGCGCATCTCGTCATCAAACGTAAAGCTTGGCGAGCTAATTTTGTATGTAAAACACAAAAACTGTTATCCTTACTAATATTATAAAAGCGAAAGTGAGTTTGTTTTTACGTCTTCACGCCTAAATGGCTAAACTGATTTTGATGAATTTTGGTACAGAGATAGTTGGGACCCTGGAGACGGACATAGGCTATTTTCTTAAAAAAAGATGGAGATATGAAGGAGAAAGAGGGAAGAAAAGGGAAAAATTAGCATTGCTATTACAATAAATAAGGCGCAAGGGCAAAAACTACAGGTAGCAGGTATCTATCTGTAAATCAGGAAAGGAGAACTGTGTTACCCTAAATTTAACGCGAGCGAAGCCGCGAGCAAAAGTTAGTTTAGTATATTTATTTCTTTTTGAGGTACGGAACCCTAATTGAAAGCATTTTTAGATGCTGTGATGTTTTGTTTTTTATTAAGGCTCATATTATGCCTAATACGCGTTTATTACACGAATTACGTTTCGAAATATAAAACTCGCGTTAATTCTATCAAATAGTCTTAACATCAGTTCATACAGATTCACGTGAAAACTGATGGGCAAGCTGTGTGAGAGATGATAGAAAGGGAGTGACTAATGAGATTAATAATCATTGAGAACTCAAACTCAAACTCAAAAGCATTTATTTCAATTAGACCATTATAAGCACTTTTGAATGTCAAGAAACAAAATGTTGAAGCTACAGTCTCGGTCACAAGACATTATAACTTGTGAAAGTACTGAGTTGCACATTCTAAATCGTTGATCTCTATGGAGAAGAATGGGCAAGAAACTTCATGGACACTCTTTTAAATAAGAATATTATAATAAAAGAATTTTGTTGGACAGAGAGCGAGAGAAAGGCCAAAGAAAAGATGGATGGATCGTGTAAGGAATAATATGAAGGAGAAAGAAATAAATGATGCCGTGACGTCTGATAGGGGAGAATGGAAGAAGAAAACGTGTTGCGCCGACCCCAAATAGAATCCACAACGGCAGGAAAATGATTGTATTGTATAACGGGCTGATGTCCGCAACTCCACGTCTGAGGCGCGTATTTTGCGTATGAAAATGATAATGATGATGTGACGTATCCTGTTAAACAAATCTCACAAAGTTTTTAAAACGATACTCGACAGGGTAAATAGCGTTTTGTCGATTTGAGTATTGGATTACGAGAACATAGACAAGTGTAATTGTTTGGGAATAGCTATGTTAAATCTGATTAAGTAAGTCAAATTAATTAATAAAACCTTACCAGTGTTACCTAGATAATCAGTCCTTCGTCCAACAAAATCAGCACTGCCATACAAAAACACGAACTCCACACCCGATAACATAATTTAAATCTAAAACAATGGGAGAGAGTTAGCACCTTGAAATGTGGGCACAGGTAGGGAGATGAATTTGCATGTGTTAATCCCTTAAGCCCCTTTCAATTCAAGTTAACGACTCGGCTACAGTTTGATCGTCGGTATTAACGGGTCGGCTGGTGACATCGGGATGCCATTAAAGATTAAAATTGAATGTGTTAATAGAATTTCGTGTTGGATTTAAACTTCTGCGTTCGGTATTGGTTGAATGGATCACGGGTTTTTTTTTAATGTCATTTGCTGTGACGCCATTTTGTACTGTAATTAATTGGTTGGCGGTTTTTGATCGTCCCGAATATTACTCCAGGTGAAGTGGAATTACCTTCGTTAATGTAGGTTTTAATATTTGTACGTGTCCCGAATTTAACCAGAAAATTACCTGTGAATGCATGAATAAAAATTTATTTGTATTTCATATTGTAAATCAATTGTATCATTTAAATATGTCATGTAGAAAGTTATGCGTCCATATAAAAGTAACGTTAAACTACGCTTAGCAAGGTTGGTCTGTGGAACATCCGACTAATAAAATAAATGCGAATGTTTGTGAGGATGGATGTATGGATATATGGATATTTGTTACTCTTTCACGTCAAAACAGCTGAAAGGATCTTGATAAAATTTAACACAAATGTAGATTATAGTTTGGAATAACACAAACGATAATTTTTTTTGGAAATCACGCGGGCGAAGCGGCGGGCGCCAACTAGTGAGTCAATACATACATTAATGATTTTCCTCGGTGCCTTAAAAAGCTGTAACTGTATGGCTAATGTGCTTTCTAGGCAGGGAGCACTGGAAAGAACGTTGCGTAGCAGTTTTACCCTTAATCTTTTGTAGATCTTTGGAAGTTCTTTTGCAGTCAAGGAAACCAGTCAAGTCCAGTTATTTATTTTACCCAACAATAACTGGTGTGGAAAATTTGTAATATATTTATGTATATTGTTGACACAAAACGCATATGATGGAAAAAATACATATAGACAAAAGAGCACAACGGTACTGCTTATTTCATAAAGAAATCTCTTCCAGCAGAACTGCTATAGGATAGATAGATAAGACACGTAGACACAGTTTGTAAAATATCAAAATAAGCACTAACTTAAACAAACATAACTATATTAATATAGAAAAACAAACATACTAATGAAATAAAAATAATAAATGTATGTTAACAATTATATACATTCTAAAATTATACATATCTATAATATATACAAAATATCAATGTATAGACGAGAGGTATAGTTCTTTGACTATTTTTTAAAGACAAAAATAGTTTTGGCGCCACAAATGTTAGTCGAAAGTGAGTTCCACTAACGCACTGCGTGTTATAATTATGTAAAATACTGGTATTTAGCTGCGTCCGGTTAGACTGGAAGCTGACCGCAGAAACCACACACATGACACATGACAAAGGCAAATTTTTGTTTTTCAAAGTGAGAATTGAGGGAGAAAAAGGGAAGAAAAGGGAAAACTTAGCTTTGCTATTAAAATAAATAAGGCGCAAGGGCAAAAACTACCTGCCGGGGTTGCGGGTTATTACCCTTTCTATTTCTTGTCTTTCTATTGCCCTGTTTGTTGGTTTTAGTCAGTACAAGTTTGACACTCCCCCCCCCCCTCCGCCCAGACCGGGGGAAGTTATTTGATGATTTCCCACCCGCAAAAAAATAAGGGAATAAATTACTGTTAGCAGGTACCAAATCAGGAAAGGGGAACTGTGTTACCCCGAATTTCAATTACCTCTGTGTCAAAAAAAAAAATTGAAATTCGGGGTAACACAGTTCAGCAAAAGCTAGTATTTAGAATGAAATTGCCTCAAGATCTTAAATCGATACTAACAAGCGAATTTCCTTACAAAATCTAGTTTTCAATAAAATTGTTTTCAACTTTGGATAAACTTTGTATTTCGCAACAGAATTAGTACAATCATGCTCTCGAAATCCGTTCGACGTTTCGAGTTTAAAACTTGTTTAAACCGTTTAACTAACTATATCGCTTCAGGCTTTCATTGTGAATTTAACGCGAGTGTATTCCTTTTAAACTTTTTCCACTTTCATTTTGGTGTAACTAATAACTATCCAATTTTGTCACCTCTGTGTGAGATTATCCTACATAATAGTATAGATGCGAATGTTTGTGAGGATTTGTATGGATGTTTGTTACTCTTTCACGTCAAGACAGCTGAACAAATCTAGATGAAATTTGGCAATTTGTGGTAGATAAATACTTTTTTTCTATCCTTAATATCAAATCAATTATATGGACAAGAAAAGGCGGCAACCCTAAACATGCCGTGCATTTTTATAACATCTAGGTAAGTTTCAGTTACATTTATCACAGCTAGATACTTACGAGTATATAATATGTTTACAAATGAAACAAAAGTACCTAATGTTATTTGAATAAGATAGGTTGAAGGTTGTTGCTATTGGAGGTCGCATATATGTATGCACTGGCCTGTGTCAATAATCGTATACACATGCCTGTCAGCTAATATTTAAATTAGCTTAGTTACGGTTGTTTATGTTCTTTGATTATGTCACTTGTGTATAAAATATGAACCACGTAAGAATATACTTATGATCAACCCATTGCTGCTCTTATCATTCCTACTGTTTCCAATAGGTCATGGGCCCAGAACTAGAGCATAATTAATAAGTTGTGTGGTTTCAATATTAATAAAATTGTGCGTCTGTAAAACTTATGAAATCGTAATTATGTCAGCTGAAGTTGGCATAAATGGTATAAAAAAGCTGAAAGGATCGTCCGACTACCCAAACTGGAAATTCCTGGTGCGAAATTACTTGGAAAATAAAAACTGGTGGGGAGTAATTTCTACAGATGTAGTAAATGCTGACGTAGATCGGCAGGCACGAACGACAATATGCTTGTTGTTAGAACCAGAGTGCTTTACCCACGTCTACAATGCGAAGACTGCAAAAGAAGCCTGGAACAGCTTACAGAAAGCGTATGAAGACAAAGGTTGGGGAAGACGTATTCATATTCAGCGAGAACTTTTCAATTGTAAGTTGGAGAATTTTGTTTCTATGGAAAGCTACATATCCAAAATTACATTCTTGACACAACAATTGTCAGATATTGATGCTCAAATCCCTGTTGATTGGATCATATCGATTTTGCTGGGTGGATTGACTGCTGAGTACAGCCCGCTCATTATGGCTGTAGATAATAGTGGACAAGAGATCACGTTAGAGCAAATAAAAATGAAATTGTTACAAGAAGGAAGTAGACAGAGTAAGTTGAACACAGAGCACGAACAAGCCTTAGTTACACGTAAAGTACAGAACGATGCAAGATCTAACACTAAAACTAACGGTCTCAAGCAGAAGTTCATCTACAAGTGTTTTAAGTGCCACAAGCAAGGACACAAGGCGTCCGAATGCAAGGAGCGGATCAAAACCGCGAATATCTGCCTGAATATGAAGGAGGCGATAAACAAAGATAAATGGTATTTAGACAGTGGGTGCTCAAATCATATAACCCACGATAGAAGCAAATTGTTGTCTTATACGCCTGAAAAGGGCAACATGAAGATTGCTGTAGCAAACGGCGAGAAATTGTTGGTAAAAGGACGAGGAAATGCTGAGCCACGAGTCAGCGAAAATGAAAAATTAATTTTAGAGAATGTTTTACATGTTCCTGATTTATCCATGAACCTAATTTCGGTGAGCGATTTGACCAAGAAAAATTATTCCATGAATTTTGACAATGAAGGTTGCATGATTCATAATAAGAATCGAATTGTTGCAAGATGTCAAGAGGTCGACGGAATTTATGAGTTGACAGAAAATAAAAACAAAGTCGTGAATGTGACACTGTCAAAACAAAATGAAAATATTTCGAATATTTGGCATAAAAGATTATCTCATTTATCGCGTAATTATATGAATAAAATGAAAGTTTTAGTAAGCGGTATGGAATTTAAGAGTACCGATTTATGTGAACCGTGTATTTCATGTATCGAAGGAAAGACATGCAAAAGTCCCTTCATAAACCAAGGTACGAGAGCGAACGAGGTCTTACAGTTGGTTTTTAGTGACGTTTGTGGACCAATCGAGGAGCCGTCGTTCGGGGGTTCGAGGTATTTTCTTCTTTTTATTGATGATTTTACTCGGAAGACTCATGTTTATTTCTTGAAGAACAAAAGTGAAACTTTCGATAAGTTCCGTGAATACAAAGCGGAAGTTGAGAATGAGACAAGTAAATCTATTAAATGTCTGAGAACTGACAACGGAGCAGAGTATTGTAATGGTAAATTTAAATCTTTTTTGAAGTCTGCAGGTATAAGGCACCAGACAACTGTACCTTACACGCCGGAACAAAATTCTGTTGCAGAAAGAGCGAATCGGACTATAATAGAAGGCAAGAACATTACTGTCAGAATCGAATCTGAGCAAGAAGTATTGGGCTGAGGCTGTAAATACTGTTGTTTATCTAAAGAACAGAAGCCCTACGAAGGCATTGAACAATGCCGTACCAGAGAAGCTTTGGACTGGAAAAGATGTGGATGTCAGTTATCTGAAAATTTTTGGTTGTTTGGCGTATAGATTGATACCAAAACGAAAGAGATACAAACTGGACATGAAGACGGAACCGATGATTTTTATTGGATATCCAGATAATCAGAAGGGTTATCGTCTGATGAATCCTAAGACAGGTGAAGTGACAACTGCGAGAGATGTCAAATTTATGGAAAACGTTTTTCTCCAAAAAGAAAACGTTGACAAGTCCGAAGTAATCATAAACCTGAATACAGATTCTGTTCCTTCCAGTTTACCCAACGGATCTACAAGCAGATCTGAACTATTGGAGGCTCATGATGATGTGTACCGTGATGCTGTAGTTGAGATAGAACCTGAACCTTTAGTACAAGAGCAAGTACCTGATGACGTTTTGACAATACCTGAATTAGAAAGAAGGTACCTTGTAAGAGAACGCAGACAAGTCGATCGGTACGGATGCAACGTTATGTATGCCAAGGAGAGCAATCTTGATGGTGATCCATTGACTATTAATGAAGCGTTGGCGAGACCCGACGGTGACCTATGGCAAAAAGCGATAGATGATGAACTTATGTCACTAAAGGAGAACCAGACTTGGACGTTGGTGGATCTTCCAGCCGATAAGAAGCCAATCCAGTGCAAATGGGTGTTCAAAATAAAAAAAGATAGCGACGGCAAGGTATCTAAGTACAAGGCTAGACTAGTAGCAAAAGGTTTCACACAGGTATGTGGTGTAGACTATACTGAGACTTATTCTCCTGTAGTTAGAAGCTCTACTCTACGATTGTTGTTTTCGCTAGCTGTTGAATACGGTTGGTTTATTGACCAATGGGATGTCATGACTGCCTTTTTATATGGCAAGATTAAAGAGGACATTTACATGCTCCAACCAAAAGGAGCAGTAGTCAAAGGTCAAGAGACCAAGGTTTGTAAGCTGCAGCGTTCTTTGTATGGATTGAAACAAGCTTCGAATGCTTGGTTCAAGGAATTGGACAAAGAGATGTTGAATTTAGGCTTTGCACAATCAAAAATAGAACCGTGTTTGTATCAAAAGCTACTTAAAAACAATAAGAAGTTAATTGTCGTTATTTACGTAGATGACATGTTCATTTTTGGAAATTGTGAACAAGAAAAGCAAAAATTAAAAACAGGTTTGCTTGAAAAGTTTAAAGTAAAAGATTTAGGCGCGGCTAGGCATGTTTTAGGCATGAGGCTGAGGAGGGATAAAGATATTATTTGTCTAGATCAGCAACAGTTCATTTCTGAAATTTTGAATGACTTTAACATGACAGACGCTAAGCCAGTTTCGACCCCAATGGAAGTCGGTATGAAATTAGAAAGATCGACAAATTCCCATAGCGATCTGCCATATCAGAGCTTGATAGGGTGTCTAAACTATTTGGCCTGTAATACGCGACCAGACATAGCACATGCGGTTAGTGTACTTTCACAATATAATTCGTGTTATGATGAAATACATTTTAAATGTGCGAAACGGGTCTTAAGGTATTTGAAGGGTACGTCTAATCTTTGTCTCACTTTTAGGAAGTCAGGAGATTTAGACTTACGAGGCTACGTTGATGCAGATTGGGGAGGGGCACTTGATAGAAAGTCTTTCACAGGATTGATTTTTAAGTTAGGTAAAAATATAGTGTCATGGGAGAGTAGGAAGCAAGCGACAGTATCCTTGTCCTCCACAGAGGCAGAGTACGTAGGATTGTGTCAAGCTTCGAAGGAAGCTCTTTATTTACGTAGTTTACTGAACAGTTTGACAGCTGTGGATAGTAAAGCAGTAGTAATTTATAATGACAATCAGTCGGCGCATAAAATTGCAGCTAACAAAATGATGCATAATAGGACAAAACACATAGATATCAAATATCATTTTATTCGTGAGTGTGTACTGGCTAACAAAGTTGAAATAAGGTACATGTCAACTGATAAGATGATAGCGGACATCTTTACTAAAAGTGTTCACAGCCCGAGGCTTAGAGATTTTTTAAAGGATTTATCCCTGAAAAATTATTCTATTAAGGGGGCGGATGAGTAGTTTGATGTTTTGATGTTTTTTATTTTAAAGTGTTTTGTGTAATAGATAGATTTCTCGTTATGTATGCTTTATTTTGTTAGATTTCTTCTGTTTTTGTACTCTACTTTTTGGTACAGTGTAGTACAGTCAGTAGTACAGTCGGACACAGAAGTGTTAGTGATTTATTTAGTTTTATGTACCTAGTACTGACAAGAACAGAAGTGATCATACGCATGTGTAATAGATTAAGGGGGCGTATTGGAGGTCGCATATATGTATGCACTGGCCTGTGTCAATAATCGTATACACATGCCTGTCAGCTAATATTTAAATTAGCTTAGTTACGGTTGTTTATGTTCTTTGATTATGTCACTTGTGTATAAAATATGAACCACGTAAGAATATACTTATGATCAACCCATTGCTGCTCTTATCATTCCTACTGTTTCCAATAGTTGCTGTGTTTATTTATTTATTTATGTACACACAAAACAATGTATAAAAAAGTACATAAGGAAAAAAGAGCACAAAGATACTGCTTATTTCATAAAGAAATCTCTTCCAGCAGACCTGCGATAGATAGGTGTTTATGGTAAGTTGTCTTAAAAAATATTGCTATTAGTGATAAGAAAAATAAAAATTGTTTTATACAGGTAGGTATATGCCGCTACAATGGTGACATTAATTTAACACACGGGTAGAGCAAGTGGCTATTAATGACTTAAACCAGGATAGTTTAAAATAAACAGTAAATATGTTATATTTGGTTTAAACTACTGTAAGTAACAAAAACAGATAAATAAACTAAATTAAACTAAAATTATTAAACATACTACATACCTAACTTATAAATAAATTAAAAAATAGCGTCAAAAATTCGTCCTCAACGCTGTCAGTTGGCAATGTCCCCAAGAGACTGGCCACGTTGCCACGTTGTATGGCACAGTAAATTGAAAAAAAAAACAAAGAAACTAAATAATAAAAAAAAATCTAAAGTTGGAATCACTCTGCGCAAAAAGTCATTTATGAAATTTCTTACCTATTCTGAAATAACATATAAGATATTTTTTTTTATTTGATACTAGCTTTTGGCCTCGGCTTCGCTCGCGTTCAATTCGGGGTAACACAGTTCCCTTTTCCTGATTTGCAGGTACCTGCAACCTGCAGTTTTTGCCGTTGCGCCTTATTGAATTGTAATAGCAAGGTTAAGTTTTCCGTTTTCCTCCCTCTTTCTCCCTGATATCCCACTTTAAAAAAAAATATAGCCTATGTCCGTCTCCTGGGTCCTAACTATCTCTGTACCAAAATTCATCAAAATCGGTTTAACCATTCAAGTCTGATTTGTTCTTCTACTACTAACTACTGAAACTCGTGGAAAAAAAGAAAGTCACGGAGATACAAATTATATGTCTTGAATCCCGCAACGGAATTAATCAGAAAAGAATATATTTCAGGCTTGTAACCAAAAATATTTTGAGCATGTTTCAAAACTAAAAAGTCTGCTAGAATTGGTCCGACAATCAATAGACAAACCATTTCAATCCAACAACAATTAATTGTTGAATCATCACAACAGAAGAACAAAAATGATAATTTCTCTCTCAAACACAATAAAGTCATCAAGGTACACAAATTAAAACGGAAAACCGAATTCAACCTACATATGTCGAAAACAAGCGTTAATCAATTACCAGATTTTATGTCGAAATTAAATAAAAATTCCCACATAACTGTTCAGGACAGGGAGGTCGAGAATGCAAATGTTACCCAACAGCCTGAATAAGCAATGACCACGTTCGATTATAGAAGGATGAATGAATGGTTTAAAAAAGAACATGATGGACGCTTTTGATTCGTTATCGAATAACCTTTATTGGCTATTCGATATGACAGTTGGGAGTTTAATCGATTGTCGTTGCGATTTGATTATAGGAGACTGTTCAGTACAGCTTGCCATACCATGACCGTGCTATGAACGGATCCGGCAAAAAAATAACGTTATAGTGCCCATCCTATTGTTACAAACTAAACTAAAACTACTCTTAAAGTCACTAAAATTTAGTTTCCTATTTTTAGGATTGATTGAAGTGATACAACTTAATTATGTTATAGTTTTACAATATTAACGATCGTTTAATTACTCAATTTAAAAGAAATCTAAATTTCTCTATTCTAGCATTGATGTTTTTCAACAAAAATAGTGGTTGTAAGCTAAATTGAACTATCTTTAATCTCGACTAAAAAGGGTGTGGAATAAAATTAGATGTGATTAGGTTTAATCAGGTGGTTCATCAGGCCATTGCCATCTAAACTAAACATGTTTGCAAAATATCAGCTGAATCGGTTGGGGATCAGTAGGTTAAAATTTAGCTCTATGTCTTGAAGATTTGACTAAAACCAACAACAATGAAAAAATTCAATAAAAGCTTGTGTAAGGCAAAAATTTATTCGATTGACTTAATTTACCGAAAAACTTAGTTACATCGATTTTGTAAGTTCGTCGAATTACGAAACGATTCAAAAGCAAATTTCATTGGTCTAGCTAGATAATACAACTACTTTAATACTTTGTTTCTTTTTCTTCTGAAAGAACTGTGCAGGCCTAATCTCGTGGCTCCGTTCGCAGAGTTCGTACGCCAAAAGACGAGATACACACCGAAGACGCAATATCAGGAGTCCAGTCGCCGTAACGTCAACGTCAAGGCGTTCATGGGTCAAGCAGTGAACTGGTGTCTGCCCCTCGTGTTAAAGGAAAACTTTTAGGCCGTATGACACTGACATTCGCCCACCGCGGATCGGGGGGGGGGGGGAGGGATGTCAGACTTTTACCGACTTAAGCCCAACCAATCTTTTAAATAACCCGCAACCCCGGCGCGTTAGACACGCACGCGCCGCCGACATGGCCTGTCGTCACAAGACGACAGACGGTGAGCTACCCATTGCTCACCGTCCACAGACCTGCATCTACGGTGGCCGGGAGTCGTCTCGCGGCGCCCGACGCCTGAAGCGTTTCGATAGGTATTTAAATAAGCCATTGTAGTTTAAAATAAATGTTGAGTTATTTTAATGTTTTTCCAAGAGAAAAGCAATCCTTATCAGTGTTTACATGGCATGATACTAAAGGAATTTTAAATTCACTGCGCTTATAATGCTCAAAGATTTTCTTCATGAGAAAACAAACAGATAGGGAAAGAATAAAAATCCAAAAAAAAAACTAAGCGCCTGTGCTTAATCCGGAACCAATTGTACTCTTTATTCTTACAACTCCATAATGCAACTTATTGCTCAATAAAAAATGGCAGGAGTTCAAAGATAAATTGCTCACTTTATTGAGTGCTTCTGCATTTTTATTTTTTATTATAATGAAGGATTTTTAATAGTAAACAAATAGCTTAGTGAAGCTTACTTAGGAAAGCTAGTGTTCTTGCGAAAGGAAAAATTTCTGCGGCGATTCACATAGAAAATTGTAAGTAAGTTTAATCCGGAGCTGTGCATTTAGTATTAGAAAAATAATTTTAGTTCAAAGAAAACTTTTCACTATCAGCCAGACCGTAATTTGGTTTAGTTTCCTTCATGGCCTTTTTTTAATCTGTTTGATTTTAACAATTATCTGGTAGTTTGAGTACTATTTATAAGCGACCTACACAGATGTCCTTTTTTTGGCATTGTTCGTCGTGTCGTAAAGCGAGGTGTTATGAGCCGAGCTACACGATAACTGACAAATGCTTGCACTGGCTGGAAAGGGGTTTTAGTCAGTACAAATCTGACAATCCCTTCCGCCCAGAGCGGGAGGATTAATTTGATGATTTCCCAACCGAAAAAAACCGGTCAAGTACGAGTACTCGCGCACCGAAGGTCAGTAAACGGCTATATGTTTTGACTGCGTAGACTAAGGGTTGATTTTTGCACAGCTTCAAGGGACACAGGGGATCCTGTTTCAAGTGTTTTTTTTTTCAGACAAAGAGACTGATAACAAAATGATCCTATAAGGGTTTCGTTTTTCACAAATAACACTCCCAACAATGTTCATAAACCTAAAGCTCTAACATAGTAATACCCAATGAAATTTGATGACGTCATAACTTATTCAAGTTGAACTAGTAAATTGAGCATATAAATCGCTTTTAGTACTACACAGCCGGTTGGTTGACTGAAATAGTTATTGACAAATAGGTGTGTTTTGTCGTGAGTGTGGGTAGCTCTCCGTCCGTCCGTTCAGTGACGACAGGCCGTGTCTACGGCGCGTTAGTGTTCCACGCGCGCCTCAAAGAGATGGCAACAAAGCGGAGGGGCCTGCCAGGGCCACCACCTTTGTTTGAAAGATATACCTTGGCCTCGGAATATAAAGGGCAAAAGAAAGAACATGGGTGGGTTTTAGTCAATAGGCGGACGGACGATGAGCTACCCAATCCGGAATTCAAACCTTAAACTATCCTATCATACGATATCAGAATACTTATACATCTGTGTCAAATCAATTTAATTCCTATTTTAAATCCGATACACCTGAATTCACAAAAGAAATAAAATAAAAGCTCTTCTAAATCTACATAGAACGACACTTTACACAGACACATGACAAATCGAACTAAAGCTAGCACGCCATTTTTCGTTGGCGAACCGAAAACCCGGGATTTATTGCCGAAGAAAGTAGTTGAAAACTCGATTATTCATTTTCATTGTGTCTTATTAAAGCTGAACTAACAATAAAACGGAACAGTGTAAACAAGGCTTTTGAGGAGTGTTTACACGGATTTTAGACTTGCGACTAGACTCTTACCAAATCGCACTAAGTCTAGCTCTATTTGATACTTAAAACATTGTCATAATTAAAAAACAAGTCAAAAATAGCATGCTGACTCATTACATTTTTAAATTCTGCAACCTGTGGGTCAGTTATTCGCAGTGGGAATACAGCCTGCATTCTGCAACCTGCGTGTCCAATATAATAATGCACTCAGGGTACTGTTGGGGCTGCCATGTCGTTGTAATGCGTCAGGGATATTTTTTTTGCGGATGGAAAATCTTCAAATAAATTTCCTAGCTTTGAGTGGAGCGGGGGAGTGTCAGATTTTTACTAAATAAAACCCATCCATGTTCCTCTTTTGCCCTTTACGTTCCGGGGCCGCAGTATCTCTTTCTAACAATCCGCAAACACCGGCAGGCGGTGGCCCTCACAGGCTGCAAATAAGTTCCCTCGCTCTGGGCGGAGCGGGGGTAGTGTCAGACTTTTACTAACTAAAACCCATCTATCTTCCTCTTTTGCCGTTTGTGTTCCGAGGCCGCAGTGTCTCTTTCTAACAATCCGCAACCCTGGCAGGCGGTGGCCCTGGCAGGCTGCTTTGCTGACATCTCTTTGAGCCGCGCGTGGAACACGAACGCACCGTCGACACAGCTGTCATCAATTGATGAACGGACGTTGAGTTACCTATTTCTTTCCATTCTTAGATGCGCATCTGCGGTGGCTGAGAGTCTCGCAGCTATCGTCTACCTACGACTAAACTTAACTCACTTAGTTCATGCAACCAGTCGTCATGCGGAAAAAGTCAAAACGTACCTACTCAAAATATGCGTTTGCGATATTTAACAGAGTCGATTGTGATGTTTTTGCAGAGCAATGTCGATAAAAAAAAGTATCTATTGATATATATAATTACTAGCTTCCGCCCGCGGCTTCGCCCGCGTGGTGTGTTGATAAAAAGCAGCCTATAGCAAAAATAACAAAATCGAAGTATAAATAAAATTAGGTACGTCTCATTTTTAAGGTTACGTCCCCAATGGGTAAAAACTCTATTACTAAGTCTTCGCTGTCCGTCCGTCCATAGGTAATGGTACGAATCTAACTAATAGGTATGTATTATGAAACTTCATAAAACCTATGTTTTATCACATTTTATGTAATTAGATATTATTGTACCTATATGTTCACAAATAAAGGATTTGAATTTAGTTTGTAAAGAACGTGTCAACTCAACGTACTCTGTGCTCACGCGTCTGCCCGTGTTCGGGTCGCGCACTCAGCGATGAGCGACTTGTTCCCTACACCGCGCCCGAGCGGGCCAGCCTAGTCACGGCGACATGAAATTAATAATGTTGCGCGTTATTTTTATTTTGCTATATCTCCTAAAGTATTTATTTAATCTGCATGATGTAAAAGGAAAAAATAATCTTCATGAAATGTTCATGCCAACCAACCTATTTAAAATGATAAGGATTAATACTGTATTTGTGTAAATAGCTTTCCAAGTTAGCGCTTTATAATTGCCCATTTGTTAAAGTATTAAAATGGATATAGTATGTTATCCTTAAGATATAGACATATGTCACCGCTGACTTTTCTGTGGACCTATATAAGATACACAATTACACCATACATTATTTTGTTATATCTTAAAGGGTTTAGGCAGCGTTTTCGTTGAAAGCTCCCAGACAGCATACTTTTTGCCGACATCTTCAACAAATATAGTTAATGTACACAGAAATAAATACAAAAACTTAACAAATTATATACTAAAACCTTCCTTAAGAATCACTCTATCTATTACTAAAAACCGCATCAAAATCTGTTGCGTAGTTTTAAAGATTTAAGCATACAAAGGGACATAGGGACAGAGAAAGCGACTTTGTTTTATACTATGTAGTGATATTGACTGCAATCAACTACTTGTTCTAATATGGCTTAGGCCTGTGCCAAAAATCGACCTATATAAATACAACATAAGACACAAAGTCGCTAGCACAAACTGTTTTAAAAATTCACAACTTGGCTATGCGGCTTCTTTTCGAATACAGTCCCAACCTTTTATTTCCGTAGTTTTGGCCTCTAATTCACTTAATTCTGTGTACGGCAATGCAGACGCTCTGAATCGTATGTTCGTTCGTGACTAGAATCCGTATAGACTTTTTCACCTGGGCAAAACATTATTTTTTCTTCTTTAATCAGTGTAATGTCTTGGGGCTGGGTTTTCCGGGGAGAGAGAAATAACTATCTGCATAATGTTAAGATTTTTAAGACGTTATAAGATTGTTGGAGGAATATGTTTTACGTGTTACCATGGATAATAATGTCCAGCTTGCCAAACAAGTGTTTTTTTTTTCGGAACTTGAAAAAAAATTTTTTGTGTAAAATTAGTTAAAAGAGAAAGAAAATAAGTTTATTTGGCACAAGCCAGAAGTGCACACAACATTAAACAAAGAAAGAAAACAAAAAAAATATTAACTTAAATCTTAAATTTGACGACAAGGTTGGCGCGGCGGCTGAGTGATCGGCTGCTGGGCTGCGTGTCGCGGGTTCGATCCCTGCACGGAACAAATAATTGTATGGCCTACAGAAAGTTGTTTCGGGTTCGCTGTTTGTGTATGTGAGTTTAAATGTTTGTAAACGCACCCACGATACAGGAGAAATTCCTAGTGTGGGGCAAGGTTTTTTTCTAAAAACATAAAGGAGATAACTATTGTGTATCTCACGGCTGCGCCAAACAGGCGCAGTTCTCAACTGGACCTGTAATGATATGATGTGACGGACTTAAAACAGTCTCATACTTTTTTTTTTTTTTTCGGATGGGAAATCATCTAATGACTTCCCCCGCTCTGGGCGGAGCGGGGGGGCATGTCAGACTTGTACTGACTAAAACCCACCCATGTTCCTTCTGTTGCCCTTTACGTTCCGGGGCCGCGGTATCTCTTTCGAACAACCCGCAACAACAGTCTCATACTTAATTTGAGATGTGTTTTTAGTGCACAATTACGTGGTGGAAGAGAAATATTATGCTACGACTATTTTAATTAAAGAACTTTTGTTCTATGAGATATTTAATTTACAAAAATAAACTTTCAATTGACAACCGGGACCAATGGTAAGCCATTGGTCCCGCTTGTAGATTGAAAGTTTTTTTACGTACTTTCCAAGTAACGGAAGATGGAGTATCTTCCGTTCCGATATACCGTCTTGTCGTACTAAGCGCTTTTCCTCAACATTTATTGTGCGCACGGCCAAGGTGTGGAACTCTCTGCCAGCTTCTGTGTTCCCTACCACATACGACCCGTCTGCCTTCAAAACAAGAGTTAATAGGCATCTTCTGGGCTCGCTCGCTCCATCGTAGACCTCATCTGTCGCTTACCATCAGGCGAGATCGAGGTCAAGAGCGAGTTCATTCTAAATAAAAAAAAAAAAAAAACTTCCGTTACTTGAAAAGTAATGCAGGTACGATCACCTAACCCAGACAAATGCAGCTTAATCCAAAGATCGACCCGGCCCGCTGTTCTTACCTACTTAGCCAATAGCTCCTCATCATTAACTTGCTTCTATCTATCATTTGTCAGAGTGATTTGTTATATAATTGGTTTTAGGGTTCCGCACCTCAAGAGGAAAAATCGGAACCCATTTTTTTGAGTTGGGAAAAAAAAATAACTTCCCCCGCTCTGGGCGGAGCAGGGGGGAGTGTCAGACTTGTACTGACTAGAACCCACCCATGTTCTTTCTATTGCCCTTTACGTTCCGGGGCCGCGGTATCTTTTTCGAACAACCCGCATCCCGGCAGGCAGAGGCCCTGGCAGGCCCCTCTGCTTTGCTGACATCTCTTTGAGGCGCGCGTGGAACACTAACGCGATACGTCGAACGTCAATAAAATCAGAACCCTTATAGGATCACTTTGTTGTCCGTCTGTCTGTCTAGACCCTTTATCTCAGGAACGCGTAAAGGCATCGAGATGAAATTAAAACCAAATACTTAAATCTGCAGTCCCTTGGAGCTCAAGCTCGAGAATCAATCCTCTCAGTCTACGCAGTCAAAATACATGGCCGTTTATATCTCGTATGTATGTGTGCAAGTTTGTACAAAAACCTCTTTGCGCGTGTGCTTTTTTTTGGGTTCAGCATAATTTTATGTTCTTCTTCCAGCCAGTATAAGTCTCCATCTCAGTGGTAGTCACCGACCAGCTCTCACCATCAAATTATTATCAATATTTCATCGTCAAACATCTCAAACTCAAATTCCACTTTGATCTCTCTCCTATTCACCACCAAGCCCCAAGAGTGCTATACGTTTAACATAATAAATCGATGGATAGCTTCAAGTTCTACCATGACTGAATAGCGAGCAGGGAGCTCAATAGTTTCCAACTCCTTCGCCAAGGGATTATGATACTTAAGTGAATGTATGGAGGTATGTAGATCGGTTATATTAATAATTTGATTGATTTTAATGGTGTTTAAGATGAGTTGAGAGCTGTGAGACGACTGCCGGCCACTGTAGACGCAAGTCGGTGGACGTCCATCCGTCTATTGACGACAGGCCGTGTCTACGGCGCGTTCATGTTCAACGCGTGCCTCTATGTGATGTCAGCAAGGCAGAGAGCCACTGCCTTCTGGGGTTGCAGGCTGTTCGAAAGAGATACCGCGGCCCCGAAACGCAAAGGGCCATATAAAGAATGTGGATGGGTTTTAGTCAGTAAAATTATGATACGCCCTTCCACTCCGCCCAGAGCGGGGGAAGTTATTTGATGGTTTCCCATCCGATAAAAAGAGCTGTTATGCTTTGAAGTCTGTGTTGTTTGAAGGTCGTATCTTAAACTGGACAAAAAAAAAATACAAACTTATTGGGGTAAAAGGACGTAATAATAATTCAAATCTTATTTGGTGTATATAAATTAATATTCGTTGTCAACGTCGTTTTATTCAGTAAATATCACCAACATAGGAATTCAAATACTAACGAGGTCGTAATTACGTTACATCTCGAACCCTGAATACCCATCTCTCGAATTTCAACAATTATGTTTTATTCCAGTGTAATAGGGGGCAAGCTTAAAGCCATCAATGAGCACAAGTCCAAACTTAGAGGCTACTTTTGATAAATTCCAGATGAAAAAACCTATATCACTTTGACCAACTTAGAAATCGAACTCAGGACACCCATCGCGCTAGTAACCACTAAAACAACGAGACAGACCAACATTTAATTTACAAAACAAGTATACGTATTAATTTTCAACAACAAATGTTTTTAATCAAATAAATTCAAATATTTATTAGTGTTAGACGGGACAAAATGAAGAAAATCGTAATTGAATTCTTTTTACCACTTGGTAACAAATCGTTCTCTAGTGTCACAGAGAGTTTTCGTGTCAAAATCGATATGTCTGGGATTAAAATTTCTGTATGAAAATATAACCAATATCAGCTTTATAAGTTTTATGATCTTTTTGATGTTAATACATAATAACTATAAAAATGAAAAGTATCGTTAAATAACTACAAGAACCGAAAAAATATCTCCCCACCACCTTACTCGTAAAATTAAAACAAGCATTTTATTTCAGCGCTCTAAATAATTTTATTATGATCAAGAAGCTCTTTGTCATAAAACTTCGCTTCTACATTAGCATCATCGATAAGGCTGCGTTCATGGTGAACAGGAGAAAGCGAGTCGGAGACGAGAAAGATTCGAAAATTGGTGGTAATACGCATCGTGGCTTTCTTCTCTCAAGTGACTGGTCGCCTTGCATGTCTTAGCACGACTTTATACGGGAGAAGAAATCATCAAATAACTTCCCCGCTCTGGGCGAAGCGGGGGGGAGTGTCAGACTATTATTGATGAATACCCACCCATGTTTCTTCTTTTGCTCTTTATTTTCCGGAGCCGCGGTACCTTTTTCGAACAACCCGCAACCACGGCTGCGCTCGTCGCTAGTCTGAAACGCTGTAGGATCTGACGCTGTTTACTTCTTCATATTCTCCATGATTTATGTATTCATTTGTAATCAACCAGATGTCGGCCACAGCGAAACCATTATCAGTGGCTATTTGACGCAGCTATGAGACATACAATATTAACTTTTATTGTTTCAATTTTAGTTACTATTTGAAAAATTTTTGTACGAATTTTTGGGTTACACTCTTTAAGTAGGAATATCTTGGAAAGGGTTAAGTAAGGACGGTAGGTCTCAGAGTGATATCTGTCGGAATAACCCTTGACTACCTCCCATTAACGGCTCCGCCACTAATTTCCAGTCACCCTGTATACTTAATATTGTAAAGAGGAATGATTTGTTTGTATCGAATAGGCTCCAAAACTACTGGGCTTATTTGGTAAATAATAGGAAGCTACATTATCAGGAAGTAACATAGGCTATACAACATGACAATACTACTCAAGAGAGCGGGGCAGCAACTAAAGACTCGGGTGGAACCGCGCAAGACAAGATAGCTAGTGTCCCGCCTCAGTACCCGCTCAAGCTTCTCACCCTAATCGAGTTCTGTAAGTTACTGTTGTAAAAACTTTATTTATTTGCATTTTTAAATCACCCCTCAATAAGATCGGGCTATCAATCTTAACGAGGGATGAGATCAGGAAATCTATATTTTTATTTGAGCTGTGTAGCTGATAAATATCTTTCATCTACTTGACATTCTGGCCAAATTAGTGATTATAAAATTATGTTGAAATCTGTGCGAATTGCCGTTAAGAAAACTGTTAGGAGGAAATAGTGTTAATTAATAAGTGTTACAGTTTATGAAAAAAACAAAAAAAAATGATTATACTAACATAAAAAAATACATGTGGCATTCGGGGACTGCCGCAGTAAAGCTATTGCATAGCATTTTTTATCAACTTATGCAATAAATAAAAACAATCTAAATAAAATATTTAAAAAGTACTTCCAATGAAAAGAAGTCGCAAAAAGAAACATTTTTTTATCAACTTAGACAATAAATAAAAAACTAAATATAATATTTAAAAAGTACTTCCAATGAAAAGTAGTCGCAAAAAGAAAAACAAGACCTTGGGTTTGATCCAGCGTAATGTCGATTGACTATCCGATTCTCTACCAAACACGCTTTTAGAACATTAGAATCGGGATTGAAATAACTGACCGTATTGTGTAAACGACGTTAGACAATGCACGGCCTTCAAGCCACACCTCCGTGCCCGTCGGAGTGGGGAGCGTCAGGTTTTTTTTCGTTACGGAATTTCTGGATTCGGTCCCCGCGCTCAAGGCCCGCGATAGAAGCTATGCAATAACTTAACAATAAATATTTTTTTTGTTGGCCGGCAAAAAAGTAATAATTATTTTCGTTGGCACTTTTGAAATAGCCCAAAAAAATATGGAGGGTGAGTGATCTCCTTTTTATTAGGCTAAAAACCTTTTTTCATAGTCCATGTCAATTTGATTGACATGAAAGTATGTTGCTATATTTGAATGTGTTTTTGTTATGTGTCAGACATTTTAAAAACTAATATTTCTTGGCGCAAAGAATCTTACCTTTACTTTTTGTCGGTGTTTATACTATTACAGCACCATAATTGGAAGATTAGAATGACGACTTAGTTAATTATGAATTGCCATCCAACAAAAATGCAAAAAAAAGTTACTAATTTCATTTATCACGACAGCGCAATCTTTAAATATCGAAAATAGATGGGGCAGTAAATAACATTGAAAACAGTATGGACATAAAAAGTACAGTAAGTTCAACCGTTTGACAAAGAGGAAGCCGTAATTAATGTTCATGCCTACTTATATGTATATCTGTCTGTGAATAAAAGGAGGTATCTCAATAAATTCAGAAACTCGGTTCTTTTTTTATTTGTAAGCTTGAAATACAACGCTACAGTTGGGCAAAGACCAACTTTGCCTCCTTCCACGTGTCCACAACGATAGCTGTTGTTGGACAATTATTTAAAAAATATTTTTTTCTTGTCTCATTGTAATCTCTAAACGATAAGGCAGAGTTGTACCATCCGAGGTTCCGGTTGTCCGGGGTAGCGGGTTGTGCGAAAAAGATACCGCGGCCATGGAAAATAAAGGGCAAAAAGAGAACCATGGGTGAGTTTTTGTCAGTAAAAGTCTGACACTTCCCCCGCTTCGCCCAGAGCGGGGCAAGTTATTTGATGACTTCCCATTTGCAATTTTTGTACCATATCTACATTTCATTTATGTTTAATTCCCATGATGTTATTGTTTCTCCCGACTCCATGAATTTCTGATGGCAAAATCCACTGACTAAAGAAAAATCTGGTTTTTGAAAATTAAACTGTCAAGTAACCCCATTTTGACTTTCGAACGCAGTAAACATTTATATCGTTACTAGCTTTCGCCCGCGGCTTCGCTCGCGTTAAATTCGGTATAACACACCAAGCAGACCTGCAGTTTTTGCTCTTGCGCCTGATTGATTTGTAATAGCAACGCTAAGTTTTCCCTTTTCTTCCCTCGTTCTCCCTCATATCCCACTTTTTTTAAATAAAAATTAGCCTATGTCCGTCTCCTGGTTCCCAACTATCTCTGTACCAAAATTCATCAAAATCGGTGTAGCCATTAAAGCGTGAAGAGGTAACAAACAAACAAACAAACAAACAAACAAACTCACTTTCGCTTTTATAATATTAGTAAGGATTCACAAACACTGAGTCAATTTCATTACCACAGTGTTATTTGCATTGGCCGAGGCGTGAAAAGTGTGGGCCCTACAAAAAAAGGTTGGTACTTCAGACCTCATTTAAAATGGCGGTAATCATAGTGATTTTATGTGTAAAAATGTTTTCTTTTTTTTAAAGATGGCGGTGTTAATCCGACTTTTTTGCAAAGATTGGCCGATAATAGCTTTTGTATAAGGATCGGTGGGAGGAGGTATGAGAGAAATTAGCCAGGCAGTGTCATCACTACATAGTATAAAACAAAGTCGCCGTCGCTTTCTGTCTGTTGCCATGTTGTATGTATGCTTAAATCTTTAAAACTTCATAACGGATGTTGATGCGTTTTTTTTAACAGGTAGAGTGATTCAAGTGGAAGGTTTATATGTATAATACTTCACGCTATGACTCTTAGGAGGTGAGCAGCGGGTGAAACCGCTGGGCGGGTCGCTAGTAGAAAATTATAACATAAAAAGCTCCTCAACGCCGTCAACCAGTAATGTACCCAAGAGACTAGCAGTATTACCATGTTGTATGGCAATGCGTAATCTCTGACCAAGGTAAAACCAGCCAGGTCATGAGAATCGTTAACTAAACGAAAATTTTCCTAAAATACTGTGTGCGCACTTAAGCTTCATTGCCCAAGGTTTCATCCCGAAACTTGGATACAGGACAACAGCTACTCTAGTATATTGTGTGTCAGAGACCGGTGTCAAGAGATGTGTCAGCAATGTCGGATTAAACTGAGGCTTTTTTTTTGCGGATGTGAAATCATCAAAAACTACTTCCGCGGCTCTGGGCGGAACGGGGGGGAGTGTCAGACATTTACTGACTAACACCCACCCATGTTCCTTCTTTTGCCCTTTATGTTCCGGGGCTTTGGTATCTCTTTCGAACAACCCGCAACTCCAGCAGGCGGTTGCCCTGGCAGGCCCCTCTGCATTAAACTGAGCCTTAACAGTTGAAGTATAAATGAAAAAAGTCTTAGGCAATGTGCTAGTATTTATCAGTACCAAACCGCAACCACCAGTCATGGTAAATTGCTGATTACTCCAATATTCCCGAACAAAAAAGAACTTCAACATTAGGCTCATGTTTCGTATGGCACGCGTATCTAAAAATAAAAACAAAAGACGTCTGAACATTCTTTTTTCAACTCACAAAGAATATTTTAACAATACCAACACGTTAGATTCAGTAAAAGAAAATAAACGACACATTTGGAGATATAAAGGTAATTTATTCTAGACGTATACATAAAGATTCTTTACCTAAAGATAGTCTAGTCATCTTGGTTAAGCTCAGTGCATTAGGACGTTATTCTTAACACCGTAGTCGTAAAACATACCGTATGAAGATATATATTTTTGAAGCAGTTTATAAAGAATAGCGTTTTCTAGACGTGGTATATGTATTTTCTTGGGATATTTTATACATCACTGGTAAAGGAAAACTTTGTTGGGAAACTAGGACAACATGAATTGCCAACAGTGCTGTGAGGAAGTCTGAGCGATGCTGTTATGTTATTCCTTTATCATGAACTGCATAGGCTTTTTCCTAACTTCATTGGGGTCGGCTTCCAGTCTTACCGGATCCAGCTGAATAATAGTATTTTACATGGAGTGACTGCTTATCTGATCTCCACAACTCAGTTAGTACTGGGTAATACGATATTCCTTGAAACGACTGGTTTTTAGACTTTCGGGCTGGTCTAAAAGAGATACCGCGGCCCTGGAAAAAAAGCAGGCAAAAGTAGGAACATGGGTGGGTTTTAGTCGGTAAAAGTGTGACACTATCCCCCTGCCCCCTCCAACCAGAGCGGGGGAAGTAATTTGACGATTACTCATCCGCAAAAAAAACCTTTCGGGTTATTGACAACTTGTAACGTCTATAAAATCTTCAAATAATAGCTGAGACCAACGTCCTAAAGTGCTATCCGAAACACAAACGAAACACGGTACATAATAGATGGTCACCCATCCGCACACCGACCTTGGCAAGCGCAGCTTGACCTCAAAGATAAGATTTTGTGTTTTCCTTCACAAGCTTCAAAATAATTGTTACAAGACGGTGTAAGGCATGTCACAATGGATTAATCATAAATATATATTGCAATATAATAATAGAACTCTCAGTAAATAACCATCGTCTAGAGGTCGTTATCCATACTTATATATATCATCAACGTGAAAGTAATTCTGTTTGTTTATTTTTAGAATCCCGTACCTCAAAAGATAAAACGTAACCCTTATTGGATCACTTTGTTGTATGTCTGTCTGTCAGATAGACAAGTGCGAGATGTGCACCGAGGGTTCCGTACAAACTTTTGACATAAACAGCCATATCTTTTGACTGCGTAGACTTAGAGGAATGATTTTATCACAGCACAAATAGATCACAGACTTGAGTATATGATTTTAATTTCAACTTGATACCTTTACGCGTTTTAGAGATGAAGGGTCTTGACACACAGACAGCGAGACGGACAAAAAAATATCCTATAAGGGTTTCGTTTTTTCCTTTTAAGATTAATAACGGCTATAAGTCTAGGCAGATGATAGCGTTTTAGTCAGACATTAAGTTACAAATGCAAACAAAATATTTATCTTAAAAACTCCTGACTTAAAAAAAAAATTAAACAAATCACGAACCTAACAAGTCAATTAGCCAAGTCATTGCGCATTTCATTAATAAATGTTTCGAACGACAAGTATATCCTGGTGATTTAAAAATTTCAATTATTAGACCAATATTTAAGGGAGGGGCATACAAAGAATATACCAATTATAGACCGATTGCCATATTAAGTGTAATTAATAAAATTGTTGAAAAAGTAATAATAGGCCAAATTACAATATTTTTAGAAAACAATAATATTTTAACAGATGCGCAACACGGTTTTAGACCCGATAGAAGCACAGCAACGGCATTAAGTAAGTTTAACGATAGTATAAACCACTCATTAGATTCGAAAGAGGTAGTTTTATTGATATTTATTGACTTTAAAAAAGCGTTTGACACCCTGGACCATGAGGGCTTGCTGCAGGCCATGGCCGAGTGTGGGATACGAGGGCCTGTTAACAGGTGGTTCAGGCAATATCTAGACAACAGATATCTAAAAGTTATGGTTAAAGGGGTGGAAAGTGAACTTGGTAAAGTCAAGTATGGGGTGCCGACTGGCTCAGTTTATGGACCGATGGGGTATATCATGCACGTCAACAGTATGGTGAATGTCATTAAAAATTGTAAATGCTTTATGTATGCAGACGATACGTGCTTGGCATATAGCGGTCGGGACTGTAGACTGATCCAGTCGGCAATGCAAGATGATTTAGATAACGTAGTCAAATGGGCGCACGATAATGGTATTCTTATTAATGTAAATAAAACTAAATGTATGCTGATATCGTCTCCTTATAATAAGCTAGCTAAAAATGTCTGTATCTCGGTAAAGGGCCACTCGTATGAATGCCTACATAATAACAAATTGAACTGTCAGTGTGAATGTATTGAGCGCGTAGCGAAATATAAATACTTAGGATTAACAATCGATGAACGTTTTACGTGGGACGCCCACATAGAAACCGTTTGTAATAGACTGCGCTCAGTATTGGGCAAACTAAATAACTTAAAGTATGTAGTGAGTAAGCGAGTACTGTATATTCTTTATCATGCACTTGCAGAAGCAACAATAAATTACGGATTGGGTGGTTATGGACTGACGTTTCCGGTACATCTAAACAAAATTAAAAAAATACAAATTCGTTTTTTAAAATTACTTTCGAATAAGGCGACTAAACACAACATTAACAAGGAATACGAAAAATTATTTAAAATTTGTAAAATATTGCCTGTAGAGGACAAACTTAAATTAACTATATTATTAGAACAGTACAATAAGAACCAGTACAAAATAAAGAAAGTCCATAACCGTCCAACCCGGAAAGTGACACAGAGAAATAAATACTCAGTCCCTAAAGTAAACAATTATTTTGGCCGAAGGACACGGGAATGGCTTACTCCAACATTGTTAAATGAATTACCGACGCAAATCACAACCGAAAACATTTCCAAAAATGTCTTAAAAAGTGTTCTTCGTAAACATTATTTAAGTCTATGTCCGTAGCGATAGTTATGTAAGACGCGCTTGCCGGCTAGTATGCGCGTGCGGTGTGTGGTTGACGATCGGGCGGCCGCCATGTCCCGCTCGCACTGGGTTGCCTGTCTCCCTCCGGCGGGCAAGGTGTGGCGGTCGGATAATCGAATTGTTACACCAGCGGCCATACCATGGCGTTCGGGGTGTTGTGGTTCCCTTCTTGTTCCGGAGTGGGTAAGAGATGGGGCTAGACAAACTTTATGGCCCTGTCTCTTGTCCAATCTGGAATGGGGGTGGGGCAGTTATGCTTTGGACGTCGTGGTCTGGCCGCAGTGCTGTTCATGCTGGTTTGGCAAGCAAGGTATGTAAGTGTATATATGTATAGGTAAATAAAATATATATTTGCCTATATATATACATATTGTATATTTCATATATTTTGTACTGCATGTTACATGGTACTGCTGTTAGTCAAGAAAGCTTATCCACGAGAGCACTGCCGACAAACTGTACTGCAGTTTGGCAGAAGATTTCTGTGAAAAAAATTATGTAATTTTTTGGAATAAACGATTAAAAAAAAAAAAAAAAAAAAAAAAAAAACACGTACGAAGTCGCGAGTAGCAACTAGCGTTTTATAAACGAGTATGTGTGCGTATAATTGAGTTGTCTATTCACTGTCAATGCTCGCGTTTATTTTATTAAATAAATCGTATGTGAGTGCGAAAAGTTGAAATTCAATTTGTTGTGAAAGGAGAAGACTTGTTTAAGTTAGTTCAAGAGTAATTAAATGTTGATTTTCGGAGAATCCAATATGACTTATTTTTAGGTACTAGCATCAGTCTGCCTTAATTTATTTAAAAGCGCTTTCACCGGTAGGATAGAATGTAATGTGCGTGCTTTGCGTGCACGGAGGAAACTCGATGTGTAATCTCGGTTGGTCACCCATCCATAGTCTAAGCAAGAACGGTTAAAGGCGCCTCTCGACCAAATGGCAGCCATTTGGTCGAGAGGCGCCTTTAACCGTTTTCGTGCAGTTTTCTGGAGCTATCTACTTGTTATTTAAAGCGAACTAAGTAACTAAAAAAATACATTTAATTACTTTATACACACATCAAAAGTATCTAGGGATCAACGTATATTTTTGCAATAACTTTTCTCCTGATTGATTTTAATTAAAATTTTCTTTAAGGATTCATCAAATAAAGTGTTTTCGTTTGTCACAGTAACGATAAACCAAGTCACCTTTGCATTAATAAAGAAATTTGCCATTTTCCTAATAAAGGGATTTTTGACATTTGAACCACTAACATTAAAGTTCGAAAAAAAGACTGAAATAACAGTTTTCTTTAAAATTTTATTGGGTAACTTAAACAATTAATAATCCGTGTTTCTACCGCGAACACTAACAACACAAGAACATCGGTTTGGCATACTCAAAATGAGTTCATCCAAATCACGCTGTGGAATAGCCGCCCATGTTCGTTGCAACAACAAAAAAAGGTCTTCTTGCGACTGGATACCCTCCATATTCGGCAGAGCTCTTCTCTGTAGCATATCCCATGCATGCTCAATCGGGTTCAAGTCTGGCGACTGAGCAGGCCAGGGCAGGACATTGATGTTAGCTGCGGCGAGAGTCTGTCTTACAACTCTTGCGGTGTGCGGTCGTGCATTATCATGCATTAACTGAAATAAGGGACCGATTTGCACTTGTAGAGGAACGATGACGTCTGATACAATCGTCTCAGCATAAATTTGAGCGTTGAGGTTGCCTCTGATCCAAATCAACTCAGTTCTTCCGCCGATCCAAATACCCGCCCATACCATGATGGTTCCACCACTATAAGGATGGACTTCCTGGCAGGATTTTATCGATCGATATATATATTCGATCGGATCGCTGTTGGCGTCCAGGGGTTCTCCAGTGTCGTATACGTCTTGTATCCGGTCTCATACCAAAACGAGACTCATCAGAAAAGCACACGAAACGCCATTGTTCTTCTGCCCAATTTCTGTGTTCAAGAGCCCACTGATATCGAATCCTACGATTGTGCATTGCTATAGGTGGTACCCGTAGCGGTCTTCGGGAATGAAGGTTCACTTCATGCAAGCGGTTTCTGACTGTTTGGTCGCTAATTAAGTTCCCTGAAGAGTGATGAAGCCTCACGGCTAACATCATGGCGGTTATTGTTGGAGCTCTTCGAGTTAAGATTTGAATGTATCGGTCTTGTCTCCGTGTGGTGCAGCGATACCGTCCTCCATGGCGCTCAGCCACGGTACCAGTGCTTCGGTAACGTGTCCAAAGTCGACTGATAACACTCTGACTTGTATTCAGAGCTAAAGCTACAGTACGTTGCCGGGAACCAGCTTCTATCATTCCCACGGCTCTGAGCATTTCTTCCCTGCTTAAATGACGTCGCCGCTCCATAATAACGTTGGTTTTAATCAGTAGTAGGGAAACAGTAGCACTAATAATGTCTTCAATGCGTTGTATGTTTTTATAGGGAAAATATTGACAGCTTATTTTCATCTTTTACTCGAATTTGATTGAGAGTTCCTGATTCAAATTATGAAATGCACCAAAAAGGATCCATATAAATTTATAAAATCATAAATTTATTACAAAGCCACATCTCAATCTCAAGAAATCCGCATAAAAATGCTTGATCCCTAGACACTTTTGATGTGTGTAGTTTTGATTTCATTATTGTAGATTTATTTTTATTGAGTAATGATTTAGTAAATATCCTTAAAATAAAACCCCAGAAATGAGAAATAATGATCATTAAATGCATCTCCTCGAAAAGTAAACATTGTTTAATTTTGCTACTGACACTAATGGATACACAATTTTATAATGAACGTTTTGGTACAAATATTTTTTCCAAAAACCCAAAACTTTATTTTATATAGATTTTATTCTAAAAAATGGGCATTATTCTCTACTGTTATTTCTGCGCCGCAAAGAGGGAACGAATGCTCAAGGTTATTTGGTTAGGGTACGGCCTTAACCTTAAGATCGACTTCGAGGACGATCGAGTGGCTGCTATTATTTACCAGCTAGTAAACTTTCATAAATTCAAAAAACAAACCAACTTAAAAACTTGATGCATTTAAAAAAAAAACGATATTTACGTATGTAAGAACCTTATCATTTATAAGTATTATTACAGCTGTCAACGCCAGCATTTCAATTTCTCTGAAAACATAATCAGCTTTTTTTTTCATCTATCAATAATTTTATGAGTGCTACTCAAATATTCTGAAAATTCTGTGATGTTTGATGCCTTAATTTTTATCGAGTATTTTCTTTTTTTGAATTGGCTCAATTTTTTATTGCTTTTGCTTACATTATGTTGTTTGATTTTTGTCTGCATCTTAAAGAGTTTTCATTTGAAATAACCTTGATTGTTAAAAGAAAAACAGTTATAGGTTTTGTATTCTGATTGATTAGTTCAGACCTTTCATTAGTTTAAGCTAAAGTGGCTCTCAAAGATGTCAGCAAAGCAGGGGGACCTGTCAGGGACACCGCCTGCCAGGGTTACGGGTTGTTCGAAAGAGATACCGCGGCCCCGGACCATAAAGGGCAAAAGTAGGAACATGGGTGGGATTTAGTCAGTAAACGTCTAACACTCGCACCTGTTCCGCTAAATTATATGATGACATCCCATTCGCAAAAAAAAAGTAGGCACTTCGTAGTTTATGTGTGTTGTATCTTAGGTTTATTAGAGCATGCACTTTTGATATGATGCTTAGAGAACTTCCCTTACAATTTTGGTTGTAGACAAAGGAACGGAAATGTAGTCACATTCACTTGATTCTCTTGCATAAAACACATTGAAAAAAGAGATACAGAAGACCAAAAACCAGAAAATCATCAAATATTCTTACTCTGGGCGGGCGAGGGGGGGGGGAGAAGTGCCAGACTTGTACTGACTAAAACTCACTCATATTCCACATTTTGCCCTTTTTGGTTCGAGGCCGCGATATCTCTTTCGAACAACCCGCAACCCCGGCCGGCGGTGGCCATGGCTTGACCCTCTGCTTTACTAACATCTCTTTGAGGCGCGCGTGGAACACTAAAGCGCCGTCGACACTGCTTGTTGTTAGTAGATCGACGGACTTTAGGCTACCCATATTGCTTTATGTTACTGGACTTCACGCTCCACGTGAAGCAAATGCAAGCATTTCCGCGACTAGCATTTGTTTTCCCTAGCACCTATGTATGCGTGTGGCTATTTTTACTAGTAAATGGGAATGGACATTCTGTATCAATCTTCTTATTGGTTATACTCTCTCAATTCTCTTGCATCGTACGTAAGGCAATCGTCGAGGCGAGGTCAGTCTTGCGGTTCGGTGTTCAGCACAAGAACGCCATCAAATATAGTATGGTTTAAATTGCAAATTATTGTCATTGATAGCTTGTATTGGTACATTTGAACATGAAATTTCTAACTTTGTCTTAATTATTGTCGAGAGAATAATGTATATGGTAATGTTTGATTGTGTTTGGTTTTATTACTCATAGTTGGTAAAGCATTCCATAAATGTGGAAAAGGCCAAATATTCATTAATATGGAGTGCCATAAAAACATTTGTCATGTCCGTAAATTATTGTTTTATCCACATTCAGTTAAATTAAGAGTACAATCAGAGCAATAGCATTATTTTTTTGATTTTATTTATTATTTTATGTACACACAAAACACATCTAAGCTATATTATTGCAAAGTTTCATTGAAAACCATTCAGTAGTTTTTGCGTGAAAGAGAAACAAACATCCATATAAACTTTTGCGTTTTTAATTTCATATTAATATTATAAGTAGGTTAAGAAATAAAATACTCTAAGCCCTTACACACAAAAAACAGTAAGGAAAGAATGTACAGAATGCACGTTAAAACACACAGATTTGGAGCCAAAAAACAATAGACGCTTATGCCTGAAAAACATACGTAATGCCTAACTTCAGACAACCTAATATACAAAGGTATTTCACATGCGAACAATTTAAATTCCCATAATATTCCATATTGAACTCCTTTAATTTGAATTCCCTTCAAAAGCATGCGTGACATCAAACACCTCATTGACATTCGCAAGGCCAAATGCTTTAGCAAAATTCGTTCGAATAATTTCCTTTAAAGGCTCTTCCAAAATGGGATGAATTTTTACCGCAGTGTGTGGCTGATTGATGCTTGGCAACTTTTTTGTTGCTAAGGTTTGTGGCCCGACAATAGTATGCTGCAAATATTTTTGTCTTCCATAAAATATGTAAACGGAACTTTACGGAGCCGCCCAATAATTTGGGGTGAAACATCATCATAAGTTTTAGTAAAACACCACCTAATAAATTGCCAAAAAAGTAAAAAAAAACTACAATTTAATATATCCAAACAAAAACTGAGAAGTATGCTGTGTCGAAAGTATTATTAAAGTGTATCAGTTTTTTTATTAGATAAATTTTGACATTATCTAACTGTCATTTTTGTAACACTCTTTTTTTAAATAATTGTAATTAAAATGAATAAAAAAGTCTTTTATTTCCTGCAACGTTTCCATTCGTTTTAACTAAGTAGGTTACCACAAATTTTACAAGGGGGCTTCTTTTAGAATGTAGATGCTTTCTAAGACGAGATTTTGCAAAATTCAACTGCTATTTAAAGGGGTGAAACAGGGTGGCAAAGTTTTTGTAGGAGAGCGCGATTCCTTGGCTAGATTGACTTGAAATGTTGCATAGGCATTCTTTCACTTAATTGACTACAAACATCAAGCTACGACGCTGCTGGCGATACAGGCCACCATTTTGTAGCAGGGAGCAGGCTGTAATTTACCATGCGGTCTTCAAATTTTGGTTCTAGTACTTGCCGTTTTTCTCTCGATGTTTCCTCACCAATTTGAATGCAAGGTTGATAAAGTGAATTGCAAAAAAACCAGTGCAAATGAATTGCATTTCTGGGCAACATAAATATAGCAACCAAAGTTGGCGGAAAAAGTGGCCCGATTAGTCGTACCTTTAGGAACTCGTTAGGCGTACGCCTGATGTGAATAAAATTGATGTTGATACAGGACCCGATTGACACGTAATTCGGAATGAGCCTACTCTACATAGGTACACATTGGAATTTGCGACACTTAATTTCAGTGAGAGGTTTCTGTAGTGTTTGACATTGAGTTGTATGTCACCTTGGAGTGTTGTGAGTGTAGCTTTATGTTGCCAGGTGTGATTTTCTTGAAGTAAAAATTGATTTAGGTATCGAGACTTTTTGTTAAGATTTACTTTTAAGACTTTTTGATGAAGATGTTGTAGGCTCATTATTATTGGAATTGGAGTTTATATATTTGTCTTAAATTTGAAAGATGTGTTAACTAACATTGAGTAGGTACTTATGTTAAATAAAATTTGGAAATGTTTTGAGGATAAGTGAAGGACAGATGCGTCTGGAAACGCGGGGATTGGGACGTTCTAGAAGGACATGTACTGATATTATTGATGAGCTTCAGATATACTAGATGGATAGTTAAACTCACATTCAAATACAAATTCATTTAATTGTCTTTTTCTGGCCTTAAAAATAAACAAAGGTCTCATCATATTCTGCCACTGGGGACGTGCAAATATTTGGAAGTTTTAAGACAAACATTAAATAGGAATTGAAATTACAGTTAGTGGCATGTAAGTTAAATAAATATTATTTTGATCAAATACAATGTCAAATTATTATTCAATCTCAAACTTTAATAGAAATGTCAAAGATGATTACAATTTAATTAGGGTGTCAAAGTATCATTCAAATAGTCGTTTAAATTATAGTAAAATTTAACATGGATAACCCGAAAGGATTTGTAAGCACCTTAGCGTTCCATAATATTTATCTACCCTCATGGAAACGTCAAACAATTAGTTAACACGTGTATACCAAAATAACTCGAAAAACCACGACAACCGCCTCCATAATTTCACTAAACCTCCCCAACGATTGCGAATCCCAGAAAAGTCCGAAAATGTCACCGTATTCGCGAAATTCAAGTATTTGATTACGAAAGGATTATTAAACAGGAAAATGATGGAGTTCCAACACAGAGTAAAATATGTACAGAAGGTCAGCTGTATAGCCGCATGGTGCAATTGACTGCTGCGCTGCGTGTCGCGTTTTCGATCCCTGCACGGAATAAATATTTGCTAATTTATTTTTGTTGTTCCGGGTCTGGCTGTTTGTGTATATGAATTTTAATATTTGTTAATGCATCCATGATACAGGAGAAATTCCTAGTGGTAGCTTTATTAAAAATAAATAAAACTGGCACAAAAACAGCGCGATAGGCGCTCAACTTACCTCCGATGATTAGAACTAGTAACTAGAATCGAGTTGGCAAGTTTTTTATTTCGGATGAAAATAGAGCATTATATTTTATTATGCAGGTTAGATATAAGCAGGTTATACCTAAGTTAACAAAGTAATTCCAAACTAGAAAATCACTCTGTATCTTGGACCTTAGTGTTTAGTTCCCAGAGTGGATTTGTAACTTTGCCGTGAGCGAATATGCGAGATTGATGGACAATTGCTAGCATCCACGAGCAAGCTTTTTGACCGCAAAAACGTGTCACTGAACGATTTTTAATTTTGAACGTTATTTTATTCTAAAAGCTTTATGATGCTGGTTTTTAATATCCAAATACTCTTAAAATAAACAGCCATAGGAAACTGAGATGGTATAGTTTCTTTTAAAGTACACACAATCTTGATCATTGTTGTCGTTGCGATAAACAAGTTTAGATACTGCCTGCCGACAGTCAGTGTAACAGTCAGTGACCAATTTACTAATATAGAAAATGGAAGACATTCTGACGCTATATCGGTTAACACGTATCAGAACATCGTTCTAAAAGCTTGTAAAAAATAACCTGCTATTCCATTTTTACCGATTTTAGGGTTTTATACCTCAAAAGGAAATATTAAATCCTTCTTGTTCCGGAGCTGCGGCATCACTTTCAAACAACCCGCAACTCCGGTAGGCGGTGGCCCTGGCAGGCCCCTCTGCTTTGCTGACATCTCTTTGAGGCGCGCGTGGAACTCGAACGCGCTGTCGACACGACCTGTCGTCACTAAACGGACGGACAGTGAGCTTATCGTCCACAGGCTGAATGCTTGATGAAGCGGGTCTTCTGTACGTATCTATTCTGTGGCTACAACAGACTGACACAAAACAAGATAAAGTTTCAATTATATAAATTGGAGGGTTTAAACTTCAAAGTGACGCCGGCGGGTGCTCTTTATAGGGTTAAGATGTTGACTACCAATTAGTAGGAGCTATTAAGATATTATTCTTTCTATTTCAATTTGGGGAGAACTGTAGAATTGTTGCAAGAGGTTTTTAGAATTTTGAAAAGGTATTTAATTGTATTCTTGCCATGATAGAAAGTGACTGGTATTATTATAGGAGCAAAGCTTAGTTTAACCGTTCAATGGAATGTCTTAATAGTATCAATTCCCTATATTCTGTTTGTTAAATATTTTTAAAGGGTTGGTATGGCAACGCTGGCAGGCGGTGGCCCTGGCAGGCCTCTCTGCTTTGCTAACATCTCTTTGAGGCGTCGACACGGCCTATCGTCACTAGACCGCCGTCGGTGAGCTACCCATTGCTCACCGTCCACAGACCCGCATCTACGGTGGCCAGGAGTCGTCTCGCAGCGCCCGACGACCGGTGCGTCTTCTGCGGCGGTTAAAACTCTTCCCTGGAATGTAAATATAGAATTGTTTAACAAATGATGGGACACTAGTTATCATAATCTTCCTGCCTTGTTCTTGAAATTTACAGGAGCTGATGGACGCTACTAAAACTGCCAATTTTGCCACCAAATTTCGGTAAACACCCGAAAAAAACATACAATTTAAAAAATAAAAACAAACTCCCGCCATGTCAAAAAGCGAATTAAAAAGTAAAAAAACAAGTTGAACTATTTCAGTGTTGAATTGGAGCAACTAAACAGCGATTGTGTCTAAAAATGTTAAAATAAAAACTAAAATTTTCGACGAAATCGGGGCACATATAAAATGTTCCACTGAACTGTCCTTTGACTGCAGTAAACATTTTGGTTTTAATTTTTTAACAATACAGTCCTTTTTTGGTGCAGTGCATGAAGTTCTTGCGTTTGTTTTTCCTTTCAGCAAGTTTCTATTAAGTTGTTATTAAAAAGAACATCTTTTAAAACTATTTTAATAAGATCTCCGTAGTAATGTTTTATCACTACGGTAGTCTTAACAGAAATGGCGTGAGAAAAAACCACAGGGATTACTATCCATTAGGAAAGGTTCAAAATAGCGGCTTAAAAGTTCAAACTCCTTTAAACTAAGTACCTGGTTTTAGGTTTCTTATAGAACATTGTGATCTTTTATATTTTTTCCTCAAGAACTAGGAACGTAATTTAAATTAAAAGCTTAATAAATAGTTATTTGGATGACATTTAAAAGATCATATGTAAGAGAATAATAGATATTCAGACAGTTAAATTGTTATTTAGCAGATCATAATTATAATAAAATCTACGTGGCTAATATTATGTATTCTTATATGATTTCGTTTATTCTTTTTTGTATATATTATTTATATTTTTACATATTTCTTAGTTAATCATATATAAATCATTTAAAAATTTACAAAAAAATAGTAGCTCACCGGTATCGGGAACAGGGTTCAAGCTACCGGCTCCAGAGAGAAGAACCTCCTAATGATACGAGCCGTGTCCAGAAGTACCGCTTTCTGTATCAAACCCTTGATCCAGCTGCCTAACGAGAGCCTTCTCAGGTGTTGGTCGAGACTCTTGATAATTAAGCCGTAGGCTTATATGATTATTACATACCTTTACAAGCCTTTTTCCAAAAGCTTGGCTGACAATGACGATATTGTACTTGTTAACATGTCCTTGACTATAAACAAGAGCATCGGTCTTAATTCGTTAAAGCGCTTTATATCGCACCTATGTGCATGTGAATATAAATTGAACAAAAACCGCATTGTCCAGGCGTATCGGGCGTTAATATTGGCACGTGTGGCGCTTCCATCGAGTTAACGATTCAGCGATACAGCGCTGTAAGCGTGGTTGTATATTTACGACTAAGCTTTCAATTTAGTGTTGGCTTTTTTGATAATGAACTTTATACTAAGGATTTTGAATTGTTTTAAGGAGGGGAGGATGGATGTGTAAATCAAAATAATTGAAGTTTATGTTTGTAATTTCAAAATAACAGCTTTTTACTATGTGCATTTTGCAATTTTTTTTACTGCCGGTCTGTTTGTCTACTCCTGATAATCTCCAAAACCACTGGATCAATTTTGACGGAGCTTTTACTGGCCGATAGCAGGTGTCCTAAGCATCTCAACGTTTAAAAAAATACCTTTTCCGATTCCGAATTGCCGATTGGAAGGGACTGGGTGATAGGCATTATGAGACATAAATCAAAGTCAAAGTAGCCTTCAACCGGACACATGATGGAATCCTTACTTTAATATTATAAAAGCAAAAGTGAGTTTGTTTGTTTGTTATCTCTTCACGCTTTAATGGCTAAACCGATTTTGATGAATTTTGGTACAGAGATAGTTGGGAACCAGGAGACGGACATAGGCTATTTTTTTTTAAAGTGGGATGTGAGGGAGAAAGAGGTAAGAAAAGGGAAAACTTAGCGTTGCTATTACAAATCAATAAGGCGCAAGGGGAACTGTGTTACTCCGAATTTAACGCGAGCGAAGCCGCGGGCAAAAGCTATAAACACTTGCCGACATGAGAATCGAACATAGGACTTCATACTCAGTAGTCGCTCTCGTGACCACTAAACCAACGACCGGCGAGACGAAGCATCATGGTTCTGTACCTCAAAATGAAAAAAACGGAACCCTTATTATATAGGATCACTTTGTTGACCATCTGTCTGTTTTTTGCGTTTGAGAAAGCATCAAATAACTTCCCGCGCTGACTAAAACCCACCCATGTTCTTTCTTTTGCCTTCAACGTTCCGGAGCCTCGAAATCTCTTTCAAACAATCCGCAACTCTAGCAGGTGGTGGCCCTGGCAGGCCCTTATGCTATTCTGACATCTCTTTGAGGCACGCGTGGAACACTAACGCGCTGTCAACAGGGCTCTGTTAAGACCCTTTGTCTCGAGAACATGTGGAGTAATCGAGTTGAAATTAGAACCGTATATTTAAATCTGTGAACCCTTGGAGGTGTGAAAAATCAACCTTCTAAGCTTACACAGTCAAAAGATATGGCCGTTTATGTCGGAAGTTTGTACGGAACCCTCGGTGCGCGAGTCTGACTCGCAATTGGTCGGTTTTTTTTTAAGCTATTGCATAGCTTTTAACTTTCATCACGAATAAGCTCAGTTATTTCAATTCACGATTCCAATGTACTGTCAGCGTGTTTGGTAGGGAATTGGAATGTGAATTAACAGTACGGTGGATCAAATCCAATGTCTTGTTTTTATTTTTGCGACTTCTTTTTGACGTGATAACGTCTTTAAAATCGTTTTAGTCGGGTGACATGTTCAGAAACTTGTGTCACACCAAAACCTCACGAGCGCGATCGATCGATCGATCGATTGACGTGATAACGTCTTTAAAATCGTTTTAGTCGGGTGACATGTTCAGAAACTTGTGTCACACCAAAACCTCACGAGCGCGATCATCTTATCTCGATCATCGATCGTCTTATTGGTGATAACTTATATCACCAATAAGACGTTATCACGTAAACATCTCGATCGTAAACCTACTTTACAAACAACCAATTTTTTGACGTGATAACGTCTTTAAAATCGTTTTAGTCGGGTGACATGTTCAGAAACTTGCGTCACACCAAAACCTCACGAGCGCGATCGATCGATCGATCGATCGAGATCGATCGCAATAGGACGTTATCACGTAAACATCTCGATCGTAAACCTACTTTACAAACAACCAATTTTTTATTTAAAGTTACTTTTAAAATATTATATTTAGTTTTTTTTTTATTCATTGCAAAAGTTGATGAAAAATCCTATGTAATAGCTTTACCACGGCAGTCCCCGAGTGCCACACGTTTTTTTTTTTATAAATCCTTAAAAATGGAAATTAAGTTGGCAGTTTTGAATACAGAACATCCCATCAGCCAAAGAGCCTGTCACAAAATAAAATCGCGAGTGTGCAACCGATATTACAATTCGCTGTCAGTGGCTACCACACAAGAACGCTTCTGTGAGCTGTGACATTTTTGTTATCGCTCTGCTAAACTATGAACCCGGATTTTTGGACTATTTCCCGGAATTTCATAGCTGTTCTATATGCAGGTTTAACGGACGTGTCGCTATTTTGACGGAGTTTTGTTAGGTGTTCAGTTAGATGGAAATGATTTTTATGCCTCATTTTTATCGAGGTTTTTTTTACTTCTACTTTTGTTCTATCGGATAGGGAAGGTTCTATGGATGATCATCTACCTAGCCTTTATCCGACTATGTTGTCAGTCTTAATGGATGCAGTTGAAATATTTTACATGTAGAGACTGCCTATATGACCTTAATAACCCAGTTGATAATGATAGATTTCAACAAAGGAAGTATGCTATTATTTATCGCGCTTATAACTTACTGGGGATGAGTTATATTGCAATATGTCCATCCTATCCTACTAATGTTATAAATGCGAATGTTTGTGAGGATGGATGGATGTATGGATGTTTGTTACTCTTTCACGTCAAAACGGCTGAACGGATCTTAATGAAATTTGGCACAGAGGTAGATTATAGTCTGGGATAACACATAGGATTCTTTTTTTTCGATATCACGCGGGCGAAGTTACGGGCGCCAGCTAGTATTTCATAAGTGTCAAAAGTCATAAAATTAGAATAAAACGGTTGTACGATAATTCAAATCGCTAATCTCAAGTGTACGAAGTCGCGAGTAAAAACTAGTACCTAAAATTTTCTGTTCAGCCTTTATTAAAAAACTTCCATTTCGTAATACAAACTTCATTCGTACCTAAGTCTTTCAGGCTTTCTACTACTGGTATTGCAATCCAGTATGTATGAGTATATCAAAGGCTTATATGTCTGTGCTAATGATAAAAGTGGATTACAAAAAGAGGATCTCCCCTCTTTGCTTACATAACCCATCTTGATTGAATAACGTTTTTTTTCGCATTTTTTTTCCTTTTCAGTTGTGGTACAATAATATCTCCAGCAAATTTTATCGAGTTTCATTTTACTTTTCTACAAAAAATTAATAAAAAGTGTGTGTGTCAGCTCCGACGCACGACTGGAGTTTACTCCTTACTAGTGACCCGCCCAGCGGTTTCACCCGCTGCTCACCTCCTAAGAGTCACAGCGTAAAGCATCATACATATAAACCTTCCTCTTGAATCACTCTATCTATTAAAAAAAACCGCATAAAAATCCGTTGCGTAGTTTCAAAGATTTAAGCATACAAAGGGACATAGGGACAGAGAAAGCGACTTTGTTTTATACTATGTAGTGAAGTACAAAAATATCACTGACGGACGACAAATTTCATAAAGCGCCATCTAGTAATATTCAAAAACACCATAGGTGCGTGTGCACCAAAATCGTAACGAGGTCATTCAAGGTCATTCATCAGTAGATTTTACACCTCACATTTTTCTCATACCGGGCGCCTTATATAATTATGAAAATCGATTCTTAAGGAGTAAACTCCAAAAATATAAGCCGATATTAGAAAGTAAAAATGTATTGTAGAAGATAACTCATCAACTTTCATTTCAAATTCATTTATTGGTGGGATTTTTGGTACATTTTACCTGAGATTTTAATTGTAAATAAATAGTAACAGTTCTTTAGGATTCTGGATTTTCAAAAGAATTTTGAAAATCGTAACACAATTGCCAGAGTAATCGCGTAACGAACATACGGAAAAAGTTGAATTGAGAACCTTCTTTTTTTATGGTCGGCTAAAAAGGGATTCTCCCCTCTTTGTTTGCATAATCTATTATGATTGAATAACTTTTTAACCTCGTATAAAGGTGCCACTGTCTAGTATCCCAAAGCTAAGCTAGGCTGGCTTCGCTTTGGAGACCCAATGTTACACTTAAGGCGCTGTACAAAGCAAACACTTCGTAAAACGTCTAGTTTTTCGTCGCAAAGTTAGCCGTATCTATACATGCTAGTCAAAAAAAATTACCGTGTATAGTTCAATACATAAAGTAAAGAGTTAAACAAAATAAGTTTACAAAAGTGGTCTAGTACTACGAAAAAAAAATGTTTAAAAAGCCCAAGAAAAAATTTTTTTCGTCTCGAAATTCTCAATTTTTTCAGCGACAATTATATTTTTTATATTTATAACAAAGAAAATTTGTTGATACTTTAATAATACGCAATCTGAATCAAATATTAAACATACTAAGTAACTTACAAATAAATTAAAAAATAGCGTCAAAAAATTCGTCCTCAACGCTATCAGTTGGCAACGTCCCCAAGAGACTGGCCGCGTTGCCACGTTGTATGGCAACGCTAAGCCTCTGGCCAAAGTAAAAGCCAGCCCTTGGGTCACGGGAAGTGTCAACCAAACGTTTTGGTATTTCCTTAAACAGGCTGTGAGCACAAGGACCCCACGGTCCCAGAGTTTCAACCCCAAACGGCTCGAAAATATAGTTACCAATAAGGTTACTATATTTACGCCGCTTGAGGTTCTCTGCAGCCGCAGCAGCAGCGCCAGCGCAGCACGAAGAGCTAGGAAGATGGGATGGCGCAAGAGTATCGACGCACGTTGCGTCCCACACTAAAGGCCTACCCAACTTCCACGGAAACAAAGACATACCGTCCGGTCTTTTGCCATCGTCGCGTGCCAAGCCATTGGGTTCTAAAACAGCTGGAACGCCGACGGTGACAAGAGCTCGACGGATGATGTCATTAATATTCGCGTGCCGCGCAAAACGGCCCGCACTTCGGCTGCATGATAGGCCGTGGTGTCCAAGGCTGTTGACTACTTCACCACAATGACAGCGATGAGGAGAACAACAAGGAGCACCTAAACGTAAGGTAGCAGCGAGGCGGAAAGTAGTGTCATCGAATAAAGTGCCTATGCTCGACGACGGTAGTGCGTTAAGCCAAAGACCCGACTCCCACTTGCTCACGGCCAAAAGGCGCGCACGCTCAGCAGTAGTAGCAGACGTGTTCAGTAGATTATTCTGAACTACTCTGCAGAGCGGCTCGTCCCACTGTCTCTGAGAAAATGGTTTGTCGGGTTGTTCAGTGCTCGGGCAAGCGATTTTCCAAGCATCCTTAGCCTCGGAGAAGCACGGCACATCAAAATCAATCAGTGTGGAAGCCAGGATATTCCTGATTAATTTTTCAGTACCGTGGACCGAGGATAAGAAAGCTGGTAGACTAATACTAGAAATTTTGCGGACGCCGAGTCCTCCCAAACGAATGGGAAGAGTGGCTTGAGCCCAAGCTCGGTCGTCCAGAGCCACATTTAAAATCAAAGATAAAGTATGTCTGATAATTTGATCCATTTTGTCCAAAAGATGAGTGTGCTTCCATAAAGGGGAAGCACGTAGGAAATATGTTAATTTAGGGCCAAAACAGCAGTAACGAATTATAGTAATAGCCGAATGCATGTTAATTTGGAGCAATCTTTCTGAGGCATCATTAAATTTTTGGATTTTTTCATCAATAAAATCTAGAAAGGAATTGTCGAAGATAGGAGACCCAAGGAGACGAAGAGAACTTTTATCAATAATTTTGATATCTGGGGCTATTGTGTTGAATTTTGATAAAGTCAGTTCTTTGTCGATGCTGTCCGCTAAATATAACTCACATTTGGAAAGATTGAGATCAAGGCCAATAGAATGAAGTTCTTTTTTAAAAAAAATTAGGTCTCTTAAAACTGTATCCACATCGCCGCCCAAGGTTCCATCATCGAGGTACCAAACGTTAAATTTGGAATTTAGCTGTCTAATGATTGGGTGGATAGCTAACCTAAAAATCACTGGCCCAAGTGGGTCACCTTGCTGACAGCCAACAGCAGATTTCAAGAGGTTGTCCCGATATAATAATCTAAAATTTTTCAAACATTGAGCTGTTTTTTTTTATATTCAATAAAAACTGCAAAATGACCTACATTTTGGCGGACATGATATTCAAATAAAATCAAACACCGAAATATTTTCGACCTTATTTCTATTCTTACGATGCAATACTGTCGTGTACTTGTGTCAGACCATGCCTAGTATGCAGCTAGCGTCACTTTCGTGAATACCTAAAGATTAGCTTATTGCCGCGCCTTAATTAGAAACAGTAATTAATCGGGGCGCATTTCGATAATTGGCAACTAGCAGTTTTCAAATATTAATCAATTAGCTGCGCCCCGCGCACTCGCGTGGTGATAGAATTTACAATATTTCTTTAGGAATTGTAGCCTATTTGTTATTCTGATGTATACGCTATATTATTGTAAAGTTTCATTAAAATCCCTTTAGTAGTTTTTGCGTGAAAGAGTAAGAAACCTCCATACATCCATCCATCCATCCATCCTTATAAACTTTCACGTTTATAAGGAGAATATTACAAATAAAATAATCTAATAATGCTCTTAAGCAAAACTTAAATTACACGCATACATAATTATTTTACAAACACGTGTAGTTAACAACACCAAATCGCAGTATATTTTTTTTCAGAAACATGTCTGGTACACGTAGATTAACTGTGTAATATCATCAGAATCAGTTCAGTAGTTGATAAGTATATTAGGGTACGAATGACCAGAGATTTATATTTATCTCATAGATATTTTTGTGCACTCTAGATTTAAATAGCGTTTTTTGATTATTTTTATTTTTTTTATTAATTTAAAAGTAGTGTAATATTTGACAGATACTTGGGACGTTGCCAAGTCAAGTGATGCAATTAGTTGTTGATAATAACATAATAATGTTCACTTCTGTAGTGGCATTCTCTACGAGTACAGCCCAGTGACGACCCCAGACGACTTTGTATGAAACTTGACGCTGCGGCAGCGCTAAGCTCGACGTTGTATTCTTACAGAATAGGATGACTGGTGACTTACTACAACGCCGTAGCTTTTTTTTTGAATGCCATCTTGCAGTTCAACCTAAAAGGTTGTCGTCTGCTTAACCAGGCGATTCCTGTAGATGCCTTAAAAAATTAAGACCTCCAGCCAGGGCAAAACTTACAAACTACGCGACTACACGCTAAGGGCACCCCCTGTGGGTTACGTCGGTTTAGGGCGTCGCTGAGGGAGGACAGCAAAGGGACAGGCTGGATCTGAGTGATATTAATTGGGGACTGATTTGAACTTACTGGTTCAGCACCGCGGGTTGGCTCTAGCAAGGGACGGGTGGCAGCAATGGACGGGTGGGGGATGCCGTAGCCTTAAAGCAGGATTGTTTAAATGTCATTCCAGTGTGAGAAAGAGACAGAGCTATATAGGATGTCTAGCGCATTCTTTGTGTCACCCTCGTCCAGACAATACTAATTTAACCTCACCGTGCGCATCTTGCATAGCCACAGCTGAAGTGGATGGTCGACCCAATACGAGTGGGGGATGATACATTATTTTGTTTATTGATTTATCGTGTTAAACTCACATCGATACTTTTATAGCAAGGCTTTTTAAGTTATCAAAATAAAGCAATGATTGAATCCGAGGTCGATTCTTAATTAAAGTAATGCTTTTTCCGGGGTTTCGGGTTGTTCAAAAGAGATACCGCGGCACATAAACCGGATAAAAAAACCGGAACATAAAGGGCAAAACATGGGTGGGTTTTAGTCAGTAAAAGTCTTGTTGATTAACGATGCCCGTTGGAATTCCTCGTATATCATGAGTGCATTTACAAACTCATATACACAAACAGCAAGACCCGAAACAACTACCTGTAGTTCATACAAATATTTGTTCAGTGCCGGGATCAAACCCGCGACACACAACGTAGCAGTCGAACGCTCAGCTACTACGCCAACTCTGCCGTCAAAAAATCAATCTTTTCAGCCATTAGAACTAGTTTTGATTATATTATAACGTTCCCTCTACACACATAATCGTGTTAGATATCCTAACAGTACATAGGTACTTACTTGGCCTAATGCAATGCGTCGTCTGAAAGCAATTTGCTACACCGCATGCGGTCTTTCTTTCATTACTGGCACCCATCTGGGTCCTTAGGAAAGTTCCGGAATTTTCGCCAAACAATTTCCATCTTTATCTACAAATCCTGGAGTTGAAAGTTGACTGTATCTTTATGTGGGTTACGATATTTGGGTTTTGAAGCAAAGGCGGTTAGTTGCGGAAGGGTCCGCTGTTTTTAAAGTGAATTATTTTAAAGGAATACTTAGTAGGGATGTAGGGAGTTCAGAAATATATGATTTTGACGCTCAAGTTAATATTTTAGGGAGTACTTTGGGGATGTTTAGTAGGCTTTCCGTGTATTAGGTTGAAAGGATCGTAAAAATCTGTATGTACGTGCATTTTATACGTTTTTTATTTCATGGGGGTGAACGGAGATTCAATAAAATCGTTCTGATAATGTTAACTTTACTCCGCAGGATGTTTTATTTTTTGTGAGTAAAGTAAGCTGTTGATGGAGTCGAGGGGAGTAAACTCAAAATACAATATCACCCTTTACTTCTCACATGATTTACTTTTTAATCAACTTAAAAAAAATGAGATTCTATGTTAGGCCGTAATTTTATATGTATTTTCACCGATTACTCCGCCAACTGTCGACCGAATCTCATAATTCTTTTTTTAACCCCCGACGCTAAAACGACGGGGTGTTATAAGTTTGACGTGTCTGTGTGTGTGTGTAAATGTGTATGTGTCTGTCTGTGGCATCGTAGCTCCCAAACGGATGATCCGATTTTAATGCGGTTTTTTTTGTTTGAAAGGTATATCAGTCGAGAGTGTTCTTAGCTATGTTTGGTGGAAATCGGTTCAGGTCTTCAAGGTCATCAGGTCGTTTGTTAGGTGTCATAGGAATGTTCCACGCTCAGTTCACTCGCGAGCATATGTAGGATCTGACATTTGAAATAATAATATCTTCTGGAACCACTGAGCTGGTCTGCTGTTAGGGATCGAAGATAGGAGACGTAACCCTGGACTGCCTTTTAGTAAACCCATCGAGTTTGGGCTCGTTGAATTTGTCTTAACTAGTTCTCTTTATGTTTCTAATTGACGAGGACCTGAAGCTGGAAATGGGATGTGGCGAATGAAACGGATAAACCGATTTATATCTTTGCTGAAAATCTAGAAAGACCAAAATTTAAAAATAAAACACAAAATTACCCTTAAATGGCAAGAAAAATAAAAAAAATTAAATGAAAGAATGAAAAACTAAAGAGCTCCTTCAAAGAGCATGAAATAAAAATTAAATTAAAAAATTTAAAAACACCCCCGACCCAAAAAAGTACGCAATTATTATGACAAAAGGTTAAAAATGCTAAACCCTATAAAAAACAGAAAAATAACTTTTGACACTACGTAAGTACCAACTAAAGCATGTCAGACTATCTACTCGGGACTTTGTGCCACCTTTATGTCGGAGGCGTAACCGCTAATTTTAAACAGCAAATGGTTATCTTGGCCTGCTGTTGACCGTACGTATGAAATTTTTGATTAAATTTTGTCGTGTCGGGGGACCGCTTTTGCCTTCAAAAATACTTACCTAAATCAAATGATTCCTACCTAATCACAAAATTCGTATTTTAAAACTAAATATGTACACAACTACACTAAATGATACAATAACACTGGACAAAAAATTAAAACAGACGAATAGTACGACTCACAAGATTTACTTGTAAAGAAAGAGGAAGATAAGTAAACAAAATAATATTTATATTATAACGAAAATGTTAACGTAAGTAACGAGATCTAAATAAATGATAAACAATAATTTTGACCCCCAATCTTAGGAACGACTCAAAAAATTTGTATGAGTAATGACAATGGGATTGAGGACTTCTTAATGTGTGCTTCTAACATTAGGCTAATAAATTAGAGCGGTCCCCCGACACGACAAAATTTAATCAAAAATTTCATACGTACGGTCAACAGCAGGCCAAGATAACCATTTGCTGTTTAAAATTAGCGGTTACGCCTCCGACATAAAGGTGGCACAAAGTCCCGAGTAGATAGTCTGACATGCTTTAGTTGGTACTTACGTAGTGTCAAAAGTTATTTTTCTGTTTTTTATAGGGTTTAGCATTTTTAACCTTTTGTCATAATAATTGCGTACTTTTTTGGGTCGGGGGTGTTTTTAAATTTTTTAATTTAATTTTTGTTCGAAAGGACTTCTGAGGTTGTCTCATATCAAATTAATTTGTATTGCTTGGGTTAAAACATATTATTTCTTCTATGGACATAATAATATGGATGATCTGTTAATCATCTAGCTGTATCTTTTAATTACAATGGAAAATACCGTAACTAAAAATGTTGAAAGAACAACAACTTTAAAAAAAAACTAAAAAATGGAAGTTACTACCGGAAATCGTTGGCCAAAATGACAACGAAACAAACAAAAGTCACTAACTTCCAAAAGTAAAGCTATTTTCCACTTTTTAGGTTTCTTTTTTAATCGATTTAAAAAATGGAGGAGGTTCTCAATTCGTCGGTATCTTTATTTGAAAGTCGGTTTTTTAGATATTATGAAATTTTATTCAAAGCGATGCAAATAAAATTGTTTTTAAAAAAAATATGCCATGGTTTCTTTACAAGTAAACTATTATACAATTAAAGCGAGTGCTTTAATTGTTTAATAGTTTATTTACTTCCAGCGTATCTAGGGTCGAACTTGAGACTTATGACTTTGCCTATGGTTCACACCAGTATTCAATCACTGTTTCACACAATAAGGTGCAATTCACATTGACTTCCAATTCGAAACTTATCCGACAAACAACAATATTGTCTCTCCCACCTACCAAATACTTATACATCCTCCATTCTCATTACCCATCACGTTTTATAATAACAACCACCACACACGCGACACGCCTCACCTTGTTTTAATTAACGCAGCCTGATTGACATTAATTGAATTAGACACTTTCAGCGCTTTTGACGCTGTAATGATCCTCGACGATATTATATTTAAAATAGATTGGTTAGCGCTGTGGCATCGCTTAATTTTGACTTTTCCCCATCGTTTTTTACTGGAGCATTGATTCTGCAGATTATAAGATGCACCAAAGGAGTTTATGATTATATTCTGAACTTAGCAAGAGCATGGTCTCTATAACCCGTCTAACAGGGTTACAGCCCCGGAACATAAAAGGCAAAAGAAGGAACATGGCTGGGTTTAAGACCGTAAAAGTCTGACATTTCCCTTCTGCTATGGAGCAAGGGGGAAATGTCCAGCCAGACCGGGAGAGATGTTATTTGAAGGTTTAACATCCGCAAAAAAATTAAACCTTGTACATTCTTGCAGTAGGCTTTAAAATGAGTGATTTTTAACTAGGTCCGTACACCGAGCAAATCTAGGGACCAACATATTGCCGGACGACTAGACAAGTGACCTGCGCTCTATTTTTGGAACGCAGATCCTTATCGCGCGTTGCGAAAGGGGGCTAGATGGAAACAATTAAGACCAAAAGTTGTAATGTCATTTTTTGCTATAGTTGTAAGCCATGCGGCGTGCGCGTGTATCTCTGTCTGTCTCTCTCTCTCTCTCATAGAAAGCAAGCTAGTTATTTTCGTTTTGTCTTTCTATTTCGCATTGAACAGTGTGGTGTGCCGACGATTATTTTTGTTGAGTGTATACAGGTTTTTTGTAGATAATAAATAATAACTTCATTCCATCCGGGTGTCCCTTATACCTCTCAAGTTTTTATACCTAAACCATCATTAAGGTAGTTGAACAAAAAAACAAAGCCCATAAAGCTGTGGTAAGCGCCTAGTGCTTAAATATAAAAGCCAGAACATTCTCTCATTGCTGACACGAAGGGCACAAAGTAATTGCGACTTTTGCATTTTGACATTGTATTCTAAGCTTAGTCTCATTAGATCTATTTTCCATTTAATCTTGAATATGATATTCCCACAAATGAATCCTTGGATGAATAAAAGATGTAATAGCCTTTAGAGCCTCACAAAAAGAGCCAAGAATACAAATAAAATGAAAGCTTAGGGTACAACCTATTGTTGCTAATAGCTGTATCAGGCAGACGCCCTTTAAATGGATATAATGTCCTCTAACAAATTGGTATGTCTTTGGACTATATATTTCTGTCAATTTTCGTTTTTTTTTCGGTGATTGTCTGTCTCGTAGATCTTCGCAAGCGCGACTGCTGAGCGATCGACTGCAGCTGCACCGCGTGTCACTGGTTCGATCAAGACACGGAACAAATATTAGTATGATCTACAAACTGTTGTTTTGGGTCTGGCTGTTTGTGTATGTAAGTTTTTATTCTTGCAGCAAGTTTTGGTTTAGCAAACCTTTGCGCGACAAAGTGTGCAGACGGGTGCAAAGTTTACATACATTGTTACTCTACATTTTTGTAAACAATCGTGCAACGGGTTAAAAAAAGAAGAAGAAACTAGTTGGCAGAAATAGGTTTGCACTGCTCTATCATAGCTTAAGTACCTACATTGGCATCTTAAAAGTTAAATTTCCGACTACAAAGAACATTATATATTGTAGATTCCTATTAGTGAAAAAAACATGGTTCTAAGCGGTCCAGTAATTTTGGAGCCTATTCGATACAAACAAACAAAAAATGTTGTCTCTTTATAATATTGGTATTCAGCTGAATCTGCTAAGATTGGAAATCGAACCCAAATTGGTGGGAAAAGTCTAGGCAGATTTTATCAATATTGATTAAATAAAAGCAAAAGCAATCTATTTGGAACTAAAAATATTTAAAACAAATAATATTTTACAACAGACAATGGCCGTGCACAGTTTTGTGGCGACAGGGGGCGCCCACATCTATAGGCACTATACGTGCGACATTTGTACAACATTGCTATGCGTTTAAGCGTAGGCGTTTATTCTTCTTAACAAATATTCGTCTTAGGTAGTTTCAAACAAACAAACAAGACAACCTAAATCCCATCTACGTCAAATTCAACTTGATTATCGGTAAATTCCCAGTTCATGACGTTCCGTGCTTCGGGACACAGTATGTCAATGATTGCTGAGTTCGCTCGGTGTTGCCAATTAGTCCTTTTCAATCAGCGCCTGTGTGTTATTTAATCCTTCTAAAGAGATAATTACTGTTAGTGTTGGGTTGTATCCCCAGATACAACCCTGAATTACTACAAAAACCTGATAGTTTAATACCCAGTATTAAACTATCAGGTTTTTGTAGTAATTGTAACTTATGCGTCAGATCACATCACACAACACACACACAAACACAAACACTACACTCTTACACGAACACACGCTAAAACACTGACAGAATATCACGCACTCTATTACTCCCTTAAATAAGTACTAGATTTTGTAAATAGTCTGCCTATTTGGTTTAGAAACTGATATAAGATATTGCAATTATAGGCACTACTTTTGTTCTTTTCCTAATAAATATTTTAGTGGGGGGGTCCTGGTGACCTAAAATACAGGCCTTGGCTTAGTTTAGGCGCCAGTCTCCCACAAATAAAATACATTAATCCTGTATCTATGTCACATCTTAAGTACTTACTGATTTAATTTATTTGTGGAAGAGAAATAAACAAAATTTATTATAAACTAGCTTTCGCCCGCGGCTTCGCTCGCGTTAAATTCGGTATAACACACCAAGCAGACCTGCAGTTTTTGCTCTTGCGCCTGATTGATTTGTAATAGCAACGCTAAGTTTTCCCTTTTCTTCCCTCGTTCTCCCTCATATCCCACTTTTTTTCAATAAAAATTAGCCTATGTCCGTCTCCTGGTTCCCAACTATCTCTGTACCAAAATTCATCAAAATCGGTTTAGCCATTAAAGCGTGAAGAGGTAACAAACAAACAAACAAATAAACAAACAAACAAACTCACTTTCGCTTTTATAATATTAGAAAGGAAAGGATGATCGGGATATGGGTAGTTATGGGGGTGTTTTTTTTAACTTTTAATATATTGCCTTGTTAGTGTTGGTGTGTATTGGTAAATCTTGCGACTGAATTTCAGACCAATTTCCCTCAACCAATTGAACTAAAAGGACAATGTCCAAAATGGGCCTGGGCAATAAAGAGTATCAGAATACACGATGATTTTTATGCTAGTAGTAGTAGGTCTTTTTTATTATGCTAGTAGCAAATACGTCTGTAACACAGAATAGCTATATGCCAAAATGTACATTAATTGTAGAATTTTACGCCATTCCGAAAAAAAGTTTAGCTTTACAAACATACTGTGTAATGTTACTAGACGAGATTTTTCCATGAACTCAAAACATGGCACGATTTGAATTTCAGAGACCACGCATTTAAAAAGTCCAATCGTGCGTGTTTTTCTTATGGGGGTTGGAAAATATAATATTTCCAACCCCCATAAGAAAAACACGCCAAAATCCCCATGGTGGAAAAACACCCCTTTACAAAAAAGGCCAATGTTTTAACACCAGCGAAAACATTTAAGGTTCCCATAATCGAGCACATACTAAGCGCAAAATATCGAATTTCAATTTTCGAACCGAAACGCCCCTGTTTCGTAGTGAATTCCATACAAAAACCCTTTTTGGTACGGACACAATGGATTCGTGACAAGGAATTATCGGTTGGAGCTTGACGACCCGAATGCTACACTAGAATGAATTTCAGCTGGGATTTTCCCTATGTATGTAGTTTCCAACAGTTTTTTTTTTCGGAACTTTTCAAATGTCTATTCGAAGTTGTTTGGGGATCAATTACTGGTTTTGCAGAATATGTAGGTGGAGTTATCCGATGTTTGATTAAAACAATAAAAGTCCTGTCAACCTAGTGAAAGCTGAGAAAGATAAGCAAATCAAGTATATTGACTTGGCTGGCGAGGTGGTCGACATATGGGATGTGGACTAAGTGATCATAGTGCCGATAGTCATATCTGCCAATGGCTTAATTGCCAAGAGTCTCGACCAATACATAAGGAGGTTCTCGTTAGGCAGCTGGATCAAGGGCTTGATACAGAAAGCGGTACTCCTGGACACGGCACGTATTGTTAGGAGGTTCCTTTCTCCGCCCTGTCCGCTAGTAGCTAGGACCCTGTTCCCGATACCGGTGGGCTAAATTTTTTTATATTTTTAAATGTTTCTTTTTTACGTTTGTATTAAGAAATATATGAAAATGTTATTTATATGTGTTCAAATGAACAAACGATAAAGTCATGTAAATATTTCATTATTACGCTGGTAACATCCGAAGGAATCGGCAGAGATGTTTCTTAGAGTGATATTTGTTCTGATTTTGTTTTTGTCCCATGAGCCTTTTGCTCAACCGGACACTAATCCAAACTCCGTGGCTGCCACCAAGCTATTTGTGATCAAATAATCCACTAATACTTTGCCCGCCCTTTTTTTCGAATGGGAAATCGTAAAACAACGAAGGTGGGGGGGGGGTCAGAAAAGCCTGATAAAGTACTGACTATAATAACCCATCCATGTACCTTTGTGTTCTGGGGCCGCGGTATCTCTTTCCAACAAGCCACAAACTTGGCAGGCAGTGGCCCTGGCAGGCTCCTCTGCATTGCTGACATCTTTTTGAGGCGCGTGTGGACTTCGAATGGCCTGTCATCACTAGACAGACGGACTGTGAACTACCAATTGCCCACAGACCCGTGTCTTCGGTGGCCGTGAGTCGTCTCGGGCGTGTAAGGCGTGTACCGCGGCGGCTGGGTTGGTTTGAAGTTCTCTTCCTCAAAAGTCCAGCCACCTTCTTCGCTAGCATGCCTGCTTCGCAGATCCTACTACCAAGTTTTTAGCCGATGAAAACAAAAGAAGGAGGTTCTCATACAACATATTATAAATGTTTTTCTTACATTTACAAGTGCTGATTTTTCAGTTTTTGTATCGCATTTGGGATTATAGTTTATTAATTAACCTTTTTTTTTTCCTTTATTGCCATTCCTCAATTCAAGGTATTCCTGGCTCAAGCTGCTTTTATATCGACAAGTATGATCACTCCTTTATGGTTGTTCTAAAGACTAAAGACTGGGGTCAAAGGTCAAAAGACAAAACTAAATTTTCTCAACTCAAGTCCCTTGAGCTACTTCATTTTTGTTCCAGCCCCTCATAGTCATATTAAATGTATTTATTAAATGTTAGCCTAGAGGGTTCTATTCATAAACTCCCTCTAACAATGGGCACTACGAAAATATATTAAAATAACCCTGGAGTTATATTTGAAGGAACAAAAGGCAGTTTTACACACTCATCTAGATAAAACACATATTAATTTCAACAGCGAAAACTGGACAGCTCGCAAACACAGGGTTCCGTACCATCGTATAGTATTAAATACTTTTTTTAGCCTATTCAAATGATGGAACAAACAACTCCGAAAAAAAAACCTGTTTATGGACAGTTCGATTTTGTTTTTTTTTTATTATTTTGCTATCGCAACCAGTAGTAATAAAAACTGCAAATTTTGTCTTTGATTCTTCGTTAAATGTAATTCCATTTTTTCATGACATCTATTCGTTCGTAGATATTAAAAAATATGACTGTTTACTGGTTTTAGCACCGTGACAGATAGACGAACACCGAAGCCTCAGCAATGGAGTCCTTTGGCACTACTGTACCAAAATGTGTACAATGTTCCCACTATTGGGAGGATTGGACATAGGCGGCTTCATAAGAATGAATGGGCTGATATCCATCAACCGGGCCTTGTGCGTAAATGGCACATTTTGGGTTCTAGAACATGCCGTTTTCCTAGCAAACGTTTTGGGGCTGTGTAAGAGTCCCTAAAACGGTACAATCATAAACAAAAGAGGAATAAACTAAGCTCTCAACAAACAGGAAAATAGTCCCGCAGAATATAGCCAAACAAAATCAGAGTTCGCTTAGTTTTTCCATTACAAGTTCAACACGCAACCGTAGGATTACATTGCAATATTCTATTTTTTTTTTCATCACTCTTTATTTTATTTCGTTTTCAGCGGATATTGTTTTTGTTCGCGATTATCCTGGATTATTATGTGTGTTCTTGTAATGGCTGTTTTCGCTTATTATTTAAGGTTTATTAGTTGTTTGTAGAATATTTTCCTCATTTGAGATTTATTACGCGACTGCCTCGACTGACTATGTGTATCGAAATATATAATGTTCCGCTTCAAAAGAGATTCACGCAGGTGATTAATTGAGAATTCTTTCGATACAATGCAAAAATTTCTTCAATTTAAAAATAATAAAATTATGTTATGATCAAATATCCACTATACAGGGTGTTTGGCGCATGGACCGACAAAAAATTTTGGGGCACTGAGGGGGTCATGTGCTAGTTTTCAGACCTAGTTTATAGATTATTATATAGATATTTATCATAGTTTATGGTTTCAGATATTTTTCATAGTTTATTTCATTTTTATGAGTTTGGATGCTCTAAAAGTATTTTTATAACATCTTATGCTGTACATTTATGATTCATTTAAAATAACAACACATTAGAGAATGTAATAAAAGTTATTTGGTTCAAATTCGACAACAAACTAAAAAGTTATAACGTTCTTAAGACGATAATTCAAATAATTTTAAACAACAATAAGAAAAATCGTATCTGGATTATAGTGAAACTTAGGACATGGGGTCTAGGTCTGAAAACTAGCACATAACCCCCTGAATCCCCCAAAAATTTTTGTCGGTCCATGCGCCAAATAGCCCCTTTTATACGAACTTTTGTCGTATGCCACCAATGTATTATATAAATCTATAGCTATATCTTCTGAATATTATTATGAACTAGCTGACGCTCGCGGCTTCGCCCACGTGATATCAAAAAAAAATGTATCCTATGTGTTATTCCAGACTATAATGTGCCAAATTTCATCAAGATCCGTTCAGCCGTTTTGACGTGAATGAGTAACAAACATCCATACATTCATTCATCCATCACAAACATTCGCATTTATAATAATTATTATAAGTAGGATATTTTCTTGTTTCTTATTTTTTGTAGCGTGAATTTTCTAAACAAAACAAAAGTTCACTTTTGTTTTGTTTAGAAAATTCACGCTATGACATGATTTTTCCATCAGGGCAGCGAGAGCAGGATTTCAAACATTAATTTTGGAATTCCACGAAACATTTCCATCAAGGACCCAAAAAGCCATCAAGCTCCATAGTTCCAAAACAAACCCTGTCAATTTAAAATCGGTGGAACTCATACAAAAAGTGCAACGTTTGTATGCCAGGAATTTCATATCCGCGTCGGAAATTCACTTTGATTGCATGACCGCTTCAAAGCTTATACCAAAAAAAATGAACAAACCCAACTTCATACTGGCTTTTTTGAAACTATCTGTTAGACTTTTTAATTCAGACAGTTGGTATGTTACTTTATTTTGGGTTGTCATGAAATAATGAATTTGTGAAATATTTTATTTTCGATGTAAAATGTAAAAAATGAAATGTTCTGAAAATAAAGATGTCTGTCTGTCGCACCTATAAAACTAATAAAAAGTGCAGGTCGGCCGCGCGCACTGGGGGTTCCCTTCATACTTGCGACATAAACAGCCATATCGTTTGACAGCGTAGTATTTTTGTTTTCATTTTCAAAAAACGTTGCCCAACACTAGGATTTACTCCTGTATCGTGGGTGCGTTTACAAACATTCAAACTCACATACACAAACAGCCAGACCTGGAACAATGATCTGTATGCTATACAAATATTTGTTCCGTGTGAAAATCGAACTCGCGACACGCAGAGCCGCAGTCAATCGCTCAGCCATTGCGACAACAGTGTCGTCGGATTTAATGGGTTGATTTTGATAACCCAGTGGTCTACTATAGCATGATTTCGACACGTATGTTTGGAGACTACAAAATGGATTTTCTACTTTTAAATACTAAATACTAATTTAAATGCACCCAAATGTTAGTGAAAACCGGTATAAATCCAGTCCTTTGTTGGTATTGAAAACTAATACGAAAACCTAATTCAGTTTGAAATATAAAAACGATAGAGAAGGTTCTATTACACAGCTCAATTTTTTTTGGTTTGCAATAAATTGGTTTTAGAAAAATCTTTATTTTTCATTCGTTATGTTCGTTTCAGGATAGAAATATGAGAGTTATGTTTTATTTTATTGGTATGGATTTTTGGATTACTGTTCTGAAATAACTAGTGATATTGATTTGATTATTTGTCCTTCAACCAATTCATTTTTCCATGACCAACGCATAGGTAAAGACTGATCTCAAAACTACTAGTATCTTCATCACCTGCTTAGCTTTTTTGTCAACTTAGCCTTTTCATCAACTTAGCCTTTTCATCAGCTTAGCCTTTTCATCAACTTAGGCTTTTCATCAACTTAGCCTTTTCATCAGACGACTCCCGGCCATCGTAATTGCGATTCTGTGGACAGTGACAAATGGGTAGCTCACCGTTCGTCCGTTTTGTGATGGCGCGTTCGTGTTCCGCCTGCCGGGGATCTAGCTTGTTCGAAAGAGGAACTACGGCCCCGGAACATAAAGGGCAAAAGAAGGAACATAAGTGGGCTTTAGTCAGTAAAAGTCTGACATTCCTTCCTGCTCCGCCCAGAGCGGGGTGAGTTATTTGATGATTTCCATTCCGCAAAAAAATAAGATGTTCCCCACAAGGTTATCTGTCTAATGTTGGTATTTAGATGCATTTAATTAGCCTGGAAGCTGAACCTAGGCTAGGTCAAACGTCAGCCTCGATGTTATTGATAGAAATCTAGGTAGATGATGACAAGAGGAAAATAAGTGTAATAAATTAGCACTCGTCAGAACTGAGCCGTCTAAATCCTTACTATCCTTACTAATATTATAAAAGCGAAAGTGAGTTTGTTTGTTTGTTACCTCTTCACGCCTTAATGGCCGAACCAATTTTGATGATGATTCTGGAGACAGACATAGGCTAAAAAACTGTGAGAAAAAGGCGAGAAAGAGGGAAGAAAAGAGGAGAGAAAGATATCTAATTTTTTTTCGATAATCACGCGGGTTTAAGTTAGCGTTAGCCCAAAGTAACTATGCCACGCGGACGAAGTTGCGCGCGGAAGCTAGTAAATAATAATTCATATTATTATCTTGCACAAACACTTTCGTTTTGACATCATTATCGTTTTTATAGCTTCGTAACTAACTCGTAAGACAAATTGCGTACAAGTTTTATCAATTCGTGTAGCTCCATTTCCTTGTTCTTCTTTGGACAGTATATTTTTTTCAAGATATAATGAAAGGAGATTTGACCAAATTCTAAACTGAGTGATAGTCAGTCAATCGACTTTGTTGTTAGTCTGGCTATCGAGAGCTAGTTTGCTGAATCTGATGAGTAAAAATAAACGACTTCTAAAAACAGCTACACTCCCATACATTATGGCAAAAAAAAATATTGAGAGGTGTCAAGGGACACCCTGATGGAACAAAGTTATTATTTATTATGTACAAAAAACCTGTATACACTCAACAAAAATAATCGTCGCGACACCACACTGTTAAATGCGAAATAGAAAGACCAAACGAAAATAACTGGCTTGCTTTCTATGAGAGAGAGAAAGACAGAGAAACACGCGCACACCGCACGGCTTACAACTATAGCAAAAAGTGTCATTACAACTTTTAGTCTTAATTTTATCCGTGTATCCCCCTTTCACAACGCGCGATAAGGAACTTCGTTCCAATAACCTAAAAAGAGTGCATTTTATTATCTCTTTTGTCTACTCTTGAGACACTGGAGCTTAGTGCTCAATAAAAGGCAGTTACTGAGTCCTTACAATGATTTTTCGTTCTATTTACAATGATGTTTTCATGTTTAAAATAGATATAATGTGGACCGATGTTTATCCGATCTCAAATCTAGAATAAATATTTTTATTCCTTTTAAGAAGAAGAAATGTGTCAATTATGTATAAATTACTAGCTGTGCCCAGCGGTTTCACCCGCTGCTCACTTAGGCGTATGAAAAATAGATGTTGGCCGATTCTCAGACTTATTGAATATACATAAAAAAATTCATAAGTATCGATTGAGCCGTTTCGGAGGAGTATGGTAACTAACACTGTGACACGAGAATTTTATATATTAGATTTTACAACCAATGTCAGTACGATGCGACTGATTTAAAGTGAATAGCAATGAGTATCAGGCGTGTTTTAATCTGGGCGCAGACATCTTTTATTTTCCGTTCAGAACTCTCAAAGCAATACCTAAAAAACGTCAAAATGATTAAGTAATATCTAACAAGAACATTCTTATCCATAAACTTTGTACTAATATCATAAATACTCGTTTTCGAAGTAAAGGAATACATTAACCTCATAACTTGTACCGAATGTTAGATCCTCTTTGAATAGAGTAAGACAAGGATGAATTTAAGAATTTTAAATGGATGAAATAGCTTTTACATTTTACGTCAACAAATAATATCTGGTAATAATTTAACATTGATCGTAGAAATAACTGATTAGGGTGTGCGTCCGAGGTCTAAAATGGTGAATGGGAATGGGAAAGGGAACGGGAATGGTGAATGGGAATGGCTCATCGTCTGTCCGTCTAGTGACGATAGGCCGTATCGACGGCGCGTTCGAGTTCAAAAAGATGTCAGCAAAGCAGAGGGGCTCTCCAGGGCCAGCGCCTGCCGGGGTTGCGGGTTGTTCGAAAGAGATACCGCGGCCTCGGGACATAAAGGGCATAATGTGGATTCTCCCCCATTCCTAGATTATAGGAGATATCGGGCTGTTTCGTAAATTTTCAACAGCAACTTGGTTTTTCATTAACATACTAAGGAAAACAAATTTAGTTTTACTGTTGAGTATTTAAATCCTACTAATATTAAGAACTCGCTTTTGCTCGCGTTAAATTCGGTAGCGCCTTATTGATTTTTAATAGCAACGCTAAGTTTTCCCGTTTCGTCCCTCTTTCTCCCTCATATCCCAATCTTTTTTTTTTAAAAATAGCCTATGTCCGTCTCCTGGTTCCCAACTATCTCTGTACCAAAACTCATCAAAATCGGTTTAGCCATTAAAGGTAACAAACAAACAAACTCACTTTCGCTTTTATAATATTAGTAAGGATGTAAAGGTTTGTGAGGATTGATGGATGTTTGTTACTCGTTTACGTCAAAACGGCTGAACGGGTCTTAATGAGATTTGGCACAGAGGTAGATCATAGTCTGGAATAACACATAGGATACTTTTTTTCGATATCACGCGGGTGAAGCCGTGGGTGCCAGCTTGTTTATTTTATGTTTTGATGTTACCGGAACCGTATGTGTTTGATTCCGACTAATACTTAAGACGATTTCTTTATCTCTGTCCAATAAAGTAAATAAACTATTTACCTTGTTTATTTCTATAGAAGCAAATCCTATTCAATACAAAAACTTAGAGAAAATAATCCCGTAAAAGTAGTCAAGAAAAAGATTCTTATAAAAATCCGAACAAAAATTCTTTTAACGGCGGATTGTCGACGCCAAAGCAAATAATAGAACGGTATTAGACCGAGAAATATCACGTAAAATATATTTTGTATCGCCCTATGGCCTTACAACTGCACCGTGGAAATGTTTGGTACAATACATAGGCGAATGTTTATTAAATAAAAAAATAATGCGTGTTCTTAATTAACATGAAAGAAGGAACCTAATGCTGAGCTTAAGTTGAGACAGGGACCTTTTTGGCCTTGCACAGACAATAACCTTGTCTGTACTATTTTATTACTGTTTTACTTGTTTTCTGCAAGTCACAAATAAAAAATTCTCTTTCTTTTACACAGCATTATTAAAAACAAAAAAAACCGGCCAAGAGCGTGTCGGGCCACGCTCAGTGTAGGGTTCCGTAGTTTCCCGTCCGTCACAATAAGTGTTCCCACTTATGAGTTTAAAGGTGGAGGAGGAAATTATTTTGTACAACTTTTTGTCTTTTTTGTACAAAAACTGTTGTGTCAATCAAGTTCAAAATGATTTTCATAGAAAGTCCTTATAAAGTTCTACTTTTCAGATTTTTTTCATATTTTCTAAACTTATGGTTCAAAAGTTAGAGGGGGGGGGACACATTGTTTTTTACTTTTGGAGCGATTATTTCCGAAATTATAGACATTATCAAAAAATGATTTTAGTAAACCCCTATTCATTTTTAAATACCTTTCCAACAATATATCACACGTTAGGGTTGAAATTAAAAAAAAAAACACTTCCCACTTTACATATAGGGTGGCTACCCTAATAAAACATTTTTTTCCAATTTTTATTTTACCACTTTGTCGGCGTAATTGATATACATATTGGTACCAAATTTCAGCTTTCTAGTGCTAACGGTCACAGAGATTAAGCGAGGACGGACGGACGGACGGACGGACAGACAGACATGGCGAAACTATAAGGGTTCCTAGTTGACTACGGAACCCTAAAAACAGGAGAGCGAGTCAGACTCGCGCACCAACGGTTTAAACTTGCGACATAAATGGCCATGTCTTTTGACTGCGTACACTAAGAGGGTTAATATTTTAACAGCACAAGGGCACTACAAACATGAGTATATACTATATGGTTTTAATTTGAAATTGATACTTTTACGCGTTCCCGAGATAACGGGTCTTGACAGACAGACGGACAACAAAGTGATCCAATAAAGGATCCGTTTTTTTTCCTTTTGAGGTGCAGAACCCTAAAAAAACAGGAACACCTTAATGTATTTCTATTGTATAAGATTCAAAATGGAGTTTTTTTAATCATTAAAAGAATTAACTAATTTAAACTTAAGGCCGCCACCTGACGCTGATTTTCAGCTGCAGCCCACGAGTTTGGGATGAAATGGTGGGAGCATGATTACGGTACTCATTAAAATAAAACAGCAATTTATTGTGTCCCACCCAAAAAAAAAGGAGAAACTTTAACATCCATAACAAGTATACAACTATACTTGTTATGGATGTTTAAGTTTCTCCTTTTTTTTTTGGGTGGGAAATCATCAAATAACTTCCCCCGCTCTGGGCGGAGCGGGGGGGCGTGTCAGACTTTTACTGACTAAAACCCACCCGTGTTTCTTCTATTGCCCTTTACGTTCCGGGGCCGCGGTATCTCTTTTGAACAACCCGCAACCCCCTGGCAGGCGGAGGCCCTGGCAAGCCCCTCTGCTTTTTGTGCTTGCCTCTACTGCATTTTTTATCAAAACTATTTTTATTTGTAAAAAGTTTCTATGTTAACAACCTTACTGTTATCATAGACACAATGCAAAATAAAGATGAGTTCAAAGTTGCCCTATGCAAGCTCAAATAGAAAATAAACGTTTGATGATTCTTAGTTAGTGGAATTTGAACATCAAGTTAAAAAAAAGAATAAGTAAGGCTACTTAGAAACTTTGAAAAGTCAAAATGAAATAATTTTAATCTAAATGAAAACCACTTTAACACAAGGTAATTTAAATCGTAATTTCAAAAACTAATAATATGGTAAATTTAATCCATAAAGATTAAATTAAACTTAACGCAATCAAAACTATTTAAATTGCAAAAGTTACAATGAGATTCTTTTTGCAAGAAGTTCGACTTAAAAATATTGGATTAAAAAGTTGGTACATAAATTCTATTTGAAATTGTTTAAGGCCTGTAACATGTGATTGTTAGGAATGGTGTAGACAGGTGACTAACCTCAATATCTGGTACAGAAAAAAAATGGAGAGAGGGATTATAACCTTTTTAAAATTCGAAGGCCAGTAGTGCCACGTTCGGGTTTGCGGGTTGTTCGAAAGAGATACCGCGGCCTCGGAACGCAAAAGGCAATAGAAGGAACATGGGTGGGTTTTAGTCAGTACAAGTCTGACACTCCCCCCCGCTCCGCCCAGATCGGGGGAAGTTATTTGATGTTTTCCCACCCCAAAAAAGAAGCAGTGCCACGTTTTAATTTCAACTCGATACTTTTAAGGGGCTGAGTTTGGCCACACTATTTTTATTTCTTTTTTCTGTAAGTACTAACATAGGTTTTAATGATAATACTAACACAATTTGGGCCAATGTAGTCTGTAAATAAAAGATTTTTTTTTTTTTTTTAAGCGTACCTGAGATAAAGGTTCTTGAAAGACAAACAGACAGATGGACAACAAAGGACAAAGGGATCCTGTGACAGTTCCGCTTTTTCCTTTTGGGTTACGAAACCCTGAAAATTATTTATTTATTAAAACTTTATGCACAAGTAATAAACTGTACAGACGCCAGCAGGTCAAGCTACCCGAAACTGTCAATTTTTACCAATGAAACTTGAACCTAATACTTTAGAAATAAAGTCGAAAATCTATCAAAGAAATCTGACAGATTGTAGTAGCTTGATGTGCAGGCGTCTGTACAAAGACGGACTTAATGACTTAGGCATTTTCAATTATCACCTATACAATTTTTTCAACCGATAACGCAATTGTAACAAAGCCGGCCTCCCCCTCATTCTCTTCATGTTAACCGTCCAAGGATCCTTTTCGTTCAAAATTTAGGGCTCCAATCAATATTTCATTAAATTTCTCCCAAAATGTACACTACAACAAATGCTATCTAGGCCAACCACGATGAGTTCCAAATCAACGTCCGTTCACCGCTTCCACCAGACGCATATCAACATTATAGATTCGAGTCAGGTAAAACTTCGATACAGAAAATTGAGTTCCACAGTAAAGCCTTGAGCATAAAATATTTTCGGACCCGTCCAGCTATCGCCTTTGGGGCAAGCGTTGCAAATTATTGATGTTTTTCTATTGAATAAAGTTTTAGGTGTATGATTTGAGTTCGTGAGCAATATATATATGTATACCTATATATATAGATACTTACATATTAAAAAACGTGGCGTTCGTGACGTGCAGAGATAATAGAAAAGCTGTAATACTAGGCAGGTGTTATTGCATGAATCCTGAATACATCAGGTAACAAATGCGAATAAAACAGAGAAATATGAACCTCCTTACTATAGTATTTTCGCTGTAGTATCGTGCGGCTGACATTTAATGACATTAGATGACAAGACATGTTTAGTGGTGTATTGATAAGATGGATTATTCTGATCGTTTTTTTTTTACTTGTAGTCTCTGTTCTGTCTGTTCCGTGGATAAGATAGATTTTTGGATCGATTTTTTTTACTTAAAGTCTCTGTTCTGTTTCTGTCATATAGTGATAATCTAAATCTGCAAATAAATACTTTTATTGTTGCTATATTCCTTAAATTACTGTTATTACTTGCTAAATATTCTCCAGCGTTTGATAGTTTATTACCAGTTTACATGGTGGTATTGGCAAAATTGTGATATCTCTCGTCCACAAAAGCCATTAATGAACAGTTGAAATTGAAGTTGATAAGATGGATAGTCGATATTTTTATAGCACCCGTGATGTATCGCTCTTATAATATATATATATATATTGACGGGCCTGTTGGTCTAGTGGTTAGTGGCCCTGACTGCTGAGCCGGAGGTCGTGGGTTCGATTCCCACCCAGGACAAACTTTGTGTGATGAGCATGATTGTTTGTTCTGTGTCTGGGTGTGATTTATCTATAATATGTATGTATTTATAAATTATATAAGTATGTATATCAGTTGTCTGGTTACCATAACACAAGCTCTGCTTAGCTTGGGATCAGATAGCCGTGTGTGAGTTGTCCCAAGATAAAAAAAAAAAAAAAAAAAAAAATATTGTAATACATATTATAAGAGCGAAAATGAGTTTGTTTGTTTGTTACGTCTTCACACTTACATGGCTAAACCGATTCTGATGAATTTTGGTACAGAGATGGTTGGAACCCTGGAGACGGACAAATGCTAACTTTATTTAAAAAAAAAGTGTTAAATGGAGGAGAAAGAGGGAAAAAAGGGAAAACTTAGCATTGCTATTACAATTAATCAGGCGCAAGGGCAAAAACTACTAGTAGCCGGTACCTGCAAATCAGGAAAGGGAAACTGTGTTACCCTGAATTAAATGCGAGCGAAGCCGCGGGCAAACGCTAGTATATCAATAAAAACAGCTTCGCTTTGCATCATTTCCTTTTCAATTTTATTTTATTTTTAGACAGAAAACATTTTGGATTGTTAAATTTAATCAATTTATTGCAGTTATTACTGATTTAGTATTTTACGACAACGATATTAATGGCTGCAGCTAAAGTATTCCATAATGATTGTAAATCTTAGTTATATTTAAAATTGAAAAGAGACGGTTTATCCAATATTACCTACACGATGCCACAGCGATAACAGTATAAACAACTTATTTATAGCAAAATAGCTTCAGTCCGCGGCTTCATCCGCGTGGCATAGTTACTTTGGGCTAACGCTAACTTTAACCCGCGTGATGATCGAAAAAAAATATCTTTCTATCCCCTTTTCTTCCCTCTTTCTCCCTCTTTACTCACTTCTTTTTTTAAAAAAAAGTAGTGTGCGTCTCTAGGGTCCTAACTATCTCTGTACCAAAGTTCATCAAAATCAGTTTGGCCATTTAGGCGTGAAGACGTAACAAACAAACTCACTTTCACTTTTATAATTTCAGTAAGGATTGCGCACCAAACAGCTGGAAAAACATAAAATGTTAAATTAATTTGTTTTCGTACAAAAGCGAAGCGTGAAAGCGATTACAATGTTTGTGTCGGCCTTTTGTAAAAACTAAACGGTTGTTTATATTCATTGATTCGAAATAAATTCAGCTAATGTTTGTGAAATGCTTCAGCTTTTTCGCGCATTTTCTATTGATTTAATTGCTTAAATTCTGCTGTGATGGTAGAAAACTTTAACAAAGGCAGGAAAATGTTATCTGACTAAAACCCAGCCGTGTGTTTTCTTTTGTCCATTGTGGTCCGGGGCCCCTAACCTTGGCCATCATACGGTCAAAACTTTATTCCATCGGCCATCTCTATTTTTGGAGTAAGAAGAAAGAAAAAACATTTATTTGTCAAATTACGACGAGCACACAAAATAATAATAATAAAAAAAAAATATATGTTTAAATGTTTTTTTTTTGTTTTTGATAAGAAATTTATGTAAAAATATAAAAAATATGTACGTAAATAAATAAATGACCGAGAAAATAAAAAAAATAATTAAACATTCAAAGCATCACAAACATTTACAAATACATACATGGGATAAAATAAAAAAAAAAGCTTGCACGTCGTGACTGCGACAGGTAGGTCACCACTCAGCATGGTGCTGTGCGTATCGCACTAAATATCTTAATCTTAAAAATATAGCAAAAATCTACTCATCTCAAAAATATTATTATTACTAGCTTTTGCCCGCAGGTTCGCTCGCGTTAAATTCGGTATAACGCAGCGCACGGTAGCAGGTATGCTACCTGCAGTTTTTGCACTTGCGCCTTATTGATTTGTAATAGCAACGCTAAGTTTTCCCTTTTCTTTCCTCTTTCTCACTCATAACCCACTTTAAAAAAAATAGCCTATGTCCGTCTCCTGGTTCCCAACTATCTCTGTACTAAAATTCATCACATCGGTTTAGCCATTAAAGCGTGAAGCGTTTACAAACAAACTCACTTTCGCTTTTATAATATTAGTAAGGATTAAAGTTTGAAAAGGGATATTTACCATATGTTTTATTTAAAATGAGTTCCTGAAAGGAGAATGCCCATTCGAGGCCCACAGTGGACAACAGACTAGAGAAAAAATAATTTATGCATAAATTTTAGCTTATTAAAATATGTTTTTACTTTCTTCCATTTGTGCGCCACTACAATCCACAACAATTCTTTTAAAAAAGTAAGTTTACTGATAAAATAAACTGTATTTTCCTATTTAACGCTAGCAAATATTGTAAGCAGCAAAAAATATTTTGAGTATTACGACTAATGAATTGATTTGAATTGATTTATGAAAAAATACTATAACCCCAATATCATACCCACGAGACTTTACAGGTATTGTAATTACTTGCTTTCATAAAACCAACTTAAGGAAATATAAAAAACCAGTTTGTACCCTCAAAAAAAGAGAATGAGAATAATAAATCAATAAACGGTTTAGAAAAAAATAATCGATTAAATGTTTTTTTTTCGTGGTAGTGACAACACTGAACTGAATTTGATTCTGACACTGACAGTTTGCTTGTTGCTTCTGCCAAATGTGGATGTTTTGATTTGTGAACAAAATAGCAACCTACCAAGTGAATTACTTAATGCGAACTGCTATCTTTTCTCTGAACTATATTTTGATGAAAATATATTAGGATCATCCCTCCTATTATAATTTAATTACCAAGTATTGACAAAGAGAAGTTTTCTTATTATCTCACACTCAAAGACATTATTATATGGAAAATAAACACCAAAATGTTATTTGTTTTTAATATTTCTAAAATAGTGGCGTCAATTTGAATATATTTTTTAGATATCTAATACAGTTAAGATTTTAAAACAATCAACTTTTATTGTAATATTTGATGTCCACCTTGGGCCTAGGACACCATGGAGCGTGGGCATTCCCCTTTTGGCACTTGCAAACGCTGTTATCACAGATAAAAAAAATATGGTAAATATCCCGTTAAATTAAATGTAAATAAAAATTAAAACTAATGATAGTGACCATTTCAGTATAAACAGTAATGGCGATCGTATGGTACTCTTGGCTTGCAGCTGAGAATTGGCGTCAGGTGGAGGCCTTGTGTTGCCATCTCCTTCCATCTCCTTCTACGAAGCAGTCATGCTAGCGAAGGAAGAGGCCAGGCGTTTGAGGGAGAGAACCTCCAACCAACCCAGCCGTCGCGGGAGACGAGCGAAACGACTCCCGGCCACCGTAGATGCGGGCCTGTGCAAAGTGAGCAATGGGTAGCTCACCGTCCGTCCGTCTATTGACGGGAGGCCGTATCAACGGCTCGTTAGTAATCCACGTGCGCCTCAAAGAGATGTCAGCAAAGCAATGCGTGCCGGGATTGCGGGTTGTTCGAAATAGATACCGCGGCCACGGAACATAAAGGGCAATAGAAGAAACATGGGTGGGTTTTAGTCAGTAAAAGTCTGACAGTCCCGGAAATATGTCCCAGGAAAATATTTGATGATTTCTCATGCGCAAAATTCCCGCAAAATTCCTGTTTTTGATTTGTTTTTAATAATGCTGAATAAACGCAATTTTCTTTCTTTCTAATACTTCAAAAATATTCACAGTGAGTTATGAAAAATACACAACACTTAACATTCGATACTAGACATGTAACGTGCACGGGAATTCCGAATGCATTAAACATTCTAGTCTGGCTTCAGCTCGATACACTTGCCCCGGGGAACTGGACTACTATTGATATGAAAAATGTCATGTGTGTGCGTGTGTTCGTTCGAGTAAAGCTTCGCTTTGGAAATACGATTTATTTGAATAGTTCCGTTTCTTGTTGCTTCTTTTGTTTTGCAAATAGGAAATCAACAGATAGCTTCGAGCGGGGGTAGTCAGACTTTTACTGACTAAAACCCACCCATGTTCCTTCTTTTTCTCTTTGTGTTCCGGGGCCGCAGTATCTCTTTCGAATAACCCGCAAACCCGGGACAACACGCAACCCCGGTTAAGACCGGGGTTGCGTGTTGTCTTGTTGCCTAATAAGTTAGGCACGCCACATGTAGTGGCGGTAAGTTCCCTCTTTGGAGTGGAAAAAGGAAGGAGTGAATAAAAACCCGGTCTTGTTGCTTTTATAAAACGCTTTTATTAGCTTCACCTGCAACTTATATAATAATGACTGCCTATTAACTAACAGTGTAAAAAATCTTAGAAGTTAAATTTATTTTCTCGGTTGCATATTGAAATGTTGCATACATGTTAAGTTTAGATTATAATGCAGCATTAGCTCAGTAACAAAAAAAAAACTACATTCAATATGGGGGACTCTCCAAAATGGCGGAATAATCATTTTTATGCTTCCCCATGATATCGTTTTCAAATTAAAGGATTTTCGGCAAAAACGACATTTCAAAAATTATGTTTTTTTTTTAAACTGTCATATTTTATTTAGCTAGTTAGAATATTCTCGGTTTTCTACCAAAAAATAGAGGTAGGTAATCAATCGCTTTAAAAAAAAAATCCAAACCCACAGTATCAATCTTGTATAGTTCAAAGACAGTACAATGAAGAGTTCATTGCACCTTAGAACATATTACACGCATACCATATTGTCAGTCTTTCTAGTAGGTTATACAGAGACTTATTTTCAAAATATGGATATTATCTATGATTTTTTCTGAGAAGTTTTCTTAAGTCGTTTTTAGTGTTCCATACCTCAGAAGGAAAAAAAAAACGGAACCCTAATTGGATCACTTTGTTGTCCATCTGTCTGTCTGTCTATATGTCAAGACCTTTTATCTCAGACCCTTTTCCCAACCCAGTAGCTTGCGCCCAGTCTACCAATAAGGCAGTCAATAAAAACAAATGATTTGATCTAAATCCTACACAACACACAAGAATGTATGAAACAAACATCAAAACGTCTGCAAATCGCATGTAAATCTTCACAGCAGTGCATAAACAGACGACACCCACGTTGAACGCCTACGATCTTCTCCGAACGTTGCTAAAGCATGATATATGTCCTCAGGGGAAAGTTAAGGCGCTGTTCCATTGCGGCTACACTACGCCAATGAATTTCGTTTTATATGGATGCTGGTAGAACAGTGGAGTTTTTGGCCGAAAACCACAATTTGACAATTGTAAAGCAGAACGTGTAAACGCGAATAATTAAATCAGAAATGAGTATAATACGAGAAGACTAATTCTGAAAGTAAAATTGACTGAAAAGTTGTATGGTAAGCGGTTATCGAGGTGGAAAACGCATGAAAAGAAAATGTAGTGAACACGGCCATAGTATTTGCTTTTTCACAAAAAAAAACCTATTTTGATAACTTCACTGTAAGTAAGAAAAGAAAGAAAAAACATGTCTATTTTGTACTTCCGGCAAGTGAACACAAAAAAGACAGTATTGTTTGTCCCACAGCTACGCCAAAAATACTTCTACGACCCCCTTTCTATGAAATGCGACCATCAGCACAATGTTCTAATTTATATATAGAGTTCTATCGTGATTTTTCATCCCAAAAAGCAAAGGTGGTTAAGTAGCAATATTTTTGCGAAGTTGTTGTTTTATTGGTTTAAGGTTCTTCCTACATACATGTAAAATATATGCGTAGCGTTTCCATGAAGCTTTGTTCCATTACTGCGTAGGAACGCAGTAACGGAACAAATCTCAATTCTGCAATGCAGTTTTCCTAGTTGTCAGACTTCATAAGCTCGATTTATTCGTACAACTAAGACTTGCGGTTAGATAATAGTATGTGTTTGTAATTTTAAAATATCAGATTTCTACTGAATACATATAATAAATAAAAAAACGGAACTTTTACTGGCATATAACTGACATTAAAAAGAGTAACTGAGCCTTCATAATTAAGATAGATACTATAGGGTTTTAGAATAAAAAAAAACCATTGGCATTCCTATGGTATGGATATCAAATTAAAGGTTTTGGTGACACGACTACGAAAAAACGTGTTTTTTTTAAAACCATAGTATTTATTTTCTAAAGTATAAATAAAAAAAATACCAAAATTTCATTTATTCACTAACTAGCTTTTGCCCGCGGCTTCGTTCGCGTTAAATTCGGGGTAATACAGTTCCCCTTTCCTGATTTCCAGGTACCTGCTACCTGTAGTTTTTTCCCTTGCGCCTTATTGATTGTAATAGCAATGCTGAGTTTTCCCTTTTCTTCCCTCAACCCCCTTATTTCCCACCTTTTTATAAAAAAAAAATGTCCGTCTCCAGGGTCTCAACTATGTCTGAACCAAAATTTATCAAAATCGGTTTGGCCATTAAGGGGCCGTTCAAGTATTACGTAAGCAGATTTATTACAGTTATTTACCCCCCCATCCCCCTTGTCAGCAAAAATAAGCAAAGCTCTTACCCCCTCCCCCCATGCTTACGTAAACATTTTCAATTACGGTATTGATTTTTTTTTAAGTATTATAATAATTATAATTTTAAAAATAAGAAAATAGATTTAGGATAGAGATTAGATTTTATTGATACGGTATTCAACATAGAGTAAGGGACAAAAATATTATAAACGTACAAACATAACAAACTTATTTAATTTTTGCGCGAAGAAATAAAAACAGCAAAACAGTCTTTAAACAGGAAGGTTCAAAACGCAGTTTCCCAGAAGAAACACAGGGATGGTATGAAAAGAAAGTTAGAAAATATTTGTCATAAAAATACAGAAATAAAAAAAAGACTATCTCTGAAGGGTTCAGTAGGGACGTCCTAATCTTGAAAGCAATAAACCATCACTATTGAAAACAATTGCTGATAGGTATAGCTTTATTTGGGAGTGCAGCAGATGATAGAAGAACGGAATCTATTCGCAGCGTAAAAACTCTTGATAAACTCACACAAGAGTTACGTAAAATAGGATTTGACATTAGTCGCAGTGCTACATATCTGCGTTTGATTCCCAGAAAATCTAATTCTGCAGAGGGACGAAGACACGTATCGACAGTCCCTGTTAAGCTCATTCGGGCTTAAACTGATCACCACAAGAGCCACTTAGATAGCAAGTTCGCTGAGACATCAATCCATTATTTAGAGACTATAGCATCCATACTTGGACCAGATCAAATATTTTTCATATCTCAAGATGATAAAGCTCGAGTCCCTATTGGCGTAACTGCGGCAAATAAACAAGCACCTCTTCTAATGCACATGAAATTAAATATAGAATCAAATTGCCTGATCACTATTGGGTAATTGCTGAGCGTCATAAATTAATACCATCTGTTTATGCTGGTATCAAAATCACTTCCAGTATGCTAGGACAACCGCAAGCCGTTTGATATTCTGGACCAACATACATCGCTATTCGAAGTGGAAAGCATAGTTCATCTACTGCTACTACTCATGCTCGGGATTTCGAGACGCTTCTCGAACTTGAAGAGTTTCGACCATTAGCTAAAACTGACCATGGACTAGTAAAACCAGTGGTAATCATGACGGTTGATGGAGGGCCAGATGAAAATCCGCGTTATCAAAAAGTCATAGGGTTTGCTATACAACACTTTAAGCGACATGATCTCGATGCATTGTTTTTCAAACAATTTTTGGTATAACTTGGATTTGTCTATTTGAAAGGACATCTTATTTAAACATTAAACTTTGCCTAATGGAATCAACAGTAACACAAATGTCAACTTGCTTTTGCTTACAATAGCTCCGTTCAAGCTTGCTAAGTTCTTATTAGATCTTTCTTAGCATTTTTTATACTAAAAATTAAAGGTAGCTATATTCTCTCCTAGGAAAATCTATAGGAAAACCATATAAGGTATAATAATCTAAGTAATCTAAGGTCAGTACTATTCAGCACTAAGTAAACTTGAACGAAGTCAATACGTCTACTCGCTATAGTATCCAAACGAAACAATACACTGACAGAGGAAATTATTTGCGGGAATCCCCGAAAATGCGTTTTGTTTTCAAGCTAAGACAATGTGAGGGTTGCCATTCGGTAAAAAAGTAAATAACTACCGATGACGTAATCATCATCTAGACTCCCCTACCCCCCATGTCATGGCAAAGCAAAGACCCCCCCGCCCCCCCCATAGTGCTTACGTAATACTTGAACGGCCCCTAAGGCGTGAAGACGTAACAAACAAACAAACTCACTTTCACTTTTAGGATAAGGATGTAATATCGTTACTGGTTATTAAACATTTCTAATTTAATTTTTACATAATAATGGTATTGTTCACTTTTATATTAGGTACGTTACTCTTGTTTCATTTTAACTTAAAAATTTAAATATTCACTTTTTTATATTACGTTACTGGCTATATATATTATATTCTGAGAAGCCAAAAGTTCAACACCCTAGTACAGCCTTTTTTAATTCAAACTCTACGGAAATGAAAGCACCTATAATATTCTTATCTTTCAAATCCAACTACTGAAACCTGTCTCCATACTACGAATTTGTTGATGAAAAATGTTCAACGTTCACAAAATTAAACTCTGTGCCGTCAAGTCTAAAGTCCATTTTCAGTAAATGAGGATTATAATAGAGAAAAATGAGTGTCCCCTCATTTCTAAAGTAAGCCAATTGTGAGATATTAGAGGAAATTCAAGGCTGGCGTTTCAGATAATGGCGATTCATATTTCGTTATTATTTTAAGTGACTGTTCGCTTGATTCGTATTCGTTATTTATAGAAGGAGATTAGTGAATTTGAGAGTCGTCTCGTGTTTATTTAGGTTTTTAAATAACTGAGGCTATTGAATTCAATTAAATAAAAGAAAATATACCAGTAGTATTAGTACGCCGGCCATCCTACTAAAATTATAAATGCGAATTTTTGTGAGGATGGATGTATGGATGTTTGTTACTCTTTCACGTCAAAATGCTTGAACAAATCTTGATGAAATTTGGCACAGCGATAGATTATAGTCTGAAATAATACATAGAATATTTTTTTTTTCGATATCTCGCGGGCGAAGCCGCGAGCGTCAGCTAGTACATTTACATTTTTTGTGTGTGGGTTTTTTAAGGTCCGTACCACAAAGGAAAAAACTGGATGACCTTATTGGGTCACTTTGTTGTCCATCTGTCTGTCAAGACCTTTTATCTCGACAACGCGTGTAGTTATCGACTTAAAATTAAAACTATATACTCAACTCAAAAGTCCCTTTGTGCTGTAAAAAAATCAACCCTAAGCCTACGTAGTCAAAAGATATAGCTGTTTTTGTCGCAAGTTTGTTTGGATCCTTCGGCGCGCGTCTGACTCGCTTTTGGCTGGTATTTTTTTACAGATTATAAATATTAACATATATTGTTGTTTAGGCAACCCGTAGGTTTTTGAACGGTTGGAAACTGAAAAGGAGCGCTATGCTGTGACCCCCCCCTCTCCCATTACAAAGCATCATGTTAGTTGGTAGTCAGCTTGTCGCTGTCTTGTTCCGTTAATTTACACATTATGCTTTATGCTCGGCATGTTTTTTTTTGTGTTATCGTCTCGTCGTCTCGTACCGTCGACAATTTGTTTTTTTGGAACCATAATGGTGACATTAGCTATTTTTTTATCTATCAAACAAATCTATTCTTCCATATTTTTTTTGTTGTGGTAATTGTTTCAGCATTTATTCATTCTACAATTTCATGTTCTTGAATAGCAATTTCTGTTTGAAGTTAGCTTCAAGTCAGACAAGTTAGTTACTTTCCTTGTCATCACAGAGAAGTACTGTTATAAAAAATAAGGAAGACAATTCTTATCAATCCTAAACAACAGAACACCACAACACAAACCTTTCTTCCGAAAAAAACAAACGAAGATCGGTATCCCAAATAAAATCCAACTAGATTCGGAGTATATCTTCAAACAAATAGCTCTCCTCGTGACGTGAGGTCCAATTATTGAGATAAATCACACCTATGGGAAACGGAGCGGTCTACTGGAACTAGACTGTATATATTCACTTGATGTGAAACTAATTTATTGTTTTAAAGGATGCTGAGTGTTAGTATTAAAGTTTTTTTTGTTTCAAATTAAAGACCCAAATTATATCAATTTTTAAGCAGTAAATATTTTTATGGCCTTCAGATAGTTATTCCGCCTGGCTGCTGTTTGTGTATATGAGTTAAAATGTTTGTAAACGCACCCACGATAAAGGAGAAATTCCTAGTGTGGGGTAACGTTTTTTTAAAAATAAAAAAATAAGCAGCAACAGCAGTTTCCAACAGTGAGCAATGGGTAGCTCACCGGCTGTCCGTATATTGACGCCAGGCCGTATCAACAGCGCGTTCGTATTCCGCACACGCTTCAAAGGGATATCAGCAAAGCAGAGGGGCCTGCCATGACCATCGTCTGCTGGGGTTGCGGGTTGTTCGAAAGAGATACCGCGGCTCCGGAAAACAAAGGGCAAAATAAGGAACATGGGTGGGTTTTAGTTAGTAAAAGTCTGACACTCCGCCCAGAGCGGGTAAAGTTGGGGTAACCCAGATATACGTATATTTTGTTTTTATGTAATCTTCTCCAATCCCAAAAATCAAATAAACTGGTATTCATTTAATTGTGAAAGAAAGAAATATTTTGATAGAAAGTGACAGGGGTAAGTTGTTATGTCTGCTTACTTCCCAAAACTAATAAAGTACGACAACCGATACTAACAAATATGCGGCCTTTACCGAAACTCAAGCAACAATTAAGGCACAGTAATTATCGAGATTACCTTAATACCGTTCTGCACGGAAAACTCGAAACGCTTTCAAACCTACCTTTGATGTTTAATTACAGAGGACGCATTTTCCAAGATGGCGGCTTGATTATAAAGAATAGGAGCGAATAATGGCGGTGGAATAATAAACAAATCATTGTGGAACCTGGTCTTTTGATATTTTAATCAATTAGTGACAATGAATTTAGGAATAGGAAATTGTACTTTTTTGTTCACTATTAAAGTTTTAAACAGAATTATGGGCAAAACTTGTTGAACGATCTTGGAGAAAATTTGGATGACGGACGATATCAACAAAACTGCATTGAGCTGGACTACGGCCTGCTAAATATATATATAGGAGAGTTGATTACCACAAGTGGGATGTTCAAGGACTTTTTTTGCTTGTATTAAATCACAGGTATGAATGTAAATATCATTTTAAGAAAGTTACAAGTTACAGATTTTAAAGTACAATTTAGAAACTTTAGAAACGAGACACTAGGATTTCGTTCATTTCGAAGATAACTCATAACCCAAGCAATATAAATAATATTTACAAGGGAGGTTCCCTTTTGGGAGTAGTCTTTCGATAAAAAAAAAGAATTTTGAAAATCGTCTCACAATGAAGAAGAAATCGTATCAAACATACATAAAATAACATACAGTCTAATAATCTAGTTTCCAAAAATAAATTTTTAGTCCGTCTTTTAGATTATTCAAAAATAAGGGACACGTATTTGCGAAACGTCACGCGTTGCTGCATTTTTTCGCAACAAGTGACGTAACACGTCATTTTTGGTCTAATTTACAAATAAAAAGAGTAGTGTCCCTTAGTTTCGAATAATGTAAAAGACGAACTAAATAGAATGTAATTACTTTGACCCTGGAAACTACCCTTTTAAGACCCTCCTCCTTTTTTTGAAAGTCGGTTAAAAATTTAAACAAAAAAAGCAGACTCACGAATCGCTTACAATGCGACTTCGCTTTAAAGAGCACGCATCAAAAGGACGAGAGTAAATCATGCAACGTGCGCGGGGATTGAAACATTATAGCACTTGGGCGACAATCAGGGAAGAGTTGTTTTCCTTTGAACCTCATTCGCGTAAATTGAACGGTAACCTTGGATTATATTCAAAGAAAATGTGGCCATGGAACGTGTTTTTATTTTATACTAGCTGGAACCCGCGGCTTCACCCGCGTAATATCGAAAAAAAAGTATCCTATGTGTTATACCAAACTATAATCTACTCTGTGTCAAATTTCATCGAGATTCGTTCAGCCGTTTTGACGTGAAAGAGTAACAAACTTCAATATCCATCTATCCAACCATCCTCATGCGGCCCTGTGGACGGTGAGCAAGAGGTAGCTCACCGTCCGTCCGTCTATTAACGACAGGCCGTGTCGACGGCGCGTTAATGTTCTACGCGCGCCTCAAAGAGATGTCAGCAAAGCAGAGGGGCCAGCCGGGGTTGCGGGTTGTTCTTAAAAGTTCTGTGGCGTCCATCCGTCTATTGACGACAGGCCGTGTCTATGGTGCCTCAAAGTCATATCAGAAAGGCAGGCACCCAATGCCTGCTGGGATTGCAGGCTGTTCAAAAGAGATACCGCGGCCCCGGAACATAAAAGCATAAGGCAAGAGAAGAAACATGGATGGGCTTTAGTCAGTACAAGTCTGACACTCCCCCTCCACCCAGAGCGGGGGAAGTTATTTGATGATTTCCCATCCGCAAAAAAGGCGACCCTATTGATACAAACCGAGCAAAAATCTAGCCTACGAGTTGCTACTGAGAAATGACGGATAGATTAACGTATAGAAATATTATAGATTAATTTTCCGACCCAAATATCGACCAATAGAATTGCACCATTCGACGTCACGTGGTACAACCTACATGGTATTAAACTGATAATTTTTTGAAAATTTTCTCTGGTCGTTGCTATGCATAAAAAACAAAACATGATCCAGTCAAATTAACCACACGTCAAACTGACAGGTTGAATTCAATTGTGAAAATTGGAGATTTTGCATGAAAATGAGTCGATTTGGAGTTTGTGCAATTCTATTGGCCGACATTTGGGACGGAAAAATAACCCCCCGAATACCACACGAGCTTCAAAATTATCTGGCATTTCCCGATAGGTTCCCTGCAAACAAATAAAATCGTCAAGTTTTTCAGGAAAAATCACTCGCGCTATTTGCTGATTTGCAACCCAACTACTATTTAGGCGTCAATTTAGATGTTATTAAAGTTACTGAAACGAGTTTTATAACTTACAAATTATTTTTCATTAATTTGAAAAAAATATTATATTTTGTATCACACGAATTAATTGTACCCTGCGAAACAACATTAATGAAAATGATAATTAACTTTTAAAAATAAAACTCCTTAATTATTACATTTCTGAGTTGAGGACTCCAGGAAGTAATAAAACAGATTCCTGGCAAAAAAATGCAAACGAGAAACGTGAAAGAAGAAAAAACTTTTCATGTTTTTGGTTCGAGTTTCAAATTAGAAAAGAAAAAAAAAGCATAATTGATGATTAGATGAGTGTTAGAGTGATTGTCTTTGTTTTGGTTACCAAGCGGTGTTGAATATTGTGCTTCGAAATTATATCTAGCCATAAACAACATTAATAATATTCATTAAACCTTGAAACATTTAGCACATATATAATTTCGAATCATATCTCAATATGAAACTTTTATAATCAATGCAATGTGAGTGAGTGAGAGAAAATGTGCAGACTATGCAAAAATACTGGCAATCTAAAATATTGGGTATGCCATAAATCCTTGACCACGACGAAGGGGATAGTAGGGTAAAGCGATTCACAATAAATAACATCTGTCAAATAAGATATTCTGAGTGCATTCATAGAACCAAAGGGTCTTCACTCACCCTCTAAGGGATACGTTTTCGATACAAAGAGATGAATTTCCGCATTATATTTGGAAATTCTGAAAAAGATTGCACTTTCGAAATGCAATAACATTCGGAATGGGGTGGTACAGTTGAATAAAAAAGTATTCGTTTTTAATTCGTGATTTTTAAGATTTATTTTTTATTCATATATACGGTTTTTATTTCAGCTGGTGCAAAATATATTTTTGTTAAATAATATTTGAGCACCTAAAAGGTGTTCAGACATTTGTAGCCAATGAAAACACAATTTGAAATAATCAATTGGAACCATTTACAATATAAAACCACTAAATAGTGTTTTTATAGAAGAACGCCAAACAAAATATTCATAATTAACATTCACTCGAACAATTAAAATATAATAATTAATATATTTTTACAACTGCCAAATTTATATTCGCTTAAAACTGGAACGCTTTCAAATATTATGACGGTTGAATACCATCAAAATATTTGCAGTTTATTTTTTTTTAATAAACTTGTCTTTGCTAAAAAAAATATTTTTACAACCGGCAACTTTATACAACCATCATAATATTTGCAGTGACTGTCCAACACTAAACATTCCTTAGGTACAGACGCTTGCAACAGTACCTATATATCCATTTTTGAATGCCATCCGTGAAATTGCGTTCCATACAAAACGCGGAGTATAATGTCAAGAGAATGATTTATAAGTGCCGTTCTGGTCTATGTGGGCGCTCTAATATTGCATTTTATAAAGATACAGGTTTTTAATCTGAATTTTTAAAGTGATATAAGGATGTGAGTTTTAAGCAATAGATTTTTAGTGTAAAATAAGACGTGTTCTTTACTTTACCGTCCTGATATTCATATCATAGTTTTGTGTGCTATTTAATGCATATTATTAAATAGTTTCGTATACATTGTATTCTGAGTGAAAAATTACGAAGCTTAAATAAAATTGAATTGATTTAATAAAATAAAATAAAATGGAAGCCACGCTGCAAGCTGTTAATGAGGATACATCCTGGGTCTTAGAAATTTCATAAGTCGTACCGTAAAAAAACCCGCGCCACAAAATCTCTAAAATTCATAGCGCGTGTCGCGAGTTCGATTCCCGCACGGATCAAAATATATTTGTATGACCTAGAGATAGTTGTTCCGGGTCTGGCTGATTGTGCATGTCAGTTTAAATGTTTGTAAACGCACCCACGATACAGGAGAAATTCCTAGTGCGGGGCAATTTTTTTTTATTTTTTTAAACAAAAAGGAAAAACATCGTGGAGGGGAACCGCCGCGTACTAGGGTACAATCAAAGGAGGTACACGCAAAAAGTGGCTCAAAAAGTGGTCTCCTGAATCAATTACAGTTATTTACATGAATATTTATACAAAAGAACAACATTCACATGTAATATAGTTATTAGCCATCAAAGTAGTACTGATTGTAGTTTTGATTGCTTGTTGGAGAAGCGGGGATTGTGTCAGACTTTTACTGAATAAAACCGATGTTCCTTCTCTTGCCCTTTATGTTCAGGAGCCACGAAACTTTTTTGGATCCACCCGCAACCCCGCCAGCACCCCCTGGCATGCCCCTCAGCTAAGCAGAGAAGATTTTGTCCTATTCAATACTTGTTTGTAAAAATACCAGCTATTGGTTGATTAGTGTTCTATGCATGGCTACTGTATATAAATGTCCAATCCTCTTTATAAGCACATCCAGGCTAAGCATCTGTGCAATATTATATTCCTCGCTACATTATCCTATACAATTCCATTAAAATAAACCGCAACAAAAATACTGAAAGCAATCCTCTTTAGAAAAATCTTCACTTTGAACAAAGCAAAGAATAATGATAACGATTTAAAACCACCGGGGCTTAAGGCACGGACTAGAATCCTAGACTGAACCTTATATAATAGCCCTAGGTATTTATCTAGCTTCTTCTAATAAACCGGAACAGACTTATTTCTGTCGCCAAAGAATACTGGCGAAATAGTTTCTTGAGGTAGAAGTTTGTGAAGCGCGAAGTCGGATTTTTTCTAGTGTGTCTTTAGCTTTATTATAAGTAATGGGCGCCTTAACTTTTGCTGTTTGCACCATTTACTTTTTTCGCTATTCTTTTTTTAGTTTTTTGGTTTTCGGTAATAGTTTTTGCTGTTAATGGAGTTTGTTTAAGTAAAATGTAGTGTTAATAAGCGGTTTTAACGACTAAAAAAGTCGTTAAAATCGCTCATTCACACTTTATGTGACCGTTTAGGATTTTGTTGAATAAATATTGAAGGGCAACGTCGTAAGGAAACCAAATCAGCCTGCCTGCCTGAGAGATATTTTTCGATGACATGTGAAACTAAGTTAGAGACCCATAGATGGTAGACAAACTGACACCAGATTAGGTACTAATAACACGAAAAAGAAAACAAAAGATCGTGAAAAACATGGCAGTTAGAAGCACAGAGGTACTAGTAATATATTAAAAAGTAAAAGTATAAGATGCCAGTGTGAATGCACCAAAAAAAGGTGTAATTGGAATGTGTCTCCATAAACACATTAAAATGTTTCTTTTTATGACTGTAGCGGCGCTGTTCCTTACTTATGTCAAAAAGTCATTGTAGGAAGTTTGTTCTATATTTTTCCTTATTAAAATATATTGTTTAATTATTTAGAAATCTTATTAAATTTTATTAAAATATAACCTAATTGCATTAGTTAAGTTAAAGCCAATAGCAATTATGATTGTCTACCTTATCCAAAACCAAACCAAATAATTTACCTTTATTTAGATGATCAATTTAAAAAGTATTGGTTTAGTCAAAACACCGCATATTTAGCTTATAATATTCAGACTGCCAGGACACAGATGAACTCTAGAATTTTTATCCGAATGCATCGATTAATTACTTGCTCAATAGTTGTATCCAAACGGTCAAATTCAAGACCATCAGCCAAAGCCACACCTCGCACACAATATAAAATAATGTCGTCCAAAAAACCAACACATCTAGAAAAGGTCGTGTGTCGTGACTCTTGAAATTCCTCATAGAATCTTGTTTAATAGCGGACAGCTAGCGTTTATGTAGCGACACCACATTTTATAGACTAAAACCGTTTTATTCAATACTAGCATTTGCCCGCGGCTTCGCTTGCGTTAAATTCGGGGTAACACAGTTCCCCTTTCCTGATTTACAGGTACCTGCTACCTGTAGTGTTTGCCCTTGCGCTTTATTTATTGTAATAGCAATGCTAAGTTTTCCCTTTTCTTCCCTTTGTCTCTGTCATATCTCAATCTTTTTAAAAAAAAATATCTTATGTCCGTCTCCAGGGTTCCAACTATCTCTGTAACAAAATTCATCAAAATCGGTTAAGCCATTTAGGCGTGAAGACGTAACAAACAAACTCACTTTCGCTTTTATAATATTAGTAAGGATATTCAATTTAATTATAAAAATCAAAACATCGTCAAAAAAACGAATCCAGAAAAGGTCGTGAGACTTGAAATTCCTCACAGAATGTAGCATGGAACAATCGACTGTGTGACGTAACCACTTGTTAAAGATCATACAAGCAGATTTTAAAGGAACGTAAGACTTACTAACTAAAACTAATGAATGACCACCATGATCATAGATAATTTTCGTATCCAGATGATCAAATTCAAGAGCATCAGTCAAAGTAACACCTTGCACGGAAAGATAAATTACATCGTCCAAAAGAACTAATCCAGAAAAGGTCGTGACACTTGAAATTCCTCACAGAATGTAGCATAGAACAATCGACTGTGTGACGTAACTACTTGTTAAAGAATACAAGTAAAACATACAAGTAAGTTTTAAAGTACGTAAGATTTACTAACTAAAACTAATGAATGGCCACCTGCTCATACCCAATTTTCGTATCCAGATGATCAAATTCAAGAGCATCAGTCAAAGCAATACCTAACAAAAAGACAAATTCCATCGTCAAAAAAACTAATCTAGAAAAGGTCGTGACACTTGAAATTCCTCATAGAATGTAGCATAGAACAATCGACTGTGTGACGTAACTACTTGTTAAAGAATACAAGTAAAACATACAAGTAAATTTTAAAGCAAGTTAAGATTTACTTACGAAAACTAATGAATAACCACTTGATCATTGCCAATGTTCGTGTCCAGATGATCAAATTCAAGAGCATCAGTCAAAGTAACACCTTGCACGGAAAGATAAATTACATCGTCCAAAAAAACTAATCCAGAAAAGGTCGTGACACTTGAAATTCCTCACAGAATGTAGCATGGAACAATCGACTATGTGACGTAACCGCTTGTTAAAGAACATAAAAGTAAAACACACATGCAAATTTTATAACAAGGAAACATTTACTAACTAAAACTAATGAATGGCCATTTGATCATAGACAATTTTCGTATCCAGATGATCAAATTCAAGAGCATCAGTCAAAGTAACACCTTGCACGGAAAGATAAATTACATCGTCCAAAAAACTAATCCAGAAAAGGTCGTGACACTTGAAATTCCTCACAGAATGTTGTGTAATAGCGTGGAACAAGCGGCTAAGTGGCGCAACCACATTTTATTTACGGGTCGTGCCTACAACACAGAACACATTTTTCTTCGACTCCACCGTCAAAAGGTTTTGGCGTAAACATTCCTTTGGCCGTGAAAGACGAATTTTCTATTGAGAAAAAATCGGGAGCTCCTCTTACATCAATGTAGTGTGAACCATTATGGATTATGGAAGTGAGCTTTATGGCCATTTAGTTTGAAGTAGGTTTTCCGTCGTGATTCTAAGGATTTTTGTGTCTTTTCGGCAAAATTTCTAACCGAGATGAATTTTTATTTCAGAATAATATTTTGAGGACTTAAAATCTTCATAAAAATTATGGAATTACTGTAGACTCAGCGATTATTGTGCCGATAGTCGTATCTGCCAATGGCTTTATTGAGAGCCTCGACCAAAACATGATGAGGCTCTCGTTAGGCATATGGATCAAGGGCTTGATACAGAAACTCCTGGACACGGCTCGTATTATTAGGAGGTTCCTTTCTCTGGAGCCCTGACCGCCGCCGCCGGTAGCTTGGACCCTGTTCCCGATACCAGTGGGCTACTATTTTTATGTTTTTAAATGTTTTTATTAAGAAATATTTAAAAATGTAAACTATATGTAAATAAATCAATAAATGAAGTATAATGGAATAATATTTTATGAGACATTTTTCAACAACAAAAGTAGACTAAGAAATTAAAAGAAAACAAATGCATTGAATATTCAAGAAGAAAAAGATAGGCATCCTACTTATAATAATATAGGTTAAAGTTAATATAAGTAAATATAATAAGTTAATATAGGTTAAAAGGATGATGTTATGAATGTCTGGATGTTTGTAAGTATAAAATTTGATTAATACTTAGAATACTTTTTAACGGTATTAAAATCCCGTGAGACATTTACCAAACTCTTTCGGTCAAAGCATCTGGCATAAAAACAACTAGAAAAGATAAGAGAAACAATCATACATTTATCAAAGACAAACTACCAAAGATAAGCCTATCAAAATCTATAGATTTGCGCATGATTTAATTACCCCAGGGATACTTGTAGAACTAACTTTCAATTAAGTTTCGAATGTCTTGAGATCCTAAACGACATACCTACTCGGGTATGGATCTAGTGTGGTGACTATTATTATTGACTAGATTTGGTCCGTGACTTCGTTCGCAATCAGATAGAAAATTATTATCCCATTTGATATGCTAATCTACTCTTTCAAGATATTCTTTTTCTTAGTGTGAAGAAGTAAAACATCTACCGGTGTTATAAACTTCCTTTGCATTATTTTAATCTAAGCCGTTGTCTACATGTGTGTTAAATTACAACACAATCCGTTCAGCCAGAAAAAGCAACAGACAGACATTGTGATTTCATATTAAATAACCTCGTTGGTTTAGAGGTCACAAACCTGACTAAAAATGAGATCCAGGGTTTTATTCCTGCAGAGAAGCCTGCCAGATCCACCGCCTGCCGGGGTTGCAGATTGTTCTAATGCGATACCACGGTGCCGGAACAAAAAGGGCAAAAGAAGGAACATAAGTGAGTTTTTATCAGTAAAAGTCGGACACTCCTCCCCGCTCCGAAAATAGGTGCTATTTTTAGATCGCGCAAAGTGATATTGATTTTTTTCGAGACAGAGTTATAATCAGTCAAAGTCATGCAAAATAATTCCATGACAAATAAACCAGAGTCTGAATTAAAATGTAAACAAATACAACTCCAACGACACGATTGGCGCAGTGGCTGAACGATCGACTGCTGCGCAGTGCGTCGCAGGTTCGATCCCCGCACGAAACAAATATTTGTATGGCCTACAGATAGTTGTTGCGGGTCTGGCTGTTTGTGTATGTGAGTTTAAATGTTTGTAAACGCACCCACGATACAGGAGAAAATCATAGGGTGGGGCAGAGTTTAAAAAAATCTCCGTCTTCTAAATGTAACCGCTTTTCAATATCACATTGTAAAGAAACAATGTTTATTTCATTTTCTATTTTTCTAGTGTTTCCACAATACACCAATGGTTAATCTATTGGCAATCAACTGCAGACCACTATTTTGCTGCTCCAAATATTTCATTTCAGAGAATGAAAATGGTTGCGTGTAAACCAGTTGTTGGGTAAACAAGTTTGGGGCGGTAGTTTTCAATATTTTGTGCACTATTGGAGTTATTTTTGATTAAGCAGTTTTTAGAAGCGTTGGAGTGATTGTTATAACTGCCGCGTGGATTAAGTAGTCGCTTCATCGTTCAAGCGACAATTCAATTTCAAGGTTTGCTGACTTGTATTATCTAATAGGATTTTTTAAAACCTTGACCTGGTGTTTTTGTAAGGAAATCAAATAACTTCCCCCGCTATAGGCGGAGAGGGAGCGTCAGATTTTTACTGACTAAAACCCAACCATGTTTCTTTTTTTGCCTTTTGTGTTCCGGGGCCGCGATATCTCTTTCAAACAATCGGCAACCTCGGTAGGGAAAGCCTTTTTTTGCGGATGAGAAACCATCAAATACCTAGGCGGTGACAGCGGTCACCTTCTGTGATGTGACACTATTAAAATACCAAGTGTTTTGTATTTTTGTGCATAATAAAACTAGCTTCCGCCCGCGACTTCGACCGCGTGGCATAGTTACTTTGGGTTAACGATAACTTTAACCGGCGTGATGATCGAAAAAAAATATCTTTCTCTTCCCTTTTCTCTCCCTTGTCTTAATTTTTTTTTAGCTTTTGTCCGTCTCCAGAGTCCCAACTATTTCTCTACCAAAATTCATCAAAATCGGTTTGGCCGTTTAGGCGTGAGGACGTAACAAACAAACAAGCTCACTTTCGCTTTTATAATGTTGGTAAGGATTCTTTTTTTTCGGTAAAATAAATTCAAACATGATGACAAACGAATAGTTTCAGATACCCAATCATTATTTCGTTTTAAAAATTCCATTAAAAAAAACACAAAACCAATTACTGGCAAACGTGAACATTCGAACGAAGTACGTGTCTGCACGAAAAAATACACAAAATAAAAGTGAAAGTGTACCCATCTACACAGTACTTTACAGGTGTATTTTTACAGTTCATTGCACGTTAACGTATACAATGAAACTGTATCTGACTTTTGTTTATTTATTCGTTTACGGATCTCCAACAAAGGACATGCACAAAACATTTTTATAAAGTGGGCAAAGTAAAGTATTATACTGGTGGAATTCTTCACTTTTAGGAGGTCACAATAAATTAATTAAGATTTGAGATCTCAAAAATAATTGAAGCGTACGAATAACAGCAAGAATATTAATAATATTGAAATAAATTGATATAAATTCATGAAATTATAATTATTAATAACTAGTTTTTACCCGCAGCTTCGCTCGCGTTAAATTCGGGGTGACACAGTTCCCTTTTCTTGATTTGCAGGTACTTGCTACCTGTAGTTTTTGCCCTTGCGCCTTATTTATGGTAATAGCAAAGCTAAGTTTTCCCTTTTCCTCCCTCTTTCTCCATCATTTCTCTTTAAAAAAAATGCCTATGTCCGTCTATAAGGACCCAACTATCTCTGTACCAAAATTCATTAAAATCGGTTTAGCAATTTAGGCGTGAAGACGAAACATACAAACTCATTATCGCTTTTATAATATTATAGTTAAGATAACAAGCAACAAGGAACCTAATGTATGGATAAACGTGTTTGCGGGTTGTTTAAAAGAGAAACCACGGCCCCGGAACATAAAGGGCAGTTACTGCCGTTAAAGGGTCGAAGGGCAGTGACTACATCTAACTCTTTGGAACAACCTAAGACCCAAGACCGAGTCTCCTTAAACAGACATATAAAATAAAAACCGGCCAAGAGCGTGTCGGGCCACGCTCAGTGTAGGGTTCCGTAGTTTCCCGTCCGTCACAATAAGTGTTCCCACTTATGAGTTTAAAGGTGGAGGAGGAAATTATTTTGTACAACTTTTTGTCTTTTTTGTACAAAAACTGTTGTGTCAATCAAGTTCAAAATGATTTTCCTAGAAAGTCCTTATAAAGTTCTACTTTTCAGATTTTTTTCATATTTTCTAAACTTATGGTTCAAAAGTTAGAGGGGGGGGGACACATTGTTTTTTACTTTTGGAGCGATTATTTCCGAAATTATAGACATTATCAAAAAATGATTTTAGTAAACCCCTATTCATTTTTAAATACCTTTCCAACAATATATCACACGTTAGGGTTGAAATTAAAAAAAAAAAACACTTCCCACTTTACATATAGGGTGGCTACCCTAATAAAACATTTTTTTCCAATTTTTATTTTACCACTTTGTCGGCGTGATTGATATACATATTGGTACCAAATTTCAGCTTTCTAGTGCTAACGGTCACAGAGATTAAGCGAGGACGGACGGACGGACGGACAGACAGACATGGCGAAACTATAAGGGTTCCTAGTTGACTACGGAACCCTAAAAACTAGTTGCACATATTCTACTTTCAAATGAAGTTAAAATAGCTTTCAACCGTGAGGAAAGCTTAACAGAAATAAAAAAGACCCAGATTGTTATCCAAACACATTCTTTATAATTTCCTTCCCACTTCTAAGAAAAACTCCCCTTTATTGTGTGAAAAGGTCATTATGCTTCGCACGATAATCTCCTACCTATCGCGGTGAGGGTAAAGTGGGCACATTTTTCATCGCCCGCTAGGCCCATGGGACCGCTTTAGTTTCAATAAGAGAGCACGATAAGAGGCGAGTGGGGGTAGAAAGAACTATGATGTATTTTTGCGAAAAAGAACGGGTAATTTGATAAATTAGGTAGTTTTAGCGTAGAGTACAGAAATAAATGTGGTGAAAAAACCTAGGATTTTCGGGAAATTCTAGCTAAATTGGATTTTAATGTGAACGTGCTCAAGAGCGACGATGTTTGTGTATTTGATGAAAATCCTACTTGTGATATTATAAACGCGAAAGTTTGTATGGATGTGCGGATGTTTGTTACTCTTTTACGTAAAAACTACTAAGTGGACTTTAATAAAACTTTACAATAATATAGATTAGACATCAGAGTAACACATAGGCTACAATTCATAAAGATATATTATATATTGTATATTCTATCACCACGCAAGTGAAACAGCGGGGCGCAGCTAGTCATCATCTGCCTAGCCTTTTCCCAACTATGTTGGGGTCGGCTTCCAGTCTAACCGGATGCAGCTGAATATCAGTATTTTACATGGAGCGACTGCCTATCTGACCTCCACAATCCAGTTAATTCTGGGTAGTACGATACCCCTTGGTAAGACTGGTTGTCAGACTTTCGGAACACTGACTACCTGTAACGACTGTCAAAGATCTACAAATGACAGCGGGGCGCAGCTAGTAATGAAATAAATACATTAATGAGAAAAAGGTTAGGTTACGAAAACGTGAAAAAAATACAAATACAGTACAAAGACAGAAATATATAAATACTGACTGTGTTGATTGATATATACAAAAAAAAATGTAATAAACTTTCATGTCCTTACAGTTAAACGAATACACAGATAGGTCATGACTGTTGCGTTACAAAATTACATGCATTTTTATATTCCTCTAGAAAAACTTTTTTTTGTAAAAAATAAGCCGACTTCCAAAAAAAAACTACCAAGTGGAAAATGACTTTACATCTGGAAATCGGTGACTTTTGTTTATATCGTCGACTTTATTGCGTCAAAAATGTTAACAAAACCTGGGAAGATCTATTATATAACAAAAGAATATTAATTAATTAATATTCAATATAACAAAATAAAAACAAAAGAAGAATTTTGCAAAACGGTCCAGGCGTCTTTGAGAAATCGGTGAACATTCATAAAAAAAAATCGATGCTTTTAGACGTTCTCGAGATAAAGGGTCTAGACAGACAGACAGACAGACGGGTAGACAACAAAGTGATCCAATAAGGGTTCTGTCTTTTCCTTTTGAGGTTACGGAACTCTAAAAAGATCAATAATCTACAACAAAAGGCACAACCATGACCTCAAAATTTAAGACCACGTACCCAAACCTACCGAAAACTATTACACATGACAATATATCACGCCCCAGTCTTTAATATTAACAAGATAGAGATAAATCATAGGTTATAGCACCAACTACCGTATACCGCGTATAAATTTATTAGTAACCGTCCCTAACTTATGTCGGTAGAGAATTTAATCCAACTTATTGCTTGTATGGAGTACATAGCGACCAGTTAAAGAATAAACAGAAGGTTATCTCTGAACAATGAGTAAAAACCAGTGCTTGACGACATGGTTTGCGCAGTGGCTGTGCGATCGACTGCTGCGCTGCGTGTCCCGGGTTCGATCGCCGCACAGAACAGATATTTGTATGGCCTACAGATAGTTGTTCCGAGACTGGCTGTTTGTATATGTAAGTTTAAATGTTTGCAAACGCACTCAAGATACAAGAGAATTTCCTGGTGTGGGGCAAAGTTTAAAAAAAAAATACGTGTGGCACTCGGGGACTGCCGCGGTAAAGCTATTGCATGGCATTTTTTATCAACTTATGCAATAAATAAAAACGATCTAAATATAATATTTAAAAAGTACTTCAAATGAAAAGAAGTCGCAAAAAAAAAACAAGACCTTGGGTTTGATCCAGCGTAATGTCGATTGACTATCCGATTCTCAAACACGCTATTAGAACATTAGAATCGGGATTGAAATAACTGACCGTATTGTGTAAACGACGTTAGACAATGCACGGCCTTCAAGCCACACCTCCGTGCCCGTCGGAGTGGGGAGAATCAGGTTTTTTTTCGTTACGGAATTTCTGGATTCGGTCCCCGCGCTCAAGGCCCGCGATAGAAGCTATGCAATAGCTTAAAAATACACATTGGTGTGGTCTACTAGCGCTAACAGCGAAATTGACATTTATTCCGCAATTAGTAGGCGAACTAAAGTAATGACTTGTGGGTCACCAAAAATATTGACAAACATGTATTTATTTAGCCTTTTTTTGCCTTAAAATAAAAATTCTAAAGATACATTTCATGTTATAAAAACAAAACAAAAAAACTATTTCCTTAAAATTTACATTTAACATTTCGTTTAACTTAACTTACATGATATTTATTTTTACAATAAGTACACCAACTGCGTAATTACACAAAGCCGATATAATACCGATTTTACAATTATCAATGTATCATAAAAGTTATTAAACAAATCACAGGTATGCATGATATTGGTACGTATATTTTCTTTATTTTGCGAACTACAAATAATAATGTAATTTTAATAGTTAAATAAATTTTTAATAGGTTGAAAAGTTACTAATACTAGATACTTGTATTATATATCCTACTTCCTACTAATATTATAAATGCGAATGTTTGTGAGAATGGATGTTTGTAATGTTACTCTTTCACGTCAAAACGGATCTTGATGAAATCTTGGCACAGAGGCAGATTATAGTCTGGATAACACATAAGATATTTTTTTTTCGATATCACGCGGGTGGAGCCGCGGGCGTCAGCTAGTATTATACTTTATTTGGTATATTACTCGTGACTGTAAGTGTAACATGTCAATGTGTGCGTTCATTTTTGTTCGTTGTATCATATAGTTGACCTTCTGTACATATTCTGAGATACAATTCAGGAATATTGAGCCACGATTTACGTGTCCGATAAAGTTTACTTATTGATTTGCAATTTCTGTACAATTTGCTTGATTGAAGAAGTTTTATTCATGATCGTATGTATGATGATTGCTTAGAAGATGGAGAATGAAGATTGTGTAGACTTATTGATGTAATTTTCTGATATGTAGGACTAGTTTGGTCTAATACAATTAATTCTTTTATGAATATTTTTAGTATTAAAAGACTTTCTTACATAAAAAAACCGATAGCTGCTAACTGTATTTTTATTTTTGCTCGTGCTCTTACCCAAGGTATTCTCGCGCTGCCGGGGTTGCGGAATGTTCGAAAGAAGATACCGCGGCCCCGGAACAAAAAGGCAGTAAAAAAAAACATAGGTGGGTTCTAGTCAGTACAAGCCTGACACTACCCCCGCTCCGCCCAGAGCGGGGAAAGTTATTTGATGATTTGCAGCAGCAAAAAAAGGTATTCTCGCGTTAACAGCAATATCATCTACCTATCTCACCGCCGGGCGTCCAACACTTCTCTTCTTAGTTCTAGGACCCTGCCCAACACCATTTCATGCTCCTTTTACTGATGTTTTTATTTTCCAATTTGGAACGGAACACCATTTTTTGTGTTCTCATCATCTGCCTACAGAACCGGATGCAGCTGAATATCAGTATTTGACATGGAGCGACTGCCTATCTGACCACCACAACCCAGTTAATACTGGGTAATACGATACCCCTTGGTAAGACTGGTTGTCAGACTTTCGGAACACTGACTAGGTACCTGTAACGACTGTCAAAGATCTACAAATGACAGCCGGGACCAACGGCTTAATGTGCTTTCCGAGGCACGGAGGAAACTCGGTATGTAACGGGTGGTCACCCATCCACAGACCAACCTAGGCAAGCGCGGCTTAACTTAAAGATCGACCCGGGCGGCTACTATTTATTTAGCCACGAGCTGTGTTCTGTACCTCATAAAAAAACGGAACCCTTATTGGATCACTTTGTTGTCCGTCTGTCTGTCAAAAACTTTTATCTCGGGAACGCGTGTAGGTATCAAATTGATATTAAAACCATATACTCAACTCTGTGGTCCCTTTATGCAGTAAAAGTCGATGCAGTTGAAAGATATGGCCGTTTATGTCGCAAATGTGTACGGAACCCTTGGTGCGCGAGTCTGACTCGCTCTTGGCTGGTTTTACAACAACGTTAACAGAACTCTACTACTATTTTGTTACTCTTGTGGCCTTACTTAAAAAGGACCAGGGCGAAATTGGACCCACATTATTTATAAATTAACGAAGTATCATTCACTTGCGAGTTAATGTTTATTATAACTAAGAGTGTATTAGAAGATTCTCTAAAAAATATTGAATGCCTAGATTATGGGAAATAAAAGTTAGAAAAGATTTTTATTTTCTTATAAATAAGTCATCATGCAGTTATTGAACGCACCGTATTTCGAATTACATTCCAACCTACTCTTTATATGATTTACGTTCTCACACTAGTAGATATTTACGGTTGTAATTTTTTTTAATAAATGAAACTTGTGAAATATAAAAAAATATACACAAACGTTAATAATAAACAAGCCTTCACATTTTTTATTACAAAAATGCACAATGTTAAAATAATTACGATTATCTATGTTATCGTAGAAGAAACGTCATGCTGTCATTATGAGCTGACTGTTAGTGTCAAAACTACTTCGTATTATTTCATTGTTTGTTTTCAACGGCTAACGTGGAATGTCTAATATTTTCTGTGTGATTTAATGGATTATTGACGACTTGGCTTTGCGTTTGAATATGAGACATACTATGCTCAAAATGTTACCTTCACACTCAAATAGAATTCCCTTAATTGACAACAAATGACCTAGAACTAAGTAAGTACCTATATTTGGCTAAAAAGATACAGAACCACGATGATGCTGTTGGTAAATAATTATTATCTTCTTTCTATCTACCTTTTTGAAACAACGAATTACATAAAAAAGATAATTTTGTACTGTTAAATACGCAATCTTGGATTCGTTTTAGGTTATAATCTTCTACCTTAAATTTCTTTTTACTCCCTTTCTCTACGACTTACGGCTCATTTGCTTTTTTTCTAGTTTTATATAGTTCTACAACTAGGCACAAGTGAGGCAAAGAGTGGGTCCCATTGTACATGTGTCCCCGCCATCCTCCTTTTACAAAAATACAGTCAATTTTGACAGCACGGTTGGCGCAGTGGCTGAGCGATCGACTGCTGCGTTGCGTGTCGCGGGTTCGATTCCCGCACGGAACAAATATTTGTATGACCTGCAGATAGTGTTCGATCGGGGTCTTTGTGTATAAGAGTTTAAATGTTTGTAAACGCACCCACGATACAGGAGAAATTCCTAGTGTCCAACTGTTTTTTTTAATTAAAAAAACAGTATTATAAAATCCAAGCAATTTATCTTTCAATAGTTCAAAGATCAGTAAGACTCCACGTTTATTAATCAAGACATCATCTAAAAAAAAATTCATTCTTCAACCCAAATAAATGAGGCAATCTTATTAATGATGTCTTTACTTTAATTGGCAAAAACTTCATTTCTGTGATTAGTCCTTCAATCGTTTTTTCGACTTTCAATGAACGATCAAAGTTAATGAATAATTTATTCTGATAATCAATCTTGGTCTTTTGAAAAACAGTCGATCATGATTTGTTGAAATAATGAATTCGCGTTTTAGTGTATAATTCGCAAAAAGTTCGAATATGTCTGGCGCATTTCAGTTACGCGAAGTCTATGTGTTAGTCCGGTCATAATAAGGTTATCCTTACTAAAATATTATAAAAGCGAAAGTGAGTTTGTTTGTTTGTTACCTCTTTACGCTTTAATGGCTAAACCGATTTTGAAGAATTTTGGTACAGAGATAGTTGGGAACCAGGAGACGGACATAGGCTATTTTTATTTAAAAAAAGTGGGATATGAGGGAGAACGAGGGAAGAAAAGGGAAAACTTTACAAATCAATAAGGCGCGAGGGCAAAAACTGCAGGTAGCAGGTACTGTGTTATACCGAATTTAACGCGAGCGAAGCCGCGGGCAAAAGCTAGTATTAAGTAAAAATGTTCCTTCAAGACGATTTCATTGACGGCGGTTTTCAGCAGACATGAGCCATCGGCGCGGGAGATATTATAGAGCACAAGTATTTTGCGCATTTTTTTTGCGGATGGGAATTCATCAAATAACTTCCCCCACTCTGGGTGGAGCAGGGGGGAGTGTCAGACTTGTACTGATTAAAACCCAGCCATGTTCCTTCTATTGCCTTTTATGTTCCGGGGCCGCGGTGTCTCTTTTGAACAACCCGCAACCCCAGTTGCGCGCAGGCTCAGGTGCATCTGTTCACTCACTCTTATAGTCCAATGGGACGACAATCCACACGACCGGAGAAACATTAGGCGCAGAACCAACGGCTTAACGTGCTTTGCGAAGCACATGGATTCCACCAACTTTTAAACTCCCGCTGTTACTATGAAATTCCCGACAGTCACTTTTTGCCCAAACTGTGAATCGAGTCCAAAACCTTTTGCTGGGTAATCGCGATCGCATAAAGCAAAAGCAGTCATAAGGTCAAATAAATAAGGCTGCTTGTGTATGTGAGTTTAAATGTTTTCATTTTCTTCCCTCTTTCTCCCTCATTTCTTACTTTTTTTTTAAAAAGTTAGCCTTTGTCCGTCTCCAGGGTCCCAACTATCTCTGTACTAAAATTCATCAAAATCGGTTTAGCCATTAAGGCGTGAAGACTTAACAAACGAACAAACTCACTTTTGCTTTTATAATATTAGTAAGGATTTCGAAACGAAAAACAGTTTTCTTTTGTCAACTCGCTAAATCATTCAAGCTGTTTAAAATATGCGAACAAGAAACATCTAATTTCGGTGGTAGGTAAGACTCACGAAACGGTAGGTAATACCCTTGTGCTTGAATATTTTATTCGTAAAACCCTTTCTACGATCTATGCATTTGTCTAAGCAGACGTGAAATAGAATGATTTAGAATGTGTTTAGAAAAATAAATGGCCGCCCTTTGTTTGTATTTTAATTCGTTTTTTTCTTTAGTGATACACCCTGCGTATTTGGTGGCAAAAATCACGTTCGTCATTTGTTTGAAAAATAATGTTTTTTTTAACGTTGCCCCACACGATTAATTTCTTCTGTATCATGTGTGCGTAGAATTTAATCCAACTTATTGCTTGTATGGAGTACATAGCGACCAGTTAAAGAATAAACAGAAGGTTCTCTCCGTGCGGGGTTGCGATAGTCGCGGAGAAGATCCGGCTACTGGGTCTCGAGGTGGCCTTGCACAAATCCGAGGCCATGGTTTTTCATGGCCGCGGAAACACGCCACCGTCGGGATCCCAGTTGACGGTAGGAGGGGTTCGCATCGGCGTCGGGTCGACGATGAAGTACCTGGGAATCGTCCTCGACAGCCGGTGGAACTTCGTCGAACACTTTCGACGTTTGGCTCCCAAACTCGAGCGGACGGGGGCTGCTTTCAAGCGGCTCCTGCCCAATCTGAGGGGGCCAAACGCCTCCTGCCGTAGGCTCTATGCCGGAGTCGTGCGGTCCATGGCCCTTTACGGGGCCCCGGTATGGGCGCGTTCTTTAGGGCGGCGCGCCGCCCACTACCTGAACGCGCCCCAAAAGGTGGTGGCCATACGGCTTGTCCGGGGCTACCGCACGATCTCCGGCGAGGCAGCAAGCCTCCTTGCCGGACTGCCACCGTGGGATCTGGAGGCGATAGTCCTCGCGCGCCTGTTTGAGTGGCGCGCGGAGGCACTACACCGGGGGGAAAACCCGCTGCCACGGCAAGTTGCCGCTCGGCGGGCAGACCTCCGGTGCGATCTCATAGTGGCATGGAGAGAGCGACTGTCGCAACCCCGTGCAGGGCACGCCACAATAGCGGCGGTAAGTCCCCTCTTTGAGGAGTGGCTGGAGAGGCGTCATGGCGTCCTCACCTACCGCCTGACGCAGGTCCTCACCGGACACGGAAGTTTCGGGAGGTTCCTGCACATCATCGGGCGGGAGGAAGCGCCCGGGTGTCACCATTGTGACGATCGCCCGGAGGACACGGTGGAGCACACAGTGGCGGTCTGCCCAGCTTGGGCGGAGCACCGCCGTGCCCTCGTGGAGGCGATCGGCGGCGGCGATCTCTCGCGTCCGGCCCTGGTTCAGGCCATGGTCCGGAGCGAGAGGGAATGGGAAGCGGTCACCACCTTCTGCGAAGCAGTAATGCTAGCAAAGGAGGTGGCCGGGCGTTTGAGGGAAAGAACATCTGCCCAACCCAGCCGCCGCGGGAGACGACCAGGGCGCCGGGCGCCGCGAGACGACTTCCGGCCACCGTAGATGCGGGCCTGTGGACGGTGAGCAATGGGTAGCTCACCGTCCGTCCGTCGATTGACGACAGGCCGTGTCGACGGCGTGTTCGTGTTTCACGCGCGCCTCAAAGAGAGTCAGCAAAGCAGAGGGGCTTGCCAGAGCCTCCGCCTGCCGGGGTTGCGGGTTGTTCGAAAGAGATACCGCGGCCCCGGAACGTAAAGGGCAATAGAAGGAACATGGGTGGGTTTTAGTCAGTACAAGTCTGACATGCCCCCCCGCTCCACCCAGAGCGGGGGTAGTCATTGGATGATATCCCACCCGAAAAAAAAAAAAAAAAAAGTCTATTTAATAAAAGCTTTTGTATTTATTTAAAGAGTTTGTTTCGTAGTGCCAGCAGAACAGTGACTTTTAAGTCACAAGATATCCTAGTTTGGGAATCAGGCTTTACTCCATCTATAAGACCTTAAATTCACTGAAACTCATGTAACCAACATTGTTAAAGAATTTTATACAATAAATATTTTTATTATTATTTATTTACTAGCTTTTTCCCGCGGCTTCACTCGCATCCACCCCACATTTTAGGGAAGTGGGCGGCTAGAAAGAGACAAAAAGTAGCTTATGTCACTCTCCATCCCTTCAACTATCTCCATTTAAAACATCACGTCATTTCGTCGTTTCGTTTTGCCATTAAAGACGGACAAGCAAACAGACACACATTCACTTTCCCGTTTCTATTATTAAGTATGGATAAACCAACACCACTTTTACTTTAAAAGTGAAAGGGCATGTACAAATTTTAAAGTATCACATTCCTACACCAGCACGTGTAACTTTAAACTGAAACACCGCAACGATACTGCCCCTACATAACCTAGAATTGTTTAAAGTATAGAAGTTTGTCGCCCCAATTTAGACCTTATCGTATTATACAAACACGCTATTAATTCCCACGCAACGTTAGTTCCTAAAAGCCTCTCAAATTCGTCTCTGCATTTAGCAAAACGCCTTTCATGTCATTGACTGTTACCAGCATTTTAGTTACAACGGCTTAACCTTTCCACGGCAATCCAGACAGAAAACTAGACATTGTACAAGAACAAACTTAAATGTACACAAGAATTTACCAAGTATGGACTCTGTAGCTGTCGAAATAAGAATGTTTGGGACTGAATTAATAGTTTTGTCAGATGCCATTCACTGGATCTCAGTGCCTTTATGAGTAGTGTCCTTTCATCTCTCCTTTTTAACCCGAGGCAGCAATTATAGTTAGCGGTACCTGGGAAGGTTATGCTTCGGAGTGCCTTTGGCATTTATTTGTGAGAAGAAAACTTGTCACATTGTAAAACTTGGGGGAAAAATTCATTGTTATTTTGATGATGAAAGTAGTCTGTACAAGGTGTTACGGAATTTGAAAAAAGTAGGTGTTAAAGTTATTTTTTTTTATGTACACACTAAACACATATGATAGAAAAAAGAAACATACAGACAAAAGAGCACAAAGATACTGCATATTTCATTTAGAAATCTCTCCCAGCAGACCTGCAATTGGACAGATACATAGGACACGTAGACATAGTGTGTAAAATAATAAATTAAGCACTAACTTAAACAAACATAACTATTAATACAGAAAAACATACATACTAATAAAATGAAAATAATAAATGTTAATACAGGGTTATTTGTAAAACACCGACAACCTTGCAGGACTGTATTACAATCATCGTAAACAACAACTTTTGTTCTATGATTTTTTACAAAATTTTATACATTTACCAAAAACAAATCTTCAAGATTTCGTTGTCCTATCTAACACATTTCAACTCCGTATTTTGCTGTACCTACCTACCTACACCGCCGCTTGTAGGTACGTTTACTTCGCATAGATTTCGTAACATTTAGAGCGTTCAATTTCAATATTTTTATTTTTGTATGAAAATCTGATGAACTAAAATATGATAAATGTTTAAATGTCCTAGAACAAAAGTTGTTGATTATGATGTTAGTAACATGGTCCTGAGACGTTGCCGGTGTTTTACAAATAACCCTGTATACATTCTAAAATAATACATATCTATAATTTAAACAACATATCAAAGTATAGAGGAGAGGTAGTGTTCTTTGAATAGTTTATCTATTTATGTAGTTGTTGAAGGAGATTATTTTTCATGACTTGTCATGCCTTGTTAGTCTAGTGGTGGTAAGTACAATTGTTGATCGTGAGATCCTGCATTTTAGTCCCAGGTCGGGCTAAGTATTAAGAAATTCTCAATAGCTACCACGGAGCCTGAATTTATGCCAATGGACTCGCCGTCTATTCCATTTCATAGAACATTATGGTTTAGGTACACCTCTGCATTACCTTACGGGGTTTCTGTTTGGGTTGGGTAATCATTAAATAACTTCCCCCGCTCTGGGCGGAGCGGGGGGGAAGTATCAGACTTATACTGACTAAAACCCACCCATGTTCCTTTTACCGCCCTTTATGTTCCGGGGCCGCGGTATCTCTTTCGAACAACTTGCAACCCCGGCAGGCGTTGGCCCTAGCAGGCCCCTCTGCTTTGCTGACATCTCTTTGAGGCGCGCGTGGAACACTAACGCGCCGTCGACACGGCCTGTCGTCAATAGACGGACGGACGGTGAGCTACCCATTGCTCACTGTCCACAGGTCCACGTTACGGGGATTATAGGGTGTTATTAAATTTGTTCTATTCGTAAATGTTACCTAAAACAGTTCTAGTACCTATTCAATGGATAATCTGACATGTCCTAACTTATGTTAATACATACTAGATTTTTTTCAGTTTTGTTCAGGTAATATCTATTGATTGAACAACACAACCCAGTTAACTCAAAAGGTAAATGTTGCAACAGCCATTGAATACACATACAACATAATGTCACTTAAATAATAATGGCTGAGGAAGCCCCAACAACACCACCAACACGCCACGAAAAATCACCTCTGTGAAACAACAAAGAAATGGAATCCGACAGCACATCACATTATCCAGCCGCTGTGCATCAAATATTCATTCAGAACTTGCCTTCTCACAGTTTGAGGAATGTTCCCCTTTGGTTCGTACCTTGCAAAGCAGTACTGGCACAAAATAAATAGTTACAGAAAGCAGTCTCAATACAATGGGATCCTTATGCCTATTTCTGTACAATTATAATTAATAGATTAAATAGAAAACTAAGTGTCTATAAGTTAAACTATTATACTGCGTGCTTCGTTCTCGATATATGTATTTACCATGCAGCTTTCTCGATTCACTCGGCAACTGACGCAATTTTTCAGAGCTAAAATTATCTGTCAGTGTAAGTATGCATTATCTGTGTCCTTACGTGAACTGTCATTCCTTTCGTTTGCGCGGCAACTGATACTGTGTTCTACGAAATAATAAAGTAAATTTAAGTTTTAGAAAGTGAAAATTGTGCATAATATACCACAACTATGCCTAAAAGGCGGCATGAAGAAAAAGAATTACAATACTACAAAAAGAAAATAAGAAAAATCGAACGAAAAATGAAACGCCGCCGCCGTGGTCGTAGTCGGGATGACTATAAAAGTGGAAGCGATACTTCAATTTCTAGTATTCCAGGTAATAAAAAGTTGTCTTGTGATTGCTATTATACGGTACGGCTACTGGCTTTCATAGCAGTTAAAGCCACAAGGTTTTTTCATAACCTTAGTACCGTATGAGACGGGTGGTGTACGAGATACATCGACGTGCTCACTGGACTCGGGTCGTATACGAGATATACGGACGAGATCCTTAGATGCGGGTCGTATACGAGATATACGGACGAGATCTGTAAACCTTATGTGAAGCCCGTGAGGCTTCAATAAGCAGTTTGTTAGCGATCACTTGTACACTTTCCAGTGGTATGATTTTTGTCTTTCAGATTACAATACTGATAACACTTCGAACGAGGTCGAAATCATAGAAACATTACCACGTGATATGTCACCAGCAGGACCTATGACAGACCCGGTTCCAGAAGAATCTGAACCACCGATTGCAGAAAATTCTACCTCAACTACAGTGGTGGATCCTGAGCCTACGTCAGAAATGCCAACAATAAGTTCCGAGGTACTTTTAGCACTGGGCGATCTCATGCCAGATAAACCTGTATATGGTCCCACTATAAACAGTGACTTGGCTCGTATTTGGAGCAATATTTTGAAAAATGGTCTTCTTAAAGAGACAAAACAAAAATTAATGGAACAATTGATCCCAGAAAATGTACCTTTATTAAAAGCACCAAAGCTTAATCCAGAAATTTCTGCTTCAGTAAGTGATAATATTGTCAGCAGAGACAAAAAGATAGAGTTGGAACAAAACCAGCTAGGCATTGGACTGTCTATAATCAGTAATGCAATATCATTGTTGATAAATAATGATACAGTGGACAGATTAAAATTGATCTCACTACTTAGTGATGCTGGAAGGATCTTGACAGATCTACATTTGGTACAGACGAAATCAAGAAGAAACTTAATTTTCCCAGTTATAGACAAAAAGTTTTATGATGCTATCAAAGATGTGGAAAGAGATGAGTATATATATGGAGTTAATCTTAGTGACAAGATCAAAATTTTGAAAACATGCCAACAAAGTGGACAGTCTATCAAGAAACCTACATTCAATCAATACAACAATAAAGCAAATCATAAGGGAAACTCACAAGGTCCTCCTCGCTACAATCAGAGGACATCAGCGAGGTACGGACCCAAAAAGAGCCAGTCCTCAATACAGGCCCGGAGACATCACGGCCGCTATTATCAGTCCACTACCAAGAAAACCAAAGCCTCACAGGAGAAGCCTCCTGCTCGCACATAGAGGTAAGTCATGCTGGAAGGCTGACACATTTTTTATCTTGCTGGAACCGAATTTGCAAAGATAAATCTATACTTAATTATATCAAAGGATACTCGATTACCTTTGTACAGAAACCTTATCAGAATTCAGCGACTCTCACCCGTTCAGTAATATCATCTGAAGAAAATACTGATATGCATACTGCTATCAGCAATTTATTAAAATTGGGAGCTATATCCCCTTGCATGCCATGTAAAGACCAGTTTATCTCCCCTATATTTTTGATTCCAAAACCTAATGGTACAAAAAGATTCATACTAAACTTAAAGTCATTGAATAAATATGTAGAAACATCCCATTTTAAAATGGAGGACTATAGGACAGCAATAGCTTTACTCTCTCCAGGTGATTACATGGCAAAAATTGATTTAAAAGAATCATATTTATTAGTAAATATAAATCCACAGTATAGAAAATACCTACGTTTCCAATATGATAAATTATACGAATTTAAGGCCCTCCCTTATGGCCTATGCTCTGCACCTAATATTTTCACAAAAATTATGAAGGTTGTAGTGACACATCTAAGAGGAAAAGGTTACAAGTCAGTTCAATACCTAGATGACCTACTATGTATAGGATCTTGTTATCAGTCATGTTTACAAAATGTTCAAGAAACAATAGCTCTCTTAAAGTGCCTGGGATTCGTTATAAATTTTGATAAAAGTATATTAATACCATCACAGTCTTGCAAATTTCTAGGTTTTGTGTTTGATACAAAAAATATGACATTACAATTGCCCATAGACAAAGTATCAAATATTAAAAAATCTGTTCAGAAGTACTTAGATCTTGATAGCTATTTTATAAGAGATCTGGCAAAATTAATTGGAATACTAATTGCAGCCTGTCCAGCTACCACATATGGTTGGCTTTACACAAAATATTTAGAACATCACAAGTACCAATATTTAGTTAAAAACAATGAGAATTATGATGTAAAAGTAAATTTACATTCTGATATAAAATTAGATTTGCAATGGTGGAATGATAATATTAGTACAGTATGTAAAAGTATTGCTCATCATAAACATGATATTGAACTGTTCACTGACGCATCCATGACTGGATGGGGTGCTGTTTACAAAAATAAAAGAGCACATGGCTTCTGGAGTGAATTTGAAAATACATACCATATAAACTATTTGGAACTACTGGCAATATTTATGGCACTAAAAGTTTTTGTAAAGGATAAGCAATACCTTAACATCCTGTTGCGTGTGGATAATAAGACTGCAATATCTTATGTGAACAGAATGGGTGGTACTCAGTTTCCACATTTAAATAACCTGGCCAGATCCATATGGCAGTGGTGCGAAGAAAGACATATTTGGCTAGTTGCCTCCTACATTAAGTCTAGTGAAAATAAAGAGGCTGATGAAGAGTCGCGAAAAATAAATCCAGATACTGAATGGGAGTTAAATACTGTGGCGTTTCAACAAATTGTATCTGTGCTGGGTGAACCTGAAATAGATTTATTTGCATCCCGCACTAATGCTAAATGTATTTCTTATGTTTCTTGGAAACCAGATCCAGAGGCAATGAATATTGATGCTTTTACTTTGTCTTGGACAGAATATTTCTTTTATGCCTTTCCTCCATTCAGTTTAATATTAAAATGTTTACAAAAAATTAAAAATGAGAAGGCAACAGGTATTATGGTCATGCCTCACTGGCCATCACAACCTTGGTACCCTTTAATGCAGACTATGCTTATCTCAAAACTTATATATTTTAAACCTCAAAAATATCTTTTATATTCTCCTTTCAGAGAGCATCATCCTCTTCATCATCAACTCACCTTGATTGCAGGAATATTATCAGGCAAGCTTGGCTAAAAAGAGCTATTCCCCCAACATCAATAGATGTCATGTTTGCATCCCTTTCACATAATACACTAAAACAATATAATGTTACATATAAAATTTGGTGGACCTTCTGTCAGGAACATGGTATAAACCCATTCACTCCATCTATACCATTTGTTATGTATTTTCTAACAAAATTATTTGACTCTGGGGCTGCCTATGGTACTCTTAACTCACATAAGTCAGCTCTATCCTTGATAATAGGCTCTAAAATTGGGGAGGATGATCGTATTAAGAGGCTCTTTAAAGGTTTCTATAAGTCAAGACCACCATTAGCAAAATACCAAAGAATGTGGGATCCAAATAATGTTTTAAGTGTATTAACCAACTGGACCCCCAATATGACATTAAGTTTTGAATGTATATCAAAGAAACTGGTGGTTTTGCTTGCATTAAGCACAGCTCAACGGGCACAAACCTTGTCATTAATAAAAATATCTAATATAATACAGAGTGAAAGTTGTGTCAATATTGCCATTACTGATACGACAAAAACTTCGGCTGCGGGAAGAACTCAGCCTAATCTTTTCCTACCCTTTTTTGAAAAACCTGAGATTTGTCCAGCCAGAACATTGTGTGATTACATGAGATTTACTAGAGAGATAAGAGGTCATAATGACTACTTGTTTTTATCACTTAAAAAACCCCATAAACCGGTTTCGGCTTCTACTATTGGTAGATGGATTAAGAATACTCTTTCAGACTGCGGTATTGATACGCGTGTCTTCTCAGGTCATAGTACACGACACGCCTCTACATCCAAGGCTAAATCAAAAGGAATTTCATTAGATGTAATAAGACAGACTGCTGGTTGGACAAATAACTCATTAACATTTGCAAAATTTTATAACCGGCCAATTTTAAATTCAGGTGAATTTGCCCATGCTGTGCTTAATGTATAATAATATAATTATTAATTAGTTGGTAGAAAACAGATTGTTATGCACCAAAAAAGGCTGATTAATAACATAATGACTGATTGTTAATTAAGTTTAATTATTGAAAAGAATTTAAGATGTTTATGAATAAAACGCTGTTGATTTAAAAAATAAAAACATTTATTTTAAAGGACAAGGAGTCAGGGTCATCTCAACTTTACCATCTCTCTAAACATCTGCATGGTAAATACATATATCGAGAACGAAGCACGCAGTATAATAGATGATCAAACGAACTTACCTGAGTGAAGTTCGATCATTATTATACGAAGTGCTTCGTTCGAAGATATATGTTCCCTACCCACCTCACCCCAGGTAAAATTGAGATAACCTTGCAAGAATCTAAAAAGAATGACAGTTCACGTAAGGACACAGATAATGCATACTTACACTGACAGATAATTTTAGCTCTGAAAAATTGCGTCAGTTGCCGAGTGAATCGAGAAAGCTGCATGGTAAATACATAATTATATCTTCGAACGAAGCACTTCGTATAATAATGATCGAACTTCACTCAGGTAAGTTCGTTTGATCATCTATTATAGCTGTAAAAAAACAATAATTGAATTGTTTCAAACCTTAACTGATGCACAGACAGAAGATCTACTTGTTGTCTGCAAATAAAACGCTTACTTTATTTTTTTGTAATTTTTCAATATTGGTACTCTAATTTTACATTACTGTTAATTTAATATATTTTTAAATTAGTATTAATGCTCTTTTTAGCCTAAAACACAGGTCCAACCTAGTTCAGGCAATTAAGCAACTGTGTTCTATTGTTTGTTAAGAAGCTTTATTTTATTGTATATGTGCCCCCTTTTTATAAATAAACAATTTTTTTTTTAATGGGTGAAAACGCCTTGCACACACTATAGACGTGTACATACAAAAGCGATCTCAAACAAATGACAGTCGTGAGTGCGTTTGTACTCGTTTTACGTAAAGTGTATCTATGTGTGCGTGCGTTTTTGCTGTTTGTGTGCATTTTACCTTCTGATCTGGCCTGTTTTGTGGCAACGCAGGTTTTTGTTGTTAAAATGCCGTGATTTTCACTTGCTAGTTGCAGGAATAAAAATACTGAGGTAAAGCCTAGCGATAGAGACTTTCTAGGTAGTTGTAGTTGTTTGAGAGAATATTTTTTCTTATAAAAATATTTTGTTTATAAAGCCTTATATGAGTGAGCATATATATTTATATTTTCCTTTTTTATTTAAAACACGTTTTATTACACTTTAGACTACAAAAACATACCGACACAAACCGTCGCGGGTTTAACAGCGGTATGCCAGACACGGCAACTCGGTGCTAAGACGTTATTTAAGAACTAGCACAATTTCACATTTATTGCATTTCGGATTTCTACAGGTAAGTTATTCATAATCATTCATTCCTTCCCAGTAGCATGCATTCCCACAACCTTGTTGCATATACATAATTCGATTTAGGGAAAAATGAGTCTTCTTTTCAGTTGTGTACAAATCTTTTCCCCAAAATTATTTTCAATTTCCAAATTATTCTGAACTATTCAAATAGAAAAACATTTCCAAAATCCACACCGCAAAATAGAACAAAACCAATAAAATTTTACATGTTTGACCATCACTAGGAAAACTGAACGAATTTGGTGAATCCCCACTATTTGACTAACCGAATTGAACGGACGAAGTCGTGCGTAAAAGCTAGCCATTAAACGAAAATGCTGCAGTCTTATTGGCGAAGTTTTTCCCGCTATAAATTCTCGTATATTTGATGTGGCAGCCGGAATTAATGTTTTGGTAAATTATTACTGTTTCATTTCTTCTCGAAGTGAGTGAAAAGAACTGTATGGTGCCTTGGTCACGACATAGTGAGTTGCGACCTGCGTTTGAACTGAGCAAGTCAATTATTTTTCCATACAGACGAAGTAAGCTGATGAACTGAAAAGAAAGCTGTAAGGAACATGTGGCTTAATAGAATTGCCGCTCTCGTCTCTTCTTGTCCCCACTACGCTTTGCCGCGTCAGTCAATGTGAGATATCTCCTATCTTCTCTGTTTAATGGTTTTCTTTAAACCTAAGTCTTTTTGACTTTCTTTAAAAAAAAACGTTAAAGAATTTCTCCTGTATCGTCATTAAAACTCACAAACATAAACAATCAGATTCGGAACAACTTACTATAGGCCATACAATTATGTGTTCCGTAAGGGGTTCGAGCTCGCGACACCCATCGCTCAGCTGCTGCGCCAACCGTGTCGTTAGTCAGTCGAATAAGTGTAAATAAATAATTGATTTCCTTTACTCTCATCACATTTCAGCTTCAGTGAAGTCCGGGTCTTAATCGCAACGATACTCCGCAAAAGTAAGCAATAACGAAAGCGCTTGTTGCATCCATCGAGGTCGTGTATGGGGGCTTAGAAAACTGTCTTGTGATAAACATCTTTGGATGCATAATCAGTGACAGTTTTATCGTTTATGGCGACAAAAGCGAACCGTTTAGGAATGTTTATGCTTATGGTTTTCGCTTTATCATTAGTTGTTGATGCGTTTTATGTGTCTGTAATGTCTTCTTTTACATCTTTTTTGTTTAGTGGCACGATTTATATTGAATTTTCTTGTGATCAACTGTCTTTGTTGTTATTTGTGTGTAAAACGTTTTTACCTACCTACTTAAAAAAGGGGAGGTTTTTAATTAGACTGTTTTTTATGTTTGTTATCTCTTTTGAATCTATTTCTATTTTAAAGCTGGTGGTATTTAAACCTGGTGGTTTCTATTAAAATGTGACCACATGAAAACGTGTGGTCCCAATTTAATGTTGTCCTGTCCTTTTTTTAAAGTGAGAAATGAGGGAGAACGTGGGAAGAAACGGGAAATCTTAGCTTTGCAATTACAATCAATAAGGCGCAAGGGTAAAAACTACAAGAAAGGGGAACCGTGTTACCCCGAATTTAACGCGTGCGAAGCTGCAGGCAAAAACTAGTTAAGTATAAAAAAATTGTATTGTGACTTTATTTTGCTCAATATTAGGTACTAACTGCATTTGTTCACGAGTGCATAATTATGTTTAAATGTATCTACTAAGTTCCTAAAGGGTGGAGTCCTGGTGTCCTGAAATACAAACGTCTAGCTTAGGAACCAGTCTCCCACAGTATAACTTATTCTTGACTGTTCACGAAACCTAATAATGTAACTGCTATGATTATCTATGATTATCTTATCTTAATGTTCCGGGGCCACGCTATATCTATCAAAATATCTTGCAGCCCGCGAAATATACCACAGCCCTAAAGTCTACAGTTTGTTGTCAATTTGTTTAAAATTATATGCGTTTGTATATTTACAAACTACACACACGACACTAAAAAAAGAAAGTTAATACGTTTATTTAGCATATGCAACAAGTGCACAAACAAAGATAAATCAGACAAAGAAAGAATGCATCAGTTCAGCACTCTAACGCCCGGTTCCAACAAACAAAAAACGATTCGTTTTGCTTACGGATAGTAGCATTTTGACATACATCTCGTAGAAAATACTACTATCCGTAAGCAAAACGAATAGTTTCTTGTTTGTTGGAACCGGGCGTAAGAGGGGGACTCTAATTGTCACTGAATTCACAAACGAGTTTTTATTACCAACAAAATCGGTTTTGTCCAACAACAAGACATTAACAACTTCATAGTTTAAATTTCCACGAAGTACTTATATAACTAGCTTACAATTATTATAAAATCTTAAAGTCTCTTAGTTTAAAGCTTTTAGTTTGCTTTCCTTTTAACGTGATATTATGAGATCCAAATTTTAATTAAGTTGTCAGAAACAAAATTCAGGTCATGAAATGGTTTCAGCCAAATAAGGGTACAAGCACACACGCGCTTTAAAAAAAAAGACTATATGTTTTGTTTTTTTTTAAAATAACGTTGGGGCAACGATATTTTTTTACTCTAGGAATTTCTCCTGTATCGTGAGTGCGTTTACAAACATTCAAACTCACATACACAAACAGCCAGACCCGGAACAACTATCTGTAGGCCATACAAATATTTGTTCCGTGCGGGAATCGAACCCGCGACACTCAGCGCAGCAGTCGATCGCTCAACCACTGCGCCAACCGTGTCGTCAGAATAAAACAACATCATCAACATCCGTCATATGAAACAAGTAACACAGATGTTGCCATCAGTACTGTTACTATGACAGAACAAAGGTTGTATAAATATTTGATATGATAGCTATTATATAAAAAATACTGATTAAAGAAAAGAAAACATTATCATAACGAGACTGTAAAACTTTATTTATCTTCAAAAAAGCAACTCAAAGAGTCTCTTCTCATATTTTTAATATTCTGCATTATTATATATTTTAGGTATATATTTACTATATCAGTATTTATTTTTACATGTGTATTATTTGTATGTATTTTTAAGCTATTGCATGGCTTCTATCGCGGGCCTTGAGCGCGGGGACCGAATCCAGAAATTCCGTAACGAAAAAAAACCTGACGCTCCCCACTCCGACGGGCACGGAGGTGTGGCTTGTCTAACGTCGTTTACACAATACGTTCAGTTATTTCAATCCCGATTCTAATGTTCTAATAGCGTGTTTGGTAGAGAATCGGATAGTCGATCGACATTACGCTGGATCAAACCCAAGGTCTTGTTTTTCTTTTTGCGACTTCTTTTCATTGGAAGTACTTTTTAAATATTATATTTAGTTTTTTATTTATTGTCTAAGTTGATAAAAAATGTTTCTTTTTGCGACTTCTTTTCATTGGAAGTACTTTTTAAATATTTTATTTAGATTGTTTTTATTTATTGCATAAAGTTGATAAAAAATGCTATGCAATAGCTTTACCGCGGCAGTCCCCGAGTGCCACAAGTATTTTTTATTTTATGATTGATATTAGTTTAAATTTTCCTGTTTTGTCTTTTCTAAACACTGTGTATTATCTCATCCAACTTTCCTCTCGCAGGTCTGCTGGAAGAATTTTCTACTGAAATAAGCAGTACTTTTGTGCTCTTTTATCTTAATGTAGTCCTATCAAGTATATTGTGTCTGCATCCATTATAAAAGCGAAAGTGAGTTTATTTGTTTGTTACGTCTTTACGCCTTAATGGCCGAACCGATTTAAATGAATTTTGGTACAAAGATAGTTGCGACCCTGGAGACGGAAATAGGCTAAAAAAGTTAGAAAAGGGCGAGAAACAAGGAAAAAAGGGGGAGAAACAAGGAAGGAAAGGGAAGAGAAAGATTTTTTTTTCATCACGCGGTTTAAAGTTAGCCCAAAGTAACTATGCCACTGCTTCGCAGGTGGAAGCTAGTAAATAAATAAGTAAACATTTCATTTCAACGTTTTGCCATTTTGCAGCTCCAAAGAGTCATCATTGCCGCGTTAACACGCTGGTCTGAATAGAGCCTTATAATACGCGTTGTAATTAGAAAGGATCGTAAAACTATATACTGGGAAGAATAAACGTTAGCTGGAAAAGAATTTATGAACATTTTCACGTAAATGGTCAAAATAATTTAGGAGTGAGTGTAATTTATTGTGTTCGTAAATTATATTGAAGGGATTGTGTGTGTACTATGGATGTTTGTTAGATTAACAATTATTTGAAAGAATTGTTCGTCTTGCGGCCTTGCTTTCGGTTCCTGGATTAGATAAACTGTATGCCTACGCATCCTGGATAATTATGTTCCTTGCAATAGTGACGCCGCCGCCGCCTCTTTAAATGGGATTTAAACATAAATGGTGAAATAAAGGTGTACTTTAAGGTCCCTGCCTACTCTTTCGGGGATTGCTGGTGTTATGTTATGTAAATTCTAATACGCATTTGTTAGAATATTATTCATTTTTATGATTATCCTACTAATAATATTATAAACGAGAAAGTTTGTATGGATGGATGGATGTTTGTTACACTTTCACGCAAAAACTGCTGAATGGGTTTTATGAAACTATATAATAATACAGCTTATACATCAGAATAATACATAGGCTACAATTCTTAAAAGTATATTGTATATTTTATCACCAGGCGAGTGAAACCGCGGGGCGCAGTTAGTAGTAAAATAAATGTGTATTGAAATATCACATTGCCCAAACACAGGAATCGAACCAATGACCTCATGTGGAGCAGTAGCACTAATACACATACACATCCTTACTAATATTATAAAAGCGAAAGTGAGTTTGTTTGTTTGTTTGTTACCTCTTCACGCTTTAATGGCTAAACCAATTTTGATGAATTTTGGTACAGAGATAGTTGGGAACCAGGAGACGGACATAGGCTATTTTTTATTAAAAAAGAGTGGGATACGAGGGAGAAAGAGGGAAGAAACGGGAAAACTTAGCGTTGCTATTACAAATCCATAAGGCGCTACCGAATTTAACGCGAGCGAAGCCGCGGGCGAAAGCTATTTATTTATATTGCGAGTTTGTACGATTGTTTAAGGAATGATATGAAAGAGAAAGGAGTAAAATGATGCCGTGACGTCTGATAGGGGAGAATGGAAGAAGAAAACGTGTTGAACCGACCCCAAATAGAATGGGACAACGGCAGGAAAATGATGATGATGTTGATGATGTACGAAACCCTCGGGACGCGAGTTTGACTCACACGTAACCAGTTAAGCTATTGCATAGCTTCTATAGCGGGCCTTGAGCGCGGGGACCGAATCCAGAAATTCCGTAACGAAAAAAAACCTGACGCTCCCCACTCCGACGGGCACGGAGGTGTGGCTTGAAGGCCGTGCATTGTCTAACGTCGTTTACACAATACGGTCAGTTATTTCAATCCCGATTCTAATGTTCTAATAGCGTGTTTGGTGGAGAATCGGATAGTCAATCGACATTACGCCGGATCAAACCCAAGGTCTTGTTTTTCTTTTTGCGACTTCTTTTCATTGGAAGTACTTTTTAAATATTATATTTAGTTTTTTATTTATTGTCTAAATTGATAAAAAAATGTTTCTTTTTGCGACTTCTTTTCATTGGAAGTACTTTTTAAATATTTTATTAAGATTGTTTGCATAAGTTAATAAAAAATAAAAATGCTATGCAATAGCTTTACCGCGGCAGTCCCCGAGTGCCACACGTATTTTTTTTTTATTTTTTGATGGAAAATCATTAAATAATATCTCCCACTCTGGATGGTCCCGGCTGACATTTGTAGATCTTTAACAGTCGTTACAGCTAGTCAGTGTCCCGAAAGTCTGACAACCAAGGGGTATCGTATTACCCAGTACTAACTGGGTTGTGTAGGTCAGATAGGCAGTCGATCCATGTAAAAAACTGGTATTCAGCTGCATCTGGTTAGACTGGAAGCCGACCCCAACATAGTTGGGAAAAGGCTAGGCAGATGATGATGATAACTCTGGATGGACCGGAAGGGAGTGTCAGACTTTACTGACTAAATCCCATCCGTGTTTCTTTTTTAGCCCTTTGTGTTCCCGGGCCGCGGTATCTCTTCCAAACAACCCGCAGCCCCGGCAAGCAATGGCCTTGACATGCCCCTCTACATGTATATAGGTACTAAGAATAGTTGTTTGTTAATTACACTAACGCACAACAAGCCTGTGATCAAGTCTCTTTGAAGTTTCACTCAAATTAATTAATGGTTATTCGTAAATAATGAAGGTGCTGAAGAGAATTATGTTCAAGATTGGAGGTTCTAGGCATTTTGTTTGTGAGACAATCAGTGAAGCTTGTCAAAAAACCCGGATGTAAAGTGTCACCAAACAATGTTTTAACAGTCTTTCGTTTCTCAACACGCACTCGACAACAAAACTTAACTATGGTTTTAATAGAATCTTAATTAAAAACAGACTGACTGATACAGTTTTACTAAAGTCCATAAACTCAAATTCAAAGCATTTATTTCAGTTAGACCATTACAGGCACTTTTGAATGTTATAAAAACAAAAAAGATGCTGCTACAGTCCCAGTCATTCTTACTATCCTTACTATATATATATATATAATATAAAGGGAAAGTGAGTTTGTTTGTTTGTTACCTCTTCACGCTTTAATGGCTAAACCGATTTTGATGAATTTTGGTACAGAGATAGTTGGGAACCAGGAGACGGACATAGGCAATTTTTTTTTAAAGTGTGATGTAAAGGAGAAAGAGGGAAGAAAAGGGAAAACTAACTTAGCGTTGCTATTACAAATCAATAAGGCGCAAGGGGAACTGTGTTAGCCCGAATTTTACGTGAGCGAAGCCGCGGGCAAAAGCTAGTAAGATATAATAGCTTGCGAAAGTACTGTAGTTGCCCATTTAAAAGCGTAGATCTCTAAGGAGAAGAATGGGTAAGAAACTCCGTGGACACTCTTTTAAATCATAACATTTTAACAAAATCTCATCATCAAAGTCTCACATCATTCATGTTAAGATTATACATAGCCAGTGATAATTCTTTTTGGAACGAAGTTCCCTATCGCGCGTTGCAAAAGGAGGCTAGACAGAAAAAAATATGACCAAAAGTTGTAACGACACTTTTGCTATACATAGTTGTAAGCCGTGCGGCGTGCGCGTGTTTCTCTGTATGTCTCTCTCTCTCTCATAGAAAGCAAGCCAGTTATTTTCGTAGTTCTATTTCACATTGAACAGTGTGGTGTCGCGACGATTATTTTTGTTGAGTGTATACAGGTTTTTTGTACATAATAAGTAATAACTTCGTTCCATCCGGGTGTCAAGACCCCTCTCAAGTTTTTTTTTTAAATGTTGCCCACTCTAGGAATTTATCCTGTATTGTGGATTCGTCTACTAACTTACATACACAAACAGCCAGACCCGAAACAACTATATGTAGGTGGTACAAATATTTGTTCCGTACGGGGATCGAACCCGCGACACCCGGCGCAGCAGTCGATCGCTGAGCCACTGCGCCAACCGTGTCGTCAACATAATCAGTAATGACATCACAACAACGTCAACATAATCGATAATTACATTACAATACGCACAAGAATATATAATGTGTCCCAGGGATAAGTGACCGCCCGGCGTTTTTTGAATATTTGTACAAAATTATTAATAATTACATTAAATTTGTGACTTAGCGGCTTTAGTTTTTTTTTTGTAAAGACGCGAAATTATGCTTAAATTTTTATTACATCTTAAAAAAAAAAGTATCTAATGGATATTAAGACTTCTAACAGTGTCAATAGCGGCTTTAGTTAGCTTTGAAGACTTTGCTCTTTTTTACTGAGTATGGGAGTCAAATTTCAACTGACTGTACTGTACAAATGTTCAAAAAAAGCCGGGCGGTCACTTATCCCTGGGACACATTGTATATAAATTACAGGTGTCTTGGGTTCGACCCTGGGACCTTTGACCTAACCAGCCTTTCTGTTACACCACTAAGCTATTACTGCTATACAAGAACCATAATCCCTTATTTAGTTATCGGCTCAAATCTGAGAACGACAGGTCTTTAGGACATGTCAAGGTTTCAAACTTTACCTAACCCTTAGAAGTTTTGGAACAAACGACAAACGTTTCTTATCTGGACTAAGGAGGCTCTTCCACGTCCTTATAAACGAAAATGTTGAGATAACACTGAGGACTAGGCATAATTTTTGCCTTAGAAACTTCCCAACTACCCTTTACAAACGATGATCAACTTTATTTCTTACCCAACAAAGTTCAAAATACTTTGTTGTATTGCCAGAAAAGCTCTACCCACTTCTAAACGAGTTAATTAGGGCCCAACGTATGATCAATTACGTTGCAAGGAGATGAGATTAAGACTAATTAACGTGATCATAACTTTAAGAAGTTAATGCAAAAACAAAGATTATGTTTTGATGAACGTAATGGATTCTCGGAAGCTCTTATAGATGTTTTTGGGATACGTGGTTTAGATAAATAAGTTATTTATTATGTAATTTATATACGACAGAAAATACTTAATGATGTCACACAAATTCTCAGAATTAAAAAAGAGGTATGAGGTTTTATTCAAGAATTCAAATGACATATGAGGTTTGAACAAAAACGTTCTGAGAAGTTATTTGCTGCTGCGAATTGCTTTTGCAATGACACAGCAAAAAACACTAGCAATTTGCTCCATGTAGGATAAGTTGAGGTCCTAGTACGAGAAGCAGAAATTCTTACACGATTGTTTGTCTTTGATTATAAGTAACAGTATTGCCTATTTTGGTTGGAATCATCATCAAAAACTTGGGAAAAGTTCTACCACTCTGGCCGAAGGGGGAGGAAGTGTCAGGCTAGTACTGATTAAAACCTGCTTATGTTCCTTCTTTTGCACTTTTTGTCTAGGGCCGCGGTATCACTCTCGAATAACCCGCAACCGCGGCAGGCAGTGGGCTTGGCCAGGGCCTATCTGCTTTGCAGACAACTCGTTGACACGGCCTGTCGTCATTAGACAGAAAAACGGTGTTGGTGTATTGCCACATTGCCAGCCATTGCCACATTTACAAAAGCCACGTAGAATTAGTAATAAGAATTAGTAGTTATAATATAGTGTTTTTGTGTTTATTTACATGTAATGTTTGTAATTTTTTTTTTAATTTTTATTACAATAGAATTTATGAATTTAATGTGGATGATTTTATGTAATTTAATGTTAATGTGAGTGTTGATGATATGGGTGTAACTTACCTGAATAAAGATTTTTCGTTCATTTATTGATTAATTTACATATTATTTACATTTTTAAATATTTCTTCTAAACAAAAAATAAAAAAAAAACATTTAAAAATATAAAAATAGTAGCCCACCGGTATCGGGAACAGGGTCCAAGCTACCGGCGGTCAGGGCTCCAGAGAAAGGAACCTCCTAACAATACGAGCCGTGTCAAATAATAAAGATTATTATTATTATTGCTCACCGTCCACAGACCCACGTCTACGGTGGAGACTTATTCTGGGAATATAATTGCTTACAGCTTATAAGTACAAGTTAGGTACTTATAAAAACTATGTTACTTTTTTATTGCAAACAAGACGTCAAATAGCCAAACCTACAGATTTTAAATTAAATAATTATTTTAATATGACTGCGGTTAGCAAAGGCGTTTTTTTGGAAATCACAAATCCCGTTTTTTGATGGCTTCAAAAGAAGATGAAAAGAAGAAAAATGATTTTTTTCCGATGGTGTGGTGTTTTCGGGCGCACGGCTTGCAACTACAGTAAACAAATCAGAAATTCCACACTAACCTTATTACAACAAGACCTTGAAACAAAAGTCCTAACTCCAAATTTAACTGAATCACAAAATGGCGAAACAATAAAATTTTCCAAGAAGGTCACAGGTGGCACATTTTATTTCAATTCATTAGATAAATGGGAGGGGCATCTGTTCAATAATTGGGTTAGATATCATTCAGTTGATAAGGCCTTCTACTCCGCCATATTGGAATTTGGGATTGCTTAAAGTGGATTATGTAATTGTTGCATAAATATGTTATTGGGATTTTGTTTTGAAGTTTTCTACTTAACGTCTTTTCGACTATGATAAAGTCGTTTTCTTAACTAATAACTAAATGCAACAAGGATGTTACTTAAACCCACTTTTTCTTCTGTTTTATTGGTCTCAGAATTTTTCCTATAAGCTTCTGATAAATTTCTCAATAAAACGACTGACGATCTTTTTTTTTGCTGATGGGAATTCATCAAAAGCTTACGCCGCTCTGGGCGGAGCGGGGAGGAGTGTCAGACTTGTACTGAATAAAACCCACCCATGTTCTTTCTTTCACCCTTTATGTTCCAGGGCCGCGGTATCTCTTTCGAACAACCCGCAACCCCGGCAGGCGACTGACGATCTGACATCTATACCCAACTCAGTCCAGTGAACATGGTACATAGTTTAAAATTTGTAATGTATCACTATGTTTTGCCTTGCAAGGCGTACAAATTGCCGTGTCGACGGCACGTTCGTGTTCCATGTGCGCCTCAAAGAGATGTCAGCAAAGTAGAGGGGCCTGCCAGAGCCACCGTGACTGTGGACGGACAGTCAGGGAAGTCATTTGATGATTTCCAATCCGCAGAAAAAAGGCGTACAAATTAATTACAAAATACGAGCTAATTAAAACCGTTTCACAAACAAAATGGAATCTTAATATATATAAATCACGAGTCACGTTGTTTGTCCGCGATGGACTCCTAAACTACTTAACCGATTTTAAATTAAATTTGCACACCGTGTGCAGTTTCATCCAACTTGAAAGATAGGATAGGTTGGGTAGGTAGAAAGGTAGAAAATTGCATTGCAACGCATGCGGGGCACAGCTAGTAATATTATATAGATCGGACAGAGTTTTGTTTTATCTTCTTGAACAAATATGTTTGTGTATGTGAGTTGAAATGTTTGTAAACACACCACCCACGACACAGGAGAACTTCTTACGATGCACGATGGGGCAACTTTTTTTCTATCTTAATAAAAATACTTTCATTTAATTTACTCAGTCAATACATCAAACTTCACAACAATAAAAGCTTCGAATTCCAAGCTCTTGAGGAAATTAAATTAAATGGAGAAGTCGTAAAATCCGCACTTAAGATTATCCAATCCAAATAAAATTGTATTAGCATACCCAAGAATGGCAATTCAAATTTGACTGCCCCGGTAGCCTTGTGATTGCAAGAATGACTGCTGAGCATAGGTCCTGGATTCGATACTCAGGGTGATATTAATAATACAATCCAATAACAGTCCCACAGCTGGGCAAAAACCTCTTTTCAAAAAGAGAAGGCACGAGAATCAATCACCACGCTTGCTTAAGACGGGTGAGCGATTTCAGACTAATATTAATAGCGTAATATAAACAAAAAGTATTCTATGTGTTATTTCAGACTATAATCTACCTCTGTGCCAAATTTCATCAAGATCCGTTCAGCCATTTTGACGGTAAAGCGTAACAAACATCCAGAAATCCACACATCCATCCATCCTTACAAACTTTCGCATTTATAATATTAAGTAGGATTCCAAGAACGTGTCTTATACAAAACGACAGTCCACACATACTACACAGTCAACTCTTTGACATATCGTTCAATCCATTCATCCTCACAAACATTCGCATTTATAATACATATTAGTAGAAAGTCAGTGAGATAATGAATCCTATCCTACTCCCGTAGTCATATAAAATGCCAATTCTACTACACTATGTATAGAATTTTATGAAACTCATCCACGCTGCGAAGAAATTTCGAAATATTGGTCTTCATTTCTCAAGATCTGCTGCCGCAATAATTCAGTAAAAGGATAGTCTGCGCTAAAGTGTGGCTTTCGAAATAATTGGTAAAATGATCACTTTAATAAAGTTTGATTTTGTGTGGAATCTTGGGCAATTCAGTTCATGGATTTCTATGAAATTTTCGTTTTGTAAACTAGTTTCGGGTTTGGCATATTTGCTAGGCTTTAATTTGCATAAATTCAAAATATCATGTTCGCTCGCCTGAAACATTAGGTTTTCGTTTTGCAAGAGGAAGACGGTTGTTACCGTGTCTTAGTACTGGTTACTGGGTATCATCACACAAGTTCACGCCTGTGATCCCAGAATAGTTAAGCAGAAGTGTACTTAATAGTACACCTACATTGTCAGTTATATTTTAAGTAATTTGAAATGGGCTAAGAGTCTGTTCTTGTAGGCTTCTTCTCTTATCGGGTACTGATAAGTTTCTGATGGAAAAATCTAATAATATTTTTTCTGACGCTGGAATCAAACTCAACATTTTATGCTCAGTAGACATGCTTGTGACCAAGGAGGTCTCATCACATGTTCTCATGTGGAATATTTGGTTTTACGAAATTTTGAATTCATCCCTATGTTTTCCTTCACAATTGTAGCAAATTCGAATGCTTCATTAATACTAATGCTATGTCATTTTATAAATTGAATTAACTGGTTACTTTTAAACAAAGGAGGAGTTTCAATGCGACTGTTTTTTTTTGTATGTTTGTTACGCGATTTCTCCGTCGATTTTATGCCGATACTCAAAATTCTTTTTATTATCAAAGGGTCATGCTCCCGAAGGAGTCACATATGAATTAAATCTATATTGCTTAGGTAACTAATGAGTTTTTATTTAGTTAGTCTAGTTTATCTTTTATTACACATATTTTTTCGTCTAATGTTATAATCAATATCTCTAATAAATATCGTATCATCTTACTGCCCTTGTCCCATTTCACGTCAGACGTTAGGATTTAAACATACTAATTATCCTTTAATAAAAGTTCATACCTCGGTTTACAACGTCTCAATGTGTTTTTGTTCTAGTGTCAAAATTGTATTACGTGAAGAAATTAAGCTATTGAAAAGATTTCACAAGAAATTCTTCTTAAAGGATTTTGAGAAGCTGTTGGGTAATAAGGTTTTTCTGACACCTTTTCGATACAAAACAGTAGTCATAAATAACGTTACAATATATCAGGACAATAAATATTCCTTTCATCCAGCATATTGACCAAGGAATTTTCATAAACAGCACAAAGGCAAGAAATTCGCCTTCGCCAACCCTTGCTATATTTAGATAGAAACAAAATGCCCAATATATCTAAGATAGTAGCACGGAATACTTAGATACAGAAGGCCAACTTAACACAACAAGCGAAAACAGACGCCTGCACACGTGAACGCGAACGTACGTATGAAAATCTACAACTGTTCCTAACAAAATTGCAAAATGCCAGTCACAAGCACGCTTAAATTCGCTGTAAGTGAAACGTGTCCATTTGTGTGCGTGTGATTCTCAAACAAAAGACAGTTGCAAATGCGTTTGCACTCGCTGTATTTAAAGTGCGTGCATTTCTGATGGTAATATCAAGTTGGCCTTCTATACTATTCTGCGTTAGTAATATAGCGGAACGCTTAAATCCGTCGTGTTTCTCTCAAAGGCCTTTCAGCCTAGGGCTGCAATTATAAAGGGACCCTTTGCCGCCTGTTTGTCGACGGTGTCTCCGTGGATTTGCCTTTTTTGATTTTGTATTTAGCTGAAGAGTTGGATGTAGTTTTTCAATGGGGTGGGTTGTTGTATTGTAGTCTTAGCTGTTACCAATAGGAGTTTGTGGGAGATATTTCAAAATCTTGATCTTTGATTTAGAGATTAATAAATATGAATAGTTATATCTGCCAATAGCTTAACTGCCAAGAGCCTTGACCAATACGTAAGAAGTCTCTTGTTAGGCAGCTGGATCAAGGGTTTAAAACAGAAAGCGGTACTCTTGGACGCTGTTTGTACCTTTAGGAAGTTCCTTTCTCTAGAGCCTTGTCCGCCGGTAGCTTGTTTTTTTTTATTAGGTAAATGTTTCAGTACCATTCTGAGATAGGTACTTTTTCAGTCTCATAAAGTGTCACTTTTCAGTATTTGATATTTTGTTTTATTCCTTTTTTAACATTTTATTTTTACTGTTTTGTCCAGTGCGAGTCAGATAAATACTTTTTCTTTCTTTTTTTTTATTTGTTTCGATAATAAGTGGTTGCACACCAGGTGCTAGTCTCACAAAAAGTGTTAAAAAGCGGACTTTTACAAATTGAAGAAAGAAAGATAGAAAACAGGTTTAATTTGCACTTGCCACAAATGCACAAAGCATTAAAAAAAACTTAAACCTTAAACAGTGCAAAAAATTAAAACGTAAATTCTATGACTGCCGGTGAAAAAATAAAAGGAGACGGCTTCTTATTTTCGAATTCGAATATGGAATAGCCCTTATTATAGAATAGCCCACTGAACGATAAGTACGGATATGTCTACGCCATGCCCTCATAATATTTCACTTTCATCACAGCAAAATTCTGCTTTTTTGTAGCCCGACAAGACATGAATTATGTATCGCAAAAAATATTTGCAAAACATATGAGTTTTAGCGTAACAAGTAGATGAAATATTGAATTTATAATAATCGACCCTTGTCAAAATCATGCCTGTAGCGCTAACAAAAACGTGAACAATATATAGCAGTTTTTTGTAGCTATTATAATTTATTTGCAGCTTTTTTGTTGACCGGCCGCTTGCTTTGTTTTAGAAACTGTACAAATATTTTTATAAAATTTGTTTTGCTTATTTGTTTGTTAGACTTTGATTGATATGATAATGTGACTACTGAAACAAACGATATTTTGTTTATTGAGTAAAAAATCTTTTACTGAAAGCTTTGAAATTAGCATAAGTATGCATACTATAAGCGACCTACACAAATGTCTATTTTTGTATTTTTTTTAAATCGTTACCCCACACTAATTTCTCCTGTATATAATACAAATATTTATACACACATACACAAACACCCAGACCCGAAACAACTATCTGCAGGTTATATAAATATTTGTTCCGTGCGGGGATCGAACCCGCGACACACAGCGCAGCTGTCGATCGCTCAACCACTGCGCCAACCGTGTCGTCTTTGCGGATTATCATTGCTTGTCATGTCGTTGAGTTATTAGTTGAGCTACACGATAACTGACAAATGCTTGCACTGACTGGACAGGTTCACTCAATCCATGTGGTGCTTTCTTAAAAAGACCATTTCAGACACTAATCTGCAAAGTCCTCATGTAAGTTGGCCAAGATATTTGTCAGGACCTTAAAAGAGGCTATAATGTCTGAGTGTGTTTCGGTTGTTTCTTCTTAGAGTAGTCGGGTACGAAACGCCTCATTATTTTTAATTAAAAGAACGACGTGTTAAAGTATTTGTAAAAAATACTTGCAAAATAAACATCATTAATCAAATTAATGACAGAATTCTATTAGCCCAAGCCACAAATAAAATAAACTAAAAATATTAAAGACAAGCTTAAACCAACAAACAAAATTATAACAAATTCTGTACCCAACGTTTCTGCAATAAATTGCCAGTTTGCTTCTCCTAAGACTTTCACGTAGCTAAAGTGCCGAAAATCCCGTGAGCCATTTCTTAAAAACCATTTTATCATCTGTACGAAATGAGAGCGCAATACCAAATGGAACAGTAGCGTGCAATGGTAACATTCCCCCGTTTACACGTTGAAATTCTCTAGAAAACAATTCAGCGCATTCACCTAACGGCCCGCAGCGGTTGGTTTTATAAGAAAGCTGTGGTTCAGACGTGCTAGAATATTGATATTCAGAATGAGGTCGGCGATGGAAATAGTTATTAGGGGTTAGATGTTGAGAATAGGAAATAAACTTAGAAAACTAGTCAGTAGAATGGAGTATAAAATGCTCAAGAAATTAACAGAGATTAAAAAAACGTTATCGTTCTGCAGAATTAGGGAGTGGATGAAGATGACCAGAAATAAAAATGTAGATAAGAGTCATAGCCAGATACTCGAGATAAATAAAAGTGTACAATACAAAGGAGTTCCAGCAGTAACTAAACTTAAAAAAAAAAACTTTGTCCCACACTAGGAATTTCTCCTGTACCTATCGTTTACAAACATTTAAACTCACATACACAAACAGTCAGACCCGAAACAACTACCTGTAGGTCATACACTGTAATTATACAATACAATACAACAATATCCAATGACAAAACAGATTATAGAAATAAAATCCAAATCAAAATAAATGCCAACAATCTTTCATTGGCCAAAACTTACATTATTCCACAATTCAAAACATCTGCTCCTCATCAAGTATTCATTACGAAAGAAATGCAAGAATTTCCACACAACGCACGTGTGTCTACGGTTTTATATTTTAAAACTAAACGTTTCTTCGTGCCTCATATTGCAGAACAAAATGTTATGCGGAATCCACAGAGAGTAAAGGCAAATGCTCCGTTTGTGGGTTACAGTTCGTGCTAGCTTTTCGTGTTGCTCCTAATGTTAAGTTGAATTTCTTTAATTTTCGCTTCCTTTATCTTTGTTGTCTGGGTTATGGTTGTTTCTATAATATTTACTTTTATCTTGCTTTAAAATGTTGATAATGTTGCAAACGTGGCTAACTTCTGGGTTCAAGTACTTTCATTTTTTTTTCTACAACTGTCTTGTGCCGGTTTCACCCGAGTCTTTAGTTGCTGCCTCGCTCCAAAGGGTAGTAGCGTGATGTTGTATAATCTATGTTACTTTCTGATAATGTTTACCTATTAGTGAAAAACCTGCCAAGGGCTCCGTATACTTCCAAACTTGCGATATAAACAGCTACATCTTTTGACTGCGTAGACTTAAAGGGTTGACTTTCACAGCACAAAGAGACTACGGAGTTGCGGTATGGTTTTAATTTCAACTCGATACCTCTACGCGTACCCGAGATTTTGACAGACAGACAGACGAACAACGAAGTGATCCATAAGGGTTCCATTTTTTCCTTTTGAGGTTACCCTAAAAATAGTAAAAATTGGTCCAATAGTTTTGGAGCAAATCCTTACTATCCTTACTAATATAATATTATAAAAGCGAAAGTGAGTTTGTTTGTTTGTTACCTCTTCACGCTTTAATGGCTAAACCGATTTTGATGAATTTTGGTACAGAGATAGTTGGGAACCAGGAGACGGACAAAGGCTAATTTTTATTTTAAAAAAAGTGGCATATGAGGGAGAACGAGGGAAGAAAAGGGAAAACTTAACGTTGCTATTACTAATCAATAAGGCGCAAGAGCAAAAACTACAGGTAGAAGGGACTGTGTTATACCGAATTTAACGCGAGCGAAGCCGCGGGCAAAAGCTAGTTCAATATAAACAAAAAACTTTCCTATTTGTAATATTGGTATAAATCACTGCCTTTTCTGAGAGAAAATCTGCCTTGACATACGATTGGAAAAAAATAAGCCATGGATAAGAAAGAATTTAAGAATTAATAAAGACGGGATTAAGTAGTCAACAATATAGACAAGAGCCGAACCGAAGGAAATATGTAAAGCTTGTTCTGTTGATAGCTAATTTTTAGATGTCGTTTATTTATTTATTGGTTTAACCCAAGTCAAGAGGAGCTCGTGGCTAAATAATAGCAGCCGCTCGAGTCGATCTTTAGGTTAAGCCGCGCTTGCCTAGGTTGGTCTGTGGATAGGTGATCACCCGTTATATACCGGGTTTCCTCCGTACCTCGGAAAGCACGTTAAGCCGTTGTTGGTCCCGGCTGTCATTTGTAGATCTTTGACGGTCGTAACAGGTATTCAGTGTTCCGAAAGTCTGACAACCAGTCTTACCCAGAGGTATCGCATTACCCTGTACTAACTGGGTTGTGGAGGTCAGATAGGCAGTCGCTCCATGTAAAATACTGATATTTACCTGCATCCGGTTAGACTGGAAGCCGACCCCAACATAGTTGGGAAAAGGCTAGGCAGATGATGATGATTTTACCCAAATCAAATCATTTAGTTTTGCAAACATGGGTAGTTGTTACATAGATGTTTTCGTATATAATAAGGTCCTCCATATTCTACCGTCGTATAGGCATGCAAATAATATTCTATTCCAAATTTAAAAGAAATTAAATTGTATTGAAATCAAATAAATTTAAGAAAAGAAGAAGAAAGAAAGAAAAAACATTTATTTGGCCCATGCCACAAGTGCACACAAAATGAGATAAAGACTTAAAACTAAACGATACAAAATACAAATACGTAATTGTGTGTCTCACGGCTGCGCCAAATAGGCCCTTTTAATTTAAGTGTCGAACCATTAGAGTTACATAACAAAAAATGTCAGACTAAACAAAGACATTTAAATATTCAAGAATGATAGACGGGACAAGACGAAGAAAATCGTATAACCAAAACTTGTTACTGTCTGGTATTAAATCGTTATGTCTAGTGTCAAGTTGCTTCGCAAGGAGCAATCGTGAGTCTAAATCGAATATGTTCGGGAACAAATTATTCAATGATTTTTTTTCTAGTGTCCGCTCTATGTATAAACCTCTTATAATATCCTCACTGGAGTACCACGCTACTGCACAGGCCAATTAGTCTAATTTATCAAACTAATAACTAATCTTACTCTGCTCCTTTTGTCACGAGTACTTAAGAATCCATAAAATGGACCTTTTTCGTTTATTTTTTTTTCTTTTTATTTTTATATATTTCTTATTGAAAAAAAAACACAGAAATTAGTAGCCCACCGGTATCGAGTACATGGTCCAAGCTACCAGTATTCAGAACTCCAGAGAGAGGAACCTCCTTACGATACGATTCGTGTCCAAGAGTACCGCTTTCTGTACCAAACCCTCGATCCAGCCGTCTAAAGAGAGCCTCCTCAGATGCTCAAGGCTCTTAGCAACTAAGCCATTAGCTGTAACTACTGTCGCCACAACGATTGCTGAGTTCACATCCCACATGTCGACAACCTCGCGAGACAAGTCAATATACTTGATTTTTATATAAAAATAGACCTTATTATTACGACAAAATCAGCTTAACAGAAATACCAAAATCCTAATTTTCTTTCACAAAATGTAAATACGTCAAATAATATCGACGGTGGGATCCGTATGTTTTATAAAGCAAATAAAAACGTTTGAAAGGGCAACCTTCGCCCTATTTCCGTGGTAATGAAGTATTCATCACCCGCCGCCTCTGGCGTGTAACAGTGTGGTCTAAGTGATGAGGGGATAGCGGGGTATAATTTAAACTGATTTAAATGTAAAAGCAATTTAGTGCATCCTTTGCAGAAAGTAATTTGTTTTTTTTTTTTTAAATAAACGTATAAATAAACGAAATACAAATGCCAACACGATTCTAGTTGCCAGTTCTAATCATCATAGGTGAGTTGAGCGCCTATCGCGCTGTTTTTGTGACAGTTTTCTTCTTTTTAATAAAGCGTTGCCCTACACTAGGATTTTCTACTGTATCGTAGGTGCGTTTACAAACATTTAAACTCACATACACAAACGGCCAGCCCCGAAACAACTACGCGTAGGTCAATATTTGTTCCGTGTGGGCTTCAAACCCGCGACACGCAGCGCAGCCGTGTCGTCAAATTTAAGTCAATTGTAAGCTAGCCTTTTGCTTGTGCCCAAAGTTTTAGTAAATAAATAATGAATTTAAACTAAAGAAGTTAAAAATGTTTTCATCGTTTTTGAATTTAAAATAAAATAAAAATGACAAAATTATGGAGGACAAGAATATATTTTTGAAACAATCAAGCATTTTTAAATGACATGTGTTATAATGAAATGCTGAGAATAGTATGTAAAAGTAGAAGTATGATTCTAGCAGAACGAGAGCAATCTAAAAATAAACATAACGAAGAAACCTTTTTATCTAGATTTATGTCATTTAAGATAAGAACAAAGTAAATTAGAACAAAAACTTGGCACAGAAACAGATAAAAAAATGAAAAAAATGTTACTAGAAAAAGTTATAGACACACATGTTGCGATGACGACGTCAGAAAAACTTATAAAAGAATTCGCTTAGAGCACCAATTATGTGATCCACGCCTGTGTCTTTGGAGGTCGTAAATGGGGAACCATTCTTATGAAATTATTACAAATGAAAAACAAACAAAAAAGTATTCAACATCCATCGACGCTCTTAACTTGGGCCACATCCACCAAAAGCATTTTGAGCCGTTAATGAAACGCCATTCGTTGCTTTTGATAGAGCTAATTATACTGACGTCAGTTTATTGAGACACTTCGCGTTTGGTGCATTTGTACTGGCGTTATTGGATCAGGATATTAGAACGTTAAGCCTGAATGTTAATTTTCAGGGTGATAATTCATTTGAATTTCTGTGGGGTATTTCATTTTAAGCGATGTCTTGTTTAATAATAGGGATTTTAAGTGTAGCCTGTTTGATGAAGTTAGTTTTATTTTAAAACACAAAGTTTTATTTTAAAACATTATCCCACACTAGGAATTTCTCCTGTTTTATGGGTGCTTTTACAAACATTTAAATTCACATACACGAACAGCCTGACCCGGATCAACTACCTGTCGGTCACACAAATATTTGTTCCGTGCGGGCACTGAAACCGACATTCGTGGCGTAGCAACCAATCGCTTAACCACTGCGCCAACCGTGTCAAAACAGTTAGTGGACAGTGCTTTGGAAAGTATGCAGAAATCTCAAGGATTTCTGCATACTTTCCACAGGAAACTTGTAATCGATAGTAAAAATCTACGAAGTAAAGTTATAGTTTAAATGAATTATATCATTGCAGCAAATTTTAAACCATCAACGAGTTTAAAAACTTCACAAAAGCCTCGACCTTTCACCCAGTTCTAAGCTTCTGTTAAGGGCTTATCAAACTTAGTTGCCAAAATATTCCAATATATTCGACAGCAAATACAATAAAATATCACAATGGTACATTTTGAGTCAAGCAAGGAAACTTTGTCATTACAGCCGAGGCGGATTTAACGCACGAGCCGCCAGGCGAGGGTGTCATAGAGCCGAGAACAGCAGTGACAAATTTTCACGTCTTTTTCAATACATTTCGGAGAAATTAAATAAGTACTTTTTTCATTAATCAATATGAAACTATGATTTAATTTGATTTTTTCCTGCGCTTTTTCTTCACATACTGACGAAGAAACAAAGGCATGACAGCGCTTAACAGCCTAATATTAAAAATAAGAAATTCAAATTAATTTTTTTAAATTTAGGACTCATATAAATTTGTTTTTTTTTTTTGTTATAAGCAAATTATTTGTGATATTCTGTTGATAAACATATTGTTTTTATTAAAATAAATATGAAGGCCTATAAAACAAGCACTTCCTTGCTCTAAAAAAAATACTGCCGACTTTAGTGATTTCAGCAGTTTTTTGAAGCCCTTGTTGTTGTATCTAAATGAGAAAAAAGCATGTGTGTGAAATACATTCCATGTTGAACCTAATTGCAATGCAATAAGAGCCAGTTTTCGTGGAAGTGTATTGAAAAAATCATGTTTCCTTAGCCACCCAAAATCAATAAACAAAATCTCCACGCCAATCCTCATTGACACCTCTCTGAATAAAAATAATGGTTTCGCAAAGGACGACTTTGGCCCACCCTGGTCTTAGAATAGATAGGTACATGACAGAAGGACCGACTTCTTAAAACAACTATAAAGTGGAATACAGCTTTACTTACGGAAGTCGGTGAATTTTGTCTTTTTATAAGGGTATACTTTCGATGTGGTCCCATATCAATTTTATTTATATTGCTTGGGTAGTGTTTGAGTAATGGTAATGTGTGAGTTATCGTCTATGATATATATTTTTTCTATCTTATAGATGATCTGCTAATCTTTTAGTAACAGTGGAAAATGAATAGGTAACCAAAAAAAAAATATCATTCTACCATTACTAAAAATACTGAAATAAAAAACTTTTTTGTAACAAATAAAACAGACATTAAAAAAGTGGAAAATAACTTTACTACCGGTGGCAAAATAGTCAAGGAAACCAACATAGTCAACGACTTCATTTTCCAAATTTTAGTTTTGTTTTTTGGAAGTCAGTTTTATTTTTTACAAAAAAGTAGTTTTTCTTTTTTTTTTCATAATGTTATATCATGGACTACTTCTAGTTTAACAAAATGGAGCTAAATAGTGTTCGTATTTTACGCGGAACGATTGCCAGAGTTCCATAAACCAGATACTGTATAACACGACACTTTAAAGTTAGATCTCCGGAACCCTGACTACTCAAGATTCAGGATTGCCGTTTTGTCGGCATGGTAGGCGCAGCGGCTGAGCGATTGACTGCTGCGCTGTGTGTCGCGGGTTCGATTTCCGCACGGAGAAAATATTTGTACGGCCTACAAATAGTTGTTTCAGATCTGGCTGTTGGTGTATGTGAGTTTAAATGCTTGTAAACGCACCCACGATACAGGAAAAATTCCCAGTGTGGGGCAACATTTTTTTTAAAATAATCTTTCGTCAAAAATCTACAAATCATAAACAGAGACGTATTCGTGTATATAATGTTCGTATTGAGATGTCCTTCTGTAGCTATATTGCTCGACCCCTGGTCTCTTAGATTAATAAATCAAATAGATTTACAGTCGAAGAGGCTGACAGTTCCGGACTCCTGCCATTATCAGTCCCTTCCTGTCGAAGAAACAATTTGCAATTTTCGTCTAATAGATTGTGTGAATCAATTTAAGGTTTAATTGAACACGTGCTTTGATTTTTAATAGGTGCTTCGAGTGATGAAGTTTTTGGAGAAAAAGCCTGATAAAATCATTATTATGATTTTGTAAATGATTTGGAATTATTATTTACATAGTTTTTACCGGCGGCTTTGGTCACGTTAAATTCGGGGTAACACAGTTCCCCTATCCTGTTTTGCAGGTACCTGCTAACTGTAGTTTTTGCCCTTGCGTCTTATTTATTTATTAATTATATTTAATAATTTTATTTAATTTTATTAATAGCACAGCTAAATTTTCCTTTTTCTTCCCTTTTTCTCCGCCTTTTCTCACTTTTTTTTAGCCTATGTCCGTCTTCAGGTTCCCAATTATCTCTGTACCAAAATTCATCAAAATCGGTTTAGTCATTTAGGCGTGAAGACTTAACAAACAAACTAACTTTCGCTTTTATAATATTAGTAAGGATTTGTGCTTGAGAGTCCAACTTTATCCCCTTTGCCTTAATAATAGATCATTCAGTCAAAGACTTGTATACGTTCATTTATTATTGTACTGATTTTATGCTTATTTATTATCTTAACGACATCATATTATGTATTTTCTTTTTCTCTTATCTTAATTTTCGCTAAAATTCCACCCTTAATTTCAATCACTGCTTGCTCCTTACCTACTTCTATATATAACCGTCCCGAGAACTCACAAACATACAAAGTACTATTAATTTAGATCCCTACCTGTGGGTACTACAATATAATTAAACAATTCAACCTGGGGCGTCTCAGTCTACACACAAAGTAGATAAGTACAGAAGACTAGCAACATGCATTGAGCAAAACCACATGCACACACAAATATGATTCACGTACAGCCAGTGCAAGCGCACTCACGAGGCTGTCATTTGTTTGTGATCACCGTACGTATGCGTCTATGTGTGCGTGGTGCTGTTGCTTCTCTTTGTATGGAGTTGATTTTCTGTCCGCATCTATATCATGATCTTAGTCTAAAGGTGTTAAATGTGGATTGGGAAACTTTTGGGTACTGATTGCTGTATCTCTGTTTCAACAATTTGGAGTCTGAAGGGGTAAAGTCATCTTTGTTACGTTATAGTTTAGGGATATCCTGAACTTTGTTTAATGATGTTTTAGAGTAACTTAATGGATAGGTGTGTGTGTAATTTGTATTGACAAGTTTAATGTTCGCTTGTAACTTTGATGTTATGAAGGATTTTGTGATCTTCTTAGATTGTGTCAATCCGGGGTTAAGTTACAAGTTGTTATAAGTTTTGTGTTGTCAGAAGTGATCATTTATATCTTGCTGATATCCTATTTTCGCTGTAGCATGGTGCGGGGTACATTAGTAAAATGTAACATTCCTCTTCAATCTGGAACGTTACCTAGATTTCTGATCATGAATAAAAGCCTTTAAGGCTTTACCCTGAATATCATAGCCGTATATGACTACCCACAGACATGTTTAGTGATGGGATGTATTATTATGAAGCACTAAACATTTCTATAATGAATAAGATCTTTAATGTTCACTTGATGTCATTTTGAGATTTATTTATAGTTCCGTCTCTTTAGTTCAGAGGTTGCAACCGTGACTGCTAATCATGGGTTCGACTCCCAGGTCAAACATAGTGCTATTAGATTTTTACAAAGTAGCAACCATATTTTTTTTTGCAAATTCTTCAAAAAATTTCTCAAGTCTTTTGGTTGTCCAGCAACAACTTTCTAAATCTTTTTAAAATTAAATGTGGTATGGACATCATCAATTTTCATTCTACAATCAACCTAACTAAAACCCTATTTATTAACGGGCTAAGTTTAAAATCAGCTGCATTTCTTCAATGCGCTCCGCCAAGCACAACTTGCGGTTACGGGAATGGAAACTTCAATCAAGACCGTGCACATGCTATTAACAACTTTAGACAATCTAAATAAGGTTTATTTTGTGATTGGCTTGTTAAGCGGCTGTTTGGTGTAAAGTAGGTCTTATTCCACCTACGCCTAAAGTTGGCAAAACATTAATCTTATCAGGGGTTGGGTCTGAACTAGTGATGTACTATCGGATCCAATGCTTTACAGTATCGATACAACATAAACAGACACAAAAAAATCTATACAATACTTCGATTATTACAAAAAGTATATATGTGGAAATGAAAAGGTCGTATCACACCATATTGTCGTACTATACAAAAGAAGGAAACAAAAGAAGTTCAATGGATTTTTACCGGAGTCTGTTAAAGGTATCATACTCACATTTGTATCGATACAAATACAATTTTCTTCGTAAATATCGGCCGATGCCGACGTAATAAGATATTTACATAAAAAAAGAAAGTTTTTCTCGTTATAATTTTATCACATAAATTGCGATCCGGCTCATTACAAAGTATCGATATAAAATAAACAAGAGTCCTCCCATCCCTATTCCGAACTAGCTGAAACGGTATTGATTGCGAGGTACCGAATTAAGTCGTATTTAATACGACTGAATTAAGGTGAGCTAGAATAAGGGCTAGAATAAGTTTTGATCTGGAGAGCAAACAATTTATTCATTTAAAACGAGGGATCGTTTGGCAATGAGTTTTACGTTTTTAATTGATACGTCATCGTTACTTCGAAGTTTGAATTTTTGTTTTGTTGTTTCTTAGGGAGATATTGTCTAGAGATTTTTGAGATGTAAACTCTGTTTATGTGATTGGTCGACTCAGACATCGTTAGTGCAGTTGCAGCAGAGTTAAATCTCAGTTCAGTTAACCTAGGATCTCCCGAGATAAAGGGTCTTGACAGACAGACGGCCAACAAAATGATCCTATAAGGATTCCGTATTTTCCTTCTAAGGTACGGAACCCAAAAAAAGATGCTAGTGGAATACAAAACCTCTTTCTTCTAGGTCGTCGGTCAGAAAGCTAACTAAATACCGCTCCTTAAGACCACATCTTTCAAACGAAAGTGGTAGTACTTACAGGCGGACAAACAGTCGAACGAAGTTTACTTCACTCCTTAGAGCTTGATTCATTGCATTTCCTTTGTTTCTTCTTCTCTGACCGCTACGCAGTTCATTACCTATTGTTACTTGTTATTTCGTGGGGAGAGAACAATGGTATTGTGCTGTGTTTTTTAAGAGGTTAAACTGGTACTAAAATGTAGTTTGAAGCGGTAGCGTTCAAATAAAAACCGGCCAAGAGCGTGTCGGGCCACGCTCAGTGTAGGGTTCCGTAGTTTCCCGTCCGTCACAATAAGTGTTCCCACTTATGAGTTTAAAGGTGGAGGAGGAAATTATTTTGTACAACTTTTTGTCTTTTTTGTACAAAAACTGTTGTGTCAATCAAGTTCAAAATGATTTTCATAGAAAGTCCTTATAAAGTTCTACTTTTCAGATTTTTTTCATATTTTCTAAACTTACGGTTCAAAAGTTAGAGGGGGGGGGACACATTGTTTTTTACTTTTGGAGCGATTATTTCCGAAATTATAGACATTATCAAAAAATGATTTTAGTAAACCCCTATTCATTTTTAAATACCTTTCCAACAATATATCACACGTTAGGGTTGAAATTAAAAAAAAAATCACTTCCCACTTTGCATATAGGGTGGCTACCCTAATAAAACATTTTTTTCCAATTTTTATTTTACCACTTTGTCGGCGTGATTGATATACATATTGGTACCAAATTTCAGCTTTCTAGTGCTAACGGTCACAGAGATTAAGCGAGGACGGACGGACGGACGGACGGACAGACAGACATGGCGAAACTATAAGGGTTCCTAGTTGACTACGGAACCCTAAAAAAAGACTTAAAAAAAAGTGGAAAATAACTTTACTTCCGGAAGTTGGTGACTTTTGTTGGTTTCGTTGACTTTTTTGTCACCGACTGAGGGAAGTAAAGTTATTTCCACTTATTAGTGTTTTTTTTGGAAGTCTTTTTCTTTTTACAAAAAAGATTTTTATTTCTGCATTTTTAGTTATAGTATAATGATATATCACATAATTTTTATGGAGTATCCATTTTCCATTGTTACTTAAAGATTAGCAAATCATCCATATAGAAATAGAGAAAAAAATATGTTTCATAGACGACAACTCATAAACTACCAAAGAAATATAAATGAAATTGATATACCTGGAAAAATTACCCTATCAAACAAAAAAATAATTTTGCAAATCGGTCTAGGCGTCTTTGAGAGATCGGTAAACATACATAAAATAAAAGGATTCCGACGAATTGTGAACCTCCTCCTTTTTTGTCGTAGGTTAAAAAGTGCCTGCGTCATTGGTCTTGTAGGCCAGTCCGATCAATTTATACGGCAAACTTATTCCTGGGAGAAGCAAGCCAAATACTCAGGTGTGAATATCGATAGCCACTTGTCCTTCAGGGCATATACAGTGAAACTTGGTTAAGTGGGACCTGGATAAGTGAGAAACCTCCATAACTGGAACTCATGCTGAGGTCCCAACACTTTGGCACTGAATTACCTCTGTTAGTGGGACGAGGTAAGCCTCTATATCTGGGATTTGTTCTTTCGATTTATTATCATAGTTACCTCTATAACTGAGACAGCGAGTAAATTTTATATGCATAAACCTCTGTAACTGAGATAACATTGTTTGTTTACTCATTCTTATTCTACCCACAAATTCATTTACATACATAACACGTTATTTTATTTAATGATTGCACCTCTATAACTGAAATAACCTGTATTCTCACCTCTATTAATGGAACCCTCTGTAAATGAGACAGATATTTATTTATACCTGTATATCTGAGACACTGGGTAAGTGGAATACCTCTATAAGTGAAACGATATTGCAGGTCCCTTGATGTCTCACTTAACCAGGTTTCACTGTACCAAAGGATGCCCTAAATTGCTTACATATTAAATCAGTTTTTTATTTATATTTTTTTAAATCTTTGCCCCACACTAGGTATTTCTCCTGTATCGTGGGTGCGTTTACAGACATTCAATCTCACATTTGCAAACAGCCAGACCTGGAAAAACTATCTGTAGGCCATGCAAATATTTGTTGCGTGCGGAGATCAAACCCGCGACACGCAGCGCAGTAGTCGATCGGTCAGCCACTGTGCCAACGGTGTCGTCATAAATAATAAAATATGTATTTTTATTTTATGTCACCCGCACCATGCTACAGCAAAAACAGTATAAATTTTAAAGTCTAAATTCCTTGTAAAAAGTCTCGAATCAATTTTGGATCATGCATGAATAGGCAACGCAAGTACCTGAACTCTATCTCTTCTCATTTCTTATAAATCACCCGCCAACAACCAAAAACAAACCATAACCATATACAACTAATTATCTCTCCTCTCGATTAAGGATGCCATAAAACAGTATAGCGCTAAAACGTCCAATAAACTTTATTTTCACGGCGTCCGCCATTGTTTAGAGCGGAAGTACGAGTCGGCAACAAAAGCTTCAGTATCCGTTGTCCAGGGTTACAAGACAGATAAGTTCAGAAAGTCAGTTCTATAGAAAGGAGCGGACGCACACATAGACTTGCTTCACGTGCAGTGCAGTTCACGACTTTGGGCGATGATTGAGTCGCAGTTTATGTCTAGCACGCGTGGAAACTGTGACTTCTGAGCAATGCTCGTCATTTGCACTAACTCTGAAATTTCGGCAATAAACGACACACTGTTAAAACATTCGCCAGACAAAACGATTGCCACTTGTTTTAATCGTTACACGTCAAACCATCGCCACTGTCATGTCACACTGGCTTGGGGCTCGTTCAAAATATAAGTGATAGATTCTTGCCCGTTCTTCTCCATAGAGATCTACGCTTTGGATTGAGCAACTACAATACTCTCACAAGTTATTATGTTTTGTGACTGGGACTGTAGCAGCGTCTTTTTAAAGTGAAACTTTTATTACATCGTGTCAAACTTTTTCGTCTGTGTGTTGCATGTCGCGTGACGGTCGGCCGCGTAGTAGGGACGTCTAAATGTCTATAATGTGAAAAAAGTTTCACTTTTACCGTGGTTTTATAAAACCACATATTCCTTTTTGTTTTTTATGACATTCAAAAGTGTCTGTAACAGTCTAATTGAAATAGGTAAATGCTTTGTGTTTGAGTTCATGATAATTTATTTGTTTTCTCCGTGATTCACGAAACGTGTGCCCCATGGCGGGTGGCTGGTAGCCTGTGGCCAGTGGCCCGTAGTCCGTGTAGGTACGCTAGTTTTCGCTCGTTGTTCGAAACTGACCTTTTGTACTACACTTTTCTTTGTTACGGTGCTAACAACAAGAATCGAGTAATTAAATTTTATTCAAAAAGAAAAAAAACGAACGAATCTAGGGTAGGTCCCGTTCGTTTTTGATCGATTTGCATCGGCAGTTAATCTATGTTGCGATTATCTTTTGTTTAGAATTTTTGACTTTCAAAAGTGCTTCAAATGGACTAGACTAATTGATTGATGATTTAGTTTGACTTTTAATATGCCAAGAGTAGGTCAAAACAAATCATATTTTATGCAAATCAAAAGAGAGAAATATATTTTGTTTTCAGTTCGTTTTAGCATAGCAGTGGAGAGTGTCAGACTTGTACTGACTAAAACCCACCCATGTTCCTTCTATTGCCCTTTTAGTTCCAGGGCCGCGGTATTTGTTTCGAACAACCCGCAACCCCGACAGGCGGTGGCCCTGGCAAGCCCCTCTGCTTTGCTGACATCTCTTTGAGGCGCGCGTGAAACACTAACGCGCCGTCGACACGGCCTGTTGTCAATAGACGGCCGGACGGTGAGCTACCCATTGCCCAGCGTCCACAGGCCCGCATCTACGGTGGCCGGGAATCGTCTCGCGGCGCCCGGCGCCCGGGGCGTCTCCCGCGTTGGCTGGTTTGATTTGAGGTTCTCTCCTTAACCACCATGAGTGGTTCAATAACCTTAATAACCTTCTTGGGAAAAAATTTATTAAGTTTTTTCATCAGGAATTTCTCGGTAGCATCCACTGAATTTGAATTCATGATTGGTTGGTGGCTAAAGGGTCGCCCCCTATTACATTAGGCTTAAAAAATATAACTAAAACCCTTAAATAAATCATCAATTCTGAATCTTAAGAAACTATGAAACTAACTTAATTGAAATTCACTACCGTCAATTAAGTCCTGTGTTTAAGTTGCGGTTAGTTCCAAGTTATTTTAAATTAACTGTAGGATGGATCGCTTCAGGCGAGTTGTTTTAATGTTCTGTTGTTACTGTTCTTAATCTTGACTAAATATATTTTTGTTTTTGACAGTTTGTTTAGTTGAGCAACACAGACCGGGTGCAAAATTTTATCCTAATCAAAGACCGGGAAGTGGGTCAAATTAAGATTCGATTTTCTTACATACATAGTTACAAGTGAAGCTAATAGAAGCGTGTTACTAACGTGAATCAGTTATTCAAATGAAAATTATTTTCTTTAATTGTTTAAAATTTTACCAATGAACTTACATGTTTTCGATATTCACAAACCATTTCCATATTGTCACTTAGACAAAAGCATAGCGTTAACTTGAATAAGCCAAAGTACTACGATCAATATGTTACTGTAAAAGCCCGAACTATGGTAAATCTTAAGATTTTCCAGTAAAACCTAAGATTTACCGACTATGAATGGTAAATGTCCATAAAAGTTTGGGATTCGAACTTTTACCATCATTCACTTGGTAAATCTTAGGATTTGCATTCAAGGAACGCTAAATGTCGAAAAAAATCATCATCACTTTCTCTCACTCACGACTCTGAGTACCTCGACTCGGATAGGTTAGGTTGGAAGGCTAAGGCGGGAGCGTAGCGGAGCGGAGCTTCCGCCTTAGCCTTGGTGGATTTTTTTAAACTACCCAGAAATAGGAGCGCCGCGTAGCGGGGCTCCGTCGACCTATCTTGGGGCAGGTGGTAATCAGTTGTAAATATTAGAGATGTTATTAAAATACATCTCTAATATTTACAACTAACCTGTTGGTAACTCAATTACCTGAATGATTTTACGTCCGCTCTGTTCAAAGGGCTATCTTACAATCAGCTATCTAGTTGGACGTGGAGTGACGCTTGTTCAATCAACGTTCGGCCTAGACATTTAATTAAATGTCGTCATTCAATGAACGCGCTAGTCATACTATCAAATAGGTAGCAGATTCAACCAGATGACTGCGACATAAGCATTGTTTGTATTAATTGTTTTTTAAATACCAGATTATGATAAGAAACATACAAATTCAGTTTTTTACATTTTACTACTTCAGAAGTATCTAAATATTAAAAAAAATACTTGTTCCTCATTGTATTAATACAACTTTGAAATGAAAATCATTAAAAAGGTTAGGATTATACCTAAGTTTTTGACTAATAACTTAAAATAAATGACGAAGAATTGAAATTTAATCATAGTTTTACTCCTAAAACCAACATTTACCAGTCCACATTGGTAAAACCTAGCATTTACTGAATTGGAATGGCAAAAGTCCGAAAAAATCGTCCCTTTATAATAAATACTTACATTTACCAAGTCATATCGGTAAATCTTAGGTTTTACTGGAAAATCTTAAGATTTTCCGTAGTTCGGGCTTTTACAGTAACAAATACACTGCTATCAAAATCTCTTCCAAAATTTTCAAAATTATACTTCAAGCCAAACGCAGCGGCACACAACTTCTACACAATTTCATAATATTCTCTAATCCTGAGCGTAATACGAACAATGTACACATAAGTTAGATTAAATATTACACCCTGTTGAACTTCGGAACTTAAACAATGTTGCGTATATTAGCTAGTACTTATTTGCTCGAGAATGTACGTTATTAAAACCTTATGCACTTTGCCAAGTGTTTATTTTAGAAAGCAATTTGTTTCGCTCTTTGCTTTATTGGGAATAGTTCGGAGTATTATGGGACTTAGGTGAACGAGACAAGGTTTTTATTGGTTCGATTTATCATTTATTTATAGAACTATTATTGATGGAATTGACTGATCATTCTCTGTATTGATCGTGGAGAGAGTTGACTGTCTTTTGTGTTATTGCACAATTAAAGCAAAAAGTGAGAATAAGCTGATAACGTATGTCGTTCGTCTTATGAACTGTGGATAGAAATAGTCATTGCTGGCGCCTTGACGAAGACAGAATGCGACGTAGCCGACAGAAGATAGCGGGTCGAGCTGTATAAAACAAAAAAGAAAGAAAAGGCTAAAAAAAGAAAATAAGTTTATTTGCATATGCTACAAGTGGCCACAAAACTAAATAAAGAAACTTAAATGTAATCTTAAATAACCCGTGGCCCATATTACACCTGGATCGAAAGCATTGAATGGTACATGAAAAGATCTTTTTTAGATTTTGTACGCATCCGCAAGCAATGATGTACAGACGCCAGCAGGTCAAGCTACCCGAAACTGTCATTTTTTCCCAATGAATCTTGAACCCTAATGCTTTAGAAATAAAGTCGAAAATCTATCAAAGAAATCTGACAGATTGTAGTAGCTTGATTGCAGGCGTCTGTACCTACATTATCAGCAATCAAGATGTACAGTAGCAGCAATCAAGATGTTGGAAAAAACAAACAGCAGGGGATAATCGCTTTTTAATTTTTATAAGTAAATGTATTATTTTAAACTGAAAATGGATTATTTTCCAATTAATTTTGATGTAATCAAAAACATAATTTTAAATAACAATTAAGTTACCTCAGCAAACAACTGGTATTGTGTGTCATACTTAAAACGTCTGATTTTAATCAACAAAGCAGAAATTTATTGTTTTAATTTTTATCGATGCTACGATTAATTAATCAATGTTTTCGCTAATTGGTCGGTTTTAGTAGTACCTAAATGTTTCATTGTTTTTAGTACTGATAACATATTATATTTCATTTAGTGATTTCATTTGTTTTATAATTGAATTACCTTTATTTTACACAGAATATCCGTGGATTATCCGAAACGTACAACTCACATTTTATAAATTTAGATATATTCGCGCACATACATACGAAATAAAAAAAATGCTATAGAATTACTTGCTGCTCATCCTTTATGATAGCACTTTCCAAAATTGGTTAGTGTGACCTTTAGGATTTTACTTCCTTCCTATACATATCCATCCGTTTCCTTCTTTAATATTGTCGTTATTCCGTGGACAATGATGTGGATTATGCGTTTTCCAAAAAAAATATTGTACTTAAACTTCAATATTGTAACGTGTAATTGTTTTTTATCCCAAATAAATAAAATAAAGAAATCGTGGTTAAACATTAACTGCCGCTTAGGTCGATCTTTAGGTCAAGCTTCGCTTGTCCAGATTGGTTTGTCTATGGGTCTACATTTTTTTAGTGTTATAACTTTAGTTTGAACACCTTCACGACCCAGCACATTTTTTGTGTGCCTTACACCGAATCCTACCGAAAAACGTAATTTTTCACCCCAATAAAAAACGATTTCCAGCAACATTATTTCGTCAATGGTTTTTTGTGCTCGGAGTTTTTCTGCCAAAGTTGGATATGCTAGCCTAGCTAACTCGAGAATACATAATAGAGCCGCATACTAAAGCTCCAAACAACTAAATTTGAAAGCCATCGAAATCAGTCGCTGAGGCCGAAATCGGCTAAATGGTATCATCATTATTTGCGTAGTTATTTCGTTACCATGTAGACAATGCTGAACTGACGACTTCGTGAAGGGTCTATTCAGACTTTGTATCTCCACATAGATAATGCATAAGCTTCATCTAAATGACAGGCGTTACTACATTGTCCGGTTCAATGCGCTTTGCATCTAGCAAAATCCCGTAGTCTTTTTTTTTGCGGGTTTTGATGGGAAATTATCTAATAATTCTGGTACTTTCCCCGCTCTGGGTGGAGCAGGGGAGGAGTGTAAGACTTGTACCACACTGACTAAAACACACCCATGTTCCTTCTTTTGCCCTTTATGTTCCGGGGCCGCGGTATCTCTTTCGAACTACCCACCACCCCGGAAATTACGTAGTCTTGACCAAGACATTCGACAACCTTGTGCGAGGTCTTCCCATAATGCATCAAACCATTCATTCATAAGTTGTCCCAGCCATGACCTTCCAAACTTCCTTCAATACAACATACTCACGTACCAAAGATAATAATCTCACATCAATAGAAAAATCGCGATGCGAGAAAATCTTCGCACGTCCCCGTCTATTCGAGTCATTCGATTGGTATTCGATGCATAATAATAATCGGTATGCGTTTATACGAATTCCACGCTTGCTAGCAATTCGATTCGATTCTCGATTCCGTGGCTTCTCATAGAACCTTTTTTCGAACGCGACTTGAATCGGGATGAGGTCGTATTAGTGATTATTTTTATGGTAGAAATATTTAATGCGTATTTGAATATCCAGAAGTAACCTAAAAGAAACAAATTTACAATGGATCTGAGGGCAAAACTATTTATTCAAATTTAACTCATTTAGTAATGACTGGACAAAGGCGGACTTAATAATTAAGGCATTAAGGCGCTGTACAAAGCAAACACTTCGTAAAACGTCTAGATTTTCGTCGCAAAGTTAGCCGTATCTGTACATGCCACTAGCCAAAAAAAATTACCGTGTATAGTTCAAAACATAAAGTAAAGACTTAAACAAAATCAGTTTACAAAAGTGGTCTAGTACTAGGAAAAAAAAAATGTTTAAAAGAATTACCACCACGAATAAATTTATTTCGTCTCGAAATTCTCAATTTTTTCAGCGATCATCATACTTTTTATATCTATAACAAAGGAAATTTTATAGACTAAAGAGATATCTAAAATTTTCAAACACGGAACTGTATTTTTTTTATATTCAATTAAAACTGCAAAATGATCTACATTTGGGCGGACATGATATTCAAATAAAATCAAACACCGAAATATTTTCGACCTTATTTCTATTCTTTCGATGCAGTACTGTCGTGTACTTGAGTCAGACCATGCCCAGAAGGCAGCTAGCCTCACTTCCGCGAATACCTAAAGATTAGCTTGTTACCGCGCCTTAATTATTATGCAGTGAGAAAACAAATAGCACCATTTCCTTTACATTATTTTATTAAATGGTAACTTTAAGATTACCCCTAAAATTATGTGACTAGTCAGTTCTTATAACAATTTTATTATTTTATTTATAGCCTGGTTTTGACAAATAGGTCACTTTAAATCCCAGTAGATTGATATCATGGGACATTAACCAATATTCACGCGGGCAAGAAGCGGGCATGAGCTATTATTTCAATAAAAAAAACAAATCAAATCCAAATCACAAACGTCTCCAAAACAAAATACTAATAAGATTTGTTGAAAAATAAGACCAGCTCAACGAAATATAAAGCTCAGTTTAACAGCCAATTTGATCCGGATTAATAGACCATGAGAACAAAACGCTTGAAAACAAAGAAAATGCTAGCGTTTTCGCTGTTATGCCAGACATTTTTGAGAGCGACAATTATTTTCTTGAGTGATTCTTGAGAATCGATTTTACGTTAAATTGATTTAAAAAAAAATACAAATTGGTATCATCAGAGTCTATACTTATAGAATCGTTTGTCCTGATTGACTTTCAACACAAAGCTCAAATCACTTGGGCACACACACATCACACACACACATCACACACACACACACACACACACACACACTCATACACATCGGGCTAAAATTCGACACTCAGGGTGCGATCTCATGGTGGCATGGAGAGAGCGACTGTCGCAACCCCGTGCAGGGCACGCCACAGTTGTGGCGGTAAGTCCCCTCTTTGAGGAGTGGCTGGAGAGGCGCCATGGCGTCCTCACCTACCGCCTGACGCAGGTCCTCACCGGGCACGGAAGTTTCGGGAGGTTCCTGCACATTATCGGGCGGGAGGAAACGCCCGGGTGTCACATTGTGACGATTGCCCGGAGGACACGTTGGAGCACACAGTGGCGGTCTGCCCAGCTTGGGCGGAGCACCGCCGTGCCCTCGTAGAGGCGATCGGCGGCGGCCATCTCTCGCGACCGGCCCTGGTTCAGTCCGTGGTCCGGAGCGAGAGGGAATGGGAAGCGGTCACCTCCTTCTGCGAAGCAGTCATGCCTTTGAAGGAGGAGGCCGGGCGTTTGAGGGAGAGTACCTCAAAGCAACCCAGCCGCCGCGGGAGACGCCCCGGGCGCCGGGCGCCGCGAGACGACTCCCGGCCACCGTAGATGCGGGCCTGTGGACGGTGAGAAAAGGGTAGCTCACCGTCCGTCCGTCGTTTGACGACAGGCCGTGTCGACGGCGCGTTTGTGTTTCACGCGTGCCCTAAAGAAATGTCTGCAGAACAGAGGGGCTTGCCAGAGACTCCGCCTGCCGGGGTTGCGGGTTGTTCGAAAGAGATACCGCGGCCCCGGAACGTAAAGGGCAATAGAAGGAACATGGGTGGGTTTTAGTCAGTAAAAGTCTGAGACGCTCCGCTCAGAGCGGTGGAAGTTATTTGATGATTTCCCACGCCAAAAAAAAGGGTGCTATTATGCCGTGTCGACGGCGCGTTAGGGTTCCACACGCACATCAAAGAGATGTCATCAAAGCAAAGGGCCTGCCAGGAACACCACCTGCCGGGATTGCGGGTTGTTCGAAAGAGATAGTGCGGCTCCAAAACATAAAGGGCGAAATAATAAAACCCATGTTATGTTTTTTTTTTGCCCTTTGTGCTCCAAAGTCGCCGTATCTCTTTCGAACAACCCGAAACCCTAGCAGGCAGTGGCCCTGCCAGGCCCCTCAACTTAACACGTTCAGGACTTCGTGTAACAACAGCAAAACAAAACCTCCTCCTGGGTCAGTTGGATAAAAACGATATAACGATTTCTTTATAAAAATACCACCGATCCCCTTAACATTGTGTTATTACCAACAATATTCTTATTTTCCACTTAAACTAACGTTCCACTCAAATCTGTAGCTCTTCGGCTCACAATGGCACTTCAGCTCACTTCGGCGTCTATCAGGCTATTCATCTATGTATAAGAGGTCTATCCAAGCAGCTAGTATGTAATTCATCTGTAGTAGTACTTCATGTGTTACTTAGTAGACTATAAAAGAATTGGTATTTCAAAAAATGTTACTATGCCTTGATTTTTCTAGAGGGTCGTACCTCAAAAGGAAAAATCGGAACTAACGGTTCCGATTTTTCCTTTGGATCACTTTGTTGTCTGTTAAACTATCAATTTGTCTGTCAAGACCCTTTTTTTTTTTTCGGGTGGGAAATCATCCAATGACTTCCCCCGCTCTGGGTGGAGCGGGGGGGCATGTCAGACTTGTACTGACTAAAACCCACCCATGTTCCTTCTATTGCCCTTTACGTTCCGGGGCCGCGGTATCTCTTTCGAACAACCCGCAACCCCGGCAGGCGGAGGCTCTGGCAAGCCCCTCTGCTTTGCTGACTCTCTTTGAGGCGCGCGTGAAACACGAACGCGCCGTCGACACGGCCTGTCGTCAATCGACGGACGGACGGTGAGCTTCTGTCAAGACCCTTTAACTCGGAAACTTGTGGCGGTATTGAATTGAAATTCTCTGGTCACTATGTGCTGTGAAAAAATAGACCCTCTATGTCTACGCAGTCAAAAGATATGGCCGTTTAGGTCGCAAGATTGTACGGAATCCTCCGTGTCCGTGTCCGATTTGTTCTTGGCCGACTTTTTATATAGGTACTAAATAAGCTTGGTTTTTTTTTTCAAACGGGAAATCATTCCAAAATTCATCAAAATCGGTTTAGCCATTAAGGCGTGAAGAGGTAACAAACAAACTCACTTTCGCTTTTATAATATTAGTAAGGATTCCTAACCTATCTGACCTCCACAATTCAGCTACTAAGTAACACTATACCATTTGTTAAGACAGTTCAGTTTTAAAAGTATCAGATGGTGATAAAAGGCTTCTTTATTTTCGCGAAGTTGTGTCCAACAATTTTGATCGATGTGCCAAACTCCAATGTTGGTTCAACAAACATTGGAGATTCTATTTGATACTTGATATACTTCTTACAAGTGTGGATATATTCTCATATTTATTTTCGAGACTTCCCGTAGTTTGAAATTTTAAGAATGTTTTTTCTAGTATTAGAGTTTTCTGGGAGTTTCCTCCGTCCGTCGGAAAGCACGTTAAGCTGTTGGTCCCGGTTGTCAATTATAGATCTTTGACAGTCTTTACAGGTAGTCAGTGTCTCTAAAGTCTGACAACCAGTCTTATCAAGGAACATCGTATTACCAAGTACTAACCGGGTTGTGGAGGTCAGATAGGCAGTCGCTCCATGTAAAATACTGATATTCAACTGCATCCGGTAAGACTGGAAGCCGACCCCAACATAGTTAGGAAAAGGCTAGGCAGATGATGATGAGAGTTTTCTGGGAGAGTTCGTGGGCTCGGAAGTTCTTGATAAATGTATTTGTAGCCACTTTCGTTGAACTTTCAGCAACTTATTTTGACGTAGTCTTGCTCCTATTAAAAAAAAATAAGTTCAATCATATACATAAATGTCGAAATAAACTGCAGACATTTGTGTTACAGATATTTTATTGTAGCATTTTTTATTCTTATTTAAAAACTTGAAAGGTGTTTAATTATCAACAATTTTCTTAACCACATAATTTTACAGGTACTACAAAAAAGTTCTAACCACACTAGTGCAATAATAGTGTAATATTCACTTCAATGTTGACATTATTAAACCTAAAGTGTTGCGCTGATGTTGTTAATTTTCAGTTAAAACTTTATTCAGCGCTTTCCTTAGATTCCTTGGTGCTGGATAGTCCATGTCCATGTCAATTCTGTTGTGAAACGAAGATTATATTATTACTTTCTGTGGATTTCCGTTTTTTTGGTTTTGGTTTTTTGGTTACAAAACCTGCACCCACATTTTGCCTGTATGTGCAAGATCAAATTCAATATAAGGTGTTCCTATTGTGAACAACAGAGCACAACCCTCCTTTCCGCAGTCGGGTAAAAAATCCAGACCGTGGTCTATAACTGAGCAATTCAACCAATAATTAACCTGGTTCTATTCTAGTAATTTGTTATTTGTATGGTGTACATAATAAAGAATATTCTATCTATCTATCTATCCATGATAATATTAGAGTATTCAGCTACAGTTATTTTAACAATACGTAGGCGTTTAATGTACTCTTTTTCACACACTAAGCCTTGTGTTATAAATAGATTCCACCTACGTATATCAAAAGTTTGACAATCCATGAAAATATTTGCGATCTAATTCTCAAAGACTAAACCCTTGATCATTATTTATGTGTGGAAAGGGTTTTACCTACTTTTAAGGTATGTGAATTGAATATGAAGAATATTATACGGAACCGTTTTACGTAATTTAAAGACATTTTTTAGAATTATCTTAATACATTTTTGTGTAATATCTTAAACAGTTAGGTTTTACCTAAGTCCCAAGTTATGCTAGCGAAGGAGGTGGCCACTGGGGGATACGCTCCGCGCGTAGGGCGCCGCGAGACGACTCCCGGCCACCGTAGATGCGGGTCTGTGGACGATGAGCAATGGGTAGCTCACCGTCCGTCCGTCCAGTGAAGACAGGCTGAGATGTCAGCAAAGCAGAGGCGTTTGTTTGCCAGGGCTACCGCCTGCCGGGGTTGCGTGTTATTTGAAAGAGATACCGCGGCCCTGGAACATAAAGGACAATATAAGGAACATGGGTGGGTTTTAGTCGGTACAAGTCTGATACTTCACCCGCTCCGCCTAGAGTGGGTGAAGTATGTTATAGGAGGCGAGTTATACTCATCAACGGGGCACGCATCTGGACACCGTGGGTGTCATTGAAAAATTACAATAGATCAAGGTTATTTAATATGGAAATGAAAATATTCTCTTGTTTATTAATTTTTGTAGCGTGATTTTATTTAATACTAGCTGGCGCCCGCAGTTTCATCCGCGTGATGATCGAAAAAATAGGTATCTTATGTGTTATTACGGACCATAATCTACCTCTGTGCCAAATTTCATTAAGATTCGTTCAGCCGTTTTGACGTGAAAGAGTAACAAATATCCATGCATCCATCTTCACAAACATTCGCATTTATAATAAAATATTATTAACTTTTGCCCGCGGCTTCGCTTCGTTAAATTCGGGGTAACACCAGCTCTCCTTGCCTGATCTGCTATCTGCACCTACTGTAGTTTTACTGTAGTTTTTGGTACCTGTATTTTTTGCCCTTGCGCCTTATTAATTGTAATAACAAAGCTAAGTTTTCCCTTTTCTTCCCTCTTTCTCCCTCATTTCTCACTTTAAAAAAATTCTATCTATGTCTGTGCCAAAATTCATCAAAATCGGTTTAGCCATTTAGGCATGAAGACGTAACAAACAAAAAAAAAACAAATACACTTTCGCTTTCATAATATTAAGTAAGGATTCTATAAGTTGACCAAGATTTTTGTCTGGACCTCAAAAGAGACCTCTGAGTTTGTTTCGGCTGTTTCTTTTCAGAGTAGCCGGGTTTGTAACACCGACTTTATCTAGTTTAAAAAAAAAGTATGTGTAAAAACCTGCTTGCAAAATAAACATCATTTATCATTATCATTCATCCTTCATGCAGTTCATCCATCGTTTCTTTGATCTTCCTCTACTCTTATAGTCAACCACAGTACCTCACTACATTTCCTCATTTCTTCACATCAAATGCCTACAAGCGTTACACCACTCACCCCCTTATTTTTATCTGAAACACATGCATTTGCTTTTTATTTATCACTTGTGTGGCCCAAAATTTTGATACATACAAAACAGTAGAACCTAATGATTGTGTTACTAAATCTTTCCCTTGACTTTAAGGGGAATGAAGAAGCCGCATATTGTCGTATCGTAGAGAAATCATTATCATTTTCTTGCCCTTGTTCTATTCTATTTGGGATCAGCGCAACACCTTGCTTCTTCCATTCTCCCCTGTCAGACGACACGGAATCATTTACTCTTTACAAAATCCATATGTGGCCTTTCTCTCCCTCTCATCCATCAACATTCAGATCCATCACTGTGCTTCGTCCCTCCTCATTACATGTTCATACTAAGACAAACGTAGAAAAGTAATAAAAAAATAAACCACTTGGAAATTGTAATGTAGTAACCTATTTTGCGATAAAGCTTATATAAACCGCACAACAGCTCATCAATTTGCTAACCAAAGCATTTTCCCATGAACCCCAACATATGGGATTGTTACCAAACTTTTTGGACGGGATTCAAAATGGCCGTCAAACTTTATGTCTGCCTTACATACGCCCATGACTCGGCAAGTTTCGCTGAAGGTTGGAAGAAGATATTTTGTTTTTGATGTTTGTAATGTTGAATACATTATGCGTTTGTTATGGACTAAAGTATATTTGTAAAGTAAAAGTTGTTGCCCGTGGTTTTGCCCGCGTGTACGTCAATATTTATTTCAAGGGAAAATAGCACCTGAATTATAGTAGTTGCGCGGGCTGGACGCTTGAGTGGATAGGTAGCCTATGTGGCCAGGTTGAACTGTGTGAGAAATTTCATCAAAATCGTCCAGAAACCTTTGGGTAAGAAACATTCACACATTTTTACAAACTGTTACATTCATAATATTAGTAGAATTGTAATGCAAATCATTATAATGTAATGTAATCATTATAATGGCTCCGAACGTTGGCAGTTTAACTTATTTATATAAATCTCGTGTCATGGTGTTTGTTATCTAACTTCTCCGAAACGGCAGGACCGAGTTGTATGAAATTTTGTACGTATATTCGGAAGGTCTGGGAATCGGCCAAAAAGCTAAACTTGTTGAAATCTCAGGGCCGGCAGGAACTCTAGCCTCAAAATATTGAGTAAATCATTTCATATATCCATATTTCGGCACAAATTTTACCTTCCGTACCCTTGTAAAATTATTTTCTAGTCATCCAAGTTAGTACCTAGACTATCTAGCAACGAGTATGATCTATGAACCATGTCATGGTTGTGTTCTCCTTTTCCAAACGCGTTCACAATTTAAATTGTTTACAACTAGCTTGTGCCCGCGCTTCACCCGCGTTTTGTTCAATAAGGCTAGGTTCAAATTAGGTCGGACCGACAGTTTTGCCGTTGGCCGACCACCGGATCTTACTGTACACAAGAAGATATAGCCGCCCTATACAAAACAGTATGTCTATATTTTCCACCATTGTCTCGTCAGAAATCGTAGCCGGGTCCTCGCCGACAGTTTTATCGGGTCGCTATATATGCCAGTACGCATCCAACACCGGTTCCGGTAAAATTGCCGGGGACGACCTAATGTGAACTCGCTCTCAGTGTCCCACGAGATCGTATTATTGGTATTAAGAATATTTTATGGGTTAATCGAAATCGCCTAGTAGATTTTTCTGTGAAAGATTAGCAAACAAACATCCATCCTCACAATCTTCCGCATTTCTATTGCAGTTGAATAATTAAACACGACACTTGAAATCTTTGTCAATCGTTACAGTTAGTCAGTGTCCTGAAAGTCTGACAACCAGTCTTACCAAGAGGTATCGTATTGCCCAATTAGTTACTGAGTCCGTGGGTCAGAAAAGCAGTCGCTCCATGTAAATTACTGGTAAACAGCTGCATCCGGTTAGACTGAAAGCCGACATTGCGGAATAAGTGTAAATAATATGAATAATAAGTCATCATCGGATGATGACAACTTGAAATCTTTTTTTTTTACAAACGTTGCCCCACACTCGGAATTTCTCCTGTTTCGTGGGTGCGTTTAAAAACATATAAAGTCACATACACAAACAGCCAGACCCGAAACAACCATCTGCAGGTCATACAAATATTTGTTCCGTGCGGGAATTGAACCCGCGACACGCAGCGCAGCAGTCGTGCCGTCAATCTTATGAATAATAATTGTATACAACTTTACATAAGTGAAATCAGCCAATCAAAGTTCATAATAAAAAATGATAGTAACGTAAATGGACTTCTTATCCATCCTTCTACATTCCAAGAGAAACGTTTCATTGAAAGTTTAAATTCTACGTTACAAGTTCCTGCATTGTAATTTTGAAGGGGAATTTTAGTTGTTCCCATAATATCTGTTTAAACTGTGGCGAAGTGTAGTTGGATGTATTTAGTGAAGATATTAGCGCTGGAAAATGGAATCGATTTTGAAAGTGACGTAGTTTTATGCTGGATTTTGTTAGATATTTTGCAAGTTTTTAAGTGTTCTGTAACCAAGGGTCGAAAAAGAGTTGTTCTTATTATATTTTACTCGGGATTTCAATCTTGCCCTCATGATTGCTTGATGGTTGTGATAATTAAGATTCCCGCAATAGTAAAACATTTTGTAAAAATCCTACTTCCTAGTTAATATTATAGTAATTTAGGGTATCAGAGATAGTTGGGACCTTGGAGACAGAGAAAGGTTTTTTTAAAAAAAAAATGTGAGAAAAGGGGGAGAAAGAGGGAAGAAAATGGGAGAGAAAGATTTTCTTTTTCGATCATCATGCGGGTTAAAGTTAGCGTTAGTCTAAAGTAACTATGCCACGCGAACGAAATCGCGGGTGGAAGCTGAGTTTAAAATCAGTAATATATTTCTTCGGTAAACATAGTTAAGGCAGCCATTATAACAACGCCAAAAGTGTGCAAAACGTGCTTTGTTTAATGTTTGTACTGTTAACAAACTCATGAAACATTAGTATGACAAGTGCAAAGTTCCTTATTTTCATAATTCTGTATGTTTTTTTTTGTTTTTGTGGAAATAATGACACCATTGCTATTCATGTCAGGCAAATAAGTAGCGGGTTGGTTTAAGCCATCATTTTCGTTTATGGCACAAATAAAATGAAATCGTATGTCGTGTATTTTTTAGAGACAAAGAACAATGGCGAAATTAGATTATGTTATTATAAACATAAGCGTTAGTACAGATGCCAGCAGGTCAAGCTACCCGAAACTGTCAATTTTTCCCAATGAACCTTGAACCTAATACTTTAGAAATAAAGTCGAAAATCTATCAAAGAAATCTGACAGATTGTAGTAGCTTGATGTGCAGGCGTCTGTACCATTCTTTAATATGTGCCAAAACTTGAGTAGATAATACTTTTCTTTACTTCGCCATATCTTTTACTAGCTTCCGCCCGCGTTTTCATCCGCGTGGCATAGTTACTTTGACCGTGATGATCGAAAAAAAAAATCTTTCTCTCCCCTTTTCTTTCCTCTTACTACCTTTTTCTCACTTTTGTTTAGCTTATGCCCGTCTCCAGAGTCCCAACTATCTCTGTACCAAAATTCATCAAAATCGGTTTGGCCATTTAGCCGTGAAGACGTAACAAACAAACACAAACTCACTTTTGCTTTTATAATATTAGTTAAGTTAGCGAGGGGGAGTGTCAGACTTGTGCTGACTACTACCCTCCTATGTTCCTTACTTTCCCTTATGTTCCGGTACCGCGGTATCTCTTTCGAACAACCCGCAAGCCCGGCAGGCGGAGGCCCTGGCAGGCTCCTCTTAACCATGTTCCTTCTTTTACCTTTATGTTTAGAGCCCGCGGTATCTCTTTCAAAGAGCCCGCAACCCCAGTTAAGTAGGCAGTGGCCTTTCTGCTTTGCTGACATCTCTTTGAGGAGCGCGTGGAACACGAACGCGCCGTCGACACCGCACTTGACAGTGCTTGAGAGCAATTGCCCAACGATTCAGTCACCAATCACAACACAGTTTTCCAGCAACTACAACATAATTTGGAAAAGTCCATGTTAGAAAACGACTATCTCGACGGTCCCTACGTACATAACGTTAAGTCAAAAACCGAGGTTTACAGGAGAGCGTAATTTGTGTTCAACACGCTCTAGAAAGAATTCTATGAGCAATAATAAATATTTTCTTTCTACAATTTTTTAACAGTTTTAAGAGCTTTATGATACCATTTACACATAAATATTTAATTTTTTCACGTTTTCTTAGAAAAACTGAGAGATGACCGTTTCTACGACACTTATTCGTTGTATTTATAAGACTTGTTCTCTTATACGATTTCTAAAACAAGGTAAATAAATCAAATAATAAAAAATTGGTTGTTTGTAAAGTAGGTTTACGATCGAGATGTTTACGTGATAACGTCTTATTGGTGATATAAGTTATCACCAATAAGACGATCGATCGCGCTCGTGAGGTTTTGGTGTGACACAAGTTTCTGAACATGTCACCCGACTAAAACGATTTTAAAGACGTTATCACGTCAATAAAAATCGTATGTCAGCCTGTGCGCATAGATAATCTAAGACAATAAAAAATGCCATTTTCGACATGTCTTTATGTACGTAGGGACCGTCGATCTATTCGAACCACTGTCTCCATTCCTGTGATCGATTGTAAGTCTCAGTTGTAATTATTTCACTAATGAATATGGAAATTTGAAAGTTCACCCTTTCAATGGCGTATCAAAATAATCTTTGTGACGTTATAATTAAGGTATTGAATGGCTTTCTGTTCTCTTTGAATTAACGTTTGCTTTATTGAATGGGCGTTTGATTAAAAGTGTGAGGGTTTATTCATTAGTATGGTTAGCTATTTCTGTCGATATCATCCTGTTTAGTTTTTGTTAGAGCTATATTTTCTTTATGGCATTTTAAGCCAAGTCTGACATCATCAACCATGAGATAACAAAAGAAAATAATAATTGGAAGGTTGACTTCGATTTTTTTAGGATACCTCAATAAATACGGTACACTTTTATTTTCTTTAGTACAAACGTTGCCTCACATTATTTTATTTGTATCGTGGGTGCGTTTACAAACATTTAAACTCACATACACAAACAGCCAGACCCGAAACAACTATCTGTAGGTCATACAGGTCATACAAATATTTGTTCCGTGCGGGGATCGAACCCGCGACACGCAGCGCAGCAGTCGATTGCTCAGCCATTGCGCCGTGTGGTCAACATCTTTTAAATAGGATAACTTTGTTATTCGTCTGCCTGCCTGTCTGTCTGTCAAGACCCTTTATCTTGGGAACGCGTGAAGGTATCGAGATGAAATCAATATCAAATACTGAAGTCTGCGATCTCTTGGAGTTATGAAAAAAACAACTGGTGGCTTATGTCGCATTGCTCATACATTTGCTAAGGTAAACAAAATCTATTGGGAACTTTCCGTTGACCTAAATAGGAATGTGATTACAAACTTAATTGCAGTTGATAAACTAACTGCTACCTATGTCGATGTATGGCTACAACTTACAGTTTTCCAACGTTAAGTTTTTTTTTTATATATATAAAACGTTGCCCCACACTAGGAATTTCTCCTGTATCGTGGGTGCGTTTACTACCATTTAAACTCACATACAAAAACAGCCATACTGAAACCAATACCACTAAAACAAACTAAACCACTAGTTCATCCAACTATTTGTTCTGTGCGGAGCTCGAACCCGCGGGGGACACGTATTTTGTATTTGTTAATTAGATCAAAAATGACAAAGATATAACCCATTAAAGTTACACGTGACGTCACGCGTTGCTGCATTTTTTCGCAAGTGACGTCACAACTAACTTTAATTAGCAATGTCTTTGTAATTTTTGGTCTAATTTACAATTAATACGTGTCCCTTATTTTTGAATAATTTAAGAGACGGTTTTTTTTTGGAAACAATACTATTACAGGTGAAACTAATAAAGTTTGTTCAAATAAAATCGTAATCATTCCATTCGGTATTAGAAAACAAAGGAATCGTAAAAATCGATCAGTGCCGTCAACAAATCCTAAACACAAAACACTATACGCAGAAATTTCAAATAAACTAAAACTAAATACAGGTCTGTAACAACAAAAGCGAAATGTTTATACACATACCCCTTTAATTAGCGGAACAGATTTCCAAATACATACGTAACTCATAAATCGTAAGGTATACACGGAAAACGTGCTGGAGCTGCAGTTCACCTGAAGCAAATTTCAGCCACTACTTCAAAGAAGTTTCACTCTTAGCTTATACGAAATAAAGACGACAAGAACTGCAATGGTATACTAAAAGGAATGCTTGCAGCTGGGGTAATGGAAAATGTAACTTATGAGTTGAGATTTAAAGCTGTGAACAACAGCATAGGTAAGTTGGTCAACGAACGCTATAGATATATAAATAATGAAACAGATCAAATAAACCGGTTTATTTCAAAATGTTAAATTGTGATGTTTATAGCAAGAATGATTTACACATTGATTTTTAGTGAGAACAGGTGTTAATCAGTTTAATTTGTAGTTCCCGAGAGGATTCAGTTACTATCTTTGTTAAATAGTAAATTATAGTCGTTCACAGTAGATTGTCGGATTTAAAGTTCAATTTGTTTATTGGATAGTGGAATTTCAGTGGTTTCTGTTTGATACTTATTGAGGAAAAGTTGCACTTTGATTAAACTCAAGACATTTATTAAGCAGACGGTCCTGCCAGGGCCATTGCCGGCGGAGTTGCGGGTTGTTCATAAGAGATACCGCGGCCCCGGAACATAAAAGGAAAAGAAGGAACATGGGTGGGTTTTAGTCATTACAAGTCTGACACTCTCCCTCCGCTCCGCCCAGAGCGGCGGAAGTTATTTGATGATTTCCCACCCGCAAAAAAAGCACTGTCACGTGGCGTCTCGACGTCGCGTTCGTGTTCCTTGCCTCAAAAAAATGTCAGCATTGCAGAAAAGCCCGCGTGGGCCAACCCCGGAAACAACTCCGACAGGCAATGGCCCTGGCGAGAGGAGATGCGGGTTCTTCGAAAAAAAAATACCGCAACTCCTTAAAATAGGGGCAAAAGAAGGAACATGGATGGGTTTCTCCGCACGTAGCGGGAAATGTTATAAAAAAATTGGTTGTTTGTAAAGTAGGTTTACGATCGAGATGTTTACGTGATAACGTCTTATTGGTGATATAAGTTATCACCAGTAGTGACATCTAAAATGAAATTAAGTACTAATTCAAAGTTTTTTTTTCGAGCCAAGTAACAGATGGCGCTACCATCTTTATGAAATGTCGCTCGTGAGGTTTACAAGTTTCTGAACATGTCACCCGACTAAAACGATTTTAAAGACGTTATCACGTCAAAAATGCTTAGCAGTTGCGCTTGCGACCATTAGACCAAGGCTAAATCTAAATAACTCATATCGGAGGCCTTTTTAACTGATGGGAAATCGTTTACTGAAAAAAACCTACCCATGTTCCGTCTTTTGCCCTTTTACGTTCCGGGGCCGCGGTGTATTTTTCAAACAACCCGCAACCCTTGTAAGCCCTGCCGGGGTTGTGGGTTGTTCGAAAGAGATACCGCGGCTCCGGAACGTAAAGGGCAATAGAAGGAACATGGGTGGGTTTTAGTCAGTACAAGTATGACATGCCCCCCCGCTCCGCCCAGAGCGGGGGAAGTCATTAGTTGATTTCCCACCTGAAAAAAAAACCCTTGTAAGGCTACCTTTTAAATTCGTTGTATCAAAATAACAGCCCATATATTGCCTCTTTTAATAAATAATTAAACGAGTGTGAACTTGACACAATTCTTAAGAACTCTGCCGTACCTGTGACAATTTGTCTAAGGAGTTAATTACATGTTGAAATAAGCTGTACTGTTTGAAATTTTAGAAGATAATTGCAAAGTAATTGGAAATTATGTCAAGAGTATTGTGCCTTATTGAATTCAATTAGGTGAACCTTGGTGTTGCGGGAATTTTAGGGATAAGCCGGAAGAATAAACTCTGGATGCTCAATGCAGGCAAATATAATTTTAATTCGATGTTAACAACGTGAGGTTTAAAGGGCAAGTGAAAGTGTCAGCAACACAGACACATATTATAATAAACTAGCTTTTGCCCTCGGCTTCACTCGCGTTAAATTCGGGATACCTAACACAGTTCCCCTTTCCTGATTTACAGGTAACTGCTACCTGTAGTTTTTGCCCTTGCGCCTTATTTATTGTAATAGCAAAGCTAAGTTTTCCCTTTTCTTCCCTCTCTCTCCTTCCGTCTTCGTGGTACCAACTCAATCACTGTACCAAAATTCATCAAAATCAGTTAAGCCGGTTAGGCGTGAAGAGGTAACAAACAAACAAACTCATTTTCGCTTTTATAATATTTGTAAGGATAATTACAATTAGGGCTATTTAGCCTACTTGCAGCTATGACATATTGGTCAGGCGTTTGAATATAAATAGGGCGCATTAAGCGACCCGTATCCAGGAGTCGACTGATGTAGGCTGATGATAAAGATGCTCCAACAGTTGGCCTACTCGTCAAGGGTTATTTTGTTACTTAGTATGTATCTTAGAGTAAGGCAGGCATTTGTTCCGTGTAAAAAATCGGGGTTGCGGGTTGTTCGAAAGAGATACCGCGGCCCCGGAACATAAAGGGCAAGAGAAGCAACATGGGTTTTAGTCAGTAAACGTCTGACACTCCCCCCCGCTCCGCCCAGAGCGAGGGAAGTTATTTGATGATTTCACATCTGCAACGAAAAAAAAAATGCTGAGTATAAATGTTTTTGCTTTGAACAGAGGCATTGCGGAAGCCATTTCTATTCTCTCGCTTAGTTTACTACGGACTCGATCGAAGTTCGAGCTTTCAGCGATAGTTGTGAAGTTGCTAAGCAATTTACATTTGCATTAAGTGCAATTACTTGTAGAGTTCTAGAGACTTCTTTTATTGGGATTCCGTACCTCAGAAATGAAAAACAGAACCTTTGTTGGATCACTCTGTTCTCTCTCTATCTGTCTCTCTGTTAAGACCCTTCTCGGGAATGCGTGGAGATATCTAATTGCAATTAAATCTTACTCTCAATAGTGTCTGTGGTCCCTTTGTGCTGTGAAAAAATCAACCCTCTAAGTCTAACAGTTAAAAGATTTGGCCCTTTATATCGCAATTTATTTAGAATGGACATGGGCAGGAAAATGATGAATGCCTTGGATGAGACTAACTCAGACCAGGGAAGCATGGTATAAATGGCAAGCAGTCTATACTTATTGATTGAAAGCAAATTATAACAGCCGACCTTTTGCAATTTTTTAAGGAACCTTCGGTGCGCGAGTCTGGCTTGCTCTTCGCTGGCTTTTTGATTAGTCCCGCTTATCGCAAACTCCTTCATGAGCAAAACTACTTACAAAGTCGTACTCCAGGAATTTCTAAACGTTGTCAGTGTAGTTCACAAAATCTATGTACGATAACAAAGTATGAGTTCTAGTAAACACAACTGAATTCAAACAAATAAACAAAACAAAAACGACAGTTTCGAAAACGGAACGAGAGCTTTAATCTTCCAGTTCAAACGTTTAGGGACTATCGCCCCAAATTATCACCAAGGGCCCTAAGTTTCCCCACTTCACCTAATTTTCACCCCTCAAGAAACAACTTGAACTGCAATGCAAAACTTTGCGTCCCTATTTCCCTCTTCGCCCCTCACATTCATATTTTAATATTCCATCAGTGAATTCCATCCGGCCCAGCCTTGCGTTTATTAAAAAAGTCTTTTTTTAATTTAAATCTTTCTTTGAAATTTTGTTGTAATGTGTACCTACTCTGTTGTGGTAGAAACGAAATTAGGAGTGAAATAAATGCAGTGCGTCAAATCTTTTGTTTCATTCGAAATGTCGCTGTGTTTCTTTAGATAGATTCTTTTCCACTTTTTTTCAAGATATCTGAAGGAACCGATAATGCATTTTCGTTCATTGCATCTGTGATGTTTTGTATGTTTAATGTTTTTTTTTTCAGTGCTAGTCGTCATTCGCGACCGATAATTTTGTTCAAAAGGTACCGTACCTTTTTTTGTGGTGGGAAATCATCAAATAACTTCCCCCGCTCTGGGCGGAGCGGGGGGGGGCGTGTCAGACTTTTGCTGACTAAAACCCACCCATGTTCATTCTATTGCCCTTTACGTTCCGGGGCCGCGGTATCTCTTTCGAACAACCCGCAACCCCGGCAGGCGGAGGCTCTGGCAAGCCTCTCTGCTTTACTGACATCTCTTTGAGGCGCGCGTGAAACACGAACGCGCCGTCGACACGGTCTGCCGTTAATAGACGGACGGACGGTGAGCTACCCATTGCTCACCGTCCACAGGCCCGCATCTACGGTGGCCGGAAGTCGTCTTTCTGTCTGTCTGTCTATCGAAATAAAAATGAATCTACTGTCCCAGTCACAATGCTAGCTTGTGAAAGTACTGTAGTTGCCCATATATTATGTAGCTATCCAAATTACCAATTATTTTTTCATGTAATTAAATAATAACAGATTAAGTTTATATTATCACACATGTTAGTCACTCTCCACCAGAGGTTACACGTTTAAAAGATATGTGGAAAAATTAAAATACAGATTCACTCGATACCTCCACGCGTTCCCGAGATAGAGGGTCTTGACAGACAGATGGACAACAAAATGATGGATCGCTTTGTTGGCCGTCGGTCTGTCTGTCTGTAATATGGTTTCGTTTTTCTATTTGAGGTACGGAACCCCTTTTTCATCATCATGGGCTATAAATCTTCGGTAGAAAACAATGCAAATAATATACATGGAGAAGTTAAACAAAAAAGTTAGCCCGCATGAAATGTCTGACAGTTTTACGAAGAATGTTTATGACAGAAAACACGAGGCATGCGCAAAATCCTTTATTTCAACGTGCGTTAACAAGGAGTTTCCTGCTTTTTGAGGTCTGTACCTTACAATGAATAAACAAAACACACAAGCTATCTACTTTGTTGTCAGACGAACCCCCATTTCCCCGAAATACGTGGAAGTGGGAAATACATGTGTGTCGTTTCATTGCGTACAAAATATATGTCCTTTTGACATGACAATTAACCAAAACTACTGAGAACTAAATAGAGCTACGATTCTGATGTACTACTTTGTCAACTTTCAGACATCTGGTCATACCCGTAGCCCTATTGGAAGTACAGTCAACAAATCTAATAGGTATACAGGTTCGAGAGATTTAGTTCAAGTGTTCTTAGAAACTGATGAATACTCGGTTAAGCAACTCTTGCCAGGGTTTAGAAATGGATGGGTTACTATACCGGCCCGAGTAAGCAACTCTTGCCTAGGTTTGAAAATTTTGTCTTAATAAACACAGTATTATTAAACATTTTTATGTATTTATTTAATATATGTTTTTTTATATTAATAAATAAGAAATGATATGAAGGAGAAAGGAGTAAATGATGTCGTGACGTCTGATAGGGGAGAATAGAAGAAGAAAACGTGTTGCGCCGACCCCAAATACAATAGGACAAGGGCAGGAAAATGATGATAATATGTTTTTTGAAAAATTATGTTGTTGACAAATAAGGGGAACTGAGTTTATTTAGTAACAAGTCGCCTAACAGGCCGGCTGGCCACATTATGGGAAGTGGTGACCACTAGACATGACCACCACCACATATAACACATTGGCGGTTTGTGGTCAGTGTGTTATTACGTTTAATGTTTTATAAATATATCGTACTATCTTTTGCCCGCGGCTTTGCTCGCATTAAATTCGGGGTAATACAGTTCCCCTTTCCTGATTTGCAGTTACCTGCTACCTGTAGTTTTTGCCCTTGCGTTTTATTTATTGTAATAGCAAAGCTAAGTTTTCCCTTTTCTTCCATATTTCTCCCTCATTTCACACTTTAAAAAAATAGCCTATGTCCGTCTTCAAAGTCCCAACTATCTCTGTACCAAAAATTATCAAAATCGGTTTTGCCGACGTGAAAACGTAACAAACAAACAAACTCACTTTCGCTTTTATAATATTAGTAAGGATTGCATACGTTGTGGTTTCATTGCAGTTAAGCACATATGTACACCTGTAATGCATCCACATTTAGACTTTGCGTTTAAGCCCATGCAACAGGGTGAAATTTCTGCCATCAACAGAGAACAAACCATAACATCGGGCTTCTTCTGGAAATTGTTGATAGAAGACCTAATATCACGTTATCATGTAACCAAATCCAGATTCTCATGACGTGGATTGTAAGTTAATAAGTGAAGAAAAAACATATTCTGTAAAAGATACCTCAGGTATTGAGAACTCCCGGGGTCGCGGGTTGTACGAAAGAGACCGGCCCTGGAACGTAAAATTCAAAAGAAGGAACATGGGTTTTAATCAGTAAACGTCTGTCACAACACTGTCTCCCCGCTTCGCCTAGAGCGGGGGAAGTTGGTTGGAATATAAGTGTACTTATTAGGTACGCCTCTGTTTAACCTCTCGTGCATATCTTGCCCTTAAGCATCGGTTAGAAATCGAAACTAAAATTTATAATTCTACCGAGGTATTTTATATACCGAATAACTTCTGCCCGCGACTTCATCCGCGTGGCACAATTTTTTGGGCTAACGCTAACTTTAACAGGCGTGATTTATCTTTCTCTCCCCTTTTCTTCCGTCTTTCTCCCACTTTTCTCACTTTTTTTAGCTTATGTTCGTATCCAGGGTCCCAACTATCTTTGTACCAAAATTCATTAACATCGGTTTGGCCATTTAGGCGTGAAGACGTAACAAACAAACAAACTCACTTTCGCTTTTATTATTATTAGTAAGGATTTAAAATATTTACTGATTAATAAAATTAAAAAAAAACATAATTTGCATTCACTTAAATGTTTAAAGCAAGTCTAAGTTCAAATTAATCCTCAAAAACTAAAAGGCGACCACTTTGACTTTGAATAAGTGGTTTTGAAAAGTAATTGTTCCACCGAAGTTGAATTTATTGTTGCATAGGGTTCATTATCGCAGCACTTAGTAGTGGTTAACCGAACAAGACGCCTTTTAAGTAAGTCACTGAAGTTAAGAGGTCGTTTTTTGAAGGATTAAAGAAAGAGGTCTTTGTTGAAATAAAACATAATCAAGCCGTGTCGACGGCGCATTAGTGTTCCACGCGCGCCTCAAAGAAATGTCAGCAAAGCAGAGGAGCCTGCTAGGACCACCGCCTGCCGGGGTTGCGGGTTGTTCAAAAAATATACCGCGGCCTCGGAACATAAAGGGCAATAGAAGGAAAATGGGTGGATTTTAGTCAGTACAAGCCTGACACTCCCCCCGCTCTGCCCAGAGCGGAAGAACTTATTCAATAATTTACCTTCCGCAAAAAAAAAAATTGGGCATTTTTTTTAAGCAGAGGTGTAACATGTTAGTCCCACATTGCGCTAGGTTTGTTTTAGTTAAGCAAAACAGCTTCTGAGCACAAATCCTGGGTACGACTCCTAGGTTGAGCAAACTGTCAGAATGGGAGAAGTTATTTGATGATTTCCAATCGGTTTGGTTTCGACGACACAGTTTGCGCAGTGGCTGTGAGATCGACTGCTGCGCTGCGTGTCGCGTGTTCGATCCCCGCACGGAACAATTATTTGTATAGCCCACAGATAGTTGATCCGGGTCTGGCTGTTTTTCAATGTGAGTTTATATGTTTGTTAACGCACCCACGATACAGGAGAAAATCCTAGTGTGAGGCAACGCGTTCAATAAAAAAAATGCGGTATACCTTTAGTCCATGGTCCCCAGTTATGCTTAAGTCCTATGTAATATGGGGCTAAATTGCTCACTGCTCTTAAGTCCTATGTAATATGGGGCTAAATTGCTCACTGCTCTTAAGTCCTATGTAATATGGGGCTAAATTGCTCACTGCTCTTAAGTCCTGAGTAATGAGTCAATGTAGTTGCCATACGGTTTCCAACCATGACACTACCCAGCCTGAGGTAATGGAGGACCCGTCCCAGGCTGAGAATTTGCCTCTGGACTGTATACTCAACCAAGATGCAGTTAATATTCCACAAAATAATTTACAAGTGGTACAAACTGAGATATATGATAGTTGTGAATGTTCTCACTCAGTAATGTTTTCAGATAGTATAGGAAGGGGTGTAGGTAAATTATTAAGTAATAACCTGAGTTTTCCCAGTCAAAATAATTGTATGCCAGGGTTAAATTATAAACAGATAATGGCATTAGTAACTGGAAATGTTTATAGTAAAAATACTGATTTAACTATATTTATAGGAAATAGTTCAAAAATTACAAAAGAAGACATCACAGATAGTGTAACTGAGTTGTTAAAGTTGAACTGTCGTAAAATAATATTGTGTGCTTTTCCATATTTTGAAAGATTATCGAAACGAATTAACAATTATATTCACATGCTGAATAAGCATGTTAATTTTTTGGTAGGTCACTATTGTGACAAACTCATGTATCTGGATATTAACAATGTTGTTGATAAACTTAGGTCGACACGGGGTAATGTGTTTCTACCTACTAGTTGTAGACACAAAATAGCTAGGCTATTAGCTTATAATATTCACTCGGACATAAATATTATGTCTATGTTTTCTTCTATTATTAACACTGCTACTATTAGTACTTATACTAATATACCTTTTTACAAGGAAGGCGGGGGAGTATTGTCACTCACTTCGGCTCATTTAAACTAGCTAGTAAGACAACAGAAGATATAAATAACATAAGTGTTACACTCACTAACACCAAGGTACCTTCTTGCTCTCAAATAATTAAATTTAAAAAAGGGGCTAAGCAGAATTCCTTGAAATTATTCCATCAAAATATTCAAGGTTTCTCTTCGAAACAACTAGAGATTGAATTGTTTTTAGAAAAAACCAAGTTTGATATTGTATGTTTCACCGAACATTGGCTAAAAGATCATGAAATGTTAATTAACTTTGAGAATTACAGTGTAGGCAGTTCCTTTAACCGCAAATCTAAGATGCGTGGGGGTTCACTTATCTTAATTAAAAATGGCATTAAATTTAAAACTCGTAATGATATAATTGATCTTTCGGTTGAACATAATATTGAAATGTCTTGTGTTGAGCTAGATAAGCATGTCATAGTGTGCGTTTACAGACCCCCAAATTATCAAAACTACTCTGTATTTGAGTCAGTAATGGAAGATGCTTTAGCAAAACTTGCAAAAGGTAATAAATTACTAGTTATCTGTGGTGACTTTAATATTAATATTTTAGATATAAATTCAAATAGCAGTAGATTCTTACATCTTTTTAAATCATTTAATTTGATAAATGTCTTTTCGGAGCCTACCCGAATTACTACAGACACTGCTACATGTATTGATAATGTCTTTTGTTGCTGCGACTATTTAAATAAAGCCATTGTAAATTACCTTCCATCTGATCACAGCGGTCAAACCGTCGTTTTCGAGTCTTACACACCGTCACAAAAAACCCAGATAAAATCTAGACAAATAACACCCAGCAATTTGAATAAATTTAATAATAATTTAATTAGTAATTTAAGCACTCCGGGATTTAATATTGAAAATGTAAATCAATTTTATGAGGAATTCTTTTCGGTTGTCTACACAGAGTTCAATGATACGTTAAAAATAAAAACTAAATCTATTAGCCCAAAGTTTATGTTTAGTGATTGGGCAACTAAGGGTATAAGAAAAAGTAGGGAACGATTGTTTGAGCTTTACGGCCTTAAGCCTTACTTCAACTCAGAAACTTTCAATCACTATGTTGCAACTTACTCAAAAATTTTTAAAAACACCTGCAAATTAGCTAAATCTTTATTCATTAGCAACAAGATTAAATCCGCCGATAATAAAATTAAGACGGTTTGGAAAATCATTAATAGTGAAACTAACAGAAACAAAAAATGTAATAATGAGATCACACTAGAGTCTTCGCGTGGTCTTCTAACCACTAAAAACGAAGTTGCTCAAGAATTTGTAGATTTCTTTACTAGTATCCCACTTAAAACTACTGAAACATTAAATTCTTCACCCTTGCTTTCCATTGATTTATTAAGAGCAAATGTTTCACCATGTCCGGTTGAGTTTCAATTTAAGCATATTAACCCCACTGCAGTCATTAAAGCTTTCAAGCAAATCAAAATCAAATTAACCGAAGATCTTTGGGGAATGTCTATTAAAGTTTGTCAAGCTATTATTGAGACAATAGCACCGTACTTAGCCATAATATTCAATTTGTGTGTGGACCAAGGAGTTTTTCCGGACCTTATGAAATACAGTAAAGTTATACCCCTTTTCAAATCTGGGGATAGTAAAGACACCAATAACTATAGACCCGTATCCGTTTTGCCGGTTTTCAGCAAGGTGTTTGAAAAGGTAATGCTTAATCAAATGCTCAACCACTTTAACACCAATAAGATCTTACATGAAAAACAGTATGGTTTCACCAAAGGACGTTGTACGACTGACGCTGGTGTTACCTTGTTAAAACACATATTTACTGCGTGGGAAGAGGCACAGGATGCCATAGGAATCTTTTGTGACCTTTCAAAAGCGTTTGATTGTGTTAGCCACGAAACCCTACTCTTGAAACTTGAACATTACGGCCTAGGAAAACTTGCGCTTAGTTTAGTAAAATCATATTTAAATGATAGACAGCAGCAAGTGCAAATAAATGGTGTCAATTCAATGGGTTTAAATGTAAAGATGGGTGTACCACAAAGATCGATATTAGGTCCCTTCCTCTTTTTAGTATATATTAATGATCTACCCCATTTATTTAAAAACCAACCACAAATGGTGTTGTTTGCTGACGATACTTCTTTAATATTTAAGATAAATAGACGTGCCACAAATCTAGACGACTTGAATAACGCCCTATTACAGGTAAATGATTGGTTCACCGCCAATAATTTGGTATTAAATGAGAACAAAACGAAGTGCATAAGATTTGCTCTGCCAAACGTCAAAAGTAGTGATTGTGACATAGTATTGAATCAAGAGAAACTAGAATTAGTCAATAAAACTGTTTTCCTGGGGATAACGCTCGATTCAAGGCTACAATGGGGTCCGCATATAACATCTCTTGCAGGACGGCTTAGTTCAGCAGCATATGCTGTCAGAAAAATCCGTCAGTTTACTGATGTAGATACCGCGAGGCTAGTCTATTTTAGTTATTTTCATAGTATAATGTCATACGGTATTTTACTTTGGGGACGGGCTGCAGACATCGAGTCTGTATTTATTCTGCAGAAAAGAGCCATTAGAGCCATTTATAATCTACGTAGGCGAGATTCTCTAAGAGAACAGTTTAAGGAAATTAACATCATGACAGTACCTTGTCAATATATCTATGAAAACATCATGTACGTCAGAAAAAATTTGCATCTATTTGGTAAACGAGGTGATAGACACAAGTATAATACTAGAAATAGGGACGAATTGGTTCAGCCGGGTTTCAGGTTAGCTAAAGTAGACTCATCTTTCATGGGGTACTGTTTGAAATGCTACAATAAAATACCTCCCCACATTCTTCAACTGAATGAAACGAAATTTAAATCTTGTATTAAACGCACACTATGTAGGCAAGCATATTATAAGTTGGGGGATTATATTGATGATAAAAATGCTTGGCTCAATGCTGGTCCTGCTCCTCAAGCTTAGGGGTAAACTCATTGATAAGTATCCGAAGCTATAGTGGAAGCTGCAGAAGATTGTAAGACTATCTTTGCAATGTATAGAATCAATTCTCTAGTATTGTATAATTATTAAGCCCATATGTGAGTGCTATGTATTATCATTGACTTGACGAAGCCCTGGTGGTTAATAGTGTCATGCTCACTTAAATGTCTCGCTGATAGTGGCGGGTGTATCGGGTCATTTAGCTCCCTTCAAAATGGTCGAGCTGAATGGGGCTGATCCATACGTCATGTTCGTGAACGGGCGCTGTCAGTTGGGACTGGTCATTTTTTAACTACCACGGTCATTTTTTTTAACTTATTTAGATTTTAAATTGAATTTTGCTTTTTATTTACTCTGGACGCTCTTACTGTGCACGTCTTTCTACATCGTTCTCACATATTTGTATAATCTCAACACGAATGATGTAAATACGATTTTGTAAAAATATTATAATTTAAAAGAGTGTCCATGGAGTTTCTTGCCCATTCTTCTCCATAGAGATCAACGCTTTGGAATGGGCAACTACAGTACTTTCACAAGTTATTATGCCTTGTGACCGGGATTGTAGCAGCATCATTTTTTTGTTCTTGTTTTTTTTGACATTCAAAAGTGCCTGTAATGGTCTAATTGAAATAAATGCTTTGAGTTTGAGTTTGAGTTTGAGTTTCCTATGTAATATGGGGCTAAATTGCTCACTGCTCTTAAGTCCTATGTAATATGGGGCTAAATTGCTCACTGCTCTTAAGTCCTATGTAATATGGGGCTAAATTGCCCACTGCTCCGTTGCAAGCACGACTGCTGAGCTCAGAGTCCTAGGATCTTTTCCCGGGTCGGGGAAAAGTGAGATTGGGTTATTCCATTATGAATTTCACAGTAGCAGCCCGGAGTTTGGAAGTTGGCGGTAAGAACTCTTACACACGAGCGGCATGTTCCCAACGGCAGAGGTAACTGCAGCCGTCGACGCGCGGCGGCAGCAACTGTCACCGCGTCGACGGCTTCCGTTGTCGCCTCGACGGCAGCCGTCGTCATTTCAACTTCGAAGATCAGCGGCAGCCGTCGTCTGCTCTCTTAGTATAGGAGTCAGTTGTAAAATAGATTTTTATTAAAATCATTTACATTTTCTTCACAAACCGCCATCCATGCTGTGTTTTTAATTGTTTTATTGCTATAATCTTTCAATTTATAATTCCAAATACTTTAAATTTTTCTTTACTGCCAAAAATATAGCAATTAATTATGAATTTCGTCAGTAGAACTCATTTTACAAATTTGTGACGCGTGCTCACTCTTGAACTATTTGCAGGCGACTGACAAAATGGCGGACGCGGCACACTACAACTGCAAGTGTCGCTATAGGTCGACTGCTGCCGTCGACGCGTCGACGGCTGTAGTTACCTCTGCCGTTGGGAACGTGCCGCTCGTGTGTAAGAGCTCTAAGATACCCCCGTGCCTTAAAAAGAACGTTAAGCCGTTGGTCTTTTGCCTGATCTCTCTTCAAGTCGAGTCAGATTGCCGTCCCATCGGACTATGAGAGTGAGGGAACAGAGAGTGCACCTGTGACTGCGCACACACTTGTGCACTATTATATCTCCCGCACCGATGTTAAACCAAATGATTTTAAAAGAAGAATCATGGAGTTTCTTGCTAGTTCTTCTCCGTAGGAGACGACCAACGAACCTTGCATTTTTTCTCGACGTTTTATAAGTGACCATGTAGGCCTATTTAAAATAAAAATATTTTGATTTTGATGGTTTATCTCACCTGATAAGGCCACCGCGGGCGTAAACAGCCAGGAAAACTATACGAATATATACACCAAAATATAACATAAAAACCTAATCAGAATAATTACGATAGTGGTATAAAAACTATAATCAGAAACAATTTTATTCATATCAAGACCTCATTAACCTCACTAATGGAAAACTATTACAAAAATCTAGACTGAAAGTTCTAGCAAGTTTACAACAAAATTACACGATACAGAAGACCAACTTATTAAAGTTTTCAAAAACAAACAGTTTTTTTAAGCTATTGCATAGCTTCTATCGCGGGCCTTGAGAGTGGAGACCGAATCCAAAAATTTCGTAACGGTAATGCCTAACACTTTCATTACGAATACATACGGTCAGATATTTCAATCACGATTCCAACGTTCTATTAGCGTGTTTGGTAGATAATAATCGGATAGTCAAACGACATTACTCTGAATCAAACCCAAGTTCTTGTTTTTTTCTTTTTGCGACTTCTTTTCATTGGAAGTACATTTTTAAATATTAAATTAAGTTTTTTTTTATTTATTGCATAAGTTTTTTTTATTTATTGCATAAGTTGATAAAAAATGCTATGCAATAGCTTTACCGCGGCAGTCCCCAAGTGCCACACGTATTTTTTTTATATATAATTTTTGTACCCTGACACACTGTTGTCGTATTTGACCAAATGGTTGACTGGTAGAGAATGCCCTATGGCATTAAGTCCGCCTTTGTACCACTATTTTCTTTATTAAAACGTTGCCCCACACTAGGAATTTCTCCTGTAACGTGGGTGCGTTAACAAACATTAAAACTCACATACACAAACAACGAGACCCAAAACAAATAACTGTAGGCCATACAAATATTTGTTCCGTGCGGAAATCGAACACGTGACTCGCAGCGCAGCAGTCGATCGCTCAGCCACTGCGCGAACCGTGTCGTATATTGTACATGAAGCTTAAATAAACATAGACCTCTTTTTTTTCTTTAATCCTTACTAATATTATAAAAGCGTAAGTGAGTTTGTTTGTTTGTTTGTTACGTCTTCACGCCTAAATGGTTAACCCTCGGTATGCCTGGTGGCGAGAAGTGACGCGGTATGCCTGGTGGGTCTGTCAGACCCAGTTTTGGATCACTATTTCATATACATATTGCAGTAAATAAATAAAAATATTTGTTTTATAATGAAATTACATGCTAATATTAGGATTAGACATAAAAATCGTTTTACAAATTAACGATCTTTATTTTTTAAATTTTAAATGAAAATTTGTTCGTTTTAAACATAAAATTAAGCTTTGAGCTTTTTGTTAACAATTATTATGAATTAAAAGCAGAGAGAGCACTTTAAACCGATTTTGATGAATTTTGGTATTAACTATTTAGCTAGCAGTGTTAGCAGTATTTGGCTGGCAGTTACCTGTAAATCAGGAAAGGGTAACTGTGTTACCCCTAATTTAACGCGAGCGAAGCTGCGGGCAAAAGCTAGTAAACTAAAATTGTTAGATAAAAACTACCTCTGTTCCCAAACCTTCTGTTTTAAACTATTTAGTGTTCCTAATGAGTACTGCAAGATTAATAGCCAGAAAAGCTCATTAGCCTATGTGATTTATAGTACTAAATAACGACGCCAACATTTCGTATGTAAATCCTCTTTCGGTATTCAAAGAAGCTAAATTAATGTATGTATTGAAAGAATTAGGAGTATTATATTCGTATACAATTTGGGTTGTAGATGAACGAAATAAAATTATGTTTTACTAGCTGGCGCCCGAGGCTTCGCCCGCTTGATGATGATCGACAAAAATATCCTTTGTGTTATACCAGGCTATAATCTACCTCTGTGACAAATTTCATCACGATCTGTTTAGCCGTTTTGGCGTGAAAGAGTAACAAAAATCCATATATCCAGACATCCATCCATCAATCCCCACAAACATTCGCATTTATAATATTAGTAGGATTTGGCTAAGACTTTCAAAAAGTTTCTGAAATCAGTCAGGCAAGAATCAAACTTAATTTTCAGTTTCCATTTTTTTTTATTCAGTGATGGTCTAGTGGTGTTCCCGTCGGACAGCCAAGTCATAGTTTCAAAATCAAACTCAAGACAATCAGAGATGCAGGGGGGCCTGCCAGGGCCACCGCCTGCCGGAGTTGCGGGCTGTTCGAAAGAGATACCGTGGCCACAGAACATAAAGGGCGAAAAGAAGAAACATGGATGGCTTTTACTCAGTAAAAGTCTGACGCTTTGAAAAAAGCAGGGGAAGTTATTTGAGGTTTTTTTTTTTAAAAAAAAGACGAAATCGTAATTGAGCACAATTTTTAAGACGCATAGGTAGTGCTTCAGTGAAGGAAAACGTCGTGAAAAATCCTTGCTTCAGTGATTTTCAAGTCAAGTCAAGAAACTCATGGACCAGATAAAAGCTGTGCCACCATATTAGGTAACATCCACACGAAACAGAAAAACTATGTTCGCATTTTGAAACCTTGGTGAATAAAGCAGCTTTCATAAGATTGTAATTATTGTCACGTTTGACGTTTATTTGACGACACGGTTGGCGCAATGGCTGAGCTATCTACTGCTGCGCTGCCTGTTGCGGGTTCGATCCCCGCACGGAAAAAATATTTGTATTGCCTACAGATAGTTCTTCCGAGTCTGTTTGTGTATGTGAGTTTAAATGTTTGTAAACGCACTCACGATACAGGAGAAATGCTTAGTGTGGGGCAACGTTTTTTTCTTAAAAAAAAAGAAAAACACGTTATTGTGTGCAAAAGTGATCAGCAGGTGTTAGCACAAACATGGTGGTCAATATTCGTTCTCATTTTGAATTAAAAACAAAAAAAAACCGGCCAAGGGCGAGTCAGTTTATCATAAAAACTTGCGACTTATACGGATCTATCTTTTGACTGCGGCAATTTAGAGTGTTGAGTTTCACAGCACAAAGGTGCAACAGAGGTGAGTACATGGTTTTAAATTCAACTTGATACCTTCACGCGTTCCCGAGATAAAGGCTCTTGACAAACAGACAGAGAGACAGACAGACAAACAGATGGACAAATAAGTGATCCAATAAGGGTTCCGTTATTTCCTTTTGTGGTACGGAATCCTAAAAAATACCAAAAATACCATGTAGGTCAAACACAACCTTTCTTTTAATTAATAACACAAAATAATTGATTGTTCCAGTAACAAAACACAAACATTTTCTACTAATGATCCAATTATTTTTGGGTTACGTAGTTGTTGGGATCTAAAACATCAGGTCAAATTACGTGTGGTACAATTTCAATGGCTGAGGATAATATGATATTTATAAAATTTTACATTATCCTTACTTAATATTATACAAGTGAAAGTGACTTTGTTTGTTTATTACGTCTTCACGCCTAAATGGCAAAACCGATTTTGATGAATTTTGGTACATACTTGAGACCCTGGAGAAGTGTCCATATGCTACTTTTAGTCTCTTTCTAATTTCCCAGTTCCCTAAAATGGGGGGTTATAGTTTGTATGGAGCATTTCACAATTTTCAAGGTAAAAAGCAAAAAATTGTATGCGGACTATTTGTCACTAACAAAAACATCGTGCATCAATTTTTTTAGAAATCTGCCTCCAACCCCTTAAAAGAGAGAGTGAAATTTTTTATGGGACTTTTCGCAGTTTTCAAGGTAAGAAGCTAAAAATCGATACGACTCGACTCGACTCTTTGTTACCAACGAAAAATACCTGCAAATCGGGTAAGAGGAACCGTGTTACCTCGAATTTAACGCGAGCGAAGCCGCGGGCAATAGCTAGTTAAAATAATAATAATAATGATATGAGTCTGGCTTTTATGCGTGTTAGGATATAATTAATTGTCATGTAATTATAGGCTTGAGGAGCTCGTGGCTAAATAATAACAGCAACTTGGGTCGATTTTTAGGTTAAGCCGCGCTCGCCCAGTTTGAGCTGTGGATGAGTGACTACATGGTACAGACGCCTGCAGGTCAAGCTACCCGAAACTGTCAATTTTTCCCAATGATCCTTGAACTTGAAGAAATCTGACAGATTGTAGTAGCTTGATGTGCAGGCGTCTGTACATACCGAGTTTCCTCCTTGCCTCGGAAAATACGTTAAGCTGTTGGTTTCGGCTGCCATTGGTAGATCTTTGACAGTCGTTACAGATAGTCAGTGTCCCGAAAGTCTGAAAACCATTCTTACCAAATCGTAATACTATCTGTGTTGTGAGGTCAGATAGGCTGTCGCTCCATGTAAAATACTGGTATTCAGCTGCATTCGATTAGACGGGAAGCCGACCCCAACATAGTTCGAAAAACTGGTAGTAAAGTTATCTTCCACTAATTAGTTTTTTTTTTTGGAAGTCGGTTTTATTTTTTACAAAACAGTACAATTTATTTTCCTAAACAACTTTAAAATATAATTTAAATACCCTTTTTTTGGGGTGGGAAATCATCAAATAACTTCCTTCGCTCTGGGCGGAGCGGGGGGGCGTGTCAGACTTTTACTGACTAAATCCCACCCATGTTCCTTCTTTTGCCCTTTACGTTCCGGGGCCGCGGTATCTCTTTCGAACAATCCGCAACCCCGGCAATTTTAATACCCTTCTCGATAGATTTTGAATAAGCGCCAAAAATCTGCCATTTTGTCATGTCATGTCACTCCCAAAACTGGGACTCAAACGAATTCAAAGACACTTTGTATTTCAAATTCCGCATAACGGTTTAGGCGTTCCAAAGAATTATACATACATACGCTTGGAAAACACAACCATCCTTTCGGCAGTCGGGAAAAAGCAGTTGTCGACGCCTGAAGAGATTTGCTCATGGTGACACGGTGATATTCATTTAACGAAATCGTTCAGGTGGGGTAGCCAAGCAAAAAAGCTTAAAGTTGCGAAAGTAATTTAAATCTTGGATATATTTACGTTTTTTTTGTCACGAAAGTGATCGATTTTGTTCGTCAAATAAAAATTTGTATCTGTTTATACAATACGCTCCAAAGCTGATATCAGATACCGGGTCAATTATTATGGTTTTAATTTAACTCGATACCTCCACGCGTTCTCAAGATAAAGTGTCTTGGACGGGCCTGTTGGTCTAGTGGTTAGTGGCCCTGACTGCTGAGCCGGAGGCCGTGGGTTCGATTCCCACCCAGGACAAACTTTGTGTGATGAGCATGATTGTTTGTTCTGTGTCTGGGTGTGATTTATCTATAATATGTATGTATTTATAAATTATATAAGTATGTATATCAGTTGTCTGGTTACCATAACACAAGCTCTGCTTAGCTTGGGATCAGATAGCCGTGTGTGAGTTGTCCCAAGATATTTATTTATTTATTTATTTAAACAGACAGTCAGCCGGACAACAAATTGATACATTTAGTTCCCTTCAAAATGGTTGAGCTGAATGGGGCTGATCCATACGTCATGTTCGTGAACGGGCGCTGTCAGTTGGGACTGGTCATATTTTAGCTACCACGGTTATTTTTTAATTTATTTAGATTTTAAATAGAATTTTGCTTTTTATTTACTCTGGATTTGCTCTTTTACTGTGCACGTCTTTCTACATCGTTCTCACATATTTGTATAATCTCAACACGAATGATGTAAATACGATTTTGTAAAAATATTATAACTTAAAAGAGTGTCCATGGAGTTTCTTGCCCATTCTTCTCCATAGAGATCAACGCTTTGGAATGGGCAACTACAGTACTTTCACAAGTTATTATGCCTTGTGACCGGGACTGTAGATTCATTTTGTTTCTTGACATTCAAAAGTGCCTGTAATGGTCTAATTGAAATAAATGATTTGATTTGATTGATTTGATTTCGTTTTTTCCTTTTGAGGTACGGAACCCGTAATACGAACCAGGACGAGTTAAGTCATTTTGTCTGACCATTTCAGTTTAAACGTGAGCTCAGCGCGCAGCGCTCGGGAGAGTATCAGACTTCTACGGACTTAAACATCACCATGTTGTTTATTTTGCCCTTTATGTTCCGGTGTCTCTTTCGAACAACCCGCAAGCCTGGCTAGCAGTGGCCCTGGCAGGCCCCTCTGCTTAGCTGACATCTTTTTAAGGCGCGCGTGGAATACAAACGCGCCGTCGACACGCTAATGATATCAGCCTTGGAGTGTTTTTGTATAAACAGATACGAGGACTAAGTAAATCATTTTCGTCACAAAAAAAAGGATAGTTAGTTTGGGCTAACGTTAACTTTAACCAAACTTTAACGAAAAAAAATATCTTTCTCTCCCCTTTTCTTCCCTCTTTCTCCCCCCTTATCTCACTTTAAAAAAAATAGCCTATGTCTGACTCCAGGGTCCCAACTATCTCTGTATTCATCATTCATCAAAATTGGTTTGGCCATTTAGGCGTGAAGACGTAACAAACAAACAAAGTAACTCACTTTCGCTTTTGTAATATTATAGTAAGGATTACGTAATCATAATAAAATTATCGTTATTTGAATGTTTGCTTTCTCATCGCGTGTCAATAACGAAATTAGTATAAGTTTTCAAGGAACACCCTCAAAACGGTTATCTATCTATATAGATATAAGTAATAACGCTAAGTGGGCTGAGTACAAGTTCCTCGAAAAACTGTGTTTACAAGAAAGTTAGAAGTTAATTTACTTAGTTTTGCGGGGAGGAGTTTTCGATTTAGAAGATTATGTACAAATGAACAAAAATAATATCAGCAGTTGCTTAGCCTTTTCTTAACTATGTTGGGGTCAGAGCGACTGCCTACTTCTGAGATAACTTAAAAAAATAACTCTGTATCGTGGCCGTTTACAAACATTTAAACTCACATATACAAACAGTCACACCTGAAACAATTATCTGCAGGTCATACAAATATTTGTTATAAAACACCTATCCTAATTCTAACGATGCATAATACGTTTGTTCCTTAGATAATTTAAAAAAAAACACATTTGTTTAAAAAAAGGTACTTATACATTCTTAAACAAATATGTCTTTTTTATTTTTGCTGATGGTAAATCATCAAATAACTTCCCCCTCACAGGGCGGAGCGCGCGAGAGTATCAGACTTTTGATGATTAAAACTCACCTATGTTCATTCTTTTGCCCTTTGTATTCCGGGGCCGCGGTATTTCTTTGAAATAACCCGCAACCCCGGCAGGCAGTGGCCCTGGCTGGCCTCTGTTGCTGATATTTCTTTGAGGCTGCGCATGGAATACGAACGCACCGTCACGGTCGGCAACAAATGTAACTTTTGACGTGTTTTTGAAAGCAGGCAATAATGTACGTTACCATGTTAATCAGAGGATCTAAGATAATTATAATGTTAAAGATGGACGCAAAAACATAACGGAACTATTACGATTTTACTACCATACCCTAATAACGTATAAAATAAACCCTGTCTTTAAGATCAGAGGCAAAACCATAAAACAGTTGTTTCACTCAATCTAAACGTAACCAATATTATAAGAAGCCATATAATATGAGTTCGGTATTTTACCGACACTCGGTGCTTAACCAATATTCGGTATTTTACCGGCTTTACATACAGGGTGTAAACAATTCCTTCACAAAGCCTGATGTCAACCATGCATTTTTAACCGACTTCAAAATAAGGAGGAGGTTATCAATTCGACTGTATGTTTATTTTATGTTTGTTACCTCATAACTTTTGACTGGTTGAACCGATTTTGATGATTCTTTTCTATTAGAAAGTTGTTGTTTTCCATGTGGTTCCATTTCAATTTTATTTATATTGTTTAAGTAGGTTATGAGTTATCGTCTATATAATAAATTATTTTTCTCATATATGGATGATCTGCTAATCTTTTAGTAACAATGGAAAATGAATACTCGATAAAAAATTAAATATATTTTACTATATTATGTATGCTTATCAGTTTTTTTTATATTTTTTACAAAAAAGTTTTTTTGTATATCAAACTAAGTAAAAAAAGCAAAGCGGTAAGTCGAGACTTTTTTTTGTTGCGGATGTGAAATCACCAAATAACTTTCCCGCTTTGGGTGGAGCGGAGGGGAGTGTCAGACATGTACTTTTTTTTTGGGTGTCAAAAATAAACGGCACCAATTGTATAGTACGGGGGTCGGAGAGGTATTCAAAGTAAAATTACAACAATGAAAAATTGGATTAAAATGAACTCGTGAAATAGTTGGAACTTTGACCTCCAATAGCTCTGTAAGTAGAAGGTACCGAGGTATAGTCTAGAAAAAAAAACGGAATGTCGGGAAACGACTTTGTTATAGGTTCTTTAACACCCTTTATATGAACGAACAGCAAACCAACCGTTGGAATTTCCCGTTTTATATCGGTTTTTATGTGCACCCTAATATGGCCTGGGATATGGTGGCTAGTCTTTTATTATTTTCCGTTGTGTGGTCAGTAATAAATCATCTTTCCCGATATAACGGTAAGCGATACAAGAGAAGTTATATACTGGTGTTGTAGTATATAATCTTGTTATATTATTTTACACATTCCGTGTTTATGACATTTCTATTAGCGTATTCTGGTTAGTTTCTGTGAGTTGTGTTTTTGTGTGATTGTGATAAATTGTGAGAATGATTTCATTTTTCATGTTGGTTACTTTGTGAAATCTTTCTAAGTAATATGACTTTAAAAGCCGCTTTTAGTCGTAGAAACAGTCGTTTTTTTATTTGAGTACCTTCAATTTCTTTTTGTGAATGGGTGATTACCGCAAAATATTGTTAATTGGATTAATTGAAAGTACGTATCTTGTTTTAAAAAATTAAGTAACGAATGTGAGTACCAATACAAACCATTTATTGGTTTAATGGTACAAAATCAATTTGAAATTATTGTCAACTACGTATATGAATAAATAATAAATGATTTGCCTGTATGTACCTATATATAATTATGTAAAAAAGTATTTCAAGGCGAGGTTTTACAACTTTTGAACTTGTCCACACTTTTGGCAATTTACAAAATTAAGAAACAATATCATTAAATTTTTTTTTATTAAAATTTAACGTAGGATCAAAGGCAGTGTGAAAATAAAAGTTAATTTTTAAATATATTTTGTAATAGCCTTTTACTGTGTGTCACACTGGTAAAAAAAGGCGTCTACTTTATAAATAGATTTTAACTTTAGTCCACTACATCCAGAGCTTCGTTTGTTGGATACGAGGGTGCACCACGGGCAGGTGAGGCTGTAGTCTATTAAGATGATAATTAGCCCTCTTTATTCAAACTAATTTTAATCTACAGTATTATCTTTCCTCCTCCCTTAAATCCGGTTAAAGGTTATCTTGAAAATATTGCTTTTAGCGATAAGATCGTCCATTGTGTTACCCTATTAAATAAGTCCTATACTGTAGTTCTTGTAATTTGTGTGGTTTAAATAATAAAGAATATTCTATCCATCTATCTGATATTATAATCTCACTTAATATAACTGTACTATTCACGGTATCCATCAGCACTATATTTTGAACGCATAACATTGAGTCCTAACATGAAACTTGATTTGAAACCCAAAAAAGTTCCGTCTGTTTTCCATTGCCATATTTTGTCGGGGTTGCGGGTTGTTCGAAGAGATACCGCGGCCCCGGAACATCAATGGCAAAAGAAGGAACATGGGTGAGTTTCAGTCAGTACAAGTCTGACATCCCCCCTGCTCCGCCCAGAGCAGGGGAAGTTATTTGAAGATTCCCCATACGCATAGAAGTCATATTTGGCACGTAGACTAACATAGCTTTAAAGCTGTAAATAACGTAACTTGGTAGACGGTTTCGTGAATAATCCGTTAACATTCTATTGAATGTCGAAATGTGACAAAAAGCTACAGTTTAAATCAAGTGTAGTCATGCAATCTCAAGAAAATATACTAAACTAAAGCAGCGAACACACCAACGCCATAAAACCCCATAACTCTGTCAAATGAGACCATTTGCACCCCACACACGACTGCACATAAAACACACTTGAATTAAACATCAAAACTTTAATACAACATAAAACTCTACTTGAGCAATAAAAGGGAACTATTGGTCCTTTAACCCGCCGTTGGTGACGCATTGGTCTGAGAGACCGGGTGTTTAATAAAAGTGGTATAACTTTTTGACCCGTTATTGTTGGGTGTTGCGATTTTGAGTAGCTGCCTCATTTCATTTCCTCCACCGTTAGTCCTCTCCGCGACACCGCAACGGCTGCAAGTTCCAGAGTTCTAGCCTCAACCCGGTCCCTGAGACCGGCGTCACCAATTACGTAAGTAAATTATTCAAAGTTGAATTAACATAATTTAAAAAAAAATGAAAATTTAGTATAAGTAACTGCTACATTTACTCTTTTTTACATTATAGTATCTATATATATTGTCACAAGTGCAAGAAATACTTGTTCCTTGAGCACGTAGTGCCTTGTTGTAGTACTTGTTTGACGGTACAGAAGAGTAATTTTATGAGGGGTTATTTTTTATTTTATTTTAGAAGAGTATCTGTTTTTCTTTTTTTTTAATTAGTTTGTAATGTCATAAGACTGACAAAGGCTGATTTAATGCTTATATGATTATATTTGTTATTATTTTTCAATTTTATAAAACTATAAAAAAATACATGTTGATTTCTAGTGTTGTAAGTATGACTGATTAATAGATAATAAACGAGTTGTGATTCATAAAATATTTATGTTTTATTGCTATATATACATGCAAAATTAAAACGAAACTAACTAAACGTCATATATACTATTAATTATTGGGAAAGTCTAAGGTCGAAAAACCTGGACCGTGAGACCGGCGTCACCAACGATGTAAGTGAAATTGACGTCACCAACGGCGGGTTAAATACACTACATTCATCCCTTACCTTTGACTAAAACGCAAATCTTGCAAGAAATTCGAGCAATATCCCTGCCATGTGTTGTCAAACATGCAATATAAGATGTATTGCAACATCTTACGGCGTCTCGTAAAGCTCTGAGGGTCACGTAAAGGGAAGGATACATGGAGTGTTTTTTAGCAATCATTGCTAGGCAAAAGCTCGTGGCTAAATAATAGCAGCCGCTCGGGTTGATCTTTAGGTTAAGCTGCGCTTGCCTAGGTTGGTCTGTGGATGGGTGACCACCCGTTACATACCGAGTTTCCCGGCTGTCATTTGTAGATCTTTGACAGTCGTTACAGGTAGTCAGTGTTCCGAAAGTCTGAGAACCAGTCTTACCAAGGGGTATCGCATTACCTAGTACTAACTGGGTTGTGGAGGTAAGATAGGCAGTCGCTTCATGCAAAATACTGATATTCAGCTGCATCCGGTTAAACTGGAAGCCGACCCTAACATAGTTGGGAAAAGGCTAGGCAGATGATGATGCTAGGCTGCAATGAGTGGAAGGATGGTCATATTTTCTAAAGTACTTTGGATGTATTTTGTAGTCTTATTAATTGGTTCTGGATGTCAGAGGGGAGGGGGAAATGATAAACAGTGTGTCCAGTCATGGACTATGTACTTTTATATTAAACATTATTGTACTCGAATTGGTTGATTCGCATAATTTTTATTTTCTCACAAAAAGTTCTCAAAAATGACGTTGATTTGCATATTTTCTTTTGGAATTTAATTTTATTTCCTAAATTTACGAAAATATAAGCCCATCATTTCGTGATTTCAACCATAGACAATATTGTTGCCCTCTGAATAAGTTTATTTTTCAACCAAAACTTTGAGAGATATGATTTGGTTTTTGTACACGCTTAGAGAATAATCTCAAAATGGCTGCCAAACAGTGGGGAAGTGAATTAGACCATTTTTTTTTCTCTTTTAATAAACATTGCCCCCCACACTAGGATTTTCTCCTGCATCGTGGGTGCGTTTACAAACATTTAAAATCACGTACACAAACAGCCAGACCCGGAACAAATATCTGTAGGACATACAAATATTTGTTCCGTGCGGGGATCGAACCCGCGACAGGCAGCGCAGCAGTCGATTGCTCAACCACTGCGCCAACCGTGTTGTCGAAAAATTGTGTAGTGTATTAAAACACTTGTTACAAACGCATCTAGAATCGCTAGTCAAAGATAGGACACATTGTTTATATCCAATTGAATGAATTCCATGGTGCTCCACGGTTTCAGGTAACATTAGTTTCATATTAGCAGTAAACAACAGTTTTATTACGAAGTCAAGACATTTGACAATACAGAAGTTGATTATTCGTATTTAGCAGTCCCTACCAACTGCCGGGTTGCAGGTTTTGCTGATGTTGCAGGTTGTTGAAAATAGATACAGGCCGCCCCAGAAGGTAATTGATGATTTCCTCCCATCCACAAAAAAAAACAGTCTCTACCAGTCATTTTTAAAATGTAAAGACGAAAATACGACGAAACGCCAATGGTATATCGCCCAAGTAATTTAAGTTGCCCGTGTACCCGCACCTTAAGGTTAACCTAAGGGATATATTTCACTTGGAATGTCTCGCTATAGTGACGTCCAACTCGTAAAGTCGTCGCGAATAGACTGTTAGACAAGATTCTCTTCATTTGTACGTATAAATTATTTCAATGTCATGTATAAGGGTTGTTGAACTTAGCCTTAAATTATTGATTGGGTAAAGTCACGGTTTGTTAGTCCCGATTCTTAAATGTATGGATTCGGATCTGATGGAGCGAGCAGAAGTGCTTTGAAGCGCGAAGGGACTGTCTAGATGAGCGTTACCCATAATTCACATAACTCAAAATTTATTGAGTAATTTATAACCACCAATAGTATATTTATATTTGATAGCTTTTGCCCACGGCTTCGCTCACGTTAAATTCGTGGTAATACAGTTCCCCTTTCCTGATTTGCAGGTACCGGCTACCTGTAGTTTTTGCCCTTGCCCCATATTTATTGTAATAGCAAAGCTAAGTTTTCCCTATTTCTCCCACATTTTTCACTTTTTTTATAAAATAAAGTAGCCTATGTCTGTCTCCAGGGTCCCGACCAGCTCTGTTTATAATATAAGTAAGGATGGTACGGCTGGCGCAGTGGCTGAGCGATCGACTGTTGCGCTGCGTGTAGCAGGTTAGATGCCCACGCGGAAAATATATTTGTATGAACTACAGGTAGTTGTTTCGGGTTTGGCTGTTTGTGTATGTAAGTTTAAATATTTGTAAGCGTCTTTTTTTTTCGGGTGGGAAATCATCAAATAACTTCCCCAGCTCTGGGCGGAGCGGGGGGGCATGTCAGACTTGTACTGACTAAAACCCACCCATGTTCCTTCTATTGCCCTTTACGTTCCGGAGCCGCGGTATCTGTTTCGAACAACCCGAAACCCCGGCAGGCGGAGGCTCTGGCAAGCCCCTCTGCTTTGCTGACATCTCACTGTGGCGCGCGTGAAACACGAACGCGCCGTCGACACGGCCTGTCGTCAATTAGACGGACGGACGGTGAGCTACCCATTGCTCACCGTCCACTGGCCCGCATCTACGGTGGCCGGGAGTCTTCTCGCGGCGCCCGGGGCGTCTCTCGCGGCGCCCGGGGCGTCTCTCGCGGCGGCTGGGTTGGTTTGAGGATAAAACGCCTTGCTTTATTTTGTGGCGGATTGTGTCACAACACTAGTTTTATATTTGTGGCGGATTGTGTCACAACACTAGTTTTATATTAGATTATCTGTGCGGCGGATATAGCGCCATTACACTTGCTCAACACACGCGTTCCGGGCCTGATGTGTCGGTCTATGCAAAAAGCTATTGTAAACTTATAATTATGAATATACATTTAGTCCTCTGGTGTCTTTGACTTTCAATCAAGACAGTGGGTCTCAAGATACGACCCATACCCCAAATTGGTGACCCCGACGTGATGCAAACACGAAACCGGTAAGCAGCAGTACACCACGTGGAACCGGACTTCTGCAGCGAGCCACGCTATGATCTTCAGCCTGTTCCATCGAACGACGCCGCAACGTTCCCAGGCTGGTTTTACGTCTAACCGCCGGGAAAATCGTGAAAGTCGTCGAAAGATACCTACCGGCTCAACCCGGCGCGCCACGTGCTCCTCTTCGTGAGTTGGAAATTGGAAAGTGCATCGGCAGATTGCAGCGTGTTTTGGGTTCCTAGTGCATCACTGAAGAACAGTGTTTACCATCATACAAATCGCTGTAGGATTTCGTGAATGTTAAAATTTTAAACGCTCCGAGGTCAACGACCCAGAATCCCATCGTGCGTGAGTTGCGCATGCGCCACCTATCGGGGAGTAGCGAGACTACCCACTGACCTAATAGCTGAAACGTCACTGGCTGGCATTGCATCGCGGATTCGCGGAAAAGCTTCTGAAGTAACCAGTGCCTGCATGTTGCTACAAATACCGCTGTACATAAACAATTTGTGGAGTATTGGTTCTAAGCTAATTCATAACCAGGTGTTGGTATGTGTTCTAACATAAGTTTGTTTTGTTTACATATTTTCAATTACCTTTTACTGCATGTGTTTGGCTACTAGCTATGACTTGTTTATTCAGTCATTAGCGCACAAGGCATTGCACTCTATTGCAACAAGTTTGGTAACGTTTAAGTGTTTTATAATTATTATTTGTTTACATATTTATGTGGTAAAAAACCTGTTAGTTTAAGTTGCCTGTACTAGTTTTAAGTGACCTGACTGAGTGGCAACTGCAACTATTAATTGAACATATTTCATAATTAATCATTATAAATTCAGTCCTTAGTTTACAAGATGGAGAATCAACAAATTGAGGAGAGACTCAATCAAATTTTGGCGAACAATGAAAAACTGATTCAACAGAATGCGGACTTGCAGGCGCAACTAAACACTAATAGTGTTCAAAACCCTGCAGCATATGCAGTCCGCCCTAAACTGCCAGCTTTTTGGCAGGAGCATCCCGCTGGGTGGTTTGCTCACCTTGAATCACAATTTGTACTGTGTCAGATTACCGTTGATGAAACTAAGTATAACTATGTTGTTTCACAGTTCGACTCCAGGATCTCACACGAGGTCGAAGACCTTGTGACCAACCCACCTGCTAAAGGTGGCCGGTATGAGTGGATCAAAACAGAGGTCATCAAACGATTTTCCACCTCCGAGTCTCAAAAGGTCAGACAACTGTTATCAGGTGAGGAACTTGGTGACCGAAAGCCAACCCAGTTTCTTCGTCACCGTCGTCGTCGTCGTTAAGTCTCTGGCTGGGAAAACCTTCACAGATGACAAAATTATCAGAGAACTGTGGCTCCAGCGCCTGCCCAAAAATGTGCAAGCCGTTTTGACTGCGCAAGGGGATCTCACATTAGACAAAGTTGCTGTTGGCTGATAAAATTTTAAAAGTCAACCCCGTCTCTGTACATGCTATTTCTCAGGTTCCACCTAGTGCCCCTGATCTTGCTGCCATAACAGTGCAGATTCAAGAGCTTACACGTCAGGTGGCCACTTTAACAGCAGGGCACTCCAATTCTAGATATCGTTCTAGTTCCAGGTCGCAATCAAAACCTAGGTCCAGATCTGCATCCCAGGTGGCCCGACAGCCTATTTGTTGGTACCACCAAAAATTCGGTGCTAAGGCGAGACCAGGCAAATGTAACAAACCATGTTCTTGGGCGGAAAACCAACAGAGCAATCCGTAACAGCGGCGACTGATTGTTTTGCTAGTAGCCGCTTATTTGTAGTAGATAAAGAGACTAAATTCCGATTTTTGTTAGATACAGGATCTGACATTTGCTGTTTTCCTAAAAAACTGTTAGGTAACAAAGTAGCAGATGCTAACTACAACTTGTGTGCTGCAAATGGCAGTTCCATTAAAACTTATGGCTGTCACACATTCACACTAAATCTTGGACTCCGCCGTGCATTTAAATGGAACTTCATCATAGCTGATGTTGATACTGCCATAATTGGTGCAGATTTCATGGCTTTCTACAACCTACTTCCGGACTGCAAAAACAAAATATTACGCTGTGGAGTTACTGGTCTTACTGCTCCAGCCTCCATAGCGAAATTTTATCAGCTTAGTGTAAAAACTGTTGAAATTGAAAATTCAGAATTTCATAAAATCTTGTCTCAATTTCCAGTGATCACGAGACCCCCTGGCATCCAGCGCGAGGTGAAGCACAACACAGTGCATTACATCAAGACGACCGACGGCCCAACAGTGGTGTCACGGCCGCGCCGCCTCGCGCCGGACAAACTGCGCGCCGCGCAGAAGGAGTTCGCGGAAATGGTGCAAGCCGGTACCGCGCGCCCCTCTAAGAGTCCGTGGTCCTCGCCACTGCATCTAGCGCAGAAGAAAGACTCTTCATGGCGCCCCTGCGGCGACTATAGAACGCTGAATGCCCGTACTGTACCAGACAGATATCCCGTGCGCCATATAGGAGATTTTGGTCATGCTCTCGCTGGTTCCACTATTTTTAGTACTATTGATTTAGTCAAAGCTTATCAACAGATACCAGTGGAGCCAGCTGATGTTTGCAAAACTGCCATTACAACACCATTTGGTTTGTTTGAATTCCCTTATATGACGTTCGGTCTCAAGAATGCTGGACAAACCTTCCAGCGTTTCATGGATGAAATTGTCTGGGGCTTGGATTTTTGTTTTCCATATGTGGACGATAACCTTATATTTTCCAAGGATGCTACGGAGCATTGTAAGTTACAATTAAAAAACGTTCAAAGAGAGTGCGTAGGTGGTTACAATTTGTAACCACCTACGCACTCTCTTTGAACGTTTGGCTAACTATGGGGTAGTGGTCAACCCTACAAAGTGTGTGTTAGGTGCACCTGAGGTCATTTTCCTCGGGTATAAAGTCTCCAAGGAAGGCATAAGCCCCCCGGAAGAAAAAGTCCAAGCCTTAAAAGATTTCCCTTTGCCTAAAACAGCTCAAGGTCTCCGCAGGTTCTTAGGCATGATAAATTACTACCGACAGTTCCTGCCCAATGCTGCCGAGACTCAAGCCCCACTCATTGACTTCCTTACGGCGACGAAGCTCAAGGGAGCCAAGCCTATGCCCTGGAACCCTGAACTGGAGCACGCCTTCCAGGCGTGCAAGGACAGCCTCTCGCATGTCACCAGATTAGCACATCCTGTACCTAACGCCCAGTTGGCGTTGTACACAGATGCCTCTGGCACTCAGGTGGGTGCGTGCTTGCAGCAGCAAACTGACCAGGGCGAGCAACCACTTGCTTTCTTCAGCAAGAAACTTACGGCGAGTCAGTCAGTGTGGCCAGCTTATTACAGGGAACTGCTGGCAGTATATTCGGCGGTGCAGCATTTCCGACATATATTAGAGGCGCAACACGCCACAATATATACGGATCACAAACCTTTATTATATGCGTTCAAGCAACGTAGAGAAAAACTGCCACCCAGCCAACTAAACCAGCTCACCTTTATCTCCCAATTCACTACCGACATACGGCACGTCAAGGGAGATGACAACGTCGTCGCTGACACGATGTCTCGCATTGAGGCCGTCTCACTCGATTACGACTATTCCGCGTTGGCTCGAGAACAAGAAGCCGACGACGAGCTTAAAACTTTGTCCGACTCGTCTCTCAATATACAACGCACATTAATTCCAGGCACGGACATCACCATCCAGTGTGACGTCTCAATAGGCAAACCGCGGCCCTACCTGCCATCACCGCTGCGCCGCGCCGTGTTCGACGGTCTGCATGCACTCAGTCATCCCGGCGGCCGCGCCAGCGCACGCCTCGTGGCACAGCGCTACGTGTGGCCCGGCGTGACGCGTGACTGCCGCGCCTGGGCAAAGGAATGTCTCCACTGCCAGCGCGCCAAAGTGACACGCCACGTGTCCGCGCCGCTTGTAAGCTTCGCCTCACCATCATCTAGGTTCCGTCATGTCCATTTAGATATAATCGGCCCTATGCCAACATCAAGGGGTTACTCGTATTGCCTAACGGCGATCGACCGTTTTTCTCGATGGCCCGAGGCCTGGCCAATGGTTTCGATAACCGCCGAGGAGGTGGCCGATCGGTTCGTAGACGGTTGGATTGCACGCTTCGGCGTTCCTACCACGGTCACTACTGACCAAGGCCGCCAGTTTGAGTCCGACCTATTCAAACGGCTCATGAAACAGACAATTGAAAGCCGCTCTCATGTGACACAGCGACACCTGGCACCGAGCTCTACCGGTCGTGCTTCTTGGCATTCGATCCGCCTTAAAGGAGGATCTTAAGAGCTCGCCGGCCGAGCTCGTTTATGGGGAGCCGCTGCGCCTACCGGGAGAGTTCCTGGTATCCAGCACCTCCTATACCAGCGACAACGTCAACGACTTCGTGACGGTCTTGCGCGCGAAGATGGCGAACCTCCGTCCGATACCGGCGTCGCGACACACGCGGCCGGCGTCCTTTATTTTTAAGGATCTCCAGGATGCCTCCCATGTCCTCCTCCGGGACGACACCGTTCGCCGGTCGTTGCAGCCGCCCTATACTGGTCCTTACAAGGTAATGTCACGGACCGACAAATTAATTGACATTAACATTGCAGGTAAACGTGTGACGGTGACTATTGACCGCGTGAAGCCTGCATACATTGCTCCTGACCCAGAGAGCGACCTTTCCCGGGCGACTGCCCCGCAACAGCATGCGGCGCCCGCGCTTTCCTCGCACGCGCCTTTCGCGGCCGCACAGTCGCCTGTGCCTTCTGTTTCAGAACAACCAGTTACCACCCGGTCAGGTCGCACCGTTAGATTTAAGAATAGATTAGATCTTTAGCTTAAGTTTTTTTTTTATACCGATTGTGTTGTCTACCATATTATTATGTATATTTTCGTCTTTGTTTTTCTGCATCATGTTTATAAATAACTTGTTATTTTCTCCGTAGGGGGGTGGTTGTGGCGGATTGTGTCACAACACTAGTTTTATATTAGATTATCTGTGCGGCGGATATAGCGCCATTACACTTGCTCAACACACGCGTGCCGGGCCTGATGGGTCGGTCTATGCAAAAAGCTATTGTAAACTTATAATTATGAATATACATTTAGTCCTCTGGTGTCTTTGACTTTCAATCAAGACAGTGGGTCTCAAGATACGACCCATACCCCAAAATTTATTGTATTGGCAAAGCTAAGTTTTTCTTTTTCTTCCCTCTTTCTCCCTCATTTCTGACTTTTTTTTTAAAGAAATTAGCCTATGTCCGTCTTCAGGTTCTCAACTATCTCTGTACCAAAATTTATCAGACTCAGTTTACCCATTTAGGCGTGAGGACGTAACAAACAAACTCATTTTCGCTTTTATAATATTAGTAAGGATGGCACGGTTGGCGCAGTGGCTGTGTGATCGACTGCTGCGCTGTGTGAAGCGGGCTCGCCGCTAAAGCGAAAAATATATTTGTATGAACTACAGATTTCGGGTTTGGCTGTTTGTGTATGTAAGTTTAATATTTGTAAACGCACCCACGATACAGCAGAAAAAAGAAATTAATAAGTAAACTGTGAATATTTTTAAACGTTTTGTTTTGTCAGGTTTTATTTAGTTACTGTTTTAGGTACAATGTTTATTTAATAGGTATCAATTATATTGAAATAATTGAAATGGCGTACGTTCGCGAATTCAGTAAATAAATACGTAGGTACCTATGTTATTTACTGTACGTATTTTGTTTTGCCACCATTCGCAAAGCAAAGTATAATAGTGTCCATTTTCTGACACAAACTGTTTCAATAAATTCTTCTACATCAGCTTAATATTTTACATTATATTTGTAGCTGGTAGTTAAACCAAAACAACTCAATTTTTCATTATACACTTTCTGGAATATGCAATTTTCAAATTGGCATGCATTTTTATTTCTTTGAAAGTTACTTTTTCATAAACGAAAAACGTGGTAAAAGATTAAACTTTTATATTTGCTCACACAATTGCCACAAACTAATGTTCGAAAAATATATTAAAATTTCAATATTCTAAGAACGCATCTCAAAGTTGTACCAATGAACTCATTCAAATGTAGAAAATTGAAAGTACTTTTTGTTTTTTTTTATTTTCTGGATTCTTGGTTGCCAGACTTTTACATTTAAAACCTTAAAAACCTCAAGGGAAATGTATCTGCGTTTGGTGATTAAAAAAGTAAAATTCAAACCAAAAAATTGCAGCGAAAGAAGGCTTCGTCTGAGAATATTATGGTTTTTTGAACAAAGAAGAGACGTGTAATGAGACAAATTGAAACAAAGGTTCTTTTTGTCTATTTTTTTAAGATTATTATTTTGTGGGAGTATTAGATATTTTTGTTCAAGCCAAATATCCTAGAGAGCTTATAAAATTGGAGTATTATATTTACTCTGTTATTACTCGGCACACCAGTTCCGATGGATGATCCAGATATTGAAATAACGGAGTTAATTAAACGAAAGTTAAGATAAAACCAGAGACATCCGCACTGAAGAAATGTATAGTGTATTTATCCTTACTGATATTATAAAAGCGAAAGTGAGTTTGTTTGTTTGCTACGTCTTTACGCCTAAATGGCTAAACCGATTGTGATTTTGGTACAGAGATAGTTGGAACCCATAAAAGGGAAAACTTAGCTTTGCTATTACAATAAATAAGGCGCAAGGGCAAAAACTACAGGTAGCTATAAATCAGGGAAGGGGAACTGTGTTACCCCGAATTTAACGAGAGCGAAGCCGCGGTCAAAAGCTAGTACATATAAAACAAAAAAAAACATTTTTTTCCCCTTTTTAAAATTAATATAGAATATTAGACTTAAGCCACCGTAAACGGTACCGTCTAACTAATCCGGCACGTCACAGCTACTAGTCGATTCGGTACATATATCTATCCGTTGCATGTGGTCACACCGCATACCACTACACGCTCAGTGGACTGTGTCTATTAATTCAGATATCGGAACAGAGCGGTGTTATTGCGTCCTAGGTGGGGTATTGTTAGTTATACAACCCGGTCACATTATCTCGAGACCTGGCGTCAGGCGCTCTGTTATGGTGCGAAAAAAATCAAGCATCCTCTAGTAGGATATTATTATAAACAATAAGATTTCCAACAAAACAAATATTGTGTTAATTAATTTAATGTAGGTAATATTATTATTATGATGATGTTCGCATTCCAGCGAGGTCTAGAGATAATGTGACCGGGTTGTAGCTGTTGATAGCCATGTATTTTGGAGTCACAAGTGTTGGTTATAAGCAGTGACAGCCTAGCGGCACAGAATAAGATTGCTTCTAGCGATAAGACTGCGAATTGTTTGGCGACACGGTTGGCGCAGTGGCTGAGTGATCGATTGCTGCGCTATGTGTCGTGGGTTAGATCCCCGCACGGAACAAATATTTGTATGGCCTACGGATAGTTGTTCCGGGTCTCGCTGTTTGTGTGTGTGAATTAAAATGTTTGTAAACGCACCCACGATACAGGAGAAACTACTAGTAAGGGACAACGTTAAAAGAATAGCGAAATTCATACACGTAACCACCATAAAAAAGTTAAGTTCGAGTCGGACTCGCACACCTAGGGTTCCGTACAAAATTTCCACATAAACGGCCATATTTTGGACTTCTACTAAGTGTTACGCACATAGTCAAAAGCTAGGGGGTTGAATTTTTCACAGCTCCAAGGGACTACAGATTTCAGCATATAGTTTTTTTTGCCAGACAGATAGACAAACGGACAACAGACTGATCCTACAAGGGGTTTTGTTTTTCCTTTTGAGGTACAGAACCCTATAAATTCGGCCATGTACGAGTCGCACTAAGGATTCTGTACAAACTTACGACATAAATGGTCATATATTTTAAGTGCAGAGGATTGATTTTTAACAGCTTTGAGAAAATTGAGTATTTTGATTTTAATTTCAGCGTGATTATTCCATGCGTCCGAGAGAAAGGGTCTTGACAGAAGGACGGATGGACAACATAAAGTGATCCGTAGGTAGTAGGTTTTAACCTCCTTTTTTGGTATTATTTGTCGTGGCGTTGAAATTCCAGATTTGTGAGTTGAGCTACACGATAACTGACAAATGCTTACACTGATTGGACGTGGACAGGTCCACTTAATCTGTGTGGTGCTTTCTTAAATAGACCATTTCAGACACTAGTCTGCATAGTCCTCAAGTTAGTTGACCAAAATTTTTGTCTGAACCTAAAAAGGGACTACGACCTCTGAGTTTGTTTCGGCTGATTCTTCTTACAGTAGTCGGGCAAGAAACATCAGCTTTATCTAGTTTAAAAAAACGACGTATAAAAGTGTCTGTAAAAACCTAACTTAAACACGATGAAATACCTATTTTAATGTACTAGCTTTTGCCTGCGGCTTCGTTCGCGTTAAATTCGGGGTAACACAGTTCCCCTTTCCTGATTTGCAGGTACCTGCTACTTGTAGTTTTTGCCCTTACGGCTTATTTATTGTAATAGCAAAGCTAAGTTTTCAATATTTCTTACCTCTTTCTCACTCATATCTCAACTTTAAAAAAAAAGCAGCCTTTTTCCGTCTCCAGGGGGAACTATCTTTGAGCCAAAATTCATCAAAAAACAAACTCACTTTCGCTTTTATAATATTAGTAAGTAATGTATTACGGGCTATATAGTCGTATAAAAACTATCAAAAAACTACCCAATCATTCAACACCTACTTTTACCATCATAACTTTTCTGCTCCATATCAGATATCATTCTTTCTGAATGGGAATTGTTCGTAAATGACACTATGATTAGGTACTCCGCCATTGTTAAAAGAAATTCTCTTGACTGTAACAAGAATTCATTTGTAATAGAAAATGATTTCGCTTGAATACCGTTTTGTAGGCAACAAAAGGATTGCCTTAAATGTAAAGAACAAAGGAACAGTAATTATGAGTAAGTCCTAGAATTTTAAAGGGATTTCATAGTTTGTTTTCGCGTTGTGGGAATACTAATTATATTGTTGGATTCGTGCTTGAATAACAGTTGAAAGAAAATTTATTTTCTATACATTTCCTCGAAAACTGGCTCTCCTCTACCACGGATAACTATAACCAATTGTTCAAATCCCTATAGTCGGCGGTGTTTTTTTTTAGTGCAAAGGATCAAGGTCAATTTGTTCACCAGCAGATGATAAAAATCGAACACGGGGAAAAGCGCGCGAATTCAAAATGGCGGGCAAAACCTAAACTCGCACATTTTCGACGCAACGCTAACGTCGGCACTACGCACAAAGTCACCAGTTGTAAATCACAAATGATTTATTTCTGCATAAATTACCCCTTAGGTAACAAAATCGTGTTAAATGAAATATGCCGTGATAAGAGGCAATAGTACTTGAGTTATTATTAAGAGCTAACTGACCTACAATTTTTAATTAACTACTCATGTAGTTTGTTGTTTTAGAATATTGTAATTTGACGCACTTTAGTCACGCCTCGAGTGTTTTGTTTTTCGTTGAATTTTGACCAGAAACATGAGTTTGACGATCGACCACAACCAAGTTAATTAGTACACCGAATATGAGAACTAGGAATAAGATCATTTATATCGTTTATTTATTTATTCACAAATATTTTTACATACTTATTGAAAAATAAATAAAACATTTAAAAATCCAAAAAATGGAGCCCACCGGTATCGGGAACAGGATCCACAGGTTAGGACTCCAGAGAAAGTAACCTCGTAACAATACGAGCTTTCTGTATCAAGCCCTTGATCCAGCTGCCTAGCGAGAACCATTTATTTTGTTACTCTGGTTAATTAAGTTTCGGAAGTAAGTACCTGCAAAACAACGATTTGATTGGAGTCACAGGGTGTGTATGCCTTAACTAAAGAAGATAAAAAAAGAATTGGACATGGAATAGAAAACATTTATGTATCGCAAAGATATGGTGTATTCAAAACAAAAAAAAAACATACAAAGCAAGCAGCGTCAGATTTATCGCTGTTATGTTAAGTTAATATTGCTGAAAGGCAAAAAGAAAAAAACTTGAGAGGTGTCAAGGGACACTTGTATGGAACGAAGTTATTATTTATTATGTACAAAAAACCTCCATACACTCAACAAAAATAATCTTCGCGACACCACATTGATCAAATCGAAATAGAAAGACGAAACGAAAATAACTGGCTTGCTTTCTATGAGAGGGAAAAAGACAGACAGAGAAACACGCACACGCCGCACGGCGTACAACTATAGCAAAAAGTGTCGTTACCACATTTGGTCTTAATTCTTTAGCTCCCTTTCGCAACGCGCGGTAAGGAACTTCGTTCCAATAACTAATATCGTTGCACTGATCATTTAGATATAGGTGTAAAAACAGGAAGGAAGGTTAGACTGAAAGCCAACCCCGCCATAGTTAGGAAGAGGCTAGGCAGATAATGACGATGGTTTAGCCACCTCAACGTTAAAAACTAAGTAAATGAACTGGAACTTCAAATTCATTCACTTGGTTATGAATATTTGAATTTAGGACACTATTAACATAATCAGTTCAGTTCAGTATCAGAAAAGTAACCAAAAAACAACACCGAAAACCACTTTTATTCCAAAAATATAAACAGCGTCAACATTTTATTAAGCAGACAGCGAAAAAATATCCACTAACAAGGGATACCCGTTAAAAGCAGAGAAAAAAAACAGGGTAATTTGTACTCCATAAACACAGTCATACAAAAAACAGCCTGTGATTTCAGCCCGAGGACATCAATCCAACTTTTTAAATTAAAGCAAGCAAAGAAATTCAGGATAAACGTGGAATGAAAGAAACACATTCAAGTTTTACTGAACAATTTATGGAATCGCGATTTTTTTTCCAACACTTTCAACATTTGTTTCATTATGGTTCCGTGAGAAACAAATACGGAACCTTTGGTGGAAATACTGTTGCTTGTTTTGTGCTTTAAGATTTTATGTGTATTTATTAAATTTAAGTTTCATGTACGATAGCATATAGGCGGACTTAATGCCAAAAGGCATTCTCTACCAGTCAAACTTTGGGTTAAATACGACAACATTGTGATAGGGTACAAAAATTATATAAAAAAATATAACAATTTGTTTTCGGACACTTAATACTTATACAGATGCTCATACAATGTGTCCGGTCACAGACTAGCGATATTCTATGTGCTTATATAACAAACATTCTAGTACTCAAAATTATTGATTTAAAAAACTCCTTTTTTCACAAAATAGTTTACAAAAGTTTCATTGATTTGCAAATTTTTTTGGACTTTAATTTTGTTTTCTAAAGTTACGAAAATGTAAGCTCATCCTTTCTCAACTTAAATGGTAGACAATATTGTTGCCCTCTGAATAAACCTATTTTCGTCTTAGTAAGACTAAAACTTTGAGAGCTATGATTATTTTTTTACACGCAAAGAGAATATCTCAAAATGGCTCCCAAAAGGAAAGTGAATTAGACCCAAGTGTGTTTCGTAATAGTATTTTAAAACACTCATTACATAAGTATCTAGAATATCGCTAGTCTATGACCGGAGACATTGTATATATTACTAGCTTTTGCCCGCGGCTTCGCCCGCGTTAAATTCGGGTAACACAATTCCCCTTGTGCCTTATTGATTTGTAATAGCAACGCTAAGTTTTCCCTTTTCTTCCCTTTTTCTCCCTCACATCCCCCTTTAAAAAAAAAAAAAGCCTATGTCCGTCTCCTGGTTCCCAACTATCTCTGTACTAAAATTCATCAAAATCGGTTTACCCATTAAAGCGTACAGAGGTAGATCTGAGAGCGGCGGTGGGTAGGCTGAAAGCCAAAAACACCGCCCCGGGACCCGATGGCTTGCATGGCAAAGCCTGGGTCCTGGCCCTGGAGGCTCTCGGGCCCCGACTACTAGGGCTCCTAAGCGCGTGCTTGGAGAGAGGCCAGTTCCCACTTCGGTGGAAGACGGGGAAACTGGTCCTCATACAGAAGCCGGGGCGCCCTGCGGACTCTCCGTCCGCATTCCGGCCCATTGTGCTGCTCGACGAGGTGGGCAAGCTCTTTGAAAGAGTAATTGCAAACCGCCTCGTCGGGCACCTTGTGGGGACGGGGCCGGATCTTGCGGAACACCAGTATGGTTTCCGCAAGGGGCGCTCTACGGTGGATGCCATCATGCGCGTGAGAGCCCTCACGACGGGGGCTGCAGTGTCCAGGGGTGGGGTTGTCGTGGCGGTGTCTCTCGACATCGCCAACGCGTTTAACACCATGCCTTGGGGCTGCATCAGGGAGGCACTCCAATACCACCGGATGCCGACCTATCTTCGTCGTGTGGTCGGGGCATATCTGACGGACAGGGCCGTCATATACCCCGGTCGCTCTGGAGAGTGGAACCGGCGAGAGATGTCGTGCGGTGTTCCACAGGGATCGGTCTTGGGGCCGCTCCTGTGGGACATCGGTTACGACCTCCCCAGCGGCGTCAGTGTAGTTTGCTACGCTGACGACACGCTCGTCCTGGCTCAGGGGGGGTCGCACCAGGCGGCGGCCGACAATATGACACGCGGGGTTGCGATAGTCGCGGAGAGGATCCGGCTACTGGGTCTCGAGGTGGCCTTGCACAAATCCGAGGCCATGGTTTTTCATGGCCGCGGAAACACGCCACCGTCGGGATCCCAGTTGACGGTAGGAGGGGTTCGCATCGGCGTCGGGTCGACGATGAAGTACCTGGGAATCGTCCTCGACAGCCGGTGGAACTTCGTCGAACACTTTCGACGTTTGGCTCCCAAACTCGAGCGGACGGGGGCTGCTTTCAAGCGGCTCCTGCCCAATCTGAGGGGGCCAAACGCCTCCTGCCGTAGGCTCTATGCCGGAGTCGTGCGGTCCATGGCCCTTTACGGGGCCCCGGTATGGGCGCGTTCTTTAGGGCGGCGCGCCGCCCACTACCTGAACGCGCCCCAAAAGGTGGTGGCCATACGGCTTGTCCGGGGCTACCGCACGATCTCCGGCGAGGCAGCAAGCCTCCTTGCCGGACTGCCACCGTGGGATCTGGAGGCGATAGTCCTCGCGCGCCTGTTTGAGTGGCGCGCGGAGGCACTACACCGGGGGGAAAACCCGCTGCCACGGCAAGTTGCCGCTCGGCGGGCAGACCTCCGGTGCGATCTCATGGTGGCATGGAGAGAGCGACTGTCGCAACCCCGTGCAGGGCACGCCACAATAGCGGCGGTAAGTCCCCTCTTTGAGGAGTGGCTGGAGAGGCGTCATGGCGTCCTCACCTACCGCCTGACGCAGGTCCTCACCGGACACGGAAGTTTCGGGAGGTTCCTGCACATCATCGGGCGGGAGGAAGCGCCCGGGTGTCACCATTGTGACGATCGCCCGGAGGACACGGTGGAGCACACAGTGGCGGTCTGCCCAGCTTGGGCGGAGCACCGCCGTGCCCTCGTGGAGGCGATCGGCGGCGGCGATCTCTCGCGTCCGGCCCTGGTTCAGGCCATGGTCCGGAGCGAGAGGGAATGGGAAGCGGTCACCACCTTCTGCGAAGCAGTAATGCTAGCAAAGGAGGTGGCCGGGCGTTTGAGGGAGAGAACATCTGCCCAACCCAGCCGCCGCGGGAGACGCCCAGGGCGCCGGGCGCCGCGAGACGACTTCCGGCCACCGTAGATGCGGGCCTGTGGACGGTGAGCAATGGGTAGCTCACCGTCCGTCCGTCGATTGACGACAGGCCGTGTCGACGGCGCGTTCGTGTTTCACGCGCGCCTCAAAGAGAGTCAGCAAAGCAGAGGGGCTTGCCAGAGCCTCCGCCTGCCGGGGTTGCGGGTTGTTCGAAAGAGATACCGCGGCCCCGGAACGTAAAGGGCAATAGAAGGAACATGGGTGGGTTTTAGTCAGTACAAGTCTGACATGCCCCCCCGCTCCACCCAGAGCGGGGGAAGTCATTGGATGATTTCCCACCCGAAAAAAAAAAAAAAAGCGTACAGAGGTAAGAAACAAACAAACAAACTCACTTTCGCTTTTATAATATTATAGTAAGGATTATGCTCGCCGTTCGGGTTGATACTGAGGAAAAGCTGCGCTTGCCTAGTTTTTTCCGTGGACAGGTGACACCCATTACATACCAAGTTTACTCCTTGCCTCAGAACGTACGTTAAGCCGTTTATACTGGCTGTAGTTTGTAGATCTTTGACAGTTGTTACAGGTAGCCAGTGACTAGAAAGTATGACAACCAGTCTTACACAGATGTATCGTATTACCCAAATCTAAACAAGACCTTGCGGGGCGGATAAGCAGATAAGCAGGCGCACTATGTAAATTACTCCTATTTTCTACTAGCTAGCGCCTGCAGCTTCGCCCGCGTGATATAAAAAAAAAGTATCCCATGTGTTATGTAAGACCATAATCTACGTCTGTGATAAGTTTTATTAAGATCCGTTCTGCCATTTTGACGTGAAAGAGTAACAAACATCCATCCATTCTCACAAACATTCGAATCCTTAAAAATAATAATGAAAGCGAACGTGAGTTTATTTGTTTGTTACGTCTTCACGCCTAAATGGCTAAACCGATTTTGATGAATTTTGGTACAGAGATAGTTAGGAACCTGGAAACGGATATAGGAAATTTTTTTTAAAGATTGGGATATGAGGGAGAAAGAGGGAAGAAAAGGGAAAACTTAGCATTGCTATTACAATAAATAGGGCGCAAGGGCAATAACTACTAGTAGCATGTATCTGTAAATCAGAAAAGGGGAACTGTGTTACCCCGAATTTAACGCCAGCGAAGCCGCGGGCAAAAGCTAGTTGAAAAAATAAACTTCATTAACCTAATGTAAAATAATAGAACACAAATGTACAGAACCCTAAGCAATAAACTCGCTTCATTTTTATTCGTACTAGTTCGGGTTAGCAAATTGAGGTTGAGATAATACAGTTACCAAGTTCTTTTTCCTATTCAACTAAATGAGAAAATAGAACGAAACCAACTATTGTTTTAAAACATCAGCTGTAACTAGAGAGACTAAAACATAACTAGAAAAACGTTTTAATTAATAAGAATCCCGATTCAAACGACTCCTGGGTCGGAGAATTTGTTTTTGGGTTTTTTGTAATCTAAATGTTTCAGTAACAGCTACTGAGTCTAGATCGTGTCCGGTTGATAGCAATACGCGTATACCTCTGCTTAACTCTTTGGCGACTTCAGGCGTGATACTAAAAATAACTCACGGTAATCAGTTGGCCCAGCTAGATAGATAGATTGAATATTTTTTTATTATGTACACCATACAAGTAACAAGAATAACACTAAACAACTTATAAATAGGGTGACACAATGGGTCGGTCGGTCTTATCGCTAAAAGCGATCTTTTCAAGACAACCTTTACCTTTACCAGGCTTATTTCTAATTAAAAAATACTTAAATTAAGATTAAAAAATAATATGACTTGGATGGACCATATTCCTAATACCGGTAGGCTACAATTTTTATACATTTAAAAGTTTATTTAAAGAAATAATTAAAAAAAATAAAATTAAATGTGTTAAAATGAATAAACGGAAATAAAATTTTTTAAAATTACCCTGGTTTTTCATTATTAATTACATGTGTAGTAAAGTCTATGAGTTTAATGTGTGTGTACACATGTAGGGACGCACGTGGGCGTTCTCTTGTGGGCGGTCTTACTATTATAAAATAATTAATAAATATATAAAATACTTAAATTAAGATTAAATAAATATTACCCTACCCTATGCCCGCTACCGGTAGGCTACAATTTTTGATACTTTTAAAAGTTTATTTTAAGAAATAATAAAAAAAAATGAATAAACGGAAATAAAAAATTTAAAAGTTACGATGGTTTTTTATTATTAGTCACATGTAAAGTCTATGAGTTTAATGTGTGTGTAAATAATTAAATAAATATATAAAATACTTAAATTAAGATTAAAAGAATATTTATTAAAAAAAATTGCCCTGACTGCCGGGTAGCTTGGATGGACCCTATTTCCGTCACCGGTAGGCTAAAAATTTTTATAGTTTTAAAAGTTTTTTTAAAGAAATAATTAGAAAATGTAAAATTATATGTGTTTAAATGAATAAACGGAAATATACATTTAAAAAACCCTGGTTTTTCATTATTAGTTGCACGAGTAAAAGGTATGGCTTTAATGTGTGTGTAGTGTACTAGTGTGTATGCATGCAGAGACGTGCTCATACACGGTGCTCTTGTGTGCGGTCATGTGTATGTGTGTGTTTTGTTACGATAAAAGTAATACTTCCTCTACTCCACATAAGTGTTCGTCAATATATACTATGTGTATACAAAATATAATGTTTCTTAAACAAAATCCATTTTAACGGATCCGCCAACAAAATTGCAAACAGCCAACAAGCTTTTATCGTTTTCTAAGAGCATTTTCACATTATCCGATAGAATATCAGTCTTTGAAGGCGATTCCAAAATGGCGGTATGTTACACAAAATAACATAACGTGACATCACGTTTGTAGTTCTTGAAGGGTTGGGTAGAAGTGTAGGTACCTAAATTTTAGCAGTTATGTTTAAGTGCCATGTACAGATTCTGACTGGCTGGATAGATATCCAGCCAGTGAGATATCCTATCCTACTAATATTATAAATGCGAATTTTTGTGAAGATGGATGCATGTATGGATGTTTTTACTCTTTCACGATAAAACTACTGAACGGATCTTGATGAAATTTGGCACAGAGGTAGATTATAGTCTGGAATAACACACAGGATACTTTTTTTTCGATATCACGCGGGCGTAACCGCGAGCCGCCAACTAGTTCTTAATAAAAGAACTCAAAAACATTTTTCAGACCTGGGAACCGAATTCAGGACCTGAAGAATGTTGAGTCGTGATGCAACTGTCGCATTCAATAAACTGACGAATGTGGAATACTGGCCAGTGTTACGGCGGACTCTTTAATTTATACACACAATTAATATAAAAAAGAAAGAATAGAAATTAAGTCATGTTTATTTGGTACACGCTACAATTGGAAACAAAAGAAAAAAAGTAAGTATGAAGTGCTAGGTATGCTATGCTTAATTTATTTTTAGTTTACACCTACCACTATTCGTCTCTGCATCATACAAAGGTCGACTAGTAGAAAATGCCTATTGCTTTAAGTCCGCTCTGTAATTTGTACTTAAAGTATTAACTAAATAAATAAAACAGAAAAAACAACTAATCATAACATCTAATATTTCGTGTCCTACGGCTGCGCCACTCTAACAACTCTACTATCTCACATAAATAGTTAAAATCTCCACGTACACAAAAACAAAATCGCATTAACCAGTGTGAAACCACCCTTAAGCTTCTCAAGGAAGTTATCAATAGAGTTGCAATCCAGCCATTTCGAAAGCCATTAAATTATTTCCATCCTGAATGGAGGAAAAACTTAAAATGCTGTTTATCAATCGAGGAAGCTGGAAGCTTATACAACGTTGTTCAATAAACTGCGGACCTGTTGCAACATTGAGCTCGTTTTAAGAGATGGCTTTGTGATTTTGTTTGCGATTGAGGTTCCAGCTTTAGTGGTAGTTATTATAGTGGCTATTGAATATTTTCGCAGATCAAAACATTAATCATTCATTTGAAAAAGATCTTTCTTTTTCTTTCTTTTGTTTTGACTGCAAAGACTTAGATGATTGCGAAAGAGATGTCAGCAAAGCAGAAGGGACTGGTAGAGCCATCGCCTGCCGGGGTAGCGGGGTAGCGGATTGTTCGAAAGAAATACTGCGGCCCCGGAACATAAAGGGCAATACAAGGAACATGGGTGGGTTTTAGTTAGTACAAGTCTGACACTCCCCCAAAAAAAGGACCACAGATAAGTGTATTTCGTTTTAATTCAATAGATGTTTAGCAAACAGATCACGTTAGAAACACCACCCTGCGCTTCATAACTCAAGTAACTGATGTTGGTGCAAAAACAGCCAGGCTGTAGTGGAAGAGTGGAAGCTACGTTGCACGGATACACTAGGAGAAATGGGCATAGATCGCGTCAACGGTGGCAAAGGTAGTGTAACGATATCATCTTAATTACGGGGCTTATATAGCCTGAGATCATACGGTCTAGAGAGGTGTGGAATATGAGAAAGAGAAGGTCTTTGCCCTGCAGGGGAACACGATGTAGGCTAGTATAAACAAAATCACGCACCGAGTGTTCCGTCCCACCCGTCCCTTGCTAGAACCAGCCCGCGATGCTGAGCCAGTAAATTTAAACTAGACCCCAAACAATATCACTCAGATTCAGCCTGTCCCTTTGCTGTCCTCCCTCAGCGACGCCCTTAGCCGAGGCTCGTACCCCACAAGGGTAGCGTGAGTTAACGTGTAGTTGCTTAGTTTGGTTTCGCCCTGGCTGGAGGCCTTAATTTTAAGGCATCCACAGGAAGCGCCTGGTTAAGCAGACGATAACCTTCTAGGTTGAACTGCGAGATGCCATTAAAAAAAAGGGTTCCGTACAAACTTGCGACATAAACGGCCATATCTTATGACTGCGTAGACTAAGAAGGTTAATTTCGCAGCACAAAGGGACCACAGATTTGATATGGTTTGTATTTTAACTCGATACCTCCATGCGTTTCTGAGATAAAGGGTCTTGACAGACAGACAGACGTGGAGGACCATGGAGTTCCTTGCCGGTTCTTCTCTAAAGGAAACGACCAACCCGAACCGTGCACCTTTTCTCGGCGTTTTATAAGTGCCTATGTAGGCCCATGACAAATAAAAATATTTTGGTTTTGATTCGTGTACAATAAACTGATCCAATAAGGGTTTCGTTTTTTTTTCTTTTGAGATACGGAACCACTTTAAATAGCGAATACCACTTCATATCAGCCAATCATTACGGCTGCTCAAAGGCCATATTCATATAGTTATGAGCATGTCCTTTGAGTCGCCGTGATGAGATTAGATAGGATACATTTGCTTTTGTGAGAAACCGATATCATGATAAAAATTGGCCAGTAATACTCCTATCTATATAATTTTGCTCATTCAGAGCATGGCAACAATCAGATAGGTGGTCTGAAGAAGCTATATCAATCCGTATTAATATTATAAATGAGAAAGTGACTCTGTTTGTTTGTATGTTAGTATGTATTATAAATAATTAAATATTGCATTATTAAATATATCAAAAAGAATAAATTGTCTATATGCATTAACCTGTTGACAGATGACAACTGTCATGATATACATTAGTATATAACGGTTATAAATTTTATTTTCTTATTTTTATTAGACTATATTACTTAATAAAAGGTAACAACAGTAAATCATGAAATTGTTAATTATAAGCCTCCACAGATATTAAAAAATAACTTATTTTTTTACAGTTATATTTTTATTATATTATTATTTGCTAATTCTAATTATGATTGTAAATTTTTTAATGTCATGTTTTATGTCCAACGATAACGTGTGGTGTTAACTGATGGTATAAGTTGGTTATAAATAATTCTTACTAATATTATAATTGCGAATGTTTGTGAGGAGGGATGCATGGATATAATGGAAGTTTGTTACTCTGTCAAGTCAAAACGGTTGCACGGATATTGATGAATTTTGGCACAGAGGTAGATTATAGTCTAAAATAACACATAGGATAATTTTATTTCGATGTCACGCGGGTGAAGCCGCGGGCGCCAGCTAGTAAACTATAGATTTAATAAAACTGAAAGTTAAAGTTACGGTTTTTTTTAAATTTTAGCTATAATTTACGTTACTACATGTGAGTTTGAGTACCAACGGTGCCTAATTCGCAAAAAAAAAGATTTGTCTAAAAATGTTGCTTCTGCGCTCGTTCTAGTGCGAAATAAGTCAATACCATATACTTGAGATATTTCATTATTAAAGCAATTCGAAGCGCGATGCTAACGCTTACGAAGTCGCGGGTAACGACTAGTTCAATATAAATTACAGATCAATTTGGAACCAAGCCAAAGAACGCTGACAAGTTAAGCAGAGTGGGCGTATTCTCCGATACTATTTCGTTCACGTTTATGTCAGCATAAAACTAAGGATGTTATGGAGTTCCGGGACTGTATCTAGAAGTTTCGGATATACGAAATAAAAATCATACAAAAACCGAATCCAATGTGAACGTTGCTAATAATTTCGGATAGGGGCGGAGTCTAAATGACACAAAATGTGTAGCTATGATAATTACGCAAGTTACTGATTGTAGTAACAAATGACAACCTAGAAATAAAATCAATTATTATTACCTATTTATATTTTAGTAGCTGCACCCCGCGGTTTTACTCACAAAGACTGGGATACAATATTACACACGAAGCTTCCTTTTGAATCACTCTATCTATTGATAAAAACTGCATTAAAATCGTTTAAGTGGTTTAAAAGATCAAAGCGAACAGACAGTGAAAGCGACTTAATTTTAAACTTTACAAAGATATTCAAAAACCGTAACCGAAACTATCCGAAACTAACAGACGATCCAAAATAATTGAACCAAAATAGTATTATTTCTTTATCCATAACCAGAACCAAAATTGCATATATAACAACCCTACGTAAAACTGGTCCTCTACAGGGCAAAGACCTCGTTCAACGGAGATCGAAGTATGATTGATCAGCATTACCGCTGCTTCGTAGCAGAAATAAGTACAAATAGCTTTTGCCCGCGGCTTTGTTTTTCGGTTGTGGCCATCCCACGGGAACGTGCTGTTTTTTGGAAGCATATTATAAGTGGCTCTCTCCATGTTTCCTCCGTGTAAGCTAAATCTTAAGCTCTTGGTCATGGTTGTCATTTGTAGACCTTTGACAATCGTTACAGGTGTCCCGAAAGTCTGACAAGCAGTCTTACCAAGGAGTATCGTATTATCCAGTACTAACTGAGTTTCGGAAGTCAGATGATTAGGTTGTTTTATTTTAGTTTTTTTTAATCTTAATACTATTTAATAATGTTATTTTTTTTTATTCATTTAAGTATCTAAAATATTGATGTATGCTGTTTCGACTTCCGTACGTTTTACTCATGGGTTGACCACTGAAAACCAGCGCTGTGCTGTGGGCTCCCATGGCACAGCACCATGCTGAGTGGTGACCTACCTGTCGCAGCCACGACGTGCAAGCTTTTTTATTTTATCCCATGTATGTTTCTGTAAATGTTTGTGATGCTTTGAATGTTGTAATTTTTTTTTTATCATTTTATGTGCTCGTCGTTATTTGCGACAAATAAATGTTTTCTTTCTTTCTAGATAGGTAGTCGCTGCATGTAAAATTTTGGTATTCAGCTGCATCCGGTGAGAATTGAAGCCGACGAAAAGGCTAGATATATATGATGATCTATGAATGGCTCTCAGGATTCCATAATATTTAACGGCACGGTTAGAGTAGTGGCTGAGCAATGGGCTGCTGAGCTAAGACTCGCGGGTTATATTCTTGCACTGAACAATTTATTTTTATGACCTACGAGTGTTTTTGGGTCTGGCTGTTTGTTTATGTTATTTTTAAACGCACCCACGATACACGAGAAATTTATACAGTCAGGCAAAGTAAGAAAGAAAAAAACTCTGAAATGCTGTTTATAAAACTTATCGTATTAAAACTGAAAAAAAACCTTTTTTCTTAACAATGTTGTGTCTATGGCTGAGTAAAAGTCAGACAGTCCCCCCCCCCGCTCCATCCAGAGCGAGGGAAGTTACTTGATGATATCCCATCCAAAAAAACCTACGTAGTACACACGACGACAGATCAACCTATACAAAACCAGTTTATGCGGATCTCTCATTGTACTTGAAATCTATGGTGTACGATCCGTTGTTGAGAGAGCAGCATAAACTGGTTTTGTATAGGTTGATGTGTCGTCGTGTGTACCTGCTACCTGTAGTTTTTGCCCTTGCGCTTTAATTATTGTAAAAGCAAAGCCAAGTTTTCCCTTTTCTTCCCTCTTCCCCCCCTTATTTCTTATTAAAAAAAATTGCCTATGGCCGTCTCCAGGGTCCCAACTTTGTCTGTACTAAAATTTTTCAAAATTGTTTTAGCAATTTAGGCGTGAAGACGTAGCAAACAAACTCATTTTCGGTTTTATAATAATAGTAAGGATATTTGAAAGTAAGAAAGTTTTCTTCTTGTCCAGAGAAAAAGCTGTTCTCTAAAGTAAACATTCAACTTTTGCAGATGTCTTTTATAGTATTTCCACTAGTAAAACTAAGTTCTAATGATCATACGATGTGACGGTAACTGCTTTTTGGCCGTACCAGATGTATTATTTTAAAGCAACTGCAGGCTGTAAGTGGACAATAATTGTATTAATGTTTGCTGAAACAGCCCCTACGGGTGGTGATTTTTAATCAACTTCAAAAAGGAGGAGGTTCTCAATTAAACTGTTTTTTTTGTATGTTATTTACGCGATTTTCGACAAAAGAGTATACTTCGAGAGTATACTCTTTTGTCGAAAATCGCGCTTTCTGATATCAATTTTGTCTATATTACTCAGTAGTTTTTTTAACGTTGCCCCCACACTAGGAATTTCTCCTGTATCGTGGGTGCGTTTACAAACATTTACACTCACATACAGAAACAGCCAGACCCGAAACAAATACCTGTAGGTCATAGAAATATTTATTCCGTGTGGGGATCGAACCCGCGACACGTGGCGGAGCAGTCGATCGCTCTGGCAGCACCAACTGTGCCGTCAATTGCCGCAATACGTTTATAAACCTTACTAGCTTTTGCCCGCAGCATCGCTCGCGTTAAATTCGGGGTAACACAGTTCCCCTTTTGATTTGCACGTACCTGCTACCTGTAGTTTTTTCTTGCGTCTTATTTATTGTAATAGCAATGCTAAGTTTTCCCTTTTCTTCCCTCTTTATCCCTCACATCTCACTTAAAAAAAAATAGCCTATGTCCGTCTCCTGGTTCCCAACTATTACTATACCAAATAAATATTACTGTACCAAAATTCATCAAAATCGGTTTAGCCATTAAAGCGTAAAGAGGTAACAAACAAACTCACTTTCGCTTTTATAATATTAGTAAGGATTATATGAAAAATATCTTTAAATTAAAACAAAAGTTGATATTCTGTGGTATTGCATATGCCATAACATTTTCAAGAGTACATTTATTATTTTAAAGAACTTCTTTGAAATTCAACCACACGTTTCAAGGTATTTGAACTTAAAATTTCAATATGGCTTCGATCAAGCGTGCAAACAATTTATTGTACTGTTCACTAAATATATTCAGTTTTTTTTTTATTGCTTAGCAGTTTTCAAAGGTATCAAAACATGTATTGCTTGTATTTGCTTATATAAATATGAATTGCATACAAAATATCGCATTGCATTCGTAGATTCAGTTGACATGAAAATTAAATAAAAAAGACTTTCAGAAGCAACAAATAAAAATTTAAAATGTAATGAACATTGTGATGTCTAAAGACAGCCATTTTGAATTTCCTGAGACTTCTTTTTAGACAAAGATACATTCCATTCCATTACGGACTAATCAAAAATGTATTGTATTGACAGGAGCATAAAGATTATTTCAATATTATTGAAAGTTTTTGTGAAAATACGAAATGCTCTAGATACTATTGTCCAGTTGTTAGGTTACTATGTCATGCAGGTCAAAAAACATAAAACGAAAAATACGTGGAAAGTAAGTTTACTTCTGGAAATCCAGAATCGATGGAGGAATCGAATAACAAACATACAAAAAAAAGCCAAATTAAGAACCTCCTCCTGTTTTTGAAGTCGGTTAAAAAAACCAATCTGTAAAAACGTTACTGTCATACGAGGTTACAAACTTTTTAACATAATATATACCCTTCGTGTCGATGATTGACTCACCAAATCTTTCTGTCTTCATCATTGTTAACAATAATTGAAGTTAATAATCTACACGGGTCAGTGGACAGTGAGCAATGGGTAGTTCACCGGCCGTTCGTCTATTGACGACAGGCCGTGTCGACGGCGCATTCGTGCTTCATGCGCGCCTCAAAGAGTTGTCAGTAAAGCAGAGGGGCCTGCCTGCCTGCTGGGGTTGCGGGTTGTTCGAAAGAGATACCGCGGCCCCGGAATACAAAGAGTAAAGAAGTAACATGGATTGGTTTTAGTTAGTAAAAGTCTGACACTTCCCCCCGTTCCACCCAGAGCGGGGGAAGTCATTTGATAATTTCCCATCCTCAAAACAAAAGCACCACTACTACAGGTCGTTAACCCTTTAAATATAAAACTGAAAAGCTCCGACAGCCATTCAGAGTCTACTAAAAACTACAATGGAAGAGGGAAATCCTAATTAGTACCAAACACTTTTAGGTTTTCATAGCAAGGAAATTTCAATAGGAACGTCCACGAAACGTCATCTAAAAACCGGCCAAGTGCGAGTCGGAATTGGAAGCGGCATTCCATAGAATATAAAATAAAAGAAAAAAAATTCAAACAATGCTAATTGATTTTTTAAAAAAGGAAGCGGTTATGTAGCGTGTTCAATGAGCTTTCTTTTTAACCAACTTCAACAAAGGGAGAAAGTTATCAAGTCGATGGTATTTTTATGTTTCTTACCTAAGAATTCTCGACTGGGTGAAGCTATTGTTTTTCAATTTTAAAGTCTCTGATAATGGCATCCATGAGAAAACTATAATGTCTTAAATATTTCTTTAAAAAGATTTTTGTTTCACACTTTTTAGTAGTAAAATGATGGTATCTCATATAAATTCTATCGTCCATTGGAAGGCAAATTTAAGGCATGTTTTTTTTGTAAGTCGTTTTTTTGGCGAAAATGTTTTAACACACACGGAGAATTTCCAAGTGCCTACCTTAATACTACTAATACATACAAATTAATAGATAATTAAAAATTAGTAAATTATATTAAAAACTATAATATAGAAACCCTCAAATAGACATAAACTAAAAATAAAAATATGTACAAGTACATATAAAAATGGTAAAACAATTACAGGGCGTCAAAAAATTCATCCGCATTGCTGTCCACAAGAAAAGTGCCCAGGAGGCTGAACAGACAACAGAGCCCAAGTATCCCGTTGGCATCATACGGTAGCGGAACCCTAAAAATTCTGCAAGAGCGCTACCCCTTGAAATAACAAAGCCAACTGTAATTGTCTGGCTGTCGTTTCCTTCAAATCTTAAGCCGGCCATTGACGATCAGTCCAAACATAAAACTGCGGCATAAAACTAGGGCGTCACTCCAAAATTTGACCGTCAATGGCGAATCATCACTCCAGAGTTTTAACTGACGACGCGCCACGGAAATTTTCTGTGACTACCATAAATCCAAGCGGCGCGTCGCGTCAAACTGACCGTCAATGCGCGATCGTCATTCCAAGGCTTCAGTTCGCTCGAATCGCTCGCTGCGATCGCGGTGACTGAGCGTGTTGTGCATTTAGCACTCTCTAATCTGTGGCATCTAGAGTATATTTATTAGTCTATGGCATCTAGTTTTAATTTAAAATGGCGGCGTCTGTGTCAACTGGACGTGCAGACCGTGCCGTAATGATAGAATTTATAGAAAAGTACCAAAATTCAGAATGTTTATGGAGAGTGAACGATAAAAATTATAAAAATAAACAGCAACGCCAGAAAGCTTTAGAGGAATTGCTTTCCATTTTAAAAAAAAATGATAGTGGTGCTAATTTGGACTCCGTTACCAAAAAAATCAATTCTATGAGGAGTGCATTTAATAAAGAACACAACAAGGTATGTAGATAACTTTATTTACTTTATTTACGGACTTTATCGTCAGGAACAGGTGTTTGTTTATTTCTTTATGTTTTTAATTACTTGTCTGTTGTAGGTGAAAGCAGCGAGTCGATCCGGCATAGGGGCCGATGAAGAGTATATACCAAAATTGTGGTACTACAACTTATTTTTATTTCTTAACGAAAAAGACACACAAGTCGAGAAACCTAGCGACATAAATGACATATTAAACGAAGAAAATGAAAACAATGATCAGGTAAAAATCAACTTTATTATTCCCAGTGTTATGAAACTAAAGTACTTTTATTTGTCCCAATACATATGTTTTATATAGTGTCATACATTTTTAAATGAGTGCTCTCTCATTTTGCCAACTAACAGCACCTTCACCATTAAAATATTGTACAAATTCTTCTCTTATCAACTTTGCATCATTTCTAACATTGCCATTTATTACATTTAATGGAATTGCACCTTGCAGTGGTACATCATCTTCATCAAATTCAGAATCCAGATAATTAGTAGTTGATTTTCTCAAAAAATTGTGTAATATGCAGCATGTAAGGACGATAAGTTTTATTCTTTGCAAATTTAAATTAATAGCAGTATGGAAAATTCTGAATCGATTAGACATTATTCCAAAAACATTTTCAATTACTCTTCTTGCTCGTGACAATCTATAATTATATATTTTTCTCTGTGTATTTAGTGAATTTTTACCAAAAGGCTTCATAAAGTCAGTTCTTAATGCAAATGCTTCGTCACCAATAAAAACAAACGGCAAAGGGTTGGAACTATTTTGGGGCTTTGTTCTGTTATTAGGAATATTTAGTTCATTATTATTTAATTTCTCATAAAAACGTGTTTGCCTTATAACCCCACCATCAGATATTCGGCCATTAACACCAGCTTCGCACCATATAATTTCATAGTTTGCATTAGCACAGGCCATGAGGACAATGCTAAAGAATTTTTTGTAATTGTAAAAGGTGGAACCAGATCCAGGCGGCGGTACAATTCGGATGTGTTTGCCATCGATTGAGCCTAGGCAATTGGGAAACTGCCATCTTTCCTCAAACTCTCTCGCAATAGCTAGCCATTCAGCTTCGGTTTCAGGCATCTGTAACAAAACCATGTATATTTTTCAGGATATGGACATTAATATAGACCAGGCTTCGCAGCTGTCGGCGGCGCGGTCTGAGCCACCACCGCGGTCTGAGCCACCACAGCGGTCGGACAGTAGCAATCCAAGGAAAAAAGTTTGTGAGGTGCTAAATAAAATTTCTAAGAATTTGGACAAGTCAACAGTCAAAACAAAACCCACTTTTAGTGCATTTGGAGAACATGTTGCGGAGAAGTTGAGAAATATGTCAAGCGATTCTGCGAAGTACTGTCAAAAAATTATTAATGATGCTATATTTTATGCTGAATTTGACAAACTTAATGATACATCTAGGATTGTAACAGACCATATATATGACAGATCACGGTCACGATCCCAAACATCTTCTCCCTATTACAGATCTTACCGTCCACCATCCTACACACAAACTCATTCTCCGTACCACTCATCGAACGAACAGACAGACATACCTTACCGTCCACCATCCTCCACACAAACTCCTTCTCCGTACCACTCATCGAACGAACAGACAGACATACCTTACCGTCCACCATCCTCCACACAAACTCCTTCTCCGTACCACTCATCGAACGAACAGACAGACAGACCTTACCGTCCACCATCCTCCACACAAACTCCTTCTCCGTACCACTCATCGAACGAACAGACAGACAGACCTTACCGTCCACCATCCTCCACACAAACTCCTTCTCCGTACCACTCATCGAACGAACAGACAGACAGACCTTACCGTCCATCATCCTCCGCACAAACTCCTTCTCCGTACCACTCATCGAACGAACAGACAGGCAGACCTTACCGTCCATCACCCTCCGCACAAACTCCTCTGTACCACTCACCGAATGAACAGACAGACAGACCTAATCGTTCACCATCTTCCACACAAACTCATCCTCCTTACCTCGCACCCCACAAACAGATGGGCAGACCTTACCGTCCACCATCCTCCACACAAACTCAACCTTCCTTCCGCTCACCTAATGAACAGACGGACATACCTTACCTACCTGTATCATCACAACCCATCCTGACAGAGTTACACTCTGAGCCTCTGGAGCAACCACTTCAGCAGTCATCATCAGCATCAGAAACGATTATTTTTAATAATGCAAGTGAAATTGTAGAATATTTAGATCAGCATAATGACTCAATATCGTCACCAATGGTTGCAGAAGGTGATTTGAATTCGATGAAAAATTATTTGATTTTTAAGCCGGTGATAAGTAAACGCTTGTGAAAAAATATTGTTTTAATGTTAAAATACTTTGTAAATGTTTAATATGCAGGTATGTGTGTATTAGGCTAAGATAGTATTAATTAAAGATTCAAATTACCAGTTATTGGAAATTTTATTTTTGACACCCACCCTGTTATCAGTCATGCACGTCATAAGATAAGAATACTTGGTGTGCATGATCGATTGATCATAATATATTATTAAAATATTACAGATGAAATGCAACTAATCAATCGTTCATGCACACCATTGATTCTATGGTGTGCGCTAAGAGTATATTATAATATTACTAATATAATATATTATACTATTATTATTATTACTAATATACTAATATATTTAATAGAATATTTTGTACCTTCATGTAATCCTTTAATACAGTGAGTATTGCTTTGCATGTCTCTGGAATGATAACTCCCAGACGCTGTGGAGATATTGCAGTTGGAAATTTTAATTCTTCATAACTCATTCCCGAAGCTAAGAAACGAAGAGTGGCAGTCAATCTCTCATGAGGGCTAATAGCTTCTCTCATATTAGTATCCTGTTTAGCAATATATGGAGTTACAAGTTTCAAAAGCTTGAAATATGTAGTTTCGTCCATCCTTAAATAGTTTCTCCAGTCACTTGGTTCTAGTGATAACTCATTCAACACATTGACGTGAGTGAATTGATTCCTTTTTCTAAGCCATTCTTTCATCCATTGCTTTCTTTCACGTTTCTCGGTGAGTATATGGCAACAAATAGTAGCCACAGTTAGAATTAATGTTTCTTCTTCAGAATCAGAATTCATTTTTTTTCGACACAAATAAAAGGTAGTGCACTTTTCGTCAGCTTTGCCCGACGGCCGATCGAAAAATGAAAAGCCGGAGTGACGCCAGTGAATGGGCAAATCTAAAACCATTTGGAGTGACGCCCTAGTTTTATGCCGCAGTTTTATGTTTGGACTGATCGTCAATGGCCGGCTTAATTGGAACGCTCGGACTGAATAAGCTACTTCGGCTTGGATAACGGAAAAAATGGTCTCTTCTCCATTTTTATGATATTCTAAAGTGGGTCGTTTCGGATGGTTCTACATAATTGGGCCTGTTTTTTGGAATGCTTTCTTTTGTTGGTTCAACGTTTTGAGTTTATTTTTAGAATGATTGTGTGTGCGCCTGGATTGAGACATGCGCGTTACTTATTGTTAGCCACTTTAAATTAGGCGTATTATACTGACAGTGGTTGTATTTTTATTTATAATAAACTAGCTTCCGCCCGCGACTTTGTCCTCGTGGCATAGTTACTTTGGGCTAACGCTTACTTAAACCCGCGTGATGATCGAAAAAAATGCATCTTTCTCTCCCCTTTTCTTCCCTCTTTTTCCCCCTTACCCTTTTTTTTTAAATTAGCCTATGTCAGTCTCCAGAGTCCCAACTATCTCTGTACCAAAGTTCATTAAAATCGGTTAGGCTATTTAGCCATGAAGTTCCGCTTTTATAATATTAGTAAGGATTCTAAAGATTAAGAAACATTTTCCACCTCTTAATTTTTTTTGTTGGTAATTCGATATCTGAAAAATATCGGCCCACATTATATCCGTTTTTAAACATGAATATATCATTTGTAATACAACAAAAGTGTTATTAGAACTATTGATAAGATTGAGTCACTATAGTTTTAATACTTACCAAGCTCCAGTGTCTCAAGAGTGGACAAAGGTGATTCTTCTCTTTTGTAATGACTTCTGGAGTGATTTTTTTTGTTGTAATGCTTCCTTGCTTTCATTTTATTACTTTTAGTAATTTGAACTTTCGACAATGACTCATTTTTTGTGCCCTTCTAGACTCTTTTTGTCCGTAAATAACTGTTATAATTAAGGTGTAATTAGATTTTTTTTTCTTTTGGACTCAGAAAATCCAATTATTGACAATTATTCTCGTTCTCAAAAAACATTGGGTATAGTAAAAAAAAAAATAAGTTTTTATTTTCAGACAGACTTAAATTACAAAGCAAACGGTCTTAAAACACAGGAAAAGCCCCAAACCAAACACGTGCGGGTTCTTTTTACAAATTCGGCTACGAACCTGAAAATTTTCATATTAACCGACACTTTTCCCATTTCCTTTTTAATTTCCCTACAAAAGCAAAAAGGCCTAACTGATTTCGTTTCAAAGGTAAATTACTAGCCATACTCGTTCCTCGAGTATAAAATTAAACGAGGTCAGTCCGTTATGGCGTCAAAGCGCGTGTGTGATATTAGGTATACTGGCTTCTAATTTTATATTAATTAAAAAGAAATTGCGCTCGACACGCGCTTTGCTTAGGCGTCTTTTTTTTACAAATTAATATATATGTTTTTATTTTTCAACAAAAAGTTGTGTGTAAGGTGTTTTTTTTTGGGTTCCGTATTTATTTTAAGTAATCTAAAGCTTTATCTCCTAAGGACTTGCAGTTTTAGTAATAAGCCACCTACATCTGGCAAATGGGAATGATGACAATATATACAGTTGCCAATTACAGGTTAACCACCTGTAATTGGCAACTGTATAAGTCCAATACTATAATTTTTATTTTTTATACAGAAACTGCTGGTGACCTTTTTTAAATATGTAGATAAATAAAGGGTTTGTTACATTTAAAAGGTCTCATTGCTGTTTTCAAAGGTATAAGGATCAAAATTGTATTGTTATGGCTAATATTCCTTTGTTTGATACAAAGTGTTGTTAGTCCCAGCTTTTTTAATTAGGATTAATTAAGGGATACTGATGCGAGGGTAATCCCGGCCAACCATACCCTTTACGCTCATAACATATATTATTACGAATGATCTTCTTTTTACTTGAAACGACATTTCTTTGTATTTTTATATTGACTATCTGGCGCCCGAGGCTTCGCCCGCGTAATGGTCCAAAATAGGATCCAAACTATAATCTATCTCTGTGCCAAATTTCATCAAGATCCGGTCAGCCGTTTTGACGTGAAAGTGTAACAAACATCCATACATCCGTCTATCCCCAAAAACATTCACATTTATAATAATATTAGTAGGATATAAGTAGGAAGTAGGATTTGTCTCTAGTTTAGCTTTATACTTTCGTCTTTTGTCGGGCCTGTTGGTCTAGTGGTTAGTGGCCCTGACTGCTGAGCCGGAGGTCGTGGGTTCGATTCCCACCCAGGACAAACTTTGTGTGATGAGCATGATTGTTTGTTCTGTGTCTGGGTGTGTTTTATGTCTAATATGTATGTATTTATAAATTATATAAGTATGTATATCAGTTGTCTGGTTACCATAACACAAGCTCTGCTTAGCTTGGGATCAGATAGCCGTGTGTGAGTTGTCCCAAGATATTTATTTATTTATTAGGTACAGGTTATCTTGCATAGCCCGTGAGATGTAGAGCTCGTGGCTAAATACATATTAACAGCCAGAATTCAATCTTCAGGTCAAGCCACTCTTGCAAAGGTAGGTTTGTGGATGGGTTACCCATTACAAATCGAGTTTCTTACGTGCCCTAGTCCTGGCTGTCATTAGTGGATTTTTTTTTTATTAATATCTTGCCCCACGCTTGGAATTTCTCCTGTATCGTGGGTACGTTTACAAACATTTAAACTCACATACACAAACAGCCAGACCTGGAACAACTACCTGTTGGTAACGAAAATATTTGTTCCGCGCGGAAATCAAATTTGCGACACGCGGTGCAGCAGCCAACCGCGTAACTACTGCGCCAACCATGCAGTCTTTGAGTCAGTTTTTTAAATAGCCACAAAAAAAACTGTGTTGGGATTTATTCCTTCATAACAAAATAAGTCTCAGTGGTGCGAAAATTCACTATACGCGGACATTCTACAAACGCCCAACAATATTATTTTTTATAAATTCCAACGAACCTTTGATATCACCCCATAACGGAAAATTATGCAACCGCCACTCAGGGGGGCCATAAGGGAAGTCTCAACTTGATTTTCAGGGACCTGTCTAATATCCTACTTGAAAGGGTGAGCGAGAAAAAAAGAATTGTGAAAAATATTCTCCAAAAATATTTTTAGGGATCCGTGCCAAAATTTAATAATACACTTTAGTATTTTGTAAGTATGGTTGTTAGTCAGGCGTTTTCTACAAAAGTGGAATACCTACATAGTCAAAATGTGTGAAAAATCTTTTTAAGCTATTGCATAGCTTCTATCGCGGGCCCTGAGCGTGAAGACCGAATCCAGAAATTTCGTAACGAAAACACCTAATTTCGTTACGAAATTTCTGGATTCGGTTACGAATACGGTCAGTTATTTCATTCGCGATTCCAATATTCAATTAGCGTGTTTGGTAGAGAATCGGGTCGTTATTCAATATTACGCTGGATCAAACCCAAGGTCTAATTTTTCTTTTTGCGACTTATTTTCATTGGAAGTACTTTTATATTTAGATGTTTTTTATTTATTGCATATGTTGATAAAAAATGCTATGCAATAGCTTTACCGCGGCAGTCCCCGAGTGCCACACGTATATTTTTTTCTCATTTCACTAGTGGTGATTATTTTGCGTCGATGTCTATTGCATTCAGTCACAATTTTTAGGGTTCCGTAACTCAAAAGGAAAAAAAAACGGGAAAATTGGATCCGTTGATCGTCTGTCCGTCTGTCAGTCAAGACCCCTTATCTCGGAAACGCTTAGAGGTATCGAATTGAAATTAAAACCATATCCTCAACTCTGTGGTCCCTTTGCACCGTAAAAACATTACTCTAAGACTACAGTGTATTTTTTTTTAAAGAAACTCCTTTTTCGTGAGAATGAATAATGTAAAGAACTTTGACCGAACATTTCTGACGACAAAATTAAGAATGAAATTGTAACAATGCTGAATGATTCTCACATAGTAATATCAAAGTATCTGTCTACTTACAACACAGCGTTAGCAAGGACAGATAACAGCATCCGTCGTGCATTTATATTCTCCACGCTTACCGCTAGTTCATGCAACTTCGTTACAAGATTGCTAATATCTCAGCGGTGAATGTTCAAAGGAGGTAGGAATTAGTTGTCTTTGTAAAACGTGTCTCACTGCGGTGTGATTATAATTAGACCCTGATAGGTTTTTATCTCATTAGCTATTCAAAGGAGATGCTTGTGTCTAAATACTGCCTTCTGGGTTGGTTTTGAGATAAACCCGCGCTTGCCTAGGTTGGGCCATAATGGGTGGTATAGGTAGAGTTTTCTCCATACCTTTGAAAGCACGTCAAGCCGTTAATCTTGGCTGTCTTTTGTAGATCTTTGGTCGTTACAGGTAGTAACTGGCACATAGGCTTTAAAAAAATGCGTATTTTTTTATAAACTATATGAGTAGATACGTATTTGAAATTGGAATTCGATTAAGAAGTAGTATATACCATGCAAAAACAAGTGACGCTCGTTTTCAAGTGCAATGCCTGGGCCAGTGAACGGAGCCTATTTTTTGCGGCAGGGAAATCATCAAATTACTTCCCCCGCTCTGGGCGAAGCGGGAGAGTGTCAGACTTGTACCGACTAAAACTCACCCATGTTTCTTCTATTGCCCTTTATATTACGGGGCAGCAGTATCTCTTTCGAACAACCCGCAACCCCGGCAGACGGTGGCCCTAGCAGGACACTCTGCATGGCTCGTTAGTATTATCCAGTTATTATTTGGGTTGTGAAGATCAGATAATTATGCAGTCAGTTTTGCATATGTATTTTTTCAAATATAGGATCAAGCAGAAGGTAACTAGGTTACCTACATAATCTAGAACAAGAGACCAACTCTTAAAAATTGTTAGTCCGGTTTACTAATACGTGTGTAAACAGAACCATATTAAGAGATACTTTCTCTGAGAGATCTGATTTTGATCTTCATGGTTTTTTCCCCCATGCAAACAGAAGACATCATCATCTAACTACCTACCGGGGTTGCGGGTTGTTCGAAAGAGATACCGCGGCCCCGGAACGTCAACGGCAATAGAAGGAACATGGGTGGGTTTTAGTCAGTAAAAGTCTGACACGCCCCCCCGCTCCGACCAGAGTGGGGGAAGTTATTTGATGATTTCCCACCCCCAATTAAAAAGGATCTCATGTCAGAAACGTGTTTTCAGATTGAGTTGGCCAAGATAATATTAAAATTAAATAAATTTGATCATCTAACTAACCTATTCTCAACAATGTTGGGGTCGGCTTCCAGTCTTACCAGATTTAGCTGAAAACCTACTAGTCTTTTACATCAAGCATCTGCCCTTCTGATTTCCACAAAGCAGTTAACAACTAGATGATACGGACATCTTAGTAAACCTGCTTGTCAAATTCACGACTGTCAAAAATCTACAAATGACAGTTGGGCGACACGACCCAATATTTAGCCACGAGCTCTAGCAAGAAGAACACAGCGTTCAAAATTTAAATTGCATGCGCAAACATTCGTTCTATATTTAAAACACCACACCAATTTTATCATCAGACACACAAATAGCAACCGCCCACTTTTCAAGCCAATACATTCGAAGACACGATAATCCCCTGTCAGTTCAAATGACACTGCTAGTCAATTGTGCGGCAATTACGTCACGGGTACACGTCAACACGGGAAGCAATCAGCTGGCGACCCTTTCAGAGTTGGGGGTCAATGCACTGAGAATGCCGTGTGACTGACAGGTCGATGCGTCTGGGAGAAAATTGGTTGTGTGGTTTCAAGTTTTGCTGGGTTTTGACGTGATAACGTCTTTAAAATCGTTTTAGTCGGGTGACATGTTCAGAAACTTGTGTCACACCAAAACCTCACAAGCGACATTTCATAAAGATGGTAGCGCCATCTGTTACTTGGCTCGAAAAAAAAACTTTAAATTAGTACTTAATTTCATTTTAGATGTCACTACTGGTGATAACTTATATCACCAATAAGACGTTATCACGTAAACATCTCGATCGTAAACCTACTTTTTGAATGTTTGGTTTGTCTGATGTTTTTTTTTTTCATTATTCTTAAGGTTTGTTAACATTAGTGGTAGTCTTTTACTTAACGTAAGCAATCAGCTGGCAACGCTTTTAATATTAAGGGTCCATTGACCTTTAACAGTCACATCCTCTGTGTTTTCACATTATCAAAATCTAGTTTTTAATTGGTGCTGGGTTTTCAAATGGTTGGTTTGTCAGTTTTTTTTAATTATTAAATTTTGTTAACATGATGATTTTGATGATTTTTTTTTTTATTATATGAACCACTCTGCACGACAGGATTTTGACATATGACACATCAGCTGAATCGGTGGGGTGTCGCGAATTGTCATGAAATTCAAGATTTTTCATCAATTTACAGCATTCAATTTTATTATTTAAAAAAAATCACAGCGGCTGTTTCATACGATAAGTTTGAGGTTTATATTTCCAAAAACCTCATAAGGTCGATAAAACGGCGTCAATCTATTGCAAAATGTGTGTAAAATACATATTACTACACCCTTCCAAAAATTAGGTACTTTATAAACGCTGGAAATAATGCACATACACAAGATAACCATTTGATAATAACATCGGAAATCTAAAATAAAAACAGTGACATTCCATCTGCATTCTTATTTTTGCCATTTTACATATAAATTAATAAAAAAACACGATACAAATCTCGACAAAAAATACTACATTATGTGTTGCAATATGACATTTCTTAGTGCTGACCGTAAAACTAAGTATCATCATTACGATTAAAAAGTTGCATTCAACCTAATCGATAATCGTAATAGAGTAAACTTTAAAAAAAGTTTTGGGACCATTGAGGAATTTACCTATGGAGGTGGCATAATATTCTACTATAGATATTATAGTTGTACACACGACGACAGATCAACCTATACAAAACCAGTTTAAGCGGATATCTCGTCGTACGGGAAATCTACGGCGTACGATTCGTAGTTGAAAGATCAGCATAAACTGGTTTTGTATAGGTTGATCTGTCGTCGTGTGTACAAATATCTATGATATCGATTATAAAAGAAAGACATTTTGTCACGTGCTTTTTAATTATGCTATAATTATTTTGTTATGCGCCCAGTTTTGAGGTACATTTGCTGTCAAACGGTTTTGCGATAAAAGATTTTGGCTGTTTTCTTGAATGACGATAAATGAAAATGGCGGTCAATTTTGTAGGTCATGCTAATTCTGTACGTAGCCAGTCAGGCAGCCCAGCCGGCACAACCATACCGTACCGCACCTAGAAAGCCATGCCTCCGCAGTAGAGCCTTGTTTTAGACATACAGGGACTCCGTACACAAGTACACATCGGGGCTCTAAAATATTGACACTTAAAAGTATTGGTTGGATAAAAAAATTAGAAAGGAATAAGGAGACCTTCAGCCTTTTAAAAATAGACCGTCCAAATGCGAGTCGGACTCACGCAACAAGGGTTCCGTACAAACTGACGACATAAACGGTCATATCTTTTCTCTACGTAGACTTGGAGGGTTGTTTTTTTCACAGCTTCAAGGGACCACAGATTTGATATTTGGGTTCTGTTATTTATTATGAGGTACGGAACCCTAAAAAGTATTTTTAAATAGTGTATCGGTCTTTTTTGGAATTTAAGGACTTCTTTAGGAATTTAAAGGAGGCCTTCTCATAAACTTCTCAGGAACTTCTATAAGAATTTAAAGGTTCCTTTAAATTCCGCCATTTATATCGGTCTTGCGCCACTTGGATGGGAAATCATCAAATATCCGGTCCTGTTAAACTTTTAACAAAAAGTCGTTGTCGTCTCGCGGCGCCCGACCCCTGTAGCGTCTCCCGCGGTGGCTGGCTTGGTTTGAGGTTATCTCCTTCACACATCACCATCTCCTCCGGGACAGAGCGGTGCTCCGCTCAAAAGAGCAGACTGCCTGTGTGCTCCAACGTGTCCTCCGGGCGATAGTCACATTGGTGAAACCTGGGTGTTTCCTCCCGCCCGATGATGTGCAGGAACGTCCCGAAACTTTCGTGCCCGGTGAGGATCTGCGTCAGGTGGTAGGTGAGGATACCCCGCTCTGGGCGGAGCGGGGGGGAGTGTCAGACCCGCAACCCCGGTAGGGTTCTGCCGGGATTGCGGTTTGTTCGAAAGAGATACCGCGGCCCCGAGTAAAAGAAGGAACATCGATCGGTGGACATTAGTCAGTAAAAGTCTGACACTCCCCCACGCTTCGCCTAGAGCGGGGGAATTTATTTGATGATTTCCTACCCCAAAAAATGTGGTCTCCCTCTAGGCCATTTTTACCCCAAGGCTTCCACTCCAAGAACACTTTGGCCTACGAGCCATGTTTTAGGAAAGAATGAAAACGCTTTCCAATTTTCCAAATAACCATAATCCAACCATACTACAAACAATTTTGTCGAACAAATATAATTTATCTTGGCTGATTTTTTTTACTGTGCCTACCAAGATCATAATAAGGGCGTTCTATATTCAACCTTATTTCTATTTGCAATTCACATTCAAATAGTACGTACAAAACCAAATTATTAATAAAATAGCAAATAAACATTTTAATATAAATTCGAACAGCGACTGAGACACTGCATTCCTTATTTGAATTTTTATCTGAAAATAAAATTGGCGCGAATTTAGCCATAGATCAGATTCTACTGTTTGTTGTTGAGTCGGTTTTAGTGGCGTAAAAAATATTATTATCAATATTTATAGTATTTTACACGTATTACAAAATTATTCTTATTTTCATCTATCAATTTCTGATATTCCTTAATTTAATTATTCGAGTTGATTGATTTACAAGAAAATAATCGATTGAAATAATCGCATTTACACATCACAAAATAAAAAAAAAAAATTGACGTCATTTTCGAAAGTGAATTTAGTAGTGGTTATGAATATTACGTGTTAATGGTCCTATTATTGCAAATTACGATAAGATCTGGGCATGTTCATGTTATTTATAATATTTGCAATGATATTTGTCTCATTTGTTATAGAATCTATTCGCGTCCGTGTGATATAATGTGGAATGAAAAATGTAAACAAGCACGATTGGCGCGAAACTTCGACTTTAGATTTCAAAATGTATCATTACCACTGCTAATTTAAGTTCAATTAAGAATGATTTCTGCACGTAATAAAAGGACACGTTAATCAGGCCCAACAATGTGGAGCTTAAATGTCCGAACACCATTTTTTTATGATTTTTAGCGTCGACCTACACTGCCATCAAAATGGCTATGATCGTAATTTACGCATTTGGATTTTATAAGACTTAATTAAGAAACTTGCTCAATAATTAAAGAACTTCTAATGACGTTTACATATGAGATTTTTATTCTACTATCCTAATGAATGCACACCCATATTATTTTTTACCCAGAAAATAAAATGTTTACAAAAATAATGAGGAGGTCGTATGACTTAAATGTTCGACCCCTTTCGGGGCTAGTACCGAGCCAGCGGAGGTTTGAATGTCGAGCCCCCGAAGGGGTCCGTACCGAACTATACGGTTAAGGTTTGTTAACATTGGTAGTCTTTTACCTAGGTCGTTGGGACATTTTTTTTGTACGGCACTTACGTGAGTATTGCTTGTCAACACGGAAAGTAATCAGCGACTCTTTGCGTGTTAAGGATCCAAAGAAAATAAGGTTTGCGGGTTGTTTAAAAGAGATGTCGTGACCGCGGAACATAAAGGGCAAAAGTAGGATCATGGGTAGGTTAGCCAGTAAAAGTCTGACAGTCCCCCCCCGCTCCACCTAGAACGAGGGAAGTTATTTGATGATTTCTCATCCGCAAAAATGGGTCAATACACAAAAGATACGATGAACCGATGGACGACCGGAGAAACTTAATTTTTCAAAATCTACAGTTTCTTAGTCTGATGTAAACATGACGGCACATCAACCTTATAAAACCATTTTAACCCGATCTTTCTACTACGGTGTGCGATCCGTAGTAGAGAGATCAGGTTATAATAGTTTTACCACTTAGCTAATCAACCACGCGCTGTCTTCCATAGTAAACATGTATGCAAAATTTCAAGTCAATGGGAATCCGGGAATTAGGTTTAAAACTTCTATAATGTTTTAACATACTTGGTTATTTAGTTAGTTACTTAGTTACAGGTTAACCCAATAAAAGAAAACTGTTCACAACTGTCTAGCCACAACTAGAACCAGTACCAACATGAAGAAAGTGGTTTCCCTCGCGACCTTTATTAAAACTTTAAAAAGTTTATAGAAACTAGTTGAATGCCAGCTAAAGTTCTAGAGGTTTCTTAGAAAACTTTACAATGTGATTTTATCTGTGGTCACGAAATGGGTCTCTAGGTAGCAAAGATGTCATACAGGTTAAAAAAACATCAAAGTTCAAACCAGCAATAAAATGCGGATCTTGAACAAACGAGGAGAGAAAATAAAAGTATTTATTGAACACATACAAGAAAAAAACTAAAATATTGAAAATTAAATCAAAGGAAACTTAACTAAAATAAAAACAACCCAGACTTGCAAAAAAACGAATTCAAAGTTAACTACTTTTTTGCGGATGGGAATACAAATAACTTCACAGTCAGAGTGTCAGACTTGTGCTAACACTCTGTTCCTTCTTTTGCCCTTTATGTTCCGGGCCACGGTATCTCTTTCGGACAACCCGCAACCCCGGCAGGCAGTGACCCTGGCAATCCCCTCTACTTTGCCGAAATCTCTTTGAGAGGTGCATGGAACACTAACGCGGTGTCGACACGGCCAAAAATTTAATTATTAAAAATATTAGTGACCACGCCATTTTAAATAGTTTTTATTTATGTATGTACTAACAATAATATTATAGTTATTTGATGATTTAAATAAATTATATTAAAAGACTTTGTACTAAGCAGGCCAATAAAATAGCAATACTAATCGTACCGATAAGTGTTTAATTATATTTGTGTAACCTTCTGGTACTGGTAAAACCAGAAGGTTACACAAATATTATTATGTTCTGTGCGAGGATCGAACCCATGACTTGCAGTGCAGCAAGTTATTGCTCAGCCACTGCGCCAACCACCACAACACAATCGTCACCAATCCTCTCATTCAATCGGTCTGTGAATAAGCATAGCGTATGTATGAACCTCTTTTTTTTTGGGAGCTGCCATCCCCGTTATTCCCAAACCATTGCGATTCCTGATAGCCAGACACAACAGTGACAACTACCAGAAAATCCCAGAGACAATGAAACTCGACGAAGTCCTGAAGAAACAATTTCACTGTTTTGGATCTCACAACAAAATTATGAAAAAAAAAATTAAAAAGCTAAGGAGTGGTAAAATATATGAAAAATATAAATAGTTACTACTATCATACAGTGGTCATACGGTTTGAAATAACTTTTAAACGTCCGTATAACAGTTTATTACTAAGCTTTTATATACTACATATATACATTATTATACACATATATTATATTTTGTGTTATTCACCAAACACACACACACACATTCACACACACGCACCGCACGCATACACATCAATGTACTAACTTTTCAATTAATTACCTATAAAAATATTGTAATGTGGCTTTCTTTTGCTCAATATTACTTTTGCGTACGAGTGCATAATTATATTTAAATGTACTTCCTAAGGGGTAGTGTATTGAAATACAGCCGCCAACCCAGCCGCCAACCCAGCCGCCGGGGGAGACGCCCCGGGCGTCGTGTGCCGCGAGACGACTCCCGGGCACCTTAGATACGGGCCTGTGGACGGTGAGCAATGGGTAGCTCACCGTCTGTCCGTCTATTGACGACAGGCCGTGTCGACGGTGCCTCAAAGAGATGTCAGCAAAGCAGAGGGGCCTGCCAGGGCCAACGCCTGCCGGGGTTGCGGGTTGTTCGAAATAGATACCGCGGCTCCGGAACATAAAGGGCAATAGAAGGCACATGGGTTGGTTTAAGTCAGTACAAGTCTGACACTCTTCCCGCTCCGCCCAGAGCGCGGGAGGTTATTTGATGATTTGCCACCCCAAAAAAAAAGGCGCTCTCCTACAATTTAACTAAATCTTGATTGTTCACGAAATCTAATAATGTAACTACTTATTTGTTATGTTGAGAAATAAATCAGTATTTTCTATTAGCTTCATTGACGTCCCAACATCTGATAATCTCATATCGAAAAGGTCAATGATCCCTCAGCAAAGTAACTTCAATATTCTCTTCAAATTTGTTCCCACTACAGCTTAGATTAAATTCCGCCGACGTAAGAACCTCTCCTTGATGACAGAGCATTTTGTAAAGCTACGGGATAAAAGGTATATCACGTATAAGTTTGGGTTTTTAAGCAAATATTTTGTAGGGCAGCCATTTTGGAATTTTTGAAGAAAATAATGTTTATATAGAATGTGTCGTGGTGACTGAGTTCTTTCAAATTGATTAATAGATAACTGGTTTTAAAAAGTGTAGTCTTCCGGCCTAACTGGGCTCGTGGTAAAATATTAGCAGCCATACAAGTCGATTTTAAGGTTAAGCCACACTATTATACTCATCATCTTTATGTCCTTGTCCCAGTCTATTTCGGGTTGGCCCAACACGTGTTTTTCTCCAATTATTCCTTGTCAAACGTTACAGCATCATTTACTTCTATATTCTTCATATTATCATTCCTTAAACAATCAACCATCCTTCTTTTTTTTTGGTCTTTCTCACTCTCCAACCATCAACATTCTTATCTAACACTCTTTTAGTTACATGAGTTTCGTCTTTCCTCATATCTATACCAAGACAAACGACTCCCATTCAAAAATTAAAGGGGAGTCGTTTGTCAATATACTCATTCCATTTAATTTATGAATTTAATCTCTTTTAGAACTACAACTGTTTATCCATGTTTTTCTAACCCAAGACATCAATCAGCTTCCTCAATATTTTAGCAAAGCATAATAATTTCGACGTAAGTCGACATTCAGCACCCAATCTACTACCACCTACATTTGCTTTAGCTCAATTCCTCAAACATCAATTACATGCTTTGCAACCGTCACCAGTTTTGACGTTTCATATCACGAAATCCACAAATTTATTGCCTATTCGCACCTTACCATTATTAAAGCCAACGTTAATAAACCGAATTTCGTTTCTAAATCAAATATCAAAAGGCTTTATGCTACCAAATTGGCAGCAATAAAAGATTGGTAAATGGATCTCGCTTGCCTCGCGGCTATGACAGTGTGGCGGGCGCAGTAGACGATTTTAGTCGAACTTTTTCATTGATAGTGTCATGTTGCGAATTTTTAGTGTTATTTAGAAGACTGTTTTGTGTTTGTTTTTATTATTTTTCTTTTTATTATTGGTTCGTTGTAATTTGAGAAGTGTATTTGGTATAATTCATTTTTAATACTCTTTATGATTGTATTTATGTACATTTTTAATACTTTTTTCGTTGGTTTTAATGTGACATCTACAATGTAAAAGTAAGAATATTACTGTTATATGTTTTTACAAACTGAAAGAAAGAAAGTACATTTATCGAAACATACCATGGCACACAGTATATCCTTACTAATATTATAAAAGCGAAAGTTAGTTTGTTGTTGTTTTTTATTGTTTGTTACGTCTTCACACCTAAATGGCTAAACCGATTTTGATAAATGTTGGTGCAGAGATAGTTGGGACCCAGGAGACGGACATTAGACATATGAGAAATGAGTCCGAAAGAGAGAAGAAAAGTGAAAACTTAGCTTTGCTATTACAATTAAATACGGCGCAAGGGAAAAAACTACAGGCAGCAGGTACCTGCAAATCAGGAAAGGGGAACTGTGTTAACCCAAATTTAACGCGAGCGAAGCCGAGGGCAAAAGCTAGTGCTTTATATCTCTGTCGATATACAAACAATATTCTCCTTAAAATATTGGCAGTACGGTACTTTTTTCAATGCACTCAGTAAATTGCTCGCGGATTTCTCCAATATATCTGAGTCAACCCTTGCTAAAACATTTTTTATTTATTCTTGGTTTTCTCCTTTGCTGGAAGTACTCAACGGACTGATTTTCAAGAAACCTCAAAGTCACTTACAATATCTTAAAAATCATTTAGTGCCTTCCAAGTAGTCAAGTATTAGAAGGATTTAAATTTATATATTTTTTTTATTTAATCACATAATGGTTTTTTGATACCTTTACTATATTAAAGATTTTTCCAAGAATACGAGAAAAATAAATTGTAAAGAGTGATCTTGATTTCTTGTAACAATAAAAATCCGGCCAAATGCGAGTCGGACTTGTGACTGAGGGTTCCGTACAAATCTGTAGATTATTAATGAAAGTACCGGACATCGCTCGCGCTCTAACGAGCCTACTAACGAACTATATTGAACTGCAACTCCGCCAGGAGGTGGCCCTGGGCTCCTCTGTTTTGTTGACATCTCTTGGAGGCGCGCGTGAAACACATACGCGGCGTTGACACGGCCTGTCGTCAATAGACGGACGGACGGTGAGAGATACCTATTGCTTACCGTCCACAGGCCCGCATCTACGGTGGCCGCTAGTCGTCTCGCGGCGCCCGACGACGTCCGAAATATTAAAAAGCTCACCCAATTATTTTAACACCTTTTTTATGTACCTACCTAAAAACTATGTAAATAGATTTAACTTTACTTAACATACTAAAATATTTAATTTTCAGCATGTTCATTGAGTTTTAAAATTCTGTAAGTATTCTTGTAAGTGATATCTGGTAAGTACTACAAAACAAGTATCCTTCCAATCAGAAAATACTAAGAAAATGTAATACACTGCGTGTGTCATGTAAAATAGTTTCCAGAGAACTCCACCAAATTATATGAGAACTAGCTTTTGCCCGCGGCTTCGCTCACGTTAAATTCGGTATAACACAGTACCTGTTACCTGCAGTTTTTGCCCTTACGCCTTATTTATTGCAATAGCAAAGCTTAGTTTTCCCTTATATTCCCTCTTTCTCCCTCATATCCCACTTTTTAAAAACTAAATGAAAATAACATATGTCCGTCTCCTGGTTCCCAACTATTTCTGTACCAAAATTCATCAAAATGGGTTTAGCCATTTAGGCGTGAAGACGGAACAAACAAAGAAACTCACTTTCGCTTTAATAATATTAGTAAGGATAATATAATGTATGCAGCAGAAAACCTCAAGTTTTCAGTCACATAACCCTTGCCAAAATTCTTAGAACTGGTAAAAGCCACCAGGCAATCTTGCCAAATACTTAGAATAAGTGAAACCTGACTTTAATCGGTCTGTATACCAGTAGTACGTGCTTTGTAGGCTAAATATGATATACTAGCTTTGCCTGCGGCTTCGCTCGCGTTAAATTCGGGGTAACACAGTTCCCCTTTCCTGATTTGCAGGTACCTACTACCTGTAGTTTTTGTCCTTGCGCCTTATTTATTGTAATATCAAAGCTAAGTTTTCCCTATTCTTCCCTCTTTCTCCATCATTTCTAACCTATGTCCGTCTCCAGGGTCCCAACCATCTCTGTTCCAAAATTCATCAAAATTGGTTTTACCATAATTATTAGCGTGAAGACGTAACAAACAAACTCACTTTCGCTTTTATAATTTTAGTAAGGATTAGGTACACTTAATTTTTCTTCATCTTTTAAGGATCCTTTTTTTTTACTGTTTTACTTTGCACATTATTCAAACCAACATTAAAAACAAGATGTTACGAGCCCTTCGCGAATCCGTCAACCATGCATTCTGTTTATCCAATTAAATAAAGCATAATATTGCTAAAGCAGAGGGGCCTGCCAGGGCCACTGCCTGTCAGGGCCACTGCCTGCTAGGGCCACTCCCTGCTATGGTTGCAGGTTGTTCGAAAGAGATACCGCGACACCGTACATAAAGGGCAAAATAAGGAACATGGATGGGTTTTAGTCAGTACAAGTCTGACAGTCCCTGAGAGAGCGAGAGAAGTCATTTGATGATTTCCCACCCGAAATAAAAAGCTTAGGAAAACGTTGGGCTGATGACTATTTAAATACCATTTCATACACACATCAAAAGTATCTAGGGATCAACATATATTTTTGCAATAACTTTTCTCCTGATTGATATTAATTAAAATTTTCTTTAAGGATTCATCAAATAAAGTGTTTTCGTTTGTCACAGTAACGATAAACCAAGTCACCTTTGCATTAATAAAGAAATTTGCCATTTTCCTAATAAAGGGATTTTTGACATTTGAACCACTAACATTAAAGTTCGAAAAAAAGACTGAAATAACAGTTTTCTTTAAAATTTTATTGGGTAACTTAAACAATTAATAATCCGTGTTTCTACCGCGAACACTAACAACACAAGAACATCGGTTTGGCATACTCAAAATGAGTTCATCCAAATCACGCTGTGGAATGGCCGCCCATGTTCGTTGCAACAACAAAAAAAGGTCTTCTTGCGACTGGATACCCTCCATATTCGGCAGAGCTCTTCTCTGTAGCATATCCCATGCATGCTCAATCGGGTTCAAGTCTGGCGACTGAGCAGGCCAGGGCAGGACATTGATGTTAGCTGCGGCGAGAGTCTGTCTTACAACTCTTGCGGTGTGCGGTCGTGCATTATCATGCATTAACTGAAATAAGGGACCGATTTGCACTTGTAGAGGAACGATGACGTCTGATACAATCGTCTCAGCATAAATTTGAGCGTTGAGGTTGCCTCTGATCCAAATCAACTCAGTTCTTCCGCCGATCCAAATACCCGCCCATACCATGATGGTTCCACCACTATAAGGATGGACTTCCTGGCAGGATTTTAATTGCTGTTGGCGTCCGGGGGTTCTCCAGTGTCGTATACGTCTTGTATCCGGTCTCATACCAAAACGAGACTCATCAGAAAAGCACACGAAACGCCATTGTTCTTCTGCCCAATTTCTGTGTTCAAGAGCCCATTGATATCGAATCCTACGATTGTGCATTGCTATAGGTGGTACCCGTAGCGGTCTTCGGGAATGAAGGTTCACTTCATGCAAGCGGTTTCTGACTGTTTGGTCGCTAATTAAGTTCCCTGAAGAGTGATGAAGCCTCACGGCTAACATCATGGCGGTTATTGTTGGAGCTCTTCGAGTTAAGATTTGAATGTATCGGTCTTGTCTCCGTGTGGTGCAGCGATACCGTCCTCCATGGCGCTCAGCCACGGTACCAGTGCTTCGGTAACGTGTCCAAAGTCGACTGATAACACTCTGACTTGTATTCAGAGCTAAAGCTACAGTACGTTGCCGGGAACCAGCTTCTATCATTCCCACGGCTCTGAGCATTTCTTCCCTGCTTAAATGACGTCGCCGCTCCATAATAACGTTGGTTTTAATCAGTAGTAGGGAAACAGTAGCACTAATAATGTCTTCAATGCGTTGTATGTTTTTATAGGGAAAATATTGACAGCTTATTTTCATCTTTTACTCGAATTTGATTGAGAGTTCCTGACTCAAATTATGAAATGCACCAAAAAGGATCCATATAAATTTATAAAATCATAAATTTATTACAAAGCCACATCTCAATCTCAAGAAATCCGCATAAAAATGCTTGATCCCTAGACACTTTTGATGTGTGTATTTACGAACAACTCAATTTAAATAGGGAAGTCACCCAATTACATCCGAACTACTACCGAAAATAACAACTCAATAGTCAATAATCAGTGCCGTCAAACTTACCGGATGATTAGTTCGACGTCGTCCGGCCCGGATACATACCGGACACGTCTCTGACGTCCGGCGACGGCGATTGCTATCGAATTTCAAATTTCGTTCTCGCGATACGATACCGGAACCTCAATCGCTTGCACTAGTGGCAGTTCCGTAGAATTCTGCATGTTTTTGTTCCTGGACTATATTTTGTTGGTTCAGGTTGATGGTTTTGTTCCATTTTGCTTTGGAACGAGCGGGATCACGTATTGTTCGGCTGGTCCTAGTATTTGATACGAAATTGGAGCGGATGAAGTTAGATGTTTCTGGAGAGTAAATTGTGGGAGAAACAAAAAAAATACTTAAAAGTGGAACATAACTTTACTTCTATACTTTTTGTTGGTTTTGTTGACTTTTTTGCCAATAAAGTTATTTTCCACTTTTTAGTTAAAAAAAGTATTTCGACGAATTGAGAACCTCCTCCTTTTTTTGAAGTCGGTTAATAATGAGTGTTATGATTCTGCTTTGTACCCGGTTGATGGTTGTAGATTTGCACCCTAAGTCTAAGCACTGTACCGTGATCTGGCACACTGCGGGTGCACTTAATTAGGTACACCTTTGTTTAATTCTTCGGGAAAGGCGAAAGTTTGTATGTTTGTAAATTATCCACGCTCAAACGGCTTTACGGATTTGAATAAAATTTGGTTTGTGTGTGTGTGTGTGTATGTGTGTTTTGACGGCACGGTTGGTGCAGTGGCTTAGCGATCGGCTGCTGCGCTGCGTGTCTTGGGTTCGATTCCCGCACGGTACAAACATTTGTATGGCCTACAAATAGTTGTTTCAGGTCTGGCTGTTTGTGTAATATAAGTTGAAATGTTTGTAAACGTACCCACGATACAGGAGAAATTCCTAGTGTGGGGCAAGGTTTTTTATAAAAATTATATACATACTATAAATTACTACATAGTTTAATTTTTATCCCTATGTTATTTCAGCTAGTTGTTGTGATTAATATATTTAAATAACATTGATATAAAATAATACTGACATTTAATTCATACAGACTTCAAATTGAGATTTGCATGCTTAATTATTTTCTCACAAACATAATATATTACAATTTTAAGCACCCAACAAATTATTTAGAAGTTAATCCAAGCTTTACTAAATAGACTTTACAGTTGAATTTCAATCCACCGAATAGTGTGTGATTTGAACACATCTGCACCACATTTTGCTATTCATTACCCATTAAGTGCGCAAAGGTGTGATTCGCAACAAATGAGGAACTTGAAATAGGATTTCACGCATGCGACGTGGGTCAACAATGCCCTGATTTAAGTGGCGAATGATCCCGAAACTGTACGTTTGATGTAGGTATGGAACAGAAGGATATTGATGAGGCATGTCAGTTTCCTGGCATGCCTCAGGAAACTGACTCTGACACTACTTATTGACATTTAATTTTAATTTAGACATAACATTTTTGATGGGTATTTGTAGTATTTAAATTTTTTATAACTATTGTAACCTGAACGAACAATTAAATTAATTAACTTTTTGTATGCCTTTCGGCGGGACATTGTATGTATGTATTTTTATTTATACATAATGTTGTACCCTCTGTTCACAAAATGAATAAATAAATTTTAAAAATAAATCTCCCACTAAATATCAGGATGGCCATAAGTCGATTCTCATTTAAAGTAAAAGCTCGCGAACACTTAAGAAGTTGGCAAACTCGTGTCAAAATTAATTTATTGTCAGTTTTTCTTCATATTTTGTAGTTTTACTTCTCTATACTTTTGCATATTGTCTATGTATTTGTAACAAATTTTTTTCCTGAAATTTTCTGTCACATTGCACACAGCATGTTTTTGTCTCTGCATCACCCTGAGGTTGACTGGAAGAAAATGCCCAAGGCATTATGTCAGCTTTTCTATTATGTTTTTTTTTACATATCCATGAAGTTTAAGCCTATATTGTTTAACGCGCTGTAAGTATCTTCACATGTAAATAAATAACTATGTTAACAAATCTTAAATGATTTTAAAAGAGTAGTTATGGAGTTTCTTACTGGTTCTTTTCCATAAGAAACGAACAACCCGAACTCTGCACCTTTTCTCGACGTTTTGTAAGTGCCCATGTAGGCTTATGTGAAATCAAAATACATTTTTTTTTTGTTTTTCACCTATTTCCCGATTATCGTTGAGCTCAAATTATTCATACATCTTCCGTTTCCATGACAATATAATTATGGTTAGCTATGAAATAGGTATAACATCTCTTTGCGTACAAAAAAAGTACTGACACAAAACAAAACATATTCAAATTATGTATATCAATCGAACGGACATTGACTATGAAATAAGATTTCCGGCATAGTAAAGATCCAAACTTAAACGTGTTTTTTTATCCTTACTCCTTACTTATATGTTATAAAAGCGAAAGTGAGTTTGTTTGTTTGTTTGTTACCTCTTCACGCTTTAATGGCTACACAGATTTTGATGAATTTTGGTACAGAGATAGTTGGGAACCAGGAGACGGACATAGGCATATTTTTTTTAAAGTGGGATGTGAGGGAGAAAGAGGGAAGAAAAGGGAAAACTTAGCGTTGCTATTACACATCAATAAGGCGCAAGGGGAGCTGTGTTACCCCGAATTTAACGCGAGCGAAGCCACGGGCAAAAGCTAGTAAACAATAAAAGTGACTTATTTGAAATTTTTGAAGTAGATTTAAATACCATTCAAAAACAAACAAGTGACTCTCGTTTCAAAAGTCCATTTGCCAGAGACAGTTAACGGACGGGAACGGGAGAGTCTCAAACTTTTACTGACTAAAACCCACCCATGTTCCTTCTTTTTCCCTTTATGTTCCTGAGCCGCAGTATCTCTTTCGAACAACCCGCAACCCCGGCAGTGAACGGAACCTTAATTTAAGTAGATCTTCTGACATACTTCCTTGTAGGAACACCGCTCCTTGGAAAGGGCTGATTCCGCACGAAGCCTGTTAAGGGATTACGTCGACCTTTCATTCTGCCAATACAGCATGTCGTCGCAAATATGAGGGAGAAGTTAGGAACGTCGTTTGATTTGTAAATGTGAAAAGCAATGTTGGCGTTAATTGTGACTACAGTAACTATAGTTGCATATCGACGCTGGAAAGCGATTTTGTCGTATCTCGAAAAATGACTTTTTCTTTTTACTGCATCATTCAAACCAGAAAAAAATATTGCGTCGGACGGTCTGATCCACGTTTTCCTACGATGTTTTTTTTTTATGATACGACGTTGACTTTTTCTAAACTTTTTTCACAAAAGATACTTCAAAATGCTGTAAATACCATAAAATCAACTATTTTTAAATGATACATAGATACAACAAAAACGCTATAAGTATTTTTTTTCGCAGTCAAGATACACGGTCCTCGTTTGTATGCTATGAAACACTTACAGCAGTATGTACTTGTCACAAAATAATGTTCTACTGAGATACAGCAATTTCGCCGCCTGATTATTTTATACTAGCTAGAGATACCACAATTCTATCGCTTGGATTTTGAATGTGCTTTAGACTTACTACTTTTTATTCTACCCATTTTATCATAAATATTATCCATAAATCATTTATAATAGAGTTTAAATTTGCACAAAATTATAATTACGCTAAAGAAGCATACCCCCACCCCCGTGTCTTCCCTTGGATACACCGTTTCCCGATCGTATCGCAGTCGATGCGCGAGCGCGCAAGCAAGAAAGCGAGTACGTAGTCTGCGAAATTCGGGTGTGTTTTACGTGTTCAACTGAAGTGAATCCCAAGTAAGTCATGGTATTTAACTATTTTAATTACTTTATGTTAATGATAAATTAATTCTAGTCATTTCATTTTTGAACATAGGTACAATATAACTAGTAGTTTGCTCCGAACTGAGATCTCGCGATGTTTCGTTTTGTAGTACCTATAGTAATGAGATAATAGGGAGCTAAGCTAATTAGCTTCCTTCACACTTAGTTCTTGTTATCCGGGACCGACTGGCTTATCGTGCCTTGCAAACCACGGTTATAAAAGATAACCAAAGCACTTCTTATTTTATTACACTCGCAAATTGGCGGTTATCTCTAAACCTAACCTAATAAAAAACAATTATTTTAGAAAATAAATTATCCTAATAAGTATTCCTATTAAATCAACAATCGATTGAGACGTAAGATCAGAACTATCTGTCCTGTTTTCACGTCTCACGATATCTCAAGTTTGTTTTCGTGTTTCATGACTTTGTTTGCATACCCTACTTTTTTAATGTAACTGCCCCGTTGGTCTCGTGGTCGCAAGCACGTCTGCTGAGCTTGGGGTCCTGGGTTCGATTCCCGGTCGCGAATTATTATTATTATTATTAGTAACAGGCTGGAGTTTGGAAGTCAGCGGTGTGATACCCCCGTAGCTCGGAAAGCACGTTAAGCCGTTGGTACTGCGCCTGATCTCTCTCCGGTCGCGTCGTATTGCCGCCCCAACGGAGTATGAGAGTCAGGGAAGAGGGGGTGAACCTGTGTCTGCGCGCACACTTGTGCACTATAATGCTATCTCCCACGAGCCCACGAGTCACGACGAAGGCTAGTCTTCGTTGAGATTGGCCACCGTGGCTGAAATGCGGTATGAAGGACTTAATTTTTTTGTTAATTACTCATTTTGTTTCTATTTTATTTTTCAGTTATTAATTTCATCTAAGATCGAATGATCGCTTACTTACTTATCGTGAAGACTTAAAGATGGCGAAACGTCGACAATGGAAGGATGAGTTAAAGCCACAGCGAGACACTTGCGAAGACGATGAAAAGAAGAAACGTAAGATTGAAATCATCAGTGATATCACCTATAAACACGGAAAAACCATTCAATCAGAGAGGTACATTGGCGAAGACGCAGGTACGAGTTCCAAATATTATTTCCCAGAACCGTCTTCATTTCCGACGACTCCTCGTCACTTAAAATCAGCAGTAGTAGGAGATGTTAAAGATCTCACACCCACTTTTCGGAAACCAAAATATTACATGTCTGAGACGAAGCGGATAATTGATAACATTCCTTCGACGCATTTCGTACCTCATAATGATGATAATTTAATACAAGATGCTGAACGTACCATTATAAATGATGATATTAGCGAAAATGACTTGGAAAATATTGCCCGGATCGTTCAGCCTATCTTGACCACAAGTACAATAGCTGAAATTGAAACGACTGAAAATTTACAGAATCGTTATGAAGTTTTAGTAACTTGTGAATCTGATCATAGTTTGGAAAGTCCAGAAACGTCTCAGAATTTCACGGAAAAATCCAACCACAGTGACGAACCACACCAAATCAGTAAATATAATCGAAAATGTAAAAAAAAATTACACTTTGACAAAATCTACCTAGATTTTATTGAAGAAGAGGATGCTGACACGTTATTATTGAACGAAGCATTTCCATCAGAAGATTCTAGTGTATCATTTAGCGAAGATGAAACATCTGATGATTCGATATCGAACAAAAAAGGAATAAAAAAATCAAAAAAGCAAACAAAGAAATCAAAACGAAGGATTGCTAAAAATACTGAAAAAAAAAATAACAGTAATAAATCTGAAACGAAGGAAAAAAATACAGAACAAGAAGTTTTAAAGACCAGACCAAAAAAAAAATTGTGTATTAAAAATGATAACAAAATGAAACGAATTTTAGGGCAATCCTATACCAATGAAAAAGGAGAAGATGTTCCATCGAAAACTATGAAACCTAACCCTTGTAAAGATGTTATTTGTAAACGGAATTGTGGAGAAATAACTGAAGAAAGACGCCAACGGCTTTTTACATATTACTGGAACCTTGGTAGCTCACAACGCCAGAAAGACTGGATCTCACAATGTGCAATAAAAAAGGATGTAAAATGTTATACGACAGATAAAGGCGAATCATCAAGAAGAAATTACTCATACGCGTATTATATAAATGAAGACGATGGAAGGAGACAAGTGTGTCAAAAATTTTTAATAAACACGCTTGATATAACGCAAAGGCTTCTGTTATACACACTAAACAACGCAGTTGAGGGATTTGCAAAATTAGACGACAGAAAAAAAAACGGCGGTGGCAATAAAACTAAAGAAGAAGTAATAAGTCATGCCAAGCAATTTTTAACATCTTTGCCTCTTGTACCCTCGCATTACTGCAGAAAAGATTCAACTCGCCTTTATTTACCTGATGATTTAAAAAACATTTCTAATTTGTATCGTATTTATACAAAAGATTGTGCTGATAATGGTGTAAACAAAATGTCGTTCAAAGTTTTTTCAAATTGGTTAAAGACGAATTACAATATAGGATTTCACGTCCCTAAAAAAGACAAGTGTATGACCTGTATGATACAGACTTATGATGTCAAAAATGAAGAAGAACTATCTAACTTTGAAGACCACTTGAGAGAAAAAAATGAGTCCTATAAAAGATTTCAGTGCCACCAGAAACTGAATGCTATAGATCCAAGTGTGATATGTGCAAGTTTTGATATGCAAAAGGTATTAAATACACCGCACGGTGAAAATATGGCCCTGTATTACTCAAGGAAAATAGCCGTATATAATATGACAGTTTATGAAAGCAATACTCAGGCAGGCTACTGCAATTTGTGGACAGAGGTTGACGCTCATCGCGGAGCCAATGAAATTTCTACTTGCGTGTTTAAATACCTTCAAGAGGTAGATGAACGTCAGAAAGTAAAAACTGTACTGTTGTATTCAGATTCATGTTATGGTCAAAACAAAAATAAAACGATGTTGAGTATGTTTAGATATTTTCTATCCAAATCCAAAAACATAGATGTGATTCAAATGAATTACTTAATACCCGGGCACACTTTTATGCCTGTGGACAGCATGCATGCCACTATTGAACGTGCTGTAAAAAAGACTACTATATGGGCACCGTCTCAATGGCCGATAGTCGTCGAGATGGCGCGAAGAAATCCTGCTCCCTATAGAGTCTCAGTTTTGGAAGGCCAAGACTTTATGGGATTTGAAGACATTTTGAACAGCACTTTTAAGAAGAATCAAAAACTACAGATTTCTAAATTATGTATTGCAACATTCAAAAAGTCAAATTCTGACAAAATGTTTATTAAATATTCTATGCTACCAGATGCTGAAGCTACAGAGGTTAAATTATGTAGTCTGAATGGTTCCGAACCGAAATGTTGCCTATATTCTGCAAAACTACCAGTATCGTTGCAAAAATACAACGATTTAAAAAAACTTGTCGATAAGAACATAATACCCAGAACATACGCCAAAGAATACTTATGTCTCAAACGCGACAAAAAAGTACAAGATGTTTTAAATGACACTGATGAAGAGGATACAAATCAGTAAAGACTGCAGGAATAATAAATAAAATAATAACAATAATAAGTGTAATAAAACCTGTTATAATTGTTTATTAACTTTAATAGTTTCATTTTGTTTTGTTAATATTTTTCAATTGATTGTTTTTTTATTGATTTTAAATAATTATAGGATGAAACTAGTAGACGTAATTAAAAAAAAATTGTTTTTTTTTAAATAATTTGCATTTTATTTGTTTGATAATTCGTCCAAAATATCGCTCAAGATATTTCTTATAGTTGACAATGTCGCCCTCAGTAGACATTATTTCTTTCTAATTCGGAGACTGATTGATTTTTTATTTGAATACGTAATGATTGTTACTAGGTCAAACATTATTTCCAAAATAACATTGCTAAATAAATATACAGCATGTTTAATTAAACATAATTTTTGTTTTATTTGTATTTAACACAAAAGTTAAAGATGTACTCCTAAAAAGTATATTAGGTACAACGAAATGCAAGGACTTACAAATTTACTTCATTTTAGATACATCATAACCGTTGCCTAAAATTTTAAAGCTATTTCGTTGTGCCTTATGTTACAACTACCAACATACAGCAATATTGCTGCTTCAAATTGAAATTCCAATTGCTGTAACTAATATAAAACACATGTTAGACTAACTTTAGAATGCTATTATTATTGCAATCTGATAAATTTCAATATAGGCAATATGTGTTCCAAAAATGACCACTCTGATTCAGCTAATTTACGAGTTATGAATTTTTGAAATAGTTTTTTGGCTCTGGTGTAAAGTTCAAATTTTCGAGATACTACAAGATTGCTTTCTTACGTCGATATGATGGTTTACGAGAACATTCTAGATAAGTTTGGCTTTAGTTCCACCATGGAATTGTGTGGAAGATTCGAGAATAATTTATTTATATTTAGTATGAAGACAACAGGGGTCCAGTGTGTTAGTAACAAAATTCTTAGCCTATGTTAGTACTTAATAGTAAACAGCGATCTAACCAGCGAACGCACAAGCGGGCTGTCTGCCCTGGCGGCAATTGAGTGCAATAATCCCAAGATATTCTACTTAGGAACTGTGACGAAGGTTCTAGAAAGTTGTGGATCCTTTTTCCCGTTTCTTTTCTCTTTCTCCCTCATATACCACTCTTTAAAAAAAAATAGCCTATGTCCGTCTCCTGGTTCCCAACTATCTCTGTACCAAAATTCATCTAAATCGGTTTAGCCATTAAAGCGTGAAGAGGTAACAAACGAACAAACAAACTCACTTTCGCTTTTATAATATTAGTAAGGATAAGGATAGTAAGGATTTCGATAAACGTTCTCTGACTATTCAAAAATTCTAATTAACTAACGTTCCTTATCCAATTATAACAAACAGAATCGTCTCAAACAGAAACAAATTCAATAACAGCGAAATCCTCATCTATTTTTAACCGACGAAAAAAAGGAGGTTCTCAATTCGACATGTATATTTGTTTTTTTTTTATGTATGACCACGCATAACTTTTTACTGTGACGTCCGATTTGAAAAATTCTTTTTTCATTGGAGAGAGTATATTTCAAAGTTGGTCCCATTTCAAATTGAAAAAAAAAATCCGCCCCTAAGGGTGGAAAAATAGGGGTTGATTGATTTTTTTTTCACACTTAATTTGCAATTGTGAACCGATTTTGTTTAAATTTGAAACACATATGTAGTTCTGATGATAATACCGCGTCAAAATGACCTGATGATGGATGATGGAGACAGGAAATACTTGCATTTTGCAAGAGGTCCTCAACAGTTTAAAGCAGCGATATATCGTGTTTCAACTCATTTCATGCACGTTGACGACAACTTTAGACCTAGCTGGAGAATAGAGCTGTCATTGAAGGTCTGACGATGGAGACGGAAGGCTTTTGAAAGAGGTTCTTATCAATTTACAGCCGCAATATTGTGTTTGGGCTCGTTTTATTAACCTTGGTGAGGACTTTGAGCCAATCTGGATAATTACTGTCACTGAAGATCTGACGATGGAGACGGAAGGTATTTGCAAGACGTTCTCAACAGTTTACACCAGCTATATCGTGTTTGGGCTCATTTAATGCACCTTGACGTGATCTTTAGACCTAGCTGGAGAATTACGGTCATGGAAGGTCTGATGATGGAGATGGGTAGTATTTACTAGACATTCTCAATAGTTTACAGCAGCTATGTTGTGTTTAGGCTCATTTCATGTACGTCGATGAGAACTGTTGATGCCTTGCTGGAGTATGATTGTCATCAAAGCTATGGCAGTGGAAATGGAAGTCAGTTACAAGAGGTCCCCTACAGTATAACGTCACTTGGGCTTATTTCTTGAACTTTATTAAAAACTGTAGACCTTACTGGGTTATGTTTGTCATCGACGGACGGATGCTCTTTTTTGAAAAAAACATAATAAGTATGTTTTAGCCATTACTGTAAGAATTAAATATCTGTATATGTGCAGTGCATAGTGGGTTAACGTTTCAGTAGCTGCATTTCAGTCAGCGCGCTCATCATGTGGATTAACACCTTATTTGGTTCAAAATTTGATAATGATGCTAATAAAATGTAGTCCCAGGTCAATTCTTGCTTTATCGAGGGTCGTCCCTTGAAGTTTTTGTAAATTGACGGCCCAGCTTAGAATTACGGGCAACATCATGCGTTCAAAAACATTTCTAGTACGTGTTCTTTTGAAAATTGCAACCAATCGAGGTCTAGCAACACAGTCATTGCTATCACTCTATTTCCTTTGCTTTCATTGTTAACACAATTCTTCAGATTCTTGGTAGGTACTAGAATATCTGGAGGTCTATTCCCAAAGACTCGATAGTGTTTCGAATTCATGGTAGTCATCTTAGTACTTGTCAACCTGTTTGACGGTAAGGAACACTCTTATCGAAGCTCCCATCCCCGAATCCTTCATCTTACGCGTCTGTTCGCCTATCAAGGATTTTTATTAAATATCAAAAGCAACTAATCTGGGTTCAAAATAATAGCTACCAAATATTTAGTAGTATCGAAGTATATATATTTATATATATATAAATCGACGAAAAAGGAAATTAGATAGCAAAAACAATATTTTGTTTTAAAAAGCCGAAAAATTTGGAATTTGAAAAACAGTCAAAAATTTTATACAAATTAGATTAAGTAAAGGAACAATAAATTTGTTGTAAGAGAAAACCAAAAAGAGTAAAATAAAAACTTTTTAACAAAAAATTGAACCGACGAAAAGTGAAAAATAAAAAACCTCTAATCTAGCTAAGCTCCAAAGTTAAAGTATGAGATTAATTTTGAGGCGGCGCCAACAAACAATGATCGACGATCAATCAAGTTGTCAACGTTTACCATGTTACGTTATGAAAATCAATAAATAGTTTGTTTGGCGCCGACTTGAAATTAATCTCATACTTTAACTTTGGAGCTTAGCTAGATTAGAGGTTTTTTATTTTTCACTTTTCGTCGGTTCAATTTTTTGTTAAAAAGTTTTTATGCGATTCGCCGTTTCATCAAATTGTAAAAGAAGAAAAATAATAAGAATGGAATCGAATCGAAATTAAACACATTCGAAATTCAAACGGATAGTGCTGTGCTAGCGGATTCTTTCAACCGATTCGGTACCATTGTCGATATGAGCTCGAACTTTGATTACCGTCACTGACTGCTAGGGGCGCTTCACACAGTATGTTCGGGACTACATGATTTGGTTTAGTCCGGCGGCAAATCAATTATTAAAGGTGTCGATTTAGTCATATCTGTCAAACTCGATTCGTAAAAGAATATCGTTAACTGCTGTACAGGAATTTGATCGTTTTGTCGCAAATAGGACATAAAAATAGTTAAGTATTGCGGATAGAATTAGGAACTGGTAGTATATAGGGGACTATGTCGGCCTGTATGATTCAAAATCGAATCCACCGCTCCACTCCGGGAAAATCCACTTGACTTAGTTTCAAGTGTACCAAATAAATGACGACGTGTTTGACTCAGCGATGATAGATTTTGAATGAAACTTTTTCGTGCAATGTGTGCTTCGGTTCGACTTTGTTGTTCTCTAAATACTCATGAATATGCCGAACCGAATAAGTGTGTAGCACCCTCTATACTTTAGTGTGAGCAATCGAAATCACGTTTGAATTTTTCGATTTGAATGAACCGTTGAAAAGAGAATTTTATGTTTGATTATTTGGTTAGATGCGCTGTTAATGTACTGAAAGTGTTTTATTAGTAAATCTATGTTATTTATTCCTTGTAAGAGTATTATTTGTTTCCATTTGTTTGATTTTCATATAGATTAGTGAGAAGTTTATGTTAGTCCAGCATATAAGTATCTTTTAGATCACTTTAACACTTTAACAGCCAAGTTGGTCTTGTAAACGCAAGCATTACTACTGCCGCTGTGGCGATCGGCGGTGGCAATCTCTCGCGTTCGTCCATGGTTTGGAGCATGAGGGAATGGTTAGCTGTCTTCTCCTTTTGCGAAGCAGTTATGCTAGCAAAGGAGGTGGCCGGGCGTTTGATGGCGAGAACCTCAAACCAACCCAGTCGCCGTGGGAGACGCGTCGGGCGCTGCGTAAATGCGGTTCTGTGGTCAGTGAGCAATGAGTAGCTCACCGTCCGCCCATCTAGTGACGATAAGTCGTGTCGACGGTGCCTTCGTGTTCCACGCGCGCCTCAAAATAATGTCAACAAAGCAGAAGGTTTTGCCCGGGCCACTGACTGCTGGGGTTGGGAGTTGTTCAAAAGAGATACCCCGGAACATAATGGGCAAAAGAAGGAACACGGTTGAGTTTTAGGCAGTAAAAGTCTGACACTCCCCCCGCTTCGCCCAGAGCGGAGGAAGTTATTTGATGACTTACCATCAGCAAAAAGGAGCACTATTGCTGAGCGTGGTATCTTGGCTCGATTCCTTATTTGGGTAGAGTGTTATTTAGTCTTTTTCTTTTTTGCTTTCTTTAATGGCTAATTCTAATTAAATATATTCAACCCAAAATTCAACTTTGCCAAACTCCACTCAGTCCGTTCGCTGACGGATTTGCCTTGTATTAAAATCGTCAAATGCGCTAATGTCTGGGCATGCAGCGCAAGATGGAAGGTGACCCATTGTCTGTGGAGACACACCGCATACAAACTTGGAATCTGAACCGTCTATGAACCAATATCTGCAGAGATTCTCTGTGTTACGGCTGGCTGCAATGGATAGGTATTTCCTTTGGAAGTTTCTCAAAAGCAGCTATTGAGTTCAGTTGTTGGCAAAAATGTCGCCTCCAACGGTTAGGTTTGGTTACGATTAATAACGGAATGTGGGTTTACTATTTATTACAGACTAGCTTTTGCCCGCGGCTTCGCTCGCGTTAAATTCGGCGTAACACAGTTCCCCTTGCGCCTTATTGATTTGTAATAACAACGCTAAGTTTTCCCTTTTCGTCGCTCTTTCTCCCTCACACCCATTTAAAAAAAAATAGCCTATGTCCGTCTCCTGGTTCCCAACTATCTCTGTACCAAAATTCATCAAAATCGGTTTAGCCATTAAAGCGTGAAGAGGTAACAAACAAACTCACATTCGCTTTTATAATATTAGTAAGGATTACAGGCGTGATGGTATGTTTTCTTTAGAACTGTCTCAGTAGCACTCTACACTTTAGAAGTTTTGGTATCCCAGTCCCTTAGAAGGCACGAGCAGTCATTTTTTTTAAAAGAGACGCCCCTCCCTTAGAATTTCTCCTGTATTGTTTGCGCGTTTACAAACATTTAAACTCACACACACAAACAGCCAGACCCAGAACAAATATCTGTAGGCCATGCAAATATTTGTTCCGTGCGCGAATCGAACCCGCGACACGCAGCTCAGCAGTCGATCGCTCAGCCACTGCGAAAACCGTGTCGTCAAATTGCTATTGCTTCTACACCTCATCTGAGGTCGTAAGAATAAGGTTCTATGAAACTTACAACTTAAACATTACATAATTAGTATAATACGTATTACTGACAGCCAATTACAATTGACCAAAGAGTTACTAACATCCATCCATCTATTTGTCTATGCTCACAAGATAATGAGCATATTTTTAAGAGAATAGTATATCGTCTTCACTAATATTCTATAGTGGAAAGATTTGTGTTTCTGTATTTAACGATTAAACTCGAAAAAACCTGCTACCCTACCATGACATCTTAAAGCAGAACTTATTCCACTGAGGTAAAGAGACAGAGCTATACTGGGTGTCTAGCACCATCTCTTTCTCACACAGGAATAAGTACTGCTATAAGATGTCATGGTAACCCTTCTGACCCGTTTACAAAAATTCTTTTGCCAATAGAAAGCTACATTATCACTGATAACATAGGCTTTATAACATCACGCTACTACCCACGGGAGCGGGGCAGTAACCAAAGACGCGGGTGAAACTGCGCAGGACATCTAGTATCTAATTATATATATATTATATACATATATATTAGATTAATTTTGACGGCACGGTTGGCGCAGTGGCTGAGGGATCGACTGCTGCGCTGCGTGTCGCGGGTTCGATTCCCGCACGGAACAAATATTTGTATGACCTGCAGATAGTTGTTTCGGGTCTGGCTGTTTGTGTATGTGAGTTTATATGTTTGTAAACGCACCCACGATACAGGAGAAATTCCTAGTGTGGGGCAATGTTTTTTAAACAAAAAAAATATATAAAAAATTGAGCTTTTAGTTTTTCTACTCAATGTAAATTGTGAAGTCAGACATAAAAATCTTGACATTTCTTCCATTAGATTACAGTCCAATTGCGCAATTTTTATTTAATCAAAGATTTTGATCTTAAGACTTGCTCTCAACCAACTTATATCTGAGAATAGTGACATAACGAAATATACGATGTTCATTTTGACCGAGCAATACTGTCCCAAAAAAATTAAAATAAAAAGAAACAATGGCGTAGTTGCAAAACCACCAGTCAATTAACATACTTTGCATGAACTGTCAAAAGTTGCAATTGTCGAACAATAGATATCATTTTTTGGCAATTGCAATCTCTTTTTTTTGTTAATTAAAGTAATCGGGTTTTCAGGCCCAAAATAAAGTTTTTTAGAGACTATTTGTCCCAGAATTATTGGTTCATTTATGGTCACAAATAAGCAATACTCTGCAAATGCCATTATTTGTCCATTAAACAGAGAAACGTGATCGTTTTTTGATGCGTAAGGGCAAATCTAAAGATTTAAATCTTTATGTAATGAAAAAATGTCTCCACTAGCCATTCTAACTAGAAAAAAATATCGTTCATTCATAGTTCAATGAACGAGTATTTTCAGTTGGCATTTAAGTAGTAATTTCATATTCTGGCGACATTACTTGAGTTTAATGTACGGAACGAAAGTTTTGATTGTGTTTTCTTATTTTTTAGGATTCCGTAACTTAAATTAAAGTATGCAAGAGTGTTCACTGTTGTTGTCTACTTGGTGTTTTCTTTTATTATTTATTTATTTATTTAAACTTCATGTACAATAGTGGTACATAGGCGGACTTAATGCCATAAGGCATTCTCTACTAGTCAACCTTTGGGTAAAATACGACAACATTGTGATAGGGTACAAAAATTATATAAAATATATATATATATATCTAAAACTATTTGTTAACGAAAACGTATATTATTATACGGATACTAATACACATATACATATCAAATAAACTAATAAATACAATTAAAAAATAAATAAAAATGAGAACTTTATCAGTAATTACTATGATTTTTAATTGGTAGACGGATCTAAATAGTAGTTACGAACTTATCTTTTAAAAATAAATTTACTTTCAGCTTTAATGCCAAAGGGTAGCGAGTTCCAAAGCTTTATTGTTGAAATTTTGTATGATTTGGACATAAAACCGGTGCGGTGTAAAGGAATTTGGAGGAGTAGATTTTACGACTGTGAGAACTGCCCAACACTTTAAAATAAGTTTTTAAATAATCAGGAGCATACGGATCATTCATGATAGAGTACAGCATACAGAGAGATCTGAGGGACCTCCTGAGTCGTATAGGCAGCCATTTAAGCTGAGTACGGAAGGAAGAGATGTGATCATATTTACGAAGGCCAAACATAAAGCGAATGCAATTATTAAAAGACGATCCAATTTATTGAGAAGTTCCTGGGATAGATCAGAATAAATCATAATAATCTTTTCTGTTTTCATGTTATTTATTTTTATACCGCTGCGTTACCGCTAACCGTGGCCCAGGCAAATGGAGATTATGAGTATCGTAGCAGGCGGTGTAATGTGGTTCCAAAAGTAAACCGACTTCCAAAAAAAAAATAACTTTACTTTCGGAAGTCAGATGCAAAAAAGTCAACAAAAGTCACTAAGTTCCGGATGTAAAGTTAATTTCCACTTTCTAGTTTTTTTTTGGAAGTCAGTTTTTTTGTTTTAAGGTTTTTATTTCAGCATTTAAACTTAAAATGCTAATAACATATTTTTTTTTATCGAATATTCATTTTCCATTGTCACAAAAAAATTAGCAGATCATCCATATAGACTAGGAGAATAAAAAAAAAATGTAGGTACCTATTATAGACGATAACTCATAAACTACCTAAGCAATAAAAAAAAATTATAAAAAAATATATATGATTATTTTTCCGACCCAAATATCGACCAATAGAATTGCACCATTCGACGTCACGTGGTACAACCTACATGGTATTATACTGAAAATTTTTTGAAAATTTTCTCTGGTCGTTGTTATGCATAAAAAACAAAACATCCAGTCAAATTAACCACACGTCAAACTGACAGGTTGAATTCAATTGTGAAAATTGGAGATTTTGCATGAAAATGAGTCGATTTGGAGTTTGTGCAATTCTATTGGCCGACATTTGGGACGGAAAAATAATCCCCCGAATACCACACGAGCTTCAAAATTATCTGGCATTTCCCGATAGGTTCCCTGCAAACAAATAAAATCGTCAAGTTTTTCAGGAAAAATCACTCGCGCTTCGCGCTCGTGATTTTTTAACCTGAAAAGAAAAACTTGACTCCTTCATTTGTTTGCAACGAACCTATCGGAAAAAACCCGATAATTTTGAAGCTCTTGTGGTATTATATGTGAAAAATATATCAAACAAGATTTTTCAAATCGGTCCAGGCGTCTTTAAGTAATTGGTGAACATATATAAAAAAAAACATTCCGACGAATTCCTCCTCCTTTTTTTTTGAAGTCGGTTAAAAACTTCTCTTGTTTTTTTTTATGTATTTATGTGTGTATTGTGTCTCGTGTGACTGCTGGCTATGAGTTTCAAAGGGATTTCCTATCAGGGATTTTTCAGTAGTAGGAACTTAAATATAACTTGCAAAATTTGGGTGAAGTATTTATTGCAACTATATACCGTATGAATATGATATTTTACAAAACGACGGCACGGTTCGCGCAGTGGCTGAGCGACCGACTGCTGCGCCGCGTGTCGCGGGTTCGATCCCCGCACGGAACAAATATTTGTATGATTTACTTAGTTGTTTCGGGTCTGGATGTTTGTGTATTTGAGTTTAAATGTTTGTAAACGCACCCACGATACAGGAGAAATTCTTAGTGTGGGGCAACGTTTTATAAAAAAAATTAAATACAATAATTAACGTGAAATAAATAATTTAATCTAGTATAAATTATCATTGCTTTTAGTGATGTGCGTGTCACAGAATAAATTGAAAACTAAAATTTTTTTTTTTTTTTTTTTTTTTTTTTATCCTTTCACAAACATTATATTAAACATACTAAATAACTTACAAATAAATTAAAAAATAGCGTCAAAATATTCGTCCTCAACGCTATCAGTTGGCAACGTCCCCAAGAGACTGGCCGCGTTGCCACGTTGTATGGCAACGCTAAGCCTCTGGCCAAAGTAAAAGCCAGCCCTTGGGTCACGGGAAGTGTCAACCAAACGTTTTGATATTTCCTTAAACAGGCTGTGAGCACAAGGACCCCACGGTCCCAGAGTTTCAACCCCAAACGGCTCGAAAATATAGTTACCAATAAGGTTACTATATTTACGCCGCTTGAGGTTCTCTGCAGCCGCAGCAGCAGCGCCAGCGCAGCACGAAGAGCTAGGAAGATGGGATGGCGCAAGAGTATCGACGCACGTTGCGTCCCACACTAAAGGCCTACCCAACTTCCACGGAAACAAAGACATACCGTCCGGTCTTTTGCCATCGTCGCGTGCCAAGCCATTGGGTTCTAAAACAGCTGGAACGCCGACGGTGACAAGAGCTCGACGGATGATGTCATTAATTTCGATCCCGCGTACTGCTTACAACAGCTGTGTATTGATTTTTAAAGCATTTGTCGTCACATCACGGCATGCGCGTCAGTTTGAACTGTGCTTTATTATTATAATATCGTCGCTGTCTTTGAACTGTTCTACGCAATTGCTCCCAGACTTTTGGTTTTGGATGATAAAATCTAAAAGCATAAAGGCGTTGACTGCATACTCGTTCTATGCACTGAACAATTATTTTCATTACCATTTTGTATGACAGGAATTTAAACGGATGGAAAATGGTTAACAAAAAGTGATGGAGTGAAGATCATGGATGGATATTGGATAGGGATGACACAAAATCACCAAAAGTAGGTGAAGAGTTTTGGAAAACATCTTTACTCAGTATTGTATGGTTGAAGGTTGAAAAAGAAGAGTCGTTATCTTTTTGTAAATAGCGTAAATAATTGATAGTCTTTTAAATTCCCGAGTTCTCGATTCACATTATTTCGGGATATCGTCAAGCGATTGTTCGATTCTTCACGTGACTTTATTGACTTCCCGTTATTATATGATATCTATGCCCAATCTTCTGTCAAATGACGTTTAATTTAGGAACCATCCCAGAATCTACACACATCCTCAGTTTACATTATTATGCAAAGGATTGCAATGGTATTAGCATTCGAATGCAGCTAATACATTATGCAACTAGTAATCTCTCTCATTACAGGTGGTAGGTATTATAGGAATTCAGCTGGCGTCTATCATCGTCGGTTTTAGTCCGGTATGTTGAATACAAAACTATAGACACAACACAAGAACATTTTGAATCCAGCTTCCTTGTGTGAAGATTGGTTTTCCAACGAGATTTACACATAAAACACACGTCTGAAATCCCGTCTTTGCCATCCACAAAAACAAATGCTATCTGGTAAAAGATAAAATGCATATCAAAAAATCTTAATTCTACAAGTCTATAAATCCCAAAGTCCCTCAGCAACAATAACGTGCATTGCATTATAAAAGCAACACGAATTTGACGAAAACGTAAACAAAGTACAAACAAAAGGTCACAAACAACAACGAAATATTTCACAAAATATGAAACAAATTGAGGAAGTCGCGTCAAACTTGTTCAATAAATCGAATCAGTTAATTGAGGTGTTAAATACATAGAATGGTTTTCGTAACCCTCAGACGGTTTTCATTAATCCTAACTGTATTTATTTTATTACTGGCTTTTTATATGGCGAGCATTTTGGTCTTTTTTTGTGAATTTGGCATCTCGCAGTTCCACCATGGAGATTAGCGTCTACCTAAACGGGCAATTCCAGTGGATGCCTTGAATTTAAGGCCTCCAGCCAGGTCAAAATACTTACAAACTAAGCGTCTACACGCTAAGGGCACCCCCTGTGGGGTACGAGCCTCGGTTTAGGTCGTCGCTGGGGGAGGGCAGTGAAGGGACAGGCTGGATTTGAGTGATATTATTTAGGGACTAGTTCGAACTGGCTGGCTCAGCATCGCGAGCTGGCTCTAGCAAGGAACGGGCGGGGGGCATTTTCGCCCATTGCAGTGGGCGTCAAAAACATGAAAAATCACTCTCTATCTATCTTCTCTCTATTTATCTAACTAATGTTCAGTCACACTGTTTTTTAATGTAGTGCATATATTTTTTGATGGAGACTTTTTCTCGAAGCGCATGTTTTTTCTTAGAGATTTGTAATATTATGTATTTCAGTAATAATCAAGCAATTAGAATTAGAAGAAATAATAACGAGTTTTTGATAAGGAACCAATGCTTAAACTACTATAAACTAGCTCACAAAGGGTTCTGTTTAAGCGTTAGCGTTCTGTTTAACCATTATCTGTTAAAGCGGCAAAAAAATGGGAGCTCCCTTAAATTTTTTTAATTCTGCTTTTTAGTATCTGTTGTTCAAGCGGCAACAGAAAAACATCATCTGTGAAAATTTAAACTGTCTCATTTTCATGGTTCATGGCATACAGCTTGGTGACAAACGAACGGACAGACTACGTAAGAGTCTTAGTAAGAGAATCCCGTTTTACCCCTAAAAAGAAAATACAAACTGCCGTACGTTCTGATAGCCAGTGTGTAGATTTGAGCAGGACAGAGTTTTTGGATAATGACCAGTTTTCGCTTTCGAACCGAACAATAATCGAACTCATATTATATAAAGCTATTAAAAGTTTCCCCCGCGGGATCCGGTGGAAACCCGTTGGATATTTTTGGGATCTAAATAATGTAAACATGCCGTGTACTATGTGATAAGGTTGTATGTGTTGGACAAAGGTCAATCATCTATCGTTCCTTTGACCTTCAAACCGTTTTGCTTTTTTCTACTTAACAAATCTGTTTTATATTATAACGTACAATATCTTATCGAGGCCCGCGATTGGTGACAATGGGAGGGATCAAGATTTTTCAAATAAGTTATTTTAGTTTTCTCAACATAAAATTAGTGAGGTCGGCACCCAGTCTAACCGGATACAGCTGAATACCAGGATTTTACATAAAATGACTGCCTATCTGACCACCACAACCCAATCGGATGGGTGATTTCAAAACCCTATTTCTTCATAGGAACCCGTATCAATCATATTAAACCTGACCAAGGCAGTAGAAGAATAGTTTTTTTCAAAACTTTTCCCCGCACTATGATTTCTCCTGTATCTTGGGTGCGTTTACAAACATTTAAACTCATATACACAAATAGCCAGACACGGAACAACTATCTGTAGGCCATACAAATATTTGTTCCGTGCGGGGATCTAACCCGCGACACGCAGCGTAGCAGTCAATCACTCAGCCACTGCACCAACCGTGTAGCCAGTTCATTTTGGTTTAAGTGAGGAAACTTTGTCATTACGTTCGAGGTGAAATTCGAACAAGCAAGGGTGTTACAGAGCCGAAAACAGCAGTGACAAATTCTCACGTGATCAAACGACGCTTTTCTATACACTTACAGAGAAATTAAATAAAGGAACGAAAAGTATTTTTGTCATGAATCACGTTCTTTTTTGCCTGTGCTTTGTCTCGTCAAGCTGAAAGAGAAACAAAGGTATGACGCCAGTAAAGAACCTCATATTAAAAAAAAAAACGTGTGGCACTCGGGGACTGCCGCGGTAAAGCTATTGCATAGCATTTTTTATCAACTTATGCAATAAATAAAAACAATCTAAATAAAATATTTAAAAAGTACTTCCAATGAAAAGAAGTCGCAAAAAGAAACATTTTTTTATCAACTTAGACAATAAATAAAAAAATAAAACACTACAAGAATCACAATATCTATTTTTCCTGCAATAGTTCATGCAAATTATGGCCTTCTAAAACAAAATGGCGCTAACGCGAACCCACCCCTAAAGGCCATAGCGCAATAGGTCAGAATATAAACAGCCAGTCGTAATGAAAAATTTAATATAATATATCTCTCTCTCTCTCTCTCTCTCTCGACAATGCACGGACAATACACCTCCATGCCCGTCGGAGTGGGGAGCGTCATGATTTTCGTTACGGAATTTCTGGATTCGGTCCCCGCGCTCAAGGCCCGCGATAGAAGCTATGCAATAGCTTAAAAATAGAACTCAAATAAGCAAAATGTTTTATAAACGACCAGGTAAACACAATTAAAAAAATATATATATGAAGGCAATCAAGCGCGTCTATGCACTAAGAAAAATACCGCTGATTATAAGGATTAAAATAGATGTTTATTGTTATCTGTGGTAAAAAAGAAAAAATAAAAGCCCTCGTTGCGATAAAAATGAGAAAAAGCACGCGTGTGAAATACACTGCATTTTGAACCTAACTTTAGTGCAATAAGAGCCAGTTTTCGAGGAAGTGTAAAGAAAAATTACTTTTAAAAGTTGTTAAATGGATACATTTTAGTGATCATGACTGTACACCGCGGCACATGAATTTTCAGTTTTCCCAAACATAGAAGCTTCCATTCTCTTCAACTGCTGCAAATTGAAAACTCATTTCTCGAACCAAAATACAGACTTTAAACGATGCCATTTTATGGTCGTTAGATGAAATATTTTTTTCTGGTTCTCCCGCCGTTCCGTGCGACCTCGTTTAAAAACCTATCAAGCTTTTGAAAAATATAAGCGAAACAGTGCTGTGTCAGTTTTTGAGGTATCTCATCCCACGCAGCGCACCCGAAATTTGTTCACATCAAGTATTAGCTGGTACCTGCGACTTCGCTCGCTAAAATTACAAATCGCAAATCTAATTATTAAAAATTATAATTTCAAACCTAATGACTCGTTTTTTAGTTTTAGTATTCAACGAACGAATACGACATATAAATATATATAGACAAATGCAGCAAAGCATATGAAAATATATATAAATATTATTTTCATCGTTTTGTTTCATAGCCGATTTATTCTAATAACAGAATTTTTCAGTGATGTCAAAACAATTGATGAATATAATGCAATATTGCTCATCCCCTTAGTTACTGGCGTGATAATATATAGCCTATCTTTTTCTAGGTTAAAATCTATCTTCTTGCCAAATTTCATTACTGGATAGTATATAATCAGTCTTTTAGTCGTGAATAGGTAACATACATACAAAAAAACAAAGTTACTTTCACGTTGCTTTACTAAAGTAGAATGGACATGAATTTAATTACACAATTTAACAACAACAAACTATTAACGAAGACCGATGGAAAAAAAACATGTTTTTACGCGCTCGATAATTATGTTTTTTTATGGGGATCGCTCGAATCATCATTTTGTTAAAAGTCGTACTTCAAGTACTAGGCCGTGTCGACGGCGCGTAAGTGTTTCACGCGCGCCTCAAATAAGATATCAGCAAAGCAGAGGGGCTTGCCAGGGCCTCCGCCTGCCAGGGTTGCGGGTTGTTGAAAGAGATACCGCGGCCGCGGCTTTTTAGTCAGTAAAAGTCTGACACGCCCCCTCGCTCCGCCCAGAGCGGGGGAAGTTACTTGATGATTTCCCACCCCAAAAAAAAAGTACTGGGCTTGTTGCGGGTTGTTCAAAAGAGATACCACGGCCCTGGAACATAAAGGGCAAAAGAAGGAATATAGGTGGATTTTAGACAAACGCTTTATAGCTGACGATGCGGGGTGACTCCAGCAGCTTCACCCTCGCCACGTACCTACTTGGTAATCTTTAAGAAAGTTAACTTAATCTCGTCTTATTATAACAGCCTAAGCAAACTCGCTAGCTAACTACCCTTTTAACAAACTTATGTGTTAAACGAAAACGGAGCTCAACATTCAATATACTCAACTTAAATTAAAAAATTGAATATATTAATTTCAACAACTTCTGGTATTTAATTTTGTTGAGTTTCACCATCGCAACGGTTTGCTCAAGTTACTGTTTTCTGCGAATGCTTAGATACGACTAAGGCTTTGGTCGCATCGAAAGCGGAGATGTGATAGAGAAATGTCAGAGTTTATGCTACGCTTTGAAAACGATCAGTACTGATTAGTTCTTATGATAACCTCTTTATTGAACGATTTTCAAATGGCCAATGGTTTTTAAAAAAAAAACCGAAATGGCTCTTGACGATGATATTTTCTTTAAACGTAGCCACACACTAGGCATTTCTCCTGTATGGTGGGTGCGTTTACAAACATTTAAACTCACATACACAAACAGCCAGACCCGAAACAACTATCTCTGAAAGTCATACAAATATTTGTTCCGTGCGGGGATCGAACCCGCGACACGCAGCGCAGCAGTCGATCGCTCAGCCACTGCGCCACCCGAGTCGTCAAATTAAGCCATTAAATCAGATTAAGCCATTTGAACCCTTCTTCAGAAAACTTTTAACTCTAAATATAAAAGTTTCTTTAAATATTAGATAAAAATCTTATAATATATAACTTTATAGATAATACTGATATTTTTTATATCGGATGTTTTTCATAGCAGATATATGTCATCCCGTTTTGGTAGTACCAAAACGGCGGTCACTAATGGTCGATTAGTTTTCAACCTTAAACTTGGGACGTAAGTTTTAAAATTGGTCGACACCGAGCACGGCCTTAAGGCCAAACACTAGGGTTAAAATGTATTGAATTGACATAAGCAACCAAAAAGCTAATGTCAAGTTCTTGAAACTTGTTCAAGCTTGAACCTTTTGTCAAACCATATTTTCCGCTCCGCTTACTAAGTAACACCGCCAAAAGTCGCAAAATAATTACGCAAATGTTTGAAGTTGGATATTTTCTTCGAACTTAAACGCTTTGATGTTTTCCTTTGGAAATTTACCGGTATTTGAGCTTGCTTTAAAGCATTAAATTAAGCGGATTCACACGCAACTAACTTAACGAATTATTTGGATTTGAAGAATTATTTGGTAAATGTATTAATTTTATTTCACAACTAGCTTTTGCCCGTGGCTTCGCTCGCGTTAAATTCGGGGTAACACAGTTCCCCTTTCCTGATTTACAGGTACCTGCTACCTGTAATTTTGGCCCTTGCGCCTTATTTATTGTAATAGCAATGCTAAGTTTTCCCTATTCTTCCCTCTTTCTCCCTCATATCTTAATCTTTTTTTTAAAACAGCCTATGTCCGTCTCCAGGGTCCCAACTATTTCTGTATCAAAATTCATCAAAATCGGTATAGCAATTACGGCGTGAAGACGTAACGAACAAACAAACTTACTTTCGCTTTTATAATATTAGTAAGGATTATTTTATACTCTTTGCTGTGCCCTACCAGGTCCGTTAAGCCTATTATAAGATATTCACACATTATGGAATGCAAATAAAGATATATTATGAATATGAAAGAGAAAAGGTGCTACTTGTGTTGTACTAGTAGTTGGTAAAACGTGATTTATCACTTATAATACCACAAGAGCTTCAAAATTATCGGGTATTTCCCGATAGGTTCGTTGCAAACAAATGAAGGAGTCAAGTTTTTCAGGTTAAAAAATCACGAGCGCGAAGCGCGAGTGATTTGTGAACCTATCGGGAAATGCCAGATAATTTTGAAGCTCGTGTGGTATTCGGGGGATTATTTTTCCGTCCCAAATGTCGGCCAATAGAATTGCACAAACTTCAAATCGACTCATTTTCATGCAAAATCTCCAATTTTCACAATTGAATTCAACCTGTCAGTTTGACGTGTGGTTAATTTGACTGGATCATGTTTTGTTTTTTATGCATAGCAACGACCAGAGAAAATTTTCAAAAAATTATCAGTATAATACCATGTAGGTTGTACCACGTGACGTCGAATGGTGCAATTCTATTGGTCGATATTTGGGTCGGAAAAATAATCACCCAAAAAAAACGAGGTGCTAGTAGAACTCGCGCACCGAGGGTCCCCTACAAACGTTCGACATAAACGGCCATATCTTTTGCGCAGGCTTAACCCTCTATAATATAGAGGGTTAAGCCTGCGTCATGCGATGCGTCAACGATATAGAGTCTATATCATTGACGCATCAATATCAAATAATTGATTTTATACCGTCATCGTGCACTGTAACTTGTAGTTTACATTCTGAACTAATGAACTAGTACAAAAAGATAACGACTCTTGATCTCAGTGTTGCCTAAAAGCAGCACTAGGTAGTGTTGATGTTTTTTTTTTTTATATATTAAAACCCAGAAATACGTGTATTTTATTTTTTTGTAATCATCTTCAGTCCAAAAAATCACATAAGTCCCAGTTTCTGAGTGACTAGCTTTTGCCCGCGGCTTCGCTCACGTTAAATTTGAGGTAACGCAGTTCCCCTTGCCTGATTTGCTGGTACCTGCTACCTGTAGTTTTTGTCCTTGCGCCTTATTTATTGTAATAGCAATGCTAAGCTTTCCCTATTCTTCCCTCTTTCTCCCTCATATCTCAATCTTTAAAAAAAATTACTTATGTCCGTCTCCAGAGTCTCAACTATATCTGTACCAAAATCGGTTAAGCCATTTAGGTGTGAAGACGTAACAAACAAACTTACTTTCGCTTTTATAATATTAAATAAGGATAGAGAGTCAAAGGGTTTTTTTTGGGGTGGGAAATCATCAAATAACTTAAGATTTGACGGGCCTGTTGGTCTAGTGGTTAGTGGCCCTGACTGCTGAGCCGGAGGTCGTGGGTTCGATTCCCACCCAGGACAAACTTTGTGTGATGAGCATGATTGTTTGTTCAGTGTCTGGGTGTGATTTATCTATAATATGTATGTATTTATAAATTATATAAGTATGTATATCAGTTGTCTGGTTACCATAACACAAGCTCTGCTTAGCTTGGGATCAGATAGCCGTGTGTGAGTTGTCCCAAGATATTTATTATTTATTTTATTTTATTTATTTTGATTTAACATCTCCAAGGGACCACAGATTTCAGTAAACGGTTTTCATTTCAACTCGATACCTCCACCTGTATCCGAGATAAACGGACAGGCAGATGGACAACAAAGTGATTCAAGAAGGGTTCCGTTTGGTTGCGGGTTGTTCGAAAGAGATACCGCGGCCCCGGAACGTAAAGGGCAATAGAAGGAACGTGGGTGGGTCTTAGTCAGCAAAAGTCACAACCCGTTAAGCCTAGGTTTAGCCTAGCCCCAGGTCCGTTAAGCCTATTATAAGATATTCACACATTATGGAATGCAAATAAAGATATATTATGAATATGAAAGAGAAAAGGTGCTACTTGTGTTGTACTAGTAGTTGGTAAAACGTGATTTATCACTTATAATACCACAAGAGCTTCAAAATTATCGGGTATTTCCCGATAGGTTCGTTGCAAACAAATGAAGGAGTCAAGTTTTTCAGGTTAAAAAATCACGAGCGCGAAGCGCGAGTGATTTGTGAACCTATCGGGAAATGCCAGATAATTTTGAAGCTCGTGTGGTATTCGGGGGATTATTTTTCCGTCCCAAATGTCGGCCAATAGTATTGCACAAACTCCAAATCGACTCATTTTCATGCAAAATCTCCAATTTTCACAATTGAATTCAACCTGTCAGTTTGACGTGTGGTTAATTTGACTGGATCATGTTTTGTTTTTTATGCATAGCAACGACCAGAGAAAATTTTCAAAAAATTATCAGTATAATACCATGTAGGTTGTACCACGTGACGTCGAATGGTGCAATTCTATTGGTCGATATTTGGGTCGGAAAAATAATCACCCAAAAAAAACGAGGTGCTAGTAGAACTCGCGCACCGAGGGTCCCCTACAAACGTTCGACATAAACGGCCTATCTTTTGCGCAGGCTTAACCCTCTATAATATAGAGGGTTAAGCCTGCGTCATGCGATGCGTCAACGATATAGAGTCTATATCATTGACGCATCAAAATTTCAAATAATTGATTTTATACCGTCATCGTGCACTGTAACTTGTAGTTTACATTCTGAACTAATGAACTAGTACAAAAAAATAACGACTCTTGATCTCAGTGTTGCCTAATAGCAGCACTAGGTAGTGTTGATGTTTTTTTTTTTTATATATTAAAGCCCCGAAATACGTGTATTTTATTTTTGTGTAATCATCTTCAGTCCAAAAAAATCACATAAATCCCAGTTTCTGAGTGACTAGCTTTTGCCCGCGGCTTCGCTCACGTTAAATTTGAGGTAACGCAGTTCCCCTTGCCTGATTTGCTGGTACCTGCTACCTGTAGTTTTTGTCCTTGCGCCTTATTTATTGTAATAGCAATACTAAGCTTTCCCTATTCTTCCCTCTTTCTCCCTCATATCTCAATCTTTAAAAAAAATTGCTTATGTCCGTCTCCAGAGTCTCAACTATATCTGTACCAAAATCGGTTAAGCCATTTAGGTGTGAAGACGTAACAAACAAACTTACTTTCGCTTTTATAATATTAAATAAGGATAGAGAGTCAAAGGGTTTTTTTTGGGGTGGGAAATCATCAAATAACTTAAGATTTTGATTTTACATCTCTAAGGGACCACAGATTTGAGTAAACGGTTTTCATTTCAACTCGATACCTCCACGTGTATCCGATATAAATAGACAGGCAAATGGACAACAAAGTGATTCAATAAGGGTTCCGTTTGGTTGCGGGTTGTTCGAAAGAGATACCGCGGCCCCGGAACGTAAAGGGCAATAGAAGGAACATGGGTGGGTCTTAGTCAGCAAAAGTCACAACCCCCCCGCTCCGCCCAGAGCGGGGGAAGTTATTTGATGATTTTGACACCCCAAAAAAAAATTGTTTTCTTTTGTGGTAAAAATATGTACCTATAGTTACTTAGTTTGATATTCTAAATACTTGGGTTGTCGGCTAAATACTAACGGCTATTCTAGGTAGAATATAGTGTGGTAAAAGATATCCTGGCACACACATCTCTAAGATAATTCTGTATTTCTTTGTTCTAACAACTGGGTCGCTTTCTTATTAGTAAGACGGAGTTTCTTAACGAGGGTGAATGCACATTTATATTATTCCTGTTAACCGCTCTAACTAGGATAATATCTTATGTAGATACTTTTTTGTACGCTTAAAGTCGAGTCTGGTGGCTAAATTATAACAACCGCATAAATGACAAATAAATGATAAATGATATTTTTTTGCAAGTAGGTTTTTACAAACACTTTTACACGCCTTTTTTAAAAAATAAACTAGATGAGGCCGAAGTTTCATACCCGACTACTCTGAGAAGAAACAGCCGAAACAAACTCAGAGATCATACGCACGGGTCAATCTTCAAAGGTATACAGGGTGTCCGGTAATTAATGGATAACTTCTCTTCTTTATTTTGTTTTTTTTTTTTCGGATGGGAAATCATCAAATAGCTTATGCAGGTTTTAGTCATTAAAAAGTCTGACCTGTCAGATTTTTACTGACTAAAATCTATCCATTCCATTTTTGTTCCGGAGCCGTGGCGCAGGCAGTTGGGCCAAAGGCCTAATGGGTCTACCGTCAACCGGACAGCAGAGTGATCCTGTAAGAAATCCTTTTTTTCCTTCTGATGTAAAAACAACGTATATATCGATAACTATATAAATGGGGACAGTCACCCATCCACAGAACAACCTCAGTAAGCATAGATTAACATAGAACATTGACCCGTCTGTCCGAGCCACGACCGACTATTTGTGTCTGCCAATTCTACACAAGACCTCGAAATAGAAAATGACGCAACTCACCCTTAACTACTTTGCTAAGTGAGCCCTTAATCATCCTAACATTCTGCCCATAATGTAACGAACCCACGCTAATCTTAAAGACACATGCTAACTCAACCAATCAGAGGAAACTCCTGTTGAACAAAATCGAACGTTGACCTACAAAGAATACGGACTAAAATTGTTAAAGCGCAGGTAAGTCTGTCTGTTTGTTACTCCTTAAAGGTAGAAAGGATTTCGATGTAGGGCGGGTTAGCACATAGTATAGTTTTTATTTCGATAGTGAGTCATTCGCACTTATGGCATACTAGCTGCGCCCCGCAGTGTTACCCGCGGCGAAAAATCATGCTTGATTAAATTGACCATTCTAAAAGAACATGGCAATTTTCAAGTTATTTAATGACTTCTCATAAAAAGAAAAGCTTAAAAGATGGCATGCTACTTTCTGCTTACATCCACTGAATCCAGGCGTAATCAATGTTTTCTGGGATAATTTAATAATCTCGACGCGGGCGAAGCCGAGTACAAAAGCTAGTATAATAATAAATGGCAATCGGAACGGTTTCGGCTTTACCGGGTCGTGGAATTAATAGAGTAAGGCATTCATATATCACCATGAAATGAAGGGTCAGCTATGAGCTATATTATATATATCTATATATTGTATAATGAGGAAATTGATATAATTTACTCAGCACCTTTATATCTCTGAATCCTTCCCGGTTTAATTACATTTTTTTTTACCTTGCTCTACACTCGGTATTTCACCTGTATCGTGGGTGCGTTTACAAACATTTAAACTCACAAACACAAACAGCCAGACCCGAAACAACTATATGTGGGCCATACATTTGTATGGCCATACATTTGTTCCGTGCGAGAATCAAAACCGCGACATGCAGCGCAGCAGTCAATCGCTCAGCCACTGCGCTAACCTTGTCGTTTCATACCCTAACATAACATTACATTAAAGGGATAGGTAGTCAGCAGGACAGCTAGAAACTGGCATGAGCTTCTAAGTTCGATCTTCAGGTCTAAAATAGTGTTACTGGGTTTTTGACGCCAGCCAAGGAGTCTGAATTTGTGCCCAGTTGATGATGAATAGGCTCGTTTTCTATTGGGAACTAAACATAATTGGCGAAATGTGGCAATACCGTTAGGTGCACTTCTGTCTGCCCTTCAGATATTATAGGCGTGTGGTATTAATAATGTATTTTGCATATAATAACATTTTTTGTCGTTTATTAATTTTTGTACATATAATTTACTAGCTTTTGCCCGCGGCTTCGCTCGCGTTAAATTCGGGGTAACACAGTTCCCCTTGCGCCTTATTGATTTGTAATAGCAACGCTAAGTTTTCCCTTTTCTTACCTCTTTCTCCCTCACATCCCACTTTAAAAAAAAAATATATAGCCTATGTCCGTCTCCTGGTTCCCAACTATCTCTGTACCAAAATTCATCAAAATCGGTTTAGCCATTAAAGCGTGAAGAGGTAACAAACAAATAAACAAACAAACAAACTCACTTTCGCTTTTATAATATTAGTAAGGATTCCAAAATAAAATAAAAAAAACTATTAAAACTATAAAAAATGGTAGCCCACCGGTATCGGGAACAGGGTCCAAGCTACCGGCGGTCAGGACTCCAGGGAAAGGAACCTCCTAACAATACGAGCCGTGTCAAAAAGTATCGCTTTCTGTATAAACCCTTGATCCAGCTGCCTAACGAGAGCCTCCTCCGGTGTTGGTCGAGGCTCTTGTCAATAACGCCATTTGCTGTATTTTAATAACATAACTATTAAAATTAAATCACAAACTGCGTAAAGTAAAACTATTCACAAAGCCTTCAAAACACTATGAAGCTTGTTTATTAAAACATAAACAATTTCACGAACCCCAAAATTCTTTACAGAACAAGATGAAAGTTCTAGAAAATATTATCGTTAGCAAAAACTATGGCTAAAAGTTGGTTAAGAGCCACTTGTTAAGACTTGAGAACAATATGTTTGCGTACCATGCAAAGTTGCCGAGTTCAAATGGCGGCCGGAAGTTTGACGGCAGCAAACATGGCCGCTATCGTTTCCGGCTTAAGAGTTTAATTATAGACATATTGATTGATACTGTGGAAGTTGGTGGATATGTTTTCATTTATGTAGAAGAGTGCTTTGGGACGTGTGTATGTCTAATTTTTTCTCACGATTTACAGTCGACATGTTATGAGGTGTCTTTAAACTCGTGTCAGTTGTGGGAATGACATAGGGTCCTTTAAAAATCCAAAATGACGGTGTTTTGGCTCCAAATTATATGTCAAAAATAAAGAATGATAAAAGGTGATTCTGAATATATTTACTAAAATCACTCTATCCAATATCTAAGGGTCCCTACTGTTGAATTAATTGAATTGCTGTCTACACTTCTGGATTAAAATTGTTTTTTTTTCTTTTTAATTTTATATTTTAAGTATTTCTTTTTGCAGTCTAGTTTTTTTTTAAGAAATTTGAAGATATTTGTTTGCGATAAGTACTATGCGTTTTAGAACCAAAAAGAGATTAACTAGGTATGTAACTATGTAATTAACGAGCAAGGCATAAGTAAACTGGGCGGAGCACCGGCGTGCCCTCGTAGAGGCGATCGGCGGTGGCAATCTTTCACGTCCGGCCCAGGTTCAGAGCATGGTCCGGAGCGAAAGAGAATAGGAAGCGATCACCTCCTTCTGCGAAGCAGTCATGCTAGCGAAGAAGGCGGCCGGGCGTTTGAGGGAGAGAACCTCAAACCAGCCCAGCCGCCGCGGGAGAAGCCCCGTGCGTCGGGCGCCGCGAGACGACTCCCGGCCACCGGCAATGGGTAGCTCACCGTCCGTCCGTCTATTCAGGCCGTGTCGACGGCGCGTTAGTGTTCCACGCGCGTCTCAAAGAGATCTCAGCAAGCAGAGGGGCCTGCCAGGGCCACCGCCTGCCAGGGTTGCGGGTTGTTCGAAAGAGATCCCGCGGCCCCAGAATGAAAAGGGCGTTAGAAAGAACATGGGTGGGTTTTAGTCAGTACAAGTCTTACACTACACCCCACCCGCCTAGAGCGGGGGAAGTTATTTGATGATTTCCCATCCGCAAAAAAAGGCATAAATGTAGACAAGCCGAACGGCTGTCAATGTTTAGCAACTAACTCTTCTATATAATTATAGAATGTATTCTAGGAATACCTACTCAAAAAATCAACTTTCAGACCTCATAATAATGATGTAGATAGGACCTTTTAAATTAATTATTAAGCCTTCAGAAAGTGCGTTATAAGCGTTATGTCTGAAGTTTTAATGGAGGAAATTTTTCTTTCAGTTCATAAGAAGCCGAGAACTTTTAAGAAGAGCTGTTCTTTCTTGTTATTGGGGTTTATGGGGTCACTGACCTGGTTGAGCAGATGATCAATTATTTTTATTTTATGTAAGTGGGTAGGTACGATTGGATCGTGAATAGGTTTACGTCACCAAAAAGGTCAGTGTATGTCCTTCTTGGGCGTCTCCTCCCGACGTTGTAAATCACATCTGCCTTGTAAGCATATTTAGTTAGGTTAACAGATCCTTTTTAACTGACTTCAGAAAAAGAAGGTGGTTCTACGTGCAACCGGTTTTGAGGAAAAAAGGGAAAACTTAGCTTTACTATTACATTCAATAAGGCGCAAGAGCAAAAACTACAGGTAGCAGGTACCTGCAAATCAGGAAAGCGGAACTGTTTTACCCCGAATTTAACGCGAGCGAAGCCGCGCGCAAAAGCTAGTAATCCATAATTTTAATTTGTTATAAAAGATCAAAACTTTATCCCTTAAATTAAACGGAGATTGTATCGATATAACGGATTTATTTTAAAATAAGTGTTCGGTTCAACTATCAAATCACGAATGCTCACACTTCGCCTCGCCCTTAAACGTGACAACGAGATATACAAAGTGTTGCCATACTAAACTCTCGATTCGATACAATTCAATAATCGATTTATTATTCGACTACTATAAAAACTAAAAGAACCACTAATTATAATTTGCTTCTAATTGTAATACAAATACCTACATTATATTCATGGTTGCAAGCTAGATAGGATATTATTAACATAACCACATCTTGGCTAATTATCCTAACAGTTATAAACACCCGATATTCCGACGCTGTTGCAAGCGCTTTAATCGCGGGATGACGAAAATGTGAGTTTGTAACTGAAGCATAGGTCTTCGTCACAATACTTTATCAATTAATATAGCTGCCTGTATCATTTTAGGCATTTTTAATTTCACAATACTGTATCGTTTAGTATGATGGCAAATTTCTAAGTATGACGGCGCTGCGTGTCGCGGGTTCGATCCCCACACGGACCATAAATATTTTATATGACCTTCAGGTAGTTGTTTCGGGTCTGGCTGTTTGTGTATGTACGTTTTAATGTTTGTTGACGCAACCACGATACAAGAAAAAAATCTAGTGTGGGACAATGTTTAAAAAAAATAGTATGGACAAGTTTTCTTTAAATCACAACAAATTATATTTTACAAACAGATGGTTTTTATATGCTGTGTTCAACCCGTTGGGGTTAAATAAGTGACGTAAATGTTGAATTACGATGTATTATATTTCAGAAATTAAAATTAAATTAGCGATCAAACACTATTCTTAAGTACAACTAGACCTTTTATTGTGCTCAATAGGTTATCAGTTGGACCCAGTTTGGGCACCAAAAGGTCTCAACTTCACGATTCAGGGAAGCAAACTCGAGGTGTTAAACGGATTACAGTTTGTAGGAAATTCTGGGGCTTTCATTAATCGGGCCGAAGAATCGAGTAACCGGATCCATAAGTAGATAAGGCTTTTTATAGTTGGTGGGTTAAGTGATTTTGTATCGGTTTTTGTGGGAGCCTGTCCAGATGGGATTGGACTGAAACGTTTATTGGGTTTTGTTAGTATTAGTGGGTGTATTGTTGGCAAAAGAGTTTGGTGTGTACAAGTAAGTCTTTACTATGATGTAAGTTTTTTTGTGGCTCCTTAAGAGTCGATGTCTTATTTCTTGTAAGTATATTTTTGACTGAACTAAATTGTCATTATATTAATTCGTTTTATTTTTGTTTAATTATATATTGTATTTTATAATTGTTTTTTTTTTTTTTATTTGCTCCACACTAGGAATTACTCCTCTATGTCTGTGGGTGCGTTTACAAACATTTAACTCACAAACAGGAACTGCCAGACCCGGAACAACTATCTGTAGGCCATACAAATATTTGTTCCGTGCGGGGATCGAACCCGCGACACGCAGCGTAGCAGTCGATCGCTCAGCCACTGCGCCAACCGTGCCGTCTATAATGAAAAGGGTATACGCCCAAAAAACGTCCAATATGAATTTCATTTCTTGTTTTTCGTCTGTCTGTCTGTAGGTATGTTTGGCAAGACCCTTTATCTCGGGAACGCATAAAATATCCAGTTGAAATTACAACCAAATACTCAAGTCTATAGTCTCTTAGGGCTGATTTTTCAATAGTCAGATAAGTTTTATCTGAGGAATAAAAATAGCGGTTTGACATATTTTCTATAGATAAGCTCTCAAACCGCCATTTTTATTCCTCAGATAGAAGTTATCTGACTATTGAAAATCAGCCCTTAGAGCTATAAAAAATCAACCTTCTAAGTTTATGCAATCAATAGATATAGCCGTTTATGTCGCAGGTTTGTTCGGAACCCTCGATACGAGAGTCTGACACTCCGGCCGATTTAAAAAAAAAAAACAAGTAAGTATTGCTTAATAACTTTATCTCCAACTGTTTCAATATTCCGACTTGTTAATCCATCTTAGCACCCAAATCGATAAAGTCCATTAACTTGCCAATAGTTTGGGTCAGGAGTGCCACGAAAGATCTCGAGGGTCGGAGAGTAAACAGAGTTCATACTTAAGCCCCTGTCACCCGAATCTTGGTAATATTTTTGGCTTTATAAGACCTTTTGATCTGTTGTTAAACACCACACACACACAGCACAAAAAACACCACAGCCTAAGCAGGATGTCATGGAGCTTACATATAATTAGCAAAATGTGGATGAATGATAGCTACATCCTTGCCTTACTAATATTACTAGGACTAGTGACCCGATCTGGCTTCGCACGGGTGCAAAGTATATACTTATATTGTACATATAAATCTTCCTCTTGAATCACTTAATCCAAAACCGCATCAAAATCCGTTGCGTAGTTCTAAAGATCTAAGCATTCCAAGGGACAGACAGACAACTGGAAGCAAGTTTATTTTATACTAGCTGGCGCCCACGGCTTCGCCCGCATGATGCCAAAAAAAATTATGTGTTATTCTAGTCTATAATTTATTTATTTATTAAAACTTCATGCACAAGTAACAAAAACATTGTACAAAGGCGGACTTAATGCCTTGGGCATTTTCTACCAGTCAACCTTAGATATTTATAATCTACCTCTGTGCCAAATTTCATCAAGATCCGTTCAGTAGTTTTTTCGTGAAAGAGGATCAAACATTACATCCATACTCACAAAGTTTCGCATTTATAATATTAGTAGGACTATGTAGTCATGTTGATATTACAAAATTGGTTAGTTTGACTTAAAACTATGCTGCTAGATATGAAAATTTCAGTTTCCATTTTGTCGACGATCAACACTCTATACGACGACTTTTCAACCGTTAAAATATTGATCTAAGCTTCAAACTTCGAAGGACAATTCCGCGAACGCGTCCGTTACAAATTCAGAACTGCTATACAGTAACTAGAACTTTCACATGTAGAAGATAATACGGTCACGATATAGGTTAGAACAGAAGGCAGGCACAATTGCTGACAATGGACTTGGGGAAGTCTGTTGTCCAAACATATATAGACCTGAGCTGGCGTCGCATGGTGTTTCCGCGCGCCTCTCATATAGAATGACAGAGAGAGGAGTAGCTCACTCCTTCCCTTTACCTGAGAAGGGGTTTGCCGCAAGCAAACCATCATTGCTGGGGTGATTGTGTAGAATGCGATTGTGTCCCCGCACCACCCCGCCACCATGGCGGAGAACATAAATCGAAGATTTCTACACGTAAAAAAAGAAGGTAGGCACAAAAATAGCCGTATCCACGGCTCGCCTCAAAGAGATCTTAGCAAAGCATAGGGGCCCGCCAGAGTCAATATAAGTTATGTGGTATAATGGAACTCCTAGATATAACGGCGATCAAACAAATGACAATCGCGAGTGCATTTGCGCGCGCTGTATGTGAAGAGTGTCTTTTTGTACGTGCGTTTTTACTTTTGTATGTAGCCAACTTGTTAGGTTTGCGCCCCACCTAGCGAGTGTGCTACTAAAAGTTGCAGTACACTCTGCTTTAGCATATGGTAGTTCCAAGCAACAGAAAAGGATGCCGTGACGTCTGACAGGGGAGAAAGGAAGAAGAAAACGTGTTGCTCCGACCCCAAATAGAATGGGACATGGGCAGGAAAATTATGAATGCCTTGGATGAGACTAAACCAAACCAGGGAAGCATGGTATAAATAGAAAGCAGTCTTTACTTAGTGATAGAAAGCAAATGATAACAGCCAACCTTCTGCAACTTAACATTATGTGGGACGGTATTCAACGATGCAACCAGTTTAAACGTATTCAGTTCAAAGATAACAGAGATACACAAGTTCCAAGAAGATCATTCTCTGCAGTTTATGCTGACGAATCAATGTATCCGTTTCTTTGCGTGCTGTGATTTAACTTGCTTGTGGGACTTTGTTTTTTATGCCCTTGCTGATTGTCGTAACTGCCAATGGCCTGACGATCATCTCGCGAAGCTCTTCTTAAGCGGTTTGATCAAGGGCTTGAATTAGAATGCAGCTGTACTCCTCGTTACGGCCTGCATTGTGAGGAGGTTCCTGTCTCTGGAGCAAAATAGGGAGATAGCTCAGTATAAACTAGATAGTCAGTTATCTACGGACTCATTTTTCCACAGACAGACCTTGGCAACTGCTACTTTACTTTGAAGATATACCTGTGCGACTGTCATTATTAAACCACGAACTAATACTAACAATCCCACCATATATTGAAACTGCAAACATCCCACAACAATTTGAAATGACAAAACAAATGAGACAGTTTCCCTTAAAAAAAAAAACATTACTGCGGACGCATCGCAGGCAAACACCAATTGGGGAATATCGCGTCAATTATGTTACCACAGTCTACCAGTATTAACTGTTAACAGTCTGGCAAAGTCATCGGAAAACTTGTGAGGAGTAAAAGAAAGTTCGGAATTACGAATGTATATATTGTGGGCTTAAGATAATGTGTAGGATTAGGGTTCGACCCCTGATATCGGGCTCTGATAGGTATTTACAGAAGAAACGGAGAAAAAGCATGGAACTGGTAATTAGATAACCACTTCAGCGACAGGTCAACTTTACATGCAAACGCCAGCGCACTCGCAATCTGCTGTAATAATGTTATTTGGCTGCCTGACACACACCTGTCGTTTGCAAACTGCTAGTGCTATATCAAAATAAAATGCTGAATAATTAAGTAATCTACCTATTTAATAATTTAATAAAAAAATTGTATATCTTGAAATATAGAGATGAAATCTGATAAGTCAGGCATACTTGTTGATTATAATAATTGACTGTTATGGTCGTTGGTACCGACAGTGATAGTAGACAGCTGTCAGTTTAGTTTGTCCTCTCCGCCATTGCGATATTTTTTTTTTGTTCCATACATACCTGGGTCTTGTAACCACGATTTAGGTCAAAGTTTGAATTTGTACACCTTTTTTGATGTTAAAACTAGTTTATATTGTTTTTGTGTGACGTGATTTTTCAGCCTTAAAAAAGGCGCTTCACAGCTACAATTTTTAACGTAGAGATACTTAGTGTGATAAATAAAGTCCCTGGTCTAAGGTTTTGTAAAGAGTCTGATTATACTTTAGAGACGAAGTCTTGCCAAACTTATGACCACTGCATGTTGTTACACTGTGAGATGCAATTGAATAAATTTAGCAGAAGGGCTTTTGATATAATAGTTTGCAAGCAAGTCTGTCTCGGGGATCCGGAGTTTTGTCACGGTCGAAAGTATATGGAGGGGTCCGAAGAAATATGGATGTTATAGAAAAGGTAAATGATGTGAAGCTAGAGTTATTGTTTCAATTTGGAGAATGGATTGGTTTTTAATAACCTCATGTTTTTTGTTATTGATAATAATTTCGAAAACACGTTTTAGTTCATACTTTTTTGTACGTCAAATATCCCAATTAGAATGACATCCTAACTATGTTTGGGCCTGTGGACGGTGAGCAATGATGATGACGACAGGCAGTGTCGACGGCGTGTTAGTGTTCCCGGCGCGCCTCAAAGAGATGTCGGCAAAGCAGAGGGGCCTGCCAGGGCCTCCGCCTGCCGGGGTAGCGGGTTGTTCGAAAGAGATGGCCCCGGAACATAAAGGGCAATAGAAAGAACAGGGGTGGGTTTTAGTCAGTATAAGTCCGAAACTCCCCCCTCCCCCGCTCCGCCCAGAGCGGGGGAAGTTATTTGATAATTTCCCATCCGCAACAAAAAAACCTAACTGTGTTCAGTCACTGCGGCCAATGTTAACGGAGATAAGTCATCGTTGCCCGGGATATTATAGTGCACAAGTGCGTGTAAAGACAAAGGTACACTCTCTGCCGTTAACCTGATGTGACGATACTTTAGCCCGATGGCGACGATTACTTTTTCATAAGCAGTCTTCAAAAGAGTCTGGATTTATATTCGGTTGATGGCTATTGGCTTACCCCTGTTATATGAGACTTAAATAAAAACAGACAAAATGTGGGTTTCAGAGATGGCGAAATCTAATTAGATTTATGTTTTACTAGTTTTTGCCCGCGGCTTCGCTCGCGTCCACCCCCCATTTTAGGTGAGTACGGAATAAAAACGAGTTAAAAAGTAGCCTATGTCACTATTTATCTCTTCAACTATCGCCACTTAAAAAATCACGTCAATTCGTCGCTCCGTTTTGCCGTAAAAGACGGACAAACGAACAGACACATACATGAACATTTTCCCATTTATAATGTTATAGTATGGTCTGTACCAGTTTTAACTTAAAAAAAAAACGATTACGTTTCCCCTTAGATTCTGTGGTCAAATGCGAACAAAATATTTCAAGTTTAAGCTAAAATATGAAGTTTAAAACCTCTTTTACCCGTCTCGACGTTAAACTTGAGAAAGTTGCCTTTATAAACTTGTTGATAGATGGGAGTTAGCTACCACTTTTCGTCCTGTTCCTTTCGGCTGGTTTTCTAAGAGTTAAACTTGATATTTGCTAAACACTTTACGGTGTTTTTGAATGATTTATTGTGTTATTGACGGTATTTTGTTTGACACTTCTTCTCTCTTTATGGTTAGAAATTATCTGATAGGATTATTGGACTATAACTCGCTGATATCCCATACGCAAAATACGCGCCTCAGACGTGGAGTTGCGGACACCAGCCCGTTATACAATACAACTCGCTGATATTTTCATACTTCTTACTTTCATATTATAAATGCGAATGTTTGTGAGGATGTATGGATGTTTGTTACTCTTTCACGTCAAAACGTCTCAACAGATCTTAATGAAACTTGGCACAGACGTAGATTAATAGTTTGGAAAAACACATAGGATACTTTTTTTTTCGATATCAATTAATGAAAAAGTCTCATTAGTACTTGCCTGGATTTAAACTGACAATGTCATCCATGAGAGATAATGTAACTTCCCATTAAAGAATGAAAAATTTGGAATCGAATCAGTAGTTCCAAAGATTATCCTCTACCTACAGATGAAAACTATAATTATACAAAAAATATTGTTAAAATATTATTTATCGATAACCTCGCGTTCATTCCTGTCAACAAGAGCCACGTGAGATACTTGTTATACAGATTGTTTGGTTACCAATTACCGATAAGGGTTACATTTTTATCGACAAATTCCCTGCGTACGGCAGCCATCTTGTTCTTTTTTTTAAACCAAATTGGTCCGTCATCCTCAAAAACTAGTGAAACCGACTGTTTTTTTAAAAACTGCATTTATGTTTTTAATCTCAATACACAGTAAGAGACTACTTTTCATTTCATAAATTGTCCCAACACTGGCTTTTATTTATATTTTTATTTCAAACACGACAAAAAGGTTTTATCTGTCCACGTTTAATCCATTAGCTATGGTTGGCGAACCAAAGGCACGTACTCTATAGGTGGCACAGCAAAGAGTTTTCAACTTGGGCTTAGATTGAATACCGAAATATTTTTACGTTTGACTATGCGATTTGTTAAAAGCGACATTTTAATGTGACTTTGAAACAACGTTCGACACAATGCTTGTAATTAAAATGTTTGCTGTAAAAGGAGTGAACGAAATTTACGCAAATAATTATTATTCAGAACATTATTTAAAACTTTTGGCTGCCGAAAAATTATTGTTATGCGAACATGTCACCATCGATGGATCAACTGAATTATTTCAACTTAATCGAATCATTCACGAACGAAATTCAGAATTCAGTTTACATTAAATCCATGATTAAAATATCAATGGAATGATAAATGAGAGTTGTGAATAAATTGTACAAAACATGACAATATAATTATAATTTCATTACGTTACAACTTTGAATGTGGGCGGTAAGGTATCACCAATCTTGTGTAACAATCCGATTTTGTACTTTCTTTTCAAGATATAAACACATTATGGAAAAATACATAAAGACAAATGAACACTAAGATACCGGCCATTTCATTTAGAAATCTTTTCCAGAAGACCTGCGATTAGACAGATTGATAAGTGACGTAGACACAGTGTGTCAAAATAATAAAATTAAGCTCTAACTTAAACAAACATAATTATATCAAAATAAAATAAACATACATACTATAATTTATGTGAACATATATACATTAAAAAATAATATGTACAAAATATCAAAGTATAGTGGGGAGGTTACTGTTCTTTGACAAGATTTTAGGGTTCTGTACGTCAAAAAGAAAAACGGAATCTTTATAGGATCACTTTATTGTCCGTTGTCTGTCTGTATGTCAAGACCTTTATCTCGGGAAAGCGTGGTGGTAACAAGTTGAAATGAAAACCACCAAATCAACACTCCTAGTCTACGCAGTCAATAGATAACCCTCGGAGCGCAAAGATTCAGTAGGACAGGTAAATGAAAAACGGTCTCGTAGGTAGCTAGGATATGAAGGGTTATAAAGGATGTTTAAAAGAACGCATAATATTTGAGGGTTACTGCGAAGACAAATGCTCCTTACCGTTTTCGGTCACTCCGACCAATCTTAGGCTCTCATCTACGGTGTCCGGCCAGCTGCGGCTGACTCCCTGTTCCCTCACTCTCATAATCCGATGGGATGGTAATCCTACACGTCCGGGGATAAATTAGGCGCAGGACCAATGGCTTAACGTAGTTTCCAAGGCATCTTAGTGCCAACTTCCAAACTCCGGGCTTCTAGTGTGAAATTCTTAATGTAAAAACCCAATATCACTTTTTGAACCCAGGACTGTGAGCTCAACAGTCGCGTTTGTTGAACTAACAGCGCAGTTAAATGGCGAAGACAAATAGGCAGCCACTTTAGTTCCTTGCGGAATAGAGAGACATGATCGTATTTCCTTAACCCAAATATAAAACGGATGCAAATGATTTGCAAGTGCTCAATCTTATTTATGATCTAAAGACCACCAAAAGTGATTTTTAAAGTTGAATCAGCTTCCAACCCAAGAGATTCAATGTATTCCTAATGATGGAATCCGGACATCCACCACTAGCCATACATTGTTATTGACAGAGGCCCAAACGTTCGCTTGTCGTTTTCACGAATACATAATAGAGGCCCGAAGGTTATGCTTATTATGCATTTGTGACACATCGCATCATTGTGACAGAGGCCCAAAGGTTCTGCATGTCATTTTCACGAATACATAGTAGAGGCCCAAACGTTTGCTTACTATGCATTTGTGACACATCGCGTCATTGATCAATGGCAAGGGAAATCTCTCTTTAAGACCAATGACATTAAGCTGAACTGTATGTACTATTGACACTGTCAATAGTAAGGTGATATTCTTATACCTTAGTATTAAAGTAACTAGTGAGAACGACGGTTGCTTTATTACTATCCAACACACTAGCTGCTCAGTGACATCTAGATTTTATATATAGTTCCATTTTTATTCTTTTACTAGCTTTTGCCCGCGGCTTCGCTCGCGTTAAATTCGGTAGCGCCTTATTGATTTGTAATAGCAACGCTAAGTTTTCCCGTTTCTTTCCTCTTTCTCCCTCATATCCCACTCTTTTAAAAAAAATAATAGCCTATGTCCGTCTCCTGGTTCCCAACTATCTCTGTACCAAAATTCATCAAAATCGGTTTAGCCATTAAAGCGTGAAGAGGTAACAAACAAACAAACAAACTCACTTTCGCTTTTATAATATTAGTAAGGAAGTAAGGATACCCAGAACTAATATAAGACTTTGGAATTTCGCAAGCGTCTTTAGGGGCACGTAGGAAATCAAGTGCTTGATTGATTTTGGAAACTCTGGTTCCATTTTCATGACAACATACACAGCATGTTATTGCTAGGCAAAGGTATCTTCTCAAACAGAGAAGGCACGACCATTGATTACCACGTTTATTAACCCTAGATAGCTTACCATCCGTCCAAAGGACGGGTATTTATATAACATTTTTGTTTTACTTTATAATCCTAATGTTGCAGTTAATCAATATGTTTGCCAATAAAAATACATATTTTAACTTGACCTTATTTATCCTTACTAATCCTTACTATCCTTACTTCCTTACTATATCGCTTTAATGGCTAAACCGATTTTGATGAATTTTGGTACAGAGACAGTTGGGAACCAGGAGACGGACATAGGCTATTTATTTTTAAAAAAGGGTGTGTTATGAAGGAGAAAGAGGGACGAAACGGGAAAACTTAGCGTTGCTATTACAAATCAATAAGGCGCTGCCGAATTTAACGCGACCGAAGCCGCGGGCAAAAGCTAGTATATAATATTATAAAAGCGAAAGTGAGTTTGTTTGTTACCTCTTCACGCTTTAATGGCTTAACCGATTTTGATGAATTTTGGTACAGAGATAGTTGGGAACCAGGAGACGGACATAGGCTAACTTTTTTGAAAAAAAAAGTGGGATGTGATAGAGAAAGAGGGAAGAAAAGGGAAAACTTTGCTATTACAAATCAATAATAGGCAAATATAAGCGCAAGAGGGGAACTGTGTTACCCCGAATTTAACGCGAGCGAAGCCGCGGGCAAAAGCTAGTCACTACACTAAAACAAAGTCGCTTTCTCTGTCCCTATGTCCCTTTGTATGCTTAAATCTTTAAAACTTCGCAACGGATTTTGATGCGGTTTTTAGTAATAGATAGAGTGATTCTTAAGGAAGGTTTTAGTATATAATTTGTTAAGTTTTTGTATTTATTTCTGTGTACATTAACTATATTTGTTGAAGATGTCGGCAAAAAGTATGCTGTCTGGGAGCTTTCAACGAAAACGCTGCCTAAACCCTTTAAGATATAACAAAATAATGTATGGTGTAATTGTATATCTTATATAGGTCCACAGAAAAGTCAGCGGTGACATATGTCTATATCTTAAGGATAACATACTATATCCATTTTAATACTTTAACAAATGGGCAATTATAAAGCGCTAACTTGGAAAGCTATTTACACAAATACAGTATTAATCCTTATCATTTTAAATAGGTTGGTTGGCATGAACATTTCATGAAGAATATTTTTTCCTTTTACATCATGCAGATTAAATAAATACTTTAGGAGATATAGCAAAATCAAAATAACGCGCAACAAAATTAATTTCATGTCGCCGTGACTAGGCTGGCCCGCTCGGGCGCGGTGTAGGGAACAAGTCGCTCATCGCTGAGTGCGCGACCCGAACACGGGCAGACGCGTGAGCACAGAGTACGTTGAGTTGACACGTTCCTTACAAACTAAATTCAAATCCTTTATTTGTGAACATTTATAGGTACAATAAGATCTAATTACATAAAATGTAATATAACATAGGTTTTATGAAGTTTCATAATACATACCTATTAGTTAGATTCGTACCATTACCTATGGACGGACGGACAGCGAAGACTTAGTAATAGAGTTTTTACCCATTGGGGACGTAACCTTAAAAATGAGACGTACCAAATTTTATTTATACTTCGATTTTGTTATTTTTGCTATAGGCTGCTTTTTATCAACACACCACGCGGGCGAAGCCGCGGGCGGAAGCTAGTTTACTTATACAATTACAATAAGTTTTCTTAGACTTGTAAAATCAGGAACGTATTTTCAGACTAAACATTTTCATCACAATTTCTTTTTGGCGTGTTGTGGCACTTATGTTATCCTTTACCGATGTCTGTCATGTCCAAGTTAAACTTAGAAAGAATGATATGAATTTAGAAAGTCACATTGGTACCTCGATGACAATAGTTTAAACGTTACATCTTAAACTATTTTACAAATACAATGTGAATGATATCCTTACAATTATTATAAAAGCGAAAGTGAGTTTGTTTGTTACGTCTTCACGCCTAAATGGCTTAACTGATTTTAATGATTTTTGCTACAGAGATAGTTGGGACCCTGTAGACGGACATAGGCTTTTTTTTTAAAAGATTGAGATATGAGGGAGAAAGAGAGAAGAAAAGGGAAAACTTAGCATTGCTATTACAATAAATAACTCGCAAGGGCAAAGACTACAGGTAGCAGGTACATTTAAATCAGGAAAGGGGAACTGTGTTACCCGAATTTAACACGAGCGAAGCCGCGGACAAAAGCTAGTATATATATGAATGACCCATGGATTACAAGTCAGCAATGGATTAGACTGAAAAGGTTATGATTCATTTTGAAAAGTTTAGCGAATTAACAAATTCATGTCTGTCAAAGATTTATTAGATGCCATTAATAATATATTACCTGTGTGTATATACCTATATTGAAATAAAAAAAAACTGTCAATCTGTAAAAGCCTAATTTGAACAGAAATGTCGATTTTCTTCAAAGCTATTATGGGTATTCGTATTTTGACAGTTGTATTATTCTTCATCTTGTCAATAAATTAATCCATTGAAAGCAATCAAATTATTACGATTTCGACTATGAAATTAACTGAAAATTCGATGAGATCTATGATTTGAATCTTCCTCAGTTTGGTATGTATAATTTATTCAGATATTAATCTCTTTTAAATTACGATTTTTTAATAAACAGTAAGTAAACGAAACATAGCCTAGTAATTATTTAGTATGCTTATATTATCCTGACTTAGTTGTCGTAGGTTCAAATCTAGAATGGTACTTCACTTTCTATCATTAATATCACATGATAATTACAGTGAAGAGAACCAGCATTTCTTTGACCAAAAAAATTTGAAGAATCCAAAAATGTAAAACTAACAACCAGTCTTACCAAGGGAAAAATCTAATCATACTTATATATTTTTAAATGTTTTTTGTTTGTTTTATAAGGAATAATAATTATGTAAAAATATAAAGAATATTTTAAAAATGAATACACGAAATTAATATGAAATTAATATAATATAACATAAATGATAGGATAAAGGAGGATAGACTGAAAGATTTAATTTTTTCTTAGTTTTAAGGGACCATAGACTTAGTACCTATACGGTTTTTAATTTCAACTCGATATCCACGCGTTACCGAGATAAAGTTTCTTGACAGACAGACAGACGAACAAGAAAGCGATCCTATAAGGGTTCAGTTGTTTCTTTTTGAGGTACGGATAACTTAAACCCAATAACATTTTGTTCATGCCACTGATTTCATGCTTAGCAGTAGCTCTTGCAAACCACTTGACGGACGAGGTTGATTATGCAAAACAAAACACTATAATTATTACGGTAGGGTTCTGTTTTGTTAGGTACCTGTTTAATTCCAACGCTTTTATTATTATTAAGTTCTAATACTTATTTAGGACCACAAGTTACGACGATACCAACTTTTGTAGTGCGAAAGATAAACCTCCATCAAACTTTTGCTTCATCATTTTGGTAAGACAAAGCATTTGCGGCTAAGAAACTCTGAATTCACCGACACACGACTCTTACATCATTACAATACAGTCTATATTCAACGGCGGGTTAGTTTATTTATTGTGTAGTAACTTTGTGTGACGTAGTTGCGGATGGTAGCCGAAATTGGTGTTCGATTTTCAACGCGCTAAATATCAGTAACTCGAATTATTTTTCAATCAAGCCAGCGTGTGATGCTAGTTTAAAATTTTAACATATTTTAATATAATGATAATGACCATGTAATATGAAAATTATTAAAGTGTAATTTTGTTGTACAAAGTCAATAAAACGTTTAAATATCTTTTAGAAGTTTAGGCTAGAGTAGGCAACTGCAGTCACAGTGGTGGTCAGGAGTTGTAAGTCGAAACCACCACGGCCCCGGAGCACAAAGGGCAAAAAAGGAACAAGGGTGGGTTTTAGTCAGTAAAAACCTGACTTTCCGCCTCATTCCGGGGGACGTTATTTATCCATCCAAAAAAAATAAAATAATGTGATGGTTTTTAGGCCCAACCTGTAGCCAAGGTTGGGCCTAAATATTCAAATCAAAATCATTTCAAGTAGGACAGTTACATGCACTTTTGAACTGTCAAAACATTGACAACAATAAAATGAAGCTACAGTCCCAGTCACAAAGCATTATAACTGTGAAAGTACTGTTGTTGCCCATTCCAAAGCGTAGATCTCTTTGGAGAAGAATGGGCAAGAAACTCCATGAACAACCTTTTAAATCAAAATATTGTTAGAAAACCTTGGTTACATCATTCTTGTTGATATGGTAAACTATGTAAGAATGATGTAGCAAGACATGCAAGTGTCCATAGTAGTCAAAGCCTAACTCCATCGGCCACACCCGTGTCTAGCAGTGGCGGTACTTTCATACAAGATTAAAAGCTTGGCATGTTTTAAAATGGGTTCCATACAATCTGCTTGCCTTATGGACTGGCCGGAATATTGACCCACGGGCACGCCACTGGTGTCTAGTTAGATGCCCTGCACAAATACACTACCGCCCGATCCCCGATGACGCAGACTTTCGTTCGACGATTGATTTCGATGGCACGCACTCGGTCTAGTAGAGTTAATAAGACAAGCCTTGGTCGTACCAAGGCCATTGCGTATATCGTATTCGGTGATCAGTACCACGTCAAGTATAATGCGAAACTAAATTGCGCTAAATAAATTTAAAACGTCACATAATGTAGACATTTTATATAACTTGAGGCGATTTAATTCTTGGGGAGACTTCAGTATATCATCTAGCTAGTGTATACAATAACGTTGATTTAAAACCGGACAAGTGCGAGTTGGACTTGCGCAAGAAGGGTTCCGTATTATCCTTACTTAAGATATTAATATTATAAAAGCGAAAGTGAGTTTGTTTGTTTGTTACGTCTTCACGCCTATATGGCCAAACCGATTTTGATGAATTTTGGTACAGATATAGTTGGGACCCTGGAAACGGACATAAGCTAATTTGTTTTTAAAAAAAAGGGAAAACTTAGCTTTGCTATTACAATAAAAAAGGCGCAAGGGCAAAAATTACAGCTAGCAGGTTTTGTTTTTTAAGTAGATGTTGTTACAGCGACAACAGAAATACATCATTTTGTGAAAATTACAGCATATCTAATAATTTTATTTGTCTTACTATCACTGCTCATGACATACAGCCTGATGATGACAGACGGACTGACCGACAGACCAACAGATGGACAGACGGACAGACGGACGGACGGATAGAAGCATAGACGGACAGATAGCGGAGTCTTAGTAATAGAGTCCGGTTTTATCCTTTGGGTTCAGAACCCTAAAAATGCCAATTGCCTAACTTACTCACACACTTAGCGCAGCATATAAAGCTTGGCCCTTTGCAAAAATGTTACGCCTAGACCTACGACACCTCTGCCCAGTGTTATCCCTTGCATTGTATGCATTGTCATACTTCTTCATAACCCCGTGACGCGTTAAACTCAACAGTACTGCGGCAATCATTCACGTCCCTCTGAACGATGCCGCAATAAAAATAATGTAGGGAGTTATGGGACAGATAATAATAAAAGAGCCACTACAGGTTTGTTATTTCGTTTATTTGTACAGCCCCAAGGATGGGTCCTTTAACAGGGGAGATATTATTTTAGGTATTACAGCAATATTTTAAAACTTCACTCGAGTTAAAAGAAGAACGTAACACAACACATAACTAAGTTAACTTTAAAAATGAAGCAGGTTTTAAACATAAGATATTTCAGAACAGGTACAGCTGCTAGCCGTGATAAAATTGTCATCATCATCTGCCTAGCCTTTTCCCAACTATGTTGGGGTCGGCTTCCAGTCTAACCGGATGCAGCTGAATATCAGTATTTTACATGGAGCGACTGCCTATCTGACCTCCACAACCCAGTTAGTACTGGGTAATACGATACCCCTTGGTAAGACTGGTTGTCAGACTTTCAGGACACTGACTACCTGTAACGACTGTCAAAGATCTACAAATGACAGCCGGGACCAACGGCTTAACGTGCTTTCCGAGGCACGGAGGAAACTCGGTATGTAACGGGTGGTCACCCATCCACAGACCAACCTAGGCAAGCGCGACTTAACCTAAAGATCGACATCGAGCGGCTGCTATTATTTAGCCACGAACGATTGGAATCGTCAAAAAATAGCCGTGATAAAATTGTACTAACCAAAAAAGAGTTGAAGATGACAGAATGAAATTCGAAATATAAATATTCAAAAATTTTAACACCGATGTTTATCCAGAAGGAAAGAGGTTAAGGCAACCGAGGAGGTAGAATACCCACTCTGTAACAGTACTAGGCTCAGTTATTACCCAAACCGTTGGTGTTACCACAGATCATCTTAAATGCCAAATATATCTGGGTCAAGATCTCGAACTCTTCGCCATTTTGTTAATATAGAATTTTATGGAATACTACAATTACTCTCCCACTAGTGGTAAAAGGCCTCTTCTCAAACAAAGGCACGACCATTGATCACCACACTTGCTCAAGACGGATCGGCGGTTTGAGAATCATTAATTAGAAGTTCAGGTTTCCTCACGATGTCTGTGATGTCCAAGATGAAGTTAGAAAGCTCCATACGAATTGAAAAAATCATATTATGGAATATGCGTGCCTACATAAATTCTGTTCAACATAGACTCGTGTAAAGCCTAGAACAATCTAGTTATCAAAACACACACATAACCTTCAAATACCAAATTGTTTTTACAAGAACAATATCATATTGGTGGCAGTGATATAAAAAAAAATATCAAGTTACAAAAACAAACCGTGGTTCATATAAAAATACTCGTTTTATTTCAATATCGTGAATGAGAGGAAGAAGGTTTTGTTAAGGAAAATGCAGCAATGTGTGGAGCGGAGTACTGCCTCGTTAGCCAAAGAGTGGTAAGTCAACAAACATGTATTTTGAGAAAAAAAAATGTAAACAGATTTCTTTTATTTACTACAAAAGAGTTTCAAAGCGTCAGGACGCATAGTGCGTACAAGAGGCGTGCGTGTATGACGAGATTTTTGAACGAACCTCCATTCGAATTATCCAAATTCGAATGGAGGATGTATGAATCTTAGTAGGTAGAGTTCTACAGCTTATGTAGAAAAAAGTCGTGATTTGTAGAAGAAATAAAAGTGTTTTTTTTTTAAATCGTTGTGTTTATGATTTTGCTTGTGAAATTTGAACTTTTTATTTTACAATTTGCAGGTCATATGTTGCAAATTGAAATTGCAATATTATATTGTATGTTGCACAAAATTTGATCATAAAAATAAAAATGAAAATAAAACGACTATTTCATGAAAAAAAAAAACAAACAAAAGTTGAATTCCGCAATCAACCTTGAACTCCATCGTAAAATAGATTTTTGGAGATACTGCTTTTTGCCTAACAAAGTCAGAGTAGGTATATAACACAAATACATAATGTATTAAGGGAGTTCTAATTATTATTATGGCCTTCTCGAGAAGAAACCGTTTTCGATTTTCCTTTGAGCATGTGTCCTTGCATTACTATGCTGTTTAAAGGTTAATATTGAGAGTATCTTTTTCTTTCATTTTTGCTGAAATCCAGATTTTATACGAAGAAAGTGAATCCTTATTAATATTATAAAAGCGAAAGTGAGTTTTTAAGCTATTGCATAGCTTTTATCGCGGGCCTTGAGCGCGGGGACCGAATCCAGAAATTCCGTAACGAAGAAAATCATGACGCTCCCCACTCCGAGGGGCACGGAGGTGTGGCTTGAAGGCCGTGCATTGTCTAGAGAGAGAGAGAGAGAAATATTTTATTTAGATTGTTTTTATTTATTACATAAGTTGATAAAAAATGCTATGCAATAGCTTTACCGCCGCAGTCCCAAGTCAAGATTCTTGTGAAGCATGCGATTGTTATTATATCCTAGGTATGTTTTTAATTTGGTTTTGATGATGAATACTTGTAGTCAAAAAAAGATCTAAAAACAGCGTCTAGTTCGTTCGCCCTGGCTGGCCTTAATTTCAAGGGATCCACAGGAATCGCCCAGTTAAGCAGACGACAACCTCCTTGGTTGAACTGCTAGATGCCATTTCGAAAAAAAAAGCGTCTAGTTCAGTACGGATAATGAACCAGACGCTGTTATTGATTTTTTTTAGTGACAGTTTAAGGCTGTAATTTTATTTGACAAATTTCTTTTAATGCAAACCACTTTTTTCAATAATACATTCTATCCTAAACTATGAAATAAGCAATCATTTATTTTTGTAATCATTAATAGAGGTTTACGGAGACAAAAATATTAAGCTGGGACTCATGTCTGGGAAACATCGTTTATGTACGGTACGGACCTATATGTTGCTAAGGTATTTTTGTTTTATCTTAAATAAAAAAAATGATAAAAAAATTAACAGAATTAGCCCAGTACGAGGCCAGAAGCCCCCGCATGGTCACAGATCTGATATTTTGAAGAATATTAAGGCATGCCACGGTCAAATACGAACAATTTAAATTTAAATCAAATATCTTCTCCCGCTCTGGGCCAAGCTGAAGGGAGAGTTAGACTTTTACTAACTAAAAGCCATCCATGTTTTTTTTTTCCCTTTGTATTAAAGGGTCGTGGTATTTCTTTCAAACCCGCAACCTCGCGTACTTCCCTGAACATAACAAACAATTTCCTTATACCAAACACCCTTACTAAATTACCGAAATGAACATTCCAAAATAAAACTAATGACGTGCAAAATTATGAAATAAAAAACCGGCCAAGAGCGTGTCGGGCCACGCTTAGTGTAGGGTTCCGTAGTTTCCCGTCCGTCACAATAAGTGTTCCCACTTATGAGTTTAAAGGTGGAGGAGCGTGCAATGTTGCACGTTCCGCGGTAGGCACTCCAACAGTTTTTGTACAAAAAAGACAAAAAGTTGTGCAAAATACAACTTTTTGTCTTTTTTGTACAAAAACTGTTGTGTCAATCAAGTTCAAAATGATTTTCATAGAAAGTTCTTATAAAGTTCTACTTTTCAGATTTATTTCATATTTTCTAAACTTATGGTTCAAAAGTTAGAGGGGGGGGGACACATTGTTTTTTACTTTTGGAGCGATTATTTCCGAAATTATTGACATTATCAAAAAATGATTTTAGTAAACCCCTATTCATTTTTAAATACCTTTCCAACAATATATCACACGTTAGGGTTGAAATTAAAAAAAAAAACACTTCCCACTTTACATATAGGGTGGCTACCCTAATAAAACATTTTTTACCAATTTTTATTTTACCACTTTGTCGGCGTGATTGATATACATATTGGTACCAAATTTTAGCTTTCTAGTGCTAACGGTCACAGAGATTAAGCGAGGACGGACGGACGGACGGACAGACAGACATGGCGAAACTATAAGGGTTCCTAGTTGACTACGGAACCCTAAAAACGTGTTCTCAACGCTAAACTGGCTTATAACAAAAACAGGTGCATCCGAAATCGCCGTTTTACAGCAAGCGTATAATGCGAGCCGTCAATTTCTCTTTATGACTTCGTCTCGCATGGCTGACGAGGGTGACTAGCGGAGCGATTCGAGGGTTGAGCTGTTGTGACCGCGGGTCTTGCAACTCTAGCATTTTTTTTAAACACTCATAAATATTACATCACGCCTGTGAAGGGTTAGGATGAGGTGTGCAAAAGAGTACACCTACATTTTGTTACATTTTTGGAACGAAGTTCCTTATCGCGCGTTGTGAAAGGGGGCCAGACGGAAAAAATTAAGACCAAAAGTTGTAAAGACACTTCTTTTGCTATAGTTGTAAGCCGTGCTCTTAGAAAGCATACCAGTTATTTTCGTTTCGTCTTTCTATTTCAATGCGAAATAGAAAGACGAAACGAAAATACGAAACGCACACAGTGGTGTGTCGCGACGATTATTTTTGTTGAGTGTAAACAGGTTTTTTGTACATAATAAATAATAACTCTCAAGTTTTTTTTTTCTGACAGTCTTTTTTTCGGGCAGGATTTTGTAAAATGTCTTCTACCGCTCTGGGTGTAGCGGAAAGGAGTCAGACTTGTACTGAGTAAAACCCATCCAAGTTCCTTCTCCTTTGTGTTCTGGGATCGCAGTAGCTCTTTCGAACCAACCCGTAGCCCGGCAGGCAGTGACCTTGACGGGAGCCTCAGATTTGCTGACATATCTTTCTGTCTGGGACCGTATCGCTGAGCGGGTGCAACGTTGACTACTTGGGTTCTGGTTTTGATTCCCGGGCAAGTTGTTATTAAATTTTCTCTTATGACTTATGAGGAATTTCTCAGTAGCAGCGACGGAGTATGGATTTCTGCTCGGTTGCTGGCAATAGTATTGCCTCCTATTACGTGGAACTTATACATACCTATAGGGCAAAATGTGGGGATTTTTGACAAGCCGTTAATGTGCCACTGCTCGGCAAAGGCCTCCTCTATATCTTTTCAGATACTCTTTATTGGCTACCTCGTGACAGCCATCGCAGTGCGCCTCTAGATCATATCGCAACCTCCACGAGGTTGAAACTTAGCCAGCATCGGTGTCGACGTCCATACATAAGCAACCATTACGTGGGTACTTTTTCCATTGATGTGCATGCGGCCTGGTAGCTTTTTTGCCTACGCAATAAAATGATGATTGAATAATTGAGACCGTTTAAAATGGTCAAGCAAAACATGTAAGAAAAAATTAGAACCTTAAAAATGTTAAACGATTGTCGATCTTGTCCAGGGTGAAAATCGTATTAGACAAAAAGAAACGCTTTGAAATCGCTACTAGCCTATTGTAAGTCTATATATGCTAGACAACAAAAAGATTCACAATCATTCGGTTTTTGGTAGCTTATACAATTTTTTTTTGTATAATCCTTATTCAATCTATCCAAAATTTTGGCCTTCCTCCCTCTCCATCCATCACTCTTTCACACGTGCTTCGGCCCTCCTCATTACATGACCATACCAAGACAAACGACTCCCTTTCATTTTTTCTGTAACAGATGTTACTTCCTTTACTGTATCCGTTCTTATCAATCCACACATCCATCTCAACATAGAACAACAAAAACAACAATAGTGCCAATTTATTCGAGTACAACTACCTCCTTTTTCTTCTTTTTTATATAACGTGCACTTTTGAGCTATTGTATGATGAAAAACGATTGCAGGTAGCAGAGATGAGAATGTTGAGATGGATGTGTGGAGTGACAAGAATGGATAAAGTAAGGAATGATTATATTAAAGGAAGTTTGAAAGTTGTGCCTGTTACAGAAAAATTGAAAAGGAGTCGTTTGTCTTGGTATAGACATGTAATGCGGAGGGATGAAGGACGTGTGACTAAAACAGTGATGGATCTGAATGTTGATGGACGGAGAGCGAGAGGAAAGCCAAAGAAAAGATCATATCATTCCTTACACAATCCATCCATTGTGTAAGGAATGATATGAAGGAGAAAGGAGTGAATCATGCCGTGACGTCCGATAGGGTAATGGAAGAAGAAAACGTGTTGTGCCGACCCCAAATAGAATGGGACAACGGCAAGAAAATGATGTGCACTTTTGAGCTACATGCAACCTTAATGCCAAATACTCCATCGTCGTCAAGACCGTCTCTGACACTACCGCCCCAAATTTTAAGCCAGCATACATTATTATCAAACACCCTTGTATAGGGGCACATTTCTGTGGCTTTTTAACGTTATTACACGAACATAAAAGGTCGCCGAGTAGAAGCCGCTAAGTTTATGGTTTCGGCGACATTCCATAAAGTTGTGACCTCCGCAGGTTTTCCCTCTACAATAGAAATGTCAATGGTAATGAATTACAGTGCCGGGGCGTTATACGCTAGGGTTTAGAAGGAGATAGAGATACGTATTTTAAGGGTTCTGTATCACAAAAGGGAAAAAAAAATAAGATATCAATTCGTGGGTTAAGAACTAGAGAAGCGTAAGGGCAAAATGACAACTTTACAGGGGAGCCGAAAAACAATTCAAATTTACCTACCGCTATCTTATAGCTCTTCTATGGCAATATCTATAGTAATTAGGTTTCTGGTTTTTACTAATAATAAAATATTATTTATCGGGTACAGAATAGTGTAACTTTTAAGGCAATCAAAAAACCTTTTTAATTTAATAATGTTTATTTTTCAAAAAATGGTTGACATACGTCATTTTGGCTGTTACATAAATTTAATATTTTATGAAATGCAATGGAACTTCCGTTCAAATGACCTTAAAAATAATAACTAAAATCTTCTAAAATTAATAATTTTTCGTGGCTACTATAAAAATGTAACAATGTAAAATGTAATGTAAAAGTATAAATAATTATTCGTGGTCGACCTGCAAATGGTTGTAAAAATCATGATATGTTGAAGGAATAACTCCAGATCGACACAGCTCTTGCAAATCGTTGTACTTATCTGCTGATATAGCTATTGGACCACTGTAAGCTTTTTGCAAAATTACTCTCGACGAGGTTGCCCTTTTGCCCCTTCTGAAGACCTTAATTTTTTTGAAGCTATCGCTGTCCAAGTCATACTTAAAATAAATATGTTCTGGGTCGTCCTTGCGATATTGAAGCCATTTGATTTTTAACCAATTCACAGTCTCGTCGTCGGTATCGGTTTTACAGTTCTTAATCATAACAGTTTTCAGTTTTTTCAAATCAAAGAAGTCTTCCTGTGCCATTTCTTGTACTTTGTAAGGATTTTTTCTTGACGCTGTCCTAATAATAGTATAGTAACTGGATGGATCAAAAATTGGTATATTTTTCTTGGCCAGCTCTATAGTAGCGTGAATGTTGTCAACTTCCATCTGACTGTGACCAGGCTCAAAATATTTTTGATTTATTTCCGGTATATCCAAAAAAGCTACACAATACAACATCAAGGCAGAAATATACATATTTCGGCATTGACTTGCGCAAGTATCGGACATAAAAGTGATCGGTTTACCATCTGCTTTTTCTGTCATGTATTTAAACAAAGATGATCCAACCTCGTTAGCACCTTTATTACCAACACCTTCATTCCAGCAATAACATGTTACTTCCCTCTTTTCTTTGCCAAAATCCAGTAAAGTACAGTTATACACAGGCAGCCTTCGTTTATAAAAGATTTTTTTGGAAGATGAGGTAGGAATATGACAAATAGCTTCCATGTCATATTCGGCGAAATAAATTTCATCATCCAGAGCAAGTTTCTTAGCTTCATCTCTATGTCTTCTTGCTTGAATTTTTCTATGTATATGAGCTTCATGTTCACCTTTTTTGTCTTCTTTCTCTTCATCTTTCATGTTTTCATAAGCAAAACATTCATCGCACATATCTTTACGTGGCTTATGGAAGCCAATATTAAAGTCTTTCTTCAAAATATCACGGTACACGTTTATTTTGATAGGTTCCACCTCATCTTCCCTGCACTTATCAACATATAGTTCATACATCTTCGTGACATTAAGGTCTTGGTCAAGGTACTCTTTTTTGGTATCTTTTCTTACATAGTGAGCTGGCATGCGCGGAAAAGAGTTAATGTGGTCTTTGACGTACTGTCTAGTACTTTCAGGAGTTTTATTGTGTGAACCTAGCACTCCCCTGGCATCAGTTTTGACCACATTTGTCTCCGACAGTTTTTTGAAGCAGCCTCTCATAAACATTTCAGAAATATTTAAAGTCGATAGGAAAAATTTTTGACACACTTTAATTAGCTCAGACTCACTTGGCTTTTTCAGGAAATACTTATTGGTAAACTTCCTACGGCTTTCTAGATTTGCAGTTTTTCGAGTAGCTGGTGTTTCCTGTTTAACGAGACTTACAATGTACTGCCGTTTCTGTTCCATATTTTCAATATTCCAGAAGGAAGAAAAAATGTTCAGGCGGTCTGGTTCACTTATTTTCTCTGTACATTTTTCTTTACAGGATTCAGCACACACCTTCTCGCCAACAGCTTTTCCTGGCTTTAAAACTCCCTTAGACGATATGTATGGTTCTCCTTTCTGTCTTTTTATCTTTCTCTCATTTTTTTTCCACTCTTTTGGATTAGCCTGCCCCTTACGTTTACGCTTACGGTTTTGGTATCCTGGCAACAGCGATTCCGTTTCTGGTGCGGTAGTTGTGTCCGTTCTTTGTCGTTCTGCTACTATATTCCCTGATGACAGTACTGATGGTGATGAAATATTGAATGAACTGGATTCTGACAAAATACATTCGTCCCTTACCTCGGTATGAGCACTATCATCGGAATCTGAGATGTAAAGATCTTGAAGCAAGGAGTTAACTGTTTCGTGGTTTTTGTCAGTCATCTCTACATTTTGTAATACTGTGTACCTGGTAGATGATTGTGGACTCTCCGGTCGTAAATGATTGTGGGGCAGATGTTCCGGGTTTGCGTATAACTCAGTTACTTGTCGTATGCCATCCTCACTATTTCCAAGTTCAATCATCTCCACATTTCGCAATGGTGTATAGCTGGTGGATGGTAGTGGACTCTCTGGGCGTAAGTAAGGGGTATCTTCCGGCTGAACACCACTAAAATGAAGCTCCTAAAACAAACAATTAACAAAATTAAACGTAAGTACTTTATTATTAACCTGTTTTTACCAAAACCTGTGTGTGTAAATTTACTGTACGTAGGTACATCTTTTTGGTTTAATCATTACAATGCAGGTTTTGGTTTGATCCTGTAGGTAAGTACCTTCTAGCAAATTAAACAATGTCATTTATTACACACATATACATACGTACACACGCACACACACAAATACATACATACACGCATGCACACACACACACACACACACACACACACACACACACAAAAACACTAAATAGGACACACTATTCTGATGACAGCCAATACCTACCGCTATAAGTTGTTTTATTGTAAAAGTGCATTGTAACGGTTGTCTCTTATTAATTATGCAATAAAGATTATTATTATTTAATTTCTATTTCATTTTATGTACCCACAGTAAACTTACACACATGGTAGGTAACCGAAACCTGCGTATTAAGTAATGAAAATGAATAATAAGGCACGTAATTAGTTAATACGGATTTACTTACTGTATGTTTACCTAAACTTTAATAAGTTTCGGTATACAATTCAGTAAGTAAATCAAATAATTAAGTGAATACCTATTAAGTTTTAATAATATTATTAAGGTATTCTAGGTAGGCTTGAAACAGTTAAAAAGTATAAGCGAGCTCACTTTTATTACGTACCTTTTGAATGTCGAAATCCGTATCTGCATGGTGATTTAGCGATTTTAAAATCTTCCAAGTTCTTGTGTTTTTATTCATCTTTATTATTTTCGGCACTATAACACAGAAACTTTTAACTTTTGTAACGGTTTTCCGAGAAAAAATGCGTAGAGTTTAGGTATTAAACAATCGCGAGGGGCGCCTCGCGTCTTGTTTTCGTACGCAACCGGCTGGGGGTATGTAAACTTTTTGGTGACAAATTAACGTACAGTAGTATTAGACGCGAAAGTGAATCAGACCAACAGAGATTTATTACGTGCCAAAAGAACGTATTCAGCTTTTACACTATTATTGACATAAAAACTGATTTCATTACTTTAATTATTTAGTGCCATAGTAGCGTATCAGACCCTTACGTTTTTTTGGCAGGGAGAAATATCACGGAAGCGCTTGAAATAAGGTCCCATAAGCAGTAACGGTACTTTACGCTTATTTGGCACGAAACAAACTTAAGCTACAAATTCAAACTTTCTGCGATACAAACGTATGACAAGATACGTTATTTGAGCAATTACTTCAAGGCATCTTCGATGTCCTGTTCGCTCTGTAAATCGAGTTTCGATCGTTTTGCTCGTAACTTTTTCGACAAAATAATGACAAGATTATTGTAAGTAGAAATATTTCATTTTGGCAGTAAACAAAATTTATTTTTTTGTGTACGTTATTTTCGTACTAAGCAATCTACACACTACATCGATCCAGTTATTTGGCACATAAAAATACGGGGATTTAAAAAGCGAATGGCGAAAAAAAATTTTTTTTGAATTTTTGTCCTTACGCTACTCTAGTTCTTAACCCACGAATTGTGGGCTGAGTTTCAAAATTATTTTCAGTATCGTAAGGGTATAGCTTCGAAAGGGGTCAATCTATATACATTGCTTTGGTAGTTCATAAGTTGTCGTGTGTAACATTTTTTTTTTGCTATAATGGAAGTATGTTATAAGCAAAATATGTTATATTAGCTATGAAAAATTAATACTGAATAAAAAAAATATGAGATCAATCCACAACTAAACGCGTAACCGAAACACAAAAAGTGTATGAATGGGTGTATATAATAAGTGATAAGTGAATGTGATAAGTGTATGGTGGTCCATAGAAGTCTCCCGCCCCCGCTTCGCCCAGAACGGGGAAATTGTTTTAAGATATCCCATAGCAAAAAAAAACAAGGGTTTAGAAGTCCCACTAAACCAAATGTCATTATTATAAACAGATTGGGTCCGGATTTTGGATTTTGCGAAAGGCGGCACAATTACTTATAGCTAGCTATACAAGCTTGGCAAATCAAGGCTATTTTGCCCTGTCAAATGGAATTATGGAACGTAGGAAGTATGGAGTTCAAATCCGATTAAAATCTTTAGTTTTTTAAGATGTTCTTTTTTTTAATGTTGAGGTGAATAAGTACTTATAAGGCTTTGTAACGGGTGAGAGAACCTCAAACCAACCCAGCCGCCGCAAGACGACTCCCGGCCACCGTAGATGCTGGCCTGTGCGTCCATCCGTCTATTGACGACAGGCCGTGTCGATGGCGCGTTTGTGTTTCACGCGCGCCTCAAAGAAATGTCAGCAAAGCAGAGGGGCTTGCCAGAGCCTCCGCCTGCCGGGGTTGCGGGTTGCAGGTACTTTTTCACCCGTTTTTTTTTGCAGATGGGAAATCATCAAATAACTTCCCCGCTCTGGGCGGAGCGGGGTGGAGTGTCAGACTTGTACTGACTAAAACCCACCCATGTTCCTTCTATTGCCCTTTACTTTCCGGAGCCGCGATATCTTTTTCGAACATACCGCAAACCCGGCAGGCCCCTGTTCTTTGCTGACATCTCTTTGAGGCTCGCTTTGATGTACAAAATCCTAGATTGACGTTTTTTATGTAGTGTCCATTCACACTACGTATTTGTTTTTTAATATATTAAAGCTTATATTGTTAAAAAAAACTATGCGAACTAACATGCCATTGAAATAACGTATTTATGCTAAAACATTGGCTCATAAACGATATTAAATTCCACCTAAAATAATCCAACAACCTGTGCATAACCAAAACCGCAATTTATAGCTACTAGACAATAAATAATTCAAACAAATAAATATGTATTCTATTTCAATTCTCTTAAAGCCGAATTCACACAAGATTAAAGTATCTACAGGCTTTGTTTGAATGTGGATGTTAATACATGTCGTAAGGTTTTCCGCCACGACTGTGAGCAATGGATAGCTCACCGTCCGTCCGTCGAGTGACGACAGGCTGTGTCAACGACGCGTCCCTTTTCCACGCGAGCCTCAAAGAGATGTCAGCAAAGCAGAGGGGCCTGCCAGGGTCACTCCACTGATAACTAAACATAAAGACTAAAAGTAGAAACTTAATATCGTAGAAGTTCGTCGTAGTTTATAAAAAAATAAACTGTCCTTGTGGGTGTTGAACTTACGCACTGAAAGTACCGTACAAACTGGCCACATAAACGGCCATATTTTTTGACTGCGTAGACTTAGAGACTAGATTTTCACAGCTTCAAGGGACCACAGACTTCAGTATTAATTTTAATTTCAACTCGTTACCTCCACGCGTTTCCGAGATAAAGGGTCGTGCCTGACAGACAGACAGATTGACAATTAAGTGATCTTAAATGGTTTCCGTTTTTCCCTTTTGAGGTATTGATCCCTAAAAGGGGTTAACTCCCATAGGAAAAAAGAGACAGTCTGTAGATTATGACCGTCTGTATGTTTAAATTAGAAAAGTTTTTGAAGCCTAAAATCTATTCATGTGAAAAGTCCTAGGGCACTACTAGTCATATAAAATATGTACAATAATTGCCCACATTATTGCGGTCAACAATTTCAAATTATTATTCAAACTAGTAAAATCATATATTTTGTTTCTAACCAGTTACCAGTTTATTCAGGCATCCTTACTAATATTATAAAAGCGAAAGTGAGTTTGTTTGTTACTTCTTCACATGGCTAAACCGATTTTGATGAATTTTGTTACAGAGATAGTTGGGACCCTGGTGACGGACATAAACATAACTTTTTTTTTTAGTTAGAAATGTGGGAAAAAGAGCGAAGAAAAGTGAAAACTTAGCATTGCTATTAAAATAAATAAGTCACAAGGGCAAAAATCAGGAACGGGGAACTGTGTTACCCCGAATTTAACGCGAGCGAAGCCACGGGCAAAGTCTAGTATAAAAATAAAGCCGTGGTTAGAATTAGTTTGTGATTGGCTGCTAATATTGCTATTAATTCAGTGTTTTATTGATTTCCCATTTAGTTTTGTCCGCACTACAACACTTATCGTGGTACGTATTTCGTGTCGTGCCGCCTACACGAAACGGGAGTTCTTTGTTCGAATATTTTCACGGTGTTTTGTCAAATACGGCATTATAGAATAAAGAAATAAGGTTTATTTTAGCACTTTAACACATTACTTTTTATGTTTTCTTCATTTGGAAAATACCTTGATAACTTAAAAAAAGAAACCGGCCAAGTCCGAGTCGGATTCACGCACTGAAAGTCCTGTACAAACTTACTACATTAACAGCTATATTTTTAGACTGCTTAGACTTAGAGGGTTGTTTTCTTCACAGCTTGTCCACATATTTATATATCATCATCATCATCAATCGCAACCGGAAGGCGCCCACTGCTGGGCATAGGTCTCCCCCAATGACCTCCACGTTTGACGGTCCCGCGCCGCGTTCATCCAGCGGGTTCCCGCGGCTCGGACCAGGTCGTCGGTCCACCTTGTGGGGAGCCTGCCTACCCTGCGTCTTCCAGTGCGAGGTCGCCACTCCAGGACCTTTGTGCCCCATCGGTCGTCAGCCCTCCGGGCAATGTGCCCAGCCCACTGCCACTTGAGCTTGGCTATTCTTTGAGATATGTCGGTAACTCTGGTTCTTCTGCGGATCTCCTCATTTCTGATTCGATCACGCAGAGAAACTCCGAGCATAGCTCTCTCCATTGCCCTTTGTGCGACCTGAAGGCGAGATATGAGGCCTGCAGTGAGCGACCATGTCTCTGAGCCGTATGTCATAACTGGCAACACACATTGGTCAAAAACTTTCGTTTTGAGACACTGCGGTATTTTGGACGAAAAGATGTGGCGCAACTTCCCGAACGCTGCCCAGCCGAGTTGGATTCGACGATTAACCTCTTTCTCGAAGTTAGATCTACCTAGCTGGACTGTTTGGCCCAGGTATACGTAGTCATCGACGACTTCAAGTGTAGAGTCTTCAACCTTTATAGGAGTAGGTACTACATGGGTATTAAACATAATTTTTGTTTTGCCCATGTTCATCTTGAGACCTACTCGTTGGGAGACTCTACTGAGGTCATCGAGCATAGTGCCGAGGTCCTCCAGGGTTTCAGCCATGACTACAATGTCGTCGGCAAATCGAAGGTGAGTGATGTAGTCGCCGTTGATGTTGATGCCGAGTCCTCATATTTATATATATGGTGAATATAATAATTTCAACGCTGTGTCTCCACTCGTTCCTGAGTCTTGACAGACAGACAGACGGACAACAAAGTTATCCTTTAAGAGTTCCGTTTTCCCTATTGAGGTACGCAACCAGAAAAATTATTAGATCTTCACAAATTGTTCGTGTAGTTATTGTTAAGAGACTTTCTATTGCGTTTTAAGTTTCATTCACAAATACAAACAAAGTCCCGGTCAAAAGCTAGTGCTATATTGTTTGTTTTTAGTGCTATTGTTTTGGTCCTCAAACTCACCCTTATAAACAAAATCTCTAATATCATTATAGTTTTAGGCAATGAAAGCCCGTTCCATCAAGTTTATCGACGCGTGAAGGTGAATTCCACCTAATTAGTTTAGAATTAAGTCACAAAATAAATTGGCATAGAAGGTCAGCTCAATACAACGAGGGAAAACGTACGCTCACAAAAACACTCTTCATAAAGCGAGTGCATGCGCAACCATCATTATCTGCTTAGCCATTTTCCAACTATGTTGGGGTCATCACATTTTATGGAGCGACTGCCTATATGACCTCCACAACCCAGTTAGTACTACACAATACAATATCCATTGGTAAGACTGGTTGTCAGATATCCAGGACACTGACTTTCCATACTGTCAAAGTTCAACAAATGACAGCTTTTCGAGGCACGGAGGAAAATCGATATGTAACAAGTGATCACCTATACATAGACCAACCTAGGCACGTTGTTCTTACTCCTTTTTATTGCAGATGGGAAATCATCAAATAACTTTCCCCGCTTTGACCAGAACAGGGGGGGGAGTGTCAGTGTTCCTTCAATTGCTCCTGGTTTTAAACTGACCTTCTGCTTGCAACCATTTTGTGCTCAAGTGAAGGGGTGATTAATTTTGTTACCAAACTTATTTATGAATGGGAAAATGTGGATTTTAGTACATGTCTCAGTGGAATTAAGGATGATAAAATTCAACATTCGCCAAATGTAATTGGGTGTTTTATTAGCAAATGAGAGGAAAGGGTTGTTTTAAAGTTTAGTGGGTGTTTTAATTATTAATTTATTTAGGTTACTGTGGTTTTTGGCAGAGTGTTCCGTCCTCGACTATGGACTGATTTTCAAAGGGTAGCTTTTACTTTGGCCAGAGGCTAAGCGTTGCCATACATCGTGGCAACGCGGAAAGGGATTTTATTTTTTTTATTTTTAGTTTCTATATGTTATTTTAATTAATCTTGGCATAATATTTTGAAAGTAAAAACAAACAAAAAAGTGTCTTGATAATTTATTAACCCCCGACGCAAAAAAACGACGGATTGTTATAAGTTTTACGTGCCTGTCTGTCTGTGGGTGGGTCTGTTTGTGGCATTGTAGCTTCCGAACGGATCAACCGATTGTGATGAAGTTCTTTTTGTTTAAAAGGTGTATTAGTTGAAAGTGTTTTAAACATGTTTGATGAAAATCGGTTGAGCAGTTTAAAAGTTGTGGGGGATGAAAGTCAACCGAACGTCTGCAAATATACCCGAGTGGGGTCTAAAATTTAAGGGTACTGAAAGATAATATTGCTGACTTAATCGAAAGTGTTCTAAAAAGAGTTGAAGACTAATATAAACATTAAGTTACAGTCTTTACCTTAAATTATATGATTTTTTTTGACAAGAATCTATGTATTTACAACTTAACAAAATTCAACTATAATAAGTAGGTATGTACCTATAAAATATAAGATAGTTATAATTTAAGATAACCAACTTTTTTTTTATAAAAAAAAAATATGCCCCACACTAGGAATTTCTCCTGTATCGTGGGTGCGCTTACAAACATTTAAACTCACATACACAAACAGCCAGACCCGGAACAGCTGCTATCTGTAGGCCATACAAATATTTGTTCCGTGCGGGAATCGAACCAGCTACATGCAGCGCAGTAGTCTATCGCTCAACCACTGCGCCAACCGTGTCATCAAACGAGGTACGGAATCCTAAAAAGCTTTAATAACAAATTAGTTTTAGGATCGCCGCATAGATGATGCTGCAAATTACTAGACTGCTGTTAACCTCACTTCAGTGACGTTAAATTGGCAGTGCATTGCAAATCCTTCACCGTCGAAAGTGTCGATTAGTGGGCATTTCGAACAGAGTGACGTCGTGACGGCCTTACGCTATAATTGCTGGCCAGTATTGATATAAATTACAAACTGCATGAACGTATCCGCTTTCGTAGACGTAACACGTGTTATGATGTCTTACGCAAAATTAAAATACTTTTATTGCAAGTAGAGCATAGATAAATGTTTTATTTTTATTTTTAATAAACGCGTTGCCCCTCGCATTAGGAATTTCTTCTGTAACGCGGTGCGTTTAAGAACATTCAAAATCACATACAAAAACAGCCAGACCCGAAACAACTACCTGTAAGTCATACAAATATTAGTTCCATGAGGGGATCGAACCGACAGCCGACCAGCGCAGCAGTCGATCGCTTACAAAAGTAGATTATAACCTGGAATAATATAATGACACATAAGATACTTTTTTTTCGATATCACGCGGGCGAAACCGCAGGCGCCAACTAGTCTTGATTATAATCCTGTTTTCAACCACCACATTACTGCGACTCATTATGAAAATGCAAATCTTATCAAGCAGTTTCAATTAGACCCAGAAATAATACAAAAATTAACATAAAAACGCAATTGTTTCCGTACAATCTATGCCACGATCTCCTAAACACACTTATGACGTAGCAACGTAGTCAAAACTAGAATTGTATTTAATTAGGCGACGGAATACCGGGTTATTAATATAATTGTATACGTAACAGGCTGTTATCACGCTACCTGCTTGCCTTTGATATTGACACACGCTAGGGATTTGTGGGGGTAAGTTTTTTGGATATGGTATGGGCGGTTTTTTTTATATTCGCCATTATTATAGCTATCTAAGTTTTCCCTTTTCTTCTCTCTTTCTCCCTCATTTTTCACGCTTGTTTTAAAAAAAAATTGCCCATTTTGCCTATGTTCGTCCCCAGGGTCTCAACTAAATCTGTACCAAACTTCATCAAAATAGGTTTGGCCATTTAGGCGTGAAGACGTAACAAACGTTGTTTGACGGGCCTGTTGGTCTAGTGGTTAGTGGCCCTGACTGCTGAGCCGGAGGTCGTGGGTTCGATTCCCACCCAGGACAAACTTTGTGTGATGAACATGATTGTTTGTTCTGTGTCTGGGTGTGATTTATCTATAATATGTATGTATTTATAAATTATATAAGTATGTATATCAGTTGTCTGGTTACCATAACACAAGCTCTGCTTAGCTTGGGATCAGATAGCCGTGTGTAAGTTGTCCCAAGATATTTATTTATTTTATTTATAAACAAACTTACTTTCGTTTTTATAATATTAGTAAGGATTACTCGCCAAACATTACGTTTGATAGCGAGATGCACTCTTTTCTTATAATTAATACACGTAAATCTTAAACTATTTTAACAAAATAATTACTAAATTAAAATTTTAAATAAAAAAACCGTCAGAATTTGCTTCTTAACAAAAAAACCTTATGTTGTTTGTTATTTTTTTAAATACTTTTCTTTATTTTATGTTTACTTTTTTTACTGTATGGGTCGGAATGCTGGGCTGTAAAAAAGGTAGATGAAAAACTGAGAATGTTGAGATGGAAATGTGTAGTGACAAGAATGGATAAGGTAAGGAATGAGTATATTGGAGGAAGTTTGAAAGTTGCGCCTGTTACAGAAAAATTAAAAGGGAGTCGTTTGTCTTGGTATGGACATGTAATGAGGAGGGACGAAGCACGTGTGACTAAAACAACGATGGATCTGAATGTTGATGGACGGAGAGCGAGAGGAAGGCTAAAGAACAGATGGGTGGATTGTGTAAGGAATGATATGAAAGAGTAAGAAGTAAATGATGACAACGTCTGATAGGGGAGCATGGAAGAAGAAAACGTGTAGCACCGACCCCAAATAGGATGGTGCAAGGGCAGGAAAATGCTGATGGGAGGATTTTTGATTAACTTTGTTTAGGACTGTGTAAGTGCCTGATGGGTGATGACGATGACGCCTGTTGGTAGGTTGTGAGTTCAAGTCCGGGTAGGTACCAATGTGACATTTTCAATTTACTACAGTACTGTCTCTTCTGCTTTAAATCCATCCAAAGTTTGTCTTGAAAAGATCGCTTTAAGCGATAAGACCACCCATCGTGTCACCCTCTTTATAAGTTGTATACTGTTATGCTTGTAATTTGTATGGTGTACATAATAAGGAATATTTTATCTATCTATCTTATTGCCTTCAATTAGTCATTAATCTAGAATCCGTGACTGTTACTATAAAAACCTTAGTTAAAAACCTAATATCACTTTGACCGACCCAGAAATTAGGCCTAGAATCATTCTCACACATTGATATTATGTACTCGCTATAAAAAATCTGCAGCTACAAAATTCAAATAAACAACACTGTTTTTCATCAAAAAGCACAAATTAATACTTACTTAAATTGAAATACCTTTCAAGTTTTTGAACTTAATTTAAAGCTATATTTTTGATAACAACAAAGTAAAGCATTGAACGGAACAAAATTCTTCCAGTGATTACTTCACATTAATAACGGATTTATTCAAATTCCCCAATAACAAGTTAATCCTTACTAATATTATAAAAGCGAAAGTGAGTTTGTTTGTTTGTTTATTTGTTTGTTTGTTTGTTACCTCTTCACGCTTTAATGGCTAAACCGATTTTGATGAATTTTGGTACAGAGATAGTTGGGAACCAGGAGACGGACATAGGCTAATTTTTATTAAAAAAAAGTGGGATATGAGGGAGAACGAGGGAAGAAAAGGGAAAACTTAGCGTTGCTATTACAAATCAATCAGGCGCAAGAGCAAAACTGCAGGTCTGCTTGGTGTGTTATACCGAATTTAACGCGAGCGAAGCCGCGGGCGAAAGCTAGTCCAATATAAACCGGTTTACAAATAAAATTATCTGCTTCCGAAATTCATGAATCTATTAAAACAGATTCCATCGTTATATGTACCGAAATTTTCGGACAAGATGGAATATTTTCAACATTTTCAACTACGCCAGTCTGGTAGTTTAAGCTCTTTGTGAAGGAATTTTCTGAAAGTACTACCATAACTATTTCTACCGCGAAACAGAAATACAGCTATTCTTTTTATAGTGGAACTATGATCATATTATGTTGTCTACTACTCATTGAAAAAATAAACGATAATACAACATTAAAGTCATCAAATAACGTTCCCCGCTCTGGGCGTAGCGGGAAAGAGAGTCAAATTTATGCTGACTTAACCCACCCATGTTCCTTCTTTCGCCCTATATGTTCCGGGGCCGCGGTATCTTTTTTGAATAACCCGCAACCCCGGCAGGCGGTGGTTCTGGTTGACCCCATCGCTTTGAGGCGCGCGTGGAACACAAACACGCCGTCGACACCGCCTGTCGTCACTAGACGGACGGACGGTGAGCTACCGCCCACAGAACCGCATCTACGGTGGCCGGGAGTCGTCTCGGGGCAGCCAAAGCCCGGAACGTCTGCCGCGGCCGCTGGGTTGGTTCAAGAGGTTCTTGTAAGTGGTGCCTTACGTCTGTAAAAGTGTTAGTACTGAAGTTTTGGGTCGTCAAAAACTCTATTGTACATATTGTATACCCTCTCTTGGCCTTTGGTGTAATGCAAAAATATCCAGAGGATGCCAGATATCACAAATCATTACTGACACAGCATATTTTGCTATTAATAACACAGTCAGATCAGTAAAATATTATGTCAAGTCTTGAACAAACACAGTGTAATACTGTTGGAAAGACACTGTGTTCACATAGTCCCTAATTCGTCCCTTTTATCCAAATCCTTCGGGAGCAATCGGTACATTGAATAGAAATGTGAAGATTAGCCCAGGAAACATTTCGGTGCTGTAATTAAGGTATCCCGTAATTTAGTGTCCAATGTGTTTAATGTTAAACTAATTGAATAAAAAGAAGAGCCGTGACTTCTTGAGTGAGTTTTATGGAAAACGAAAATCACCATCATCTAGCCTAGCCTTTTTCTGTACTACTACTAACAACTGAACACCAGTATTTTACATGATTTGACTACCTATCTGACCTCCACATATCCATTACCCAGCGGTAATACGGTACTGTCAATGAATAATTGTGATCATTCGGACCACTACCTGTCACGACGTTCAGAGATCCAAAACTGACAGCCGAGATCAGTTTACTTGCATTCTTAGGCATGGAGAAAACTGAATGTACTGGTTGGTCACCAATTCACAGACCGATCTTGGCAAGTGCAATTAAACCTCAAAGATCGACCATGTTTCTGCAAATGTTTTTTTTAAACGAAGTTCCTTATTGCGTCTTGCGAAAGGGGGCTAGACGGAAAAAAATAAGACCAAAAGCTGTAACGACACTATTTGCTTGAATTGTAAGCCGTGCGGCGTGCGCGTTTCTCTATCTGTCTCTCTCTCTCTCTCTCTCTCTCTCTCTCTCTCTCTCTCTCTCTCTGTCATAGAAAGCAAGCCAGTTATTTTCGTTTCGTCTTTTTATTTTGCACTGAACAGTGTGGTGTCGAGACGATTATTTTTGTTGAGTGTTTACAGGTTTTTTGTTCATAACAAATAATAATTTCGTTCCATCCGGGTGTCCCCTGACACCTTTCAAGTTTTTTTTTATTATGATGGCAAGAACTACATTTAAAAGCCAAATTAATTTAAAATTGTCTGTTAAAGCTGTCCCCACAATAAAACTTTAAAAAAAAAACGGAAACCTCCACAAGCAAGAACTATCTCCCCAAATTCGTCAGTTGATTAAGTACATTCCCAGAAAGGCTTCCGAGGTTCCGAAAATTCCTCTCAAGCAACAATTCTTCGACGGCTGAATGCCGTATTCACTCCCTTCACACTTCAGATCGGGAGCCAGGGTTCGGCCTCCCTTCGAATATAAATGTGTTGATTATTTACAAATAGCGCTATTCCGTGATTCGTTGGCAGGTATTGTCCGTCGTCGATTGTTGGCTTGTTTTATACTTTCGATATGATGAGCCTTTCGACTTCATTTCCTTCAAAGATTGACTGGATTTTCAAATGATTTAATCAAATTAAAGGCGTTACGTGAATTGGTGCTTTACTGGATTTATTTATCCCATGTTTGGTGGAGTGGATTAAAATGAAGGGGAGGTTTGTGTCCTTAGTCATTGAAATCCATTTAGAGATTGGCCGTACAAGGGGCATTCTTGTATTAATTTAATAATAAACTGAGGGGATCATAATGGAAGAGAATGTTATAAATAATTATTAACAAGCAATATGAGACATTATGGCTTAAGAATAATCATTCGAATCTAAAATTCTGTGACAATCAGCTTTAAAATGTCCTCTATTTCATGGTTTTTAGTGCCCACTGATAGCCAAACGCTTCCCTATATTATTCCAGGTATTTTTTTTTTGTGAAACATCTTGAAACAGACATAATATTCTTATAGGTTACAATCCTTACTAATATTATTACTCGTATAAAAGCGAAAGTGAGTTTGTTTGTTTGTTACGTCTTCACGCCTAAATGGCCAAACCGATTTTAATGAATTTTGGTACAGAGATAGTTGGGACCCTGGAGACGAACATTAAAAAGTGAGATAACGGATAGAAAGAGGGAAAAGAAGGAGAAAGAAAAATATATTTTTTTTCAATCATCACGCGGTTATATTAGCTCTCTCTCGCTCCTCTTATATTAGCTATCTAAAACCTGAAGAGTTCACACGTCACACATTTTATAGCCATAGTTATCTATCTCAAATAAGTAACACAATTAAATATTATGGTTAATCAAAAAACACGACATTGTTCTTAGTAATCCCTTTCATTGCCATGTCAGTAATGCAGAGGGGCCTGCCAGGGCCAGTGCTTGACGGGGTTGCTGGTTGGTTTGAAAGAGATACCGCGGCCCTGGAACAAAAGGGCAAAAGAAAAAACATGGATGGGTTTTACTCAATACAAGTCTCCCTTCTTGAGTTCTTGAATTAATGAACTAGCTGGCGCCCGCGGCTTCGCCCACGTGATGATGGAAAAAAGTATCCTTTGTGTTATTTCAGCCTATAATCTATCTCTGTGCCAAATTTCGTCAAGATCCGTTCAGCCGTTTTGACGTGAAATAGTAACAAACATTCATACATCCATCCATCCCCATAAACATTCGCATTTATAATATTGTAAATAAATAAATATATAATAGGATGATAAATAGATTAATATGGATCTTTTTTTCGGATGGGTAATCTGAAAAAAAACATATAATTCTATCCAGCTATATTTGCATTATGCACTGTCATCCAAATTAAACAAGTATGCAAAACTTCAGTTCAATCAAATACCGGGAAGTGACTCAAATTTGACTTTCAAGATTTGATCACATGGTTTGATAGACAGGCGAAGTTAATAAAACCGTGTTAAAAAAAAAAACTTATGCAGTAAATAAAAACAAATCTAAATATAATATTTAAAAAGTACTTTCAATTAAAAAGAAGTCGCAAAAAGTAAACAAGACCTTGGGTTTGATCCAGCGTTCCGTCGATTGACAATTATCGATTCCCTTACAAACACGCTGAATTCGTAATGAAAGTGTTAGGTTTTTTTCGTTACGAAATTTCTGCTTAAAAACTTTGTTAATGCAATTTGTGACGGATAAATATTTTTTCTTTCTTTCAGTTACCAAACTTTCATCAACGAACAAAAACAATCGCATTTAGTAAAATGGACTACCCCATTTTCATGATATTCGTTTGATTCAAAATATTTTTCAAGTTGACTCCCACAATCCCACAGGGATCGTAATGAACAGGTAAACATTTTACGAGCCATTTCAAAGTTGACAGGTGTAGTAAAATGCATTCAAAATTGAGGATTGCAAGTTTGACGATAAAAAAGTTTCGGCCGAAGCGAATGGCGGATTATTTAATGATGAAAACATGAATCGTAGAGTGGATGTAAAAGTTGATTATGATGGTGGTTTATTACTGGAATACGGAGTTACGATAAGTGGGTACACCTGGATTCTTGAGATATGTTCTCTTGAGAATGATGTTATACATTAAAGCTGGCATAGATTAGGAAGAGAAGTTCTTTTATTCAATTTAACAGAACTAACTAAGCATATGAACTAAAAAATAGACACAAAATAATAATAAAAAAATATGTGTGGCGCTCAGGCACTGCCGCGCTAAAGCTATTGCATAGCATTTTTAACCGACTTCTAAAAAAGGAGGAGGTTCTCAATTCGGATGTATGTATGTTTTTTTTTTTTTTTTTTTTTTTTTTTAGGTTTGTTCGCGCTTAACTCCGTCGCTTGCCAACCGATTTCAAAAATTCTTTTTTTGTTGAAAAGGTTATACTTCCCAAATGGTCCCATGAAAATTTTATCGAAATCGGACAAGCGGTTATTGAAAAATCAACAAAAAAAAAATTAAAGCCTATGCTTTCCAAATTGCTCCCATAGTCACCAAGTCGGGATCTGATGATGGAATCTTGGCGAAATCGAGCGAAGTTTTTTTAACCGACTTCTAATAATACTATAACTAAAAATGCTGAAATAAAAAACTTTTTTGCAAAAAATAAAACCGACTTCCAAAAAAAAAACTAAAAAGTGGAAAATAACTTTATTTCCGGAAGTCGGTGGCTTTTGTTGGTTTCGTTGACTTTTTTGCCACCGACTTCCGGAAATAAAGTTATTTTCCACTTTTTAGTTTTTTTTTTGGAAGTCGGTTTTATTTTTTGCAAAAAAGTTTTTTTTATCAACTTATGCAACAAATAAAAAAAAAAATTGCAATAAATAAAAAAAATCTTATGCAATAAACAAGTAAAAAATCTAAATATAATATTTAAAAAGTACTTTTAATGAAAAGAAGTCGCAAAAAGAAAAAACAAGACCTTGGGTTTGATCCAGAGTAATGTCGTTTGACTACGATTCTCTACCAAACACGCTAATAGAACATTGGAATCGTAATAGAAATAACTGACCGTTTCGGCTTTTGATTAGGCTTTTTCGTTACGAAATTTCTGGATTCGGTCTCCACGCTCAAGGCCCGGTATAGAAGCTATGCAATAGCTTAAAAAATGTACAAGTAAAAATGGTATATTATAGGGCGTCAAAAAATTCGTCCGCATCGCAGTCAACAGGAAAAGTGCCCAGAAGGCTGGCAGCATTCTGTCTCACTTACCTCTTTCGTATATTTTGTACTAACCATTCCACTTTACAGGAGTAGCACAACGCACTGGCGATCTGCTGCCACGAAAATATATTCGTACTAGCTTTTGCCCGCGGCTTCGCTCACGTTAAATATGGGGTAACACAGTTCCCCTGTCCAGATTTGCAGGTACCTGCTACTGTAGTGTTTGCCCTTGCTCCTTATTTATTGTAATAGCAAAGCTAAGTTTTCCCTTTTCTTTCCTCTTTCTCCCTGATGTGTCACTTAAAAAAAAAACAAATTGCCTGTGTCCGTCTCCAAGGTCCCAACTATCTCCGTACTAAAATTCATCAAAATTGGTTTGGCCATTTAGGCGTGAAGACGTAACAAACAAGTTTTCCCTTTTCTTTCCTCTTTCTCCCTGATGTGTCACTTAAAAAAAAACAAATTGCCTGTGTCCGTCTCCAAGGTCCCAACTATCTCCGTACTAAAATTCATCAAAATTGGTTTGGCCATTTAGGCGTGAAGACGTAACAAACAACATTTTTTTTTAAAAAGTGAGAAATTAGGGAGAAAGCGGGAAGAAAAGGGAAAACTTAGCATTGCTATTACAATAAATAAGGCGCAAGGGCAAAAACTACAGGGAGCAAGTAAATAATAATATAATACAAAATAGCAAAGGGAACTGTGTTACGCCGAATTTAATGCGAGCGAACCTGGGGGCAAAAGCTAGTCATGAAATAAGTTCTTCCGCTCTGGGCAGAACGAAAGGGAGTGTCAGGCTTTTACGGACTAAAACCCATCTATAATCCTTTTGCTGCCCTTTGTGCTCCGGGGTCGCGTTATCTCTTGACAACCCTCAACTCCGACAGGCAATGCCCCCGACAGGCCCCTCTACTTTGCTGACATCTCTTTAAGGCGCGCGTGGAACACTAACGCGCCGTCCCCACGCCAAACAGTAAAAGCATTGAAAAGTGTTTCGAAAAAGTATACACAAAAATATTCAATGTCATTTCACACTCTGACAGTTTGAAATGAGTGTAATATAAAAGTTAGGTCCCTAGTTCATAATATGGGTCATATCATTACATCGTGAACATTATATGGAATAATATACAATTATACACTAAGGAGGCGTTAGGTGCTATTTCAAATCAGATATGGCTCATTAATGTTCTTTGGTGGCAGTAAAAATTATACGAACGGAACTTTTTATGGCTTATTTTTTTTTAATTATACGGGTGTTAAATATATGTTACATTACTGTTGTCATAAGCCTGTATTTAATTTAATGTGTCGGGTAAAGTGCACCTATTTCTGTGTGATACGTCAATTTATTATGTGGGGTTGATTAGTGTGGTGTTGAAATGTGGGGGTAATTACCATATTTTTGTAAGAACGATCCTATTTTTATTGTCCTTGCATTGTTATTTTCTTATAGATCTGTTGTAAATGTAACCTTTAATCTTGTAGTTACAGTCTACAAGATAAAAGGTCTATATTACAGGTAATGAATAACTGAATTATCTTTTACACCTCCAATTTAACTAAATATTTGACAAGTTTTTAAAAACGTGTTTGTTTATGTGACTCCTTTTTCTATCAGTTTCTAATGTGGTTTACTTATCATTTAAAGAATAAACTGTATAGATATCGTGTTTTTAAGTAATTTGTTAGTTAATAAAAATCGCATCCAGTGTGTTTTCGTTGACGAAACCCAAAGTTATTCTGCCCAAATAATGTAAAAGTCTAATTGAAGATATTTATTTAAAAAAAAAAACAGGTTAATGCGAGTTTGACTCGCTCACCGAGTGTTCTGTAAAAAAATGCAGCATATTCTTACTATATTTTTTGACTGTGTAGACTAAAGCCCCGTTCCAATAAACAAAAACGAGTCGTTTTTGTTTTTTAGACGTGTGGCTTTAGACGGTTTTACCACAGCTCCAAGGGACTATAACACTTGAGTACTTGTTTTAAATTTCAACTCAATACCTCTACGCGTTCTTAAGATAAAGGGTATTGACAGACAGCCTGACACACAGACGGACATCGAAGTGATCCTATAAGGGTTCGTTGTCTCAAGAACGCGTGGAGGTATCGAGTTGAAGTTAAAACCATATACTTAAGTCTGTGGTATCTTTGTGCTGTGTAACAATCAACCCCCTAAGTCCACCCAGTCAAAAAAAATGTTTGACTAGCTTTTGCCCGCGACTTTGCTCGCGTTAAATTCGGGGTAACACAGTTCCCCTTCCTTAATTTACAGGTACCTGCTACCTGTAGTGTTTGCCCTTGCGCCTTATTTATTGTAATAGCAATGCTAAGTTTTCCGTTTTCTTCCCTCTTTCTCCCTCATATCTCAATTTTTGTTAAAATATATATAGCCTATATCCGTCTCCAGCGTCTCAACTATCTCTGTACCAAAATTCATCAAAATCGGTTCTGCCATTTAGGCGTGAAGACGTAACAAACAAACTCACTTTCGCTTTTATAACATTATGTCGCAAGCTTGTACGGAACCCTCTGAGTATCTCTCAGTCTAACTCGCTCTTTTCCTTTTAAGATACAAAACCCTAAAAATCATTTATATTTCCAAAGGCGTATAAACTGTACGAAGCACTGGCTTGCTTGTGTTATAGAGACCACAAAAGTATTTGCAGAGAATAGACACAAGAGACGCCATAGCAATATCGGATACCAAACAGTAGTAATAGAAGCAACAGTCACACGTTACTAAGTTTCTACAGACTGACAAATGTTTGACACAGCGATTGGAAGTTGTTAAGGCACGGACGAATAGGTACGGACAAATTGTAAAAGAAAATCTGGATAACATCCTTACTATCCTTACTATATATATAATATTATAAAAGCGAAAGTGAGTTTGTTTGTTACCTCTTCACGTTTTAATGGCTAAACCGATTTTGATGAATTTTGGATAGTTGGGAACCAGGAGACGGACAAAGGCTAATTTTTATTTTAAAAAAAGTGGGATATGAGGGAGAACGAGGGAAGAAAAGGGAAAACTTAGCGTTGCTATTACAAATCAATCAGGCGCAAGAGCAAAAACTTCAGGTCTGCTTAGTGTGTTATATCGAATTTAACGCGAGCGAAGCCGCGGGCGAAAGCTAGTACCTCTATACAACGACTATTATAGTTTTTCTTTTTTTTCGGATGGTAAATCAACAAATAACTTTCCCCGCTTTGGGCGGAGCGCGGGGAATGTCAGACTTGTACTGACTAAGACACATCCATGTTCCTTCTATTGCCTTTTATGTTCCGGGGCCGCGGTATCTCTTTCGAACAACCCGCAACTTCTGCAGCCGAATTCCTTGGCAGGCCCCTCTGACTACAGTTTGACTGATCTTTTATTTTCCTGAGTAAACGTTAATGAAAGCAAAATCATTATTTTCAATGAAAAATCAAATATTATTTGATTTTACATTTTTAAATATTTCTTAGGAAAAAATAAGAAATGTTTTTTTATTTATTATTTCTTGTTTATTTTTTTGAAAAATACTTAAAAATATAACACGCTTACTCATACTTTTCTAAGCACACCTTGTCGTTCGATGCCCTTAAAAAACTAAAAAGTGGAAGATATCTTTTCTTCCGCAAGATGGTGGGAAAAAAGTCAACTAAAATAACAAAATTCACCGACTTCCAGTAAGTAAAGTAATTTTCCACTTTGTAGTTTTGTTTTGGAATTCGGTTATTTTTTTTTATAAAAAAGATTTTATGGCCAGCATTTTGAGTTATAGTCCGATGATATCTCAAACAATTTTTTATCGAGTATTCATTTTCCATACTTAAAAGTATTAGCAGATCACTCAGATATAGAGATAGAAGAATAATATGTATTATAGACGATAACTCATAAACTACTTATGCCCGATTTTGTTGATTGGAACGGGGCATTAAGCAATTTAAATAAAATTGATATGGCACTACCTTTTGAACAAACAAAACAATTATGAAAATTGGTCCACAGTTGGTGGAGTAATCGATGAACATACGTAAAAAAATACGGCCGAATGTAGAATGTCTTCTTTTTTTCCGGTTGGTAAAAAAAAAATTACCGATACCAGCATCTTTTTTTTTTGATAAAAACCTTGCCCCACACTAGGAATTTCTACTGTATCGTGGGAGCGCTTACAAACACTTAAACTCACATACGCAAACAGCCAGACCTGGGGCCTAAGTCTGCTATTACAATAGTGTCAGAATGGTCGATCACTGATCGCATAATGGTTGATTTTGGCAAGTTTAGTATGTAGTAGATTACCAAAATAATAAAAATCAACCATTATGCGATCAGTGATCGACCATTCTGACACTATTGTAATAGCAGACTTAGGCCCCTGGAACAACTATCTGTAGTTCACACAAATATTTTCCGTGTGGGGATCGAACCCGCAACACGCAGCACAGCAGTTGATCGCTCGATCGATCGATCGGTCGATCTTTGAGAGTCCGCCCTATTGGATTTCAGTTGATATTACTTAATTCACCATTTATATTGTCATTCAAACTAAACACGTGTGAAAAATTTTGGCTCAATTGAAAACCGGGCTGTAAGTTAGATTTATTTTCAAACATTTTTAACACATTTACAGATAAAGCAAAGAATAGCGTGATAAAAAACATTATTTGTGTTTTGATCTACACGAATATAAAAATCGTTCCGAGAATTCATAAGATTTCATTAAACATACACAAAATATTGTAAAAAATAACGTTATAACAATGAGTGTTTTCGATTTGACACGAACAATTACATTAACTTGACCTACTAATATTTCAAGATTGTGTGAAGAAAAAACAATTGATATAACACAAATTTAGGTCAACTCATCTTGAAATTGACCTCGTTATATTAGAACAAGCCATAAAAACTAATATTAAGTCTCCATACTTTATGAACAATGTCGACAATGAAGTAGAATCAACAGAATTGAACAAAAAACACTTGGAGCCGTGTTATTTTATAATGTAAACGGAGCACTCATGTTGGACAATTGCTACCGTATGTTAGCGTCTATAATAAATTTGATATGTTTTCGATTTATTAACATGCAACAATACCACTATTTTATTAATTGGCAACACTCAAAAAGTGTCCTCTGACTGGTTCAAAACTAACCAATCACAGGAACGCGCCCATGTCACTATTGAAATGGCGGTAATTGGAAATAACGAACTTTAACAGCCCGGCTAGATAGTCAGTCGTTCGGAGATTCTGCTAGTGAACATCTTTTAAAATAAGTTGTGAAGTGTGTCAATAAAACCTAAGGTAATATGATATTGTTCTATGATGTATTATGCGTATCTAAATGTTATAAAAGGTTATAATGTGTGATTTGCAATAAAAGTGTTTTTAATGAATCTTTTAAGGAGTTTTTCTTACACGTAGATTGAAGCGAACCACTCGTTAGTTTAGATTCAGATTGGCATTGTTTGTTAGAGTTCGAGTTTTAAGAGGTAGCGATAGTAATACTTCAGAAAAAAAAAAAACGGAAGGTTTAAGCATTGTTAGGGTTCAGTACCTCAAAAGAAACAAGAGCGTGTCGGGCCACGCTCAGTGTAGGGTTCCGTAGTTTCCCGTCCGTCACAATAAGTGTTCCCACTTATGAGTTTAAAGGTGGAGGAGGAAATTATTTTGTACAACTTTTTGTCTTTTTTGTACAAAAACTGTTGTGTCAATCAAGTACAAAATGATTTTCCTAGAAAGTCCTTATAAATTTCTACTTTTTAGATTTTTTTCATATTTTCTAAACTTATGGTTCAAAAGTTAGAGGGGGGGGACACATTGTTTTTTAATTTTGGAGCGATTATTTCCGAAATTATAGACATTATCAAAAAATGATTTTAGTAAACCCCTATTCATTTTTAAATACCTTTCCAACAATATATCACACGTCAGGGTTGAAATTAAAAAAAAAATCACTTCCCACTTTACATATAGGGTGGCTACCCTAATAAAACATTTTTTTCCAATTTTTGTTTTACCACTTTGTCGGCGTGATTGATATACATATTGGTACCAAATTTCAGCTTTCTAGTGCTAACGGTCACAGAGATTAAGCGAGGACGGACGGACGGACGGACGGACGGACGGACAGACAGACATGGCGAAACTATAAGGGTTCCTAGTTGACTACGGAACCCTAAAAACGGAACCATTATATGTAATTTTGTTGTCCGTCTGTCTGTCAAGACTATAAGAGTATTTAGTATATGTATTTAGTATGCAGAAGGGCCTGCCAGGACCACCGCCTGCCGGGGTTGCGGGTTGTTCGAAGAGATACCACGGCCCCGGGACATAAAGGGCAATAGAAGGAACATGGGTGGGTTTTTGTCAGTACACTCCCCCCCCGCTCCATCCAGAGTGGAGAAAGTTATTTGATGATTTCCCATCCGCAAAAAAAAGACCCTTTATCTCGGGAACGCGTGGAGATAAAGTGTTGAAATTAAAAATATTATGCTGAAGTTTGTGGTCCCTTGGAGCTTTGGAAAAATCAACTAGAGTACTGGTAAATTCGAAAACCGTAAATTTGTAATTACGTCACCAAGAAATAGTTTGTACGAACCCCAAGTGCCGTTTTTTTTAAGTAGCCCCCCCCCCCCCCACATTATTAATTTGTTTTGTATCGTGGGTGCTTTTACAAATATTTAAACTCACATACACAAACAGTCAGATCTGAAACAATTAATTTATGTCATACAAAATATCTGTTCCGTGCTCGCGATACGCCACTGCTTCAACCGCTCCGTCACTCGTACACGTACTACCAGGGTTGCAGGTTATACGAAAGAGATACCGCGGCCCTGGAACATAAAGGGTATTAGAAAGAACATGAGTGGGTTTTAGTCAGTCAGTACAAGTTGGGCACTCCCTCCCGCTTCGTCGTGAGCGGGAGAAGTTATTTAATGACTAGCTTCCGCCCGCGACTTCGTCCGCGTGGCATAGTTACTTTGGGCTAACGCTAACCCACGTGATGATCGAAAAAAAACATGTTTCTCTCCCATTTTCTTCCTTTTTTAACCGACTTCAAAAAAGGAGGAGGTTCTCAATTCGACTGTATTTTTTTTTTTTTTTTTTTTTTTTTTTTTGTGTTTGTTACCTCATAACTCTGGTCTGGGTAAACCGATTTTGATGATTCTTTTTTTATTCGAAAGCTGGTGGTTGTCGTTTGGTCCCATAAAAAAAATATCAAGATCCGGCCAGTAGTTTTTGAGTTATCTTTAATAATGCGTATTAGATTGACTTCGTCTACGTTGATGATATAATTTTATAGGTTGTCGAAGACAAATGAACAAAAAAAAATCGCTATGCACTATGATTTGGAAGGTCATCGCAGTTTTTTGAGGTAATTGTATTTTAATTTGGTGATAGATCTTCAGTGATATACAACGGAACTCTTCAATAAATGACAGCAAATCTGCCGTGATTGCTGCAATCACATGTATAAGTATGGGTTTCGCCAGGGTAGGCAGGCGAGTGGGAGCAGGGTGCCCGTACCAGGGGGTACGGGCACCCTGCTTCCACTCGCCTCACCTAGTCATTAAGAAACATAATCATCAGATCAAGTATCCTCTGTATCCCCTAGGCGATGATGCATATGATTTCTGAATTGGTTTTAAACTAAAGCATAATTTAGATAGTATTTAATACTATAGCGTCATGTGGAACTAAAGCTTGTATTTAAGACGGGACCTACGCACTAAAAAGCTAAAAATAACCGTGTTTGCGAATTATCGTAATATCATAATACTATAACTAAACCTAAAAGGTAAAAGGCCATTCGGCTGATCCGGGGCTACCGCACGATCTCCGGCGAGGCAGCGAGCCTCCTTGCCGGATTGCCACCGTGGGATCTGGAGGCGATTGTGATCGCGCGCCTGTTTGAGTGGCGCGCGGAGGCACTACACCGGGGGGAAACTCCGCTGCCGCGGCAAATTGCCGCTCAGCGGACAGACCGGTGCGATCTCATGGTGGCATGGAGAGAGCGACTGTCGCAACCCCGTGCAGGGCTCGCCACAATAGTGGCGGTAGGTCCCCTCTTTGAGGAGTGGCTGGAGAGGCGTCATGGCGTCCTCACCTACCGCCTGACGCAGGTCCTCACCGGACACGGAAGTTTCGGGAGGTTCCTGCACATAATCGGGTGGGAGCAAACGTCCGGGTGTCACCATTGTGACGATCGCCCGGAGCACACAGTGGCGGTCTGCCCAGCTTGGGCGGAGCACCGCCGTGCCCTCGTGGAGGCGATCGGCGGCGGCGATCTCTCGCGTCCGGCGTTGGTTCAGGCCATGGTCCGGAGCGAGAGGGAATGGTAAGCGGTCATCTCCTTCTGCGAAGCAGTAATGCTAGCAAAGGAGGTGGCTGGGCGTTTGAGGGAGAGAACATCTAGCCAACCCAGCCGCCGCGGGAGACGCCCCGGGTGCCGGGCGCCGCGAGACGACTCCCGGGCCCCGGCCACCGTAGATGCGGGCCTGTGGACGGTGAGCAATGGGTAGCTCACCGTCCGTCCGTCGATTGACGACAGGCCGTGTCGACGGCGCGTTCGTGTTTCACGCGCGCCTCAAAGAGATGTTAGCAAAGCAGAGGGGCTTGCCAGAGCCTCCGCCTGCCGGGATTGCGGGTTGTTCGAAAGAGATACCACGGCCCCGGAACGTAAAGGGCAATAGAAGGAACATGGGTGGGTTTTAGTCAGTAAAAGTCTGACATGCCCAGAGCGGGGGAAGTCATTAGATGATTTCCCACCCGAAAAAAAAAATACTAAAACTAAAAATGCTGAAATAAAAAACTTTTTTGCAAAAAATAAAACCGACTTCCAAAAAACTAAAAAGTGGAAAATAACTTTATTTCCGGAAGTCGGTGGCAAAAAAGTCAACGAAACCAACAAAAGCCACCGACTTCCGGAAATAAAGTTATTTTCCACTTTTTAGTTTTTTGGAAGTCGGTTTTATTTTTTGCAAAAAAGTTTTTTTCTCCCCCTTATGACACTTTTTTTTAAATAGCCTTTATCCGTTTCCAGGGTCCCAACTATCTCTGTACCAAAATTCATCAAAATCGGTTTGGCCATTTAAGCGTGAAGACGTAACAAACAAACAAACTCACTTTCGCTTTTATAATATTAGTAAGGATTTCAAATCTGTAAAAAAAACAACTCCGTACTTACATAATGGTATGGCCAGTACTTTTACGTTTGCGTTTAAAAAATCAAGCGAACCTAAGTGTGTTCTGCTGCAAAAAAGGAACTCAACAAACAAATAAATTTGAATGAACATTACAAACATACAGTACCATCGAATACAAACCGCTACCGACTTCCATTTAGACCAATACTACCACTCTAAACTTTCAAGAGGTTTTTGTCTTCAATGCAACTCAGTGTTTGGCAGCTTCTGAATCAACCTGTATAACATAAGTGATCAAACTTAAATAGGCTTTTTATGGTTGCATCGATATTTTTTTATTATGGAGACGCAAATTGGACATTAAAGTTCTATGACAAGCAGAGAGCTGAGCCTCCCAAAGCTGCTTACGGGTTGCGGGTTGTTCGAAAGAGATACCACGGTCCTGGAACACAACACGCAAAAGAACGAACATAAACGAGTTTTACTCAGTAAAACATTAAAACTTGTCCCCGCTTCGCTCAGAGCGGGGGAAGTTATTTGATGATATCAAATCGCAAAAAAAAGAGTTATATGGTAAGCAAGTGTTTTTTTCATAGGTGTTAAGACTAACTTCTGGAGTCAAAGTGAAACTTTTAGTGTGTAGGACACAGTCAGCTACACAGCTAGACCATGGACTACTCGGGAGCTTCGCATAAATACTACTAACATACGACAAGACAACTTTACTTTGAAAAGAAGAAGATAATTTGATAAACTTTTTTCAATTCGAACTATGTAAGTAGAAGCTTAGGTAAGCATATTATAAGTCCTGCCGGGGTTGCGGGTTGTTTGAAAGAGATACCGCGGCCCCGGAACGTAAAGGGCAGTAGAAGGAACATGGGTGGGTTTTAGTCAGTAAAAGTCTGACTCCGCCCAGAGCGGGGGAAGTTATTTGATGATTTCCCATCCCAAAAAAAAGCATATTATAATTTGGGGGACTATATTGAAAATACAAATGCTTGGCTTAACGCTAGTCCTGCTCCACAACCATAGGGGTTAACTCACTAATTAGCATCTGAAGTTATTGTGGAAGCTGCAGAAGATTGTAAGACTATCTTTGCAATGTTTAGAATCAATTCTCTAGTATTGTATAATTATTAAGCCCATATGTGAATGGTATTATCATTGACTTGACGAAGCCCTGGTGGTTGATAGTGTGATGGTAGCGGGTGTGTCGGGTCATTTATCCCCCTTCAAAATGGTTGAGCTGAATGGGGCTGATCCATACGTCATGTTCGGGAACCGGCGCTGTCAGTTGGAATACGAATACGATTTTGTAATAATATTATAATTTAAAACAGTATCCATGGAGTTTCTTGCCCATTCTTCTCCATAGATATCAACACTTTGGAATGGACAACTACAGTACTTTCACAAGTTATTATGTCTCGTGATCGGGACTGTAGCTTTAACATTTTATTTTTTTGACATTTTAAAAGTGCCTGTAATGGTCTAATTGAGATAAATGCTTTTGATATTTTTTTTAAAGTCCAGCGGCCCATTTGAACTGTAGAACCCAGTTAGCACTGGGCAACCCTTTGTTGGAATTTTAGGCCACTGAATGCCTTTATCGACTGCTCCAGAAAGTTTCAGCCTGCCCACATTGAAAGGCGTGACCTTGTTTCTCTAAATAGAATAATCTCGTTGTAAGAATTTTTCGAATTTTAACTTAAAAAAAGAATTCCAGACTGGCAAAAAACAATTTAAATATTTAATGTTAATTAAACAACAAATAAACAAGGTCTTATTTGAAGCTTGATGGATTTTTCTCAAAAATCTTGATCTTTTTTAAGTTGTTTAGTCTTTCTACTATCAAGATTATATCACGACCGTAATCCTTCAAGACAAGGCAGAGGTGTAGCTAATAGAATCCTTACAAATATTATAAAAGTGAAAGTGAGTTTGTTTGTTACGTCTTCACGCCTAACTGGCTAAACTGATTTTGATTAATTTTGGTACAGAGTTAGTTAGGACCCTGGAGACTGACGTAGGCAAGACGTATTTTTTTTTGTAAGTGAGAAAAGGGGGAGAAAGAGGGATTAAAAGGGGAGAGAAAGATTTTCTTTTTCGATCATCACGCAGGTGATAGTTAGCGTTAGCGTTAAGTAACTATGCCACGCGGACGAAGTCGCGAGCGGAAGCTAGTATTCATATATATCCAGTTAGGTTACATTTTTATGTAATAAGGGACCATTGGCAGTAGGCTCGCCCGGACGAGTCAAGTCAACGAAGTCCATGGCTCCGTGGGTTTTGTAAAATTCTTGATGGAAAAAAACGCAACCCCGGAATATAGTACACCTTGGGAAGACTGCTTGTCAGACTTTCAGGACACTGACTATCTGTCACGACTGTCAAACATCTTAAGATGCCTTCCAAGGCATGGAGGAAACTTGGTATGGAACGGTTGGTCACCCTTCCAAAAAACAACCCAGGGCAAGCTCGGTTTCATTTAAAAATCGACCCGAGCAGCAGTTTTTATTTAGCTACAGGCTCTTCAAAAGCAGAAAAAAACATTATTATAACAATTATTTATCCTCTTTGCTAGCTGTTACAGAAACCACCGAGCTGAATCAAAATTTTCCAAGTCGGCAACACCAACAGAATTATTTTAAGATGTTCAAATATTAGCCTTGAAATTGATGATGATGTATCGGAATTTACTCCTACATTGTTACCACACTTCGTAATTAAGGCATTCCCTACAGACCAATGTATTATCTGCCTCCAAGTTACAAAGAGCCATGTATAACTTTACTCGAGTTTCTGAGTTTACATTCCTCCTCTACTGTCTTGCTGTCCTAGTACTTTTTATTTTGTACTATTAGTTTAGTTTTCGTTGACCTAGTTTTTTAAGCTCATTTATAAATACGGTTTAAATTAAGTATTTATTGACTTGGCTCACGAGGTTGTCGACATGTGGGCTGACTCAGTGATCATTGTGCCGATAGTCGTTACAGCCAATGGCTTATTGCCAAAAGCCTCTACTAACACCTAAGGAGGCTCTCGTTAGACGGCTGGATCAAGGGTTTGATACAGAAAGCGGTACACCTGGACACGGCCATGTATAACTAAATCTACTACTACTACTGAATATACATTCCTCCTCTGCAGTCATGCTGTCTTGGTACTTTTTATTATTTTTTAGTACTATCAGTTTAGTTTTTTTTTTCGTTTTTCAAGCTCATTTATATTATTATTTTCTTTTTAGATTTCCGTACCTCTAAAGGAAAAAATAGACCCCAATTGGATCACTTATAGGCGTCTACAGTACTTTCGCAAGTTATTATGTCTTGTGACTGGGACTGTAGCAGGATCTTTTTTGTTTTTATGACATTTAAAAGTGCCTGTAATGGTCTAATTGAAATAAATGATTACGGTTTGATCACTTTGTTGTCCATCTGTATGTCTGACTTCATCTTTAATTCCCTTATCCTTCATCCCTATCTTCCCTTTATCTCAGGAACGCATAGATGTATCGAGTTGAAATTAAAACCACAAGTTGTTTCGGGTATGGCTGTTTGTGGATGTGAGTTTAAATGTTTGTAAACGCACCCACGATACAGGAGAAATACTAGTGTGGGGCAGCATTTTTTTTAAACTACTGGGTAAAACCCAAGAACACTTTTTGCTACACCCGGGAATCAAACCTAGGATTCCGTGCTTAGAAGTTGACCAACAGAGCAGTCCGCTGATTGATTGATTTGATGCCGAAAAATTGAATGAAAACAAAAATATTATGCATGAATTGTTTTTTTTAAATTAGATTGATCCTACGTATTGTTTGTGAATCGTGTTTTGTTTAATTGATACCGTTATATATCTGAGTAATAGAAAATTATTACAATTATTGTCTACTAGCTTTTGCCTGCAGCTTCACTCGCGTTATTTTCGGGGTAACACAGTTCCCCTTTCCTGATTTGCAGGTACCTGCTACCTGCAGTTTTTTGCTCTTACGCTACATTTGTTGTAATAGCAATGCTAAGTTTGCCTTTTCTTCCCGCATATCTCACTTTAAAAAAAATGCTTATGTTCGTTTCCAGGGTCTCAACTATATTTGTTTCAAAATTCATCAAAATCAGTTTAGCCATTTAGGCGTGAAGACGTAACAATCATATAAACTAACTTACTTATGCTTTTATTACATTAGTAAGGATAAGGATTAAGGAGGAGCTCGCGACTAAATAAATAGTAGCCGCTCGGGCAGATCTTTAGGTTAAGCCGCGCTTGCCTAGGTTGGTCTGTGGATGGGTGACCCCCCGTTACATACCAAGTTTCCTCCGTGCCTCGTAAAGCACGTTAAGCCGTTGGTCCCGGCTGTCATTTTTGTAGATCTTTGACAGTCGTTACAGGTAGTCAGTGTTCCGAAAGTCTGACAACCAGTCTTACCAAGGGGTATCGTATTACCCAGTATTAACTGGGTTGTGGAGGTCAGATAGGCAGTCGCTCCATGTAAAATACTGATATTCAGCTGCATCCGGTTAGACTGAAAGCCGACCCCAACATAGTTGGGATTAGGCTAGGCAGATGATGAGTAAGGATAAGGATTCTGTACGTATGGAAATATTTCAATGTGAATAATTATTCATTTCAATGACCGCCTCGTTGGTCAAGTTGTTCGCAAATGATTTTGGGTTTGTTTCTCGGGTCAAGCAAAGTGTCATTGGGTTGCATTTTTGCCATAAGGCAACTGAACCTTAAAAACATATTATATATGAGCTGATTTCAAATGCCATGGATGATGATGATGCTTTTAAATCTTACCAACTAGTTTTTCGTGTTATTCTTTTTCACCGTTTCCGAGCTATCGTACATAAGAGTACAGCGTGGAACTCAAAGCTGCCGCAGCGTCAAGTTTCATAGAGAGTCGTCTGGGGTCGTGGCTGCGCTCAAGGCTGTAATCATAACACTATTTTAATCCTTTTTTCGCATGGGAAATCATTAAATAACTTCCTGCGCTTTGGGCGAAGCGGTCGGAGTGTCAGACTTTTACTGATTAAAACCCATCCAGGTTATTTGACCTTCTTGTTCCGGGGCCGCGGTATCTCTTTTGAGCAACCCGCAACCAGGTTCAGTAGCTGCCTTTAGTCTGATTTTTTGCCCGATTGAAAGCAATATACTTCAACTCTATTAAATGGGACTACACAATATTTAAATATTTTATTTAACATAGTGCTATATGGGCACTTATAAAACAATGAGAAAAAGTGCGATGAAACATGTTGGTTTTGGCTGATTCATCATTCAATTCCATTCAATGCTTTAAGTGTGATGTGAACTTAAATTGGAACAGTAAACAGTATCAATGTAAACGCTATCAAACAATTTCTTACATGCCCTAATAATTTGTAGTAGACACCAAAGCGGTAATTGGGTATGTATTATTAACAATTCTAGGTATTTAATTGTATGTTTGAGTATTGCTTTAGAAGTTAACGTACCTATCATCAATAGTTCATAGTTCACGTAACTTCACGCTATTGTATCACTCAAGGTCCCACAGAGGTGTGGAAATACCGAGGTTGCAGGTTATACCGGGGTTTCGGGTTGTTCCGGAGCTGTACGTAAAGGGCAATAGAAGGAACATGGGTGGGTTTTAAATACAAAATCTTCCCAATTACAATGTTTTTTTTTTATGGATGGGAAATCATCAAATAACTTCAGGAGCGGGGGGGGAGTGTCAGTGTTGTACTGATTAAAACCCACTCATGTTCCTTCTATTGCCCTGTACGTTCCGGGGCCGCGGTATCTCTTTCAAACAACCCGCAACCCCGGAATTACAATGCTGAGTATCAGAGAATGAAGAGGTCTGTTCCGAATTCTGTGAAAAACCCTTCTGATAAGTTAATTTGGTTGTAAACCACAGCTGAGGACTACAAAATACATTAAAAGAGGTTAAATTAAAATGAACATAATTAAATCCCGGGCGAATGAATTGATTAATCTATCAACTGAAAAAATATTCGAAGCTCTGGCATATGACAGTACTTTTTATATTGCACGAACTTATAATTTTATATATTTTTTGAACGATATGGCAAAGAGTTGACTTTGTAGTATGTGTAGACTGTCGTTGTATAAGACACGTTCTTAGAATCCTACTAATCCTACTTTCTACTATCCTTACTAATATTATAAAAGAGAAAGTGAGTTTGTTTGTTACGTCTTCACGCCTAAGTGGCTAAACCGATTTTGATGAATTTTGGTACAGAGATAGATGGGACCCTGGAGACAGACATAGGCTTTTTTAAAAAAAAAACAAGTAAGAAATGAGGGATAAAGAGAGAAGAAAAGGGAAAACTTAGCTTGACTATTACAATAAATAAGGCGCAAGGGCAAAATCTACAGGTATCTGCAAATCAGGAAAAGGGAACTGTGTTACCTCGAATTTAACGCGAGTAGTGTTTAGTAATATTTTAAATGCGAATGTTTGTGAGGATGGATGGATTTATGGATGTTTGTTATTGTTTCACGTCAAAACGGCTGAACCTTACACGCCGGACCTCCTTCTTAGTAGTCGCAATAAATAATCGCAAATGATGAACATGCAGTCTGCTTACCTCTTCAGAGAATATTAAAATTATGTTTTAAGGTTCCGTACCTCAAAAGAAAAAAACAGAACCTTTATTGGATCAGTTTATTATCGGTCTGTCTATCAAGACCCTTTATCTCGAGAACGCGCGAAGATATCGAGATGAAATTAAAACCTTATACTCAAGTTTGTGGTCTCTTTGTGCTGTACTTTTTTAATTCTACGCAGTCAAAAGCTATGGCTGTTTATATTGTTGGTCTTTTTATATTGTGTATTACTTTGATATATATTTATAGTATTTTATTTTGTATTTATAGTATTTTATTTTGTATTTATAGCATTTTATATACCCAAATAGTTTAAATTAATAATATTTTTTTTCTTATTTACGCCTACCACTTTTTGTCTCTATGCAGAGACAAAAAATTGACTGGTAGAAAATACCCAAAGGTTGACTGGTAGAAAATACCTATGGCATTAAGTCCGCCTCTGTACTGTGTGAAGTGTTAAATAAATAAATAATATCTCTCGTCTTGTTTATTGTCTATTTGTATATATATGTCTCGTTCTTGTTTTTTTCCTTTATCACAGTGGCCTTTTGTAGTTTCGTGCATTCGTTTCTTTTCCTTGTTTATTTAACGTATCGTTTGATAGCCCGTAATAACATGATTTATCATGAATCCCACTGAGAATTGTTCGCTAGTATGCCTCCCTAGTGTTTTAATGAGCAAATAATGGCGGGTAATCGAGGTTATTTAATCTGTGGATAAAGAAAATGAGGTTTTAATAGATTAGTGACAAAAGTATTGACAGATCGTGGATTTAAGGTTGGCGTTATCAAAGCTGTCAAAATTACATTTTATGCTGGTATACAAATTAAAAGTAATTTGTGTGTGTCAGTTTCAACAAAGATAGATGTTTTATAGCCTGTGCTGCTTAGTAAAATGTAGAATTCTAATGAAGTATTTTTTGTTAAATCAGTTATTTTAGAGATTATCCGTAACAAACATACTAATCTTTCCTTTTTATTAGACACTAGCTGACGCCAGTGGCTTCGCTCACGTGATGATTGAATAAAAAGGATCCCATGTGTTATTCCAGACTATACCTATGTGCCAAATTTCATCAAGATCCGTCCAGCCGTTTAGACGTGAAAGAGTAACCAACATCCATCCCCACAAACATTCGCATTTATAATATTAGTAGGATTTATATTATATTTTTCCAGTTCCGCATGACAAGGACCTTGTCATGAGAGAATCCGAGATAGATTTAAGCACGACACGGTTGGCGCAATGGCTGAGCGATCGACTGCTGCGCTGCGTGTCGCGGGTTCGATTCCCGCACGGAACAAATATTTGTATGACGTGCAGATAGTTGTTTCGGGTCTGGCTGTTTGTGTATGTGAGTTTAAATGTCTGTAAACGCACCCACGATACAGGAGAAAATCCTAGTGTAGGGCAACGTTTTTTTGTAAAAAAAAAAAAAAGTTTCTGGACTTGGTTCGCGAGGTTGTCTGGGATGATTATGTGGGATGTGAACTCAACAATAATTCCGCCTACAGTAGTACAACCAATAGCTTAATTGCCAAGAACCTCGATCAATATTTGAGGAGACTTAAGCACCTGAATCAAGGGTTTTATTTAGAATTAATTGATGTACAGACGACAGCACATCAAGCTACACAAAACCATTTTAACCTGATCTCTCTACTAAGGTGTGCGATTCGTAGTAGAGAGATCTGAAGGGTTACCATGACATCTTATAGCAGTTCTTATTCCACTGAGGGAAAGAGATGGTGCTAGACACCCTGTATAGCTCTGTCTCTTTCCCTCAGTGGAATAAGTTCTGCTTTAAGACGTCATGGTAGGGTAGCAGGTTATAATAGTTTAGTATAGGTTGACCTGCCGTCGTCTGTACAGTACATTAATAAGAATGAAAATGTCAATTAAAATAGCTAATACACATCACCAGTTTTGTAATAGTCTCAAATAACTTTGACGGAACGGTTAGCGCAGTGCCTGAACGATTGACTGGTGCGCTGCGTGTCGCAGGTTCGAGCCCTGCACGGAACAAATATTTTGTATGGCCTATTTGTTTATGTGAGTTTCAATGTTTGTAAATGCACCCACGGTACAGGGGTAATTCCTAGTGTGGGGCAACGTTTTAAAAAAAAAGTAAGGAAAAGAGATCGCGACCCGATACAGTGAGTTTTGTGTGTCGAGAGCAAAATCCAGTTTACTGTCGAGAACAAAATCGAGTTGGGAGTGACGGTGTTAGTCAACAAACGAATAAAGAAGAGGATAGATCGTTTTTTTCTCATGTATTTATATTAGTACTAGCTTTCGCTGGCGGCTTCGCCTGCGTTAAATGCGGGATAAGACAGTTCCCCTTTCCAGATTTGCAGGTACCTGTAGTTTTTGCCCTAGCGCCTTATTTATTGTAATAGCAATGCTAAGTTTTTCCTTTTTCTCCCCCATTTTTCACTCTTTTTAAAAAAACAAATAGCCTATGTCCGTCTCCAGGATCCCAAATCCCGTCCCATCTCTGTACCAAAATTCATCAAAATCGGTTTAGCCATTTAGGCGTGAAGAGGTAACAAACAAACAAAAACAAACAAACTCACTTTCACTTTTATAATATTAGTAAGAATTTATTAATATTTAGGTACTTAAATGTGTAAGTTTACAATAGCTTAAGGCACACACACATATTTTTCTCGTAGGTACTCTCTCACACACTATCGTCTACATTTCGTTACAGGTATACTGGCAGAAATTGAAGAACCAGAATTTATACATTTTTATTTCATTATCATCTTCTTTATGTCAATACGATCCGATAAACCGTTTAGTGTGGAGGTAACAAACAGACAGAAATATTTCACATTTTTAATATTATAGCATGGATTAGTATTGGATTAATGCCTTGTGGATACGTTAACAACTGCATAGTTGTCACCGAACATGTCAAACTTTCATTAAAATTTTTACAGGCTATAAGATTAATTACAGTGACTCAAATCTAAATACAGTAACGTATCTCATCTACACGTTCTAAAGAAAAAATGTCTTAAACACCAAATAAAATACCTATAGAAGAACATAAAGACATTTACAAAACGAATTTAATGAAAAACCCCCCATTCACTCAAATTACCCCTTTGTAAAAGCACACTGGTTTCATAATCTGTCTCTCGCATCAGTATTTAAATAGCGCGAAACACAATTTTATTTTTCAGACCTTTTTGGGCATGCGCCGTGGGGTACAGTCCGTTTTTCCCGGCTGTACCGTGCACACACACAAGCGTAGTCGTAGGTGATCGGAGACGCACACATAGACAAAATTGTACCGGGACTCAAATCACTGACGCGAGTCTAGGAGGCACTCACACATCAAAACCGCTGTGTGTACAGGGTACACTGCTTACGGACTTCCACGCACACATTGAAACCCTTACCCTGGCGATGCTGTGTTCGTTAGTTAGTTTCCCGCAAGGTGTCGTGCAGAGCAGACGTGCTGTTGCGTTATTTGACAAATGACGTACGCCGAGTGCAACGAAATGTGACGTCGCGGATCGTAAAATATCGGGATATAAAGAAAGTGATAAGATTTATGACACAAAATAAGGGTGGCCGGTAAAAGTTTGTGACGAACTTCGTGTAGTTAAAAACTTTGTTCGGCTAATAGTTTTTGTGAAGTGTTAAGTGAGGTTTACTGTTTTAGTGGAAATTATTAATAAACAGGAAAGTTTTATCTTATGAAGTGACTTGCTTCTTTTTCTGGATTTATCAGGTAAGGGTGTGATTTTAATTATTATTAATTAATAACATCTAGGAATTATTATTGTCTTCTTCAATTCCTTTTATATATTTTCAGGTATTTTACAGTATTTAATAATATTAACGGTTTAAAAATAATATCATGAAGATCTCGGTTGGATTTAATGTGCACAAAACTAATAAAATTCTTAAGCGTTTTAAGAAAATATTAAATATATACAAAATTGTTTAAGTCCGTAATTGTTACGAATATTGGAACAACGAACACAATTTTAACTAAAAATTCAACACCATTCTAGAATTGAAACATTTTCCCGTAAAATTGCCCGAATTTTCTTAAAAAAAAGGGTGTTTGAAATGCTTGTTCCGGCGATTTTACAAGCAATTTACAGCACTTTCGAAGAACAGACGTTATAACTAATGGGTGCGGTTGTAGCAGAATGTTAAAACGTTTCAAGAACTTATTAAGCTTTCATCGATTTTTACAGTCAGTAATATTTCACCTGAAGTGCTGACTGCATAGGATTGGTTCAATGAATTACTACTCACTTTAATTTTGTCGCACTCGTCGAAATAACGATTCTTGGGATTGTTTTTTTATAGTTTTCGTGTTTAGTGGTTGTTTCTATCGATAACATTTAAAGGATTTTCAGGATTTTAAGTAGTCACAGACAAGCTGCGGCCGTCAGTTTCATTCGCGTGGTATGCAGTATATCTTTACGAATTGTAGCCTATGTGTTGTTCTGATATGTAAGCTACTAGCTTTTGCCCGCGGCTTCGCCCGCGTTAAATTCGGGGTAACACAGTTCCCCTTTCCTGATTTGCAGGTACCTGCTACCTGTAGTTTTTGGCCTAGCGCCTTATTTATTGTAATAGCAATGCCAAGTTTTCCCTTTTCTTCCCTCTTTCTCCCTCATTTTTCAATCTTTTTAAAAAAAAGCTAGCTTATGTCCGTCTCCAGGGTTCCAACTATCTCTGTACCAAAATTCATCGAAATCGGTGTAGCCATGTAGGCGTGAAGACGTAACAAACAAACAAACTCACTTTCGCTTTTATAATATTAGTAAGGATATTATTGAGAAGTTTCATCAAAATCCATTCAGTAGTTTTTGTGTAAAGGGGCAACAAACTTTCGCTTTTATAAAATTATAATAGGTAGTCCTATTATAATTTTTTTTATAAAATTATAATAGGACTATTTTAAGACTTTTCAGGATTTTAAGTACTAACCAATAAATTCAAGACTAGCTGCGCCCCGCAGTTTCACTCGCGTGGTAATAGAATATACAATATTTCATTTTGAATTGTAGCCTAAGAGTTATTTTGGTATGTAAGCTATATTGTGAAGTTTCATCAAAATCCATTTAGTAGTTTTTGTGTTGTGAAAGAGCAACAAACATACTTACATACATAACCACAAACTTTCGCTTTATAATATTATAATAGGATACTGTAGACGTCAATAGGAAAGAAAATATGATTCCATGATAGCAGCCACTTGGTTCTAGCATAATACATAACGATTTTGATGACGATATATAGAACATGGCCAACCCTAGTACGGAGACCAGGTCCTTTTCAAATGTAATGTATTTTTGAATCAAAAAAGTTCATTATATTTCGTTCTCCTTATCTGGTATCTTCTTTATACTCTGTCTATCGACGCTGAGGATGATGACCTATCTTGTTGATTTCTTGTTCTGGCTTAGTGCCAGATATGTTCATCCTGGGTTATTAAGACCTGAAAAAAAGCTAGAAACTGTACACATAACCCGCCAATTCTCCACCGCTTCGTCTTGTCCATAGGGTCTTGTGGCAACAGCTTTCGAAATGTCTCGTATTTCTAGAAGGACTTTCATTAGGAGTCACACTAAGGTATTCGATAGCTTAACAATTTTGACTTTATACCCGAATGCCAAGAAAGGGTTATGTTTATCGCGCGTATCTTGTATGTATGTATGTATGCATGTAATTTTCTTAATAATTCATATCTTCCAAACCACTGAACGTATTAATATGATTAAGATATTGTTGGATTTGTCTTGTTAACCCAAGTGTTCTTAGATAGGTGACGATAAAATAAAACATGACAACTGTACGACGCTAAAGTTTAAAGTTTTATAAATATTTATTTTTGTTTACTGCAATTTTGATATTAAATTAAAGGGCAATGACCACCATAAAAAAAATACTTAAAGAAATATGTTATTTTTTAATTATCTATACAAAAACGCGAGGCGAGTGACTAGGTAGGTTTGTGAACTTATAAGTGAATAATGGATGATAAATTATTTAAAAATACATTCAAGTATTTGGCCGTTTACGGAATTTGTGATTATTTGCCCTTTTTTCAGTTTTTTTTCAATGTTGTCGGGTTTTTTCATATTAGCCATCGCTCGATGAATATCAGTACTTAAAAGCTTTTTAAGTTTTGCCAATACAATTTAGTCTTCTGTCATCTGCAACGACTAGTATATAATGAAGATAAGATAAGATGAGATAAGATATTTATTTGCTTAAACATGTGTACACATACATGAATAGTACAAAACAAAACATGCATGCAGGATAACAAAAAGAAACGGACTGGACAATTGGACATGTTTGCGACATCTTAAGGCGTGCAAATATTATTTTAGGTTAAAAAAAAAGATTAAAATTTAACATCATGATAGTTACATAATAATTATGGATGTGAATAATAAAAAACAAAAAAATATATGAATGTCAGAATAATAATGAAATTTAAATAATTTCAAATCTTTATAAAATACTAAAGGCAGCACTTAATATTAAGAAAACCACTAAGTGTAAGCGGTGCAAGCTGGTTTAAATCACAAAGTTTTCAACGACTAAGATATAAAACTGAGTTACTAATCTCTAAGACTAACTTCGTTCATTACGTAGTGTAGTTTTAATAAAACATTTTTTTATTCGTCTAAACTCCCACATGGTAGGCAAAAACCATGTGAAGTCCATTGCTTTCATTTGCGTCTCTTCTATTTATTAGGTACTAACATAGGCTAAGTAACATAATAATTGTTACTAACACACTGCACCACATTGTAGTCTGAAAATAAATAAATAGTAATAATAAATAATAATAATGGCCAATGGCTTAATTGCCAAGAGCCTCGACCAATACCTGAGGAGGCTCTCGTTAGGCAGCTGGATCAAGGTCTTGATACAGAAAGCGGTACTCCTGGACACGGCTCGTATTGTTAGGAGGTTCCTATCTCTGGAGCCCTGACAGCCGGTAGCTTGGACCCTGTTCCCGATACCGGTGGGCTACTATTTTTATATTTAATTATAAAAATTTAATTATATGTAAAGAAAACAATAAATGGACGAAAATAATAATAATTACTTTGCCTGACCATACACAATCCATGTGTTTCACTGACACTCATAAAATAATGGTAACATATTGGTTCAATTTAAATGAAAGATAATGCCAATTCTAATAAACCACCGCATTAAACTAGACTAATATTAAAATGACATACTTAATCACATCTAATTAAATTCCACACCAGTTTCGTCGCGATTAAAGATAGTCCGATTTAGCTTGACAACCTCTATTTTATATGAAAAAACGTCAATTTCAGAATAGCGAGATTGCTATTTTCTCTAAATTGATTAACTAAACTGTCAAACTATAATATGGTTAAAAAGTTGTTACTTTAATAGATTTCGGAGAGAAAACGTCGTTTGTCAGGAATAAACTAAGTTTTAGTGATTTTTAGAGTAGTTTTCGTTTAGTTTGTGACAACAAAATTAACACCATTAACCGTTCGGATAGAATCCCAATGAATACCAAATAATCTTACCAAAGATTATCGTGATTTCAGATAAGTATGTGAAAAAATACTCGTATAAAATATTCGTAGAAAATACTCTTATAAAATACTCGTTCAAAATACTCTTATAAAATACTCGTACAAAATACTCTTATAAAATACTCGTACAAAATACTCTTATAAAATACTCGTACAAAATACTCTTACTTTCTCTTACTCTAAAGGTCACAAGCGTATCTGCTGAGTACGTCCCTACGGCCCTAGTTTCGATTCCCAGGACAGACGAAGTGTTATTAGGTTTTCCATTAGAAATTCCTCAAAAGCAGCCACGGAGTCTGTATTTGTGACTAGTTGACGGTAATAAATAGACTTGATCAAGATATGTGACGTGACGAAATTAATAAATCATTTAATTTTTAGCTTATCTATTGGAACTATGGTCCTAGTTTATCACCTGTGACTTCTTCACTGCATGTGTAAGCGGGCACATCCGTTAAACTGGAGGATTTATTTATGCTTGGGTATATTTTTATTTCATCATCATGTGACAATGAATTAATTATTTCTTAAATGTACTTTGTGATAAACGGAATGGTATAAAATCTGGTCCTTCTAACCTGACAGACAAATGTGTTGCTGGGGTGTTTATTCCGCCACTTCTTCCCAGCTAAAACACTAGGAAGTGGCGAATGGCGGGGCGTTTTTGTAGGACTGTCTCTTGTAATGTGACGTTCAAAAAGTGCTGATTATCAGCCTAATATGCGTCAGGTTAGACTGTCAGCTGTGACCCCAACATATTCGGAAAAAGGCTAAGCAATTAATGAATCATAATGCCAATGAAACTGCGGGCAATCTCTAGTCTCACATATAATTTTAAAGACTGAAAACTAATTTCGTATTTGACGTTAAGATACCAAGATCTCAGACCAGGCGACGGACATCGTTGCCAAAAACGAACTTGATTATACTCTTTAAATGTTAATATGGGACATTAATACTTCCAGTAATGAAAAATTTGTATGCTTTTGGCAAAGAAGACTTTTGACCTCGATTTTGATTTTTTTTGCTCGGATTGCGTTGACCATCGCATGATTACGTTGTTTTTCAAATCAAATCAAATCAAAATCTTTATTTCAGACCAAGCGATCCATATAGTGTTAGTTTTTGTATGACTTGGATTATTTTGTGCTTTATGCGTTTCATCATCATCATCGTTCATCATTAACGTCCCTTCTTGCTGACGCTCTTCTCTGTTTTGTTAGTCGCAACCCAACCCGTTTTTGGATGGCCCTGGCTTCTTAGACCCAACCTTGCCACCAGTCACAACTTTACTCCATTGGCCATGTCCGCGTCTAGCCAGATGCCCGATGTTGTGTCTTCACAACAGCGTAGCGAGTCCTAACAAGACTGGTTTCGATTCGATTCGATTTTGATTTAGTTTCTGGTCTTTGTGTAATGTGTAAAGAATAACTTTAATTCATTGGCGATTGCTTTTGGTAATTTACGACTATGTGAACTAATCAATAATTTCATTACTTATGTGTATTGAAAGTTTTACACTTACAATACAAAATAATCTATAAATAAATGAAATATTTTTTATTGAAAATTTTGTCATACAATTCACCCATATATTTCAATTTTCTTCATTCAAAAATTGTTTAATTTGTTTTTGACAAAGGCTGGAGGAAGAATGGAAAGTCCTACACCTAAGTTATTTACTGAATATTTACCCCAGATATTTACCTGAAAACGCGACCCTAAACGTACCTAAATAAGACCCTATCATAAATCCACATTCTTCGGTTACCAGATACCTCACAGATCTAGCGGTCGGTTAGTAACAATGCCGTAGTTGCCAGTACGTGATGGATTCGGAAAGGATTTTGAAACATCGAGATTCCACAATACCCCGAGCGTAAGCCATAAGCCGTCGGGTTGTTACGCCAATACCTACCTTACCTTCAACGATTTTAAATTGAAAAGCAACTGTAAGTCTAGATTGGCTTTGCTCGCATATTCTTTAGTAAAACTTAATAAATATTCTAGTAGTGTCATAAATGCAATTGTAGATGATAAAATGGAGTTATTACTAGGAAAAAATTTCGGAGGTCACAGATTACTGTACCTACAAGTACTCAAAATTTTATCGATTTAAGTAGACGCGGTAAAAATGAAATCGTAGACGATAAAATGTAATTATTACTTGTAGGAGGTAACTGATTAATATACCTGGTCAAAAACTGTTTCGATTTAAGAAGTAGCAAAAATGCAATTGTACATAATTTAAGATATTGTACATAGGTAGCTACAAGTTGTCACTTCTTTTGTAAAATTTAATACATTTTGGTATAGCAAAAATACAATTATAAGCAATTAAATGGAGTTATTACTAGGAAAGATTCTCAGAGGGAAAATATTACTATACCTACAAGTAGCCGAAAACTTAATCGATGTATTCAACAGGAATTCGAATTCTAATCGATGATGGGGAGTGTCAGACTTTTACTGATTAAAACCTACCCATGTTCCTTTTTTTGCCCGTTATGTTCCAGGGGCAAGGTATCTCTTTCGAACAACCCGCAACCCCGGTAGGATTATATATACCTCTGTCTTACCATTCGGTGATCCGTGTCTTGAATATGTGGGCAGAGGAACCCCAATTTTAATAAAACCATCCTCATTTCACCTTTGCTCTGTTGTCAATTAAAATATTGCCAATAATATTTCGACTCAAATACACATGAGCATAAAGTTTCTTATCAGCAGTCATCTTTAGCATAAAGGTAGATAAGTCAAACACCTCGTTTTATTTTTGGATACATACACGAGAATGTTCCAAAATTATAAAGTTCTGATACTTTATTATTTCAAAAGTACCTAAAAGTTGGTTTGCTTTGTGTATCACATTCACAAACGTTTGTGCAAATTATTTCCCTGAAAGTCTTTTGTGCCTCAAAGACTTTGGCATGGTTCAAGACTTTGGTTCGGTTCAAAGACTTTCATTGACTTGTTGTTGTTGAAGTGATAATTTTGTGATTGATAAATCGTCTAGATTATTATTGGATATTATGCTGCTAAATATAAAGCTTGGAAAGGGGAGAGGACTTTTTAAAGAAAGGCTTTTTTTTTGGGGTGGGAAATCGTCAAATAACTTCCCCCACTCTGGGCGGAGTGGGGGGCAGTTTCAGACCTGTGCTGACTAAAACCCACCCATGTTCCTTCTATTGCCCTTGACGTTCCAGGGCATCTCTTTCGAACAGCCCATTACCTCAGCAGGCGGTGGCCTCGGCAGGCCTGCTTGCTGACATCTCCTTGAGGTGCGCGTGAAACACTAACGCGCCGTCGACACCAAACTGAATATCTACTTCATGCAGAGATATTTTCGGTAACATATAAAGCAGAGACACCCGTCATTGTATTTATAGTGACAGCTAGCTTGTCCAAAGCCTACGGACCCATTGACCTCATTTTTCGCAGTTGACTTTAGCATGTTGGGTTGGTTACTAAGCAGTTGTTACTTACTTACATTTTATTTCGAATGATTTCATTTGTTGGCACGAATTTTTTTTGCGGATGGTAAATCATGAGATTAGAAGAAAAAAAAACGTGTGGCACTCGGGGACTGCCGCGGTAAAGCTATTGCATAGCATTTTTTATCAACTTATGCAATAAATAAAAACAATCTAAATAAAATATTTAAAAAGTACTTCCAATGAAAAGAAGTCGCAAAAAGAAACATTTTTTTATCAACTTAGACAAAAAATAAAAAACTAAATAATATAATATTTAAAAAGTACTTCCAATGAAAAGAAGTCGCAAAAAGAAGAACAAGACCTTGGGTTTGATCCAGCGTTATGTCGATTGACTATCCGATTCTCTACCAAACACGCTATTAGAACATTAGAATCGGGATTGAAATAACTGACCGTATTGTGTAAACGACGTTAGACAAGCCACACCTCCGTGCCCGTCGGAGTGGGGAGCGTCATGTTTTTCTTCGTTACGGAATTTCTGGATTCGGTCCCCGCGCTCAAGGCCCGCGATAGAAGCTATGCAATAGCTTAAAAAAAAAGAAAGAACAAATATTTATAATATCGTAAATTACGACGGGCACAAAAAATAACAAAAAAATAAACATTAAACATGCAAAGCATCACAAACTTTTACAAATACATTATATGGGACAAAATAAGAATAGCTTGCAAGTCGTGACTGCGACAGGTAGGTCACTCAGGTCAGGTACTCAGCATGATGCTGTGCCATGGTAGCATAACTTAATAACTTCCCCTGTTCTGGTTAGAGCGGAAGGGAGCGTCAGACTTGTACTGAAAAGTAAAACTGAAACCCATGCAAGTTCCTTTCCATGTCCTTTATGTCCCTGGGCCGCGGTATCTCTTGCAAAAACCCACAACACCAGCAGGAAAATTTTACGGATTGTTACAATATTATTATATACTAGCTTTCACCCGCGATTTAGTTCGCGTGGCATAGTTACCTTGGGCTAACGTTAACTTTAACCCGCGTGGTGATCGAAAACAATTTATCTCCCCTTTATCACACGTTTTTTTTTAAACAGCCTATGTCCGTCTCCAGGGTCCCAACCATATCGGTACCAAAATTCATCGAAATCGGTTAGGCCATTTAGGCGTGAAGACGTAACAAACAAACAAACTCACTTTCGCTTTTATAATATTATAGTAAGGATTATTGTGTAATATTTACTGCTAAATGCCCATTCTTACTAAATGCTTACAGTCGTCCCCTAACCTGACAGTTACAAAGTTCTGATTTTCCTTATCTTGGATGGCACCAAACTTCGCAACTGCTTATCTTGTGCAAATGACTTTGATCCGTATTTTAACATTAGGTGATGCTTACGGCTTCTCCTGCGTAAAATTGAGTGTCTTAAAATCTAAATATTTTTATTTCACATAGCCCTATATGGGCCCTTACAAACGTCCAGAAAAGGTGCACGGTTCAGGTTGGTCGTTTCCTATGGAGAAGAACCGGCAAGAAACTCCATGTTTACTCTTTTAAAATCATTTGGTTTCACAATGTTGTTGTTACAGCGTTATTACTTAAGTATGAGAAAACAGCGTAGGCCCGACATTAAGTCATTGCTTACTTTACAGAACGTAAAATAAGATAAGTTAACTAAAGTTAACAAGTGTCTAAGAATCTACAAGGCCACCGTTTATGTGTTAATCCAGGTTATAAACTATTTGTGTGCCAAATTTCATCCAAATTCGTTCAGTAGTTTTTGCGTCTGAGTCGGACTCGAGCACCGAGGTTACCACACAAACTTGCGATATAATTGGCCATATCTTTTGACTGCGTAGACGTAAAGGGTTCTTGTATTCTCAGCTTCAAGAGACTACAAATTTCAGAATTTGGTTTAAGTTTGAGCTCCATACCTTTTCGCTTTCCCAAAATCCCGTCTTGACTGATAGACAGACAGATGGAAAACAAAGTGATCTTATAAAGGGTCCATCTTTCCCTGCCGGGGTTGCGGGTTGTTCGAAAGAGATACCGCGGCCCTGGAACGTAAAGGTCAAAAGAAAGAACGTGGGTGGGTTTTAGTCAGTACAAGTCTGACACTCCCCCCTGCTCCGCCCAGAGCAGAGGAAGTTATTTGATGATTTCTCAGCCGAAAAAAAAAACAATGGAGTCCATCTTTTCCTTTTAAGGTCTAAATTGGTCGTGTACGAGGTCAAAATGCCTCTATCTCAGCAAGAAGAAGCTTACAACACTTCGAATGAAGTTTAGCTAAAGCGCGTAAGTGTTATAAACAAGTCGACTTTGCTTAACATTCATAATTATCATTATCAAAATCTAAAAGGCCAATGATGTTTGAATTAATTTTTAAAACTATTTATTTGTTATTTGAGTAGTGATTATTTTACTTATAATATACTAGCTTTTGCCCGCGGCTTTGCTCGCGTTTATTTCGGGGTAACACAGTTCCCCTTTCCTGATTTACAGGTAGGTACCTGCTACCTGTAGTTTTTGCCCTTGCGCCTTATTTATTGTAATAGCAAAGCTAAGTTTTCCCTTCTCTTCCCTCTTTCTCCCCCACTCAATCATCATTTCTCAAAAAAAATAGCCCATATCCGTCTCAAGGGTCCCAACTGTCTCTGTACCTAAATTCATCAAAATCGGTTTAGACATTTAGGCGTGAAGACGTAACAAACAAACAAATAAACTCCTTTTCGCTTTTATAATATTAGTAAGGAATAAAAAAAAATTAATGTTCTGCCACAGAATTTTACCTCAGCAAATTTATTAGCAACTGCAATAAAGAACAATTTGTTTTCGACAGTCCTGCAAAACGACAAGTAAAATACCAGCTTTAGACTTTCTTTTTGCGAATGGGAAATCATCAAATAACTTACCCCGCTCTAAGGGGTAGAGCGGTGGGGAGTGATAGATTTGTACTGACCCATCCATGTTCCTTTTTTCGCCTTCTATGTTCCGGGGCCGCGGTATCTCTTTCGAATAACCCGCAACCCCGCCAGGCGGTGGCCCTGGCAGGCCCCTCTGCTTTGCTGATATCTCTTTGAGGCGCGCGTGAGCAAAGGATTGCTAGTCAAAATCTAGAAGTAAAGCAACTGCACAGATTAATTTGTATACAGCGATAGTACCTATGTACTATCTTTGACGCCATGTGCCCAGATATCTATAATATCTGGCCACATTGCTTAAAGCGTTTATGTCAAAGGCTTTTGGTGTTAGTTTCGCCAAGTGAATGGATACAAGCGGGTCACTCGTAACATACACGAATATAAACACACTGTATGAGTAACGTTATCAGAAAGTGACTATTCCGGATTTTCTGGAATGAAGTCATTGATGAATTGACTTAAGGTTCTTTTTTCTGCGTATGGGAAATCATCAAATAACTTACTCTGACTCCGGAACATAAAGGGAAAATGAAGGAATACGGGTAAGTTTCAACGGTTCCCCACGCTCAGAGTGGGAGAGTTATTAGAATATTTTCCATCCGCAAAAAAAGGGACAGATTTGAGTATATGGTTTAAATTTAAACTCGATTCCTCCATGCGCTGCAGAGATATAGTCTCTTGATAAACAGACAGATGGACAACAGACTGATCCTATAAGGCTTCTGTTTTTCCAGAAATGGAACTCTTCAAAATCGTTTGTCAATGGACAGGTGAATTATGAGAATGACTTGCAAACTCACGAGAAACGTATCTCAGTCAATAATTCTCTAAAAATAAAATAAAACCTACAATGTGTTTCTAGGCTGCCAGCATTATATGACCAAACCAAATTCGAAGTAATATAAGAAGATTCCAAACGCGATAGCTATATTTTTTGGCCTACAAACGAAAGACCCTTTGAAAGATAGAATATTGTAATAATATGTTTTGTCAAAGGCTAGATGACTAGATTATATGGATCTTTCTAGAACACTTTAGTCTTTTGGGATAGATGTAGTTAAGTGGACTTCTTAGTAAGGCTAGATTTCGGATAATAAAACTTTTTGGTAATCTGGATTGAATCTTACTGAACATATCTAGTTATGTTAAGTGTATCTGATTCTAACGTTTCTATAGTCAATAATGTAAAATTGTTTTGATATTTCTAATTCACTAGCTTCGCCCCACAGTTTCACCTACGAAGACTGAAATAAAAGAAATGAGGTGGTCGTGGTTAACTAATAGCAGCCGTTCGGGTCGATCTTAAGGTTAAGCTGGGCTTGCCTAGGTTTGTATGTGGATGGGTGACAACCCGTTACATACAAAATTTCCTCCGTGCCTCGGAAAGCACTTTAAGCTGTTGGTCCCGGCTGTCTGTTGTAGATCTTTAACAGTCGTTACAGATAGTCAGTGTCCCGAAAGTCTGATATCTGTCGGGATTGCGGGTTGTTCGTAAGAGATACCCCGGAACATAAAGGAGTTTTAGTTGGTATAAGACTGTCACTCCCCCCGTTCCACCCAGAGCGGGGAAGTCACCTGATAATTTCTCATCCCCAAAAAAAAATCCTGCACAATTGAAGGTTTGATTAATGTTATCAAACCTCAGTACACACTGATTTTCATACCCTTTCAACCTACACCATCCACGCTCATCCTTGACCCTCACATCAGTTCTAATTTCATCTGGCCCCGGTGACGTCAGAAGTTCGTCTCCGTTTATCTTATATTCAGCCTCAATTCGGCCTTTATCTCAGCTATCTGTTACTTAAGGTTTCATATCACTAAGTGGTTTTGCTTCGTCTATCGCTCGAGCTTCATTTACTTAATGTAAAACATTATTCTTGGTGTAGTTTTTTGTTAGTGAAGCTTCAATACGTTTTTCAAGGTAATGTTTAAGTGCGTCTTAAGAGATTTTCACACTTATATTATAAAGGTGAAATTTTGTATGTGTCTGTTTATGAAATTTGATATACTCGTATAGATGTTTGATATAATAATAAACAACTTGTGCCTTAATAATAAATGAAATGGAGTGATTTTATTCGCTTGTTTAGTCATACCATGAATACTCAAAAGATGTATCTCACACTCTCCTTTACACACACACAAACAAACCGTCACAGAGACAAACCTTCGTACACATGCAAACACTTTTTTTCTATATTATATTTACCTATTTGTTTATCCTTACTAATAGTATAAAAGCGAAAGTGTGTTTGTTTGTTTATTTGTTACGTCTTCACGCCTAAATGGCTACACACTAATTTTGATGAATTTTGGTACAGAGATAGTTGGGACCCTGGAGACGGACACAGCCTATTTAAAAAAATGATATATGAGGGAGAAAGAGGGAAGAAAAGGGAAAACTTAGCATTGCTATTACAATAAATAAGGCGCAAGGGCAAAAACTACAGGTAACTGTAAATCAGGAAAAGGGAACTGTGTTACCCCGAATTTAACACGAGCGAAGCCGCGGGGAAAAGCTAGTTTATAATAAAAGGAAAGAACAGAGCCATCAACTAAAGGCATTCCTATGCATGTAGTGAAGGCTACTTTTTCATCCGGTTTACACGGATGTATTGCTTTCTTATTCTTCTTGACTGCTTCGTTTAGTCTTGTGCTACTTCTGAGCGTGTGGTCTTTAGTTCTATTCGCAGGTCATCTCATCAATTCTCTAGTATTGTATAATTATTAAGCCCATATGTGAGTGCTATGTATTATCATTGACTTGACGAAGCCCTGGTGGTTGATAGTGTCATGCTCACTTAAATGTCTCGCTGATGGTGGCGGGTGTGTCGGGTCATTTAGCTCCCTTCAAAATGGTCGAGCTGAATGGGGCTGATCCATACGTCATGTTCGTGAACGGGCGCTGTCAGTTGGGACTGGTCATTTTTAGCTACCACGGTTCATTTTTAAACTTATTTAGATTTAAAATAAAATTTTGCTTTTTATTTACTCTGGACGCTCTTACTGTGCACGTCTTTCTACATCGTTCTCACATATTTGTATAATCTCAACATGAATGATGTAAATACGATTTTGTTAAAATATTTAAAAGAGTGTCCATGGAGTTTCTTGCCCATTCTTCTCCATAGAGATCAACGCTTTGGAATGGGCAACTACAGTACTTTCACAAGTTATTATGCCTTGTGACCGGGACTGTAGATTCATTTTGTTTCTTGACATTCAAAAGTGCCTGTAATGGTCTAATTGAAATAAATGATTTGAATTTGAATCTTTTCATCAAGAGTTACTTAGTAACAGCCTGGGGTGTGTAACTAATGTACTGACAGGTGGCTAAATTTGTTCCTGTAGGCTCGCTTTCCCTATTATATTGGACATAAAAAATAACTGGCAAAATATGGGGCTAGCATATATTTTTTCGATTGGATAATCATCAAATAACTTCTTCCTCTCTGGGCGGAGCGGGGGGAGTGTCAGACTTGTACTGACTAAAACCCACCCATGATCCTTCTATTGCTCTTTACGTTCCGGAACCGTGGTCTTTCGAACAACCCGCAAACCCGGCGGGTGGTGGCCCTGGCAGGCCCTTCTGCTTTTGCTAACATATCTTTGAGGCGCGCGTGGAACACTAACGCGCCGTCGACACGGCCTGTCGTTAATAGACGGACGGACGGTGAGCTACCCATTGCTCACCGTCCACATGCCCGCATCTACTGTGGCCGGGAGTAGTCTCGTGGCACCCGACGCCCGGGGCGTTTCTCGGGCCGCATGGAGCTACCATTGGATTCATCTCTGTCTAATTCTGTAGGGATTATGTAGTTTGCCTCTGCATCACCCTAAGGCAGACTGGTACTGCCGGGGTTGCGGGTTGTTCGAAAGAGATACCGCGGCTCCGGAACGTAAAGGGCAATAGAAGGAACATGGGTGGGTTTTAGTCAGTACAAGTCTGACACTCCCCCCCGCTCCGCCCAGAGGGAAGTTATATGATGATTTCCCACCCCAAAAAAAGGCTGACTGGTAGATAATGCCCAAGGCATTAATTCCGCCTTTGTACAGTTTTTACTTTTCCGTTTTAATAAATTGCTAGGTGAAATGTTATGTTTTATGTCCAACAATCTATGACGCACTGCCTGCAGTTTTGTGGGTGTCCCACTAGCAATTTGTCACTACTCACTATTGCAATTTAAACTCAACATGTTACGAAGCGGCGAAGTGCCAATGGAATATTGGCACGGCCTGAAACCCTGCCTTCGTTTTGTGATAAAATAGGCGTGGCGATACAAATAATTTTGCCCGTAATTGGAGCGAAATTGGAAATTATTTTTCCTGTTCCCTCTCTGGCTTCTTTAGAAGTTGTTTTTTGGACTAATTATGTTTTTGCTTTCATTGCACTGACTTAAAAGGCAATTAATCTTTAGAACGAGTGGATTTTATTTAATAAAACCAATGGTCTAAATAGCTATATTTGTTCGTGCCGAACAAAATATATTTTTGTTCTCAAATTTAACAACCATACATCATCTGCCTAGCCTTTTCCCAACTACATATGTTGGGATCGGCTTCTAGTCTAACCAGATGCAGCTGAATAACAGTATTTTACATGAAGTGACTGCCTATTTGACCTCCACTCCATTTAGTACTGGGTAATATGATACTCCTTGACCTTGACTTTCAGGACACTGACTATCCATTACAACCGTCCAAAATCTGCAAATGACAGCCGGTACCAACAGCTTAACGTGTTTTCCGAGGCACAACGGAAACGCGGTAAATAACGGGTGGTCACTCATCCACAGACTAACCTAGGCAAGCGCCAATTAATCTTAAGATCGATCCGAGCAGATGCTATTATTTAGTCGAGGTCCTCCGGCGATAAACTATAGGATCCTTGAAATACACTTCATAGATACTACATCTACATCACTATAGGTACGTAAGGAAATTTCGTTATTGTGGTCTAGTGAGCAATGAAACTGCACACTGACACGAGCGTTCCATTTTCACACTCAATTTGAAGAGCCGATCTCGCAAGCGCCCTGCAAATTGCATGGATATCTCTGTAGAGGAGCTCACACGACTGTATAACAGCTTACTGCTATGTTCAAAGACTCTATTTTTATTTTATATACATACTCTGTGGCTGCTACTAAGAAATTCCTAATGTAAAAACCAATACCTACTAATTTACTCGCAATCCATTCCTTTTTCTATGCATTTCTTCTCTCTCTCTCTCTCTCTCTCTCTCTTCCTACCATCTCGTTCGTTCATATTTTTAACTGCTATAATAATATAAATCATATTTCTTTTCTTAGACTCGAAACCGTGTTAACTAAATAGAGACTTGACCAAGTTTGATTATATATCTACTATATAGCCCAATAGATACATAGAATATTCTTTATTATGTAACCATACAAAAACAAGAATTACTCTAAACAACTTATAAATAGGGTGACACAATGGGCGGTCTTATCGCTAAAAGCGATCTTTTCAAGACAACCTTTGGATGGATTTAAAGGAGGAGAAACAGTACTGTAGTAGTCTGTGCTGTAACATTTTCAAAATTAATAGCTACATTTTAAAAAAAACAAATATTTATATATAAATACATATAATAAACATTTACAATAATAATCATCAAGAGCAAAGAAGTATTTAATATTTTGTTTAAGGAGAGAGGTAGTGCTTTTTGACCAGAATTTTAAAAGTGGTCAGAGTTCGAGCGCTCCTTACAGACACGAGCAGGGCATTCCATAGCCGTACAGCTTGAACTGTAAAGGATTTATCGTAAAAGCTAGTAGAATGCACCGGCATCTCTAGTCTCAGGTTTTCCGATGACCTCAGATATCTATTATGTGTGTCATGAAGGAACTTAAAACGTTCTTTAAGATAAGGGGGGGTTCTAGGATTAAACAAAATATTGTATAGCTGAAACAAGATATGAGTATTCCGGCGAAGTCTTATGGGAAGCCACTTGAGCTTTATACGAAATTCAGAGACATGATCATATTTGCGCAAGCCAAATATAAATCTTATGCAGACATTCTGAAGTCGCTCAAGTTTATCTAGTTGTGCCTCAGTGAGATCAAGATAACTGACATCGGCGTAATCAACGATGGGAAGTAATAGGGATTGAGCAAGCGCAGTTTTAGTAGCAGTTGGAAGAAAATTCCGCAAACGTCTCAGGGATTTAACAGATGCAAAAATTTTTCGACATACGTCCTGCAGCTGAGGACTAATCAATACTAATAGACCGGGCAATAAATATTTGATAATACAATCAAAATCCTTTTTTTGCGGATGGTTAATCATCAAATAACTTCCTCCGCTCTGGCGAGTGTCAGATTTTTACTAACTAAAACCCACCCATGTTCCTACATTTGTCCTTTATGTTCCGGGGTCGCAGTATCTCTTTCGAACAACCCGCAACCCCGGCAGGCAATCGAAATGCTTTATTTGTATGTAAAGCAACTGATTTAGGCTCTTATGACACATAAGACGCTGTTTAAGAAGTTTAATTGTCCATTCCTTTTGGAGAAGAACATGTGGCGAAAAACCTCCACATTGCACTCTTTTGAAAGAAAAAGACCAACCGTATCACAGAAATTGAGGAAATACTAAATAAGCTACAAGATTTCTCAAACCCCGAGCAATAACCGTTTTTATTCCATTCCATGCCCCAGTTCTCATTGTGAACGAAGCCGCGGGCGTAGGAGTGCTGAGCAAAGTAATATATCCTATATTCTTTTACGTCAAATCATATTTAACAAGTAAACGAAGCGAGTTCAGATTGTCTTTCTATGATTCGAATTTGTCCCGTGCGAAGTTTCTTTGCGTAACTTGGACTAATATTTTATTCATTTTTCGTTTGGCAAATGAATGAATAAAATCTGTGTTGCTATGATTAAATGATGTTTATTTTGCAAGTAGGTTTCTACAAACACTTTTACACGTCGTTTTTTTTAATAGATCTGCCTGGTGTTTCTTACCCGACTACTCTGAGAAGAAACAGCCGGAACAAACTCAAAAGTCATAGTCTCTATTAAGGACTAGACAAAAATTTTGGTCAACTTACATTAGGACTATGCAGAATAGTATCTGAAATGGTCTTTTTAGAGCGAAACACAGATTCGAGAGGACCTTTCCAGTCAGTGCAAGCATTTGTCAGTTATCGTGTAGCTCGACTCGTAACGAAAGGAGCTCAACGATACGACGAACAATGCCAGAAAAAAACATTTGTAAAGGTCACTTATAGTACTAGTAAAGTATAGATTAAATTCTTTTGCGCTGTTAGTGTCTTCTCGTGAGTTACTTCAGGTTCTCCTCGTATCTTATGGTATCGGTACTCTTAGCATAGATATCTACCAATGCCATTAAAATTGGTATCTACCGTATACCGTCTCTTCACGAATAAAAATTGAAGACTTTGGGAGATTGTTTTTTTTTTTTGAGAGATTGATGAGACGGTATTATTTGGCGTTCATCATAATTGTCATGCATTACCCTCGACCAAAAAAGAGGGGTTTTATAATTTGGAAGTGTGTTTCTGTGTATCTGTGTGTACGTCTGTGGCATAGTAGCTCCTGTACGGGTGGATCGATTTTGACCAGTTTTATTTTTGTTAATAAGGTGTCTTACTGGCCGTTTCATGAAATTCTGCTCAACCATTTGAAGGTCATCATCTCTTTACTAGTTGACGGAAAATGTACTGTCAGAATCATCCTTTTTGATGAGCCAAAATCCATTAATCATCAATTTATTATATCAAGCAATATTGTTCCCTATTTCCTTAATAGTAGGGTACCGAAACATGACATCATAAATTAATATCACGATCCCACTGACCCTTAATAATCCTTTATCTATTACGTCACTAAGGAAAAGAGCCTTTCTATAAATAGATCACAAATTGATGGCAGGTATAGGGAGGTAGTATAATTTTCTACAATTGTGGCTGTTGGTAAACGCTGCGGCCATTTTTTCTTGGAATTCATTCATTATTTATTGGTAATGAGTTCATTAAAAGTCCCGTGAGTGGAAAGTCGGTTAAAAATGACTGGTTATTTTTCTAAAAGCAATTAGAAAAATAACTAGTAATTTTTAACCGACTTTAAAAAAGGATGTTCTCAATTTGACCGTTTTTTTTTAAGTATGTAAGGTATTGTTCTCATCTGCGTCAATTAAATTTAGGTAAATTCTCAAAATTCAAAATAGAAAAGCAATATAAATAATTATATTGCTTTTCTATTTTTTTTCTGCTAAATTACATATAATATGATTATTTAACCATATAAGATGATACGCTTTTATCTTATATATAAACATTGGAAAAAGAATACTCGATAAAAATTTGAATGAGATCGTGACACAAATATAAAAAAAAAATTAAAAATATGCAAAATTAAACCAAAAGTTCGGAAGTCAGAAAGGCAATATAAATAATTATATTGCTTTTCTATTTTTTTTCTGATAATTTACATATAATATGATTATTTAACCATATAAGATGATACGCTTTTATCTTATATATAAACATTGGAAAAAGAATACTCGATAAAAATTTGTATGAGATCGTGACACAAATATAAAAAAAAAAATATGCAAAATTAAACCAAAAGTTCGGAAGTCAGTTGCAAAAAAATCGATGAATCGAACAAAGATCACCGACTTCCGGTAGTAAACACATTTTCCGTCTTTTTAGTGTGTTTTTAACTAACAGTTTTTAGTTAAAATTTAAACCATTGATTGTACTTGATTATTGTATTTATGTGAATTGAAGGTTATAACTGTTTGGTAAATGACTGGCAATGATAGGGCTATTTCAGTAGCGGACACGAATTCTAAATTCGTGTCCTATTCATGGTAATAGGTTCGGCCCCAGTTACATAGGAGCGAGTAGGTCATTATCAACCAACCGCGTTTTGATGGACTTCACATGTTGTACACATGAATTTTAAGCTTTATTAGTATACTAGTTGGTGCCAGTGGCTTCACTCTAGTGATATCGAAAAAAAGGGAATCTTATGTGTTATTCCAGATTATAATCTACCCCTGTGCCAAATTTCATCAAGATCCGTTCAGCTGTTTTGACGCGAAAGAGTAACAAACATCCACACATCCATACACCCTCACAAAAATTCGCATAATAATATTATAAAATATATTAAAATAATATAATATATACTACGAAGATATGTACTAATATTATAAAAGCGAAAGTGAGTTAGTTTGTTTGTTACGTTTTCACGCCTTAACGGCTAAACCGATTTTGATGAATTTTGGTACAGAGATAATTGGGACCCTGGAGACGGACATAGGCGATTTAAAAAAAAAAGATTGATTGATGATGAGGGAGAAAAAGGGAAGAAAAAGTAAAACTTAGCGTTGTTATTACAATAAATACTACAGGTCGCATGTACCTTTAAATCAGGAAAAAGGAAGTGTGTTACCCCGCATTTAACGCGAGCGAAGCCGCGGGCAAAAGCTAGTATATGTAATATAAAGTAGGATGTCGGTCTCCTTACGATGTTTTCTTATACCGTTTTGAAAGTCACGTCTTACAACTCTTGATACAATTTTGTCATCATCTGCTTAGCAATTTTTGAACTATATTAGAAAGAAAGGAAAGAGTGTTTATTTAATATTATTAAAAAAATTAATAACGTGTGTCTGTCAAGACCCTTTATCTCGGGAACGCGTGAAGGTATCAAGTTGAAATTAGCTCCTTTCTTGCTGTGAAAAAATCATTCTTCTAAGTTTACGTAGTTAAAAGATATGTCAAAAGTTTGTGCGGAACCCTCGGTGGGCTTGTATGGCTCGCTCTTGGTTGTTTTTTTTTCAGCAAGAAATTCAAATTTCATTTTCATTTATTTGCATAAAACATGGTATATAAGATGGTGGAAACAGTTTTAGAACATACATGTTTTGCTTTTTAGGTAAAGCATGCAAATTATAATATAAAACATTGTTATTTATGCCAAACTTAATAATTATGACCGTTAAAATTGTATTCCTAAATTATGCTTTAAACAACAGCGTTATAGCGTATATATGTTTTCTTTCTGTACCAAAATTTACAGACATTTCAGTCGCTATATTTTTTCAGTGTCGTTTTTGTATCACTGCAGGGCAAAAGCTTTTTTCAAACAAAAGTAAAAAAAACAGCTATGATAACGGTTGCCTGTGGGTTGTTGGCGATTTAAGGTTTACTTGTGAAGTTAATTTTTAGTTCATATCATAGATTAGTTAAGTTTGAATATGTTTTATAAGCACTACTTGATTAAGCGGCTAATAATACCAGTGTATTACTGACCCGCTGCTAGTCAAAGGTTTCTTCTCATATTGAGAAAGCACAAGCATTGATCACTATACCTACCACTGGGGAGTTTGTTCCGCCACTCTGGGGAGTTTGTTCCGCCACTTCCTGGGGAGTTTGTTCCGCCACTTCTTCTTCCCAGCTAAAACACTAGGAAGTGGCGAAGGTCAGGGCGTTTTGGTGGGACTGTCTCTTGTAATGTGACGTTCAAAAAGTGCTGATTATCAGCCTAATTTGAATAAATGACTTTTGATTTGATTTGATTTGATCATACCTGCTGAAGACGGGCTGGCGATTTCAAACTTATATTATTTTTAAGGTTAGGTTTTTTCACGACGTTTTTCGTCAGTGATGTCTAAGATAAACTTTAAAAGAACATATCAATTAAAAAATCACATCAGTTCTTGCCCGGATTTGAAACACCGTACTTCACGCATCTAATTAATTGTCCGAAATTCCTCCAAAATAAATGTATGTTTTCAGGAAAGAGTCTTTTAGACTGAAAATTTACTGCCATTTGACTGGGTTTTGTCGTTAAAAATTGGTCAATACTGCCTTGTTGGTTTAGTGTTCTCGTAACCGGTTTGACACGCGTTCCGAAGTACGAAGACAACTCGGTGTCTAACAGGTGGTCACCCATCAACGGACATACCTAAGCAAGTGTGGCTTTACCAGAGGAGCGACCCGAGTGAGTAAATTCTCGAGTAAGCGTTTTCAAAATAAAATAGTTTTATACGCGTATGTATATATATAGATATACACATTATTTTATAATATAATTTTTGTACCCTATCACAATGTTGTCGTATTTTGCCCAAAGGTTGACTGGTAGAAAATGCCTTAAGGCAATAAGTCCGCCTATGTACCACTATTGTACATGAAGTTTAAATAAACACGTGTGATAATTAACTACAAGCTTCTCAAAGTCCGCAACGACGATCAAAGAGCAAAATTTTGTATATCGATAAATGTAGATATCAGAATTCCCAAAGTTAGTATATAACTTTCTAAAAGTATATTTTTTTATCTACTCTCTACTCGTATCTAAATATGGAATCAAATTGTCGTCTGGTTCTAAGCAACCCTAACTTTAATATCCTTTTCCCTTAACCTACTTTGTAACTTCAATACGATATTTTATATAACATAGCTTTCCTTAATACAGTACCTTATGAATAACTTATGAGATAATTATATTTTGTTTTTGTACACTTATGTCGGTGTTACAAATTTGTTATAATATAATAAGTTTCTTGACATAAAAAGTGAAAGAAGTCTGTGCTTCGGATTAATGACACAGTTGGCGAAGTGACTGAGCAATCGACTGTTGCGCTGCGTGTCGCGGGTTCGATTCCCGCACGGAACAAATATTTGTATGGCCTACAAATAGTTGTTCCGGGTTTGGCTGTTTATGTATGTGATCTTGAATATTTGTAAACGCACCCATGGTACAGGAGAAATTCCTAGTGCGGGGTAAAGATTTTCTTAGAAAAAGTACAACATGCCGTTGGTCCTGGCTACTATTTGTGAAATACAAAAAAAAAAAATGAAATGAGAACCTCCTCCTGTTTTGAAGTCTGTTAAAAAACGTTAGCTTTATTTAACTTGTTAAGAAACTTGCTTGTACTAGCAGCAGCTTTTGTTAGCTATAAAATTACATACCTTGGAACAGTGTCGCTAAGGAGTTTGTTCTTCACAAGGATGCTAGAATGTTTAAAAGGTGCTTGGTAATGTTTGAAAAGCTCCTGTACTGGGATGATTGTACTAACAAATAGTATTTTACATAATATATTCTACGATGTTAGTATATATTGCTATTTGCTTTAGGTAGATTAGTATCTTTGCCCAAGCGCGGATACAAGATATTTGTGTAATTTTAGAAATCGCCTATAGGCAATTCCATTAATCAAAATATTATTTTTGATTAAGATTAACTTTTTATATGGATTTAGGAAATGCAGAATATACATACATTTTGGTTAAAAAGTCGTAAATAAATTGAGGAGCTCGTGGCTAAATAAATAGTAGCCGCTCGGGTCGATCTTTAGGTTAAGCCGCGCTTGCCTAGGTTGGTCTGTGGATGGGTGACCACCCGTTACATACCGAGTTTCCTCCGTGCCTCGGAAAGCACGTTAAGCCGTTGGTCCCGGCTGTCATTTGTAGATCTTTGACAGTCGTTACAGGTAGTCAGTATTCCGAAAGTCTGACAACCAGTCTTACCAATGGGTATCGTATTACCCAGTATTAACTGGGTTGTGTGTGTAAAATACTGATATTCAGCTGCATCCGGTTAGACTGGAAGCCGACCCCAACGTAGTTGGGAAAAGGCTAGGCAGATGATGAAGTCGTAAATAAATTAAGTAAACAATTTTGAAGATTTTTGGATTCAGGGGCATTTCTCCCTCTCCATCCGCGCCATTCTTTGCCACAGGGTTACCTAGAGCTTTGATGAAGAACCTGTGACACTTAAACTGCCAAGTCATGAGTCCGTAATCACCTCGGATTTTTTGGATCCATGCGCGTCCTTCTTTTAAATAAAACGTTGCCCCACTCTAGGATCGTATCGTGTATCGTGGGTGCGTTAACAAACATTCAAACTCACATGCGTAGACAGCCAGACCCGGCACAACTATCTGTAGGCCATACAAATATTAGTTCCGCACGGGGATCAAACCCGTGACACGTAGCGCAGCCGTCAAATGCTTAGCCACTGCGCCAACCACCTCGTCGTCTTTGCCACATGGTTGCCTGGAGCTTTGATGCAGAACTTGTGACACTAAAACTGCCAAGTCATGAGTTCGAAGCCTAATCACCACGAATCCGTGAGCCTACTGTATAATTATCACTTTATTCGGTACTATAAAGCCTAGTCAGAGGCCATGGGCAACATGATGGTTAGGAATGACTACGTAGGCTGCCGATTTCAGGAATAATTTAAGTTTCAAGGAATATATTTGTAATAATAGTCTCATTGACTTAAGGCAAAGATAAACTTTACGTTATAACTTTCATTGCTGCTTGTATAGGATCTTAATTCCGAAATGCGAAACACCGATTTTAAATGTCCAGATTCGCAGTTAAGATATGCAAATAAGGCACTAAAACTCTCCCCGCTCGAACAACTTTTCGAAATTTCGAGAACTTTCTAGAATCACTCCTTCTTGTTCCAGAGTATTCTCATCGACCATGCTGGGGATGCTATCGAAAGCCATCAGGCTTGCTACTAACATAGCGACGCCATAATGAGTTTTTAATTGCTTCCTACCTTCGCAGCTTCGCTACTCCATTGCTATCAGGATCTTTCTCCTTATAAATATTAATTGCTAGTTTATTTCGCTTAACAAAATCAATAACTGTGACCCAGTTAAATGAGCTAGCCATTAAGGGTTTAATCATACGAGCAACTATTTTCAACGACTAAAATGTTGCTGTCAACTTTTATGCCTTTTATATTCCGGGGCCACGGTATCTTTTTCGAATAACCCGCATCCCTGGCAGGCGGTGGACCTAGCAATACCCTCTGCTTTGCTGACATCTCATCTCTGGCTTGTTGTCACTAGATGGTCGGACGGTGAGCTACCCATTGCTCACCGTCCACTGACCCGCATCTACGGTGGCCAGGAGTCGTCTCACTCACAAACCACACAACGGATAACGACGAAAACAATATGTTTTTTTTTGCTACTGCAGTTTGTGGTACGTCTGAACAAACCCTAGCACATTCTAAAGATAGGCCAGCATCCCAGATTTGCAATTCAGCATCTATTTTTGGCTGAATACTAAGCCGAAAGTCATGGCAAGCAAAAGTTTGCTGAGATAAAACAGCACTTTATTTAAAGTTTTCGGCGAACGATTAAAGTTTTTAGTGTGGAAATGAATGTTCTGGTACTAATGTGGTTTCTTTAAGAGACAATTTCATTTTCGGAAATGAGTTTTCGTAATATTTAGGAACGGTAATCTGTCACTCTGTGGACTTAAGTTTTATATTGACAATAATGATGTTCTGAAAGTAGCTGAGATCTTGTTAGAAGTTATAATGGGATATTTTGAAGTTTTTATCGTTAAGCCTGTTAGTATTGTTTTGGGGTATACTCAAATCAAGTGGCTGTTTTGGATTAGGAAACGTGCAACACAGCCGTGTACAGCCTGTCTTGGTATGTACCATTTTTTAACGGATGGGAAATCATCAAATAATTTACTCCTTTCTGGGCGGAGCGAGGGAAATATTGACAGTTTGTTTTCCAGGTCCTTCTTTTGCTTTCTATGTTCCGAAGCCGCAGTATCTCTTTCGAACTAGGCACAACCCCGGCAGGCCCCTCTGTTTATGGAACCTGTGACAGGGACGGATTGAACTGAAGTGACCCAAAGATTGATAAATATAATTATATGGCTGGAGAGAGAGAAGAACACCAAATCCTTACTAATATTATAAATGCGAAAGTGAGTTTGTTTGTTACCTCTTTACGCTTCAATGGCTAAACCGATTTTGATGAATTTTGGTACAGAGATAGTTGGGAACCAGGAGACGGACATAGGCTAACTTTTCTAAAAAAAGTGGGATGTGAGGGAGATAGAGGGAAAAAAGGGGAAACCTTAGCTTTGCTATTACAAATCAATAAGGCGCAAGGGGAACTGTGTTACCCCGAATTTAACGCGAGCGAAGCCGCGGTCAAAAGCTAGTAAAAGATAAATGGGAGGAATGAGATAAAAGGCAAAACAAAGAAGAACAAAAGTAGTTTTTTGAGTAATGTGGTGTGCAGGGGTGAATTAAAAAATCTGGCCAAAAGCTAGCCAGACTCGCACACCGAGGGTTTCTGTACAAATTTTAGACATAAACGGCCATATCTTTTGACTGCGTAGACTTAGGTTGTGCTGTGTGCTGTCAACACAACACAAAGCGACCACAGACTTGAGTATATGGTTCAATTTCAACTCGATATCTCCTTGCGTTCCTGATATAAATGGTCTAGACAGACAAATAGATGGACAACGAAGTAAAACTCTTAGGGTTCCGTTTATTACTTTTGAGGTACCATACCCAAAAAAATGTGGGAAATAACATGGGACTACAGAAAAAAGAAAGCAAAGCAGCGAAGCAAAACTCTCAAACCGTCTCAACGTCTAAATGAAACCATCATTTCCCAGTATTTAACAATAAACAAGAACTCTCATCTCACAGTTTATTAAAAAAATCTGGCGCTCAACTTACCAACGTTTGCCACTAGATATAACTTCCTTAGCAAAAGGGTTAAACTCCTCTTTGCCCTTCGTTTCTCACAGAGAAAATTTAAATGAAACGACAAAGAAAAGCTTAAGAATACAGTGGAGGATTAAATCAACAGTGCAAGTAATCTGGGACACTCAGAAGCCTGATTGCTGGAAGAACATAATAAATATTTACGTTGTTCTCAGCTCTTAATAAAATTAACTTATATTAAGCTCAGTTCACATCAAAAATGCAAATGTCTTCCATAAAATCTGAGTCTTCGTTTCAGTAGATAAGGTTTAACTTAAAGGTTTTTATTAAAGTGTGGTTAACAATATTTTTGTCTATGATAAGGTTTGTCTCTTGAGCAGCTTGTGGATAAAAATAGCAGCTACTCAGGTCGATCTTAAGGTTAAGACGCGCTTGCCTAGGTTAGTTTGTGGATGGGGCCCTTACGAGTTACCTCCGTGCCTCAGAAAGCACGTTAAGCCGTTGGTCCCGACTGTCATTTGTAGATCTTAGATAGTGGATACAGGTAGTCAGTGTCCCGAAAGTCTTACATATAGTCATGCCAAGGAATATCGTATTACCCAGTACTAACTGCGTTGTAGAGGTCAGATAGGCAGTCGCTCCAAGTAAAATATTGGTACTCACCTGCATCCGGTAAGACTGGCAGCCGACCCCAACGTTGTTGGGAAAATGTTAAGAAAGCGGAAGAAGTAAATGATGCCGTGACGTCTGACAAGGGGCAATGGAATACATAGAAAAGAACAGGGGCAGGAAGAAGTTGACTTCTTCCCTGTTGTAAACTTACAGTTCTCTCCTTTTCATACCAGTGAGATAAGACTTGTCTCAGGAGGGTAACAGTTGAAGGCTGATTGTGTTTGGTACTTTCGCTGTTTTTTTTTTCAAATTAAGACACTGATCATTGATTTTATTGACCCAAAATTCTTTTATCACTTAAAATATTTTTATGATGGCACTCAGAACCAATGGCCGTTCTTTTATTAAATTAATGCTAAAGAGACAAACGATTTGAATACCTCATTGAACACAGAAAATGGGCCGTAAAGGAATTAAGTCCTTGCAAAATTCTTAAGCACTTTAAATTGCATTTGACGTAATGTTTTAAATTTGTGCAAAGCAGTCTTAAGAATTTACTGAATTCTGGAGAAGACTAGGAGATGAATCTTAAACGACACGGTTGGCACAGTGGCGGGTTCGATTCCCGTACGGAACAAATATTTATATTTGTATGGCCTACAGATAGTTGTTCCGGGTCTGGCTGTTTGTGTCTGTGAGTTTAAATGTTTGTAAATGCACCTACGATACAGGTGAAATCCTAGTGTGGGGCAACGTTTTTTTTTTTTAAAAAATGAAAGAAAGACATTAGGATACCAAACCAAACCAAACAATCTTTTGATTGCGTAGACTTTTTAATGGTGTTGATTTTTTCACAGCTCCAAGGGACCACTTCAATATGTGGTTCAATATATGGTTTTAACTTCAACTTGAAACGTCCACGCGTTCCCGAGATAATGGTTCTTGACAGACAAATGCAGACGGACTACCACTTCATATCATTTTTTACAATAAGGTTTTCATTTTCTCCTTTTGAGGTTTGTAACCCTAAAATGATTTGTTTGACTTCTTACCAACAATGAATATGGATGACTGGGTGTTGTGATGCACGGATTTTTTGGTCAAACGTCTGTAAATATTGCAGTTTAAAAAACAAAACACGCTTTCTAGTATCCCCCATACTCATCTCGTACCGCACCCGTAATAATCACAAAACTAACTCGTCCACTATCTTTCGAAATCCACCATATTGGATTTAGACCAGACCATGCCTTGTCATCCAAACTAAACATGGATGCAAAATTTCCTTTAAATTAGAAATGAGGAAGCCGAGGTTGCAGGTTGTTCGAAAGAGATACCGCGGCCCCGGAACATAAAGAGCAATAGAAAGAGCATGGGTGGGTTTTAGTCAGTACAAGTCTGACACTCCCCCCCGCTTGGCTCAGAGTGGGGGAAGTTATTTGATGATTTCCAATCCGCAAAAAAAATGGTGCACGGCTTTTTGGTATAGTCTGTTGTCAAAGTCTGTAAATATTGCAGTTTAAAAAAAAACACGCTTTCTAGTATCCCCATACTCATCTCGTATTCAACCTATAATTGTCATGTCGAAGTCCGCCATATTGGATTTTTCCATCCAAAGGTTGTCCGAAAGATATCGTTATCAGCAATAAAACTGTCATTGTTGCCATAGAAAGAGCAATTTCTATAAAAAAAGTCGTTTAAATTTTTGGTGTGCAATAAAGTAAAGTGTATTCTATTACTAGCTTCCGTCCGCGACTTCTTCCGCGTGGCATAGTTACTTTGGGCTAACTTTAACCCACGTCATCATCATCTGCCTAGCCTTTTTCCCAAATACGTTGGGTTCGGCTTCCAGTCTAACCGGATGCAGCTGAATATCAGTATTTTACATGGAGCGACTGCCTATCTGACCTCTACAACCCAGTTAGTACTGGGTAATGCGATACTTGGTAAGACTGGTTGACATACTTTCGGAACACTGATTACTGTAACGACGGGACCAACGGCTTAACGTGCTTTCCGAGGCACGGAGGAAACTCGGTATGTAACGGGTGGTCACCCATCCACAGACCAACCTAGGCAAGCGCGGCTTAACCTAAAGATCGACCCGAGCGGCTGCTATTATTTAGCCACAAGCTCCTCTTTAACCCGCGTGATGATCGAAAAACAAATATCGTTCTCTCCCCTTTTCGTCCTTCTTTCTCCACGTTTTCTTCCCTCTTTCTCCCCCTTTTCTTCCCTCTTCCTCCCCCTTTTTCCTTAGCCTATGTCCGTCTTCAGGGTCCCAACTATCTCTGTACCAAAATTCATCCAAATCAGTTTAGCAATTTAGGCGTGAAGACGTAACGAACCAACAAACTCACTCTCGCTTTTATAATATTAGTAAGGATTTCTTTATTTACTCCATTTCATTTTGGGAAATCTGCAGATATTTTGATTGAAAGTGGAGTGTTGTTATAAAACCTCTTTTTCGGAATTAGCTTCTTGATTTAAGAGTTTTTTGTGATTCAAAACGGCGCGAGGGGAACGAATGAAATCCTCATGGTATCTTTATTAAATGGTTCTTTATGGAACGAATTTATTTTTGTTGAGAATGAAATAATATCACAACTCGTTCACATTTTCGATATTATATATATTGAATAGACTTTCTTTTATTAGATAGATACAATACTCTTATAAATATAAATCGAATATACATTATTGATACCAAAATTCTAATACAAAACTGCTATGCGAAATTAGTAAATTTTGGCAGTGCCAGTCTTATAGCTGATAGTGATCAGGCAACTTATGGATGAACTGCATGAATTGCTAATACTACACAAATATATTTAAAATAAATTAAGTAAAGCTTATTCGTCAAATTGTATAAAAATACAAGCTGGCCAACGCGGCACCGCGTGGTTTTCGAAAAAAAGTATCCTATGTGTTATTCCAGACTACAAACTCTGTGCCAAATTTCATGGAGAACTGTTCAGCCGTTTTGACGTGAAAGAGTAACTAACATCCATACATCCATCCTCACAAACATTCGCATTTATAATATAGGATAAAAACAATACATCCATTCATAATATGTTAATTTGAAACTCCAGGTGATATAAATATAGAATTTGGTATTATAATTCAAAATATTTTTTTGAATATAACTGAGTATCTTGTAATCCTATATAATTAAATTATATTCAGGGTTTCAAATGACTTCATTAAATAATATTTTAGCAAATATCTCTCGTAAATAAATATTTACAATTGCTGCTCTTTCTAATACCAGAGATGAAACCGAAATAACAATTCCAAATGAAATTTAATTACAAATGAAATATATGTTAATCCTTAATAATAATTAAGTTTCACGGCGTGTGTGTTGGATACCTCAAGAAAATAATTCTAGAACATTCTACTAACAAAGGCGCCTTTCTTAGAATCTCCGAGTAAGATCTGTTAAGTCTACTTGCAAACGCACTCTAATATAATTACTTTACCACACGCGTTATAATATATGCTAGACTAGCTGAGACCCGCGACAACGCGTTAGGTTTACAGTTTTTTGAAAAAGATTTTTAGTCAGGAGGCTATTAATTTCATATGTCTATGTATGCATTTAGAAAGAAAGAAAGAAATAATATTTATAAGTCGCAACGACGAAGAAAACATCACAATTTCATCAGTATTAATCCTACTAATATTACAAATGCGAATGTTTGTGAGGATGTATGGATCTTTGTTACTCTTTTACGTCAAAACGGCTAAACAGATCTTAAGGTAGGTGAGACCTGTATTACAGGAGTCAGTCTTCCCGTTTTTGGAGGATATCTGCTTCACGGATATATTGAACAGAGTTGTTTTTACTACCCAATCAGTTTTAATTAATCAATTATTCTTCAATATTTCTCGAAATATCCATAAAACAATGTGCCGAAAGTCTCAATCGAAACTTATATAATTTCACAAGTAACAATTATAATTTGTTAGCAATATTTTCAAGTCAATTAATTTGACTTAGAAACTCGTTGGAAAATGGCTAATATTATCATTGCCCTTGCTACTTTTCCACTGAGAATAAACAGTGAGGGGTAGCTTAAACCCACCACTTGCTGAAAATCTTCCACTTTAAATGAAATCTAATCTAATCATTTTATTTTTGCAAACATGCGTAATTGTTTCATAGATGTTTTCGTATATAATAAGGTCCTACATGTTCTATCGTCGTATGGGCATGAAAATAATATTCAATTTCAAATTTAAAAGAAAATTTATATAACATTGTATTGACATCAAATAAATTTAAGGCTCAAACCATTATAGTTCCATAACTAATAAACAGCACAAAAATATTTAATTAATATTTTTTTTTTCAGAATACTACATTGGGTTACTGCCCTTTTAAATTTTATTAAACACTAACGACCGGCCCAGCGGTTTCATCCGCTGCTCACCTCCTAAGAGTCATAGCGTGAAGTATTAGGTATACACATATAAAACCTTCCTCTTGAATCACTCTACCTATTAAAAAAAAACTGCATCAACATCCGTTGCGTAGTTTTAAAGATTTAATCATACATACAACATAGCAACAGACAGACAGCGACAGCGACTTTGTTTTATACTATGTAGTGATGAGTTGTCATGACTGAATTGGAACTGGAGAACTGCAAAAACTAAAACGGACGAACGGATCTTCTGAAATAAAACATAGGTTTTTTTTTATATCATGCGTGCAAAGCCACGAGCGCCAGCTATACTATATCTTAACATAATTCGATTATGCGTATTTCAAATCGATCAGTGTTATTTTAGCCTCCTAAGAGACCTACCAAGAAAAAAAAACAAAAGGGTAATCCTATTCTATTTTCAAAAACGATGCTCCATTTAAGTTTTGTTCCCAATTCCTTTTATTCACAACACAATATATTTTCAATTAACAACAGAAACTACTAGGAATTAAGAAAGCAACAAGAGGTAAATGTAATTGGCAAATAACTCGTGTTTGAACACAAAACTAAGCTGTGCTCGGAATAATGTTGCTTGCACAGGAAAATCACACTTAAGTCCATTTAAGTGGCATGTTAACTAAACAAGTTTTAGCGTAACAAAATTATTTAGCGAGCTTTTACTCTGAAAGCGAGTTAAAGGGAATATTTTTGGATTTTAAATAATGAAAATAGTTGTTTTGTTCAGTTCTTGCTAGCAAATGTTTAAAAAATCGTTTTCTACCAAAACTTGTGGTGAACCCTCATATTTACTTTAAGGGTCCCATACCTCAAAAGAAAAAAACGTAATCCTTATTGGATCACTTTAATGTCCGTCTGTCTGTTTGTCTGTCAAGACCCTTTATCTCGAGAACGCGTAGAGGTATCGAGTTGAAAATAAAACCATATACTCAATTTTGTGGTCTCTTTGAGGTTTGAATTGAAATTTTGAAAATGAACCATCCAAGTCTACGCAGTCAAAAGATATGGCTGATTGTGTCGCAACTTTGTACGGAACCCTTGGTGCGTGAGTCTGACAAGCTCTTGGCCGGTTTTTTTCAATGTAATGTTTTATTTGTATATATTTATGCATACACAAAATACTTGATAGGACATGACGTTAAGACAGCTGAGCACACAGGTACTGCTTATATGTTATACCTATGTTTTGAATTGAGCTCATCATTTTCCTGCCCTTGTCCCATTCTATTTGGGGTCGGCGCAACACGTTTTCTTCTCCCATTCTCCCCTATCAGACGTCACGGCATCATTTACTCAATTCTCCTTCATATTATTTCTTACACAATCCATCTATCTTTTCTATGGCCTTCTTCAATTCTCGTGTCACAATGTTCGTTCCCATACTTCTCCGAAACGACTAGACCGATTCATATGAATTTTTTAATGCATTTTCAGTAAGTCTGTGAATCGGCTACTATCTGTTTTTCATACCACTAAGTGACCTGCTCAGGTCCCCCTTGGACCTGAGCAGGTGAAACCGCTGGACACTCCTTTAAGTTAAGCCTTAAGCCAAACACAATATCAAAGACTAAAATAACAGGTAACTTAGAACAACTTAGCCATCTAAACTGATGTATCGAATTGATAACAAGTCACAACTCATTTAAGTTAAAAGCCAAGCTCTAACTTGATAAACCCTGATGTCGATCTTTCATACGATCCGTTAGTTAATTCAATTTGTCTCCTGGCTGCAAACGATAAGCTTGATAAAATAATCATCTTTAATCTATGACTAGCTTCCGCCCACGACTTCGTCCGCGTGGTAATGTTAGTTTGGCTAACTTTAACCCACGTGATGATCGAAAAAAAATTTTCTTTCTCTCCCCTTTATTTCCCCTTTCTTCCCCTTTTCTCACTTAAAAAAATAGCTTACGTCCGTGTCCAGGGTCCCAAGTTTCTCTGACCAAAATTCATCAAAATCGGATTAGCTATTTAGGCGTAAAGACGTAACAAACAAACTAACTTTCGCATTTATAATATTAATAGTAAGGTTAAAACAAGTTGTTCAGTGTATGCTACGGTACTAAAAGACTGAAGAGCCTTAAGTTTAGGCTTATTTTCAAAAGAAAAAGATACCGATTGATTTGGTGCGTCAGCATCGTGTGTATCTATTAACTATTTATTATTTTGGGTTTTAACTCTGGACGCTCTATACGTGCTCGTTTTTTCTACATCGTTCTCGTATAGGTAATCTCTATAAAGTAACAAAATAATTATGATTTATAAGAGTGTCCATGGAGTTTTTTGCCCATTCTTAGTGAGAAATGAGGGAGAATGAGGGAAGAAAAGGGAAAACTTAGCTTTGCTATTACAATTAATAAGGCGCAAGGGCAAAAACTACAGGTAGCAGGTACCTGCAAATCAGGAAAGGGGAACTGTGTTACCCCGAATTTAGCGCGAGCGAAGCCGCGGGCAAAAGGTAGTTGTTTATATCTTGCAATAAGAGACGCAAGAGTGCGTGAAGAGTGGCCAAAGATTTACAGAAGCTAGACAAAAAACTTGCCATAAAAATACGCTACAGCTTATAACTACTCCAAGAAGAGGACTATGAAACAAAGTGTAAATGGCAACCTTTTTAAGAATTTCAAACAGATCTTTTTACTTTGAAAACTTTTTATAACCACTTCAGTACAAGTTTGTAGATATGAATATTGCTGAGTTGTGCGAGATTATTACTACACTTCTTCTTCCCAACCGACACACTGGTTAAGGGTAAATATTTTGGGAGTACATTTGTGTTTATAAAATGGCTGACTATCACTAGTTTTAGGGTTCCGTACCGCGAAAAGAAAAAACGCAACCCTTTTTTTTTGGGGTGGAAAATCATCAAATAACTTCCCCCGCTCTGGGCGGAGCGGGAAAAGTCAGGCGAAGTTATTTCGTGAATTCCTATTCAGAGAAATGGGGTTAAATATCAAAAATCCTACATTAGCTTTTTTAATTCAGGAAACTTGTTTAAAATATGCTTCTAGATCATTTAACATTTGAAGCTGTGCGTTGTCTTTTTTTTTGGGGTGGTAAATCATCATTTAATTTCCCCCGCCCTGGGCGGAGCGTCAGACATGTACTGACTAAAACCCACCCATGTTCCTTCTATTGCCCCTTACGTTTCGGGGCCGCGGTATCTCTTTCGAACGACCCGCAACCCCGGCAGGCGGAGGCCCTGGCAGGCCCCTCTGCTTTGCTGATAACCTCCCGAAACTTCTTTGTCCGGTAAGAACCTGCGTCAGGCGGTAGATGAGGACGCCATGGCGCCTCTCCAGCCGCTCCTCAAAGAGGGGGACTTACCGTCACTATTGTGGCGTGCCCTAAGCTGTGCGTTGTCTGGCAGATAATAAATGAATTAAAAATACAATTAACATTTCAAATCCTATATAATCTCCTGATTTCATCCTGTTCCTGCCCTTGTCCCGTTCTATTTGGCACACGTTGTTTTCTTTCATTCTCCTTTATCAGACTTCATGACATCATTTACTCCTTTCTCCTTCATATCATTCCTTTCACAATCCATCCATCTTTTTTTTGGCCTTCCTCTCGCTCTCCGTCCATCAACATTCAGATCCATCACTGTTTTAGTCTCATGTATTTAGTCCATTACATCATTTTTTTAATAATCTAACTGAAAAAAAAACAATTATAAAAGTACTAAGTGCTATCTACTAAACCATAAATCCCTTGCCAATTAAAACACACACCTTTAATCTACAGCCAGCATTAAAAACCACGACCTGACAAAACCTTTCCTAATTTCGCAGATCAAAACCCAATCTTGAACAATACTCTACCTCACCCAGCTTATAGGAGCAAAATTAAGCATGAAAATCCTGTTCCAAGGTACACTCTACAACCAGTTTTCAACCTTATTACTCAAAAAATAAGGATGAAAGTAAATGACCGCCAAAGTCTACAGTTTTACGAACAAACACGGTAGATAAACATTGTCCGAAAAAAAATATTTTGACTGCTGAACAAAGGTTGTGATGAAAATTATGTAGGTCAACCTCGTTAATGTTTTAATAGGAAGGAATTTTCAGTGGGGCTGAGCTGCGAATTCTGTTTCGTGTAACTCTTTGGCACGGAAAGCGCGACGAGAGATGATCTGCAGGCGCACCGCGTGCCCAGAAGACAGGCAGCATTTTAAAAAACGATTCCCTACACTAGGAATTGTGTATCGTGGGTGCTTTTACAAACATTTAAACACACACAAACAGCCAAACCCGGAACAACTACCTGTCGGCCACACAAATATTTGTTCCGTGTGGGGAGCGAACCCGTGACAAGAGGCGCAGCAGTTAATCACCTAACTACTGCGCCAACCGTCCAGTAGCATTGCCACGTTGAATGGCAACGCAAATATTAAGTGGAATTTACCCAAGGTCAAATATGGTGGTGAGCAGCAAGTGAAACCGCTTGGAATAGCTCGTACTTTCATTAAACATATAAGTGACCAGAATCCAATTAAGAAAATTACTATTAATCTACCAGCCGTCTATTCACTGATATTAATAGAAGCCGTTTTAAATGAGCAATCTAAATTAACACACTATTTCATAATTTCGTTTTTAACACAAATCTTTTATAAGTTAAAGGGGAAAATATATAAGTCCGTGATTAGACCTGTTGTACTGTATGGGTCAGAATGCTGGGCTGTAAAAAAGGTGGATGAAAAACGATTGCATGTAGCGGAGATGAGAATGTTAAGATGGATGTGTGGAGTGACACGAATGGATAAAGTAAGGAATGAATATATTCGAGGAAGTTTGAAAGTTGCGCCTGTTACAGAAAAATTGAAAGGGAGTCGTTTGTCTTGATATGGACATGTAATGAGGAGGGATGAAGGACATGTGACTAAAAGAGTGATGAATCTGAATGTTGATGGACGGAGAGCGAGAGGAAGGCCAAAGAAAGATGGATGGATTGTGTAAGGAATGATATGAAGGAGAAAGGAGTAAATGATGCCGTGACGTCTGATAGGGGAGAATGGAAGAAGAAAACGTGTTGCGCCGACCCCAAATAGAAAATATAGAAGAAAATAAATCGATGGATAGATTCTAGTTCCAGTAATTATTATTACCATTCAGTGGTTGGTGAAAAGAAATTGAAATATCATTATACTATAACTAAAAATGCTAAAATAAAACTTTTTTTCGTAAAAAAAACCAGGCATCTTGAGTAGCCGGTGAAAAATAATTGAACATAAAAAATGATTCCGACGTATTGAGAACCTTCTCCTTTTTTTGACGTTGCTTAATTAAATGGTATATCTTGTAAGTGTTTAACTTTGTTCATTTATTGATTAATTCCCATATTATTTACATTTTTAAATATTTCTTATTAAAAAAAAACATTTAAAAATATAAAAATAGTAGCCCACCGGTATCGGGAACAGGGTCCAAGCTACCGGCGGTCAGGGCTCTAGAGAAAAGAACCTCCTAACAATACGAGCCGTGTCCAGGAGTACCGCTTTCTGTATCAAGCCCTTGATCCAGCTGCCTAACGAGAGCCTCCTCAGGTATTGGTCGAGGCTCTTGGCAATTAAGCCATTGGCAGATACGACTATCGGCACAATGATCGCTGAGTCCACATCTCACATGTCGACAACCTCGCGAGCCAAGTCAATATACTTGATTTGCTTATCTTTCTCGGCTTTCACGAGGTTCTCATCATGCAGGACTGTTATGTCAACAATCATTGCGCACCGCTCTGATCGATCCACCACCACTATATCAGGCTTGTTGGCAACAATAGTCCTGTCAGCGATGATGGATCGATCCCAGTACAATGTGATATGGCCATGTTCGAGAACTGGGTCGGGCTCATACCTGTAGTACGGCACTTCTGATTCCACAAGGTTATATTTTAGAGCAAGTTGCTGATGGATAATCCTGGCTACAAGGTTGTGTCTATGCAAGTACTCTCCGTTAGCTAGACGAGAACAACCGGAGATAATGTGTCGAATTGATTCACCCGGACGGTGGCATGCCCGACATATGTCAACCGTGCCGTCCTTCACAATAAATCTCCGGTAGTTATTTGTCATCATAACTTCATCCATAATTGCACAGACTAATATAATAATAACTTTGTAATTATTGTAGTTTTATTGTTTGCTGTCATTTTATTTTGTTTAACAATAATTGTACTCCTTCACGGTAAACAAAGCGCGCATATGTTTAAATCCAAGACCTTTATGTAAATACTTATGTTTCACAAATAAAAGTCTAATTCTTATTCTGCTATGTAATGTAAAAAAAGGCCAAGAGCCACTCAGACTCGCGCACCGAATGTTCCGTACAAACTTGCGACATAAACAGCCATATCCTTTGACTGCGTATGATTTTTTCACGGCACAAAGGGACAACAGGGTTGAGTAAATGGTTTTAATTTCAACTAGATAGGTATATTCGCGTTCCTGAAATAAAGGGTCTTGACAGACACATAGACGGACAACAAACTGATCCAATAAGGGTTTCGTTCCTTCTTTTGAGGTCATCATCTGCCCAGCCTTTTCCCAACTATGTTGGGGTCGGCTTCCAGTCTTACCGGATTCAGCTGAATATCAGTATTTTACATGGAGTGACTGCCTATCTGACCTCCACAATCCAGTTAGTACTGGATAATACGATACCCCTTGGTAAGACTGGTTGTCAGACTTTCGGAACATTGACTACCCGTAACGACGGTCAAAGATCTACAAATGACAGTCGGGACAAACAGCTTAACGTGCTTTCCAAGGCACGGAGGAAACTCGGTATGTAACGGGTGGTCACCCATCCACAGACCAATCTAGGCAAGCGCAGCTTAACCTAAAGATCGACCCGAGCGGCTGCTATTATTTAGCCACGAGTTCCTCGTTCTTTCTTTGGGGGTACGGTGTCTTAAAAACCACTACACAAATATTTGAGTAAGATATCAAATCGACTAGTATGAGAACCACTCTACTCTTGAACTATACCATTTCCCTCAACGTATGCCACTCGAATCCAAGCTTGACCTTTGAATTTAACAATATCGTTGACCTACATCAAACTATTCTTATTAGACTTGCTAATACAAGTCTTAGAAAAGTTTGCCTTTCAAAGAACACTGGTATTTTGTGTAAGTATATTGAATATTAGTGTGTCTGTGTTAGCTAGATAAACTTTGGCTGAAGGCTCAATTTCGTAACACTTATAAATATAAAAGGTTACTAAGATAACGAAAGCACGTTTTTTTTTCTGGCTGAAGTTTAGATATAGGTACCACTTCGTTTTCGCACTGTTCAAGGTTCATCAAGGAAATTTGTTTTTGATATATGTATATAAATATATTTTTTCTTTTCTTCTTTTTCATTACATTTTTGGTAACCTTAGACGATATGACATGTTTAATGTGTTTTTAATGACGAAACACAGTCTCTCAAGTAACAGGTGATATCCTAGTTTGGGAGCCAGGGGACAAATCCGTTCACAATATCTGTACAATAAATATAAGATGTTGGATATCATTATTCAAACGAAATTGATTTTAAAAAAGAACAACAACATTCTAAAAACAAAACAACATGTACTTACAACAAACAGCGTGCTTATAAGACAAATGTTTGAATGAAGATCCTCGTCTTCATTCAAAGATTCCTCGTTTTCATACCTCTAAAAGGAGTATTACGGGATTCTAGTAGTTAGGGCTCGGCAGTTTCTGTTTACGTTATGGAAAAATGGCGTGAGTTTATTTATGTATGTTAGTTACATTAGCAATGTTACGGGTTGTTCGAAAGATATACGTCGGGCCCGGAACATAAAGGGCAAAAGATCCTTCTTTTGCCCTTTATGTTCCGGGGCCAAGGTATATGCGAGGTACATGCGTGGGTTTAGACAGTAAAAGTTGACACTCACCCCCGCTTCGCCCACAGCAGGGTAACTTATTTGATGATTTGCCATCTGCAAAAAAAGAAAAAGTAATAATAAACTTATTACTAATGTGATATTAGTATGCGTTTACTCATTTTTGTACATTTTTTTTTACTTATTTTTTACTTAAAAATAAATACAACCAGATGCATTCAACAAATAACAACATACATTACATTCTTTTTTTTTTTTAAGAAACGTTGCCGCACACTAATACTCCTGTATCGTGAGTGCGTTTAAAAACATTTAAACTCACATACACAAACAGCCAGATCCGGCACAACTATCTATAGGCCGTACAAATATTTGTTCCTTGCGGGGATCGAACTCGCGACACGCAGCGTATCAGCCGATCGCTCAGCCACTGCGCCAACCGTGTTGTCAATTACTAATGCAATAAGTATATTATTTGCTCTTGGTCCTTGTTGGCATCAACTAGTACGATTGAGGTGAGATAATGCCGATCCGAAATATGTAGTACATTTTGATTCGGGTTAGGAAACTTTGTCATTGCAGACGAGGCGGATTTAACGCACGAACCGCCAGGCGAGAGTGTTATAGAACCGCGAACAGTGTTGTGCTAAATGGGAAAATTTCCATGTGTAATACGACTTCAATTCTTATCCAACTTCAGGCAAATTGTATACGATTTTTAATCAAATACAGATACGACATTCGTCACATAAATTGTGTGCGCAAAACGATTGCGTATTTTTCTGTCACGACGACATTCCCCTTGTCCATTTTGTATTTTCTACGCACGGCCAAGCAAAATGTACCAAACAAGTTCAATACGCACGGCTTAGTCGTACCGAATGTGCAAACTTCCATAATAGTACTTGGAGGAAAAAGGGATCGTTCGTGCGTTGTCGCACGACTCGAGTTCGTACAAAAATGCGTCTAAAGTACGGTTGGATTAACTGTCTGTCAGATGGATCTGTATTGTTGACGTGGATTGAAGCCGGGATGGCAAAGAAGCCCAAATTAATTACTTTTTAATATACTAGCTGGCAACCGCGGCTTCGCCCGCGTGATTATCGAAAAAAAAAAGTATCTCTGTACCAAATGTCATCATGATCCGTTTAGCCGGTTTGGACGTGAAAGAGTAACATCCACTCATTAATCCATCCATCCATCCGGCTGAACCGATTTGAATGATTTTTTTTGTGTATTTGGGTGGCACCCTGGATGGTTTAGATTTACAAATCAGCCCGGCAGATGGCGCTGCAGTCGGTATCGGTAGGTTATTATCTATACTGCAACTAAACGGCTGGATCGATTTGAATGAATTCACGGGAGTATTAATTCCAACAGTTTGATCTGTGGATGCAAGTTCTTGGTAGAACCAACTGCGTTAAGATAAAACTACTAGGATTGCATGAAATACACAGTGGTATTCTTTGTAACAATTTGGTCTGTATACACAGCTATCGGCTGTATAACATCACGCTGCAATAATTGGGACCTAAATGGTGGGTGATACCGCTAGGCACAGCTCGTATGGATATATAGATATACTATATCTTCAACTTCCTCCTTAGGGCCAAAATTTTGACATTGTACATAAGAGATACCAGGAAGGCATAAGTCGCAGAGATGATAGTCTTACTATTGTACTGAAAACAATACGGCCAACTCGTACAAGATATCCACTTTAAATATTGAAGTGGCATTGTGTGTCCCCTTCCTTTATCTTTTAAGAGTAGTCGTGTGTTTGCTTTTAATTTCTTGAACCGTGTGGAAATAGTCGTTTGGTTTATTTAGTTTGAGTTAGTTTATTTTTTATTTAAAGGAAATGTTATTAATGTTTTCAGTTAAAATGTTCTTGTAATTTGTTATTACAGAAGAAGAAAAAACACTTAAAATATAAAATGAATTTATTTCCGGAAATCGGTGACTATTGATAACAGATTTTTTTGTCCGCCAACTTTCGGAAAAAATCAATTTTCCATCTTTCAGTGCTTTTTTGGAAGCTCAGCTCCACGCTCAATGCCCGCGATAGAAGCTATGCAATAGCTTAAAAAAAACTTTTCTGTAATTTCTGCTTAGAAAAGTATGACTTAATATCCACATATTTACATACAAAATTAATAAAACAAAACATCAAGAAAATATAAAATTAAGCACAAAATAACGTTTCTGAAATTAATAATACTCTCAAGGACTTCAAATTTAATACTCACTCACTTTTAAACGAGTTTAATAATGTCACTTGACATGCTGTTAATGAAATGTAATTTTTACGTCAGAATTAATTTCGGTGACATGACAGGGTGACGGTTTGACAGTTCAAGGTCAATACATAGGGTAGCTCACTGTCCGTCCGTCTATTGACGACAGGCCGTGTCGACGACACGATAGTATACCACGCGCGCCTAAAAGTTATGTCAGCAAAGTAGAGGGGCCTGCCAGGGCCACTACCGGCCGGGGTTGCGGTTTCTTCGAAAGAGATACCCCGGAATATATAGGGCAGTAGAAGGAACATGGGTGGGTTTTAGTCAGTATAAGTCTGACACTCCTATCCGCTCCGCCCAGAGCGGAGGAAGTTATTTGATGATTTTCCATCCGCAAAAAAAGGTCAATACATAGATATAAACTACTTTGTCAAGAAAGTACCGGGAAAAGATCAATAATGCACTAAATGTTAGATCATCTGAAGTGAATTTGAAACCATAAACAAATATCACGGAAGACGTTCCGGGTGTGGGGCGCCGCGAGACGACTCGCGGCCACCGTAGGATGGCCGGGAGTCTCGCGTCGCGTCTCGCGGCACCCGATGCACGCGTGTGTCCGTAAACCCACATCTACATGTGGGTTTATGGACCCACGCGTGTTCGACGCGCCTTTCAAAGAGATGTCAGCAAAGCACAGGAGCCAGCCAAGAGCACTGCCTGCCGTTGTTGCGGGTTGTTCGAAACACCCCGGAACATAAAAGGCAAAAGAAGGAACATGGGTGGGTTTTAGTCAGTAAAAGTCTGACACTCCCCCGTTTTTGATGATTTGACGACTTCCCATTTCCCATCCGAAAAAAAACCATAAACACGTCATCAAATAATGATACTTTTTTTTTCTGAATGTAAGCATCCACGAGATGTGAACATGCGCCTCAACTCGACACATTCGGGATAATCTATGAAACCCCTGGGTACCCCTGGTAACCTCAATGGGTTTTAGAGGTGAAATAGGCGGTTGGTATATATATAAAACACTGGTATTCCGCTGCATCCGGTAAGACTGAAAGCTGACTGAGTAAGGAAAAGGAAAGGCAGATGATGCTGGTTGGACGAATTTTTCACGACGAGTTACTAAACCGAGGCGACGACGTTGACCCCGTGCAGTGCATATTAGTGCGTTCACATAAAAGATGTATTTTATTGTATACTACAAAAGTACATACAAAAATGCACGTCTATTTACCATGAGGTTAGTCAGTGTAGGTTAACTCAATGCTGCCTGCTATGCCACGTTCATATATTTTAATGGATAATATTTTTGTGTTCACCAAAAATACTGATCGTGCACCAAATATTCTTTCCTGAATGTTAAAGAAATGCGTAGGTTAGGTTAGGTTAAAACTGTGACTGCCTACTCCCCAGTAACGACTTGCATTAATAGAAAATGGATAAGGATGTAACACTTTTTTATTGTAGTGCGCTGATGCTCGTTATGACATATTTTAATTAACATATTTTGGTGCACATTCAGTATATTTGGTGGAACACAGGCAAAATTAGGTAAACGAAATGGGAATAAATTGAAGTACTTTTAAATACCATCCTATTTTAATCCGTTCAGTTATGTACGCCGCACTGGTTGCGTACGCTACGGTTGGCGCAGTGGTTGAGCAATCGTCTGCTGCGCTGTGTGTCGCAGGTTCGATTCCTACGTTGTTCCTGTATGCATGCTAAAGGAGGATATTCCGAGAGAAGGGAACGTTGTCTTAAATACGAAAACGCAGTTAATATTTCCTTAAAATGTTATCAATAAGGTATGTGTTGTGTACATATCCTACCTACTTCCTACTAATATTATAAATGCGAATGTTTGTGAAGATGGATGGATGTATGGATGTTTGTTACTCTTTCACGTCAAAACGACTGAACGGGTCTTGATGAAATTTGGCACTGAGTTAGATAACACATAGAATTTTTTTTTTCGATCTCACGCTTGAAGCCGCGGTCGCCAGCTAGTGTTACAAATAATTAGTAGCGCCGTAATAATAGTCTGATTGGAATTGAAAAGTCAATTTGTTTCATAAGAATTTTTACAAAAATTATTTCGATTCTGAAAAACAAACAATTCAAGTTTTTTTGTACCAGGAAACGTAGCGCCAATAAAAACAGAATCGTTCTTTTCGCTCCGAAAATGATAAACATCTCTGCTGAAATTTTCTCTTAAATATAAAACAAAAACGTTTCCGAAATTCTTGGAAAAAGTTAAATGGGGAAAGGAAATTAAATACATTTTCGTTTTAATTGAATGTCGGTGAGAAAAATTACTTTTACATGGTAATTTTTGGAAACTTCGTTACAGTTCATGGCGGAACATTTATTGGACTCTTAATAGTAAAAGTGTTATAAGTTTTGCTTGTTTCTGATAGAAAATACCTTAGATGTTTTCAAGGTGAAAAATAAATGAATATGTCGGAAAATCAGGATTAATTCAGTTCTGGAAATTATGTGGTCAAAATATGAATTTGTTGCAACGAAAAGACGATACACTAAGTTTATTTAAATCGGCAAATTACTTGAAATGAATAGGGTACAATTATAGGACGTCTCAACTCCACTGCGATCAGCTTAAATCATCACGACTCTACTGGAAGCGTGCTGTGGGTGTGGACAGACTTGTAAGTAAACCGCGTCTTGTTACTGGCGCAATTGCAATTCATTTATATTCGTACTAATGACCGGATGCGATAAGAAATGATTAAGTTAAAAATTCATCGAAGTAACTTTGTATTTTGGAATAGAACAATTTTATTCCACATCTATTATAGTAAGTTTTTCTTGTGGCCTGCTTATAGGTCAGAAATTGTTTATTTATTAAAACTTCATGCCTTGGGTATTTTTTACCAGTTAACACTAGGGTGATGCAGAGGCAAAAATATAGTAGAAACTATCCGAAAAAAAATATAATACATAATACAAAGACAATATCTTTACTAATATTATAAAACCGAAAGTGAGTTTGTTTGTTACGTCTTCACGCCTACATGGCTAAACCGATTTTGATGAATTTCAGCACAGAGATAGTTGGGACTCTGGAAACGGACATAGGCTAAAATATAGTGAGAAAAAGAGGAGAGAGAGGGAAGAAAATGGAAGAGATTCTTTTTTGTTATCGCGTGTTAAAGTTAGCGTTAGCCCAAAGTAACTGTGCCACGCGGACAAAGTCGCGGGCAGAAGCTAGTAAGTCATATTGCCTTTAAAACTTAGTGCGATGCAGCCAAAACTCTCAACGAGCGACGATACTTAAGTACGTCCGGTGCACTTAGAACAACCCTCCTACCGCGCATGCTGACACGCCATCATCTTTTTACAACGGCGCGGGCGTTAGCTTCATGTAATATACTGGTATTAAACTGCACCCAGTTTATTAGCTTAGAAGCCGTTTCTAACATTATTAAAAAGGCTAGACAAATGGTGTTTATTTTTCAAATTCAGGTTTTACAAGCACTTTGTCACGTTGAGTCGGTTTGTATAAAAAAAATGTACTAAGATTAATCAAACAAAAGTCACCGACTTCCGGAAATAAACATATTTTCCACTTTTAAGTGTTTTTGGAAGTTGTTTTTTTATTTTGCAAAAACTTTTTTGAAATGAAGTTTTGAAACGAAGTTCCTTATTGCGCAAATTCCCTATTGCGGAAGGGGGCTAGACGGAAAAAAATAAGACCAAAAGTTGTAACGACACTTTTTGTTATAGTTATAAGCAGTGTGGCATGCGCGTGTTTCTCTGTCTCTCTCTCTCTCTCTCTCTCATAGAAAGCAAGCCAGTTATTTTCGTTTCGTCTTTCTATTTAGCATTGAAAATTGTGGTGTCGCGATGATTCTTTTTGTTGAGTGTATACAGGTTTTTTGTACATAATAAATAAGAACTTCGTTCCATTCGGGTGTCCCTTGATACCTCTTTGGTTTTTTTTTCAAACTTTTTAGTTGTGGTATGTTAATTGCTATCACATCATATCAGAATCACACATTGTTATCGAGTATTCATTTTCTATTGCTACCAAAAGATATCATCCACTTACATTAGAAGAAAAAATATTAAGTAAATAAGATTACTCATAAACTGCCCGAGCAATATGGATAAAATAGATATTACTTTACTTTATTATTATTTTGAAAATCGGCTCACAATTGGCGGAGAAATCACGTAACAAATACAGTCGAATTGAGAAACTCCTCCTTTTTTGAAGTTGGTTAAAAACTATATGAGGCCGGTGTTCCGTAGCCATAGTACACTTAAAGGTACATATAATGGTCTAGACATAATCTTGATCAGCTTATATGAGGATTATGCAGATTAGTGTCTGTGATGCGCTCTTTTTGGTTGTATGGTGGTTGTCAAAATGAGAGAATTTGACAGCACGATTGGCACAGTGGCTGAGCGCCTCACATGCAACAAATATTTGTATGACCTACAGGTAGTTGTTTGGGTCTGGCTATCTGTGTGTGTGAGTTTAAATTTTTGTCAACGTACCCACGATACAGGAGAAGTCCTTAGTGTGGGACAACGTTTTTTTTTTTAGCTTAAAAAATTTTGCATTGCATTGCTTCTATCGGGGACTTGAGCATGGAGACCGAATCCAGAAATTTCGTAACGAAAAAGCCTAACAAGAAATTCCATCACGAATACGGTCAGTTATTTCAATCATGATTCCAATGTTCTATTAGCGTGTTTGGTAGAGAATCGGATAGACAAACGACATTACTCTGGATCAAACCCTAGGTCTTGGTTTTTCTTTTTGCGACTTCTTTTCATTGGAAGTACTTTTTAAATAATATATTTAGTGTTTTTATTTATTTATTGCATACGTTGATAAAAATACTATGCAATAGCTTTACCGCGGCAGTCCCCGAGTGCCACACGTATGTTTTTTTTAAATATAGAGAATAAAGAACACAGTTTCAATAAATCAATATAGGATGTATTTTGTTAGAAGAGTGTGCTATTTTAGTCGATACTCAAAAGGGTAATGGAGTGAAATGGGTTAGGTTAAGGATACATTTACGTTCACGTTTGGGCATTATTTTATGAGAACCAATTATGAGTACACTGTTTTATGAATACTTCAAAACCCAGTCAAGTGCGAGTCAGACTCGCACACAAAATTGATCCGTAGCACCAAAAAAATATTCTTTGCAGTTTTATGCAAATTTATCTTAGATTTAATCCTTACTAATATTATAACAGCGAAAGTGCGTTTGTTTGTTTGTTACGTCTTCACGCCTTAATGGCGATTGGATTGGAGATGGCGAAATCACGATTTTGATGAATTTTGGCACTGAGATAGTTGGGACCCTAAAGACGGACATAGGCTAAAAAAGTGAGAAAAGAGGTAGAAAGACGAAAGAAAAGGGTTAAACATAGCGTTAGCCCAAAGTAACTATGCCACGTCGACAAAGTCGCTGGCGGAAGCTAGTAAAGAAAGAAAATTCATTTATTTGACACTTTCCTCAAGTGCACACAGCATAAAGAAAAAAATCTAAACAACAAAAATAAAAAAAATACAATGTTGTGAGAACATGGAATGTACACTACAATAAACCCAGACTTGACGTTATGTTATTACTTCAGTTATGACAAAGCCACTTCAGCTCCAAAATTGTCAGAATTTCCACAACAATTACAAAAGACGTGGAACGCCAAATCTCAAGTGGCGTAGGAGGAAATACTATGTATGTTAATGCATGAAGTTCACATTTAGGAGCAAGAATTTGATTTAGTAGCAGGAAATTTAGTTCTGCAGTCGGAGCTTTCAAAATTATGTACGCCATTAATTTTTAACTGAATGTTAATGTTGCTAGGAACGTGTGAGTTCGGGGTAATGAAAAGAGATTCTATAATGTTTTTTTTTTCAGTTTTTTGAACAAAAGAATTTGCAGTGGGATTTTAAATGTACTTAGTTTTTGTTTTGTTTGACTATTCGGTAACTACAACGACGTTTAATGGATTATAAAAAAAAAATTGCCTCTGGTACTTAAAACCCATATCACATTACAACATAATCAATCGAATCAAATCAAAATAATCATAAGAGAATACATTAAACTAGTCAGCCAGAATTTTTAATTGAACTTACCTACTATCTAAAATTACTTTTACAAAAATCTAATTTAAAATAAGTGTGTTGAAAAAAATCATGTTAAAAATAGCATTTTTTAATTGGTATCATTTCTCCCAATATTCCTACTTTATTTTTGTTGATAAAATAATTAACATTATTTTATCAAAAAAAAATGTTGCGTTCTTTTGTTAAATAAAATTCGTATTTCGGCCAACCATGTCAATCCCTCCCTGTCTGCTCCTTATAAATTATGTTGTTAATTACAGTTCAGCTATTTAGGAATCAAATACCATTACAATTTTACAAATCCATTTTGCATTGCGATAAAATAAAGCATTAACACAGGTACAATATTTATCTTTGTTTTAACACAAACTTACCTCAAAAACAAAAGACAATCTCTAATACCTCCCTGTTTGCCCCTTTGGCAAAGCTTAACTACCTAAGTCGAGTCCACAGCACCATAAGGTAGGAAATATTGGACATAAAGAAATTCACCCGCGAAATGGAAGCCGTATTTCTCAAAGGATCGGGATAAAATTTGGTTTATAGCTTTGGTCTAAATCTTGGCTAAGCCGACGTTGGACCGGGCTGGACTAACGGACATATAAAATGGAGTTGCTTTTAAATTTACGAAAAATCACCCAACATTTTGTTGACGACTCAAGTTATTCAGAGTTTTAAAGTGACCTAGTAATTAAAAATTTAAAAACACCCCCGACCCAAAAAAAGTACGCAATTATTATGACAAAAGGTTAAAAATGCTAAACCCTATAAAAAGCAAAAAAAAAAACTTTTAACACTACGTAAGTACCAACTAAAGCATGTCAGACTATCTACTCGGGACTTTGTGCCACCTTTATGTCGGAGGCATAACCGCTAATTTTGAACTGCAAATGGTTATCTTGGCCTGCTGTTGACCGTACGTATGAAATTTTTGATTAAATTTTGTCGTGTCGGGGGACCGCTCTAATTTATTAGCCTAACGTTAGAAGCTCACATTAAGAAGTCCTCAATCCCATTGTCATTTTTCATACAAATTTTTTGAGTCGTTCCTAAGATTGGGGGTTAAAATTATTGTTTATCATTTATTTAGATAGAGTATAAAGTTTTTTTTGAATTCGTTACTTACGTTAACATTTTCGTTGTAATTTAAATATTATTTTGTTTACTTATCTTCTTCTTTCTTTACAAGTTAATCTTGTGAGTCATACTATTAGTCTGTTTTAATTTTTTGTCCAGTGTTGTTGTATCATTTGGTGTAGTTGTGTACCTACATATTTAGTTTTAAAATACGAATTTTGTGATTGATCATTTGATTTAGGTAAGTATTTTTGAAGGTAAAAAGCGGTCCCCCGACACGACAAAATTTAATCAAAAATTTCATACGTACGGTCAACAGCAGGCCAAGATAACCATTTGCAGTTCAAAATTAGCGGTTATGCCTCCGACATAAAGGTGGCACAAAGTCCCGAGTAGATAGTCTGACATGCTTTAGTTGGTACTTACGTAGTGTTAAAAGTTTTTTTTTTTGCTTTTTATAGGGTTTAGCATTTTTAACCTTTTGTCATAATAATTGCGTACTTTTTTTGGGTCGGGGGTGTTTTTAAATTTTTAATTTAATTTTTATTTTATGCTTTTTAAAGGAGCTCCTTAATTTTTCATTCTTACATTTAATTTCTTTTATGTTTCTTGCCATTTAAGGGTAATTTTGTGTTTTATTTTTAAATTTTGGTCATTCTAGATTTTCAGCAAAGATATAAATCGGTTTATCCGTTTCATTCCGGCATTCCAGGGTTTCATCCGCCACATCCCATTTCCAGCATCAGGTCCTCATCAATTAGAAATATGAAGAGAACTAGTCAAGACAAATTCAACGAGCCCAAACTCGATGGGTTTACTAAAAGGCAGTCCAGGTTTACATTTCCTACCTTCGAGCCCTATCACCAGACCAGCTCAGAGGTTCCAGATTTCCAGCACCAGGTCCTCGTCAATTAGAAACATAAAGAGAACTAGTTAAGACAAATTCAACGAGCCCAAACTCGATGGGTTTACTAAAAGGCAGTCCAGGGTTACGTCTCCTATCTTCGAGCCCTAACAGCAGACCAGCTCAGTGGTTCCAGAAGACATCAATGTTTCAAATGTCAGATCCTACATATGCTCGCAAGTAAACTGAGCGTGGAACATTCCTATCACACCTAACAAACGACCTGATGACCTTGAAAACCTGAACCGATTTCCACCAAACATAGCTAAGAACACTCTCGACTGATATACCTTTCAAACAAAAAAAACCGCATTCAAATCGGATCATCCGTTTGGCAGCTACGATGCCACAGACAGACACATACACATTTACACACACACACAGACACGTCAAACTTATAACACCCCGTCGTTTTAGCGTCGGGGGTTAAAAATAGAGTCGGTTTTTGTTAAAAATATTGATGAAATAAAGAAAGATATTAACTAAAAGATGTTTGCTGAGATGTTGAGTTAAAGAAAGTTTGTATTTATCCAAATTAATCTGGATTTGTACAGAAAAAAGGTAATTACTAAAAACAGTTAATAACCTTTGAAGGCACGGTTTGCACAGTAGCTGAGCGATCGACTGCTGCGCCGCGTGTCGCGGGTTCGATCCCCGCAACGAACAATTATTTGTATGAACTGCAAGTAGTTGTTTCGGGTCTGGCTGTTTGTGTATGTGAGTTTAAATGTTTGTAAATGCACCCACAATACAGGAGAAATTCCTAGTGCCCCACACTAGGAATTTCTCCTGTATTGTGGGTTCGTTCGTTCTTTATGTTGTAACATCACTATTTAGTTGTACTATTATGGTCTTCACTAGTCTATGTATTATCTGTGATCTCCCGGCGCTCTGCCTCACTTCTTCCTGTGATGTCTTACTGTGTGTACATTCCTGTGTCTCCTGTCAATAAACCAGTATCATACTTAATGGACATCTTTTATTAAGAATCCAACATAACATGGTGTCAGAAGTCATCTGAAGATACGAAATCCAAAGGAAAATGCCTAACCCAGTCGACGCGACCCGGCAAGTCAGCCATGACGGTGAGTCAACTTTCAACTCACATATCAAAAATTTCAACATATCGTCGGATCCAGCTCATAACAACGCTGAATCATGGAAAAAATGGTCGCAAGCATTTGAGCTATATTTACTAGCGACAGGCCTTGACAAAGCAACTGAGAAACGCAAAATAGCCATTCTACTGCACTCAATCGGTGAGCGAGGTCTGAACATTTTCAATACCTTTAACCTAACAATCAATGGCAGCACGCTTGAAGAGGTGAAAACAAAATTTGATAAATATTTCGAGCCAAGAAAAAATATCACGATGTGCAGATACCTATTCTTCACACGTAAGCAGGAAAAATCCGAAAGCATCGACGAATTCCTCATGGATTTGGAGAATAAAAGCAGAGAATGTGAGTTTGGCACGCTCAGGGAATCGCTCATCAAAGATATTTTCATTGCAAACCTCAATTTGGACTTGTCACATGTGCGTCAAAGGTTACTGCAAGAACATGACTTAACATATCAGAGAATGCAAGAGCTAGCGAGGACGCTCATAGTCGCACAGCAGGATGCTGAGAAAATAGTCAAAGGGAGCAGCATCGCCAGTGAAAACGTCATGCATCTCAGTCGGAGGAGCCGTAGTCGAGGAGATGGTCGACAGCGAGCTTCCAGTCGCAAGTCAGCTTCAAGCAGTCGCAAGCCAGCTTCAGGCAGTCGCGAGTCACCTTCAGCTTCAAGCAGCTCGAAGACATGTAGCCGCTGTGGGCAGTCTCATCGCTACAAGTGTCCAGCTCAAGGAGTTCAATGCAGGTCATGTAAATCTTATAATCATTTTGCTAAATTTTGTCTCAAAAATAAAAAAGTCAGTCAGTTGCAATCGTTTAATTCAGATAATGGTAGTCAAGATTATTTCGTAGGTATGCTGAATAGTCAAAGTCATAATAGTCAAAGTCATAATAGTTATTCTCACAGTCAGTCACTTAGTCAGAGACACAGGAACACACAGACACACAGTAAGACATCACATCCATCCATCCATCCCTATGATGAGAAAAGTGACATGTCGGAGAGATTTATTATCCAGTCAAATAGTCGGAGTCCCAATTCATATCATCTCAATGATGAAAACTGTGATATGTCTGAGAGATGTAATAAAAATAAACATCTCAATGATGAAAACAATCACATGTCTGAGAGATCCAATGTCCATTCAAATAGTCGGAGTCCCAATTCATATCATCTCAATGATGAAAACTGTGATATGTCTGAGAGATGTAATAAAAATAAACATCTCAATGATGAAAACAATCACATGTCTGAGAGATCCAATGTCCATTCAAACAGTCAGAGTCCCAATTCATATCATCTCAATGATGAAAACTGTGATATGTCTGAGAGATGTAATAAAAATAAATATCTCAATGATGAAAACAATCACATGTCTGAGGGATCCTATGTCCAGTCAAAAAGTCAAAAGAAAAAATGTCAGAGTCTCAATGATGAAATCAGTCACATGTCTGAGGGATTTCACAATAAGGCACAGTCGTCCAGTCAGTCACACAATGGATCATCAGTGGTCAATACTTTGAATCACTCAAAGCAGTCGTGGGAAATTAGCTTATTGGTAGGAGATACCAAAGTCAAATGCATTATAGACTCAGGTGCAGATGTCAATATAATGTCAAAACAAACATTTCAAAATGTTAAAAGTCAAAATAAGCTGTCAAAATTGTCACTTGTCAAATGTCAAATAAATGTCACAGGATTTGGTGGAAAATCCATTCCGATTTTAGGCAAAGTCAACTTAATTTGTAATTTTTGCTTAAACAATAAGAACATTGTTGAAAACATAATGTTTATAATACCAGATATAGAGTGTCCAAATGTCCTTGGTCTCCCAATTTGTGAAAAGTTAGGTATAATAAAACGTGTCTTTTCAGTATCAAAACAAGACTTTTATGAACAAATTCATACACAATATAATGATGTATTCCAGGGTCTTGGCTGTCTGCCTCCAGTCTGTCATCTAAAACTCAAGCCTGATGCAGTACCATGTGTGGATCCGCCCAGGAAAGTCCCATTCGCATTACAAGGGAAACTGCGTGAGGAGTTGGATCGCATGGAGAAAATGCAAGTCATAGTAAAGGTTACAAAACCTACAGAGTGGGTTAATTCAGTCGTTGTAACAGTAAAAAGTTCAGGTCAGTTACGAATTTGTCTTGATCCTAGAAATTTAAATAAAAATATCATGAGGGAACATTATCCACTCAAGTCAATTGATGAGATTAGGTCTCAGCTCGAAGGGGCTGTATGTTTTTCTCATTTAGATGCATTTTCAGGGTTCAGGGTTTTGTTACGTTTAGATGAATATAGTTCAGAATTATGTACCTTTCAAACACCATTTGGTAGATATAAATATTTAAGATTACCATACGGCATAAATGCCTCATCAGAAATATTTCAAAGAGTCATGATGAATTTGTTTGGTGATATAGAAGGAGTTCTAATTTTTATTGACGATATTTTAGTGTATGGTCCAAACGAGTCAATTCACAATGAAAGATTACATAAAGTCATGCAAAGAGCTCGTCAAGTCAATTTAAAATTTAACAAGTCAAAGTGTAAATTTTCACTGTCAGAAGTATGTTTTTTAGGTTATGTCTTCAGTAAAGATGGTGCAAGGGCAGATCTTGAGAAGGTCAAAGCAATTGTCAACATGCCCACACCACAAAATGTCAAAGAGTTACAGAGAATACTAGGTATGATAAACTACCTAGGACCTTTTATAAGTAACCTGTCAGAAAAAACACAAATGTTAAGAAATCTTTTAAAAAAAGATGCAGTCTGGACTTGGGATGAAAATCATAGTCAATGTCTGAGGAAACTGAAGGATGAAATTACAAATTCACCAGTTTTAGCTCATTATAATCCCAAGATTCCATTAGTCTTGTCAGTCGATTCGTCAAAGTCAGCGTTAGGTGCAGTCATTTTACAAAAAAATAAGCCTATAGCATACAGTTCAAAGACTTTAACTCAAACCCAAGAAAGGTATGCTCAAATAGAGAAGGAGCTGCTAGCAATTCAATTTGGTTGTGAAAAATTTCACCAATATGTATATGGTAACAGAGTCACAGTTCACACTGATCATAAACCATTAGTCTATCTGTTTAAAAAACCATTACATGACGTCCCAGCTAGATTACAGCGTATGATGTTAACTTGTCAAAAATATGATTTAGAAGTTATACATGTCCCAGGTAAAGAAATGTTTATATCAGACACTTTGTCAAGAGCCGCCTTGAAAGATCACTATATACCTGAAAATGAATCAGAAATGTCTTGTCATGTCAATCTAATGTATGCTAACTTAGCAATTACAAAAGAATATAGTACACAATTGGCACAGGAAACCAGAAAGGATGAATCCTTGCAATTATTAAAAAAATATTATAATGAAGGATGGCCAAACAATAAAAACAATGTCAGTCCATTGGTAAAACCATTTTGGAATATTCAAGGGGAAATTCATGTAATTAAAGATTTAATTTTCAAAGGCTCAAAATTAATAGTACCACAGTCTATGTACAAAGGAATGTTAGAACAGATTCACAAAGGTCACCAGGGTATAAACAAATGTTTAAAACTAGCTAAAGAATCTCTGTATTGGCCAAATATGTCAAGTGATATTAAGAATTTAGTAGACCAATGTCTTATATGTGCTAAGTTTAAACAAAGCAATCAAAAGGAACCACTACAAAATTTTGAAATCTGTAAATACCCATGGCAACAAGTAGGTATTGATTTAATGCATTTTGATAGTTTAGTATATTTAATTGTCACAGACTATTACTCAAAATACATAGAAATAGCATTATTAAATAAAAATAGTACATCTCAAAATGTTATTACTCATTTAAAGTCAATTTTTGCACGCCATGGAATACCATTGTCACTAGTCTCAGATGGTGGACCTCCTTTTCAGTCAATCCAATTCAAAATTTTTTTGCAAGAATGGGACATAGAACATGTTGTTACTAGCCCATATCATGCACAGTCAAATGGACAAGCAGAGAGTTCAGTCAAAATTATAAAAAACATGCTAAGAAAATGCAAAGAAAATGGATCAGATCCATACATAGCATTGTTACAATATAGAAATACAGGTAAAAATAACTTTTCATCACCAGCACAGTTACTCATGTCTAGGAACTTAAGAGATAACATTCCAACATCATATAAGAAGTTAAAGCCAAAAGTGGTAACATTTAAAGATTACAAAGAGTCTGTCAAGAAAAATGATCAAAATAAGTCAAAATACTACAATAAGAATGCCAAGTCAATGTCTATGTTACATCATAATGATCATGTCTATTTTAAGAGAAACCCTAGTAGCAACTGGGAACAAGCTATTGTTAAGCAAAGATTGTCAAATAATAGATCATATGTTGTTGAGGATGTCAATGGAGTTAGGTATAGGAGGAATAGAATTCACTTAAGACATAAATATTCTCATAATTGTGCTAACCCTCCAATGCAATCCAACTCGTCACAAAGGGGAGAGGAAGGTGACAGACAGGAGTCTAGGCATCAAGGATCCTCATCTCAACAATCCTCAAATGTAACAACTAGGTCAGGTCGTATTGTAAAACCTACCAGAAGGTTAATTGAAGAAATTGATTAAGTTAAGTTATAAATAAAGTCATAAGTAAAGTTTAAGTATAACCATAAGTATAATTAAGCATGTTGTCTTGTATAAAATCAAATAGCATAGCACTTATATTAATTGTCAGTCAGGGGTCTAATTTGAACTCAACAAGGGGGATGTTGTAACATCACTATTTAGTTGTACTATTATGGTCTTCACTAGTCTATGTATTATCTGTGATCTCCCGGCGCTCTGCCTCACTTCTTCCTGTGATGTCTTACTGTGTGTACATTCCTGTGTCTCCTGTCAATAAACCAGTATCATACTTAATGGACATCTTTTATTAAGAATCCAACATAACACTTTATACGTATTTTATACGTTCTTTATAAGTATTGTTATTACCATAAATGCGACTGAAATTTGTCAAGTAAAATACATAAGAAAAAATGTTATTCATACAATTTGAAATGGGATACATACCATGTTTTCTATTTATTTGAAATTTCCGATATTTCACACACGCCATAATCACGGATAAATAGAAATTATTGCGGGTGGATGTTTAGCTTACTAAATATTATAATCTATCCAACATTACCAGTCCCCCCCCCCCTCGCCGAATATCTTTGCTTCCCCTCAGAATTCATTATCCTAATAAACTACATACTTAATTTAATAAATTGGGGACAATCTCAGTCCACTCAATTCAAGCTGTCAACTTGTCCAAAGTGATGGAGTGGACAAATAAATGAAAAACACTCATACATTGGATATAAGGGAGAGGACAGTCCTCGTCCCCACTTAAGCACATCAGGGAGTAAGTAGGTAGATATTTTTGATGAAGGATGAATATATTTTCATCGGACCAATATTTTTAATTGTAAAAATAATTAATAAATAATTAACTGAAATGTGGAGACAGATTGTATATGCACTTAAAATGCTGGTATAAAGTCGCATCCGCTTAAAAAAAAACTAAAAGGTATAAAATTACTTAACTTCCGGAAGTCGGTGGCAAAAAAGTCAACAAAACCAACAAAAGTCACCGAGTTTTTTTGGAAGTCGGTTTTGTTTTTTACAAAAAAGTTTTTTGTTTCAGCATTTTTAGTTATGGTTTAATGATAAAACACTTATTTTTTTATAGAGTAGGTATTCATTGTCCATTGTTACTAGAAGATTAGCAGATCATCCATTATAGACATAGAGAAAAAATATGTATTACAGACAATAACTCATAAACTACCTAAACAATATAAATACAATTTATATTGGACCACCTGGGAATTATAGCCTATTAAACAAAAAAAGAATTTTGTAAATCGGTCCAGGCGTCTTTGAGTAGTCGGAGAATATACATTAAAAAATCCAACGAATTGAGAAGCCTCTCCTTTTTTGAAGTCTGTCAAAAATAAGTCCGCCTTTGTTGCCTAAGGCATTAAGTCCGCCTTTGTACAGTTTTTACTTGTGCATAAAGTTTTAATAAATAATAAATAAATAAGGCGACCCCGAAATAGCTGAGAAAGTATAGCGTGAAAGAGGTAAGGAGACCAACCAGGCAAAAATAAACTATTATTAAAGATAAAATTGTGTAACAAATAGATATGATAATTAAACAGTGTTTTAATCCAGCCGGTACTTTCGTTAAAACTGTTAACGAGGTCTCAATCTTGAACCGTGGATCGCGGCCATCTTTTATAAAGGGTGCAGGGTTACCACGTTGTCAGTATAGCGATCTGATATACCACCTTATTCATATTATAGCAACTCTATTATTTAAAAAAAAAAACAGCTGAAGCCCCAGCACGAGTTTGCGGCGGTGGCGTAACAAAAAAGTAAAAAAAAATACAAATATCCTTTTGCATTAAAGTTATATTCTTTGCAATAAGCACACTCAACATTTTTACTTAGAATAGGTACATTATGAAATTTAAAAAATATATATAACATGTGAAGCGGGTTACTTTTTTTTATAATTTTATTAATTAACTCTTGTTTTTGCTTCTACTCTGGGCGCTCTTAATGAGCTCGTTTTTCTGCATCGTTTTCACATTTATTTATATTCTCAACATGAATGATTTATAAAAATATTATGATTTAAAAGAGTATTCATGAAGTTTTTTGCCCATTCTTCTCCATAGAGATCTCGACTTTGAAATGGGCAACTACATTACTTTCACAAGTTATTATGTCTTGTGACTGGGACTGTAGCAGCATCTTTTTTGTTTTTATGAGATTCAAAAGTACCTGTAATGGTCTTACGGAAATAAATGCTTTGAGTTTGAGTTTCAAATTGACATATTTCGTTACGTCAACGACGACAACTTGTTCTAGGGCCTCTGTGTTCTATAAAACTGCAATAGCTACACGGTCAATGTGTATGAAACAGCTGATTTCATACGGATGACAAAGCACAGCTACCTCAAATCATGTATTGTCATCCAAACAAAACATATGCAAAAATTTCAGCTCAATCGAAAACCGGAAAATGGTTAGATTTCTTTGGAGCTCATAAAAGCGAGCGGGGCTTAAAAACGGATAGTACTCAGCAATTTGCTCTGTCATAACCATTACAGACATAGCAACGACCTCTAAGTCCTGTGACGCAAAAATAGATTTCCAATACCATCTCATCTTCGCAAATCCAATAAATTATCAGCCATCTATCATTAAACATACAGATCTAGATATAGCGATGTCCTGGCAAGTCGTAAAAAATATAAATGAGTTTCTATCCTTCGAGACTTTTCGCGTTCCGACCAGAGATCATACAATTTAGTTTTTTTTTTCTCGATTGAAGCCATTTCCAATCATAAGTCGGGGATACAGTGTTAACGCTTATCCGGTGTTCAAGGTCGTCTGCTTCGCAAAAAGGACTGGATAAATCTTTCTTTTTGAATGTATTGATGTTCGGTAATAAGATTTAGGTATTTTATTAAGTTAGATTTGTCCTTTGGCTGACTTTTTTTGGAGAAAGATAAAGAATTTAAAGGAAATTGGGAAAGGTTTTTTGTAATGCGTCGACGGTACTATTAATTCGTTACTAGGTTTACTTGTGCTGGGGAAAGGCCGTCTCTCATACGGAGAAGGCCTGAGCATTGATCATCACGCTTGCTCAAGACGGGTTAGCGATTTCAGACATATTATAGTCTTGCCGGGGTTGCGGGTTGTTCGAAAGAGGTTTCGCGGCCCCGGAACATAAAGGGCAATAGAAGGAACATGGGTGGGTTTCGTCAGTACTCACAAAGGGCTCCAGAGACAGAAACCTCCTAACGATAAGAGCCGTGTCCGGGATTACCACTTTTTGTATCAAACCCTTGATCCAGCATCCTTATTTATGTTATACTAGCTTTCGCCCGCGGCTTCGCTCGCGTTAAATTCGAGGTAACACAGTTCCCCTTGCGCCTTATTGATTTGTAATAGCAACGCTAAGTTTTTCCCTTTCTCCCTCACATCCCAGTTTTTTAAAATAAAAATTAGCCTATGTCCGTCTCCTGGTTCCCAACTATCTCTGTACCAAAATTCATCACAATCGGTGTAGCCATTAAAGTGTGAAGAGGTAACAAATAAACAAACAAACTCACTTTCGCTTTTATAATATTAGTAAGGATATATAAATATATATATATATAATATATATATATAGTAAGGAAAGTAAGGACAGTAAGGATTTCTAACGCAATTCGCAAGTTCTAAAGCTCTTAAACCTTTATAAAGGACAATGCACAATTATTTTTAATTGGCATTTCTCTGTACATATAAAAGCTTTAAGAATCAAATGAAGGAAATATTCATTGTTGTGTTCAACGACTAGAAATGCAAGCTAATGGAAGAACTGTTATTATTAATTCACGATGATTCTTTTGTGACCAACCAGCTTGAAAAACTGCTTGTCTTACTGAGAGAAATGAAACAAAACGTTCTTGCTTACTCAAACGTAATGAGAAGACTTTTTGTTTTATGTTCAACTTTGAGTAAAGTGCAGCTTCTGATAGAAAAATATGCATCGCCTTAAAAATAACAAAGGAATGTTGAACAGAATATCTAAGAACTGCTGCTGAAATAATTGAGTTTGCTTTAAGAATAGAGAAATTACAACAAATCAATTCATGGACCACGTGAACAATTATACTTTGTAAAAGTCTAACATCAAAAGATGACCAAAAAGGAAGATATCACTTACTACATTAAAAAATATGGAAAAGGCTAAATAGAAAAAAAAACTTTGCCCCAGCCCCACACTAGGAATTTTTCCTGTACCATGGGTGCGTTTACAAGCACTTAAACTCACATACACTAACAGCCGGACCCGGAACTCAAAAAAACTCAAAACCATTTATTTCAATTAGACCATAACAGGCACTTTTGAATGTCAAGAAACAAAACTAATCTACAGTCCCGGTCACAAGGCATAATAACTTGTGAAAGTACTGTAGTTGCCCATTCCAAAGCGTTGATCTCTATGGAGAAGAATGGGCAAGAAACTCCATGGACACTCTTTTAAATTATAATTTTTTTACAAAATTGTATTTACATCATTCATGTTGAGATTATACAAATATGTGAGAACGATGTAGAAAGACGTGCACAGTAAGAGCGTCCAGAGCAAATAAAAAGCAAAATTTAATCCCAAATAAGTTAAAAATGAACCGTGGTAGCTAAAAAAATGACCAGTCCCAACTGACAGCGCCCGTTCACGAACATGACGTATGGATCAGCCCCATTCAGCTCGACCATTTTGAAGGGAGCTAAATGACCCGACACACCCGCCACCATCAGCGAGACATTTAAGTGAGCATGACACTATCAACCACCAGGGCTTCGTCAAGTCAATAATAATACATAGCACTCACATATGGGCTTAATAATTATACAATACTAGAGAATTGATTCTATACATTGCAAAGATAGTCTTTCAATCTTCTGCAGCTTCCACTATAGCTTCGGATACCAATCAATGAGTTTACCCCTATTCTTGTGGAGCAGGACCAGCATTGAGCCAAGCATTTTTATCATCAATATAATCCCCCAACTTATAATATGCTTGCCTAGATAGTGTGCGTTTAATACAAGATTTAAATTTCGTTTCATTCAGTTGAAGAATGTGGGGAGGTATTTTATTGTAGCATTTCAAACAGTACCCCATGAAAGATGAGTCTACTTTAGCTAACCTGAAACCTGGTTGAACTAATTGGTCCCTATTTCTAGTATTATAATTGTGTCTGTCACCTCTTTTACTAAAAATATGCAAGTTTTTCCTGACATACATGATGTTTTCATAAATATATTGACAAGGTACTGTCATGATGTTAATATCCTTAAGCTGTTCCCTTAGAGAATCTCGCCTACGTAGGTTATATATGGCTCTGATGGCTCTTTTCTGCAGAATAAATATAGACTCGATGTCTGCACCCCGTCCCCAAAGTAAAATACCGTATGACATGATACTATGAAAATAACTAAAGTAGACTAGCCTCGCGGTATCTACATCAGTAAACTGACGGATTTTTCTAACAGAATATGCTGCTGAACTAAGGCGTCCTGCAAGAGATGTTATATGCGGACCCCATTGTAGCTTTGAATCGAGTGTTATTCCCAAGAAAACAGTTTTTTCGACGAATTCTAGTTTCTCTTGATTCAATACTATGTCACACTCACTGTTTTTGACATTTGGTAGAGCAAATCTTATACACTTCGTTTTTTTCCCATTTAATACTAAATTATTAGCGGTAAACCAATTATGTACCTGCATTAGGGCATTATTTACGTCGTCAAGATTTGTGGCACGTCTGTTTATCTTAAATATTAAAGAGGTATCGTCAGCAAACAACACCATTTGTGGTTGGTTTTTAAATAAATGGGGTAGATCATTAATATATACTAAAAAGAGGAAGGGACCTAATATCGATCCTTGTGGTACTTCCATCTTTACATTTAAACCCATTGAATTGACACCATTTATTTGTACTTGCTGCTGTCTATCATTTAAATACGATTTTACTAAACTAAGCGCAAGTTTCCCTAGGCCGTAATGTTCAAGTTTTAAGAGAAGGGTTTCGTGGTTCACGCAATCAAATGCTTTTGAGAGGTCACAAAAGATCCCTATGGCATCCTGTGCTTCCTCCCAAGCAGTAAATATGTGTTTTAATAGGGTGACACCGGCGTCAGTCGTTCAACGTCCTTTGGTGAAACCATACTGTTTCTCATGTAAGATTTTATTGGTGTTAAAATGGTTGAGCATTTGGTTAAGCATTACCTTTTCAAACACCTTGCTGAAAACCGGCAAAACGGATACGGGTCTATAATTATTGGTGTCTTTACTGTCCCCAGATTTGAAAAGTGGTATTACCTTGCTGTATTTCATAAGGTCCGGGAAGACTCCTTGGTCCACACACAAATTAAATATAAAGGCTAAGTACGGTGCTACAGTCTCAATGATAGCTTGACAGACTTTAATAGACAATCCCCAAAGGTCTTCGGTTAATTTGATTTTTATTTGTTTAAAAGCTTTTATGACTGCAGTGGGGTTAATATGATTAAATTGAAACTCAACCGAGCATGGTAAAACGTTTGCTCTTAATAAGTCAACAGAAAGCAAGGGTGACGAATTTAACGTTTCAGTAGTTTTAATTGGGATACTAGTAAAGAAATCCACAAATTCTTGAGCAACTTCGTTTTTAGTGGTTAGAAGACCACGTGAAGACTCTAGTGTAATATCATTATTATATTTTTTATTTCTATTAGTTTCACTATTGATTATTTTCCAAACCGTCTTAATTTTATTATCGGCGGATTTAATCTTGTTGCTTATGAATAAGGCTTTAGCTACCTGGCAGGTGTTTTTAAAAATTTTTGAGTAAGTAGCAACATAGCGATTGAATGTTTCCGAGTTGATGTAAGGCTTAAGGCCGTAAAGCTCAAACAATCGTTCCCTACTTTTTCTTATACCCTTAGTTGCCCAATCACTGAACATAAACTTTGGGCTAATAGATTTAGTTTGTATTTTTAGCGTATCATTGAACTCTGTGTAGACAACCGAAAAGAATTCCTCATAAAAATGATTTACATTATTAATATCATATCCCGGAATGCCTAGATTACGTATTAAATTATTATTAAATTTATTTATATTACTGGGTGTTATTTGTCTAGACTGTATCTGAATTTTTTGTGATGATGTGTATGACTCGAATACGACGGTTTGGCCGCTGTGATCAGAGGGAAGATAATTTACAATGGATTTATCTAAGTAGTCGCAGCAACAGAAAACATTATCAATACATGTAGCGGTATTTGTAGTAATTCGGGTTGGCTCCGAAAACACATTTAACAAGTTAAATGATTTAAAAAGATTTAAGAATCTACTGCAATTTGAATTTTCGTCCAAAATATTGATGTTAAAGTCACCACAAATGACTAGCGATTTATTACCCGTTGCAAGTTTTGCCAAAGCATCTTCCATTACTGACTCGAATATAGAGTAGTTTTGATAATTTGGGGGCCTGTAAACGCACACTATGACATGCTTATCTAGCTCAACACAAGACAGTTCAATATTATGTTCAACCGATAGATCAACTATATCAATACGACTTCTAAATTTAATACTATTTTTGACTAAGATTAGTGAACCCCCACGCATCTTAGATTTACGGTTAAAGCAACTGCCTACACTGTAATTTTCATAGTTAATTAACATTTCATGATCTTTTAACCAATGTTCGGTGAAACAAACAATATCAAACTTGGTATTTTCTAAAAACAATTCAATCTCTAGTTGTTTTGAAGAGAAACCTTGAATATTTTGATGAAATAATTTCAAGGAATTCTGCTTAGCCCCTTTTTTAATTTAACTGTTTGATAGCAAGAAGGTACCTTGGTGTTAGTGAGTGTAACACTTATGTTATTTATATCTTCTGTTGTCTTACTAGCTAGTTTAAATGAGCCGGAGTGAGCGACAATACTCCCCCGCCTTCCTTGTAAAAAGGTATATTAGTAGTAGTACTAATAGTCGCAGTATTAATAATAGAATAAAACATAGACATAATATTTATGTCCGAGTGAATATTATAAGCTAATAGCCTAGCTATTTTGTGTCTACAACTAGTAGGTAGAAACACACTACCCCGTGTCGACCTAAGTTTATCAACAACAGTGTTGATATCAAGATATACAAGTTTGTCACAATAGTGACCTACCAAGAAATGTACATGCTTATTCAGCATGTGAATATAATTGTATAGTTTGTTTGACTTTTTATATAAGTATGGAAAAGCACACAATATTATTTTACGGCAATTTAACTTTAACAACTCAGTTACACTGTCTGTGATGTCTTCTTTTGTGATTGTAGAACAATTTCCTATAAATATAGTTAAATCAGTACTTTTACTATAAACATTTCCAGTTACTGATGCCATTATCTGCTTATAAGTTAACCCTGGCATACAATTATTTTGACTGGGAAAGCTCAGGTTATTACTTAGTAATTTACCTACACCCCTTCCAATACTATCTGAGAACATTACTGAATGAGAACATTCACAACTATCACATATCTCAGTCTGTACCACTTGTAAGTTATTTTGTGGAATATTAGCTGTATCTTCGTTGATTATACAGTCCTGAGGCAAATTCTCAGCCTGGGACGGGTCCTCCATTACCTCAGGCTGGATAGTGTCATGGTTGGAAACTGTCTGGCAACTACATTGACACATCACCAACTCATTTGCTGCAAGAATATGTTCCCTTATTTGGTTCTGAGAACTCAAATATTTACTAGAAAGGGAACTAAGTGAGTCCTGAAGTGCCACTATTTCAGATTGCAAATGCTCAGTATCAATATTAACTTTTTTACTAAATCAACACGCTCTTTTCTTAGTGGAATATTTTTAGAAAAGTGTTTATATTGTTTCCTAAATTGATAACATTTTTTTATTAATCTATTTAGTTTAGCATATTTTTTTATTGCTTACTGTATAATTATGTTTCAATAAGGAATCTTCAGTCAAATCAATAGTTATTAAGGAAGGGGAGTTACAATTACTGTTTAACAATTCTGTATATAAGCGGTTAGTTTCTATAACCTGAGTACTTTCTTTTAGTCTCTGTAACTTTAAGATGCGACTATTGGAATGAATCAATTCATCTTCTAGGTCCCTAATTTTACATAAAGCCTCCTCATACAAATTGCTGCAATTGCTGAAACCATCCGTGACCACCTTCAGCTGATCCCGTTCATCAACAACGTCCAAGTATTGCTGATGAAGGTCTACTAACTGCCTTTTCAAGGAAGAGTTTTTGTTGTTAAGTTTGACGACTTCCACCTCACTTTCTTCTCTCTCCTGTAACAGCTGTTGGACTTGGAGCTTTGATTCTTTTAGTTCTTGGAGGGCCGTTCTTAACTTATGATCCATCTCCTGAGCAGTAGCCTTACGGGTCATCACAGGCATGGTTTCAGGATTACTTACTGAAAGATAGAAATAAAGAAACGGTGAGAACTAGCAGAAAGACAAATACAGAAAAGTTAGCGGTGAAAGGAAAAAATAAATCAAAACAAAGGGCAAAGTATTCAGTTATAAAATTAAACGAGGTAGGATGTTAAATTAAGTTTAAAAGATAATCTTTATATTAAGTTAATCTAATAGAATATTGAATTTTACTGGATTTTTTATCAACCTATTTATACTTTTTCATAAGTGGGTAGGCTGCTTAGATGTATAACAAAAAAAAAAGTGAATGTAGTTCATTCAAATATTACTTTTAGACAAAATTATCATTAATGTTAATACTAAGCTTGAATATAAGAATAACAGAGTTATGGAAAGACTATCACAATGTTGTTGTGTTTATAAATTTCAATCTTAGGTTGTCAACAAAGCGATTTAGAACCATTATAGGGTAATAAATCAGCACAAAATTAAAACTGGAATTGGCATAGATGTGCTATATAATTAATGTGACGAGTGTGTGCTATTATTTAATAAAAGTTAACAATACTTCCCCTGAATTGTCCGCTTAAATAAGTGCAGGTAAAACGTCAGCTGATGTTTGTAGGTTACCGGTAACAATGTATTACCGAAAAACGTTATGGATTATCGGGAAAACAATAATCCTGGGTATTTACACATTTACAATCCGATTGCACAAATAATTTCACTATTTTATAACTTATTTACTAATTAAAATTAATTTTAAAATACGGAACCAAAATTTTACATGTCACTCGGGCAGTGTTGCCACTCTTTTTGAACAACTCTCTGTAGGCCATACAAATATTTGTTCCGTGCGGGAATCAAATCCACGACGAGCAGCGCGGCAGTCAATCGCACAGCCACTGCGCCAACCGTGTTGTCAATAATAAAAGTAGATATTTTTAGTACTGTACCCTTTTTTCAACTTGCGTATGTTGGGGTCAGCTTTCACTGGATGCAGCTGAATACCAGTATTTTACATGGGTTGACTGCCTCTCTGACCTCCACAACCCAGTCAACACTGAGCTATACTATATGCCTTGACCTTAATCCTACTAATATCATAAGCGAATATTTGTGAGGATGGATGGATGTATGGATGTTTGTTACTGTTTTACGTCAAAACGGCTGAACCGATCTTAAAGATGTTTGACACAGAGGTAGATTATAGTCTGGAATAACACATTAGATACTTGTTTTTTCGATATCACCTGGGCGAAGCCGCGGGCGCCAGCTAGTTGTTAAGAAAAAATACAGACAGTTCGAAATAAAACGTATTTAAGTTTTATATTTCTTTGCTTGTTTGAGACAAGACGCAAAAATATCTTTGAAGTAAAAATATTTATCGTTTAATTTATGCGACTTTTTGATAAATGAAAATAAATGCTAAGTTATTTATAAGTCGTGGTGTAGCTGAAATAATGAGGTGAATATCTTATGAGAAACTCAATGTTTTTGATAAATGGAGAAATAATGAAAGTTTGTATTCTTGAGTTCGCACTGTTACATTATTCAAAACAATTTTTTTGATTTATAGTTTTGTTTAAGTTTTAATAACAAACAATGCTTTATCCGATCTTAAGACATTGTCGCAGGGCTAACCGAAACCAAAATAATAACTAAACAAAATAAGAAATTTAAAACTGTACACGGACTATCGAGATAAATTGCATACATAATTTCACGCACACTTAAGCACAATCATGCACACTCACGCTCACTCACGCACACTCAAAACCACACTCACACACATCACACAAGTGCGCTTCTTTTTTCATTCATCTCTGATTTTGTTCGTTTGGTTATCAATTGCATAAATTGCATCATGTTAAGAGGAAGCGCGGTGCCATGAAATACCCCAAATATTTGTTAAATAATCATGACTTTAATTTAAATCAAAATATTAATTTAATTTATTTTTTTATTGTTTGACCTTCATATCAAAACGTAACACCTCGGACAGGCTCAGGGGTATTTTATTTTGAGGATAATTTGTTCGGTTTGTGTTTACATGGACATTAGGGCTTGCAATCCCGCAAGCTTTTTTTCTATGGAATTTTTGCGGGAAAATGCACTTTGCAAGCGGGATAGCGAAAATGCGGGACGTGGAATGCAAGATTGTAAACTCTAACATAACTGATAAAAAAATAGTTAAATACATATCGAATTGAGAACCTCTTCTTTTTTTGTTTCGTCAGGTAATAAAATTTGGATGAACAAACCTTCAGGGGTTACAGTCATTTTTTTGGGATGGCAAGTCTTCAAATAACTACCCCCGAAGCGGAAGGGCAGTGTCAGACTTTTACTAACTAAAACCCATCCATGTTCCTTCTTTTGCCTTTTGTGTTTTGGGGCCACGGTATCTCTTTCGAATAATTCGCAACCGGGGCAGGGTTCCAAGCCTGATATCCTTACTTTTAATATTATAAAAGCGAAAGTGAGTTTGTTTGTTTGTTACTTCTTCACGCCTATATGGCTAAACCGATTTTGAAGAATTTTGGTACAGAGATAGTTGGGACCCTGGAGATGGACATAAGCATTTAAAAAAAAAAGATTGAAATATGAGGGAGAAAGAAGGAAGAAAATAGGAAAACTTAGCATTGATATTACAATAAATAAGGCGCAAGGGCAAAACTACAGGTAGCAGGTACCTGCAAATCAGGAAAGGAGGACTGTGATACCCCAAATTTAACACGAATGAAGCCGCGGGCAAAAGCTATAGTTTTATATCATTTAAATAAATATTTTTACAGGAAAATCAACTTAAAAGAGAATCGCCAACTTCATAAAAATAAACTTCCCGATCATTCTTAGAGTTATGGCTACCACAAGATCAACTCAGAATTAACGAGAGTCATAAAGAACAAAAACGAGTATTAAAAAATTCTATGAAAACAATCATTGACCGTTTCGTAAAGCTGAGATAAAAAATGTAACAAAATATACCGTAAACTTGACTTTAGTCTACGGTTTTATCTTGACGTTTTATGGCCAAAAGAAATGAGATTACAGAGAATATTATAAAAATTATACTTATTTATTTACGTAAAGGTGTTGGATTAAGATTTTTTTGAGGTAGGATTAAAAAGCCTTAGGTTGATGGTTTAATTGTGTTTTATGAAGGCATTTGGGCGCTACAATGTCACAAAAAGAACTACAAAGTCGTTAAAAAAGGACTATGAGCGAATACGTATGCATGGTTTTGAAAAATATTGGCAACCGTCGAAATGGTGTTTTTTTTTATTCAGACCGACAAATAATAAAAAACTAACTTTATACAATAACTAACTTGTTTTTATCTAGATACTAGCTTCTGCCCGCGACTATGTCCGCATGGCATAGTTACTTTGAGCTAACGCTAACTTTTACCCGCGTGATGATCGAAAAAAAACAATATATTTCTCTCCCCTTTTCTCACTTTTTTAATTTCCGTTTCCAGGTTCTCAACTATCTCTGTACCAAAATTCATCAAAATCGGTTTGGCCATTTAGGCGTGAAGAAGTAACAAACAAACAAACTCACTTTCGCTTTTATAATAATAGTAAGGATTTTAGGTCTAAATTTAAAAAAATATACACCAATTCGCTCTAAACTGCTTGCCCTTTGTTTTGTGGGATTTAACGAAATCAGATACAAAAATAGCAATTTCTGAACAAAAAACGTCATAAAAATCAACAAAACGCAATTTTCGTCACGAAATAACTTCAGAAATATACATTCCTATTTATTTTTCTTTGTAATATCCTAACATATCGATATTTTTTCTTTCGGATCACAATGATATTTATTGACACGATCTCACGTGCTGTCAATAAGATAAAAATCTATTCTATCTCCTTTGAGATTCGTTGGATATTACTATATTGAAGTTTACAAAGCTAGACATTTTGGTCGAAATTGATTTTGGAATTATTGTTTTGTGTAGCATTAAGGTGTAGCATCTGTATGATACGACTGCTTTTAGAACTATGATCAAAAAACAATAAACAATCCTCAGCCTTACTAATATTGTAGCGAAAGTGAGTTTGTTTGTTACGTCTTTACGCCTAAATGGCTCAACCGATTTTGATGAATTTTGGTACAGAAATAGTTGAGACTCTGGAAACGGTTTACTCCCAACGGCCACCACTAAAATAGGCACCAGTGGTGGCCGTTAGATCAGTGCATTATTTTTTGTCCCAACGGCCACCAGCAGCGGACGTTGGAACATTCCAAATAATATTTATTTTCAGTGTTTTGTCAATGTTATCTAACTATAGCAAATGTACCTATAATTTAGATCAGTGGATCCAACGGCCACCACTGGGAAATGAGGGAGAAAGAGGGAAGAAAAGGAAAAACTTAGCTTTGCCATTGCAATAAATAAAGCGCAAGGGCTAAAACTACAGGTACATGCAAATCAGGAAAAGGGAGCTAAAAAAAAGGGAGCCCTAATTTAACGCGAGCGAAGCCGCCAGCAAAGGCTAGTATTAAATATTTCTTTGCTCTTCATGTTTATTATTTTGTATGCATATTATATAATTATACAAGTATTTGTTTTTATAAATGTAGCTATTTGTTTTGTAAAATGAAACACCACAGAATACCTACAGTACTGTCTCCTTTAAATCCATCCAAAGGTTGTCTTGAAAAGATCGGTTTTAGTAAAGAATATTCTATCAATCTCTCTATTTAGCGCATTTGTAACGTTTAACATATGTTGTGGAAAATGCCGTAGGTAGTTAGTAAAAGATTTCATGTATAATTGATAAATGTTTATTTTCCCAAAATAAAATCTATCTATAAAAGAAAAATAATTAAAAGGAGGACCATGTTTGAACTTTATCCTAAAAGCTTAGTCCGAAAAAAGCGGTAGGTGCTTGAATTAGGTTTCGATAAAAATTCAGGTGGTCCCTCATTAGTATATCCTACATTGAATAGAGTCCGAAAGTAGGTCGGCCGTTATTTTATTTTTACTTTTTTCTACGTTGTACGTTTAGAATTTCTTTTGATCTCTAACAAAAAACATTCTATTTGGCATTCTGCTATTATCCTTTCTATAAGAAAACGAAAGGCCGCATTATTGCTGCTCATCATGCTTGTTGCAAAGCATCGCAAGCCTTTGTAGTTTAAAAAAAAAACACAATTTATTATAGACAATAAATTCACTGGTAAAACTAAGTAGCTTACTTGCAATTAACACAAAAGCATTAAAAATACTTAAATAATTATGTAAGCAATGGATATTAAGACAATGAAACAATGCTATCGGGGGGTTTGATTAACTGCTACGCTTCGTAGCACGTAGCAGGCGTAGCAGTAATAAAACCTACGTTGTAGCAAGCGCGTAGCCTTTTACGTAGTAGGGAGAGTGAAAAAAGTTTTGTCAACCTGAAGTAGCTTGTGACAAGGGAAGATTATTAAGTTTTTAATTTTTATTCGAGTGACTTATATGAGTTGATTGTAAGACTATCTTTGCAATGTACAGAATCAATTTTCTAGTATTGTAAGAGCAGTATGTTTAATCACTTTATCGAAAACTGCTTCACCAATTTCGGGTTTGAAAAATCGATCGTTCTAGGTTTCACATCAGCAGACCTCGGACGGCCATGTTTTGTTTCATTAAAACATAATTATTCCAAACCACGTCACTTATGTTTAAGAAATAAACGACTGTGTGTTAAAGGTAATTATGACTAGGAGAATGACAATTACCTTATTTGTTGGTATTGATTCTAGAATGTGAGCTGTGCTGTGCTGAAAAACTTTCTAACAAAAAGTATCTTATGTGTTATTCCAGACCATAATCTACCTCTGTGCCAAATTTCATCAAGATCCGTTCAGCCGTTTTGATGTGAAAGAGTAACAAACATCCATACATCCATCCATCCTGACAAACATTCGCATTTATAATGTTAGTAAGATACATTTATATCTAACAATTTGACTATGAAACAAGGTTACTGGTACAATAAAAATCTTATTAACTACTAGCAGTGATCAGCGGTTTTACAGGCAGGTCCCTTACCCCTGAAGGGGTAAGAAAAATAGATTACGACCAATTCTCAGAGCTACCGAATTCACATCAAAAACATTTTATAAAAATCCGGCCGTTTCAACGAGCTATGGCAACTTAAACTGTGGCGCGATAGTTTTATATAAGTGAAGCAGATTAAATTTATTAATGGTTTTTAAGCTATTGCATAGCTTCTATTGTGGGCCTTGAGCGTGGAGACCGAATCGAGAAATTCTGTAACGAAAAAAAAATACGTTTGGCACTCGGGGACTGCCGCGGTAAAGCTATTGCATAGCATTTTTTATCAACTTATGCAATAAATAAAAACAATCTAAATAAAATATTTAAAAACTTCCAATGAAAAGAAGTCGCAAAAAGAAACATTTCTTTATCAACTTAGACAATAAATAAAAAACTAAATATTATATTTAAAAAGTACTTCCAATGAAAAGAAGTCGCAAAAAGAAAAACAAGACCTTGGGTTTGATCCAGCGTAATGTCGATTGACTATCCGGTTCTCTACCCTAGACAATGCATGGCCTTCAAGCCACACCTCCGTGCCCGTCGGAGTGGGGAGCGTCAGGTTTTTTTTCGTTACGGAATTTCTGGATTCGGTCCCCGCGCTCAAGGCCCGCGATAAAAGCTATGCAAAAGCTTAAAAAAACTTTCTTTTTGCCACTTATTTTTGATTGTATTGACTTTTAAAATATTATATTTAGATATATTATTTTATTTATTGCATAAGTTGATAAAAAATGCTATGCAAGAGCTTTACCGCGGCAGTCCCCGAGTGCCACACGTATTTCTTTTTACTACTTACTTACAGAATAATCAAATACCAAATACGGGTTGTGCGAAAGAGAGACTACGGCTGGCATGGTTGGGTTAGTCAGTAAAAGTCTGACACTCTCCACTGCTCCGCCAAAAGCGGGGGCAGTTATTTAATGCTATCCCATCCCTACAAAAAGTACCGCCTATATCGAAACTTAACGGCATTAACTACATAAATAAAATAATTCTCAAAATAATCCCAACACGAACGTTTTACACAACGGCTGTGTCACTCAAACTGATAACAGTCCCGGGAGCGACTTGTCAAGGGCGTTCGTCTCGCTAAGAAGACAAATTAGCCCCAAGCGGCCGGAAGCGGCCCTAAAGACGTCACCTAATTATTTTGATAGACCGTCTAACGTCCACTCAAGTACTGACTAACGACCGTCATTCTGGGTAATATTTTGGTATTATTTTTAACACGCTTAATATTCGTTTCACTTGTAACTATGTATGTAAGAAAATCCTAGAATCTTAATTTGACCCGCTTCCCGGTCTTTTTTTTGGGGTGGAAAATCATCAATTAACTTCCCCCGCTCTGGACGGAGTTGGGGGGAGTGTCAGACTTGTACTGACTAAAACCCACCCATGTTCCTTCTATTGCCCTATACGTTCCGTGGCCGCGGTATCTCTTTCGAACAACCCGCAACAATACCGATTAAAGGCTGGACAGGGGGTTTTCTCTCTAAGTCCGTCAACGAAGATACAAGCCAGTTCGAAATGAACCTATTCCGATAACATTTTAAAAATACACAGGGAGTAAGAAAAACTGTTCTATCAGGTTGTCATTATTTTTTATTATAAAAAATAAAGCTGCGAGTTGGTTTGAATGAGATAATACCGCAGAACATAAAGGGCAAAAAATGAACATGTGTGGGGGTTGTAGTCAGTAAAAATCTGACACTCCCCCCCCGATGGTTACCCATCCGCAAAAAAAAAGCGGGCACCGCCGCGTTACGGGCATGACCTATATACAACTATTTCTGTAGGTTCAGATGGAGAGGAACTTGATGATAACTAAAACCACCGAATGTTGTAATTGTGGTGAACTTCGATCAGATCGCGATGCGAATATTAAATTAACTCAATATTGATTAATGGATTATTTCGTCGGGATTAATGGAAAATTAATTTGGATTATATCTTTGTTCTTAGCTAGTACTCCACTGTATATCATTTTGAAATTATAAATAGACATGAATATAATAAACGAAGCCCATGTGACTAAAAGAGTGATGAATCTGAATGTTGATGGACGGAGAGCGAGAGGAAGGCCAAAGGAAAGATGAATGGATTGTGTAAGGAATGATATGAAGAAGAAAGGAGTAAATGATGCCGTGACGTTTGATACGGAAGAATGGAGGAGAAAAACGTGTTGCGCCGACCTGAATAGAATGGGACAAGGGCAGGAAATAGATGATAAATATAAAACAGTAATTAAGTTTTACTACTTACTGCACACAATCAGTCGTTTGGCTTTGTATGGACATGACATAAGGAGGGACGAAGCACATGTGACTAAAAGAGTTATCTAAATGTTGACGGATGGAGACGATGAGGAAGGCCAAAAAAAAGATGGATGGATTGTGTAAGGAACAACATAACGGAGAAAGGAGTAAATGATGCCGTGACATCTGAGAGAGGAGAACGGACGAAGAAAACGTGTTGCGCCGACCCCAAATAAAATGGTACAAGGGAAGGAAAATGATGACTTACTGCACACAACGTTTTGCCAAATCTGTGAAATACACTGCTCCTGACGGGTTACCATGACATCTTATAGCAGTTCTTATTCCACTGAGGGAAAGAGATGGTGCTAGACACCCTGTATAGCTCTGTCTCTTTCCCTCAGTGGAATAAGTTCTGCTTTAAAACGTCGTGGTAGGGTAGCTGATCATAAAATTAGATACCATCGGCAAAAACTTCGAACTTCCGCACGGACTACCTCCGTCTTTAACCCCCTTTTTTTTTTTTTTTTCGGGTGGGAAATCATCCAATGACTTCCCCCGCTCTGGGTGGAGCGGGGGGGCATGTCAGACTTGTACTGACTAAAACCCACCCATGTTCCTTCTATTGCCCTTTACGTTCCGGGGCCGCGGTATCTCTTTCGAACAACCCGCAACCCCGGCAGGCCTCTGCCTCTGCCCTGGCAAGCCCCTTGCTTTGCTGACTCTCTTTGAGGCGCGCGTGAAACACGAACGCGCCGTCGACACGGCCTGTCGTCAATCGACGGACGGACGGTGAGCTATCCATTGCTCACCGTCCACAGGCCCGCATCTACGGTGGCCGGAAGTCGTCTCGCGGCGCCCGGCGCCCTGGGCGTCTCCCGCGGCGGCTGGGTTGGGCAGATGTTCTCTCCCTCAAACGCCCGGCCACCTCCTTTGCTAGCATTACTGCTGTTGCTGCTGTGAAATACACTGCTCCTGAAGGGTTACCATGACATCTTATAGCAGTTCTTATTCCACTGAGGGAAAGAGATGGTGCTAGACACCCTGTATAGCTCTGTCTCTTTCCCTCAGTGGAATAAGTTCTGCTTTAAGACGTCGTGGTAGGGTAGCTGATCATAAAATTAGATACCATCGGCAAAAACTTCGAACTTCCGCACGGACTACCTCCGTCTTTAACCCCCTTAGAAGATGATGACTGTGCATAAAATACATGTTTTTAGATGATATAGGCCAACTAACTCTCAAAAAAATATTTGCCCATTTGTATTGTATTATATAATGGGGTGGTATCTGCAACTCTTCGCCAAGGCACGTATTTGCGTATGGGTTGAAATCAAAATCAAAATATTTTATTTTACAAAATAAAAAAAGAAAAGGACGCACTTATGAAGAAAAACCCCCATGGTTACTTTTTTAAAATCATATGGTTTTACAATGTTATTGTTACAACGTTAGTACTTAAGTTTGAGAAAAAAACGTAGCCCCGAATATTATACGATCTACCCCAGCACTTCAACAAAGGCCATCACCACATGGTGTTACTGACAACTTCGCGGAGACTATTTGGGTTACCGAAGTACCTTAAAGCGGCCTTTGATTGTAGGAAGATGATTTTTTGCTCAAACTTTCATCATTTTTCTGGCCTTGAGCATAGCAAGGGGAAATGTCAGGGTTTTCCATATTATTTCTTCTCCCCTTTTTGTACCGGGGCCGCGGTAGCTCTTTAGAACAATCTGGAACTCGGCTGACAGTGGCCCTGTTTGGCCCCTTTGCTTTACATTCTCCAGCCTTTAGTCTAATTTATTTAGGCTTCGTGCAGCAATTCACCGCATTACACACCTCATTTCTTCCCATATTATTCACCCAAAACTATCTTTCATTAAATTCCGCATTGCGCAAATGATAAATAAATAGTTTGGTAACATTCCCTGCCCTTTTTACTTTCGACTTCCGAATGGAAGTTGCCCCATCTTCCGTTTTATCAACAAAAAGTATTCTCGTAAAAGTTTTCGTATGCATATCTAAGTAAATATCAGAGCGTTTTCCGAATAAGAACCAGCTATTTGTGTAAACACGATGATGTTTTGATAAATTTGATTGTTGTTTTCATGAATCAACTTGTATCAGATGGCATTGTTCCCAAGTTCGCTGAAGGTTGTGTAAATCGAAATACACTCTTATCTGAAAGTGGCTCTGGTGACTAACAAATTGTGTAGTGATTGGGGAATGTGATGTGGAGCCATGAAAATGTCGTTAGGAAAGTTTTGAGAATGAATGTGGTAAGAATAAGTGTGTATGTGTGTGTGTGTTTATGTATCTTGGGAACAAGTGGAGGTATTAACCATCCACTCAAATCCGTTGATTTTTCACAGCTTCAAGAGACAAATCAACCCGGCAACGGCCGTATCGTTTGACTGCGTTGGAAGTCTACGCTTATATATGTCGCAAGTTTTTACGGAAACCTCGGTGTGCGAATCCGTCTCGCACTTGCCCGGTTTTTTAAATGAAGTGAGCCATTTAGTAATATTGTTGATTTATCTGTTCGAGATAATGCTGAATTTGTTTGTCACTAAAAACCTTAACTAATGACTCCTACAACTTCAGTTTACGACATTGTTTACGATCGCTATAAAACGGTAAGACATCACGTCAAAACAACATCTAGGACTAGATACTAAAAGTCAAAAAATAAAATCATAAAATAAACCTAGACGAAAATATCTCGACTTATTTTTTAAACAAGACTAACAAGCTTCCTCGAGAAAAACTGTCAGAAGTGAAAGTTGAAAGTTTTATAAACTTTGACATAGGTAATGAACTGTTTGATATACGCAAACAAATAATAATAAAAACTATTAAACTATCGACATGTAGGATGTGGACTCCGGGATCATTGTGTCGATAGTCGTACCTGTATACCCTTGTTTTTGGGGTGGGAAATCATAAAATAACTTCCCCCGCTCTGGGCGGAGCGGGGTGAGTGTAAGACTTGTACTGACTAAAACCCACCCATGTTCCTTCTATTGTCCTTTACGTTCCGGGGCCGCGGTATCTCTTTCGAACAACCCGCAACCCCGGCAGGGTATCTGTATACCTTAGAAGGCCCTTATACTCGCCTTATACAGAAAACAGTACGCTTGGACACGATTCGTATTGTTAGAAGATTCCTTACCCTGGAGCCCTTTCCACCAGTAGCTTGGACCCTGTGCGCCATATCGGCAAATATTTTTTTGTATTTTTAAAGGTTTTTGAAACGGAGTTCCTTATTGCGCGTTGCGAAAGGGGGCTAGACGAAAAAAATAAGACCAAAAGTTGTAGCGACACTTTTTTCTATAGTTGTAAGCCGTGCGGCGTGCGCGTGTTTCTCTGTCTGTCTGTCTCTCTCTCTCTCTCTCTCATGGAAACGAAGCCAGTTATTTTCGTTTCGTCTTTCTATTTCGCATTCAACAGTGTGGTGTCACGATGATTATTTTTGTTGAGTGTTTACAGGTTTTTTGTACACAATAAATAATAACTTCGTTCCATCCGTTTTTTTTTACTTTTTAGTTGTCATCACATCATACCAAAAAAAAACTTGAGAGGTGTCAAGGGATTGACACCTCTCAAGTTTTTTTTTCTTTTATGTGTACTTTAATAAGACGTATGTTAAAATGGACGGAATAAAACGTTTAGTACGTTTATTCTACAAAAAAATTCAAGTGTGTAGTACTCGTCGTTTCAACTGTGCGTTCCACCGGACCCGCAGCCCCGGACACAAAACTCCTATGGATTATGTAAGCAAGATAATGTAGAAGTTTGTTCTAGCAGGGTGTCGGGGGCCCAACGCAAAGCTGTTCTCTATCATTGAAAGTATCAATATGTATTATGTTTTTAATGATAAAGGTGCTGTCAAACGACGTTTCCTCTTCTGAAATTTCTTAAAGTGGCACAATTATATTATAGTTTGACAGCATTTATATTGGTTTAGTCCATCAATTTAGAGAAACTGACTATCTCGCTTAAAGTACGGCCAACGAGAAGCGATACCAAATGTAAACAAAACCCATGCTAAAACCCCATCTAAAATGGCCGCCCGAATGTTGGCGAACCCGTCTTAATGTTGTCATGTTTTTGCCGGGAGAACGAGACATTACGACAAAGGCACAAGATAGAAAGAGATAAATATTACATTGTCAACGCCACAGTTGTTCTTTAGGTTAATGACCTTTCGTATCGCTTCTCGTTGGCCGTACTTTAGTTATTATAGTTTAGTAACTCAATTTCCCTTTGAAATTTTATGACAATCTCACTATTAGTCTAGTCAACAAGTGCTTTTTTAGTCAAAACTTTTTAAAAGGCTCGGAAAAATATGGTTGAGGGCTTATTCGATTCGGGATCGAATCTAGAAAGTTTTTGAAAAAATTCAAGACCCGCTCGAAAAAATTGCAAAAGTTATTAACAAATTAGTAAACAAAAACAAAGGGGTTTAGTTTTTTTGGTATATCTCGAAAACTGTTTGATATATTTTGATTTTGAAAAAAGATTCAAAAAGAGGAGAAAATTTCCTAACAAAAACTCCCAACTCGCGAAATTGTAGGACCAATATTAAAAAAATTACAGGGAGCTGAAAGTACGCCTGAAAACGGGTACTCGGGTTTCCGCAAGCCACGCCCCCTTCGAGCGCTTTAATGAAAAATATTATTTAAACATATTAAATGTTGATATTAAAATTTGAAAAAATTCAGACATGTACAGGACAAATTAAAGAATGAAATGCCGTAGAAAAAATATTTTTATCGCGATTTTATAAAATGTTATCCATAAATTAATTAACAATTTCTTCCGACTGGGCTATAAACATTGCAAGTTGCATAATTGTTAAACCAGAAATCTCAATTTTTTTTCCTCTCGTGGAGCTATTCTTCAAAGATTAAAGAAAGGATTTCCGTTGAGTAAATAAAAAAAATGTTAATTTTCGATTTGTTATTAACAAATTACCTAGGCGGCAAATTAAATATTTAAATAAATGTTACAAGAATTATTTTTTTTTCCAATGTCGATGATCATTCGTTTTTCTATCAATAAAAGCTACCTAAAAATATTTTTTTATAAATTTTAATTCTTTTTGTTTATAAAATTGTTATAAACAAACAGATTATTTATAAGATAATTGAAATTTTTTTTTTGAAAATAGATTCCTCGTAAACAATTATGAATTTTATGATAAAAACGATCCTTAAAAAAAAAATTTTATTGCTAAAAAACCGTTTTGTTAATTAACAATTTTTTTTTACCACTTGTTAATAATATTAAGGTACGCATTTTTTTTAAATATCATTATTTATTATCCTCCTTAATAATCAAAAAAAAAATTAGTTTTTTTATAAATTTTCATTGTTTATTAAATAAACAATTTGTTATAAACAATTAATTTTTTTTTGTATAATTTTTTGGAAGTCTTTACACTAAAATAAAACCGACCAATTACCTTTTTGCGGAAAAAAAAATTAATTCGATAATAAATATAAATATTTTTTTTTTTTTTGCAAAAGGTAATTGGTCGGTTTTATTTTAGTGTAAAGACTTCCAAAAAATTATACAAAAAAAAATTAATTGTTTATAACAAATTGTTTATTTAATAAACAATGAAAATTTATAAAAAAACTAATTTTTTTTTTTGATTATTGAGGAGGATAATAAATAATGATATTTAAAAAAAAAGCGTACCTTAATATTATTAACAAGTGGTAAAAAAAAATTGTTAATTAACAAAACGGTTTTTTAGCAATAAAACATTTTTTTTAAGGATCGTTTTTTATCTTAAAATTCATAATTTTTTACGAGGAATCTATTTTCAAAAAAAAAATTTCAATTATCTTATAAATAATCTGTTTGTTTATAACAATTTTATAAACAAAAAGAATTTAAATTTATAAAAAAATATTTTTAGGTAGCTTTTATTGATAGAAAAACGAATAATCATCGACATTGGAAAAAAAATAATTCTTGTAACATTTATTTAAATATTTAATTTGCCGCCTAGGTAATTTGTTAATAACAAATCGAAAATTAACAATTTTTTTATTTACTCAACGGAAATCCTTTCTTTAATCTTTGAAGAATAGCTCCACGAGAGGAAAAAAAATTGAGATTTCTGGTTTAACAATTATGCAACTTGCAATGTTTATAGCCCAGTCGGAAGAAATTGTTAATTAATTTATCGATAACATTTTATAAAATCGCGATAAAAATATTTTTTCTACGGCATTTCATTCTTTAATTTGTCCTGTACATGTCTGAATTTTTTCAAATTTTAATATCAACATTTAATATGTTTAAATAATATTTTTCATTAAAGCGCTCGAAGGGGGCGTGGCTTGCGGAAACACGAGTACCCGTTTTCAGGCGTATTTTCAGCTCCCTGTAAATTTTTTAATATTGGTCCTACAATTTCGCAAGTTGGGAGTTTTTTTAGGAAATTTTCTCCTCTTTTTGAATCTTTTTTCAAAATCAAAATATATCAAATAGTTTTCGAGATATACCAAAAAAACTGAACCCCTTTTTTTTTGTTTACTAATTTGTTAATAACTTTTGCAATTTTTTCGAGCGGGTCTTGAATTTTTTCAAAAACTTTCTAGATTCGATCCCGAATCGAATGAGCCCTCAACCATATTTTTCCGAGCCTTTTAAAAAGTTTTGACTAAAAAAGCACTTGTTGACTAGACTATATTATGAAATTGACGTTTTTCACCAAAATAGTGGTTGTCAAGCTAAATTGGACTATCTTTAAACGCGACTAAAATGGTGTAGAATAAAATTAGATGCGATTTGGTATGACATTTTAGTAGCATTTTAGTGGTTCATCAAAATTGGCACCCAATAACAACCTCCTATTTTGGTCGTGGGTTAAAATTAGGTACGGTAAAAGGAAGTACGAAAGAGATTTTTTTTGTTTCATTTAATTTTGAATATTCTAACAACTAATAATAGAATATTTTTTATACCAAATCCAGATAGAACAGCATATGAAAATCAAATATTTATTTATTGAGGTAAAAATCATTTTTTTTTGTTACATAAAAGCCGAGTAACGATATTATATTTAAATATATATTTAGTATGTTGTATGTAGTAAACTGAATAAATAAATACGTCGTTCGTGTTTTTTTTCTTTCAAATTGATATACTGTATTTTATATGTTCGTATAAATTGGAATCCAGAATTATTTTATGTTTATCCCTTATTCAAATTCGAATCGTCAATACTGATTAAGAAAAGCAACTTAACGAATGTTCCTTTGAATTGAATAACATTCCAAAATTATAAAAGTTTAAACGAACGTTAACAAATCAAGTTAACACGTATTTGCACTAAACACGTTAAAACAAAAGATATTTGAGAATTTCCCAGTGCGTAACGTTATTAATGTTTTCTGTTTAAAGAAAACTGTAATTTGTTCTTTAAAATTTTCTACAAAAAATAATGAACTTGTAAACACCGTGTCCAAAACTACTACTTTAAACGGGTCCAGGGTGTGGGCAAACGGGTTGTTTGAAGGAGATACCGCGGCTCCGGAACATAAAATGCAATAAAAGGAACATAGGTGGGTTTTAGTCAGTATAAGTATGTCACTCCCCCCGGGGAAATTATTTGATGATTTCTAATGCGCAAAAAAAAATTATAACAGAAAGCGTATTTACTATCTGTACTTACTGTACGTGAAGTATGCTCATGTATGCGGAACCTTCTGCACTATTCTGTGTCTATACGGAGCTAAGATTCCGGCAAGTTTTGAATTTCAACAGCCTCTAATCTCAAGCTTACTGTTGCCCCAGTTACAGTCCAACATTCGACTACTCAATTGGCACTTCGGAACAAACATTTGCTTAACCTACAAAGAGTAGTTCCGAATCTGTTCGTGCATTGGAATTGTATATGGATGAATATCATAGTGCAAAGAAAAAGGGGATTGAGTTGTTTTCAATGTAAATCATATTGTATTTGATTTTCAATAACGGAACACTTTATAACAGTTTAGGACCTGTAGAGTTACCATGACATCTTAAAGCAGTACTTATTCCTGTGTGAGAAAGAGATGGTGCTAGACACTCTGTATAGCTCTGTCTCTTTTCTTCACTGGAATAAGTTCTGTTTAAGACGTCTTGGTAGGGTAGCTGTTTATGGTTACGCGAGCGAAACCGCGGGCAAAAGCTAGTCCTTACTAATCCTTGCTAATATTATAAAAGCGAAAGTGAGTTTGTTTGTTTATTTATTTGTTTGTTTGTTTGTTACCTCTTCACGCTTTAATGGCTAAACCGATTTTGATGAATTTTGGTACAGAGATAGTTGGGAATCAGGAGACGGACATAGGCTATATATATATTTTTTAAAGTGGGATGTGAGGGAGAAAGAGGGAAGAAAAGGGAAAACTTAGCGTTGTTATTACAAATCAATAAGGCGCAAGGGGAACTGTGTTACCCCGAATTTAACGCGAGCGAAGCCGCGGGCAAAAGCTAGTAATGTTATAAATGCGAATGTTTATGAGTACGTATGGATGTTTGTTACGTTTTCACGTCAAAACGGCATAACGGATCTAAATGAAATTTGGCACAGAGGTAGATTATAGTCTGGAATAGCACACCAATTTTTTTTTCGATCATCACTCGGGCGGAGCCGCGGGCGCCAGATAGTCATGTATATTTATACACCCTTCATACCTTGTGAAACATTATCTCTGCCTATCTCTCCGAGGACTACAAGCGTCATGCTTTTCTATTCAATGTCAGTTTGACCTTAGCATATTTATAACAAGCCTTCCTATATTGCCTTCATTAGCTGTATTGATCTCGTTGACTTTGGAACTACGTGCCACAGCAAGTATTAGAAAGCAATTTAGTAGCTTCCATTAAGAAACTTAGGTGAAGCTATGTTTAGGACTGAAACTATTTATTTATTTAACGATTTATGTACATACACACTGAATACAGAAAAAAAGACAGGAATAGAAAACAGGTACAAAGGTAATGCTTATTTCTATAGAAATCTCTTCCGGCATACCTGCGAAAGGAGAGTAAATAAAAAGAGATGTAGACACAGTAAAAAGAATACATAAAAACAAAAGCAAACAATGACTAAATACAATATAAGAATATACTAACATTCATACAAGTACAAAAACAAATATATAACATAAATACAATATAAAATATAATAATAAATACCTATGCAACTATGGTGAAATAGAAAGATAATGTTCTTTTACTCTTCTCTTAAAAACTGAAACAGTTTATATCATAGAATAGTATTAAAGAGAGAATAGGCTAGTTTCTAATTTTTTTATTAGTCCGTCTTTTAGACCAAAAATTACAAAGATATAGCCCATTAAAGTTACGTGTGACGTCACTTGTTGCGAAGAAATGCAGCAACGCGTGACGTCACACGTAACTTTAATGGGCTATATCTTTGTGATTTTTGGTCTAATTTACAAATAAAAAATACGTGTCCCTTATTTTTGAATAATCTAAAAGACATACTAAATAGAATGTAATAACTTTGACTCTGGAAACTACCCTATTATGAAATAGTTTTACCACTAAATCGTGTCTTAGGGTCTCAAAAGGAAAAAACAGTTTCGTTCAAACTTGCGACGTAAACGGCCATATCTTGTGACTGCGTCAATTTAGAGGTTTGATTTTTTTACAGTTTCAAGAGACCACTGACTCAAGTATATACTAGCTGTCCTACCTTGTCCTACCTTGAAAATTGTGGAATGCTCCATACAAACTTCCACCCTCTATTTTAAGGAAGTGGGGGGTTACAAAAAGTAGCCTATGTCCGTCTCCAGGGCCCCAACTATCTCTGTACCAAAATTCATCAAAATCGGTTTAGCCATTTAGGCGTGAAGACGTAACAAACAAAACAAACTAACTCACTTTCGCTTTTATAATATTGGAAAGGATTTTTTTCATTTCACACGTTTCCTACAATAAAGGGTCTTGACAGACAGACGGATTAGAAGGTGATTCTATGGATCATTTTTTAGTCCATCTGTCTGCTGCTCTACGCGTCACGTTTGATTCCCGCACTAAACAATTATTCGAATGACCTACAGGTAGTTTTTCTGGGTCTACGTGTTTTGAAAACGCACCTACGATAGACGAGAAAGTCAATTTTTTTTATCACCCTGCTCTAGGTGGAGCTGAAGGGGGTATCAGAATTGTACCGAGTAAACCCATCCATGTTCCATCTTTTGCTCCTCGTGTTCCGGGGCCGTGGTATCGCGCAGCTACGGTGGCCAGGAGTCAGCACATGGCTCCCAATGCCCGGAGCGTCGCCTGGGGCGGCAATTCCTAGTATGAGGCAACATTTTTGAACGTTTAGATACACAATTCTGATTCATAATATTGCTTATCTGAATTTGCACACAATTTCATCAAGCGCTGAAGTTAATTCCAGTTAACACCTTCCATTTCCGAAAAACCTTCCACAAACTGACTCCTCAAGTCTTAACGACACAGAAACGTGTCAAATAAAACAAATTTGTTGACACAAAATACAATCCTATAGAGCTATTACCCGAATATCAGTTCAGTGCTTTTGACAAAACCATCTCATTCAATTCCTTTGACAAAGATTATTATTACCTTTTTGAGGTATAACGTAATAAATTAGCGTCAAATACTACAGAATTTGTAGGTTATTTATTCAGCAATTATAAAGCTGAAGGTGATATTAATTTTTAGGGTTATAACGTCGGGATGTCGGGTTTGGGACTTTGAAATCAGCATATAATATAGGTGATTTATTTGATTTTTATAAAGAAAAGTGGAGTAAAATCAGAGAAACCATCTAATAACTTCCCCCGCTCTGGGCAGAGCGTGGGGGAGTGTCAGACTTTAAATGTCTAAAACTCATCCATGTTCCTTCTTTTGCCCTTTATGTTCCGAGGCCGCGGTATCTCTTTCAAACAATCCGCTACCCCGGCAGGCATGTCTTTAAGTCTCATACTCTAACTGGCAAAATGTGGGACACTACATTAACGTATATTTCTGCATAAATCTTTGAAGAGTATAGAAGTGTTCTTATAAGTATTATGTCATATCTTCTCAATAATCCTTACTAATATTATAAAAGTCAAAGTGAGTTTGTTTGTTTGTTACCTCTTAACGCTTTAATGGCTTAACCGATTTTAATGAATTTTGGTGCAGAGATAGTTGGGAACCAGGAGACGGACATAAGCAATTTTAATTTAAAAAAAAGTGGGATATGAGGGAGAACGAGGGAAGAAAAGGGAAAACCTAGCGTTGCTATTACAAATCAATAAGGCGCAAGAGCAAAAACTGCAGGTAGCAGGTACTGTATTATACCGAATTTAACGCGAGCGAAGCCGCGGGCAAAAGCTAGTAAAATATAATTCTTACAACTACTGGGCACTACTTCTATTGCCTAATACAGATGATCTAAAAGGACCGGTACCTAGTTTATTGATAAAAGATACATAAGCTAATTAGACGCACATAGTTGCATCAGTAACTAGTTCCTAGTGATAGTGCCCTATTTCGCTAATTACGTTCAGTTCAATGAATTCTCTGTAACAGTCCGCATGCAGTATCTGTGTTTTGAAGATAGGCTGATTGGTTTTGCGTATCGCACTACATAATTAAATTAAAGTGTTTATATTGAAAGAACAGAAGAACGGTCTTGTTGGCATTGAACCAAGGATCTCAGGTGCGGAAAATAGTAGCACGCGAGGGCCTGGGTTCGATTTATGAGTTGGGCAAAGTGTTTTTGGGATTTTCTTTGTAGCAGCCACAGAGGCTTTTTTTGCACTACCAGACTACCTTAAGTTGATGAAGAAACAAAACATGGTAGATGCAACAATAAAAAAAAAACAGTCAATGCAAATCGGACTTGCGCACGACGCATTCCGTATTAATGTCTATAAAATCGGCACAACCCCAGCAGGCGGGGGCCCTGGCAGGCCCCTCTAGAATGATGACCCTTTTTTTGCAGTTGGGAAATCATCAAATAGCTTTCCCCGCTCTGGGCTGACCAGGGGGGAGTGTCAGACTTTCACTGACTAAAACTCACCCATGTTCCTTCTATTGCCCTTTATGTTCCGGGGCCGCGGTATCTCTTTCGAACAACCCGCAAACCCGGCAGGAGCCACAGAGACTGGATTTATTTATTTATCAAAATTTTTAGCACATGCAAAAACACATTGTACAAAAGCGGACTAAATGCCTTGGAAATTTTCTACGAGTTAAACTTAAGGTGGACTTGTTCTTAACTAATGCCAAGCTAATAAACGCGTGTTAAAAAAGTCCTATTAGACTAACTTGATAACCAAGACTATTCCAAACCAATCCACGTTTACAACCTACAAGGTAATCTCTTTAATATTTGCGCTCTTAATAAAAATATCTCCGTCCAAATTTATTGGCCAATAAAGTTGCTAGTCGTCACACAAGCAATTTAATCTTCTACCTTTGATAGCTCTACGAATTGTAATAAAAACTGGATTAATGCTTGGCGAAAAATTCTAAGGGCGTACTCACACAGGTCGCTTTGTACTTAGTAGACAAGAATGCAATATTTCTCTCATTGCACTTTATGTATTTACTAGCTTCCGCTCGCGACTTCGTCCGCGTGGCATAGTTACTTTGGGCTAACGCTTTTTAACTTTAACCCGCGTGATGATCGTAAAAGAAATTATCTTTTTTCTCCGCTTTTCTTCCCTCTTTCTCACTTTGTGTTTTAACTATCTCTGTACCAACACTCATCAAAGTCGGTTCGGCCATTTATGCGTGAAGACGTAACAAACAAACTCACTTTCACTTTTATAATTTTAGTAAGGATTAATGGTGTTATCGTCCCCTACAGGCGTATATTACTTACTCAGTTCATATAGTTTAAACCCTTATAATGGCCGTTCTCCAAGTTAAGTCATGCTTGCTTAGGTATATCCGTGGATGGGTGTCACCCATTGAAAGAAAGAAACGGCAACATGGTTGGCGCAGTGGCCGAGCGATTGACTGCTGCGCTGTGTGTCGCGGGTTCGATTTGTAATCTTGAAATATTTGTATGGCCTACAGGTAATTGTTTCGGGTCTGGCTGTTTGTCTATGTGTGTTTTAATGTTTGGCAACGTTTTCTTAAAGAACAAAAAAATGTCGCATTTTATGACGAGTACGCAAAATAACAAAAAAAATAAACATTAAACATGAAAAGCATCACAAACATTTCCAAAACATGTATACGGACAAATAAAACTAACTTGCACGTCGTGGATGCGACAGGTAGATTACATTGCATACCGAGTTTACTCGATGCCTCGGAGAGCGCGTTAAGCCGCTGTTCTCACTGGTATTTATAGATCTTTGACAGTCTTAACAGGTAGCTGCTCAAAAGTTGATTCCTTGTCAGACTTTTAGAGGTTAGATACGAAAACCCTTGAAAGACTTTTCAAGAGTTTTCACATTGTTTTTTTTCATTTTGTTTCTTTTTGATTAAGAAAACGTTACCCCACACTAGGAATTTCTCCTATATCGTGGGTGCGTTTACAAACATTTAAACTCACATACACAAACAGCCAGACCCGAAACAACTACAAACTGAAATCAAACAAATATTTGTTCCGTGCGGGGATCGAACCCGCGACCCGCTTAGCAGTCGATCGCTCAGCCACTGCGCCAACCGTGTTGTCAAAATATCTGACCTCCATAACCCAGTTTGTACAGCAGTCGCTACATGTAAAATACTGGTATTCAGCTGCATCAGGCTAGACTGGAAACCAATCCTAAAAAAGTTTGGTAAAGTCTAGGAATGATAAACGTCTTGTCGTTTTTTTGTCTATTACTTTCACACGCTTTTCTTCCTCTGGTTGCTTGCGCTCCGGCATCACATACTGTTTAGTACTCCATCTTTTTCTTGACTTGATTCCCTGGTCTACTCGATTAATGTATTAATTATTAATAATGTATGCACAAGTAAATACTGTACAAAGTTGGCATTTACTATCAGACTACCTTTTACTTTTTTTTTTGGGGTGGGAAATTATCAAATAACTTTAACTTTAAGTTATTTGATAATTTCTTACCCCGAATGGATTCGATTTATGAGTTGGGCAAAGTGTTTTTGGGTTTTTCTTTGTAGCAGCTACAGAGGCTTTTTTTGGGGGACTGTCAGACTTTTACTGACTAAAACCCACCCATGTTCCTTCTATAGCCCTTTATGTTTCGGGGCCGCGAATCTCTCTCGAACAACCCACAGCACTACCAGACTACATAATTATTTAGAAAGATAATGTTCTTTTACTCTTCTCTTAAAAACTGAAACAGTTTATATCATAGAATAGTATTAAAGAGAGAATAGGCTAGTTTCTAATTTTTTTATTAGTCCGTCTTTTAGACCAAAAATTACAAAGATATAGCCCATTAAAGTTACGTGTGACGTCACTTGTTGCGAAGAAATGCAGCAACGCGTGACGTCACACGTAACTTTAATGGGCTATATCTTTGTGATTTTTGGTCTAATTTACAAATAAAAAATACGTGTCCCTTATTTTTGACTACTCTAAAAGACATACTAAATAGAATGTAATAACTTTGACTCTGGAAACTACCCTATTATGAAATAGTTTTACCACTAAATCGTGTCTTAGGGTCTCAAAAGGAAAAAACAGTTTCGTTCAAACTTGCGACGTAAACGGCCATATCTTGTGACTGCGTCAATTTAGAGGTTTGATTTTTTTACAGTTTCAAGAGACCACTGACTCAAGTATATACTAGCTGTCCTACCTTGTCCTACCTTGAAAATTGTGGAATGCTCCATACAAACTTCCACCCTCTATTTTAAGGAAGTGGGGGGTTACAAAAAGTAGCCTATGTCCGTCTCCAGGGCCCCAACTATCTCTGTACCAAAATTCATCAAAATCGGTTTAGCCATTTAGGCGTGAAGACGTAACAAACAAAACAAACTAACTCACTTTCGCTTTTATAATATTGGAAAGGATTTTTTTCATTTCACACGTTTCCTACAATAAAGGGTCTTGACAGACAGACGGATTAGAAGGTGATTCTATGGATCATTTTTTAGTCCATCTGTCTGCTGCTCTACGCGTCACGTTTGATTCCCGCACTAAACAATTATTCGAATGACCTACAGGTAGTTTTTCTGGGTCTACGTGTTTTGAAAACGCACCTACGATTTATAACGAAGGTTCGTTTCTTCATCAACTTAAGGTAGTCTGGTAGTGCTGTGGGTTGTTCGAAAGAGATACCACGGCCCCGGAACGTAAAGGGCAATAGAAATAACATGGGTGGGTTTTCGTCAGTAGAAGTCCGACAGTCCCCCAAAAAAAGCCTCTGTGGCTGCTACAAAGAAAATCCCAAAAACACTTTGCCCAACTCATAAATCGAACCCAGGCCCTCGCGTGCTACTATTTTCCGCACCTGAGATCCTTGGTTCAATGCCAACAAGACCGTTCTTCTGTTCTTTCAATATAAACACTTTAATTTAATTATGTAGTGCGATACGCAAAACCAATCAGCCTATCTTCAAAACACAGATACTGCATGCGGACTGTTACAGAGAATTCATTGAACTGAACGTAATTAGCGAAATAGGGCACTATCACTAGGAACTAGTTACTGATGCAACTATGTGCGTCTAATTAGCTTATGTATCTTTTATCAATAAACTAGGTACCGGTCCTTTTAGATCATCTGTATTAGGCAATAGAAGTAGTGCCCAGTAGTTGTAAGAATTATATTTTACTAGCTTTTGCCCGCGGCTTCGCTCGCGTTAAATTCGGTATAATACAGTACCTGCTACCTGCAGTTTTTGCTCTTGCGCCTTATTGATTTGTAATAGCAACGCTAGGTTTTCCCTTTTCTTCCCTCGTTCTCCCTCATATCCCACTTTTTTTTAAATTAAAATTGCTTATGTCCGTCTCCTGGTTCCCAACTATCTCTGCACCAAAATTCATTAAAATCGGTTAAGCCATTAAAGCGTTAAGAGGTAACAAACAAACAAACTCACTTTGACTTTTATAATATTAGTAAGGATTATTGAGAAGATATGACATAATACTTATAAGAACACTTCTATACTCTTCAAAGATTTATGCAGAAATATACGTTAATGTAGTGTCCCACATTTTGCCAGTTAGAGTATGAGACTTAAAGACATGCCTGCCGGGGTAGCGGATTGTTTGAAAGAGATACCGCGGCCTCGGAACATAAAGGGCAAAAGAAGGAACATGGATGAGTTTTAGACATTTAAAGTCTGACACTCCCCCACGCTCTGCCCAGAGCGGGGGAAGTTATTAGATGGTTTCTCTGATTTTACTCCACTTTTCTTTATAAAAATCAAATAAATCACCTATATTATATGCTGATTTCAAAGTCCCAAACCCGACATCCCGACGTTATAACCCTAAAAATTAATATCACCTTCAGCTTTATAATTGCTGAATAAATAACCTACAAATTCTGTAGTATTTGACGCTAATTTATTACGTTATACCTCAAAAAGGTAATAATAATCTTTGTCAAAGGAATTGAATGAGATGGTTTTGTCAAAAGCACTGAACTGATATTCGGGTAATAGCTCTATAGGATTGTATTTTGTGTCAACAAATTTGTTTTATTTGACACGTTTCTGTGTCGTTAAGACTTGAGGAGTCAGTTTGTGGAAGGTTTTTCGGAAATGGAAGGTGTTAACTGGAATTAACTTCAGCGCTTGATGAAATTGTGTGCAAATTCAGATAAGCAATATTATGAATCAGAATTGTGTATCTAAACGTTCAAAAATGTTGCCTCATACTAGGAATTGCCGCCCCAGGCGACGCTCCGGGCATTGGGAGCCATGTGCTGACTCCTGGCCACCGTAGCTGCGCGATACCACGGCCCCGGAACACGAGGAGCAAAAGATGGAACATGGATGGGTTTACTCGGTACAATTCTGATACCCCCTTCAGCTCCACCTAGAGCAGGGTGATAAAAAAAATTGACTTTCTCGTCTATCGTAGGTGCGTTTTCAAAACACGTAGACCCAGAAAAACTACCTGTAGGTCATTCGAATAATTGTTTAGTGCGGGAATCAAACGTGACGCGTAGAGCAGCAGACAGATGGACTAAAAAATGATCCATAGAATCACCTTCTAATCCGTCTGTCTGTCAAGACCCTTTATTGTAGGAAACGTGTGAAATGAAAAAAATCCTTTCCAATATTATAAAAGCGAAAGTGAGTTAGTTTGTTTTGTTTGTTACGTCTTCACGCCTAAATGGCTAAACCGATTTTGATGAATTTTGGTACAGAGATAGTTGGGGCCCTGGAGACGGACATAGGCTACTTTTTGTAACCCCCCACTTCCTTAAAATAGAGGGTGGAAGTTTGTATGGAGCATTCCACAATTTTCAAGGTAGGACAAGGTAGGACAGCTAGTATATACTTGAGTCAGTGGTCTCTTGAAACTGTAAAAAAATCAAACCTCTAAATTGACGCAGTCACAAGATATGGCCGTTTACGTCGCAAGTTTGAACGAAACTGTTTTTTCCTTTTGAGACCCTAAGACACGATTTAGTGGTAAAACTATTTCATAATAGGGTAGTTTCCAGAGTCAAAGTTATTACATTCTATTTAGTATGTCTTTTAGAGTAGTCAAAAATAAGGGACACGTATTTTTTATTTGTAAATTAGACCAAAAATCACAAAGATATAGCCCATTAAAGTTACGTGTGACGTCACGCGTTGCTGCATTTCTTCGCAACAAGTGACGTCACACGTAACTTTAATGGGCTATATCTTTGTAATTTTTGGTCTAAAAGACGGACTAATAAAAAAATTAGAAACTAGCCTATTCTCTCTTTAATACTATTCTATGATATAAACTGTTTCAGTTTTTAAGAGAAGAGTAAAAGAACATTATCTTTCTAAATAATTATGTAGTCTGGTAGTGCTGTGGGTTGTTCGAGAGAGATTCGCGGCCCCGAAACATAAAGGGCTATAGAAGGAACATGGGTGGGTTTTAGTCAGTAAAAGTCTGACAGTCCCCCAAAAAAAGCCTCTGTAGCTGCTACAAAGAAAAACCCAAAAACACTTTGCCCAACTCATAAATCGAATCCATTCGGGGTAAGAAATTATCAAATAACTTAAAGTTAAAGTTATTTGATAATTTCCCACCCCAAAAAAAAAAGTAAAAGGTAGTCTGATAGTAAATGCCAACTTTGTACAGTATTTACTTGTGCATACATTATTAATAATTAATACATTAATCGAGTAGACCAGGGAATCAAGTCAAGAAAAAGATGGAGTACTAAACAGTATGTGATGCCGGAGCGCAAGCAACCAGAGGAAGAAAAGCGTGTGAAAGTAATAGACAAAAAAACGACAAGACGTTTATCATTCCTAGACTTTACCAAACTTTTTTAGGATTGGTTTCCAGTCTAGCCTGATGCAGCTGAATACCAGTATTTTACATGTAGCGACTGCTGTACAAACTGGGTTATGGAGGTCAGATATTTTGACAACACGGTTGGCGCAGTGGCTGAGCGATCGACTGCTAAGCGGGTCGCGGGTTCGATCCCCGCACGGAACAAATATTTGTTTGATTTCAGTTTGTAGTTGTTTCGGGTCTGGCTGTTTGTGTATGTGAGTTTAAATGTTTGTAAACGCACCCACGATATAGGAGAAATTCCTAGTGTGGGGTAACGTTTTCTTAATCAAAAAGAAACAAAATGAAAAAAAACAATGTGAAAACTCTTGAAAAGTCTTTCAAGGGTTTTCGTATCTAACCTCTAAAAGTCTGACAAGGAATCAACTTTTGAGCAGCTACCTGTTAAGACTGTCAAAGATCTATAAATACCAGTGAGAACAGCGGCTTAACGCGCTCTCCGAGGCATCGAGTAAACTCGGTATGCAATGTAATCTACCTGTCGCATCCACGACGTGCAAGTTAGTTTTATTTGTCCGTATACATGTTTTGGAAATGTTTGTGATGCTTTTCATGTTTAATGTTTATTTTTTTTGTTATTTTGCGTACTCGTCATAAAATGCGACATTTTTTTGTTCTTTAAGAAAACGTTGCCAAACATTAAAACACACATAGACAAACAGCCAGACCCGAAACAATTACCTGTAGGCCATACAAATATTTCAAGATTACAAATCGAACCCGCGACACACAGCGCAGCAGTCAATCGCTCGGCCACTGCGCCAACCATGTTGCCGTTTCTTTCTTTCAATGGGTGACACCCATCCACGGATATACCTAAGCAAGCATGACTTAACTTGGAGAACGGCCATTATAAGGGTTTAAACTATATGAACTGAGTAAGTAATATACGCCTGTAGGGGACGATAACACCATTAATCCTTACTAAAATTATAAAAGTGAAAGTGAGTTTGTTTGTTACGTCTTCACGCATAAATGGCCGAACCGACTTTGATGAGTGTTGGTACAGAGATAGTTAAAACACAAAGTGAGAAAGAGGGAAGAAAAGCGGAGAAAAAAGATAATTTCTTTTACGATCATCACGCGGGTTAAAGTTAAAAAGCGTTAGCCCAAAGTAACTATGCCACGCGGACGAAGTCGCGAGCGGAAGCTAGTAAATACATAAAGTGCAATGAGAGAAATATTGCATTCTTGTCTACTGAGTACAAAGCGACCTGTGTGAGTACGCCCTTAGAATTTTTCGCCAAGCATTAATCCAGTTTTTATTACAATTCGTAGAGCTATCAAAGGTAGAAGATTAAATTGCTTGTGTGACGACTAGCAACTTTATTGGCCAATAAATTTGGACGGAGATATTTTTATTAAGAGCGCAAATATTAAAGAGATTACCTTGTAGGTTGTAAACGTGGATTGGTTTGGAATAGTCTTGGTTATCAAGTTAGTCTAATAGGACTTTTTTAACACGCGTTTATTAGCTTGGCATTAGTTAAGAACTAGTCGTCACACAAGCAATTTAATCTTCTACCTTTGATAGCTCTACGAATTGTAATAAAAACTGGATTAATGCTTGGCGAAAAATTCTAAGGGCGTACTCACACAGGTCGCTTTGTACTTAGTAGACAAGAATGCAATATTTCTCTCATTGCACTTTATGTATTTACTAGCTTCCGCTCGCGACTTCGTCCGCGTGGCATAGTTACTTTGGGCTAACGCTTTTTAACTTTAACCCGCGTGATGATCGTAAAAGAAATTATCTTTTTTCTCCGCTTTTCTTCCCTCTTTCTCACTTTGTGTTTTAACTATCTCTGTACCAACACTCATCAAAGTCGGTTCGGCCATTTATGCGTGAAGACGTAACAAACAAACTCACTTTCACTTTTATAATTTTAGTAAGGATTAATGGTGTTATCGTCCCCTACAGGCGTATATTACTTACTCAGTTCATATAGTTTAAACCCTTATAATGGCCGTTCTCCAAGTTAAGTCATGCTTGCTTAGGTATATCCGTGGATGGGTGTCACCCATTGAAAGAAAGAAACGGCAACATGGTTGGCGCAGTGGCCGAGCGATTGACTGCTGCGCTGTGTGTCGCGGGTTCGATTTGTAATCTTGAAATATTTGTATGGCCTACAGGTAATTGTTTCGGGTCTGGCTGTTTGTCTATGTGTGTTTTAATGTTTGGCAACGTTTTCTTAAAGAACAAAAAAATGTCGCATTTTATGACGAGTACGCAAAATAACAAAAAAAATAAACATTAAACATGAAAAGCATCACAAACATTTCCAAAACATGTATACGGACAAATAAAACTAACTTGCACGTCGTGGATGCGACAGGTAGATTACATTGCATACCGAGTTTACTCGATGCCTCGGAGAGCGCGTTAAGCCGCTGTTCTCACTGGTATTTATAGATCTTTGACAGTCTTAACAGGTAGCTGCTCAAAAGTTGATTCCTTGTCAGACTTTTAGAGGTTAGATACGAAAACCCTTGAAAGACTTTTCAAGAGTTTTCACATTGTTTTTTTTCATTTTGTTTCTTTTTGATTAAGAAAACGTTACCCCACACTAGGAATTTCTCCTATATCGTGGGTGCGTTTACAAACATTTAAACTCACATACACAAACAGCCAGACCCGAAACAACTACAAACTGAAATCAAACAAATATTTGTTCCGTGCGGGGATCGAACCCGCGACCCGCTTAGCAGTCGATCGCTCAGCCACTGCGCCAACCGTGTTGTCAAAATATCTGACCTCCATAACCCAGTTTGTACAGCAGTCGCTACATGTAAAATACTGGTATTCAGCTGCATCAGGCTAGACTGGAAACCAATCCTAAAAAAGTTTGGTAAAGTCTAGGAATGATAAACGTCTTGTCGTTTTTTTGTCTATTACTTTCACACGCTTTTCTTCCTCTGGTTGCTTGCGCTCCGGCATCACATACTGTTTAGTACTCCATCTTTTTCTTGACTTGATTCCCTGGTCTACTCGATTAATGTATTAATTATTAATAATGTATGCACAAGTAAATACTGTACAAAGTTGGCATTTACTATCAGACTACCTTTTACTTTTTTTTTTGGGGTGGGAAATTATCAAATAACTTTAACTTTAAGTTATTTGATAATTTCTTACCCCGAATGGATTCGATTTATGAGTTGGGCAAAGTGTTTTTGGGTTTTTCTTTGTAGCAGCTACAGAGGCTTTTTTTGGGGGACTGTCAGACTTTTACTGACTAAAACCCACCCATGTTCCTTCTATAGCCCTTTATGTTTCGGGGCCGCGAATCTCTCTCGAACAACCCACAGCACTACCAGACTACATAATTATTTAGGTAGATGTAGAGACAAAACATGGTAGGTGCAACAATGGAAAAAAAACATACAATGCAAATCGGACTTGCGCACGACGCATTCCGTATGTGTATGTAATGTCTATAAAATCGTCATTAAATGTTTATTTTTATTCTGTGTTTAGTATTTATTGATTAGCTGTAACCTGTAACATACATACATACATCATCCGTGAAAATTTCAACTGTCTAACTATGACAGCGGAGTAAGAGTATCCCGTGTTCACCCGTTAAAAAATCAAGACTAAAACAGTACAGGGTAGATAGAAGGTATGACGGCACAGTTGGTGCAGTGGCTGAACGATCGACTGAAGCGCTGCGTGTCGCGGGTTCGATCCCCGCACGGAACAAATATTTGTACGACAGGTAGTTGTTCCGGGTCTGGCTATTTGTGTATGTGTGTTTAAATGTTTGTTAACGCACCCACGAGAGAAGAAATTTGTAGTGTGGGGCAACGTTATTTTTCAAAGTTAGCACTGTTTTGCAAAAAGTTTTTATTTCAGTCTTTTCAGTAATGGTATAATGATAGCTCACACAAATTACATTACATTTTAGTTCCGTGTGATTTCTTATAGACTTTGTAACTCATCTTTAATATTTTTGTTCCAGGTACATTCTACCATTTGGCATAAAAAAATTAACTGCTAACTGAATCATCATCAAATTGGTGGTAATTAATTTTATTCTTATTGCTCTTGCTTAATTTAAAGCACTACTTTCCTCACACAGGTCTGCCGTAAGGAATGTCTTATGAAATAACCAGTATTTTTCTGCTCTTCTGTTTTATTAAAATAAATAAATTAGTGTCAAAAAGATGCAGGACGCATATAAGAGGTGACGATTTGAATACCTGCACCTTACAAGGAAATTAGTCTACACGTTATATTTAACAAGTTTACCAAATAAATTAATAACTTATTTATGAACAACCGAACTCGACGACCGATTTTTTATAAACTTAAGTTAATTTTGAGAATGCAAGCCAATCGTCACCCTATATAACTAAGCCACGCTTCACTGTTTACTACCCGCTTAAGAAATATTGGTAACCGTGGTTGCCACAAAAGAAATCGCTAGGCTGCTCCATTCGGCAACCACGGTGGCTAAAAGCAAGACAGTGGCATTTAACAAAATAACAGTAAGTACCTAAGTCACTTTGCAACGCAGAAAGCGGAACCAAGCGAACGTCTTCGCAGTGTGCCTCCAGCCTTACGTAACTGAGGGTATCTTAGTTATCTCCGGGGAAAGATTTTGGTGCGAAAAGCAATAGAAATTTACATAAAAGATTTAGTTACGAAAGAGTAATTTTGGACGTTTTTTCCTTATGGCGTGAACGGAATTCCGATGGGAGAGAACGTCAAGATTGTCGCACTTTTAAAAAGCTTTTTTTTGTATCACGTTTGGTTTAGGAATTACGCTTAAGCAACAGCTTTTTGTAGATACAAAGCTAGAGGCTATAAAATTTTCCTCAATAGGTACTCGTGCCATCGAAGACACCAGCGTTTGACCACTTTTCACTTTTATGTTCTTAGTAATAAGGTTGAAAAGGGCTCATGTGTCGGTGCCCTCGGTAGTACATAACCAGTTTTGGTTATGGAATTTATAATGGCTGTTGTTCCATACAGTGTATCTGGTTGTACTAATAAATAGATTTTGGTAGCCATTTTCGTAAATTCGAAAAAAAAACGGACATATCATTTGAAACTATTTCGATGCGATACATTTGTTTTTCTTTTATCTTGTGGTCACAAACCATTTTCAACCGGGGTTGCGGGTTGTTCGAAAGAGATACGGCAGCCCCGAAACATAAAAGGCTATAGAAGGAACATGGGTGGGTTTTAGTTAGTACAAATCTTACTATCCCCTCCGCTCCACCAAGAGCGGGGGAAGTTATTTTATGATTTTCCATCCGCAAAAAAAAGCTGTCCTCAATCTTCCAGTCTTATCCCAATTTATTTGCAGCAACATATCTTCTTAGGTAAAACTCAAAATGTTGGTATGGCAAAAATAATGAGTGCCTGACATGTTATACATCTAGTTTTTTTTAGGGTTGCGTACCTCAAAAGGGATAAACGGAACCCTTATTGGATCACTTTGCTGTCCGTCTATCTGTCAAGACCCTTTATCTCGAGAACACGAGAAGGTATCAAGTTGAAATTTAATCTTTTCCTCAGGTACGCGTGTAGGTATTGAATTGAAATTAAAACCGTCAAGTCAACTCTGTAGTCTCTCTGTGCTGTGAAAAATCAACTATCTAAATCTGCGCAGTCAAAAGATAATTATGGCTATTCATGTTGCAAGTTTTTACGGAACACTCGGTGCGCAAGTATGACTCGGTCTTGGCGGTTTTTTTTTAATGTAAGATTCAAAACTTATTCTGGTTAAAAGCATCTTTACGAGTTTTCTGGCAACACTGTTCTTTTAATCTATTAGGCACGACGTTTGTTTAGTAAAATTTCTATAAATAAATATATAAAAAAAAACTGTGCCAAATAGATTAAAAGGGGCGACCATTGAAACATTTATTTGAAAAATATTTATCGGCAATCGTGCGAGAATTTCGGTCCAAAATATTGATGATTTGTACCAAGTAATAATCTCATCGGATTTTTATGTTGAACAAGTACCTTACATCTTCAAAAAAGCCGGAGATCTTATTAAAAACTTTTCGCACGCGCTCTGAGTCGTATTTTCATTTTCCACCTTCATGTTGAATTTTGCAACTGCCTTCAGTGTTCTATCGTTTTCCTGTTTTTAATAAAATCTAAAATTAAATATAAAGATCTGATGAAGCAAAAAGATTCCGACGAATTGAGAACCTCCTCTTTTTTCGAAGTCGATTAAAAAGGAGGCGAGCCTCTTGGCATAATTCAGATTTACAGCTAACAACGTGGTTGCTACTGAGAAGTATTTGGCTCGATTTATTGAAAAAAGTTTTTTTATAAGATCTTTGTCTCACAATATGAATTTCTTATATATCGTGGGTGAGATTACAAACATTTAAACTCACATACGCCACACCCAGAACGACTATCTGTAGGCCATACAAATGTTTGCTCCGAGTGGAAATCAAACCAGCGACACGCAATGCAGCAGTGGATCGCTCAGCATTTTCACCAACCGTGTCGTCAAGGATGCCTTTATTTTATATAATATAATATTTGTTTCCTCAATATAAATAATCAATAAAATATTGACTTCTACTTCTGGCATTTAGCCAAACCCTTTTCATTGGTTCTAAGTCTATTTTCTGGAAATTACTCCGAACATCGTTGTGTAATTTGGCAATTACTTTATTTTAGCAGGACCAAGTAGAGTTGGAGTTTTCTTTTAATTCGTTTTTTTTTATAATTGAGAATATTGACCTTTTATTTAAATAATTACTTAAAAAAAAACCTCCCATACTAGGAATTTCTCCTGTATCATGGGTGCGTTTACGAACATTTAAACCTACATACATAAACAGCCAGACCCGAAACAACTACCTGTAGGTCATACAAATATTTGTTCCGTGCGGGGATCGTACCCGCGGCACACAGCGGTGCAGTCGATCGCTCAGCCACTGCGCCTACCGTGTCGTCAAATTATTGGTATACTGACTTATCAGTTTGTGTAATGAGCAGTAGTCGTTTAATTAGTGAAGCATTATTAGTTTGTCATCCCATGTAGACAAACTATATCGGACTAGTTTTTGCCCGCGGCTTCGCTCGCGTTAAACTCGGGGTAACACAGTTCCCCTTTCTTGATTTACAGGTACCTGCTACCTGTAGTTTTAGCCTTTTCGCCTTATTTATTGTAATAGTAATGCTAAGTTTTCCCTTTTCTTCCCTCTTTCTCCCTCATATCTCAATCTATGTCCGTCTCCAGGGTCCCAACTATCTCTGTACCAAAATTAATCAAAATCGGTTTAGCCATTTAGGCGTGAAGACGTAACAAACAAACTCACTTTCGCTTTTACAATATTAGCAAGGATTATTATTTTACCAGATAGCCTTGTGCAACGACCGTCTGACTGCCAAGGACATACGGTCATGGGTGCAAACCCAAGACAAGAACCTCAGATTTTTCTTAATCATCCTTACTAATATTATAAAAGCGAAAGTGAGTTTGTTTGTTTGTTTGTTTGTTACCTCTTCACGCTTTAATGGCTACACCGATTTTGATGAATTTTGGTACAGAGATAGTTGGGAACCAGGAGACGGACATAGGCTAATATTTTTTTTAAAAAAGTGGGATGTCAGGGAGAAAGAGGGAAGAAAAGTCAAAACTTAGCGTTGCTATTACAGATCAATAAGGCGCAAGGGGAACTGTGTTACCCCGAATTTAACGCGAGCGAAGCCGCGGGCAAAAGCTAGTATGCTTATAACATTATCTTGGATGGCAAAGGAAGACTTAGCTAGGAAATGAACTAGCCGTGCTTCGAATGATTTTTTCGGATGGGAAATCATCAAATAACTTCCCTCGCTCTGGGCTGGTCGGGGGGAATGTCACACATGTACTGACTGAAACCTATCCATGTTATCTCGAAAAACCCGCTATCCCGGCTGCCAGTGGCCTTGGCAGGCCCCTTGGCCCTCTGCTGTTCTGATATATTATTGAGGCGCGCGTGGAACACGAGTGCCATCGACACGGCCCGCTAAAGAGATTTTTTCCGACGGCATGTTAAGCCAACTCATATGCTACTAATATTATAAATGCGAATGTTTGTGAGGATGGATAGATGTATGGATGTTTATTACTCTTTCACGTCAAAACGGCTAAACGAATCTTAATGAAATTTGGCACAGAAGCAGATTATAGTCTGAAATAACAGAAAGGATACTTTTTATTCGATAGCAGGCGGGCGAAGCCGCGGGCGCCAGATAGTATGACATAAAAACTTTAATTAAGCATTAACCACCAAAAATAAGAATATTATCCTGAGTTTCGTTAGATACATTATTTCATGTCTTTTTTACACTTCAGTGAACTAATTTAATTTCCTATTAGTTATTTCTTAGTAGTAATCGCATTTCTGAAATTGGTTTTGGTTGCTGTCAAAAGAATCGTCTTCATTGGAACTCAACTGGTGAAATATGGGGAGAGGAGGTATTATGTTTTGTTATTTTTATATATTACTAGCTGGCGCTCGTGGCTTCGCCCGCATGATGATCGAAAAAAATTTGCCTAGGTATGTGTTATTCTAAACTATAATCTACTTTTGTGCAAAATTTCATCAAGGTCCGTTTAAAAGTTTTTCGTCAAAAAGGATCAAACATAAATCCATACTAACAAACTTTCGCGTTTATAATATTAGTTGAAAGAGATATACCTTCTCCTGATAGACAGAGTTCGTTTACATTACAACATGTTTGCTGGACAAAGACACAAAGTCTACCATTACCAAATTAATACCAAACCAAACTTTTTTATTCAAAGTGTAAACAACAGCGGTGCGGGTTCCGAATTTGAATTTCAATTCTGGCAGAGGTACCATAATAACCAACTAAGGAATGGCAATCAATGAACCAAAACAGTCGATCTATAAGTTATTCTTATATTATCTACCACAAAATGGAAACGTACAGAAGGCTGGCAGCATACAACGTCCAAGGACAAACGCACCCACACTTAGACGCGTGCGTACGGTGATCTAAAACAAGTGACAGTCGCGGGTGTGCTTGCACTAGATGTACGCGACTGATACTAGGATTTCGAGTGTGAATTAATGTAAAATGAACGTTATTGCCTATAGACTTCAGGGTTCATTTTTCTAACACTCTAGTGCACTTAATTTCAGTGAGTCGGAGATCGATAAATATTACTAAGCCTGTACTATGACTAACCGTAACTTCGTTCACCACTGTCAAACAAAAAAATAAAATACAAGATTCTAAGAGAAACATGTCTAAGTTAAAAGTCTAGGACAAAACAAGCTAAATAACTACGTATCTAAGATCTCCGAATAAATCGCTCTATTAAGGCCGTACCCTACGCATATAACCTTGAGCATTCGCTTCCCTCTTTACCGCGCAGGAGTGAGTGAGTAAGAGCAGTAGTGAATAATGCCTATTTTTTTGGAATAAAATCTATATAAAATTAAGTACTGGGTTTTTGGAAAAAATATTTCTACCAAAATGTTCATTATAGAATTGTGTATCCATTAGTGTCAGTAGCAAAATTAAACAATGTTTACTTTACGAGGAGATGCATGTTCTTGATATTTTTTCTCATTTCTGGGGCTTTGTTGTAAGGAGAGCTGAGAGACCTCAAACCAACCCAGCCACCGCAGAAGACGTTTTGGGTGCCGCGAGACAACCTCCGACTCATAAGTTGACCTGTGAGTGACATGTAACACCAAAAAAACCGATGGAATGACATTCCAGTACGCTTGCACTCATTGTACGTGAACTTATGTCTGTGTGCGTTCGTTTCGACAAGTTGTATGTAGTCAACCTTCTGCATCTACCTATCTATATAGGCATTATCTACCCTACCGCCTTTTGTTCTGTGGTATTAATAGGGGCATCGTTTTTGCGTCGTCATTATTGAACGCTGGAATTCTCCCAGTCATACTGCTAATGCGTGGGTAGCTGTTTTTATCTTTAACGTGTGTTTGTGTGAGATGGACTAGACAGATAGCCTTCACAATGATAAATGCTTTTTTGAACAGTCATTAATTTCGGATAGAATGTCTTGCTCAATTCTGCTCATATGTATATCATTTTTTATCTGTGAATGGGTGAATCGGAATCGGCCACCGAGCGTTCCGTACAAGCTTGTCATATAAATGGCTATATCTTTATCGGAAAGTTGATTTTTTCATAGCTCCAAGGGACCACAAACTTAAGTGTATGGTTTTAATTTCAACTTGATACCTTTACCTACCTTCTCGTTCCTGAGAAAAAGGGTCCGTCTATTGACGACAGGCCAAGTCGACGGTGCGTTAGTGTTCCACGCGCGCCTCAAAGAGATGTTAGCAAAGAGTATGTTTTTCGAACAACCCGCCACCCCGGCACGCAGTGGCCCTGGAAGGCCCCTCTGATATAAATGGGATAATGAATGGCAGGAGAATGATGATACTGATGATGATCGTCATTCTTGTACAGTGGGCTGCATCCATTGGGTATCTCAGTTGTGTTAACTTTTTGGCGTTTGTGTTCCACACGTGCCTCCAAGAGATGTCAGCAAAGCAGAGGGCCACTTCCTGCTGAGGTTGCGGGTTTTTTGAAAGAGATACCGCGGCTCTTGAACATTAAAGGCAAAAGAAAGAACATGAATTAATTTTAGTCAGTAAAAATCTGACACTCCTTTCCGTTCCGCCCTGAGCAAGAGAAGTTGTCTGATGATTTTCCGTCCGAAAAAAAAGGGGGTTGCCCAATAATTGGCACCTCACTGTACATTCGTAAATAATGTCAATAGTACTATTACGATAACCATAATTCTCTTGCCCTTATACCACTTCTTATACTGTGAGTAGTGTCTATAATTTTGAAATATGGAACTCGTTCCTTTTAGACAGTAAACTCAACGATTTCCCAAAAGCTGTTGAGCTCAGATTACTGTAATGGTCCATTATTTTTATCATCCTTTACATTTGATTTTCCTCGTCCATCTTTACCTTGAATAAGGGCTTATCTTGGTTTAAACGAAGTCTATTCTTGTAACTCAAGACCCTTGCGAAATATTTATTTAAGGTACTGATTTTATTTTGTCAATAAATATATTATTACTAGCTGTGCCCAGCGGTTTCACCCGCTGCTCACTTACGGGTATGAAAAATAGATGTTGGCCGATTCTCAGACTTACTGAATATGCATAAAAAATTTCATAAGAATCGGTTAAACCGTTTCGGAGGAGTATGGGAACGAACATTGTGACACGAGAATTTTATGTTAGATTAGATTATTTTATTTTTTACTGCTTTTTATTTTTTAGGTTGACCTGTAACTATCGAACTGTATGAAATTTTATCAGTTAGATTTAACTGACTTGTTAGTTTCCGATAAAACTGAAATTTTCTAACCCTACGTGTTTTGGATGACAATGGTGTCGATTAAGATGTCACAAACTAAACTCATTACTCTAAAAATCATTAAAATTAGTTTATTCCTGTGCAACGACGTTTCCTCTTCTGAAATTGATTAATGTGACATAACTTATTCATATTTGAATTTGTCAGTAATAATGATAGTTTAGTTACAAAATTTAAAGAAAATGACAATCTTGCTATTTTGAAAATTTCAGAATAAGAGTAACAAACATCCATAAATCTATTCATCCAAACAAACTTTCGCGAGAATATTAGTAGGGTTTAATTTTTAGTTTCACAACACCGGAGTGGTTCATCAGGGTCGGCACCAATGCCTGTGCCTATGACGTCATTCCTAATCCAATATGGCAACCTAGTTATTTTTTTATACATTTACGCCGCTTTAGGTTTTCCGAAACCAGCCAGCACAGAACTCAGCTTGGAAGAAGAATTTAAGAATAAAATTATCTTGTATCTTTGTCTGGCGCTTATAAAGCGCCTTCGTCTGTAACCCTTAATTTGTTCAAATTTTCTTATAACAACTTCAAAAGAGTTTTTAAACAATCAAAACCAGTCCAAAATATTTTGCAAGTTAATTAAAGTTTCTTATAATAAAATATTCTCATTTTATTTCTACTTTCATCCAGTTTCTCTGTTTGTGTGGTGTAAATAATAAGATTTGACATTTCTTGGTATTCCACCATTCGATTAAAATTCTTACCTGTTTTGCGGTTTGGGTATTTGGTAAAGTTTCTCAAAAAAAAACAACCGTCCAAGACCTATTCAGACTTGCGCACCAAAGGTTCCGTACAAGAACAGCCATACCTTTTGACTGAGTAGATTTTGAGGGTTGATTTTTCCACAACATAAAAAAATCACAGACTTTGAGTATCTGGTTTTGATTTTAACTCGATAACTTAACGCGTTCTTGAGATAAAGGGTCTTGACAGACAGACAGAGAGACGGACAAAAAAATGATTTAATAAGGGTGTCGTCTCACCTCCTTCTGCGAAGCAGTAATTCGCAGAAGGAGGTGAGACGAAACCCTTATGAAGGAGGAGGCCGGGCGTTTGAGGGAGAGAACCTCAAACCAACCCAGCCGCCGCGGGAGACGCCCCGGGCGCCGGGCGCCGCGAGACGACTCCCGGCCACCGTAGATGTGGGCCTGTAGACGGTGAGCAATGGGTAGCTCACCGTCCGCCCGTCTATTGACGACAGGCCGTGCCGAAGGCGCGTTCGTGTTTCACGCGCGCATCAAAGAGAGTCAGCAAAGCAGAGGGGCTTGCCAGAGCCTCCGCCTGCCGGGGTTGCGGGTTGTTTAAAAGTCTGACACGCCCAGAGCGGGGAAGTCATTAGATGATTTCCCACCCGAAAAAAAAAAAACTCGGGACTAACAGTAAAACTAACATTGCAAATGGAAACGCATATGTAGAGGTATGCGCATAAACTTATTATGCGTATATATAATCATGCGTATATTATTATATATAGAGGTGTACCTAAAGGTACTTCCACATTTCGCCAATCATCTTTGACGACACGCCTCTTTGCGCCATCCGTGTGGATGGCGCAGTGGCTGACCGATCGGCTACTGCGCTGCGTGTCCCGGTTCCGATTCCTCCACGGAACAAATATTTGTATGGCCTGCAAATGGTTGTTTCGGGACTGGCTGTTTGTGTATGTGAGTTTAATGTTTGTTAACGCACCTACGATACAGGAAAAATTCCTAGTGCGGGGCAACGTTTTAAAAAAAATGTTTAAGTTGTATGTAAAAGAGGGTGAATTTACTGCAACCACTACCACCTTTTTTTTTATCAGATAAATCATTTATCTGAAGCAAAAAAAGGTGGTTTTTGAATTAACACAGAAAATATCAAACTGAAAAAAGAATGGAATTAATATATATATATATATATATTCAATATATAAGGTAGAAGTTTGATTGTCCCATAAACAATGACACATCACATACATTTACTCAAGGTTTCACTAAATAGGAGTCCAGCTCAGCTTAATGCCAGGTAAAATACCTGACGATACGATGGTATACTGCTGAATCAAAATCTAAATTAGCTAAGGCAAAAATAAGGAATTTCGTTCCTGTTACTAGAAATTAAGGACGGCTTAAACGATTAACTTTTTCCTGCTTTGAAAAAAACTTCCACCCAGTTAAACTATTAATTTTATTACATAATTTTAGAAATACTAGCTTTTGTTAAATTCGGTATAATACAGTACCTGCTACCTGCAGTTTTTGCCCTTGCGCCTTATTGATTTGTAATAGCAACGCTAAGTTTTCCCTTTTCTTCCCTCGTTCTCCCTCATATCCCACTTTTTTTTAATAAAAATGCAGCCTATGTCCGTCTCCTAGTTCCCAACTATCTATGTACCAAAAATCATCAAAATCGGTTCAGGTATTAAAGCGTAAAGAGGTAACAAACAAACAAACTCACTTTCGCTTTTATAGTATTAGTAAGGATAAATTGAGCGCATATGGCTATACTTAAACTAAAGTCAGCAAAAATGTCAAATAAAAAGTATTTTAAGTGTGGACTTATTTTTACTGCTAGAAAATCGAAAAGCCAATCAGCTTTCAACTAAAAATGCATTGACAGTTGTTTACTGCAGGGTGTCTCTCTCGGGAACGAGCGCTGGCTTACGGCTGTAGAAGACAAGGGTCGAACATGGGTTTAAGAGGACGATTGATTTGATTCGGCACGTGCCTTTATAAATGGGTGGGGCAAGTCAGACAAAAAAGTCTTTAATCAAATTCCATTTACAAAAAAAAAAGAAAAAATAAACAACAATGAAGCACGGATTTGAATTCGAACAAAGTGAAAGAATCAAAAGATTCATGGTTCGAAATTAAATTCTTGAAAATGGAAATTTAAAAAAATAATTTATTTTTCGAACAAATCGATTAAAGACAAAGACATGAATGAAAGTGATTAAATAGAAGAAAATCGCAGTCGTGTAAAATACTGGTATTCAGTTGGCTAAAGGATAGGTAGATGACACTGAAATAAGAGAATATATAATAATAATTGAGTTTACGTTTTGACGACACGGTTGGCGCAGTGGCCGAGCGATCGACTGCTGCGCTGCGTGACGCGGGGTCGATTCCCGCACGAAACAAATATTTGTATGGCCTACGGTCTAGTTGTTTCGGGTCTGGCTGTTTGTGTATGTGAGTTTAAATGTTTGTAAACGTACTCACGATACAGGAGAAATTCCTAGTGTGGGGCAACGTTTTGTTTAAAAAAAAAACAAGATTTGATTTTGATTTGGACTGTCTCACAGCTGGGCAGGAGCATTGATCATCACGCTTGCTCAAGACGAGTTGGCGATTTCAGACTTATTTTAATTATAAGTCCAGTTTTCTTCACGATGAATAAACTACGATACGATGAATAAATATGATAAATAAACGTGAAAGTTTGTATGGATGTATGTTTGTTACTTTTCCACGTAAGTAAAACTACTGAATGGATTTTAATTAAACTTTACCATAATATAGTTTTTTTTGGGGTGGGAAATCATCAAATAACTTCCCCCGCTCTGGGTGGAGCAGGGGGGGGGGGGTGCCAGACTTGTACTGACTAAAACCCACCCATGTTCCTTCTATTGCCCTTTACGTTCCGGAGCCGCGGTATCTCTTTCGAACAACCCGCAACCCTGGTAGGCCCCTCTGCTTTGTTGACATCTCTTTGAGGCGCGCGTGCAACACTAACGCGCCGTCGACACGGCCTGTCGTCAATAGACGGACGGACGGTGAGCTACCCATTGTTCACCGTCCACAGGCCCGCATCTACGGTGGCCGGGAGTCGTCTCGCGGCGGCTGGGTTGGTTTGAGGTTCTCTCCCTCAAACGCCCGGCCACCACAATAATATAGCTTATACATCAGAATAACACATAGACTTTAATCCATAAATAGATATTGTATATTTTATGACCATGCGAGTGAACCCGCGGGACGTAGCTAGTAATAAATATGGATATTCTAAAATACGAAAACTCGTGACTTGTACCACACAATGTTACGCAGGGAAAATGTAGCGAAATGATTTGGCAAGCGTCCAAACCACTGCTACCTACAGCCTTTGGATTTGTCGTCTTTATTATAGACTTTACTTCTTGCAACTGCTCATAGCCTTTTGAGGTAAATGTTAAGTACGGATCTGAATTTATTGCTGGTTTCGGGAACGCTGGAGCTGATAGTTCTATGGCTAGTGATTGATTTATATTAGAGGTCAAGTTTACGATGGTCAGACCTTCAGATTGTTGGGTAAGGTATTTTCTTTGGTATTTTTAGCTTCGGTAGTCTTACTTTTTTTGCGGATGTGAAATCAACAAATAATTTCCCCTGCTAGGGAGCGGGGGGAGTGTCAGACTTTTACTGACTAAAACCTACCACTGTTTCTTCTTTTGCCCTTTCTGTTCCGGGGCCGCGGTATCTCTTTCGAACAACACGCAACAGTATTGATGACTTAATCAAGAGTCTTAATCAAAAGTCCTTTTTTATCACGAATTAACATAAGATTCCTATTACTTACTAAAATTATACTTACAGAGGCAGGCCCCTTTCTGGCAGGCCGCTCTGGGACCAAAGGCTTAACGTGGCTTTTGAAACACGGAGGAACCTCAAAGAGTCTAATCTACTAAATTATTTTAATTTATTGTTTTGCGATTACCCCCCCCCCCCCCCAGCCCCCGCGCCATTTGAGTTATTTCAATCCCGATTCTAATGTTCTATACGTGTTTGGTAGAGAATCGGAGAGTCAATCGACATTACGCTGGATCAAACCCAAGGTCTTGTTTTTTCTTTTTGCGACTTCTTTTCATTGGAAGTACTTTTTAAATATTATATTTAGTTTTTTATTTATTGTCTAAGTTGATAAAAAAATGTTTCTTTTTGCGACTTCTTTTCATTGGAAGTACTTTTTAAATATTTTATTTAGATTGTTTTTATTTTGCATAAGTTGATAAAAAATGCTATGCAATAGCTTTATCGCAGCAGTCCCCGAGTGCCACACGTATTTTTTTTTATTAAACATGAAATCACGTTTAGAGTCTGTTTGATTTTAAAAATAAATTAAAGTTTTTCTACTTTTTTACCAAGTGAAGAATCCTTCAAAAGCTATCAAGAATATTTCTCATATTCGATCTTTCTCCGTTGAATTTAAATCATCCGATTTATTCTTACGATCAGTCCTAAAATCGTGTGAGTTGTTAATTTTATTGAGAATTTATACCCGGGTTTACGGGCATATAAATTACATACCCACGAAAATGAATCACAAAAAGCAATTTACACTATAAATTGCGAAAAGGATACTGAAACGATAGATTGAAAAGCGTAGGCAAGGTAAAAACCTCTTTTAATTATTATGCTCTCTAAGGCCTTTTACACACGGTGACTTTTCGTAGCAACGCGACTGCAAAATGGCTGTGGCGACAGTGGCGCCACAGTGTTGTGGCTTGTGTACCTTCGCCAACGTAACCAGGATTTTGTATCGCTACTTTAGCGATACTGTCACAGTAAAGTCGAGTTGCAAACGTAATGCTGTTACAATGCGTGGAACCCTGGGATACTTCGTTCCACTGATGTCGTCAGAAACAGTTGAACGTTTATATCGATACATGGGGTCTTCTCTTTAAGTCCGTCAACGAAGATACGGGCCCGTTCGAAGATAACTCTATGATATTACGATTAATACATTTTTAAAATACACAGAGGATAAGGAGAACTTTCTATTGGATTGTCATTAATTTATAATTGAAGTATCTAACGACCTGCCGGGTTGGTTTGAAAGTGATACCGCGGCTCTAGAACACAAAGATCAAAAGAAGAAACATAGATGGGTTATAGTCAGCACGTCAAGTCTGACACTACCTACCACTCCGCGAGTGCGAGAGGGGTCATTTGATCTTATGGTCTTACGAAATGTAGGAAACGATGCAGTAGCGATGCTAAAGCGCGCGTCTCGAACGCGACACATGTTACAAATGCGACTAACGACGCACGAATCGTGTTGTATATAAAACGCGCGACAGCACCAAAAGTCACCGTGGACGAAGACCCTAAATACCAGTTCGTGATTTACATTTTCATTTCTTTTCTTCATGATTTATTAAATTGCGGAGTAGTTTTGTTGATTAATGGCCCAGCTTTGTCGGTTCGCAAAATTCTTTGTTTTCATTCGTTTGTAAGCCAGACTTTGATTGCTGGTAGTCGGTGCGTGCTCTCATTATTTTTCGGTAATTATAATGAAAATTTTTCAAGTTAATTTTATTGTTATCTCTTCTTACTTCTTTGTTTTAGAACTAAGTTGGTCCATTAAACTTGGTATGAATAATTAAATTAGCTGGGTCTTAGGGATACGATACTAGTTGTGAAGTAACGGAAGTTTAATGTTTTCGAATGGTATTTTCCTGGTTTATGGATGGAAAATGATCAAATAATTTATCCCGCACAACTAGGCATAATTTTAGATTCCATGGCCATGGCATGGCGGCTGCGACCGCCTTTATTTTGGTTTATTGTCCAAAGGAATCGTAGCACCGGGATAAAAAGTTTCCGTTTCCAAACTATCTGTGTAATTTGACGGGCCTGTTGGTCCAGTGGTTAGTGTCCCTGACTGCTGAGCCGGAGGTCGTGGGTTCGATTCCCACCCAGGACAAACTTTGTGTGATGAGCATGAATGTTTGTTCTGTGTCTGGGTGTGATTTATCTATAATATGTATGTATTTATAAATTATATAAGTATGTATAGGTATCAGTTGTCTGGTTACCATAACACAAGCTCTGCTTAGCTTGGGATCAGATAGCCGTGTGTGTTCATACATATTAGTAGGATGTAGAAAGTGGGTTTAATAGGACTGTAGGATTCGTTCTTGTTTCATGATAATCATGTTTTCTGCATTGATGAAGGGTAGGTCTTGGAAATCTTTGACGAAGTCATGGACGAGCGCTTCTTGCAATTCTGTCTCGCTAAAGTCAACAACACTCTATTGAAATAAATACTGACACAAGGGCTTGCAGCCCTGTGTAAACAAAAGTAGACTTTTTCCCATTGAATTTACCAACAATGTAATAAAAAAACAAAATTGTTTTGGATCTTCACATCGGCATCGCGCCGGCGAGTGGGATCCTTCGTCATCTTAACGCCCACCTAACGCTTGGCCCTCGACCATACCAAGGGACACTCGCTCGCCGTCATTTATCGTGCGCATATATCAGCCATTTTCATTTGTACTCCACCTAGTCAAATTATACAGTCTTCATATCAAAAATGGAGTTTCATTTAGTCGAGACCACCAGCGACACAACTGGAGCTTGACATTCAAACTAAATCCTTCAACGCACTAAACAAACACAAACGTTCAAAATTCAACACAAAACAAGATAGGAACAGTTTAAACGAAGCAATAACGTCGGTTCTGAGCCCTCGAATGTTGAACACATATAAATTACATCAATTAATATAAGGGTGTTTACGGAACCCCTATCAGATACCCACGTCAAAATCATTGTGAACTTGCGATAAATTTGTTTTTGTCTCTCTAACTACAAAGAGACGGTTTTATATTTGTGATTATAGAGATAGGGAGAGGAATTCCAGTGTAAATGTATTGGGATATATTACAGGAGATGGTAGAAAAGGTGGAGATAGAGATTATAGCATTCCTGATACAAAGGTGGTGGGAGTCCGGGCGTTGGGCGACGCGAAACGACTCCCGGTCACCGCAGATACGGATCTGCGGACGGTGAGCAATGGGTAGCTCACCGTCCGTCCGTCTAATAAGGTCGTATTGTCGGCGCGTTTCACGCTCGCCTCAAAGTGATTTCAGCAAAGCAGAGGAGCCTGCCAGGGCCTGCTGGGTTTACGGGTTATTCGAAAGAGATACCACGGCCCGAAACATAGAGGGCAATAGAAGGAACATGGGAGGGTTTTAGTCAGTACAAGTATGATACTTCCCCTCGCTTCGTTATTTGAAGATAACCCTTCTGCAAATAAAAACGATCGCGTCCTCACTTACCAAATCTTAAACAGATAATAGTATTTAAATGCCCTTTCTTGCTATATTCAGTCATGTTTTTAAGTCGCGGTAACGTTCCTGAATGCAGAGGATTATGCTACAGCGTAAGCAGCATACATTGAAATATGACATTGCTATCAATTCCATTAAAATTAATTTAACGGACTGAATACCACAATAACTATTGAAATCAGGTAACACACACCTACACAGAACAGTAGTTATCTTAATTAATGATCTATGCAACATGGCATTAATATTAACATAATTATTTGCAATTACATAAGATGGGTTGACAAATGGCTTCAATCAGTTATAGGATCAAAACTGTTGGGGTGGGTAAGCGAAGGTGTTGGGTGCCGTTTTTAAGGTGAAATGGAATAGAGTTTGGCGACACGGTTGGCGCAGTGGCTGAGCGATCGACTGCTATGCTGCATGTCGCGGGTTCGATTCCCGCAGGGAACAATGTATGACCTGCAGATAGTTGTTTCGGGTCTGGCTGTTTGTGTACGTGAGTTTAAATGTTTGTAAACGCACCCACGATACAGGAGAAATTCCTAGTGTAGGGCAACGTTTTTTTTCTAAAAATGCGATAACTCCTAGGCCATTTAAATATATTATTATGTTCCGTGCGGGGATCAATCCCGCAACACGCAGCGCAGCAGTCGATCGCTCAACCACTGCGCCAACCGTGTCGTCATATAGCATAATATACTTTTCACAATATTCTCATAATATGACAGTAATACAAACAGGACTTGTCCAGGCAGACATAAAATCATACCCCAGGGAAATACACATTACAATTCTAGAAAGAAAACAAAAGAATACGGTCCATTTCTTCCATTATTCGCAAAGAACAGGTCAAAGGCTTGATAGCTAGAATTTAGAGTACGATCTATTACAATAACTTGGGTTTTGCAGAAAGTTATGACATTTTTCGAGATATATTATGACTGGCGACACTCTTAACGACTGCGGGCATGCTAGAAGAGTTTTCAAATAGAATTATTCTTGGAAAGTCGCATTTTTTTAATGTAGCCTTTTTTTTCTTTTAAATATGTGAAAAGGTTACAGTATGTTGGGAGTGTTTACTCTAGTCTTAATGGCCAGTGTTTATTCAATGAACCATTAAAGTCACAGACTCGCTGAAAGAAAAAAATAGTACGTTTTGATCTAGTAAGGAAACGTTGTCGTTGCATCCGATGCGGATTTAACGCCCGAGCCGATGGGCGAGGGTATTGAGGAGGCATTGAAGAACAATATTTACTTATGTCATCAATAAGTTACTTTGATTTTATTTGTTTTTTCCCCACGATTGGATAATACTGTCAATCTGACCTCTACAACTCAATTGTTGTGGAGGTAAGATTGGCAGTCACTCTATGTCAAATACTGGTTTCATAGTCATAGTTGCACCGCAACAAACAAGTCTTCAAGTATTGTGGGCTTATGAAGTTATTATCATTCCATCATCGTCAAATTGTCTTTATCTAACTATGTTTGGGTAGGATTTCATTCTAACCGTATTCTTGGAGCGACTGTCCATTTGAGTTCTACAACCCAATTTATACTGGGTAGTAAGATAAACCCACTAAAGAAGACTAGTTCTCACTTGTCAGACTTATCTCTACCGTTCCGTACAGGTAAAATGACATAACTACCAACAAATCAAGCTACACCACCCAAATATTTTCGTCTACTAAAGCAAAAAGGATTACAACAAAAAGTATATAGTGAACTTAAATCAGCTGTTCACGAAACTTGGCTACTAGCTTGCTCCACTTGGCAACCGCCAGTGGCTCATGTTTCCCTTTTATATTTACTGCCATCTGAAAGCTATCGCCTTGGTTTTATACGAGTTGGGGGATGTTCATTACAATTGGTTGTTTCTAATAAAAACAAAAAAATACACGTCCTGGTATTCTCAGCAAACCCTTTCATTGATATTTCCTACATGTTTCACAGTGTTTTTGAATGATTTATTTTGTTATTGACGGTATTTTCTTTGACACTTCTCTTCGCCTTATGGTTAGACTAGCTGGCGCCCGCGGCGTTGCCCGCGTGATATCGAAAAAAAAGTATCCTATGTGTTATTCCAGACTATAATGTACCTCAGCTTAGCTGTTTTGACGTGAAAGAGTAACAAACATCCATACATCCATCCATCCTCACAAACATTCGCATTTATAATATTAGTAGGATATTATGTGATAAAATCATTGCAATATAGCCCATAGACCATCACTCGTTGATAATATAGTTTTATAATAATAATACCGGCCAATAACTGTCTTACTAACTGGGAAGGCCTTTTTTCAAACTGAGAACGCAGAGGCATCGATCACCAGGCTTGCTCTAGACGGTTTAGTGTTTATTTTTTTTTATAAATTTATTTATTTATTTATTAAAACTTTATGCACATGTAATTAAACACTGTACAAAGGCGGACTTAATGCCTTAGGCATTTTCTACCAGTCTACCTTAGGGTGATGCAGAGAGAAAACATAGTAGGTGCAGGCTGCATAACAGAAAGTGTTTCGAGAAAACATTAACAAATATAATATAACGATAAATACTTAAATACATACATACAAACAAAATAAAGTCAAGAGAGTTATAAATACATAAATACATGGGGAAAAACTAACAACCATTTAATTTGGAGACGAATCTGCCAACTTCTTAAGTAGATGTTCCCGAGCTCTTACTTTAAAAGTGAACCGATTGGTGGCCATCCTGGTATTTAGAGGGAGTGCATTCCAGAGGAAGACCGCCTGGACAGGGAAAGAAGCTTTAAGGAAACCAGAGCGATGAGAAGGACAACGCAGAAGACGGTTATTGGAGGAACGAAGACTCTTGCTGTGAGCAGAGCATAAATATTGGAAATGTGAAGTTAGATAAGAAGGAGAAGTGGATTTGTTGAGTAGAGAAAAGAGTGTAGTCAAGGCCCTCAACGCTCTGCGTTGTCGGATAGGCAACCATTTTAAAAGTGACCGATATGTGGACACATGGTCATACTTACGTAAATTAAATACGAATCGAATGCAGTTATTCAGAAGTCGGTCAAGTTTGTTGAGAAGATCTGCATTCAGGTCATAGTAACACACATCACCGTAGTCAATAATGGCGAAGATAAGGGACTGAACAAGCTTTGCCTTTATGTGTGATGGGAGAATATTTTTTAATCGGTAAAGTGCACGCAACGTTCCAGTGACTTTCTTGCTCACCGTAGCAACCTGCTTACGCCAGTCAAGGCAAGTGTCCACATGCAAACCCAGATCTTTAACGTCGGAGCTTAGTGGGATGACTGTGCCATCAAAGGTAATCGGTGAGATTGATAAACTATTCAGCCTTCTTACGCTATGAGGGCTTCCAACAATAACAGCCTGACACTTGGTTGGGTTTACCGCCACCCCGAAACGATCAGACCAGTTTTTAACGACTGCTAAATCCCGGTTTAAATCATCAATCGCATCCGATAAGTTGTCAACACTTGCCTGACAGTAGAGCTGTAAGTCGTCAGCATAAAGATGATACGAACACTGAAGCTGGGTAGTTATGAGGTTTATAAAAATAGAAAACAAGAGTGGAGATAAAATACCGCCTTGGGGGACGCCAGTCACAAGATTACACCAGCTGGAAGAAGATTCTCCAGCGAGAACTGACTGCTGACGTCCCCGAAGATAGGATGAAAACCATTCCAAAACCTCGTGAGAGACCATATGATAGGAGAGGATAGATAAAAGGACTTCGTGACTGACGGTATTGAAAGCATTGGAAAAGTCAATCAACACTACGACGGAGACTTTAGTGTCTTCCATACCCCGCCTAATATCGTCAGTCACTTTAAGGAGAGCAGTAACAGTGCTGTGCCCCGGTCTGAACCCGGATTGCAACGGACTGATAAGGGAGTTATGGTGAATGAAATAGGACAATTGCTTGTGTACACAGGCCTCAAGTACTTTTGATAAAAAAGGAAGAATGGAAATTGGACGAAAATGACTGGGAAGGGTGGGGTTAGGAATTTTAGGTAGAGGACGCACATGGGCTTTCCGCCATAGAGTTGGGAAATCATTGGAGTAAAGGGAAAAGTTAACAATATGGGAGATTGCAGGAAGAAGATGGTCAAGAGCCGTCACAATCATGCGGCGACTGATTTTATCACAGCCCACAGCTTTGGATTTTATAGAAAGGATAACCTTTTTGATCTCTCCCGGGTCGACTGGGGTGAAGACAAAGGGAGTTATATTGGGTCGCGTCAAACCATCAAGAAAGGCAATGGTTTGACATTTGGTTAGACTATCTAGAGTGGGAACAGTAGAGAAATGTCGATTGAGATCGTCCAAACCAAATGTCTTAGGAAGGTCTGAATGCCGCGATCTGCCGATACCTAGAGTTCCAAGGAATTTCCAGATATCAGCAGGAGAAGCAGAAGTGATATTATCAAGAATGTGGCGGCGTTTAGCGTTGCGTATCATCTGATTACATCGATTACGAGCAGTTTTGAATAGAGTCCAGTTATCCCCGGACCGATCCTTTTTATACTTCCGGAACGCACGATCCCTTCGTCGCATTGCCATCTTAACTCCCCTATTCATCCAAGGTGCAGGTGGCCGCTTCAGCTTGACTTTCCTGATAGGAGCATGAGTGTCATACAACTGAAGTACAACCGAATTAAAACACATCACTTTGTCATCAACTGAAGTGGCCACCTCCAAGGGTGTCCAGTCAATATTGGATGCATCTTGCAATAGTTTTTCAGTATTCATTCGCCCAAAAGCACGCCTGTTCTGGAACAAAGGTTTGGATTTCGGAGGTTTCAGGATATAAGACAGGAAAATAAGGTCGTGGTGGGAAAAGCCAGGAGCGATATGTTGACCGTGAGAGGAGACTAAGGAAGGATTAGAAGTAAGGATCAAATCGAGCCAGGTATCATCGCCAACAGTGTTATGATGAGTTGGTTGGAGAGGCAACACATGCAGACTTGCTGACTCAACCAGATGTAGGAGTTTACGGGATCGAGGAGAGTTGTGGGCTAGGAGATTGGTGTTGAAATCCCCCATGACGATGTGATGTGTGTACTCTGAACCCAAAGATTCTAAGACCGATTCGAATTCGATGAAGTAATCAATGGAAGGGGGACAATACACAACTCCAAGGACGGTTTTAATTCCTTTGATGCAGACCTCCAAAAAAAGAAACTCGGCCAAATTAGTAGAGGAAGAAGTAGCGAGAATTTTAAAAGAAAAATCAGCACGAAGATAAATTGCAACACCACCCCCTCTCTTACCGACCCGATCATTACGTAAAAGAACGAATCCTGGGAGAGGGTAAGTGGTGGATAAAAGATCAGGTTTTAGCCATGTTTCAGATACCAGGATGGCATGGACATTGTCAATAGAAAAAGTGTCATACAGCTCATTGTAGTGGCTGGGTATGCTTTGGGCATTGATGTGACAGACGTTAAGAAGCCGGCCAAGATTTTGGTTAAAGCTTTGACGTAAAAGATCACCAAGAGTGTCAGTAATGGAACAAAAACTATCATCAGAAGTGGCAGTAGATTCGTTGGCAGAAAAAAACGATTCATCATTATTAAAAGTTGTCATAATACAAATAAAATGAATAAATACAAAAACTACACAAAAAACTAGTACGGCGCTTGCAACTCTGCACCACCCGCCAGCTAACATCATCAGTTAAAAAAGAAAAAAAAGAAAACACTGTAAAAACAAGTAATGGCAATAAGACACAATTAAACAAAATAACGAACACCTATTCACAAAAATAGTTAAGAAAAAAAAAAGGCTAAATTACAACATTAACCTAGTTTTCAGAACGCACCATACAAGCCCTCAACAAAAATCTAAATTTCGGAGAACGTATCCGATCTAACAAAACGTCATTTATTACGGTGACAGATTTGACAATCATGACAACTACCGAAACGTCAACCATACAATAACAACTTGCTGAGTGAGGGTAAACCGAACTACGAACACAAAATTTGTAAACTTCTATTTTAGAGGCAAGATAATAAATAAAGAAGAACCATATAAACAAAGTTAAGCAAGACAACGATAATAAGCTAAAAGTATTAAAAGGTTACAAACAGCAAAAGATGTCAAACTCTAAAGGTAAATAATCAAAGTAATAAGTCGTGAATGTCGTTAGTTAAGTTTAAATCATATTACCATAATTAACGTGTCTTATTTTTCAGGCCATCTCCAGAAGTTTGGACCCTGGGATACTTCAGTAGCAGCGGACTCAATTCTTCAGACGATGTGACCTTATGCTTACTTCCATCGGGAGCTTTAATTACGATGACACCGTCCTGAGTCCAGCACGACCGCATAGAGAAGTGAACCCTCGCCTTTCCAAAGACAGATTGTCGAGTCTTGGTCAAAAATTCTTTGATGGAAACAGATGTGCCCTTAAGACTTGTCTTCGCTTTCCAAACAGCAGCCCTGTCATCATAGTTATGGAACTTAACTAGAATAGGCCTATGGTGATCATTACTGGGAGCGCCAAGTCTGTGGCAGACCTTTATGGAGGATGCGGTGACTGAATTAAGGGCCAGCTTCTTGTTAATCAGATCCAGAATAACTGTATTGCTGACCTCCCCTTCAACTTCTTTTATGCCCTGGAAGATGAGTGCTTTCCGTCGATGCCTGGTCTCCAGTCCGTCAATCTGTCGAGCACACTCGCTGATCTGATTCCTGAGCAGGCTTAACATACTGAAAATCAGCTCTCTAAAGGTCCGGAACTCTTCAGCTACCCTTGCCACTGTATCCTTGGCAGGACCCGCACACTGGATTTGCGCTTCCAGTTCACTCATCTTCCGGATGAAGCTATCCTCGAGGCTCTTCTGTGCCGTTATAATATCATCAAATTGTGACATTTTAGTTTTTTGTTCAGTGTAAACACAAAGTGAAGTGATGAGCTGGCAGGTGGTGGAAAATTTCAAGTTAAGTCACATAAATGTGCCACAAACGTGAGTACTCGTTGTACAGAGGTTATACACTGTTTATATGTAAAAAAATTCGTGAAAAACCGTGTTTTTCTAATTTTAATAATAAACTAGTATTGAAAATACGTCTGTCGATTTGTATCACCTACCCGCAAAAAAATTGTCCCTCGTGAGAAAAACGGTCCTTATCTGAAATTGTCAGCTATCAAACAAATTAAACAACGCGTTCCATTGTTTACTAAAGATTCTGCATTGTGTTGGTAGCTTTCTACATACAAAATAAATATCTTCTTCTATAATCTTTCTAATTTATAAAATTCTCGTGTCACAATGTTCGTTCCCATACTCCTCCGAAACGGCTCGACCTATTCGTATGAAATTTTGTGTGCATATCGGGTACACCTGAGAATCGGCCAACATCTATTTTTCATAACCCTAGTCTAATATATAAAATTCTCGTGTCACAATGTTCGTTCCCATACTCCTCCGAAACGGCTCGACGGATTTTATGATTTGTTTTATGCATATTCAGTAAGTCCACATGAGTAGATAAAATCTACTCATGTGGTAAGTCTGAGAATTGGATACTATCTATCTTTCAAACCCTAAGAGGTAAGGGGGGTAAGCAGCGGGTGATTATATTTTATTTATATCTTATCTTATTCGGCAAAAGGGGCCACAAAAAACATATCAACTGTATACCCAAACACATTGTCATATACTATCTCAAGCTTTTCCACTCGCGGATATGCAGATATTACGTAACTTCATTAATAACCCAATTAAAAATATCGGTCAAGTGCGAGGGAAGGTTCCGTATAAACTTGCAACTTAAACGGCCATATTTTTTGACAGCGTAGACTTAGAGGTGTGATTTTTCCACAGTTCCAAGGGACTAAAGATCTAGAATAAAGTATATAGTTTTAATTTCAATTCGATACCTTCAAGCTTTACCGATACATAGGGTGGTGTCGACGGCGCGTTAGTGTTCCACGCGCGCCTCAATGAGATGTCAGCAAAGCAGAGGGGCCTGCCAGGGTCACCGCCTGCCGGGGTTGCGGGTTGTTCAAAAGAGATACCGCGGCCACGGAACGTAAAAAGCAATAGAAGGAACATGGATGGTTTTTAGTCAGTACAAGACTGACTTTCGCCCCCGCTCCGCCCAGAGCGGGGGAAGTTATTTGATGATTTCCCATCCGCAAAAAAAAGCGTTCCGTTTTTTTCCTTCTGAGGTACAGAATCCTAAAAACCAACAAAAATTCAAACATTTTGAAACAGCATGTTTGAAAATAAACACTATCATGGCTCTTAAAACATCCTTTGCCAACCATCATTTCGAAACCACAGACGCCGATGTAATCCGACAAGCCAATGATGTTGCGATAATGACCTTTGTCATGTCACCCAGCGAGCTAGTGTAGTGGTTTTCCTTTTAGACCAATGGCTTTGTGTCAGAACTCCATTACACATTAGCGATTTCCCTCCATTATCACGATCGGTTAACCTCCTGTTTGGAAAACTCAGTTTAGAGTTCATCTAATCTGAGGATCTGGACACCTAGATTAGTAGCGCAGGAATTTTACGTGACGTGTAAATGTGGGATTATTTTTGTAAATGTGTGATGTTTAGGTATTTTTTTTTTTGTTAAACGTGGCCCACACTAGTAATTTCTCCTGTCTCGTGGGTGCGTTTCGAAACTCACATACACAAAACTTCACGTGTGTTCTTTTATTAAACCTTACGTGGGTAAGGTTTAAAAAAAAACACGATGACTAGTAATTTAAATTGTATCGTGGGTGCGTTTACAAACATTTACACTCGCATACAGAAACAGTGAGACCCGAAGAAAAATAAATTGTGGGACGAATAAACAAAAACAAATTTGAAAAATAAAAAATAATCTAAAGCTACACCCATCGTATAAAATCCATAAAAAACCACAACTATGTGACCAACTAAACCTACACTACTAATGACTGTCCACCGGCGTCATCGCCCGTAGCCTACACCCTGAGAACCCAAGCGATAAATTCGACAATTTATACACTTCCCAAGACGGGTAATTTAATAAAGTTGCGTTACGAACTTCGAGTTTGGTTCGAGTTAAGCGATAAGCATCAGCGATCGCAAAGTTTCGCTATGGTACCCATTAGAACAGGTACAGTTTTTCGATATTCTCGAATTTTCTATGAAAATATCGGAGAAAGTGGAAAGTTTTAACAAACTAAAGAAAGTTCTAGACGATATCATAAGAAAGAAAACTTTTGGTAGTTTATTCTGAAGGTTACGAAAAAAAAACTGGTTTTAAGCAATTTAGAATATTCTAGTAATCTTGATTGGACTCGTTACTTGAGAAATTATAACAAGTCGTTAAAAATATCGCGAAGGAAAAAGGTCATTTCTAGAAAATTGGTCCAATCAGTGGGGAGAACAAAATCCGAATCTTGTTTCAAAGTTTTGTTAATTGTATGACGTAAGTAAAAGTTTGTCTTTAAAATGAATTTTCTTTTTTTTTCAGGTATGTATCTGAAAAACAAAACGCTACTATAACTTCAGTTTTATTGGAAAAGCAACCAAATGGCCCATAGGTAAGGACAGAATTACAAGAATAACAACCAACTTTCAACACGATAACATTTTGCATTTACACTAACTTCAAACAAATCACCAAATCCTTAACTAATACTACCTTAATCTTCTCCTTTCAAAGCAAAATCCCGCCACGATCAGCCGTCAAAAACGAGAATTACGCACTCCATACGCCCTCAAAATTATGCGAAGAAAATATCCGGTAATAATTCAAACATGTAATTAATAAAGATGTACTATTTGTTTTGGGGAAAACGTTTAAACTTGACTCGCACAGTATAAGTATATTCAGAAGGTTGGCTTTTAACAAAGAACGCGAACTACTATAAGCGACCTACACAAATGTCCTTTTTTTGGTATTGTTCGTCGTGTCTTTGAGCTCCTTGAGTTACGAGTCGAGCTACACGATAACTGACAAATGCTTGCACTGACTGGACAGGTCCACTCAAAAGTGTATGGTGCTTTCTTTAAAATTTCATTTCAGATACTAACCTGCATAGTTCTCATGTAAGTTGACCAAGATTTTTGTCTAGTCCTTTTTTTTGGGGTGGGAAATCATCAAATAACTTCCCCCGCTCTGGGCGGAGCGGGGGGGCGTGTCAGACTTTTACTGACTAAAACCCACCCATGTTCCTTCTATTGCCCTTTACGTTCCGGAGCCGCGGTATCTTTTTCGAACAACCCGCAACCCCGGCAGGCGGAGGCCCTGGCAAGCCCCTCTGTCTGGTCCTTAAAAGAGACTTTGACCTCTGAGTTGGTTTCAGCTGTTTCTTCTCGGATTAGTCGGGTACTAAAGACCGGCCTCATCTAATTATAAATAAAACGACGTGTAAAAGACGTGTTTCAAAAAAACCAACTTGCAAAATAAACATCATTTAACGAAACATACGCAAAGTTACCAGCTAGTGCTTTTTTTTGGGGTGGGAAATCATCAAATAACTTCCCGGGGGCGTGTCAGACTTTTACTGACTAATACCCACCCATGTTCCTTCTATTGCCCTTTACGTTCCGGGGCCGCGGTATCTCTTTCGAACAACCCGCAACCCCGGCAGGTACCAGCTAGTGCTTGCGACCGTCATTTCTTTGTGATCGCCGTACATACGCGTCCGTGTAAGAGTGGTACGGTTTAACTCGTTAATCTATAGTAATTTTCTATTAAGGGTGTATTTTATATACCAAGATTAATTCGAGAAATCAATAGAGTTAAGTAGGTACAAAATATAGACGTACAGCGAGTGGAAGCCCAGTCGACGTTAATTTTTTTTTTATTTATTTATTTCTAAAACAACTTTTGTGTAGATTAATACAATATTACTCGCCAAACTTTACGTTTGATGGCGAGATGCGCTCTTTACTCTAAAATACACGTAAACCTTATACTATTTTAACAAAATAAATACTAAATTATTAATTTTAAAAATTAAAACATAAAATAAAAACTGTCAGAATTTGCTTCTCAACAAAAAATCTTGTCGAGAAGCAAACTCTTCAGTCTTGATCCTAAAATATAAATTTGTTTGTGAAAGCTGCCGCACCGTACATACGTGTCTATTTTTAAATATCAAGTAGTTTTTTTGGTTTTCATACAATCAATTCAAGCAATCAATTTCATAATATCTTACTAAATGCTAAATTGTACTGTGACACGCAGAACAAAGTTAAAAAATAACAAACAAACATTGCTACCTACACAACAATTCTCATCTAACAGAACTTGCTTCTAAACAACGTCAAGTAAAGTTAAGTGATATTGCCGAGAATTCAATTCATCAGTTTTGATCTTAAAATGCGGTTTCACTCGGTGTACAATGGTGGCCTTCTGTACCTATTTATTCTATGTTTATCATACATGCCTCCATATGTGCGGGAAGACATTAAAGTTAATTTGAAGACACATCATGGGTACAGTTTAGACGTAAACTCAAGTAAACTTAAGACAATGAGAGAAGTGAATGATACTGGAAATCTTTTGAGAATATTTCTGTAAATGTAGGTATGAATACGTGAATGTATTTTTATGCTTTTTTTATAAATCCTACTATATTCCTATTCTCCTACTAATATTATAAAATTAAATGCGAATGTTTGTGAGAATGGATGGATGTTTGTTACTCTTTCACGTCAAAACGGCTGAACGGGTCTAGATGAAATTTGGCACAGAGGTAGATTACAGTCTGGAATAACACATAGGATAGTTTGTTTTCAATCATCACACGGGTGAAGCCGCGAGCGCCAGCTAGTGACAAATAAATACACATTAAAGTCGTGTGAAGTCGTCATGTGACGTCTGAGAGGGGAGAATGGATGAAATAAACGTGTTGCGCCGACTACATAAACAATGAGACAAGGGCGGGAAGATGACGATGAATGATGATGCAAAGGACTACTTAGTATATTATGCTAAAAGTTGTTGTATTAAAAACCTTTTTTGCATAAAAAACCGATTACCAAAAAAACACTCAAAAAAAAAATTGGTTTCAAAGTCAAAGTCAAAAGTCATTTATTCAAATTAGGCTGATAATCAGCACTTTTTGAACGTCACATTACAAGAGACAGTCCCACAAAAATGCCCTGCCCTTCGCCACTTCCTAGTGTTTTAGGTGGGAAGAAGAAGTGGCGGAACAAACTCCCCAGCAACACATCTGTCTGTCAAGTTAGAAGAACCAGATTTTATACAATTTATATTATGACAAAAAATTATAAAAAAATAAGAAATTATTCATTCATTGTCACTAGTGCAAAAGAAATAAGCTAAGCATAAAAAGATAAATATAAATAATTAATTATATTCAGTCAATGCTCGAGGTCACTAGTTAACCACATGCCAATAAGTAAAAACACACAAAATGAAACAAGTATATAAACAAAAAAAAGTAAAATATAAAATTACATGACGAAGACATGTAACGTATCAATAAGCTAATTTGGCGAAAAAACATGAAGGAGAAAAAAAAATAAAAATAATCGTCTTGAGTTCAACACAGTGACCAACTATGCTTATCATCTAAATAGTCGTTAATAGAATAGTATGCTTTTAAACAAAGGTTAGATTTTACTTTAGCTTTAAATGGTTTACTTCTGGAAATCGGTGGCTTTAGTTTGATTCATTGATTTTTTCTTCACCGACTTTTTTATTTCAGTCTTATTAGTTTTGGAATGATGGCATCGCAAACAAATTCTTATCAAGAATTAATTTTTCATTGCTACCAAAATATATAAGCATATCATCCATATAAAGTAGAAGAAAAAATATGTATTATACAAAATAAATGTAATATCATGATTATTCCCTATCGAAAATAAAAATAATTTTGAAAATCGATCCACAATCGACGAAAGAAATCGTGTAACAAAAATACAAACAAAAAAAAGTCAAATTGAGAATCTCCTACTTTATTTGGAAGTCGGTTAAAAAGTATGTACCTACTTGTTTATGCATGTAATTTACAATGACAAATTTCAATGAAATTTGCAAAAAAAGTTGTACAAAGTTTGGTCTCTCCATTCGCTCTTGCTCACACTATACACCACACACGATCTGTAAGTTTGTTTAGGTTGTCCCTTCTAACCGGGGCTAAACTAAATTTAATTTTGTATAATTTTACTTAAAGCCCTTGTATTTGGTTACTCCTATGAAAAGACTTACTAGCGGTTTCGGGTTTAATGTTTTTAATAGCTTCATTATATTTTCAACGGTAAGTAATCTGAATAGGTCTTTTGATTTCATACTTTGTTGAGTTTGGCTTATTGGACCATAGACAGATATATCAAGATCTTGATATATGTGCTATCTGCCTATATACGGTACAGTTGGCGCCGCAGTGGCTGAGCGATCGACTGCTGTGCTGCGTGTCGCTGGTTCGATTCTCGCACGAAACAAATGTTTGTATGACTTACGGGTAATTGTTTCGGGTCTGGCTGTTTGTGTATGTGAGATTAAATGTTTGTAAACGCACCCACAATTTAAGAGAAAATCCTAGTGTGGGTTAAAAAAGAACTTACTTTCACACTCCAGTTAGATACTGGGTGGTACGAGACCATGATACCCCCTTTGGTAAGACTAGTTGTTAGACTTTCAAACCACTGACTACCTGAAATGACTGTCAAATATCTGTAAACAAGACATATCCTTACTAATATTATAAAAGCGAAAGTGAGTTTGTTACGTCTTGACGCCTAAATGCCAAATCGATTTTGATAAATTTTGGTACAGAGATAGCTGGAAATCTGGAGACAGAAATAGGCTATTTTAAAAAAAAAGTGAGATAAGGGGGATAAAGAGGGAAGAAAAACGAAGAATTTTTGTTTTTCGATCATAACGAGGTTTAAAGTTAAGTTAAAACCGCGTGGCAAAGTTACTTTGGGCTAAATGTTCTTTTGTTTTAAGCCTTTTGTAAAACTTATAGCACATGATTATGGTACGCAAATAAATGGATATGGATAATGTTCTATCTTTGGGAATTCAGGCTTCCTCTCCTGTGAGAGGGTCTAGGTATTGCCAACAACGCCATCTTGAGCCTAGATTGGTAGATATCACATGCCTTCGTTTTTTGATTCTAGAACACACCAATGTTCCAGTCGTATTTCCCTTCGTTTTGTATGACGAATATTTCTTTGTAAATATTTAATGTTGTTCTTTACCTTATAACGTTTTTCTTTAATTTGTTTTTCGTTTTAGGGTTCCGTGCCTCAAAAGGAAAAACGTAACCCTTATAGGATGGCTTTGTTGTCCGTCTATCTGTCTGTCTGTCAATATTCTTTATCTCGGGAACGCGTGGAGACATCGAATAGAGAGTTGAAATTAAAACCATGAACTCAAGTCTGTGAACCCTTGGGGGTGTGTATAAATCATCTCTCTAAGTCTACGCAGGCAACAGATATGGCCGTTTATGACGCAAGTGTGTACACACGACGGTAGGTCAACCTATGCTTTTTTTTTTGAGGAGGGAAATCATCAAATAACTTCCCCCGCTCCCATTGTTCACCGTCCACAGGCCCGCATCTACGGTGGCCGCGAGTCGTCTCGCGGCGCCCGGCGCCCGGGGCGTCTCCCGCGGCGGCTGGGTTGGTTTGAGGTTCTCTCCCTCAAACGCCCGGCCACCTCCTTTGCTAGCATTACTGCTTCGCAGAAGGTGGTGACCGCTTCCCATTCCCTCTCGCCCCGGACCATGGACTGAACCAGGGCCAGACGCGAGAGATCGTCGCCGCCGATCGCCTCCACGAGGTCACGGCGGTGCTCCGCCCAAGCTGGGCAGACCGCCACTGTGTGCTCCACCGTGTCCTCCGGGCGATCGTCACAGTGGTGACACCGGGGCGTTTCCTCCCGCCCGATGATATGCAGGAACCTCCCGAAACTTCCGTGTTCGGTGAGGACCTGCGTCAGGTGGTAGGTGAGGACGCCATGACGCCTCTCCAGCCACTCCTCAAAGAGGGGACTTACCGCCACTATTGTGGCGTGCCCTGCACGGGGTTGCGCCAGTCGCTCTCTCCATGCCACCATGAGATCGCACCGGAGGTCTGTCCGCTGAGCGGCAATTTGCCGCGGTAGCGGAGTTTCCCCCCGGGTCAACCTATGCTTAACTATTATTTATTTAATTCGATCTCCAACAAAGGAAACATGGATACATTATAATAATACACAATACAATCGGTTATTTAAACTGTGTTCCTCTAATTATAGGAGACCGCAGCATGCACATATTATTACTAGGTGTTAACACAGAAATATTATTGAAATTTATAACAAAGCAAAACTTAAAAACTTGAACATTATAACCTGATCTCTCTACTACGGATTGCACACCGTAATAGAGAGATCAGGTTAAAATGGTTTGTTAGGTTGATTTGCCGTCGTTGTATACGGACAACTCGGTGCGCGGGTCCGACTCGCACTTTTTTTTGTGTGTATCGAGATTCGATTGAGAGACTTTCTTGTTTAGATATTTGGAAGGATTGTTCGTGTTTTGTTTAAGAAGGGATCAAGCTCCCAGTAACATGTTTTCTTTTGTACATAGTAACAAAAACACGATTTGTAAAAATAATAGTTACCTATTTTCTTTTGTTTGGACATATCTTTGTCAATACAAACAATGTAGGGTAGGGTTCCCTCTATCTGGCAGAATCTTGATGCTCCGAAATTTATTTGGCATAACACACTAAGCATAATTTTCTTTAAACGAACTTTTTAAATGCATACAAATTATTTGATATAATTATCGTTTGGCATACTGACGTTTAAAACTTCGAATTTACAATGGCATACTTTTAAGATGGCAGAATTACATTTAGTATAATTACGATTGGTAGAGTTCAAATTTCGCATAATATCGTTTAATATAATGTTCATTTAGAGCGATGATTATTTGGTATAATTTCACTTGGCATACTATGCAGATGGCAGAAATGGCTAGGTTAGGTTAGGTTAAAACTGCGACCTCCTACGCCAGAAACGACTTTCATTATTAGAAAAAGAGATTGTTTTTAGTATGTTACCCGGAACTGAACGATTTAGGTTAGGATAATTACTTATTGATTAAATGACATTATTTCAAATTCAATTAAATAGTAATTATAATAAATGAAATTATTTTGAAGAAATAAATAATTCAAATAAATGACAACAAATAATGACAAAGGTGATTCTTACTATAAACTTTCTGCGATAGCAATTCTGCCGTTTAATGATTATCGAAATGAAATATATTCCAAAAGACGATTCTGACTGAGAACTTTCTGCGATATGATGTTTCTACTTTTTAAATATTATGGATATAAAATTGATGTCTATAGATGATTCTGACTTATAAATTTATGCGTTTTGTATGTATGATAAATGAGTGTCTGCCAAACAATTATTAAATTGTAGTGACTTATTTAAAAACGGTTACACTTTAACATAAGTTTATTAGCACAAACAATACATAACAATAAAGCTAGCTTACTTTATAGCCATTAATTACACACAGATACACACAATAATTATAACCAGCTTACTTCGTAGCTCAGAGATGATTACCTCAAATCACTTGTGGGGCCTATTTTATAGGCCTCAGCCAGTTATTCGAAGTACCCACTCAACTGATAACCCACGACATTTTCCCGCCATTACCGTATCGGAAGTCAAAATTGAACCACGAATCTATGTAACATCAAGAATAATATTAGAATTTAAATACAAGATTGTTATTCAAAACACAAGTAAAAATCAACATAACTTATAGAATACTAAACAATAATGAATGTTATAGACTTTACAAACTTCCGTAATTCAACATGTTTTGATGCAATTCACTACTTACTTACTTATTTTTAATAAGTTTGGCAAATGTACTTAGAAAATGCACAAAATTTAATAGAAACTCGAACATGAATTTTAAGTAAGCTAACATAACTTAAGGAACAATAATGAATGTTATAGTTTTTACAAACTTCCGTAATTCAACATGTTTTGATACAATTCACTACTTATTTTTAATAAGTTTGTCAAATATATTTTCAAAAATGCACAAAATTTAATAGAAACTCTAACATGAATTTTAAGTAAGCTAACAATTCGTCCATCCTGATAAATTTCGCGTCCTCGCGAATGACTGCACATAGTAAAAGCAACTATTTTATCACAATAATTACAACATTTTTAAGATTGTATCATGAACATTTTTGTTTATGCTTAAACAATTTTCATTGCATAACTATAAAAATTACCCAAAAAGTAATACACATTACATTGTATTTCATAGTACATACGTATTATTTCAGAATGACAATGTTATTTCGGTACACTTTGTAGTTCAAAGTAGCCTTTCGCTCATAGCGGCTATCATAGTTGTGTGCACATTGCACTTAAAAAGTAGCCTTTCGCTCATAGCGGCTATCATAGTTGTGTGCACATTGCACTTAAAAAGTAGCCTTTCGCTCATAGCGGCTATCATAGTTGTGTGCACATTGCACTTAAAAAGTAGCCTTTCGCTCATAGCGGCTATCATAGTTGTGTGCACATTGCACTTAAAAAGTAGCCTTTCGCTCATAGCGGCTATTATAGTTGTGTGCACATTGCACTTAAAAAGTAGCCTTTCGCTCATAGCGGCTATTATAGTTGTGTGCACCTTGCACTTAAAAAGTAGCCTTTCGCTCATAGCGGCTATCATAGTTGTGTGCACATTGCACTTAAAAAGTAGCCTTTCGCTCATAGCGGCTATTATAGTTGTGTGCACATTGCACTTAAAAAGTAGCCTTTCGCTCATAGCGGCTATTATAGTTGTGTGCACCTTGCACTTAAAAAGTAGCCTTTCGCTCATAGCGGCTATCATAGTTGTGTGCACATTGCACTTAAAAAGTAGCCTTTCGCTCATAGCGGCTATTATAGTTGTGTGCACATTGCACTTAAAAAGTAGCCTTTCGCTCATAGCGGCTATTATAGTTGTGTGTGATTTAGTAACAAAATAATTGACATAAACACTTGATAATTGCTCTTATAGAAATAAGACACTAAAATTATTAAGACATTAATATTTTTAGAAATGCTACGCAATCATCATACATCATTATACATATATATTACATAAATTGTTTCATTACATTTACGAACCAAATAAAAGTAATTAACTAACTAATGCCAAGTGATAATTAACTTCGATCTTACTTATAGGTATACAAAACATTAAATATTCAGACACCACAACATAGATTATCTTATTCATCTGCACTTTCGCTAGAAGATGATTCACTACCTTTATGATTAAAACAAAGCCAAGGATGTATTTTGTCGATAGAAAATATACCTCTATACTTTTTCGCCCCTTTCTTTTTTGTAATGGGAGTATCTTCAACCTCATACCTATCGTGATCCAGAACTTTAGTTATTCGGTATGGCCCTGAACACTTAGGCAACAGTTTTCTACTTTTCCCTACGGTATGTGTTGCTCTTTCAACTCTCACCAAGTCTCCAATTTTAATTTCTATCGGTTTCTTTCTTTTTTTATCGTATCTATTTTTTTGTTTTTCTTGTGAACTTTTTATATTATTATCTACTTTATCCCTAATCTCACTTATTTTATCATAACAGCTGCTTAATTCATTTTCCTCATGTATGTTTTTGTTTATTATATCATCATCAATCTCCGAAACTAAGCTACCTTCATTGATCCCAGTAAGCCTTAACCCAAACAAAACCTCAGAAGGAGTCTTACCCGTACCTTTGTTTAAGGTGTTATTTAGGCCCCACTGTACTTGTAACAGTCTGTCATCCCAAAGTCTTTCGTCTTTACCATGATTTTGTGAAGACAGAGAATCCAAAATTGTTCTATTATACCGCTCCACCTGGCCATTTGCTCTAGGTGAAGCTACAGCATTTTTTATATGATGGACTCCTATTTCAGTAAGAAAGTCTTTAAACTTAGAGCTTGTAAATGACGTGCCTCTATCACTAATTAGTCGTTTTGGTAATCCGAACGTTCCAAAATAATCCCTCAGAACCGCAATGGTGGAACTGGACTTAGTATTTTTAACAGCCTTTAACACAATAAATTTAGTGAACGATTCTACAATCACCAAAATGTAACAATTTTTCCTTTTCGATTTCACAAATGGACCAAGATGATCAACATGAATGGTGTGAAAAGGCGTAGTTATTTTAGGTATAGGATGCAAGAAACCCTGTTTTTTTCCTGCTGGCAATTTATTGTGAGTACATTCTAGACATGAATTTACATATTTCTTAATAAATTTTCGCATGCGAGGAAACCAGTAATGTTGTTTTATTTTATCTAAAGTTTTATCGAATGCAAAATGTCCTATTTCATCATGGTTTTTTTGGAGTATTTGCCACCTGCAACCCTTTGGAACCACCCACCTTAATCCATCTTCAGTTACACGATAAACCCTATCACGTTTTAGGACGAAATTCTTACGTATTTCTACCAAGTCATCAAAGTCTTTGTCAGAAAGGATTTTTTTTATGCGTTGTATTTCAGAGTCCGCTAGCTGTACGGTCGTTAACCAATCATCAGTTATCGTCATGATGTCGAATGTGTCAATAGCCTGAATTATCCCTGCATTTTCAATAGTTGGATTCCTACTCAATGCATCAACGTGAATCATGCCTTTGCCAGATTTATATACAACGTTACAGTCATATTCCTGAATCAAACTCCACCATCGCGCAACTCGGGGTATCATATCTCGTTTTAAAAACGTAGCCCTTAAGGAGTTACAATCTGTTACAATGGTGAAGTTTAAACCAAGCACATATGTTCTGAATTTCACTAGAGCAGCAATAACGGCCAGTGTCTCTAACTCATACGACGAAAAATGGGACTCCTCAGGCGAAGTCTGTCTACTGTAATAAGCTACCGGTTTGAAGACTCCATCGATTTGTTTTTGTAGTAAAACACTACCTATGCCATGTTTGCTAGCATCCGTGTGTATTTGTGTTTCGAGGTTAGGATTATACAGTGCTAGTACGGGCCTAGAAATCAGTGCATTTTTCAATTTATCAAATGCCTCTTCTTGAGCTTGTGACCAAAGCCAAATAGAGTCTTTTTTTAATAATTTAGTAAGGGGACGAGCTATCTCTCCGAAACCCCTGATAAAACGTCGAAAAAAACTAGCTAAGCCGATAAATTGCCGAACATTGTGTACATCTTTAGGCTTGGGAAAGTTTTTAACGGATTCAGTTTTATTTATACCCGGTCTTACACCTTCGTTGGAAATTTCAAAACCTAAATAGTCAACCTGATTTTGAAAGAAATAACATTTTTGCAGCTTTAATGTTAAGCCTGCTGCTCTAAACCTTTGAAGAACGATTTCCAATCTTTCAATGCCTTCTTCAAATGACCTACTTGGCACCAAAATATCATCCATATAAGCTAATGCAATATTATAACGTAAATTACCCAAGACCAAATTGATAGTCCGCTGGAAAACGGCTGGTGCGTTGGCTAGACCAAAGGGCATTCTATTGAATTCGAACTGTCCATCGGGTGTTACAAACGAGCTTTTACTCCTACTGTCTTCAGTTAGAGGAATTTGGTAGTACCCAGATGCCAGATCTAAAGCACAAAAATACTTATTTTCAGCCAAGCGATCAATTTGGTCTTCAATACGAGGCAATGGGTAATGTTGCTTAATAGTTTTCCTATTCAGGGCACGATAGTCCACACAAAGCCGTTTATCTCCAGTTTTCTTTTTCACTAACAGGACTGGACTCGCGTATGGAGACTGAGACTCTCTTATGATGCCATATTTTAAGAGTTCATCAACCATAATTCTTACTTCCTCCCGTTCTGAATGACTCAACTTATATGGTCGATAAACGACTGGCTCTGTATCTACTAGTTGAATATTCATTTCTGCAACCGTAGTTTGACCTAATTCAGATAAATCCTTGGCAAAACAATCTCGATACTGGTTTAAAGTATTGAATAATTTAAGTTTCTGATGTATTTCTAAATTTTCATCAATATTTAGGTTATCCAATGTTAGTGGTGATTTATCGCTATGATTTTGAATTTCGCTTATCGTTTTAATGTTTTTAATGTTATTATTGATCCGGAAAGCACGTGCCAAGATTTGATCCTTTTTAAATTGAATTGATGTATTTTCATAGTTTAAAATAGTTAAATAGCCACTACCGTTTTGAATATTATAAAATCCAATTTCTACACTATAGTTTAAGCGATGACCATTTTCAACGAAAATAATTCCACTAAATTTGAAATCAGTAAATACTTTTACAGAAATGCAACCCTCAGCCTTGACAGATTCGTAAGACTTTAAAACCAGTCGCGCATCATCTTGTTCTCGTTTTTCATTAATTACCAAATTTGTATCAGATTTAAATACCCATATTTGGGGTTGTTCCGTAGCCGTCTGACCAATAAGCACATCATAGTCTAAATAATTATCAGGTACAACAATTGCATCAACAGAAATTTTAGCATTGTCAATTATTAATGAAATTTTAATCTTTCCTAATGCTTTTATGTATGTATTACCAAAGCCTTTAAGAGACGGCAAATTATCAGTCTGCCATTCTTCACGTGGTACAATTTCCTTTATAATGGATTCCTTTACTAATGTACACTGGCTACCAAAATCTACGTACCCTGTTAACTGTACATTATTAACATTAATACTTTTGATAAATTTGCTATCTACTTCTAAGTTAATACTATTGTCTAGTCACAAGGTCTTGATTTCGGGTTTTAACCAAACGCTTCTACTACAGTCAGGATAATCATGGCCAGTGCGCTTACATTTTTGGCACCTAATAATGGGTTTTTTACATTGTGATACCAGGTGACCAGTTTCATGGCAGTTAAAACACTTCAACACTCTAACCATTTCATTTTTTTCAGGTTTACGCGTTTCGGTTACAGAACGTACTGGTTTTTTATTAAACCTGTCTAATCGCTCATGTTTTACACCCCTGAGATAGCCTAATAATTTATCAGCATTTTCAAAACCTACAGCTTCTGCTCCGTATCGAACTGATCTATCGTCTATTCCGTAAACAATGCAGTCAATAGCATTCCTACCTTCTATCCCACATCTATTTAAAGCTATTAGTTTTTCATAGTAGTACTCTTCTAAATTATCTCCAAACTTTGCCCTTTTAGCTAACATTTCGGTAAGCAATTGACCATAATTTTCGTACGATGGAAAAGCGGATTTAAGTTTTTCGACCCATTCATCCCATGTAAGCAAAATTGATGGCTGTCCTTCATACCACCTTTTGGCAGTACCTACTAGCTTTGGGAGAGCATAATGAGCAGTTTGTCTGCAATCCCACCCGTAGATTTCAGAACATTCTTTAACTTTATTCAACCAAGCAACAATCGTTTGGTTTTTTAATTGAGGATCAAATTCTGGAACTACGTTACTATTACTAAACCTTTCTTTAGTCTTTGGATTTACATCTGATATGGTTTGTAATGATTCTTTGATACATTTTAGTAATTCGTTATTAACATCAAGGATAGATGCAGGTTGCGGCGGTGCAGATACTTCATTTATATAAGGGCTGACTGGACTACGTGATCTATTAACGCTTTCCCTACGAGGAGTCCGCAATCTCCGACGCCTCTGCCTACTACGACTACGATCTATTATTTGATTTGACGGTACATGTCCATGAGTGTCCGTTGGTGGTGCACGTGATTTCTGATGCAGCAATGGTGATGTTACGACTGACCTGCTCCCATTTCTTGCCTGCGACTCCACAAGAAGAGGTGATCTTCTGCGCTCGGAGCAACGATTATCCCTGCGGGGTGCTGCCGACGAGCGATAACTTTGTCTCGGGGCTCCAGCACGTGTTCGGGATCGACTGCGCCTTGAAGTCCCTCCCAGTATGACGCTGTGATGACTGTTACCTGACCTCTGTCTTTTCTTGGACCGGTCACTAGGCATCTTCCGTTTTGCACTACCAGTGCAATGTCCAATAACCTGAAATTTTATTTTAAAACAAAGAGTATCTATTTCGTATAAAATTCTCTTACGGAACGAACACGTTGAATAAATGAGGTAACGTGTGTAGTGTTATGTCGAGGCAGTAAAATAAGTATTTTAAATATAGGTGCTAGATTTGATTTAAACAAAAGAAAAAATTCCAATGAGATACAGGAATAAACATCGGTTAATTAGTCGTTTGAGCCTATTTAAGCAATAAGTAATTACTACTTGGCGTTTTACATATCATAATCACATTAGTAGCCAAGATGTAGGGTATGTTACGGAGAATATACAAATACGATTTCTAAAAACAAAATAAAAATAAACCTAGAATTTTGACTTTCAGTCACCAGAATGTTTCCAAGTTCAGTCTAGTATATTAGAAAAAAAAATCGTAATTCCCGGGAAAACACGAGACCTACCTAGTCGTTTTACTTCCCGACGCAAAGGAGGGTATTATACACCAGTTATATGCAAAAATCCAATTACTTAATAACTAATCTACCCGTAGTATTTTTTTTTTTTATAAAACGTTACCCCACTAGAATTTCTCCTGTATCGTGGGTGCGTTTGGAAACATTTAAACTTACATACACAAACAGCCAGACCCAGAACAACTATCTGTAGGCCACACAATATTTGTTCCGTGCGGGGTTCGAACCCGCGACACGCACCGCACAGTCGATCGCTCAGCCACTGCGCCAACCGTGTCGTCAAACAACATATTGCCACATAATTACGGTTTATCTTTTCGTTACGGCTTCAGAAAAAAAATGTAGGTATACAACAATTGCAATAAAAGATAACAATAGCGTTGAATAATCAAATATCTTAATAGCATACCTTTATTGTAGGCGTAAGCTCACACCAGGGTGGAAGCAATAGGCGCACCAGAATCCTTGGTGTATCCCACTTCTGATTTATTAAATTGTAGTGACTTATTTAAAAACGGTTACACTTTAACATAAGTTTATTAGCACAAACAATACATAACAATAAAGCTAGCTTACTTTATAGCCATTAATTACACACAGATACACACAATAATTATAACCAGCTTACTTCGTAGCTCAGAGATGATTACCTCAAATCACTTGTGGGGCCTATTTTATAGGCCTCAGCCAGTTATTCGAAGTACCCACTCAACTGATAACCCACGACATTTTCCCGCCATTACCGTATCGGAAGTCAAAATTGAACCACGAATCTATGTAACATCAAGAATAATATTAGAATTTAAATACAAGATTGTTATTCAAAACACAAGTAAAAATCAACATAACTTATAGAATACTAAACAATAATGAATGTTATAGACTTTACAAACTTCCGTAATTCAACATGTTTTGATGCAATTCACTACTTACTTACTTATTTTTAATAAGTTTGGCAAATGTACTTAGAAAATGCACAAAATTTAATAGAAACTCGAACATGAATTTTAAGTAAGCTAACATAACTTAAGGAACAATAATGAATGTTATAGTTTTTACAAACTTCCGTAATTCAACATGTTTTGATACAATTCACTACTTATTTTTAATAAGTTTGTCAAATATATTTTCAAAAATGCACAAAATTTAATAGAAACTCTAACATGAATTTTAAGTAAGCTAACACAATTTTCTGCGAAATGAAGTTTATGCTATCCGTTGTTATGCTAAATAAAATTATGACATAAAAAGTTCTGCTATAAAAGGTGGACCCTGTAGGGTAATCTGAGTCTAATAAAATCTATTTTAAGCGACATAAAAAAGAGGAGGTTCTAAATTCGTTAAAATCTTTTTTTTTTTCAAAGACTCCTGGACGAATTTGCAAAATTCTTTTTTATTGTTAGGGTATACTTCCCAGGTGGTCCCATATTAATTTTATTTATATTGCTTAGGTAGTTTATGAATCATCGTCTATAATACATATTTTTTTCTGTTATGTCTATATGGAGGATTTGCTAATCTTTTGGTAACAATGGAAAATGAAGCGTGAATTCTAGTGAGTGAGTTTTTTCTTTGGATATTTGGAAGGATTGTTCAAGTTTTGTTTAAGTACATAAAGGTGCTCCCACACCTGGAGCATTTACTTGTAATGTAACGTTTGCGATTCACTTGTTTCTGTACAAAATCGAATCTTGAATTGTAACATTACAGGCAAATGCTCCCGGCGTGGGAGCACCTTAAGGATCAGACTCCCAGTTACATGTTTTCTTTTGTACACAGTAACAGGAAACACGTTTTGAAAAGATAATAGTTATTTTCTTTTGTTTGGACATAGTTTTGACAAAACAAACAATGTAAGGTAAAATAATCCAAGTCTAATAAAATCTTTTTTAATAATAAAACGTTGCCATACACTAGGCTTTCTCCTGTATTGTGGGAGCGTTTACAGACATTTTAACTCACATATACAAACAGCCAAACCCGAAACAACTATTTGTAGGCCTTAAAAATAGTTGTTCCGTGCGGGGATCGAACCCGCGACACACAGTGCAGCAGTCGATCGCTCAGCCACTGCGCCATACGGATGCGACTTCACACGGATTTAGTTCGGTAATTTTCCAACTAGACCGTACTACTATGACGACAAAAAATCATGTTAGAAACCTCTGTCGGTTAGCCAATTTTTATCTAAATCCGTTCAGTATTTTTTGTGATAGAGTAACAAACATTCACCTATCCATCTTCACAACATCTTTATAATATTTTTTATTTTTTTAAATAGCTTTATTGTATAAGAGAGCATTACACAAACTAAAATATCACTAGTCTCCACACTAGGATTCCCTGTGTCGTTGAGACTAGTCTCCTTCGTCTTACAAAATAAATAGGTAGGTACAGGATATTATATACAATAACATCAGAGGTACAAGTAAGATTGCATAGGCTACAATAAGTATAATAATAGACAAATCTAGAGCTATAACATAAAAAAGTTTAATCCTAAGTATCCTTACTAATATTATAAAAGCGAAAGTGAGTTTGTTTGTTTGTTACGTCTTCACGCCTAAATGGCCATAACGATTTTGATGTTTTTTTTTTTTATTTTTGGTACAGAAATAGTTGACCCTGGAGACGGAAATAGGCTAAAAAAAGTGAGAAAAGGGGAAAGGAAGAGAAAAATATTTTTTTTTCTATCATCACGCGGGTTAAAGTTAGCGTTCGCCCAAAGTAACTATGCCATGCGGACGAAACCGCGGGCGGAAGCTAGTAATTTATAATCCGAAAATAAGCCTCTTTTTTGCCAACAGTTTTAAAAATGTTGTATGCTCATATCGCCACAACTTTTAAAGAATATGAACACCGTTTAACTTATACTGTGACATAAGACACAAAACCAAAACTAACCTAGCAACCAAATCTCCCGCAGCAGACACGAAGCATATAACAGAACATTAAGAGATTGCAATAGTTCAAAACTTGTTTCACTTAAACAAAACACGGCCATCGAAACTTACACAATTATTCAAGAAGACGCAGAACTGAGCCATCTTAGATATGAGAGTACAATTTAACTTGTAAAGGATTACCCACTCTTGAAAGGGAGATAACATGACTTGTAAACGAGAATCGTACACGCAACTTGTTTAAGTTTGGTACATGGTATTGTTAATTTTAATTATGAAGACTGTTATTCACATATAATCCTTTATCATTCACAAAACGTACATTTGATTTTTTTGGATTGAACATGATTACAAAATAAAAATTTAATACACGTAGTTTTGCCGAAATTAAAACCCTTTTCGGGTTTTAATTTCGGCAAATCCGAGGTTGAGAGTTCTATTTTTGAATTTTCTTTTTCCATTCTACACCAAAAACAAAACACACAAAACTAGAAACAATTTAAACTAAAGGATATAAAAACAGCAAAACTACTAAAAAAAAACCTATTACCCAAATTTATTACCACAATATTACCTTCATTATCGATATCAAAACAAAATAAAACAGCACATAAACATTTTACACCGTTGAGAAGGCTATTTATTTATTTTATTAGACTATCTCTACTAGCCCTGAAGTGTGCTATATAAGTCATTACTACGTGTAACAGCAACGCAGTTCAAATAAATTACAACAGAAAGCAAAACAAACACATATAACAAACGAAACTTGGTCGAAAACAAGAAAATTTCTCGACGAAAATAACATTTTTGCGTTGACGACATTTTGACGTCGATTTACGTCGAACTTTTGTCGACTTGACCATAACTGTGGAGTAATCTTTTGATTGGAGGAGCTTGTGGCTGAATAAAAACTGTCACTCGGATCAATCTTCAAGTCAAGCTGAGCTTTCCTGGGTAGGTCTGTGGATGGGTGACCACCAGGCACACTAGGCTTCTTCCGTGCCTCGGAAAACATATAACGCTTTTGGTCCCGGCTGTCATTTGTAGATCTTTGACAGTCATTACAGGTAGTCAGTGACCCGAAAGTTTGACACCAGTCTGACAAAAGGGTATCTTGATCCGCTTATTCGGTTGTGAAAGTAGTTGCTGCATGTATATACATCATTCAACTGCATCCGGTTAGACTGGAAACCGACCCCAACAAACTTGAAAAGGCAGATGATACATCTTTTACTTTCTCCTAGAAAATTATATTTTTGTTAGTCGATTCGACGAAGGGTACGTCGATTCGACAAAGATTTTTACCGAAGAGTACGTCGATTCGACGAAGATTTTTACTATTAGTAGACTTGGCTATAATCGTGGAGTGAATCTTTAATTAAGACTGAAGTCTTATCTAGTTAGTATAGTTTTTGTGTGTGCTTGTTCTGTCAAATAAATCTTGTGGAATAGTCGTGTTTATACTCAGTTGTCTGGGAAAGAATAGTGTCAGTGTAGTGTTGAGAAAAATAGTGACCTATTTATCTTCCTTGGCGTTATTGTTGCAATGTACTTCGGACTTACGCACGTCTTTGTGTAACGTTGTAGGAATGGAATGAGGAATGTTTTGGTACTACATAGTTTTATAAAGTTCTTTGTTTTTATTTTTAATAGGTCTCTAACACGTTTATATCCTGTCTCATGTCTTCATTCGATTTCTTAATGAATTCCTTCAATTTTGTCCTACTTTAAAACTTTCTCCTGTATCGTGGGTGTGGTCGTTTCGCCCCGCTCCAACCACTGCTGTGCAAATGATCCCATTTAAAAACGGTAGTACAAAACGAACGTAATGGAATGGAATGAAACGGTTGGCGCAGTAGCTGATCAACTGCTGCGCTGCTTGTTGCGGTTCCAACCACGTACGGAACAAATACTTGTATGGCCAACTGATAGTTGTTCCGGGTCTGGCTGTTTGTGTATGTGAGTTTAAATGTTTGGAACCGCACCCAAGATACAGGAGAAATTCCTAGAGAATAGCACGGTTTAAAAAAAAACATAACAAAAAAAGCACCAAGAGAACCGTACAAACTTGCAATATAAACGCGAAACGGCCGTACCATGCATATAACCTATTACTGTTGGTATCTGTATCACCCAAAGGTTGACTGGTTGAAAATGCCTATTGCATTAAGTGCGACTGTGTACTTTGTGCTTGATATGTTAAATAAATAAAAAAAACTAAGAGCAAGTCAGACTCAGCCACCGAGGATTCCGCACAAACTTGCAACATAAACAGCCATATCTTTTGACTGCGTAGACTTAGAGGTTTCACAGCACAAAGGGACCATAGACAAGAGTCATCATCATCTGCCCAGCCTTTTCCCAATTATGTTGGGGTCGGCTTCCAGTCTAACCGGATGCAGCTGAATATCAGTATTTTACATGGAGCGACTGCCTATCTGACCTCCAAAACCCAGTTAGTACTGGGTAATACGATACCCCTTGGTAAGACTGGTTGTCAGACTTTCGGGACACTGACTACCTGTAACGACTGTCTACAAATGACAGCCGGGACCAACGGCTTAGCGTGCTTTCCGAGGCACGGAGGAAACTCGGTATGTAACGGGTGGTCACCCATCCACAGACCAACCTAGGCAAGCGCGGCTTAACCTAAAAATCGACCCGAACGGCTGCTATTATGTAGCCACGAGCTCCTCTACCATAAACTTGAGTATATGGTTTTAATATCAACTCAATACCTTTACGAGTTCCCGAGATAAAGGGTCTTGACAAACAGACGGACAAAAGTGATCCATTAATCATTATTGTTGTCTTTGTATCGACGGTTAAAAAGTGCCTGTAACTGGCCCACTTGAAATAAATGCTTTTGATTTGATTTGATTCTTCAAGCTCAGTAAGTTAGGAGGCAGTACGACTTGGCCACCACTGCTGCCTATTAATGAAGTCCTTCGAAAATTTACGAACATCCATTCGATATTAATGTGGCGATGACTGCCATTGCCATCGAATGAATCGTAAAATTTAAATTTTCACTGAGGGGTTACAACCGTTTCTGGCGCTCGTAAACATGAAACTACGACTCACTCGATACTCAATTGTTTATTGCATTCTTAATCGAGTAAAAGATCGATATCCATTTTCACTGAAACTTCAGTCCATAAAGATTCGGTCGAATTATTTGACATTATACGAGATCCAACATACCTACTTCTTTACAAAAAAAAAACAAAAAAAAACATAATTTGACAGCCAAAACCCCTCAAGAAAAATGCCCGTTTCGTACAACCCATAAAACTTTCCCCAGCGAACCTCCCAAACAAACAAGATCCCCCTTTTGTCACAAACGCTACTTTCACTCGTTGAAATATTAATAATGATCGTACAAATTCTTTAACCGATAACACAGTGAAGAAAGTTTTCCTGTAATCGCTTTCATTTTAACTAAGTTGAGAATATATTGTTAGAAGTTTTGTATAAAAACCCTGAATGAATATTATCCTGTTGTAATTCGTTTAACGCTTAAAAAAGACGGAATAATTTTCTTTAAGATTATCATCGGGTTACAAGACTTCACAAAGGCGATCTTGGTAGGTTAATTTAAAATGGTTTATCAAGGCCTAACTGAGATGTTAGGCAGAGTTTTAGTGAAAGCCCAGGTACCAGGCTATGAAAAAAATGGAGACACAAAGGCAAAGAGTTTTTAGCTCGTACACGTAGAAAAAAAAGTAAAAAAAAAAGAAAATCATACTTTCTGGATCAAGGGTTTGATACAGAAAGCGGAACTCCTGGACACGGCTCGTATCGTTAGGACGTTCCTCTCTCTGGAGCCATAATCAACGGTAGCTTGGTCCTGGCTCCCGATACTGGCGGAAACCATTTTTATTTTTAATATTTAAAAATGTGATTAAAAAGTGTGAAATATTAATGAAGGATGATAAATAATTTATTTGCATGAAATATGGTGCTTACTAGTCTTAAAACACAATACTCAGTACTATTTATTCCGCGTACTAAATTAAGCATGCACATTATTGAATGTGCCTTTACTTATTTATTGAATGCCAATTATATTTATCAAAATTGTTAGAAAATGTGAATGAAACAAAATGTTAAATAAGTACAAATGCATTTCAAAATTTATAAAATCACAGGAATATCAAAGTAATTAAATTACAGTTTTCATGTTTGTGCATTATTCCTAATAATAATTTCGTTATAATATAAATAATACTGGTACAGGGATGTGGAAATTAAGACATAGGAAAAAATAACATTCTTGGAGGGGCCTGTACCTATCAGTGGATAACATAGAAGGATTTATATTAAAAGAAGTCCATGTTGTTCCATCCAAAAAACTATAAAATATCAACTGCTTGGCAAATGTATCATATAGAGAAAGCACGAGCATTGATCACCACGCTTGCTCAAGACGGGTTGGCTATTACAGACTTATCTTAATTTTAAAATCCAGGTTTTCAACGATATTTTTCTTTACCGATGTCTTAAAAACCACAACATATGAATTGAATAAGTCGCATTTGATCGCGAAACCTCTTGCATGACAGGCAAGGTGCTTAAAGGGGTTAAGCACCACCAGGGCCATTAGGACGATATGTTGTACTAGGTTAGCGCAGTAGTCGAGCGATCTACTGCTGCGCTGCGTGTCGCGGGTTCGATCCCCGCACGGAACAAATACGTGTTGGTTATTTCAGACTTATCTTAATTTAAAATTCCAGGTTTACAACGATGTTTTTCTTCACCGATGTCTTAGGAAAACTTTTAGAAACCACAACATATGAACTGGAAAAGTCACATGTGATCCCGAAATCTCTTGCATGACAGGCAAGGTGCTTAATCCCTGGGTCATTACGACGACATGTTGTTATAGTAATTAAAAACGATTTAAAACCGGTCAAGTGCGAGTCGGATTCGTGCACCGAGAGTTCCGTGCAAACTTGCGACGTAAACGGCCATATCTTTTGAGTGCGTATACTTATAGCGTTGATTTTGACAGACTCAAGGGATCACATACTTGAGTATATGGTTTTAATTTGAACACGCGATATCGAGGTAAAGAAACTTGACAAATAGACAGATATATAAACGGACAAAAGATCGGATAGGAATCATCAAATGACTTCCCACGCTCTGGGCGTAGTTTACAGAATTTTACTGACTAAAACCCACTCATGTTCCTTCTTCTGTCCTTTATGTTCTGGGGCCACGGTATCTGTTTCGAACATTCCGCAGTCCTTTGGTCTCGAAAATCGTCAACAAAGAAATTTTATAATTCCTTCGAAATAAGTAATTGAATTTCTAAATTAGGACTATTCATCGACTGAGAAGTATTATTTTCTACCTTTTACAAATTATTTCGTAAATTTAATTAAAAGGTAGCACAACAAAATATAATTAATCTAAAATTACAATCGGACAAAATATCACAAAATTAAATTATGTTCTCTCCCGTGCTATATTTGGATAAAAATTCGAGACCCTTTAAATAAATTAGTTTGTTCCCAACCACTTATAAATTTTCCTCTGTTTTCCGACCAATTAGCTTAATTGAAAGAAGGATAGATTGCAAAAACAACCCGTGTTCTTCCTCTGTAACGTATTTGTTTAGTAATTGCTGCCTTGTCGTCACAAGCTTTTACCCATGAACTCTTCTTTAAGTTTGGGATGATTGTAATGTGAAATGTATGTTCAGGAATCAAAAATGGCCGCTTTAGCAGAATAATTACAAATCGTCACAGACGCAGTTAATATTGTGAATTGTCACATTGTCGGCCGCTTTGGAGGATTATGGCAACTAAAACTGTGACGAGAATTTTATTCATAACTAGCTTTTGCCCGCGGCTTCGCTCGCGTTAAACTCGGAACTTGGAAAATAATCAATAGTGAAACTAATAGAAATAAAAAATATAATAATGATATAACACTAGAATCTTCACGTGGTCTTCTAACCACTAAAAACGAAGTTGCTCAAGAATTTGTGGATTTCTTTACTAGTATCCCAATTAAAACTACAGAAACGTTAAATTCCTCACCCTTACTTTCTGTTGACTTATTAAGAGCAAACGTTTTACCATGCCCGGTTGAGTTTCAGTTTAAGCATATTAACCCCACTGTAGTCATTAAAGCTTTTAAACAAATAAAAATCAAATTAACCGAAGACCTTTGGGGATTGTCTATTAAAGTTTGTCAAGCTATCATTGAGACTATAGCACCGTACTTAGCCTTTATATTTAATTTGTGTGTGGACCAAGGAGTCTTCCCGGACCTTATGAAATACAGCAAGGTAATACCACTTTTCAAATCTGGGGACAGTAAAGACACCAATAATTATAGACCCGTATCCGTTTTGCCGGTTTTCAGCAAGGTGTTTGAAGAGGTAATGCTTAACCAAATGCTCAACCACTTTAACACCAATAAAATCTTACATGAGAGGCAGTATGGTTTCACCAAAGGACGTTGTACGACTGACGCCGGTGTCACCCTATTAAAACACATATTTACTGCGTGGGAAGAGGCACAGGATGCCATAGGGATCTTTTGTGAACTCTCAAAAGCATTTGATTGCGTGAACCACGAAACCCTTCTCTTAAAACTTGAACATTACGGCCTAGGGAAACTTGCCCTTAGTTTAGTTAAATCGTATTTAAATGATAGACAGCAGCAAGTACAAATAAATGGTGTCAATTCAATGGGTTTAAATGTAAAAATGGGTGTACCACAAGGATCGATATAAGGTCCCTTCCTCTTTTTAGTATATATTAATGATCTACCCCATTTGTTTAAAAACCAACCACAAATGGTGTTATTTGCTGACGATACTTCTTTAATATTTTAGATAAACAGACGTGCCTTTTTTTTTTTTTTTTTCGGGTGGGAAATCATCCAATGACTTCCCCCGCTCTGGGCGGAGCGGGGGGGCATGTCAGACTTGTACTGACTAAAACCCACCCATGTTCCTTCTATTGCCCTTTACGTTCCGAGGCCGCGGTATCTCTTTCGAACAACCCGCAACCCCGGCAGGCGGAGGCTCTGGCAAGCCCCTCTGCTTTGCTGACTCTCTTTGAGGCGCGCGTGAAACACGAACGCGCCGTCGACACGGCCTGTCGTCAATCGACGGACGGACGGTGAACTACCCATTGCTCACCGCCCACAGGCCCGCATCTACGGTGGCCGGAAGTCGTCTCGCGGCGCCCGGCGCCCTGGGCGTCTCCCGCGGCGGCTGGGTTGGGCAGATGTTCTCTCCCTTAAACGCCCGGCCACCTCCTTTGCTAGCATTACTGCTTCGCAGAAGGTGGTGACCGCTTCCCATTCCCTCTCGCTCCGGACCATGGCCTGAACCAGGGCCGGACGCGAGAGATCGCCGCCGCCGATCGCCTCTACGAGGGTACGGCGGTGCTCCGCCCACGCTGGGCAGATCGCCACTGTGTGCTCCACCGTGTCCTCAGGGCGATCGTCACAATGGTGACACCCGGGCGCTTCCTCCCGCCCGATGATGTGCAGGAACCTCCCGAAACTAACAGACGTGCCTCAAATCTTGACGACGTAAATAATGCCCTAATGCAGGTACATAATTGGTTTACCGCTAATAATTTAGTATTAAATGGGAAAAAAACGAAGTGCATAAGATTTGCTCTACCAAATGTCAAAAACAGTGAGTGTGACATAGTATTGAATCAAGAGAAACTAGAATTCGTCAATAAAACTGTTTTCTTGGGAATAACACTCGATTCAAAGCTACAATGGGGTCCGCATATAACATCTCTTGCAGGACGCCTTAGTTCAGCAGCATATGCTGTTAGAAAAATCCGTCAGTTTACTGATGTAGAAACCGCGAGACTAGTCTATTTTAGTTATTTTCATAGTATAATGTCATACGGTATTTTACTTTGGGGACGGGCTGCAGACATCGAGTCTATATTTATTCTGCAGAAAAGAGCCATCAGAGCCATATATAACCTACGTAGGCGAGATTCTTTGAGGGAACAGTTTATGGATATTAACATCATGACAGTACCTTGTCAATATATTTATGAAAACATCATGTATGTCAGGAAAAACTTGCATCTTTTTAGTAAAAGAGGTGACAGATACAATTATAATACTAGAAATAGGGACCAATTAGTTCAACCAGGTTTCAGGTTAGCTAAAGTAGACTCATCTTTCATGGGGTACTGTTTGAAATGCTACAATAAAATACCTCCCCACATTCTTCACCTGAATGAAACGAAATTTAAATCTTGTATTAAACGCACACTATGTAGGCAAGCATATTATAAGTTGGGGGATTATATTGATGATAAAAATGCTTGGCTCAATGCTGGTCCTGCTCCACAAGCATAGGGGTAAACTCAGTATCCGAAGCTATAGTGGAAGCTGCAGAAGATTGTAAGACTATCTTTGCAATGTATAGAATCAATTCTCTAGTATTGTATAATTATTAAGCCCATATGTGAGTGCTATGTATTATCATTGACTTGACGAAGCCCTGGTGGTTGATAGTGTCATGCTCACTTAAATGTCTCGCTGATGGTGGCGGGTGTGTCGGGTCATTTAGCTCCCTTCAAAATGGTCGAGCTGAATGGGGCTGATCCATACGTCATGTTCGTGAACGGGCGCTGTCAGTTGGGACTGGTCATTTTTAGCTACCACGGTTCATTTTTAAACTTATTTAGATTTAAAATTAAATTTTGCTTTTTATTTACTCTGGACGCTCTTACTGTGCACGTCTTTCTACATCGTTCTCACATATTTGTATAATCTCAACATGAATGATGTAAATACGATTTTGTTAAAATATTATAATTTAAAAGAGTGTCCATGGAGTTTCTTGCCCATTCTTCTCCATAGAGATCAACGCTTTGGAATGGGCAACTACAGTACTTTCACAAGTTATTATGCCTTGTGACCGGGACTGTAGATTCATTTTGTTTCTTGACATTCAAAAGTGCCTGTAATGGTCTAATTGAAATAAATGATTTGAATTTTGAATTTTGAATTTGAATTTGAATTGAATTTGAATTTGAACTCAAGGTAACACGGTTCCCCTTTCCTGATTTGCAGGTATGTTTCGGTGGTAGCAAAGAGCGTAGGTACCGCTTTTTAGCTTTATACCTTGAAAACTGCGAAAAGTTCCACATAAAATTTCATGCCCTCTTTTAAGGGGTTTCCATTCCCATTCCATTTTCAGATTTCCAAAAAAATGATGTACGATGTTTTTGTTAGTGTCAAATAGTCCGCATACCAATTTTTTGATTCCTACCTTGAAAATTGTGGAATGCTTTTAAAATTGTGACAAAATTAAAGTCCAAAAAAATATGCAAATCAACGGAAGTATGGTAAACTTTTAAAAAAAAAAAAAGTTTTTTTTTGGAAATCGATAAATTTGAGTACTAGAATGTTTGTTATATAAGTACATGGAATATCGCTAGTCCGTGACCTGACACATTGTATAGTCCTGGCAAAACACGCTCATTCACTCGCTTCCCTTAACTTCAAATAGTATTATAGTCTGTTATACGGTTCAACCGCTTAACCGCATACAGTTAAAATATACTAGCAACGAGTTTGTTGGTCAGTGTTAAGTCACCACTGAATTTACGACCTCACAAAGACGTTGGAGGTACGTTTGTATCTTAATCCGCTCAGTTGACTTCTGTAACTTGAGTTAGTTTAAAGCCATTAGAGCGTTCTAGTTTTTCTTTAGGGGTTAAGCTATCTTCTTGCTCGTCTTAGCGTTTTTCTTCGTCATTAAGGTTCACTTTCGCTTGATGTTATTCAGGTGAATTTAGCTGAGCTTGGTCCTGTTCTAGTTTTGCATTGATGAGATCAGCCGAATGGTTCGTTATTCTCTTTATCGTTAGGTTAGTGATAACCTGGTATTAGAGTTTATATGCAGCCCATGGGTCTCTGTTTTGGATAATGTGCCGTTGAAAAATATCTCTCCGACCTGCTGGTTTCCACACGACGTTTTCCTTTTCCGAAGCAAATGATAATTATGCAATAATATTGACGACACGGTTAGCGCATTGGCTGTGCGATCGACTGATGCGCTACGTGTCGCGGGTTTGATCGCCGCTTGGAACAGATATTTGTATAGCCTAAAGATAGTTGTTCTGGGTCTGGCTGTTTGTATATGTGAGTTTGAATGTTTGTGAACCCACTATGCAGGAGAAATTCCTAATGTGGGGGAGCAATGTTTTTCAAAAAACAAAAAAAAATGGGGGGATAAATAAAAATATATAAATATCTTAGGTTCGAATCTATGACTTGGCAGTCTTACGGTCACAACACTAGGCTATCACTGCATAGTTACTGTTATTCCAGTGATGACAAGGGTTACTGCTTATCATGAGCTCCTTAATTCGATTCCCAGGCCGAAGTGTTCCGGGGTTGCGGGTTGTTCGAAAGAGATACCGTGGCCCCGGAACATAAAGGGCAATAGAAGGAACATGGGTGTGTTTTAGTCTGTAAAAGTCTGACACTCCTCCCTGCACCGCCCAAAGCGGGGGGATGTCCCATCCGCAAAAGAAAGCCGAAGTGGGCTTTCAATCAATCAGGAGTTTCTCATTAGCAGACATAGTGTCTAGTACTAAATAAGTACACTTCAATCTATCCCCCTAGGTTTAAATTTAGATGAACACACTAAAGTTAATCAACGTTTGCTATATTAACATTAAGTAGCTTATTCTGCACTACGTGTTCTAGACTATTTATATGTATATTAGGTACCGGATTAACCACACTATATCAAATTCAAGATTTCCTGTATAATCTGTTGCCCGCAGATATAACAGTATCTCTATGTAGTTGTGTAATCAATACATAACAACCTAATGAAACTTTAGTTAAGGCGTTGTACAAAGCAAACACTTTGTAAAACGTCTAAATCTTCGTTGCAAAGTTAGCTGTATCTGTACATACCAAAAAATACAGTGTATAATCATAAAGAAAAAGAAATGACTTTAACATAAAAGGAAAACTTAAACTTTTAAATAAAGAAAAGACTTAAACAAAAACAAAAGTGATCTAACACTACGAAAAAAAAAATGTTTAAAAAGACCACGCAAATTTTTTTCGTCTCGAAATTCTGAATTTTTTCACCGACACCCATCATATTTTTTATATCTTAGGAAATTTCATAGACTATAGACATAATAATTAAAACTTTTAAAACATGGAACTGTATTTTTTTAAATATTCAATTAAAACTGCAAAGTGACTTATGTTTTGGCAAATAAAATCAAACGCTGAAATACTTTTGATGCACTGCTGTCATATAACTGTATCAGTACACGCCCAGTCTGCAGCTAGCCTCACCTCCGCGAATAACTAAAGATTAGCTTCTTACCGCGTCCTAATGTAAGTGAATCGCTAATAGAGAAACCCGCTCCAGCTTCACACATGTACAATAGTTTTGTTTTGGAACATGTAAGCGCCATTTTTCTTTTTACTCATTTTCCCATCCGAAAAAAAACCTGGACATGATATCGTGTAAATTTTGTTGGTCATTATGAGGAGTGCCATCCATGTTCTTTATTTTGCCTTTTGTGTTTCGGGCTCGCGATATGCCTTTCGGAAAACCCGCAGCCCCAGCAGGTGGTGGCCCTAGCGGTCCCTTGTGCTTTGCTGACATCACTATGAGGCGAGCATGAAACACGAACGCGCTGTCGACACGGCCAAGTTTCGTAGGCCTGTAAATGTATTATCAACAGCGTGGTAACAATCTGCCTTTGTTACTGAAAATACATTTATTTCAATACAATAGTATTTTAAGCTTCGTTTTGTTAATGGCAGCGTTTACATCTATGAAAACTTGAGGATTAAATCAGTTTGACGGCACTGGTAGCGCAGTGGCTGAGCGATCGACTGCTGCGCTACGTGTTCGATCCCCGCACGGAACAAATATTTGTATGGCCTACAGATAGTTGTTTCGGGTCTGGCTGTTTGTGTATGTGAGTTTAAATGTTTGTAAACGCACCCACTATACAGGAGAAAGTCCTAGTGTGGAGCAAAGTTTTTTTTTAAATGGTATCATTATCTGTTTCATTTTTCGTTTAATAAATTGTTCGAGGAGCTTGTGGCCAAATAATAAAAGCCGCATTGTTCAATCATTGTGGTTAAACCGCACTTGAAAAGGTCGGTCAGTGGTTGAGATCTTTACATATCGAGTTAGGAGAGGAAAGCATGTGAAGCCGTTGGTCCCGGCTGTCATTTAAAGATCGTTGACATTCCTTACAGTGATCCGAAAGTCTACACAACAACCAGTCTCAAGGGGAAAAATATACCGATGTCCTGGAACATAAAGAGCAAAAGAAGGAACATGGGTGGCTTTTATCAGTAAAATTCTCGTACTTCCTCCCACTTCTTAAGATGGCCAACGAAATTTATACGATAAAAATATCTTTTTAGTTTTTTTTTTCTTTGAAGTTGGTTTTATTTTTGTTTTATCAACATGTTGGTAAAACTACATAAATAAAAACTAAATAGTGAAAAATAATTTTACTTTCAGAAGTTCGTGACTCTTGTTTGTTTCGTTGATATTTTGTCCCAGATTTCCGGAAGTAAATTTATTTTACAGTTTTTTTTTAAGTATTTATTTCAGCATTTTTTAGTTATGATATAGTGATATCTCACACGTTTTTTTTTATCGAGTAATCATTTTGCATTATTAATTTAAAAAGAAATCAGCAGATCGTCTAAATAGATATAACATAATAAACCGGTCGAACACAGAACCTCCTCCTTTTTTGAAGTCGGTTAAAAACAAAATCAATGCATTACTCCGACACTACACTAGAGGTCTTGTGTTCATTAAGTAACACTCTGTACAGGAAAATATTATTTTTAATGACCTATATAAGATCAAAAGTGGGTTTCTGAATTTCGATGCCAACATTTTGTATCCAAGAAAAACCGACAAAAAACCTTCATGCAATCTCTTTTGCTCGGACTAGGTGCTAAAGGTTTCATGAATACAGATTAGCTAATTAGGCAGAAAATAAACTAAGGTCTTGATTAAAAATAAATAAATAAGTAAGTAAGTAAGACTACTCTACTTATGTACTCTAGTTACATAGAAGCCGGCCAAATAACGGCCGAACTCTTACTTCAGTTCTGTAGTACCAAACAATTTAATAACAATATTTAGAACGCTTATACTTATGAAAATTTACACTCAACAGCAAAAGGTAAATTTGTTTATCATAGTCTGTTAGTATTAAACGTTTGATCAAAAGTCACGTATCTCAAAAATGTACTATCATTTTTTAACAACTTAAGAAGATTATGTCATTCACGTGTTTGAAGACACGGTTGGCGCAGTGGCTGAGTGATTGACTGCTGCGCTGCGTGTCGCGAGGTCGATTCCCGCACGGAACAAATATTTCTATGACCTACAGGTAGTTGTTTCGGGTCTGGCTGTTTGTGTATGTGAGTTTAAATGTTTGTAAACACACCCACGATACAGGAGAAATTCCTAGTGTGGGGCAACGCTTAAAAAAAAAACAAAAAAAAACCATTGACTTAAGAATAAAACCGTTATGTGTTTTTGACCTTGGTTACATGTATGAAAGCCAACCCTTTGTTGTATCCTACTATCTATAATATTATGAATGTGGATGTTTATTACTCTTTCACGTCAAAACGACTGAGCGTATCTTGATGAAATTTGGCACAGAGGAAGATTTTAGCCTGGAATAACACAAAGGATCATTTTTTTTTTTGTTATCACGCGGGTAAAGCCGCGAGCGCCAGTTAGTAATTCATTATTCTATATCGTAATTTGTGTAACGGTTTATGGAGACGTCTACTCTGTAAATTTTAACTTTGAAGTGACAATAGTCTCGGAATGAAATGACTGACAGACAGTCAGGAACAGAGCAAAACTTAAGGGTTCCGTTTAAGCCATGAGCGATTTGGAAACGAAACCCAAAAATGTACGACCTAGATCCTGATCCCAGCGAAATAACTCCTAAACTAAATACAAAGTCTAAATATTTTAACCTCTAGAGCCCCAGTGGCACAAAAACGTGCCAGTAAACAAGTATTACCGTTGAGCCCCACTGGCACAAATTTGTGCCACCAAACCCCGACCGATTTAAAACTGTAATTGTAGTAAATATAAGTCTAAAAATCAAATTACGCTTACGATAAGAGCCCGCCCGGCGGTGCTTGACGGATAGTTGGCGTAAATAATGGCGGTCCTTGAGAGGTTAAAGTAAAAATGTACGACCCAAATCCTGAACCCAGCGAAATAACTTCTGAACTAAATACGAAGTCTAAATAGTTTGAAGTAAACATTGACAAAGCAGATAAAAAGGGAAACTACGCACAAGAACTTAATTTTAACGCACGAAAGGCTAAGTAAATAGCAGTACGGGTTGAATTACGTGTGAGAACTGAGAAACTAGTTCTAAATGTATAAAGGAGGGTTGAAACGGCTACCAAATTAGAAAGGTCAGACTAGGGTTGCCTAATATAGCGTGAAAAATTGAACAGTCCGTCGAAATTTTGTAAGAAAACAACTAGGGGAAAAGGAGGTGTTATTCTTTTGGATATAATTTATTCTTGATAGATGGGAAGTTGTAACTCAAACTTAAAGCATTTATTCCAATTAGACCATTACAGGAATGTTTTAACCGACTTCAAAAAAAGAGGAGGTTCTCAATTCGTCAGAATCTTTTTTAGTTTTTTTTTATGTATGTTCACCGATTACCCTAAGACGTCTGAACCGATTTGCAAAACTCTTTTTTTTTGTCTGAAAAGGTATACTTTTCAGGTGGTTCCGTATCAATTTTATTATATTGATTTTAGTTATCGTCTGTAATACATTTTTTTTTCTCTATGTTTGTTTGGATGATTTGCTAATCTTTTAGTAAGAATGGAAAATGAATACACAATAAAAAATATGTGATATATCATTATACCATAACTAAAAAAACTTGAATAAAAACTTTTTTGATAAAACTTTTGTTTTGGAAGTCGGTTTTATTTTTAACAAAAAAGTTTTTAGAATGTCAAGAAACAAAATGATAAAGCTACAGTCCCGGTCATCAGGCATAATAACTTGTGAAAGTACTGTAATTGTCCACATAACGTAACACCACGCCTTAGACCCCATAACCCCCTTTTACTAAATAAAACGCGCTTATCTCAAGAGTATAATTATTATGAAATTAAAATTATATACTCAATACTGAGACCCCTTTTTTGTGGATAGGAATTCACTAAATAACTCCCCCGCTCTGGGCGGAGCGGGGGGGAGTGTCAGACTTGTACTGACTAAAACCCACCCATGTTCCTTCTATTGCCCTTTACTTTCCGGGGCCACGGTATCTCTTTCGAACAACCTGCAACCCCGGCAGGCGGTGGCCCTGGCAAGCCCATCTGCTTTACTGCCATCTCTTTGAGGCGCGCGGGGAACATACTGAGACCCCTTTGTGCTGTGAAATAATCAACCCTCTAAACTACTACTCTACACAGTCAAAAGATAATATGGCTGTTTGTCGCAAGTTTGCTCTGTGGGCGAGTTTTATTCACTCTTGGCAGTTTCTTTTTATGTTGGATGGGGGAAAATGTCAAATAACTTCCCCCACTCTGGGCTGAAGTGGCAGTGGGCTGGCCATATCTCACGAAGAACCGACAACCGTTGGGGTAAACGTGTTCTTGAGTGGAGACCGCGACTCGGCAAGCGTAGTGTAGGACGCCCTCCGACCGGGTGGGATGACGATCTAAGAAAGACTGCAGGCAGATGCTGGATGCGGCAAGCTGAAGACAGGGCGCTATGGCGCTCATTAGGTGAGGGCTATGTCCAGCAGTGGACTAATATAGCCTGATGATGATGATGATGATGATGACTCTGGGCGGAGTGGGGGGAGTGTCAGATTTTTAATGACTAAAACCCATCCATGTTCTTTTTTCGCCTTTTATGTTCGGCAGAACACTGCCAACCCTAATTCCACATTTCATATTAAAATTTCGTTCCATGTTTCACCGACTCTTAGCTCATACATAATGAGGTATCTTTGCGACATTACTATCAGGGCCTACTTAGATTAATAGCGTAATTATTATAATTTTCCCTGTGTGATTCAGATTTGGGGTAGGATCCTCATTTTTAACCGACTTCAAAAAAGTAGGAGGTTCTATGTTTAACATGCATGTTCATTGATTACTCCGCAAACTGAAATTTTCGTAATTTTTCGAAAATCAAGAAAATAAATACTGTCACAATTAAAAAAGCAAAAATAATAAAAATCATTTTTTTAAATAACAAAATAATTAGGTACAAAATTATTAAATTTAATTCACGGAGATAGTACTGGGAGTAGAGTACTACACCAGGTAATGGGAAGCAATGTAGGTACAGGAATCTCAGCTCAGTACTTGTAAAGATATCTATGAATTCGTCATACATTAATATGTTATTTAAATGACTTCCGCGACGCTTAAATTCACAGGAAATTGTAACTGTAAAACTACCTCACAGGAAACATTTTTAAATACAAACATATCGTTTCAAAATATATCCAGACTATCTCTATAACAAACTAACATGGTCACGAGATGTAAACAAAATAAAAACAAGAGCATCTGCTTACCTTTTGTTGACTTTGCGTCATAAAACTGCTGCATTCCGTGGGAGTTTTAAATTCGCAGCTTCACGCATCTGGAATGACTTGCCGCCTCCGTTCCGTGCTATAGGAACAGTCGGTACTTTTAGTTCGAATTTCAAACGACACCTTTTAAACATTCAACAGCAGACTCCATAAACATTCCAGAGTTTTGCACGTAATTAGAAATTTTATTGGTGATAATACACTGCACTACACTCACACTGTCCGTAATTATTTGGATCAACAATATAATGCGTCTTAGAACTGCGAAAGTCAACTTAACTATAACATAGGTACAAACATTGTATTGTACTACCATTACCAATTAAGTACATAATATGTAATTTGTTTTGTTTGGTTTGAAAATTTGACAGCCGACCGGAGCGTGCCATAGACTCCCACGCGTTCCATCGTTTTGTCTCGTCGATAAAAGATATTTGGAGCGCTGGGCTATTGGGTACTGGCCAATTTGGTAGTGTGTTTAATAAATTATATAAGAACTTGCATGAAGAATATCATAATTATACTTTTTTCCATCTGTATTTATTTATTATTTTGTAATCTTTGTATCTGTAATTAGAATATGTATTTATGTATGTGCTCCGTTCTGTGTCCGTGATACCACTAACTGGCCCTGTCAGAATACCAGCGCTGTGTTATTTTAATCTTAAAATATCGCAGCTTATGCTGAGACAGGGACCTTTTTGGCCTCGCACAGACAATAACCTCGTCTGTACTATTTTATTTTGTTACTGTTTTACTTGTTTTGTGCGAGTCGCAAATAAAAATTTTTCTTTCTTTCTTTCTTTCTTTAAATAAAACGTCTGTTAACACAAATATTTTCTCATGTTTTAACAATATCCACAATAAAACATCAGAATATAAATGGCTAAAAGCCAGATATGATCCTCTTTCCGTACACCACAAACGTACAAAATTAACGAAAACAGCCAACGGCATTCGTGTTTGGAATTTGGTTACTGAACCCACAGCCAATTTTGAACAGTATCCGACGGTGACAAAGTTGAATTTTGTAAGAGGAATTTGTGGTGTCGGGGCTGAAATGTGTCAAGGGTTTTATTGCATGGCAGAATATCCAATCGCCACGGTTTTGTGATACCTCAGCTATTAGGGTTAACTAGTGGAACTAGTAGTTATATAAGGGAAAAAAGAAACTGAACAAAATTCTCAAAAGTAATTTCGAGGGTATTTCGCTGTATTTTTTTAAAAACGTTGCCCCACACTAGGAATTTCTCCCGTATTGGCGTATTTACAAACATTTAAACTCAAAAATGAAAAAAATTAAATTAAAAATTTAAAAACACCCCCGACCCAAAAAAAGTACGCAATTATTATGACAAAAGGTTAAAAATGCTAAACCCTATAAAAAGCAAAAAAAAAAACTTTTAACACTACGTAAGTACCAACTAAAGCATGTCAGACTATCTACTCGGGACTTTGTGCCACCTTTATGTCGGAGGCATAACCGCTAATTTTGAACTGCAAATGGTTATCTTGGCCTGCTGTTGACCGTACGTATGAAATTTTTGATTAAATTTTGTCGTGTCGGGGGACCGCTCTAATTTATTAGCCTAACGTTAGAAGCTCACATTAAGAAGTCCTCAATCCCATTGTCATTTTTCATACAAATTTTTTGAGTCGTTCCTAAGATTGGGGGTTAAAATTATTGTTTATCATTTATTTAGATAGAGTAAAAAGTTTTTTTTGAATTCGTTACTTACGTTAACATTTTCGTTGTAATTTAAATATTATTTAAATTACAACTTATCTTCTTCTTTCTTTACAAGTAAATCTTGTGAGTCATACTATTCGTCTGTTTCAATTTTTTGTCCAGTGTTGTTGTATCATTTGGTGTAGTTGTGTACATATTTACGAATTTTGTGATTGATCATTTGATTTAGGTAAGTATTTTTGAAGGTAAAAAGCGGTCCCCCGACACGACAAAATTTAATCAAAAATTTCATACGTACGGTCAACAGCAGGCCAAGATAACCATTTGCAGTTCAAAATTAGCGGTTATGCCTCCGACATAAAGGTGGCACAAAGTCCCGAGTAGATAGTCTGACATGCTTTAGTTGGTACTTACGTAGTGTTAAAAGTTTTTTTTTTTGCTTTTTATAGGGTTTAGCATTTTTAACCTTTTGTCATAATAATTGCGTACTTTTTTTGGGTCGGGGGTGTTTTTAAATTTTTAATTTAATTTTTATTTTATGCTTTTTAAAGGAGCTCCTTAATTTTTCATTCTTACATTTAATTTCTTTTATGTCTCTTGCCATTTAAGGGTAATTTTGTGTTTTATTTTTAAATTTTGGTCATTCTAGATTTTCAGCAAAGATATAAATCGGTTTATCCGTTTTATTCCGGCATTCCAGGGTTTCATCCGCCACATCCCATTTCCAGCATCAGGTCCTCATCAATTAGAAATATGAAGAGAACTAGTCAAGACAAATTCAACGAGCCCAAACTCGATGGGTTTACTAAAAGGCAGTCCAGGTTTACATTTCCTATCTTCGAGCCCTAACAGCAGACCAGCTCAGTGGTTCCAGAAGACATCAATGTTTCAAATGTCAGATCCTACATATGCTCGCAAGTAAACTGAGCGTGGAACATTCCTATCACACCTAACAAACGACCTGATGACCTTGAAGACCTGAACCGATTTCCACCAAACATAGCTAAGAACACTCTCGACTGATATACCTTTCAAACAAAAAAAAACCGCATTCAAATCGGATCATCCGTTTGGCAGCTACGATGCCACAGACAGACACATACACATTTACACACACACACAGACACGTCAAACTTATAACACCCCGTCGTTTTAGCGTCGGGGGTTAAAAAAAAGGAAAGAAAGAATTTTATTCTATGAAAAATTTTAATTTTTATTATTTTGTCCTTTTTTTCTAATACTGTATGCACTTGTAGCATGTTCCAAATAAATTTGTTTTCTTTCTTTACTTCGACATTAATCATCACACTAACCAAACAAGTGGGATTCCCTTTTGTAAACTTTACAATAGACTATCATTCAGCACTCATGCGGTAATGGCCAAGTGGTGTGAAGCAGTGATAAACTAGTGTTGTGACCGTCGAACTACCAAGTAGACTAGGTGACAAGTTCGAGACCAAGACACGCCCCTCTAATTTTAGGGGTTTATGTGCTACATGTTAATTATATAGATAAAAGAAAAACTGCTACCCGGGACTTAAACATAATAAGAAGAAACCCGCCATATCTTTTGACTGCGTAGACTTAGAGGGTTGACTTTTTCACAGCAATGGGAACACAAACATACGTATGTTCAAGTTAGCTTCAAGTTGGCTTCAAGTTAGCTTGATACCCCTCTACGCGCTCTTGAGATAAAGGGTCTTGACAGGCAGACAGAAAAACGAACAACTAAGTGATTCAATCAGAGTTCCGATTTTTCCTTTTGAGATACAGAACCATAAAACTGTGGGTTTACCTACTGTTAGGTAAACCTCTGCTTAATCTTTCATCGATCTATGAAATGAAGATATTGTTATTTTACTTTAAATTCCTCAGTGCTATTTATTTCAAGTGAAGAAACTCTCTGTTTCAGAAATCATTAAGTTAGTTGGTTGACCCTTTCATAGTTCGGGAGATGTTCAAACTTGTCTTTGTGGTCAACTTAACGAATTACTAATGCTTGGCCGACTGTTAACGAACTACTAGCCGCGTCTTGTTACCAATTCAGAATATTCCAGATCTTTGAACAATATTATTATATTTATATATACAATTATACATATATTATCTATTTTTGAAGGAAAGAAAAGCTCGTGGCTAATTAATAACAGCTACCGCAGCGGCCGCCACAATGACTGCAGCGGGGTCTGTACTTTGCCGGGGTTGCAGGTTGTTCGAAAGAGATACCGCGGCCTCGGAAGGGCAACAGAAAGAACATGAGTGGGTTTTTGTCAGGACAAGTCTGACACTCCCCGCTGGGAAGTTATTTGGTGATTTACCAAAATAACGGCCCCATTACGAATTCCTTCGGGCGAATATCAATTACTGCGCCTTTGCTTAGGATGTCATGCTTTAGAACATGTCGCACTTTAAGCCACGCTTTGTTCTGGGTAGAGGACCTCTGTAGCTCAGTGACCACGTCGAGGCCGCTGTTACCCCGTCCAGCACCCCTGTACATTACAAGGGTGCCTGCATGGAGCACGTTAGGTTTCTACGTAGATGGCTGACCACCCATACGTATAATAATAAAAAAATGCATCGAGACATTTACGTTACGCTAACCCCGCGGACCTCATGCTAGCTTAGTACTCATACAACCTTTTCAAAAGGATGTAAAAAGATGTAAAAATATTCAAAAATAGGTCACCTTATCCGAAAACCTGTCACATATTGTCAACAACAGGACTGACATCTTAAACAGACATACATTAACCTCATAATGTATGGACGAGATTTCTTACACACCTGGATAAGGCGGTGCTCCACTGTCACTGCAGGCTAGGGCTGTACTGCGTGCGCTTACGGGTATAGCTTCACTTAGTAATATAATTAGTCTTTTCTAACAATCCCAATCAAATTAGAATTGAATCCTTATCCTTACTAATATTATAAAACCGAAAGCAAGTTTGTTTGTTACGTCTTCACGCCTAAATGGCCAAACCGATTTTAATGAATTTTGGTACTGAGATAGTTGGGACCCTGGAGACGGACATAGGCTAAAAAAAGTGGGATAAGGGAGAATGAGGGAAGAAAAGGGGAGAGAAAGGTATTTTTTTTCGATCATCACGCGGGTTAAAGTTACCGTTAGCCCAAAGAAACTATGCCACGCGGACGAAGTCGCGGGCTGCTTCATATTTTTGTTACATCGAAAAAATCGAGTCACTTGCAACATACAAGAAATGCGCTTCATTTTGTGTGGGCCACAAAATGACGCTAGAAATACGTGTGTAGCGTAGCCTTGGGCTGCTGTAGAACGTGGCCCTTACGTGAGATTGTTGTCAAAAACATTCGCGTATAATATCTCACAAGCTCACCTACGTCAAAATACCTCTCTCAATCGGTATGACGTTCCATTAGCGTATCACGTGACGATGCGTGACGAAATTTGTCCCGTTCTGAAGACCTCACCCTGTTTGTGAGTGAGAATGTCGTTGTGATTTTTTTTGGGTTCGATAGACAAAAGGGTACCTACAGTGAGATCCTATTGGTAAGCTTAGACAGTCTGCCTCTGCCGAGGTTGCGGGTTGTTCGAAAGAGATACCGCGGCCCCGGAACGTAAAGGGCAATAGAAGGAACATGGATGGGTTGTAGTCAGTAAAAGTCTGACACTCCCCCCCGCTCCGCCCAGAGCGGGGGAAGTTATTTGATGATTTTCCACCCCAAAAAAAAAGACAGTCTGCCTGACCGTCACAAAGCTACTTTTGTTTACCGTAACTATTGATTGACAGTTTTCAAAAATAAAACAACGAACAATGAAATTTGAAAAAATGTATTTTCTTTAGCTATTTTATACTTTACGTTTACATATCTGTAGTATTTTATTTTGTTTCGAAGGTTATTGTTATATATAGAATCACCCAGATTGATGTTTCTTATTTAATTTGTTTCCAAATCACGAATAGACAAAAAAGTCAAACTTATAACACCTTTCTTTTTGCGTCAGGGGTTAGAAACACTCTTAGTGAAGCCAAGAGTTACTTTTTGATCCCTGTCATTGCAATCATTTTTCAAAATAGGTTTGGTCGTAACAAACAAACAAACTCATTTTTGCTTTTATATAGACGGACATAAGCTATTTTTTTCTTTCTTTTCACTTTTTTTTATTACAGTGAGAAGTTAGGGAGAAAGAGGGGAAAAAAAGAAAAACTTAGCTTTGCTATTACAATAAGTAAAGCGTAGAGGCAAAAACTACAGGTAGCAGGTACCTGCAATTCAGAAAAGGGGAGCTGTGTTACCCCAAATTTAACGTGAGCAAAAGCTAGTAATTTAATAAAGAAAAAAAGTTTCCACCTAATACCAGTCGCTCTGAATCTATCATTGTTTTGCGTTCGCGGACGTGTGACAAATCCCTGGAAAATAATTACCCGTAATTATCAAAATATAATTAATATTTTTTCATCTATTGTTCGTTCAATCATTACATACATAGCGTAGCAGACTTGAATGAAAGACGTACCATCAAAAACAAAAGAACATGTTTCTTTTGTTTTCAAGATTAGTTCTAAGATTGAGCTGAAGATTCTTTCAATTCCACGTCATACGCTTGCAAGCTCACTGAAATAGAACTCTATTGTTGATACGTCAAAGTCGACGAACAATACATTCAAAGTCTTTGAACTTAATATCATTATATTCATCCGTTTTGTTCGTGTCAAGTTTGTTTTAATTAGCTACGGAGCTTTTAAAGAAAAGGTGGAAGTTTTTTGACAGGTAATGTGTTGTGTTCTTTAATATTAACAACTATGGGTATTAATGTAATGAAAAAGTTTTATGCTTGGATAAACCTAGGCATATGCGGTTTTTTTCCGATTAGAAATCATCAAATATCTTCCCCCGCTCTAGGCGGAACGGGGGGTATTGTCAGACTAACGTTATGTGTTACTAACTAAAACCCATCCATGTTATTTCTTTTACACTTTGTGTTCCCGGGCCGCAGTATTTCTTTCGAGCAACCAGCAACCCCGACAGGCAGTGGCCCTGGTAGGCCCCGCTGTAGACACGGCCTATCGTCAATAGGCGGACGGACGTTGAGCTACCCATTGCCCACCTTCCGCAGATCGATCTTCAGTGGCTGGGATACCTCTCGCGTGCACGTGCACAGCACGTGCTTAACCTGAAGATTGACCGTCCAGAGCGGGCGAAGTTATTTGATGATTTCCCACCCCAAAAAAAAGCCCTAAATAATAACAGTAACAGTGACAAACATGGAATTTTCTCCTTATAAACACCGTTTCTCTACAACGTTAATCTTTCAAAATCCACAATAAGCGAGTATTGCGGATTTGAACTCTATTGGAACGAAATATCACAGTGTTTCACTGTTGATTCAATAATCTGACGTAATCTGGAATATTCTCATAAGCTAGATAAACTTAGACAAGAGGACTTTGATTTAAGACCCTCGCATTTATCTCAAACTGTTGGGGGTGCCAATTTGAATGGTATAACGAGCGGTTTCTAAATACGATAGGCTGGTATAGTTCTCGCTGCAATTGTTTGTTTTGTGTAACTTCATCATCATCTGCCTAGCCTTTTTCCAACTATGTTGGGGTCGGCTTCCAGTCTAACCGGATGCAGCTGAATATCAGTATTTTACATGGAGCGACTGCCTATCTGACCTCCACAACACAGTTAATACTGGGTAATGCGATACACCTTGGTAAGACTGGTTGTCAGACTTTCGGAACACTGACTACCTGTAACGACTGTCAAAGATCTATAAATGACAGCCGGGACCAACGGCTTAGCGTGCTTTCCGAGGCAAGGAGAAAGCTCGGTATGTAACGGGTGGTCACCCATCCACAGACCAACCTAGGCAACCGCGGCTGCTATTATTTAGCCACGAGCTCCTGTTTTGTGTCACTTCTATTAGCAATTTAATTTATGTACAACATAGGACAACACAGAAAAAAATACATATAAAAATATGTCAGTACAAAGGTACTGCTTATTTCTTAAGAAATTTTCATTACTCTGATTCAGCCTGTCCTTTTACGTCTAAGGCGCATACCCCACAGAAGGAACCCTTAGCGTGTAGTTGTATTTAAGTCAAATTTAATAGGGAGCAAGCTTATTGTCATCAACTGGGCACAAATCCAGACCCTGTGGCTCCTGCCCGAGTTGCGGGTTATTCGAAAGAGATACCGCGGCCTCGGAACATGACCTGGCCCATGGCCCGGATACTGCATGCGGACTACTACAGAGAATTCATGAACCTAAACTTAATTAGCAAAATAGGGCACTATCACTAGGAAATAGATGTTACTAATCCTTATAAGAACACTTCTATAATCTTCAAAAGTTTATGCAGAACTATACGTAAATGTAGTGTCCCACATTTCGCTCGTTAGAGTGTGGGACTTAAAGACATGCCTGCCGGGGTTGCGGGTTGTTCGAAAGAGATACCGCGGCCCCGGAACATAAAGGGCAATAGGAGAAACATGGGTGGGTTTTGCAGTACAAGTCTTATACTTACATTGATTTGATTTTGCACCCGCAAAAAATGGCATGTAGTTGTTTAGATTTTAAGTTTTTCGCTCTGGGTGAAGGCTTTACTCTCCAAGGCATCCACAGGATTGTCCGGTTCAGCAGACGAAAACCTTACCAACCATAGGCTGAACTGCGAGATGCCGTACATAAAAATAGAAATTTATTCCTTTATGATTTATCCTCCTTTATCATTCAACTTTTTCAAAAATAATATAATATGCACCATCTCAGCAGCACGAATGGTTATTTCCGAAGTCAGTCCTTACTAATATTATAAAAGCGACAGTGAGTTTGTTTGCTACGTCTTCACGCCTAAACGACCAAACAAATTTTGATGAATTTTGGTACAGAGATAGTAGGGACCCTGGAGTCGGACATAGGCTAAAAACCGTTAGCCCAAAGTAACTATGCCACGCGGACGAAGTCTCGGGCGTAAGCTAGTCGCTTTATAAATGTGCGTAGGAGTAAGATATTTATGTTCGTACCTGGCTACTCGAAATAGTCCACTGTGCAAACTGATGTTACCGCCCGTCAAATTGTCTATGGCCAGGATTAGAAGCCATCGATTTGTCACGGAAACTGCATTAGTATTCGACTCTGCAGAGATACAGATGATCTATGTGGTTGGGGAACTTCAATCTAGGATGGAGTGGAGTGAAGTGGAGTGGATTTAGAACATATACAGCAACTTAAATAACAATATCAATACAGAAAAACATACATACTAACAAAATAAAAATAATAAATGTATATTTACATATAACGATAATATTAGACGACACGATTGGCGCAGTGGCTGAGCGATCGACTGCTGCGTGTCGCGGGTTCAATCCCCACAAGGAAAAAATATTTGTATGGCCGACAGATAGTTGTTCTGGGTCTAGCTGTTTGTGTATGTGAGTTTAAATGTTTGTAAACGCACACACGTTACAGGAGAAATTACTTGTGTGGGGCAACGTTTTTAAATATATATATACACTAGCTTTTGCCCGCGGCTTCGCTCGCGTTAAATTCGGGGTAACACAGTTCCCCTTGCGCCTTATTGATTTGTAATAGCAACGCTAAGTTTTCCTTTTTCTTCCCTCTTTCTCCCTCCCATACCACATTATTTAAAAAAAAAATTGCCTATGTCCGTCTCCTGGTTCAACTATCTCTGTACCAAAATTCATTAAAATCGGTTTAGCCATTAAAGCGTGAAGAGGTAACAAACAAACAAACAAACTCACTTTCGCTTTTATAATATTAGTAAGGATTTTTGTACTGTATCAATTTTACTGCTGACCTACCCCTACTCTCTACTCTCCTCTCTCCTCTTGTATTCCACAGAAAACGGCAATATAAGGCTTTACAAAAAACCAATAATTGCGGCTACTTCCCAAGGTCCCTTGGCAACCAAATCGATACAGAAAACATAAAAATTCGCTAACCATTTCCTGCCTGATCCACTGAAATAAATCAGCTTACATTTCAGCCAAACCACGGCCAATTCGAAATCAAATCCGGCTAAACATTACATTGATAAAAATGTCCTCATTCGGTATTCAGTGTGCGTTTCGACAAACACCGGTATTGATTTCGGCGACTCGCTTGGGCATAAATCATGGTCATTATACGGTTCTGTTGAGGAGATAAGGTGGAAATTGTGGCGGTGGTGTGTCAATTGATTTTTGGCAGATTTTTTTAAAAAAACCCTATATTAGAAATAAAAACTGTATTACTAAAAACACTAAAAAGGCGGAAAATGTGAATGATAAATTATGTTTATTTTGCAAGCAGGTTTTCACAAACACTTTTACACGTCTGTTTTAAAAATTAGATGAGGCCGGTGTTTCGTAACCGATTACTGTGAGAAGAAACAGTCGAAACAAACTCAGAGGTCATAGTCTCTTTTAAGGTCCAGACAAAAATCTTGGTCAACTTACATGAGGACTATGCAGATTAGTGTCTGAAATGGACTTTTTAAGAAAGCACCACACAGATTGAGTGGACCTGTCCAGTCAGTGCAAGCATTTGTCAGTTATCATGTAGCTTTACTCATAACCCAAGGAGCTCAACAAGACGACGAACAATACCAAAAAAAGGACATTTTTGTAGGTCGCTTATTGTACTCAAACTGCCAGACAATCTTCATAAAATAGGATGGTATCTTACACAAGATATATTGAGTATTCATTTTCTATTGCTACTAAGAGAAATAAAGATACCGTCCGAATACATTAAAAGATTAACATATATTATAGAAGATACCTCATAAACTGCCGAAGCAATATAAATAAAATTGATATGGGACCTGGGAAGTTTACCTTATCAAACAAAAATAATTTTGCAAATCGGTCCAGGCGTCTTTACGTAATCGGTGAACATCTAACAATCTGACGAATTGAGAACCTTCTCCATTATTTGAAGTCGGTTAAAAAAGGGTTGCTTTTAGCTCCTCAGTGTTGCCTTTTTTTATTTTTCGGGTGGGAAATCATCAAATAACTTCCCCCGCTCTGGGTGGAGTAGGGGGGCGTGTCAGACTTTTGCTGACTAAAACCCACCCATGTTCCTTCTGTTGCTCTTTACGTTCCGGGGCCGCGGTATCTCTATCGAACAACCCGCAACCCCGGCAGGCGGAGGCTCTGGCAAGCCCCTCTGCTTTGCTGACGTCTCTTTGAGGCGTGCGTGAAACACGAACGCGCTGTCGATACGGCCTGTCGTCAATAGACGGATGAACGGTGAGCTACCCATTGCTCACCGTCCACAGGCCCACCTCAGTGTTGCCTAAAAGCAACACTTTGTACTTTTTGTACTATGTTGTTAGTGCGGAATGTAGACTATGATGTTATTTTAAATTATGAGGCGTCTGTACGGTATGTTTGTACAGTCTACACAAAGATATACGGGGTTACAACGTTTTATTTGTTATTCTCCCGCAACTACCCACACATAAAGTCTCCACGTTCCTACTTATGACGCAAGACCAATGACCTCAATTCCGAACAGCATTCTAGAACAATCTATTTGAGACTAATATGTCCAGAGTGCAGTATTGAAACAGCATATTAAACAGCTACTTCGCGTAGACTGACGCTCTGACGTCATCGATGCAACATGTTGGGAATTTATGTGAACGAAGGCTGCGAGTGAACAGGTTCAATTTGTGAGAGGAGTGGTTTTTAATCAACAATCATCATAGAACCGATAGCCTTGCGGTGTGACTGTTGGATTGTCAAGTTGAAGATCCCGAGTTCGAATCGAACTCTGAGGCACGGACCTCTGATTTTTCGGATTTATGTGCATACTAGCTTTTGCCCGCGGCTTCGCTCGCGTTAAATTCGGGGTAACACAGTGCCCCTTTCCTGATTTTCTGGTAACTGCTACCTGTAGTTTTAACCTTAGCGCCTAATTTATTGTAATAGCAATGCTAAGTTTTCCCTTTTCTTCCCTCTTTCTCACTCATAATCTATTTTTTTTTAAATAGCCTAAGTCCGTCTACAGAGTATCGACTATCTCTGTACCAAAATTCATTTAAATCGGTTTAGCCATTTAGGCGTGAAGAAGTAACAAACAAACAAACTCACTTTCGCTTTTATAATATTAGTAAGGATTGTAAAATTATCACCAGATTCGGTGAGGGAAACCAGCATGCCACAGAGTTATTTCTCGACGGCTTGTTAGCTAAATCAGAGGCCCATGGGTGGTATAGAAATTCCGACACCAGGTTAAGCACTAACTACACGAACAAGTTTTTTTTTAAAGCGTTGCGTTGGGTTTAAATGTTTGTAATCGCACCCACGATACAGAAGAAATCCTAGTGCGGGGCATCGTTTTTTTTAAATATAATATAGTATGGGAGAAAGAGTCACAGATTCAGAAAACAAGTGCCGCGCGCGCGTTTTTGCTTGACGCATATCGCATCGTCCAGGGCCGTAACCTTAAGCTCGTTTTGCCAAAATAACCATCTGTATTTGGTAACGGCCTTATTATGCAGATGAGTATAATACACTATTAACGTGGGTTAATGTCGAGTTATACGCGATGAACGCCGTGTTAGTTGCTAAGTGAAGTAGATGGCCGTGATTAATGACGCTTTCGGATAGGTGGGTCTGTTTTGGTGGTGTTGCTGGTCCTTGGAACTGGGTTTTGATAGAGGATAGTGGTAAGTCAGTATTGTTGAGGCAGGCTGGCTTTGCTATGACGTTCAAATACTCAGGTCGTAAGAATTAATTAAAAGAATATTAGAGAAAGACGTAGGAAATATATGTTTCGTTGAAATATGATTTAAAAAATCTAAAAAGAGTTGAAATTAAAACCATAAGGTTAAGTAAGTGGTCCTTTGAAGCGGTGAATAGATAGTTGGAGCAGTGGCTGAACGGTCGACTACTGCGCTGCGTGTCGCGGGTTCGATTCCCGCACGAAACAAATATTTGTATGGCCTACAGGTAGTTGTTCCGTGTCTGGCTGTGTGTACGTGAATTTAAATTTTTGTTAACGTATCCGCGATACAGGAAAAATTCCTAGTGTGGGACAAAGTTTGTGCAAAAAAAAAAACTAAACCTCTAAGTCTACTCAGTCAATACCGCGGCCCTGGAACATATAGGGCAGTAGAAGAAACATGGGTAGGTTTTGGTAAGTACAAGTCTGAGACTCCTTCCGCTCCACCCAGAGCGGTGGAAGTTATATGATGATATCCTGTCCCCAAACAAAAAAAGTGTACACAATCAGCAGATATGGTTATGTTTGTTTAGAGCCCTCGTGTTCGCGATGTTTTTTTTTTATTCTTCGTATCCAAACTCCTTTCAATTTCCTTGCCCACAGTTCTCATAACCGCTGAACGTGAGCAATCCAACAATATATCATGTAGCACGCAAATATTAGCCTAATTTCTGTGACATCACGTCCCCGCACGTCCCCTTCACGTCACTTTTGCTGAACGCCCCTATGCATTATTCACCCTCTATAAAATTCACCACACAACAGTTAAGAGCCATTATTATGGTATAGAGTATGGAGGTGTCAGAAGGTTTGTTTCGTACAATTTTGGTTTGTTGTTTACAATTATCTATGATTTGAGATTCCATGGTCGATAGAATCCTCCTTATAATTTTTCTGCACTTGTCCTATTTTATTTGGGGTGAGCTAAACACGTTTTTCTTTCCATACTCCCCTGTTAGACGTCACGGCATCATGTTCTTATTTCTCCTTAACGTATGTATGTCTTTCCTTACACAATCCATCCATCTTTTCTTTGGCCTTCCTCTCCCTCTCCATACAGCAACATTTGAATCCATCACTCATCAGTATCATGATAATTATCTTGTTTTTCTGTCTGTCTCTCTCTCTCTCATAAGAAGCAAGCCAGTTATTTTGGTATCGTCTTTCTATTTTGCATTGAACAGTGTGGTGTCGCGACGATTATTTTCGTTGAGTGTATACAGGTTTTTGTACACAATAATAATAACTTCGTTCCATCCGGGTGTTCCTTGACACAAGTTCCTCTCAAGTTTTTTTAATACACTTTATACATTTCTTTGTATTAGAAAATAAATGATTCCTATTTCTTACTCATTCACGCAAAAACTGCACATCGATTTTTGATAAAATTCCTTTCACATATAGTTTGTAACCTACATTGACGCAGATACTTTTAATCTCGGTTCTATGTTCTTTTACGATACATTTAGACGTCTACGCGGAAGAAACCGCGAGCGACAGCTAGTCAGAAATAAAGATATCTCAAGAGAAATGAGATAATCAAAACATTTCGAAGAATTTCCCATGAGGCTGTGGGTACATTGCTTACAGAACAATTGATATTATGAGGACAAAAAGATCTTATATGGCAACTACATACAAAACACACAGAAAAAGCAATGTTGTAACGGCTCGCATAAGAATGACTAATGTGAAAAGTTTATAACCAGGAAACGAAACCTATTTACATATTAGTTTTTTTTAACGGATAGTCACAAAATAGCATCCCCCCTCTGGGCGGAGCGGGGGGGGAGTGTCAGACTTCTTTTGTCCCGTATGTTCTGCGGTCGCGGTATCTCTTTCGAACAACCCGCAAACCCGACAGGCGGTGTCCCTGGCAGGTCCCTCTGACAATGGATGGTTTTAGGCTGATATAATGCTAATAAATTTTGATTGGCAGGATATTTTTGGACTTTCTAAGATCCTCTGACGACGACGTGGTACTGTTTGCTCAGAGATAATAAAAATTCTCAACATCATCAATCTGTACTACTGAGGTATCTATGCTTGTGAAATCAAACACGCATGTTGAAAAAACCTTCTGAATTTCCTCTACCCGGTTTCAACGGCTGTGAACATGACCTTGATTACGTAAATGTCACGGTGTTAAGAACTAGCACTGTGTGAACGTGACAGACGACATACAATGAGGAACAGTCGTAACCGCTCGGCCACAAGCTACACGTTCAAGCGATACGAGTATTGCGTCAAACGTCACTTATACGGCCAAGCCTCCTTGCTGGATTGCGACCGTGGAGGCCGATCTGGAGGCGATAGTTCTGGAATGTGCAAGTTGCGCGCGAAGGCTACTACACCAGGAGAAAACTCCGCTGCCGCGGCAAATCGCCACTCAGTCCTCACCATCGATGCGATCTCTTGGTGTCATGGAGAGAGCGACTGTCGCAAACACGTGCAAGGCACGGTGTCCCCTCTTTGAGGAGTGACTGGAGACACGCTAAGACGTCCTCAACTTCCGCCTGATGCAGGTCCTTACCGGACACGGAAGTTTTAGGAGGTTCCTGCACATAATAAGGGTGGGAAACGTCCGGGTGTCTTTTTCCGGGGAGAGACCCGGACGAACCCACCAGGGCCACTGCCTACTGGTGCTCCGAAACACAAAGAGCCAAGGAAGGCTTCACTCACTAAAAGTCTTACACTCCCTTCCGCTCTGCGCAGAGTCGAGGAAGTTATTTGATGATCTCCCATCTGAAAAATAACATCATTCACGTGCTTCATTTGTTTTCTTGACGTAGATACCGCGGACCGGTTATTAGTGACAATGTACTCTAATCAATTTTATTGTTTTATTCCAAAGTCATTGCAACGTAAATTCTGAGTCTCGTAAGTCGTGGCCATGTGCTTAGGTACACAAAACACAAACTAATGTTGTTTCCCTGTTTTGAAGGACGAAGCAAAGTATTCCTAAGTGCACTGCCAAGAATTTTGCCAAGTAAATTAGTGGAATGGGCTCGTTGGCTGTAATGGTAATGAGCGAGTTTACAGTAACATTATACTTTATAGTATGTTTGGCCTTTAGGAAGTGGTATTAACCTTGATAACGCTTGGAGACGCACTTAGGCAGCAGGTATGCGTAGTCATTTGTTTTGTTGGATAATCTGCAAAATGAGAATACCCAGACCAGCACCTTTGCGTCAGCATCGACTAGATACGGCTTAACGCAAAATGTTACACGAAATGTAGACCAATAGCTAAGCTAAGTTAGTTTAGTTTAGCTCGCATAGCTGACGCAGTTTTTTATACTTGTTTACATAGTTTGTAGTCTGAAGTTGTAGTCGTGGCTAAATAATAGTAGCCGCTCGGGTCGATCTTTAGGTTAAGCCGCGCTTGCCTAGGTTGGTCTGTGGATGGGTGACCACCCGTTACATACCGAGTTTCCTCAGAAAGCACGTTAAGCCGTTGGTCCCGGCTGTCATTTGTAGATCTTTGACAGTCGTTACAGGTAGTCAGTGTTCCGAAAGTCTGACAACCAGTCTTACCACGGAGTATCGTATTACCCAGTACTAACTGGGTTGTGGAGGTTAGATAGGCAGTCGCTCCATGTAAAATACTGATATACAGCTGCATCCGGTTAGACTGGAAGCCGACCCCAACATAGTTGGGAAAAGGATGGCAGATGATGATGCAGTCTGAAGCTGTACACAAGTTTGAAAAACTGCGACAGCTATGTGACCTAAGCTAAACCAATTATTAAGCTTCTCTGCAACACGCTCCATAGTGTTTATTTGGTGCGTTGAGCACTTAAGCACTTTGACATTAATCACCATTCAAAGCAGTTTATTCATATTATTTGCATCATAGAATGATAAAATAATAGCATGCATGTTTTTGTATGAAAAGTAGCAGTCAGTTCTAAGGCTTTTTGTGCCGTTCATATGAACTTGCTTACATTACAAGTCATCAACAATAATCTCGGTGCAAAATGTTTCATTAAAGGTTGTATATCATTATAATAAGATCTTTTTGTATGCAGTTTTCAAAAATTATGACAAAATTACCTCTAAAAAGCAATCATCGCAACTAACAATGGCTGCAAAGGCTTATCCTCTGTAGAAAATATAAAAGATGCCATAAAGAGGTTTTAAAAAAAGAAATATTTGACAAAACTGTGATTTCGTTTCATAGTGAGGAAATAACAAAAGAATAGGTACGCTCAGTAGTCAAATTTGATACTTTGTACTGTGTTTGTTTTTTTTTTTTAAAACCTTTCCCTACACTACGAATTTCTTCTGTATCGTTGGTGCGTTTACAAACATTTAAACTCACATACAAAAACAGCCAGACCCGAAACAACTATCCGTAGGTCATAGAAATACCTATTTGTTCCGTACGGGGATCTAACCCACGACACGCAGCGCGGCAGTCGATCGCTTAGCCACTGCGCCAACCGTGCCGTCAAATGATTGCTAGTAGATTGGATGTTTTTCATTTTGTGCCGCCTTTGAAAGTATTTTTGAACATCGTCGGGTAGTACACGATTATCAGCTTTATATTCACACCAAGAATATAAACTATTACTGTAGATTATTTACCGACTTCTAGTCATCCAGACTTGACGGTTTTAATTTCAATTCAATACCTACACGCGTACCCGAGATACAGGGTCTTGACAGACCGGGGTTGCGGGTTCTTCGAAAGAGATACCGCGGCCCCGGAACGTAAAGAGCAATAGAAGGAACATGGGTGGGTTTTAGTCAGTACAAGTCTGACACTCTTCCCCGGTCCGCCCAGAGCGAGGGAAGTTATTTGAAGATTTCCCACCCCCCAAAAAAAGGATCTTGACAGAGGGTCAATAAAGTGATCCGATATGGCTTCCGTTTTGTCATTTTGAGGTATGTTATTACCCTAAAACATTGTCAGAGCAAAATAGACTCGCTAGCTAAGAATACTCAGTTACTGGCGTGGGAATTAAAAAATAACATAAAAGTGTGTCTAAGCCCTTATCTCGTACATTTTATATGACACAGTCTCTCAGCTAAATTGAAAGGCTCAAGGAGATTCTGGACAGGTGAAGGCCGAGGCTAGCTTACGTCATTGTAAGACCAGTGGGACACGACACAGAGTTGTATTGTATATTGTATTGTATTGTATAACGGGCTGATGTCCGCAACTCCACGTCTGAGGCGCGTATTTTGCGTATGGGTGGGAATATTATTCGATCCACCCCAGCTCCACGAGAAACGTCAGCAGCGCCTTGGTGTTGCTGACGATCTCGCGAAGAGTACCTGGGTTACCGAAGTACTTTGCCCTGTATGGGGCAACCTCTGGGCAGTGCAGAAGCACGTGGGCTGCTGTTTCGTCTACCTCCATGCAAGCTTGGCACAGTGGGCTGTCTGTAACTCCTAAGACAAAGAGGTGTTTATTAAAAGAGCCGTGGCCAGTACTGGCTGCAGTAATTGTGCGCAGCTGTGGTTTTGTCATCCGAAGCGCCTGTTTAGTGAAGCGCCCGTCGATACTAGGAAGAGCTTCCTTGGCCTGCCTGCACTCACCGTGGTCCAGCCACAGTTTGTGGTGTTGTTCTCTGGTGCCTTTCCTTACCAGTGTACGACACAGGGTTTTGTCCCAGCTGTGGTTTTCGAAGTTGCATCTTCTTAAAGCTGCTATGAACGAACTCTTTGTTAGTTGTGTATTCGAATCCAGGTAGTAGCGTTGCCGCAGGAAACGCTGCGGACTTCGTCCTACCGTAGATGCGGGTCTGTTGACGGTGAGCAATGGGTAGCTGTCTAGTGTTCCGCGTGTGCCTCAAAGAGATGTCAGCAATGCAGATGAGCCTGCCAGGGTCACTGCCTACCGGGGTTGTGGGTTGTTCAAAAGAGATGCCGCGGCCCCGGGACAAAAGAAGGAACATGGGTGGGTTTTAGTCAGTAAAAGTCTGACCCCTGATTATTTCCTATCCGCAAAATAAAAACAGTATCGTAAGTTTATTTTATTTCAATACCACTTCTTTCAAGACGGTGAAGGAAAACTTCGTGAAAAAATCAGCTAATCTATTCTAACAACAAAAAATCCTTACTAATATTATAAAAGCGAAAGTGAGTTTGTTTGTTTGTTACCTCTTCACGCTTTAATGGCTAAACCGATTTTGATGAATTTTACAGAGATAGTTGGGAACCAGGAGACGGACATAGGCTAATTTTTATTTGAAAAAAGTGTGATGTGAGGGAGAAAGAGGGAAGAAAAGAGAAAACTTAGCGTTGCTATCGCCTGGTTCCAATAAACAAAAACGAATCGTTTTGCTTACGGATAGTTGAATTTTGACATAAGTCTTATAGAACTTATGTCAAAATACAACTATCCCTAAGCAAAACGATTCGTTTTTGTTTATTGGAACGCACATTATTACAAATCAATAAGGCGCAAGGGGAACTGTGTTACCCCGAATTTAACGCGAGCGAAGCCGCGGGCAAAGCTAGTAAATAATAAAAACATGAGATCTACCAACTCGTGTGTTGGATTACGGCTGTTTATCTCACATCTATAAAAGGCCTTTGTTACGGATGTAGTTTATAGGCTTATTTATCTCCTTTTATATTTTCTACTCAAATCTATTGTGTGGTTGACTAGGCCAATCCTTATGTCAAGAGTTAAGATACCACTAGATCCAGTATCTTCATTTTAGTTTGTTTTCAGTGGTTTGGTGGTGTGACTTTTTTTAATAAAAAAAACAAAAGTCATGTATTCAAATTAGGCTGATAATCAGCATATTTTGAACGTCATATTTGTAATGTGACGTTCAAAATATGCTAGCTACGCTTCAATGACTAAAACCTACCCATGTTCCTTCTAGTGCCCTTATGTTCCGGGGCTGCGGTATCTCCTTCGAACAATCCGGCTGGCAGTAGCCCTGGTACCCCTCTGCTTTACTGACATCTCTTTGATGTGCGCGTGAAACACTAACGCGCCGTCGACACGGCCTGTCGTCAATAGACGGACGGATGGTGGCCTACCCATTGCTCACCGTCCACAAGCCCGCATCTACGGTGGCCGGGAGTCGTCTCGCGGCGCCCGTCTCCCGACATAGGCTTAGGTTAGCGCGCACATTGACGAAGTAAAAGTATTGTTTATTTGAATGAAAAGTGTCAAAGTGTCAAGTGTAAAAACAGGACAAAAACGGAACCCTTATTGGATCATTTTGTTCTCCATCTGTCTGTTTGTCAGTACAGAGGTATCGAGTTAAAATTAAAACCATATACTCAACGTTGGTGTGGTTTGAAAAACTTTGTGCTATGAAAAAATTAACCCTCTAAACGCCCGTACCAATAAACAAAAAACGACTCGTTTTGTTTACGGATGGTAGTATTTTGACATAAGTTCTATGAGACGTCATGTCAAAATCCTACTATCCGTAAGTAAAACGAGTCGTTTTTGTTTATTGGAACCGGTCGTAAGTCTACGCAGTTAAAAGATATGGCTGTTTATGACACAATCATGTTCGTACAGAAACGTCGGTGCGCGAGTCTGACTCGCTTTTATCCAGTTTTTTTAGTTTAAGTTGGAGATACAACAACTACTCTGTTATTAATAAAAAAAAATATATCTTTGACGACACGGTTGGCGCAGTGGCTGAGTGATCGAGTCGCGGATTTGAACACCGCACGCAACAAATACGGCCTACAGTTAGTTGTTCCGGGTCTGGCTGTTTGTGTATGTGAGTTTAAATGTTTGTAAACTCACCCACGATACAGGAGAAATTCCTAGTATGGGGCAACGTTTTCTTTTTTTTTTAAAAACTACAGACTCAATGCGTTCGTGCTAATTTCAGAACCAAACAGTATTAAAAACAAAACAAGGTTTAAACATTCTAAAATCTAACTAGATATAATATTGCTAAGGAACTTATTAACACACGGTCGACTTGCCTTTAACATACCTATTTAAACCTTACATCGTAAGGTACTATAACATTTCAGGCCTAGTTTCCTTCATCCCATTAGTTTCCTAAAATTACATAGTTAACGTTGAACAAACATCGTTAGCCCACATACCTTTCACCCTTTTATAGTGGAAACTATTAAAGTCTTTGTGGGCCCTAAAAATACATAGCCATTTTCGAAATTTTGGCTGAAAGGTATGATAAATGTATGGGTACGTTTATACAATGTGTCCAGTTATGGACTAGCGATATTCGAGATATGTATATAACAAACATTCTAGTACTCAAAATTTAAAAGCGAAAGTGAGTTTGTTTGTTACGTCTTCACGCCTAAATGGAGAAAACCGATTTTGATGAATTTTGGCACAGATATAATTTGGACCCTCGAGACGGACATAAGCTATTTAAAAAAAACCCATTAAAGGAAAGAGGGGAGAGAAAACTATGTTTTTTTTATCATCACGCGGGTTAAAGTTAGCGTTAGCCCAAAGTAACTATGCCACGCGGTCGAAGTCGCGGGCGGAAGCTAGTTGTAATATGAAACTGTGACAAGCTTTATATCTGTAAATGGCGTTCGTAAAAGATATCAGGTCTTCTAAGGAAACTATTACACGATAATCATTGAATTTCAATCCATTCTCAATTATTATATCTGCAATATTGTTTGTCTGTGTAAACTATCCGCATCGATTGCTATGGTTAACGTAAATTGCTCTATTGGGTATCTGTGTTATTGGAGTGTAGATTATAAGGATTATAGTGCTTGCTGGACTACATCTACTATCGCCTTATAAGGCGATTACTTCATTTTAAAGTATGCAATTTTATAGAAAGTGAAATTAACCGATTAATTTAACACAAATAGAATTATTTTTTTCAATTTATGCTTTTTATTAGCTTTGCCTGTAATAGAACTAACTATGTAAAAATCTTGGAAGTTAAATTTGACTTATTTCCCGGTATACGATTAAAATGTTGCATACATGTTGAGTTTTGATGACAATGCGATTCAGGTTTATTTATTTACTAGCTAGTTACTTTACTAGTTCCCCTTGCGCCTTATTGATTTGTAATAGCAACGCTAAATTTTCCCTTTTCTTCCCTCTTTCTCCCTCACATCCCACTTTTTCTTAAAAAAAATACCCTATGTCCGTCTCCTGGTTCCAAAATTCATCAAAATCGGTGTAGCCATTAAAGCGTGAAGAGGTAACAAACAAACAAACTCACTTTCGCTTTTATAATATTATTAAGGATTATTGATTTATTGTATTTTAAACATATTTAAGTCCATACATCCGTACAGTCTGTCCTCCACTCTGCTTGCTCTCTTGTACATGCGGGCATAAAAACAGTCAATGCGGACTCGCCATCGCGTCAATGCTCGCAAACATTCCCGCATTAAATGACGCCGCGCGATGACATAATTAAAGACAATGGTGTCTAAGACAATCGACTGCTTCGCCACATTAAGTTTGATAATAATTCGTAATACTTGTTCGTGTTACTTGTTAACTATTTTGCTATTAGCTACATTCTGAGGTTTCAAACTGCGAGTTCAAAAACAAAAGTAAAGAAGAAAAAAAGAAAATAAATAAGTTTATTTGGTTTATCCACGTAACAATACGAGCCTTCTCCAAGAGTATTGCTTTCTGTATCAGGCCCTAAATCTAGAGGCCGTGTCGAAAGCGCGTGAGTGTTCCAAACGGGCTTCAAGAGATCTCAGCAAAGCAAAGGGGCCTGGCAGGGCGGTGGCCTGCCTAGGGGCCGTGGCCTGCTACATAAAGGGCAAAAGAAAGAACATGGGTGGGTTTTAGTCGGTACAAGTCTGTCACTAAGAGAGCGGGGGCAGTTATTTCATGATTTCCCATCCTCAAAAAAGCCCTTAATCTTGGTACCTAACGAGAGCCACCTTAAGTGTAGGTCGAGGCTCTTGACAATTAACCCATGGGCAGATACGACTATCAGTACAAAGATCGTATTAATTAACATTAATGATACGTGTCTCGAATAATTGCACTTGTAAATCACTCACTCCTACACAATTAACTAAGTCCATCACTTTGTCTCTCCTTCATAACAATTATGTACTGTATCATAATCACACAATTTGATTGATTTCGGGTCCCAATTAATCAAGTTATTAGTGGAAGCAGGTGCGCATGCATGTCGTGTAATGCTTTAATGTGTTGGTTATGGGAAAGTAAGAGTAATGTATGGTGTTATTAAGGGTGGTTTTAGGATGTGAGCTGTGGGTAGTCTGTTATGTGAAAGATTGTCACACAAAATAGTTTTAAGACCTTAAACAATCTCACTGTTTATAATTTTTAGGGTTCTGTACGTCAAAAGGAAAAAACCTTACTCTTATAGGATCAGTTTGTGGTCGATCTGTCTGTTAAAACCATTTATCTCGGGAGCGCGTGGAGGTATCGAGTTGAAATTAAACCCTATACATATACTCAAGTATGTGGTCTCTTAAAGGTGTTTAAAAAACCCTCCTCTAAGTTGGTACTGTGATACAAACTTACAATGATACAATTGAAGTGATGATTATGTTATAAAATACAAACTGATATCATACAAAAAATACTAGATTTTGACAGTGTTTTCATCAACATCCATACAGATAACCTGACTCTGTCAACAATAACTCGCGTTCCTTCAACCACAAAATAAATCACGTTATCTTCAAAAACCTTAAGCTGAAACTCTGCTGACCCCAAACCGTAGAATAACAAGTCGTTGCAAAAACAGCAACGTAAGCCGATTAGAATTTCCAGTTCAACAGAACAGCATTCACTATTGAAATCGTAACAAAAGTCGAATGGAGTGGCGGAAACCGACTTCAGTTACAAAGTTTAACTTTTCATTCAATGTGTTTTGAGTGATATTTATTTTTTGAAATTGTGTTTATTTTGAAACGGGTGCGTCACTGAGATTATTTGCGTTTTATATTTTTATAACATGACTAGCTTTTGCCCGCGGCTTTGCTTACGTTAAATTCGGGGTAACACAGTTCCCCTTTCCTGATTTGCAGGTACCTGCTACCCGTAGTTTTTGTCCTTGCGCCTTATTGATTGTAATAGCAATGCTAAGTTTTCCCCTTTCTTCCCTCTTTCTCCCTCATTTCCCTTTTTTTTTTCCTATATCCATCTCCAGGGTCCTAACTATCTTTGTACCAAAATTCGCCAAAATCGGATTAGCTGTTAAGGCGTGAAGACGTAACAAACAAACAAACTCACCTTCGCTTTTATAACAATAAGTTTGGATTTTTGTGTTTTTTATAGAAGCGCCTATTGCCTTTTCTTGTTTGAGTGTATAGAAATAAATTGGGCAGGAAAATGATGATTGTTTTTCTGGTTGCCGACTGCTGAGCTTGGGGGGCCAAGGCTAGATTGTCAAACGAATTGTATATTTATAACAAGTTGTTCAGTTACTTCACCCTTTTACAAAAAAAAAAACTCACTCACTCAAAAATAATAAGGCACATCTCACAAACAGACAATGAAAATAAAATGAATATGCTCTCATTCAATTCGAATCGTTTACGAACGAATGAAATGAGTGAACTGAGTATCTGTCGAGTTTTATACAGCCGTAACAATGGTTTTATCGGTGCTTACTGTCTCATGGTTTAAACCTTTAAATGTTGCTCTTTATGACGTCATAAAATTGTGAAAAGCCTTAAGTATAGGGTGGAAATGTAATGTGTGAATTTAGTGGTTTACCACGTAGTTATCTGATTAATATTTGAAGTCCTTAATTATCTACATTAAAAGCCTGAATGGCTAAGAAAACCTTCACGTTCACAACGAAGCACAATCCAACCGCGACGTAAGCGTAGCGAACTGCTACGGCGTAGCAGTTGCTACGGCGTAGCCACTTCGTAGACAATTTATGTTACCAAACAAATTGTAAATGACAGAATACGCTTAAAGAAACTAAAACGTAGGGGCAAGCAGCAATACATAGCACTGTAGCTACGCCGTAGTCGCAGCGTAGCTCAGCTTGTAAGTGATAAGGTGCAAAAAAATCTTGCTGTGACGGTTTAAAATGTTTCAATAAATGCTTATGTAAAAGATGATCACTACTTAAGAGATTTAAAATTGGCACTAGCACACATACAGTTAAAACTTAAATTGACCCATTACTTCTCCTCACACTACCTCTCCTCTATACTTAGATATTTTGTATATATTTTAGATATGTATTAAGTATTTTGGATTGTATATAATATGTAAACATATATTTATTATTTTGATTAGTATGTAAGCTTTTCTATTTTGATAACGTTTTGTTTATTTAAGTTAGTGCTTAGTTGTTGTTTTTACACACTGTGTCTACGTGTTTATTTTATTCCATCTGTCCTATCGCAGGTCTGCTGGAAGAGATTTCTTTATGAAATAAGCAGTACCTTTGCGCTCTTTTTTCCTTATGTACTTTTTTATATAATGTTTTGTGTGTACATAAATAAATACTTTTATCCCTGAAGTAAAGATTCAAACGGACAATAACTAAGCTCCAGGACTGAAGCCAAGTGCATGAGGTGGTATTAAAACATTAATATTTCAATTAATAAATTCATTTTCAAAATATTCTTGATGTCAAGTTAATACCCAAAAGCGAAACTTTGCAAAATTTTGCATGTAAATACGATTAAAAATGTACTGAAATCAGGCTCAAATTTTATTATTCAATATGTTTGTTTGTAGAATATTTACTTTAATATCGTTAATGATTGAAAACGGAGTACCTATGCAAATTATAATCAGTCTTTTAAAAAACGTCATGTGGGGGAAGTGGTTCTGTAGCATTTGATTTTCTATGTGACAGGCAAATATGACAGGACTGAACAATTTTTTGATGTCTGTAGATAATATGAATGGCCAAAATAAATGTCCTTTTGACCTTACAACTCCCAAATGACCATTTCATATGTGCTATTTCAGACTATAATCTGCCTCTGTGCCAAATTTCATTAAGATCCGTTAAGCCGTTTTGACGTGAAAGAGTAAGAAACATCCATCCATCCATCCTCACAAATATTTGCCTTTATAATATTAAGTAGGATATTTCAGGTTTTAATTTTTAAGCTATTGCATAGCTTCTATCGCGGGCCTTGAGCGCGGGGACCGAATCCAGAAATTCCGTAACGAAAAAAAACCTGACGCTCCCCACTCCGACGGGCACGGAGGTGTGGCTTGAAGGCCGTGCATTGTCTAACGTCGTTTACACAATACGGTCACTTATTTTAATCCCGATACTAATGTTCTAATAGCGTGTTTGGTAGAGAATCGGATAGTCAATCGACGTTACGCTGGATCAATCCCAAGGTCTTGTTTTTCTTTTTGCGACTTCTTTTCATTGGAAGTACTTTTTAAATATTATATTTAGTTTTTTTTATTTATTGTCTAAGTTGATAAAAAAATGTTTCTTTTTGCGACTTCTTTTCATTGGAAGTACTTTTTAAATATTTTATTTAGATCGTTTTTATTTATTGCATAAGTTGATAAAAAATGCTATGCAATAGCTTTACCGCGGCAGTCCCCGAGTGCCACACGTATTTTTTTTTATGTTAGGAATGACTATACTGTTACTTCTAAAAATCAAACAATTTTTAGTATTAAGAACTCAAAACTACTTTGGGTCATTAAAAGAATTAACTAACTTATAAATGAATAAAAAATAGCGTCAAAAACTCGTCCTCAACGCTAAATCCTACTAATATTATAAACTCGAAAGTTTCTATGGATGGATGGATGTATGTATGTTACTTACTCTTTCACGCAAAAACTAATGAATTAATGTTTATGAAACTTTACAATAATAAAGCTTATAGATCAGAATAATACAAAGGCTACAATTCCTATAAACATTATATATTCTACTAGCTGTGCCCGCAATGCGTTGCAATGCAATTTTTTACCTTTCTACCTACCCTACCTACCCTACCTACCCTACCTACCCTACCTACCCTACCTACCCTACCTACCCTACCTACCCTACCTACCCTACCTACCCTACCTACCCTACCTACCCTACCTACCCTACCTACCCTACCTACCCTACCTACCCTACCTACCCTACCTACCCTACCTACCCTACCTACCCTACCTACCCTACCTACCCTACCTACCCTACCTACCCTACCTACCCTACCTACCCTACCTACCCTACCTACCCTACCTACCCTACCTACCCTACCTACCCTACCTACCCTACCTACCCTACCTACCCTACCTACCCTACCTACCCTACCTACCCTACCTACCCTACCTACCCTACCTACCCTACCTACCCTACCTACCCTACCTACCCTACCTACCCTAATAAATAGTATCCTATGTCCGTCTCCTGGTTCTAAGCTACCTCCTCACCAATTTTCAGCTAAATCGGTTCAGCCGTTCTTGAGTTATAAGTGGAGTAACTAACACGACTTTCTTTTATATATATAGATTATTATATCTTTTTAGGATTTTTTAGAAATCAGTTTTTTTGCCACAATGTTTTGTATCTTAGACTTTTCAGTAGTGGCAAAAAAATGTGGTGTCAAAAAATATTGTCTCATAGAAGATAACTCATAAAATTGATATTGAACCACTTCGGAACTACACACTTTCGTCCATAAAAATAAGATTGAAAATCGGTCTAAAATTGATGGAGAAACCGCGTAACAAACATACAAAAACAACAGAGAGAATTGTTAACCTCCTCTTTTTGTAGATGTCGGTTAAAAAAAAGTGTGTGTGTCAGCTCCGACGCACGACTGGAGTTTACTTCTTAAGTACGATTGTCTAACTTATAACTAATCGGCGAAAAATATCACTGACGGACGATAAATTTCATAAATTGCCATCTAGTAATATTCAACTGTACGACAGGTGCGTGTGCACCAAAAACGTAACGAGGTCATTCATCAGTAGATTTTACACCTCACATTTTTCTCATACCGGGCGCCTTATTTATGAAAATCGATTCTGAAGGGGTAAACTCCAAAAATAACTCCAAAGTCAACAACAAATAAATCACGAAAAAAATAACCACTTGCGCTAATCTTCCCGCATCCATCACCATTTCAAAATATAACAAAAGGTTTTAGAGAACATTGGATTTTGTATGGCGTTAAAGTTATATGGTTGTGACAGCAATTGTTTCACTCCCTGTATGGTATCAATGAATGTGATTTGATATAACTGACGTCACCGCTTTGATTTTAGTGCAGGCAGTTAGAATTTTAAATGCCCTTCGCCTATATGATGTTTTTTGCAATTATATCTCGCTTTTGCGGTGTATCAATGAAACCGCGAATGTTGCTGCAGGGGAACGAAGAGTAGAGAAAAAAACTTGAGAGGTGTCAAGAGACACCCGGACGGAACAAAGTTATTATGTATTATGTACAAAAAACCTGTATACACTCAAGAAAAATAATCGTCGCGACACCACACTGTTCAATGCGAAATAGGAAGACGAAACGACAATAACTGGCTTGCTTTCTATGAGAGAGAAACAGACAGAGAAACACGCGCACGCCGCACGGCTTACAACTATAGCAAAAAGTGTCGTTACAACTTTTGGTCTTTATTTTTTCCGTCTAGCCCCCTTTTGCAACGCGCGATAAGGAACTTCGTTCCAATAAAGCGGAGGTCTGCACCAAGACAGCATCGTGGCCGAGAGGCGACAGTATATTAGCAATACACAAGCGTGGATACGTGTTTTAGGGTAGCTGTCTACAACAGCATGACTGTATCATTACTGCATCGCTGCAAAAAGTCGCCAGCAATTTTTTTACAGCCTCAACCTTTTTGGATATATAAAAGGCATAAAACGACTAACAGAAGGAAAGACTGTTGTCGTTTTGTTTTTATTGCCTACAGATCTTTAGACACGGTTAATTGGTTTTTTTTTCACGGCGTCTGGCGCACCTTTTTGCTTTGTTTTATAACTTCATTATTTTTCTAATGATGTACTTGGTTTATTTTATTGAAAAACTTTTTGAGTTATAAATCTCGCTCTTGCCGTTGATAATTGATTTTTTTCTGGCTGTTTGTGTATTTGAGTTTAAATGTTTGTAAACGCACACACGATACAGGAGAAATTCCTAGTGTGGGACGACGTTTTAAAAAAAAACTGTATAGTATTTCACAAAGGTAAACCTTTGTGTATTTTAAAAATATTGTGGTCAAGAAGACTGCTTTTTTGATTTGGTGGTGGAAAGCATGACTGCTCTAAGTTCTGAGTCGATTTCCGGGTCGGAAAAGTATTATTCGGTTTTCCATAATTTTTTCCCAAAAGCAGCCAAACAGTCTGGTGGCAATAGGATCCCTCTCTATTACATAGGACGTAAATACTAATTACGAAAATACGACGACACGGTTGGCGCAGTGTCTGAGTGATCGACTGCTGCGCTGTCGCGGGTTCGATCCCCGCACGGAGCATATATTTGTATGACCTAAATGTAGTTGTTTCAGGTCTGGCTGTTTGTGTATGTGAGTTTAAATGTTTGTAAACGCACCCACGATACAGGAGAAAAACTAGTGTGGGGCAACGATTTTTTAATATACACACATCAAAAGTGTCCAGGGATCAAGCATTTTTATGCGGATTTCTTGAGATTGAGATGTGGCTTTGTAATAAATTTATGATTTTATAAATTTATATGGATCCTTTTTGGTGCATTTCATAATTTGAATCAGGAACTCTCAATCAAATTCGACTAAAAGATGAAAATAAGCTGTCAATATTTTCCCTATAAAAACATACAACGCATTGAAGACATTATTAGTGCTACTGTTTCCCTACTACTGATTAAAACCAACGTTATTATGGAGCGGCGACGTCATTTAAGCAGGGAAGAAATGCTCAGAGCCGTGGGAATGATAGAAGCTGGTTCCCGGCAACGTACTGTAGCTTTAGCTCTGAATACAAGTCAGAGTGTTATCAGTCGACTTTGGACACGTTACCGAAGCACTGGTGCCGTGGCTGAGCGCCATGGAGGACGGTATCGCTGCACCACACGGAGACAAGACCGATACATTCAAATCTTAACTCGAAGAGCTCCAACAATAACCGCCATGATGTTAGCCGTGAGGCTTCATCACTCTTCAGGGAACTTAATTAGCGACCAAACAGTCAGAAACCGCTTGCATGAAGTGAACCTTCATTCCCGAAGACCGCTACGGGTACCACCTATAGCAATGCACAATCGTAGGATTCGATATCAATGGGCTCTTGAACACAGAAATTGGGCAGAAGAACAATGGCGTTTCGTGTGCTTTTCTGATGAGTCTCGTTTTGGTATGAGACCGGATACAAGACGTATACGACACTGGAGAACCCCTGGACGCCAACAGCGATTAAAATCCTGCCAGGAAGTCCATCCTTATAGTGGTGGAACCATCATGGTATGGGCGGGTATTTGGATCGGCGGAAGAACTGAGTTGATTTGGATCAGAGGCAACCTCAACGCTCAAATTTATGCTGAGACGATTGTATCAGACGTCATCGTTCCTCTACAAGTGCAAATCGGTCCCTTATTTCAGTTAATGCATGATAATGCACGACCGCACACCGCAAGAGTTGTAAGACAGACTCTCGCCGCAGCTAACATCAATGTCCTGCCCTGGCCTGCTCAGTCGCCAGACTTGAACCCGATTGAGCATGCATGGGATATGCTACAGAGAAGAGCTCTGCCGAATATGGAGGGTATCCAGTCGCAAGAAGACCTTTTTTTGTTGTTGCAACGAACATGGGCGGCCATTCCACAGCGTGATTTGGATGAACTCATTTTGAGTATACCAAACCGATGTTCTTGTGTTGTTAGTGTTCGCGGTAGAAACACGGATTATTAATTGTTTAAGTTACCCAATAAAATTTTAAAGAAAACTGTTATTTCAGTCTTTTTTTCGAACTTTATTTTATTTTATTTTATTTATTTATTTATTTATTAATATCAATCAGGAGAAAAGTTATTGCAAAAATATATGTTGATCCCTAGATACTTTTGATGTGTGTATATAAAAATGTACTATTAGGTACAATCCTGCCTAACCCTTCAGGAATTACAGGCGTTATAATATGTTATCATAGAAGAACTCATTTCAAAATACCAAATCTCATATTAAATTCCTTTCAACAATGATAGTCGAGAATAAAAAATTATTAACCGTCTCAATTTGAAATCCTTTTTCGAAAGGCATGTTGGGTATCTATTTTGGTATACCAAACCTTTATTTCCCTTTCAGTATAAAACAAACGGTATGTGATAAAAATAGGTCAAGTACAAGTTGCACTCGCGCACTGAGGGTTTTTTTTTGGGGTAGGAAATCATCAAATAACTTCCCCCGCTCTGGCCGGAGCGGGGGGAGTTGAGTAAAATGTAAGATCTGTATTTATTGTATTTAATGGATCTGAATGTTGGTGAATGGAGAGAGAGAGGAAGGCCAAGGAAAAGATGGATGGCTTTTTTTTTTTTTTTCGAGTGGGAAATCATCCTATGACTTCCCCCGCTCTGGGTGGAACGGGGGGGCATGTCAGACTTGTACTGACTAAAACCCACCCATGTTCCTTCTATTGCCCTTTACGTTCCGGGGCCGCGGTATCTCTTTCGAACAACCCGCAACCCCGGCAGGCGGAGGCTCTGGCAAGCCCCTCTGCTTTGCTGACTCTCTTTGAGGCGCGCGTGAAACACGAACGCGCCGTCGACACGGCCTGTCGTCAATCGACGGACGGACGGTGAACTACCCATTGCTCACCGCCCACAGGCCCGCATCTACGGTGGCCGGGAGTCGTCTCGCGAAGATGGATGGCTTGTGTAAGGAATGATGATGAAGGAGAAAGGAGTAAATGATGCCATGACAGGGGAGAATGGAAGAAGGAAACGTGTTGTGCCGACCCCAAATAATCTGCAGAATGGACAAGGGCAAGAAAATGATGATGATGATGATGATGATGATGATGATGATGAAATAAAAGTGATTTGATTTGAAAAAAAAACAAGCAAAAATTAACAGTTTGTTGCGGTAAGTTATTACAGCATATTCTAATAAAATAATTCTCGGTTTTCCTATTGATCTTTTCTAGCCTTACTAGAAAATATTACATAAAAGAGATAAATTATGAGTAAATTACCCATATCAAATAAAATCCGACCCAAGGACACGAACAGAAAGGCACATTCTCACACACTAAGCAAATTCAGTTACTCATAATATAATATACTAGCTGTGCCCAGCGGTTTCACCCGCTGCTCACTTAGGGCTATGAAAAATAGATGTTGGCCGATTCTCAGACCTACTGAATATGCATATAAAATTTCATAAGAATCGGTCAAGCCGTTTCAGAGGAGTATGGGAACGAAAACTGTGACACAAGAATTTTATATATTAGAAGATTTTACTTACGTTTGCTTGCGGTTTAAAAATATTAATGAAATACAAATACAGCGAAAATAAACTTGTGTGCGTAGAGAAATGTAAATAAATAATTAATTCAAATGATTAAAATACAACCTTTTAACATTATATTAAAAATCATAAAAATCGTTGCAGGAATAAACTTACTTTTCCAATAACTGATTGGATTTTTTTTTCGAATAAATTTTATCACTCAACAAAAAAATGCCTTAAAAGTGGTAATGGGTTTCCTATAAGAAGTTCTAAAGTAGCAACCTCGGAGTTTCAAAGTTGAAGAAGGCGGTAAGATGCCCTCGTGGCTCGGAAAGCTTGTTAGGCAGTTCATCCTGCGGGCCTGTGGACGGTGAGCAATGGGTAGCTCACCGTCCGTCCGTCGATTGACGACAGGCCGTGTCGACGGCGCGTTTGTGTTTCACGCGCGCCTCAAAGAGATGTCAGCAAAGCAGAGGGGCTTGCCAGAGCCTCCGCCTGCCGGGGTTGCGGGTTGTTCGAAAGAGATACCGCGGCCCCGGAACCTAAAGGGCAATAGAAGGAACATGGGTGGGCTTTAGTCAGTACAAGTCTGACATGCCCCCCCGCTCCGCCCAGAGCGGGGGAAGTCATTTGATGATTTACCACCCGAAAAAAAAAGGCAGTTCATCCAGCGCCTGATCTCCCTCCGGTCGTGTTGGATTGCCGTCTAATCGGTCTTCGAGAATGAAGGAAGTGAGTGCACCTGTGCCTCGCACGCACACACTTGTGAACTATAATATCTCCCGTGCCGATGGGTACTCTCCGCTGAGATTGGCCGCCCTGGCCAAAAACGATTAGGACTATATTAAATTACCTTCCGCCCGCGACTTCGTCCGCACGGCACTGTTACTTTGGGCTAACGCTAACCTTAATCAGCATGATGATCGAAAAAGAAATATTTTTCTCACCCCTTTTCTCTCTTTTTTTTAAATTAGCCTTTGTCCGTTTCCAAGGTCCCAACTATATCTGTACCAAAATTCATCAAAATCGGTTTAGCCATTAAGGCGTGAAGACGTAACAAATAAACTTTCGTATATTATATTTCGTATATTATAAATATTAGTAGGATCACACAACTTTGTCTTCATGTTCAGTCTTTTCCAAACTATGTTGGGTTTTACTTCCAATACCAACGTCAACACTTCATCAGCTATCTGACTTCCATAACCAGGTTACTGGATAACAGAACACTCCTAGGTAAGACTTACGTGCGTGTACTATATAACACTGCTACCCTGCCGGGGTAAACTGGCGTGAAGTTATTAAGACAAAAATAAGTGTGAAGCGGGATAGTGTTAAATCCAATTACTCCGCCAATTTGGCAAAAAAGATTTTCTTTAATGTTTTCTTGTGTATAACTCGATTCAACGATACAATATTATACACACCAACAAAATGTTGTTGTATTACATACTTTGTATATCCTTTGATGCCAAACACGAAATTGTAATTTCACGTAAGCGCGAGACCGCGTCATGAAATATTGCTTTGATTATTTGATATTACCTCTTTTAGGGAGAAAATTTCTACGTTATTACGATTTAATAAGGAGAATTTGCACTTTATCCTGCTTTTGTACCAAAGTGGTATTTATTAGGATTTCGCTCAGTCACTTACAATACTACTTTAGCTCCTAACGATGATTGGTATGTTGTGACATATGAACAAGTTTCCACACAATGTTTTTCACAAACCAAAAACAAGCCAAATGCTAGTCAGACGTGCGCACCATGTTGCGTACAAAGTTAGAGATAAAGATATATTTATTTTGTAAAACATTAATAATTATGTATAAAGATGATAAAATTCGCAAAGTTGCTACATGTTTCGCCATCAAGGAATGGCGTACTATGCGTTATAGTTAAAATCCTTACTAATATTGTAAAAGGAAAAGTGAGTTTGATTGTTTGTTACGTCTTCACGCCTAAATGGCCAAACTAATTTTGATGAATTTTGGTACAGAGATAGTTGGGACCCTGGAGACGGTCATAGGCTATTTTTTTAAGTGATACAAGGGAGAGAAAGAGGGAAGAAAAGGGGATCTTTTTTTTCGATCATCACGTGGGTAAAAGTTAGCGTTAGTCCAAAGTAACTATGCCACGCGGACGAAGTAACGGGCGGAAGCTAGTTAATTATAATCAATTGTTTATCATAAAAACAAAAACTAAAATATAAAATGTTGCTTAAATTTACAAGAAATTTTGTAATTGCATTTGCTTTTTAATAATTTCAAAATTCTGATAGGCTGTAATAACGTTTGGTTAAAAGGAATTTTTTGAGTTGTATTTTATAAACTCAATTTGGTAATTCTTTAATGAGTTTGGGGATTTTATTATAAATGACTGGCGCCAAGTAAAATATACTTTTATGCATCACGCAAAAAGTTGCGACATAAACGGCCATATCTATTGACTGCGGAGATTTAGAGAGTTGATTTTTTCACAGCACAGAGGAACCACAGACTTGAGTATCCTTTCCTTACTATCCTTCCTTACTAATATTATAAAAGCGAAAGTGAGTTTGTTTGTTTGTTTATTTGTTTGTTTGTTTGTTACCTCTTCACGCTTTAATGGCTAAACCGATTTTGATGAATTTTGGTACAGAGATAGTTGGGAACCAGGAGACGGACATAGGCTTTTTTTTTTTTAAAGAGTGGGATATGAGGGAGAAAGAGGGAAGAAACGGGAAAACTTAGCGTTGCTATTACAAATCAATAAGGCGCTACCGAATTTAACGCGAGCGAAGCCGCGGGCAAAAGCTAGTATGGTTATAATTTTAACTGGATACCTTTACGCGTTTTCGAGATAACGTGTGTCGATCGACATACAGTCAGGCAGACAGACGGAGCAAAATGATCCTAAAAGGTTTCCGATTTTCCTTTAGAGATATGAAGTGATTCAAGAGGAATATTTATATTTATAATACCTCAGTCTACGTGGGTGAGCTCGTGGCTAAATAAATAGTAGCCGCCCGGGTCGATCTTTAGGTTAAGCCGCGCTTGCCTAGGTTGGTCTGTGGATGGGTGACCACCCGATACATACCGAGTTTCCTCCGTGCCTCGGAAAGCACGTTAAGCCGTTGGTCCCGGCTGTCATTTGTAGATCTTTGACAGTCGTTACAGGTAGTCAGTGTTCCGAAAGTCTGACAACCAGTCTTACCAAGAGGTATCGTATTACCTAGTATTAACTGGGTTGTGGAGGTCAGATAGGCAGTCGCTCCATGTAATATACTGATATTCAGCTGCATCCGGTTAGACTGAAAGCCGACCCCAATATGGTTGGGAAAAGGCTAGGCAGATGATGAGTCTACGTGGGTGAAACCGCGGGTACAGCTTGTTCGGAATAAATACGTCTACCACCTATATGCAGATCTTAAGCTACAGGCTGCCCCATTTTTAAACAGACAGTGAAAAATTACGGAACGCAGAATGATTGATGGGTAGGCTCGTACGTTTAAAAAACGATTCGGATGCTTAATTTTTCTGTCGTCAGACGTCGGTACTGTTTGCAGTGATGGATTGAGTTTGACGGGAATGTAGTCCGATGTTCGACTGTTTTTGGCGAGTCGTAATAGGTCCTGGCCCTATAGCCAAACAGCAGTCGGCAGCAGACGACAATCATTATCGCTCAGCAGTCACTTTCAACTTAATACCCTAGTGCATATAGTTGAAATCTATTGACGTTTACATATCGTTTTCGTTTGTTTCGTTCGTTATCGCTCAGCAGTCTTTAATAGAATTTCAACTATATGCGCTATGGTATAAAGTTGAAAATGTTCTAGTGACTGCTGAGCGATAACGATTGTCGTCTGCTGTCGTCTACTGTTTGGCTATAGGGCCTGCTTTGTTTTATTATCTCCTGGTATGTCTGAGTTTGATGTAGTCTCTGATTGGTTAGCTTTCAGTGAAGTGCGTTAGCTTTTGTGTTACTCGCTACTCAAAAGGAGAATCAGAAACCTTATGGGATCACTTTCTTGCATGTATGCATGTCAAGGCTTTTTATCTCGGGAACGCGTGAAGCTATCTAGTTGAAATCGACTCTCCAAGTCTACGCAATCAAAAGATATGGCAACTTATGTCGGAAGTTTGCACAGAACCAGCGGTGCGCAACTTTGAAATGGTTGTTTATTTTTTTAAATACATGTTTTTAACGTTATAACTGCTGTAAATACCTCTATGACCGCCGTACTGTTCAATGCATCTACCAGCGCAAAGTTTTTAGGGATTTACTTTTAGTCCTACTGTAAAAAAATATTTTTCATACCAAAAGAAGTCTATTTCAACATTTTTGCTTAGAGCTTGCATAGTTTGAAGTACAGAATGCTTTGTTTTAGATGAGAAATCATAAAATAACTTCCCCTGCTCTTGGCAAAGCGGGGGGAAGTGTCAAACTTTTACTGACTAAAACCCATATATTAAGTTCCTTCTTTTAACCTTTATGTTTCGGGGCTGTCTCTCTGATCTCTTCAAACAACCCGCAATCCCGATAAAGTACAGAATGCGTCGCCCATGACTTCCTGAAGGGTCCGTCTATACCTTGTATGTATAGTTTTTTGACTTTTTCGCCATTTATTGCTGACTAGCTTCCGCCCGCGACTTCGTCCACGTAGGCTAGTTACTTTGGTCTAACGCAACCTTTAACCCGCGTGATGATCGGAAAAAAACTCTTTCTTTCCTCCTTCTCCCTCTTATCTCACTTTTTTAGCCTATGTCCGTCTCCAGGGTCCCAACTATCTCTGTACCAAAATTCATCAAAATCGGTTTGGCCATTTAGTCGTAAAGACGTAACAAACAAACAAAATCACTTTCGCTTTTTTAATATTAGTAAGGATTCAATACCACTTTGCCTAAACGTTCAGGTGTTTTTAATTGGCACCAAGTTGAAACCATCAGGTGAATTGGCATAGCTGACTTACTGGGCATTGGGCACACTTCCAAAAGTAAAAATTTGCTTCCAAATCCCTGATTAACACTTTGCCAAGTAACCACGCGTGTATAAGACTGATGAGACTGCATTTATGAAAGAACTAGCTTTTGCCCGCGGCTTCGCTTTCGTTAAATTCGGTATAACACAGTACCTGCTACCTGCAGTTTTTGCCCTTGCGCCTTATTGATTTGTAATAGCAACGCCAAGTTTTCCCTTTTCTTCCCTCGGTCTCCCGCATATTCCACTTTTTTTTAATAAAAACTAGCCTATGTCCGTCTCCTGGTTCCCAACTATCTCTGTACCAAAATTAATCAAAATCGTTTTAGCCAATAAAGCGTGAAGAGTTAACAAACAAACTCACTTTCGCTCTTATAATATTAGTAAGGATTATTACATGTGTAGGAGGGATGCATTTCATGTGTTTTTTTTTTATTCTGTTAATGAAATTTCAATTCTGAATATTTTTTGACATGTTAGTTAATATTTTAGCATCGGAGCATATATTTAACATTGAAAAAAATAGAAAAAAAGACATGTAAATTTATATCCTGACTTTACGAATAATCTTATGGAATCTTAATCAATATTTTTGAATTTAATTAAATAAATTTAAACTACAAACACAATTTTAGAAATTAATTTCCCCTTCTTATTGAGAACCTTCTCCTTTTTTAAAGTCGGTTAAAAAGGCCATTACCACTGGACCACCCTCGCTAACAGGACTGATAATATTGCGTCTCCAGGGTCCCATCTAACTCTGTACCAAAATTCATCAGAATCGGTTAAGCCATTTAGGCGTGAAGATGTACAAACAAACTCACTTTCGCTTTTATAATAATAGTAAGGATTTATAATTGGTTGAACCTTCATTCACTCTCATTGCTATTATTGAAATTCTGAATTTATTTTAATGAATGTTAATTTAATCATAATTTTTAATTTATTGTTTTTAATTTTTATATTTTCAACACAATTTATATTGTTATGAAATAAATTACTTATGACAAACAAACATTCGCCTTTTTAATATTTGTGTGATGACTCTGTATATCATAGTACAGTATGATGTTATGGGTTTCAGTAATGCAATGAATTACCATGTTTGGTCACGAATAACCCAGCTGACATATTTGTGAGTTATGTATCTAATATTTTGTTTGTGGATAACCTTTTGTCGTATATGAATGTCAAGACGATACAAAAAAAATTAAACAACAGCTTTTTGTATAAAGGAAAGCCGGAAAATAAATTTACTTCCGGAATTTACTTCTACTACTTAGAAGTAAATTTATTTGCCATTTTTTTGTGTTTTCGGAAGTCACGTAATCGGTAGTACGATCCCAATATAATAAAATAAAACCAGCATACATTAGATTGCATATTGCCTTCGATTGCATGTTGAAAAATATAATTCACTAGCACCCGTGTCGCTCTTCACTAGCAAACTTGTTTAGAAGTACCTGCTCATTTGTTTTGTTTGTTATGCCAAAACATTAATATTTTAAGTTCTAGTGGATATACAAACTATAACATGCCGCCATATTTTTAAATTATTGCATAGCTTTTATCGTGGGCTTTGAGCGCGGTTTTTCTCTGTTAGTGAATGTGTAATTCTTTTGAGAAATAAATATCTTTAACCGTATTAATTTCTTGAAAAAAATCCTATGCAAAATTTCTAGTCAAACCGGCGAAGGAATTGCGTTCTTCCATACAAACTTTGGCACCTCGTTTCACCCGTTAGAAGTTGAATCTTGTAAAATCCCTTTAAATAAGCACTTATATTTTTAAAAAATCTCAAATGCGAAATTTGATACTCCTAAAACTTGCAGGTTCTGAGATTTCGTGATGAGGGAGTCAGTGATTCTCTTCTTTTAATACATCTATATGTATAGATAATGCATTGTTGCAGTATGTCTATCTTGATTGACGTTTGTACGTTATGTATGTAGGTGATGTATATACGTAAATTGCATAACACACCCCATACCTACATCCCTTCTTTTTCTTTTTTTTTCTTTTCTTCTTTACATCTCTTTCTATCAAACAATTTTCCCGCTCTGGGCGGAGCGGGGGGGGAGTGTCACACTTTTTGAGTAAAACTCACCCACATTCCTTCTTTTGCCTTTTATGATCCGGGGCCGCGGTATCTTTTTCGAACAATCCGTAACCCCGGCAGACGGAAGCTGGACAGAATAGGCCCCTCTGCTTTGCTAACATCTCTTTGAGGCGCGTGTGGAACACGAACGCGCCGTCGACTAATTTAAGCTCCACCATCCTTACATACTACACACATCAACAAAGTCTAGGGAACAAGGACATTTCTAGTTTTTATTTAAAAACCCTTTCTTGTAATAGTGAGTGTTTTATATCAATAGAAGGGTATTTTTATACCGTTTTTAATTTTAATTTTAATAAAAACATTCTCATATTAAAAATTTATTTTTTTTAAGAAAGAATTGAATAGTGCCAATATTGAGTATTACAACCTTCTATGATTAGGCACAAAAATAACGAGGTAGTAAGAAATACAGTAATTAACCTTACTTTAAACGTTTTTAATAATCTGTAGGACCTCCTAAAGCATTAGCAACAGCTCGACAACGGCGTGGCATACTTAGTATGAGATTGTCAATCATCGTCTGTGGAATATGGCTCCATACACTGCGAAGGTGTAAAAAAGTTGTTCTTCAGTGTTCAGATTTTCCAAAGAATCACTGAAAGCTCTTCTCCCAAGCAAATCCCAGGCATGCTCTATGGGATTGAGGTCGGCAGACTGAGCAGGCCATTCCAACGTCGTAATATTGTGCTCGCTTATCGCATTGACCACTACCCTCGCGGTGTGTGACCGTGCATTATCTTGCATGAACATAAAATCTTGACCGAACTGCTGTCGATGAGGGATTACCATGGGGTGTATAACCTCCTGAATGTATTGGTTTGCATTCAAATTGCCCCGTATCCAAACGAGGTCGGTCCTTCCACCAAGGCGAATTCTTCTCGAATCTCTTCGCGACTTAAATGACGACGTGACATGATGACTACAGTCACAAAAATGCACAAACCATACGTAAAAGACGTATTATTGATAATAATCGTTATTTACAATCAAAGAAAATAATTTTTATTTTGCCTCAGAAAAACTGCACAATCAAACACTTTTAAAAGTTTTCCCTCCATATTCGAAAATCATTACTTATTTAAATTTATTTTTAAATTTCGAACAACTCTGTAATCTACTATAATCTATTTTTATTTATTTGCTGCCAGTTATTTGCAAAACAAGATTTACACGAAAAAAAAAATTGGGGTCATCTTGTTCCCTAGATTTTGTTGAGGTGTTTATTATTATTATTTAATATTATAAAAGCGAAAGTGAGTTTGTTTGTTTGTTTGTTACCTCTTCACGCTTTAATGGCTAAACCGATTTTGACGAATTTTGGTACAGAGATAGTTGGGAACCAGGAGACGGACATAGGCTATTTTTTTTTAAAGAGTGGGATATGAGAGAGAAAGAGGGAAGAAACGGGAAAACTTAGCGTTGCTATTACAAATCAATAAGGCGCTACCAAATTTAACGCGAGCGAAGCCGCGGGCAAAAGCTAGATTTAAAATAAAAATAACACAACCCACTCATTTCTACCTAATTAAAACACTAGATAACTCTCAAAGAAACCAAAAGCGCGACACGTAAATAATTTTACATACTACTCGTTGAAATTCAGGAGTATATTCCTAATATATGCCGCGCTGTAAATAAAACGGACACGCTACCCCGAAACCTATTTGGAGTGTGTCCAAATATGTATAAATATTACTGGATGTATGTTAAATAGTGGGATATAATCGTACTCGTTTATCTTATAGCGTGTTGGACACTTTTGATATTTGTGGCATGGTTTTATTATTTTTAGGATTCAGTACAAGTCAAAAGGAAAATACGGAACCCTTATTGGATCACTTTGTTCCGACTGTCAGTCTGCCTGTCAAGATTCTTTATCTCGGGAAAGCATAAAAGTATCAATTAGAAAAACTGTTTATTAGACACGCACAAGACAAAACAATAAAACTTAATTAATTAAAAAAAACAACTATGTAGGTCTCTGCATCACTCAAAGGTTAACTGGTAGAAAATGCCTATGGCATTAAGTCCGCCTCTGTACTTTGTGCGTTAAGTGTTAAATAAATAAATAAAGTATGTGTCAAAAATTGTTCAGTTTTGACAGCCTTAAATTAAAAAAAAAGTCTTTTAAAAGTGTTATATATCCGAAAATACGATGAAATCGGAAATATTTAACAACTCGGTCACCACTTTGGCCAACTGGGGACAAGCTTGCTTGCATAATTGATGCCGTATCGAATCGAATTGGTTTTAAGGGCGTGAACATCACACAATATGGTGTTTGACAAAACCTTTTAATTAAACTTAATAAATACGAACCTTTGGGTCCTTTTGATATACTGTTTATAAACTGATTAGACAAAACATTTTGTATTCTGTGTAATTGTGTATGTAAGTTTAAATGTCTGTAAACGCACCCACGATTCAGGAGATATTCCTAGTTTAGGGCTAAGAATAAAAAAAATATAATTTTTATATTTCTTTTCTTAAACTGTTTTCAGTTTAAAAACACAAAAAATACAATTTGTCGTATTCTTCTCAATAAACCGTTTCATTTTATTTAAATAAGCATGGGTAAACATAAAAAATAACCACTCCACGATCTTTGGTAGTCCGCCATATTGGATTCAAAACATCGTCATATTTTATGTATATCTGGCTGTGAATTTTCATGCAAACAAAATACGTATGCACAATTTTAGCTCAATCGGAAACCAGAACAAGGATCAAGTTAAACTTCCAAGATTTATTACCATACAAACAAAATCAAAAGTCATTGTTTCAAACGTATCTGATGATCAGCACTTTTTGAACGTCATTACACAAAACAGTCCCCAAAAATTCTCCCTTTCACAAGTTCCAAGAGTTTTAGATGTAAACGTATCTGTGTCACTTGTAATACTTGTCCTATATCTTCTATAGATTCTTTTTCACCAATCCTTTGTAAATGAGTGGACATAAACTCAAACTCAAACTCAAAGCATTTATTTCAATTAGACCATTACAGGCACTTTTGAATGTCATAAAAACAAGAACAAAAAAATGATGCTGCTACAATCCCGGTCACAAGGCATAATAACTTGTGAAAGTACTGTAGTTGCCCATTCCAAAGCGTTGATCTCTATGGAGAAGAATGGGCAAGAAACTCCATGGACACTCTTTTAAATTATATTTTTTTTACAAAATTGTATTTACATCATTCATGTTGAGATAATACAAATATGTGAGAACGATGTAGAAAGACGTGCACAGTAAGAGCGTCCAGAGTAAATAAAAAGCAAAATTCAATTTAAAATCTAAATAAGTTAAAAAAAATGACCGTGGTAGTTAAAAAAATGACCAGTCCCAACTGACAGCGCCCGTTCACGAACATGACGTATGGATCAGCCCCATTCAGCTCGACCATTTTGAAGGGAGCTAAATGACCCGAGACACCCGCCACTATCAGCGAGACATTTAAGTGAGCATGACACTATTAACCACCAGGGCTTCGTCAAGTCAATGATAATACATAGCACTCACATATGGGCTTAATAATTATACAATACTAGAGAATTGATTCTATACATTGCAAAGATAGTCTTACAATCTTCTGCAGCTTCCACTATAGCTTCGGATACTTATCAATGAGTTTACCCCTATGCTTGAGGAGCAGGACCAGCATTGAGCCAAGCATTTTTATCATCAATATAATCCCCCAACTTATAATATGCTTGCCTACATAGTGTGCGTTTAATACAAGATTTAAATTTCGTTTCATTCAGTTGAAGAATGTGGGGAGGTATTTTATTGTAGCATTTCAAACAGTACCCCATGAAAGATGAGTCTACTTTAGCTAACCTGAAACCCGGCTGAACCAATTGGTCCCTGTTTCTAGTATTATACTTGTGTCTATCACCTCGTTTACCAAATAGATGCAAATTTTTTCTGACGTACATGATGTTTTCATAGATATATTGACAAGGTACTGTCATGATGTTAATTTCCTTAAACTGTTCTCTTAGAGAATCTCGCCTACGTAGATTATAAATGGCTCTAATAGCTCTTTTCTGCAGAATAAATACAGACTCGATGTCTGCAGCCCGTCCCCAAAGTAAAATACCGTATGACATTATACTATGAAAATAACTAAAATAGACTAGCCTCGCGGTATCTACATCAGTAAACTGAGGGATTTTTCTGACAGCATATGCTGCTGAACTAAGCCGTCCTGCAAGAGATGTTATATGCGGACCCCATTGTAGCCTTGAATCGAGCGTTATCCCCAGGAAAACAGTTTTATTGACGAATTCTAGTTTCTCTTGATTCAATACCATGTCACAATCACTACTTTTGACGTTTGGCAGAGCAAATCTTATGCACTTCGTTTTTTTCCCATTTAATACCAAATTATTGGCGGTGAACCAATAATTTACCTGTAATAGGGCGTTATTTAAGTCGTCTAGATTTGTGGCGCGTCTATTTATCTTAAATATTAAAGAAGTATCGTCAGCAAACAACACCATTTGTGGTTGGTTTTTAAATAAATGGGGTAGATCATTAATATATACTAAAAAGAGACTTGTAGATTCCTAGACGCTTATTAACTTTTTATCTTTTGTTTTGTTTTGCCTACGTTGTTCTATCATACTTAAGTAATAACGCTGTAACAACAACATTGTAAAACCAAATGATTTTATAAGTATAACCATGGAGTTTCTTGCCGATTCTTTTCCATAGTGAAAGACCAACCTGAACCGTGAACCTTTTGTCGACGTTTTACAAGTGCCCGTGGTCTATGTGAAATAAAAATATTTGGATTAAATATCTGGTAAGTTTGTTGAACCAGATAGTTAAGTGAAGCTAAGAAAAGTGTATTAAAAATTTATTCTCAACAAAACTAGGTGTTTAAGAAAACGAATATCTCTCCCATCTTATCCCAGATATCCACCCGGCTCTAAGATATTGTCCCTCATTAATGCAGGCGCACGGAAACTTCCTTTATCCCGGATATGATAAAATTTCAATTGCATGTAGAGGGATGTTATCCCAACTTTGCAATCCTGAGAGGAATCATTTGAGATGGGAAAAGGAAAGGTTAAGGGGGTGGTTATGATCAGGGGGTTTGTGTTAAGAGTTGACTCGTTCCAGGAGCAAGAACGTCTATAAGATGTTAAGCATGTTTAAGAATTCCGTACCTTAAAATAGATCTGGGTTCCGCCTTATAGGATCACTAGCTGGCGCCCGCGGCTTCGTCCGAGTGATATCGAAAAAAAAGTATCCTTTGTGTTATTCCATACCATAATTTACCTCTGTGCCTAATTTCATTAAGATCCGTTCAGCCGTTTTGACGTAAAAGAGTAACCAACATCCATAATATATCCTCACAAACATTCGCATTTAAAATATTACTAGCTTTCGCCCGCGACTTCGTCCGAGTGGCTTATTTACTTTGGGCCAACGCTTATTTTAACCCGTGTGACGACCGAAAAAAAAAATTCTTTCCCCTTTTCTTCCCTCTTTCTCCCCGATATCTCACTTTTTTTTTTAAAAGTATATATTTTAAATTATGCCTATGTCTATCTCCAAAGCCCCAACTATTTCTGTACTAAAATTCATCAAAATCAGTTTGGCCATTTAGGCGTGAAGACGTAACAAACAAATAAACAAACAAACCAACTCACTTTCGCTTTTATAATATTAAGTAAGGATAGTAGGATTTGTCACTTTGTTCTTTGGCTATCTGTCTGTCTCGGGGACGCGGGGAGGTATCCAGTTGAAGTTAAAACCATGTAAAAATTACTTAAGTCTGTGGTCTCTTACTGTAAAAATCATACCTTTAGATCGACGCATTCAAAAGATGTTTATACCTCGCTATCATAACTTCATACGCGTCCCCGAGAGGTCTTGACAGACAGGCAAAAAAGTTATTAACAAAACAAGGTTTACGTTTTTTTTCTTTTGAGGTACAAAACCCTAAAACTAAAAGAAAAATAATGTATTTTTTTCTTTTTTATTTGCCAAGAGCAAAGAGTTTCTCATCAATATGTGACACTTAAAAACTCTACATAAAATAAATTTGGCACTATAAAGTACTATGCAAACAGCCTAGATTTATCTACTCACAAGAATCATTTTTCCGTATAACCTAAGATCAAAAACACCTGATCCAAACAATATTTTCTTTCATTTCACCAAAATCCATCTAAACCCAAAGTCTTATTACGAAAACAATAGGAATCTCACCCAAATACACTCAATTTTCACTTGTGCGAGATCCCTCCCGCCACACACAAACAGCGAGAAAAATATCTTGTCTAAACAATCAATATTTCATGACGTAAGAATCTGTCTGACAACTTTTTGTTCTATGTCCGTTGTATGAGGCGAAAAACATTTTTTCTTTTACCCTTTGTGCGAACATCATGAATAAATTCTCGAGATTCCTTAAGAGCGGCTTACCCGATCCGTTCCAATAACGTTTTGTGAATCCAACAGGCTAAGATGTGGATAGAAAATTTATGACTACCGTGCTACCATGTTATTTGCTTCTTTTTCGGGATTATTTTCCTTCGCGAAGGGAATTGAGATTTGTGTGTGATGGTATTTTAGTTGACGGTGAGCAATGGATAGCACACAGTTCGTCCGTCTAATCGTCATTACGCGAACACGCAGTATCGTCATACTGCGTGTTCGTGTTCCACGCCTCAAAGAGATGTCAGCAAAGCAGAGGGGCCTACCAGGCCTACCTTGCCATTATCTGCCGGGGTATTTTTTTACGGATGGGAAATCATCATCATTGTTTGATTCGTCGATTTTTTGTCACAGAATCAGTTCACCCAGTCAAAAAATTCTGAGGTCAAACAAGTCATCAAAAAAATGAAAACAGTAAAAAACACAGTCAAATTGAGAACCTCCTCCTTTTTTTGCGATCGGTTAAAAACAACAAAGTAGAATATTTAAGTTATTATCCTTACTAATATTATAAAAACAAAAGTGAGTTTCGTCGCGCCTTAATGGCTAAACCGATTTTGATGAATTTTTGTACAGAGATAGTTGGGACCCTGGAGACGGACATAGGCTAAAAAAAATAAAAATGGGAGAGAAAGAGAGAAGAAAAGGGAAAACTTAGCTTTGCTATTACAATCAATATGGCGCAAGGGCAAAAACTACAGGTAGCAGGTACCTGCACATCAGGAAAGAGGAACTGTGTTACCCCAAACTTAACGCGAGCGAAGCCGCGTGCAAAAGGTAGTTTAACAAGAAAATAACAATTTTAATGCGAAACTTAATCTGCAATATAAAGTCAAGTTTCAACAATAAGTATCAAAGGCTAAACTTTCCATATTCGTAAATTACACCATGCATAAACCCCTCTGCTTTCGCTTTTTTTTCCTTATTTCTCATTATATGCTGCTCAGAGTAAAACGGAAAAAAGGCCAAGTGGGTGTTGATGGCAATTGGTGTTGATTCCGTAGTTCTAGTTTTTTTTTTAATGAAAATCTGAAATTGAAATTCTTCGCAATTGTGTGAATTGTCTATCCATTTTAAAAAATAGCGTTTTAGATCCCAGAACTTGGGCTGGCCGGGTGATGAGTGAGCGAGATTTTGAAGTTTCTAATTATTATGTATTGAGCAAATATAGACAAACTCGCTGTGCCCAGCGGTTTCACCCGCTGCACAGGCCACTCTTATCATTAGGGGTAAGAAAAATAGATGTTGACCGATTCTCATATGCACATAAAATTTCATAAATTAAATTTATGTAGCTGTTTCGGAGGAGCTTAGTAACAGACACCGCGACACGAGAATTTTAAATATTAGGTTAATGATTTTGTTCTAAACATTGTATGGTACTCAAATCAAATCAAATCAAAATCATTTATTTCAATTAGACCATTACAGGCACTTTGAACTTGAACTTTGACTTTGAATGTCAAAAAATACAAAATGTTAAAGGTACAGTCCCGGTCACAAGACATAATAACTTGTGAAAGTACTGTAGTTGCCCATTCCAAAGCGTTGATGTCTATGGAGAAGAATGGGCAAGAAACTCCATGGATACTATACTATATATATCCATACTGTATTATAATAATATATATATACTATACCATATAAATATATCCATACTTTTTTTTTTTTTTTTTTTTTTTTTTTTTTTTTTTTTTTTTTTTGGGGTGGGAAATCATCCAATGACTTCCCCCGCTCTGGGCGGAGCGGGGGGGCATGTCAGACTTGTACTGACTAAAACCCACCCATGTTCCTTCTATTGCCCTTTACGTTCCGGGGCCGCGGTATCTCTTTCGAACAACCCGCAACCCCGGCAGGCGGAGGCTCTGGCAAGCCCCTCTGCTTTGCTGACTCTCTTTGAGGCGCGCGTGAAACACGAACGCGCCGTCGACACGGCCTGTCGTCAATCGACGGACGGACGGCGAGCTACCCATTGCTCACCGTCCACAGGCCCGCATCTACGGTGGCCGGAAGTCGTCTCGCGGCGCCCGGCGCCATGGGCGTCTCCCGCGGCGGCTGGGTTGGGCAGATGTTCTCTCCCTCAATCGCCCGGCCACCTCCTTCGCTAGCATTACTGCTTCGCAGAAGGTGGTGACCGCTTCCCATTCCCTCTCGCTCCGGACCATGGCCTGAACCAGGGCCGGACGCGAGAGATCTCCGCCGCCGATCGCCTCCACGAGGGGATATATCCATACTGCCTAAGTAGTTCCAATTCGTTTTTGATTCTCCAGTGTGGAATCCTAAAAACAAGATTGAAGTATAAAGCAAGATGGAAGCTCAACGATTGTCTTTTGTTTATTCGCTGTATCTTTCCGGGTCTTGGAGTAATAGAGAAAATACGAAACGTATTTGCCTTTTTTTTTCGTTATTAACCAATTTGAAGTTGATTGAAATGAATGAACGAATGAATGGTAGATGTGATGTGAGTGGAAATGCTGGGGGCCCTTGAAGGAGATACACTGACCTTGGCAGTGGTGTTTTTCAGATATTTATTTTCTTAAAAAAACGTTGCCCCACACCAGAAATTTCTCCTATATTGTGGGTGCGTTTAAAAACATTTAAACTCACATACAAAAACAGCCAGACCCGGAACAACTGTCGGTCACTCAAATATTTAATCCGTGCGGGGATCGAACCCGCGACAGGCATAGCACCCAATCGTTTAACCACCCACTGCGTCAACCGTGCAGTAACAAATGCATTGTAAGTCATTACTGATACGAGGATGTGACCAGATACAAGAACGAGAGATCAGAGAAAATGCCAATATGTGTCATTATTTTTCACTGCCCTAATGTGCTCAGAAATCCCGAAACGTACTGTGGCTTGTAGGATTTCTCACAAACAAAAAGACACAAAAGTCAGCGATAGCTCAACATCTTTTGGAAGCAGGATCGAACCACTGGATTGAGTTACATAACCCTCAGGTAATCTCGACAGAACGCCACTATATTCCTAGATTGGTAAGAGAAGCAATCGAGATTACCAAATATAGGAACTTCAACCGAGAAGATGGGTTTCAATTATCAAGAGCCTGGAATCCAGTGGTTCAATTGTGTAAAAACCCAAAAAGTAGGAAAAAAGATCGCTACTTGATACAGTGAGTTTTGTGTGTCGAGAGCAAAATCGAGTTGTGAGTGACGGTGTTAGTGGTAACGAACGCAAAAAACGAATAAGAAAGAGGGTAGATCGTTTTGTCTGCTCGTAAACATCCACCCGCAATAACTTCAGTTCATCCGTGATCATGGCGTTTGCAACATCGCCGAAATATCGGAAACTCAATATAAATAATAAACATGGTAAATATCCCGTTTCAAGTGTTAATTATAATACTCATTGAATATGCCTGTTAGGACAGGAGCAATTGAGTCAATAATATTAGCAAGAACCATGACGGATATCCCCCATAAGTCTTCAGTATTTTTTATGTTTAGACTTTTGAATGCATTTTTAATTGTAGCAATACATATTGGTTTAAAATTAAAGTTAGGTATATCCTTAGTAAAGTTTTCCTTAAGAAGAGTTTCGGCTAATTTAGAAGAAGAGGGGAGAGATTTCGTAACTTCTAACGGAATGTTAGTAAAGAAATTTTCTAGTGTCTCAGCGACTTCTAGCTTATCAGAAATAGTTTTATTATCTATTTTCAAGGACCATTCATTCTGATCTCGTTGTGTCTTTCCAGTTTCTCTGTTGATAACCTGCCAAACAGTTTTTATTTTATTATTAGAAACACTAATTTTGTTACTTTTTACTTGAAACTTTGCTTGAGCGCAGACTCTTTTGAATATTTTTGAATAGTTCCTAACATAAGAGTGAAAAGAATGGTCCGAAGTCAAAGATTTTTCGTGATATAAATTATATAAAATATCTCTGCTTTTTCTTATTCCCGCGGTGGCCCATTCACTAAATTTAGACTTAGATTTTACTTTAACATTTTTTACAGGACACGTTTTATGAACCGGTTAAAACCACATAAACCGTCGATCGAACCACATAATCGATTTTTAATTTGAAAATACAATTATAGTTAAGCATTCTAATTGAATTATTTGCAGCAAACACAATCAATATCGTCCATAAATACACACATCAAAAGTATCTAGGGATCAACATATATTTTTGCAATAACTTTTCTCCTGATTGATATTAATTAAAATTTTCTTTAAGGATTCATCAAATAAAGTGTTTTCGTTTGTCACAGTAACGATAAACCAAGTCACCTTTGCATTAATAAAGAAATTTGCCATTTTCCTAATAAAGGGATTTTTGACATTTGAACCACTAACATTAAAGTTCGAAAAAAAGACTGAAATAACAGTTTTCTTTAAAATTTTATTGGGTAACTTAAACAATTAATAATCCGTGTTTCTACCGCGAACACTAACAACACAAGAACATCGGTTTGGCATACTCAAAATGAGTTCATCCAAATCACGCTGTGGAATGGCCGCCCATGTTCGTTGCAACAACAAAAAAAGGTCTTCTTGCGACTGGATACCCTCCATATTCGGCAGAGCTCTTCGCTGTAGCATATCCCATGCATGCTCAATCGGGTTCAAGTCTGGCGACTGAGCAGGCCAGGGCAGGACATTGATGTTAGCTGCGGCGAGAGTCTGTCTTACAACTCTTGCGGTGTGCGGTCGTGCATTATCATGCATTAACTGAAATAAGGGACCGATTTGCACTTGTAGAGGAACGATGAAGTGAACCTTCATTCCCGAAGACCGCTACGGGTACCACCTATAGCAATGCACAATCGTAGGATTCGATATCAATGGGCTCTTGAACACAGAAATTGGGCAGAAGATCAATGGCGTTTCGTGTGCTTTTCTGATGAGTCCGTGTGGGTATGAGACCGGATACAAGACGTTTACGACACTGGAGAACCCCTGGACGCCAACAGCGATTAAAATCCTGCCAGGAAGTCCATCCTTATAGTGGTGGAACCATCATGGTATGGGCGGGTATTTGGATCGGCGGAAGAACTGAGTTGATTTGGATCAGAGGCAACCTCAACGCTCAAATTTATGCTGAGACGATTGTATCAGACGTCATCGTTCCTCTACAAGTGCAAATCGGTCCCTTATTTCAGTTAATGCATGATAATGCACGACCGCACACCGCAAGAGTTGTAAGACAGACTCTCGCCGCAGCTAACATCAATGTCCTGCCCTGGCCTGCGCAGTCGCCAGACTTGAACCCGATTGAGCATGCATGGGATATGCTACAGAGAAGAGCTCTGCCGGATATGGAGGGTATCCAGTCGCAAGAAGACCTTTTTGTTGTTGTTGCAACGAACATGGGCGGCCATTCCACAGCGTGATTTGGATGAACTCATTTTGAGTATGCCAAACCGATGTTCTTGTGTTGTTAGTGTTCGCGGTAGAAACACGGATTATTAATTGTTTAAGTTACCCAATAAAATTTTAAAGAAAACTGTTATTTCAGTCTTTTTTTCGAACTTTAATGTTAGTGGTTCAAATGTCAAAAATCCCTTTATTAGGAAAATGGCAAATTTCTTTATTAATGCAAAGGTGACTTGGTTTATCGTTACTGTGACAAACGAAAACACTTTATTTGATGAATCCTTAAAGAAAATTTTAATTAATATCAATCAGGAGAAAAGTTATTGCAAAAATATATGTTGATCCCTAGATACTTTTGATGTGTGTATGTTGAATTATTTAAATTATGAAAATATTAACGAGTATTTTCAAATCAAAAGGCCTTTTTTACGGATGGAAAATCATCAAATAACTGCCCCGTTTTAGGTGCAGCGGGATGTCAGACTTTTACTGACTAAAACCCAACCATTTTCCTTCTTTTGCCTTTTATGTTCCGGGGCCGCGGTATCTCTTTCGAACATCCCGCAACCCCGGCAGGAAATAGACTGGCCTCTGGCCCTTACACGAACGCGCATATTTTTTCGATTTTATTCATATCTATGGATGATTTGCCCATTCTTCTTTGCAGAGACCTACGCTTTGGAATGGGCAACTACAGTATTAGACAAATGGTGGACTAGAATGGATTAGAATTGCGAGGGAAAGGGAAATGTGGATTTTTTTAGAGGAAGCCTGTTTCGAAAGACAAACTGGGGAAGAACGTACCATTCAAAATATTAGTCTTAAGAATTAACTGAGAGAACTCAAAAATAAAGGCTTATTTTATTTTTTTATAAGTTCCCGATATTTCGCACAGCACAGCGCTAAAATATATAAATACTAGCTTTTGCCCGCGGCTTTGCTCTCGTTAAATTCGGGGTAACACAGTTCCCCTTTCCTGATTTGCAGGTACCTGCTACCTGCAGTTTTTGCCCTTGCGCCTTATTGATTTGTAATAGCAAAGCTAAGCTTCCCTTTTCTTCCCTCTTTCTCGCTCATATCCCACTTTAAAAAAAATATATAGCCTATGTCCGTCTCCTGGGTCCCAACTATCTCTATTAAAACACAAGAACGACGGTTGACAAAAAAGTGACGGTTTTTTTTTATTCCCACAGATTATACCAGTATCTTTCAGACGGACAACATAGAGTAAATACACAAGTACAATACAATAACTTATTTTGATGTCAATTAACAACACCCCCACTATATCAAAATTTCGTACAAAACAAGTTAACTGCACAAAGACAAAAGAGATACAAGATACACAAAACATGACAATAAAGTTTACATTTTAAAAACACCAAGTCTTTCCATAAATTTATAATGTTTTATTCCACATAAACCCTTTGTCAATAAGTCAGCGGGCATGTCTGCAGTTGGCAAATAATTTGTTTCAATTATATTATTATTAATGATATCTCTAATATAATTGTATCGCACATCAATATGTTTTGACCGTTTGTGTGATACATAGTTATTTGCTAACTTCAATGCACTCTGACTATCACAGTACAATATGATTGTATTACAAGAACCTGTAATCTCAAGTTCTAAGTTCTTAAGATAAGCAGCTTCTCTACCAGCATCTGAGAGAGCCATATACTCAGCCTCACAACTACTCAATGCTACAGTTCTTTGTTTCTTGCTCTCCCAAGAGATAGCAGACCCAGCTTTCATGAAACAAAATCCTGTGTATGACCGTCTGTCTATTGAGCAACTAGCCCAATTTGCATCTACAAAGCCTACTAAGTCTGCTTTTCCTTTTGAATATTTTAAACAATAATTTTTCGTTTTTGACAAATACTTCAAAATCCTTTTTGCATAACTCCAATGAGTATGAGAATAACAACTGTTAAACTGACTCAAGTAGCTGACTGAGTAAGCAATATCTGGTCTTGTCAGCACAGCCAGATACATTAAGCTACCTATTAATTTTTGGTATGGCAAATTATCATGACACACATTTGACTTTTCTATATCTAATTTACACTCAATCGGAGTATCAACTACACTACAATCAGACATATCAAATTTATTTAACAATTGTTCAATATAATGCTGCTGATCTATAGTGATTACATTAGAGTTTCTGTCAACATTAATTCTCATGCCTAAGTATTGCTTGACTTGACCCAAATTCTTTATTTTAAATGCCTTACTTAATGACTCTATTAAACAATCTGTTTCAGTCTTATTATTTGAGAAGATCAAAAAATCATCAACATAAATACCTACAATTGTTTTCTGACCATTGTTATGATTTTTGATAAACACACAAGGCTCTAATTTACTTTTGCAATATCCAAAATTACAAAGTGTTTGTTCTACTTTTTGGTACCAAGCAAGTGAGGATTGCTTGAGCCCATAAACAGCCTTTTTTAATTTTAATACTTTATTTGAATCTGCAATAGGAAAACCTTCTGGCAGGTGCATAAAAATACTTTCTTTTAATTGACCATTAAGAAAAGCTGTTGTGACATCCAAGTGGGTAACATCCATATTTAATTGTACACTCATAGCTAATAATAGCCGCAAAGTTGAATGCCGAATCACTGGTGAGAATGTGTCCACATAATCAACACCGGCTCTTTGCGAAAAGCCTTTAGCGACAAGACTCCTCTGCCATCGCCTGCAACCACTGTTGTTTCTCAGGACCACTGATCGCCTCCGCATATGTCATCTCATCATCTCCAGTGTAGCACATATTGGCAAATCCATATCGCTCAGGTTTCTTTCTAAGACGCTTCTGCTTCACTTCGACCTTAGCTGGTGAATCTGTCTCCTTTGTATCTGAAGTGCCATCTAAGTGTGGCTGCTCTTTGTTCTCTGCAGGCGGCACACTTTCATCTTCTACATCCAGGTAATCTGACTCTGAATCACTCAGGCTTGACTGGTCTGAAGGTTCAGGTTTAAGCACAGATTCTTGCATAGATTCCCCCACTGAATCTGTGTATGGAATACAGACTGTAACTGTATCCTCCTTCCTTTTCTCTTCTAGTATTATCACATCTCTACTAGTACTCACTCGGTTCTTCACTGGATCATATATCCTGTAACCTTTGACATTCTCACTGAATCCTACTAGTATGTGTTTTTCCGCCTTTTTGTCCCACTTAGTGCGCTTCTGTTTTGGAATATGGACCATCACTGGACTACCAAAAATGCGTATATCTTGTAAATTTGGTTTTCTGCCTGTCCATATTTCGTAGGGAGTTTTCTCTACACCTGAAGCTACCGACCTGTTTTTTAAGTAAACTGCAGTATTCGCTGCTTCAGCCCAGAACTTCTTGTCGAGATCCGCTTCAAACAGAAGACACCTGGCTCTCTCCACAATGGTCCTATTTGACCGCTCGCTTAGACCATTTTGCTCGGGCGTGTAGGGGTTTGTTTTTTGATGTACTATACCCGTATTCTTCAAAAAACTTTCAAACTCTTTGCTACAATATTCACGGCCATTGTCAGTTCTCAAAACTTTGATTTTCTTGTTCTGACAATTTTCTACCTTCAACTTAAATTCCTTAAAATAACTTAATACTTCATCTTTCGTTTTAAGAAAATAGATGAAAGTCATTCTACTGAAGTCATCAATGAAGAGTAGGAAATATCTGGCACCACCAATAGATTTCTTCTCCATCGGGCCACAGAGATCAGAATGAATAACTGACAGTACTTCTGCGGATCGCGTACCTGTGGGGAAGGGTGACCTTGATTGTTTCCCTTCACAACATGTTTCACAGTTTGACTTACTTGTTGCAAAGCTGTCCAAGTATTCTATACCATCAACTAATCCTTGTTTCATCTTGTTCATATCATTGCTGTTTATATGTCCTAGTCGCCTGTGCCAAGTGTCACCATCCGCCACTGATGATGTTAATAAACATTTCTTTGATGATTTTAAATTCAATTTGTAAACACCATCTATAAGATCTGCCTCCGCAACTAAATCACCTGATTTATTTCTTATTAGGCACTTATAAGGCTCAAAACTGACACTATTGCCATTCCTTATCAGTTCACTGACTGATAACAGATTTGTTGTCAGACTCGGCACGCACAACACATTCTTCACGGTTACGTCGAAATCGTGACTTGTTGTGATTTCCACATCTCCGGAACATAAAACAGGAACTCTGGTTTCATTTGCAACAATAATTTCTGGCAAACTCGGTGAATGTATCGGACTTTTCAACCAGTTCTCATTCGCAGTCATGTGAAGAGATGCTCCGCTATCAACGTACCAATCTTGTTTTGTAAACTTCCCGCTTAGAAAAACAACGTTAAAAGCGTTATTCTGCTTCTTCTTCTCACGTTTATCATTCAATAATGGACATTTATTACGATAATGGCCATTTTCTTTGCAATTATAACAAGTTATTGTTTTCGCCGTTTTGACATTTGAGTTTGACATTGACGTTTGCGCAAGTGAGCTCTGTTGTCTATGCTTATTTTTCTTACTCCAACTTTTTGCAAGTAATGCTGAATTGCATTCCGTTTCACTCACTTGAACAGATTCCATATCGAGCAGTTTGGTTTTAATTGAATCGGCCGTTATTCCAATCCCAGAGTGTTCGATGGCCATAATCATAGGCATGAACCGTTCTGGTAAACCGGCAAGCATTAATGAACCAACCCATTGGTCATTAATTTCAAATCCTGTGCCCGTTAACCGCTGCGATGTTTCAACTATTTGAGTCACGTAATCCGTCATGTTTTCACTGTTTTCCAACCGTATTGAAATCAAATGACGAAGCAAAGTAATCTTCCTCGAAAATCCTGAATCGTCGAACAATGACTTTAAAGTCGTCCACAACTCCTTCGTGGTCTTTGCATGCTTTATGTGCACATATAGTGATGAATCTATCGTCAATATCACTTTAGTCCGTGTTTTGGCATCTGCCGCATCTCCTGCTACTGCAGCTCCTGCTACTGCAGGCTCTTCTTTGATGTATTTGTCGGCGCCTTCAAGTATCAGCAAGTTTTCAACTGCGAACGCCCAGTCGTCATAATTTTCACGACCTTTTAGCCTCGGTACATTCGCCAGAAAATTTGAACTCATCTTTAAACACTGCACACGAAAATACTAACAATAACTATTACTTTTTGAATTAATTCGGGACTGGGCCCATAACCTATTAAAACACAAGAACGACGGTTGACAAAAAAGTGACGGTTTTTTTTTATTCCCACAGATTATACCAGTATCTTTCAGACGGACAACATAGAGTAAATACACAAGTACAATACAATAACTTATTTTGATGTCAATTAACAACAATCTCTGTACCAACATTCATCAAAATCCGTTAAGCCATTAAGGCGTGAAGAGGTAACAAACACACAAACAAACTCACTTTCGCTTTTATAATATTAGTAAGGATTTTAACAAAATGTCGTGGTTTTTTCTACTTGTATACTTGTAGGTAACTATACTGCTTTCGTTGTAGTATATGGTGCGGGTAACATTAGTTAAACTAACCAATCTGGAATGTTAGCGTACTTATCTGTTTTTAGGTTTTGTAAAGTAAGCAATGAGCTATTGTCGGGCCTACCCTGTTCTCTCATTGGTACTAAAGTCCTCACGCTGTAACAACAACATTGTAAAACCAAATGATTTTAATAGAGTAACCATCTTGGACTTAGCACCTTTCAAGTATGACAAATAGTGTACCGTTCCGGAAAGCAGAATGATGTGCCTGACGCACTTTCCCGAGTTTGTGCTTCGGTACCGGTACGAACTGAGAAACTAATTTCATTGCATGAAGCTTTGTGTCACCCAGGAATATTGCGCGGAGTTTCTGGCCGGTTCTTCTCCATAGTGTAAGACCAACCCGAACCGTGCACCTTTTCTCGACGTTTTCAAGGGTCAGAGCCCATTCGTCCCCTAAGATTCGCACCCTGTGCCCACTCGTCCCCTGGAACTTTTGAGGGGCCCATTCGTCCCCTGAAGAATATTTATTTTTATTCATTCTTCTAATATAAGTACATGTATATGTGTATACTGCAACTTGGTAGTCTTGGTACAATCGCGCAGAAAAGGGTAAAATAAAAAACATAGTAATTCGGTAGATATCATGTTTATTTGAAATAAGATTAAGTTTAATAAAATGCTCTAGGTCAGTCTTCAAAATAATTAATCAACTTTTGGTTTCTTGGACATTTCTAAATATTTAGCAAAATATATGATAACCATAATATCTTTATGCAGTAAAATAAAACTGTGTAAGTATTTAAATAAAATCCCAGTAGTAACTGAATTTTAGATTAATTTACATCCAGTGTACAAACAAATAAGTAACCAAATATCAATACCAATATAACACCATAAAGTGAATTACCATCAATAATAATACTAATCATATTCCAGGATTCAAATGAGATAATTCGATTCAATCAGTATTGTTTATTTCGTTAGGCGAACTTCATTTAATAAAAGACTAAAGACACATTGAACAGTCTCGTATTCGCAGTCACTTTCAAGAACCAATATGTCATGTCTCTTTTTTCAATGATCTGTTATGATTTATTGAATTAATTCCGTTAATAAACTGTTCACAAGTGTACTATGTTAACCGTTTCTTATGTAAAATATAGCTAATTTTATCTCAGGAGACCAATAGGCACCTGAATAGGTGCCGAATCTTTAACTTATATTGTATATTATTAGAGGGGACGAATGGGTACCTTAAAAATAATATTTTTTATTAAAATATTAATTGGTCCCCCTACCAGGAGACCAATGGGCACCTATATAGGGGCCTAATCCACAATTTTTATACTGGGGGACGAATTTTAGGGGACGAATGGGCTCTGACCCGTTTTCAAGTGCCCATGTAATAATGATTATAACTGATTAGGCTTCACCCTTAGTTTCATAATCGTAAAGGAATACCCATAATAGCAATACATCCCAACACTTACCAAGTTTTTTTCTGGGAATTATACAATTATACAATTTTTTTGCAAGAACTAGTATAACCAATACCCGAGGGAATACATATAAACAATGTTGCCACGAGAAGGCAATAATCTTTACTAATATTATAAAAGTGAAAGTGAGTTTGTTTGTTACGTCTTCACGCGTAAATGGTCAAACCGATTTTGATGAATTTTGGTACAGAGATAGTTGGGATCCTGGAGACGGACATATGGTAAAAAAAGTAAAAAAGGGGAGAAAGAGGGAAGAAATGGTGAGAGAAAGATTTTTTTTTCGATCATCGCGCGGGTTAAAGTTAGCGTTAGCCCAAAGTAACTATGCAACTATTTTCAACACTTTTCATCTACTGTCACACGCACTATGCTACAGCAAAAGCAATATAATACCAGACGTGGTTATAATGTTTTTATACTACAAAATAAAAACAATACGCCACAACTGCCGGCAGCCATCATGTAACTTGAAACGAAACAAAAGAAGATCTCGTCCATATAGGTGGTTGCAGCAATCAACTGACTAGTTTGTTACTGTCGTTTTTTTTTCATGTTTGGAACATAGGTCAGGGGTTTGAAACTTCGATTGCACAGTTTGGTTTGGTATACGCTGCCAGTGTTTTTTCTGTACATTTTGTTTTGAATCCAAGGAGGTAACCGAATTGCGAGATACGTTTCATTTTACAGTGTTAATTTTACGTGTTGAACAGGTAAATGAATTTATAATATTACTAGCTTTTGCATGCGTTAAATTCGGGGTAACACAGTTCCCATTTCCTGATTTGCAGGTACCTGCTACCTGTAGTTTTTGCCCTTGCGCCTTATTTATTGTAATAGCAATGCTAAGTTTTCCCCTTTTTTCCATCTTTCTCCCTCATATCTCATTTTTTTTTTAATATGGCTTTTGTCCATCTCCAGGGTCCCAACTATCTCTTTCATCAAAACGGTTTAACCATTTAGGCGTGAAGACGTAACAAACAAACTCACTTTCGCTTTTATAATATTAGTAAGGATATAGTAAGATCTATTTTACTGGTTATAACTGATTTAAACTGGAATTTACCTGCCTAGCTTTTTCTCAACAATGTTGGGTAATCTATCAGTGAAATCGGATATAGCTAAATACCAACGTTTTACAAAAAACGACTGGCTATACAATAGAATACCTATACTTTATTGTACACCAAGTATAACACACAACTCTTGTAAAAAAATACCACAACCCAGTTAGTACTGGGTAATACGATATCCCTTAGTCACTGTCAAGTCAGTGCTAATACAAATCAAATCATTTTTTTATTTGCAACGAATGTGGGTTACAATAAAATACAAATAGAGAAATAGGAGTGAGCCATGCACATTCTGCCTGAAAATAGGCATGCATTTTTTTTTATTATAGGTATCAGTTTACAAATTAAGTGTCACAGTTGTAAAGAATTAAATTGAAAAAACTACAAATTATACTTAAATTAATTAATATAGAAAAATGACAAATTTAAAGTTAATATAAATCAATATTTTAAAAATGAAAATTAGGGACAAAAGTTCAAAATGACATTTAATATATTATTTATTGTACGCACATTGCTGATTAAAAAGTTTGTCAAAAAAAAAAGATTTTTCTATTATAATAAAAAGCATATACCATTCATCAGTTTAAGCTTTGTATTATCACTGATTTTAGTATGCAAATTACTACCATACGTCAAAAAATGTTCTAGAACAAGATTAAACAAGTTTGACATAGCATTAACAGCTTTTTTAAATAAAACCTCCCTTTTTCATAACAAACAAAATTATCAATATCACTTCCGCCGACAGTCTTACTGAAAAACAAACATTTATAATTTTAAACTACACTCACTCAGCAAATTACGACGACACGGTTGGTGCAGTGGCTGAGCAATCGACTGCTGCGCTGCGTGTCGCGGGTTCGATTCCCGCACGGAACAAATATTTGTATGACCTGCAGATAGTTGTTTCGGGTGTGGGTGTTTGTATATGTGAGTTTAAATGTTTGTAAACGCACCCACGATACAGGATAAATTCCTAGTGTGGGGCAACGTTTTTTAAAAAGAAAAAAAAAATAGAGCATAACCAAGGAAAGTAATAAGAGCACAAACACTGTTTTGATACGAAAATACACAGAAATGTGAGCAATGCGCCTCGCTATTCGTATCCATTTTTGTGTTGAAGAAAATAAAAATATCTAACAACCTTTATGAGATTTTTTCGTTGATATTTTTCACTGGAGAAGAGACCCCTTTATTAAATGCGCTGTTATTTAAAGCATGTTTTTTGTCAATAATTTTGATGTGCTGACAATTGACAATTTGACGGCACGGTTGGCGCAGTGGCTGGGCGATCGACTGCTGCGTTGCGTGTGGCGGGTTCGATTCTCGCACGGAACAAATATTTGTATAACCTGCAGATAGTTGATTTGGGTGTAGCTGTTTGTGAATGTAAAAAAATATAAAGGGGGTTATAGTGTGCCTACTGCTAATAATACACAAACAATTTAAATAAAGTTAGTTATTCAAATACATACTAGATGCCCGCTACCCCCGTCTTTAGTTGCTGCCCCGTCCCTGAGGGTAGCAGCGTGATATTATATAGTCTTTGTTACGTACAATTGGTCCAGTAGTTTTGGACCCTATTCGATACAAAGAAATAAATTAAAAAAAACTTTTTTCTCTATAATATTGGTATGTACAGATGTGTATTTTTATATTATGTGGAAGACAAATGTGGCTGTTTGTGTATGTGAGCTTAAATGTTTGTAAACGCACCCGCGATTCTGGAGAAATTCGTAGTGCGTCCTACCTATCATATTTTTTAAATGTTGCCCACATTTAAAAAAAAAGGTAGGTGTTAAACATTACTTAGGCAAGGTACAGACGCCTGCACATCAAGCTACTACAATCTGTCAGATTTCTTTGATAGATTTTCGACTTTATTTCTAAAGTATTAGGTTCAAGGTTCATTGGGAAAAATTGACAGTTTCGGGTAGCTTGACCTGCTGGCGTCTGTACCTAATAGCACAATCACATTTCGCTTGTTATATTTTTAAGTTTTATGTAATAGAGGGAGGGAGGGAGGGGGAGCTTATTGCAATCAACCGGGTACAAATCCTAACTCCGTCACCGAACTCTTTGAGAAATACAGCCAAGATATTATGATATGACGTCATATAATTAGCTCATAACATTTTTATGTGGGCCGGGCCGTGTAGAAGGCCATCTCTACACGAATGTCTATGTACGCGGTTTTTTTTTCTTTATTAAGAAGGGTTTTATCAAACCTGATCATGTCACCTTCATATGCACATACATTAGTAATACTTACATTCTACGCTTTTTTTGGGATGGGAAATCATCAAATAACTTCCGGGAGTGTCAGACTTGTACTGACTAAAACCCACCTAAAAACCCCCCTTTACGTTTAGGGGCCGCTGTTTCTCTTTCGAACAACCCGCAACCCCGGCAGGCGGTGGTCCTGGCAGGCCCCTCTGCTTTGCTGACATCTCTTTGAGGCGCTCGTGAAACACTAAAGCCTTAACTCCAATTTTCACAAGTTTGTATAACATTCTGGCTTTCTTCGATTGCGGGTAAGCCAGAATGCTGTTGCATATTCCGACATCATTGAGGTTAATTCCCGTCTCTAATTTAAATGATATTCTTTCGTGCATGCGGGTTGGTGTATACAAGTGCTGTAAAATATTAACAAATTTACGTACCTTAACTTTTACGTTCGAGGCCACAGTAAACAATATGACAAGCAATAAACCTCCTTACTCACTTTATTAAAACTCCCCACACAATGTTACCAGTTTCCTAATAACTAAAAGTGTTTACCACAGAAACTATCAAAACTTTCCACCTTCCGCCTTCCATACAAACTAAGAGATAAACTCGTTTTCTTAAGAATGAAACATAAAACAGAATTCCCCGATGGGAATTACCATCGTTTCCACAGGATGTCCGCGTCTAACGATGTTAGGGTTCCCTGGTTGTTTTATTGGAACCTTGTGTTTCACTTAAAGGAAGAATAAAAAGTTTATATTTTAAACAAGACTCATCATCATCTGCCTAACCTTTTCCCAACTATGTTGGGGTCTGCTTCCAGTCTTAACAGATGCAGCTAAATATCAGTATTTTATGTGGAGCGACGGCCTATCTGACCTCCACAACTCCACAAACTGGGTAATACGATGTCCCTTGATAAGACTGTTAGTCAGACTTTAAGATACTGACTACCTGTAACGACTGTCGGTACCAACAGCTTAACATGCTTTCCGACGCGCGGAGGAAACTCGGTATGTTATGGACCATCCACAGACCAACCTAGGCAAGGGCGCCTTAACCTAAAGATCGACCCAAACGGCTGCTATTATTTATCCACGAGCTCTTCATTTTAAACAAGACTAAAAAAATCTTAACTATTTGAGACAAGTCCTTAAAACACTAGACAAAAGTTCTTAACGCGATATTACTGAACGTTTACCACACCTAACGACCCACAAAAAATAGCATTGTCGAAACCCACAAACATTTAAAAAACTCTGCACCTTAAAAAACAAAAATAGACGTTACTTAGAGACGGAAGCTTTAAAATATTCACAGAGGTAGCTCTTGACCAATTTTTTGTTTGCACACCGTAACATCCCACAAAGAGAATCCGGAAGACACATTAAAACTTGTACGGTGACCATTTTAAAAGACTGTTTTAAAGGTTGAAAGAAAGATGGAACCACTTTCTGAAACAGTGAACTTACTAATTGAAAAGTTCTAAGATTAGAGGCCGGAGTTGCTTCAGAATACGTTGTTCGGATTATATTTTGTAAAGGGCAGATAATTTTGATGGACAGAAATTTTAATGTGATGGTTTAATACCGTCAGAAGTTGTTGTTATCAAATTAGTTGGATCGTAATATCGCATCTATGTACGTTTTAATAGGAGTGCTTTTTAATAAACATGAATCATAATACTAACAAGTCTATAGCTGAGTACCACACGTCTTTTTTTATTGCGGATAGAAATCATCAAATAACTTCCACCGCTCTGGGCGGAGCGGGTGGGAGTGTCAGACATGTACCGACTAAAACCCACCCATGATGACCCATGTTCCTTCTAGTGACCTTTACGTTTCGGGGCCGCAGTATCTCTTTCGAATAACCCGCAACCTCGGCAGACGGTGGCCCTGGCAGGCCCCTCTGCTGAATGGAACCCTCGGTGTGCAAGTCCGACTCGCACTTGACACTTTTTTTTTTTTGGAAATCGGTTAGCTTAAAGCCGTTTTATTATGTTTCTCTTCAATGCTCTAAGCTTTGACTTCCCATATCAAATAACTATTAGAAACTCCCTCAATGTTTAAAGTTCATAATTAGTTCCTTAGTTGCATGATATTACATGTATTGAGATTGTGGGAGTTTGTGTGTGTCTACTTTCTAGACTTTCTAGTAATTTGTGACGTGAAGATATAAGTTGGTAAGTTGTTGATTACTGTGTGATAGAATAGATATTTATATATTATATTAATAATATAACATATAAATAATGTATATTATTATACTTACTCACCTTTATTTTTTACTACCTACCGCCCGCGACTTCATCCGCGTAGCACTGTTACTTTGAGCTAACGCTAACATTAACCCGCGTGATGATAAAAGAAAATGTATCTTTCTGTCACCTTTTCTTCCCTCTTCTCTTTTTTTTAGTCTATTCCGTCTCCCCGGTCTGGGTCCCAACTATCTCTGTAACAAAATTTATCAAAATCATCAAACCATAGTATTCATTACATCATAATTTCAATCACATCATAGTATTCATAGTATCCATCATAGTTCACAATATACAATTTGACGCAAAGATAAATCTATAAATATTCATTGAAATAAGTGAAAGAGGTTGTGTTTCCGCTAAATATTGTATCAAATACAAACTTTGTCATCAATTTCTAACTTTGTAACGTTTTAATCTTTTGAAATTTTAGTTGATAATTATGACAAAGCTCTGTTTAGTAGTTCAACAAAATACTCTTTGAATACAGGACCGAACTTAGGCTGTTTATTTAATGAAATAAATGAAAGGCATTATCGAAAGACTGAAAAGTTTTGGTTGTAGGTCAAGGAACAAATGCCAGACGAGTTCTAGAAGAAACAACTTTGGGATGATTAATTTAGTTTTAAGAGATTATATAACGTCACGCGTGTAATCCCCGAAGGTTCAGGCAGAGGTTTTTCTACACTAAACTTACATTTCACCAGTTATCTTGAATGCACATGTTGTAAGGACAACCCCATCAACGGACCACAAAACCAAAATGAGGATTTAAACTAAGAGATACGTTTTGAAAAGCCTAAAAAAATGATTTTTAAAAATACCCTAAAAACCACAAAATAAATTTGCTTCCAGAAGTCGGTGACTTTTGTTCGATTCATAGATTTATTTTTTTGCTACCGGTTACCGGAAGCATATTTATTTTCCGTCTTTCTTTTTTAATTTCAGCCTTCTTAGTTGTGGTAAGATGGTATCTTACACGAATTTCTTATCAGGTATTCATTTTTCATTGCTACAAAGATATATTAGCGGGTCAGAGCCCATTCGTCCCCTAAGATTCGCACCCTGTGCCCACTCGTCTCCTGGAACTTTTGAGGGGCCCATTCGTCCCCTGAACAATATTTATTTTTATTCATTCTTCTAATATAAGTACATGTATACTGTACATGTATGTGTATACTGCAACTTGGTAGTCTTGGTACAGTCGCGCAGAAAAGGGTAAAATAAAAAATACAGTGATTCGGTAGATATCGTGTTTATTTCAAATAAGATTAAGTATAGTAAAAATGCCTCTAGGCTCTAGGCATTAAGTCAGTCTTCAAAATAATTAATCAACTTTTGGTTTCTTGTAACATCTGGAGAGTACTTACCAATTTTAACGCAATTTTTGGAGCAAAACAGAATTAATGTTGGAACGTTCATTATTTTTGTAGATTAAAAGGGTGACAACGACTCCACATTGAGCTACAACGAAACACTTAGAATACAAGAACATAATAACATCCACTAATATGATAAAATTATAATTGCGGATAAAAAATTGCTATACATATTTAGGAGTAAATAATTTAGTTTTGGCTTTTTAGTCAAAATATGAATGTAGTATTCCACCATAAAGTGAATTACCATCAATAATAATACTAATCATATTCCAGGATTCAAATGAGATAATTCGATTCAATTATGTTAAAAATATTATTATTATAATATTAACAGTATTGTTTATTTCGTTAGGCGAACTTCATTTAATAAAAGACCCACACATTGAACAGTCTCGTATTCGAAGTGACTTTCAAGAACCAATTTGTCACCGAGGCAGCCATAACATACAAACAAAACACCTTGTCTATTTTGTAACACTTTTTTTAACAAGCCATTCGTAGAGAGACAGATATTACATCGTAAGCCTATCGACAGGTTATATTATTATCATGACGGATTATCATTCATCATAGCTCTTTTTTCAATGATCTGTTATGATTTATTAAATTAATTCCGTTCATAAACTGTTCACAAGTGTACTATGTTAACCGTGTCTTATGTAAAATATAGCAAATTTTATCTCAGGGGACCAATATGCACCTGAATAGGTGCCGAATCTTTAACTTATATTGTATATGTATTACAGGGGACGAATGGGTACCTTAAAAATAATATTTTTATTAAAATATTAATTGGTCCCCTACCAGGAGACCAATGGGCACCTATATAGGGGCCGAATCCACAACTTTTATGCTGAGGGACGAATTTTAGGGGACGAATGGGCTCTGACCCATATTAGCATGTCGTACATATATTAAATAAGAAGAAAACATAAGTATTAAAGAAGACAACTCCAATAACACTTCCCATCGTACGAATCGAACCCAGGATAAATATAATATAATATTACATTTAATTTTTTTTTTAATTTAAGATTAATTATTAAAATATAATATTAATACCTTAAATCCAGGATACAGAACAACCGGGGTTGCGGGTTGTTCGAAAGAGATACCGCGGCCCCGGCAGAAAGGGCAGAAGAAGGAACATGGGTGGGTTTTTAGTCAGTACAAGTCTCACACTCGCCCACGCTCCGCCCAGAGCGGGGGAAGATATTTGATGGTTTCCCAACCCCAAAAAAAAGGAGAACAATATTTTGGATAACACATTCTAACCAAAACTGCCTTTTTGTAGAAGGCAGGCGTTAGAAAATAGTGCAGATGTAGAATTCCATTGTGTTTTTTGAGGCGTGAACATTGTAACAGTTGGCAGACATTTCTTGCTTCCACACTTTTTCCTTCCACATGGTAAACTTTGGATGCTGTGAAATGCTCTGACATTTTTGTACATAAAAGGTCCTAAATGTTCTCAAGCTAAGGATTTGTTTATATCAACAGTTTGTTACAAATGCGGAGTCGCGGGTTGTTGGAGAGAGATACCCCGGAACATAAGGGCAAAAGAAGGAACATAGGTGGATTTTAGTCAGTACAAATCTAATATTCCTCCTCCATTCCGCCCAGGGGGAAGTTGTTCAGTGATTTTCCATCCGCAAAAAAAAAAGTACAATAAGATTGCAAGCTGCCACGACCCTGTCTGATAGGACTCTTATAGTAATGGCTGGAAAGGAACAGAGAACCTGAGTAGACATCATTACATGTACGATATAACATCATCTGCGGTCTTTACTAGTTTTCGTAGACTGAAATTTAGTCCGGAGGATATTCCTCTTTTTCTACACATCATCTACCTAGCCTTTTTCCCAATTATGTTGGTGTCGGCTTCCAGTCTAACCGGACGCAGCTGAATATCAGTATTTTACATGGAACGACTGCCTATCTGACCTCCACAACCCAGTTCGTACTGGGTAATACGATACCCCTTGGTAAGACTGGTTGTCAGTCTTTCGGAACACTGACTACCTGTAACGACTGTCAAAGATCTACAAATGGCAGCCGGGACCAACGGCTTAACGTGCTTTCCGAGGCACGGAGGAAAGTTGGTATCTAACGGGTGGTCACCTATCCACAGACCAACCTAGGCAAGCGCGGCTTAACCTAAAGATCGACCCGAGCGGCTGCTATTATTTAGCCACGAGCTCTTTTTTCTAAACTTAAAAGCTTTAAACGAACTTGAAAAATTGTTAAACTCTCACCAGAGACATATTTACGTCATCAGTTCATTACAGTTTACCTCAAATATTTCATTACAGTCGCGTTTGCTCGACTTAATCCTTTGGGATCAACACGAACCGACTTTTGTTCATACATTATCTACAGCCACACATTCTCTTTTAATTAGCACCGCTGTGACACAGTAGTCATATGAATACTAACAAACAGTATATCAACTAGGAACAAATGGTCGGAATCGACTCACTCTTATTAATATACTTTATGTAACAAGTTACTATTGCGCATGTCCACATTTAATGTGTGTACTGTAAGTTAAAAAAAGTAAAGCAGCTTATTGAACTAGAAGTTGCTGGTCGGGCAAAGTGATTTTGGAAGTTGCTTTAGGAATTCCTCAGCCAGCGCCCGGAGTCTAGATTTGTGCTTGGTTAATTTCAATAGGGTCGCTCCTATGGGACGTAAACATGATTGGTGGAATGACCAGTGACTAGAGGGCTGGCAACTTTTTTGCTCAAAATATTCACCTTCTGGGCAATTTTCCTATTGACAGCGATGTAGACATTTTTTTTGACGCCGTACATATTTTTATTATTAATTTAAATCTACATAAGTTGTTGTTTTTTAAATATTGTACGTTTTAATTCATAAAAAAGAAAATGGTGTGATGTGTTTGTACAAAAAGTAGGTACACCTCTGTCTAACTTTTCAGGGTTTGTAGGTTATGTATTGATTTACTGGTTTCCTTTTATACTGTGACTCTTATACCCTTCTTTTTTTGTTCCAGATGATGCATTCGAGTAACAAAGAACAGGAACATCGTGGAGGTACAAAACTGTACAACGAATGGATGCGGCGAGGTTGAGTAATGCCGGGCTTGTACTGGAGGGTCGATATGCATGCGTTGGGCTTCAGTTACCGACTCAAGATCGGTATTGCCGTCATCGTCATCATGGTTCTGGGGTTTTTTAACGAGAGTCAAGGTGGGTGTTTTGGTTTTATATTAACTAGTGTTCTAGTTTGTGCCTACATAAAATGAGTATTTAAAAGGAAACGGCTGGTTAGCACGCAAAATTTAAACTTACTTTTTTGCAAGTTTTTGTTTAATATCAAGTTCTATGTTTATTATTTAATGGGATTTAATGAACGTAGAGGGTTGTTTTAATGGTTTTAATTTTTTAAATACATAAACGGTCGCGTATTTTATTCAAAATCGAGACACTAACCGGCAAAATGCAAATAACTGGCGCTTTCACCCTAAAGATTTATTAAAAATAAATTGTGTAATCCTACCTAAGGTTGACTTAGGGCCTTTGAGGAGTGGCTGGAGAGGCGTCATGGCGTACTCACCTACCGCCAGACGCAGGTCCTCACCGGACACGGAAGTTTCGGGAGGTTCCTGCACATCATCGGGCGGGAGGAAACGCCACCTGGGTGTCACCATTGTGACGATCGCCCGGAGGACACGGTGGAGCACACAGTGGCGATCTGCCCAGCTTGGGCGGAGCACCGCCGTGCCCTCGTGCGGGGGAAGTAATTGGATGATTTCCCACCCGAAAAAAAAAAAAAGGTTGACTTAGGGCAGATGACATTGTTGCCATCACGGAAATAACGTGGATTAGACAGGCCTGAGAAGGCCCGACTCAAGCAAAAGAGACCTATGCTTAGCGGTGGGAGAAATTGGGCTATGGATGATGATGATAAAAATGTTACGGGGGATAATTCCATGTTAGTTAGGGTTCGGTACCTCAAACGGAAATAACGGAGCCTTTATAGGATCACTCTGTTTTCTGTCTATCTGTCAAAACTCTTTATCTCGAGAACACGTAGAAGTATTCACTCGCTCTTGACTGTTTTTTTTTAACAGAACATTTACAACATTTTTGACAAGGTTTGAGACATTGATTTTATGACAAGGTTGAAATTGGAACTAGATTATAAACGTTTCTTATTACAGGAACTGGTCTTCTGGTACCAATTGGTAAGTGACATATTTTTTGACAATATACATGAGTAGTCGTGGTGAAATTGGCTTTTGTTAAATCATATATCACATGTTTATTCTACATTTTTTCTTCGTAGCTTCTACTGTTTCTCACTCCTTCGCGAACATGATCAAATAAAAATCATCATCCTTACTATAATATTATAAAAGCAAAAGTGAATTTGTTTGTTTGTTACCTCATCACGATTTTAATGAATTTTGGTACAGAGATAGTTGGGAACCAGGAGACGGACATATGCGTTTTTTTTTAAGTTGAATGTGAGGGAGAAAGAGGGAAGAAAAGGGAAAACTTAGCGTTGCTATTACAAATCAATAAGGCGCAAGGGGAACTGTGTTACCCCGAATTTAACGCGAGCGATGCCGCGGGAAAAAGCTAGTAAAAAAATAAAAATATTATACAATGTTGTTGTTGCAGCTTTATTACTTAAGTATGAGAGAACAGTGTAGGCACGACAATAAGTTCTTACTTTACAAAACGTAAAATAAGATAAGAAGTTAACAAAAGTTAACAAGCGTCTAAGATTCATCAGTCATCTACAAGGCCAACACTGATCACTCATTATTAAAAAATAATCTATACAAGAATAGAAAAAATATTGATGTAGTTTTTAAACTTTCCATCTGTCAGTTCTGTAACAAACTTTGGCAACTTGTTATAAAAACGTACACTGTTTATTAGAAATGACTTGCTAGTTTTTATTAATGATCGTCACAGCACGTTCGCCGCGGTCGACCTCTACTTCGGCTATGTCCGCTCTTAACCGTCCATTCAGTGACGGCCCCTCTTTGCCTGCCTACTTTCAGTTTTAACTACACGGTTGGCGCAGTAGCTGAGACATCGACTGCTGTGCTGCGTGTCGTGAGTTCGATCCCCGCACGGAACAAATATTTGTATGGCCTACAGATAGTTGTTCCGGGTCTGGCTGTTTGTGTATTTGAGTTAAAATCTTTGTAAACGCACCCACGATACAGGAGAAATTCTTAATGTGGGGCAATGTATTTTTCAAAGAAAAAAAAATCTTTGCCCCTCTCTGCCTGCGCACTTTCAGTGTTAAATCTAATATTACCTACTAATTTTTAAGTAATAATAACTAAACTATTATAAACCTTATTAACATCTTTAAAAACACTTAATACTAAAGATAGCAGCTTTCACGAACATAAAAGGATAGTCTTTAGAATATTTCAATACTGAATCTGCTCTTCCATAATAGCTTTTGGAAGTGAAGACGATTATCGATATTATAATTAGTGTACTGCCTAAGAAAGCAGGAAACTTTGAGTTGGAAGCAAAGGATAATAATGACTATAAGTGCTATTAACTAGTTTTATAAATGAAGAAACCGGTGTGTTTAATGGACACAATTATCTTGGATGACTTGGTGTTGTTTGAAAGAGATACCGCGGCGGTAAGCGACTGTCGGGCTTGTCTCCATTAAACCCAGCAATGATAATTATGTAGTTTTAACTACGCCAATAGATAAATCGTTTTTTTTTAATACGTTTCCCCACATTAGGAATTTCTCCTGTATCGTGGGTGCGTTTACAAACATTAAAACCTTTTCCTCAACATAGGCTAAGATCTGGAAGATGATGATATTGATGGTCCCAGGTGTATACCTGCTCACTACACTCAGTTAATTAACTATCTAATTATCAAGTTCACCACGAACACATAGGTAACTACCAATATCTCGAACCACATTCCAATAGCCACTTAACTAGTGTAAACACGTCAAATCCATTTGCTTTGGATCATCGGAAACGTCGTAATTAATGTTCCCTAATACCTCATTAATTAGATCATAAGTTAGATTTAGTAGGCTAACGTACTAGGCTACCATAAACTGGTGGGTATGGGCCCGTAAACTCTGGGACATTATAGACTTTGATATTGTGAATTTGTGTTTCGTGTTCTGTGAACAGAATTGATGGTCTTTTGGGGAAAATTTGTGAGTTCCCAAAGTGGGTCAGGCCGTTGCTATTAGCAATACGTGTTTTAGTTAACGTGAAATTTGTACCTAATTTTAACGTCCATAGACGGTGAAGGGTAAGGCGGGGTCAACCAATGTGACTTTTTCAATGAATATGTTTTTTCTTTAGTTCATCATATTTAATATCGGTAGACGGTAACAGCTTAAAGAAACTCGTGCTTCAAATTATTGTATGTCTGCAATTGCAAACCTATTTGAGCAAGCGTGGTGATCCCTCGTGTCTGCTCCAAATGAGTGGCTTCTATTTCTCGGGGATGAGTAATCAGTAAATAACTTCTCCCGCTCTGAGCGGAGCCGAAGGAAGTGTCAGACTTTTACGGACTAAAACCCATCCATGTTCCCTCTTTTGACCTTCAGAGTTCCGGGGTTGCGGTATCTCTTTCGAACAACCCGCAACCCCGGCCCTGACAGGCCCCTCTGCTTTGCAGACATCTCTTTGAGACGCGCGTGGAAAACGACCGCGCCACCGACAAGGCTTGTCGTCACCAGACGGACGGACGGTGAGCTACCCATTGCTCACCGGCCACAGACCCGCATCTACGATGGCCGGAGCGCCTCCCGCGGTGACTGGGTTGGTTTGAGGTTATCTCACTTCGCAAACTACCCTTGCACTTCTTCCTTAAGTGAACCTTAAAAACTATTCTAATGCAAACATAAAACCCATTAACTAAACGATGAAAGACGAACCCGGCCACCTAATTCATAGCGATCATCAATAAGCATTCCACGCTCAGACCCGAAATGTATTTCGGTTCGAACGCTCTGTTTTACTGTAAATTAAGATATTACAGAACTTAGCGCAATAGTTGAGAATAATTGGAAGCTCTAGGTAAACTTGGCATTGTCCAGGATAAGTTTGTGGAAGCGACCAACTAATTTGGCACCTCACGTTGGGAACTTGCTGTTTAATCATACAACAGTTGCTTACCTCGGTTTAATAGAGAAGATCTTTGTAAGGTACTTACACTTGTCTTAGTTTGTGAATTTTAAGTAGATGCTGATCTGCTACCAAGTCTTTGGATAGTTGTTTGTGATTGGATGACTTGAATTATGGTCGACAATCACATGGATTGTGTGAAATACGATCAGCATCATTATTATTAGATACCCTCTTGCTAGCGCAAGAGGGTATCTGATGGCATTGCGAGTACTAGAGAAATATAATCCTTACTATTATATTATAAAAGCTAAAGTGCGTTTGTTTGTTTCTTACGTATTCACGCCTTAATGGCTAAAGTGATTTTGATGAATTTTGGTACAGAAATAGTTGGGACCCTGGAGATGGACATAGGCTAAAAAAGGGGGGAGAAAGAGGGAAGAAAAGGGAAAGGAAAGATTTTTTTTTTCGATCATCATGCGGGTTAAAGTTAGCGTTAGCCCAAAGTGACTATGCCACGTGGACGGAAGCTAGTAATAATATATTTATTTAACATATAAATATAAGAAATCACTTAACTCAGTCAGTCTGACTGTCTATCAAAAGCCATATCTTGGGAACGAGGGAAGGTATCGATTTAAAACTTACTATATACTTAAGTCTGTGGTCCCTTGAAATTGTCGATTATTTTTTATCTCTCAGTCTACGCAATCAAAAGATATGGCCACAAATGTCGCAGGTACCATTGGGGTGCGAGTGTCCGACTCGCACTTGCCCGGTTTTTTTTTTACCTAAAATGTACAGTGTATGTAGTGCGATAGTTAACAGGGGAGAATAGAAAAATAAAGGTTACGTTGATCCCAAATAACTCCCAAAAAGTCAGAATCATGTTACCTTAAAAAAAAAGTTCCTGATAAAACTTGAAAAAACAATTAACCATATTATTAACAAGTTACAACTCAAACATAATAGTCCAAACGCGTATGATATACATCAAATATGAATGAGAGAGGAAGAGGGCTCCAAAAGGATTACTTAATACCTATCTCACAAGGACAGACAGACCGACATGCCTTCAGATTAATCTCTCGTACGATCACTAATCCTACCAAACATTATGCTTATGACACGTCATTGGTTTGATGTGTAGAATACGAAATGATAAAAGGCTTTGCTATATTGAATCTTAGTCAAGTATACTTATGGATGTATTTTGATAGTATGGCTGAGTGATTGATGGATTTGGTATGGTTTGCGTTTTTTTTTATGAATGGCATCTTGCAGTTCAACCAAGGAGGTTGTCGTCTGCTTAACCGGGCGAATCCTGTGGATGCCTTAAAAATTAAGACTTCAGCCAGGGTAAAGTTTCCGAATAAGATGCTATAACAACATAATCCCGGAACGTTAGGCATAGACAAGGCCTAAGAAGCAGTTATGCTAGCGAAAGAGGTGGCCGGACATTTGAGGGTGAGAACCTCAAACCAACCGCTGCGGGAGATTTTCCGAGCGTCGGGCGCTGTTAAACGACTCCCAGTCACCGTAGATGCGGGTCTGTGGACGAAGAACAATAGGTTCACCGTTCGACCGGCCGTCGAACGGTGAAACAGACCGTATCTACGGCGCGTTGATGCTCTACGCGTGCCTGAAACAGATGACAGCAAAGCAGAGAGGCCTGCAAAGGGCCACAGCCTGCTAGGGTTGCGGGTTTCTCTCGAAAGAGATACCGCAGCTTCGGAACATAAAGGGGAAAAAGACGGAATGTGGGTGGGTTTTAGTCAATAAAAGTCTGAAACTTGCCCCCACTCCGTCGAAAACGGGGGAAGTTATTTGATGATTTTTCTTCCGCAAGAATATAAAAAGGGCCTAACAACTACACCCACATTTATAGAAATTCCTATGTAATAAAGGACGAGTGTATTACCATCATCTAAAATTCTTTCTTAACGAATGCCTTCTTTTATCAGATGTGAAATCATCACATGACTTCTCCCGCTTTGAGTGGTTTTTGGAAATCGTTTTATTTTTTTTAAAAGGAGAAGGTTTTCAGTTTGTCAGAATCTTTTATTTTGTTCACCAATTACTCAAAGACACCTGGACCGATTTGTTAAATTCTTTTTTTATTTGATAGAATACACTTGCTAGGTGGTTCCATATAATTTTGTTGGATGGATGATCTGCTAATCTTTTAGTAGGTAACAATGGAAAATGAATACTCGATAAAAATAAATAAAAATACTGAAATAAAAACCTTTTTAAAAAAAGTTTTTGTTTGCAAGTTTAATGTCTACATAAACGAACCTATTTCGAGAGAATCCTTGGAATCGGAAAACGTTCGTAAAACAATATGTACCGGCAAAAAAAAACAAAAAAAAACACAGTGGATATCAAATCGTGTCTATCAACAAATAACGTACAGAGTGCTACATAACAGTATTTGTGCACCACTACATATGTTTGCCCAACTAATGTGATTATTTTGTTCAAATAGATTTACTCGTACAACAATATACGAAGAGCCTTGTTCCAAATATTTCACTACCAACGTTTGTATATTGTTTGTCGCATTCGTTTGTTGGTTTCAACTTGGATTCCTATTGTTAGGTTGGTGTGACACAAACAAGTTTAGTAGAATTGTTTTTCAATTAAAAGTTATTTTATGAACGATTTTTATTGGTGTATTGGCATTTTGAGTTCGTGATGGGAATTTTTTTATTGTTTGTTTTGATGGGATTTATTAACTGTTTTTAATACTTTTGTGACATTGATTTTATTGTGACAAATATTTGTTGTTTGGCTATCGACTCGTTCTCTATTAAATGTGACTTAAACATTCAGTGGTCAAATGTGGATGTATTATAAGGAGCATTTTTGCCCAATCCTTAAGAAAAATAAGGCGTGATGTCAATTTGTATTTCGTTTAGTCATTTTCTTACATATTTTATATATATTTTTTTTATAAAAAAAAAAATCAAAAAAAAAAACAGTAGCCCACCGAAATCGGGAACAGGGTACAAGCTACTGGCGGTCAGGGCTCCAAAGAAAGGAACCACCCATTGGCTGTAATGACTATCGGTACTAATGTCAACTATTATTAACAACAATAACAATAATAATAGCAATTTTATTAAGAAATATTTAAAAATGTAATCCTATGTAAGAAAAACCAATAAATGAACGAAAATAATAGCAATACTTTTTAAAACGGCTGCTTATATCTTAAGTTTATATAATGATTGATCTATTGGTAAAGTATTTATTTCTGAGATACTGTGTCTATTTTTGGTAATTAATTACAGAAATACTGATGAAAGTATTTATGGAATTAATACTAATACTTACTGGAACTTTTTTAAGGTTACTGTAAATTTAGCAATCTCAACGTAGTAGATAACACATTTAACAATACTCCCTTATTCATGTATCCAAACAAAACCCACCCTTAAAACAAACCGAAAACGCACAAAAATTAACAGAAAATCGCATCCATTAATAAAAACGAAAAGAAGGAAGCCAAATGATTAAACAAAGGCGAAACAGAAACGGATAATTACAACAATAAAATAATCAAGAACGCCAGACGCGTTTACGATATCAATTTTTCTTCTAATAATTGGGATCTTTCCAAATGACCCTTAATTAGGGACCTTTTGGAATTAAACGAACTTTCCTAATAGGATATAGCATTGTTTTGTAGGTATTAGGTAAAAGGAATATTGTGTCAATTAAGGCCTTGTGTTCAATTACTTCATTACAAATGTTGAGAATTGTTGTTTTTTTGCAGATGGGAATTATCTAATAAAATAAAATGTGAGAGTCAGATTTGCACTGACTAAAACCCACCCATGTTCCTTCTTTTGCCCTGTATGTTCCGGGGTCGCAGTATCTCTTTCGAACCTACAACCCTGTCAGGCGGTGACCCTAGCGGGCTCCGCTGCTTTTCTGACATCTCTTAATCCCTGCCAGGATTGAGACGTTCTAGAGGAATATCTCATGAAAGAGACATGCAAGTGTGTGTTAAGGATCACCACTGCTTGATCCATCAGGAATTACATGATATAGTTTTACATAATTATGTTTAGAGTTTTTGGAAGCGTGGTTGGACAAACTGATTGTAAATTCTAAATCTTGGACAGTCGTTACGGGTAGTAAGTCTAGAAACAGCAACTAGTCTTCCCATGTGATGTATCGTCTTACCTGGCTTGTTAAGGTCAGATAGGCAGCCTCAGCAATCAAAGTACTAGATTTTTTTTTGTAATGTAAAACGAATATCTATAGGAAAATAAATATGTACCTAGGCAGATGATGATGGCGTTTTGATGTCTTCATTTGTTTTATCTTCAATAGCAATTTTATGATATTAATTACATCGTATGACTGCTGCTGCAAATTTGACACATATGATTTATAATTATTTAATTGCTAATATTGATAACTTAATATTGATGAATTTTAAATTAAACTCAAAGCTCAATAACTTTATTGCTCACACACTTTACCATAATGTTAACTTAGGTGGTAGTTTATAATTGAGATCATTAAGGACCCTGTAGGGCACAGCAAAAGGGTAAAGGAGAGGAAGCTCTGTTTTAGGAGATCATTAAGTTGTTGTTTCATGTTAAAATAATTCAGGTCAAAAGATCAGGCATAAGATACTATATTTTGTTGTTATCTAATTATTTACATATTATGTATGTAAATTAAGTTCGGATGCAAAAAAAACTCGATTTTATTTAATAAAGTCGGTGGCAGCAGAGAATGCAAAAAATCCCGATTTTATTTAACAAGGTTTAATAATTACCAATATTACAAGTATGGGTTTTAAATCTAGCTAATTACTTATTATGTTACTTAGTCAACGATTGACTTAAAAGTGCAGTTCCTACGAATGTAGGTATCGGCGGCGGCAGAAACGGTGTCACCTTCGTTCGATGACGCGCGGCGACGTGAAGTACGCAGCGTCAGCTCTTAGGTATTGCGCGGAATCAGGGGGATGCATGCTACAGCGATTTGCCTCGACTATGCTTGCGTAACATGTATGTGCAATAATAATATATTATCTATCTTAGTCTTATTTACTATTTGTATTTTGTAATTGTAACTATGGGTGTATTACTTACGTGAATTAAATTAATTATATTTATTATTATTACATATAGTCCGATTTGATGTGAATTCAATTTTCAGTTACAGGTTGATGTGATAAAACATTACCATTTTGAATTTGCGCTATTTTATAGAACAGTTTTTTTCAAGTTAAACCAGTTAAAGAAAACACGCCCTGCACTAGTTTAATCTAGTTCACCTGAAAATTAGGTTTGACCGGTACAATTCCACATAAAATGTACGTAAATTCTATTTCAACGTTCGACACCAGAACACCTAAATATAAACTGACACATATTTGGCCATTTCACCCACATTTGTAAACAATACGAGCCCTTATTAAGGAACATAAGCCTCCTATACCGGTACTATACAATATTTCGCCTACATACCGAGTTATTAACCGAATGTGCCAAAACAAAAGAGGGGTACAATTTCCGAAATCGCAAGAAACAAAAGACATTTTAGTGAGCCAGCTGTTATTAATGTGTTTCATTAGTAAAGGGGCACGGATAGTGGAAAATGGAAGCGGTAGAGACAAAACAGTTAGCATTTGAGCTCAGTTTTTTGAACGGATTCTCGTTTTCGATTCTTGTTTTCATGATCACGTTTAGTTAATTGAATTTATGTGAAGGTGTGAGTTTTATTCCGTTGATTTAAAATGCATTTCAAATAACAACCGTATCTAAGACATGCAAGATACGGCCGTTTCAACAGCGCGTACGTGTTCCACGGGCATCTCAAAGAGATGTCAGCAAAACAGGGGGGCCTCCCAGGGCCACCGCCTGCTGGGGCAACCCCGGGTTGTTTGAAAGAAATACCTCGGCCCCGGAGCATAAAAGGCAAAAGATTTTTCTTTTGGAAGGAACATGGGTGGGTTTTAGACAGAATAAGTCTGAGCCTCCCTCCGCTCTGGGTGGAGCGGAAGTTATTTGATGATAGCCTTTTAGCAAAAATAATAAAAATGCCTTGTAATACACGCATCTCTGATTTCTGAATTCCTGAGCATATTGCTTAATTATCACTTGCTTTGGTGAAAGAAATATCTCTCATCTCAGAGATATTTCTCAACGGCATGTAAGGCCAAATCAGACCCGGGGTTGCGGGTTGTTCGAAAGAGATACCGCGGTTCCAGAACGTAAAGGGCAATAGAAGGAACATGGATGGGTTTAGTCCGTACAAGTCTCACACTCCCCCCCGCTCCTCCCAGACAGGGGGAAGTTATTTGATGGTTTCCCACCCTAAAAAAGGCCAAATCAGACGACCATGGACGGTATACAATCCTGACAACATGCACGAAAAATAATAATAATTGCATTCGTGATAAATAAATGTTCAGTTCCTTAGATGAACCTTATGTCTTTGTGTTAAAGATTTCCAGTACGTTACCGACCGCTAAAATCAAGATTATTTTCAACATTACTTGTGTATCGGACCTACCTAGTTCTGTTTCATACCGTGATGGTAGTGCACAAGTATGTGCACAGGTACAGGTGCACTCTCTGTTCCCTCACTCTCATAGTCCGATGGGACGGCAATCCGACACGACTGTAGAGTGGTCAGGCGCAGGACCAACGGCTTAACATACTTTCCGAGGCACGGGGGTATCTTACCGACAACTTCCTAACTGCTACTATGAAATTCTTAATGGAAAAAAAACCCAATATCACTGAGAATCGAACCAAGACTCCGAGCTCAGCAGACGCGCTTGCGACTGCCAAACCAAGGGAGCATTAAAAAAACTATTGTGTCAAATTAATATTTTTCCTTACTTAAGAATTTGAACAGCGAAAGTAAAAACAAACGTCTAATTTATTAAATAAAAATATAGAAGAATAATTAATGAAGGTAAGATTGTAAGAATAATTTCTAGTTGACAAAGCAAAAAATGTTTTAGATTCGCACAAAGCGATCATGAAATGAATTATTAAGAACATTCAAATGAACGAAGGTTCAATTAAAAGTAAACAGATTTCATTGAATTTTTAAAGAGAAATCCATTAAAAAGGCTAAATAAAAAATGAATGGAAATCAGTTCTCTAATTATAGGTAACGATTGAACTGAGTAAAAGCTTTTATTTACTTTTAAAAAGTTCAACAGTTTATGATGGATTTTTAATAAGAAGGATTTATTATTTGAGGATTTAGTTTGAAGTAGCGTCAGGCACACGTGAGACGACTCCCGGCCACCGTAGACGCGGGTCTGTGGACAGTGAGCAATGGGTAGCTAACCGTCTGTCCATCCAGTGATGTCAGGCTGTGTCGATGACATTTTTGTGTTCTACGCGCGCCTCAAAGAAATATCAGTAAAGAAAAGGGGCCCGTCACAAAGTCACTGCCTGCTAGGGTTGTGGGTTGTTCGAAAATAATACCGCGGCTCCGGAACATAAAGAAGGAACATGGGTGGGTTTTAGTCAGGAAAAGTCTGACACACCCTCCCGCTCCGCTCAGAGCGGTTGAAGTTATTTCATGATATCCTGTCTCTAAAAAAAATTTCTTTTATGTTTTTAATTTTTTGCATAAAAGCATCTGATCAATTTTTGTTAGTTCAATCACTTCGCATAATACTAAAAAATCTACCCCAGTGCTAGCAGTTTCAACTGGTTGCTTTGTTTCCAAGGCTTTTAGCGACATCCTGTATATATTTTATTTCTTATTTTATTTTTGGCCCTGCCATTTCCATACTCATTTTAATCCTTGTATAAGCAATATTTAGGAGAGACGACTTAGAAAATTGACGAAACTCAACTAATTATAAGATTTTCAAACAAGAGTTTATTCGTTCAAGAATTTTATGTTGACTTGCAATATTTTGATAAATGTTTCGGATTTCAAACGTTTGCCGGCAAATTGTTTTAGAAATATCACAATTATTTTAATGGTGGGCGGGAAAATTATAATTAAAGAACGCTTTATTAGTAAACAAGAACTAGATAATTATGTTCTGCGACTTTGCTTGCAATTATTTTGGATTTTATCATAACATAATAAAAAATATTTTTTTTTGCTTTTTAGCCTACTGCTGGGAACAAGCATCCCCCTTTCTTTTACAACTCTCTCGGTGTTTACCCTCCTCTGCCAAATCCAGCAGGAACGAGTCCAAAATTAGCCTATGTCCGTCTCCAGGGTCCCAACTATCTCTGTACCAAAATTTATCAAAATCGGTTTAGCCATTTAGGCGCGAAGACGTAACAAACAAACTCACTTTCGCTTTTATAATATTAATAGTAAACCAATACTTTTGTGTTCTTTTGTCTTAATGTAATGTCCTGTCAAGTATTTTGTGTGTGCATAAATAAATAAACAATGTACATACACCCTAGAGTACTTCAATAAGCTGCTTACAACCCCACTCCAGTAAAAAGGGTTATTGTGTCGATCACGAACGGGTTCTTAGGCCTTACGTCACACATCCGCACGTCAGTATCAACTCCAACCTAAAACGAACTGTATTGCTTCGAAATAGAGGTGTCAATGACAATTTTGCTATCGAGGATGTTGAAGGGTATTGTCAACTTGAAACCCATGTGTCTGGGATGCACGTGCTTTTGATTGAAAGTGACGCTTTATAAGCTGAGCAGTGTTGGAGCAAAAGGGATGGTGATTGTGGAATTTATTGGGTACAAGCGGCGGCGCCCCGCAGTTTCACTCGCGTGGTGATAAAATATACAATGTGGTATTCATGTTTTATTCTGATGTATCCTTACTAATATTATAAACTTTAACCCACGTGATGATTGAAAAAAACACTTTTTTTGGCTTATGTCCGTCTCCAGGGTCCCAACTATTTTTGTACTAAAATTCATCAAAATCAGTTTAGCCATTTAGGCGTGAAGACGTAACAAACAAACTCACATTCGCCATTATACTATTAATAAGGATGGTATGGGAACCCCTCGTGCGTCAGTCCGACTCGCACTAACCTTTTTATTGTGTTGCAATATCTAGCAGATATTATTATAAAACACGGCACGATTACGTAACAAAAATCCTCAATTTTCGTGCTATACAAATTGTACTTTATTTATAATCTTAATAAAGCCCAATTTGCTTTTCCCTGTTCACAAAGAACACACTATTTTAATAGCAAGTGAACTTGGCCTAAAATCTTTACCTCCAACAATTACTTTTGAAAGCAATTTAAGGTCCTAATGGTCTCCAATTCAGCCATCTTTTCATTTAGGGCATTATTTCAAACGGCCTTACACTTTAAAGTCTAGTCTTCTTGATTAGATTGTAAGATATTTAAGCACTAAATGTCTTTAGGATACTTTTTGTTTTCGCTTAAAAGAGGAGAAAATAATCTGTCTTTTGTTTTTGGTTTGGCAAATTAGTTCTGTATGTACAGAGCAATTGAAAGGGAGTCGTTTGTTTTTTTGGTATGGACATGTAATGAGGAGGGATGAAGGACATGTGACTAAAAGAATCATGGATCTGAATATTGATGGACGGAGAGAGAGGAAAGCCAAAGAAAAGATGGATGGATTGTGTAAGGAATGATATGAAGGAGAAAGGAGTAAATGATGCTGTGACGTCTGATAGGGGAGAATGGAAGAAGAAAACGTGTTGCGTCGAACCCAAATAGAATGGGACAAGGGCAGGAAAATGATGAAATAAGTTTTGTATGTGGATTTGCATTGCCGGGGCTTTGGGTTATCTGAAAGAAATACTGTGGCCCCGGGACACAAAGGGCAAAATAAATAAATAATTAGTTTTATGATGTCCCATACAAAAAAAAAAACGTTATTACTCGTACAGTTGGCGGAGTAATCGGTGAACATCCGTACTATATTTATAATTTACTAGCTGTGCCCCGGCATGCGTTGCTATGCAATTTTCTACCTTTCTACCTACCCTACCTACCCTACTTTTTCTTTACTATAAACCTCACGGAGCCCGAGACCTTTCCAACGAATGCAAAACCGTGGAAATCGGTTCGTGCGTTCTGGAGTTATAGCGTCAGGAAGGAAAACCCGACTTATTTTTATATAGTAGATTAATTAATATTATAAATGCGAAAGTAACTCTGTCTGTCTGTCTCTTCTTCACGCCTAAACCACTGAACCGATTTCAATGAAATTTGGTGCAGATATAGTTATTCATAATTCATATTCATAATCATTTATTTGCTAATATGGGTAATTACATAAAGTTGTTAATGAAAAGTACAGACCAACCATATTAAACCTTGCGGCATGCAAAACACAAGCTTTATAACACTCAAATAATAATAATGTCACCAGAAGTCTGTTGTAAATTTAAGTAAAATGTCAAGATACATTATATTGTGAATAAGTGATAAAATAAGAATAATAATTATGAAGCACATCAATTTAATAATGTCAGTAATTGATTGAGAATGTCAAGATATATTGTAAACGAAAGTCAAATTAAATGTCAAAGTAATAATATTAATAATTAAATTAGTGCACCAACAATAACCAGTTACATCAACAATGTCTTTACATCCTCCATCAAATAGTCCTGAATATTATAATAACATTTGCACAACAAGAATTTTTTTAGTTTTTTTTTAAATTCATCGATGGATGTAGTTTCTAGTATGGACTTTGGCAGGTGATTGTATAAACGCGGCGCCATACTAAAAATGCTTTTGGCATATAAGGCAGTCTTGTTAGATTTGCAAGAAATTTTGTCAAAATGTCGCTTGCTTCTGTATTTCTCAAAAAGATGTTTGTTAGTTCTTGCAAAGCTGACAATCTCATAGTCTGGGGCCCGAGAAAGGACATAGGATAGTTTTCATCCCGGAAATCTCCCGGGAACGGGAACTATTAATTCACGCGGACGAAGTCGCGGGCAAAAGCTAGTACATAATAAAAAAAGATATTATATTGAATACTTGAAAACAATTTATTAAAGGAAAAAAATAAGGCAAGTTTCAAATTGGAACACGAACCATACCTTTATGGTTCGTGTTCCAATTACCAAATTCATAAATGAAAATATAATATTACACCTAATATAATTAGGATTTCACGTCAAAGAATAGACTCAATTAAATAAGTACAAAAGAAACTCGTTTGAGGTAAAAAAATATAAAGAAGCAGCAATTTTCTCCAGAACAAAACATTTGAAATAACATTTATTTGTTTGCCCAACAAACTGGGTTATGTCAATATACAAAACTCCTTGAAAGAAAAAAAAAATATTACAGATACTAGAAAAACAGTATTTACGTTACAAGAAATATTTCCTTTGACAACACTAAAAGAATATGGCGGAGTAGAGTTACCTATACCGCAATCAGGGTTGTCAACTGGCGGATTTAATAAAAACGCATATTTTTTCGCATTCTAAGCAATTTTGGATACACCTTTGGTTCTGGTGACAGTGGATTCTCAATTCTTTGCGAGAAAACTCCGCACAAACACTTTTGTATTCGCTTTCAATTTTCTTAACTAATTATTTTAGTTATTAAATTATGGTTTTAAAAGTTCATGATTCAAAACTATACTTTTTACTACCATTTTTTTGTAAAACACAAACATAATTTCAAACTCATTGAAAATGGTCAGTCGTATTGCACAAACTGAATTGACCACATTTCTTGATTTTTGACCTGACAACCCTAGCGTACTTATCAAGTCAGAATGAATAAATGACGATACTTTTTCATCTTGGTAAGGGATCAGAGAACTATAAATTATTAAAGACGTTTCTAAAGCAAATAATAAAAGAAGAGAACACCGTAAGGCAGATTATGGATTGATATTTAAATAAAAACCGGGCAAGTGCGAGTCGGTCTCGCACACCTAGGGTTTAATACAAACTTGTTACATAAACAGCCATATCTTTTAACTGCGAAGACTTTGAAGGTTGATTTTTTTCACAGCTATACCACAGACTTGAGTATATTGTTTTAATTATAATGGTTGTGAAGTATAATTACAACTAGGTACCTCTACGCGTTCCCGAGATAAAGGGTCTTGACAGACAGCCAGACTGACTGACAAACGGACAACTAAGTGATCCTACTACACACTGTGGCGGTCTGCCCCACTTGGGCGGACACCCTTATGTCCTTGCAGAGGCGATCGATGGCGGCAATCTAGCATGGGTTCCGTCCATGGTCCGAAGCTCCTGCGAAGCAGTTATGCATGAGGAAGCGAACCACAAACCAACCCAGACGAGAGACGCTCCGGGCGTCGGGTGCCGCTAGACGACTACCGTAGACGCGAGTTTCTGAACGGTGAGCTCACCGACGACGGTCCGTATAGTAACGTCACGCCGTGTTGACGGCGCGTTCGTGTTCTACACGCATCTCAAAGAGATGTCAGCAAAGCAGAGAAGCCTGCCAGAGCCACTGTGTGACTTCACTGTAACTAACTATAGTTTGTATAAAAGTAGGTGTAACAAGTTATTGCAGCAGCAAGAAGTTTTAAAAAGACTGGCACAAAACAAAACACATTAAGATTTGAACATCATACATTTGTGTCAAAATTAAATTTGACAACGGCTCCCAGCGTAATAAAAATATCAACCCTACTTGAGCATACTAAAATATTTATTAGATCAAAAATTACACATGACAGTCCCCGAAAACGGCCAAACCTATTGGGATTTTTTAGTTGAAGCGAAGAAACTCCCTAAAAATGTGACTATTTTTAGGGTTCCTTACCTCAAAAGAAAAAAATAACCCTTATTGGATTACTTTATTGTCCATCTGTCTGTCAAGACCCTTAATCTTCGAAACACGTAAAGGTATCGAATTGAAATTACCATTATACTCTACTCAACCCTGTGGTCTCTTTGTGCTGTGAAAAAATCAACCCTCTAAGTCTACGCAGTCAAAATATATGGCTGTTGTTTATGTCGCAATTTTGTACGGAAACCTCGATCAAGTGACCCGCTCTTGGCCAATTTTTTGTTTTGGCAGTCTGTTCACAAACGACTTAACTACTACTTGTTTTATGTGTAAACGATCAACGAAGACAGTAGACAATACATGTTTTATGCCATGGTGTAAACACGGATAATAGTGATTAGGATGTTAAGTGTGGATATAAAAAGAGCCAATGGTGTTAAAACTAATGTAATTCTGTGGTTTCACTTGAATACTGATGACTAGCTGTTATCTTGTTTTACAACAAAAGGCATCCTTTGTTGTTCTCGTAAACTGCAGAAAAAGTCAGAAAATTCATTTAGCCTTCTTAGTAGTATTTGTAGTAAGAAAGTACAGACTCCTTAGTCCTCCTCATGCCGGGGCAGAGGGGCCCATCAGAACCAACGCCTGACGGGGTTGCGGTTTATTTGAAAGAGATACCGTGGTTTCGGAACACAAAGGGCTAAAGAAGGAACATAGGTGAGTTTTAGTTCGTAAAAGTGTGAAGCTCGGCCCAGAACGGTAAAGTTATTTGATGATTTGCAATCAAAAAAAGTCTCCTTAGTTCCGCATTGATCTAGCTATTACCCACTTTCATAGATTGTCTATTCGCTTGTTTTGTTTTGGCTTATTGTACGCATTATATTTGCCATCGGTGCTTGTATAGCCAAATGTATGACCGTGAACATGTGTTTGTCGTTTTCAATTTTTTCTCTATTAATAGATAGCCATTTCAGACTTCTTTGGCTCGTCCCATCGTCAATGTCATATCTGTCATATAAAATAAAAATAATCCTCTTTTTAGCACAATTCACGAAGACAATTTTATCGGCTGTTTGGCTATGACCTACTTTAATAGACAAAACTTGTTTTAACCTCTTTGTTCTCACTACTAGACCAACTTGTATACGTTACAATGAAAAAACAGATTCAAATTGAAACTTTTAAATACACAATCGTTCTGGTACGCCAAGGTCGGTAAAGTCAAAAACCCTTTAAATACCTTCGGATCCATCTACATGATTTCGTGGCATTGTAGGAAAATTGTTCTAATCTTTTCTGGAATGTTCTGGAGTTTCCGTGACTTCACCTTTATCCCTCAATTCTCGCGATCAGCATTTAAATTGGAGATCGAATTAAGTCTTGCATTGCAAGCGGATAGTATTGCATTCGTAGTCTGAAGGTAAAGTAAAGCAATGAATGTAAAGTAAACATTGAGAATTGCAATTTTTATCGCGAAGTTTTTTACTTTTATTCAGATGTAAAAAAAGAACAAAAATGCTTTAGTTCTTCTTCTTGAACTTAACTCATATAACTACACTAACTTTTGCCCGCGGCTTCGCTCGCGTTAAATTCGGGATAACACAGTTCCCCTTTCCTGATTTGCAGGTACCTGTTACCTGTAGTTTTTGCCCTTGCGCCTTATTTAATGCAATAGCAATGCTAAGTTTTCCCTTTTTTTCGCTCTTTCTCCAAAATTATTTATTTATTGTAGCCTATGTCCGTCTCCAGAGTCCCAACTATCTTTGTACCAAGATTCATCAAAATCGGTTTAGCCATTAAGGCGTGAAAACGTATCAAACAAACAAACTCACTTTCGCTTTTATAATATTAGTAAGGATTAACGTGTATTGAATTTTTATTTTTTATTTAAAATCATGCAAGATCTATTTTGTGGGAGCCCCGCACCAAGTTGACAGCACTACATATTACAGGCGCGCGAGGACTGTCGCCTCCAGATCCCATGGTGGCAATCCAGTAAGAAGGCTCGCCTCCTCGCCGGAGATATCAAATCCCTTTTTTCTGGATAGCGGATGGGAAATCATCAAATAAATTTTCCTTCTTTGGGCCGAGTGGGGGGAGGGGAGTGTCAGACTTTCACTGACTAAAACCCACCCATGTTCCCGTTTTTGTCCTTTTTCGAACAACCCACAACCCTGTCACAAAAACTTCTTACACAACCTTAGCCAGAATATAATTATGTACATACATAGTTACGTAAGCAATTTTGTTAGTATTTAAACTATATTAGTAGCACTTCACTTGCACGATATTTTTATGCGTTTTTGTGAATTTGTCCGTGGAACAGCACATCGACCAAAAACGTTCTTTTAAATCGAATTCAAATACGTTAGTGTGCAAACAAACGCTTTAAAGCTGACGTAAACGTCAAAACATATGTCAAACGATGACGACAACTAAACGGTGCGTCTCAACTTCTTTCTGAAACTCCACGGTCGGGAGCAAAGCTGTAAAAATGGTCATGATCATAGAAATTCACCCATTTATACGTCAGAGCTCGCTTGATGTTACGAGGTTGGTCCCTAAGGTGTGCTGGGAATCCATATAAAGGTTATCTGTGTGTGAGATATTTGGGCCTTATGTGGCTGTATATTTTGAGTGCGTTGAAATGTGTATGTTTCACTGTACCTTATCTTTGTATGGTGCTCCTGTATGTACTTGGAGAGTTCAGTTTCTTTCATGGATTGCTTTCTTGTTTTTTGTTTATTTCTTCAAAAACATTCAAATATTTAGATTCAGATATATTTATTTGCAACTATGTAGGTACAGGTATAAGATGATACATGCTTGAAGGTTTCCGGTACATTCTACCTTCAATCATGCAAATTTACAGAAGCTAAAACATCAATCAATACTTAATCAGCAATTATAAATACCATGTCGTTCACACCAACATTAATAAATACGATAGAATTAGTCAGTAAAATGATTTGCATTGTTTTTAAATTACAATTACTTAAGTATATGGTTAAAATACGACTCTCTTTTCTTCACACTGCTAAAGCAACAACGTTACCCTCAGACATCTCGATAATTACAGATTGTTACGTCACTCAATTATTTAAGGGGAAGTAATTACCACGTCTTCTCCAGCACGTCGCGCAGTCGGCAGCTGTCCGATGCAGTTAGCTTCTCTTTAATTGGAAAGTAATTGCCATAATCGGTTAGCTCAACAAGCTGAGCTTTGTGATGTTAAAAGGCTTTTTTGTAAGAGAAGATATGAGCTGGTGCTTATAAGATAGTGTAAATATAGACTTCGCCGGAATACTCATATCTTGTTTCAGCTATACAATATTTTGTTTAATCCTAGAACCCCCCCCCCCCCCCCCCTTGGATCTTAACACTTAAGGACTCGCGCCTTATTTTGTAACACCCATACTCGCTACCGGGTACGATGGACCCAGTACAATATTCAATTTTTTTTCCAAAAATACTAAATAAAAGTGAAAACTACTTTATTACTAGGCATGATATGATAATAAACAAAGACAATAATGAATCAAATAGTAATATTTATTGCTTTTTTTTAATCAACAAGCTCTTACAAAAATTAACGGTTTTTGGCATGTTTTTACGACAAGATTAAGTTTAATTCTGAAAACTTCTGTAATTAGTAGTTTTATCAATTCCTTTCTATATTTTCTTATACTACTATGTTATACCTACTTAGAATAATTAACAATAAGAGATCAATACTAAAAAAACACGAAAAAAATATCTTTGAAAATCAATGAAATCAAATAGCTTTTTTTTGGGATACAATAATAATTCAAAATCAACAGTCTCTTTCTTCTTCTGATTTAATAAAACAATTGGAACAAACGTGTTTCACGTGTTCTCCACAAATTGGCTATATTGCATTTAATGCAAAAATTTTGATCTTTTTTATGGAACACAATCTAAATCCATACGACGAAGATCCTGCTGGTCGACGGATGACTTGACTTGGTTATGAGGTTGTTTCACGCTCAGATTGTATATTTACTTCACCTTCTTCTGATTCATGCTCAATTATTTCTAAGTAGTCTTCAGTCTTATAACAGTCTTCATTTTCTATTTCATCACCCTTTCGCTGCCCAGTCCAAATTATACAACGCATTTTGGACTCATACGCTGAGTTCTAGGCAGCGAAAGTGCTCATTAACATTGTCTTCTATTTCGTCAAGTCTCAAGGGCCTATTGGAAGCCATTTTCTATGAAATAAACAAAAAACAAGTTTATAAATAAGAATGCTATGATGATAAAAAACACTAACGTATTTAGTCGCTACCGGGTCCAGCGGACCCATACGCACCTTATACGTCTGTAGCACTCACACGCACCACGCTAACTGACAAATACGACCGCCATTTGCCGCGCTACACTGTCGTTGAAAGGTACTAAGAGCGGCAATATCGCAAACGTCGAAACTTAAAAGTTATTACAAATAAATTGAACAACTGGGTCCGTTAGACCCATTAGCGAGTCCTTAAGTGTTAAAGAACGTTTTAAGTTCCTTCATGACACACATACCTAATAGATATCTGAGGTCATCGGAAAACCTGAGACTGGAGATGCATTCTACTAGCGTCTACAATAAATCCTTTACAGTTCAAGCTGTACGGCTATGGAATGCCCTGCCCATATCTGTAAGGAGCGCTCAAACTCTATCCACTTTTAAAATTCTGGTCAAAAGGCACTATCTCTCTCATTAAACAAAACATTAAATACTGCTTTGCTCTTGATGACTATTATTTTAAATGTATATTATATGTATTCATATATAAGTGTTTGTTTTTTTTAAATGTAGCTAATAATTTTGTTGTGTATGTTACACCACAGACTACCTACACTACTGTTTTTTCCTTCAATTTAAATCCATCCAAAGGTTGTCTTGAAAAGATCGCTTTTAGCGATAAGACCGCCCATTGTGTCACCCTATTTATTTATAAGTTGTATTCTGTTATTCTTGTTATTTGTATGGTGTACATAATAAAGAATATTCTATCTATCTCTAATCTCTATCTCATCTAAATTTACATTATGTTATGTAGTTGACATTTCCTGTGACTGAAGGGCTGGCTTATACTTTGGCCAGACGTTTAGCGTTGCCATACATCGTGGCAACGCGGCCAGTCTCTTGGGGACAATTCCAACTGACAGCGTTGAGGATGAATTTTTTGACGCAATTTTTTAGTTTACTTGTAAGTTAGTTTCTCTAAGTTATTTTAATTTATTTTACGTAACATCACGCCTTGCGATGCCTGAAGGGTCAAACAGAGGTGTACCTAACACCCGCATTTTAACAGTTGTTTAAGTCCTATAATTGTTTTCCTAGATACTTTGCCTGGCCTGGATTTGTATCAACCAAGCACAAATCAAGACTACGTGGTTGTTACTGAAAAACTCACTAACATTTTACCCGACCTTACAGCTGTCGTCCTTACGCCTTCTCGACCAATGAGGCAGAACTTTAACATCATTGTTTCATTTCACACATTAATGACACGGTTGGTGCAGTGGCTGCACGATCGACTGCTAGGCTAGGTGTCGCAGGTTCGATCCCCGCACGGAACAAATATATGTATGACCTGCACATAGTTGTTCTAGATCTGGCTGTTTGTGTATGCGAGTTTAAATGTTTGTAAACGCATCCACGATACAGGAGTAATTACTAGTGTGGGGCAAAGTTAAAAAAAGTACTCGAAAAATCCTCGAAAACCTACATTTACTTCACCAAAATTACCCCATACATTACCTACAAGCAGGTGCGTCCATTAACATATACCCTGCACAAAGTACCCAAGTACATTTGAAGTTCTCTTCTGGGAGCCTAGCCACTTACGCTTCCATAGGCCGTCCTCCATTCTCTTTATTATAAAAGTTGTGCTCGTTGAACAAACACTGTATTACATATGGGTGTGTATAATATACAGCTTTATGAGCTTGGTAAGGACTAGGTTATGTTGTTACCAAGGTTTTAATGGAAATTTTATTTATGGGCAAACATTTTCGTTGGAAAATATAGAGGTGTATGTTACATACCCTTGAAATTTTGTGGCTTAATGGTGTTGATGGAAGGGTTAATGTTGTTTAGCCTCGTAATTAACTGAAATAAGATGATAATAATTTTAATTTTATATGCCTGAAGGATCAAACTCAAGGTCTTCCTTGAAGAACAAATGACTCGAGCTAGCTACCGCGGGAGTCGCTTCGGGAGTTGGAAGTCGCGAGATGACTCCCGGCCACCGTAGACGCGGGCTTGTGAAGGATGAACAAAGTTACAACAGGCTGTGTTGCGCGTTTGTGTTCCACGCGCGCCTCAAAAGTAATGTGCGCAAAGCACAGGGCCCGTTAGGGCCTGCCGAGTTTGCGGGCTGTTCGAAAGAGATACCGCTACCCGGAAACACAAAAGGCAAAAGAAGAGATATAGTTTCAGTCAATTGAAGATTTCCCATCCCAAAAAAAAAGGTCTTCTTCAATTAGTTAGGTTCAGTTCATTGTGCAGAGTTCAAACGAAATTCTCCTGTTTGTCACAACCGAGAGACACACAATAATTATTTCATTTTAGTAATATTTGAATTTGTGTGAAGTACCGTGATACCAAAACTAAAAAGGCTCTGAAAAAAAAGCTTTACAGGCAAAAAATCTATGTATCAAACAAAAGTCACCGACTTCCGAAAGTTTTTCGTATTTTTATTGTTTTTTCGGAAGTCGGTTTTTTATTTTGTACTAGCCTTTGCCCGCGGTTTCACTCGCGTTAAATTCGAGGTAACACTATTCCCCTTTTCTGATTTGCAGGTACCTGCTACCTGTAGTTTTTGCCCTTGCGCCTTATTTGACAAAGCTTTTAATAGCAAAGCTAAGTTTTCCCTTTTCTTGCGTCTGTCTCCCTCATTCCTCACTCAAAAAAATAACCTATGTCCGACCTATCAGGGTCAGGGTTCCAACTATCTCTGTACCGAAATTCATGAAAATCGGTTTAGCCAAGTAAGCTTGCAGACTTAACAAACAAACTCACTTTCGCTTTTATAGTCTAACTAAGGAAGTAAGGATTTTTTTATTGTTGAGTTCACCTTGTGGTCATTCAAAACTCTAAAAGACACTTTTTTCAATATGTAATTTATGATTTAAAATATACCTACTATAATCCGCCTCAAATAATTCTAAACGATCAGGTTTTATCCAAAATTTTAAAAAGGAGGTAACTAAAATAGATGACAAGTAAAGTAATGTATACAAATTCGACTGAACACCAACCTTTTTCATTTCCTTGATTAAATACTTCTTGGTCCGATACCTTCTAAATTATTCTCAGCGAACGCTCATCAGAGAGGTTTACTAAAAGGACTCTTTTATCAAAAAGATTCTTTTGCTGTACTCAGAGACCTAATGGATTTTTGCAGGGCAAAAAAAGAAATTCTAGACCTTTCCATAAACGAGAGCGTTGGTGTGGACAGTTCGGTAATTGAATAAGTGTCTCTTTACGTGCAGCACTTTAGCTGTGCCGTGTTCTATTGCAGTACATAGCCCTTTGAGTTCTTAATTGAGGTTTTTTTAGTAATAAACCCGCAGTACCTTTTTTTTTAATTATCAAAATTAAAAAGAAAATTTTGGAGTTCGGACAAGCCATATATATTCAAATCGGGAATTTAGTTAGGTACGCAGTGCGAAAACCTCAGTGTGCGAGTCGTTTATGTTCAAAAACGTTGATTTTCGCTTCTTATGAGAAATTTTAGTTAAATAAATAATTTAAATTTATGACGACACGGTTGGCGCAGTGGCTGACCGATCAACTGCTGCGCTGCGTGTCGCGGTTCGATTCCCACAAGGAACAAATGTTTGTATGACCTACAGGTAGTTGTTTTGGCCCTGGCTGTTTGTGTATGTGAGTTTAAATGTTTGTAAACGCACCCACGATACAGGAGAAATTTCTAGTGTGGAGCAAAGTTATTTTTTTAATAGAACATATACTTTTTACTACAAAAATTGCTTGTTCTTACAATTTAATTTATTTTTAAGTTTCATTTAATTTATTCCTACATAATAATTATTTTCAAGTTTTGGATCTAACGTAAGTGGGTCAAACACGTATAAGTCACTCAACAAATAAGAATTTTGACCCATTCTCATTCTCAATACAGCCGTGACCTAAACTTTTGTATCATAAATCATTGTGTTGTCTTCCTTTTGGGACACGAATGCATAATTTCTCCATCAGAAATATTCGTTTGACGAGCAATATTATGCATTCAAATGTATGGCACGCAAATACCAGAATAGGTTTGGTATCTACTATTGGTATGTTCCATCGAATAATCCATTTTGTTGAGGTATTGAAGACAAAATATTCATAATATAATCCGCTTGTCAGTCGTGCAAATAGAAGGCTGTGTACAAAAATTAAGGAAATGATTCATCGTACATTCCAGTGAATTTTTGAGGCCAAAATAACAAGAATATTTGGTATGAAAAGGTATCGATACTGTTATTTTGGGGTCGATTGATTTGCAGCCCAATATTCTTCATGAACAAGAAAAGAACGATCAATAAGTTGTTTAATACGTATAGTGTAGTATATCAAAATGTCCCGGAAAAATTACGTTAGGTTTTGGTTTTTTTTTGGGTTCGGACAAATTAATGACTACTTTGATCAATCATTTTGCATCTAGGCGGCAATTTCTCGCACTAATCGTCCATAGTCTGGAGCGAGAGGGTATGGGAAGCGGTCACCTCCTACAAAGCAGTTATGCTAGTGAAGACGAGGCTGGACGTGTGAGACAAAGAACTTCAAAGCAACCCAGCCACCGCGGGAGACGCTCCGGGCGTCAAGCGCCGCAAGACAACTCCCGGCCACCGTAGATCTGTGAACCGTGAGCGTCGCTCACCGTCCGTCCGTGTAGTGACAACTGGCTGAATCAATCTAGCGCGTAGAGAGAGTTACAGAGAGTCTAAAATAGCCACTTAACCAGAATCATAATCCTTAATACATTACTTATTACTAATATTATAAAAGCGAAAGTGAGTTTGTTTGTTTGTCTTCACGCCTAAATGGCTCAACTGATTTTGATGAATTTTGGTACAGATTTTTTTTTTTTTTTTTTAAAAACGTTGCCCCACACTAGGAATTTCTCCTGTATCGTGGGTGCGTTTACAAACATATAAAGTCACATACACAAACAGCCAGACCCGAAACAACTATCTGTAGGTCATACTAATATTTGTTCCGTGCGGGAATCGAACCCGCGACACGCAGCGCAGCAGTCGATCCCTCAGCCACTGCGCCAACCGTGCCGTCAATTCAATTGACGGCACGGTTAAATTAAAGTCAATTGGGACACTGGAGACGGACATAGGCAATGTTTTTTTTTTAAAAAGATTGAGATATAAGGGAGAAAGAGGGAAGAAAATGGAAAACTTAGCATTGCTATTACAATAAATAAGCGAAGCCGTGGGCAAAAGCTAGTAGGTTAATAATATGAGGGATCGTTGGACTGTCAAGTCATAGATCCTGAGTTTGAATCCAAGGCCTCTGCTTTTTGGTATCATAAGCGTATTGTGTAACTATCACTTGCTTCTGTGAGGGAAACATCATGAGGAAACCAGCATACCAGAGAGATATTTCTCGATCTATGTTAGCTAATTCAGAGGCCCATGGGCGGTATCAAAACTCTGACACTGGGATAAGCACTTACCGTTTGATAAAGTAGAAGATACTGACTGTTTTTGCAAAATAATTGAATTAAAATGATTTTCGATTAAAAAATCGACGTATTAACTTTACGTTTACAATACGCACTCGTGGTAAGACATCTGGGTATAAATGTGAAATTGTTCGAGTGTTGGTGAGCGCGGTAGTAACCCACTGTTGAGAAGTTTGAACGCCTACGCTTATGCGCATAGCAACGCTGTACTGATGTCGCACGTAAAGCGCCTATAGATGTAGGCGCCCCCCTCTCGCGTCCATACTGTGCACGGTCATCATTGTCGTTGTCAAATATTATTCGTTTTAAATATATAGTTTCAATCATATTGCTTTTATTTCATCGTCTACCTCTGCCTTACCTTTTAAGTCAACAAGCGTGAAGTTTTACAAAAAGAAAAATGACTTGCCAATAAATTGTACACCCACTATACAAAGAACACTTTGTCCAACTCTTTGGGGAATAGACGTGAGTTGTGTACCTAAAACAAACATTTCTAGTAAACAATTAACAGTTTCTATCTCGAACTATTGATTGGCCCATTTTTCGCCACTTTTCTGACCTTGCCAACGTTCTACTACCCAGAAAACTTTCCGGCTACCTCTTGAGAAAAACGGTCATCTGTATTCAAAGTGCGTTTTTGGGCAACCGTTCACTTGTCCGGCCAGTAACGTTACCACTTCGTTTGATCGCTCTTGCATTCGAGTTTTGAACCTTATAAGAGAAATGTAGCTTAGCTGCTTTTTTTTGCAGATGGAAAATCATTAAATAACTTCCCCCGGAACGGGGAGCGGGGGTGTCAGACTTTTACTGACCAAAACTTCTCTATATTCCTTCTATGGCCCTTTATGATACGGGGCCGCGATATCTCTTTCAAATTACCTGCAACCCCGGAAAGAAGTTCCGTACCATAAAAGGAAAACCAGAACCGTTATTGGATCAATTTGCTGTCCGTATGTCTGTCTGTCTGACAAGATCCGTTATCTCGAAAAAGCGTGGAGTATCAAGTTGAAATTAAAATCTCTTATATTCTACTCTCTATACTTTCTCATACTCAATTCTGTAGTCTATCAAATCAACCCTCTAAGTCTACGCAGTCAAAAGATATGACCGTTTATTGTTGGTGGTTTTAGAATTTTTTACATTTAAAAGTTTGAATTGTTTCTGACAGATTAATTAAAGTTCTATCAAGGCACATGACGTTTTGAGAGACGATTTCGCAAGAACTCACCAAAAATGTTGCTTGAAGGCAGAATTGAATAGTAAGATATTACTGTCAGAATCCTTAATAACATTAACTAAAAGTGCGTCTTTCACTTAGATAAATATCTTCTACAGAAATCTCTACTTCCATTATAATTGAATCACCACTCGAGGCGAGAAAACTTTTTTGTGTTTATCAAACACTTTTATGTCAAAAGTTTGGAAAATAGCAAAATCTTCTTTGCAATAAAATCAGACTTAATCAAAAAATATTACGCTTATAATACTCGAGTAAGCATAGTTCCCGTCCTGTGGACGGTGAGCAATGGGTAGCTCATCGTCCGTCCGTCTATTGACGACAGGCCGTGTCGACGACGCGTTTGTGTTTCACGCGCGCCTCAAAGAGATGTCAGCAAAACAGAGGTGCTTGCCATCGCCTCCGCCTGCCGGGGTTGCGGGTTGTTCGAAAGAGATACCGCGGCCCCGGAACGTATGGGGCAATAGAAGGAACATAGGTGGGTTTTAGTCAGTAAAAGTCTTACACTCCCCCCCGCTCCGCCCAGAGCGGGGAAAGTTATTTGATAATTTCCCACACCAAAAAAAAAAGCATAGTTCCCGTGGTTGCGGGTTGTTAGAAAGAGATACCGCAACCCCGGAACATAAAGGGCAAAGTGAGGGAACATTGGTGGGTTTTAGTCGGTAAAAAGTCCCCGCTCTGCCCATAGCGCGGAAAGTTTTCTGATGGTTACTCATCCGTAAAAAAAGCATAATTGCCATTTAAAAGAGCAAGGCTAGTGTCATTAACTAGACACAAATATAAATTTCTATTTTCAAATCCTGGTACCTACTTTTATAAATTCGCAAGTTTGACGCCATCCACGCCAAAACAACTTAACAAATTTTGATGAAACTTTGCAGTAATATCCTAACTTAATATTATAAAAGCGAAAGTGAGTTTGTTTGTTTGTTACGTCTTCATGCCTAAATGGCTAAACCGATTTTGATGAATTTTGGTACAGAGATAGTTGAGACCCTGGAGACGGACATAGGCTAAAAAAAGGGGGAGAAAGAGGGAAGAAAAGGAAAACTTAGCATTGTTATTACAATAAATAAGGCGCAAGGGCAAATCAGGAAAGAGGAACTGTGTTACCCAGAATTTAACGCGAGCAAAGCCCCGGGCAAAGGCTAGTTACTAATATCAGAATAACTTATCTAATAAGTATTTAAAAAAATTGTGACACGAAAATTTTTAGTTACCATACTAAAACTAACTAACGAAAATTTTTAGTTACCATACTAAAACTCAAGCTTGAAGAAACCACAGGCTTGAGTATATGGTTTTAAAATCGATGCCTTCACACGTTCCTGAGATAAAGGGCCCTGCATACAGACGGACAACAAAGTTATCCGTTTTATCCTTTTGATGAAGTACAGAACCCAAAAAACAAACAATAAGTACACACGACGACACATCAACCTATAAAAAACCAGTTTATGCGGATCTCTCATTGTACTTGAAATCTATGGTGTACGATCCGTTGTTGAGAGAGCAGCATAAACTGGTTTTGTATAGATTGATGTGTCGTCGTGTGTACGAAAAAAATATTGGACAAAACCTCTTCTTATTTCCAATACTTTAACGTACCTTACAATCAGAATAAAAACGGTTATCAAAGCTGTTTTGAGGTAAAAAGATTTGGAAAACATTGAACGTAATGTTAGAACGTGGGGGTAGGAGGTTAATACTGAATTTGTTACTTTATTAACTCAGTCTTTACGTACGAATATGCCCATAAAATGTGGTGAAATACAAGTTTTTTTGTAATAAAAAAAGTTCATTTCGTTTTGCGATATCACGTCCTTATGAAAGCCAATTTGTTCTGTTTTAACAATACTATCTTCTTTTCAATGTGTTGTTTATTTTATTAGATTATACTTTTTTTTGTTTTCATTTTTATTACATTATATTTTTATTGTTCTCATTTTTATTAGATTATGAATTTCATTGTTTTTGTTTGTTTTATGAACTTTTTTTATACAATGTGTCCCAGGGATAAGTGACCGCCCGGCATTTTTTGAATTTTTGTACAAAATTATTAATAATTACATTTATATTTGTGACTTAGCGGCTTTAGTGACGCGAAATTATGCTTAAATTTTTATTACATCTAATAAAAAAACGTATCTAATGGATATGTAGACTTCTAACAGTGTCAATAGCGGCTTTAGTTAGCTTTGAAGACTTTTTTCTTTTTTACTGAGTATGAGAGTCAAATTTCAACTGACTGTACTTTTGCTTTTGTTTGAAACATTGTTCTGAGCTATTGTAGGAAATATCATGTAGTTAATTAATAAATCAAAAAAAATGTGATATTAACTGGCATTTTTTAGATTTATTTTGAAAAAACTGAAAAGAAGAGTTATTTTTTCTTCGAATTTTAATTTTGATTTTTATTTAATAAATGTTTTACTACATTTTAGTTATGTTTAATGATTTTAATTGATAAACTATGATGTCGGCTAGTCAATAAACAATAATGGAAAAAGATGAACAATCTTAGGAAATATCGTAAAAAAACTGCAGCACGTCACGCGTCTTTACAAAAAAAAAAGAAAAAAATCATAAAAAAAAACTAAAGCCGCTAAAGTCACAAATATAAATGTAATTATTAATAATTTTGTACAAATGTTCAAAAAACGTCGGGCGGTCACTTATCCCTGAGACACTTTCACGATTTATTTGTTTCTTCTTTTCGGGTCGATGAATCTAATATTGTGTGAGACCAGTATGTAACCACCTGCCTACCTCCAGCATTTGCTTCGTTTAAGCCCTAATAGTTGCAAGGGGTTGTGTAGGATGGGAAGGAGATGGAGGCATATCCTGCAAAAAGGCATCACACTGTACTGAAACTTACTTTGTAAAACTGTATTGAAAACTGTTTACATTGTAAATTGTCACAATTTCAGTTTGATTTTTTATTCGTAAAATAAAATATTCAATAGCTCATTCAATTTTTAGATTACAAAGAAGTCAAATGATATTTTTCAGTTTTTTTTTTTATTTAATTAACATTTATTTTTGTTGTTTAATTTCCATCAATAGCAGCTGTTAGCCTTGTGGTATATCAGTGGGACTAGTTGATGCAAGTCAGAGACCCATAAGTGGTATAAAAACTCTGACACCCGGTTGGGCACTAACCATACAATAAAGAATTTCTCCATATTTTTTTTTAAACGTTGCCCCACACTAGGAATTTCTCCTGTATGGTGGGTGCGTTAACAAACATTTAAAACCACATACACAAACAGTCAGACTCAGAACAAATATCTGAAGGCCATACAAATATTTGTTCTGTACGAAGATTGAATCCGCGACACGCACCGCAGCAGTCCATCGCTCAGCCACTGCGCAAACCGTGTTGTCATCACGTTTTTTTAATTCACCACGTTTTTCATCAGTTATTAGCCCCACTGTTTCATCTAACGTTACTGACTTTTTTCTTTATGCTCGGCTTCTGAAGATTGCATTGTGATACGAAATAGCCTCCAGACCTCGAAATCTGACTAGCTATACAGGAGATTAGGACGTTCAAACGAAAAACCAAACTCTTAAGCTTTATTAACTGTAATAAATATAGGTATTATATTCAGTAGTACAACTTGTTAAAGAGGATATTATCCCAAGAATTTCATCCACCTCTACCAAACCAATTTCATCTACTAAATCTTCACACCAAATCTCCACATTTAAGGCTGCAGTTGGTTCAGGATTCTTATTAATGTAACAGGCTTAGCCTGAAGCCACACACGGTCGCCACTTGACCTAATAGCTTTACAGTAAGCCTAGGCTCTAAAGGAAGTACTAATATCTAGCTATCTAAACGCATTACGTTGAGGATGCGAATGCAAAAAGGTTTTTCCTTGAGAATTTTATATGTGAAGTTTTATTCCTTTGACGGCGATTTTTTTAAAAGGTCTTGGAGGATATTCTCGTTAATGTGTGAAGTGGTTCTTTATTTAAAAGGAGTCGTTTTTTTTTATTTGGATGATTTTTTGGTATTCTTTGTGTAGAATAAAAGTACTTATAATAAATATTGAAATATCGTTTAAGCTGACTTATATTATTCGCCTGTTGACAAATAAAAATTTGATAAGTCCTTCCTACTAATATTATAAATGCGAATGTTTGTGATAATGGATGGATAGATGTATGGATGTATGAATGTTTGTTACTCATTCACGTCAAAACGGCTGAACGGATGGAATTGATTATATTATTACTTTTTTTTGCCCTTACTGATTATTTACCTAACTCACTGCAAGATATTTTTTATTTGATATCATATTGTTTTCCTAGCTTGGCACAATAACATTCGGGCCTTTAATTTCAACGGAGGTGGGCGCTGTTACCTATAATTACTAGATATTAAGTTATCTTAGCTTAGGTATAGGCTGCAACTGTTATATGCAACATTATTTACCTTACCTTATGGCATACTAGCTGGCGCCCCCGGCTTCGATGATCGAAAATATGTATCCTATGTTTTATTTCAGACTATAATCTACCTCTGTGCCAAATTTCATCAAGATCCGATCAGCCGTTTTGACGTGAAAGAGTAACAAACATTCATACATCCATCTATCCATCCATTCTCACAAACATTCGCATTTATAATATTAGAAGAATTTGTATATTGTAAACCATATTTTTTACTTGAAGGTGCAAATAAACTATTTTTTAATTATTTTTATTTTTTTACTATTTTTGCCCCAGGCTTCGCTCGCGTTAAATTCGGAGTAATACAGTTCTCCTTTCCTGATTTGCAGGTACCAACTACCTGTAGTTTTTGCCCTTGCGCCTTATTGATTGTAATAGCAAAGCTAAGTTTTCCCTTTTCTTCCCTCTTTTTCCCACATTTCCCATTACAAAAAAAAATAAACTTTGTCCGTCTGCAGGGTCCCAACTATCTCTGTACCAAAATTCATCAAAATCCGTTAAGCTATTAAGGCGTGAAGACGTAACAAACAAACAAACTTACTTTCGCTTTTATAATATTAGTAAGGATTTGAATAAAACCCAGCCAACCAAACAAAACAATATAAAACAGTTGTAAATCCAACTATTGACATTCGATAGTAACAGGAACTCTATTAATAGGCTTACAGTGCTCACCTTTGTAATCACATTAAAGCCATTGTAATGCTATCTATTTTCTCTTATAGAAACAGTAGGTTAAACATATTGTTCTATTGAATTCATTAGGTAGAATAAGGAGGATACTCCTCGTCTTCATTTTAACACGTTTTAAAATGAATTTCACCTTTCACTCACGGCCTTCTTTTTTTTTGGATGGAAATTTTATCAAATAACTAAGTACCCGATTTTTTTTACTAAAGTCCATCTGTGTTCAGTCTTTTTAATCGACTTCAAAAAAGGAGGAGGTTCTCATTTTGTCGGAATCTATATTTTTTATGTATGTTCATCGATTACTCAAAGACGCCTAAACCGATTTGCAAAATTCTTTTTTTGTTTGATAGGGTATACTTTCCAGGTGGTGCCATATCAATTTTATTTATATTGCTTAGGTATTTTATGAGTTTTCGTCTATTTTACATTTTTTTTTCTTTATTTCTATATGGATGATCTGCTAGTCTTTATTTTTTTTTTTTCGGGTGGGAAATCATCCAATGAATTCCCCCGCTCTGGGCGGAGCGGGGGGGCATGTCAGACTTGTGCTAACTAAAACCCACCCATGTTCCTTCTATTGCCCTTTACGTTCCGAGGCCGCGGTATCTCTTTCGAACAACCCGCAACCCCGGCAGGCGGAGGCTCTGGCAAGCCCCTCTGCTTTGCTGACTCTCTTTGAGGCGCGCGTGAAACACGAACGCGCCGTCGACACGGCCTGTCGTCAATCGACGGACGGACGGTGAACTACCCATTGCTCACCGCCCACAGGCCCGCATCTACGGTGGCCGGGAGTCGTCTCGCGGCGCCCGGCGCCCTGGGCGTCTCCCGCGGCGGCTGGGTTGGCCTGATGTTCTCTCCCTCAAACGCCCGGCCACCACCTTTGCTAGCATTACTGATTCGCAGAAGGTGGTGACCGCTTCCCATTCCCTCTCGCTCCGGACCATGGCCTGAACCAGGGCCGGACGCGAGAGATCGCCGCCGCCGATCGCCTCTACGAGGGCACGGCGGTGCTCCGCCCACGCTGGGCAGATCGCCACTGTGTGCTCCACCGTGTCCTCAGATGATCTGCTAGTCTTCTAGTTACAATGGAAAAAGTGAATACTCGATAAAAATATGTGATTATATACCATACCTAAAAATGCTGAAGCTTTTAAACTTTTTTGTAAAAAATAAAAGAGAAACAAATATGTATTCTAGGCGATAACTCATAAACTACTTAAGCAATATAAAATAATATGGAACCACCTGGGAAGTACAGAATTTTGCAAATCGGTTCAGACGTCATTGAGTAACCGGTTAACATACTTAAAAAAAAAATTCCGATGAATTGAGAACCTCCTCCTTTTTTGAAATCTGTTAAAAATAAGATATCTGCCATATTCAAATATTTTTTCTGGAATTATTCATTATTTGGCATAAATAGTTATATCTATGATGCAGTGACCTCCTGTTTTTGCTAACTTGTGTAACTACTTAATACATTTGAAATATTTTCATATCTCCAAATGATCACTTAAAACTAAAAATGATATCCTAAAACTATATTATTATTACTCCATTTAGAAAATAACTAAACATTATCTCTTTTTCATACCTCCACCCAAAAACATTAACAATCTAAAATAAACCCAAACTGTATACAGTTAAGACATCGTTTCCGCTGAAGTTTGTTTAAAAACAATTGAATGTTTGAATCGCAAAAACAGGGTCAGGCTCACAGTTCACGACACCGCTCTGAAACAATCAATTCTGAATTCAAATAACAGATGAATAAATACCAGAATGTAACAGCAATAGTCATAATATTAGAACAGCAGCATACACGTCAAAACTTACCAGAAATCAGTTCATAAAGACCAGCAATTTTCTTGTTTTGTCTTTTCTACATGCTGTTGGGGTTGCCTTCCCCTATTATTCGAGGTAGCTAAATGCCTATCTGACCTCCACAACCCAGTTAGTACTGCGTAATACGATACCGCTTGATAGGACTAGTTGTCAAACTTTCGAATAACTGGCTAACAGTAACGAATGTCAAATATCTACAAATGGCAGGCGGGGCGGCTTAATATATTTTTCGAGGCATTTTCGATCTCATCTCTGTCCTAAGACAAGATTGAGGCCAAGAGCAAACCCATTGACAATAAAAAAAAACTTGCAGGTTGCTAGAAGTTTTTTTTTTATGAAATCAGCAGTCCTTTTCTGCTCTTCTGTCTGTGAGAGAAAGAGGGAAGAAAAAAGGAAGCTTTGCTATGACAATAAATAAGGCGCAAGGACAAAAACTACAGGTAGCAGGAATCTGCAAATCAGGAAAGGAGAAGTGTGTTACACCGAATTTAACGCGAGCGAAGCCGCGGGCAAAAGCTAGTATACAATAAACCAATGTTCTAGATGCAATGTAAACTGCACTATTCGAATCCGGGAACTCGACAAAATGGCCGCCACTAAAATAGATTTTATATTGCCGAAAAACGCTTTATTTCATCAATAAAATAAATCAAATTTATTTTGAACTAATTCGGTTGTTTGTCAGCAAGCCGGATTACCACATTTACGCATAACTTGATTCGGAGCGAATCCAATAAAATTATTTAGACGGGTAAAAATGGGAAATATCCGGATTTTCAGGGAATTTTGATGTTTTTCGCTCGTTATTGAGTAGGTTGGCTTTTATTTGACTTTAAACTTTAGCTGTGTATTGTAGTGATACTGAAAATTGCGTATTATTTCAACAAAATGAACATTTACACTATACAAGCAAATATACACGCAATAACGACATACATACACACACTTAAAGACCTGCTCACTTACGTCACACAAATAAAGCGCTGCCTGCCGGTGTTGCGGGTTGTTCTAAAGCGATACCTCGACCCCAGAACACAAAGGGCAAAATAAGATATTTTTGACACTCTCGGGAGAAGTTTTTCGATAAATATCTATCCGACAAAAAAAAATCTTTAGTAAGAACAGCCGTATAATTTGATTTTAGTGTAGAATCATAGGACATGTATGGAGGACTAGCTGGTACCCGCGGTTTTGCCCGTGTGATGATCGACAAAAAAAGTATTCTATGGGTCATTCCAGACTATAATAGTCTATCTACTTCTGTGCCATATTTCATCAAGTACAGTTCAGCCAATTTGACGTGAAAGAATAACAAACATCCATACCTCCATTCCATCCTAACAAACATTCGCATTTATTATATTAGTAAGACTAACTGGCGCCCGCGACTACACCACATAATGATCGAAAAAAAAAAAGTTTCCTATGACATAGGAAACTTTTTTTTTTATAAGATATATATATATATATATATATAGATTATTTATAGATATATATATAGATTATAAGTGAGTAGGTAGTCTGTAATAACACATTGTGTTATTACAGACTACCTACTCACTTATAATCTATCTACCTCTGTGCCAAATTTCAACAAGATCCGTTCAGCCATTTTGACGTCATCCATCCATCCTCACAAACATTCGCATTTATAATATTAGTAGGATTATGTCAGAAGCCTACTAATTACAACCATGCTTTCCTCCTATAAATACCAAGATAAAAAAGAAATTAAAACGCTATTATTTTAAGGCTTATGTTTAACTTACCACCAGATATAGTAACAAATAGTAAATGATTACCAAAATGAAACCCGCATTTTAATGTAAAATTATAACCAAAGTTTTAACACTTTGCTATCCTATTAAAGCAAAATGACTCCAAATAAATCGTGGTTAACCCAAAAATAGTAAATGATCACCAAAATTAAACCAGCATTTTAAAGTAAAATTATAACCAAAGTTTTTATTTCTGGGTGGTTTTAAAAAAAGACCGAGTCGGGGTACTCTGAGTCGTGGTGTTAACCATAATGAGGTTATAATTCGATTAGATTTGGGGATCATTTACTACATTTGGTGGTCGAATACAATTTAAAGTGCAGTCGTGACTAAAATAGCTGGTACTATTGTAATTTTTGACACTTTATTTTCTGGTGTTAAGTAGATATTTTTGGTTACATAACTAAGGGTATCAAAGCATTTTATGGTGGTCATTATATTTAACCCCTTATTTTAATGAGCCTATATTGTCCTACTGCAGGGCATAGGCCTCTCTTCCCTCATTTTCGCGGTCTAGTCCGATTGTAGGCCAATCCTTTGAGAATGAGTTCAGCTAATTCCGCCATCTCTTTTTGGGTTTGCCGCGTTGTTCTTTTTTGCTTTTTGGTGTCCACTGAGTATTATTTTGCCCATTGTTCCTACGACATAGGACAGATGTGACTAGCTATTTACGTTTAGGAGAGAAGTATGGTTTATCTGATGTGGTCCATTGGTCCATTTACACAATGATTGATTATATAAAGTAAAAATTATGTAATTGAATAAAACCGTTTTTGGCCACACCGACTAAAGGTGAATTTCACAAATTCAAATGAACGCAAATTGCAGATCTAAACTGTTTCCATGTCCTGTTAGTGTCATCATTACGGTGGAATATTGACACAGACAGCTCATAAACGCTCGTTTAGTTTGGTTTGTTAAATTCACCAATTTACAATAGAGAAGTCCATAAGAAATGAGTACATATAACGAATTAAGTTTATCTCAGACATAACAGTCATCGGTAAGAGAAAATGTTAAAGAAACCTGGATTTTGTAATTTTTATGAGCCTGAAATCGTCAACTCGTCTTGAACAAGCCGTTATCAATGCTCGCATCTTCTCTGGTCAGAGATAGTTACCTGATATGTGATGCAATCGAAGAAGAAAAATGTCGTGAAGAATGTTTTGGGTAGAATAAAGTCCATAAAATAGAGCCCATTTTATGTTAATCTAGGCATGAAATCAGATGAAACAGTCTTGTCGAACATTTCAATCGAATCACAGTAACTGTTAGGGTCTTTACGTAGCCTTTAAAATGAAAACAGTGGACTGTTAAACGGATAGCGTTTATGTAAAATAATTATATCCATAATTAGAAATATAAGACGCGCGTGTGTCGTCGGTTCTTCTCGCTGGTAAAGTGAGGTGGGCTAGCGGCCACTCTGGTATCCCCGCGCAGCAGCCGCGCCGCACCGTCGCCCGCGCAGCTGCCCGACGCCTGACGAAGATAACCAACGGCGCCTATGGGTTCGATCCTTGCACGGAACTAATATTTGTATGGCCTACAGATAGTTGTTCCGGGTCTGGCTGTTTGTGTATATGAGTTTGAACATTTGTAATCGCACCCACGATACAGGAGTGGTTCCTAGTGTGGGGCTTCAAACTATTCAGAAACTGTATCACCGAATTGAATTTGCATAACAGCAATCCGGCTATAGAACCAGAAACTGCAAAAATATCACAACGCTAGAGTCTGTTTCTAGTTGGTCTTGAGTTTCTGAAATGAGGTAAATTGCTCCAACAACAGTATGTAATAACTACTACACTATACTGTTTCAAAACGGTCATTCAACAATATACTGAGTAGCAAAACATTTACGGATCTCATTCTACAAGTAAGTGGTATTTGTTACAAACATTTAATTAGATACTTAGACCGATTCTGAACAAAAATAAATAAAATAAAACACATTATCGACTATAAGGGTTAATTTGAATTGTTTTTGATGCTTTTGGTTCTAATCCTACTAATATTATAAAAGCCCATGTTTTTGAGGATGGATGGATGTATGAATGTATGGATGTTTGTCAAAACGGCTGAACGGATCTTGATGACATTTGGCACAGAGGTAGATTATAGTCTGGAATAACACATAGGATCGATACCACGCGAGCGAAGCCAGCGCCAGCTAGCACATACTAAAATAAGAGCATTAGTCATCATTTATGCTGTTATTTAAAAGAACATTCGAGAAACTTTATTGATAACTTGCAAGTCGAAAGCCTTGGGTACGATTCCCAGTTGACGGTGGGTTTTTTTTCAGCAGCGGTTTTAATTCAGGATTTATACTCAGATGATGGCAATAGGCTCTCTCTCTTTTACATGAGACTCATCATCTGTCTAGTCTTTTCCCAGCAAAGTTCAGTCGGCGTCCGCTCTAACCGTTTATGACTATAAATAAATTTTCATAAGAATCGGTCGAGCTGTTTCAGAGGAGTATGGGAACGAACATTGTGACAGAATACTAGTATTTTACATAGACCGATTGCCTGTCTGACCTCCACAGCCAAGTTAGTACTGAGTAGCCCTTTTTTACGGATGAGAAATCATCAAATAACTTCCCCCGCTCTGGGTGGAGCGGGGCGGATTGTCGGATATTTACTGACTAAAACCCATCACTGTTCCTTCTTTTCCCCTAATGTTGTTGGGCTGCAGTATCTCTTTCGAACAACCCACAACCCCGTCAGGATACCGTACTCCTTGGTAAATGATAAATGATGTTTTTTTTGCAAGTAGGTTTTTACTTTAGTTTATTTTTTTTTTAACTAGATGACGCCAGTGTTTCGTACCCGACTGCTCTGTGAAAAAATAGTCGAAACAAACTCATAGTAAGACTGGTTGTCAGAATTTCAGGACACTGACTATGTTAGATGAGACTATAACATAACATATACGTCGGGGTTTACCAACTAATGTTATGATGAAACAACATATTCAGCGGGAACATAGCTGAAAAACGAAGTATGACACAAACATATGGTTAGTTAAATGTAGATGAAAGTTTTACAAACGAATTGTATAAATATTTGACTTGCTTTATACATTGCTAACGAGTTAAGCGGCGGAGTTGCAGGTAGTACTAAATGTTTTGTTTTAAATGATATTTGACTTAAGTGTAGTGGTGACTTTATTTATCGTTGAAATTATGTGTTTAAGAATTTTCTAAACTCTCTATAGTAGTTGGTTGAACCTTTTAAGTCTTAATTAATTTGGTTGTCTTTGTCATCGAGTGTGCTGGAGTAACCATTTTCTTTTGGAGGAGTAACTGAAAGGAATTCGGTTTGACTATTGACACACATTTAAATTGGAAAGCACATGTACAGAAAGTTAAAACAAAAATTTCAAAGTTCTCATACGCCCTGCGCGAAATTAAAAAGACTACAAACCTGCAAACCGCTCTTGCCACATACTATGCGTATGCCCATGCTTGGTTGAGCTACGGCATCATATTATGGGGAAACAGTACAGAAGCTCCCTCACTATTTACGTTACAAAAAAAGCTAATACGAATTATAACAAACATAGAACAAACTGTCAGTTGCAAACCATACTTTAAAAAACACAATATACTAACATTAGCCAGCATTTATATTTTGGAATTATGTAAACTTGTCCGTAAACACCCAGATTCCTATACCACGAGGGAAGAAATACAAAATAACTACTCCTTACGCCATAAAAATAGACTAAATTTACCTTACTCCCGCCTAAAATTGCACTCTTCTAGTCCATATTCTATGTCTATTAAAATATACAATAAATTGCCAGATAACATAAAACTTGAAAATAAAACTAATATATTTTTAAATAAATTAAAAAAATTCTTAATTAATAAATGCTATTATACGATAGACGAATATCTAGCTGATAAATCTAATAATAGTTAATAATAAATATACATGACATTCTAATTAACCACAAATAAAAGATAATTCACTATAAAATACAATACATAAAATAATTTTAAAAATTGACATACATAATTCTTATAATAATCACGCAATATAATATAATAGAATAGAAAGTTAAATAAATTTATGAAAAAACTAATAGTAATATATTTTCATTAAGTTAGGCAAAATAAATTAAAAATATTAATAGTTTATAATAATCAAAAATAAATTAAAAATATTAATAGTTAATAATAATCAATAAGAAATTAAAGACATGCTTAAATACATTTATAATATAGGAATCCAATAATAATTAACAAATCAACAACAATAAATGACATCCACGAAATTGATAGATATATTTCAATAATAAATAATATACCACTAATAATTCATAAATTATAAATCCACTGATAAATTAAGCAACTACAAATAATCAATAAACTTATATTTTAATAAATATTGAAATTACTGAATTTAAAATCTTATTAAAATACAAAAAAAAAAAAAAAACATTTAAAAGTACACACCACCACAGTAATACCTACACATACAAATCAGCAGAATTATAATAAAAATAAAGATGTAAATATACAAGAAAACACATTTCTATAAATAATTTTATTGTAAAAACTAGCAACTATATTATAAAACAGAGCTTCCTCTCCTCTACCCTTTTGCTGTGCCCTACAGGGTCCATAATGATCTCATTATTATAAACTAACACCTAAGTACACATTATGGTAAAGCAATAAAGATATTGAGTATTGAATTTATCTTTGTTTTAAAGTCCTCTTAAGCGCAGAAAATGTTTGATTATGTCATATACTCATAGTGAAGTGTTTTAATTAAAAACACACAGATTATTTCTACAGCAAAACAAAAAAATACCAATACTTGATCTACAAACTTAACCTAACATCGTCTGGTTTTCAAAATAATATTTAGTCTGAGAATTATAACACTATAACAAAACCAAAATTTTAAGCATTGGGTAGTTTTCAGGGTCAAAGTAATTACATTCTATTTAGTCCGCCTTTTAGATTATAAAAAAATAAGGGACACGTATTTTTTTATTTGTAAATTAGACCCAAAATTACAAAGATATAGCCCATTAAAGTTACGTGTGACGTCACTCGTTGCGATAAAATGCAGCAACACATGCGTCAAAATACGTCTCCCTTATTTTAGAATAATCGGACGAACAAATTTTTTTTTTAAACTAGGCTATTGGAACTCTTTTTTGAAGTTGCGGATTGTTCGAAAGAGATACCGCACACATGCACAATGGGCAAAAGAAAGAACATGGGTGTGTTTTAGTCAGTCCAAATCTGACACTCCCTTCCGCTACGCCCAGACGGGGAGAAGTAACTTGACGATTTCCTATCCGAAAACAAAGCAAGTCAAATTAGCCAAGTCGAACTCGCACACTGTGAGTTCTGTACAATCTTGCGACATCAACGGCCATATCGTTTTTTGCGGATGGGAAATCATTAAATAACTTCCCCCGCTCGGAGGGGAGTGTCAGACTTGTACTGACTAAAACCCACCCGTGTTCATTCTGTTGCCCTTTATGTTCCAGGGCCGCCGTATCTCTTTCGAACAACCCGCAACCTCGGCAGGCGGTGGCCCTGGCAGGGCATACCTTTGGAGTAGAGTTGATTTTTTCACAGTTCCAAAGGGCCACAGACTTAGCTAGGTATATGGATTTCAATTCGATACCTCCCCGTGTTCCCGAGATTAAGATGGACAGACAGACGAACAACGAACGGATCCTATAAAGCTAGTTTAGTATTTGAGATCATCATAATCATTTTCCTGCCCTTGTCCCATTCTACTTGGGGTCGACGCAACACGTTTTCTTCTTCCATTTTCTCCTATCAGACGTCACGGCATCATTTACTCCTTTCTTTTTCATATCATTCCTTACACAATCTATCCATCTTTTCTTTGGCCTTCCTCTCGCTCTCCGTCCTTCAACATTCAGATTAGTATTTGAGATACGGTACCCTGAAAATCAGTAAGATGGTACGAGAGACCACTCGTGATTCCTTGTGTTCATTATGTTACACCTTGTATAGTTTCACCTTACCTACATTACAAAATGTAACGGTTTGCCTAAAGCTTCAAAGTCTGACCACCGGTCTAACCTTAGGATATCGGTTTTCCTTCCGTAATTGGATTGCGGAAGGCTAGCTCTCCGTCTAAAATATCTAGAGTAAAGTCGGGATAGATGCCACACTTTGAGAATTATTGTTTATCTCCCACTACAAAAACTCAAATATATTATTTGCAAAACTGGCAAGTACTTTAGTTCTTTATCTACAAATTCTTTATCTGAAAAATAGAAAATATTTTCTTTGATATTTCATTTTATTTAGTGCAGGAGTGCTTTTTGCGGACCTCTAGTTTTTGGGGCATCAATCCTATATTTGCTATTTGTTTAGTAATATAAATTATATTAATTTAAATAATTAATAATAATTATATTAATCCTTACTTATAAAAGCGAAAGTGAGTTTGTTTGTTTCTTACGTCTTCACGCCTAAATGTCAAAACCGATTTTGAAGAATTTTGGTACAGTCATAGTTGGGACCCTGGAGACGAACATAGGTTTTTTTAATCCCCCACTTCCCTAAAATGGGGGGTTGAAGTTTGTATGAAGCATTTCGCGCTGCCCCGATTGTTATTACTTGATTTATCACTTGTTTTATATTTTATTATATTTATATTTTATTTATGTATCGATAAAATTTTCCAACTACTATTAAGTCTTTTGGCTCTGTGCGACTGCACGGGAATGCAAAATGCGATCAAAGTTCTGTGTGTCTAGCCTATACTTAATTTATATGCACTAAGCATCTGTCCCAAATATGGGATAGATGTCCCAAAAAGTTGATGTTTGCAAAAATCGCGACTATTCTAGAAATTTTAACGACATATTTTATAATTTTAATGAATTTACAGATTAAAAACCTAAGTACCACTTTTACATATAAAATATTTTGAGTTTTGTAGTGGAAGATAAACAATTATTTCTAAAATTGTGGCATCTGTCCCGACTACCTATACCTTATGCCTGGAAAAAGGTGACAAATAAGATGACGAGTGGAAGAAGATATGCTGTCACCAATGACGACACGGTTGGCGCTGCGTGTCGCGGGTTCCATTCCCGAACGGATCAAATATTTTTATGGCCTACACATAGTTGTTCCGGGTCTGGCTGTTTGTGTATGTGAGATTGAATGTTTGTAAACGCACCCACGATACAGGAAAAATTCCTAGTGTGAAGCAATGTTTTTTTTTTATAAATCTTTATTTAAATACTTATACTTATAATATTATATCCTTATTAATATTATTAAAGCGAAAGTGAGTTTATTTGTTACCTCTTCACGCTTTAATGGCTAAACCGATTTTGATGAACTTTGGTATAGACATAGTTGGGAACCAGCAGACGGACATAGTATATTTAAAAAAAAAGTGGGATATGAGGGAGAAATAGGGAAGAAAAGGGAAAACTTAGCGTTGCTATTACAAATCAATAAGGCGCAAGGGCTAAAACTGCAGGTAGCAAGTACTGTGTTATACCGAATTTAACGCGAGCGAAGCCGCGGGCAAAAGCTAGTCCTAAATATATGATTTCTTAATCGGCACAACCTTTTGTTTAGAATAATTGTGCCATTTTGTATTCTGTTTGCCGCAAACAGAATCTCTAGGTATGATATAATGAGCTGCATTACACGTCGCATGTGTATTTTTGTATTTAAGATACATAACTATGTGTGTTTTTATTAAAAAAAAAACCGGCGTAAAGCTAGAGTTGTACAGACGCCTGCACATCAAGCTACTACAATCTGTCAGATTTCTTTGATAGACTTTCGACTTTATTTCTAAAGTATTAGGTTCAAGGTTCATTGGGAAAAAATGACACTTTCGGGTAGCTTGATGTGCAGGCGTCTGTACACTGAAGGTTCCGTACGAGCTTGTGACGTTAACGGCCGTATCTTTTGACTGCGTAGACTTAGAGGATTTATTTCACAGCACAAAGGCACCATTGACGTTAGTATGTATATGGTTTTAATTTTAACTTGATATCTTTACGCGTTTGTGAGATAAAGGGTCTTGACAGTGATCGGCGGCGGCGATCTGTCGCGTCCGGCCCTGGTTCAGTCCATGGTCCGGAGCGAAAGGGAATAGGAAGCGGTCACCTCCTTCTGCGAAGCAGTAATGCTAGCAAAGGAGGTGGCCGGGCGTTTGAGGGAGAGAACATCAAGCTAACCCAGCCGCCGCGGAAGACGCCCCGGGCACCGGGCGCCGCGAAACGACTCCCGGCCACCGTAGATGCGGGCGGCGGTATCACTTTCGAATAACCCACAGCTCCGGCAAGCAGTGGCTCTGGCAAGCCCTTCTGCTTTGCTGACATCTCTTTGAGTCGCGCGTGCAACACTAACGCCGTCGACACGGCCTGTCATCATCACTACACGCACGGACGGTGAGCTATCCTTTGCGCACCGTCCAGTGACGCCCAGAGCGGGAGAAGTTAGATAGATAGATAGAATATTCTTTATTATGTACACCATACAAATGACAAGAATAACAGAATACAACTTATAAATAGGGTGACACAATGGGCGATCTTTTCAAAACAACCTTTGGATGGATTTAAAGGAGGAGAGACAGTACTGAGGTAGTCTGTGGAAGATATTTGATTATTTCCAAAACGAAAAAGGGGTTCAAATTGACCTAGCTTTTCCATACTGTGTGAACACTGTTGGGCAAAGGAAAAAAATGTTAATGTAGAATTGTATGTTAATTAATGACTTAAACGAATTTTTCTGCTATAGTGGATGTTTCCACAAACAAAAATATAATTATATTACTCCTTTATATTCTGCCAAAGCTACGTACTACGTGCTTTTGACATCCGTGCCAATTTTGTCAAAAGGGTTTTTTTTGAAATACAAGCATTTGTTTTGTGTATTATATTTATTTACCTTTATATATAATAACAAGAAAAAAATACACGTAATATAATATGTTGTACGTATGTTAATATTTTACAAATATAAAAAAAACATAAAAGTATTTATTTGAAAAAATATATGTATAACAGACAAAATGTAAAAAATATTTTTTACTGCGCAATATTTTTGTGTTTGTACATGTCTCTGTAGTTCAAATATAAATAAATAAGTAAACTTTTGTTTTAGTCTAGCGCTATATTTTTAATTGACTTAAAAAAAAGAATGAGTTTCATCTAATATTTAAAATTCTCGTGTCACAATGTTCGTTCCCATACTCCTCCGAAACGGCTCGACCGATTCTTATGACATTTTATATGCATATTCAGTAGGTCTGAGAATCGGCCAACATCTATTTTTCATACCCCTAAGTGAGCAGCGGTTGAAAGCGCTGGGCACAGCTAGTTATCTATAATATTATTATACCTATCAAACACACACAATGTAAGTAACAACCTCAAACTCAAAGCTCAAAGTGTTTATTTCCATTAGACAGTTGCAGGCACTTTTAAAAATAAAAAAAAACCGTTTCTAATTTCATATTTTTTATGATTGTTTCCCTTGAATATACACACATCAAAAGTGTCTAGGGATCAAGCATTTTTATGCGGATTTCTTGAGATTGAGATGTGGCTTTGTAATAAATTTATGATTTTATAAATTTATATGGATCCTTTTGGTGCATTTCATAATTTGAATCAGGAACTCTCAATCAAATTCGAGTAAAAGATGAAAATAAGCTGTCAATATTTTAAAATATTGACAGCCCTATAAAAACATACAACGCATTGAAGACATTATTAGTGCTACTGTTTCCCTACTACTGATTAAAACCAACGTTATTATGGAGCGGCGACGTCATTTAAGCAGGGAAGAAATGCTCAGAGCCGTGGGAATGATAGAAGCTGGTTCCCGGCAACGTACTGTAGCTTTAGCTCTGAATACAAGTCAGAGTGTTATCAGTCGACTTTGGACACGTTACCGAAGCACTGGTACCGTGGCTGAGCGCCATGAAGGACGGTATCGCTGCACCACACGGAGACAAGACCGATACATTCAAATCTTAACTCGAAGAGCTCCAACAATAACCGCCATGATGTTAGCCGTGAGGCTTCATCACTCTTCAGGGAACTTAATTAGCGACCAAACAGTCAGAAACCGCTTGCATGAAGTGAACCTTCATTCCCGAAGACCGCTACGGGTACCACCTATAGCAATGCACAATCGTAGGATTCGATATCAATGGGCTCTTGAACACAGAAATTGGGCAGAAGAACAATGGCGTTTCGTGTGCTTTTCTGATGAGTCTCGTTTTGGTATGAGACCGGATACAAGACGTATACGACACTGGAGAACCCCTGGACGCCAACAGCGATTAAAATCCTGCCAGGAAGTCCATCCTTATAGTGGTGGAACCATCATGGTATGGGCGGGTATTTGGATCGGCGGAAGAACTGAGTTGATTTGGATCAGAGGCAACCTCAACGCTCAAATTTATGCTGAGACGATTGTATCAGACGTCATCGTTCCTCTACAAGTGCAAATCGGTCCCTTATTTCAGTTCATCATCATCTGCCTAGCCTTTTCCCAACTATGTTGGGGTCGGCTTCCAGTCTAACCGGATGCAGCTGAATATCAGTATTTTACATGGAGCGACTGCCTATCTGACCTCCACAACCCGGTTAATACTGGGTAATACGATACCCCTTGGTAAGACTGGTTGTCAGACTTTCGGAACACTGACTACCTGTAACGACTGTCAAAGATCTACAAATGACAGCCGGGACCAACGGCTTAACGTGCTTTCCGAGGCACGGAGGAAACTCGGTATGTAACGGGTGGTCACCCATCCACAGACCAACCTAGGCAAGCGCGGTTTAAGCTAAAGATCGACCCGAGCGGCTACTATTTATTTAGCCACGAGCTCCTCCCCTTATTTCAGTTAATGCATGATAATGCACGACCGCACACCGCAAGAGTTGTAAGACAGACTCTCGCCGCAGCTAACATCAATGTCCTGCCCTGGCCTGCTCAGTCGCCAGACTTGAACCCGATTGAGCATGCATGGGATATGCTACAGAGAAGAGCTCTGCCGAATATGGAGGGTATCCAGTCGCAAGAAGACCTTTTTTTGTTGTTGCAACGAATATGGGCGGCCATTCCACAGCGTGATTTGGATGAACTCATTTTGAGTATGCCAAACCGATGTTCTTGTGTTGTTAGTGTTCGCGGTAGAAACACGGATTATTAATTGTTTGAGTTACCCAATAAAATTTTAAAGAAAACTGTTATTTCAGTCTTTTTTTCGAACTTTAATGTTAGTGGTTCAAATGTCAAAAATCCCTTTATTAGGAAAATGGCAAATTTCTTAATTAATGCAAAGGTGACTTGGTTTATCGTTACTGTGACAAACGAAAACACTTTATTTGATGAATCCTTAAAGAAAATTTTAATTAATATCAATCAGAAGAAAAGTTATTGCAAAAATATAAAATATATGTGTGTATATAAATAAATCTATACAAGCATGTCAAACATACTATCTTACTAATAACTTTCCTACTAATATTATAAAGTAGCTTTCGCCCGCGGCTTCGCTCGCGTTAAATTCGGTATAACACACCAAGCAGACCTGCAGTTTTTGCTCTTGCGCCTGATTGATTTGTAATAGCAACGCTAAATTTTCCCTTTTCTTCCCTCGTTCTCCCTCATATCCCACTTTTTTTTAATAAAAATTAGCTTTTGTCCGTCTCCTGGTTTCCAACTATCTCTGTACCAAAATTCATCAAAATCGGTTTAGCCATTAAAGCGTGAAGAGGTAACAAACAAACGAACAAACAAACAAACTCACTTTCGCTTTTATAATATTACTAGCTTTCGCCCGCGGCTTCGCTTGCGTTAAATTCGGTATAACACACCAAGCAGACCTGCAGTTTTTGCTCTGGCGCCTGATTGATTTGTAATAGCAACGCTAAGTTTTCCCTTTTTTTCCCTCTTTCTCCCTCACATCCCACTTTTTTCAAAAAAAAGTTAGCCTATGTCCGTCTCCTGGTTCCCAACTATCTCTGTACCAAAATTCATCAAAATCGGTTTAGCCATTAAAGCGTGAAGAGGTAACAAACAAACAAATAAACAAACAAACAAACTCACTTTCGCTTTTATAATATTAGTAAGGATAATAAGGATAGTAAGGATGCGAATGTTTGTGAGGATGTTTGTTATTCTTTCACGTTAAAAAGTCTTAACGGTTTGTGATGAAATTCGGCACAGAGGTACATTATAGTCTGGAATAACACATAGAATACTTTTTTTACGATAAGGATGCGGGCGAAGCCGCAGGTGCCAGCTAGTATACAATAAACCAATTGTCTAAATGCAATGTAAACTGCACTATTTGATATTAGATAGATGATTTTTTTCGATATCAAGCGAGGGCCAGCTAGTATTGTACAGACGCCAGCAGGTCAAGCTACCCGAAACTGTCAATTTTTCCCAATGACCCTTGAACCTAATACTTTAGAAATAAAGTCGAAAATCTTTCAAAGAAATCTGACAGATTGTAGTAGCTTGATGTGCAGGCGTCTGTACATAATTGTACATAAATAAATAAAAAAAAAATATTGGGAACGAGAACGAATTTCTACGAATTCATACACCTATTATGTGCGTCAAAGTGACCCTATGCGAATAAAATATTGCCAACTTGCTGCCAGTATACCAACATTTATTTTCCTATTTTGAATTGCAAAGAAGATAAATTGGAAGAATTAATATAGAAAAAAGATGCAAAATAGAATGCAAATACGATGTTAATTTGTAGAAAATAGACACAGAATTTTAGAAGAAAAATATCTTTACGATGTTATAATGTGGACGCTTACGGCTGTGAGACTCCCGGCCACTGTAGATGCGGGCCTGTGGACGGTGAGCAATGGGTAGCTCACCGTCCGTCCGTCGATTGACGACAGGCCGTGTCGACGGCGCGTTCGTGTTTCACGCGCGCCTCAAAGAGATGTCAGCAAAGCAGAGGGGCTTGCCAGAGCATCCGCCTGCCGGGGTTGCGGGTTGTTCGAAAGAGATACCGCGGCCCTGGAACGTAAAGGGCAACAGAAGGAACATGGATGGGTTTTAGTCAGTAAAAGTCTGACATGCCCCCCCCGCTCCGCCCAGAGCGGGGGAAGTCATTTGATGATTTCCCACCCGAAAAAAAAAAGCACAGATAGTCATGATGCGTTCTATGATCGGCATAAAACTAGACCAATTCGGTCTAGTCAACGTCAAAATCTGGAGCTGTTTTCAATATTTTAACTGTTTATTTTAATCTTGACGTTGACTTGGTTGTTAAATGCAATTCTTTAACCTCTCAAGGATCGCCATTATTTACGTCAACTATCCGTCAAGCACCGCCGGGCGGGCTCTTATCGTAAGCGTAATCTGATTTTAAGACTTATCTTTACTACAAATACAGTTTTAAATCGATCGGGATTTGGTGGCACAAATTCGTGCCACCAAATCCCGATCGATTCGGTCGGATCGGGGCTCAACGGTAATACTTGTTTACTGGCACATTTTTGTGCCGCTGGGGCTCTAGAGGTTAAAGTTCCACACTACCATAAAGCGCTTTCATCGCTATCTAATTCCAGAATGCAGCGCTGAATACACGCTAAAACATATTATCAATATGGTATGTCATATTTATTCCATTTCAAACCAAGACCAACCTTAATACAATCACGATACGATGCTCGGAATACAAGGATACACGGCTACGTAACGTACACGATACGTATCGTGGAACGTACGAGGAACGCGTTCACGGACGTGCAGACAAAGAATAAATATGATATCCAGCCTGTTTTTTATTAGATTATTATTTGAGAATTTTTGCTGCAATGTCAATTAAAATGCAAAAAAAAACTTATATACTTAAAACTAACAGTCGTACATAATTTTCAAGAAAAGCTTCAAGATTAATGGTGTAAAAAAAATAAAATAACTAGTTTTTTTTAGCAAATATACCTTTATACCAAAGAAAATAATTTAATTTGAATTGAATTAATAGAATACAGTTAAAAACCGGGCAAGTGCGAGTCGGTCAAATATTGCTAAATAAACGGTCATATCTTTTGACTACGTCGACTTAGAGAGTTGATTTTTCACAGCTCCAAGGAACCACAGATTTGAATATATTACGGTTTTAATTTCAACTCGATTTCCCTCGATAAATAACTCGATTTTCCGAGTTAAAAAGTTTTGACAGACATCTGACAGACTGACATACGGACAGACAAAAAGTGATCCTATAAGGGTTTCGTCTTTGAGGTAAGGAACCCTTAAAAAACAATATTGTTTGGTTATTTCTTGCTAACGCATATGTGAATAGAAATCTAGTTCACCAATATGGGACTGGCTAGGTTGCACAAGATCGCCCTCAGAATGCAAATTAAAATTGCAAACTCTCTATCATTACCGCAGAACACTGACAGGGCTCTTTTTAAAATGAAAAACATGTCTACGTATATTGTCCGATATCGTGGGTGCGTCTACAATCACTTAAACTCAATCACACATACAGCCAAAACCTTAACAACTACTTGTAGATAATAAAAGTATTTTTCCGTATGGGGATTGCACCGGCATCGGCAACTTGCAACGCACTTGGCAGTTGTACAGACGCCTGCAGGTCAAGCTACCCGAAACTGTAAATTTTTCCCAATGAACCTTGAACCTAATAGGTACTTTAGAAATAAAGTCGAAAATCTATCAAAGAAATCTGACAGATTGTAGTAGCTTGATGTGCAGGCGTCTGTACAACAACTTTGCCAAACGCTGTTCCAACAATGGTTTTGTTAATTTTTCCATATTTAATTTTATCTTTTAAGAGATGATGAAGCTGGGTTTGCGGGTTGCTCGAAAGAAAACCAGGGCCCCGAGACACAAAGACAAAAGAAGGAACATGGATAGGTTTTAGTCAATAAATATCCGACACTCCCCTCCCCCGCTCCACCCGGAAAGGAGGGAAGTTATTTGATGATTTCCTATAACCAAACAAAGAGGCGATGAATTAATTTACACAAAGTAAACCACCTCCTCGGGTTAGAACTCATTACCGGTAACTTACAATTCAAAGCCGTTATTCCTGAATCGCTATTTTGCTACTTGTAAAAGGCATCGTATTTGACACCTGACAAACGTTTTCCAACTGCCACAACTGCAAACGCTGTGTGTAAACAGTCGGATTCAATAACAACGTCACGTCAATACGACGGAACATAGTTCGATTTCAAAATATTGGCACACAGTATAACTTTGTCAGTGTGTTCGCTAAAAGGGGTTTTTCCGAAATACTACAGTTTTTCTTAAGGTTTTCGTTTTTTTAAACGGTAATCAGTTATTAACCGACTTTGAAAAAGGAGAAGGTGCTCAATTCGTCTGTTTCTCTGTCGATTGATGGCTGATTTTTGTAGTACTTTAAAAAACTTAAAAAAAAAACTAAAAATTATATATGCAATATTTTTTTTTTATTCTTCAACTAGCTTTCGCCCGCGGCTTCGCTCGCGTTAAATTCGGTATAACACACCAAGCAGACCTGCAGTTTTTGCTCTTGCGCCTGATGGATTTGTAATAGCAACGCTAAGTTTTCCCTTTTCTTCCCTCGTTCTCCCTTATATCCTACTTTTTTAAAATAAAAATTAGCCTATGTCCGTCTCCTGGTTCCCAACTATCTCTGTACCAAAATTCATCCAAATCGGTTTAGCCATTAAAGCGTGAAGAGGTAACAAACAAACAAACAAACTCACTTTCGCTTTTATAATATTATAGAAAGGATAGTAAGGATTTTGCAGAAATATTTTTTTTCATATCTTGTTTATTACAATAAACTCAAACAATATTAAAAAATATATTTTTTATGAAAATTGTGATTCAACTTCTTAGCCTGTGTGGATGAAATTTATACCTATCGCTGGTGAATTTCATGATTGTATTTTGTTTTAATAAGCCATGAATGAATTTTGGACCCACAGGTGACAGAATGAAAAAATGTGGCTAATTATCATAGTTACACTACTTACCGTTTTGAATTATATTTTTAACCAACTTCAAAAAAGGAGGAGATTCTCATTCACCGGTTTTTTTATGTATGTATGTATATTCACCGATTACTCAAAGACTTTTGGACCGATTTGCAAAATCAAAATATGCAAAATTTTGTTTGATAGAGTTTACTTCCCAGATGGTCCCATATCAAATGTATTTATATTGCTTAGGTAGTTTATGAGTTATTGTCTATAATACATACTTTTTCTTCTGTCTATCTGGATGGTCTGCTCATTTCTTTTAGTAACAATCGAAAATGAATACTTGATAAAAAAAATGTGTGTTATCATCATACCATAACTAAAAATGATGAAATAAAAACCTTTATTGCGTCAGCGTTTAAAAAACCACAACATCAAAATACACTGTACTTAAACGAATCTAAAAAAATATTTCCACTACTAACCCAACCCTTTCTTTGCTCACAGGCACAGCGCACTACGGAGAGGACAGCGTGGGGTCATTTCCGTACTTCGAGTATAATGTGCCTCGGAACGTCACCACCGTGGTCGGACAGACCGCGTTCCTGCATTGTAGGGTTGAACAACTTGGGGACAAAGCTGTAAGTAACATTGTTTGTTTGGATTCTGTAAATGAGTAGATGTAAGTATGTGAGGATGTGGTTGTGTTATTTGTGTGTTGGTGAAAGTTAAGATGGGTCGCCAATATTCGACGCCAAGGTTGGCGCAATGGCTGAACGATTGAATGTTGTGCTGCGTGTCGCTAGCACGGTCCCCGCTCGGTACAAAATATTTGTATGACCTACAGGTTGTTGTTCGGACTGTTTGTGTATGCAAGTTACGCAGAAATAATACAGGAGAAATTAGTATGCATGTTTCCAAAAATATAAGTTCAAAGTTTACAGATTTTTTATTCAACTCTTAAGAAAAGAATTTAATTGGTAGATTTTCAACACACAACTGAATATGGTTTTATAAACCGGTTCTTGTTTAGCCTACTCAGGTATATGATTAAAAAATACGGGGTTGCGGGTTGTTCGAAAGAGATACCGCGGGCCCGGAATATCAAGGGCAATAAAAGTAACATGGGTTGCTTTTAGTCAGTACAAGTCTGACACCCTCCCACTCCACCCAGAGCGGGCGGAGTTATTTGATGATATCCCATTATCAAAAAAAAAAGTTTACCGCATTTGTTACATGTAAGGAACTATTGTGCCGGATTTCATGCTTATGGGTATATATTAGGTCCTTTTTTTTTTTTTTTTTTTTTTTTTTCGGGTGGGAAATCATCCAATGACTTCCCCCGCTCTGGGTGGAGCGGGGGGGCATGTCAGACTTGTACTGACTAAAACCCACCCATGTTCCTTCTATTGCCCTTTACGTTCCGGGGCCGCGGTATCTCTTTCGAACAACCCGCAACCCCGGCAGGCGGAGGCTCTGGCAAGCCCCTCTGCTTTGCTGACTCTCTTTGAGGCGCGCGTGAAACACGAACGCGCCGTCGACACGGCCTGTCGTCAATCGACGGACGGACGGCGAGCTACCCATTGCTCACCGTCCACAGGCCCGCATCTACGGTGGCCGGAAGTCGTCTCGCGGCGCCCGGCGCCATGGGCGTCTCCCGCGGCGGCTGGGTTGGGCAGATGTTCTCTCCCTCAATCGCCCGGCCACCTCCTTCGCTAGCATTACTGCTTCGCAGAAGGTGGTGACCGCTTCCCATTCCCTCTCGCTCCGGACCATGGCCTGAACCAGGGCCGGACGCGAGAGATCTCCGCCGCCGATCGCCTCCACGAGGGCACGGCGGTGCTCCGCCCAAGCTGGGCAGACCGCCACTGTGTGCTCCACCGTGTCCTCCGGGCGATCGTCACAATGGTGACACCCAGGCGCTTCCTCCCGCCCGATGATGTGCAGGAACCTCCCGAAACTTCCGTGTCCGGTGAGGACCTGCGTCAGGCGGTAGGTGAGGACGCCATGACGCCTCTCCAGCCACTCCTCAAAGAGGGGACTTACCGCCGCTATTGTGGCGTGCCCTGCACGGGGTTGCGACAGTCGCTCTCTCCATGCCACCATGAGATCGCACCGGAGGTCTGCCCGCCGGGCGGCAACTTGCCGTGGCAGCGGGTTTTCCCCCCGGTGTAGTGCCTCCGCGCGCCACTCAAACAGGCGCGCGAGGACTATCGCCTCCAGATCCCACGGTGGCAGTCCGGCAAGGAGGCTCGCTGCCTCGCCGGAGATCGTGCGGTAGCCCCGGACAAGCCGTATGGCCACCACCTTTTGGGGCGCGTTCAGGTAGTGGGCGGCGCGCCGCCCTAAAGAACGCGCCCATACCGGGGCCCCGTAAAGGGCCATGGACCGCACGACTCCGGCATAGAGCCTACGGCAGGAGGCGTTTGGCCCCCTCAGATTGGGCAGGAGCCGCTTGAAAGCAGCCCCCGTCCGCTCGAGTTTGGGAGCCAAACGTCGAAAGTGTTCGACGATTCCCATCGGAGTTGAATTTTTTCCCTTGCAAAAAGTTATCCAAATTGCGAAAAAAATGGTAATCTGTTGGAGCAAGGTCCGGGGAGTACGGAGGATGTCTAAGACATTCCAATTCAAGCTCTTCTAATTTGGTAGCCGTCTGTTGCGCAGTGTGTGGTCTGGCGTTGTCGTGAAGCAGCAGTGGCGTGGAGCGATTGACCAGCCTTGGTTGTTTAGCCGCTAGCTTTTCCATCATGGTTTGTAATTGCTGACAATAGACATCAGCTGTAATAGTCTGGCCAGATTTGAGAAAACTGTAATGAACAATACCGGCACTAGTCCACCAAACGCTTACAAGTAACTTTTTTGGGGTTAATTTTCGCTTGGGGCAGGATTTGGCTGGCTGGCTAGGATCCAACCATTGCGCTGAGCGCTTCCGATTATCGTAAAGAATCCATTTTTCATCACAGGTAATGATTCGGTTTAAAATACCTTCATTGTTGTGCCGGTTCAGTAATGTAACGCAGCAGTCGACGCGCGTTTGCCGGTTTGCTTCAGTCAATTCGTGAGGTACCCACCTTTCAAGCTTTTTAATCTTCCCAATTTGCTTCAAGTGAATTAAAACAGTTTTATCACTAACATCGAAGCCTGCAGCTAACTCGGACGTGGTTTGCGATGGGTCCGCTTCCACAATAGCCTTCAATTCTCCATTATCAACTTGGGTCTCAGGCCGTCCACGGGGCTTGTTCTGCAGGTCGAAATTTCCAGAACGAAAACGTTGGAACCAAAAACGAACTGTGTTTTCTTTTGCAACATGACCGCCATACACATCATTCACCCTTCGAGTCGTTTCCGCAGCACTAGTGCCACGGCGGAACTCGTACTCGTAAATAATGCGATATTTTAAATTTTCCATTTTGTAAAATGAGTGACGCAAACAGAAAAAACAAAAGAAAAAAAACAAATGAATGACGGTCATCGAAGCACAAATACATGAGTAAATAGCTGTACAAATTTGAATTTGGAGTTCCTTACCAAAGAGGAGAAATTCGTGATTAAAGTGGCCAGTACGAAAAACGCCAATTTCATATAAGGACCTAATATAACTACAGTACTTTCACAAGTTATTATGTCTTGTGATTGAGACTGTAGCAGCATCTTTTTTTTTGTTTTTATGTCATTCAAAAGTGCCTGTAATGGTCTAATTGAAATAAATGCTTTTTTTCCCACTAAGAGAGGGGGGAAGTTATTTCATAATTTACCATCTGCAAAAACGTGCTTTATAATTTAAGGAAAATAATAATAGTAAGCTCAGACCGTGTCATTTAAACTACACCTGTATCTACACCATTTTTTTTTGCAGTGTTTATCTAAACACCCGCAATAACTTCAGTTTCCCCATGATCATTGTAACAGAACCAAGATATCAGAAACTCAATACAAATAATAAATATTCCGTTCTGTTTGTGTGCTTATAATATTACCTATTAGTGACCATGTTATTTTCAAAACAATAATTATGAACTATCTCCACTTATTCAACCTTCTTATTATTAAAAACGCACAACATGTAACAGTTATTAGATTATTATAAGATAGACGCCAGTTGCCGAAGCGCAACATTTTTCTAGAAAGTACTAGCTACGAGAAACTACAGATAAGTGTATGGTTTTAATTTCAACTTGATTTCAACTTAACTTCAACTACTAACTTACTACTACTAACTTAATTTCAACCCCGCGCTTGCCTAGGTTGGTCTGTGGATGGGTGACCACCCGTTACATACCGAGTTTCCTCCGTGCCTCGGAAAGCACGTTAAGCCGTTGGTCCCGGCTGTCATTTGTAGATCTTTGACAGTCGTTACAGGTAGTCAGTGTTCCAAAAAGTCTGACAACCAGTCTTACCAAGGGGTATCGCATTACCCAGTACTAACTGGGTTGTGGAGGTCAGATAGGCAGTCGCTCCATGTAAAATACTGATATTCAGCTGCATCCGGTTAGATTGGAAGCCGACCCCAACATAGTTGGGAAAAGGCTAGGCAGATGATGACCTCCACCCGTTCTTGAGATAAAAAGTTTGGTTCAGACAGGCGGACAACAAAATGATCCTATAAGGGTTACGTTTTTTCCTTTTGAGGTACCCTAAAAATCATCATACCATCTACGAAATGAGCTCTATTTTTTTCTATAGCATAGTACTCCACACAATTATGCTCGTCATGTCCCATTGCGGCGCTGCCTTACACATAAAGGGCATAAGGGACATCAACCTTGACCCCTTTTCCATACTGCGGTATACCGTTGTGATACTGGAATAATGTGTCAATTAGATGCGTCAACAAGGATTTTTTTTGCGGATGGGAAATCCTTACTAATATTATAAAAGCGAAAGTGAGTTTGTTTGTTACGTCTTCACGCCTAAATGGCCCAACCGATTTTGATGAATTTTGGTAAAGAGATGTTTGGGACCCTGGAGACGGACATAGGCTATTTTTTAAGTGGGATATGAGGGAGAAAGAGGGAAGAAACGGGAAAACACGGGAAAACTTAGCGTTTGAAAGCGAGCGAAGCCGCGGGCAAAAGGTAGTCTATTATAAAAAGAAAGTGAGTTTGTTTGTCACGTCTTGACGCCTAAATGGCCCAACCGATTTTGATGAATTTTGGTACAGAGATGATTGGGACCCTGGAGACGGACATAGGCTATTTTTTTAATGTGAGATTAGGGGGAGAAAGAAGGAAGAAAGGGGAGAGAAAGATATTTTTTTTCGATCATCACGCGGGTTAAAGTTAGCGTTAGCCCAAAGTAACTATGCCACGCGGACGCGGAGTTATCAAATAACTTCCTTCGCTCTGCCCGGAGTGGGGGATTGTCTGACTAGAATCCACCCATGTTTTTTTTCTTTTGCCTTTTATGTTCCGGGGCCGCAGTATCCCCGGCAGGGTCAGTATGAATGTGGTATACTGTTTTTGCCGCAGCATCGACCTTTTGGAATTTCCTGTCATAAAGTGACAAGACATTTTTAGTGGTTTATTAAAAAAAATTAATACATTATGCAATTGAATGTATCCTTACCCATAAAAGGCATAAGAGACTTCTATTTATTTTGACCTAAAAGTATGTATATATCTATATAATGTGCGTAAGTATTCGTATTGTCCCGTTGCGTCGTGGAGCGCAAGTAAACGACGCTCAAGTTAGCGTAGTGACAGCTTTATTAAAATGCACAAAGAAATGAATGAATATACCATCAAGGTAAATCAAAACGCCGATGATCCCGCAGCCAGCATGTTACGCAGATATTTCTGCGAACATCTGGGTGGTTTGATAGAAAAAGAATACATAATGTAATTTACTCAAAAATGCATGTAATGTTGTCATTATTTTGACAACCTTGTTTGAGCAAAGTCGACCTTGCCGTTCTGTTTCAAGGAGCGGCCGGCAAAGTTTTGCTGGCCGCTCTAACAGGCCGACAATGTTTTGCCGACCGCTATTTTGACGTTTCAACGTTTTAATGTACTATTATTTAAATTACTTGCTGGTTTTATTTAGATTAGGTACATGCGTTTTTGAGTAAAGCACTATACAAACCTTGGCCCACAATGACTGCTTCGCTGGTCACGCTATGATTGCTTCGAGCTAGCCTAGCTACGCTCTAGGCCTTTCAGCTTGGCCATCATTGCAGCCCTTGCTGTCCTCGCTGTAAAGGCCTCGACCTACGATCTCGGCCTTTATCTCAGCTCGTCCATCAAGTGCTGCACGCTGACCGCGCTGTGTCGGCCTGGAGCTGCGCTACGCTGCGCTGTCGGCCATCATCAGCGCGACCAGCAAAGTAGTCATTATAGATCGCGACAGTAATGTACTATTAATTTATCCTTACCCATAAAAGGCATATTAAGAGACATCAACGCTAGAGACCTTGACCCCTTTCCCATACTGCGGTATAGCGTTGTGATGCTACAATAATGTCTGTGTCAATTAGATGCGTCAGTAAGGATGTGGTCGAGTTAATGGTCGAATGGGATAACTAAGTATATAAGTATGCAGTATACTGTTTTCGCCACAGCATCGAGCTTTTGACATTTCGTTACATTAAAATGATTAATATTTTTTTTAGTTTTCTATGGATAGTCGATATTTTAAGCTATTTCGTAGCAAAAAAAGTTAATGTATTTTTTTGTATTTCTTTTAGCCTTAAATAAAACAGCAAAACACACATTACGATTCAACTATATTGGATTGTTCGTTAAATGTGCTTAAACATAGTCAGATAAATCAGAATCGTTTATCTTTTTTTTTCTAAACCGCGATTCGTATTTGTTTGTTTTGTAAGTTACATATTTTAAAATTGTAGTTAAATAATGAAATCGAGATTACCCTGATAATCGTTAAGGATAAATTTAGTTGCATAAATATTAAAAAAAAAAATACGTGTGGCACTCGGGGACTGCCGCGGTAAAGCTATTGCATAGGATTTTTTATCCACTTATGCAATAATTTAAAAAAACTAAATATAATATTTTAAAAGTAACTTTTAATAAAAAAGAAGTCGCAAAAAGAAAGACAAGACCTTGGTTTTGATCCAACGTACTGTCAATTCACATACCGATTTCCTACCAAACACGCTGATAGAACATTGAATTCGTAAATTGAAATAACTGAGCTTATTCTTAATTAAAGTGTTAGGTTTTTTTCGTTACGAAATTTCTTGATTCGGTCACCGCGCTCAAAGCCCGCGATAAAAGCTATACAATAGCTTAAAAGTACATATAAATGGAATAATTAATATCAGCACTTGAGTCCACAACCTCGCCCATCACAAAGTGGGCTTGCCTTCCTTGCCCTTCACGACACTCAGCCCAATAATAAAACACACAACAGCTAGAATGTACTGAGATAAGGCTAGTTTCTAGACCAGATAAATTATGGTTATGTACCTAGCTTAACTGGAACCTAACTAAATATGCTTTAGTTAATTCGTGACCAAAGCAATGTCAACCCAAGCTGTTGCTCTCTAGGGTATTACATATTCGATTATCTTACAACAATACTGGCACACAATAGGCCTAGTTCGCAATAGTATAATATTGTTGTGACAACTGATATTCATAGGCCGGTTCAGTGCAGTTAATTGTTACTCATATTGACGCACAACGCCAATTCGCCTTGTTTTAGCTTTAAAATTATTTTCAAAATATTACTAGCTTCCGCCCGTGACTTCGTCCGTGTGGCATAGTTACTTTGGGCTAACGCTAACTTTAACCCGCGCCCGCACCGCGCGATAAAGATTTAAAAAAACTCTCTCTCCCCTCTCCTCTTTCTTCCCTCTTTCTCCCACTTATCTCATTTTTTTAATTAGCCTATAATAATTCATCACAATCGGTTTGGCCATTTAGGCGTGAAGACGTAACAAACAAACAAACAAAACACTTTCGCTTTTATAATATTAATAAGGATTAACACTTGAAACGGGATATTTACCATGTTTGTAATTTATTTCGAGTTTCCGATATCAAGAACAAAATCGAGTTGTAAGTGACGCTGTCTGTGATAGCGAACTCAAAAAACGAATAAAGAAGAGGGTAGATTGCTTTGCCTGCTCATAAACACCAACTCGCAATAACTTCAGTTCAACCGTGATCATGGCGTTTGTAACATCGCTGAAATATTGGAAACTCGAAATAAATAACAAACATGGTAAATATCCCGTTTCAAGTGTTAATAATAATGTTAGTGACCATGTCAGTTTAAAGACTTATATTATTTTTAGTTAATGCGAAACCTTAAGAGTTTGTTCAGAATAAGTAAATTAATCGATACCAACAGTTTTTAATATTTTGGCAAAAAAATATTTAAAACGCACGCACAACTTAGGTCACGGCAGATCATGGCGACACTAGAAACGCGCTGTGACCGTGTCTTTGTACGGACAAGCAGGTAACATAACAAGCGTATAACTTTGTGATTATTCATGATACAGTTCTGAAACTTTATACGTAGATTATTTGTACACACGATAGCACATCAACCTATGCAAAACCATTTGAACCTGATCTCTCTACTACGGTGTGCGATCCGTGGTAGAGATCAGGTTATAATAGTTTAGAATAGGTTGACCTGCCGTCGTGTGTACGTAGGTTCTTTACACAGAAATACTAAATACGGGGTCCGCATAACTAGGGGACTAAAATTAAATATATATATATATAAATATCAATACAAAAAAAAACACATTATTCCTGATAAAAAAATCCAATCAAAAATTGTCCGACCCGGGTCTTTATGTTTAACAGCCAGTATTGCGACCTTACAAACGAGGCAGTTGTTGTACTCTGCTTGAATTTTGCATCACAAGACCTAATACAACTGTCACCAGTAAATTTACGCTTGACATACATTCAATACAAAAATAAACCTTGACGCCACAGCCTTCTAGATATAGAGTGTTCCACTTCCAAACAATACCAGTAGTCCAACAACGAGCTAAGTATCGATTATAAACTATTTTAACATCACTATCTAAACTGGAAGCTGCCTCGAGAAGTTGGCTTCGTAAATAATTCTTGCAAATGGAAATTGAATGTTGATTTTTAATTAAGAATTGATCAAGTATTTGTTTTGTAATTCTGTTTGTAATGAAGTGGGTGTTGGAGGAAATCGATCCGAATACAACTGCTTTTTCTTTTGATGATGATGAGACGGGCAAAAATATGAGTTAGTTATTAAACCAAGTTGTTTAAATAAAGCTGAGTGAATTGATCCAAACACAACTGTCTTTCTCTTGTTTCAATACAAACTAGATAATGAGACGGGGAAAAATATAAGTTGGTTATTAAACCAAGTTGTATATACAGAACTAACGTACAAGAACTCCACAAAAAATGATTTTAAGGCGCTGTACAAAGCAAACACTTCGTAAAACGTCTAGATTTTCGTCGCAAAGTTAGCCGTATCTGTACATGCCACTAGCCAAAAAAAATTACCGTGTATAGTTCAATACATAAAGTAAAGACTTAAACAAAATCAGTTTACAAAAGTGGTCTAGTACAACGAAAAAAAAAAAACTGTTTAAAAAGACCACGAAAAAACTTTTTTCGTCTCGAAATTCTCAATTGTTTCAGCGACACCCATCATATTTTTTAATCTATAACAAAGGAAATTTTATAGACTAAAGAGATATCTAAATTTATTCAAACACGGAACTGTATTTTTTTATATTCAATTAAAACTGCAAAATGACCTACATTTTGGCGGACATGATATTCAAATAAAATCAAACACCGAAATATTTTCTACCTTATTTCTATTCTTTCGATGCAGTGCTGTCGTGTACCTACTTGTGTCAGACCATGCCCAGTAGGCAGCTAGCCTCACTTCCGCGAATACCTACGGATTAGCTTGTTACCGCGCCTTAAACGCACAGCCGTGCAGTTTTTAGTAACATTAAATTTTACGCGAGTCTACGAGGGCACGGCAATGCTCCACCAAAGCTGGGCAGACCCGATAATGTGAAGGAACCTCCAGAAACATCCGTGTTTGGTGAGGACCTGCGTCAGGCGGTAGGTGAGGATGCTATAGCGCGTCTCCAGCCACTCCTCAAAGAGGGGAATTACTGCCTCTATTTTGGGTTGCCCTGCACGGGGTTGCGACAATGATGGGATGCCTTTTTTTGAGAATGGGAAATCATTAAATAAGTTCCCCCACTCTGGTCGGAGGGGGGAGGAGTGTCAGACTTGTACTGATTCTGAAACTTATCCATGGTCCTTCTGTTGCCCTTTATGTTCTGGGTTCTGGGGCCGTGGTAACTCTTTCGAACAACCCGCAACCCCGGCAGGATGGTGGGACGCCTTAGATGGTTTTTTCGATAATTGGTGAGAAAAGGTGTAACATCGTGATCAGTTGATGGAATTGCTCTGGAGTGAGACAGATCAGGATAATAAAAAAACAAAAGCACGAAAGTATGCATGGTAACTTGTGTACACGGCTTGTTTACTTCAACAATTAATAGGTAAATTCTGTAGGTTTTTCACTAAACAATACAGCCTTAAGCAAAAAAGTTAAAATAACATAATCTTAAATACAAGTAATACACAACGTAACAACTTGTTTCTCGACTACGACAATCTGTCAAGCACACTTCTAGAACAAAAAAACAATTACAGAATTCTTTGAAAAACAAATTCAGAGACATTATTTTAGCACGTTCCTTGATTTGTAATTTGAAAACGATGAACGATTCTGCGAGTGTTGAATTATTAAGTGCCGTGACGAAAAGTCCGAATCAAAGTAGGTCAAGGGAAACGAGAAATGGTAAAAGTTTGTACAGTCATGAGCAGAAAGATGTATAACTTTGTAAAATTCTAAGGTAATTTTCTTATGAACAACTTTGAGTGATTCGTGTGCGTATTGTATAATTATCACTTGTTTTGGTAAAGGAAAAACATTATGAGGAAACCAGCGTGCCTGATAAATATTTCTCGTCGGCATCTTAAGCATAGTCTTATGGGCGGAATAGAGAAAGAAATAAGAAGTTAAGATCTTTTTTGCGGATGGAAAATCATCAAATTACTTTCCTCCGCTCTGCCCGCTCGCCCAGACTGTCATTCACCACGTTTTTTTTAAGACGTGTTGCCTATTAATATTGTCGGTTGAATAGAAACTCAATTTGCCTAAAAATTGGAAACTTAAAAAACAAAAAAAAACGTTGCCCCATTCTAGGAATTTCTCCTGTATCGTGGGTGCGTTTACAAACATTTAAACTCACATACACAAACAGCTAGACCTGTTACAACTATTTATTTAACTACTTACTGCTTATTTCTTAAGAAATTTCTACAAGCGGACCTGCGAAAGGAGAATAGAGCGAATATGCGAAAGGAGTTAACTATCTGTAGGTCATACAAATATTTGTTTCGTGCGGGGATCGAACCCGCGACACGTAGCGCAGCAGTCAAACGCATAGCCACTGCGCCAACCGTGTCGTCAAAACGTCAAAAGTCTTAACTTCGTGCCGGAGTTGCGGGATATCTGCGGCCCCAGAACTCAAAAGATAAAAGAAGAAACTTGAATGGGTAAAAGTCTGTAACTCCAGGAAAGAGTAACCCTACGCTTTGTATATTAATGCTTTTTTTTTGTTTTTTGTTTTGGGGTGGGAAATCACCAAATAACTTCCCCCGCTCCGCCCAGAGCTAGGGGGAGTGTCAGGCTTGCCGCGGTATCTCTTTCGAACAACCCGCAACCCCGGATATTAATGTTCTTCACTGTACTAAAAGTCTCCCTTCGTTCCAGGTTTCGTGGATACGGAAGCGGGATCTCCATATATTAACGGCCGGGATCCTGACTTACACATCGGACCAACGGTTTCAGGTATTTAATGATTTATTTTTTTAATATACTGGTCACGTAGCATACTGCGTATTTTCAGTGACTAGGAATCGGTATCGTTGCCAATAATCTTATCATTTATCTAAGAACTATACGTTTCTTATAGGAAACATCTAACCGACTACTCGTTAGGAATTTCTCAGAAGCATTTAAACTAGTCGGTTATTTGCATAATGCATGTTCCTGTGTTACAAAAATAACCAACTTCCAAAAAGCAGTTAAAAGTGGAAAATACGTTTAGTTTCGGAAGTCGGTGGCAAAAAAATCGATGAATTAATCAAAAGTCGACTTCCGGAAGTAAAATTATTTAAAAGATTTTAGTGTTTTTGAGGAAGACCGTATTAGGCTTTTTTTTTTATTTCAACCTTTTAAGTGTAGTATCACGGTATCTCATACAAATTCTTATGGAATATTCATTTTCCATTACTAATAAAAAATGTAAGCATTCACATGCATCAGATATACAAAAAAAAACACAAAAATAAATATTAAAAAAAAATTAAAAACCCGACTGCGTAAAAAGTAAAACAAACTACACACCTAATAAAAATAAAACTGAAAAGAGAAAAACAAGTACTGTAATCTGGAACTATGAAGAACAGTCGGGACCCATTATTGGAGTGTGAGCCCTTCTAGATTTTGAAAAAACATACATACATACATAGATAGACTGATGAACACTTAACCCTCCTTTGCGGTGCGCAGTCGGGTAAAAAAAACTTTCTAATAGAGAAACTCCTTCTTTTTTAAGTTGGTTAAAATAATAGGTGGCACACTGTATTATAATCTGCTGAGATTTGAAAAACACCAAAATAATGCATGGTTATGATGTTTGAACCATACTCAACTAAGTGGTTTGATTTCCGTTGATCTGTCCAGTTGTCATGTTACCTAATTAATGAACGGAAATTCAGTTCCACGTAGGAACTGTGCAATGTGCTTAACACTAAATTATAGGATACCAACTTATGTTTGCGAATTTACCATAACTTGCCTGTAGTAGAAAATTTCGGTCTTCCCTATTTTGTATGGCGTGATAATTAACACAATAAATTAAAAATGTTGAAGTTAACTTTACAATCGTAGTCTAACAAAATTTAAGAAGAGAACATGCTTATAGATGTGTGTGTGTATTTGTGTGTGTGTTTTTTTTTGGGGTGGTAAATCACCTAGTAACTTCCCCCGCTCTGGGCGGAGCGGGGGGGTGTGTCAGACTTTTTCTGACTAAAACCCGCCCATGTTCCTTCTATTGCCCTTAACGTTCCGGGGCCGCGGTATCTCTTTCGAACAACCCGCAACCCCGGCAGGCGGAGGCCCTGGCTAGCCCCACTGGTTTGCTGATATCTCTTTGAGGCGCGCGTGATACACAAACGCGCCGTTCGACACGACCTGTCGTCAATAGACGGACGGACGGTGAGCTACCCATTGCTCACCGTCCACAGGCCCGGTGTGTTTGTGTGTGCTATTACATGGGATTTTAACATAACTGGCGGAATGTGGGTGTATCATTATTAGATAAAGCTCTGCCTAACCCTTCGACTATTACCGCCGCAATGATATGTGCATTAAAGTACCAATTAAGAACCATAATACTTGAAGCAGATTTCATAGGAAAAACCGTAAATCTAGTTCTTGAAAAACTTAGTTTTATCAAAATTGTCTTGTCGATAAATTCGACAAACAGGAAATTCAATTCCTTAAGAAAACTTCTGAAACTGCTACACTTTCAAATAAACTTTGTCTTCTTTATGAAACTAGAGTTTGTGAACTCGTTTTGAAAGACATGACATTGAGTGACTTGGCGAAAGTTTTAGCAAATGGAATGAACGGTTCTACGCAAAATTCGTTTTAGATTTCTAGTTTTCTAGTCGTTCTTCTTTAAACGCTTTTTTGGATGGTTATCATCCGTTCACCCACACTGGGAGGAGTAGAAGTGTGTAGCAGACTCTTACTGACTTAAACCCATCCATGTTCCTTCTTTTGCCTTTTGTGTATCGGGGTCGCGGTATCTTTTTCAAACAACCCGCTACCCCGAAAGAAAGTGGCCCCAGTAGACCCTAGTAGCCTCAGCCCGGTAGGCTCTGCTTTGCCGACATTTTTTAAGCTATTGCATAGCTTTTATCGCGGGGTTTGAGCGCGGCGACCGAATCAAGAAATTCCGTAACGAAAAAAACCTAACACTTTCATTACGAATACGGTCAGTTATTTCACTTCATGATGTCAATGTTCTATCAGCGTGTTTGGTAGAGAATCAGATAGTCAATCGACAGTACGCTGGATCGACCACAAGGACTTGTTTTTCTTTTTGCGACTTCTTTTCATTGAAAGTAGTTTTAAAATATTATATTTGATATATTTTTTGTATTTATTGCATAATTTGATAATAATTTGATGATAATAAAATGCCATGTTAGCTTTACCGCGGCAGTTCCCGAATGACACACATTTTTTTTGCTATTTGTAAATCAAATAACTTCTCTTCGGCTTATCATACAACACAGTCCTAATTGCTATTTCGCTATAAGATCCTCTGTCCATACAAGTTTACCCATTAAGTACAGATAACGCTTGACTTCAATACAATGTGATATAATCTGCAAATTGAATCTGGGATGGGATAGTACTATTATTATTTATAACTATGAACTAAAATTTAATGTTCTCATGATGTTCTCAAAGTTTTGTTCTATACTTTGTTTATTTTTTGTCATTGTTTGGTGTGACGTATTTAAAAGTAATGGAGCATTCAAAGTCGGTAGTTTGATCGTATTCTATAGCTTTCAAAATTTGGAGTCGTCGGAGAATCTTTTTCGGCTTCTTGTTTTGACTTTATTGAAACTATTCATAGTAACTTTGTCCCACCCTAGGAATTTCTCCTGTATTGTGGGTGATTTAACATATTTAAACTGGCATACACAATTAGCCAGGCCCGAAACAACTATGTAGGTTATACAAATATTTGTTCCGTGCGAGAATCGAACCCGCAACGCGCAGCGTAGCAGCCACTGCGCCAACCATGCCGTCAAAAATATCTAATAGATTGATTAATTTTTATAAAACCCGATAATGAGCTAACTACCAAACAAAATGGCGCCAACATTATCATAAAACACTGTATTTTTTCGCGGATGAGAATTCATCAATTAACCCGCTCAGGGCCGAGCGGGGGCGTGTGTCAGACTTGTACTGACTATAACCCACCCGTGTTCCTTTTATTGCCCTTTATGTTCTGGGGCCGCGGTATCTCTTTCCAACAACCCGCAACCCCGGCAGGCGATGACCCTGGCAGGCCCCTCTGCTTTGCTGACATCTCTTTAAGGCGCGCGTGGGACACTAACGCGCCGTCGATAAGGCCTGTCGTCAATAGACGGATGGACGGTGAGCTACCCATTGCTCACCGTCCACAGGCCCAACGCGACGACTTATCCTTACTTATATTATGAAAACGAAAGTGAGTTTGTTTGTTTGTTACATCTTCACGCCTAAATGGCTAAACCGATTTTGATGAAGTTTGGACAGAGATAGTTAGGACCCTGGAAACGGACATAGGATAGGCTTTTGATTTTTTTTATGAGATAAGGTGGAGTAAGAGGGAGGAAAAGGGGAGAGAAAGATTTTTATTTTTCGATCCTCACGCGGGTTAAAGTTAGCGTTAGCCCAAAGTAACTATGCCATGCGGACGAAGTCGCGGGAAGAAGCCTAGTCTCTCATTATTTTCACAACACTTAAGGACTTCATTTTTAAACCAAACCTTTTTTCACACAGGTAATCAGACCGGAAAAATCAGAAAACTGGACGCTACAAATAAAATTCCCGCAAGAACGGGACGCGGGTATCTACGAGTGTCAAGTCAACACCGAACCAAAGATGTCTCTCGCCTTTCAGCTCAACGTCGTTGGTAAGTCCACCATTAAATAAATAAATAAATAAATATCTTGGGACAACTCACACACGGCTATCTGATCCCAAGCTAAGCAGAGCTTGTGTTATGGTAACCAGACAACTGATATACATACTTATATAATTTATAAATACATACATATTATAGATAAATCACACCCAGACACAGAACAAACAAGCATGCTCATCACACAAAGTTTGACCTGGGTGGGAATCGAACCCACGACCCCCGGCTCAGCAGTCAGGGCCACTAACCACTAGACCAACAGGCCCGTCAACCATTATAATCATCATTTGCCTAGCCTTTTCTAACTTCACTAAATACTGGAGTGCGTTGTGTTATCGAAAACACAAAATGATCCTGAACTGCTCAATATTTAGTATTAGTGATTCTTAAAATTTTGCATGCAGTTTATAATTCTGAAAATTGGGTATTCCATACGTTTTGACCATGTAAGTGTAGCATGTTTTTGGAACGAAGTTCCTTGTCGCGCGTTACGAAAGGGGACTGGATGGAAAAAATTAAGACCAAAAGTTGTAACGATACTTTTTGCTATCGTTGTAAGCCATGCGGATTTTTTCTGTATGTCTCTCTCTCTCTCATAGAAAGCAAGCCAGTTATTTTCGTTGCGTCTTTCTATTTTGCATTGAACAGTTTGTTGTCGCGACGATTATTTTTGTTGAGTCTAGACAGGTTTTTTGTACATAATAAATAATAACTTCGTTTCATCCGGGTGTCCTTCGACCTCTCAAGTTTTTTTCTTAAATACTGACGAAATATTTCTGTTTGGGGTAGAAACTATGCAAATGTTGACCCCTCTCATCCTTCCGGGTTCAGTACTATGCAATGTACCCCAAATAGACAAATTACTAAATATGTGGAAGCTGTTTTAGCATCTGTGTTCCTTCCACCCTGTATATCAACTTTCAGTCTAATTTAATGCAACTGAATATTAATTTGGAATAGAGCGACTTTCTATTTGACCAGCCTAGTTAGTACTAGATAATACCATACTCCTGGGGAAAATGTATGGTCATACTTTCGTGTCTTTGACTACCAGTCACGATTATCAAAGATCTACAAATGACAGCCAGGATCAACGGCTTAACGTACTTTCCGAGGCACGTTGAGTCCAATCAAAGCAATTACTTTAATTTTCTAATCTTTCTGGGGTTCGCACGTGACTGGAAGTTGGGAAAGAAATGAAGAAATAACTTCGTTATACGTAGTTTCAATCGTAGATCCAATTAATATTAGGGTAACTTTGGTTGGTAGTTGGAAATAAAATTGGGAAGTAATTTTTAGAGATTTAATTCTGAGAATGGAACGTGGAACTAAAAATATTATTACAAAACACACATCACAATACTTTAGTGAATCTTGCTGAAAATCGGTATAAATACTGGTGAAGCAATTTAATAGAAAAATACAGTCGCAAACCGTTTCAAGAATTGTATTTGTTGTGTAGGTTAAGGTTCGATTTCCTTTGGCGAGTAGGTGTACCAGTTAAGCAAGCGTCAGTCCTTGATGGTGTTTATTGGCAACTAACTTAAAATTATTAGTACATCATATGATGTACGAAAATTATTGGACGGTTTGCAACTGTATTTTTCAGCTTTTTGGAAGCAGTTAGAAGCCTGAAAGTCCAACAACCTGACATGAATGAATATCTGCTCCTAACACAATAAAGAAAGAAATTAGCTTTGATGAATTTTGCTATTCGACATTATTGGTGTCTTTAATACTAAAGAGGTTAATTGAAACTTTCATAAAGGTTAAGGCGCTAAAAACACGGAAATGTTTGTATTCAGCCACAGAAAGGTGTCAACGTTCTTGTTAGAAGTCTAATTTTATCATCCGCAATGCAGAGTCGTTGAAAGGAGTTTTTATTTCAAAACACAAAAGCTACCGGAGCCATTCTTTAGTTAACGAAATGGTTCGCTCTTTCTAGATATTTCTGCTTTGACTTTCATGTTTCGTGTTTCGTTTTGAGTCCAATCGTTCGGAAAGCCATTTTAATCGTCACGCTAGCATTTCCTGATTGATTAGATGCACGTAACTACTTTCGAACTGAATTCTTTATCAAATAAATCCGACACAGTTTACGTGGTTCACGCTTTCGTTCGTTTTATCACGGTTTTTTTTACAGTTATCATCACGAATGACTAATACTTGAAAATAAATAGTTTCTCATGTCGCAGGGATATGATAAAAACAGGGATTTGATCAAATCACGGAGGATGTTTAAATAACAACACGATTTTATCATTTTCCTAAGCAAATCTGGTGATTTGACAAATCCCTCTAAAGAAATCTAGTGATTTGAACAAATCCCAAAATTGGTTCAGTGAAATGACAAAAATAACTTTACTGTGGTATTTTAAAGGTTTGTTTTGTAAGACTAACTACATAAGTATAATAATCAGTTGTAGTACAATGCTCACATTGATCTCAAAAATCACCACTAGAACATAATTATTTGAAAAAGAGAAACAAAAATGTATATATGTAAATAATATTCATTTTTTTTAAACACGTAGCAGATTTGTGGCAACGTGAATTACACAGAACAATATTTTTCTTACAGGCACATTTATTTCGCATCGCACTTTGGACTCTTGGCTAGAATACAATGATTAGTTTTGTCAGTGTTCATCATTCTCATGCCTTTTTTTGTGGATGGTAAATTATCAAATAACATTCCCGCTCTGGGCGGAGCAGGGATAAGTGTCAGAATTGTACTGACTAAAACCCACCCATGTTCCTTCTTGTGCCATTTATGTTCCGGGGCCGCAGTCTCTCTTTCGAACCCCGTATTCTCATGCACTTATCTCAATTTATTTCGGGTTGGCGCTGTATGTCTTATTCTACCATAGTTTTCTATTACTTGACATCATATCAGACACTTCTTTTCTTGCCATTGTATTCTTCATACAGTCCATCCATGATTTCTTTGGTCATTCTATAATCTTATACTCTTTCACAATCATACTTAAAACTTCTCCGAAACCCATGCTCGTACCAAACCGACCATTAGTTTTGTCAGTCACGTTATTTATTTCAAGTAAACAAGCCTATGGTTTGTTCCGCACATACCTATAATCTTGAAACTGTTACTGGGAATTTTCTAACCGAAAACATAAACATCTTGCTTTTTTATGCGTAATGAGATCAATAATGCACATTATAATGATATTTTTATAGTATGTTTTCTTAACATTATGTTTGTACTTTGTGTGTGTTTATAAAAACACGATCTGAAAACCTCCTCCTTTCTAGAAATCAGTTAAAAATTATGATTTTTTACTCAGTATTAACCTCTAGATCCCCAGCGGCACAAAAAAGTGCCAGTAAACAAGTATTACCGTTGAGCCCCGCTGGCACAAATTTGTGCCACCAAACCCCGACCGATTTAAAACTCTATTTGTAGTAAAGATAAGTCTTAAAATCAGATTACGCTTACGATAAGAGCCCGCCCGGCGGTGCTTGACGGTTGGTTGACGTAAATAATGGCGGTCCTTGAGAGGTTAAACAATGTGTAGCCAATTTTACAAAAAAGATTCGCCTGCTTTCTACGACCATCAGTTAATAATCAACACTAAACTGTGTTCCCAAAACAAAACCCCAAAACCTTAACGAGATAATCTCAAATCCAGAACCAAAGCGTCAAATAACTTGATAGAAGCGTAAACTAAGCGAAATAGGAGCGTTCGTTACCAACGCAGTCTAAGTTTCACCGCAAACTTTCCATCTACATACATACAACAAAGGGGTAGTACCGGAGTCACTTGACATTGCAATTTTCCTAGCTTTCTGAGCACTTAATACGCCGCTGTCTTGCCGCTCTCAAGTCGCTCTAATGACACGGCAAAACACGCTTCCGAAACTTGAATATTTACGAAGTAAGTGGGTCAAACGCTAAGATGTTTTTAGGGATTGTGGCTGTCACTGAATGTTTTGATTTATATAGATATTTTGGTAAGGGCATAATGAATGATGGATTTGGTGTTGAAAATGTGGTTTTTGATATTAAAGATCACGTTTGGAAAACAGTTAGATATTTACTATAATAAAAAATAATATTGTTTAAACTAGATGTACTTATGCAGAATAATAATGATTTTTGTGAGCACATAATTTATTTATTTTTTAATAAATATATATTTAGCGATAACGTTCTTGAGATTATAGATTACTAGCTTTTGTCCGCGGCTTCGCTCGCATTAAATTCGGGGTAACACCGTTCCCCTTTCCTAATTTGCAGGTGATTTGCACCTGCTACCTGTAGTTTTTGCCCTTGCGCCTTATTTATTACGCCTTACTTATTTATTATTTAGTAATAGCAGATAGAGTTTTCCCTTTTCTTCCCTCATTCTCCCTCATTTTTCAATTTAAATAAAATTGCCTATGTCCGTCTCCAGGGTCTCAACTATATATAATATCTCAACCAGGGTATTAATTAACTATTTGGTACTACTGTACCAAAAATCATCAAAATTGGTTTAGCCATTTAGGTATGAAGACGTAACAAACAAAAAAACCAAACTCACTTTCGCTTTTATAATATTAGTAAGGATGTTTGGGAAACAGTTAATAGGTTTGAAGTATAAGAATATGCAGTTGCAAAAACTCGATTGTGATAGAATGAATATAGTATCTACCTAATGCTTTTGCTTGTTACAGTTTTTTTTTTTATATAAGCTCAATGAAAGTTGGATTTGGAATAAAAACCGGGCAAGTGCGAGTCGGAATCGTGCATTGAGGTTTCCGTACAAACCTACTACATAAATTTGACAACGTCGACTTATAGTGTTGATTTTTTCACGGCTGCAAGGGGTCCTTGAAAAAACAGACTTGGGTTTATGGTTCGATAAATGATGTTTATTTTGCAAGGATGTTTTCTCAAACACTTTTTTTTTAGAAGCTAGATTTTTACACGTCTTTTTTAAAAACTAGATGAGGCGGGTGTTTTGTACACGACTACTCTGAGAAGAAACAGCCGAAACAAACTCAGAGGTCATAGTCTCTTTTAAGGACAAAGTTTTTTTGACTCTTTCAAAACAAAAATCTTGGTCAACTTACATGAGGACTATGCAGATTTGTGTCTGAAATGGTTTTTAAGAAAGCACCACACATATTGAGTGGACCTGCCCAGTCAGTGCAAGCTTTTGTCAGTTATCGTGTAGGTCGACTCATAACCCAAGGAGCTCAATGACATGACGAACAATACCAAAAAAAGGACATTTGTGTAGCTCGCTTATAGTACTCAAACTGCCAGACAATTGTCAAAAACAAACAAAGTATATAAAAGTAATGATCCACATGGTCCTCACATTCACAATAAGCAAATAAAAAACTATTTCTTTTTTTACAAAATTTAATTAATGAGATCTTGAAATCTTAAAATGTCACAAATCAAAATAATAATAAAAATGTAAAAATAAATAATAAAATACTAAACGAAGTAAATATTAATGTCAAATTATAAAAAGTCAAAGTGTATATGTTACTGTAATAGCCCGAACTACGGTAAATCTTAAGATTTTCCAGTAAAACCTAAGATTTACCGATTATGATTGGTAAATGTCCATAAAAGTTTGGGGTTCGAACTTTTACCATCATTCACTTGGTAAAACTTAGGATTAACATTGAAAGAACGGTAAATGTCGAAAATAATTGGGTCCACCCTTTATGGCAGAACTTTTTATGTCATAATTTTATTTTGCATAACAACAGATAGCATAAACTTCATTTCGCAGAAAATTGTTTAGCAGCACTCATTTAACGTACATTCAAACCTCATAATTTTGTAAGTCAGAATCATCTCTAGACATAACTTTCATCATAATATTTAAAACTAGAAACATCATGTCGCAGAAAGTTTACAGTCAGAATCGTCTTTTGGCATATTTATTTCATATCGATAGTCAGAATTGTCATATTACAGAAAGTTTATAGTTAGAGTCATCTTTGTCATTATTTGTTGCCATTTATTTAAATTATTTAATTCAATAAGTAATTATCCTAATCTAAATAGTTCAGTTCCGGGTAACCTACTAAAAACAATCTCTTTTTTCTATTAATGCAAGTCGTTTCTAGAAGTTTCTTCGTAGGAGGTCACAGTTTTAACCTAACCTAGCCTTTTTTTTTAGAATTTATCCTAATCTGAATAGTTGATACATGATTAGTTGCATGCGGACTAGCATTGTATATTTTGGAGCAAAGCTACTTTGGCCACTACAAAGTATACGCGAGTATTTGTGTACTGCTGTTGTATACTTTGGAAGACTTTAGACTTAGACGTAGGGGGTCACAGTTTTAACCTAACCTACCCATTTCTTTTTTTTCAAGGAATTAGCCTTATCTAGATACTTGAGTTTCGGGTAACCTACTAAAAAAAAAAAATACTATTTTATTCCCAAAAAAATCTTATTTTTGCCTTAATATTGTTTGTATAATTGTAACTCACTGTATCAGTTTACGCCAACATATTGGAAACTCAAAATAAAAAACAAACATGGTAAAAACCCCGTTTTAACCGTTAATAATTATTTTAGTGACCATGTCAGTTTAAAGCTTAATGCCTATTAAAGTTATTCTTAATGAAATTCTGCCATCTGCATAGTATGAAAAGTGAAATTATACCAAATAACCATCGCTAAATGAACACTATGCTAACGATATAATGCTAAATTTGAACTCTGCCAATCGTTATTATACTAAATTTCGTTCTGCCATCTTAAAAGTATGCCATTATAAATTCGGAGTTTTAAACATTATGCCAAACGATAAATATATCAAATAATTTTTACGCCTTATTATTCCTAAAACCAACATTTACCATTCCACATTGGTAAATCTAGCATACATGTACTGAATTGCAATGGTAAAAGTCCGAAAAAGTCGTCCCTTTAAAATAAATACTAACATTTACCAGCTCATGTCGGTAAATCTTAAGTTTTACTGGAAAATCTTAAGATTTACCGTAGTTCGAGCTTTTACAGTAACATATACACTAACGAAATATAAAATAAGTTTGAATTTCAACTCGATACCTACACGCGGAGGGTCTTAACAGACAGACAGACAATGAAGTGATCCTATAAGGATTTCGTTTGAGGCACTGTACCCTAAAAATGTTACAGATGAAAATATTTTAATATAATAAACGTAATATATCAGGTTTGGAAAGCAGTAAATAGTTTAGACGTCTGAGAAAGTGCTATTGCAGCAACAGAATAAAACAGAATAAATGAATAAATTACTGTAGCATATAACTCAAGAGACCTTAAACAAAATCTAAGAGAGTTTCAATAAGATCTTAGAAGCAAAATCTCATAAAATATTTCCAACTAAGGCTCCACAATATGAAAGCCGAATTTCATTATCTTTATTCATGGTTCATAACGTAAATATATTTCGCGAGATCACAACGAAACCTATTTACACGTAAAACGTTGGTAATTGCGTCGTAATTTAATTTATTCTTTGGCTTGTTATACTAATATAATCGTTAAGAGTTGATATCCTTACTAATATTATAAAAGCGAAAGTGAGTTTGTTTGTTTGTTTATTTGTTTGTTTGTTTGTTACCTCTTCACGCTTTAATGGCTAAACCGATTTTGATGAATTTTGGTATAGAGATAGTTGGGAACCAGGAGACGGACATAGGCTATTATTTTTTTAAAAAGAGTGGGATATGAGGGAGAAAGAGGGAAGAAACGGGAAAACTTAGCGTTGCTATTACAAATCAATAGGGCGCAAGGGGAACTGTGTTACCCCGAATTTAACGCGAGCGAAGCCGCGGGCAAAAGCTAGTCATACATAAAACAAGCGATAATATTAAATTCATGGTTGTATTGTTGATTGAAAGCGCAAGGGTTTGGTTCCCAGCAAGTGTTATTGGGTTTTGTAGAGTTCCGTACCTCAAAAGAAAAAAAAAACGGAACCCTTTTAGGGCAACATTGTTGTCTATCTGTCTGTCAAGACCCTTTATCTTTAAAGGTATGTCAGTAAAGCAGAGGGGCCTGCCAGGGCCACCGCCTGCCGGGGTTGCGGGTTGTTCGAAAGAGGTACCGCGGCCCCGGAGCATAAACGGCAATAAAAGGTGTATGAGTGGGTTATAGCCAGTACAAGTCTGACACTTCCCCCGCTCCACCCGGAGCGGGAGAAGTTATTTGATGATTTGCTATCCGCAATAAAGACTCATTAGCTCGGGAACGTTTAGATATCGAGTTGAAAGTAAAACTAAATAGTCAAATCTGTAGTCCCTTGAAGCTGCACAAAAATCAACCCTCTAAATTAGGCAGACCTCAGACACGGCCGTTTATGTCGCAAGTTCTTACGGAACCATCGGTGTGCGAGTCCGACTCGCACTTGACCAGTTTGTGGCTAGTTGCTGGTAAACTTACTTCCCTTTTCAGGAGTCATAAATCATCATCATTTTTTTGCCCTTGTCCCATTCGATTTGGGGTCGGCGCAACACGTTGTCTTCTTCCATTCTCCCCTATCAGACGTCACAGCATCATTTAATCCTTTCTCCTTCATATCATTCCTTAGTCAATCCATCCATCTTTTTTTTTAGCCTTCCTCTGGCTCTCCGTCCATCAACATTCAGATCCATCACTCTTTTAGTTACATGTACTCAGGAGCCATAAATATAAGTAGCAAAATGTGGGTGTTATATTAGGTTAGTATACTTCTTCCGAACTCTCATGTGATTACAGGCACGATGTTTTGAATTCTAATCATTTATATCAATCAGAGTTAAAAAAGCAATTTTTGTAACATTCTCAACTGTGTTCATAACTGAATTGGGTTTGCTTAACTTTCTTGAAAACTGTTTCACTTTAAAGTTATTGTTAGTTGTCGCTGCAGTTAACAAAGCAACTAGAATGTCCCTAGTTACAGTTACTATGCAAATTTAAAATTGTTTGCTGAGACGATTACTGCCTTAGTTACTGAAGTCGGCTGTACAAATAACACCGTTTACAAAAGCTAAATATTTGTTGTTTACCAGCTATTTCTTTCCATTTACATTGTTAATCTGCATAAAGTTTTTAACAGCCCCCAATTTTCTTTATTCTTGCTTAGTGGCCATGACTACAGAAACTCCTTGCATGAACCTCCTTGAACTTTTCGAATCCCGCGATAACAATGTGAAATGAGGGCTTCAACGCAACCTTCGGGCTTCGCCAGATTTAATCTTGGCCTAATTTTTTGTTCATCGTTTTAAGGGGCATTTTCATCCTCCTACAGACGTGCTGTATCACAGTTTGAAGGTACTTGATAGGCTCTTGTGTCTTTAATATCTTAGCAGACAACATCTCTAGCAGAATTGGGACAGTAAACGAGAAAATGAGTTTTTTTTTTTATCTTAGCTATTACACAACACACTTATATATTCATAGAATTATTATTGTTATGGAGAACACTTTTGTTACTAAGACTTTCAGTCGTGTGAGCTGAGTGGATTCCACGAATACATTTTTCATATTATGGAGAATAATTTGAATTTTAAATGTCGTTACAGTCTTGATAATGTTGCTGGAAGATTTGGCTTTTTGCTAAATTCAGGATGGCGTAAAATAAAGTCTGGAAATTTTCTAATTTATAAAGAGACTTGGAATTAGTCGTTACAAAATTGTGTGATACGGTTTTTATTGTACGAGGTTTTTTTAAGCTGAATATTTGTTTTTATATGCTGTGGGGAGTAACTAAACGTATTCATTAAATAATTTTGTGATGAATATTTAGAGACTTGTGAATAAGATTTGTTAGCTAAATTGTTAATTCAATTTCATTTTGAGATGGGAGTGACTTAGTTATTTAGCATTGAAAGACTTGATTGTTCTATGGCAACACCACTGCCAATACAATCTGGAATAAGATCAACCTTCAAATCGTCTAAATGCGAGTCGAAGTCGCGCACAGAGGGCTCCGTACGAACTTGCGACATGTTTTAACATTTTAATGAAATTAGTCGTAATTTTATTTCACAACTAGCTTTTGTCCGCGGCTTTGCTCGCGTTAAATTCGGGGTAACACGGTTCCCCTTTCCTGATTTGCATGTACCTGCTACCTGTAGATTTTGCCCTTGCGCCTGATTTATTGTAAGCTAAGTTTTCCCCTTTCTTCCCTCTTTCTCCCTCATTTCCCACTTTTATTTAAAAAATATAGCCAATGTCCGTCTCCAGGGTTCCAACTATCTCTAAACCAAAATTCATCAAAATCGGTTTAGCTATTTAGGCGTGAAGAGGTAAGAAACAAACAACAAACAAACTCACTTTCGCTTTTATAATATTAGTAAGGATTTCTATTATAATTTTTGCCTACAGATCCATAATTGTGTCTTAGCTTTAAGCTTATTGTATGATCTTCACACATTACTGGAATGCAAATCTTAATATATATAAATCACGTGTCACGTTGTTTGTTCGCGATGGACTCCCAAACTACTCAACCAATTTTAAATTAAATTTGCACACCGTATGCAGTTTGATCCACCTTAAAAGATAGGGTAGGTAAGGTAAGTAGGGTAGGTAGGATAGGTAGGGTAGGTAGGGTAGGTATCGTAGGTAGGATAGGTAGGATAGGTAGGGTAGGTATCGTAGGTAGGGTAGGTTTGGTAGAAAGGTAGAAAATTGCATTGCAACGCATGCCGCCACTAGCCACAGCTAGTAATAATGTATAATAATATATATACCCAAACGGCCATATCTTTTCACTGCATAGCCTTAATGGGTTGATTTTTCACAACTCCAAGGGACCACAGATATGAGTAGGTATATGGTTTTAATTTCAACTCGATACCTCCACGCGTTTTTGAGATAAAAAGTCTTGACAGACGAACATATGGACAACAAAGTGATGCTATTAGGGTCCCGTATGTTAGGATATCTTAGCAAGTAATTTCCCCGGGGATGTGCACAAACTTGTGCAGCATGTCAAGTGGTTGGATTCATTTAAAGGTTCTTAGTCGGTATACGTTAGTTTAAGTTCTTGTAAGTTGAATTATAATTTTGTCTGTTTTAAGGGTTCGTTCGTTCGTTTCATTTTGCGCCGCTTTTTTTTATTTTGAGGTGATAACCTCAAAAAAAAAACCTTTATTGCCAACATGCACGAAAAATCAAAATATCTTACTAATTCTGTTTTTTTTAACACGCTTTTATTAGCTTCACTTGTATGTATGTAAGAAAATCTTGAAAAATTAATTTGAACCACTTCCTGGTCTTCGATTAGAATGAAATTTTGCATAAGCTCTGAATTCGGATGACAAAACATGACAAGCTAAGAAACGTCATTACAAATCCAATATGGCGGTCTCCCCAAGATGGCGGACTGGCTGTTTGAAATACACCACATGAAATGGGTATCAAATGAAAGGGTTTGCTGTCAGGAATAGTCACGTGACTTAAATCCAAATAATTTTTAGTGCGTGTTTTTAGTTTTTTAAACTATTATATTTTTTATTTATTTGTCAACAGAAGCGAAAGCCCACATCTTGGGTCCAGTGGACTTGTACGTGAAAACGGGTAGCTCACTGTCACTGACGTGCATACTAAGTCAGGGTCCTCACGACCTCGGCACGATATTTTGGTATAAGGGTAAGTATTTGTACTATATATTTATTTATTTATGTACACACAAAACATATATGATGGAAAAAATACATGCAGACTAGAGAGCACAAAGGTACTGTTTATTTCATTTAGAAATCTCTAGCAGTAGACCTGCATATTTATACTATGTTTATTCCCAAGTTTTTTTAAACTTAAATAATTATACTATCTTTACCTTTTTTCTAATTAGTTACAGTACTGATGGCAATATCTGTGTCACTTGTTTAGTTTCTTTTTGTTATATTTTTTCTTGTATAAATTATTTTTTACCAATTCTTTGTAAAGGAGTGGAAATTATGGGTCTTGTAGATTCCTAGAATCTTTGTTTGTTAAGTAAGCAATGACTTATTGTCGGGCCTACGCTGTCCTCTCATACTAAAGTACCAACGCTGTAACAACAACATTGTAAAACCAAATGATTGTAAAGAGTAACCATGGAGTTTCTTGCCGGTTCTTCTGCATAGAACACGACTTCCCTGTTCGACGTTTTATAAGCGCCCATATAGGTAAGCATATGTGAAATAAAAATATGAATAGCCACTTAGTTTAATCTATTAAAAAATATTAAAGAAATGACAGTCGCATAACACTAGTAATATTATTAGTTTATAATTAGTTTGTTAATAAAAATCTCTCCTACCCTTTTATGTGGCAAGTAATAATATTTTCAGATTATAATATTATTTTTCTTTTGGAAAATGGAACTAAAGATTAAAAAAAACACCAATAGTTATATCATGGAACTGTTAATGGTACAAAAAAATTCAACATTAGTTCCATTATTTTCAGATTCTTATAAAATGGAACTAGTGATTTAAAAAAACACGAATAGTCACATCATGGAACTGTTAATGGTACTAAAAAATTCAACAATAGTTCCTTTATTTTCAGATTCTTATAAAATGGAACTAGTGATTTGAAACAACACCAATAGTTCCATCATGGAACTGTCAATGGTACTAGGCAACAAACCCCCTAAAGGGTCCATAATGATTCATTTAGTTTTCAAAACTTTAAACACAAGTAAAAACTGTACAAAGGCGGCCTTAATGCCTTAGGCATTTTATACCAGTCGACCTTAAGGTGATGCAGAGACAAAACACAGTAGGAACAATAACAGCAAAAAAAATACTAGCAAATAATTATTGAAAAATACATATATATATAATTACATATATACATATCTAAAACAAAATAAGAAACCGTAACAAGGCAAAATGATTTCAATTACAAAGTTGCCACCGTACATAATGGTAAAGCAACAAAGAATATGAACGTAATGTGAAATTAACAATAACGGCTAAACTGAACTTGCTTCCCGCAATCTAATGACAATCTTCCTCCCCAGGATCAAACATAATAGAGTATAAGGAACTAGAAGAGAACGAGCTGCAAGAAGAGCCTCGAGTGAGACTGAAGACAGAATGGACGGAGCAGCTGACGTCACGGCTGACCGTGGAGAAGCTGCTTCCAGGAGACAGCGGGAACTATAGCTGTGTGCCCACCATGGCTGATGCAGCTTCGGTTAACGTACATGTTATAAACGGTGAGAAATACCAAAGTTATTTAAAAAAAAAAGCGTTGCCCCACACTAGGAATTTCTCCTGTATCGTGGGTGCGTTTACAAACATTTAAACTCACATACACAAACAGCCAGACCCGGAACAACTATCTGTAGGCCATACAGATATTTGTTCCGTGCGGATTTCGAAGCCGCAACACGCAGCGCAGCAGTCAATCGCTCAGCCACTACGCTAACAGTGTTGACTATTATAAATAATAATAAGTATTTATTTTGTAGTAAGTAGGAGTTAATCTTAGAGTTGTGGTTAGTAAAGGTAATAAGTTGGTTCCGATAAGTAACAATAAGAGTAGAAAAAGAGCAAGGAAATTATAGATGGACTGTTTGAAGAACTGTGTGTAGTATAGCTAGAAAGTTGGTGCTTAAAGGGGCGACAAATAAAAAATAATAGAGAAGTATAGAGCCAGGCCAAAGACACGATGTAAAGACTAAGTGAAGGAGGTTACGACTAGAAACGAGGTTGCTAATGACATAATGAGTTCGAGTGAATTCGTTTTCATTTGAGCAAGCCTGCTCCACTCTAGGCCGCATCGTATTAAGTATTTAATAAACCGTCCAATTGCGAGTCAGACTAGCGCACCGAGGGTCCGTTCAAACGTGCGATATAAATGACAATATCTTTTGAGTATGTAGACTTGGAGGATAGCTTTTTTGCAATTCATGGCCCCACATTGAGTATATATTTTTAATTTCAACTCAATACCTTCACGCGCTCTAGAGATAAAAGGTTTTGACAGACAGACGGCCAACAAAGTGATTATATAAGGGTTCCATACTTTTTCTTTTAAAATAATGGACAAGAAATAAAACTAATCAGGAAAACTAGACAGATCCAAACTATAGCCAAAACATATCTACGCAGCATATTTGACAAACGCTAAAACTTCCAAGTGCCAGATTATTAAGCCTTATCATACTCCATAGTCTACTCAAGTTCCCACTCCATGAGAAATTTCCACCCCGCCCTTAAGATATAATCTCTAAGTTGCCAGTTACATTACCCTTGTTTAAGATATGGGGTGACCTACATACTTACAAGTAGCATGGGTCACACATAGTACGAACAATCAGGGATCCTTCCAGAACACAAGTTGTACTGAAACTTAACTAAACTTTAAGCATTTCTGTCTCTTTCTTAGACGTGATAAAAGAAAGAGATGGAATATAATATGAGCAGCCAAACAAAGACATTCATATATTTACGAGTCATAGACTAGACAAGACGAAAGAAATCGTAATCTTGGTGTTTACTCTTGAGGTTGCGGGTTGTTCGAAAGAGATACCGCGGCCCCGGAACATAAAGGACAAAAGAAGATAAACCCACCCAGGGTTTTATTCCGTACAAGTCAGACACTCCCTCCCCCCGCTCCGCCCAAAGCGGGGGGAGATGATTCCCCATATTTACAAATAAGAAGTGTCACACTCTCGCTTGTCAAGTAGGTACCTATCCATTCGTGTGTCAAAATCGAAATTGTCGGGATCAATATTTTCGTATGAAAATGTTTCCAATGTCCGTTCTATAAGTCTTTTAAATCTCTTTGCAGTCAAATAAAGTTGCGTTCGAATTTCAGTAAAAGTTTAGATGCTGTCGACATTTCTATCAAGCTCCGAGTTATACCAAAATGTGGAAAATTCAATACTTCTATTCCAAGAAAATTTGTTGCGTCGATTCCAAGTAGAATGAAGCCCGGAGTTGCGGGGGGAAAGGATACTGCAGCCCCAGAACTCAAAGAGTGAAAAAAGGAACATGAATGGGTTTTAGTCAGTACAAGTCTTAGACTCCCTTCCGCTCCACCCAGAGCGGGAAAAGTTATTTGAGAATTCCCATTCGAAAAAAAAAATGTAGAACGGAGCAAAGGTAGAGAGATGATTGTGGTATACTTTAATTCCAACCAGTGTCAAAGCAGGTTTTATATAAAATCAATGCGCAAAAAAAATTGTAACCATATTTCGAAAGTAAATAATATTCATCGCTGATTTTCTAATCTGCTTTTTAACGCAAAAGTAACCTTTTTTGCGGACGGGAAATCATCAAATAGCTTCCCCCACTCCGCTCAGAGCGGGGGAAGTGTCAGATTTGTACTGACTAAAACCCACCAATGTTCCTCCTATTGCCCTTTACGTTCCGGGGCCACGGTATCTCTTTCGAACAACCCGCAACCTCGGCAGGCGCAGGCCCCTCTGCTTTGCTGACATCTCTTTGAAGCGCGCGTGGAACACTAACGCACCGTCGACACGGCTTGTTGTCAATAGACGGACGGACGTTGAGCTACCCATTGCTCACCGTCCACAGGCCCGCATCTACGGTGGCTGGGAGTAGCCGCGCGGCGCGCGACGCCCGGGGCGTCTCCCGCGGCGGCTGATGCAAAAGTGACCTTGGTCAAAAACTTGGAACCGTTGATTCTTGTTTTGTTTTTAATCAACTTAATTTTATTGATTTTGTATTTTACCCATTGCTCACTGTCCACAGACAGCCTGTGTTAATAAAGCACAAAAATTACTAAAATAACCATAACCTAATACAAAATTCTTCTTCCTCAACAGGCGAGCATCCAGCAGCGATGCAGCACGGGAACGCAAACACAGCATCACCCTGCGCATTGTCGGTTAACTTACTAATTTCACTATACTGCACGCTTGCGACTTTATACACAAGCACCGTAGACGGGTTCAGATGAAAATTACACAAGGTACTGTAGGCAACATTGTCAAGCGATGTTGTTCTTTGTATAAACTAGTTTTAAGTAGATTTTGGTAAGAAATGAATTGTTGCGGACGTGAATTTTTTGGACGTTGGCGTTTTAGGGAAGATTTGGTTTGGTAAATGATGTTTGTTTTGTAAGTAGGTTGTTTCTGGTTGATGCATTGATTAATTTTCAATACTGGCTGACTTATTTAATTTATTCTTTTTATTTGATTTGATTTCTTTGATTATGTTGTTGTGCAAGGTTTTAAGTATTTGAAATAAATGTTTTTTTTTATTGAATACTAGCTTTCGCCCGCGGCTTCGCTCGCGTTAAATTCGGTATAACACACCAAGCAGACCTGCAGTTTTTTCTCTTGCGCTTGATTTGTAATAGCAACGCTAAGTTTTCCCTTTTCTTCCCTCGTTCTCCCTCATATCCCACTTTTTTTTAATAAAAATTAGCCTATGTCCGTCTCCTGGTTCCCAACTATCTCTGTACCAAAATTCATCAAAATCGGTTTAGCCATTAAAGCGTGAAGAGGTAACAAACAAACAAACAAATAAACAAACAAACAAACTCACTTTCGCTTTTATAATATTAGTAAGGATTACGGGGGTTCAAATTAATGTTATAACATTAAATGATATTATTTCACAGTATGTACGTTTAAAAAAAATTGATAAGGCCGGTGTTTCGTACTCTACTACTCTAAAAAGAAACAGCCGAAACAAACTCAGAGGTCATAGTCTCTTTTAAGGTCCAGACAAATATCTTGGTCAACTTACATGAGGACTGTGTAGACTACTGTCTGAGATGGTCTTTTTAAGAAAGAATCACACAGATCTGAGGGTATTTAGTTATCACATTTATACATCATACGCATTATTAGACTTTTTGCACTTTATTGATTGATAAGCATTTGCCATCTATTTATAATAATTAATACAATGACTATCTACAATCCATCGACATCATATTTATAAAATTGTTTAGTGAAATTATTATTGATTCATGTATTTATTGTTTATGTATTTTTTAAATTCACTATTTATTGCTTCTTAGCTGTTACAAATTAATTACGTGTAGGACCAATTCAAACACAATCCAAATTGTTTTATGAATGAATAAATATAGGATCAATCCACTCAGTGCAAACATTTATCAGTGTGTTTATCTTAGTACCAGCTGTACCATGATTCACTCACGTTGACTGCGATATTATACATATAAACCTTCTTCTTGCCAATCACTCTATCTGTTGAGGAACTGCATTAAAACCCGTTGAGTAGATTAAAAGATCTAAGCGAACAGACAGCATAAGCGACTTCATTTTGTAAAGATTAACGTTTGAAAAGGGGTATTTAACTAATTTATTTTGATCTCTTCATATCTCCGCGCTGTTACACGCAAACGAAACGATTGAATCTCTTCTAGTAGTTAGAGCACGTAAAATAAAAACAAAGTTTTGTCTCAAAGACGTTTTGAAATATTTCTATTTTTGTCTCGGGTTAAAGTCTTTATATCAATAACTTAAGCATATTCAACTCAGAATATTTTTCACTTGATTTTCAGTTACTGAAATGATCAAGCTTAAATACCATCCAACATTAAATGATTAAATAATTCGCCATCTTGTATGTATTTAATCTGTCAGAACCAGCCCAAAGGATTTTAAATATGTCCGGAGCGGTCCAATGAGTTTTAAATGATTCCATTTTAACGGACGAACTGTAATGGCCGATCAAATATTCAACTTACTAAATACCCTGTCCCTTACTCTTTGATTTGGAACTGTTCGTTTCGATTTTGTCAATGGGATTTTAAGTTCAATGAGCATGTTCAGTGGTTCAGGGAATTACGTTTTGTGTTAGGTATTGTAAAATACGTTTTAGTTACTTTTTGTTTGGCTAATAAGGTTTATTTTTGCCAATCACAATTCAATCAAACAACTTAGATCACTTTTGGACATGGACTCTCTCAAGCAGGCACAGAAACATATTGTTATTTATTTTTGCTGTATGGCATCTCGCAGTTCAACCAAATCAAATAGGAGGTTGTCGCCTCTTAACCGGGCGAATAATGTGGATGCCTTAAAAATTAAGACCTCCAGCCAGGGTAAACTTCCAAACTAAGCGACTACACGCACCCCCTGTGGGGTACGAGCCTTGACTTAGGGCGTCGCTGAGGGAGGACAGGCTGGATCTGAGTGATATTATTTAGGGACTGATTTGAACTTACTGGCTCAGCAACGCGGGCTGGCTCTAGCAAGGGACGAGTGGGCGCTATATTGTTAGGAGGAGCTCGTGGGTTAATAATAACAGCTACTTGGATCTATCTTCAGGTAACGCCACGCTTGCTTAGGTTGGTTTGCGGTTACGTCACCACCAAGTTTCGTCCCTACTTCGCCTGTCATTTATAGATCTTTGACAGTCATTAAAGAAAGTCGGAAAAACTACCTGATTAAGAAAAGCCCGAAACAGAAAAGAGTAGAAACAGCTGGAAGAGGCTTATGTATCACAGGGCACGCTGCCGGAGAAATTTGTGTTAGTTTATAAGTATGACCCATTATTGTTTATGTTTAGTTTCACAAGGAGCTCATGGCTAAATAATAGCAGCCGCTCGGGTCGATCTAAAGATCGACCTAAAGATACAACCAAGATACAACATATAAGAACCTAAAGGTTAAGCTTACTTGCCTAGGTTGGTCTGTGGATGGGTGACCACCCGTTACATACCGAGTTTCGTCCGTGCCTCGGAAAGCACGTTAAGCCGTTGGGCCCAGCTGTCATTTGTAGATCTTTGACAGTCGTTACAGAAAGTTACTGTTCCGAAAGTCTGACAAGCAGTCTTACCCAAGACTCACTGGTTTATGGAGGTTAGATAGGCAGTCGTTTGATGTGAAATACTGGTATTCAGCCGCATTCAGTCAGACTGGAAGCTGATTTCAACATAGTTGGGAAAGATGAAGAGGATGATTTCGACTTTATTTTCTAGCCCATACAGTCGCCTATATTTAAAAACGGTTTATTATTACTTTTTTCAGTTTTACGTTTTCAAAGTTATTCACGTCCGCAATATTTATCTAAAATAAAACCTTTTTCATTGAACTGTGTATAGAATAGCCTTCATGTTTATAAGATTTAGTCTAAGATACGAAAATATAAAGTAAATTGTTAATTTTACTGTATTACTGGAATTATCCTGATATGTATAAGTACAGTTTCTTTATAAGAAACTTTACTAAAAGAGTGGAGAATTTATTCCTTAAAACTTGAGGCTCTTGCACGAGCGCGCCGTTCGTCGATTCTAGAATCGAAATCTACAAAAACCACCATCAATACCATTTTTAAATATGAAAATATTTTCATAATGTTAAAAATATTTATAATTATGAAAATATCATAATAATAAGGAAAACTATATTTTTTAATATTAATATCGACGTATTTTCTTTCTCGTAACACCGCATGCTTGCGTTAGAGCCTCCGTTCATAGTCATTTTCTTTTATTTTGTTAATTGTAGACATTTTTTTAAGAAAAATAAAATTATTATAAAACTTCTGATCGTTAACTCCGACATCTTTAACTTCAATTTTATTTGAGAATTTAAGTAAATACAATCATTATTACGAACGGGCAATTCTTCCTGAAAAAAAAATCTCGCAAACTCTTCTCTGAAATTTTATTGTCTTTCATAAAATAAAATTACAACTGCTTGTTAGTTTCAAGCAGTTTTTTTTTTATTTTATTATCATCCGAGCACAACAATTTTAAAATTACACATTTTAAAACTGGAAAACAATTTACCAGTAGTTTGCACCATCTCAAAAATTTTACGAACACTTTGACCCAGCATTACCTTCTGCGTACAATTTTATTCAAGAAAATGGCCTTCTAATTTCGGAAAAATGTAAATAAAACTTAATTTAATATTAGATAGGTGGCACCATTGCGGAAAGTGTGGTATAATTTATAAGATTTAGCGAATGTAAAATTAAAAGAGTAGAATTTTTAACTGTCATTCCTAAATATTTTGTTTTTTTTTATGACTTTTTCGTTTTTTTATAATAATTATGTAACTGTCCTAAAGGTTTATTTTCGTCTGATCTACCAGAACGTTTTTACTGCATCTGGTAATATTGTGTTGTCATATTTTGTACTCTTTGTTAATTGTAATCTATTTTTTATAATTTATTTTGATCTTTTATTGTGATGTAATAATTTAATTCAACAAAACATTGTAATAACTGGGTTTATTCAGGTATTAACCATAAACAATTAATAATAATATCCTCAAATTGACCACAGTGATTCCTGGGAGTTGCTGCAAACAACCTGATCGTTTTCTGTAATTCTCTAATCGTCTTTTCGGATTGATTTTTCCAATCAAGAAAAAACATCATTTAATAATGAATTCAAAATCAAAGCATTTATTCTAGGTAGTATTTTTTAAAGGTCCAATGCAAAACAAAAATGGACAAATTAAAAAAAAAGCCTCTTTACAGAAAAAACGCCAAGAAATTTCAAGGCAAAACTCTTTCTAACAATTTTATAGGTTTTTGTTTATCTTTGTTAGGAGCGTTGACAGACCTATAAAAAGAAACGTAAATGGACTATAAAATTTGACAGGCAAAAAAAACTAACTCTTTTAATCCCAGTGAATGGGAATATAGTTACCACCATTTATGTTTTTTTTTTTTTCAAAATATTCAATTGGCAAGACTATATTAGTTATAAAAATCTTTCGGTGAGATATTTTTTGTTGCCTATCTCTTACTGTTTAAGCCCGCAATTATACTTTTCATCGAATTCCCTTCGCAAAATCTTTTTAGCAGTTTAATTTAAGTTTTAAAGTATAATTTAGTAATTTCAATTCTATTCAACGAAATTGCGAAATGGAAAATAAGTAGAATAGTATAATTTCTAATTTATTTATATTAAACGTAAGTTTGATTAAAATAATTTTGTAAATGTCATTTATTTGAATATTGAAATCCTAAAAGACTTGTAAATTTTATTATTATTATTATTATTATTTATTTATTTCGAACACAAAGATTCATATTTTTGTTAGTAACACTTACAAAACTATGTTAATAATATATAAAATCATGATACTTAAATAAAATTAAAATCAAAATTAAAATTAAAATCAAAATTAAAATCAAAATTAAAATCAAATTTATAGGAAATTTGTTTTTTTTTTGTTTGCTACACTTTATCTATATTGTTAGAAATATGAAACATAATTATTGTTTCCAGATATAAATGTTATATTTAATTGTTAGATAATTTATTGTAAATAATTACATTTAAACAGATTTTTAAGAACACGATCGAAAATAAAATAGCACAGAATTATACTTCTATTGTTATTTTGTAGTTGTTTTTCTAGTCGAATGTTTAAATAGGATAAAAATATAAAATGTAAAATAAATTGTAAATAATTATTTGTAAATATTAAATTAGTTATAATTTATTTAAATAAAACTATTTTTATTTTATTTTATTTAATAATGCAATAAAGTGCGGTAGACAATTGAACGTTGGGTATAAGTTGGATTACTTTACAAAATCAATTTACAAATAGTAGAAAACTGATAAAAAATGATTATGTAATTAATTATAAGGCAAACTTTGACAAATAAAGATAGAAACATTACAATTTGTGTTTTATTCTCAATTTATTTTTTCAGGACAAGTGTAACACAAAAATAAAAACAATTTTTCTCCAGTTTTTGCTATTTGCAGGTCATAACTCATTCTGTATAACTTAACTTCTAATAAAATGGTAAATGGTAATAACTTCCCCCGCTCTGGGCGGAGCGGGGGGAGGGGGGAGTGTTAGACTTGTACAGACTAAAACCCACCCATGTTCCTTCTACTACCCCGTTATGTTCCGGGGCCGCGGTATCTCTTTCAAACAAACGGCAACACCGGCAGACGGTGGCACTGGCAGGCCTTTCTGCGTTGTTGCGTTGTTGATGTTGTAAAGTATGTGGAAATACTTTATTTTCAACCTTTACTGTGATGCTTTCACTGAAAGAGTTTTTTTCAATAATGAATCTAAAGAGGCGAGAAGAGAGAAATAGAGCGTCAATGAATTTAATTAAAAACGAATTGTTTATTTATTTAAAATTTGATTGTCGAACAAGCTTTTAAACATTTAAATATAAATAAAAGCACACAAAAGTACGTTTTTGAAGCAATAAAACATACAATTTTAAAAACTTTTTTCTTTCAAATACTTTATTTTTTCCTATCTTAACCATTTTATAGGTTTTTTTTTATCAAAAAAAGTTGGCAACCCTAGTTGTGACGGGCACACTAGATGATAGAGCGAGACCAAGGATCCAGTCCACACCCCACCCGCCCTCCCCTTGCGGGGGTGCAGTAATTTCCACGAGCGTCACTTATCACACGAAACAAAAGAACCATCAGACACGCATATCTCTAGAAGCAAGAAAAAAAACAAAAGCTAAAATATCAAAACCAAATAATGGGAATAAAATCTCCAGAATAAGGACGCGCGATAGACTGATACATAAATATGACGGCGGCATATTCAGAAAAGATGTGGCAGTAAAAACATATAATAAAGTTACGTTTATGATCTTTTCCTACTATTTTACTATGCTGAGAAACCGTACGTGCCTATGGAAATATTTTTATGGCTTGAATCTTGGTGACTGTCTGCATGAATAAGTATTTTCGTTTGGTTTTACATAAATAAATAAAATACCAAGATGTTACTGTTTCGTTTAAATATATCTGTCTGTATGATTTCACAAAGCTGTATGAACTATAAATGTAGGTTCTATAAAACCAAATAAAAATGTTTTTGTTTAAAACTATAATTTTAAAAAACTTGAGAGATTTCAAGGGACACCCGGATGGAACAAAGTTATTGTTTATTATGTACAAAAACCCTGTAAACACTCAACAACAATAATCGTCGCGACACCACACTGTTCAATGCGAAATAGAAAGGCGAAACGAAAATAACTGGCTTGTTTTCTATGAGAGAGAGAAAGAGATAGACAGAGAAACACGCGGCCGCCGCACGGCTTACAACTATAGCAAAAAGTGTCGTTAGAACTTTTGGTCTTATTTTTTTCTATCTAGCCCCCTTTCGCAACGCGTGATAAGGAACTTCGTTCCAGAAAAAAACTGACCAAGTGCGAGTCAGACTGGCGCACCGGGGGTTCCGTACAAGCTTGCGACATAAACAGCCATATCTTTTGACTGCGTAGACTTCGAGGGTTGACTTTTTCATAGCACGGGACACAGAGATGAGTATATGGTTTTAATTTCTGAGATAAAGTGTCTTGACAGATAGACAGAAAAACAGAGTGATAACAAACTGATGAACTGACTGACTATTACAGTTATATTTTTAATACTGAAGAATTTAAAAGAATATAGATGTCTTTATATCTTCATCATTTTCCTGCCCTTGTTCCATTCTATTTGGGGTCGGCACAACACGTTTTCTTCTTCCATTCTCCCCTATCAGACGTCACGGCATTATTTACTTCTTTCTCCTTCATATTATTCCTTACACAATCCATCCATCGTTTCTTTGGTCTTCCTCTCGCTCTCCGTCCATCTACATTCAGGTTTACTTTCCGTAATTAATAAACCCAACAAGATTCCATGAATCCCTACTCAATTTATCACAAAACACACAAACACCAAAATTGTGTATCCAATCACGAGTTATTTGTAAATCAGGAGCAGTTAAATAAATAATAATATGTATAATAACAGCAGCGGAACATTTATTCATAAAGCATAAATTATCTCTAATTATTTCATTGAATACATCATCTTATTTGCTAATGTGATTAATTAAACGGAACCATTCAATTAAGTAAAAATTAAAATTAGTAATTTCAGTTGAAGTCGTCGCAATGTAATATTGAAATGTTTTATGCAAGAGTAAGGTTTCCAAAAAAATATATTTAAATTTTACAAGAACATGAGCTCGGTTCGATCTTTAGGTTAAGCCGTGCTCGCGTAGGTTGGTCTGTGGATGGGTGACCACCCTTTACATACTGAGTTTTCTTCGGCCTCGGAAAGCACGTTAAACTGTTGGTCCTGGCTGTCATTTATTTTTGGTAGATCTTTGACAGTCATTAAAGTTAGTCAGTGTCTGGAAAGTCTGACAAAGTCGACCCCAACAAATTCGGGTAAAGGCTAGACAGATAAGAAGAACATGGCAAGGCTGGTGATTGGTGAGTGGATATGCTTTAAGAGATACGCACTACAATGGAAAAGATAACAAGAAATTTAACAGTAATTACAAAAATCTTATCGTAACATGGGACTAATTTCTGGTACAGAGATTCCAATTATTACATTGATCCACATTGATTCTTGGATATACGGTGCTGTTGTAGGTCTTCGCGAGTTGTCAGGGAATCGAAACTTTTTTGTTACTTATTTTATCGCCTACTACGATGAAAGTCAACATCTCTCGAGGAAACGTGGATATCTTATTATGTGTAGTGCCGGGTGAAATTAGATGTCAACACATATTTAGTGATGGGCTATACTTAGCTTCTTTCCCTGTCCAGCGGTCTTCCACTGGAATGCGCTCCCTCTGAATACCAGGATGGAAAGAGTAAAAATACAGTGGAATTGAGAACCTCCTCCTTTTCGAAGTCGGTTAAAAAGGTAAAGAGAATGCAGGAAGGAATAAATAGAGTAGACAGATTTGTCTGCACCTAATCTTTTTTTACCAGCTACCCGCGTTCTCCAGTTATCCAGCAATCATGGCGCTTGCAACAGCGTCGAAATTTCGAAAGCAGTAATAACAAATCACGGAAGATACCCCGTAAGTGACTGTTTAAATACACTAGAAAACATTCTACACTGACCCCAAATACTTTTTTTTTTCGGATAGGAAATCATCGGAAATCCTTTACGTTCCGGGGCCGCGGTGTTTCTTCAAAAACCCGCAACCCCGGCAGGTGGTGGCTCTGGCAGGCTCCACTGAAGACCCCAAATACTCGTATATAAATGTAGTATCGGGAAAAGGGCATAGACCGATATCTGAGCGTATTTAAGTTTTAAGTATACTCTGTAAGTTAGGATGCAGAAAATGACGTATTCAAGAAAGTTCTCGTTTAAGAAAGACAGAGAGTACGAGAGAGAGCGAGTGAGAAGGAGGGTTGTATAATTGTTGATCATCATCTGCCTAGCCTTTTCCCAACTATGTTGGGGTCGGCTTCCAGTCTAACCGGATGCAGCTGAATATCAGTATTTTACATGGAGCGACTGCCTATCTGACCTCCATAACCCAGTTAGTACTGGGTAATACGATACCCCTTGGTAAGACTGGTTGTCAGACTTTCAGGACACTGACTACCTGTTACGACTGTCAAAGATCTATAAATGACAGCCGGGACCAACGGCTTAACGTGCTTTCCGAGGCACGGAGGAAACTCGGTATGTAACGGGTGGTCACCCATCCACAGACCAACCTAGGCAAGCGCGGCTTAACCTATAGATCGACCCGAGCGGCTGCTATTATTTAGCCACGAGCTCCTCCTCCTCCTCGAGGTTGTATAATTGTTGATTTGAGTGGGAAGAGGTTTTGAGGGCTGCGGATCACTTTTCTGATCTGAGTGCAACAATATAATTTTTGCGTGCGACTAAATAAGACGTGTTTTGTATTTTCTTTGTATTTCTTGTGTCATCCTTACTAATATTATAAAAGCGAAAGTGAGTTTGTTTGTTTGTTTGTTACGTCTTCACGCCTAAATGGCTAAACCGATTTTGATGAATTTTGGTACACAGATAGTTGGGACCCTGGAGACGGACATAGGCTTTTTTTTTAAAAAAAGTTTGTGATATGAGGTAGAAAGAGGGAAGAAAAGGGAAGCATTGCTATTACAATAAGTAAGGGAAGGGAACTGTGTTACCCCGAATTTAACACGAGCGAAGCCGCGGGCAAAAGCTAATCCTTACTAATATTATAAAAGCGAAAGTGAGTTTGTTTGTTTATTTGTTTGTTTGTTACCTCTTCACGCTTTAATGGCTACACCGATTTTGATGAATTTTGGTACAGAGATAGTTGGGAACCAGGAGACGGACATAGGCTAATATTTATTTTAAAAAACTGGGATGTGAGGGAGAAAGAAGGAAGGGAAGGGAAAACTTAGCGTTGCTATTACAAATCAATAAGGCGCAAGGGGAACTGTGTTACCTCGAATTTAACGCGAGCGAAGCCGCGGGCAAAAGCTAGTTTTTAATAAACGGCAATAATCTTATCCTCTGTTTTTACACTAGAACAGAATCAGACAGTTTTACGAATATTACATAAATTGAGACAAGGTTAGTAGAATGACGATGCTATCCACTCATAAAACGTGCCATAGAGTATATTATGCAACAACCAGCCATGAAGCATATTAAATAAACAAAATATTATACGCCACGTGTGACGTATATCAGTATATGGATTCACCAATTTCAGTTATTGCATCCGTCTCATGCATTTTGTATTAGGCTGGCGAAATGCAATTATTTCGCTGTTTCAGTTTTGCACACCGTTAGATATTTATTTTTAATTATTTTCGTGTTTGTTACTTTAATGGTGGTAATTTTAGCGTTAGTAGTTATTGTTGTTGATTAATAGAAATTCCTAAAATTATTTATGCATTGCCCTAAGCGGAGAATAGAGTATTTTAAACTTTAATGTGTTTAAAAATAAAGTTCAAATTAGCAAATCAGTCGCGGTTTGCTAGTACCATTTGGAACCAGGTGGTCCTAAGTGGTTAACATGAATATAGGTCACATTTACGGGACGGTTTAGGACAGATAGGTTAGAATCGTCACTCAATGACTGCCAAAATGCAGAGGAGCCTGGCAGGGCCACCGCTTGCCGCGACTGCGGGTTGTTCGAAAGAGATACCGCGGCCCCGGAACATAAAGGGCAATAGAAGGAATATGGGTGGGTTTTAGTCAGTACAAGTCTAACACTCCCCCCCGCTCTGCTCCGAGCACGGGAAGTTATTTGATGATTTCCCATCCAAAATCGCAGTTAGGACTCGTTCCTAAGTGATTGACCAAAAAAGATCAAGAGGGTTGGAAAAGAATACGTGAGACCTTTGCCTAGCTATGGAACAGAACAAGCTTTCCGAAAATATTACAATCGGTACGATCTTAGACACTACTACGCTATCTCCCTGAAAACAAAATTTCTGTTGCTTTTTTTTCAATTAAGTATAAAAAAATGTGGCTTTCTTTTGCTCAATATAAAAAAAAACATATAGTCAAATTGAGAACACCCTCCTTTTTTAATTTGGTTAAAAATGATGTCGAAGTATCAAAATGGTAAAATAATTACAGGGTGCCAAAAATTTCCAATTAATTTCCAAAAAGTTGTTTACTGTTAAAATCAACAGTGCCTTTTTTTTGGGGTGGGAATTCATCAAATAACCTGCCCCGCTCTGGGCGGAGCGGGGGGGGAGTATCAGACTTTTACTGACTAAAACCCACCCATGTTCCTTTTATTGCCCTTTACGTTCCCGGGCCGCGGTCTCTCTTTCGAACAACCCGCAACCCCGGCAATCAACAGTGCCTAACATCTGCAAAAATAGCAATACGAACCTCGTAAAGTCCCCACTACATAACCAGAGCAATGAATGCTTTGATTGTGTACCTCCATAATTATTGAGATGCGTGAGACTGGCGAGGTTACCTTCGTTCGAAATAATTACGACATTTTCTACTTCAATTTTGCCCTTTGTTCAATGAATGGTGTGTGTCGGACTGTTTACTCTGATTATTGGTTTTAATTAGTTGCCAGTTAATGTTTAAAACACGTCAGTTGGAATGTTCGAGAAAACTGTAGTTATTTTACAGGTTTAATTATAAACCTTGTTGAGCTTGACACAGAACTCTTGGACACGGCTTTTATTGTTAAGAGGTTCCTTTCTTTGAAACTTGACTATCGGTAGCTTAGACCCTGCTCCCGATACCGATGGGCTACTAGTTTTTGTATTTTTTAATGGTTTTTGTTTTATAAAAAGTTTAATAAGAGATATGTAAAAATAAAAAAAAACTATGTAAAAATGTGTGTAAAAATATTAACCTTGTTGTATTTTGCTTTAAATCAAATATTTAACTGAATGCTATTATTTTTATTTAAGCAATATAATGTCATTGAACAGCCATAGGTTGTCAGCTGTGTGTGCCTTGGCAGTTAGGCTTCAAACAGAGTTCAATACAAACTTTTTGAAAATAAATATTACTGGCCACTTGATGGTATGCAGGCACTTTATTCTTTTTTTTATTTAGAACTGTAGCAATGTGATTTCAACATGCTGTGAGAAAGTCCTACGAGCCAGATACTTTCGACATTCCTACTCCAATTTTGCACTCAATTCGATGTATGTACACACATCAAAAGTGTCTAGGGATCAAGCATTTTTATGCGGATTTCTTGAGATTGAGATGTGGCTTTGTAATAAATTTATGATTTTATAAATTTATATGGATCCTTTTTGGTGCATTTCATAATTTGAATCAGGAACTCTCAATCAAATTCGAGTAAAAGATGAAAATAAGCTGTCAATATTTTCCCTATAAAAACATACAACGCATTGAAGACATTATTAGTGCTACTGTTTCCCTACTACTGATTAAAACCAACGTTATTATGGAGCGGCGACGTCATTTAAGCAGGGAAGAAATGCTCAGAGCCGTGGGAATGATAGAAGCTGGTTCCCGGCAACGTACTGTAGCTTTAGCTCTGAATACAAGTCAGAGTGTTATCAGTCGACTTTGGACACGTTACCGAAGCACTGGTACCGTGGCTGAGCGCCATGGAGGACGGTATCGCTGCACCACACGGAGACAAGACCGATACATTCAAATCTTAACTCGAAGAGCTCCAACAATAACCGCCATGATGTTTGCCGTGAGGCTTCATCACTCTTCAGGGAACTTAATTAGCGACCAAACAGTCAGAAACCGCTTGCATGAAGTGAACCTTCATTCCCGAAGACCGCTACGGGTACCACCTATAGCAATGCACAATCGTAGGATTCGATATCAATGGGCTCTTGAACACAGAAATTGGGCAGAAGAACAATGGCGTTTCGTGTGCTTTTCTGATGAGTCTCGTTTTGGTATGAGACCGGATACAAGACGTATACGACACTGGAGAAACCCTGGACGCCAACAGCGATTAAAATCCTGCCAGGAAGTCCATCCTTATAGTGGTGGAACCATCATGATATGGGCGGGTATTTGGATCGGCGGAAGAACTGAGTTGATTTGGATCAGAGGCAACCTCAACGCTCAAATTTATGCTGAGACGATTGTATCAGACGTCATCGTTCCTCTACAAGTGCAAATCGGTCCCTTATTTCAGTTAATGCATGATAATGCACGACCGCACACCGCAAGAGTTGTAAGACAGACTCTCGCCGCAGCTAACATCAATGTCCTGCCCTGGCCTGCTCAGTCGCCAGACTTGAACCCGATTGAGCATGCATGGGATATGCTACAGAGAAGAGCTCTGCCGAATATGGAGGGTATCCAGTCGCAAGAAGACCTTTTTTTGTTGTTGCAACGAACATGGGCGGCCATTCCACAGCGTGATTTGGATGAACTCATTTTGAGTATGCCAAACCGATGTTCTTGTGTTGTTAGTGTTCGCGGTAGAAACACGGATTATTAATTGTTTAAGTTACCCAATAAAATTTTAAAGAAAACTGTTATTTCAGTCTTTTTTTCGAACTTTAATGTTAGTGGTTCAAATGTCAAAAATCCCTTTATTAGGAAAATGGCAAATTTCTTTATTAATGCAAAGGTGACTTGGTTTATCGTTACTGTGACAAACGAAAACACTTTATTTGATGAATCCTTAAAGAAAATTTTAATTAATATCAATCAGGAGAAAAGTTATTGCAAAAATATATGTTGATCCCTAGATACTTTTGATGTGTGTATGTCTGTATGAAAGTATTGATGGAAAGTGTCAGAGTGTTTACTCTAGTTACTGCTTTTATTTGGTCGACAGTTACCGTGATTCGATTGAAATGTTGGAGAGAAGATTTTTAAAATAGATTTCAGACTATTTCATTTGTTTATTATTTGTTTTTAACACAAAAGGCCATGGAGCGATCTATGATACTCATAACCGTTCTTGACCCAGCGCGTTACACCAAAATCCAACGAAAGTCCACGACATCGGCGAACATGATGTGCGTTTCAAGTGAATTTGGGCAGGACATCCGACTAAACACGGAGATGTCAGATAGACCGTTAAAATTCTTGGCTTATCAACTCACGACAGCATAATAAGTTCACTTTCGTTGGGTGGCGGCACTTTTGAAGATAGCTCAAAAAATTATGGAAAGTGGGTAATGTCCTTTAGAAAAAAAACCGACTTCCAAAATCAAATATATACGCAACCCTAAAGAAGCGAGAAGAAAGAAGAAAACTACCAAAAAACAAATGACGATCAATCAAAGAAACGAGTACCAATCTATTAGATAAATAAAGTAATTAGTTTCGTATGAATGGCATTGATTAAGTCTGAGAGGAGGAGTATATAATGTAATTAGTTAATATGAGAAATATCGAGCCTTATGAGAAATATTTAGCTGAATGGCAAAGATTTCTACTCATATTATAACGATAGATCGAGAATTTATTAGATCAACGCTTACTTATGGGATGATATAGATAAATAAGTCTATAGATTATACGTTTCCTCATGATTTTCCCGTCATTAAAAGTGACTCTTATTTTTTTGAAACTGGCTAAGAGCGAGTCTGACTCGCACACCGAAGGTTCCGTACAAACTTGGGACATAAACAGCCATATTATATATTTTTGACTGCGTAGACTTATAGGGTTGATTTTTTCAGAGACCACAGAGTTGAGTATATGGTTTTTAATTCAACTCGATTCTTCCAGGCGTTTTCCAGTTACAGACGAACAACAAAGTGATCCAGTAAGGCAAGGATAGGTAGCGACATGCTACAGCTGGGCAAAGGTCTCTTTCAATGGTCCTTCGAGGAATCAGGGTTCACTCAAAGAATGTCTCTTTAAATGACTTCCAGTCTTCAATCTAAGGCTATGGGTCGGGGATTTAATTTTGTTTTACATCAAATGGAGGAAATTAGTACATATTACAACAATTATAGTGAGTTTTTTTTTGTTTTTTGCAACGTTGCCTTTGCCCCACACTAGGAATTTCTCTTGTATCATGGGTGCGTTTACAAACATTTAAACTCACATACACAAACAACCAGACCCGAAACAACTACCTGTACGTCATAGAAATATTTGCGTGCGAGGATCGAACCCGCGACACGCAGCGCAGCAGTCGATCGCCCAGCCACTGCGCCAACCGTGCCGTCAAAAGCGAGTTAAAATATAAATACATATAACATGCAGTGTGTAAACGAACCCTACACAAAGCCGTCAACCATGAGTTCTGTACATCAGACTCCGTAACTCAACGCAAACGTGATTGCTGGAAAATGACTTTTCAAGGTTTATTTTTCGAGGTAAATTTCACGTTTTGCGAGAAAACTCTATGGTACGCACAATACAGGTTTTATAGCAGAGTACAGGCTGGTTTGAAATGACGTTTGAATATTCAGATTGTTTAAATAGAGAACAGAATAGATTTGCAATGATGTGACGTGTATTGGAAAAATGATGAACTAAAATAATCTATGGTCTAAAATGTTTTATGCTTCTTTTATTACAAACTTTTGCCCGCTTTTGCCCGCGGCTTCGCTCGCGTTAAATTCGGGGTCAAACAGTTCCCCTTTCCTGATTTACAGGTACCTGCTACCTGTAGATTTTGCCCTTGCGCCTTATTTATTGTAATAGCAATGCTAAGTTTTCCCTTTTCTTCCCTCTTTCTCCCTTATTTCTCACTTTAAAAAAAAAAGTTAGCCTTTGCCCGTCTCCAGGGTCCCAACTATCTCTGTACCAAAATTCTTAAAAATCGGTTTATCCATTACGGCGTGAAGCCGTAACAAACAAACAAACTCACTTTCGCTTTTATAATATTAGTAAGGAGTATACACACCCCCTATATCCCAATGTTATAACAGTACACAAAACATTTTGCTGGTGGATGCATTGCACATGAATACAGGGGATTTTTTTTGCGGATAGGAAATTATCAAATAACTTCTCCCTCTCGGCTTAAAATATGATGTAGAACACTCTTAAAACAGTTACCAATTCAAATATACTTATTAGAAAGCTTACAACAAACCACGATATGTTTCACTGCTCAGAAGAGGCAATATATATTCATTAGCAGCGTCGCACCAAGATTAGTGGCCATGCATACATATGTACATACATTCGCATTACTATGGTAGTTCTCAATAATACCTTGTTTAGCATACTCATAAATATATTAGCAATGCAATCCTGAACATATGTATAATACGGCAGTATGAACATAACGAATTATGTTGCTTTTAAGTGGTGCTGTTATGCAATTGTTATGATCAGCTTATAGCCACATTCCTTGCGTGTACGTAACAGGTAGTCATTGGACAGAAAGTCTGACAACCAGTCTTACCGAGGATTACCGAGGAGTCCCGAAGAGTACCGAGGAGTACTGTTTTGTCCGCTCATAATAACCCAATCGCAATAACTTCAGTTCATCCATGACCATGGCGTTTGCAACATCGCCGAAATATCCGAAACTTGAAATAAGCAACAATAATGTTAATAACCATGTGTGTACTCTCCTCTTACATAATATCCTTACTAATATTATAAAAGCGAAAGTGAGTTTGTTTGTTTGTTGCCTTTTTATGCCTTAATGGCTGATAAAAACCGATTTTGATAAATTTTGGTACAGAGATAGTTGGGACCCAGGAGACGGACATATGCTATAATTTAAAAAAAAAGTGGGATATGAGGGAGAAAGAGGGAAGAAAAGGGAAAACTTGGCTTTGCTATGACAAAGGCGCAAAGGCAAAAACTGCAGGTACCAGTTACCTGCAAATCAGGAAAGGGGAACTGCGTTACCCCGAATTGAACGCGAGCGAAGCCGCGGGCAAAAGCTAGTTTTTAATATAAAACCATTGACCACGACATTTAAATTCAAAGTACTATTTTGAGCATCGATAAATACCAATATTCAAATAAGTCATCTATAAAGAACGATGGCACAAAGCGACCAGGACTTCCAATCGCGCAATCACTTTACCACAGCTCTTCAAAAATTCCAAATAACACCTTTAATATTAAAATACATAAATAAAAAGCCATTCGACTTTTTAATTCCGCCAAATTCCCGAGTCTTCGACGGGTCGAGTGCTGACAAAAAAATTTAATATTGACAAAACGTCTTTTATATCGCACCAATTTAGAAAAGTAATTTTTCCCTTTTAAGAGATTCCTTTCTTTGTAACTCGCCTATTGTGAGATTGGTCTTCGTTTCACCTTATATTGAATAAGTGTGGGTATTATGAGAAATTCTTCCTTGTTTGCTGACGAAAATATTCTCCATTTTTGGTGTCATAATGGGTGTTTATGTTTTTGTAGAGGAGACATCTTTATTTACAGCTTATTTTTTGGTTTACGTTATAATTTGATGCTTTTATTTCTTGACCCGCCAGTATTAATAGTCAAGAAGGCAAAAAACACTCCCTGTAGATTTACGTGTACACATATTTTTGTTTGTGTAATAATAGGGAAATAGGAAGACCTTATTTTCATTATAAAATCTTCTATTAATTTACGCCGGTGACAATTGCTGTATCAACTATAGTTGTTGCACTTGGTTCCACTTGCATTGTTGTCGATAGTAAAGGATTATTATTAGCATGGCAGGAATGTTTTTAATTTTGTTATAGTCAAACCAGAGTTTTTGGAAAAAACATGTGCTTATTGTATAATTTATTAAATAAGAATAATTTAGCAAGATGATATCATAAGGAAATCAGCATGCCTGAAAGAGATTTCTCGACGACATGTTAAACTAAAACAGAGGCTACTGACAACAGGTTAGGCACATAACCACACAATAAAAAAAAAGAATAAGAGAAAGAATGTTCTGAATCGGATCAGTAGTTACGTTCTCTTTACGACACGTTTGGCGAAGTAGCTCAGCGATCGACTGCTGCGCTGCGTGTCGAGGGTTCGAGCCCCGTACTGAACAAATATTTGTATGTCCTATAGATATTTGTTCCGGGTTTAGCTGTTTGTGTATGTGACTTTTAATGTCTGTAAACGCACCCACGATACAGGAGAAATTCATAGTGAAGGGCAACGTATTTTTTTATAGTTCCAAAGATCGAAACAAACACACTAATAAACTTATTAGTGCAGATTTTCTGACACTCGAAGGAGCTCGTAGCTAAATAATTACTTCATCATCTAGTACGTACCAAGTTTTCTCTATACCTTGAAAAGCAATGGTTCCAGCTGTTATTGGAACGAAATTCTTTAACGCGCGTTGCGAAAGGGGCCAGACGGAAAAAAATAAGACCAAAAGTTGTAACGACACTTTTTGATATAGTTGTGAGCCGGGTGGCGTGTGCGTGTTTCTCTGTCTTTCCTCTCTCTCTCTCTCTCTCATAGAAAGCAAGCCAGTTATTTCCGTATCGTCTTTCTATATCGCGACGATTATTTTTGTTGAGTGTATGCAGGTTTTTGTACATAAAAAATAATAACTTCGTTCCATCCGGGTGTCCCTTGACACCTCTCAAGTTTTTTTGTTTATATTTGACAGTCGTTACAGGTCTGACAACCAATCTTACCAAGAGGTATCATATTACCCAGTCGTAGCTGAGTTGTGGAGGTCAGATCGACCAGGACCACAATAAAATACTGGTATGCCGTTGCATCTACTTAGACTGGAAGCCAATTTCAAAGTCTGTCATTCAAAAATAGCTGTATTTATATTTAAAACATTTTACATAACCAGACAGCGAAGTTGTACCAACGTTCACCAATATTTTTCAAAATAAATTACTCAAATTAAAAACCAGTCCAACGATAAAATATCTCTAAATGTTTATGTTAACTCTTCATAACCCATTAGAACGAATGGTCAGACGTGTGGCGAGCGAAGTAATCGCTGTGATTAGGGCACAGGTGGCCGATGTTACGCATCCACGAAGGATAATCCCTTTTTACGACTCCCATGGCGAGTGTAGGGTTATCTAAGTTTCAACTGTAAACCAAAACGGATTACGTTCCGTTTCTACACCGGTCTGATCTGTTTTCCGATAGCTCCAAAATAACTTTCTGTAGGCCATACAAATATTTCTTCCGAGAGGGGACCGAACCCATAGCACGCAGCGTAGCAGTCGATCGCTCAGCCACTGCACCAACTGTGTCGTCAAATTGATCCGATACTGATTGGAATCGCGTCGGAGTATATTTTAGTTCAGATGTACATTGTTACGGGAAAAGCAACCGATTTGCTACCAAATTTTGCAAGTTATTACATAACTAGCTTTTGCCCGCGGCTTCGCTCGCGTTAAATTCGGGGTAACACAGTTCCTCTTGCGCCTTATTGATTTGTAATAGCAACGCTAAGTTTTCCCTTTTCTTCCCTCTTTCTCCCTCAAACCCCACTTTTTTAAAATAAAAGTTAGCCTATGTCCGTCTCCTGGTTCCCAACTATCTCTGTACCAAAATTCATCAAAATCGGTGTAGCCATTAAAGCGTGAAGAGGTAACAAACAAACAAACAAACAAACAAACAAACTCACTTTCGCTTTTATAATATTAGTAAGGATTGCATTTCGTAGTATTGCTTGCAGAAGACATTTTAGACAGTAATTGGTTGTGTCAAATTCAGTATGCTCGAAAGTTTGAAGTTAATATTAAACCGTGCCTACATATTATGTAATTTGGAACGTGATCGTATTGTTTACTCTTGATATATAACACAATATGACGCCTGTGATCCTCGAAGGGGTAGACAGAGGGTAGGTACTGTATTAATACACACTTTCGCTAGTTGTGATTTTTTCTCAGTAATCCCTTTTCATTTGATAGCCAGACCAGAGGTAAGCCTAAAAAATCCAATATGGCAGACTCCCAAACATGGGGGGTTTGGGAGTCTGCCATATTGGATTTAGAATAAAATCACTATGCTACTACTACTACTACTACTACTACTACTACTACTACTGTGCCGGACTGAAGGGACTGGGCTCAAATAAAAGAGGAGAAATTTAGAAATAACTTGATCACTATAAACGTGTGAGTGACACAAGGGCTCAAGAAAAACAGGACCTAAAGCGATTAACTCAACTTAAAATAACACAAAAACTGTACGCATCGTCGCTGGTTGCCGTGGTGAAAACATCAGGCTCCTGCAGAGCCTCAGGTGCGTCAACAACTACTACACTTTTTTTCGAATGGGAAATGATGAAATGACTACATCTCTAAGCGCGGAGCAGAAAGAAGTGTCAGACTTATTTTGTAGTTAATTTGTTAATAACGCTAGCAAATATACAGTATACTAGCTGTGCCCAGCGGTTTCACCCGCTGAGGTTTAGGGTATGAAAAATAGATGTTAGCCGATTCTCAGACCTACCCAAAATGTACCCAAAATTTCATAGGAATCGGTCGAGCCGTTTCGGAGGAGTACGGTAACTAACATTGTGACACGGAAATTTTATATATTAGATAATAAATATGTATAGTCTAGTTCACACACCTTAACTCGTATAAAACTGTTTTATGTCCGTCACGTCACACTATCACAGGTCCAGCTGAAAACCAGCGTCGGACTCTAGTTCTCCGGCAGTTTTCTGAACTGGGCCTATTTGGCGCAGGCGTGAGACACAATCTTCTTTTTTGTGTTTAGTTTTAAGTTATTTTTTTTTTATTTTATGACTTCATTTAGTTTTCTTTCTTTGTCTGTTGTTGTGTGCACTTGTTAAATACTTCTACCCTCACGCATAAGAAACCTATCATCATTCAATGCATTCAAAACCCAGCTTAGCTTGTATTTAATCGCAAACCGGAAATAACCCGAGAAATGAATGCGTTGAGTGATGGGGTTTCAGTTAGTATTAATTAGTTTTTAACGGATGTTGTCGAACCCAATTTAGTATTTAAGTAATAATTATTGTTCTCAAGTAAGTGACATGTTATGTTTTTATTGAGAATAAATATCTTTAAACCTAAACCTAATACAGTTTTTTAGGGTTTTGTACTTCAAAAGGGAAAACAGAGCCCTTGTAGGATCACTTTGCTGTCCGTCTGTCTGTCAAAACCATTTATCTCGGGAGCGCGTTTAGGTATCGAGTTTACATAACAAAAAAAAAAACATAATAATCAAGTCTGTGGTCTATTGGAGTTGAAAAAACTCAACCCTGTAAGCCTACAATCCAAAGATATGTCTGTTTAAGTCACAAGTGAGTCCAACTCGCACTTAGTCGATTTTTCTGCATATCGATGAAAAACCTGATACGTTTGTATACGCATATAAGACGGTTGTAGAAAGACTTTTACTGACTAAAACCCACCCATGTTCCTTCTATTGCCCTTTACGTTCCGGGGCCGCGGTATCTCTTTCGAACAACCCGCAACCCCGGCAGGCGGAGGCTCTGGCAAGCCCCTCTGCTTTGCTGACATCTCTTTGAGGCGCGCGTGAAACACGAACGCGCCGTCGACATGGCCTGTCGTCAATCGACGGACGGACGGTGAGCTAAATTGCCAACCCTTAAACTATATCAACGAGGTACTCGTAATCTTCCTTTCTCTTCAAAAGGATTACATCTGAAGTTGAATTAAACTGTTACTTCGAATCATCATTTAGTTTACTCTCTCTCTTAATATTATCTAAGTCAACGTTTGAAGCATTGTTGAAAGGAACTTGATTGTTAATGAGGACTTATGTTCTGAAGTACGTTTGGATTATACTATTGATCTTTTTGCTGTTTTGTCTTCCTTGTTGTTTAATTAATATTTTCCAGTACTGTAAGTCCGGTATAATGATTGGACTGAAACATTATTATTTTGTTTTGATTTTCTTGTGCTTCTTCTCTGTGCCTTGGAACTAACGTTAAGCCGTTGGTTTTGAGCTTTTCCAAACTATTTTGAAGGTGGCTTTCAGTCTTACCATATGCAGCTGAATAATAGTATTTTATGCTCTCTTTCTCCCTCATTTGTCACTTAAAAAAAAGGTTTGTCCGTCTCCAGGGTCGCAACTATCTCTGTACCAAAATTTATCAAAATCGGTCCAGCCATTTAAGCGTGAAGACGTAACAAACAAACATGCAAACAAACACTCACTTTTGCTTTTATAATATTTATACTAATATTATATAAACGAAAATGAGTTTGTTTGTTGGATGATATTATTATAACCTTCACAACCCTGCAAGTGATTACTGGGTAGGAGAAAGTTGTTGACAGACATCGGGTCACTGACTGCTATTACTGTCAAAAAACTACAAATGACAGTCCAGAAACCATCAATTCATAACTATGAATAGATGGTCTCTCATCCACGGACCGACCAATGCAAGCGCCTCAATCTTGAGAATCGACCTTATCAGTGCCACCAAGGACCCCTTTTTTTCTGCGGTTGGGACATCATCAATCACAAATCGTTCCCTCTTTGGCTCGAATGTTCTGAGGCCACGGTATCTCTTTCGAACTACCCGCAACCCCGGCAGGCGGTGTCCCTGGCAGGCTCTTTGCTTTACTGACAACTTTTTGAGGCGTGCGTGGATCACGAACGCGTCTTCGACGTCACGGCCTGTCGTCACTGGATGGATCGAGGGTGAGTTGCCCATTGCTCACCGTCTACAAACCCGCGTATCTACGATGGCCAGGAGTCACCTAGTGACACCCGACGCCCGGAGCGTCTCCCGCGGCGGCTGGGTTGGTTTAAAGTTCGCTTTCTCAAACGGCCAGCCACCTCCTTCGCTAGCATAACTCCCCTGACAGCTTCAACGAACCTAAAGAAAACCTTCAAGCTGGGCACGCGTTGTCCTAGCCAACTTAGAAATCTCTAAACAGACTTCAAACCCAAGTCGGTCGTAGCAAAGACAATCTTTATAGATGGAGATTCATGGACGGCTCAGATCTCATTTGCCTATGCGGTGTCTTCCCACAGATGCCCATTTGATAGACACTCCATTTTGCACCGCATGCCCAATTACCGGTGCACTTGATGATCTATGTACTGCATCTGTCAGCGGGGTACGCGTGACTGGGTTTTGGGCTAAACACGTTTGAACTTTTTGCCATCCATACGTTAAGAAGAAGGAGCTATTTCTATTGTTTGTGTTTGCCGGGATCGCTTGCATAACACACCTGCCGCTTAAACGTGTAGGCTGTGACGATGGTATATATGTAACTAGCGACGCGCTCATTATTTAGATATATCCAGATAATAAAATGTATGTATGGTCAAGTATAAATATATCGGGCGCTCGACCCCCAACCAACACGCCAGCTGTTGAGTCAGTGCGAGCAATGCAAACAGACGCGCTTGCATTTGTTCCTTACCTTGTTAATGTAATAATAGGTTAGTTTCCAAAAAAAAAAATATTAGTCCGTCCACGCGTTGCTGCATTTTTTCACAACGAGTGACGTCACACGTAACTTTAATGGGCTATATCTTTGTAATTTTTGATCTAATTTACAAACTAAAAAATACGCGTCCCTTATTTTTGAATAATCTAATAGACGGACTAAATAGAATGTAATTACTTTGACCCTGGAAACTACCGTATTATTTCCGTGTCCTTTTCAAATATAAGTTGATAAGCACCTTCTGTTTTACTTCGCCAATTACCACCTACTACCAGTTACAACACTTGTGTGAATTTTCCATTTCAAATTTATTATTATTTCCAACCGCACACTTTCACTATGTCATTTAATTTGGTTACCCACATTTAGTGACATTCGAACCACAATTAGATGAACCGCAAAATATATTTGAAACAATTGTTTGACGTCACTGATCTGTTAATTGGTTCCAAAATGTCGAAATCTAATTCAATCACAATATTGGTTTTCCACAAGATTGGATTCGATCACTTTTGATTTTGAGAATCGATCCGTCACATTATTTCTGGGTGTTCTCGTCTGGCTAACGGAGAGTACTTGCATAGACACAACCTAGTTGCCAGGATTATCCACCAGCAACTTGCTTTGAAGTACAACCTTGTGGAATCAGAAGTGCCGTACTAGTTGTAAGTATGTGCCCGACCCAGTTCTTGAAGATGGTAATATCTCGTTGTATTGGGATCGATCTATCGTCACTGACAGGACTATTGTTGCCAATAAGCCTGATATTGTGGTGATAGATCGATTGGAGCGTCGTGCAATGATTGTTGATATCACGGTTCCGCACGACGAGAACCTCGTGAAGGCAGAGAAAGATAAACAATTCAAGTATCTAAATCTGGCTCGCGAGGTTGTCGACATGTGGCACGTAAATACAGCAGTCATTGTGCCGATAGTCGTGTCGGCCAATGGCTTAATAGCCAATAGCCTTGACCAACATCTGAGGAGGCTTGGCAGCTGGATCAAGGGCTTGATTCAGAAAGCAGTACTTCTGGACACGGCCCATATTGTTAGGAGGTTTCTGATGATTGTTATCACTTGACATTAGTTAAATATTTGTTTCTTTTATTTTGTTTATTTAATTAATTTCGTAATTAATTCTAATATAATAATGTTGCATGCCTCACGGTAGAATGTATTGGATCCTTCTCTTACTCAACACCATATTTCTGTACCTACATTCATAGCAAATAAATTTCATTTCATTTCATTTCATTTCTCTCTCAAGAGCCCTGACCACCGGTAGCTCGGACCCTGTTCCCGATGCTGGTGGACTATTTTTTTTATTTTTAAATGTTTTTTCTTTTTTATAAGAATATGTAAAAATATAACAAATATGTATGGAAATGAATAAACGACATAAAAAAATAATGTTAAATACCTTTTAATGTCAACATTAAAAGCTATCTTTGTTTGTGAATAATCATTTCAACTTATAATATTTAATCCACAGAATACCGTAGAGTTATTTGTTCAATTTATATTTAATTATTATTTCCAACAACATTTTTATTCAAACGTTGTATGATTCACAAATTAATTGCTCACTCAAGTTATTAAACGCGTTTAACCAAAAACGAAGTGCCATTCATAATCTTTTAATTATAATAATGAGTTCAGACAAAGGATTCATAAGTCTCATTCAACAATGAATATGTTTGCAAAACATGTAATTTAGCTACTAAGGCCCATCTCACCGCTAACGAAGTACAAGCAAAGCGAGTGAGCGAGCAACTAGAAACGAGTTGTATGTTATTGTGAAGTGCTATCTAGTCTCTATGCCGGAGTCGTGCGGTCCATGGCCCTTTACGGGGCCCCGGTATGGGCGCGTTCTCTAGGGCGGCGCGTCGCCCACTACCTGAACGCGCCTCAAAAGGTGGTAGCCATACGGCTGATCCGGGGCTACTGCACGATCTCCGGCGAGGCGGCGAGCCTCCTTGCCGGATTGCCACCGTGGGATCTGGAGGCGATAGTCCTCGCGCGCCTGTATGAGTGGCGCGCGGAGGCACTACACCGGGGGGAAACCCCATTACCGCGGCTAATTGCCGCTCAGCGGACAGACCTCCGGTGCGATCTCATGGTGGCATGGAGAGAGCGACTGTCTCAACCCCGTGCAGGGCACGCCACAATAGTGGCGGTAAGTCACACGGAAGCTTCGAGAGGTTTCTGCACATAATCGGGCGGGAGGAAACGCCCGGGTGTCACCATTGTCACGATCGCCCGGAGGACACAGTGGAGCACACAGTGGCGGTCTGCCCAGCTTGGGCGGAGCACCGCCGTGCCCTCGTAGAGGCGATCGGCGGCGGCGATCTCTCGCGTCCGGCCCTGGTTCAGTCCATGGTCCGGAGCGAGAGGGAATGGGAAGCGGACACCTCCTTCTGCGAAGCAATCATGCTAGTGAAGGAGGTGGCCGGGCGTTTGAGGGAGAGAACCTCAAACCACCCCAGCCGCCGCGGGAGACGCCGGGCGCCGCGAGACGACTCCCGGCCACCGTAGATGCGGGCCTGTGGACGGTGAGCAATGAGTAGCTCACCGTCCGTCCGTCTATTGACGACAGGCCGTGTCGACAGCGCGTTCGTGTTTCACGCGCACCTCAAAGAGATGTCAGCAAAGCAGAGGGGCTTGCCAGGGCCTCTGCCTGCCGGGGTTGCGGGTTGTTCGAAAGAGATACCGCGGCCCCGAAACGTAAAGGGCAATAGAAGGAACATAGGTGGGTTTTAGTCAGTAAAAGTCTGACACGCCCCCCCTCTCCGCCCAGAGCGGGGGAAGTTATTTGATGATTTCCCACCCAAAAAAAAAGTACTATCTAGTGCAAAGAGAATACTCGCTGCAGTTTAAACAGTCAGCGAACAACTGATCATCTGCTTAACCTTTTCACAAGTAACACAGTTCCCTTTCCTTGCGCCTTATTTACTGTAATAGCAAAGCTATGTTTTCCCTTTTTCTCCCTTATTTCTCTTTTTTTTTTAAATAGTCTATGTTTGTTTCCAGGGTCTCAACTATCTCTGTACCAAAATCGGTTTAGCCGTTACGGCGTGAAGACGTAACAAACAAACATACAAACAAACTCACTTTCGCTTTCTCTCTCCACACCCCGATTTGTTACTGGGTAATACGATACCCTTTGGTGAGACTAGTTGTCAAACTTGACGACACGGTTGGCGCAGTGGCTCAGCGATCGACTGCTGTGCTGCCTGTCGCGAGTTAGATCATACAGCCTACAGATAGTTGTTTCGGGTCTGGCTGTTTGTGTATGTGAGTTTAAATGTTTGTATACGCAACCACGATACGGGAGATTTTTTTAATGAAGGGCAATGTTTAAAAAAAAACTTTCGGGCCACTGAATAACTGTGATTAAACTCTCAAAAATCTAAAAATAGCAGCCGTGTCGAGCGGCATTCCGGACACGGAGGAAATTCGGTATATCGGTACTATGAAAACAAAATTATTTGAAACAGTTGTGAATCGTTATCTTTTGTTTTTCGATGACGAATCGGAACAGTGACGAGTCGGGCATAACTCGTTATAAATAGCCACCCTCCCATGTACCGATGTTGGCAAGCGCCGCTTCGTGCCAGGGTAGTGAGTTCTTTGAAAGATACGCGGGCCGGAACATAAAGGGCTAAAGAAGGTTGGAGGATGGTATAGGTGGTTTTAAGTCAGTAAATGACTGACACTCCTCCCCCGCTCCAGAGCGGGGGAAGTTATTTGATGATTTTCCATCCGCAAAAAAAATGGTTGACAATTGGCATGTATATATATTCTAGCTGTTGACGTTATATATATACTAGCTGTGCCCAGCGGTTTCACCAGCTATGAGCTGCTATGGGGTATGAAAAATAGATGTTGGCTGATTCTAAGACCTACCTTATATGCACACAAAATTTCATAAAAATCGATTAAGCCGTTTCGGAGGAGTATGGGAACGAACATTGTGACACGAGAATTTTATATATTAGACTAGCTGTGCCCAGCGGTTTCACCCGCTGCTCACTTCACTTAGGGGTGTGAAATATAAATAGTAGCCGATTCTCAGACTTACTGAATATGCATCCAAAATTTCATAAGAATCGGTCGAGCCGTTTCGGAGGAGTATAGGAACAAACATTGTGACACGAGAATTTAATATATTAAATAGATAGATATATATATATATATATATATATATATATATATATAAGAGACATATATATTAGTTAGAAAAGATTGGAAAATACCAAGATTTTCAACCTTAATCCGACTAATAACTCCATCACACCCAAAGCCCTTAAGCCAAAGAGTTTTAATATTTTTAATTTCAAAAACGTCCCTAATTGCTGTGTCAGTTGACGGCCTGGTTTGGGTAAACATCGTAAACGTCCCTCTAGAGTTGACTGGGCCATTTTATTTAATTAAGTGGGTACCGCAAAACGGTAATATTTCATTGGCTTACTGGTTTTTTTCTCAGATTGTATAATATTTGTTCTGGGCGCTTCGAGGTCGTTTCATTAGTTAATGTGTGGTTTTACGCTCTTGATTTTTGGAGTTTTTTCAGATGTAGTCTGAATTTACAGTAAAATGGTAATGATCACCATGAGTGACCATGACATCTTATAGCAGTTCTTATTCCTGTGTGAGAAAGAGATGGTGCTAGACACCCTGTATAGCTCTGTCTTTTTCCCTCAGTGGAATAAGTTCTGCTTTAAGACGTCATGGTAGGGTAGCTGGTGTCACCACGAGAAAAGTTTAGGTAATAAACAAGAGGTAAGGTCATAAACAGGTAAACACCAAAGAAACAATGGATGGACTGAATGAAAGATAATACGGCAAGGAACGAGGGATCAGAGGGTCCTGGCAGGGCCACTGCCTACCGGGGTTGCGGATTGTTCGAAAAAGATAGCGCGGCCCCGGAACATATTGTTGCCCGACACTAAGAATTATATATCGCGGCTGCGTTTACAAACATTTATACTCACATAAACAAACAGCCAGACCCGGAACAACTATCTGTAGGCCATACAAATATTTGTTTCGTACGGGGATCGAACCCACAGCGTAGTAGTCAATCGCTCAGCCACTGCGCTAACCATGTCGTTAGTTCGATAGGCTAAATGGATGGGCTTCTAGTGTAAAGAACCCTATAACAATTTCTCATTAACAGCCACGGAGACTTCAAATTGTGCCCGCTTGATCGCATTAGGCTCATTCCTTATGACATGGGACTTAACTGGCGAAATGTGAATGTACTTTTAGTTCATCTACACTGTCATACGAGGATTTAGGGTGTAAAGTTATCCTTACAAGATATAGGAGTACCACGAACATTCCAGACTAAAATCTACTACGGAAAATTCGCCAGACATTTATCATACACATCACTTCGAACGACCAACGTACAGTCAGCGAAGATGACAAGTAACCAGGTTCCTCAGATGCAGTTGATTTGTTCTTAAAAAAAAACATGAATGTTATCGAATAAGGTAGAAAACAAAGCGCTCATTAAATAAATTAAATTTCCCATCTGTTTATATTAAAAAACCGGCCAAGAGCGTGTCGGGCCACGCTCAGTGTAGGGTTCCGTAGTTTCCCGTCCGTCACAATAAGTGTTCCCACTTATGAGTTTAAAGGTGGAGGAGGAAATTATTTTGTACAACTTTTTGTCTTTTTTGTACAAAAACTGTTGTGTCAATCAAGTTCAAAATGATTTTCCTAGAAAGTCCTTATAAAGTTCTACTTTTCAGATTTTTTTCATATTTTCTAAACTTATGGTTCAAAAGTTAGAGCGGGGGGGACACATTGTTTTTTACTTTTGGAGCGATTATTTCCGAAATTATAGACATTATCAAAAAATGATTTTAGTAAACCCCTATTCATTTTTAAATACCTTTGCAACAATATATCACACGTTAGGGTTGAAATTAAAAAAAAAAACACTTCCCACTTTACATATAGGGTGGCTACCCTAATAAAAAACTTTTTTCCAATTTTATTTTACCACTTTGTCGGCGTGATTGATATACATATTGGTACCAAATTTCAGCTTTCTAGTGCTAACGGTCACAGAGATTAAGCGAGGACGGACGGACGGACGGACGGACGGACGGACAGACAGACATGGCGAAACTATAAGGGTTCCTAGTTGACTACGGAACCCTAAAAACTAGCTGTTTTGCGCGGTTTCACCCGCGACTTTAGTTACTTGCTCCCGTGGGTAGTAACGTAATGTTGTATATAGCCTGTTACTTCCTGATAATGTAAGTTCCGATTAGTGAAAAAAATGGTTAAAATCCGTCCAGTAGTTTTGGAGCCTCTTCGATACAAACAAAGATTTCCTCTTTAGAAATATTAAAATTACTATATATATATATTTACAAAACACAAATATGTGTTGTTAAGCCTGGTTACTTATTTCTTTTACTGACTGTACCTTATATTCTCATACCAAAAATATCTAACAAAGGGCCAGATGTTGACACGGGATCGTAATATCTGACAAATAAAAATGATCCTGAACTAACAGATCTAGGTTGTGTTGCGCAATCTTGAGCTAGCACACTTCGTCGGTACCTAATATCTGTGATTTTGAATTGTTAAGGTCACCGTACATTGTAGGAGGTCGTGCTTAAAAACGAAAGTGGGTTTGTTTGTTTATTTGTTTGTTAAGTCTTCACGTCTAAATGGCCAAACCGATTTTGATGAATTTTGGCACAAAGATAGTTGGGACCCTGGAGAAGGACGTAGGTTAATTTTTTTTAAAGTGAGAATTGAAGGAGAAAGAGGGAAGAAAAGAGGAGGGAAAGATAATTTCGATCATCACGAAAAGGTTAAAGTTAGCGTTAGCCCAAAGTAAGTTTGCACGCGGACGAAATCGCGGGCGGAAGTTAGTTAATAATAAATGGTAGTCAGTGGCCTGAAAATCTGCTAACCAGAATTACCAAAAAATATCGTAATTTCCAGTACCAACAGAACTGGTTTGTTGAGGTCAGATAGGCAGTCGCTCCATGTAAAATACTGGTTTTTCAGCTGCATCAAGTTTGTTTGTGCGTTTACACACATTTTACAAACATATCTGTGTGTATTATATTATATTATTATAGTATATAATAGTATATTAGTTCCGTGCGGGACTCGGACCCGCGGAACGCAGCGCAGCGCAGCAGTCGCTTGTTAGACTGGAACTACCGAACTGATCGAGGTTAGACTAGAAGCCTATATTGGGTAGAGGCTAAGCAGATGATGATACTATGCTGCAACTTACATTAGTCCCCATTGCTGAGTTACATAGAAATAATTCTGAATCTAGTTAATCAATTCAAATACCGTGCAGTGCGTTGACCTTTAAGCAATTTTAGCAGATTCGTTCATAAATCAAAGATATTGGACTAGCCTTAGGTTGCTTTATTGAATGAAATTACTACATGTGTATTAGGTCTCTGAGATATCTTCTGTGTAAGTCTTTATGTAAAAAGTAACTAATAATTTTGTTCGACGACATATCACACACGAAGATGTAAACTAAGACAACTCAAAAAAAACATCGTTCCAAGCGGCTGTTATTATTTAACCACAAGTTTCTCAATAGTTTTACTGTCACCTGTGAGAGTCTATTAAAATAATACTTTTTCTTTTAATAAATGAGCAGGCCTATGTGTTAAATAACATTTATACCAAATCAAATGAGACCTACAATAAATACTTCTTCTAATACACGCGCCTTCTATATTCTGTACACAGTCTATGTTCCACTTATTTATGGTTTAATGGAGTCATATAGTCTATGCTCTCTATATCACTCACCAAAGTTTTCAATATAAAACAAGTTTATTTATTTAAATTCTAATACTTCTTCTAACATTTTACTACCAGGACGCCATGTTTCGCTGAAGTCTCCTCCAATAAGAATTACTGATGGCACTGAAAACTTCGGCCGACATTCCCTTCATCTACATTTTATTAAGATGGAACTTATTGTAGACCAACTTTTCGGCAGCAATTGAATTTTTCATTTAAAACCACAAGGACAAGGTGAAAAATTAATAATGTTGTTTCTGTATTACATCAGTCGCTGGCGCCCGCGGCTTCGCCCGTGATATCGAAAAAGACCAGACTAAAATCTACCTCTATGCCAAATTTCATTAAGATCCGTTCATCCGTTTTGACGTGAAAAAGTAACAAACATCCATACATACATCCATCCTCACAAACATTCGCATTTTATAATATTAGTAAGATTTGTTATTTCCTGGTATTTTTGGAGCTGTTTCGTTTTTCAGACCTTTGATTTGATTTTCGTGTTGAGTAAAACCAAGGGTTTAAGGTACACTTTAGCTTGTAGGAATTCTGAGTAATAAATAGACGTGGTCTCACTAGACTTATTTATTTGCAACTTATTATCGATTGACTCTTTTTTTTTACATGCACCCACGATATATTGGGTACGTTTACAAACATTTAAACTCACATCACAAACAGCCAGACCCGGAACAACTATTTGTAGGCCATACAAATATTTGTTCCGTGCGGGGATCGAACCCGTGACACGCAGCGTGGCAGCCGCAGTCGCTCAGCAACTGCAGCAACCACACACACACCTACGTACTTGCTAGAATCACATACATAGGTTCGAACTCAACACCGGAATATAGATTTCAGTCAAGTTGATGAAATTTGATTTTTCAATTATTGTCGAAACGTTTTTGTACGTAACAGTCATATTTAAACAAAACTTAACAGATTTCCACTATCACTTGAATTTATTGACGACAAATAAGAGTTACGTATGTACAAACTTGCGACATTAACAGCCATTACTTTTGATTGCGTTGACTTAGTTAGAGGGTTGATTTTTCCCAGCACACAGGGATTTGGCTGGGGTGGTATATGGTTTTAATTTCAACTTGATACCTTTACGGGTTCTTCAGATAAAGGGTCTTAAACAGACAGACAGATGGACAACAAACTGCTACCCTACCATGACATCTTAAAGCAGAACTTATTCCACTGAGGGAAAGAGACAGAGCTATACAGGGTGTCTAGCACCATCTCTTTCCCTCAGTGGAATAAGTTCTGCTTTAAGACGTCATAGTAGTCATACTGATCCAATAAGGGTTTCGTTTTCTCATTTTGACGTACGGAACTTTAAAAATCAGATAATATGTGTTCGAAACAGATACCATAGCCACGTAACATAAAGAGCAAAAGAAGGAACATGGGTAGGTTTTAGTTAGTACAGGTCTTGGACACCCCCTTGCTCCACCCAGAGCGGGGTAAGTCATTTGATGATTTCACATCTTCAAAGAAAAAGGCTTATCAAAGTCTCAACACTAAGCCTAAACTTGTCGAAAGCAATAAAACTCAAACTTAATCCACCCTAGAAACACCAACAATTTTAATTACATTGCCTCAGTAATAAATTATAGATCGAGCCGTATTATTCCGTCTAAGTATGTAATCCAGCTCCGCTTTATGAATATGTAAATACTATAATCAAGAACGAAATTCGTTTCCCATTGGAGTACCTCGATTATACTTTGAGTAAGTTTCTATCGGGGACTTTTTTGGTTGGAAATTGTTTTGGTAGCGGCCATTTTGTTCCTGTATTCAGGTCGTTATGATTAGATAGAAATAGGTAGGTACCTACCTATCAAGCTGAATATAGTAATGTGTAGATCACTGAAAAAAACGATATAAGCAGAGCTAAGCAAATTCAGAAATATGCATCATTCACAACCTAAAAACACATATAAACTTTTATCTTAGTAAATCCAATTCATAGTTAGGCTCGAATGCACAATAGAATATAATTTACTACTATAATACCCATAACATCACATGATCAAAAAACATGCATAGGTATATATTTCCGTATTTTGCAACACTAAAAAAATATAACATAGTTACTGAATCTGAACGCAGTCCCTTACCAGATTTTTTGTTAAATAAAACTGAAATAAAAAATTGAAACGTCGAACGAAATGTTGTACATTTTTAAATCTACTTCCGAAACTTTGTTATCTTTTTAACGAACAACAGCAGTTCGTACTTATCTTCCCACTCTATTCTCCTCACAAAAGTCCTTTTTATCTTCAAAGTTTCTTGTTGCAACTCTTCACATGCAGTTTTTGCGTCACCCTTTAATCTTGCCCACATTTTCCTCTAAGAACGTTGTACATGAAATTTTCATAACATTGTAAGACACGGTACTATTAAGACCGACAAAATACTTTGTATAAAGTCTTGAAAAAACTAATAAGGTAACGTTTGTTGCACAAAATGTAAGGAGCTTTGTTGTACAAAATAAAGTTTTTACTATGAAATACTTATGTACGTTTTAAATTAAAATATTCGGTATCTGTGGCGCTTTCAGTGCCTCGAAACATTCATTTTGTGCTTTTAGTGTTTCTTTATGTTTTAACGCTTTGAAAGCGTTCTATTGTATTAAGTAAGGTGATTTTTTCTTTATTAAAAATGTTATGAGACGAATGGACTTTCAGGTAAATAAATAAATTCTGGCGTTGAACAAAGGACATTGCACTGCGCCCATACATTGTTGGTCCTGGAGTAAACAGCATCGGAAAATGATGTATTATATTCTAAATTATTACGAAACTCTTTTATGATCTTATTTTGATAGCTGACTAGCTGCAGAATACATAATATATAAAAAAACTAGATTTTGAGGATATAATCGAACCATAACAACGAATATTAGGTATGCACCCCAAACAAAGAACTATCTTCGTAAAACCATTGAGGAGCTGCATCGCTGAGCTCTTGAATTAGACCATTATAGCGAAGTGATGGGTTTGTTAAGTTCAAGAATCAACATTTCACAGTGAAAAAAAAATCTCTTACAAATATTCCTCATTATTGGATACAGAAAACCCCTTTAGAATGTTACTTATTTCCTTTATTCAAAGAATTTTAATTAAATATAACCGCTATAAAATGATGTCCAGAATTTAATAAATTTCCGTGTACCTACTTAATGTACACAATTACATTTTGCGCCTGACAGATTTCTAATAGCAAAATTAATTTGTAGTTGTAAAAAAATCCACAGGCGCCAACTAGTTTATTAATTCAGTAATTGTGAAAGTTCATTGACATTTGCAATGTACAGGCAATGATGACTGGGGTTTTACTGGCAATATAATATTCATATTTAATTAAGTTTTTATCTGCAAGCAGCGGCCGTCATGAAACAAAAGAATGCAGTTGAAATTGAAACGTTATTGTTTTTCTTTACAGCCAGATATAATTGTGACATCTGCATTAAAATGAAATTACCGTCTCTATGGTTTTCCGGTACTAATGTTGGATATAAGGAGCTGGCTTCAATACCGAGGTCATTAATAGGCAAAATGAAACTTTAACGGCAAAACATAGTTAAGTGAAATACACTACTTCTATGAGAAACAGCAATCTTATTTTTTAAAAAAAACGTTGCCCTAAACAAGGAATTTCTCCCGTATCGTGGGTGCGTTTACAAACATTTAAACTCATATACACAAACAGCCAGACCCGAAACAACTATCTGCAGGTCATACAAATATTTGTTCCGAGCAACAATCAAACCCGCGACACGCAGCGCAGTAGTCGACCGCTCAGCCATTGCGCCAACCGTGCAATCTAAATATGAAAATAAATTAAAAACATGAGATCCAGCGAAATACTGACAGCACGGCACAGCAAAAGATACCTCCCGATCGGTCCCATCGCATGCCATGGTATCCTACCGTGGCATCCTCTAGCACACTCTTCACTACCCAGGAAAATCCCATTTGATGCCTCGAAACATTGGAATCTGTATCTTGTTACCAGGAGTTACATATTAATTTACTTGTTGTAAAAATAAAAACGCTCTGCCTCTCCATTCTCAATATGCGTTGACCTGTGAGCGCATACTGACGAATAACCTTGCCGTGGAATTCTTAGGTATGCCGCTACGTCTTTAGACTTTACGAAAACTATCGAAGAGTTCCGAAAAATGCCGAGGTATTCCGAAGGCTAGGTAGCCTTTGGACACGTAGGTACGTGTTGCCGAAGAAGTCGAGGAGGCAACGCGAACGGACTTTGGGGTCACGGGCGTTCAGAGTGGGGACTCTGAGCGTTCAGTGAGAGACCTCAGAGATGACCGGCAGCACCGTGGTCACTCGCTGTCGTGCATACATGCACAGCGAGGCTCAGGGGTGACCTATGTGTAGTCGCCCCAGGGATGTGCCATAACAGGCGTTGCTTTCGCAGCCCAATCCAAATTACACCATACATTTTGGACTCATACGCTGAGTTCTGGGCAGCGAAAGAGTTAAGAGGAAACGGGGCTTCCTCTCATGTGCAGATGGTGATCTCTGGGGTGGTTTTAGTGCGGTAAAAGTCCCACACTGTCCGGTTTTGTCCCCAAAGACGGGTCGGCTTTTGAAGATTTACGCCCCACAACAAAAAAAAAGGGTACCTTTTTTTGTATCTACGATCACTATCATTGAAATTTCAACTATATAGTCATACTCTTAGGTTATATTATTCTTATTCACAATTTTACCACGACGTGCCATCAGTTCGCGCTGGTCTTAAAGCGGTTGCGACTTCTACAGATAAGACATCAAACAAAATATTTAAACAAAAGGTTGAACCGGTATCATGTTACGCTGTGGTTGAACTTAAGTATCAGTGTGAATACACAGAGGTGAATAGAGAGATGCCACACGAGCGTGGTCGGAACGTTGCGTCAACGCACTGCTATGATTTCAACAGTCTTTAAAGCGCACATGTAAAGGAGGTACAATAAAGCTTTCGATAACTACTATTGAAAGCTATCTATTGCTTTCATCATCCCACACCAGTCTACTACTAGACATAGGACTTTTTAATCGCATGTCATTTAATTCGATTCAACAACTCTTACCCAGCTGATACCCTGCGTAGCTCGTTGCTCCACCGCGCCTGAAAGCGCCCCCACCCATCTATAGTTGTGGGTTGTTCGAAAGAGATTTCGCGGCCTTGGTACACAAAAAATAGAACATGGATGGATTTTATTCAGTAAAAGTCTGATGTAAAGCGAATGAGCGGGGGAAGTTAGTTGACGATTTCCCATCTAAAAAAAGAGCGTCCCACCTTACGCTTGCACATTCCTTGCTTAAAATGGTCATCGGTCCTACAGCTCAATCAAATGGCCGGCCCACTGCCACTTCAGCTTACTTTTTTGTAAGTTATATCTATATCGTTTCGGATGCAGTCACTATGGTCGCATCATCACCATCTTGTACGTCTCAACGTTTTTTTTTTTTTTTAAAGAACGTTCCTTTCTTTAACGATACAGAACTGCGTTTCTTCTTGTCGCATCGTATTGTGTGACATCGCTCTTACAATAGCAAGTGCTGATTAATTATGTACTTACACGTGTCAGCCAATCGGACTTAAGCCACCGTACTTTAGAGTTGGAGCGCTCTGTTAAACAAGGACTGACTGTATTTAGGAATATCTTACTAATATTTTAAACGCGAAAGTTTGTGAAGATGGACGGGTAGATGAATGGATGGATGGATGTTTGTTATTTTTTTTCGAAAAAACTTCTGAAAGGATAGATGCAGTACGCGGTCGAAGCCACAGTTAAAAACTACTTATGTTATAAGGAGGAGAACGCGTTTTATTCACATTATTTTGGATTTCCGGAGTTGCAGGGGTTAAACCAATTGAGGTGAGTTTGTCCTGATTTCCGAGGCAAGGAGAAAACTCCATATGGAATGGATAAAATATTCTCTAAAATAGAATTGAAAACAAGCGTGGCCATTAGAGTCGAACACTCCGGTGGATATCTCCCGTTTACAGTACACCGCCACGATAGAGGAAATTTTAGAGTACGTGCGCCAAAAGCAGATGGCAAGAATCAACGCGTCGCAACGTCAACTCTAATATGTTTATGATGCAAATACCAACGTGTTATCTGCACCTCATCTTGAAAGAGGACTTTTAGCCAAAGAGGCGTTCCGGCACTTCCATAGACAAGTGCCACATGAACGCACAGTGACATAGTGCAGTAAAGTACTACTATGTGTTTATTTATTTATTAAAAAGGTCACGAACAGCTTCTGTATAAAAATATCTTCAATAATAAATATTATAGTACAGTATTGGACTTATACAGTTGCCAATTACAGGTTAATCTCTATTTTTACATAACGAATAATATTAATAATAATTATGTTTTTTTTTAAAAAAAACAACAAAAAATACAATTTCTTCATTCTTTTTCAACGTGTTTGTTTAAATTTTTGAGCGTATGGAGCACGTGGGCTGCATCTGAAAATGACCTTCAGGTTTCAGGCCTTGTGTTGCCATCTGACATTATGCTGAACTGAGGCCCTTTATGCATTGATAATTTTACTTAGTTTAACAAATCTCTAAGTCTGTGAAAGGTAAATATTATGGAGATATTCAACCTGTCATTCCCCATAAACCTTGGTTTTTTAAATACAAGTTGGCAAATAAATTAACTACATCGACTATCTGCCGTCTACGTTTTAATCATTGTTGCTCCCCCTCTTTTCTGGCCAAACTTAGGATTAGGGATAGCTCTATTTGTGAATGCGGTTTGGATGATGGAAACGTGGACCATTTACTTTTCTGCTGTCCTAAATTGAAATTCTCTTTACACGAAATTATTCCCCCTCATATCCCTCGTCCCACATCGGTTAAATGTCTCCTCTCCCTTGTATTCTCTCGTTTTTTATATAAACTGTGTAAGTTTGTTGAAGTTAATAAAATAAAGTTGTAAATTAAAACAACTGATAACTAACATCTTTTTTTTTTCTCTCTTTGAACAAAATGTCTGAAATGTCTGTGCAGAAAATGGTTCATTATTTGTTTGTTAAAATATTTTAAATCAATTAATCTCTTTGTTGTGTTCTATTCAACAATAATAATTACTGATAAAATCTCCAGCGTTTGATTGTCTACCATAGTACCTACGTGATATTGGCAAAATTGTGGTGTCTCCTTCCACAAACGCCATTAAATAAATAATTGAATTACTTAGTTTAATTTTAATGTTTTTGTTTGAATGCTAAATAAACACAATTTTCTTTCTTTCTATTAACAAAGTTGTTAGGAATTTATTTACTAACACGATTTGTACTTACGACTAGTTGTGTTCGGAATGGGTTGCAATGCATGTTTTCCTTTCTACTACCATCTACTACCCTACCTACCCACACACCCAAGTATATATACATACTTACAAAATACCTATATACTTTAAAAAAACCTTCTTCTGACAATAACAAACAACACAAAAAAAAAGAATTAGCGTTCAGCAGTTCACGCGTGATGCCGTGACCAAGGGAAATAGAGATTTATTTTTATATAATTATATGTATTAAATATGTTATAAATATGTAATATGTAGATATAAATGTTTGTCGTTACGTATTTATCTATGGGCCTAAGTTAATCGTTTTTTTTTTAATGTTACATGTTTCATAAACTTACAAACTTTTATGAAACTAAGGCAAATAATTTTCCGGTTTTCCTGTAGTTTATTTCTTTAACTTTCCGCAAAATCGAAGACTAACTTCAGATGTCTTATTGATCTTCTAGAAGTTTCAAACACGCAATCTGATACTTAGCCTCCACGATATCATATGAAATACATTATTACAGTTTTGAACACTACCCAAGATTTTCCCTTTTTCCCTTGATAACGTCATTATTTGAGAACGACTGAACACATGTAATTCGTCTTTCTTCAGTGTATTTGGTACTAGCTTTTGCCCGCGGCTTTGCTCGCGTTAAATTCGGGGTAACACAGTTTTCCTTTCCTGATTTGTAAGTACCTGCTACCTGTAGTTTTTGCCCTTGCGCCTTATTGATTGTAATAGCAAAGCTAAGTTTTCCCTTTCCTTTCCTCTTTCTCCCCCATTTCCTATCTCTGTGCCAAAATTCATCAAAATCGGTTTAGCCGTGAAGACGTAACAAAGTGAGTTTGTTTGTTTGTTACGTCTTCAAGCCTAAATGGCCAAACCGATTTTGAAGATTTTTGGTACAGAGATAGTTGAGACCCTGGAGACGGTCATTTAAATTTCAAAATGTGAGAAATAGGGAAGAAAAGGGGAGAGAAAGATATTTTTTTCGATCATCACGCGGGTTAAAGTTAGCGTTAACCCAAAGTAACTGTGCCACGCGGACGAAATCGCGGGCGGAAGCTAGTGATACTATAAGGGTTCTATTATTTCCTTTTCAGTTACGGAACACTAATGACATAAGCCAGTCAGGCCGACAGTCCGAATTCATTAGTTCCTGTAATTTATCATGACAATCCGAACGGCCAGGCTACACCAATTAATGCTCGGTTAACCATCTCATTAGTGCATGTTAGATTTGGAATTATGCGTATAACGATTAAGTTCTGATACTGGATGTGGTAGGACATTAAAGATTTGAGTCTGTTTGCAAATAAAAAGGTATTTTTTTACCTCTACACATTCGAAAACATAGTGCAATAATCTTTATTGTCAATAATATTGTGCAATCCTAACTAATATTATAAAAGCGAAAGTGAGTTTGTTTGTTACGTCTTCACGCCTTAATGGCTAAACCGATTTTGATGAATTTTGGTACAGAGATAGTAGACGGACGGATAGGCTAACTTTTTAAAAAAAAGTGTGATATGAGGGAGAAAGAGGAAAAAAAAGGGAAAACTTAGCTTTGCTATTACAATAAATAACGCGACAATAAGCAAGGGAAAAACTACAGGTAGCCGGTACCTGCAAATCACGAAAGGGGAACTGTATTACCCCGAATTTAACGCGAGCGAAGCCGCGGGCAAAAGCTAGTAATCTATATTGTCAATAATATTGTGCAATCATCTATATTGTAATTAATAATATTGTAGGTGATTTGGCCGTGTGTCGTTTCAATCGTAGACGATGACAACTTGCAACTTGTCACTTGCATAAGTCAATGAAAAAGTCGCGTGGCGGTCACTAGTGGAACTTCGTCTTTTTATTTCTATTTTATAAAAAAAAAAACGTTGCCCCACACTAGGAATTACTTTCTCCTTCATATCATTCCATATACAATCCATCCATCTTTTCTTTGGCCTTCCTCTCGCTCTCCGTCCATCAACATTTAGATCCATCACTCTTTTAGTCACATGTCCTTTATCCCTCCTCATTACATGTCCATACCAAGATAAACAACTCCCTTTAAATTTTTCTGTAACATGCGACAAGTAAAAAATATTTAATAATTTATTTCTGTTTTTTTCTTTCACACAACAAAATCAGACCTTACCACTTCCGTAAATTCAACCGTGATATCCTCGTTATAATGTTACGGAAGCTTCACTCGGTCACAAGGTATTATAACCTATTTATGCCATGATTAATTGACATTTCAGCGCCAACCGGACGGCTATCTCCTGAGGTTTGATTATGATCAGTAAGCCCGCTGACGAGTAATTAACTGCTCCGTGATTTAGCATTTAGCCTCTCTTTGTTTTCTGTTAATTGTCGGATAGGGTTAGAAAAATGAGGGCGAGAAGGATGTAATAATAAGGTGATCGATCTTTTTTGTTAAGAAGTATGAACGCCTACGCTTATATGAATAGCAATGTTGTACTAATGTCGCAATAGCGCCTATAGATGTAGGCGCATCTCTCTCACGTCTATACGGTACACGGTCAATATGTCCTTGTCAAATATTATTCTTTTAAATATATAGTTTCAATCATATTGCTTTTGCTTTTATTTCATCAGGTTATGGCGTGTAGATGACAATCTTAAATCTCAGGGCGGCTTTGCCAACTGGTCAACGATGAGCAGATCAATATCTGTTGCACTTTAGTAGTTCAAGCGCCAAGTCCATCTTAATACAGTCAGGTTAACAACAGCTTTGTGGAGGGTTTGAACTGGTAGGACTATTAATCACGAAACTTTTCCGATAAAACTCTTATATTTCTTCTTATTTATGCCATGATTTTTGCTTAATTTCTAATATTTAAGATCTACCCTTTCCTATTTTTATCTAATATATAAAATTTCCGTGTCACAATGTTAGTAACCGTACTCCTCCGAAACGGCTCGACCGATTCTTATTTAAATTTTGGGTACATATTGGGTAGGTCTGAGAATCGGCTAATATCTATTTTTCATACCCCTAAACCTCAGCGGGTGAAACCGCTGGGCACAGCTAGTAATATTACAAAGGGGAAAGTTTTTTTTTTGTTTGCTAGTTCAAGTATTAATAGTAAACAAGATTTTTAACGAAAAGGAGATCAAATATTAACTAAAAAATATACCAAATTAATTATAACATCTAATTTCAACTAAACATAAACTACAACTATTAATTCAATTAAAACTTTAATCCAATATATCTTCGATTAATTGTAAACTAACAGCCAAACCCAATAACTTGTCAGATAACATAAATTCAATTCAATGTTTTAATTGATTTACAAATTATTATTATTTGCACTCAATGTTTGCTCTTTTGATTTCAAATTCAAATTGTTTGGCTGTTGATATTAATTTTCTGTTTTCAATTAAAAGTGGAGAGTTTAATTTGGATTAAGAAATTTATTTTGAATTGTTTTTTGTTATATTAGTAGTAGGTAGTTATTACTTTAAAATTAAAAAATAAGTTATTAGATAGATATCATTGAACAATGTGCTCATTGTCCTCTGTAAAAAAGGAATACCATGTCATCGAGAGTAGAGATCCAGCATGTCATGATGGCATGTCTCACAAACACATGTGTAAACTTTGCATGGTACCGCTTGCTTCACGCCACCTCGGCGGTCGCCGGGCAACTAGTCTCCGACGGTGGTTTTCAACTGGACCTGAACAAGGAACAAAAGAAAGAATATAGAAGGAGTAAGTCACTACAAGTCTGATACCCTCTGCTTTGCTGCTATCTCTTTAAGGCGCGCGTGGAACATGAACGCTCCATCGACGCGGTCTGTCGACACTAAACTGTGTGAGCTACCCATTGCTGACCGTCCATAGACGGTGGCTGGGAATAGTCTGGTAATTTTAATGTCCTTAAATTACAGTTACAGACAAACAATTTCCAAAGTTTACTTTTTGGATAAACAAAAACACGACAAAATAATCCGTAATTTGTGACAATGCTTCCCACAAAATAGCTTAGAAAAACACTTCCTTCACGAAAGCCGACCGTCTAAACAAATTAATGGTTTTAATTCCCACAAAAGATTTCTTTGTCCCTCTCATATTGTTCCCTGTCCTCTTAGTCTAAGATTTTTAATTAAAATAGTTAGCAACTTTCTAAAAGCAAGGTGTTTAAAAGCTCGTTTAGACGAGAACAGTTTCTTGCCAGTTCAGGTGCACGTACGGATAAGCGCAATCATGTTACTAAGAAACATAAACTCGAATACAAGGCACAGTGTTATGACAATTTGGTGCTTTTTTGCTTAAAAGATTTTTGTTTTTTGGAGTTTACTCCTTGAAAATCGATTTTCATATATAAGGCGCCCGGTATGAGAAAAATGTGAGGTGTAAAATCTACTGATGAATACCTGACACTGAGACGTACAGTTGAATATTACTAGATGGCGCTTTATGAAATTTGTCGTCCGTCAGTGATATTTTTAATTATTTACTATTATAAATATTTTATGATATTTTTTTTTTTTGTACTTAAGGAGTAAACTCCAGTCGTGCGTCGGAGCTGACACACACACTTTTTTTTGGATTGGAAATGGAATTCGAAAATTGGAATTTTATCAAATAACTGCTGAGACCAGAATGCAGAACATAAGAGAGTAACAAACTTTTACTGACTAAACCCATCCATGTTCCTTCTTGTACCCATTGTGTTCCCGGTCCGCGGTATATCTTTCGAAAAACCCGCAACTTACATTTTGTGAAACTGTCTGTGAGAGCCACGACAGTCTCGTTGGTGGTAGCAATAGCGACTACTGAGCATGAGATACTAAGTTCGATCCTCAAGTCCCGGAAAATATTTTTGTATTTTTCTGGAAATTGTAGTAGCAGTAATAGTCTGGATTTGTGTTAATTTGATGTAATAAGTTTTTTTTTGCGGATTAATTTGATATATGTACATCAAATAAATTTCCCCGCTCCAGGCGGATAGTCAGGCTTTTACTGAGTAAAATCCACCCATGTTCCTTCTTTTGCCTTTTATGTTCCGGAGTCGTAGTATCTATTTAAAACAACCCGCAACCCCGGCAGGACCTCATTTGTGACTTAAACATATCTGGCAACTGTGGGTGTTTACACCACAACACCACTGTTTTACTTTTAGGGGATTACAGGCACAATGTAAAATTACTTTTTCGAATATCTCTTGCTTAAGACAAGAAATTGCTCTCGTGTAAACGATCCATAAGAACAAGGTGCTTATACAAGATTCGAAACTTTTACATCGTCGTAAACAATGTGGGGATTAATTGCCGTCTTTTGTTTTTGCTGAGAACGTTTTCAGTTTAAGAAGATAATGGTTTATTAATTTTGCTTGGTAACCTTGAGTGGGAGAGGAATAGATGTTGCAGTCTTGTATGGGAGAGTTGGTAATTGGAGATTAATTTATGGAGTTAGTTTTGTCTGTATTTTGTTAGATAAGCGTTTGTAAAGTGCTTTCAAGGATATTAGAGTTTTTTTTATCGAAAAAAAGGAGTTCTTAAATATTAACTTATCGACGCGGCTCTAAGGATCAATAATTTGGAAATTTGCAACAAAAAATTCTTTAACGTTTACAAGTCTTGATAAAAGCATGTTCTGTTTAATTGCTATTTCTAACATGAGTTGGCAACTAAAACAACCGGCCAAGAGCGAGTCAGACTCGAGCACCAAGGGTTCCGCTTAAACTTGCGACATGATCAGCCATATATTTTGACTGCGTAGACTCATCATCTGCCTAGCCTTTTCCCAACTATGTTGGGGTCGGCTTCCAGTCTAACCGGATGCAGCTGAATATCAATATTTTACATGGAGCGACTGCCTATCTGATCTCCACAACCCAGTTAGTACTGGGTAATACGATACTCCTTGGTAAGACTGGTTGTCAGACTTTCGGAACACTGACTACCTGTAACGACTGTCAAAGATCTATAAATGACAGCCGGGACCAAAACGGCTTAAAGTGCTTTCGAGGCACGCAAGAAACTCGGTATGTAACGGATGGTCACCCATCCACAGACCAACCTAGGCAAGCGCGATTGACCCGAGCGGCTGCTATTATTTAGCCACGAGCTCCTCATTTTGACTGCGTAGACTAAAAGAAAGAAAAACTTTTATTTGGGAAACTTTTATTTTTTACTAAGAGGAAGGTTGATCTTTTCACAAAATCCGTTTGAATACCAAAATTATTGTTATCTATTTGTATATATTTTGGAAGTCGGTGGCAAAAAAATCAAACAAACCAACAAAAGCCACCGACTTCCGGAAGTAAAGTTATTTTCCACTTTTTAGTTTTATTTTTGGACGTCAGTTTTATAGCCCGCTCTGGGTGGAGCGGAAGGGCGTATCAGATTTGTATCAACTTATACCCATCCACATTTCTTTCTATGCCCTTTGTGTTCCGGTGTCGCGGTAAGGCCACTCCCCTAAGGTAAGAATAGACTATCAACAACTACGTCAAACATAAAACTTCTATTAGAAAAACCTAATATTGTTTTTGTCCCGAGAAAACATCTTTCCTTCCTCGGAACAGAAGTGAACAAATACTCTCACGACGGTTTGAGCTTTTCAAAATAACAGTGGAATTGAACGGCGACCTAACTTGTTCTTAGAACGACAACTGGGTTCTGAACTCTATCCTACTTCCTACTAATATTATATTAATACGAATGTTTGTGAGGATGGATTGATGTATGGATGTTTGTTACTCTTTCACGTCAAAACGGCGAAACGGATCTAGATGAAATTTTGCACAGAGGTAGATTATAGTCTGGAATAACACATAGGATACTTTTTTTTCGATAACACGCGGGCGAAGCCGCGGACACCAGCTAGGTTGTACATACAGAGGTGTACCTGCTAGTATACTCAATTTTTGATGGGTTGTAAAATAGGGACAAGTTAAGGTATATCTTTACTAGGTGTGTCTCACGGTTTTACCCCGTCTATAGTCTTCCGCAGTAAATATATTATTCAAGACTAAAATATATTTTCAATTCTGAACAGTAATTCCTGAGATTAGCGCGTTTTAACAAAGCAAACTCTTCAGCTTTATAATTATACGTTTAAACATTGTTTTAATCTTTCATGGTTTAAAACACTAAATAAACTGCCACTTAAGTGATATCTCCCGTACCTGACAAAGTTGCGGGTTATGTATTCCAGATTATAATCTTTCTCTGTGCCAAATTCGAGATCGATTGCCAGATTTGACGTGAAAGAGTAACAAACATCCATCCATCCTCACAAACATTCGCATTTATAATATAATATTATAGAAGACGTAGGATAATAGGAAAAAAAGTATCCTTTGTGTTATTCTAGACTATAATCTACCTCTGTGCGAAATTTCATCAAGATCCGTTCAGCCGTTTTGACGTGAAAGAGTAACATACATCCATACATCCATCCATCCTCACACACACTCGCATTTATAATATAAGTAAGATAGAAGTATTAAATTCACCTCTGTTTTATTCTAAAGGGATAACAGTCGTGGATAACAGTGTTATGCTATAGGACTAAATAATATATCAAAATAAGGTACATCCCATCTTTGCAAAACATGAAAATACGAAATCACACTAATAACATTACCAAATGTGCCCTATCAAATGAAATCCCCCTATTTGTGTCTAAACCTACGTCATGGCCATAATGTATTGATGAAATTGGCTAAAGCCGTTTTACAGAAATAAAACTAGTTTAGTTTCGAACTCATTTGTGCGGCTCAATAGATTTGACTTCTTTACTGAGTTCAATATCAAGGGTTACAATAATATATTGTTCGTATTGGTTGCCTTTTGTATTGGAGTCATTAAGTCTTATTTTTACACCCCGTTTAGGAACTCAGGCAGAGAAACGCGTAGCTTAATAATAAGAGCCACGCGGGTTTGTTTTCTAGGTTATTCAGTGTTTGGTAAGGACGAGCCTGAAAGATGGATGGATTGTGTAAGGAATGATATGAAGGACAAAGGAGTAAATGATGCCGTGACGTCTGATAGAGGAGAATGGAAGAAGAAAACGTGTTGCGCTGACCCCAAATAGAATGGGACAAGGGCAGGAAAATGATGATGATGATGGTAAGGACGGGCCTTGGATGGGTGGCTATCCATTTCATACCGAGTTTCTCTTAGCGGAAAGCGTGTTAAGCCGTTGGTCTCAGCTATCATTTGTAGGTCTTTGACAGTTGTTACAGGTTAGTCATTGGCCTGAAAGTTCAAAAACGAGTCTATTTTTTGGGGGGATAGGAAATAATCAAATAACTTCCCCCGCTCTGGGCGGAACGGGGGGAGTGTCGGACTTGTTCTGAGTAAAACCCACCCATGTTCCTTCTATTGTCCTTTATGTTCCGGGGCCGCGGTATCTCTTTCGAACAACCCGAACCCCGGCAGGCGGTGGCCCTGGCAGGCCCCTCTGCTTTGCACAGTATAACCGATTGAGAGATGATAGAAAATAGGTGACTAATGAGATGAATAATCATTGAGAAGTATGAAATCTTACAAATATTATAAATGCGAATGTTTGTGAGGATGGATGGATGTATGGATGTTTGTTACTCTTTCACGTCAAATCGGCTGAACGGATCTTGATGAAATTTGGCACAGAGGTAGATTATGGTCTGTATGACTTGTTTTTCGATACCACGCGGGCGAAGCCGCGGGCGCCCGCTAGAAAAAAATATTATTGCACAAGGCCATTTTGGACATTGTCCTTTTACAACACACTTAAGTGTCACGTAATATTAGAGAAACACAATGATAAGCCGTGTCTACTGTTTACTTGTGTAAACAGAGCAAACACGGCTTAGTCTGGATCATATTTACGCAAGTTCTAAGCCTAGACAACGCAATGTCAACAGACTCCACAATGTCAGACAACAACACAAATAATCAATTTTATAGGGTTAAGTTGCCAATTTACTTGATTATGAATCGTTTCTTCTAAAAAAAATACTAATATTATAAAAGCGAAAGTGATTTTGTTTGTATGTATGTTTGTTTGTTACGTCTTCACGCCTGACTAAATGGCTAAGCCGATTTCGATGAATCTTGGTACAGAGATAATTGAGATCCTGGAGACAGACATAGGCTATTTTTAAGTGATATAATGGGGAGAAAAAAGGAAGAAAAGGGGAAAGAAAGATATTTTTTTTCGATCATCACGCGGCTTATAGTTAGCGTTAGCCCAAAGTAACTATGCCAGGCGTACGAAGTCGCGGGCGGAAGCTAGTAAAATATAAATAAAAATAGCAATGCCAACATGACGTCTTAAATTATAATTGTTTTTAATCAAATTCAAGTGTGGGAAAGAGACAAAGTTATACGGAATATCTAGTGTCATATCTTTTCCACATTGAAATGAGATTAAAACAATAATATACAGCTTTAAGAAATTTTTTTGGAGTTTATTGGAGTTTACTCCTTAAGAATCGATTTTCATATATAAGGCGCCCGGTATGAGAAAAATGTGAGGTGTAAAATCTACTGATGAATGACCTTGTTGTCGAGACGTACAGTTGAATATTACTAGATGGCGCTATATGAAATTTGTCGTCCGTCAGTGATATTTTTTTTTTTTACTTATGGAGTAAACTCCAGTCATGCGTCGGAGCTGACACACACACTTTTTTTTGTTCACATAGGCCTACATGGACACTTAAAAGAGTCGAGAGAAGGTGGTTCGGCTTGGGCGTTTCCTATGGAGAAGAACCGGCAAGAAACTCAATGGTTACTCTTTGAAAATCATTTGGTTTTACAGAGTTGTTGTTACAGCGTTAGTACTTAAGTGTGAGTTAACAGCGTGAGCCCGACAACAAGTATGTGTATATACAACAACAATAAATGTGTGTATGTATATATATGTATTTATCCTTACTAATATTATGAAAGCGAAAGTGAGTTTGTTTGTTTGTTCACGCTTTAATGGCTAAACCGATTTTGATGTTTTTTGGTACAGAGATAGTTGGGAACCAGGAGACGGACATAGGCTTTTTTTTATAAAAAAAAGTGGGATATGAGGGAGAACCAGGGAAGAAAAGGGAAAACTTAGCATTGCTATTACAAATCAATAAGGCGCAAGGGCAAAAACTGCAGGTAGCAGGTACTGTGTGGCGCAGCTGCAAGCGCCTACACATTCGCCATTAGCAAAACATGAATCTACAAGTCGCGGCTCATCGGTTTAAAGTGACGTCTAATTTTTATGCGTCTACCTACCGCGATATGTTTTTTTTTTATATTCGTTCACCGCACACAGTTCATACGCAATTTTTGTACTCCAATTCTTTTTATTCAGTATACACGTATTACCACAGTTTTCGGGTTTTATTTCAACAAAATAGGACTCGCAAATGTCTCACAAGCAGACATAAATTGGCGACCGTGACAGGACACGAATTCATCAAACAACAAAAATCTGCAAGTCACTACTCCCATAGTCAGGAGAACGTGCTTCATCCAGGGTTAAAGACCGCCAGGATCCGGCGTCCAAGCTACAGCAAGACTTGGACACGACCACGGCAGCAAACTTCCGCAAAGATAAGTGTCCTAATCCTTATTTCCTACCCATACCAATCTACGCATTTCCATCAAGTTTATCGTTTTATTGCCTCCACAGTGCATACAAGGGCAATTATAACCGTTACTCGTCAAATAGTATCCATCATAAATTATCTACATCAAATTAGTTTCCTTCTTTGTCGTAAAATTGACAAGGTACAAAGGTCATTCAAGTTGACATTATTGCAAACTCAACGGAAAGACAATTATCCGTTGATACATTAATGTTTTATTCATTTAAACGATTATTATCGTTCAACATAATCCTGTTTCAGGTAGCAACAATATTGCTAGTTATTTAATTAATCATTTTCATAACAAAGCCCATATAGTTCACTCTAAAGTAATCACAGTTTTCATGTAGGTACTTTAATTAGTTATTTCTCGCTTTTCACCCTTTCTGCCGAAATTTCCAGGATTGGCGAAGGAAACCACTTGCAGCTCAATCAATCTGCTGTGCGGAACCGGTTTCTTCGCCACAGGTGACGCCGGACTGACGGGAGTGAGATAAGATAACAGCCACTACCTTACTTTAAACAAAGTGCAGCTAAGTGAACAAGTTTTTATTGGTTTAGTTTCAATTCAGAATTACAACAATGACTACTGAGTTAGACAAACATAACATTATAAAGTATAAAGAGTTAAGTTTGAAGCGTAGTTCTATTAAAGGCCAAATAACAAAGTTCAAAAATTATATATCAACTTTAGAATCAGTGCAACTGTCGAAAGTAGAACTTGTCGAGTTATCTTTAAAGTTAAGTAAGTTTGAAGGTTTGTCTACTAAGTTTGACGATCTTCAAACTGAAATTGAAGTGTTAAATCATAAAAATTTAGATTCAGAGATTGATGAACGAGATAGCATCGAACAAGATATTATTTCATGCATAGCGACATCTAAGAATCTAATTGAAGATGCAAACAATCAATCTGAAGCGCGCCGTAAGTCTTCAGCCTTTTCATGCCATCATCCTCATATTCCTGATCATACAGGATTCAAGTTGCCGCGGATTGAGATTTCCAAGTTTGGCGGAGCATATTTTCGCTGGCTTGAGTTTCGAGATACCTTTCAAGCTTTAGTACATAATAACGATCATATTTCAGATATACATAAATTCCACTATTTAATTTCATATCTTGAAGGAGATGCGGCTCGTGTTGTTTCGAATCTTGAAGTTTCATCTTTGAATTATAAAGAAGCGTGGTCATTATTATGTGAGCGGTACGACAACAAGAGGTTGCTAATTAATTATCATTTGTCAGAACTAATTAACATGAATCCTATAACTAACGAATCCGAGCGTTCGTTACGATTTTTAGCTGATCACGTAACAAAAAACTTGCGAGCGCTGGCTAACCTGGGACGACCTACCGATAAGTGGGACGATTTAATTATTTTTATGATGACATCCAAATTGGATAGCAACAGCTTAATGAAGTGGGAAGAATCACAAAATACATTTGGCTCAACCGATGATCTGCCAACCTTAGCTCAGTTTTATAAGTTCTTAACAGACCGTGCTGGTGTTTTGGAGTCAATGAATCGTAATAAATCTAATAACTCTAATAAAACGTCATTGACAACTTCCCGTCCTGGCCAGAGTTCTCAAAATCAACATTCACGTTCAAACAATAAACAACATAACATTGATAATAAATATAATCGATCTTCTTACGTTAAATCTTTTGTTGCCAATCAACAGACAAATAAGGGAATTGATTGCGTTATTTGTAATGAGTCACACAGAATCTACTCATGTCCCACATTTAAAAACAAGGGCATTAATGAAAGATTAGCTGATGTTCAGAAATATAATCTCTGTCCTAATTGTTTGAGGCAGGGCCATCAAGTGAGTGACTGTCCATTGGGACCTTGTATTTTTAAGGAATGCAATGAACGCCACAATTCTCTTTTGCATCAATCCAACCCTGTTTTATCCACGAACTCCGCTGAAGTTCTTTCAACTTTCTCTGAGCAATACACAAATCATGTATTTCTATCAACCGTCGTTATCGAAGTGTCGAACCCGTTGACAGCTACCACTGAGAAGGTACGCGCCCTTCTAGACTGCGGCAGTCAATCTTCACTCATAACGAAGAACCTGAAACATAAATTACAATTAGATACAAATCAAACACGTGAAATAAAAATAATAGGTATAGGCAATAATCTATGCCATAAGGTTACAGAATCCTGCAAAATTATACTCAAATCGCTGAACAGTTCATACAGCGTTAATTTATCCTGTTTAGTGCTTGATGAGCTAACAGGGGAGCTACCTAAGGTTCCTATAAACATGAAAGGTTTTGCATTACCCGACTACATAAAGTTGGCTGACCCATGCTTTAACGTACCAGCAAAGGCAGACGTTATTCTTGGAGCAGATATATTTTGGGATGTCGTAGGTACAGAACAACATTCTTTGGGTCCCAAGAACCCAAAATTAATAAATTCAAAATTTGGCTGGCTCGTAGCTGGTCCCATGTTTTCTAATTATTCCAAGTACATGCAATGCAACCATTCAAGTTCTTCAAATCATTCAGACAAATCAGATTCAATTAAAAATATTGATGAGAAATTAGCTAAGTTCTGGGAAGTAGAAGAACTTCCCCAAAGGACTAGTTTCACCCCAAGCGAAAGGTTTTGTGAAGAACATTTCCTCGCTAATACCACACGATTAAATTCAGGTAGGTTTTGCGTCAAGCTACCATTGCTTGACAACCCTAACACTCTCGGAGATTCGTATAACCTAGCTAAAAAACGGCTACTCAATTTAGAAAAACGATTTCGTAAAAATTCAGAACTCAAAACACAATACACTGAATTTATAAACGAGTACGCCGAGTTGGGTCATTTATCAGAATCACATGTTGTAAAACCTTTTCCTAATTATTTCCTGTGTCATCACGCAGTATTCAAAGCAGAAAGTGAATCCACCAAAATACGAGTGGTGTTTGACGGCTCTGCTCCCACCTCCTCTGGCCGCTCGCTCAATGATATTCTCATGGTAGGCCCTAATAAACAAGATTCTCTTTTCTCCATCTTGATCAGGGCTAGACAGTACAAATTTTTACTCACTGCTGATGTTGAGAAAATGTTCCGCCAGGTGGCGTGTCACAGTGACGATCAAAATCTACAACTGATCTTATGGAGACAAGATGAGTCCCAGCCAATCAAAACGCTTAAGTTAAATACCGTCACTTACGGCACAGCAAGTGCGAGTTATTTAAGTACGCGGTGTCTGTGGCAGGTCGGAGAAGAGTGTGGGGACGAGTCCATAAAATCTATTATTCAAAACGACTTTTACGTGGACGATCTTATCACAGGGTCAAATAGCGAAGATGAATTACGCCGCGTAAAAGACTTAGTTTCAAGAGCATTAACTTCAGCATGTTTTCCCTTACGTAAATATAAAAGCAATTTGATAAACATTTTACAAGACAATACTAGTAATAAAAGTGACAAGCTAATAACAAGTGAATCGGCGAACACCCTTGGATTAGGATGGAATCCTTCCAGCGACAAATTACACTTTCCTATCAAACCTACGACAGTTGATGGAAGGTTGACAAAGCGGATCATAATGTCAAATTCATTAAAAATATTTGACCCGCTAGGGCTACTAAGTCCATGCATAATCATACCCAAAATTATGCTACAAAAATTGTGGCTCCTTCGAGTCGATTGGGACGAACCCGTTCCTCAGGATGTTCATGAATCTTGGAATGAGTTTGTAAATAACTTACATCACCTATGTGATTTACACATACCTAGAAACGTTATTTGCGAGGATGCAAAAGTTATTGAAATTCACTCATTCAGTGATGCATCGCAAAGCGCCTACGGTGCTTGTGTTTATGTTAAATCTACAAATCAAAATAATGATGTTAGTGTAAAATTGTTATGTTCAAAATCTAAAGTATCACCTTTAAAACCTATGACTATTCCTCGTTTGGAACTCTGCGCCGCCTTGCTCGCTGCCAGATTAACCAGGGCAGTCTGCGATGCTATAAAATATAAACCTTCTCGCCTAGTCCATTGGTGTGATAGCAGCGTAGTCCTCGCCTGGATTCACAGCGATCCTAGAAAATTAAAAACCTTCGTCGCAAATCGGATAGGTGAAATCACAGAATTAACACTATCGTCAGCATGGCGTTACGTACCCACTTCAGAGAACCCAGCTGATCATATTTCTAGGGGTGTTAATCCAAGTCAGCTCCCAAAGTTAAACCTGTGGTGGTACGGCCCACAGTTTTTATACAAAGATGAATTAGATTGGCCTGTATTAAATTCAAATATTACAAACAAGGAACACTTACCTGAGATCAAAACAAATTTATGCACTACTATTGTAGAACCATTAATTAATTTTGCTACGTATACTTCATTTACTAAACTCCAACGAGTGATTGCCTTAGTCAAACGATTTATTTACAATTCAAAAAATCGCCATTCTAAACATACCGACTATTTAACAACTCATGAATTAACTCAGGCTTTTAATAGCCTTTGTTTCATGGCGCAACAACAATCATTTTCAGTTGAGTATAAACTATTAAAACAAAATAAATCGTTACACAGTAAATGCAAAATTTTATCACTATCACCATTTGTTGATGATAATGATTTGATTAGAGTTGGTGGCAGAATTCAAGCTTCTGATTTTCCATATGAGAAGAAGCATCAAATACTTCTAGACTCATCTCACCCTCTAACTAAATTATTGTTTCAACGAGAACATATTCGTCAGATGCACGCCGGGCCACAACTTTTGTTAGCTACAGTTCGAGAAATAATTTGGCCCATCAACGGGCGTAATCTGGCTCGAAACATAGTACACAGTTGCTTGACATGCAGGCGTTTTCAAGGCAAGACTTTACAGCCCAAAATGGGAAATCTTCCTTCACAGCGCGTTACCGTCAGCTTTCCATTTGCTTCAGTTGGCCTAGACTTTGCTGGCCCATTCTTCGTCCTTAACCGAAGAGGACGAGGAGCAAGACTGACGAAATGCTACATGTGCTTGTTTATTTGCATGCGTTACAAATGCGTACACTTAGAGGCAGTAAGCGGCCTATCAAAGGATGATTTTCTAATGACATTAAGACGCTTCATTGCACGACGCGGTAAGCCAGCCGAAATATTCTCCGACAACGGTCGTAATTTTGTCGCAGCGGCTAAGGAATTAGGCTCATTTTTAAAATCAAATAGACACTTGTTTTCTGACTTTGCTGCACAAGAAGGCATACAATTTAATTTTATTCCCGCTTACTCCCCTCATTTCGGCGGCATTTGGGAGTCAGGCATCAAATCCGCAAAACACCATGTTAAACGTGTTATGGGCAATCTTCACCTGACCTTTGAAGAATTGCAGACTTTGTTTGCACAAGTGGAGGCAATATTAAACAGCCGCCCCTTGTGTCCTATGTCCACCAATCCTAACGACTTCCTTTCCCTCTCACCAGGACATTTTCTTATCGGGAGAACGCTAACTACGTTCCCATCTCCTCTGCTTGAAGATGTGGATCCCAACAAATTGAAGCGGTATCAACGATTGGAGCAAATCCGTCAGCATTTTTGGCGTCGCTGGCAAGGCGAATACATCAGTGAACTACAGAGACGACAGAAGTGGACAAAAGACACTCCACAACTTAAATTGGACGACTTAGTCTTGATTAAAGAAGATAATCTGCCACCTTTGTGTTGGCGACTCGGAAGAGTAACAAAACTGTTTCCTGGACCTGATGGCATTGTACGAGTGGCAGATGTAAAAACGTCAACAAGTTGCCTTCGACGAGCGTTAGTTCGCTTGTGTCCTCTTCCTACACCAGAAGAAGAGCTTCAGTTGAAAGAGAAGCCTTTCAACGGGGGGAGCATGGCGCAGCTGCAAGCGCCTACACATTCGCCATTAGCAAAACATGAATCTACAAGTCGCGGCTCATCGGTTTAAAGTGACGTCTAATTTTTATGCGTCTACCTACCGCGATATGTTTTTTTTTTATATTCGTTCACCGCACACAGTTCATACGCAATTTTTGTACTCCAATTCTTTTTATTCAGTATACACGTATTACCACAGTTTTCGGGTTTTATTTCAACAAAATAGGACTCGCAAATGTCTCACAAGCAGACACTGTGTTATACCGAATTTAACGCGAGCGAAGCCGCGGGAAAAAGCTAGTTATTAATAAAACTGAACCTACTATGTTTTTGTCTCTACTTACTTGTACTATGTTGTTGACTGCTAGAAAATGCTCAAGGCATTAAGTCCGCCATTGTACAAAATTTACTTGTGCATGAAGTTTTAACAAATAAATAAGTCATTGCTTACTTTACAAGACGTAAAACAAGATAAGAAGTTAACTTACATCTAGAAATCTACAAGGCCCATTCCATTCATTCAGTTGTTCCATTATTCAGTTCAGTTGTTCCTTTTTTTTAGTAAAGTAATATTAGTAATTAGTAAGATAATTATTAGACTTATAAATACAACGCTTTTTTTTTTTTTTTCGGATGGGAAATCATCCAATGACTTCCCCCGCTCTAGGCGGAGTGGGTTTTAGTCAGACTTGTACTGACTAAAACCCACCCATGTTCCTTCTATTGCCCTTTACGTTCCTACGTTCCGAAGCCGCGGTATCTCTTTCGAACAACCCGCAACCCCGGCAGGCGGAGGCTCTGGCAAGCCCCTCTGCTTTGATGACTCTCTTTGAGGCGCGCGTGAAACACGAACGCGCCGTCGACACGGCCTGTCGTCAATCGACGGACGGACCGTGAGCTACCCATTGCTCACCGTCCACAGGCCCGCATCTACGGTGGCCGGGAGTCGTCTCGCGGCGCCCGGCGCCCGGGGCGTCTCCCACGGCGGCTGGGTTGGGCAGATGTTCTCTCCCTCATACGCCCGGCCACCTCCTTTGCTAGCATTACTGCTTCGCAGAAGGTGGTGACCGCTTCCCATTCCCTCTCGCTCCGGACTATGGCCTGAACCAGGGACGGACGCGAGAGATCGCCGCCGCCGATCGCCTCTACGAGGGCATGGCGGTGCTCCGCCCACGCTGGGCAGATCGCCACTGTGTGCTCCACCGTGTCCTCCGGGCGATCGTCACAATGGTGACACCCGGGCGCTTCCTCCCGCCCGATGATGTGCAGGAACCTCCCGAAACTTCCGTGTCCGGTGAGGACCTGCGTCAGGCGGTAGGTGAGTACGCCATGACGCCTCTCCAGCCACTCCTCAAAGAGGGGACTTACCGCCACTATTGTGGCGTGCCCATAAATACAACCCTCTAAATTAATTTCACCCCATTTTGCTTCGTAATTTGTTTAACACACTGACCTGCAAATAGCAAACAAAACATAGAACAATAACCATTTTACGGGCTATCCTAGCGCCTCTCTCTTATTACCCCTTTTTTGAAACACAGATGGGAAATCATGAAATAACGTGCCCTGTTTTAGGCGCCGCGGAAGAAAGTGCCAGACTTTTACTGACTAAAACCCATCTATGTTTATTTATTTAACACTTCAAGTACAAAGTACCATTCTGCCCTTTATGTTCCGGGGTCACGGTATCTCTTTTGAACAACCCGCAACCCCGGCAGGCAGTAACCAAGGCATGCCCTTTTGTGTTGCTGAAATCTCTTTGAGCGCGCGTGAAACACGAACGCACCATCGACATGGCCTCTCGTCACTAGATGGAGAAACGGTGAGGTACCCATTGCTCACCGTCCACATACTCAGGTCTATGGTGGTCACGAGGCGTTCACGGTGCCCAATGGCCGGAGCGTCTCCCGCGGTGGCTAGGTTGGTTCAAAATTTTCTCCCTCAAACAGGGAAAGAAGAAATGACCGCTTTCCATTCCCTATCGCTCCGGACCATGGACTGAACCAGGGCCGGACGCGAGGGATCGCCGCCACCGATTGCCTATAACGAGGGCACGACGGTACTCCGTCCGAGCTGGGCAGACCGCCACTGTGCTGTATTACCCTTTACATTTCAAATAACTCGTGGTCAACTTAAGAACTAAACTAATAAGAAATATACAACATTCATAGACTTTGCTATGTGGGTTTTCAGATATTGTGACTGCTTGTGGCTTGATCCTCGTGGCTTGCCAGTCTAAATAGTTGAGCAAATTAATGCTTATACCCTTGTGGTTTCGAAAGGGTAGAGCGATGACATCTTTGATATTTGCTCAAGTTTAAGTAAAGACTTATTGGCTGAATTTGAATTTGACAAAGTTTTATTTAAACATGTGACATTACTTACCATAAGAGAGATATTTACCTCAAAACGTGCCTATTTTTTTAATAAATACGAACCAACACATTATTTAATTGTATCCTTATTAAGCTTATTTTTTTTCCTTCATTCATCCTTACTAATTCCTTACTAATCCTTACTAATATTATAAAAGCGAAAGTGAGTTTGTTACCTCTTCACGCTTTAATGGCTATACCGATTTTGATGAATTTTGGTACAGAGATAGTTGGTAACCAGGAGACGAACATAGGCTAATTTTTTTTAAAAAAAGTGGGATATGAGGGAGAACGAGGGAAGAAAAGGGAAAACTTAGCGTTGCTATTACAAATCCATCAGGCGCAAGAGCAAAAGCTGCAGGTCTGCTTGGTGTGTTTTACCGAATTTAACGCGAGCGAAGCCGCGGGCAAAAGCTAGTAATATTATAAAAGCGAAAGTGAGTTTGTTCATTTGTTTGTTTGTTACGTCTTAACGCCTAAATGGCAGAACCGATTTTGATGAATTTTGGTACAGAGAAAGTTGGGACCCTGGAAACGGACATAGGATAAAAAATTATAGGAAAAAGGGGAGAAAGAGGGAAGAAAAAGGGGAGAGTAAGATATTTTTTTTTCATGATCATAACGCAGGTTAAAGTTAGCGTGGCCCAAGGTAACTATGCCACGCGGACGTATCTAGTTTTATATAATGTGTAATAATATTTTGAACACGAGAACGGAACAACTTTTGTTGTACGAGTTCTTGAAAGTCGCATAAAAAACAATTGGACTCTGATGCTCCGACGGTTTGATTGATAGTATTTCACGTTGAACGACTGCATATCTGCTCTCTATGCTATTACCAAGTAAAGGAGTTCCTTAGTAAAGAGGCTCCGACGGCGCGTTGGTGTTCCACGCGCGCCTAAAAGAGATGACAGCAAAGCAAAGGGGCCTACCAGGACCACCGCCTACGGAGGTTGCGGATTGTTCGTAAGAGATACCGCGGCCCCGGAACATGTAGGGCAATTGAAGGAACTTTGGTGGGTTTTAGTCAGTTCAAGTTTGAGTTGCGAGTTGCGAGTTGTTGTGAGTTCCGCCCATAGCGGGAGAAGTTTTCTGATGATTTCTCATCCGCAAAAAAGGGGTTCATTTACTAGGTAATAGTATATCCCTTAACTCTTCACGCGCCAGAGCATAATTTTATATGCCTTATGTGCCCCCGTAGGCTCATAACGACATTCATTGGGTTAAAAACGCTGAAAATAACAAAGAACAAAGGTAAAAATACATTTTCCTGAAAGTTTAAGTTAGGGTCACTGAATTGGAAAAAACAGCTGGTTCATACATTTTGTTCAAAAAGGTGTTTTGCTAAGAAACAACTTTTTTCTGCCTCGGAGTTGCTTTTCGTTTTCATGTTTACGTTTCACGGCTATTTTTCTTTTAAAGTTTGCATTAGTGTAACTTCAAATATTAAGAACTGTCCGTTGTGAAGTAGAGATCCTTTCTATGAAGAAGCAAAGTAAATATAATAAAATAAAAGTCGTGTTCCTAAAGTGCATTTTTTTCTTCTTGTTATTTACTGAATTTGATGTACGGAAAACTTGGCTACGTGAAAAATCCGCATACACGCGGTATAGTAAGAAATCCAAGTCAGGTCTTCTTCAATGGGCTAGTAGCCGTATATCAGAACTGCGAAGCTTAAAATTCTGGGTATGAACTTTTGAGGAACGACTAAAAAGTTTGTAGCCAAAAATGATTTTTATTTTAGTTGTGGCTCGATGAGAATTAGTATATGATACTTTGATGTATCATACACAATCATCATCTGTCTAGCCTTTTCCCAACTATGTTGGGGTCGGCTTCCAGTCTAATCGGATGCAGCTGAGTATCAGTATTTTACATGGAGCGACTGCCTATCTGACCTCCACAACCCAGTTAGTACTGGGTAATACGATACCCCTTGGTAAGACTGGTTGTCAGACTTTCGGGACACTGACTACCTGTAACGACTGTCAAAGATCTACAAATGACAGCCGGGACCAACGGCTTAACGTGCTTTCCGAGGCACGGAGGAAACTCGGTATGTAACGGGTGGTCACCCATCCACAGAGCAACCTAGTCAAGCGCGGCTTAACCTAAAGATAGACCCGAGCGGCTACTATTATTTAGCCACGAGCTCCTGTATCATACACAATGTTTTCATTTTTAAATTGCTATCAGGAGATATTAGTATATTGTCCATATGTTAGAAAAAAAAATATTTATAATAAAATATAACTCATAAATTACCCAAGCATTTTAATTTTATCTAACTAACCCTTTCGACTTGAAACGAATTTTCAAAATTGGCTCACTACTGACGAAGGAAACGAGAAACAAACTTAAAAAAGCTGTTGAATTGAGAACATTCTCCTTTTAAAAAAAAGTAAAACATTGCTTGATCATCATTTACACACTAACACAGCCAGGCCAGCTTGACAGTGAACAATGGATTCACTGTCCGTTCATCTATTGACAATAGGCCGTGTCAATAGCGCGTTCGTGTTCCATGCGCGCCTCAAAGACATATCAGCAAAGCAACAGTGCCCATCAAGGCCACTATCTGCCGGGGTTGCGGGTTGCTTCGAAAGAGATTCCGCGTCCCCGAATCACAAAGTGCAAAAGAAATAAACATGGATTGGTTTTAGTCAGTACAAGTCTGACATTCCCTTTCATTCCGCCCAGAGCGGGAGAAGAATTTAAAAAAAAATCATTTGATGAATACTCAAACAAAAAAAAATGAAAGCTGTACGCAACAGTTTCACCCGTTGCTCAGATCCTAAGAATCATAGCGTGATGTTGCATTTAGCCTTCTTCGATTAATGGACTATTCAACACTTGAAAAAAAATGTATCAACTTTTTCGATTCAAAATCAAAATATTTTTATTTCACGTCGAGAAAAGGTGCACGGTGCGGGTTGGTCGTTTCCTATGGAGAAGAACCGGCAAGACACCCCATGGTGACTCTTTTAAAATATATTTGGTTTTACAATGACGTTGTTACAGCGTTAGTATTTAAGTATGAGAGGACAGCGTAGGCCTGAAAATAAGTCATTGCTTACTTTACAAAACGTAAAATAAGATAAGAAGTTAACAAAAGTAAGTTAAGGTAGTAAAAGATTCCAACTATTAGTTCCTGAGACTAGCGCGTTCAGCCAATCAAACTCGTCTGCTTTAAACTAGTGTGTGTTTTTTTAAGCTATTGCATAGCTTCTATCGCGGGCCTTGAGCGCGGGGACCGAATCCAGAAATTCCGTAACGAAAAAAAACCTGACGCTCCCCACTCCGACGGGCACGGAGGTGTGGCTTGAAGGCCGTGCATTGTCTAACGTCGTTTACACAATACGGTCAGTTATTTCAATTCCGATTCTAATGTTCTAATAGCGTGTTTGGTAGAGAATCGGATAATCAATCGACATTACGCTGGATCAAACCCAAGGTCTTGTTTTTCTTTTTGCGACTTCTTTTCATTGGAAATACTTTTTAAATATTATATTTAGTTTTTTATTTATTGTCTAAGTTAATAAAAAAATGTTTCTTTTTGCGACTTCTTTTCATTGGAAGTACTTTTTAAATATTTTATTTAGATTGTTTTTTATTTTTTTATTTATTGCATAAGTTGATAAAAAATGCTATGCAATAGCTTTACCGCGGCAGTCCCCGAGTGCCACACGTATTTTTTTTTAATTTGATTTATTTGGCTCACATACATCAGATATGAGGAGATACAACAAATAAACTTATAGACTAGTGTACTAATTGCTCACAGGTAAGCACGTCATGCATTACATTAATTTTGATTGAAGCTGAGTGCATAGGTACTTAAAATTAGACGAGTTCAAAGCTACTCAGCCAGCATAATTATGGCCTAAAACTAGATTGTTTAAAATTTAAATAACATGTAAGCCTTAACAGTATGTTCGAAAGAGGTACCGCGGCCCCGAAACATAAAGGGCAGTAGAAGGAACATGGGTGGGTTTTAGTCAGTATAAGTCTGAGACTCCCCCCCGCTCCGCCCAAAGCGTGGGAAGTTATTTGATGATTTCCCACCCCAAAAAAAAAAGTTTTAACACTAAACACTCAAAATTATTTTAAGAGTAAAGATATTTGAATGTAATATTTTTCCCCTACGTGAACACCTACTCTCCAACTATTTGTCCTTTTACCCCCCACTCTTCACCAACCTGATTAGTTCAATATAAGCAATGTGAATCCAACCCTGCCGCTGCGAACAGAGAAAATGGGCCGGGTTGACCGCTGGGCAATTTTTCGCACTATTTCACCTGTCTGAACCAACACTCGGCCGTTTTTATCCCTCAGCATTTTAAGGTTACCCTGAAAGTGACAGTAACATTGTAGGAATTTTATTTTTGAGAAATTCGCAACTGAAATTATTCAACAATGTTATATTTGAGCACCAATTTGTTTTACTTGGAGTTGGGGGAAATGTGGAATGGTTTGTACTGTGTTTGTTACTGACAATTGGGTCAGTGACGCTACATAAATAATATGTTTTCACTGGCTACGGGATTAATTTAAACCTGATTGTCATTTAGTCCATTCGTATATGGTAATTTTGTAAATGAGTTGTTATTTATTACATCTTATTAAATTAACGTCTTGCGATGTTCGCATTGAATGTTCAGTGAGTTGACGACACGTTTGTCGCAGCGGCTGAGCGATCGACTGCTGCGCTGCGTGTCGCGGGCAATACCCGCACAGAACAAATATTTATATAGCCTACAGATAATTGTTCCGGGTCTGGCTATTTGTGTATGTGAGATTGAATGCTTGTAAACGCACCCACGATACAAGAGAAATTCCTAGAGAGGGACAACGTTGTTTTTTTAAAAAAATAAAAGAAAAAAGGAGGATCAGATTTCAATCAAAATGCCAACGCTTGTACTATAACAATATTATAAAGAGAAAATATTTGTTTGTTTGTATCGTATAGGCTCCAAAACTACGATATCGCTATTAACCATTTCACTAATAGGAAGCAACATTATCAGGAAGTAACGTAGGCTATACAACATCACGCTACCACCCACAGGAGCGGGGCAGCAAATAGACGCGGGTGAAACTGCGCAGAACAGCTAGTTTCCATATAAACTAACTATATTTATACAAAGTTAGTTGCTTAGTTTATATGGAAACTAGCTGTAGCTCTAGAAAAATGTTGTGCTTCGGCAACCAACGTCTATCTTGTTATCATCTAATAGCTGTTACATGTTCTGTGTTTTTAATAATACGATAGTAGAAAAAGTAGGGATTATTATATTGTTTTGAAAATAACATGGTAATATCAGAAACACACAATCAGAACGGAATATTTATTTTGTTTATTATTTGTTTTGAATCGTTACTAATATTATAAAAGCGAAATTGAGTTTGTTGTTGTAGCCATTAAAGCGTAAAGAGGTATCAATACCTCTTCACGCTTTAATGGCTACACCGATTTTGATGAATTTTGATACACAGATAGTTGGGAACCAGGAGACGGACATAGGTTATTTTTTTAAAGTGGGATGTGAGGGAGAAAGAGAGAAGAAAAGGGAAAACTTAGCGTTGCCATTACAAATCAATAAGGCGCAAGTACCTCAAATGAGAATACTTTTCTTTTCTTTTCTTTTTCTTTTTTTTCATAAAACGTTGCCCTACACTAGGAATTTCTCCTGTATCGTGGGTGCGTTTACAAACATTCAATCTCACATACACAAACAGCCAGACCCGCAACAACTATCTGTAGGCCATACAAATATTTGTTCCGTGCGGGGATCGAACCCGCGACACGCAGCGCAGCAGTCGATCACTCAGCCACTGCGCCAACCGTGTCGTCAAACTTGGTTGTCCGTCTGTCTGTCTGTCAAGACTCGAGAACGCGTGCAGGTATCGAGTTGAAATTAAAACGATATACTTAAATGTGTGATCCCTTTGTGCTATTAAAAAACAACCCTCTAAGTCTACGCATTAAAAAAGTATGGACGTTTATGTCGAAAGTTTGTACGGAACCCTTGGTGCGCGAGTCCGTTTCGTACTTGGCCAGTAACGTAACGTCTAGTGCGTGTGTCGCTTTAGCTAATTTTTTTTTTCTTCTTTGGCAATTGTAGCTAAGTTAAAATACTACGCGCCGCGTTTGACAGATTTAACTTAATGTGATTTTTTTTTATTCTTTTACCCACATTCTACTGTTAGCATCTATAATACATTTGATATGTTTTCGGTTTATTAACATGCAACTATACCACTATTTTATTAATTGGCAACACTCAAACAGTGTCCTCTGCCCGGTTCAAAACCAACCAATCACAGGAACGCGCGCATTTCACTATTGAAATGGTGGTAATTGGAAATAACGAACTTTAACAGCCCGGCTAGATAGTCAATCGTTCGGAGATTCTGCTAGTGAACATCTTTTAAAATAAGTTGTGAAGTGTGTCAATAAAACCTAAGGTAATATGATATTGTTCTATGATGTATTATGCGTATCTATTTGTGTGCCTATTTGCAATAAAAGTGTTTTTATTGAATCATTTATGGAGTTTTTCTTACACTACTTTGTGTTAAACCTGTCACCAGCGCGATGACCTCGCACTCCATCTAATTATATTATAGTCTTTACTTTAATTAAACCATCATACCTCGAAACGGGAGTTTCCTTGAAGAACACTGAAGCCCCAACAGATTTGAGGAGTGGCTGGAGAGGCGTCATGGCGTCCTCAACTACCGCCTGACGCAGGTCCTCACCGGACACGGAAGTTTCGGGAGGTTCCTGCACATAATCGGGCGGGAGGAAACGCCCGGGTGTCACCATTCGTCGACGGGCCTGTTGGTCTAGTGGTTAGTGGCCCTGACTGCTGAGCCGGAGGTCGTGGGTTCGATTCCCACCCAGGACAAACTTTGTGTGATGAGCATGATTGTTTGTTCTGTGTTTGGGTGTGATTTATCTATAATATGTATGTATTTATAAAATTATATAAGTATGTATATCAGTTGTCTGGTTACCATAACACAAGCTCTGCTTAGCTTGGGATCAGATAGCCGTGTGTGAGTTGTCCCAAGATATTAATTATTTATTTATTTATTTACCATTGTGACGATCGCCCGGAGGACACGGTGGAGCACACAGTGGCGGTCTGCCCAGCTTGGGCGAAGCACCGCCGTGCCCTCGTGGAGGCGATCGGCGGCAGCGATCTCTCGCGTCCGGCCCTGGTTCAGGCCATGGTCCGGAGCGAGAGGGAATGGGAAGCGGTTACCACCTTCTGCGAAGCAGTAATGCTAGCAAAGGAGGTGGCCGGGCGTTTGAGGGAGAGAACCTCGAACCAACCCAGCCGCCGCGGGAGACGCCTCGGGCGCCGGGCGCCGCGAGACGATTCCCGGCCACCGTAGATACGGTCCGTCCGTCGATTGACGACAGGCCGTGTCGACGGCGCGTTCGTGTTTCACGCGCGCCTCAAAGAGATGTCAGCAAAGCAGAGGGGCTTGCCAGAGCCTCCACCTGCCGGGGTTGCGGGTTGTTCGAAAGAGATACCGCGGCCCCGGAACGTAAAGGGCAATAGAAGGAACATGGTTTTTTTTTTGTTGTTGTGTTTTAGTCACTACAAGTCTGACATGCCCCCCCGCTTCACCCAGAGCGGGGGAAGTCATTTGATGATTTCCCACACGAAAAAAAAAACAAAAAAGCCCCAACAGATAGACGGTCCCTACGTACATAAAGACATGTCGAAAATGGATTTTTTTATTGTATCATTGGCTTTAGATTATCTATGCGTACATGCTGACATACAATTTTTATTTTTATTTAATTTATTTACCTTGTTTTAGAAATCGTATAAGAGAACAAGTATTATAAACTAGCTTTTGCCCGCGGCTTCGCTCGCGTTAAATTCGGGGTAACACAGTTCCCCTTGCGCCTTATTGATTTGTAATAGCAACGCTAAGTTTTCCCTTTTCTTCCCTCTTTCTCCCTCACATCCCACTTTTTTTTTTAAATTAGCCTGTGTCCGTCTCCTGGTTCCCAAATATGTCTGTACCAAAATTCATCAAAATCGGTGTAGCCATTAAAGCGTGAAGAGGTAACAAACAAACAAACTCACTTTCGCTTTTATAATATTAGTAAGGATAAGGATACAACGAATAAGTATCGTAGAAACGGTTATCTATCCGTTTTATCCAAGAAAACGTGTAAAAATAAAATACTTATGTGTAAATAGCATTATAAAGCTCTTAAAACTGTTAAAATATTGTAGAAAGAAAATATTTATTATTGCTCATAAAATTATTTCTAGGGCGTGTTGAACACAAATTACGCTCTCCTGTAAACCTCGGTTTTTGACTTAACCTTATATACGTAGGAACCGTCGAGATACTTTATATTACCTACTTATTTCTGATCCGAATCACAATAAATTTATTGCCCTATTAAATCTTCTTTAAATACTTTTTAGGAACAATTGAAGATAAAAAGCCGTTTTGCGATGCTATAGCAACGAGAGATTTTTAATAAGGAAATCTTGATGTGCCAAGGATTATTTCTATTTGAAATCCGTCGTGATGGATATCACGAACTCGGCTTCTTTGCCACGAGTTCATTTTATTTGTAGGCATTTTGTGACCTCCTTTTTTTTGCGGAAGGAAAATCATCAAATAACTTCTCGCGCTCTGGGTGAAGCGGGGAGTAGCGTCAGACTTGTACTGACTAAAACCCACCCATGTTCCTTCTATTGCCCTTTATGTTCCGGGCTCTCTATCGAACAACCCGCAACCCCACTTTTGTGACCTACTTGGAAATACAGGGTGTATTTACTGTATTTACTGTACTGAATTTCTCCGGAGAAATGTATATTCACAGATAGAGGTGAATGGGCAGCTTAGATCTCATGTGTGTGTACGGCGCCAGATGAAAGGCAACCTTCCATCTTGCACCGCATGCTCCGTTAACTGTGCCAAAGACTACTTCAGTGCCCGGAGTTTCCACTGCAAAATATTGGGTCGAACATATTTATTATCAATACGCTATGAAAATAAAAATCTGTGTTTCTCTTAAAACTTGAAGTTATTTAATTTACACTTTTAAAGGTACACAATTTGTATTTTCTTCGTAAAACTATTTTCTACGAAAAGTGACTAGTTTATAAGATTAGAGAATCTGTGACAGTAATATTATAATAAAATCCAGTACCTACTAAAATAACTATTTATAACGTCGTGCTACGAAATGACAGCTACGCCGTAGCTGTTTGTAGCAATCGTAGCAATAGCTACGCCACGTCGATTATGCACACGAAAAGGCTATGCGTCCAATCACGTTACTGTGGTAGTTTAATCTATACTAATATTATAAAGCTGAAGAGTTTGTTTGTTTGTTTGTTTGAGCGCGCTAATCTCAGGAACTACTGGTTCGAATTGAAAAATTCTTTTTGTGTTGAATAGACCATTTATCGAGGAAGGCTTTAGGCTATATAACATCACGCTGTGACTAATAGGAGCGAAGAAACAATGGAAAATGTGAAAAAAACGGGGAAAATTATTCATCTTTGAGGGCTTCCGTTGCGTGCGCTGCGAAAACGGTTCAAGATATCAAAAAAATATGTAGAAAAGAATTATTCCTCTTGAAATGATCTAAAAAAATGTCCGTGACGGTATATGTCTATCTTTTAAGATTAAGTCACTAGAACCGTTTTTATGGTAATCAAATTTGGTCAAAATTAATGCATGATTACCAATTATTTGTTAGAGTTGTTTCAACATAATAATATTAATCTTTATCCAAATAAATGTGTTGTTGATTAACAGTATTTAATTGTGAACAAAATTGTCTTTGACATCACTTAATTTCAATGAACATCTTAGAAGATATTACAATTTTAAAATAACTCCGATATATAATTCACACGCGCCGCATGATGTGCAAAACATCGCTGGGCATGGGCGAGGAGAGGCGTTGCTTGCGGGCGACGTGGAGAGGGGGTATAGCTCTACGATTGTCAAGGATAATATTTTGGTTCTAATAATTTCACAATTATTCATCATCTGCCTAGCCTTTTCCCAACTATGTTGGGGTCGGTTTCCAGTCTAACCGGATGCAGCTGAATATCAGTATTTTACATGGAGCGACTGCCTATCTGACCTCCACAGCCAGTTAATACTGGGTAATACGATAGCCCTTGGTAAGACTGGTTGTCAGACTTTTGGAACACTGACTACCTGTTACGACTGTCAAAGATCTACAAATGACAGCCGGGACCAACGGCTTAACGTGCTTTCCGAGGCACGGAGGAAACTCGGTATGTAACGGGTGGTCACTGGTCACCCATCCACAGACCAACCTAGGCAAGCGCGGCTTAACCTAAAGATCGACCCGAGCGGCTGCTATTATTTAGCCACGAGCTCCTCATGAGCTATTTTTTTTTTTATAAATTTCACAATTATTAAAAAAACAATTGTAGATAATACCTGTAAATAGGTGTCATCTACATAATTATTCTTAGGGCTGTTTTTTCAATAGTCAGATAACTTTTATCTGAGGAATAAAAATGGCAGTTTGACAGCTCATCTATAGAAAATATGTCAAACTGCTATTTTTATTCCTCAGATAAAAAATATCTGACTATTAAAAAATCAGCCCTTATTAGGTTAGGTTTTAGTTTAGGCACACAGTTAGTTAACCTTATATTTTACGTAAGTACCAAATACAGGTAACAATAATTAGGATCCTAATTATTAACCTTACGTTTGTTTTTTCTTGATTACGAGTTACGGTTTGGTTAAGTTTTCATTTCCTATTTTCTTTCTTCGTCACTATAATGCCTAGAAAAAGAACTCAGCTTTCTCGGCAAACTGTTACCGCAAAGCGGCTGCGAGCTTTGCGCAGCAGTGAAACAGACAATGAAAATATGCATAGGTTGGCTACTCAACGAGGAATCAGTGAACAAAACTGCTAATGAATCGATCGTTGAACGTTCGCAGTATCTAGCCTCACAAAATTTCCAAACTTCGGCAAACCGTCAACGGGAAGCAAGCGCTGAACGTTTATCCTTACAAAATTTCCGAAATTCGGCAAACCGTCAACGGGAATCAAGCGCTGAACGTTTATCCTTACAAAATTTCCGAACTTTGATAAACCGAGAACGGGAATCAAGCGCTGAACGTTCTCAACGTTTAGCCTCACAGAGTTCTCGAACTTTGGTGAACCGACTACGGGAATCAAGCGCTGAACGTTCTCAACGTTTAGCCTCACAGAGTTCTCGAACTTTGGTGAACCGACTACGGGAATCAAGCGCTGAACGTTCTCAACGTTTAGCCTCACAGAGTTCTCGAACTTTGGTGAACCGACTACGGGAATCAAGCGCTGAACGTTCTCAACGTTTATCCTCACAGAATTCCGGAACTTGGGCTAAGACGCGGACAAAGTCGTGGGTAACAGTTATAATTTATAAAGCTGAGGAGGTTGTTTGCAAAAATAAATATGATGCCCAAAATACTATTCCACGCGGACGAAGTTGCGGGCACAGCTAGTATTTATTATAAGGTAAATACTATGTTTCTAATCGCGTATGTGCTCACATATTTATTTGATTTTCGTATATAAAAATACCAGAGAAAACGATTTTTTGTATAACAATATGAGCGTGACACAGTTTCTCTTCATAATTAATGTACAAAAGGGACCACATTCTCAGCAGTCGCGTTTACGAGGCGGTCAGCGCAATCTTAGTTTTATGTCAATTTAACATAAAAAAAACAACTCATTAAAAACAAATCACTGTACAATATTCTATTTCTTGATACACGAACTCGTCGTAATTTCACGTTTACCATTAAAACGTCCAAGGCCTTACATCTGCGACGCGTTGCGTTTCCCCGACGTCTGCCCGGATAAATTCTTTCTTCTTTTCATGAATAAAAGTGTTTTTGAATGGTAAATTATTATCTCTTGCGATAAGGCGACCTACCTTTTGTTGGTGCGTGGGACATGACATAGGCCTTTTATGTTTTTGATGTTTTAAAATGGGTAAGTAGGTCTTTAGTATATTTATAACACACTTGCTGACGCCCGCGGCTTCGCCCATGTCAAATCGGTAAAAAGTACCCTAATGTTATTCCAGACCATAATCTACCTCCGTGTCAAATTTTATTAAGATCCCTTCAGGCGTTTTGACGTGAAAGAGTAACAAACATCCATACATCAATACATCCATCCATTCTCACAAACTTTCGCATTTATAATATACATAAGTAGGATATTCGTGGAAGTTAGAGGACCAATTGTGGTTATCTTTTTTAACATATATACGTAAACTCAGGCCTTTATCCTACCGTGTCAACGGAGCGTGAGTGTTCCACGCGCGCCTCAAAGATATGTCATCAATGCAGAGGGGCCTGCCAGGGCCACCCCTGCCGGGATTTCGGGTTGTTCGAAAGAGATACCGCGGCCCCGGAACATAAAGGGCAATAGAAGTAACATGGGTGTGTTTTAGTCAGTAGTGTGACACTAAGAGCGGGGGAAGTTATTTGATGATAAGTATAAGTGAAATATATTTTTTGAAGTCCCTGATTGCTAGGTGAAAGACCAGTGTTACAGGAGCCAGTGCCCTCCCCCAAAGGAGATTTTATGGTGTTATTTGATGATATCCTAGCCGGCCCAGGCCGGTTGCAAATACTACGCAACTGAACATTTTGAAAAACCTCACTTATGAGGTCAGTGTTCCCTCTTTGTTTTCGTTAAATAAAAAAAAAATAAGAATTAAAAAACATATTTTTGTTTACCTGAAAGTTCTATTTTGAGTCGGTTGTTTAGCTATAAAACCTCATCGGAAGGTTTAATTGCAAAGTTCACACCATTTAAGTGTGTTTAAAAGCAAAATAATTTACTCAATATTTTTCCGACATACTGAAGCAATAGAAATTTGCTTCTAAACCCTTCGAAATAGGATTGAAACTCAAAACATTGATTGCGATTTAAACTGATTGTAAAAGTGTGTGACGTTATTGGAATGTAGATAAAGTGTAGCCTAGCAGTAGTAAACTCACATACACAAAAAGCCAGACCCAAAACAACTACCTGTAGGTCATACAAATATTTGTTCCGTGCGGGGACGAACCCGCGACACGCAGCGCAGCAGTCGATCGCTCAGACACTGCGCCAACCGTGTCGTCAAATTGTAATGACCATAAAATGATTGTTGAAGATGACGCAAATGACAGAATGAAATTTAAAAAAAACAACGATATTGATACAGAAGGAGGTTAAGGCAACAGAGGAGGTGAAATACCCACTCTGTTACACTACTATAGGCGTAGCAGAAAGGAGTTTCAGACTTTTACTGGCCCTGGCCTGGCTTGTACTGGCTTTGTAAAACCCATCCAAGTACTTTCTTTTGCCGGTTGTGTTCCGGGGCCGAGGGAATATCTTTCAAACCAACCTGATCCCAGCCACGCACCCTAAATTTGAGCCCGGTTCATGGCAATAACATCAAAATAAAAAACAAAACTACCAAAACATCGGTGTACTATATAATCACACCTCTACCCAACCCTGTGAGGATTACGGGCGCGATGTTAAATTAAGTTTAGAAGCAAAACAAGTGAATCTCAGCTCCTTTACCCAACAATAATCTGTACAAGAGGTTTCCATGAATACATGGTCACCGCATCATACGAGTGAAAAGCGTATAGTGAGCTGCGTTGCTCACAGAATAGGCGGTTTCAGTAAATTATTTCATCTGACGAAGAAGCGTAGGGCTCTGCGTAGATGATATAAATTCTTTGAGTTATCTATGTTAATGTTCTAGAATAACTATATGTAAGGTGTACTAGTAGTGTTAAACAAATTATTGCATATTTTTTTGACTGGTCTGTTTAATAAATTTAACGTGTACTGCAATTAAAAAGCGATTTATTTATTCGAATTCGATTTTTTTTGCTTGATTACTTTCTCAATATTTATTAACCTTTTTTTTTGGTAAATTGATGGGTGCTAGCGAAATGAAGCGACGTAGCACATGTGCATAAAGAGTAATGTATCTGAATGTTGATGGACGGAGAACGAGAGGAAGGCCAAAGAAAAGATGGATGGATTGTGTAATAAATGATATTACGGAGAAAGGAGTAAATGATGCCGTGACGTCTGATAGGGGAGAATGGAAGAAGAAAACGTGTTGCGCCGACCCCAAATAGAATGGGACAAAGACAGGAAAATGATGATGATGTGTATTAACGTTCATAATCGTAATTTGTACCTTTGATATTGCCGTAAAAAGTCTTGTTCATCAAACCTATAAGACTGTTGTGTTGCTGGGGAGTTTGTTCCGCCACTTCTTCCCAGCTAAAAGGAATTTGCCACTTCCCACTAGGAAGTGGCAAAGGGTGGTTGTTTTAGTTAGGGTCTTGTGTAATGACGTTCAAAAAGTGCTGATCATCAGTCTAGTTTAAATGAATGACTGTTGATTTTCATCACTTTGTTACTCTTTTACGCAAAGACTACAGAATGGATTTTGATGAAACTTCACAATAAAATAACTTACTTATCAGAATAAGACATAGGCTACAATTCATAAAGATATATTGTTTATTCTATCGCCACGCGAGTAAAAACGTGGGGCGTAGTTAGTTTTAAAATAAAAGTCATCATCTAACTCGCTCTAAAAAAAAACTCCGCTAAGCGATATGTAGACCACAGACTGACAGACAGACAGACAGACGGACAATGGATTCCGTTTTTTCCTTTTGAGGTACCCTAAAAAACACTAAATCCCAAATGGTTCCCGCTATCGCTATGATATCAATCATTGTCATCATCTTCCCATCTTCTAAATTAGTTCGTCTCGTTTCCTGTTTCTCGGCTACCATGTCATCATGGTTTTGTTCCATTTATCTCTCTCCTACCGAACAAACAATAAATAATTTAAACAGAATTTAATTTGCCAAAATGGTTCTGATACAATACTGGTCAGATGATTACAGAATGCTAATTAGCCGTATGTTTTCGAATCGCGTGAGGTAATTGCTCTTATTGATTTCACAAGAAATAATTGGAAACGTTGGTCATTTATATTGAATCATTTGGGGCTGTTCTCGCTAAAGTTTAAATACTTTTAATTTAATTTTTACTACCACCTACAAGGTGGTAGTGAAAATAACCTCCTTTTAACTTATTTTCCTGCCCTTGTCCCATTCTATCTAGGGTCGGTGCAATACGTTTTCATCTTCCATTCCCCCCTGTTACGGCATCATTTACTCTTTTCGCCTTTATAATCATTCCTTACACAAACCAACCATATTTTCTTTGGCCTTTCTCTCCCTCTCCATCCATCAAAATTAATATCTAACACCCTGTTAGTCACATGCGTTTCGTCTATCCTTATTACATACTAGCTGGCCCCCACGGCTTTGCCCGCGTGATTTCAAAAGAAAAACCTATGTGTTATTCCAGACCATAATCTACCTCTGTGCCAAATTTCATCAAGATCCGTTTAGCCGTTTTGATGTGAAAGAGTAACAAACATCCATCCTCACAAAGATTGGCATCTATAATATCGCAAGACAAGCGACTCCCTTTCAATTTTTCTGTATTAGGGCCTTTCAAAGTAACTTATTTTACTTATAGGATTCTCAGTTTATTCTACCACCCCATTTTACTCTATAATGATGATATTTATTTCTGGGCGCCAGAAGAATTGAGTTGCTGCACTATTTTAATTTTGCAATATTAATCAAATATATTGATAAAATGTTCCGTTCGCGTAGTTTTATCGAGATTGTTTTTAATTCTTAATAGGTATTTCGATTAAAAACATATTTTCACTGCAAAAAGGTATGTTTTTTTTTCACGGATGGGGAATCGTAAAATAACTCCAGAATTTTACTGACTAAAACTGAGCCGCGGTATCTCTTTCGAACAACCCGTAACCCCGGCAGGTTGTGGCCCTGATAGGTCTCTCTGCTTTGCTGACATCTTCAAAGGGTTAATTTGTAAATTAAAATTACGAACAGGTTTTCTTGTACTATAATTTATTAGGAAATTCCTTCAACGCGACTTTTAGACTACAAATTAAACGCAAACACAGAGAAGTATTCATATTAATTTAAAGCTACGTTAGTTGTTAGTTTGCATTGATCACCATAGCGTGTAAGAACTTCGGCGAAAAATAATTCTTCTTTAATTGTTACTTAACTTACCAACCGAGAAGAATTATTTACCCTTTATAATTTACTAGCTTTTGCCTGCGGCTTCGTTTGCGTTAAATTCGAGGTAACACAGTTCCTTGATTTGCAGGTATCTGCTACCTGTAGTTTTAGCCCTTGCGCCTTATTAATTGTAATAGCAAAGCTGAGTTTTCCCCTTTCTTCCCTCATTTCTCACTTAAAAAATAAAAATAGCCTATGTCCGTCTCCGGGGTCTCAACTATCTTTGTACCAAAATTCATCAAAATCAGCCAGGTTTAGCCATTTAAGCGTGAAGACGTAACAAACAAACAAACTCACTTTCGCTTTTATAATATTAAGCGACATGCATCTCTCTCAATAGCTACTGCGGATAGACCAAGCGAAGAAGACAAGAGACAAGCGTGTATATGCTTTGGCGCACGTCGTATCGTCCAAGAGCATTGGCAACATAACATGACCATTTTTAAACACACAGCCAACGTATATACAGACGCTGTATATGCAATAAAAGCGGATATTTCAAGTAACGGTCATCTGATCTACATTAAGAACCATTATCATTTCTATATTAAGAACTAGCTTTCGCCCGCGACTTCGTCTGCGTGACTTAGTTACTTTGGGCTAACGAAGATCTCTGGAACGCGTAAAGGTATCGAGTTGAAATTAAAACCATATACTCAAATTTGTGACCCCTTTGTGCTGTAAGTCAAAGCAATCAAAAGATGTAGTTGTTTATATCGCAAGTTTGTACAGAGCCCTCGGCGCGCGAGTCTGACTCTATCTTGGCCGGTTTTTATCATTGTAATGAATAAAAATTCAACGTTCAAAAAATACTTATAGCAATAAATCCTCCTTGGCACAGCACTACATAAAAACTCGCATTCTACATGCCACGTTCCGTATTCTCCATAATGCACACGGTCGTAAAACTTGGCCACAACGAAAGACCGAGAAAAAAACAAGACATAAATAAAATATTTAATTAAGAAAAAGTCAGGTAATAAAAACTGTTATTTACAGTAAAGCTGCTGAAGCGAATTCACTTAATCGGTCCGCTGAAAAACATGCCCATGGGAATTAATCTTACTCTAGAGTACTTTGCAGTGAAATAAGTAAACTGCTATAAAAACTTAAACTCTTTCGACGGTTCGTAGGGATGAGAAAATGATTTATCGATTAGTTGGGTAGTTAGAAACATCGTTTATCGGTTCGATTCGAGCTTTCGTAGCGAAAAAGTAAAAGCTATTTAGCTTTTTACTTTTAAAATGCTTTTGTATGTAATGTTTTCTTGTTATTTCTATTCATAATGTTTGTTTAAATGTATATTTTTTTTATTTAAAAAAAAAACGTTGCCCAGACTATGTATTTCTCCTGTATCGTGGGTGTAATTACAAACATTTAAACTCACATACACGAACAGCCAGACCCGGAACAACTATATGTAAGCCATACAAGTATTTGTTCCGTGCGCTGATCAAACCCGCGACATGCAGTGCAGCAGTCGATCGGTCAGCCACTGTGCCATCCGTGTCGTCGAAAATAACTACTGACTAGCTTTCAAAGAATTATAAAATTATCCCAAACTACATTTGAAAAGAATTTGATATTTTTGAACTGCTAAAGCTAAATCGAAAAAGTCTTGTTTCTAAAAATAACATCAACGAATAAAAACTGAAATACATACGTTTCAGTTTTTGACATTCAAAAATCCCATTAAAATTCACACACAGAGATTTGATTGAAGTCCACAAGCGCGGACATTCTAAAAACAAAAAAAAATCGAACCCACAAACTCATTTCAACTCGTTTCAACGGATATTAAATTCCAAAAAAATACACAGCACATTAAAGATGAAAGAAAAACAGATCATCATGACCTTTCCTGAATAGCCGATTCACTAAGCTGTATCGATTACCGATCCGATTATAATTCGGTATCGAATAAATCGACTAGGGTTGAACGGTTCGCGTCATAACATCACTGCCTCATCGAGTATTCTGCTCAGGGTTGTCTCGTAAAAATTGGCATTAGTTCACACTTAGCTCGATGTTTAAAATTCAAGTGACGATGTCGTTTTTGCATTGAAAGTGGCAATTACCTTACTTTGCCGGCATGTGTGGACCTGATGTATGAAGTCTTTGGAAATTCATCCAGTAGACGGTTTTGTAGTACATAAAATAGTTTTTTGCATATTACAAGGGGGAATTTTTTCACGGTAATTTATTCGAAGGGTTTTCGTACGAAGGGAGATATTGGCGAATTTTGTCGTTTTTTAGGGTTCCGTAGTCAACTAGGAACCCTTATAGTTTCGCCATGTCTGTCTGTCCGTCCGTCCGTCCGTCCGTCCTCGCTTAATCTCTGTGACCGTTAGCACTAGAAAGCTGAAATTTGGTACCAATATGTATATCAATCACGCCGACAAAGTGGTAAAATAAAAATGTTTTATTAGGGTCGCCACCCTATATGTAAAGTGGGAAGTGATTTTTTTTTAATTTCAACCCTAACGTGTGATATATTGTTGGAAAGGTATTTAAAAATGAATAGGGGTTTACTAAAATCATTTTTTGATAATGTCTATAATTTCGGAAATAATCGCTCCAAAAGTAAAAAACAATGTGTCCCCCCCCCTCTAACTTTTGAACCATAAGTTTAGAAAATATGAAAAAAATTTGAAAAGTAGAACTTTATAAGGACTTTCTAGGAAAATTATTTTAAACTTGATTGACACAACAGTTTTTGTACAAAAAAGACAAAAAGTTGTACAAAATAATTTCCTCCTCCACCTTTAAACTCATAAGTGGGAACACTTATTGTGACGGACGGGAAACTACGGAACCCTACACTGAGTGTGGCCCGACACGCTCTTGGCCGGTTTTTTCTTTGATGGTTTGAGCTTGAATCGAATCCGACAATTTCACACGCAGGTACCAATAGTAAACAATTTAACCGACCGGTTACCAAATGAGGAATTTCGTAACGTTTGCCTTTTTGAGTCTCAATCTTGCACTTGTAGTTTCCCGCGGCTTCGCTCGCGTTAAATTCGGGGTAACACAGTTCCCCTTGTGCCTTATTGATTTGTAATAGCATTTCCCTTTTCTTCCCTCTTTCTCCCTCACATCCTACTTTCTTAAAAAAAAAATTGTAATAAATGATGTACGAATGATGCGTTTGTTTATTGAAACTGAAAGATATCTAGAGCCTTGAAACTTGGGTACGCCACAATAGAAGAACTTGGCCGGTATTTTTTTTTAAACTACTAGTTTTTGCCCGCAGCTTCATTTGCGTTAAATTCGGGGTAACACGGTTCCCCTTTCCTGATTTGCTACATGCAAATCCTGCTACCTGTAGTTTTTACCCTTGCGCCTTATTTATTGTAATAGCAAAGCTAAGTTTTCCCTTTTCTTCCCTGTTTCTACCTCATTTCTCACTTAAAAAAAATTGCCTTTGTCCGTCTCCAGGGTCCCAACTATCTCTGTACCAAAATACATGAAAATCGGTTTAGCCATTTAGGCGTCAAGACGTAACAAACAAACTCACTTTCGCTTTTATAATATTGGTAAGGATAACTCTGTTTCACAAACCCCTGAAAAAAAAACACGAAAATACATCAGCTGTATAAAAAAAAAACTCCTTTTAGCAACATCATAAATACCCATCTGTTACCCCAGCAATATACTGATTAACTCCAATACACAGTCAGACACGTAGGGTCCATTTCCTTAACAAAAGGGGAAGGAAAAATAAATCCACATAATGTTTAGGGAAAATTCTTTAAGAAAACGTTGACCACGTTTACCCGTCTAATCAGAGCTGGGGGTAAATATGAATAGGGACGCGTGATCAAATATGTGATGAATGGGCTGTGGGACTCGTGCAGTGGACTGACCTCTTTGTATGAGGATTTTTTGTGAGGACGGAATGTGAATGCAGGGATATGATCGATCTGCAGAATTCTGACTCTCGAACTTATAGGGCAAAAATTACCAAAAAAAGAAAAAAAAAACAAGATTTTAATTTTACATTTGCCGATGGAATGTGCTAGGAACAAGGATGAAAGAGAATCGAAAATGAAACAAAAATTTTCATCGCAGTCGGGGTACTAATCTGTAGAATATTTTCTTGTATAATAAAAAGTCCCTACCCCACACTCCTTTTTTGGGGCAGTCGTGTAAAAAGAAGGAACATGGATGAGTTTTAGTTAGTTTTTTTGCGAATGAGAAATCATTAAATACCTTCCCTCTGGGTGGAGCGGGGAGGAGTGTCACACTTGTACTGACTACCACCCATGTTTCTTCGATTGCCCTTTATGTACTTGGGCCGCGGTACCTCTTTCGAATTCCCTGCGAGTCAGTGGCCCTGGAACATAAAGGGCAATGGAAGGAACATGGGTGGGTTTTAGTCAGTTCAAGTTTGACGCCCCCCCCCCCCGCTCCGCCTATAGCGGGGGAAATTATTTGGTGATTTCCCAACACAAAAAAGACGTTCTGATTCATTGCTGTAATTCAACCAACTATTTACACACATAAAAACACGTCGAAAATAGCCATCAAAATCCTTAAACAAAGATTAACACCGAAACATCAGGTGACCGGTCACTCCTACTTCCTATGCCAAACGAGCTAACATTAAGAGAAGGAGGAAAGTGCGTAAAAAACCGGTATTTGCCGAAAAACACCGTAAACAAAGACATAAAGCTTAATGACAGTAATATTATCGTAACCTTCAGCAAACAGCGGTTTACTAGTTTGTATTAGAATGTTTTTGGGTTCCATAGAGAAATTCTAGTTACATTTTTGAAAGAATGAAAGAAAATTGCGTTTATTTAGCATTTTAAAAAAGAAAAACAAAAAATCAGGAACACCTTAACAAAAAAAAAAAATAATGCCAAAAGGGCCTCAGCTCAGCATAATGCCAGATGGCAACACAAGGCTGATTTTTCTTTATTTTCGTTTATTCATTTCAACCCATATAATTTTTCATTTTTTTATATTTCTTAAGAAAAATTTAGAAAAAAAACATTTACAAATGCAACAAAATAGTAGTCATCGGTATCGGGAACAGGGTCCAAGCTACCGGCAGTCAGGGCTCCAGAGAGAGGAACCTCCAAACGGTACGAGCCGTGTCCAGGAATACGGCTTTCTGTATCAAACCCTCGATCCAGCCGACTAATGAAAGCTACTACGACTAGCCGTTACGACAGTTGACACAATGTAGCAAAGTTCATATTCATTTTCGTTTTTATTATTAACCTGCCTCTTTGGTTATGTGTTCGCAAGCACCACTCGTGATCCTCAAACCGAGTGTCGGGCATCGCAGATGCGGGTCTAAGGACAGTGCACCATGGGTAGTCACCGTCCGTCCGTCTAGTAATGACTGGTCGTGTCGACGGCGCATTAGTGTTTCAAGCGCGCTTCAAAGAGATGTCAGCAAAGCAGCGGGGCCACTGCTGGGGTTGCAGGCTATTCAAAAGAGATACCGCGGCCTCAAAACATAAAAGACAAAAGAAATATTAAAGGTGGGTTTAAATCAGTAAAAGTCTGACACTGTCTTCAGTTCCGCCCAGAGCGGAGGAAGTTATGTGATGATTTCCCATCCTCAAATTAAAATTCCAACAGTGCTATAACAATTAGGGATTTATTTAGGTAACGTGAGTTAAACGAGCTTTAATGTTTCATTATATTTGATATACGTACTTGTGCTTTGAAATAGTAAACATTTATTTTGAGGCAGAATGCAATCAATATGTTCGTTATTATAAGCTGTTGCTTAAAAGAATTTAAACATCCCAGAAAATGTTTAACAATATGAAATAACATGTAATCCCACCTGATAAACTGAACGGAACCATTGCTCCTATACCAGAACTCGCTTCCCCGAATTATATTACTACTCCACTATTTTATAGTTATTGAAGTAAGCAACAATATTTCTATTACGTGGTAACGTTATTACAAGTACTCTCTCCAAGAACTGCAGATAATATGACTGTTATGAAGAGTTTCTGTCAGCAATTTGTTCTGAGAAACCTATAAAATTCCCTTTCTCTTTGAACTACATACAATTCTACAGCAAACTGTTTCAAACTATTGAAAATATGTAACAATAGCTGACGCCCGCGGCTATGCCCGCGTGATGATAAAAAAATCAATTAAAAATTATATGTGTTATTCCAGACTATAGTCTACCCTGTGCCAAGTTTCATCAAGATCCGTTCAGTAGATTTTTCGTGAAAGAATATTAAATATGCATCCATACTCACAAACTTTTGCATTTATAATATTACTAGCTTTCGCCCGCGACTTCGCTCACGTTAAATTCGGTATAACACACCAAGCAGACCTGCAGTTTTTGCTCTTGCGCCTAATTCATTTGTAATAGCAACGCTAAGTTTTCCCTTTTCTTCCCTCGTTCTCCCTCATATCCCACTTTTTTTTAATAAAAATTTGCCTATGTCCGTCTCCTGGTTCCCAACTATCTCTGTACCAAAATTCATCAAAATCGGTTTAGCCATTAAAGCGTGAAGAGGTAACAAACAAACAAACAAATAAACAAACAAACAAACTCACTTTCGCTTTTATAATATTAGTAAGGATAGTAAGGAAGGAAAAGGATTAGGAGGTAAAGGAAAAATGAAACCCTTATTACATCACTTTGTTGTCCATCAGTCTGTATGTTTGTCTGTCAAGACCAATCTTGGGAACGTGTGGAGTTATCAAGTTGAAATTAGACCATAATTAAAACCATATTCTCAACTCTATGATACCTTTATGCTGTGAAAAAATCACCCTCCCAAAAGATATGTCTCTATGTGTCTAACGTCTAAGTGATATATATATATACATAGAAACTATAAACTAACTCTATCATATGCTACACCGTTATTACCCGATCGCGACAGCTCCAAACAATGAACTGAAAAATATTGCGCAATAAAATTTAAGCTCAAACTTTTGTTCAATCATTCAATACTACCCCTACACATTCAATAATATTTGTGTAATCAGTAATCACCTACCAACCAGTATTTTCATTAATATTGTAGTTCTATGAGGCATTTTAGCAAAGAGCAATATCGAAATCAATATCATATACCTACTAATATGAACGCGAAAGTGTATATGGATGTATGGATGTTTGTAACTCTTTCACGTAAAAACTACTGAATGGATTTTAATGAAACTTTACAATGATATAGTTTATACATCAGAATAACACACAGGCTACAATTCATAAAGATATAATGTATCACCACGCAAGTGAAACCGCGGGGCGCAACTAGTATATTTAATATTATATTAAAAATGCGAATGTTTGTGAGGATGGGTGTTTTAAAGTAAGATGTGAGGGAGAAAGAGGGAAGAAGAGGAAAAACTTAGCATTGCTATTACAATAAGAAAGGCGCAAGGGCAAAAATACAGGTAACAGGTACTATAGCAAATCGAAAGGAGAACATGTGTCACCCCGAATTTAATACGAGCGAAGCTGCGGGCAAAAGCTAGTAGTACAATATTATAGACTTACAGAATAAACATATCTTACAACATTAAATCCATATATACCAAGATAAGCCGGCCAGTACATGACACATCGATAGTATGACGTCATAATATGCCTTAATTGCGTGATTTATAGTTCAATTCCCATGGTAATGACACTGCAGTCATTAAATGTAGCGTTATATTGTATGCGTAATTATGCTTTTAGAGTTCAAAATTGGAAAGCTGGTTTGTGTTTGTACATTTGTTTTTTTTCGATTTGAACTATATAATACCTCATGTGCTTTAAAGTTCATTTTTGTAAAAGAGGCATGTCCTGGAACTAAAAATTGGAAGACATCTGACATTAACCAACTAATACTGGGTCTTTTTTTTCGGATAGGAAAACATCAAATGACGCTTTCTACTCTGGATGGAGCGGAAGATAGCGTCAGATTTGTACCATCCATGTTCCTTCTTTCGGTCTTTACATTCCGGGGCTGCGGTATCTCTTTCGTACAACCTGCAACCCTGTCTGCCTTATCCTTTGGGGATCACAGACTTCAACAAACATACTAATACTTTAAAAAAACCTATATATAAAACCTGATCGAAAGAAATTTCTCGTGACCTATTACGGAAAAAGCTCTTGCCAATTGTAATTACAAAATTGAGAAACATTTGAAAACAACTCTCAAGCTATACTAGGGTAAAAATAAACCTTGTACAAGTATAATATCAAAGTCGCGATATAAATAAACACAGACTAAAATGGACCTTAGCAATTTCATTCATATTTATTTGTGTTATTTGTGAGGGCATCAAAAATTGCCAGAACATTGTAAATGATAGATAATCTTTCAATACCGGCAAATTTCTTATTGAACGGAAAATTCCAGGAAGAGAATCCTGGAGACATCACGCTCGCTTGCGCTTAAATAAGATGTTGTCGCGAGAACACGACGACGTTTTTGTTGTGTGTCCCAAGTAGAAACGGACAGCGAAGACAATCTTATGTAAGATTAGCCGGCGACCCTGCCGGGGTTACGGGTTTTTCGTAAGAGATACCGCGGCCCCGGAACATAAAGGGTAAAAAAAGGAACATGGGTGGATTTTAGTCAGTAAATTCCAACACTCCTTACGCTCTGCTCAAAACGGAAGAAGATATTTGATAATTTCCCAACCGAAAAAACCATGTGTCATGTTCGTGAACGGACGTTGTCAGTTGGGGCTGGTCATCTCTTAGATGCCAAAGTTTATTTTAATTTATTTATTTTTAACTGTCATTTTTGCTTTTCTCTGGACGCTCTTTATGTGCACGTCTTTCTACAATAGTGACATCTAAGTTATCAAGTGAAGAGAACTTAACAGTTGAAGAGTGGACCTTTCTCTAAAATATACTAGGTTTTCAAGTGAAAGGTGATGGAATTTCCTAGCCGAACCCCTCCCCGCTGCCTCTCTTCATTTGAACCACAAAAAATATTCTTCCAGTCACATGAGGGAACCTGTCTGCTCTAAGCAAATGTGACGCGAACACACTTTGAGAGTAAATTTAAAATTTTACTTTTAAACCAACTAGTTATTGGTGTGTTGAATTATTCAACGCTTTGTGACGGAGCGCGTACTTTGTGCGGTATTACTGTAGCCGGCTGGGTTTTTTATGCTGTTTTTTTTACGTTGTGTATAGACTTAACTTTCATTTTTCTTTGAAGAATAAGAAGAAGTATGGAAAGTATTTTCGTTTTTTTTTTGTACAAAGTTGGGCTGTTTTAGCTATAGGGATTTGATTATTTAGTATTCTTACGTTAGTCTCTAAATGATAGGTGTCCAGAACGAGGTGGCGATAAGATCAGGTCGCTTACTGAGGGCTGGTACAAGGAGTTCCGGAAAAAGAGCTCATGGAAGAAATTGTGGAAAACCTTTGCCCAGCACTGCCCAGCAGTGGGATAGCACAGGATAAAAAAGTATTCTAACAGCAAAACAAAGATTATAATGTTACTCTATTGAATTATTCAACGCGTTGTGAAGGAGCGCGTACTTAGTGCGTTATTACTCTAGCTGTTTTAAGCTGTCTGTTATACATTGTGTATAAACTATACTTTCATTTTTCTTTGAAAAATAACAAGAAGAAGTTTGGAGAGTTATTTTCTCTTTTTTTTTGTAAAAAATTGGGCTGTTTTAACTGTAGTGAAGATCTTATTCTTTAGTGTTCTAACGTTAATCTCTACATGACGAGTGACCAGAATGAGGTGGCGAGACGACCTGGACGCGTAACGCGAGGTCTAGTTCAAGGTAGCTAGGGAAAAGAGCTCATGGAGGGATCTGGGGAAGGCAGTGCCAGCAGTGGGACAGTACAGGATAAAAGTGTTCTAACAGACAAGCAAAGGTTGTGTTACTTTCGCACCGATGTAACAAAAATCTTGTAAAAAAAAACTCTTTTTATTCTACTTATAAATGTCATCATGAATAAGGTAACTACGATCTTGTAATTCATACTAAAATATCATAAATGGGAAAGTGTATGTGTGTGTCTGTTTGTTTGTCCGTCTTTCACGGCAAAGCGGAGCGGCGAATTGACGTGATTTTTTAAGTGGAGATAGTTGAAGAGATGGAGAGTGACATAGGCTAATTTTTTGTCTCCTTCTAACCCCCCACTTCCCTAAAATGGCGGGTGGACGTGAGCGAAACTGCAGGCAAATGCTAGTAATATTATAATTAAAAGAGTTTCCATGGGATTTCTTGCCCATTCTTCTCCATAGATAATTAATTTATTAAATTAAATGCTTTTTTTTATAACCACAACAGTGGCATTTATAACACTTTTCATTCCCCAGCAGCAATGAAAGAGTATATAGGACAGAATATTTAAAAAAAAAAAACTAAGAAAAACCTTTTTTTCTATTATAAAAGCCATTAAAGATATCAACTTCAAATTATAATCAGCCATCGCTTCTTAAATAAATCGGAGCAGTAAAAAAGTTAGTGATTATATAACTCTGTAATATTTTTTGCCAATCTGCCAAAGTACGGGATTAAGTTATCAGTGGTTCATTTTCTAGAAATATCTGGGATGTTCGAATGCAAAATCAGCCGTATAATCAGTACGAAATTTGAGGCCCTCGCACAAGTCCGCAGTGTAAACGTCACGCAAAAACTTAGGTTTTCAAATTAACCACAGATGATTCTTATTCCATGATTCTTAGCCAGACATGCAACAATTATCTGTATTCCTTACAAATATTTGTTCCGCGACACGTAGCAGAGCAGTCAAATACTTAGAAACTGCGCCAACCGTGTCGTCAACCATTTTACCAACATTATACAGGATAATTTTATTTTTCATTCAAAAATCGTCGTATTGGAACGACGTTTTGGAACGAAGTTCCTTAAAGGGGGCTACACGGAAAAAAATAAGACCAAAAGTTGTAACGACACTTTTGCTATAGTTGTAAACCGTACGGCGTGCGCGTGTTTCTCTGTCTGTCTCTCTCTCATAGAAAGCAAGCCAGTTATTTTCGTTTCGTCTTTCTATTTCGCATTGAACAGTGTTGTATCGCGACGATTATTTTTGTTGAGTGTTGACAGGTTTTTTGTACATTATAAATAATAACTTTGTTCCATCCATGTGTCCCTTGACACCTTTTTTTTGGGTTGGCAAATCTTCAAATAACTTACCCCGCTCTGGGCGGAGCGGGGGGGAGTGTTAAACTTGTACTGACTGAAACCAACCCATGTTCCTTCTATTGCCCTTTAAATTCCGGGGCCCCGGCAGGTGGAGGCCCTGGCAGGCCCCTCTCGCGTGAAACACTAACGAGCCGTCGACACGGCGTGTCGTCAATAGACGGACGGACAGTGAGCTACTCATTGCTCACCGTCCACAGGCCCGCATCTACGGTGGCCGGGAGTCGTCTCGTGGCGCCCGACGTCCGGGGCGTCTCCCGCGGCGGCTGGGTTGGTTTGAGGTTCTCTCTCTCAAACGCCCGGCCACCTTCTTCGCTAGCATGACTGCTTCGCAGAAGGACGTGACCGCTTCCAATTCCCTCTCGCTCTGGACCATGGACTGAACCAGGGTCGGACGCGAGAGATCGCCGCCGCCGTTCGCCTCTACGAGGACACGGCGCTGCTCCGCCAAAGCTGGGCAGACCACCACTGTATGCTCCACCGTGTCCTCCGGGTAATCGACACAATGGTGACACCTGGGCGTTACCTCCCGTAACTTCCGTGTCCGGTGAGGACCTGCGTCAGGCGGCAGGTGAGGACGCCATGACGCCTCTCCAGCCACTTCTCAAAGAGGGGACTTACCGCCAGCATTGTGGCGCGCCTTGCACGGGGTTGCGACAGTCTCCATGCCACCATGATGATGATGAGATCGCACCGGAGGTCTGTCCGCTGGGCGGCAATTTGGCGCGGCAGCGGAGATTCCCCCCGGTCTAGTACCTCCATGCGCCACTCGTATAGGCGCGCGATAACTATCGCCTCCAGATCCCACGGTGTCCCTTGACACCTCTCAAGTTTTTATTTTACTTTTATCCTACGCACTCGTGCTAGGTCCTCAGGTTAATATTTACATAAAATCTATGTGATACAAACTTTAAAAGTTCCGAAAAAACGCATTAATAATCCAATCGTTCTGAACTAACATTTTTAAAACTTTAAAACATTCAAAGATAAATAAGACAGATGATCTGTTAATATCAAGATTCGAATAAAGAATTTGAAAATCGGAATTTAAATTTCGCAAAAATGCTTCGCGTATTTTGAATCTATTCTCGTTCATTCGGTCATGACGACATAGCGCAGATAGCGTCAGTTCAGTGAACGAGGGAGGTGAGTGAACGAATGAACGATTTCGAGCAACTCAGGTGAAAGTATCAGGAAAATTTTAGAGATATGAGCTTTTGTATGGATGGGCTTTAGAAGTTGTTGTATATTGTTATGAAGCTTAAGGGTTCTATTTTAAACTACAAAGCAGGTTCACTGAGCTTTTAAAAGACCAATAATGAAGATAAAGTATTATTTGCAGCTGAAAAGTCATTAGTTGACTGTGGGGTAATTTTTCATTATTTTAGCAGTTAAAATATTTTTTGCTATCGACAGACGCATTTATCATGTTCTGTAAATAAAGGTTTCAACTGCAGCTTTGTTATAAATTTATCTAGGGCATAAATGTTTAAAAAAAACTATTTTATGCTAGTATAGCTATTAAAGGGAATTTGACCATTTTGTAAGTAACATCTGCATGATCCTCACATAATCTAAGAGTATACCTTGACTTCAAAGTTGATGTACCTACCAACTCTTTATAAATACCTACATTGTGAGCAAATAAATAAATATCCTGACGACACGGTTGGCGCAGTGGCTAAGCGATCGACTGCTGCGCTGCGTGTCGCGGGTTCGATTCCCGCACGGATCAAATATTTGCATGGCCTCCAGATAGTTGTTCCGAGTCTGGCTGTTTGTGTATGTGAGTTTAGATGTTTGTAAATGCACCCCCGATACAGGAGAAATCTTAGGGTGGGGCAACGTTTTTTTTTTAAAATAAATTCTATTTTTTAAAAAACCGGCTTTGACCAAATAAGACTCACGCACCGAGAATTCCGTACAACATAAACGGCCATATTTTTTGACTTAGACTTAGGGGGTTGATTTTTTCGCAGCACTAAAGGGTCACAGATTTGAGCATATGGTTTAAATTTCAATTCAAGACCTCCACGCGTCCTGCCGGGGTTGCGGGTTGTTCGAAAGAGATACCGCGGCCCCGGAACGTAAAGGGCAATAGAAGGGACATGGGTGGGTTTTTGTCAGTAAAAGCTTGACACGCCCCCCCGCTCCGCCCAGAGCGGGGAAAGTTATTTGGTGATTTCCCACCCCAAGGCCTCCACGCGTTAACGAGATAATTTGTCTTAACAGACAGACGGATAACGAATTGACCAAAAAGGGTTCCGTTTGTTCCTTATGAGGTAAACAACCCTAAAAAGACCTGTTTATATCTTTGGATTTCCAACGACGGTTTATATCGAAGACTGACTGACTTTACTATGATAATATTGTCCAGGCGGTTTTCCTTTTGCGCTCTCTCTGAATATCAGGACGGCCACCAGTAGGTTCACATTTTAGGTAAAGGCTCGCGAACACTTACATAAGAAGTTGGCAAACGCGTCTCAAAATTAATTTGATGTCAGTTTTTTTTCACATTATGTAGTTTTGTTTTACCTGTCTTGTCTATGTATGTATATGTGTATGTATTTATAAGATAAATATATGTTTTCTGAAGTTTTCTATCGCATTGCACCTATTATGTTTTTGTCTCTGCATCACCCTAAGGTTGACTGGTAAAAAAATCCTTAGGCCGTCCGCTTTTGTACCATGTTTTTTTACATGTACTGTGCATAAAGTTTTAATTAATAAATCCTTACTATCCTTACTAATATTATAAAAGCGAAAGTGAGTTTGTTTGTTTGTTACGTCTTCACGCCTCAATGGCTAAACCGATTTTGATGAATTTTGGTACAGAGATCGTTGTGGCTCTGGAGACGGCGGGCATAGGCAATTTTTTTAACGTGGGAAATGAGGGAGAAAGAGGAAAGTAAATGAAAAACTTAGTTTTGCTATTATAATCCACAAGGCGCAAGGGCAAAAAGTACAGGTAGCAGGTACCTGCAAATCAGGACAGGGGAACTGTGTTACCCCAAATTTAATGCGAGCGAAGCCACGGGCAAAAGCTAGTAAATAATAAAACTACCCCATTACTGCCCTACTGCTAGGCATAGGCCTCTTCTTATACAGATGCAGAAGCATTAATGACCACGATTGCTCTACACGGATTCAGACTTTTATTCATTACAAGTCAAGGTTCCTCGTTACGGCGTATCGATGGCGCGTTCATGTTCCACGCGCGCCTCAAAGAGATGTCAGCACAGCAGTGATGCCGTCAGGGCCACCGCCTAACGGGGTTGCGGTTTGGTTCGAAAGAGATACCGCGTCCCCGGAACACAAATTGCAAAAGATGGTTGGGTTTTAGTTTAAGCGTTTAAGTTTGACACTATCTTTCTTTTTTTTTGGGGTGGGAATTCATCAAATAACTTCCTCCGCTCTGGGCGGAGCGAGGGGGCGTGTCAGACTTTTACTGACTAAAACCAACCCATGTGACTTCTGTTGCCCTTTACGTTCCGAGGCCGCGGTATCCTTTTCGAACAACCCGCAACCCCGGGTCAATGAGTACGAAGACATTTTTAATAACATTTTGTATTTATTAATATTTTGTTTTCTTTTACTCATTATTTAAAATTAATCAAATGTTGTTTTTTAATTATAATTTAATTTTAATGTATTATATTTGTTGCCTTATAATAGTTTAATTATTATTCGTTTATTCATTTCTATACATACTTTTTATATTTTTACATATTCTTATAAAAAAAACAACATAAAAACATTTAAAAATATAAAAAATAGTAGTCCACCAGCATCGGGAACAGGGTCCGAGCTACCGGTGGTCAGGACTCTTGAGAGAGGAACCTCCTAACAATACGGGCCGTGTCCAGAAGTACTGCTTTCTGAATCAAGCCCTTGATCCAACTGCCAAGCGATAGCTTCTCAGATGTTGGTCAAGGCTATTGGCTATTAAGCCATTAGCCGACACGACTATCAGCACAATGACTGCTGTATTTACGTGCAACATGTCGACAACCTCGCGAGCCAGATCTAGATACTTGAATTGTTTATCTTTCTCTGCCTTCACGAGGTTCTCGTCATGCGGAACCGTTATATCAACAATCATTGCGCGACGCTCCAATCGATCTATCACCACAATATCAGGCTTATTGGCAACAATAGTCCTGTCAGTGGCGATAGATCGATCCCAATACAACGAGATATTACCATCTTCAAGAACTGGGTCGGGCACATACTTATAGTACGGCACTTCTGATTCCACAAGGTTGTACTTCAAAGCAAGTTGCTGGTGGATAATCCTGGCAACTAGGTTGTGTCTATGCAAGTACTCTCCGTTAGCCAGACGAGAACACCCAGAGATAATGTGACGGATCGATTCTCCGGGACGGCGACATGCCCGACATTTGTTAATAGTTTAATTTTTATTATCATTACTACTTTTATTTATTGTGCAATTGTAATTGGAATATTTGTACACCGCTGACGGCAAGACATAGCGTTCATTTCATTAATATTGACATGATCTCTACCTGTGTTTGTTATACCTATGTTCTAAAAATAAAATTATTTGAATTTGAGAAGCCATTTTATTATTGACAATCTGTAAAAAAAAAGAAAAGGTTCTTCATAATGTATTCATTCACCGATGTCAATGATGTTCTAAATAAACTCAGAAAGCTCACATGAATTTTAAAAAATAACATTGTTTCATGCCTGTATTTGATCCTACAACCATGTTTTACCTTCTCGATGTGAGCTCGACCAGTTAGGAAAAGTCGGCGTAAATAGTTTTTGAAGGAGCTCATAATGGCAGCCGCTTGGGTCGATCTTTAAGTTAAGCCGCGCTTGCCTAGGTTACTCTGTCTATGGGTGTCCATCCGTTACACACCGAGTTTCCTCCATGACTCAGACAGTACGTTAAGCTGTTGGTCCCGGTTGTCGTTTGTAGATCTTTACAGATAGATAATGTCCCGAAAGTCTGACAACCAATCTCACCAAGGGGTATCGTATTTCGCAGTTCTAACTGGAATGTGGAGTTCAGATAGACAGTTGCTCCATGTAAAATACTGGTACTTATCTGCATCCGGTTAGACTGGAGGCCGACCCCAACATAGTTGGGAAAAGGCTAGGCAGATAATGTATAAAGTTTTTGAACAAACAATTTGTCCAATCATTTATCAAGTCGTTGGTTTCAAAATACAAATCCCAACGTTTTACTTCAAAAAGTTACTTTCGTTTTCATCCGCTTAATAGCTAAGCTTTGGTAGCACTAACACCTAAACAATTAAACCATGATCCTTATTTAATCCTATTTGATGTAACGAAACTTTCTACACCAAAATCTAGGCCTTTTGTTAAAGCCTTTATCCTAAAACTATTATATGAGTGTTAAAACATGAATGATGTAACGGCGATCTTGTCCATGGAGTTTCTTGCCCATTCTTCTCCATAGAGATTTACGCTTTTAAATGGGCAACTACAGTACCTGTCACAGTTATTTTGCTTTATTATTTTGTTTCGTTACATTCCAAAGTACCTGTTATCGAAATAAATGTGTTTTAATTGAAATAAATGCTTTAAGTTTTGAATTTGAGATTGAAAAGTAAAATTTTGAATTAATCTTTAAATAAAACTTTTTCTGTAAAGTTTTACGAACTAATTTGACTCTCTCTTACCATTGACAACATAAATTGGGTCTACTACGATGGTGCATGAAATCTGACTTCCAAGTAAACAAATTTCAGTTTTTTTGTGATTTTTTTTTAAAGTCTTTGTTTTTTTTTGTGCAAAACAGTTTTTTATTCTAAAACAAAACATTTGATTAAAACCAGCTAGTAACACGTTCACAAAGCAGAGTATTTACTTCTTAGATCAAATCGAAAACGTTGTTTACACAATTCGAGCCAGTTACTGGCTTGATACCGCTGGCTTACTATCCTGGCTTGCTACTGTCGTTATGTATTCAGGATTTAAATGTCGTGCGAAAGATCACTGTTGTCGGATAAATCGTTGCAGATTGCAGAAGCTTTGCGAATCTATTTGAATACTTTGGCTCACTTTGAAAAGTAAAGTAATTACAAGAAAAAGAATCAGCGTTGCTAACCAACGTGGTAATGCTGCCAGTCTTCTAGGTGTGTGTGGTGTGGTGCTTTCTAAAAAATACCATTTCAGATACTAATCTGCATAATCCTCATGTAAGTTGACCAAGATTTTTATCTGGACCTCAAAAAAGACCTCTGCGTTTGTTTCGACTGTTTCTTCTCAGAGTAGTCGGGTACGAACCGACCTCATCTAGTTTTTAAAGAAAGACGTGTAAAAGTGTTTGTGAAAACCTACTTGCAAAATAAACATTATTTATCATTTAACTAGCTTTTGCCCGCGACTTCGCTCGCGGTAACACAGAGCCCCTTTCTAGATTTGCAGGTACCGTCCGCAGGTAGGTCTAGTTTTTGCCCTTGCGCCTTATTTATTGTTATAGTTAAGCAAAATTTTCCCTATTCTTCCCTCATCTTTCTCCCCCATTTCCCATTTTTTAAATAGCCTATGTCCGTCTCCAGGGTCTACTATCCTGTACCAAAATTCATCAAAATCGGTTTAGCCATTTAGGCGTGAAGACGTTACAAACAAACATACAAACTCACTTTCGCTTTTATAATATTAGTAAGGATAATTATGTATTTGTTGGATATGGTAAATAAGGGGTTTTTTGTATATCTAATATTATATTTGTTGGTATATTTAGAAGTATAGGTGCGCATATTTCGCCACTAATGTTTAAGTAGCTAGAAATAGGAAGCAAGTCTATTACCATCAACCAAACCCAAATCCAGTCTCCATGGCTTCTACTGAAAAATTCTTGAAGGAAAAACCTAAAATCAATTTGGCCGACCTGGAAATCGAACCCACACTCGCTTAGCAGTCGCTCTTCCGTCAAGCAAGACCAACAAGGCAGTCAATATCACAAAAAACCGACTTCCAAAAAAAAAAAAGTGGAAATTACTTTAATTCCGGAAGTCGGTGTTTTTTGTTGGTTCCGTTGACTTTTTTACCACCGACTTCCAGAAGTAAAGTTATTTATTGATATGGGACCACCTGGGAAGTATACCCTATCAAACAAAAAAAATATTTTGCAAATCGGTCCAGGCGTCTTTGAGTAATCGGTGAAAATCCTTATCCTTACTAATATTATAAAAGCGAAAGTGAGTTTGTTTGTTTGTTACCTCTTCACGCTTTAATGGCTAAACCGATTTTGATGAATTTTGATACAGAGAAATTTGGGAACCAAGAGACGGATATAGGCTAATTTTTATTAAAAATAAGTGGGATATGCGGGAGAACGAGGGAAAAAAAGGGAAAACTTAGCGTTGCTATTACAAATCAATAAGGCGCAAGAGCAAAAACTGCAATTAGCAGGTACTGTGTTATACCGAATTTAACGCGAGCGAAGCCGCGGGCAAAAGCTAGTATACAATAAAAAAAAGATTCCGACGAATTGAGAACCTCCTCCTTTTTTTAAGTCGGTTAAAAAGACTCCATAAAACCACCATGCAGGAATTAATCTACTAAGTCATGATGATTTAAAGGCAGTTCTAGAATCCCGTACAGGCAGGTGAGAGATAAGTAATTTCCCGTAGAACCACTGAATATGAGGCTGGGGACCAACCCAACCGTCCCTATCATAAATATAACACAATATTACCTCTTATAATATGTAACTTGCGTTCGAGGGCCAGGAGTTTATCACTGGAATTTTAACCTTCAACGAAAGTGTTAAGGTTGGTTTTAGGAAGAGTGTGCACCTAACAAATGAACGCTGGTCTTAAGTAATATGTTCTCACATAATTCTTGGGTTAGGCCCTTGTTGTAAATTATTTTTTTTGCGAGTTAACTTCGTTGGGTATGATTATTATAATTATAACTTTATTACTTTACCGTAAGGCTTAAGTTGTAATTTTAATGGGTATGCTGTTAAATTGTGTGCGTGAACCGGGTTTTTCCAAGAAGGTTGTTTGCTTTTTAAATAAAGACCATAATGTGTCTTGGGCCGAGAACTAACGTGCTTTTTTATCTAATAGTGCTCATCTGCTTCCTTTTCCCAACACAGTTAGTACTAGGTAATACGATACCTCTTGGTAAGACTGGTTGTCAGATTTACGGGACACTGACTACCTGTATCGGTAAATGATCGGGACCAACAGCTTAAAATGCTTTCCGAGGCACGGAGGAAGCTCGGTATGTAACGCGTGGTCACCCATCCATAGACCAACCATGGCAAGTGCGGTTTAACCTAAAGATCGATGAAAAGGCATGAAAGGGTCCTAGATTACGGGAGAAGCCCCGGGCGCCGGGCGCGGGGCGCCGCGCCGCGAGACGACTCCCGGTCACCGTAGATGCGGGCCTGTGGACGGTGAGCAATGGGTAGCTCACCGTCCGTCCGTCTATTGACGACAGGCCGTGACGACGGCGCCTTCGTATTTCTCGCGCGCCTCAAAGAGATATCAGCAAAGCAGAGGGGCCTGCCAGGGCCTCCGCCTGCTGGGGTTGCGGGTTGTTCGAAAGAGATACCGCGGCCTCGGAACGTAAAGGGCAATAGAAGGAACATGGGTGGGTTTCGAAAAGTCTGACACGCCGCCCCGCTCTGCCCAGAGCGGGGGAAGTTATTTGATGATTTCCCAACAGAAAAAAAAGCGTCCTAGATTATACATGAAACAAGTGAATACAAGTGTGAAGTGAAGTGAAACCAAATACTCATATGAAAATGATAGCTTTTGCTAACAAAAGTATTATTTGAGTAGCTTTTGCCCGCGGTTTCGCTCGCGTTAAATTCGGTATAACACAGTAACTGTTACCTGCAGTTTTTGCTTTTGCGCCTTATTGATTTGTAATAGCAACGCTAAGTTTTCCCTTTTCTTCCCGTTTTCTCCCTCATATCCAACTTTTTTTTAGAAAAAATAAGCCTATGTCCGTCTCCTGGTTCCCAACTATCTCTGTACCAAAATTCATTATAATCGGTTTAGCCAGTAAAGCGTAAAGCGGTAACAAACAAACAAACTCACTTATAAAATATTATTAATATATATATTATAATATTAGTAAGGATTAACAAAAAAAAATTGCCCCACACTTGGAATTTCTCCTGTATTGTGGGTGCGTTAACAAACATTTAAACTCACATACACAAACAGCTAGACCCGAATCAACTATCTGTAGGCCATACAAATATTTAATATGTTCGGGGATCGAACCCGCGACACGTAGCGCAGAGGTCAAACGTTTAACCACTACGCCAACCGTATTGTCGCTAAAACAAAAATAAGACATAAATTAAATGAAATAAGTCCTGCATGAGGCCCAAAGGATTTAATTTCAGAATGGTACCGCATTCAGTGATACCACGGTGCGACCTGATTTCCACAACCTACTTTCACACAAAAATGATACTTCAATAAATTATAATAAAGAATCTTTTACAAAAGCCTTATAAACCTAAACTCCAGAACATGCCTCTCCATAAACTCGAAAGCTCTTTGAAAAGTCTAATCTTACAAAATTGTATAACAAATGCCACAGCGTTACGCACCAAGTCTCTTTTGTCAAGAAGATAAGTCCTGCCTTAATGTAATCCCGGTTTATTTAACTTTCTAATATATTATAAAGTTTTTGGAATATTCTACTTTAGCCCTAAAAGTTTTCCCACTAGTGGGACGAAGTGGAAATATAAATCGATTTTGTTGTAAAAATTACGCTAGACTATGTTGGGTTGGATAAGAGAATAGAGAATTTTTTATTTGATTTAGAAAATCATTTTAAATACAATCGATATGAAATGTTATACAAACCGCTAAAAATATCCTGTCTTGGGTGCAGAAGTTTGATTGGCCTACATCCAAGCCTAAAATTAAATCTCTATCGCGGAATCAACACAATCCTGTAGTTAGTCTATGTTGCATGACATTTAATGTTATGGAATTCCGTAAAGTAATGCCTAATTCAATAACTTAACTCACTTTCAGCCAGGAACTATATTAAGCACAACATAACTATCCCACAGCTGGGGCACAGGCCTCATTGTGACAGCCAGTGGACTAGAATCCACCACGCTGGCCCAGTGAGGCCAGTGTGTGAGAATGTCTTATGTTACGTCGAATGTTTGGCATGTTCAGATCTAGAACTGGCCGATTTCTTCACGATTTTATCCTTCAAAGATCTGAAAAAAATAGAAACCCGTAAATCGGGGCTAAGTGCTGTTATTTTTTCGTATTTCACAAAATTAATGTGGAATAATCTTTTAAATCCCACGCTACCTAATATAATTCGAAAAAGATAAAATGAAAATAATAACTCTACTTTTTCGCACTAGTGTGTCAATTCGGCGGGACAGAGTGGAATCAAACTGCTTTTGGTTCTAAGTTACGGAAAATATACCACAACTCATATTGAGGGATCTCAAATTTGTCAGTGTTGTATAATAAGATTTACTTGAAAGATTTTAAGTTCAGATTATATAATATCTCATTATAATTATTAATCACACTAATATTATAAAGGCGAAAGTTTGTATGTTTGTTACTTCTTCAAGCTCAAAGACTTAGCTTGAAAATTGGTATCAAGATTATTCTGGATTAACACATTGGCTACTTTTGATACCGGAAAATCCGGTGTTCCCGTGGGATGACCATCATCATCTGCCTAGCCTTTTCCGAACTATGTTGGGGTCGGCTTCCAGTCTAACCGGATGCAGCTGAATACCAGTATTTTACACACAGTACAGTATTTTTTCCCGTGGGATGATCGTGAACAAGGTGTGACACTTGGTTGGACAGGTGAACAAAATATAGTCGCTACAGGTTTTGTGATTTCATTTATTATAGGATGGGCCCTTTAACAGGGTAAATATTATTTAACAGCAAACATTAAGTAGTAATACTTTAACAGTGGTCAGAGAGTTGAAGGTAGCATACACAGGTTTAAAAAAAAGAAACAGCTTATATAAAATATTAAAAGTACTAGCTAGCCGTGATCAAAATGTAATCACCCAAAAAATTATTGTTGAAGATGAAATGACAGAATGAAATTCGAAATATGAATTTTCAAAAATTTCAAAATCACTGTTGATCCAAAAGTAAAGAGATTGAGGATAAGTGGAATACCCACTCTGTTACAAAGGTATTTATGTCCCATAGAAAAGAGAGAATCCTTGTTCCAGAACACCAGAAGCGAGTTGTGTCTGGTGGACCAATGCCAACTAGTTGTTTTAAGGGGTTTCTCAATATAGACTAGAATCACGTATAATGTTAATCCTTACTAATATTATAAAAGCGAAAGTGAGTTTGTTTGTTTGTTTGTTACCTCTTCACGCTTTAATGGCTACACCGATTTTGATGAATTTTGGTACAGAGATAGTTGGGAACCAGGAGACGGACATAGGCTAATATTTTTTTATAAAAAAGTGGGATGTGAGGGAGAAAGAGGGAAAAAAGGGAAAATTTAGCGTTGCTATTACAAATCAATAAGGCGCAAGGGGAACTGTGTTACCCCGAATTTAACGCGAGCGAAGCCGCGGGAAAAAGTTAGTGGGACTATAAATTATAGTTATGAAATTATAATGTTAGTACTTCATTTATGTCATAGATGGCGCTGCAAAATTTTTTGTGCTGTGTTATTAAATTATTCCATCAGAAATTTTCAGTAGATGCGCTGGGGTCTGGATTTGTGCCCATTTGATGGTAATAGTCTCGCTTCCTATTACATGGGATATAAGAAATAACTGATGAAATATTGGTACTATTAAGCACACCTCTGCCGAAACATTCGGGGTTAACAAGCGTGATGTTATGTGTATGAACATTACAATGTGTCCGGTCACGGACTAGCGATATTCTACGTGCTTATATTACAAATATTCTAGTACTCAAATTTATTGATTAAAAAAAAACTTTCGTTGATTTGCATATTTTTTGAACTTTAATTTTGTTGTCTAAAGTTACGAAAATGTAAGTCATCATTTCTTAACACATTCGCGTGCAGAACGTATGGATACGTAAAATAATCGAGATGCGATGTCGCACAACGTATCGATACGTAAAATTTTATGTTTCTCTATCAGTCAGTACGTTAGAAAACGTCAGTTTCTCATATAATGCTCCTATAGTGACGTCACAGTGCCACAACATATCAAAATTTTGATTTCGTAGTGTCACACAGCATCGACATTTTAAGCGTTTTGTGGGTGCTTCTCACACATACAAAGACACCTACTCACAAACGCAGAACGTGCATAGTCGTCAACTGGCGTATGCGCCGCCATACTGTTCGTCGGGCTGTGCACCGTTACGCGACGCACATGTACAGTGAAGTAAGCTCCCGAGTTATGAAACTTTTAAATTGTAAGTTATCACATATTTTTACTGGAATTAAATAATAGAGTGTGTATTATATAGAATACAATCATTATTTTCATATTTGAGCAACAACAGTAGTTTTATTTTAGTTTTAACTATAGAAGTTCCATTGTTTTAGACGAGCGAGCGAGAAGAAAGAAAAGTAATAAAAGGTGACAATACAAGCAAGGACCCATCACCACCATGTTCTTTGGGCATAACAGTAAGAACCACTGCTATTCTATGCCCTCAAATATACTGATAATTACACTTACTTCAATTTATTTCATTTATTTGTTGTAGATGGAAAAGAAAAAAACGAAACTGCGAGCCCTGAAGGCCTGAACTTAGCCACCCCTGTGTGCTTTCTGCTTCGAAAAATGGCATAACCAGGTTTGAAAACAAAAAGAGCTGAGGTATAACCCAGCACAGATGTTCAAATCAGAAAACTGATTATTAAGATCTCTCTATTTTACAGGAAAACCTAAAGCAAAAACTAAGTCAAAGCTAAAGTTATTATCTACAGGCTAGTTATACTATTGTTAACAAGTAAAAGTAGTTATTAATAAATAAATCACAAGACTGTCTTTTTCCTAGTTTGCAAAGAAGAAAACTTTGTTTCATCTGTTGTGTTAGTTTCAGGAAAGTTATTTTTTTTAATTATGTTGATTTTGGCAAAATAAAAACTTTTTTTTTTATATTTTTTATTTATACAAAAATTCTGATAAAACTTTAAAATAACTAGTTATATGTAAGTACAAAAGAGCAGTTGCTTTCTATTTTGTCGACGTAGTAAGACGTTGCGTGTAGTATAATAGATTAAGATATATATAATGGTACAGAACGTAACTGCACGTCGACGTATCGAGACGTTGTGTTTAATATTAAAAAATGAAAAATAATTATATGTTGCGGAACGTCACCATACGTTGACGTATAATGTCGTTCTAATCATAGTTAATGACTAAAATGAATAGAGGTACCAATGAACGTTTATAAACGTCAAAAAAAATGTATGGAGAAAAACAGTGCTCCATCACAATTTTCGAAAAAGTGAGCACCGCGCGCGAATGTGTTAATTTAAACGATAGACGATATTGTTGCCCTCCGTATAAGGCTATTTTCGTCTCCGTAAAACCAAAACTTTGAGAGATATGATTATTTTTTGTACACGCATAGAGAATATCTCAAAATGTCTGCCAAAAAGCGGGAAAGTGAATTGGACCCAAGTGTTTAGCGGAAATAGTATATTAAAACACTCGTTACACCAGTATCTAGAATATCGCTAGTCCATGACCGGACACATTGTATCAATGCCAAAATATTATTGCTCTGTTTTGATTTCAACTCTTAGCGCGTAGCTGAGAGTTGAAATCATATACAGTTGCATTTAAAAACGCGACTAGTTTAAACGTTTCTAAGGTTCAATTTGTAATATCCGTACCTAACACAGTTTCTTAGATGATTTTCACACCAGCCAAATTCGAAAATTGAATTATGAAGACCCCCGAAACGAGATCAGGGCCGAAATAAAAATCTTAAAAGATCAAAGACAATCTAACTTTTTCTTTTATCTGAAAGGTCACGGAATTATAAGACACTGCCGGTGTTCATACAGTCCTGTCACAGGTAATATATTTCTGACAGCAGCAACCCAATATCAACCTTATCGTGATGTTTATAAAGGTCACTGCAACTTTACACTGGTTCAGATGTGATCATAACATTGCACTTGTATTTTCTCAAAACGTTAAGAAGAAGTGTCAGTCAAGGTACAACCACATTTTGAAAGTTACGTTTAAATTTTTAGTTCAATTCCCAGGGACCCAGGGGTCCTCATTAGTGTCATAGTGTACGTCTATTATGATTTTCAAAGCACGGCTGCTAAGCCCAGAGTTTGGAAGTTGGCGGTAAGATACCTCCGTGCTTCGGAAAGTACGTTTAGGTGTTGGTCTTGGGCCTGGTTTATCTTCGCTCGTGTCGAATTGCCGTCCCTACGCACACACTTATGCACCCAATGTGCGGCCAATCTCAGCAGGATGGCTAATCTCCGCTAAGATTGGCCGCCGTGGCAGAAAACGGTCAGGAACACCATATAATATAGGCGAGCCTTATGTCCAGCGCACACCGGGGATGGTACGAATGAGGCATCAAAGTCCTGCCAGGGTGGTGGGTTGTTCGAAAGATATACCGCGGTCCCGGAACACAAAGAGCAAAAGAAGGAACATGGATGGATTTCATTAAGTAATAGCAGAGTTGGCCGCTGGATTAGTTTAAGGTTCTCTCAAACGTTCGATCACTTCCTTCGCTAGTAGAACTGCTTCGTAGAAGGATGTGACCGCTTCCCATTTCCTCTCGTTCCGGACTATAGACTGAAACAAAGCCAGACGCTAATACTACAACGTGCATATTAAATGGCGTTGGATATACATAAAATGCTTTTAATAACCATTATTCAGTAACAAACCTCGATTCCGAAAAAACCCAAAAACATATCACCAGACCTGGAAATCAAAATCAAGACCTCAAATTCAGCAGTCATACTTACTACCACTACACCGAAGAGATGTCAAGAGGTAAAATAAATTTGATAGGACTGCACCAATGTCGTCGGACATCGTAAAAAAGACAAATGTGACAATCAGAGTGACACATGGATATCTGTGGTGTAATCCGTTTTTCCCCGAACAGGGAATATCTTATTGGCTGTTTGGAACAAGGTCAGTGCTAAAGAAAATATATTTGCAGCCCTATTGAAGGTTGATGCTTAGTTAACGGACCTCTTTTGTGACCAGTATGGTTGGGCTGATTAATGCATGGTGCGTATATCACTGGATGGTAGTTGTGGTTTTATGTTGTTAGTTAATCACGGTTGGTTGTGTTAACAAGTTCTTTGAACCCTTAGGACCTTAATTCCGCCTGTATATAAGGATCAATCTTGAATAACTTTGCGGTATTTAGATATAAAAGTTGCGGAACATATATGAGATTGATTCGGACACCACACGATACGAAAGAAAGAAAATAAGTTTATTTGGCATACGCCACAAGTGCACACAATACTAAACAAATAATGTAAACAAAAATGAATAAAGAACATAATAATCATTCAAAAAACAAAAACCTAAGTTTAAACACAAAAAGGAAGTAAAGTAAGTAGTTACGACGGATCTAAACTATTAGACGTCAATGGTTTGGTCACGCTCGAGGAGCTCGTGGCTAAATAATAGCAGCCGCTCGGTTCGATCTTTAGGTTAAGCCGCGCTTGCCTAGGTTGGTCTGTGGATGGGTGACCACCCGTTACATACCGAGTTTCCTCCGTGCCTCGGAAAGCACGTTAAGCCGTTGGTCCCGGCTGTCATTTGTAGATCTTTGACAGTCGTTACAGGTAGTCAGTGTCCCGAAAGTCTGACAACCAGTCTTTCCAAGGGGTATCGTAATTACCCAGTACTAACTGGGTTGTGGAGGTCAGATAGGCAGTCGCTCCATGTAAAATATTGATATTCAGCTGCATGCGGTTAGACTGGAAGCCGACCCCAACATAGTTGGGAAAAGGCTAGGCAGATGATGGTTTGGTCACGCCGCTTAAGTTTTTGCTTTCCTCTTTAAGTGCGGTTCGTGCATAACCTGGTTTTATGCAGCACATGAGCCTCTGAATAGGCTCTATATGCCGTCGAGAATTATCTCTGAGGTATGCCGTTGGTCATCAGATGCGCAGACGTAGAAGAATCTTCTGTCGGATACATATTAGAATCATGTTACTAAAACTTGAAATTGTTGACAATGGAATAAATAAATAAAAAAAATAAAAAAATATTACAGAGAAATTTATATCCATTTGGTTAGTTAGTAGTTGCACACAAATTAAAAAAAACTAATCAATCATAAATTTCACGCCACACTTGCATGTAAAATAAGGCCAACTAGCAGCGATACGAAAGGTCATTAACCTAAAGAACAACTGTGGCGTTGACAATCTAATATTTATCTCTTTCCATCTTGTGCCTTTGTCGTAATGTCTCGTTCTCCCGGCAAAAACATGACAACGTTAAGACGTGTTCGCCAACATTCGGGCGGCCATTTTAGATGGGGTTTTAGCATGGGTTTTGTTTACATTTGGTATCGCTTCTCGTTGGCCGTACTTTAGGCGTATCCAATGTCCCAGTATGGGGCTGTCCCACCTGTCCGCTATAGTGCGTAGGATGCTGTTGTGGCTGCTGTAGGAAAACCACCCTAACTGCAAATCACGATAACAGATGAAATCCAATGAATTTAGAAGAAGAAGAATTCAGAAGATAATTTCTTCGTTGCAGTTTGGTATGATAAAATGTTGACACATACAATGTTGGTGTATCATCAATATGATTGAGAATATAATATTTGTTACAAATTACTCTGCGAAAATTCTTAAGCAAAATTCACGATTTTAATTAAAAATTATGCCTATAACGTAGGCCTATTTTTTAAAATTAAGACCAAACCCAAACCTAAATAGCGAAGTCAAACAAAATCGTTTTATCAAAGTTCTCTAAAGAACAGTAAAGTTTGAGTTAGGAACTGTGAAAACTTCGGGAGATGTTCAATATTTTACAATTAATAAGACGTGAGTAACGCGAAGTCGGGTAATGGAGTTAATTTTCACGAATTTCGTAGAAATTATTTATTGGGTTGACGTGTTTAATAATGCATTGAATACTCTTTCTTAGCCTAGGCTATTAAGAGATTGACCTTGTAGAATCTTAGACGCTTGTTAACTTTTGTTAACGTATTGTTTTATTTTACGTTTTGTTAAGACTAAGACAATGACTTATTGTCGGGCCTACTCTGTCCTCTCATACTTAAGTACTAACGCTGCTGTAACAACAACATTGTAAAACCAAATGATTTTGAAAGAGTAACCATGGAATTTCTTGCCGGTTCTTCTCCATAGGCAACGACCTGTCCGAACCGTGCACTTTTTCTCGACGTTTTAAATAAGTGCCCATGTAGGCCTATGTGAAAAAAATATATGTATATTGATTTTGATTTTTTGGTTGAAATGGACGAATTCGTGGCTCAAAAAACTTAAAAGCATTTATTTTAATATTAGACCATTACAGGCACTTTTGAATGTCAAAAAACAAAATGTTGAAGCTACAGTTCCGGTTACAAGACATAATAACTTGTGAAAGTACTGTAGATGCCCAAAACGTTGATCTCCATGAAGAAAAATGGGCAAGAAACTATTAACTATTAGTATTTATTGTCATTTATTTATTTACTTAGATGTTTTATATTATTTATTTATATTATTTTTTTTATTATTTGTTTTATATTATTATGTTTTAGATGTTTTATTTCTACCGGACAAGTTTGACATTTTATATTATGAATATTTATAATGAAGTTTTTAATTATTTTAATTAGTATTATGTGACAGAAATATTTTAAATGTTGACCGCTTTGAATGATTTTTAATGTAAATTATTTGTAATGAGATGTTTTTGTAATTATTATTTTTCGATTTTATCTGATTTTGTGTTGTTTATAATAGTATGCTTTTATTTTATTTTCTAATGTATTATGATGTTCTTTTCTGGCTAATTTAACTACTTTTATTTCTACGTTATGGATCTTGTTTTCCGAAATAAAGTGACTTATTATTATTATTATATTTCTTATCAAAAACAAAAAAAAACCTTTAAGATATAAAAAATAGTAGCCCACCGGTATCGGGAACAGGCTCCAAGCTACCGGCGGTCAGGGCTCCAGAGAAAGGAACCTCCTAACAATACGAGCCGTGTCCAGGATACTGTATCGCTTTCTGTATCAAGCCCTTGATTCAGCTGCCTAACGAGAGCCTCCTCAGGTATTGGTCGAGGCTCTTGGCAATTAAGCCATTGGCAGATACGACTATCAGCACAATGATCGCTGAGTCCACATCCCACATGTCAACAACCTCGCGAGCCAAGTCAATATGCTTGATTTCCTTATCTTTCTCGGCTTTCACGAGGTTCTCATCATGCGGGACTGTTATGCCAACAATCATTGCGCGCCGCTCTGATCGATCCACCACCACTATATCAGGCTTGTAGGCAACAATAGTCCTGTCAGTGATGATGGATCGATCCCAGTACAATGTGATATTGCCATGTTCGAGAACTGGGTTGGGCTCATACCTGTAGTACGGCACTTCCGATTAAAGTACTCCCCGTTAGACTAGACGAGAACAACCGGAGATAATTGTGTCGAATTGATTCACCCGGACGGCGACGGTGGCATGCCCGACATATGTCAACCGTGCCGTCCTTTTATTATTAATATTAACTATTAGTATGTATGTTTTTCTATATTAATACAGTTATGTTTATTTAAATTAGTTCTTAATTTCATATTTAACACACTGTGTCTACGTGTCTTATCGCAGGTCTACTGGAAGAGATTTCTAAATGAAATAAGCAGTATCTTTGTGCTCATTTGTCTGAATGTATTTTACTATCATGTGTTTTGTGTGTACATAAATAAATAAATAATAAACAAGTTTGTACAGAATCCTCTTCTCGACTCGCACTTAGCCGGCTTCTGTCACTGTACGTCAATTGGCAAATATCCCGTTAATAGAGACAAAGAGATATTTCCCGTCAAATGTTGTTAACTATCACAGTGTAATTTAGCGAATGTGAATATTCAAAGATAATGAAATTGACTGCGGCTTCAACCGCATCATCATCATCACGAGTCTTTAGCAGTCCATTGCCGAACATAAGCCTTTTCAATCCTGGGTTGCGGGTTGTTCGAAAGAGATACCGCGGCCCCGGAATGTAAAGGGCAATAGAAGGAACATGAGTGGGTTTTAATCAGTACAAGTCTGACACTCCCCTCCACTCCACCCAGGGTGGGAGAAGTTATTTAATGACTAGCTTTTGCCCGCGGCTTCGCTCGCGTTAAATTCGGGGTAACACAGCTCCCCTTGCGCCTTATTGATTTGTAATAGCAATGCTAAGTTTTCCCTTTTCTTCCCTCTTTCTTCCTAACATCCCACTTTTTTTTTAAAAAAATAGCCTATGTCCGTCGCCTGGTTCCCAACTATCTCTGTACCAAAATTCATCAAAATCGGTTTAGCCATTAAAGCGTGAAGAGGTAACAAACAAACAAACAAACTCACTTTCGCTTTTATAATATTAGTAAGGAAGTAAGGATTGTCACAAGTATACTACGTATTAAATGCAACTTCTTATACGACTAGAATCCTGATTTGTTCTCTCTTCAGGACAAATGCATCTTTGTTTTTTATAACAGAGCTTTTTTTCTATTTGTTGACCATACATACAGCAACAAACGAAAAGGCAATAGAAACCATAGAACAAAAATTCATCCTACATTTCCGCAAACATCTACAGCTTAAAAAGCGCTTTCCAACTTTTAAACCTGTGTATAATACAGCCGCTTAAAGCAAGAAATCAGAGTATAAAGTATATGCGAGCTAAGATCAAGTGCAGTATAAAATACAGTACAAGTTTTACCGTGTGAGTCCACCAAGGCACAAGTTTGGCGTTCGTTGTTATTTGGTAGTGTTCTAGTTTGGGAAAAGTTGATTTGGGATGACAGAAACGTATTCTAAAAATATCCCCGATATTCGATCCAAGACGTGAGTTTGCAAGTCATCCGCAAAATTTAATTGGAATGGGGCTGGCCACATATGCTGCCGCACCGCATGTCGCATCAAAATTGGGCCAAAATACCAACAGATTTTGACGGCACGGTTGGCGCAGTGGCGGAGCTATCGACTGCTGTGCTGCGTGTCGCGGGTTCGATTCCCACACGGAACAAATATTTGTATGACCTGCAGATAGTTGTTTCGGGTTTGGCTGTTTGTGTATGTGAGTTTAAATGTTTGTACATGCACCCACGATACAGGAGGAGAAATACCTAGTGTGGGACAAAGTTTTTTTTTTTAAATAAAAAAAAGATTAGCAACAAAGGACCCGGTGACGCTGTAGGCCCAGAAGGAGATGACGTGACGAGATGGAATTTCATCAAAAGGATTGGGCTCAAATAGTGAATAACAAATGGGAGGAAGGAAAGGAGGCCTTTGCCTTGCAGTAAGACACGTGTGTTTTGCGACGGGGAGTAACCGCCAGATGATTTTTCCAGTTGCAAGGAGATATTGTTTTAACCAGTAATTGTGAATTATGGACTTTATGAACGTCCGAAATGCATCCGAAAAAAAAACATTCGTTTCGATTCTTCTGCTCACAGATCAATCAATTTAAAACTATGAGAATTCCGCTGTTGTTTGTAATTTTTATTTAATTTTGTAATATTTTACCGTCATGAATACGCCAGTGAGGAGAATGCTTATATGTATAGAGAATTATAACTTCAAGCCTTCAATGGATCAATCGAATATCAAAGATCGTAAGCTACAATTATTAATAACTAATAAGTTTAATTGGGGATAACTGCTATACTGCACATAATTAAATTGTTCACTGAGTTGTATAATTACTGGATTTAATAATAGCAGTTACTAGCATTATTAATTATAATTATTCGTTTTCATTACCCAATTAAGTTTCTGGTTGATTGAATGTTCATTTTAAGCTTATGTTTACTTTTTGGGGATTTGTTGTTAATTTTGGTGTTTGAATTGATAATTTGTATTGTTCAACTTATAACAATACTAGCTTCCGCCCGCGACTTTGTTCGCGTGGTATAGTTACTTTGGGCTAACGCTAACTTTAACTCGTGTGATGATCGAAAAATAAATAAATAAATAAAAGGTTTATTGCAGAAACTTGTACAACTTTTACAGTAAATATTACATTGGGACCTCCTTTTAAGTAAAAGATATAACTGTGCTAGGAGGCCCCGCTCTCCAGTAACAGGATAGAAAACAGTACAAGTGGTGCACAATAAAAGAGAAAAAAAAATCGAATTAAAAAGAAACAATAATTAAAAACTAAAATTAAACAAAATAAGACCAAATGACATAAAAAAAACTAAAAAATAATAATAATAATACATAAATCCTAAAGTAGTGTGTGAATAGGTGTGTGTGTGTGACTGGGTGTGAGGATGTATGTGGGTGTGTTTATGTGTGTGCGTGTGGTTTTTGTGTGCGTGTGTGTGTGCGTATCTTTTCAACTCATATTGACGATGCTTGCAGCAATAATACCAAAAAATATAAAAACTTACTCTCTCCTTTTCTTCCCTCTTTCTCCCCTTCTCTCACTTTGTTTTAGCCTATGTCCATTTCCAGGGTCCCAACTATCTCTGTACCAAAAAAATAAAAAAATACGTTAAAAAAACCTTCAAATATACTAAAAAAACACTTAAAAATACTAAAAAGCGTAAAATTGTTAACCCATTAACCGCCAAAATTAAAACAGCAGTAGTGTTTTTACAAAACATTTATTTTCATGTTGTTTATGAATCAAAAAAACATAAAAAAATTAAAAATTTTGAAAAAAAAAATTAGGCTTTTCAGGAGAGGGGTGTACACAATTGGGTACAGCGGCGTATTTTCATAACATTGTTTTTCAACACATAATGTTTTCAGTTCACACGCTTTTTGCATTGCCAACGAATTCTTGCGTGACAAACAACACATCACAATGGTTTTTCAAGCTTTTTCGGATAGTGCCCTTCACCATCTTGAAGCTAATCCTGCACTATTGAAGATGACGGTCGAGCTTTATGGTTTGTTTTTAGGCGTATTACTTACGCCTAAAAACAAACCATAAAGCTCTTGCAATGGCACTTCGAAACTGTTGTTGGTCCATTTTATCACTATGGTTCATAACATGCAAACGCCATGAGTTTGCAATCACCTTATCAGCCATGTAGGTAAACAAAACCCACCACCACTTTTTTCCGTGCAATCCTATACAGTGCTATCGATTGGTCTTATTCATCGACTCCCCCCATATTTTTATTATATGACATCCTCATCATAAGACCAGTACAAATCTTCCCTGGGTAATTTATGATACTCAGACAATATCAATATACCTAAAAACTTTTTCAAATCAACAGAGTCTAATTGTAAAGTATGTCTGTTATTTTGATTAGCATATAAAATTGTATAAGTAATTATCAGGGTTATAACTTTTCATCAAACAGTTTTTCAAATATCTGCACGGGACTAAGTTCTCCGAGCTGTTCTTTTACTGCTTCCTATTTTTCTTGCACATCACTTCTTTCTTCAGTCGTAGAAGAGTATGTAGGGAAACACTTACGCCGGACAGGCTGACATAGTTGCTGTCGCCTTCTCTTTGCCTTTTCAGCTAATGGTTCCTCGTCGCTGCTGTCGTCACTTTGAATGATGTCCTCGTTAGCTCTAAAACCTCAATATTGCATGTCAGATCCTGTGGCAAAAAGGCAGTAACCATGTCCTCGTCGACGCCTTCTTCTTCATCTGTAAAGACGCTAGGTTCTGGCGGTATAAAAGCAAAATCATCATCACCGTCACCGTCACTCTCATCCAAAACAGCATTGACTGCTTCCTCGAAGCCTTTGTAAGAATTGGAAACGGTAAAATGTTTCGAACTCATGATAACAAAATCCTAGAACAAGTAAAATCATTATACAGATTCGGCCGCTGTACACAATTGGGTACAGTTGTCTTTCAAGCACGATTTCTTTGTAAATACTTGTTGTATAATTGTTTTTTATTATTTATTTTATTAATAAGGATGTATACTACAAGAAACATAAATATATCAGAAGATTAGGTTATGTAAACACAAAAAAATAGTATATCAACGTACTTACCTCGACAAACGATTATATCGTGAAGTTAAAAACCTCACAGTGACAGATTTTATGAATATACCCTCATAAATCGTGATTTTTTTGATGCTCAAACTATCACTTTCTATTATAGGTCGAAAAAAAACAAATGTAGTTTAACAAATTTATTGTCTACCTTCAATTAATTAGCTGTACCCAATCAGGTACAGAGGCGCCAAATGGGTTAAATAAAAAAATTACTAAATTAGAATATATATAAAGCTAAAAACTATTAATTTAACAACTAAAAAGCAAAAAAATAACTTACGCAATCTATAACACTTTCCTCTACTTACCTACTAACTACTTATTCTTTCCGCTTACTGCTTGGTTTGAAGTCTAAGTGAAACTACTTATAGAAATAAAATGGTGTAACAAATTAATTTTTTTGGTGATGTTGAGAGATTAATGCTACCTTTAATCTTGAGTTGGGCCATTACTGTTCACAAGCTTCAAGGTACGACATTGGAGAGGGTGGTAATAGACCTCGGGAAAAAGAATTTTGCAAAAGGTCAGATATTATGTGGCTTTAAGTCGTGTGAAGAATTTAGATGGTGTGGCATTAAGTGATTTGGAGCCGTCAAAATTACTGAACAGACCACAATGACATGATGACAAAGCAATAAAGGAAATGCAAAGATTAAGGCAGCTTAATCAAGATTAAATATTTTATTTCTCCTCGCCGACATCATTGAAGTTGAGGTTGTCAATTCGGGTGGTATGTTTTCTCTTCTTTTGGTTTTCATTTTATTACGTGTGTACGGATTTACGTGATGTTTTTTTGTTCGACGCGGAATATCTGATGGTTCAGGTGCACCAGGCGGAGAACGCACACCCATGTTACTCTGGGCAAAAGGGCTGTAGGCTATGATGTGAAGTGTTCGCTTATTATTTATTTAACAATCACAGAACATCAAAAACACTATTAAACCTAAACGTTAATGAGATTTACCTTCAAGGTCAACCTAATAGCCTCAAGGAATACTATTCTCTATACGTATAATTTTGTAAGAATTTTCTCTGAACTCCTAACCTTTGAGGAGTTGTACCTTCCATCATCAGCACATCCATAGGAAATCATCATCAAACGCAAATAATTAAACAAACTGTTTGATATTGTCTGAAACGTAACAGTTATATGCTTGTAAATTGAGTGTTCTTCTCGATTTCCTTGAAATCTCATCATCATATGCTGACTAGATGACCAGGGTACCAACTTGAAAATGTACCCTAAAGAACAAAAAAAGAATTACGCTAATCGGATTAGAAATGTTAAAGTTATCGATATACTAATATACAAAGTATCGTCAAAATTAGATCATCCAAATAACAATAATGCTTATAAAATAAAAACTACTAGACCAAACTGAAAGAAATTTTTATGAGAGCTATTTCGCGTCGAACAAAAAAAGATTCACGCGAATCGGTCCATTAACCGCGGCGTAATCGATGTACATACATAAAAAAAAACATACCGGCCGAATTGAGAACCTCCTCCTTTTTGGGAAGTCGGTTAAAAATAATGCAATGCCATGGATATCACGAGCTTTACGGCTTCGTAAACAATCATTATATTAAGTACGTATTCTCTAATTTTATTTTTTCTTGTCGTTGCACTTACTCACTGCTTGCTGGAATACAAAAATCATTACTGTAAAAGATAAACAAAAATATCTTAAACAATTATCACGGTAGCTTGGACACTTCCAAGCTTCCTGCTGACTAACGAGAGCCTCCTCAGGTGTTGGTTAATGGCTTTTGGCAATTAAGCCACTGGCAGTTTCGATCGGCACAATTATTGCTGAATCCACATTCCACATATCAACAACATAGTTGATTTGATTATCTTTCTCGGCTTTCACGAAGTTCTCGTGATTATGTCAACAAACATTGCGCGCTGCTTTAATCGATCCTCCGCCACAATACCACGTCTTTAAGCCGCATTAGTCCAGTAACCTTATCTTTTTTAAATAAAACCGTAACAAAAAAAAGATTATAGCGACTCAAATGAAAAGTATCGAAGTAGGAACAGTCCGACAATGCACCCGTCCACCTCGGACGTGGAACAAAACAAAACTTTTAAAGTAGCTAGCAGCCTAGCAGTTCATATGACGTTCTAGCATAAGTTTTTTTAATGCATATTGTGCACAAAATAGGCTTTTAACTCAGGCCCATAGACAAACTACATAAAATGACCATAAACAATAATATATTATGATTATAACTCTTTTGTTCAAGCTAAGCTCCAAAACCTTGAACATCGCTGCAAAGTTAAAAGCTAATCAGTTCTCTATCACATACATTTCGGGGAGTACGTACAATGAAATTGCACAATCTAATTCGGGGTTAAATAAATAATGACCACCTTTTTTTTCGGGTGGGAAATTATCAAATAACTTCCCCCGCTATGGGCGGAGCGGGGGGGACATGTCATATGTCAGACTTTTACTGACTAAAACCCACCCATGTTCCTTCTGTTGCCCTTTGCGTTCCGGGGCCGCGGTATCTCTTTCGAACAACCCGCAACATGCTTTGATACCCTTAGTTATGTAACCAAAAATATCTACTTAACACCAGAAAAATAATGTCTAAAATTAGAATAGTACGAGCTATTTTAGTCACAACTGCACTTTAAATTGTATTCGACCACCAAACGTAGTAAATGATCACCAAATCTTGCTGACTGAACGTCATTTAGCATTGTCGTTGCATGGGATATAGCCGACTTTGTAATGGCGTATTAATAGGTAATTAATTCACACTATTTGATTACGAATAAGGCACTTTATAAACTTACGTAAATATACTTGAATTATAACCTCATTATGGTTAACACCCCGACTCGGATAGGTTAAGTTAGTTTTTTTTTAAACCACCCAAAAATAAAACTTTGGCTATAATTTTACTTTAAAATGCTGGTTTAATTTTGGTGATCATTTACTATTTTTGGGTTAACCACGATTTATTTGGAGTCATTTTGCTTAAATAGGATAGCAAAGTGTAAAAATTTTGGTTATAATTTTACATTAAAATGCGGGTTTCATTTTGGTGATCATTTACTATTTTTGTCTGCTATTTATTACTATATCTGGTGGTAAGTTAAACATAAGCCATCTAATTCCCCTATCCCCATTCTATCATCAGACGAGCAGAGTTTCAGCGAGATATCACCTTTATACGAGTATGGTAACATTTCCACGAATCCAAACAAAGTGCTATGCAGTTCGCACAATAACTATGGAAGTTATTGTGCGAACTGCTAGTCTGTGGAATGAATGAATGCTTCTCTGTTCCCTGATCACAATAATCTTTTTTTTTTATTAAAAAAAAAAACGTTGCTCCACACTAGGAATTTCTCCTGTATCGTGGGTGCGTTTACAAACATTTAAACTCACATACACAAACAGCCAGACCCGAAACAACTACCTGTAGGCCATACAAATATTTGTTCCGTGCGGGAATCGAATCCGCGACACGCAGCGCAGCAGTCAATTGCTCAGCCACTGCGCCAACCATGCCGTCAATCTGGGTTTATTCAAAGTTCGAGTGAATCGGTATCTTCTAGTCAAGCCTTCTAGGTGATTTGCAGCCAAACGAAAACACATTTAGAAAAGTTTTTTTGGTTGTTGCTCTCGAAATATGTGAAGCGGATACGGAAATACGTCGTGTAATTAAATTTTTAGTTTGTGCAATTTTTCTGTGTAACTTTGCGTTGACATTTCAACTTTTACTTTGTGGCATCAAATTGTTTGGTATATTCTGTTTTTATTTACGGAAAGCGGTATTATTTTCGAATAAAAAAGATTTTTCAATTTAAAACCCGCCATCAAATGTAAATAATAAAGTTTACTCAAAATAATTATCATGAGGCAAAAAACTGAGATTCAGGGAATCCCAGGTAGTCAAAAGTTTTCTTTAAAAAAAAACAATGACTTTCTCCTCTGAATTCTTGTATCAAGCTTTTCTCAGTATTAAATCCAGTGCAGCTTCCTTTGATGAAAATGAACGAAGAATATTCTCCAAAGACATTGAGATGGGGAAGTATTTTTAGGGTTTCTTACCTCAAGAGTTAAAATCAGAACCCTTATAGGATCAATTTGTTTTCCGTCTGTCTGTCTGTTTGTCTGTCAATACCCTTTATTTTGGGAACGAGTTGAAATTAAAACCATACGCTTTAATCTGTGGTTTCTTAGAGCTGTAAAAAAATCAACCTTCTAAGTCTACGCACTCAGAAGATATGGATGCTTATGTCGCAAATTTGTACAAAACCCTCGGTGTGCGAGACGGATTCGCTCTTAACCAGTGTTTTACCATTATGGATAGAGTGATGGTAATTTAATTTGGCTTAGGTTGATTGCAGGTGTTTTTAGTGCATTTTTGCTTTAATAATGTAGGTACGTGGACGTAAGTTTATGAGCAGACTTGATCACTATTAGTACAATGAGCCACTTGAACTGGGACACTCGTCTTTAAATAAGGAGCAGGCCATATTAAATTCACCACGGAGGCCAAATAAAGAACCAAAAATGAAAAAAAAACAGTTAATGGCCCGTGTTATGTAGATCATACGTTTCACAGACATGTCAGCTACCTCATCATGATATAGATCGGATAGAGAGATGATAAGATGAAGAAAGAGGATGCATAGGCTTTTCTTTTGCGAATGAGAAATCATCAAATAACTTCCCCCCTGTCAGCTGGAATGCCAGACTTTTACTGAATAAAACCTACCCATGTTCCTTATATTGCGTATTATGTTCCGAGGCCGCGGTATCTCATTCAAAAGTCATCTTCCACATGATGATATACGAGTAGATTGAGTAGAAAGAGGTTAAGATAACGAAGGAGCTGTGTGAATTTTTAAAGCTGCTATTTGCCTAGGTTTGTCCTTGGATGGATGACCACCCATTATATACCAAGTCTCCTTCATGCCTTGAAAAAAATACCCACAACACTAATATTTAAATAGAACGACAGTGTGAACCCCAAGCGTACGAAAGGATTGGTTCCTAAATTATTTACAGTAAGTAGACATTCAAACTTTATTGTCGCATGGGATTAAGTACGAAACTAGCTAACTCCAGTGGTGTTGTTTACTTTCCAACTCGGATTATTTAGTCACACTAATGTTGGTGTACATAGAAATTATTCAGACGTCATTTTCTTCTTTATAGTACTTACTGACTAGGAGAAGTTAATGGCTAAATCATAACAGCCATCGTCATCATATTCCTGCCCTTGTTCCATTATATTTGGGGTCGCCGCAACACGTTTTCTTCTTCCATTCTCCCCTATCAGACGTCACGGCACCTTTCTCCTTCATATCATTCCTTACACAATCCATCCATCTTTTCTTTGGCTTTCCTCTCGCTCTCCGTCCTTCAACATTCAGATCCATCACTTTTTTAGTCACGTGTGCTTCGACAGCCACTCAGGTCAATCTTTTTAGTCGTACAAAATTAAATTGACTTTTATTTTATATGAAATTTGAATCTGCTATCTAATAATAATGTATTGCATTTTAATTTAATATAATAATAATCTAAATTTGTATGTAAATTAATTTATTTGTTTGATATAAATTTATTGTATTTTTGTTAAATTATTGTATTTAATTCAAATTGGAATGCTTGTATTTGATGTTACCTAAAATGAGTCGTTTTGTTACTTGAAATAAATGAATAAATAAAAAAATAGGTTAACCCGCGCTTGCCTAGATTGGTCTATGAATGAGTGACCTACCGTTACAAACCGATTTTCCTCCGTGCCTCGAAAAGCACGTTAGTCCCGGCTGTCATTTGTAGGTCTTTGGCAGTCGTTACAGATAGTGTAACCTAGGCAAGACTAGCTAAGCTCAAGCGGCTGCTATTTATTTAGTCAGGAATTCCTCGCAACAAAGCACATCACTACGCCGAAAGTTAGGCGGAATAAAATTAAATGGCCGCTGTCGAGGGAACCATTTTGTTTCCACAACGACATGTCCGGTGTTCCACATTGTGTCCTTATACGTTAAGTCTCTTGAATGACTTGCAACTGCATCTATAGACAAGTTCTAGTATCTCAAAGAGGTAGAGTAACTTTGAAAATTTGCTGAATTACACAGCAACAATAAAACGAGGATCCATATTTGATTATCACTCCTGTTTTATTATATTCGCTTCGAATGATTTTTAATGTAAATTATTTGTACTGAGAAGTTTTTCTAACTATTATTTTTCGATTTTATCTGCTTTTGTGTTGTTTTTAATAATATGCTTTTATTTTATTATCTAATGTTATTATGATGTTTATTTTATTGTGTTCTTTGCTGATTAATTTACCTACTTTTTTTCTGTGTTATGGATATTGTTTTCTGAAATAAATGATTTATTATTCTTATTATAACATTTATTTGTGTTCGGAACCCTCAAATTGGGCGAGTAAGACTCTCACTTGGCCGGTTTTTTGTAGTTTAATTTATCTTATAAAGAAGATCTGAAGTCAAAGCAATTGCTAACCGGAGCTATTTCGTCTGACGATTGCAATTTAAATTATACTAAAAATTCAAAAAGACCAACAAGATACCCTGAAAGGACGGTAATATAATACGATCTACTTCACAAAACTCTAGCACTGGTAAAGCAGTACACTCAATACAAACATATCATTCCTTTATGTACCAAAAATACACTGCGAAACCAGACCACTATCTACTCCAAATACAACTCTGTGCGCACCACAGAACTACTTATTTAGCTACTAAAACATCAATGCGGTACTGTACACTTACGAGCACTTAAATACACCCACTTAGCAATATTCAAAAGAGATGTTCGTGTGTGTTTTGAGATAACCAACTTTGAGATAAGACATGCGGTTTAAATACCATGATCGTTATAGTCATCTGCCAGGCCTATTTATTTGAATGTTAGATTCGGCTTCAAGTTTGTGCATGAGAATACATGGATCAACTGCAAATCAGCTATACACATTCAAATAAGTACTTAGTAATGTACAAAACCGGTCCGGTTCGGTTCCGTACAAGCTTGCGACAAAAACAGTCATATCTTTTGACTGCGTAGACTAAGAGGTTTAATTAAAAACTCGATAACTATGGTATAGGGTCTTGACAGACAAAGACAAACAGACAGATAGACTGACAAACGGACAGCAAATCCAATAAGGGCTCCGTTTTTTAAGCTATTGCATAGCTTCTATCGCGGGCCTTGAGCGCGGGGACCGAATCCAGAAATTCCGTAACGAAGAAAATCATGACTCTCCCCACTCCGACGGGCACGGAGGTGTGGCTTGTCTAACGTCGTTTACACAATACGGTCAGTTATTTCAATCCCGATTCTAATGTTCTAATAGCGTGTTTGATAGAGAATCGGATAGTCAACATTCGACATTAGGCTGGATCAAACCTAAGGTCTTGTTTTTCTTTTTGCGACTTCTTTTCATTGGAAGTACTTTTTAAAAATTATATTATTTAGTTTTTTATTTATTGTCTAAGTTGATAAAAAAATGATTCTTTTTGCGACTTCTTTTCATTGGAAGTACTTTTTAAATATTTTATTTAGATTGTTTTTATTTATTGCATAAGTTGATAAAAAATGCTATGCAATAGCTTTACCGCGGCAGTCCCCGAGTGCCACACGTATTTTTTCTTTTGAGGTACGGAACCATATATGTATAACTTTAAACTTTGGTAAGCTCTGCAAATGACAGGCTGAACCAACGGCTAAACGTAACTCAGAAATCACATTTAGCACGTGGCTAGTGGTAGTGGTTGGCACGGAGAAAGCTCAAACAACACACAATTGCAATAGATATTTCCCTCTTGCAAGTTATTGCGTGTCAAAAATGATTGGGTAGGTAACCAGTAATTTCAAGAAATTTTTGAGAACTCCATTAATTTCTGAATCCTTACTATATAATATTATAAAAGCGAAAGTGAGTTTGTTTGTTTGTTACCTCTTCACGCTTTAATGGCTAAACCGATTTTGATTAATTTTGGTACAGAGATAGTTGGGAACCAGGAGACAGACATAGGCTAATATTTATTTTAAAAAAGTGGGATATGAGGGAGAACGAGGGAAGAAAAGGGAAAAGTTAGCGTTGCTATTACAAATCAATAAGGCGCAAGGGCAAAAACTGCAGGTAGTACCTACTGTGTTATACCGAATTTAACGCGAGCGAAGCCGCGGGCAAAAGCTAATAACTTTATAATTCCTATTTTGGTTGCTTTTGAATTTAGCTTCTCCGGGGCAAAAGTTACTGGGCAAGAATTCATCACCTACGTTCAATAGTTACGGTACCCTGTCTAGTTTAGGTTAGGTTAGTACTGCAACAAACAACACTACTTCGAAGTTGGTCGCAGCAGCTTGTTATGTTAGGTTTAGAGTTATCCTGACACGGTAAACCGGTTTGGTCTGTAGTTCACACATTCAAATGCACGTGAGTGTACAGAATAACCGTAGAAGTTGTAACTACACAGCAGTGCATTGAAACTAGATCTGTTACTAACATTTTACGCTGCCAATTGGGACTGGTCATCTTTAAGCTGCCACGGTTCATTTTTAATTTATTTAGATTTTAAATTAAATTTTGCTCTGGACGCTCTTACTGTACACGTCTTTCTACGTCGTTCTCACATATTTGTATAACCTCAACACGAATGATGTAAATACATTTTTGTAATAATGTTATAATTTAAAGGAGTGTTCATGGAGTTTCTTGCCCATTCTTTTCCATAGAGATCAACGCTTTGGAATGGCCAACCAACAAAACTTTCACAAGTTATTATGTCTTTTGACCGGAACTGTAGCTTCAACATTTTGTTTCTTGACATTCAAAAGTGCCTGTAATGGTCTAATTGAAGCGGGATTGCGGGTTGTTCCGGGGTTGCGGGTTTTTCCGGGGTTGTGGGTTGTTATGGGGTTGCGGGTTGTTCGAAAGAGATACCGCGGCCCCGGAACGTAAAAGGCAATAATAAATAAATTAATAATACATTTATTTATTTGCATAGCCATATAAATACACAAAAAAATAATAATTTCTAAATAACAGGTTAGGCAAATTATGAGCTAGAAGTCAGAGACAGCTGTCTCCCAAACTAGGTAAGAAAAACCTGTATCTTGGGAGCCAGTTTTTTTACAAATTTAGTGGAAGGAACATGGTTGGGTTTTAGTCAGTACAAGTCTGACACCCCCCCCCCCTCCGCCCAGAGCGGGGGAAGTTAATTGATGATTTCCCACCCCAAAAAAAATGGTCTAATTGAAATAAATGCTTTTGAGTTTTTTATATTGTTAACGCAATTGTTGGGATTTCAAGTTAAGATGCATGAAAGAACTTTTTGGATCAACTTATGTCATATTTATCCAATTCTATGTGATTTTTAAAAGGCTATATAGGACCGGCTGGTTCTAAAAGGCACCAGCAGATCGCGACTGATAAATAAACTTTATCTTCATGCACATTAAGGTTTAAAATCGTCTAGTCCCCGCTTAAGGCGGGCTTGTACTATTTGAAACCAGCTGAGTCTAAGCGCCTAAGATTTTTTTTTGGCTTTACACATGAATAACAAAATCTTAGAAGATAAATTATTCATTAAACTTCTTGTTTAAGTCTCGTCTACAAAAAACAATTGATATGAAATGAATGAATGAACGTTGTATTTTTGATAGAAAAAATTATGAAAATTAAATATTAAATTACACACGACGATATCCAATATGAGATATTAAATTTACCAGAGGATCTACTCATAAAGTTGTCTTTTTTTAAAAAAAAATACAATATCAGTTCTTTAAGAGTACCTAGACAGATTTTGGAAAGCCTTTTCTTAGGGTTGGAAAATCATCAAATATTTTACCGCACTTTGGGCGGCGGTGCGGGGGGGAGTGCCGGCCTTTTACTGACTAATACCCGTCCATGATCCTTCTTTTGCTCTGGTCCGGAGCCACAGTATCTCTTTCAAACAACCCGCAACCCCGGCAGGCCCCTCTGCTGATATCTCTTTGAGGCGCGCGTGGAACACGAACGCGCTATCGACATGGCCTGTCATCATTAAACGGACGGAGGGTGAGCTACCTATTGTTCACCGTCCACAGTGGCCGTCTTCGGTAGCCGGGAGTCTTCTTGCGGCACCCGACGCCCGGAGCGTCTCCCACGGCTGGACCAATCGGTTTGAGGATTTGGAAAACCTTGCCAAAGTATTTATTACTACCCAGTGAGTGGTTCCTGAAGGATTGATTGGCAGTCGCTTTCAATAAAATACTGATATTCAACTACAGCTGGCTATACTAGAAGTTAACTCCAACATAGTTTGGAAAATACCAAGCAGATGATGATGAAGTAGCATGTGCATAAAACACGGTTTAGTTATGAAATGAAATGTTTATTTGTTAGAATTGTTCATTAGCAATGGTCGAATTCATTACAGTTGTTCAAACAATGCGTTAAAATTAGCATGTAAAATTATAGAATACATTAGTAAAATAATTGAAATTGTTCATAATGTTATAATATTTATAATGTCATTGATTTGTCAATTTATTAAAGGAAAATTATTGGAATTAGGTTATATTTTAATAAAACTCAGTAAGTTTTCTAATTATTTAAACAATATTTAATGACTTTTTGACATAAGTAAAGAACAGCGCCGCTACGGCCATAAAACGAAACATATCTAATAATGAGGTGTTTATGGAGACACATTCCAGTTAGACCTTTTTGATGCATTCAAAATGGCATCTGATAAATTAATATTTATTTAACAAAAATGTGGACGTTTATCTTTGAAGTTTATACACTCCTTCATAAAATAATATGAATTGTCTATGTTTAAGCCATTTGAATAATGCGATTTTGAAATGATTGATTGGCAGTTCCCTACATATTTTGGTATTTTAATATAATCTTTGGTACCTTTTTTTGCAGTTGGAAAATCATCAGGTATCTTCTCCGCTCTGGGGGGAGCGCGGTGGAGTGTCAGACTTTTACTGACTAAAACCCACCCATGTTCCTTCTTTTGCCCTTAATGTTCCGGGGCCGCGGTATTTTATTCGAACAACCCGGAAACACGGCAAGCAGTGGCCCTGGCAGGCCTTTCAGCTTTCCTAACATATGTTTGAGGCGCGCGTGGACCACGAACGCACCGTCGTCGTCGCGTCGACACGGTCTGTCGTTACTAGACGGACGGACGGTGAGCTACCCATCGCTCACCTTCCTCAGAGACGACTCCCGGCCACCGTAGATTCGGGCATCTACGGTGGCCGGGAGTCGACTCGCAACGCCCTAGGCCGGAGAGTCATTAACTGTGTAGTGGGCAGAATCCTTTAACATCCACCTAGTGACAATCTATGATTGAAACCTGTTACAGTTGCCTTCTGAATAAATAAATATATTCAAAAGAATTGTTTGCGAAAGTTCATATTCAGGTCATTTAAAATTCTACCTATTGTATGAAAATTCTAGACCTAGTTCATATTTTGACATATTATTTTATCCAAGAACTGTGACAGTTTGACATACTTACATGAGCTAGACATTTATATTCATGTAAATTAGATATTTTACGAAAGACTTATTCAACTTGTTAAAATACAAAAAATATTTGGTTAGCAAATTGAACGAAACACAACGTGTTTTATCTCGTTACAATATGGATACACCAGCACTTCATGTAATTTACTGGCCTAGCCAATGCTATTCTTACCGGACGCAGATCCGGTAAGAACAGCATTGGCTAGGCAGATATCAGATGTCGATTACCACCCAGTTTGTAGCATAATCATGCTAGCTATTAAAGGGCCATGAGACAACAGAATCTTACTATATAGGTATATATCCTTACTTCCTTACTAATATTATAAAAGCGAAAGTGAGTTTGTTACCTCTTCACGCTTTAATGGCTAAACCGATTTTGGTGAATTTTGGTACAGAGTTGGGAATTAGGAGACGGACATAGGCTAACTTTTTTGAAAAAAAAGGTGGGGTGTGAGGGAGAAAGAGGGAAGAAAAGGGAAAACTTAGCGTTGCTATTACAAATCAATAAGGCGCAAGGGGAACTGTGTTACCCGGAATTTAACGCGAGCGAAGCCGCGGGCAAAAGCTAGTAATATTATAAATACGGATGTTTGTGAGGATGGATGGATGGATGTGTGGATGTTTGTTACTCCTTCACATCAAAACGGATCTTGATAAAATTTTGCACAGAGGTAGATTATACCTAGTTTGGAATAACACATAGGATACTTTTTTTCGATCATCACGCGGGTGAAGCCGCGGGCGCCAGCTAGTTAAATATATTTTAAATAATAGTTCCGGTTATTCATTTTAACACAAATAATTTTACATTTTGAAATATTTCTTAATAAAATCATAAAAAAATCATGAAACATATAAAAAAAAACAAAATTACGACTTCATTACTTTCTAAAATAAACTAAAGCGCCAGAGAACGGAATTAAAACCACTTGAAATATTTTGCTATAGATTTGACCTACGTTTTTCGAACTTCTAATAAACATAGCTTAATAAGGGGGTTCCGTAACGCAGCCTCTACAGTCTTGAGTAAATTTTAAGACATTCGCGACCTTGCTCCTCAGAAAAATTCATCATCATCTTAATGCTCATATATTCTCTTATATTAGGGGTGGGCATAACAAGTTCTCATCTGCCATTCTTATTTGCTGGGATTCGCTGTTGAGCGCCCGACGACAATGTTTTAACTCAATAAGCTTAGGTCTAATAAAAGCGCGATTAAAATTCGAATTCTTAATCGTATGAAAATAAACAAATGAAATGCAAATTATAAAAACAAAACAATGTAAAGCAGAAAACGAAACGGTATCGTTTGTAGAAATAAAAAGAAACAAACAAACTGAACACTTCAAAAACACGATTTGAAAACAATCACAGAACTAAACAAAGAAATTTAAAAAAAAACATATTAAATTAAATACATAAAGAAATGAAGAAGTCACCGCAAACTCACAAAGCATACTTAATGAGTTCTCGGAGGCTGGTCGTTTTTAATTAACAATTCGTTTTCAAGATCTTTTGAGTCATAAAGCTAGGGTGTGCTCCTATAGACATCGGTTGCTTACGGATTTGTTTCGAAATGACATACATACATTGTATCACATTTAGTCCGACTAGGTAAGTAAATATACAATGTGTCCGGTCACGGACTAGCAATATTCTATGTACTTATGTAACAAACATTCTAGTACTCAAATTTATTGACTTTCAAAAAAATTTTTTTTTTCACAAAAACGTTTACAAAACTTTCGTTGATTTGCATATTTTTTTGGACTTTAATTTTGTTTTCTAAAGTTACGAAAATGTAAGCTCATCATTTCTTAATTTAAACGATGACAATATTGTTGCCCTCTGAATAAACCTATTTTCGTCTCAGTAAGACCAAACTTTGAGAGATATGATTATTTTTTGTACACGCATAGAGAAATATCTCAAAATGGTTGCCAAAAAGCGGGGAAGTGAATTAGACCTAATTGTGTATCGTAATAGTATATTAAAACACTCGTTACATAAGTATCTAGAAAATCGCTAGTCCATGACCGGACACATTGTAAAAAAGAGGGGTTGAACGAGGGTCTCGAACTTGAAGAAGGATGGTAAATCAAACACTGGACTTGAATACTAAGCGCGTATAATATTTAGACACAGTGACTTGACTTGCTGCTCTCAAAAACAAAAAAATAATAATACTGGTCTTATGCTTTCTGATGTAACGAAACAATAGCGCGATCTAACTCGACGCCAACGCCATCTATCGAGCGATGCGGTACTAAAAATATTAAATTGTCTTTATTGATCGCGCTATGATTTCGTTTCGCCTTATATTTACGTGAACATGCCGCCCACCAAGGACATTATGGCAAATGTCCTTTAAAAACAGACCTTGCTTACAGTTAAACTATGCTAAGTACAATCATAATAGAAGTATAATAAATTCACTGAATCACGGCTAACAATTAAGTTTTTAACTAGCCAATTCTTAATATAATACAAGTAAGTAATAACAATATGAATTCCTATGACAAGTATGCTTAATTAACAAATGTTTATGTACTTAACTAAATAATACATCAACCAGTCACAGGTAATACACATAGTTTGGATGTAGGTCTTTTTATCATAGATTGTTGTGTTCTTAACGTCACTACACGTGTAAGACCATCAGAACCCGGATGTTTCGCTTCAACTCTACCTAACAACCACCTGCCAGGGGGCATATTGTCCTCCTTTACTAAGACTACATCACCTATAGACGGCTCTGGGATTTTGTGTTGCCACTTATGGCGTTGTAGAAATTGGTGAAGGTAGTCGTGCGACCACCGCCGCCAAAAATCTTGCATCATTCGTTGGTGCAATTGCCATCGTTTTAAACTACTAATATTGTGGTTCTCATAATTTGTATCTGGCGGTACAATCAGTGGCTCTCCTACTAAAAAATGGCCTGGTGTCAAAATTACTAATTTATCTTGATCTTCGATGTATGATAGAGGTCTGGAGTTCAGGCATGCCTCTATTTGAGCTAATACGGTGATCATTTCCTCAAAGGTAAGAGTCGAATTTCCAATTACTCTTTTCAGGTGATATTTGGTGGACTTTACTGCGGCTTCCCAAAGACCTCCAAAATTAGGGGACTGAGGGGGAATAAAATGCCATGCCGTTCCATTGTTTCCTAATTCATCTGCTAACTCGGGATTACAAGCTGATTTTTCTTCATTAAACAAATGAAGCAACTCGCGCGCAGCGCCTACAAAATTGGTCCCGTTGTCGCTATATAATTCCGCACATCGACCACGCCTAGCCACAAACCGTTTGAAAGCCGCCAAAAAACCCCTTGTGCTTAACTCACTTACGGCTTCCAGATGTAACGCTCGGGTGGCCATACATACAAACACGGCTATATAGCCTTTATATGATTTATTGCCGCGACCTTTTGACACCCTAATATTTATCGGACCGGCATAGTCTACTCCGCTACGTAGGAAAGGTTTGCCCGGTGTTAAACGAGAGGCAGGTAATTGTCCCATCAGTTGAGTCCTGACCTTAGCGTTGTACCGAATGCATTTGACACAGTTTCTAGCAAACTTCTTTGTCAACGTTTTAGCTCCCACAATCCAGTACTTTGACCGCAGGTATGTGATCATTAATTGCGGACCCCCGTGTATCGTTTTTTCATGAGCGTCAGAAATCAAAAGATTAGTAAGAAAACCTTCCTTTGGTAACAGGATAGGATGCACTCTTTCATAACCTAACTCAGACATCTCGAGTCTACCTCCTACTCTAATTATTCCTTTAGCATCTAAAAATATGTTTAATGAATTAAATTTTGAGTTTTTCTGTGCTGATTTATTGTGTTTTAATTCCTTCAATTCATTTTCAAAATTATCTTCTTGGTACCTCTTAATGCTTATTTCTAGTGCTTCTTTTAATTCTTGCGGAGTTAGCTGTTGGGATCGTTTACTAGCGTTTATAGATATCTTTTTTCTTAAATTCAAAAATCTGCGACAGTAAGCTATTACTCTAATCAATTTTGATAATGAAGAAAATCGGTTCCAAAATGTATCAACTAACGTAGTTGTGTGTACCTTGATCTCTTCTAGATGTGTGGCAATGTGTTTAGGTCTTTTAAATTCAATTACAGTTTCCTTTAAGAAACTTGGACCTTCCCACCAGAGAGAAACTCCGGCAAGCTCTGCAGGTGATACACCGCGTGATGCACAATCTGCAGGATTTTGTTTTGAAGCTACATGGGCCCAATGATGTGTATCCAAATTGCTCAAAATATCGGAAACTCTATTCGCTACAAAAGTCTTCCAACGGTTCGGATGACTATTTAGCCAGGCTAATACCACTTCACTATCTGTGAATGCATACAAATTTTCCCTTGGTATTACCATAGCTTGGGCCACTTCCAAAATAAGTTTGGTTAAAAGAACTGCACCGCAAAGTTCGAGCCTAGGAATTGAAACTTGCCTTATAGGAGCGACCTTTGTTTTGGAAGACACTATAGAAACATGAATATATCCCATCTCGTCAATTACTCTAAGGTATACAACTGCCGCATATGCTACCTTAGACGCGTCCGCAAACCCGTATAACTCGCGTTTTATTTTATTACCCGTGTGTAGCCAGCGAGGTATTTTAATGTCAACTAATGCAACTAAAGATTGACGGTAAGTAAGCCATTCCCTTACTAAGTTGGTTGGAACTTCTTGATCCCATTATAATCCTGCTAACCACAGCTTTTGAATCAGGATTTTGGCTATGATTATGCTTGGTGCTAGCCAACCCAAGGGATCAAATAATCTGGCTATATCCGAAATAATTTTTCTTTTTGTTACAGGTTCATCTATAGACTTCAGTTCCAGAGAATATTTAAAGCAATCGTCGCGGGAGTTCCAGGTAAGTCCTAAAATTTTTGTTATTTCATCTATTTTTATGTGTAACGATTCATCATTTTTACCTCTAATTCTATCTAATAACCCTTGACTATTGCTTTTCCATTTTTGTAACTGGAATCCGCCCTTGGATAGGACATAGGTTAATTCCGTATAAATTTTGAACGCTTCTTCTTCCGTTGCAGCTCCGGACATCAAATCATCCATATAAAAATCGTTTAGAATTACTTGAGCTGTGTCCGGACTGTTTTTACACTCATCAAATGCTAGCTGTTGCAGCGTCCGGACAGCTAAGTATGGTGCCGAGGCTGTGCCGAAGGTAACGGTTAGCAATTCAAACTCTCTGATTTCCTTTTCAGGACTATCCCGCCATAATATACGTTGCAATGGAGTATCTTCCCTACTCACAAGAACTTGCCGATACATTTTTATAATATCCCCAACTATACAAATCTTGTGTGCCCTCCAACGCATAATAATGTGACGAAGCTCATCTTGCAGGGACGGACCAACCATTAGATCGTCGTTAAGTGACCTCCCGTTACTTCTCTTACATGAAGCATCAAACACAACACGTACTTTCGTTGTGTCCTTATCTTCACGGATGACCGCGTGATGAGGTAAGTAAACACCCTTTTTATTATTCTTTTCTTGCTCTGTTACTTCTGTCATGTGATTAAGCTTTAAATATTCTTGTAAGACCTTTGTGTATTCTTCTTTCAATTTATAATTTTTTGCTAATCTTGTTTCTAACCCTTTAAGCCTTTTTTCAGCTATTCCTTTGGATTCACCAACCATGCTGACCGGGTCTACATCACGTAATGGTAGTCTCACTATATAACGACCACTCTCATCACGTTCAGTAGTAGCTGTGTATAAAGCTTCGCATTTCTTTTCATCCTCCGTTAACATTTTTTCCCTAGCCGGTTCTGCTTCTAGTTCCCAGAATCTTGTAAGCAGATTATCTGTCTCTAGGCTTAAATGCATTACGGTTATGGGTGACGGATTACTAGTTTGATCCACTTCAAAGGTTCCTGACAGTATCCAACCTAACGTGGTATCTTGCGCTAAAAGAGTACCACCAATATTCCTTTTAATGCCCTCCTGAATAACTTGACTATATACTTCAGCACCTAATAAAACATCTATTTTATTAGGCCTGTCGTATTCAGGATCAGCCAATTCTTCGTCGCCTAAATCTAGCCATTCTACTCGAGTTACGTTCGTAGCTGGGAGAAGCGCTGTGACTGATTTTAGGACGAACGCATTCACATTAATTTGGACCGTCGGATCTATTCTTGACCTCAATTGCAGTACAACAGTTGACTTAGCCGTCGCGCTTTTCTCGCCACCTACGCCTATCACAATTTGCCTGGATGGCGTTTTGTGTAATCCCAAAAATTGGACCGTAGATTCCGTAACAAACGAACCTTGCGACCCTTGATCAAGTAAAGCCCTTACTACTCGATAGCCCCCATCTCTCGACTTCGCCTTTACTAACGCGGTAGTTAATAAAACAGTTTTGCGACTAGTTCCCGACGAGAAACATGCGACTAATGGTTTACTTGACCCCTCCGCTTGCGCGGCTTTTTCCCCACTATTAATTTTAATATTTTCATTCACCACCGTTGCAACGGCTGATGAGATTTCCCCGTGAGCAGCCCTACTACCCTCACCAATTTCCGACCCAGAAACACCTGTTGGGTGTAATAATGAATGGTGGCGACGTTTGCACACCTGGCACTTGAGAGTGTTCTTACAATACCTTACAGTGTGGTTGTTAAGCAAGCAATTAAAACATAAGTTTTTCTCTTGGACAAATTTTCGTCGATTTTCTATACTTTCTTTAATAAATTTTGGACATGAACTCATCTTGTGCTCACCAGTACAAAATGCACAAGATATCGTTTTTATCGCATTTTTATTATTAATTACGTGTAATACCTGTGTAGTCCTGGGAGCCCTATCTACCTTAGATTCTATATTTTCTAAGCCCCGATATCTATTAACTAGAAAATCCTTGAGTTGATCAAAAGTAGGAAGGTCATCCTTTGGATCTGATGCTACCTTTAACTCCCAGGCTCTTTTCGTAGCCTTATCTAATTTTTCGGTTACTATGTGTATCGTTAAAAATGATGCAAGATCTATCTTTAGGTTTTTTATTTCCTCTAAACAATCTGTAGTTGTATTGACGAGTTTTTTAATTTCTACTGCGGACTCTGCTGTTAAAGATTTTTGATTTACTAAACGTTTAATAATTCCGGTGGCCAAAAACTTTTTATTATTATAAATGGTTTCTAATTTTTCCCAACTTGTACTATAATTGTCTGATGTTACATTTACATTTCTTAATAACAGTTCCGCTTCCCCAGTTAAATATCCTTTTAAATAATATAACTTCTGTGCATCATCTAACCTACTATTTTTGTGGATCAAACCTACGAACAAGTCTCGGAAGGTTGACCACTCATTATATTTACCAGAAAACATTGGTATTTTTACTTCAGGTAACCGAAAATTACTAGTTTCTTGAAAGCTAGGTCCCGGGCTAGGATTAATCGCGTTACTTTTTCTAATAAGTTCTTTTAGAGTGCTTTTAAACTGAATGTATAGTTCTTCTACCACCTCATACTCTCCATCTTTATAATACTTCGAACTATACAACTCTGGTTTTTTAATTTCGCTAATAATTTTAACGTGTGTGTTTTTGAAAAGTTGCCATGACTGCTCTAAACTTTCTAGACGTGTTTCAAGATACGATACTGTAAGACGATCTTTAGGGGATTTTTTAAAGTTAGCCCACGACTTCTCAATTTTAGTTTTGACGTCTTCTTGAATGTTTATAAAACAATCCATTTTGAACACAGAGTAAATGGCACACAATCACATAAAAAAATAGGAAAACAAAATAGTAAATTTCTAACTACAGCACAATAAAATGTAAACAATTCAAATACTACAGAATGGAAGAATATAATTAATTACGCTAAACTTAATGTCCACTAATTGCACTTGTTCTGAACACCAAGGATTATTTAATAAAGTTTCTTGAAATTAGAGCAAATATTAATAGCTCACCACTTTTTCACTTAAAACCCACTTTTTTTTTTTAACACAACTATTAACATTAGATTCTTCCTGTTTTAATAATGTTGAAAGTACTCACGATTTATCCAACTATTGCACTCACTGACTCTGATGACGTCACGTTGTTGTTTTGCACCACACTAGTGGCGCCCTCTGCTTGCTTGTCCACGAACTACTGCCATTCCTCCGGATGTCACCGCCCACACCAGTGACGTTGCGCCGCCTGCACTGCCTTGCACCACCAGCAGAGCTGCTCCCGGCTCCTTCCGGTTCCACCTTCAGGTACCTCTCACCTGGTACCCCAATGAAGGGGATGCTCTGGACAGCGATCCACTGCCCAGTAATGACGCGAAGGGTGATATCTATATCACCACTGGAGACTACCACCAACACTCCCGGCCAATCCGACTTCGAAGGACCATGCGAGGGTCTCGAACTTGAAGAAGGATGGTAAATCAAACACTGGACTTGAATACTAAGCGCGTATAATATTTAGACACAGTGACTTGACTTGCTGCTCTCAAAAACAAAAAAATAATAATACTGGTCTTATGCTTTCTGATGTAACGAAACCATAGCGCGATCTAACTCGACGCCAACGCCATCTATCGAGCGATGCGGTACTAAAAATATTAAATTGTCTTTATTGATCGCGCTATGATTTCGTTTCGCCTTATATTTACGTGAACAGGGGTGGTGGTGGAATGGGCTCGTGGAGCTCTCGGGCATACTCGCCAAAGTTTGTAAAAGACGGACAAGCGTGCAAATTTGCGGCGGTGGACCAGACTATGAAGCTTGGTACTCACCAGTCACCAACTTATCTTCACCAATGAGCCTCTTGGCTCTACGCTTAACAGAGTCGAGTGTGTTAGTTGGTATTTGGCTGAGCCATCGTAATGGTGATAGCAATATTTTATGCCGTATCGGACTTTAGCTTTGTATAGGACTAAAACATACCAATTAACTTAATTTAACTTGATATACCAAATATGTTCACATAGCAATTTATCTGTTTAATCACTTATTCAAATCGCTGTATAAACTGGTCAGCATAAATAACGTACACCTAAGTAGTACTATAAATATGGACTCGTAATTAGCAAATTGTTAAACTTATGCTTATGCATGATATTTACGTTTGTTATTAGCCTGCAAGCTTTCTTTAAAATAAAATAAATAAAAGATCAAAAGCTTGAAGTAACACTTAACCTTATTCTGGATGGATTTTAAAACCTGCTAAAACAAGGTCTGATAATTTTAAAAATACCATTAAATTCTCAATCTTAAATTGTATCCAATAAAACAGCGCCCCTAAGAATGAAAACTAAAGAAAGAAAGAAATTAAATAACATTGAATTTCTCCCGCTCTCACTGGAACTAACGCTAAATGAAGAAAAAAAACAACTGCAAACAATACTTAAATCGATACGGGTGATTGTTCTCCTTAAGAAAATACCAGACTTGACAGTTTGTCTACACGTATACTACAGCAGTGACTACAGACAAAAATAAGATAGAAAGTGCTAAGAGCATGCCACATCTCACAGCGAGTACTGACTAACAGAGTGATGGTTCTCACTCGAAAGAAACAAGAGTTGCACGCGCGTTTAGCTCGTCGCAAGTTATGGTCGTGGGCAGGGCGACATGACTGCGTTTTTTTATCATTTGAACCGTCAAGATTTCCAGACTGAAGAGAGCAGTAGTTTAAAAGTTCACTCAGTAGTTAAAATTTAGGATGCGTTTGATCCCCATGTGGAACAAATATTTGTAAGACCTACAGATAGTTGTTCCGGGTCTGGCTGTTTGTGTATGTGAATTTAAATGTTTGTAAACGCACCCACGATTCAGGAGAAATTTCTAGGTGTGTTAGGGCACTACTGCTGCTGCGGTCTATCCTCGAATCCAGAATTCTTATCCATCGGCCTTCAATGTCTCCTGTTATGTTAACTTTTTATTTATTTTTTTGTCTTAAATAAATAAAATCAAATAATGAATTAGAGTCTAATACATTTACACACAGCTTAATTCCCTAATCGCATTCTCTCTTACAATCTCTCGGTCGTATGTCAGGACCAGCTCATTGGCTAAGAAAATTTATTCCGTAACAAATACACTCGAACCCGTGACACTGTGGATCCTGTTAACTTTACTTAATGACTGGCCATTTGGTCCATTAATCTGGCCCTTTATGGCCCTTTTTGTAGGACATTCGTTATCCCTCCGTCGGCTGTTGAAGTCGGTTTTGAATAAGAAAATTTAGCGGAGCTAAGGACCAAGTTTTATTGTTATGTTGTGTGACTAAAATGTAATGGGTATGAATTTTAAAATGTACTAAAGAAGATACCGGTTGTGATAGTTAATTTATGTTTTGTGTTAGGAGCTCGTGGCTAAATATTAACAGCTTCACGGGTCTATTTTCAAGATTAAGCATGACTTACGAAGGCTTACCTTGTCTTGCCCCTCAGAACGCACGTTGATCTGTTAGTTCCAGATTTTATTTGTAGAAATTTGACTGTCTCATTACAGGAAAACAGTGTGTGCCCGCGGCTTCTCTCCCTTCGTCGTAGAAAATATTGTACGGAAACTTACGGCAGGTTTGAGGCTTACCCAATAGTTAAAACGGATATTAGGCAACCAAATAAATGTTTCTTAACGTTGGTGAAAGCGAGCATTGCGTACATAATAAGGTGTAAGGTCTTAAAGTTTGTAAAAAATATGTATTGTTAAAAATGGCGGATTTTGGGTGCCCATATTTTGGTCGAATTGGGTCAACTACCAGTCCCTCCGTTACCCAGTTTGTACTGGGTAATATGAAACACCTTAGCAAGCCTGGTTGTCAGATGGTCTCCCTATGCACGGATCAAGTCCAGCAACCCAAGTGGCTGTTATTATTTAGCTACGGGCTCAATTGTTCCGTACAAAGTTGCGACATAAATGACCATATCTTTTGACTATGTAGACTGTGTGAAAAATCAACCCTCTAGAATGTAGTAGAATAGAATCCTTACTTAATAATATAAAAGCGAAAGTGACTTTGTTTGTTTGTTACGTCTTCACGCCTAAATGGCTTAACCGATTTTGATGAATTTTGGTACAGAGATAGTTAGTAGACCCTGGAGACAGACATAGAAAATGAGAAATGAGGGAGAAAGAGGGAAAAGAAAGAGAAAACTTAGCTTTTCTATTACAATAAATAAGGCGCAAGGGCAAAAACTACTGGTAGCAGGTACCTGCAAATCAGGAAAGGGGAACTGTGTTACCCCGAATTTAACGCGAGCGAGGCCGCGGGCAAAAGCTAGTGAAATATAATTTATTTTTGTAAAAACATGGTACAAATAAGATCTTATAATTATAGTTGTGAACTAACATGTTTAATCATATAATGGGATACAAAGATCTATGTTGTATACGAAGGTATATGTTGATTTTTCACTGCTCGAAGAGACCACAGACTTACGTAATGCGTATTTGGTTTTAATTTCACGCGTTCCCGTGATAAAAGGTCTTGACAGACAAACCAACAGACGTACAACATAATGATCCCATAAGAGTCCCATTTTTTCCTTTTGAGTCACGCAAGTTAAAAACTAAATTAAAAATAAAATGTGTCTTTAGGGAAATGAAAACTCATACTATAACAATAACAATGGAAACATATTCTAAACATTATACAACTAATACGGACGTGACAGAAACAGTAATCGTGCATTTGAGATTTACATTTCAATTATAAATTAACATTTCTCGTTTCAAGTACATGAGCGGAATTTTTAATGGTTATCCCGCTGTTTTCATTAAAAATAAATGAAAAAGCAGATGGAATACATAAGTATAATGAAGACTTCCATAAACATACATAACATTACAGTATTGTACTGTAAATAAGTATTTTTATGCATCTCTCTGTGCCCAGTCGTTTTTAATAAACATATATCAACTTTAGGATCAGTCTGTTAATGTCGGTGGATATGCAATAAAACTAACATTTTTTTTTTATTTTTAAAAAAATATTTTTACTTAATTTTTGGATAATTGAACGCCTTTTCTTGTTTTTTTTTTTAGTATTCGTGCCTCAAAAGGAAAAAAAGTGTGTGTGTCAGCTCCGACGCACGACTGGAGTTTACTCCTTAAATACAAAAAAAGATAAAAAAAAAATATCATAAAAAAAAAAAAAAAAAATAATTAAAAATATCACTGACGGACGACAAATTTCATAAAGCGCCATCTAGTAATATTCAACTGTACGTCAAAAACGTAACGAGGTCATTCATCAGTAGATTTTACACCTCACATTTTTCTCATACCGGGCGCCTTATATATGAAAATCGATTCTTAAGGAGTAAACTCCAAAACGGATTCCACAGAATCACTTTATCACTTTGTTGTTCCTCTGTCTGTCAATACTCTTTATCTCGGACGGCACGGTTAGCGCAGTGGCTGAGCGATCGACTTCTGCGCTGCGTGTCGCGGGTTCGATCCACCCACGGAACAAAAATTTGTATGACCTACAGGTAGTTGTTTCGGGTCTGGCTGTTTGTGTATGTGAGTTTAAATGTTTGTAAACGCACCCACGATACAGGAGAAATTCCTAGTGTGGGGCAAAGTTTTTTAGAAAAAAGACAGACAGGACAACAAAGTGATCGTTTAAGTGTTCCGTATTTTTCTTGTGAGATAGAGAACCCTAAAACAATCGTGAATATTAGTTTATGACCCCATATTCACTGATGTACTTACTAAAATTACAACAGGACTGAGCGTGTTTACCCCGTAATTTTTGTACCAACGTAATATTTCTTAGTTGGAGACAAAGAATAATGTTCTAAGAGATAGCCTTTGGACTGTATCTATTTATAATGTTGCCAGATAACTTTGAAAGGCTTGGACCATATTTTGTGCGGAGTGTAAATAAGGTTTGTTGGTAGCCGAGGCGAAGCTACAAATTATCTTAATCTAGTAAAAATAAAAAAAAATGGCGGAGTGGCAGTGTTTGGTAAAAAATATAGTTTGTGAGAATTAGTTTTGAATGTGAAAACATAAATTATTTATTAGTTTTATAAAGTTCAATAATTATGCTATTATTTGTACTTAACCCTCTATCACTCATAATCTGGGATTTATTTGATTTTTTGGAATGGAGATGATTACAAGAAAATAAAATACACGTATTTCTGGGTTTTATTATTTTTAACAAACAAAAAACAATACAAAAATAGGGAATGTTGCGTGTAGGCACTAAGGTCAAGAGTTGTATTTTTTGGTACTAGCTCGTAAGTTCGAAATGTGGACTACAGTAGACGTACGCTATTAAGGTAGGAAATCATTTATTTTTTAAATGTCGCTTTTGAACGGTATGTTGCCTACACCGTTACATACCATTAAGAACATACCGAAAGTTGATATTTTTACACACTGTGTCTACGTGTTTTTTTTCATCTGTCCTATCGCAGGTCTGCTGGAAGAGATTACTTTATGAAATAAGCAGGACCATTGTGCTCTTTTTCTTTATGTATTTTTATTTTTCATTACGTTTTCTGTGTACATAAATAAATAAATATGATATGGTCGTAAATTTTGTCATCTGTGAAAGTTAACGCAAGGTAGCATGTTGAGAAGCCAGCTCTAGAAATTTAGTTTTTTTTTAAATCCTGCTACCATATCTAATGATGGATGCACAATGTATTCCAGGGCTTGGCAGAGATGTACAGTTCCTAAAAGTAGACGCACATTTATGTTTGGATACTGTGTCGTTGGTCTGGAAGACAAGCGCGACTACTAAGCTAAAATTTTGGGTTCAATTCCCAGGTCCTACCCAGCTCTGGGCGGAACGGGGGGGAGTGTCAGACTTGTACTGACTAAAACCCACCCATGTTCCTTCTATTTCCCTTTACGTTCTGGGGCCGCGGTATCTCTTTCGAACAACCCCCGACCCCGGTAGGTGGTGGCCCTGGCAGAACCCTCTGCTTTGCTGACATCTCTATGAGGCGCGCGTGGAACACGAACGCGCCGTCGTCGTTAGTAGACGGATGTTGCATTTTGATCAGGGATTCCGTATCAGTAACCACTGAGAATAGATTTGGCAATAAGCTCATCCCCGATAACATGTGACTTAAAAACAAATGATAAACCCAGAAACTGAGAATATACAAAGATGGCCGCAACAAAACATAAACTTGAATAGTCTTCAAAGTATAAAGCGCCCAAAGCGACAATAAAACTATCAACAAAGACTATAAGATAAAGCTTAATCTCATCTTAATACTAACGATTATACTTAGGCCTCTCTTCACGACCGTCGTCCTTCTTCCATTTGTTTTCTCTGCATGCTGTCTTTGTTCCTAAAGTGCGTTCAGAATATATTAATAACGAGGCTTTAATGCGGATTCGCTCGCGTTTATTCAACGGGCACGTTTTGTTTTTGTATTATATACAATGACACTTACAGTCTTATTAATAAACACAGACTAGAGCAAGAATAACTTTACTCCTAAGCTCAAGTTAAGAGTAATCAAATTCAGTATTAATAAACATGGAGAAAGGAAGGAGTAAGCTAATCTGAATCTACTCTCGTCGTAAAAGTTAATCCTTCGCGCTACCTAGTTTAAGGAGTGAGTAAGCATAGAACAAATGTGTATTTTGACATTTGACGGCATTCATAACCTACAAACCTCAGTTCAACTCAGTAGTTTACTTCATTTTTGCTGCTTTGCGCGCGTTAATGTTTTGTTGTTGAATGTGTTGTTTGGTTAGCGAAAAGATGGATATTGATTATTTTATTGAGGATTTGAGGGTGATAGATGATATTACTGAGGTTGAAAACCTCATGCCATTGATGAGGAGCGTAAAACATTATAAAATACGTAGAAATCCCCTGGAAGAACTTCAAGAAGGTGAATTTAAAAAAAAGTACAGGTTTTCTAAACATACTGCTGTAATGATAATTGATATGGTGAAAAATAATCTAGCTGGTGATGCAAGAGGTGGCTTTATAGCACCTCACCTTAAAGTATTGGCTGCAATTAGAACATGGGCCCGTGGAGAGGTAAAACTGATTCTTTATGTTTTATTTTGTATATTATTTTCTAATCATTGTAATCCAATCTCTAGTCATTTGCTAGTCATATAATAAATTCTTATATTCTTTTTATAAATCAGTTAATTTTTATGTTAACAGATTCAAGACGATGCAGGAGATCTTGGTGGCATGAGCCAGCCAACAATATCACTAATTTGCAAACAAGTAGCCTTAGCAATAGTGGCCCATAGAGCACATTGGATTAAGATGCCTCAAAGTGAAGTGGATCAAAATGAAGTTATTGCTGGATTTTATGCACTGCGTGGATTTCGGCAAGTAATAGGAGCCATTGATTGCACTCATGTAAGAATACCAAAGGTTGGTGGAGATGTAGCACAATATTACATAAACAGGAAGGGATACAGTTCCATTAATGTGCAAGTGAGTTATTTAGTATAGTAATAACTACTATTATTGCTATACTAGCCTTTCTTTGAAACAATTTCAATAATTGTCATCAATCTTATGTATTTTTGATACATTGTTTCAGGCAGTATCAAATGCAAACTTAGAAATAATGGACATAGTGGCACATTGGCGAGGCAGTACACATGACTCGAGAATATTTAACGAATGTAGATTGAAGCAAAGATTTGAACAATTGGAATTTAAAGGAAGACTTTTAGGTGATGCAGGTTATGCTTGTAGTCCTTATTTATTTACTCCGGTCCTAAATCCAAATACTCAAAAGGAGGAAATGTATAACCGAGCACACATAAGAACCCGTAACACTGTAGAGAGATGTTTCGGAGTGTGGAAGCAAAGGTTTCGGTGTCTACTGCGGGGATTTACAACAAAATTGGACAATACAAAGCTCTACATTGTTGCATTGGCAGTTTTGCATAATATTGCAATGCACAGACAAGATTTTTATGAAGAAGAAGAAGACGGTGATGATGAAGTTCCAGTGAGATGGGTAATAAGCAGTACTCGCACAGGCAATGCTGCCCGTGCAGCATTTATCAATGAGAATTTTTAAAGAATTTTTAGTTTGAACTCTATTTCTGTACATAAATAAAAAACATTTAAGTTGACAAAAAGTTTTATTTACAGAACCTCAGACGAATAAAAAAGTAACAGAACTTAAAAAAAATATTTATCTATGAAGCCTCACGTGCTTTCCTTATTTCCAACATTTCTCGATCCAGCATTGCTGCTTTTAATTTTTCTTGATTTATTTCTTTTTCAAGTATTGCTGCATTTAATTTTTCTTTATTTATTTCCATTTTAATTTTGTGTTCTTCTTCAGCCATTTCCATTCGCCTCAGATGTTCCTCATCTTTTAAAAGTTTACTATGGCTTAACATGCGGCTCACATATTCTTCTTGGTCCTTTCTGGGTTTTGAACTGTTACCCACAATGTTGTTCATATTAAGTTTCCGTTTGGGTGCCTTCTTTGCTTGATTTATTCCGATACTTTTTGTTTTTGGCGTTTCCATGGTTGTATCATCTTCAGAGATCTTAATAGGCAATGAGTTCACACATTTTCCCATAGGAATGGCTGTGCTTTTATTATTTTGAAAGACCTGTAATTTTAAACAAAATGATAATGAACACCATGGTATGTATAAACTATAGGTACATAAATATACTAATAGATATAAAGGTTGACTGGTAGAGAATGCCTTGTGGCATTAAGTCCGCCTATGTACCACTCTTGTACATGAAGTTTAAATAAATAAATATAAGCTCACCGCTGAAGGAGTACATGTCTCAAAATCCACTTGAATATCAACATCTTCAATAGCTTCTATGGGCATGTTGGCTAGCTGCTGATTTTCTTTATTAATGTTTACATCACCTATCACCATTCCATCGGAATCATAAATATTAAAATCTCGCAGTAATTCTGCGGGATTTAATAAATCTTTAATTTCTATTAAAGAGTTATCTGGAGTTGCTGGCCTTGCACCTCCACCAGTTTTGTTTACTTCTTTTGTAAACGTGCTGCATACTTTTCTTGCATTTATTTTCATTGTCTTCCACTGGATTTTCAGCTGGCTAAGCTCTCTTGGTCGACTATTTAACTCATTAAACTTTTTGTGGAATTCTTCCCAAGCTTTGGTTTTATTTTTATTTGTATTTGTGTCTAGGCTTTTATTTTCTATTATATGCGCGTAATCTTTCAAGACTGCCCTGAATAATTGCTGGAATAATAAGAAAATATTAAAAATAATCAGAGAACCGCAAATAAATAACACGCAACATGCGTGGTCTTTTCAAAATCAACATGAGAATTACCTTTTCTTCTTCATCCCAGTTTATGGAACGATTGCGCTTTTGGCTCATTTTTTTACTGTATCAAGTTTAGGTTTTCGGATTAATTTAATTATCTTCGGACACACAAAATTAACTTTTTAAAATTAACGGCACAGACGAAAAGTCAATGATTATGTCAATTTGACAGACAACTTCACGAGACGTCTAAGTATCATTCTTTGTTCATTCAATAGCTCACTCTTTTTACTTTTAAATTGACTGGGTTGCCATAGCATTCACACTAATACCGGTGTAAGGAATGCATTGTTACTACAAGGTTACTCCATGTTTATTAATATCAGTCTTAGTGCTTTGTTAATACTCCGTTACACTGGGATTAACTAGTCCAAGTGTAACGTAAGATGATCTTAGGAATAGATGATTTTTATTAATAAGACTGTTAGGGATTATGTAGATTCCGATTAGTGAAAGATTTTTCGAATTGGGACAGTAATTCTGAAGACCGCATTCGCCTAAACTCAAATATAGTAACGTAAATGATCGTTAGCCTATATTCGGGTGTTTACTCAAATACTGGCAGCCGATGCATTTAGAAAGAAAAAGATTTTATTATTTGCATTTACGACAAGCACACAAAAAAACAAACAAACATTTATAAATTTATCTAGTAGCTGTGCCCAGCGGTTTCACCCGCTGCTCAGCTCCTTTTCTAGAGAAGGGTATGAAAAATAGATGTTTTGCCGATTCTCAGACCTACCCAATATGCACACAAAATTTGGTCCAGCCGTTTCGGAAGAGTACGGTAACTAACACTGTGACACGAGAATTTTATATGATAGAAGATTAGATATGGAACAATAAAAAAAATAGCTTGCATGTCGCGCGCCGTGACTGCGACAGGTAGGCCACCACTTAGCATGATGCTGTGCTATGAGAGCTCACAGCACAGCGCTGGTTTCAGTGGTCAACCCGTGAGTAAAACGAACGGAACTCAAAACAGCACACATAAATATTTTAAATACTTAAAAGAATGACAAATAAACTAAACAGTACCTCAGTACTGTTTAGTTTTTTTTTTTAATAAACAAAACAACCCAATGAACTCACCTGACTTTGGAACAATATGACACGTTTTTTTTTTTCGGAAAGGAAATAATGCCGCGCTATCTCTTTAAACAACCCGCAACCCAGGCAGGCAGTAGCTTTGGCTGACTGTATAATTACCACTTGCTTTCGGTAAAGAAAAACACCGTGATAGATATTTCTCAACGGCTTGTTAAGCCAAGTCAGAGGCTATCCGGGGTTGCGGGTTGTTCGAAAGAGATACTGCGGCCTCGGAACATAAAAGGCAATAGAAGGAACATGGGCTGGTTTTAGTCAGTACAAGTGTGATACTCCCCCCCGTTCCGCCCAGAGCGGGTTAGGACCTGGCAATTGAACCCAAAATGTTATGTTATGTGTATGTTTTGATTTCCCATCCAAATAAAAAAAATACGTGTGGCACTCGGGGACTGCCGCGGTAAAGCTATTGCATAGCAGTTTTTTTATCAACTTATGCAATAAATAAAAATATATATAAATATAATATTTAAAAAGTACTTCCAATAAAAAGAAGTCGCAAAAAGAAAAACAAGGCCTTGGGTTTGATCCAGCGTAATGTCGATTGACTATCCGATTCTCTACCAAACACGCCAATAGAAACATTGGAATCGTGATTGAAATTATTGACCGTATTCGTAATGAAAGTGTTAGATTTTTTCGTACAACATTTCTGGATTCGGTCTCCACGCTCAAGGCCCGCGATAGAAGCTATGCAATAGCTTAAAAAAAGTCAGAGGCTTATAGGCGGCTTAAAAACTCTGACACCAAGTTAGCCACTAACCACAGAATAAAGAACGAAAACTGAGCCCGGTAAGTGAGTGTTTAGCACGTAATGATTATTACTGACTATTAGTCGCAGTCGCTGAATCAAAGAAAGTGCGGTTACTGAGGTAAACTGTTTAGTTAGAGGCCATGAAACAAGTAACTGCAGTTTCAAGTTCTTAAAATTACATGATATCAAGCCTCTGCAATAATAAACTAGCTTCCACCCGCGACTTCGTTCGCATGGCATAGTTACTTTAGGCGAACGCTAACTTTAACCCTCGCGATGATCGTAAAAAAATATCTTTCTCTCCCCTTTTCTTCCCTCTTTTTCCCCCTTTTTTCACTTTGAAAAAAAAATAGCCTATGGCCGTCTCCAGGGTCCCAACTATCTATATATAGGCGTGAAGACCTAACAAACAAACAAACTCACTGTCGCTTTTATAATATTATATAGCAAGGATGTCCTGTGAATCACACACACACACACACATACACTTACAACACATGCATACACAGTCACATACTCACACATATACATACATATCACATAGATGGAGAAATGTAGACACTATACAGGGTTATACCCTTCTATTTACAGTGTGACGACACGGTTGATGCAGTGGTTAACCGTTTGACCGCACGGAATAAATGACATTTATTCCGTGCGGTCAAACATCATACATTGTATGTATGACCTACAGATAGTAGTTCTGGGTCTGGCTGTTTGTGTATGTGAGTTTAAATGTTTGTAAATGCACCCACGATACAGTAGAAATTCCTAGTGTGGGCCACGTTTTTAAAGAAGAAAAAAAATGTTTTTTCTCTAAAAACTTTAATCTCTCTAACTTCGTAGCCCCAACACAAAATAACAAAAAGGTACGTTGTTTTCTTATCACACAAAAGAAACTTGAAAGCAGTCAATCCTAAAGACAGTTACGGCGCGTTAATCCCGAATAATGTCTATGGGAAAACTCGTTATCACCGAACAAGTGTATAAACAACAAGATTATGGGCACTCAAATTCATGATATTGTTTTTATAATAATAGGACAAAAGAAGAAGTGGAAATTATGTTGTTTCTTACTTCTTTAATGCGTTTTTCTGATTCATTTTGTTGGGGGATCTAAGACAATTTTTGGAGACGCTTTTCTGATGTTCGCCATTGCTGATTCTAGCTTTCGGGAGATACATTGGTTAGAAATAGTGAAAGGGGCTCATACCTTGTCGATATTCGACTCATCTGCACGAAGCGCTTTTCTACACCCGTTATTAAGCATACAGCCACAAAGGCGGATCCAGGAGGTTATATATCTTCTCCCGAAGACGAAGACATAAAAGAAAAAAATACGTGTGGCACTCGGGGACTGCCACGGTAAAGCTATTGCATAGCATTTTTTATCAACTTATGCAATAAATTTAAAAAAATGCAGTAAATAAAAAAGAAGTACTTCCAATGAAAAGAAGTCGCAAAAAGAAAAACAAGTCCTTGGGTTTGTCCCATCCGGCGTAATGTCGATTGACTATCCGATTCTCTACCAAACACGCTAAAGGAACATTGGAATCGTGATTGAAATAACTGACCGTATTCGTAATGAAAGTGTTAGGTTTTTTCGTTACGAAATTTCTGGATTCGGTCTCCACGCTCAAGGCCCGCGATAGAAGCTATGCATATACAATAGTTTAGTAGAGTTTAAAAGTTTTTTTTTTTTTAATTTAAATAGTAATAGGTAGTTATAGGTAGTTTTAAGTACAATACTTACATACATTCGTAAAATACCTGCATTTTACCTTAAAGTATAACTTCTTGTAACTTAACCACGATTATGTGACCCCCTCCACCCCCCGTCCCCCCGGCACCAAAGCCGCCCATGCACTGCTAAGGAGTGGAAGTCCCTGCCTGCGTTTGTTGTCCGAATTTAATTAAGTCACGATTTAATAGGCTTCTTTTAGGTTAAATCGTCCTATATTCAGCCTCATCTCTGTCCTTGGGATTAGATTGAGGTCAAAAAGAGGGCCATTTAAAACGAATAAACAAATAATCCTGAATTTGCTGGAGGTTGCGAAGGCATATGGTACTTATTATATTTCGTATTCATATTTTTTTGTCACAAACAAATCATATCTGTCACATATCCATACCAAGGAAGACGATTCCTTTTTTTGCGTGTTGAAAATCATCAAATAACTTCCCCCGCTTTGTGTGGAGCGCGAAGAGTGTCAGGCTTTTACTGACTAAAACCCACCTATGTTCCTTCTTTTGCCCTTTATGTTCCGGGGACGCGGTATCTATTTCGAACAATCTACAACCCCGGCAGTTGGTGGCTCTGGTAGGCCCCTCTGCGACAGACGATACCTTCCGAACTTTCTTGTAACTAGGGCAACTTTCAAATTACTCAACCCACTAACAGTGTAATGTAACAGTTTCAGAACTTAATATTATTCTGTTTACACCTAACAAACAAATCGAATCATAACAATATTCCACGAAATACCGGATTTGATAAGGCTTACCTTGAATCTATAATTTCGAAGACGATTGTTTAGGAAACTAGTATATAATGTAATGTAATGTAACGAAATGTAATAATTATACTGTAATGTAATGTAAGTACTGTTGTGTTATACTAATCACATTGTAAAACAAACTAGTATACCGGTACAGGAAAACAGAAAGCACAAAATGCCCCAAGCTATCGTATACTTCGGGCTAAACTGAGACACCTCAAAAATCGTGAATTTTTGGTTGTAGTTGTTTTCGTATGCTCGGTGATCATTCATAGATCATCTTCATATATATTATTATAATTACATTGTACATTTTATTTGTGGTCTAAAATGGCCGCTGAAGCTGAATCATAATTAGTGTTGCCCAAATGCAAGAACAAGACGAGACTTAGCCAGTCTTGGTCTTGGTCTTGCGCCAATACACCTGGTCTTGGTCTTGGTCTTGGTCTTGCGCTCCCAGTCTTGGTCTTGGTCTTGGTCTTGCAGCAAGAGTCTTGCAAGTCTTGCAATTACCTATTAGTCTATTACTATTTATTTTATTAGTATTGTAGAATTGTTTTACACGTTTCAGGTATATACGACGTGTAACATAATAAGCGCAAGACCTAAAATTAGTTTGCTCAGAATGGGCTTCTGAATCGATTTCTGTCATTATTTATGTGTTAATTTTTCACGAAAATATCTTTCATCTAATTGAAATTATGTCCACCACGTCATAACAAGGTAAAAATACATTTTGTTTAAAGAAATTGTGACCTTAACTCAAAGAAATAAAGACTATTCAACTGCACGAATGTATTTGTAATTCACCCATAGTAACTAGCTGCGTTAAAAAAAATATTAGTTACGGAAAAATACAACTTATCTCAAAGCATTAAAGCTTTTTTAAACGCATTACTGTATTTGGTAGTCGTCATACCTACATCGCATTCTTTCAATGAGAAATCCGTAAATATTAGAAAAATAGTGGTACGTTTTTTGCAAATGGTGGGTTAGTGTGGAAGAGCAAGACGCAAAGATTTGTAGGTTTAGAGCGCTTTGATCTTTGACATGTCACCGCACCGCACGCCCGACGGCGCGTGCGGCGCCGGCGACATCAAAGTATCAAACGTTTAGTATGTGCCGTGCCCGCGGTCCGTAAGTGCATGTGCTCGGAAATCATAATACAGTACCTAATTTGTTTACGCGCGCGTTGACATTCCAGTAAACCAATATTCATTACCCGGAGGTGATGATCACTGGCTCGTTGCAATGACAATGTCGAATTAGCATGTCGCGAGTTTAAGTACGTTTTATCCTAACACTCCCACGCGCTTCTCATGGAACGTGCGACGGCATCTTGAGGAATATGGCCCCTGGTGGATTGGTCGTGGAGGACCAGTGCAGTGCAGTGACCTCCGTGATTTGTGGGAATTGTGGGGTCGAATAAAATCGCTTGTTTATGTGAACGACGGTGCATTAAATGTACCTACCTAGTGAAAAGTTAAGAAAACGTTTGTTAAAAAAAGGACGACAAAAAGTGTAAATTAATGTAATAGTTCAATCATGTAAGTACCAAATTTTATCCATTATTGATTTTAATACCTGTAAATATTATGATTCTAATATTTTAAACACGCCGATTTTGTATACGACATCGCGACAGTTAGGAACATACCTACCTACTACAATTTCGAGTTAGCATATCGCCAGTTTAATAAACAAAAAAATAAAATAACTAGCATTCAATGTAGGTAGTGACAAGTGAAACTAATGTGCTTAACAGACTAAAATTAAACTTAATAAAACATGCAATAGCTCGATGCAATGCATGGAGCATTTTGTTAAACAAAAATATTACAATCCGTCAGTCAAAGCCTGTGAAAGTATGATGGAAAGAAGGAATCATAAGTTTACTAGCAAAATAACTATCAATAAATGTCATATCATAAGTTGTGATTACTTAATCCAATTACGTATTTTGTTCAGACGTTCAACTACCGTAAACTACCTACAACCAGCATGGGCACCAAAGTGGGCACGCTTGATAACTTACGTCAGCTGATGTATCGTAGTGTGAGTGTGTCGCGACTCGCGCGCTAGAGTGTGTGTAGGTATCGACTTCGAGTACCCAAACGTCTGACGCCTACTCAGGGGAAAAATCTTATTAAAAAAAACTATGTGAGATTTAACTAAATGAAATTACATATGGTATTTTAGTCTTATAAATTAATTAACTAATTGGGGTTTATGAGGTCTTGCGCTAATTCCGTTACTCCTTGTATAGAAGTGGCTACAATATTTATCAAACGGATGATATTTGAACACTTTTTTGCTATTTTTTCTTGTAAAAACTTAAGAAATATAATGACTGAATGTACAATAATAGTACCTAAGTAATTAGTTTAAAACCATATAATCAATATTATAATATATACTTACTAGAATAAATTATTATGACATCTACTACCTATCCTTACCATTTTATCGTAATCATAATACTACTTGCGTGATCATTATAATGTATTCATTTTCATTCTAAGCACTCGGAAACTTATTTATTCTTTGGAACACCTGTAGGTACTCTTAAAATTCGAAATTATTTTGCATGAGTATACCTACGCCCTGTGGCGGCCATAAAATAGTGTCAAATGTTGTGATTTCGGCGCGGCGGCAACGATTGTTGTATATGATTTCAAAAGAAGCCGCCGGCGCGTGTATCATAACCATGTACTTCCGAAAAGCGGCAAATTTCTTTGAGAAGTAAGTACAAAACCTTTGATGCCGCATTATCAAAGTGCCGATGATTAAAACATAACTATGCATGCACTCAGTTTGATTTTAATGGATATTTTTTTATTCGCTATGTAGGTATGTTTATGGTATTAGTCGTAATGCGCATAGGTCCAGTTTTTCATATTCTTTGATCCAGTTTTTTGCGTCTAATAGAATTCCTAAGCGTACCTATACACCGAACTGTTACACCTAACTACTCCGTGAAATAGCGCTAAGTCCTAGCTGCAAGACGCAAGAGTCTTGCAGGCTGTGTCTTGTTCTTGCTCAAGTCTTGCACGGTCAGTCTTGGTCTTGGTCTTGCTAAAAATACGCGGTCTTGTTCTTGGTCTTGGTCTTGCAAAAACGCAAGAACAAGACCAAGACTGCAAGACCAAGACTGAATTTGGGCAACACTAATCATAATAGGTTAATAATATGAATTACGTAACCATTCGTAAAATGTCGCCATATTAACTGCGTCTGTGATCATTTTAAGCATTTTTTTTTTCGTTTTAGGCCCCTGTACAGCAATACAACTTCTTTAGAAAAAAAAATGTTTAGATGTAGGTGTGCGATGTTAACATAATAATCCTTTTATATTATTATAAAATATAATACAAAAGGACAAAAGGTACAGCTTATTTCATTAGAAATTTCTTCCAGCAGACCTGCGAGTTGGATGAGATAATAATGTAGACCCAGTGTGTGGAAAAAAGAAAAATTTAAAATTATCAATCATATAATAAACACACTTACAAATAATCCTACTATAATATTATAAATGCGAATGTTTGTAAGGATGTATGGATGTTTGTTACTCTTTCACGTCAAAACGGATCTTGATGAAATTTGGCACCGAGTTAGATTATAGTCTGGAATAACACATCGGATACTTTTTTTCTTTAAAAATGTACCTAGTTGTTGTCTAGAGCGTAAGGTCATTTACGAACCCAAAAGGACTAAACCTTTTTCAAGGCTATTGTCTATCAATTCTCCGAATACATTGGTATCATTTGAAAACAAAGGAGACCCTCACTCGGCAATTTTAATTGCTAGCCAGCAAAAATAAATGTAGTATTAATAAATGGAATATTCAAGCAATCCAACTCCTTTTGTTTTTTTTTTTAATATACTTTCTTTTTGAAAAACTTTGCCCCACACTAGGAATTTCTCCTGTAATGTGGGTGCGTTTACAAACATTTAAACTCACATACACAAACAGCCAGACCCGGAACAACTATCTGTAAGTCATACAAATATTTGTTCAGTGCGGGAATCGAACCCGCGACACATAGCGCAACAGAGAAACGCTTAGCCACTGCTCTAACCGTGTACCATTAAACAATGTGGTACACTTATTGTATTTTTCCTAAAAGTTCCTAAGAACCTATCTAGATTCAAATTCAGAAACACAAAAAGGCTAGATCACACAGACACTCCTACCTCAGCCCGTAGATTGAATTCATCAGAGACTTATACATAGGTATACGTTATGGATACGACTGCCACTATCGATTGTTCCGACAAGTTGCATGTCATCCGACGTCTGTGGACATTCACCTTAATGACTTTTGTGTCTATGCCTTGTTTAGAAGTATTAAGTTTATACTTTTTAAGGCTTGCGAGTTTTTGGTTGTGTGTGAATTTGATACTTCTTCTGTATTTACAGTGTAGTGTGTGTGTGTGTGTGTGTGTAGTGTTTTTATTTGAACTGCACAGGACAAAACAGGAAAACAAAATATTAATATTTTTATTATCGCCTAGTGCGAGACGGACTCGCGCACCGAAGGTTCCGTACAGACGCCAGCAGGTCAAGCAACCCGAAACTGTAAATTTTTCCCAATGAACCTTGAACCTAATACTTTAGAAATAAAGTCGAAAATCTATCAAAGAAATCTGACAGATTGTAGTAGCTTGATGTGCAGGCGTCTGTACATACTTACGACATAAGCAGCCATATCTTTTGACTACGTGGAATTAGAGGGTAGACTTTGTGTCTTTAGAAGCATCTCAACTTTCACTAAAGTAACTTGAAAACACATTGAACCAGCAACATGTATTATTATTTATTATGTACAAAAACCTTGTATACACTCAACAAAAATAATCGTCGCGACACCACACTGTTCAATGCGATATAGAAAGACAAAATAAAAATAACTGGCTTGCTTTCTATGAGAGAGAGAGAGAGAGAGAGAGAGAGTAACACGCGTACGCCACACAGCTTACAACTATAGCAAAAAGTGTCGTTACAACTTTTGGTCTTGATTTTTCCGTCTAGCCCCTTTCGCAACGCGCGTACCTTTTGCGGCTATATCTTTTGGCTACGTGGAATTAAAGGGAAGATTTTTGGTCTTTAGAAGCATCTCAACCTTCACTGAAGTGGAAACACGAAAACACATTGAGCCAGCAATTTTGAAAAAAAAACACAACACAAGCAAAGAACCCACTACCATCTCCTCTAAAACCCAAACACTGAAACCTCTGAGTGAGAGCTCCTAAGTTTATCCAACATACAAACCGCAGCATTCCACACAGCCTCACCGAAGGCGAGAAGCTTAAGTTGTTCCTCCAAGCGTGTGTGAAGTCTAAATCTAGCCTTGGCCACGAAATACACGCTCGAATGACACGTCTGCTCATTTTGCAAGAGAAGCTTGTTGCGACAGTCACTAGAAATAAACAAATGAAAGTAAATTGTAGCATAGTATGCTACAAATAGAATTTTCTTTATTACGTACACCATAGACGTTACAAAATAGAACTTATAAATAAGGTGAGACAATGGCAGTCTTTTCGCTTAAAGCGATATTTCAAGACAGTCATTGGATGTATTTAATGGACAAGGAGAGACAATAGTTTTGGTAGTCTGTCGTGTTATATTATTGAAAAAAATATTATGCAATCACCACATCATTTTGATGAATCCCCAAGAACCTAGTTAAGGAGCATCAGTAATAACTCTTTAAAAAAAAATCGACTGAAAAACAAGAGACTAAAGTAACAAAAAGTTAGAAGCATGCGAAACCCATTCAATCCAAACAATCGCGCTACCAAGACGACTCTAAGAACTTTTAATTTTTCCAAATCGGCTTATCCATTATTTTATAAGTTACAAGGTGACAACAGACACACGTATTTAACACACGCGTGCAATAAGACATTTCTTTCCGTCTGTCGGGTAAGAAAAGACTAACGCGCCAAATCCTTTATCTATATCATTAAAAAACTTCCCCCGCTCTGGACGGAAAACCCCCCCATGTTTCTTCTATTGCCCTTTATGTTCCGGGGCCGCAGTATCTCTGTCGAACAACCCGCAACCCCGGCAGGCGGTGGACCTGGCAGTCCACTCCGTTGCTGACATCTCTTTGACGCGCGCGTGGAACACTAACGCACCGTCGACATGGCCTGTCCTTACTGGACGGACGATGAGCTACCCTTTTCACACCGTCCGCAGACCCGCATCTACGGTGGCTGGGAGTAGTCTCGCGGTGGCTAGGTTAGTTTGAGGTTCTCTCCCTCAAATGCCCGGCCACGTCCTTCGCTAGGATAACTGCTTCACGTAGTATTGGTTGAGGTCGTGAACAAGCCACAATACACAAACATCTAACGTGAACGAAACCGCACAAAACTTTCAATTTACAACTAACTTTGCTGTGTTAACTAATATTGTAGTTTCGGCTTTGTCTTTGTACGCATATGTAGTATGCATGGATTTAGTTCCTTGTAAATAACTCTAGGTATTTGTGGTATGACTAACTAAATACATACATGGCAAAGGAGGTATTTCTCGATGGGCTGCTGTCGTAATACAGGCAAGGCTGTAACGGTCTTATTACAAAGCAAAGGTCACTTTTAGTCAAAATAATTTAGCATTTTTTGTTCGTGATTTAAACCTATTTTATTTAGACTAGTGTTTATGCCAGTCATTTTTTTGCGGATGGGAATTCGTCATATAACTTTCCCCGCTCTAGGCGGAGTAAGTGACTTCCTGTGTCAGACTTTTATTGACTACAACCCACTCATGTTCCTTCTTTTGCCCTTAATGTCCCGGGGCCGCGGTATCTCTTTCAAACAACCCGCAACCTCGACACGCAGCTGCCAGCCTCATGATTTTATCATCTTCATGTCTAAAATAAAATAGTTCCTCTATTAACAATGTAGTTTATTGTCTATTCTTCCTCATGTAAATCCTCTTTGGAATGGGGAACTACAGTCCATTCACAGTTATTATGCCCGTGGTTTGGATAGTAGGTGGATTATCTTTGACGATGCAAACGTGCCTGTCACTGGTCTATCCTTACTTTCTTACTAATATTATAAAAGCGAAAGTGAGTTTGTTTGTTTGTTTATTACGTCTTCACGCCTAAATGACTAAACCGATTTTGATGAATTTTGGTACAGAGATAGTTGGGACCCTGGATACGGACTTACGCATGAGGGAGAAAGCGGGAAGAAAAGGGAAAACATTGCATTGCTATTACAATAAATGAGGCGCAAGTGCAAAAACTACAGCTAGCTGGTACCTGCAAATCAGGAAAGGGGAACTGTGTTATCCCGAATTTAACACGAGCGAAGTCGCGAGCAAAAGATAGTTTGAAATAAATGCTTTGAGTTCAAAATCAAATCAAAATCAAAAGTCATTTATTCAAATTAGGCTGATAATCAGCACTTTTTGAACGTCACATTACAAGAGACAGTCCCACAAAAACGCTCTGCCCTTCGCTTTACTAGTCTGAAATAATTGTGCGTGAAAACCCGAAACTGAATCTCTACAGAACTGGACTGCAAATTGCTTGTACCAGTCCGACCAAATCTTTAAAAGCAAAACCAACTTCTACCAGAATAAAATACACCTCTCAAGTTTTATTTCGGCAAAAATATCTAGGAAATCGGGTCAAATCCATTGCGGACGGGGCGACTGCCGTAACTCAACGGTTAATCCGATCGACCACTGCCTGATTTAGCTCCCTGCAGAAGAGTCGTGCTCATTTTATATACAGCGAATTAATTCCAAGCCTTGTTCGCGACATTTGTTTGTTGCTGATACTTTGTGGGTTTGTGTTACGGAGAAAGAGTGTGGATAAGTACTTTTTGGAAAATTGACAGCTTACTTTTGATGTCACGGTTGGCGCAGTGGCTGAGCGGTTGACTGCTGCAGCGCGTAGCGCGGGGTCGATCCCCTACAAAAAGTTGTTTCGGTTCTAGTTGTTTGAGTGTGTGAGTTTTAATGTTAGTTTAATTGCACTTAATTTGGCCACTCTTGAAATCAAAGGAATAATCGAAGCCTAACATTTAACTATTTAAAACATTAAAAATTCCAGACGTTTCTTTTTATTTTATTTTTTTATGAAACTTTACCCGACACTTGAAATATATTGTAGGTTCGTTTATTGTTTTTACCTTATCTACGTCTTAGTTTTTCTGTAACAATTAAATGGCCTAACTATTGCACTGTTCTCTAGATAAATAGGCAACTTGGAACCTGGTATGCTCTTAAGCCTAGATCACTCTCAGCCTACGGCAGTGTACTACTGGACATGAGCTTCTTCAATCGCCTACCACATACTTCCATTCTGTGCTACTCTAATCCAGTTGCAGCAAGCTACTTTAAAGGAAGAAAGAGAATTGCGTGCATCATCATTTTCCCTTGCCCTTGTCCCATTCTATTTCGGGTCGGCGCAACACGTTTTCTTCTTTCTTTCTCTTCTATCAGACGTCACGGCATCATTTCCTTCCTTCTCCTTCATATCATTCCTTACACAATCCATCCATCTTTTCTTTGTCCTTCCTCTCGCTCTATGTCCATGAACATTCAAATCCATCACTCTTTTAGTCACATGTCGCATACAGAATTGTAAAAAAAATACCCTAAAATTAAACTAAATAAAATGTTTATACCTAAAGGGTCTCAGCTCAGCATAATGCCAGATGGTAACACGAAGTCCCCCCACCTGATGTTGATTTTCAGCTGCAGCTCACGTTATCCCTGCAGAGGTCTTCGATTCATCAAGCTTTCGGAAATCGCACATTACTTTCTTGCTGATTAACCTTTATTTTGCATTTAAAAAAAAGTGTGTGTATCAGCTCCGACGCACGACTGGTGTATACTCCTTAAGTACAAAAAAAAAAATAATAATAAATAATTAAAAATATCACTGACGGACGACAAATTTCATAAAGTGCCATCTAGTAATATTCAACTGTACGTCTCGTTACCTCGTTACGTTTTTGGTGCATGTGCACCAAAAACGTAACGAGGTCATTCATCAGTAGATTTTACACCTCACATTTTTCTCATACCGGGCGCCTTATATTATATGAAAATCGATTCTTAAGGAGTAAACTCCAAAAAAAAACACACAAAGAACGAGCAACAGCTGATTCACATAAGCTAAACCAATCAATTCGACAAGAAGTTTAACAAACTACCCTATTTCAAATTCCAACCGCGACATAGGCCGTTCACTTTTATAGTCATACAATAAATATGATACGACAATAGAAACGTGAGAAAGTATTCGATAGTTCGTTCTGGGCTGGTACAGTGAACGACCAAAAACATCGAGTTTTAACAAATTACAAAAAAAAAAATGCTCCACACTAGGAATTTGTCCTGTGCCGTGGGTGCGTTTACAAACATTTAAACTCACATACACAAACAGCCAGACCTGAAAAACTATTTGTAGGCCATACAAATACTTGTTCCGTGCGGGACACGCGGCGCAGCAGTCAATCGTTTAGCCACTGCGCCACCCGTGCCAAATTATTTCAACAACGAAGGCAATACTTAATCAGAGGGGCTTGCCAGGGCCACCGCCAGCCGGTGCTACAGTTTAATCGAAAGAGATACCGAGGCCCCGGAACGTAAAGGCCAAAGACCGAATATGGATGGGTTTTAATCAGTAAAAGTGTGACACTCGCCCCCGCTTTTCCGAAGTTGTTTGATGTCTGCCGGGGTTGCGGGTTGTTCGAAAGAGATACCGCGGCCCCGAAACATAAAGGGCAGTAGAAGGAACATGGGTGAGTTTTAGTCAGTACAAGTCTGACACTCCCCTCCGGTCTGCCCAGAGCGGGGGAAGTTATTTGATGATTTCCAATTCACAATAAAAAAGGATAGATACTCATTGAGTTCAAATTATTAAATTAAACAAAGTGAACAAAACAAAAGCAAATTTCCGGAACAGTTCGTTCATTCTCATATCATTTTTGATACCAACTGTACCCCCAAGAAAACAAATGGCGAATACATGTCGTTTTTATTCGGTACAGCGATCTTTTTCCCGCAAAAACATGGGCAAACATGTTTTCAGCATTGTTATATTTATGTGCGTAACCTTGAAGAAGACTTGAGAGAAAAATTACGTTAACCCTTTGGCCATGGTGGGGTTGCGGGTTGTTCGAAAAAAGGGCTGAAGAAGGAACATGTTTGAGTTTTAATCAGTAAAATTCTTATACTGCTCGCTCCGCCTAGAGCGCCGCCGCTCTTGTTTGATGGAAGTTATTTGATGATTTATCAACCAAAAAATAATAATAATAGCCGGGACCAACAGTTTAACAGTTAACGTTAACTTTCCACGGACTGTAACGGGTGATCACAGATCCACAGCCAGCAACCACCAACCTAGGCAAGCGCGGTTAACCGTAACATCGACCTGAGTGGCTGCTATTATTTAGCCACGAGCTCATCCTATCTAGCCTATATCCGACCACTTTAAGACAATATAAAACATACATATATAGGTACACACATACACATACAGTATATTAATACAATGTGTCTGGTTACGGACTAGCGATATTCTATGTACTTATATAACAAACATTCTAGTACTAAAATTTATTGATTTTTAATAAAAAACTACCATTTTTTTTCACTAAAAAGTTTACAAAACTATCGTTGATTTGCATATTTTTTTGGACTTAATTTTTTTTTTCTAAATTTACGAAAATGTAAGGTCATAATTTCTTAATTTAAACGATAAACAATATTGTTGTTCTCTGAATAAACCTATTTTCGCCTCAGTAATACCGACACTTTGAGCGATATGATAATTTTTTGTACACGCATAGAGAATATCTCAAAATGGCTGCCAAAAAGTGGGGAAGTGGATTAGACTTAAGTGTGTATCGTAATAGTATATTATAACACTCGTTACATAAGTATCTAGAATATCGCTAGTCCATGACCGGACACATTGTATATGTGACCGTTTCGTTGCCAAGTTTTGAGTATGTATGTATCCACATTCATGCTCAAAACTTCGTTCACGGTATCATGACAGTACACGGTTTAAAATAAACGTCATCTCTTTCACTCATACCAAAGAGCTATGTAGCTGTCTTTTTCTAAAGCATGTCTCTTTTAAACGCTCGGGCACTGTACAAGATTCCAAAGCAATTTGTACTATCTTTTTTCGCCAAATTGAACCGTAACAACACAAAACCAAGACATTCTTAAATAAAAACAAATCTGAGTATTATCCAGGCAATTTCCCAAATTAAACTTTTCTTCGCCCCGAAAATTCTTGCAACAAAAAAAACTATGGGCCACAAAGGGCTTTAACAATTCACTTTACCTACCTTTCGACAAAAAACAAAAGGAAAGAAACTTTTTTCTCTCACGATTTTTAATTCTCACACAAAATCGCGGTAAACGCCAAAAAAATATAATAAAAGACCTTTACTTAGCGCTACATAACTTAAACACCCCACATTATGCCCTCTCATTCTATCTCGCGTTTTGGGGCAAAAATATCTAATGTTCCTCCACAAGCGAAAACAGACCTTATGTTGTGAGCATGAAGGTGTTTACGATGTAATGCTATTTGTGAAATGCGGATATGTTCAACGTGCTTAAAAAACCGCGTTCATTTGTCACCGGCAGATGCAGTCGAATCAGTTGTAGGGCCATTCAAACTGCGGAGACTTTAGAAGTGCCCTCATTGGCTCATTCAAACATAGAAAGGAAGAAAATTGTTTCTAGGACTCACACAGTACAGACAAGATAAGATGGATAAATTAAATTTTATTTTATTGTAAAAACTAGCTTCCGCCCGCGACTTCGCCCGCGTGGCATAGTTACTTTCGGCTAACGCTAACTTTAACCCGCGTGATGATCGAAAACAAATATCTTTCTCTCACTTTTTCTTCCTTCTTTCTCCTCCTTTTTTCTTAAAAATTAGCCTATGGCAGTCCAGGGTCCCAACTATCTCTATACTTACCAAAATTCATCGAAATCGGTTTTGCCGTTTAGGGGTGAAGACGTAACAGACAAACAAACTCACTTTCGCTTTTATAATATTAGCAAGAAAGTAAGGATTATATGAAGGAGAAAGGAGCCGATAATGCCGTGACGTGTGACTTGGGGAGAATCGACGAAAAAGCAAGTTGCACTGACCCCGAATAGAATGGTACTAGGGCAGGAAGATGATGTTGAGACCGCTTTTCTCATCATTGCCGTGCGCTGGCGGCGTTAGACGAAGAGTGCGGGGACAGTGGGAAGCAGCTGGCCGACGCCGGCCAATTGCGGGCCCCCGCACCATACCAATCAGCTGTTGGAAACCTCCACGCACGGCTTCATGTTTTTAACCGACCGTTGTATTTTATCTTTTAATAAATTAATAAAAAAAAAACTTTTTACTTAGACCTTAGACCTATTTAGCCCATATTATTGTTAGTAGTATGACTTAAAAGCTATGTTAGGTACATTTACACACACAATTAATTTAAGTATTTGCCACCCTCTGGGGCCCAGGTTATTATACATGTTCATGTCAGACAGTTTATAAGGGTTATCATGACATCTTATAGCAGTACTTATTCCTGTGTGAGAAAGAGATGGTGCTAGACACTCTGTATAGCTGTCTTCTTCCCTCAGTGGAATAAGTTCTGTTTTAAGACGTCGTGGTAGGGTAGCAGTACATTTTTCATTTTGCTCCACCACGATCTATCGTCGCGATCAGATGATGACACAGTATTAAACAGTAAAACAAAATTATATAAAAGAAAGGAATCAATGTCTCATTACTTTATTTTTGTTTTGCAAACATTAATAAAACTTGAGGCAAAATATTTGAAAAAAAAAAACTACAGTACATAGAACGTAATTCATCGCGGGGGCCCAATACTAGTCGGATTTATTGTTTGAATTGGACTTGCAGGTTTTATTGTTTTATGAGTAGTGGAGATCGTGTCCAAATAAAAACAAATAATGTCAAACAGAAACTTGGATTTAAAGCGTGAAATGTGCGCGGTCATTAAGTTTTAATACTTTTCTCAATGAGAGTATCGAGTAGCTTATTTACCATCCATAGATTAAGGTCACAATCCCGCTTCCTTAGCGGCCCAACCGCAGTCGGCAGGTGATTGAGCACTGTCCTTTGACACGGCCCAGAGGAAAAATTACGCGGGTTTTTTTGCGAAGAATCCAGGTAAGCATTATGGCTCCGACTGTACTTTTCTCATGCCGACTGAGATTTTAAAGATTTCTGTAAAGTATGTCGCTTATGTCTCTTTTTTTGCTTCACATTAGAATTTTTCTGCATCATATGCGCATTAATGAAGGTACGGATTATGTTTGCTACGGAAAATTTCGTAGCAAGTTTTTTGCTACGCTTTTGGAGAATTTTTGTGCCACGTAGCTTACAAAGCGTAGCAGTGTAATCGTGCTACTGAATGTACGCTACGCTTTGGAGCAAAGGCTATGAGTATTTAAGTTATGAAGTTAGATCTAATGTAGTAGACATAAACATACAAATAGTACTGTAATACCGTCTATGACAACAAACAAAGAACTAAAATCTCTGCATCGCGGTTGTTCTATGCAAAGTAAGATGAAGTAGAAAAAACCAGACAACTCCTGCCGGGCAGTAGTCCCCCAGATAACGCATCTTCTTTTTCAAGGGTCCTTCCTTTACAACGTTGCATCAGGAGCTTTAAACTCTGTTTTTCACATCTCTAAAGTTACAATGTGCTACGAGAGCTACGCTACAGCGCCTACGACTCCGCTGCTACGATGCGTGTCGTAGCGCATCACCAATGCGTAGCCTTAACAAAGCCTACTTCGCTACGCATTGAAGTCGCACTAAGTACGTGCTACACGCTCTGCCGCACCTGCCGTACCGCAGATATTGATTCCGTAACCATGACCGACATCAACTTATGCCATACATTTGTCTGTAAAAATAAATAAATATACTGTAAAAATAAATAAATTATTTATTTCAGTTACCAGTTTACAAACTTATACAATATTTTTTACAATAGAGGCCACCTTTTAAGTATTGGATACTTGTGCTAGAAGACACCGCTCTTCTAAAACTAGTAACAATAATAATTAAGGAGTGCACATAATATGCACAAAAGAAATTCAACTTACATCTTGGCAAGTATGTGTGTGGTGTATGTGTTTGTGTGCGTGAGTGTGTCTGCTTTAATAATTAATAATTAGTTTAATACTGTTTGGGCTATTATAAATATTTGTGTTGTTTTCATTCTGCTGTAATTATATTTTTTTGTTGCTTAATGAGCTGGTTTATCGTATAACGTATTTGTAGTGCATGTGAAATATTTACTTATTAATTAAATAGCGTTCTCATTGTTGCCAATAAACTCGCCCTTTGTTACATGCGATTGAAAACGTAACTGACAAAATGTGTAGGGGCTATTAGATACTACAATTCTACCTAACCTTTTTGGGATAACAGGTGTCAGGTTATGTGTGTTATGATATGTACTAAATGTTCAAAAGCCAAATTAAAAGCTACATAACGCTACGCGACACATGATCTACCATTATTAAGCTTGGCCAGGCCTCACATGAATTCGCACGACGAGAAATTTGTTTTGTGTGTGTCGGAACGTTACGTGGGATACCTTCTATCGTCTGTTTTTGATCCAACGGTATATTCCACCCTCCTTTTGAGGTATACCGCGGTCTAGTAAAAAACAAATCAACACCAAAACACACCCTTTATCTCCAAACCCTTCACGCAATACAATTCCGAAATCAACGCCAAATTCCGGATCCCATTAGCAAGGTCTAAATGCTGAACAAAAACCCCAAATTAATTTATACAGACCGATTTCTACAAAGAGATATTGGGATAAAAACCTCCCGGATTTCGGCTCGTTTCCTTATTGTATGATTTCGCTACCCATTCGTCATTTCCCTTGTCGGATTTTGCAGATCACGGCTGGCCGAATACATTATCCATTTACTTAGGTTAGTAGGTAAAAAGAATTGGATTGTAAATGGGATGGATGCCTACGCATGTACATATATTATGTGTTTGGGTATTAAAGGGATATCGGTTTGGATTTTGGGAACAGGTTTCATTATTTTGGGAAGTGTGTGGGACTCATTGGTGAATGATAACAGACTTTTTTTTGCGGATTGGAAATAATCAAAAACTCAAAAAACCCCCGCTCTGGGCGGAGTGAGGCGAAGTGTCAGGCGTTCACTGATTAAAACCTACCCATGTTCCTTATTTTGCCCTTATTTTCCGGGAACGCGTTATCTCTTTCGAACAACGCATTTTGGCAGTCGGTGGGCCTGGTAAGCACCTTTGCTTTGCTAACATATCTTTGAGGCGCGCGTGAAACACAAACGCGTCGTCGTCAATAGACGGACGGACGGTCGAGTCATGCTTTGAATTTGAGTTTAACGAGGCGATAGAAGTATGTAAAGATCGTAGCAGGTGGCGTTTTGTGGATTCTGCCTACCCCTTGGGAAAAAGCGTGTTTTTTTTTAACATTGCCTCACACTAAGAATTTTCCCTGCATCGTAGGTGCGGTTACAAACATTTAAACTCACACACACAAACAGCCAGACCCAAAACAACTACCTGTAGGTCATACAAATATTTGTTCCGTGCAAGGATCGAAGCCGCGACACGCAGCGCAGCTGTCGATCGCTCAGCCACTGCGCCAACCGTGTCGTCAAACTATAACATATGGAGGTTTCATACCTTTATCAAAACTAAAAAAAATAAAAATAATTTTCCTATTACTAAAGACAATCTAGATTTGCAGACCCAAAACTGAAATTGAGTTTCGAATCCAGTGGTCAAACATAAGCTCGATCCCGTACAAAATTAAACCTTAACTGGATTCCAGTTTTCGTAGAATCCCGTTTCCAAAGATTTCAGTTTTGCGGCAGCATTCAATTAACTGAATCACAGCATAAATTCTTACCTAGCAATGCTCTATGGAATTTCGTTAAACCACCTATTCTGATAACTCCAGTACCAGATTGGAATACTATTAAAATAATAATCACGTTCTCTCAAAATTTCTGTTGTGATATTCGTGTCACGTCGAGTTTGATCCAATGAGGTGTGTGCCTCTAAGATTGCGTAGATTTTAGTCTAGCAACACGCTTGCTGAGAATAACGTCAGATAATTTGACGCAGACGTACATGATACGTTTCGAAATTTGAAATATTGTGAAGCATTGATACATCCATAGACTCAAGATAAGTGACAATCGCTTTCTAAGCTATACTTTCAACATCAACTAAAACTTAATAAGACAAGCGTGGCTTTACCTGAAACCGAGGGCCTGTTATTATGTTAAAAGACTAGCTTCCGCCCACGACTTCGTCCGCGTGGCATAGTTACTTTGGACTAACGCTAACCTGCGTGATTATCGAAAAAAAATATCTTTCTCTCCCCTTTTCTTCCCTATTTCTTCCCTTTTTTTCTTTTTTTTTAAATAGTCTGACTCCATTTCCCAACTATCTCTGTACCAAAATTCACAAAAATCGGTACAGCCATTTAGGAGTGAAGACGTAACAAACAAACAAACTCAACTATAATATTAAGTTAGGTTTTTTTTTATTGTCGTGAAGTTTATAACACACACTGTGTATGTAATAAATAAATCAATTGTGTCATAGAATTTACTCAAAATGCATATAAAGTCCTCCTAACCGTTTTCGGTCATTGTGGCCAATCTCAGCGAAGATTAGACATCGGCGCGGAAGATATTAAACTGTGTAGTAGACAAGTGCGTGTCCAGGCAATTGTGTACTCTCTGTTCCCTCAATCTCATAGTCCGATGGGACGACAATCCGACACGACTGGAGACTGATCAGAAGTAGGGCCATCGGCTTGACGTGCTTTCCGAGGCACAGGGGTACCTTACTGCCAACTTCCAAACTCCGGGCTGCTTCTTGAAATTCCTTATGGAAAAACCTTATAACACTTTTCACCCGACTTGAGTGGGAATCGAACTCGATTGTCGTGTCACGTCGCGTTTACGACTGCGAGACTAACGGAGCAGTCAAAATTCATATAAAAGGTACATAGAGGGTAGATACCGCGGTCCCGGAACGTAAAGGGCAATAGAAGGAACATGGGTGGGTTTTAGTCAGTACAAGTCTGACACCCCCCGCTCCGCCCAGAGCGGGGGAAGTTGTTTGATGATATCCCACCCCAATAAAAAAAAGGAACATAGAAGGTCGTTAAACTTATGTCCATTACATAACACAGCGTCGCGACAGAATTCCCCGGCAAGGTAAGATGTAGGTGTGCAGTAAACCCACATTCCTTCAGTTATGTTTTTGGCTTATATAACAGAGGGCGATCCTCTTGCGATCAAGCAAGACCTCCGACAGCTAGGCACCCGAAAGCGTATTGCCATAATGTATACTAGCACAGACAGGGGTTGCTCTGTAATCGCACGCAATATGCTCTTGTAGCTAGAGAGCATACTGCATATCAGTACAGAGACAGACTGAAATAAAATACACTTTGCTCTAATTCGTGAGAGCAAAACACATACGAGTACAGACAATTTGGCTGCCGTAGTAGGCACCCCGACATGGACAGGTTAGGTTCGAAGGGGATGGCGGGGTCTGAAAGACCCCGCCATCCCCTTCGTGTTAGGTTACTTTAAACCTTGAATGTAGAGGTAGGAGCCCCGCGAAGCGGGGCTCCGTCGAGCCACTTTGATAGGTAGTAATCAGTGAGAGCTCGGGACTTGGGGCACCCCGACATGGACAGGTTAGGTTCGAAGGGGATGGCGGGGTCTGAAAGACCCCGCCATCCCCTTCGTGTTAGGTTACTTTAAACCTTGAATGCAGAGGTAGGAGCCCCGCGAAGCGGGGCTCCGTCGAGCCACTTTGATAGGTAGTAATCAGTGAGAGCACATTTTGCTTTAGACATATGCGAACAAACCGTATACTTATACAGACAGGTCTGTAGTCATACGTAGTTTGCTTTAAAAATATGCAAGCAAACTGTATACTTATACAGACTGGTCTGTAGTTATACGTAGTTTGCTTTAGAGTATTTGTTATTTTTAAGAGCACAAAGTGATCTAGTACAGACTATGGGTGTCTGTACTGATATACACAATGGCAATACGCCACCCGAAATCGGTGGACCACATTTTTAAAGTGAAACTTTTATTATATCGTCTCAAACTTTTTCGTCTGTGTGTTGCATGTCGCGTGACGGTCGGCCGCGGAGTAGGGACGTTTAAATGTCTTTAATGTGAAAAAAAGTTTCACTTTTACCGTGGTTTCATAGAACTACACAATCCTTTTTTTATATATTTTATAAGATCTTTTTTAAAGTAAATATAAGTAAACAATAATAAAATGAAACATACCAAAAGCATCCACTATTCAAAATTAGTAAAATTTTCCACTTTACATATTAAGTAGTCTCTTTGAAGTGTATATTTTGAAAGGAGCAGCGAATTTACTTTTGAAAACCTCTAGGGAGATGGTTTTAATGGTGTTCAAATATGATATTAAATGTTGCTCACTTTGTCTGTCACAATTTCAAAGTACTGTAGTGAAGCTTGTGTAAATGTAACTAATTAAAATAGAAGGCAAATTCATATTTATTAAATATACAATAGAATAGAATAGCTCTTTTTTTGCACAGAAAGTAGGTAAAAGTTACAGATGTTAAGTTAGAATGATAATTCATTCATTTAATTGCCTGAATATGGTACATTTTTATGGTCTTAAAATATAAACAAAGGTCTCAATCATATTCTGCCACTGGGGGCGTGCAAATATTTGGTACAAAATTTTTAGACAAACATTAAATAGGAATAAAAAAATACAGTTCATGTCAATTAAATAAATATTATCAGTATTCAGTACAATGCCAAATTATTATTCAATGTCAAACTTTAGTAGAGATGTCAATGAATCAAAACAAATCAAATCATTTATTTCAATTAGACCATTACAGGCACTTTTGAATGTCAAGAAACAAAATGAATCTACAGTCCCGGTCACAAGGCATAATAACTTGTGAATGTACTGTAGTTGCCAATGATTATATGATTACAATTTAATTAGGATGTCAAAGTATCATTCAAATAGTCGTTTAAATTATAGTAAAAATTTTTATACAACAAAGCTTTAAGTTCTTTTTTAAAGTCATTTAAATTTAATTCTTTGATTTGCTTTGGGATTTTGTTAAAGACTTGCATAGCCCCATGCAGAATATGCTGTTCCACATTAAAGCTGTTCTGGCTCCTTATACTAACTACCTTAACTAAGGCATGCAAACAGCTTTTGCTATATTAATAAAGACTCATTTACTTCTGAGAAAGAGAAACAACTAAAATATCTCGACTTGGCACACGAGGTTGTTGACATGTGGAATGTGAACTCGGCTATCATTGTGCCGATTGTCGTAACGGCCAATAGCTTGATTGCCAATAGTCTCGACGAACATCTGTCGAAGCTCTCCTTAGGCGGTTGGATCAAGGGCCTGATTGAGAAGGCAGTACTCCTCGATACGGCCCGCATTGTGAGGAGGTTCCTATATCTGGAGCCCAAATCACCGGTAGCTTGGACCCTGCTCCCGATACGGGCGGACCACTATTTTTATGTGTTAAAATGTTTTTTTAATAAATATTTCATACTAGCTTTTGCCCGCGGCTTCGCTCGCGTTAAATTCGGTAGCGCCTTATTGATTTGTAATAGCAACGCTAAGTTTTCCCTTTTCTTCCCTCTTTCTCCCTCATATCCCACTCTTTTAAAAAAAATAATAGCCTATGTCCGTTTCCTGGTTCCCAACTATCTCTGTACCAAAATTCATCAAAATCGGTTTAGCCATTAGAGCGTGAAGAGGTAACAAACAAACAAACAAACAAACAAACTCACTTTCGCTTTTATAATATTAGTAAGGATAGGCATATTTACTATATGTATATATCATTTAATGTGTGTATCCGGTTCAAATAAATAATGTTAGTAACCATGTCAGTTTTAAAAGTTACAATAATTAATGTCTCCAATTATCCATTTCTGGTCATATGTGACTCTGTCTGCCAGCAATACTGGGCATTCTGGGACTTTTTTGCCACCGACATCCGGAAGTTTTTTTTCTATTTTTTTTTTTTGAATTCTTAGTAATATTATAAAAGCGAAAGTGAGTTTGTTTGTTTGTTTGTTACCTCTTCACGCTTTAATGGCTAAAGCGATTTTGATGAATTTTGGTACAGAGATAGTTGGGAACCAGGAGACGGACATAGGCTATTTTTTTTAAAGTAGGATGTGAGGGAAAACGAGGGAAGAAAAAGAAAAACTTAGCGTTGCTATTACAATTCAATAAGGCGCAAGGGCAAAAACTGCAGGTAGCAGGTACTGTGTTATACCGAATATAACGCGAGCGAAGCCGCGGGCAAAAGCTAGTACTCAATAAAAATGAAGATTACTTACCTGTAAGTATAAGATATCTCAAGAAAACCACTTCATCAGCGTAATATAACGGCCGAAGATACCTCAAAATTGATTCAACAAAAAAAATATAAAGAAAAAAATTCTTTCTTTTCTTTCCCAATCTCGAAACCCGTTAATAGCAATTGAGTTTAAGCAATTCTTGGGAGAGTTCGTTACACTATTGATTTTGTGTATAAAGCTGGCAAACACTTTTTAACGAAGAAGGTTCTATTCTAATCTTAAAAGCGCTATACCAGCAAATAGCGTTTATTATGCCTGTAATACTTTTTCCCTGGCAAAAATTTAGTCAAATTATGACATAATTGTATAAATCTAAAAATCAATACTATTATGTTTACAGACAATACGGTGTATCTGTTTAGTGTAGTTTATGTTGATTATTGTAAGAAAATAATTATTGATAAAAATTAGTGATAATGCCATGTTAAAAGGCACGATGAGGTTGGCATATATATGTTTAGATAAAAACCACAAAACAAAGAGGGCAAAAACGCTGGCACAGTTGGCACCTGGACTGAACGACGTCTAAGTCCAGGGATCAAACTCAAAATCAAAAGTCGTTTTACAAACTAGGCATATGATCAGCACTTTTTAAAGATAAATGTGTGGACTGACAAGAATGGAATGAGTATATTAGAGGAAGCTTGAAAGTTGCGCCTGTTACAGAAAAATGAAAGTTTGTCTTGGTATGGACAAATACAAACAAGTAATGAGGAGGGACGAAGCACATGTGACTAAAAGAGTGATGGATGGATCTGAATGTTGATGGACGGAGAGCGAGAGGAAGGCTAAAGAAAAGGTGGATAGATTGTGTAAGGAATGATATGAAGGAGAAAGGAGTAAATGATGCCGTGACGTCTGATAGGGGAGAATGGAAGAACAGGACGTGTTGCTCGTGTTTAGAGGAAAATGATGATGACACAAAACAGTCCCATAAATACTAGGAAGTGGCGTAGGGTGAGCGCACCCTTCGCTACTTCCTAGTGGTTTAGGTTAAATGAGCGCATTAATCATCAGTCTAGTCTCTCTCCAACTATGTTGGTCGCTTCCAGTCTAACTAGATGAAGCTGAATACCAGTATTTTAATTAAAGCGAGTGCCCACTTGACCTACACAACCCAATAAGTACTAAGTAATACAATGCCCTTTTGTAAGACTGGCAGTCAGTTCCGGACTAGTAGCACTACCTCTCTCCTTAAACAACAAAATTAAATATTTCTTTGCTCTTCATGATTATTATTTTATTTGTATACTAGCTGACGCCCGCGGCTTCGCCCTCATGATGTTCGAAAAAAAAATATCATATTATGTGTTATTCCAGACCATAATCTACCTCTGTGCCAAATTTCATAAAGATGCGTTGAGCCGTTTTGACGTGAAAGAGTAAGAAACATCCATACATCCTCACAAACATTCGCATTTATAATATTACTAGCTTCCGCCCGCGGCTTCGCCCGCGTGGTGTGTTGATAAAAAGCAGCCTATAGCAAAAATAACAAAATCGAAGTATAAATAAAATTAGGTACGTCTCATTTTTAAGGTTACGTCCCCAATGGGTAAAAACTCTATTACTAAGTCTTCGCTGTCCGTCCGTCCATAGGTAATGGTACGAATCTAACTAATAGGTATGTATTATGAAACTTCATAAAACCTATGTTTTATTACATTTTATGTAATTAGATCTTATTGTACCTATATGTTCACAAATAAAGGATTTGAATTTAGTTTGTAAGGAACGTGTCAACTCAACGTACTCTGTGCTCACGCGTCTGCCCGTGTTCGGGTCGCGCACTCAGCGATGAGCGACTTGTTCCCTACACCGCGCCCGAGCGGGCCAGCCTAGTCACGGCGACATGAAATTAATTTTGTTGCGCGTTATTTTGATTTTGCTATATCTCCTAAAGTATTTATTTAATCTGCATGATGTAAAAGGAAAAAATAATCTTCATGAAATGTTCATGCCAACCAACCTATTTAAAATGATAAGGATTAATACTATATTTGTGTAAATAGCTTTCCAAGTTAGCGCTTTATAATTGCCCATTTCTTAAAGTATTAAAATGGATATAGTATGTTATCCTTAAGATATAGACATATGTCACCGCTGACTTTTCTGTGGACCTATATAAGATACACAATACACCATACATTATTTTGTTATATCTTAAAGGGTTTAGGCAGCGTTTTCGTTGAAAGCTCCCAGACAGCATACTTTTTGCCGACATCTTCAACAAATATAGTTAATGTACACAGAAATAAATACAAAAACTTAACAAATTATATACTAAAACCTTCCTTAAGAATCACTCTATCTATTACTAAAACCCGCATCAAAATCCGTTGCGTAGTTTTAAAGATTTCAGCATACAAAGGGACATAGGGACAGAGAAAGCGACTTTGTTTTATACTATGTAGTGTGTGTAGTGATAGTGATAAGTAGGATTTAAAATATTAGCAGGAAGAAGGATAAAATAAATACCCGACTGCCGCGTTGCTCGAGTGCTGAACATGAAGTCCTGGGTTCCATTTCTGAGGAATTACTCAGTACTATCTATGGAGTCTAGATTCATACCCTGCTGATGGCAAACGCTCCTCTCCTTATTTCATAGGATTTAAACATAACTATCTAAATGTGAGTGTACTGTAGTACGCGCCAACTAAAGGTGCGATAAAGGTTGTTCACCTCCTTCTACCATGAATCCCAAATTTCCAAATATTACAACAAAAATGTATGGGCAGCCTCTTACCACGATACACTTGTTTTCATCGTGTTACCGACACTGCCCATACATTTTTGTCGTAATGTTTGGAAATTTGGGATTCATGGTAGAAGGAGGTGAACAACCTTTATCGCACCTTTAGTTGGCGCGTTCTATAGTACGTATACCTCTGCCTCACTCCACGGGGATTATAGGCGTGATTTATATCCTTACTAATATTATAAAAACGAAAGTGAGTTTGTTTGTTACGTCTTCACCCTAAATGGCTGAACCGATTTTGATGAATTTTGGTACAGAGATAGTTGAGACCCTGGAGACGGACATTGGCTAATTTGTTTTAAAAAAAGTGACAAATTACGGAGAAAGAGGGAAGAAAAGGGAAAGCTTAGCGTTGCTATTACAATAAATAAGGCGCAAGACCAAAAACTACAGGTAGCAGGTACCTGCAAATCAGGACAGGGGAACTGTGTTACCCTAAATTAAACGCAAGCGAGCCGCGGGCTAAAGCTAGTTATTAAATAAATACAACAGTCAAAATACTCAGTTTTATTTCAACAAAGTACATCATTATCAAAGTTAAGCAATGAATTTGGCGGCTTTGTTTCATTCACGAATTATACTGGACGATAACGGTGTTTATGTGTCTGTGTTCTTAAGTTAGATTTAGTGTAGAATAGAATTGCATAGAGTGGGCAAGATTCAGAGATTTTCTTTTTTTTTCGTAGTTGAAGAAGAAGAAGAAGAAGAAGAAGTTTCGTACCCTAAAAGGAAAAAGCGGTACCCTTTTTTTTGGGGTGGGAAATCATCAAATAACTTCCCCCGCTCTGGGCGGAGCGGGGGGGCATGTCAGTCTTGTACTGACTAAAACCCACCCATGTTCCTTCTATTGCCCTTTACGTTCCGTGGCCGCGGTATCTCTTTCGAACAACCCGCAACCCGGAACAGCTGTACCCTTATTGGATCACTTTGACGGCACAGTCGGTGCAATGGCTGAGCGATCGACTGCTGCGCTGCGTGTCGCGGGTTTGATTTCCGCACGGAACAAATATTTGTATGACCTGCAGATAGTTGTTTCGGTTCTGGCTGTTTGTGTATGTGAGTTTAATTGTTTGTAAACGCACCCACGATACAGGGGAAATTCCTAGTGTAGGGCCACGTTTTAAAAAAAAACTTGTCTGTCAAGACCCTTTATTTCGGGAACGCGTTAAAGTATCAAGTTGAAATTAAAACCATAAACTCAAATCTATAGTCTCTTCGTGCTTGTGAAAAATCATCTTATCTGAATCAAAAGATATGGCTGTTTATGTCGCAAGTTTGTACGGAACCCCCGGTGCGCGAGTCTGACTCACTTTTGACCGGAATTTCCTTTTTGTTACACCTATTATTAAGATTACTTTAAATAATGCAGTTAGTTAGCAACAACAACATATTATTAATATTCGCTTATTTTCGTTGGATCCCAGTTTTTGATCCCACTTTAATATTTTTGGCGTTGGATCCCACAAAACATTATTATATATTTCCGTTGAATCCCAAATTTGAAAAATACTAAAAAAATACGTTTTATTGCCACTGAATCCCAAAAACTATTTCCGTTGGATCCCAGATGTTTAAAAACATCTGAATGCGGGTACATCCAACAACAAAATCACAATAATATTTTAAGGCGAAATTTTGTATGTATGTTTGTTATTCCAACACGCTCAAACTTCTAGACTGATTTGGATGAAATTTGGGTATGTGGATAGGTTATGTTAGAATAACGGGTGCCTGCCGTTTTTCCGAAAAGATTTGGACAAAATTTCATTACCCAAACAAATTATAGGAGCCGGGAACTATGTTTGGTTAGGTTAAAACTGTGACCTCCTACGCACGAGCCGAGCGAGCGGAGCGAGCGGTGCCGCGGCAGCGGCCGGCGAGTGCCACAAACGACTTGCATTTATAGAAAAAAGAGATTGTTTTTAGTTGTTTACCCGGAACTGAACTATTTAGATTAGGATAATTACTTATTTACAAAAAAAGGTTAGGTTAAAACTGTGACCTGTGTGCCAGAAACGGCCACATTATATAAAAAAAATATGGAAAAATTATGACGGCAGTATTTTTTTTTGAGCTAAGAGGCGCTTGTTTTGAAGGCGTTCATATTTATTTATTTATAAACATCACAAATAAACCTGATCATTTTTAACTCATGCCAGTCTAGTACTATTTGGAGTACATCATTTGTCTCATTTATTCCCCAGTGGCAACAATCCTAAAAAAATTAAAATACACACACGGTGTTTTTGAAATATTTAATAAAAGTAAATCACTTTTCTTCTGAAATGTACACATGTTGTCATAAAATGGGATTCAATGGTAATATCAAATGGGACCCATCGTTAATACCTAAAAAATGGGATCAAAAACTGGGATCCAACGAAAATAAATCTTAATATTGAAATCAAATATATTTTCATTTGTTTTATTGTCGTTTGCATGCCATTATATAATATTTAAACCAACAAACCCTTTTTAATTAATATGAGTTTACTGCTAATTTTATTTAGGAATGTCGCCGCGGCACATTCTAATAACGTTAGCTAATATTTTAAACAAAACTTTTTACGCGTGGCAGTTATAAAACATAAATGCAAACGACGTGTTAACGTATATATTTATTTGGCTGGCTTTATTACGCAATTAATAAACAAATGTTATTTCACATAAAATATAATTTAAATTTTGAGTCCATTTTTTAATCTAATTAAAATATAATGTAGAATGTCATTGAGGCTCTTATTGAAGATCAGTACAGTATAAATTTGCGTTTTTCCATAATTCGAGTGAATCGTTTCTTCAAGGCAAGCATGCTCTGTCCTAGACCGCATGATTGCTTCCCAACAGGCCAGTTGCAGCCAAATGCAAACTATTTAGTAAAAAAAACTAAAACATCAAATACATTATTAAATAAACTATAGGTACATCATATAAATCATTTTATTCAATTCAATAACTTTATTGTGGATTATGGTCCACATTAATTTGATGTTTTTTTTTTAGTGAGAAATGAGGGAGAAAGAAGGAAGAAAAGGGAAAACTTAGCTTTGCTATTACAATAAATAAGGCGCAAGGACAAAAACTACAGGTAGCAGGTACCTGCAAATCAGGAAAGGGGACTGTGTTTAATTACTATTTTTTAAATTAATTACTATATACAAACTAAAAATAGACACAAACTAATAATTAAAAGGCGGCAAAAGCTAGAAATACAAATAAATGCAAAAAAAAAACCTTACCTACCAATACATCTACAACCAGCCGAAACCGTAGCTCATAACTTCCAATTCTTACCGCCTATAAGAAAACACATACATTACAATACAGTCCTCCACAAACATATTCCCTTATATTCTCGGCTCTAAATCAGTCGAACAGACTAACATTATAACAGCAGACATATTTCTTGCCTCTCATGTTATTTCAATACAATAAATAGATATTACTGTTTTGTCGACGTTCCTAATGGTCTATACGTCACATAAAATGGCGGATAACTATTGTTTATACTTGGTATGAGAGAGAAGTGTTTTGGAGCAAGTATTTTGTAGAGCTGATGACAGAATGAAGGACAAGGTTTGCAGACCATGTTTAGTTTAATTAGTTTAACATATCATTCTAAGATTTATTCCGGTAAAGGAAATAAAAGAAAAACAAGAATAATATTAATCAAAATATCCTTCTTTTGCCCTTTATGTCATGCCATGTTCCTACATTGATGGGTAAAATTCTGCATAATTATATATTTTAGGTATATATTACTATCTCAGTATTTATTTTTATATGTGTACTAGCTTTCGCCCGCGGCTTCGCTCGCGTTAAATTCGGTATAACACACCAAGCAGACCTGCAGTTTTTGCTCTTGCGCCTGATGGATTTGTAATAGCAACGCTAAGTTTTCCCTTTTCTTCCCTCGTTCTCCCTTATATCCCACTTTTTTAAAATAAAAATTAGCCTATGTCCGTCTCCTGGTTCCCAACTGTCTCTGTACCAAAATTCATCCAAATCGGTTTAGCCATTAAAGCGTGAAGAGGTAACAAACAAACAAACAAACAAACAAACAAACTCACTTTCGCTTTTATAATATTAGTAAGGATTATTTGTATGTAAGTTTATTACCTACACAAATGTCCTTTTTTTTGGTATTGTTCGTCGTTTCGTTGAGCTCCTTGGGTTTTGAGTCGAGCTACACGATAACTGACAAATGCGTGCACTGACTGGACAGGTCCACTCAATCTGTGTGGTGCTTTCTTAAAAAGACCATTTCAGACACTAGTCTGCATAGTCCTCATGTAAGTTGACCAAGATATTTTGTCTGGACCTTAAAAGAGACTATGACCTCTGAGTTTGTTTCGGCTGTTTCTTCTCAGAGTAGTCGGATACGAAACACCGACCTCATCTAGTTTAAAAAAAACGACGTGTAAAAAAGTGTTTGTGAAAACCTACTTGCAAAATAAACATCATTTATCATTTATTATATGATTGATAATTTAAAACTTTCTGTTTTATATTTTCCACACACTGTGTCTACATATCTTTTCCAACTTTCCTCTCGCAGGTCTGCTGGAAGAAATTTCTTATGAAATAAGCTGTACCTTTGTGCTCCTCTGTCTTAATGTAATGTCCTGTCATGTATTTTGTGTGTGCATAAATAAATAAATAAATAAAAGTCTGACTTTCCCTTACGCCCAGAGCGAGAGAAATTATTGGATGATTTACCATTGGAAAAATTAAAAAAAAAAAACTTTTAAATCTGACGAGCCTGGTTATTACTGGTTTCTTTTGCTGACTATACATTGCGATTACTGACCCCAATATAGTTGGGTAAAGACTAAGCAGGTGATGGTGACATTACGATTCCCAAATATCTTTTTTTTTTAAACTACGACTTCGAGCTTTATCTAGTTTATAAGAAAAGTGTCGTGTCAAAGTTTTTGTAAAAACTATAGTAATGGAGTTGCAACGAGCCCAATAAGAGCGTGTTAACTATTTCCAAAACCATCATCACACAGAGGGACCTGCCAAGGCCACCGCCTGCTGATGTTGCGGGTTGTTCGAAAGAGATACCGCGGCCCATTAACATAAAGGGCAAAAGAAGGAACATGGGTGGGTTATAGTCAGTAAAAATATAACACTCCGCTCCAGCCAGAGCGGGAAAAATTCTCTGATGATTCCCATCAGCAAAAAAATAACATCATTTATCATATGAATCCCATACTAAACTGGGGTAGATTAAGCCCAAAATCCCCAGTGAACAACAAGTCACTGTCAACGCTATAAGGTGGCTACTCAAGATAACATAAATACAACAACTTATCAACTCCACAATATCTAAAAAAATAACCACAACTCTCCCAGAAAACAACACATTCAACAACAAATGATTTGTATGCCAACAAAAATAACGGTTTGTTTTATACGACAAAAAATATTGTAATGACTATATTGTGTAAACAAAATATGGGGCAGTATTTAGATATGGGAAACGGGAGGGGTAATCAATCATATATAATTTATGTGCCATTACACAATGGAAATCAGCATAGGATGACGAAAATGGAGTTGGAGAAACGGATTTTTTGGCAAAACAATATAGCTGGTTTATTTTTTGCAAGAATGTTGTTTGGGAGGAGCTCATGACTAAAGAAGTTAAGCCGCACTTGCCTGTCATAGATAGTGGATGGGTGACCACCGACCACATTCAGAAGACATGGATGGCGCAGTGGCTGAGCGATCGACTGCAGCGCTGCGTGTCGCGTGTTCGATTCCCGCACACACAAACAGCCAGACCTGGAACAACTATCTGTAGGCCATATAAATATCTGCTCCGGGTTTGGTTGTTTGTGTGTGGGAGTTTAAATGTTTGTAAACGCACCCACGATACATGAGAAATTCCTTGTGTGGGGCAACGTTTTTTTTAAGAGAAGGTTTTCTTCGTGGCTTTGAAAGCACGGTAAGCCGTTGTTCCCTGTTATCATCTGTACGTCTTTATATTTAGGTAGAGGTTAGTGGCATGATTGTCTGACCAGTCTTACCACGGGTTATTATCTGACCAAGATACAGACCTTCGACGATGTTTTCGGTACACTTCTGCTTAACTATTTGAAGAATACTGATTGAATGTTAATTGGGGTTCCGTACCTCACAAGAAAAAAACGGAACCCTAATTACACACATTGTTTTCCATCTGTCTCCATGTCTTTCAAGACTAGTTATCTCGGGAACCCGTGAAAGTATCGAGTTGATATTAAAACTATATAGTCTTTAATTATGAATTAAAACAACTTTTCTTTATTCAATAAAGCAAAAATAACAACCTAACTTGAATTGTGCAAGGTTGTTATTTTTGCTTTATTGAATAAAGAAAAGTTTTTTTTTAAATGACAAACAATATTAGATTTTTTAACTGAAATAAATTGACATTATATTTTATTCGTTTTGATTTAATATTGTTCACTGTTTTTATTTATTTCTGTTTCAATCTTTGTTTGTTAATATCATCTATTTTGATCTTTGACATCCTTTTGGACGACTAATTTTGTCATATTGTCTATTTCAATTTTTTTGATTATTTTTATAATATTGTGTTCTATATTGTAATTTTTATTTTCTGTGTATTCGTTTTATTTTTTTATGTTTGACATCCTATTTTTATAATTCAATTTCTGTCTTTGACATTTAATAATAAGTATTGTAATTTACATTGTATCCTTATTGCAATTTTTAATCTTTATTTTCTACACAATGTATATTGTTTTGAAATAAAACCCGTGGTTCCTTGGTATTGTGGATAAAACATAATATCTAAGTCTACGCAGTCTAAAGAGGATGGATGTCCGCGCACTTACCCGTTTTTATTTAATCAAGCTCTTTAAAAGATTGCTCTTTAATAGTCAATTTCAAGTCGACGTATATTATAGAAAGTCAGAAGCATCGTATTCACAAGAAACGATTTAATTAAAAACAAATAAACAATTTTCTATAAGGGAAAATTCTACGAAATCAAAACATAATTTCTAACAATCTAATTTTACTTTAATATTTCAGAACAAAATATTGTGCTCGTCATATTAGCATAGACAAAATAAATAGTTACAGAAGGTTAGAACTATACAACGAAAACGCACGCACACATAGACACGCTTCACGTACAACGAGTGCAAGTGCACTCGCGACCGGCATTTGTTTGAGATCGCTGTACAAACACGAGCATGTAAACATTTACCAAAAGTCAAAAGCGATTTTCTCGTGAAAAAAACCAAAAGCGAGTCTAACTCCCGTACCCAGGGTTCCTTTTAAACTTGCTACATAAACAGCTATATTTTTTTACTGCTCAGACTTAGAAGATTGATTTTTCACAGTATAAAGGGACCACAAAGTTGAGCATATGGTTTTAATTTCAACTCAATAACTCCACGAGTTCGCTATGTTTCAAAGCATTGTATTATCATACGACAAATACCCAATTAAGACCATGCCTATGTGTGCTCATGGTTTTGCATGTTGTTTAGAGTAGGACTTCTGCATCTATCTCCGGTGTGGACTCACAGGGGGCACCCGAAGGACCTCAGTCGGGCCAAAGTTTAATTAGCTAAGTTTATGGTAAGCTCAAATGTTGGTGTTTAGAGGATTATGTGGAACTCATTATAGAATATTATAGATTACTCCCGGACACCGTAGATGCGAGTCTGTGGACGGTGAGCAATGGGTAGCTCACAGTCCGTCCGTCTAATGTTGTTCCGAAAAACGTCTTTAATATTGATAGATAAATTAGTACTTATGTGTTCAGTATCATATAAACTAAATACGAAGACATAAAACAAAGTTCTTTTACAATGCTTCACAGGCTATATTTATACCAACGAAGATAGTTAACAAAATAGACTGAACTAACTCAAACTAATGAGGTGTCGTTAAATTAGTCTGTAGTTAGAACAAAAAGCTAGCTAGACTGATAGATAGTCTGGCAGACCCAGACTTTAACTAGAAGTTATGATGTGAAGTTTTGTGCTTTTCAACTAATTTTATTTCGTTTCTTTATCCTAGGCATTTGTGTTACCAGTCTTTTCAATGCGTACCGTATTGTTTTTTGCGGGGTTGTGTAGGTCAGATAAGCAGTCGCCCGGGGTTTTTTTTTAATTATGTTCCGGGGCTGCGGTATCTCTTCTCCCTGCAAGCAGTGGCCCTGGCAGGCCCCTCTGATTTGCTGACATCTCTTTAAGGCGCGCGTGGAACACTAACGCGCCATCGACACGGCCTGTCGTCAATAGACGAACGGACGGTGAGCTAGATGACAACCCTTAACATACCAAGTTACCTCCGTGCCTCGAAAAGCATATCAAACTGTTGGTCCTGACAATAAATTTTTGATCTACGACAGTCGTAACAGATAGTCAGCCACTTGAAAGTCTGGCAACCAGTCTTACCAAGGGACTATTGTATTATCCAGTACTGAGTTGTGGAGGCCAGATATGCAGTCGCTCCATGTAAAGTTATGGTATTCAGTTGCATTCGATTAGAAGCCATCCCTAAGCCGACTCCTAAGCTTGTTCACTTCAAAGTGTCTCAACATAAAATATTAGAATCACGACAGATCCGCTCCTTCCCTCGCACTTCGAAACGTCAACTTTAATTTTATAGAATCTCTTTTGCAAAATTTCATCAATGAAAGAGGACGGTTCCAATCTTCGCAGGCGAGCGTTCATATTGTTTTTTTTTCCTCCCTTTTCCACGAAGCTCATCTGAAGATTCTCCTCATTCGAAGATTAATAAAATGTAAATTTTCTGACACGGCTCGCGTTTCCGAACAATTTTGCCAAAGTGTTTCTTAAAAATTCTTCGAGGGAAGTCTGTGAGTCTCAAGGTTGCAGATGATAGAGCTAATCTTTTCAACAAACTGTATATTTTAAAGTTGATTTTTGTGCCAAAGCTTTTGCGGTAGATCGTGTAATGATACTTGAGCTTTCATGAAGTGGGTTGGTTTACGTAATCAAATCTTCAGCTAGAAGTTTACGATGGTTGTGGATAATGGATATTCAGATTTATTCATCGTTGAAGAGCTTAGTCAGTCATGAATGATGGTATGAAAATGTACCCTAAATTATTGTACTTAAATGCGAATTTAAGAGACTGTCTACTTTTCGAGCTCTAACCACTGGATTTAAATTTTGACAACAAAGGTCGTTTGGTGTCTGGAAAAAAGGTACTTTAATTCTTCAAGTAACAATTAAACTAACTTTAAACTTTTCTTCGCAAGCCAAGTCTAGGCACGGCAGTTTAAACGTGCAAAACGGAGTTTCATAAAAGACACATACGTCACTTCCAACCAGTTGGCTCATTTGCAAGCATGGCATCACCGGCAACATATGACGATGTAGTTGGTCTAATATGGGATTTATTATAATAAACATAGAAAGTAACTGAGAACTGAAAGCTGTTCCATCAATCACACACGCAGGCTAACCAAACAAAAAATAGTACATTTGATTGAAGTGAGAAAACTTTGTGATTGCGGCTGAGACGGAATTAATGCCCGAGCCGCCAGGTGAAGGTGCTATAGATCCGAGAACAGCAGTGACAAATTCTCACGTGTATCAAACGATATCTTTGAATACACTTCGGAGAAATTAAATAACAGAACAAAAAGTACTTTTGTCATTAATCAATTTGAAACTAGTTTTTTTTCCGCTCTTTAATTTCTCGTACTGAAGGAAAAACAAAGGTATATTTTTGAATTTAGAACTCAAATATATGCCAATTTGTCGTAATAAGCAAATTATTTTGTACATGATCACCTTTATTTGAGATATTCTGTTGATAAACACAATTTATTTTTTATTAAATATGATGGACCTACAAACATGCGCCTCGATGCTGTAAAAAAAAAATCACAGTCTGCTAAAGATCTGGGATTTAAGCAATTTTTTATTGTCTGATCCGTGATAAAATCAGAAAATAAAAATTAGTTGTAATAAATAAGAAAAAAGCACGCGTGTGAAATCCATTGCATGTTGACCCTAATCGTAGTGCAATAAGAGCCAGTTATCGAGAAGTGTTTTTAAAAAATATATATTTCAATTTTCTCTAGGTTGCATGTAAGTACAGGATGTGATAACTATACAGTATTCTGCTACACACGTTCAAGATGCCTGCACGGATGCCAAACCATGTAGGCAAAACTACACATGCGTAACCTATCGTCTATGGTAAGCACTATGACAACGAATGTGGAAAACACAAGTGAAAAAATTGTTCAAAGGCCCAATCAGACGAGCACGCAGTGTAAGCCTTACTTAAATTCGTCGATTTTTAAATTGAAAATATTCATTTCACTCGTAATATATTAATAATTTTACAATTAAGAATTTATTAACATCAATGTGTTATACTGGTTGTGATTGTTGTAATTTTTAAATTAAATATAACTCTTTAAGAGAATTGTTTTTTTGATTCACGATTTACTTCTCCGTTGGTCTTGCAATCAAAAGTGCGACAGCTGAGCACGGAGCTTATTTCTCAGGTCGAGCAAAAAGTGTAATGAGCGAAAAAATTAGGTACTGTTGAAGATGAATTGACAGAATTAAATTCGAAATATGAATATTTAAAAATCAATGTTGATTCAAAAGGAAAGAGGTTGAGGTAACAGAGAGGATAAAATACCACTCTGTTACAAGTTTAGCTTCAAAATAAAAGGCGGTTAACGCACTGGACTCATCGCTCCACACACAATCAATATTGTTACCAAACACACACAAAACAACGAGTTCAGAATTTCACTCTGAATAAAAGATGATGAGAATTTAAAAGACCAATTTCCCTTACCTTTATCAAATATGAGGTGGCACAAATGTATAAAGTTTTACAGAAAGTAGAGACCAACCGGAGATTCGGTATTGGTATTGGTTTCGTTTAAAAGTCCTGGTTTCGGCCATACTAATATTTTAGTCAAGAAAGGATCTGACACTTTGGCAAGGCAAAACTGGTGTTCTCCAAAGATTTTGGTCTAGTCATTGTGCGGATTTGACACAAACACTTCGCCCAACCCTTGGATTAAAGGCTGGATGGACTCCATGGATGAAATGAAAATGAAATTTCGATTTTTATAATATTTTTGTTACATAGTAGATCCTACTAATATTATGAATGTGAATGTTTGTGAGGATGGATGTATGGATGTTTGTTACTCTTTCATGTCACAACGGCTGAACGGATCTTGATGAAATTTAGCACAGAGTTAGATAATGGTCTGTAATAACACAAAGGACACTTTTCTTCGATCATCACGCAGGTGAAGTTACCAGCCAGCGCGGTCACCAGCTAGTTATTATTAACTCGGTTCTTTCAATTCGGTTTCGGCCGAAATTAGAACATAGGCCGAATATTCTGTCAAGGTTTCGGCTTCGGCAGCAAATCGTGTTTCGTGTCTCTAACAGAAACATAGCGAGTTGAACCTTTTAAAACGAAAGTGACCCGAGGACGGTCGAATGAGGAAATTAAGATATCAACGTATAGAATTGCTCAGGAAACGAACGAGAAACGTGGCGATATATTGGCAAGTCATTCGTTCGGTTGGCTTCGAGTGAAGCTATGTATTTCATGATAAAACAGTATTTGATTTCAAAACGAAAACGTAGTTAAACTATTTATTTAAACACGTCGCGAAATTCTCCTAAATAAAAATGAGAAGCTCGTGGTTAAACAATATCAGACACTCAACGGTATCTTCCGCGAGACGGCTAAGAACAACTAACAACTTAACTATAGATCTTTTGCCAAAAAATAGTCATGATACAGTGAAAACTAATAAAAGTGATATTCTGTCCGTGTTTTAACTGGCTTCAAACTTCAAAACAAGAACAATAGAAAGTCGGAAAATTACTTTTTTTTATTCATCGATATGTTTGCCGCAGACTTTCGTAGCAAACTTATTTTACGACTTTTTATTGTTTGTTTTAAGTCTCTAAAAATACGAACAGACATCACTTCACTTTTTTGCAAAAAAGGTTATTTTTAGTACCTAATTAACTTGATCGGTGAATAAAATTTACCATACGTAAAGTAGTAAAAAAAATTAATCCTTTTGTAAATTTTTAAAGAATCCTGACTAATATTATAAAAGCGAAAGTGAGTTTGTTTGTTTGTTTGTTACCTCTTCACGCTATAATGGCTTAACCGATTTTGATGAATTTTGGTACAGAGATAGTTGGGAACCAGGAGACGGACATAGGCTAATATTTTTATAAAAAAGTGGGATGTGAGGGAGAAAGACGGAAGAAAAGGGAAAACATAGCGTTGCTATTACAAATCAATATGGCGCAAGGGGAACTGCGTTACCCCGAATTTAACGCGAGCGAAGCCGCGGGCAAAAGCTAGTATACTCATAATTGTTTATTAATACAATTTACATCAGCTTATAAAATCTCCGAAATATTTAACCGAATCGATCATGAAATAAAATTCTATAATATAAATTAGTAACTGGCGAAATATGGGTGTACTAGCTTCCGCCCGCGACTTCGTCCGCGTGGCATAGTTACTTTGGGCTTTTTTTATGGTGGGAAATCATTAGATAACTTCGGTACTTTGGGGGGGAGTGACAGACTTGTACTGACTAAAACCCACCCATAGTCCTTCTATTGCCCTTTACGTTCCGGGGCCGCGGTATCTCTTTCGAGCAACCCGCAACCCCGGGTTACTTTGGGCTAACGCTGACTTTAACCCGCGTGATGATCGAAAAAAAATATCTTTCTTTACCCTTTTCTTCCCTCTTTCTCACCTTTTTTTAGCCTATGTCCGTTTCTAAGGTCCCAACTATCTCTGTACCAAAATTCGACAAAATCGGTTAGGCCATTTAAGCGTGAAGAGTTAACAAACAAACAAACTCAATTTCGCTTTAATATTAGTAAGGATTATTAGGTTCACCTCTGTCCTTTGGAAATCACAGGCATTTATGTTATCTATTATAAATATAAAATACATGCAGACAAAACTGCTGGAAAAATGATAGATATAGTTTTAAAAGAGCCGGAACAGTGAGCAAATCAAATGAATGAAGAATCTTAATAGTACAGCATCAACTTTAGTTATATGACGTGATTTAATAGAATATTCAGTTATAGATTTATTTACTAACAGTATGATTTTACTTCGAAATTATCATCTCCCTACCCTTGTCCCATTCTATTTGTGGTCGACGCAACACGTTTTCGTCTTCCATTCTCCCCTGTCAGACGTCACGGCATCATATACTCCTTTCATCTTTTCTTTGGCCTTTCTTTCCCTCTCCATTAACATTCAGATCCATCACTCTTTTAGTTACATGTACTTCTACCCTCCTCATTATATGTCCATACCAAGAAAAACTCCCTTTTAATTATTTTACCTCGAAATACAACCAGAAAAACATAACGTACACTCGTAATTTACACAGCTCAAACATTTAACGCACTTCAAACGCGCGTTTTACAATTTTTCATCTGAACGCACCATAAGAGTCTATACGGGAAGTTGTTGAAACTTATTCCAATTAATCAGTAATGTTTTAACATTTTACCCGGTTTTAAGTTAAATAATTTGAGATTGAAATTAAGGAATAACTACGAGAATTTCTTCGAATAAGTTAACCTACTTTATAGTGACTTCTAAAGACTTTGAACTTAACTTGGGGTCTTTTGACTGAGCTAAATTAGGATTCTAACAACTTTTGAGTGTTGGAAAAGGAGAAAGTTAACTTTAACTTCAATTTTCTTTTGGTTGTTACTCTAATATTTAAACTTAAGTACCGTGAGATGACCCGCGGCCACTATAGTCACGGGTCTTGGGACGGTGAGCAACGGGAAGCAAAACGGGTCGTCTAGGGACGACAGGCCGTATCGACGGGGCGCTCGTATTCCACACACGCCTCAAAAAGCTGTCAGCTAAACATAGGGGTCTACCCCAGGGCCATTGCCTGCTGGGATTGCGGGTTGTTCGAAAGAGTTACCGTGGCATGAAACATAAAGGGCAAAATAAGGCAAATGGATGTTTTAGTCAGTAAAAGTCTGGCACTACCTTCTACTTCGTCCAGAACCATAGAAGTTATTTAATGATTATTGATAATTGACACGCATAAGCAATGCTTTAGCATTTAATGATGGCCAAGATAAGGTATTTATTTATTTTTAAAAAACGTTGCTCCACACTAGTAATTTCTCCTGAATCGTGGGTGCGTTTATAAACATTTAAACTCACATACACAAACAGCCAGACCCGGAACAACTATCTGCAGGTCATACAAATATTTGTTCCGTGCGGGAATCGAACCCGCGACACGCAGCACAGCAGTCGACCGCTCAGCCACTGCGCCAACCGTGCCGTCCACATATCTAAATCTAAATCACATATCTACTTTGTACTTGAAACGTAGTCTTTTCTCCTCACCGTCATTCCTCATTCAACTTTGATAATAATCAAACAATTCTAAACGCCAAAAAAATGGCCACAAAAAAACTTAAAACCAGAATCAAAGCAAGAAAATGAATCAAACTCTCATCCAATTTCCTAAAACGACAAGGGCAAAGATTTATCAGAATGAGCTTTTAACATTTTCAAAGTAATATTATGATTTCGATATTGACATCATATGCCGCCCTTATCGTCTCATATCCTGCGTAAAGATCAGGGTCCTATATAACTTTCTGAATGAAAATATAGAGGGGTGGGAGTTGATTGGTATTACGGAGTAGAAAGGAGCGTAAGTCGACGGTAGACGTGGCATTGTTAACTTTACGTACTAACTGATGGTGTCACCGTTTCAGTGTTTCGAGACCATGTTTTATGTTTTTAATTAAAGTTAAGTAGTTTTTTTTAAAGTTGTATTGGTGGCGATGGAATGAAACCAACGTTGGATGACAGATAGGGTTTATTTACAAACACTCAAACACTTGACAGATTTTTAGCAACAAAGTTAGACTAATGTGAAACCTATTAGTGGTCCTAGGGATGGACTGCGGGGCTTTCCTATCCCTTAACCTCCTAGCTCGGCTGTTCCTGAGGGCAACGGGGCCAAGGGGGTCAAGCTTAAGACAACAGTAGTGACTGCGGGGCTATCGACCACTGTGCCTGCTAAGTAGCGAGTGACGAGGTTCCTTCGTGGTGCCGATTTATATAGGCGGTTGCACATCGTATTTTTGTTGTTTTATTTCAATAACTTTTATGTCCTTGGTTACTCAGTGCCTTAACTAGATAACGTAGTTGACGAACTCGCTGACGTCACGTACACTTCACACGTTCAATGATGGATGTCGCTAGTAATCTATACATGTTATCGTTTTATTGATGTTTGATCCTGTTTGTGATTTGATCAACTTGGGTGGCGTAGTGTTGTGCCCAAAGTCCGATAGATGGCGTAAGGCGTCGTGTTACAAAGTTAATTTTCTTGATTCATTTTTCACACTTATCAGTTTACACTTTTAAAAATTTCATAAAATTATTTTTTTTAAAAATGTAGTCTGCCGGTATCGGGAGCAGGGTTTGGACCCTGCTCCCGATACCGGCAGACTAACGGCAGGCTACCAGTGGTGAGGTCTCCAAAGACAGGAACCTCCGCACAATGCGGGCCGTATCGAGGAGTACTGCCTTCTGAATCAAGTCCTTGATTCAACCGACTAAGGAGAGCTTCGACAGATGGTCGTTGAAGCGTTCAGCTATCAGGCCATTAGCCGTTACGACAATCGGCACAATGATAGCCAAGTATACATTCCACATGTCAACAACCACATGTGCCAAGTCGAGATATTTTATTGGTTTCAAGTTTGTCAATATTATAGACTAGACTACTGACTGACTAGATAATTTGAGAACATCTTACATCTTTTAACTTGCATGTCACCCTAACACCTCACTTCCAACTTTATAGTTAACTAGCTTCCGCCCGCGACTTCGTCCGCGGGGCATAGTTACTTTGGGCGAACGCTAACTTTAACTCGCGTGATGATCGAAAAAAAATAATCTTTCTCTCCCCTTTTCTTCCCTCTTTCTTCCCTTTATGTTTATTTATTTATTTGACACTTCAAGCACAAAGTACAGAGGCGGACTTAATACCATAGGCACTTTCTACCAGTCAAACATTTAGGTGACGAATATAAAATAAAATACTATGTTCCAGGGCCGCGGTATCTCTTTCGAACAACCCGTAACCCCGGCAGGCAGTGGCTGGCAGGACCTCTCTGCTTTGCTTATATCTCTTTGAGGTGCGCGTGGAACACTAACTAACTAGTCACAAGGCGGACAGACGGTGAGCTACCCATTGCTCACCATCCACAGACCCGCTTCTACCGCGGCCGGGAGTCGTCTCACATAAAATGATTGTTATCAACATGTTATGTTTAACTTCCACTTGATTACTTGTTTTGTTTAGCCATTTTCATCATCAACTTTGTTTAAATGTAAACAGTATTAAAATCCTTAAGAGATAATATTAATGTTGTTCTAAAAACTTTTAATTAGTATAGTTTTGTCTTTAACTAACAAAACAATTGTTTTAACAAACAAGTTTATTATTGTTTCTAGTTTTATTTGTATTTTATTTCTGTTGAATAAAATGTAGGTTTTCTTTTATTTTTGACGACTCGTTTGGCGCAGTGGCTGAGCGATCGACTGCTCCGCTGCGTGTCGCGGGTTTGATCCCCGCATGGTACAAATATTTGTATTGCCTAAAGGTATGGCTGTTTGTGTACGTAAGTTTAAATGTTTGTAAATGCACCCAAGATTCAGGAGAGATTCCTAGTACAAGGAAAGGTTTTTCTAAAAACGCCTAGGTTTATTAATCGAGTTGTTTATAATAGAATGAACTTAGCAATAGTCTGGTGGGTATTTCGTCAATGTGCATAATATTTAGAACATTTCAACAAACATAAGAATAATGTCAGACCTTCGTCGTCGTTTGAGAAATAAATTAACTTACCTTGCTCTAGGTGGAGCAGGCGGAGTGTCAGACTTTTACTGGGTAAAGCCCACCCGTATTGTCTTCTTTTGCCCTTTATGTTCCGGGGTCGTGGTATCTCTTTCGAATAACCCACAACCCCGGCAGGCCCCTTTGCTTTGCTGACATCTATTTGAGGGACGCGTGTAATACTAATGCACCTTCGACACGGCATATACTCAAACCTAACCTAAACATTAGTTGGAACACTGCCATAAGGGATCAGCTGAATCACTACTTTGTTGAAATGTAAGCAGATCATAATATTCTATGTTCTCATGTATTTGCAAATCAGCAGAAAGTGGGAGATATTTTGAACTATAAGTACTTGGATATAATGTTGAGAATCCTTACTAATATTATAAAAACGAAAGTGAGTTTGTTTGTTTGTTTGTTACCTCTTCACGCTTTAATGGCTACACCGATTTTGATGAATTTTGGTACAGAGATAGTTGGGAACCAGGAGACGGACATAGGCTATTTTTTTTAAGTGACAAATGAGGGAGAAAGGGGTAAGAAAAGGGAAATTTAGCTTTGCTATTACAATCAATAAAGCGCAAGGGCAATAACTGCAGGTAGCAGGTACCTGCAAATTAAGTAAGGGGAACTGTTTTATTTAAAAATAGTGGGATGTGAGGGAGAAAGAGGGAAGAAAAGGGAAAACTTAGCGTTGCTATTACAAATTAATAAGGCGCAAGGGGAACTGTGTTACCCCGAATTTAACGCGAGTGAAGCCGCGGGCAAAAGCTAGTTATTCATATTTGCTATGATTCGGCGTTTTGTAGATCTTAGCTAGATACAAATCTGAAGCATTCAATTCCATCTATTTAACGCATTGTGCTGTTGTGCAAAAAACTAAATAGTTTATAAAACATTTTCGGATTTAAATTTCTATTACAAAATGATCTTATCTGGGGGTCTGAAATGACCGCTTAAACAGAATCATAAAATAGGATAAAAATATGAATTATTAGCTTTTGCCCGTGACTTCGTCCGCGTTGCATAGTTACTTTGAGCTAACGCTCACTTTAACCCGCGTGATGACCAAAAAAAAATGTTTTCTCTCCCCTTTTCTCCCCTTTTCTTCCCTCTTTCTCACAATTTTTTTTAAAATGACCTTATGCCCGTCTCCAGGGTCCCAACTATCTCTATACCAAAATTCATCAAAATCGGTTTAGCCTTTTAAGCGTGAAGACGTAACAAACAAACAAACTCACTTTCGCTTTTATAAAATTAGCAAGGATGTTACCATTCCTAAAATGGTCACAAAGTGACAATCCACAATATTAACCACGTCTGTGACCATTTTAAGAATGTTAATGAAACTACGTTGTTTACATATTATGTAGCCAAAGATTGATTATACCCAGAAAAAATCTACTTTAAAATACTTTTTCCATCCATTAACCTACTTAAATATTAAAAACATGTGTCGCGTTATATAGACAGACTTACTTCCAGATTAATTATTTATTTTATTTTAACTCAGAGGTTCACCTTCGCCTCTTATGCATGAGGTTGAGAGGTTTAAATCTAGGCAAGTACCAATGTGACTTTTTCAATTCATATGTACTTTCTAAAGTTCAGCAGTGGGACTGTTATAGGCTGGTAATATGGTTGGTTTTGTTTTTCTTATGATTTTGTAATAATTTAATTTTGATTTTAGGCTATTGCATAGCTTCTATTGCGGGCCTTGAGCGCGGGGACCGAATCCAGAAATTCAGTAACGAAAAAAAACCTGACGCTCCCCACTCCGACGGGCACGGAGGTGTGGCTTGAAGGCCGTGCATTTTCTAACGTCGTTTACACAATACGGTCAGTTATTTCAATTCCGATTCTAATGTTCTAATAGCGTGTTTGGTAGAGAATCGGATAGTCAATCGACATTACGCTGGATCAAACCCAAGGTCTTGTTTTTCTTTTTGCGACTTCTTTTCATTGGAAGTACTTTTTAAATATTATATTTAGTTTTTTTTTTTTTTATTTATTGTCTAAGTTGATAAAAAAATGTTTCTTTTTGCGACTTCTTTTCATTGGAAGTACTTTTTAAATATTTTATTTAGATTGTTTTTATTTATTGCATAAGTTGATAAAAAATGCAATGCAATAGCTTTACCGCGGCAGTCCCCGAGTGCCACACGTATTTTTTTATAATTATTTTATTTGGATTTAAATTTTATCTTTAACTAGTGACCCGCCCAGCGGTTTCACCCGCTGCTCACCTCCTAAGAGTCACAGCGTAAAGCATCATACATATAAACCTTCCTCTTGAATCACTCTATCTATTAAAAAAAACCGCATAAAAATCCGTTGCGTAGTTTCAAAGATTTAAGCATACAAAGGGACATAGGGACAGAGAAAGCGACTTTGTTTTATACTATGTAGTGACTCAACACCTCTACGCGTTCCCGAGATAAAGGGCCTTGACAGATAGATAGGCAAACAGACAGATGGACAACAAATCCTTACTAACATTATAAAAGCGAAAGTGAGTTTGTTTGTTACGTCGCCACGCTTACATGGCTAAACCGATTTTGATGAATTTTGGTACAGAGATAGTTGGGACCCTGGAGACGGACATAGGCTAACTTTATTAAAAAAAGTGAGAAATGTCCCTCATTTCTCACTTTTTTAAAATAAAGTTTAAAGAAAGAGGGAAAAAGGGAAAACTTAGCATTGCTATTACAATAAATCAGACGCTAGGGCAAAATTTACAAGTAGCAGGTACTTGCAAATCAGGAAAGAGGAATTGTGTTACCCCGAATTAAACGCGAGCAAAGCCGCGGGATGAAACCAGTATTCTATAAAGATTCCGTTTTTTCCTTTTGAGTAACAGAACCTTAAGAAAGATTAACAGAAAAACTAGTTTTTACTGTACCTTAACATTCCCTAAGACCCTAAAAGCTTGATAGCCGCAACCGCTACCCGCTCTCAAACCAACCAACCCTAGAGTACTGTCATGACGAGCCATCATCCCCGAAATGTCTTAATAAATTAACATTCAAAGCGTTGTCTGCTAAATGACGCGCTCGACCTTCGCGTAAATTATTAACAGCATTACAGGGTTAACGCGACAGCTCAAAACTTGGACCGGCCATACAGAATTATAATGAGGGGAGCGGTTTTGGGTTGAGATGAGAGTCCTTATTAATGAAATGGCATTATTTGTGAATGTTAGAACCTTTTTGGTGTCACCTGAAATGTGGGTTTGAAAATGGAACCTAGTTTTACGTTGTCAAAGTTGGTGCTTTGATAATTATTTTAACTCTGACAGCCCAAAAGCTACCTTATTTTCAAGATCATAAAGATCAGCATTATTTGTGAAGAATAGATATAACTGGTGCGTTCAGTTTCAGACCAGGCTTTCATAGATAATGCACAGAAGTATCTGTCAAACTCCAGTATCCCCAATCTATCAGTGGCGGTTTGTCTTGAACTTTAAATGGCGTATATCTGTGTAACTTTAATTCATACAAATAACTAAAATAGAAGTGTCTGTTTGTAAATAATTATTATTTTACTGATGATTTTTGTCTACTTGTCTGTGTTTTTGTTCCGGTTCATCTCCAAAACAGCTGAACCTATGGTGACGGGATTTTTACTGGGAGATAACTGATGTTATAAGGAGTTTCTTCCCACTACTAGTAACTAGGTACATTGCTACTTTCACTTTAGAAAAAGGATTAGGGTTTCGTGTGAAAAAATCCCATGAAATTGTTAACAAAATCGGATTTAAATTGGAAGTGATAATTTTATAATAATTTTACGAGCACGAACATCGCGGGCATTACTAGTTTATTAAAGTTTAAAACAATCGTTCCCTAAGGCGTTATTTCAATAAAGAATTCACAAAACTACACAAGAAAATCTAGACAGATCGCAGGTCTTTATCAGTATAAGTTAGGACCTAAAATCTTTTTGTTATAAAAGAAAAAAGGGCTAATGGAGTGTTCAGAGCAGTTTGCTATGAAATTTTGAAGGCTCCGAGTACAAAATCATTATTTATAAGAAACACATTAAGGCACTTTAGCATTATTAGGTTTGAGACTCAGAAGTTCAGTTTTGTACAAATTAGCATTTTTTAATCAAAAATGTATTATGTCATGTAAGCGGAATTATTTGGTAAGCATCTTTATATAGAGAACATACCAAGCCACCGCGGGAGACGCTCTAGGCGTTGGGCGCGAGACGACTCCCAGCCACCGTAGATGAGGGTCTGTCAACGTCCGTCTGTCTAATGACAATAGGCCGTGTCGACTCCAAGTTCGTGTTTTACGCGCGCCTCAAAAAGATGTCGGCAAAGCAGAGGGGTCTACCAGGGCCACCGCCTGCCGAGGTTTGCGGGTTGTTCGAAAGAGATACCGCGGCCCCGGATCATAAAGGGCAAAAGAAGGAACAGGGGTGAGTTTTAGTCCACGTCCAGTCCAGTTAGTTTTAACCTGGCAGACATCACATGGCTTAGGCTGGTGCACGCTTGCCTGAAAGAAACTGATTCAATCCAGATTATAATACGACGGCACGGTTGGCGCAGTAGCGTGTCGCGGGTTCGATCCCCGCACGGACCAATTATTTGTATGGCCTACAGATAGCTTTTCCGGGTATGCTTGTTTGTTTATGTGATTTTAAATGTTTGTAAACGCACCCACGATACAGGAGAAATTCCTAGTGTGGAGCAACGTTTTTTTTTAAACAAATAATAATAATAATCAGGCAACAGAGAAGCCGTCAATAAATTCTTGAATAAATGTGGAAACTTAGCGCTTTGTTCGGGAAATAAGCTTCTGACAGTACTGCTCATTTGCCTGCGATACTTTATCTTTCCTGAAAATCAGTAAACAAAATACTTTCGTATTGAAAATTATTATTTCAAGTAAAAATAAACCTAAGATTATTGTGTTTCGTCCTAGTTTTCAATTAAAAGCTGACTTCGAATACCCAATTAACCTGAAAATAATGCGGAATGACTAAAATCTTCTTTATTCCTTTTTTGAATAAGTAAAATATTCCTTTTTAAGTTGTTTAAACTTCTAGAGCTTTGTTGCTAGCCAGTATTTTAATGATCACAGTATCTACACGGCCGCATTGTGAGGAGGTTCCTGTCTCTGGAGCCCTAACCACCGGTAGCTTGGACTCTGCTCCCGATACCGGCGGGAATTAATTTTTAATATTAAGCTATTGCATAGCTTCTATCGCGGGCCTTGAGCGCGGGGACCGAATCCAGAAATTCCGTAACGAAAAAAAACCTGACGCTCCCCACTCCGACGGGCACGGAGGTGTGGCTTGAAGGCCGTACATTGTCTAACGTCGTTTACACAATACGGTCAGTTATTTCAATCCCGATTCTAATGTTCTAATAGCGTGTTTGGTAGAGGATCGGATAGTCAATCGACATTACGCTGGATCAAACCCAAGGTCTTGTTTTTCTTTTTGCGACTTCTTTTCATTGGAAGTACTTTTTACATAATTATTATATTTAGTTTTTTATTTTTTTATTTATTGTCTAAGTTGATAAAAAAATGTTTCTTTTTGCGACTTCTTTTCATTGGAAGTACTGTTTAAATATTTTATTTAGATTGTTTATATTTATTGCATAAGTTGATAAAAAATGCTATGCAATAGCTTTACCGCGGCAGTCCCCGAGTGCCACACGTATTTTTTTTTTTCAAGGTATATTTAAAAGTTCAGTTTTATATTTTTATGAGATACCGCTACTTTTTAAACGTTGCCCCACACTAGGAATTTCTCCTGTATCGTGGGTGCGTTTAGAAACAATGTAGTTAACACAAATAATTGTTCAAATTGTAAGAATAAAAGTGAATAAAGAAAAACAGTTAATAATATTTAGCTAACCTGAAATAGTAATGGGGCAGAGTAGTCACGCAGTTGGTGCCTGTGAGCAAAGCTGAACCAAAGACGGTTTAAAATTAATTAAAACTATCAAACAACCTACACAGAACAAACCACAAGAGAATACTCAACTTTACAACGTATTTACTGCACTCAAAGACATCATCTTTACCATGCAGCTTCCCACTTTCGAAGTCAAATTGGCATGTGAATAAATTAAAAGTTACCTGCCTCCCACGTCGTCTCAACTTCAAAGTAATTTTCTTAGACCAAGTTAACTTTTCATGGATTACTTGATGACTTTCAGGATGGCTTTTCTTGACGTAATGATTGTTTTGAAGGGCATTTTGTTTAGTTATGATTATTTTATGTTTTTTTTTGGTAATTTGAGGACGTTGCTTATCTTTTTTGTTATTTTGGGGTATTGTACCTACCACAAAAGGAAAAACGGAACCTTTTATGTGCGATCATTTAGTTGTCTGTTTGTCTATCTATCAAGACTTTTCATCTCAGGAGCGCGTGGAAGAATCAAATTGATATTAAAACCATACTTAAGCCTGCGTCCCATCGCCCGGGTGTCACCATTGTGACGATCGCCCGGAGGACACGGTGGAGCACACAGTGGCGGTCTGCCCAGCTTGGGCGGAGCACCGCCGTGCCCTCGTGGAGGCGATCGGCGGCGGAGATCTCTCGCGTCCGGCCCTGGTTCAGGCCATGGTCCGGAGCGAGAGGGAATGGGAAGCGGTCACCACCTTCTGCGAAGCAGTAATGCTAGCAAAGGAGGTGGCCGGGCGTTTGAGGGAGAGAACATCTGCCCAACCCAGCCGCCGCGGGAGACGCCCATGGCGCCGGGCGCCGCGAGACGACTTCCGGCCACCGTAGATGCGGGCCTGTGGGCGGTGAGCAATGGGTAGTTCACCGTCCGTCCGTCGATTGACGACAGGCCGTGTCGACGGCGCGTTCGTGTTTCACGCGCGCCTCAAAGAGAGTCAGCAAAGCAGAGGGGCTTGCCAGAGCCTCCGCCTGCCGGGGTTGCGGGTTGTTCGAAAGAGATACCGCGGCCCCGGAACGTAAAGGGCAATAGAAGGAACATGGGTGGGTTTTAGTCAGTACAAGTCTGACATGCCCCCCCGCTCCACCCAGAGCGGGGGAAGTCATTGGATGATTTCCCACCCGAAAAAAAAAAAAAAAAAAAAAAAAAGCCTGCGTCCCATACGGCGCGTTAGTGTTGAGATTTCAACAAAGCAGAGGGGCCTGCCAGGGCCACCGCCTGCCAGTGTGGTGGGTTGTTCGAAAGAGATACCGCGGCCCCGGAACGTAAAGGGCAATAGAAGGAACATGGGTGGGTTTTAGTCAGTACAAGTCTGACACTCCTCCCCGCTCCACAAACGGGTCAGAGCCCATTCGTCCCCTAAGATTCGCACCCTGTGCCCACTCGTCCCCTGGAACTTTTGAGGGGCCCATTCGTCCCCTAAGATTCGCACCCTCGGGTAAAATAAAAATATAGTAATTCGGTAGATATCATGTTTATTTCAAATAAGCTCAAGTTTAATAAAATGCCTCTAGGCTCTAGGCATTAAGTCAGTCTACAAAATAATTACTCAATAACATCCACTAATATGGTAAAATTATAATTGCGGATAAAAAATTGCTATACATATTTAGGAATAAATAATTTAGTTTTGACTTTTTAGTCAAAATATGTCTGTAGTATTCCACCATAAAGTGAATTACCATCAATAATAATACCAATCATATTCCAGGATTCAAATGAGATAATTCGATTCAATTATGTTAAAACTATTATTATTATTTCCTTTATTTACTTCTCATCTTAAGATTACATTTTTAAATATTTCTTAGAAATAAATTAAAAAAAAACATTTAAAAATATAAAAATAGGTTTCCGTCGGTAACGGGAGCAGGGTCCAAGCTACCGGTGGTTAGGGTTCCAAAGACAGGAACCTCCTCACAATGCGGGCCGTATCGAGGAGTACTGCCTTCTGAATCAGGCCCTTGATCCAACCACCTAAGGAGAGCTTCGACAGATGTTCGTCGAGGCTCTTAGCAATTAAGCCATTAGCCGTAACGACAATCGGCACAATGATAGCCGAGTTCACATTCCACATATCAACAACCTCGTGTGCCAAGTCAAGATATTTTAGTTGTTTTTCTTTCTCAGCTTTCACGAGGTTCTCGTCATGTGGGATGGTAACATCGATTATCATTACGCGGCGCGCTGATCGGTCTATCACCACTATGTCAGGCTTATTGGCGACAATAGTCCTGTCAGTAATGATATATAGTAATGATATAGTATTGTTTATTTCGTTAGGCTTCATTTAATAAAAGACCAAAGACACATTGACACAGTCACTTTCACACACACAGTCTCGTATTCGCAGTCACTTTCAAGAACCAATATGTCACCAAGGCAGCCATAACATACAAACAAAACACCTTATCTATTTTGTAACCCGTTTTTTTACATCGTAAGCCTATCGACAGGTTATATTATTATCATGACGGATTATCATTCATCATAGCTCTTTTTTCAATGATCTGTTATGATTTATTAAATTAATTCCGTTAATAAACTGTTCACAAGTGTACTATGTTAACCGTTTCTTATGTAAAATAAAGCTAATTTTATCTCAGGGGACCAATAGGCACCTGAACAGGTGCCGAATCTTTAACTTATATTGTATATATATTAGAGGGGACGAATGGGTACCTTAAAAATAATATTTTTTATTAAAATATTAATTGGTCCCCTACCAGGAGACCAATGGGCACCTATATAGGGGCCGAATTCACAACTTTTATGCTGGGGGACGAATTTTAGGGGACGAATGGGCTCTGACCCCCACAAACCTGCGTCCCTGATCCCTTTGTGCAGTCAAAAGATATGGCTGTTTATGTCGGAAGTTTGTACGGAACCCTCAGTGGGCGAGGCTGACTAGGTCTTGGCATTGGATTTTATTTCAAAATGAAGTGTTGCTAACTATTTTATATACTTAAAAGAATAAACCAACAGAATTACCGAATAAAATATCCTTCCTAAGTGCTTCTCAGAAATATGATCCGTGTCCATTGTAACTTTAGTCTAGACAAGTTTCATGACAGTAAAAAAACAAAGTCATAAAAATTGAAAGTGAAGATCATAAAACATGTTTGTTGGAGACGATAATCTTAAGTTAAAAGTTCCGTAAAGATATTTACTTAAATTACATGGTTTAACAAATAACAGCTTCCATCGAGGCTCCTGGTTTATAACTCATTATGGTTGGAGGCTTTTATTTGAATAAATATATGTTGTCAAAAAAAAGTTACGTAAACGTTAAATCCTTTTTTTTCACACTAAAGATTTCTCCTGTATCGAGGGTCCGTATACAAACATTTAACTCACATACACACAAAACCAAACCCGAAACAACTAACAAATATTATTTTCATGCGAGGATGAACCCGCGACACGCAGCGCAGCAGTCTATTACTCAGCCACTGCGCCAACCGTGCCTTTTTATTTAATTAAATTTGGTCCACAGATTGTTTATACCCAGCATTAACAAGAATTACAAAATGTTTACGCGGACAACACTGCGGGCATAACCTTATGGCATATAATTGTACTACCATAACCACCCACTTTATACCCACAGACGGTGATTAGATTTCATGTCTTGCTCAAAACATCGATTATGGTTTTCAATGGCCTTAATGGCTATTATTTGGACTATAAATAGACCATTCAATACCCATAGGTATCGTTATGGTTGCGGGATAATTTATTTAGCGGTTATTGCGAACTACTAAGGAGAAGAGCAGGGCTATTGCATAGCACAACATGACAATTTGAGCAAAATTACTATTGTTTGGTAACTTTTATCGAATTGACAACGAAAAGGAAGGACGAAATGCAGTATATGAACATTATTGATAGCTTCCACAGCTTATAACTATAAGCCGTGGAAGCTTTCAATAATGTGACAATGTGTGTGTGTAATAAGATGACAGTTTCAATAATTATAGTTATATTGAAACTGTCATCTGTACCGTAATGTTTTGGTTGTGAATTTCAATAAAATGCGCATATAATACTTTTAGATTATAATTTAAATTATATTTTAAGTTATATGTCACACTGCTTATCTCCAAACCTATCCTTATGTTTTTTTTCTAAATTCTGACTTTAAAACGACCTGAGTATTTGAAAATTATGGTAAACCAGCCAGCATTGGTTAGGTTATAAAACCTTTTACAGTGTCTATCCTTGAAAAGTAAGTGAAAGCGCCAGGTGCCCGCGAAATTCAAATTGTTCGATGTTTTTTTTTTGCATTTTGCAGGTCAGTGTCAAGTAGTGTGTTGACTGAAATATGGACTGTGATCGTTTAAAATATGGGTTTACTGAATTATAATCATTTTCATTTAACCCCATTTTTTTAATTATCCTTACCAATATTATAAAAGCGAAAGTAAGTTTGTTTGTTTGTTACGTCTTCACGCCTTAATGGCTAAACCGATTTTGATGAATTTCGGTACAGAGATAGTTGGGACCCTGGAGACGGACATAGGCTATTTTTTAAGTGGTAAATGAGGGAGAAAAAGGGAAAACTTAGCTTTGCTATTACAATAAATAAGGGCAAAAACTACAGTTAGTAGGTACCTGCAAATCAGGAAAGGTGAACTGTGTTGCCCCGAATTTAACGCGAGCGAAGCCGCGGGCAAAACCTTGTATAAAATAATCTGCCCCGTTCTGGTAGTAGGTAAATGAGGGACAAAAAGGGAAAACTTAGCTTTGCTATTACAATAAATAAGGGCAAAAACTACATACGGCTCATCCGGGGCTACCGCACGATCTCCGGCGAGGCAGCAAGCCTCCTTGCCGGACTGCCACCGTGGGATCTGGAGGCGATAGTCCTCGCGCGCCTGTTTGAGTGGCGCGCGGAGGCATTACACCGGGGGGAAAACCCGCTGCCGCGGCAAGTTGCCGCTCGGCGGGCAGACCTCCGGTGCGATCTCATGGTGGCATGGAGAGAGCGACTGTCGCAACCCCGTGCAGGGCACGCCACAATAGTGGTGGTAAGTCCCCTCTTTGAGGAGTGGCTGGAGAGGCGTCATGGCGTCCTCACCTACCGCCTGACGCAGGTCCTCACCGGACACGGAAGTTTCGGGAGGTTCCTGCACATCATCGGGCGGGAGGAAGCGCCCGGGTGTCACCATTGTGACGATCGCCCTGAGGACACGGTGGAGCACACAGTGGCGATCTGCCCAGCGTGGGCAGAGCACCGCCGTGCCCTCGTAGAGGCGATCGGCGGCGGCGATCTCTCGCGTCCGGCCCTGGTTCAGGCCATGGTCCGGAGCAAGAGGGAATGGGAAGCGGTCACCACCTTCTGCGAAGCAGTAATGCTAGCAAAGGAGGTGGCCGGGCGTTTGAGGGAGAGAACATCTGCCCAACCCAGCCGCCGCGGGAGACGCCCAGGGCGCCGGGCGCCGCGAGACGACTTCCGGCCACCGTAGATGCGGGCCTGTGGGCGGTGAGCAATGGGTAGTTCACCGTCCGTCCGTCGATTGACGACAGGCCGTGTCGGCGGCGCGTTTGTGTTTCACGCGCGCCTCAAAGAGAGTCAGCAAAGCAGAGGGGCTTGCCAGAGCCTCCGCCTGCCGGGGTTGCGGGTTGTTCGAAAGAGATACCGCGGCCCCGGAACGTAAAGGGCAATAGAAGGAACATGGGTGGGTTTTAGTCAGTACAAGTCTGACATGTCCCCCCGCTCCGCCCAGAGCGGGGGAAGTCATTGGATGATTTCCCACCCGGAAAAAAAAAAAAAAAAGGGCAAAAACTACAGTTAGTAGGTACCTGCAAATCAGGAAAGGCGAACTGTGTTGCCCCGAATTTAACGCGAGCGAAGCCGCGGGCAAAACCTTGTATCAAATAATCTGCTCCGTTCTGGTAGTAGTGTCAGACTATTACTGAATAAGACCCACCAATGTTCCTTCTTTAGTCCTTTGTGATCCGGGGCCGCGGTATCTCGTTCGAACAATCCGCAACCCCGACAGGCTGTGGCCCTTGAAGGCCCCTCTGCTTTACTGACATCACTTTGAGGCGCGCGTGGAACACGAACGCGCCGTAGACCCGGTCAATCGTCACTAGATGGACGATCGGTGAGCTACCCATTGCTCATCGTCTACTGACCCGTATCTAAAGTTTAAGCCCATTGAGTCAGTTTTCCATGAAATGATGATTTGAATTATTATAACTATGTACCTACAGCCATATTTGTTACGGTCACAATTTAAACATTAATCGACATACAACTTGACATTGCTAAATAACCGACTACCAATATAGTGGAAAATAGTGTTTGGTTCATCGATTTTTTTTGCCACCGACTTCCAGTTATCTTATGTTCCACTTTTTAGGGTTCCGTAGTCAACTAGGAACCCTTATAGTTTCGCCATGTCTGTCTGTCCGTCCGTCCGTCCTCGCTTAATCTCTGTGACCGTTAGCACTAGAAAGCTGAAATTTGGTACCAATATGTATATCAATCACGCCGACAAAGTGGTGAAATAAAAATTGGAAAAAAATGTTTTATTAGGGTAGCCACCCTATATGTAAAGTGGGAAGTGATTTTTTTTTAATTTCAACCCTAACGTGTGATATATTATTGGAAAGGTATTTAAAAATGAATAGAGGTTTACTAAAATAATTTTTTGATAATGTCAATAATTTCGGAAATAATTGCTCCAAAAGTAAAAAACAATGTGTCCCCCCCCCCTCTAACTTTTGAACCATAAGTTTAGAAAATATGAAAAAAATCTGAAAAGTAGAACTTTATAAGGACTTTCTAGGAAAATCATTTTGAACTTGATTGACACAACAGTTTTTGTACAAAAAAAACCAAAAAATTGTATTTTGTACAACTTTTTGTCTTTTTTGTACAAAAACTGTTGGAGCGCCTACCGCGGAACGTGCAACATTTGCACGCTCCTCCACCTTTAAACTCATAAGTGGGAACACTTATTGTGACGGACGGGAAACTACGGAACCCTACACTGAGCGTGGCCCGACACGCTCTTGGCCGGTTTTTTATGTATTATTAGAAATAGGTATTTTTGCAAAAAAAAAAGTTATTATTTTAGCCTCTTTAGTTATGGTATCTCACACAAGTTATTATCCAGTATTCATTTTCTATTACCACTAAAAGATATAAGCATATCTTCCACATACATTCCAAAAAAAAGTTTTATCCTTACTAATATTATAAAAGCGAAAGTGAGTTTGTTTGTTTGTTTGTTACCTCTTCACGCCTTAATGGCTGAACCGATTTTGATGAATTTTGGTACAGAGATAGTTGGGACCCAGGAGACGGACATATGCTATTTTTGTGGGATATGAGGGAGAAAGAGGGAAGAAAAGGGAAAACTTAGCTTTGCTATTACAAATCAATAAGGCGCAAGGGCACAAACTGCAGGTACAAAATCAGGAAAGGGGAGCTGTGTTACCCCGAATTTAAGGCGAGCGAAGCCGCGGGCAAAAGCTAATAAAAGATAAATCATGAACTACCGAGGCAATATAGATAAAATTGATATTATGGTACACCTCCGGGAGTTATACCCTTTTGATTATAAAAAGAATTTTGAAAATCGGCTAACATTTGGCAAAAAATAACCAGTCGAATTGAGAACTTCCACCATTTTTAACCGACTTCAAAAAAGGAGGAGGTTCTCAATTCGACTGTATGTTTTTTTTTTTTTTTTTTTTTTTTTGTGTTTGTTACCTCATAACTCTGGTCTGGGTGAACAGATTTTGATGATTCTTTTTTTATTCGAAAGCTGGTGGTTGTCGTTTGGTCCCATAAAAAAAATATCAAGATCCGGCCAATAGTTTTTGAGTTATCTTTAATAATGCGTATTAGATTGACTTCGTCTACGTTGATGATATAATTTTAGAGGTTGTCGAAGACAAATGAACAAAAAACGCTATGCACTATGATTTGGAAGGTCATCGCAGTTTTTTGAGGTGATTGTATTTTAATTTGGTGATAGATCTTCAGTGATATACAACGGAACTCTTCAATAAATGACCGCAAATCTGCCGTGATTGCTGCAATCACATGTATAAGTATGGGTTTCGCCAGGATAGGCAGGCGAGTGGGAGCAGGGTGCCCGTACCCCCTCCCCTCCCCTCACCCAGTCATTAAGAAACATAATCAATCATTAGATCAAGTATCAGCTGTATCCCCTAGGCGATGATGCATATGATTTCTGAATTGGTTTTAAACTAAAGCATAATTTAGATAGTATTAAATACTATAGCGTGATGTGGAACTAAGGCACTTGTCTCCCGGGGTTGCGGGTTGTTCGAAAGAGATACCGCGGCCCCGGAACGTAAAGAGCAATAGAAGGAACATGGGTGGGTTTTAGTCAGTACAAGTCTGACATGCCCCCCCGCTCCACCCAGAGCGGGGGAAGTCATAGGATGATTTCCCACCCGAAAAAAAAAAAAAAAGGCACTTGTCTCACCGGCAACGAGTAACGAGTAGAACTAGAAACGAGTTAGCGAGACGTGGGGAGCAAGTGCGTAGTTCCGATATTTGTGTAGCTCGGCTATAAGCGAGTGTGCGAGTGAGGCGGGCGATTACTCGCATCACTCGCTCGCGGCAGTCAAGCGTACAGTCAGTCTTGCGGCCTCATACGCGACCAAATGACATGACCACTGGTTGCTCTCTCGGCGTGATTTCTAATCGCTTGGCGAGTATCGCCGAGTGAGTGTTATCTTTCATAGCTCTTGTCGCTCAGCTACAAACTAGTGAAGCGAGTGCTCGCCGGCAGTGTGAACAGTCAGCGATCAACTGTTTGTATATGCATCTCTTTTATTCACACGGAAAGTATTCTATTGTACGTTTCTTGAGCGAGAAAATAGCCGATAGTTAGTCGTTTTCTCGTCGTTGGTGAGACAACTGCCTAAAGCTTGTATTTAAGACGGGACCTACGCACTAAAAAGCTAAAAATAACCGTGTTTGCGAATTATATCATAATACTATAACTAAAAATGCTGAAATAAAAAACTTTTTTGCAAAAAATAAAACCGACTTCCAAAAAAAAAAGTGGAAAATAACTTTATTTCCGGAAGTCGGTGGCAAAAAAGTCAACGAAACCAACAAAAGCCACCGACTTCCGGAAATAAAGTTATTTTCCACTTTTTTTTTTGGAAGTCGGTTTTATTTTTTTTGAAGTCAGTTAAAAGATGACATAAGAAATTTTAAATTTCATGGGATATCCTGGGGATTCCACTTTAACCAAAATTTATTGCGTTGTTAAGCAGACGATTTTACGACATTATGGAGAATCCTCAAACCAAGAAAGCATCTTTGAATAATTTGTAAATAACGCCGATATCAGCGCTCTGTCTACCCCTTTGGGGATAACATGCGCAATGTTTCTGACATGTATAGCCAGTATCGTACGTATCTACAAAATAACAAAATTGAACGACCTTTCAAGAACCTTATCGTTTCCCATCCACTAAATTTTAAACAAAATGTATCACAAAATTCATTTTTTTTTAGATTCAGAATGATACTTGCGTGTTTTCTAATCCGATAAACCTCAAATTCATATACTCATACCGTTTAGTATTGACATATAATCAGAGGCCATAGGTCGAATTCGCGATGTCAACGTAACGTCAATAATCTTTTACAATATTATTAACTACCTTTTGCCCGCGGCTTCGCTCGCGTTAAAGTTGAGGTAACACGGTTCCTCTTTCCTGATTTTCAGGTATTTTTCGTTAGTAACAAAGTGTGTGCACCGATTTTTAGCTTCCTACCTTGAAAACTGCGAAAAGACCCATATAAAATGTTATCCCCTTTTTTAAAGGGTTGGGGACAGATTTAAAAAAAAAAATGATGCACGACGTTTTTGTTAGTGACAAATAGTCCGTATACCAATTTTTAGCTTCCTACCTTGAAAATTGTGGAATGCTCCATACAAACTTTCACCCCCTAGTTTAGGGAAGTGGGGGGTTAGAAAGAGACAAAAAGTAGCCTATGTCCGTCTTCAGGGCCCCAACTATCTCTGTACCAAAATGCATCAAAATCGGTTCTGCCATTAAGGCGTGAAGAGGTAACAAACAAACTCACTTTTGCTTTTATAATATTAAAAGTAAGGATTAAAGTACAGCACACGTTGGAGCTGGAACGCACATTTTTTTTTAATTACTTCGTTGTAAATTTTCCGTCACTTCACCTCGCATCGCAACCAGAACATGACATAACCAGTAACATCAGATCAAAGACACGTAACCCTTCATTTTACGACCCTCAAGTCTGTCATAAAATGTCTTTTTATGGCATAACACACTCCGTTATATGTTTAAGGGTTAACTGTTTTTGGTCATTTACTACATAAAATTTCATATACTTGTTGATAAGGTTGTGGGTGGAACATTGTCAGTTTATGACAGCGGCGATGATTTGAGTAGCCTCCATTTTGGGAATTGAAGATACGGTGTGAGGATTTGTTTGTGATAAAAATCTGATTTGAGACATCAATTTAATGAAGCAAAGTGCGGTTTCACACGGTTTCCTAAAACAGGAGTGTAATGTTTTCAGGGTTCATGTGTGTGTGTGTGTTTCTTTATTCCACCATAACTTCTAAACGGCCAAACCGATTTCGATGTTTGCACACAACCAACTTTAATTGTGTTCCCTTTGAATGCCGTTATGATCTACAGTGGAACGTAACGTATGTGGCACCAAAAAAAACAAAACTTTATCATAATCCTAGGCCTAGCGTCGTAGCGTTGGGGCACTGACTAGTACACACGACGACAGCTCAACCTATTAACAATTACAACCTGATCTCTCTACTACGGATCGCACACCGTAGTAGAGATCAGGTTAAAATGCTTTTGTGTAGGTTGATGTGCCGTCGTGTGTACAAGCAAATGAGAAACTCACAGAATGTAATAAACAAAGCGAAATGTGAAAGTACAATATTAAGGGACCACTTTTTCCTTTTCAGAAGCTTTTATTTAGTTAATTACTGGCGAAGCTAATAAAATCGTATTAAAAACTCACTTACACATTCTTATGTTAACCGAGTTGCACAGCGAAACAAAATAAAAGACACAGTTTCTACAAACTTTTATCTACTATTCAAAACTAGACGAGGTAGCGGGAACAATTTCGCAAACAAATTATGTGACACCGCGTTGTCGCCGGCAAAGACCTGTCACTCCACGTTACCGAGTGTGTGAGAGAAGCGCTTCAAAGACTGTGAAACGTGCAGTTTTCATACAATTTGATTCGCGAATCTGACGATTATGGTTCTTTTGGATGTTGAAAAGGTAAGTTGGAGTATAGCTCTTTTTCAGTTGCAGAAATGTTCGTAGATGTGTTTAACAAGGTCAGCTACCCTACCATGACATCTTATAGCAGTACTTATTCAGCGGAGGAAAGAGACAGAACTATACAGTATGTCTAGCGCCATCCCTTTCACACACTGGAATTGTGACTACTTTAAATGTCATAGTAACGATACTGTACAGCAGTGATAACCTATTGGTGTAACCAAAGGTCTGCCAAATCTCGCGCTCGACCTCTGATGTTTCGGATTCATTGTATAACTAGCTTCCGCCCGCGACTTCGTCCGCGTGGCATAGTTACTTTGGGCTAATGCTAACTTTAACCCGCGTGATGATTTAAAAAAAATATCTTTCTCTCCCCTTTTCTTCCTTCTTTCTCCCTTTTTAGGGTTCCGTAGTCAACTAGGAACCCTTATAGTTTCGCCATGTCTGTCTGTCTGTCCGTCCGTCCGTCCGTCCGTCCGTCCGTCCTCGCTTAATCTCTGTGACCGTTAGCACTAGAAAGCTGAAATTTGGTACCAATATGTATATCAATCACGCTGACAAAGTGGTAAAATAAAATTTGGAAAAAAATGTTTGATTAGGGTAGCCACCCTATATGTAAAGTGGGAAGTGTTTTTTTTTTTATTTCAACCCTAACGTGTGATATATTGTTGGAAAGGTATTTAAAAATGAATAGGGGTTTACTAAAATTATTTTATGATAATGTCAATAATTTCAAAAATAATCGCTCCAAAAGTAAAAAACAATGTGTCCCCCCCCCTCTAACTTTTGAACCATAAGTTTAGAAAATATGAAAAAAATCTGAAAAGTAGAACTTTATAAGGACTTTCTAGGAAAATTATTTTGAACTTGATTGACACAACAGTTTTTGTACAAAAAAGACAAAATAATTTCTGGACTAAGTTTGTAGTATAATCGTATATGCAACCATTTTTTTTAACTTCGTTTACATATTTTATTATCCTGAACGTATCTTTTTTCAAACAAAAAAAGAATTATTGAAATCGGTTCTCGCAATCCAAAATTACCACCGAAAACTTTTTGCACGTCTTTGTATTAATAAAATTAGTAACCCAATTCCCCGAGAGATGGCGCTGTAGGTACTTATTACATTGGATCGGGTATTACCGAATTGTTCGGTTGGTCTCTCCTTGGCATTGGCGGTATCTTATAACTACATAAAACTTCTATCAAGAACATGCTAAGGCAATTTAGAAAAAACTAAAATTCATTTTTTTAACACCATCAAAATGTTAAGGTAAAAACCAGTTCATAAATGGTTCGATAGATGGCGTTGCGTAATGACGTCATTTTTTTAAAAGTCGATGTTAAGATTTTTCGCGCTTTCATGACCTACCGTGGTAAAGAACACTTATTGTGACGGACGGGAAACTACGGAACCCTACACTGAGTGTGGCCTGACACGCTCTTGTTTCTCACTTTTTTGCCTATATCCTCCAGGGTCCCAACTATCTCTAACAAACTCACTTTCGCTTTTATAACATTAGTAAGGATTTATGGAGTTTTTCTTAACACATATTTATAATAATGTGAACAACAATACTTAATCTAATAAATATAAAACATTTGTGAGAGAATTAGCCCGAAAAAGGCATAAAATACCTGTGTTACCGGTCACCAGGCCGACCCATTATCAAATATATCTGTCAAAATTTGGGTTACAAACGTTAACTTTTCGTCAGTTATATTTAAATCTAATAGAGAAGTTTAAGTATAATAGGGTAAACAATAGACCTTCATTATAGAAAACAGAAAATCCTACTAATATTATAAAGCGAAATTATGTGAGGATGAATGTAAGTATGTTTGAATGGATTTTGATGAAACTTCACATATCAGAAAAACACATAGGCTACAATTCATAAAGATATATATTGTAAATTCTATCACCACGCGAGTGAAACCGCGGGGCGCATCTAGAAACACAATAATTCATTTTACATATCAACCGAATCCTAAAGTCACCTCTTACGTCACCCAATATAAACACACAAAGTTCATAGTAAAAAGTACAACTTTACAAATTCACGACTACCGAATTATCCCAAATTACGCACCTTTCCCTTTCAAACTTCCCAAAAACACTATTTTATTTGCCTTTTAATCGCAGTTTCCTTAAAATTAAAAGGTCCAATACCCAAATTAAAGTAAACAAAACAGATTTTCAGGGGTAACCCTTCAAATGTCAAGTCATTCCCTAAAACGAAATCGCTGGGGCCAAGGTTGCTAGATCGAGTTTTTCAGTTTTCCCCACATTAATTGGTTTTCTCTCAAAAACTAAATAAATTTACAAATATTACCGTTTGAGTAGACACCATATAAATAGATTAAAAAATAGTACCGGACCTGAGTAGACACTACCGAAGTAAATTCACAAATGGTACCAGTAGTATAGATACTATTTTGTTTTTTTTTTTGGTTGGGAAATCATCTATGGTAACCTCTCCAAAGATTTGACGTTTTAAACGCCAGAGCATAAAGGCACACGAGTGCCCTCGCCGAAAAACTCTTTTTACGTACATATTTGTCACGTATTTGTGTCGTTGAAGTCCTCGTTGTCACACATATGTGACAATAGCATTCAAAAGTTAATTCTACAAAAACTTCCCTTCCAACGATTTTTCCCCAAAAAAGGGTAAAATCTCCCCATTCTACCAACACTGACTGGGGCCGTAAAATAAATGCTTGTCAGCCGTACCCAATGAAGTTCGAATGAATGAATGTCAGTCCTCATTTGCCTAAAAGTTGGGTGTAATTGCTCGATGTTTCCGTACCCGGATCATACGTACTTTTTACAATGTGTTGATGTTGAGTGGAGTGGATGTGGTGCTGTGTTGAAGGAGAGTTTTTAAGGGGTTTATTTATTTATATAAAACTTCATGTACAATAGTGGTACATAGACGGACTTAATGCCTAAGGCATTATATATACCAGTCAACCTTTGGGTAAAATACGACAACATTGCGAAAGGGATCAAAAAAATATATAAAATACTAGCTTTTGACCGCGGCTTTTTTTTTTCGGGTTGGAAACCATCCAATGACTTCCCCCGCTCTGGGTGGAGCGGGGGGGCATGTCAGACTTGTACTGACTAAAACCCACCCATGTTCCTTCTATTGCCCTTTACGTTCCGGGGCCGCGGTATCTCTTTCGAACAACCCGCAACCCCGGAACAACCCGCAACCCCGGTTTTGACCGCGGCTTCGCTCGCGTTTAATTCGGGGTAACACAGTTTCCCTTTCCTGATATGCAGGTATCGGTTTAGCCATTAAGGCGTGAAGACGTAACAAACAAACAGACTCACTTTCGCTTTTATAATATTAGTAAGGATTAGTAAGGATTTGATTTCGACGTGGGGTTATGTCTATGTTAATTAAAAATGTGACTTAGTTAAGGTCGTGGGAAAGATAGATGGATAGACTTATTTATTTGCATAGAGTATAGGTAATCAATACAACATTTTTGAATCTTTATATATTATTTATGTACACACAAAACACATATGATGGAAAACACATACAGACAAAAGAGCACAAAGGTACTGCTTATTTCATTTAGAAATCTCTTCCAGAAGACCTGCGACAGGACAGATTGTTAACACACTGTGTCTACCACAGTGTGTTAAAATAAAAAAAATAGCACTAATTTAAATAAACATTGCTTACTTAACTAGAAAGAATATTTCTATTATGTACACCATACAAATTACTATTTACAAACTATAAATAGACACAAACTAACAATAAAAATATGTACAAGAAAAAAATGGTAAATTACAGGGCGTCAAAAAATTCGTCCGCATCGCAGTCAACAGGAAAGTGCCCAGAATGCTGTCACTACTAACTAATACTTAACTTAAATAAACTATTATGACCATTTTGTCAATTACATCATCTGCCTAGCCTTTTCCTCACTATGTTGGGGTTGGCTTCCAGTCTAACCGGATTCAGTAGTCAGCTGAAAACCAGTATGGAGATGGAGTAGCAGTATGGAGCGGCTACCTATCTGACCTCCACAACCCAGTTAGTAATGGGTAATACGATACTTCCTAGTAGGAGTGGTTGTCAACATTCAAGCCACACGTAACGACTTTCAAAGATAATAAGATACGCCTTCAAAAGACTGATTGTCAGACTTTCGGGACACTGACTACCTGTAACGACTGCCGAAGATCTATAAATGACAGCCAGAATCAACAGCTTAACGTGCTTTCCGAGGCATACAGGAAACTTGGTATGTAATGGGTGGTCATCTATCCACGGACCAACCTAGAAAAGCGATGCTTAGTCTAAAAATAAAATTACTTCCAGAAGTCGGTGGCAAAATAATCAATGAACCACATACACAGACATAAGTCACCGGCTTCCGTAACTAAATGTATTGTGATGGTATCTGACGCAAATTTTTATCGAGTATTAATTTTCTATTGCTGCTAAGAGATATAAAAGAAAAAAAAAATATAGAAGAAAACTCATGAACTGTGAATGAAGGAGGTGGAAATTATGTTTTTCCTACTCCTGTGCTATGATTTTTCTTATTTTTGGAACGAAGTTCCTTATCGTGCTTTGCGAAAGGGGGCTAGACTAAAAAAATTAAGACCAAAAATTGTAACGACACTTTTTGCTGTAGTTATAAGTCGTGCAGCGTGCGCGTATTTCTTTGTTTGTGTTTCTCTCTCACACAAAGAAAGCAAGCCAGTTATTTTCGTTTCGTCTTTCTATGTCGCATTGAATAGTGTGGTGTCGCGACGATTATTTTTTTTGAGTGTATACAGTTATTTTGTACATAATAAATAATAACTTCGTTCCATCCGGGTGTCCCTTGACACCTCTCAAGTTTTTTTTTTTAAAACAGATAAATAAATTTGTTTCCTACGACATCGTGGAGATTCTTTTAAAATAAAAGGTTTTCGGATTTTTGAAAGAGTTGCGGGATTACACAAAACAACAAATTGTGATGTTACACCAAAATTTCCAAAAAAATATATTTACGTTACATTCAACAAAAGTCACATAGCTTGAGTACGAGTATCCTTATCCTTACTAATATTATAAAAGCGAAAGTGAGTTTGTTTGTTTGTTTGTTACCTCTTCACGCTTTAATGGCTGAACCGATTTTGATGAATTTTGGTACAGAGATAGTTGGGAACCAGGAGACGGACATAGGCTATTTTTTTTTAAAAAGAGTGGGATATGAGGGAGAAAGAGGGACTAAACGGGAAAACTTGCGTTGCTATTACAAATCAATAAGGCGCTACCGAATTTAACGCGAGCGAAGCCGCGGGCAAAAGCTAGTAATTTATAAAAAAAAAATAAACATATTGGTATTCAATATCATGTTAGCAAAAACACTAGACACTAAATTGAAAGGCTCTTTGCATCCTAGTAATTTACTCATAATTTTGTTAAATATTATTTTTACGTATTTTAAAACCAACTACGGCTAATCTTCTGTATTAATGAGATTTTCCTAATTGAAAATTACCTAATTATATCATTCTATCTAACTTTTTCCATTAAAAAAAACTCTCAAAAATTACTTCTTAGTTCCTTAACGTCAAAAAAAGCAGAATATCTCGAATGTAGCGCACCGCTTTTTTTGCCACTTTCCGTGTGTATCTCATCTGCTTGTACTTAGCATTTACTTAGATTGCCGGACTAGGAATCCTGAGAATTTGTACCTAGTTGATGGCAAAATACTCGCCTCGATGTCCCTGTAACATGGGACTTAAACATGGTTGATTGTTGGTTATGTGGTATTTTTATCTATAATATGTATGTATTTATAAATTATATAAGAATGTATATCAGTTGTCTGGTTACCATAACACAAGCTCTGCTTAGCTTGGGATCAGATAGCCGTGTGTGAGTTGTCCCAAGATATTTATTTTTTATTTATTTTTATTTATTTATAAAATACTAGCTTTTGCCCGCGGTTTTGCTCGCGTTTAATTCGGGGTAACACAATTCCTCTTTACTGATTTGCAGGTACCTGCTTGTAGTTTTTGCTCTGATTTATTGTAATAGCAAAACTAATTTTTCCCTTGTTTTCCCTCTTTCTCTCTCATTTCTCACTTTTTTTTTAAAAAGTTAGCCTATGTCCGTCTCTAGGGTCTCAACTATCTCTGTACCAAAATTCATCAACATCAGTTTAGCCATGTAGGCGTGAAGACGTAACAAACAAACAAACTCACTTTCGCTTTTATAATATTACTAGCTTCCGCCCGCGGCTTCGCCCGCGTAGTGTGTTGATAAAAAGCAGCCTATAGCAAAAATAACAAAATCGAAGTATAAATAAAATTAGGTAGGTACGTCTCATTTTTAAGGTTACGTCCCCAATGGGTAAAAACTCTATTACTAAGTCTTCGCTGTCCGTCCGTCCATAGGTAATGGTACGAATCTAACTAATAGGTATGTATTATGAAACTTCATAAAACCTATGTTTTATTACATTTTATGTAATTAGATCTTATTGTACCTATATGTTCACAAATAAAGGATTTGAATTTAGTTTGTAAGGAACGTGTCAACTCAACGTACTCTGTGCTCACGCGTCTGCCCGTGTTCGGGTCGCGCACTCAGCGATGAGCGACTTGTTCCCTACACCGCGCCCGAGCGGGCCAGCCTAGTCACGGCGACATGAAATTAATTTTGTTGCGCGTTATTTTGATTTTGCTATATCTCCTAAAGTATTTATTTAATCTGCATGATGTAAAATGAAAAAATTATCTTCATGAAATGTTCATGCCAACCAACCTATTTAAAATGATAAGGATTAATACTGTATTTGTGTAAATAGCTTTCCAAGTTAGCGCTTTATAATTGCCCATTTGTTAAAGTATTAAAATGGATATAGTATGTTATCCTTAAGATATAGACATATGTCACCGCTGACTTTTCTATGGACCTATATAAGATACACAATTACACCATACATTATTTTGTTATATCTTAAAGGGTTTAGGCAGCGTTTTCGTTGAAAGCTCCCAGACAGCATACTTTTTGCCGACATCTTCAACAAATATAGTTAATGTACACAGAAATAAATACAAAAACTTAACAAATTATATACTAAAAAAACTTTTTTGCAAAAAATAAAACCGACTTCCAAAAAAAAAAGTGGAAAATAACTTTATTTCCGGAAGTCGGTGGCTTTTGTTGGTTTCGTTGACTTTTTTGCCACCGACTTCCGGAAATAAAGTTATTTTCCACTTTTTTTTTTGGAAGTCGGTTTTATTTTTTGCAAAAAAGTTTTTTATTTCAGCATTTTTAGTTATAGTATTATGATATAATTCGCAAACACGGTTATTTTTAGCTTTTTAGTGCGTAGGTCCCGTCTTAAATACAAGCTTTAGGCAGTTGTCTCACCAACGACGAGAAAACGACTAACTATCGGCTATTTTCTCGCTCAAGAAACGTACAATAGAATACTTTCCGTGTGAATAAAAGAGATGCATATACAAACAGTTGATCGCTGACTGTTCACACTGCCGGCGAGCACTCGCTTCACTAGTTTGTAGCTGAGCGACAAGAGCTATGAAAGATAACACTCACTCGGCGATACTCGCCAAGCGATTAGAAATCACGCCGAGAGAGCAACCAGTGGTCATGTCATTTGGTCGCGTATGAGGCCGCAAGACTGACTGTACGCTTGACTGCCGCGAGCGAGTGATGCGAGTAATCGCCCGCCTCACTCGCACACTCGCTTATAGCCGAGCTACACAAATATCGGAACTACGCACTTGCTCCCCACGTCTCGCTAACTCGTTTCTAGTTCTACTCGTTACTCGTTGCCGGTGAGACAAGTGCCTTTTTTTTTTTTTTTCGGGTGGGAAATCATCCTATGACTTCCCCCGCTCTGGGTGGAGCGGGGGGGCATGTCAGACTTGTACTGACTAAAACCCACCCATGTTCCTTCTATTGCTCTTTACGTTCCGGGGCCGCGGTATCTCTTTCGAACAACCCGCAACCCCGGGAGACAAGTGCCTTAGTTCCACATCACGCTATAGTATTTAATACTATCTAAATTATGCTTTAGTTTAAAACCAATTCAGAAATCATATGCATCATCGCCTAGGGGATACAGCTGATACTTGATCTAATGATTGATTATGTTTCTTAATGACTGGGTGAGGGGAGGGGAGGGGGTACGGGCACCCTGCTCCCACTCGCCTGCCTATCCTGGCGAAACCCATACTTATACATGTGATTGCAGCAATCACGGCAGATTTGCGGTCATTTATTGAAGAGTTCCGTTGTATATCACTGAAGATCTATCACCAAATTAAAATACAATCACCTCAAAAAACTGCGATGACCTTCCAAATCATAGTGCATAGCGTTTTTTGTTCATTTGTCTTCGACAACCTCTAAAATTATATCATCAACGTAGACGAAGTCAATCTAATACGCATTATTAAAGATAACTCAAAAACTATTGGCCGGATCTTGATATTTTTTTTATGGGACCAAACGACAACCACCAGCTTTCGAATAAAAAAAGAATCATCAAAATCTGTTCACCCAGACCAGAGTTATGAGGTAACAAACACAAAAAAAAAAAAAATAAAAAAAAAAAAAAACATACAGTCGAATTGAGAACCTCCTCCTTTTTTGAAGTCGGTTAAAAACCTTCCTTAAGAGTCACTCTATCTATTACTAAAAACCGCATCAAAATCCGTTGCGTAGTTTTAAAGATTTAAGCATACAAAGGGACATAGGGACAGAGAAAGCGACTTTGTTTTATACTATGTAGTGATATAGTAAGGTGTCTGACAGATTGATGTTATGAAGATAATCATCCCTTTGCCCTTTGTGTTCCGGGGCCGCGGTAACTCAAACTCAAACTCAAAACCATTTATTTCAATTAGACCATAACAGGCACTTTTGAATGTCAAGAAACAAAACTAATCTACAGTCCCGGTCACAAGGCATAATAACTTGTGAAAGTACTGTATCTCTTTAGAACGACCCGCGATAGGCAGGTGGTGGACCTGGCAGGCCCCTCTACTTTGCTGACATCTCTTTGAAGCGCGCATAGAACACGCCATCGACACGGCATCAAACGGACGCTTAAAGTTGTTCTAGAAGTTCCAAGAACAAGTTCAATGACTTCAGTAATTGCGTAGACAATTAACAGTGGTGCCAACCTCAGAGTATTGTTCAAGTCCAGTTGGGTTAATGAGTCAATACAATCCAAGTTGAAAAGCAATTATCTTTCAAGTTCAATAATGAAATGCTTTGATCATCATAACATAACACCATCAAAGGTCCAGTTAAAAACCAGCGCCGGACTCTAGTTGCTTGGCAGTTTGCTAAACTGGGCCTATTTGCAGCTTTTACCTGCGCGGATTCGCTCGTGTTAAATTCGGAGTAACACAGTTCCCCTTACTTGATTGGCAGGTACATGCTAGCTGCAGTGTTTGCCTTGTGCCTTATTGATTGTAATAGGAAAGCTAAGTTTTCCCTTTTCTTCCCCCTGTCTCCCTCATTTTTCACTTTAAAAAAATATAGCCTATGTCCGTCTCCAGGGTCTCAACTATCTCTGTATCAAAATTCATCAAAATCGGTTTAGCCATTTAGGCGTGAAGACGTAACAAACAAACTCACTTTCTTTTATAATATTAGTAAAAATTTTGTTTTCTTTCTTTGTCTAATGTTGTGTGCATTTCTGGCATATGCCAAATAAAGGTATTTTCTTACTTCTTTCTACGGATTTTTTTCTGAAGATTTCTCTTAGCACTGCACTATCATGGACTCCGCGCCGCTAAACTGTTTCCTACATTTTGGGAATGTAAACGTTTATGAGAGTGGAAGAATGTTTGGATAGATATATGTTTGTTAGTCTTTCACGCGAAACCTACTTTACCGATTTGGAGTAAATTTGGAATCTGGATAGAATGTTTTTTAATCCTGGTAGTACGAAAACGTGGGACATTTACCGAATTCCACCCGATTGAAGCCGAGGGCACAAGTTAGGGTATTGTTTAACATCTGTCTGTATGAACTTTACAAATCACACACATACACTTTACAACCACAGGTTTTTCACGGCAAATCTAATCTCACTGAGATTAGATTTGCCGTAAAAAACCGCGCATTGGACGGTCGCTCGTCATTCATGTTTATCTTATCATTTGTTAGTATAAAGACAACAGCTTCGCAAATTTTATTGTCTGTGTATCTGTCTGTCTGTCTGGACAGCGCCACCGATGCGTACCGTGGGGACCGGTTTAAAGTGGCGGGAGAAAAGAAGACGTTGAAGAAATTGGGACTTTTGCCCACCAGTGGAACACCACGGGCACAAAAAAAGGTTATATGATCGGGACTGTAACAGACACATTGATAGACAGTCAGGTGGAGTAGACTAGGTCCCTACATCACACAAAACAAAAAATAAAATACACGGAAAGTTCCACGATTTAATATTTTAAATTTTCGATGGCTTAGCATTGAAACAACTGTCTAACCCAGCGTTTGAAAGTCCTCTTGACCCAAATAACAAATACTAGCAAAAAACATCGCTGCCCGAAATACGTCATTTAATTTAAACAATTTAAACTAAATAAATTGGAATGGTTTGCGAAACAGTATAACATTTAAACCCTTCTCGACGAGTTTGTCAAATAATTTGAAAAGGTACGATTTATATTTTAGGTGTCTGAGGTCGCGGATGGGAAAACATCAAATAACTTCCCCCGCTGTGTCAGACTTGTACTGACTAAAACCCACCCATGTTCCTTCTATTGCTCTTTATGTTTCAGGGCCGCGGTATCTCTTTCTTGGCAGGGCCCTCTGCTTTGCTGGCATCTGTTTGAGGAACACTAACGCGTCGTCGACACGGCAGTTTAAGGCTGGATTCGATACCCAGGTCGGACAAAGTGTAATCGGATTTTTTTATCAGAAGTTTCTCAGGGCCAGACACGGAGTCTGGATTTATAACCAGTTTATGGCGACTATATCTAGCAAAATAAGAGTATACTGTTAGGTATACCTCAGTTTCCCCTTCGGGAATTAATAGGAGTCATATTTAAGCAATGTCGTATGTGACTTTTTTAGGGTTCCGTAGTCAACTAGGAACCCTTATAGTTTCGCCATGTCTGTCTGTCCGTCCGTCCGTCCGTCCGTCCTCGCTTAATCTCTGTGACCGTTAGCACTAGAAAGCTGAAATTTGGTACCAATATGTATATCAATCACGCCGACAAAGTGGTAAAATAAAAATTGGAAAAAAATGTTTTATTAGGGTAGCCACCCTATATGTAAAGTGGGAAGTGATTTTTTTTTAAATTTCAACCCTAACGTGTGATATATTGTTGGAAAGGTATTTAAAAATGAATAGGGGTTTACTAAAATCATTTTTTGATAATGTCAATAATTTCGGAAATCATCGCTCCAAAAGTAAAAAACAATGTGTCCCCCCCCCTCTAACTTTTGAACCATAAGTTTAGAAAATATGAAAAAAATCTGAAAAGTAGAACTTTATAAGGACTTTCTATGAAAATCATTTTGAACTTGATTGACACAACAGTTTTTGTACAAAAAAGACAAAAAGTTGTATTTTGTACAACTTTTTGTCTTTTTTGTACAAAAACTGTTGGAGCGCCTGCCACGGAGCGTGCAACATTGCACGCTCCTCCACCTTTAAACTCATAAGTGGGAACACTTATTGTGACGGACGGGAAACTACGGAACCCTACACTGAGCGTGGCCCGACACGCTCTTGGCCGGTTTTTTTAATTTCGGGATGGGAAATTATTAAATAACTTCCACTACACTGGGTGGAGCGGGGGAAATTATTGCCCTTTATGTTACGGGGTTGCGGTATCTCTTTTGAACATTCCGTAAACCCGGCAGACAGTTACATTGGCAGGCCCGTCTGCTGCGGCGTGCGTGGAATACGAACGCGCCGTCGACACGGCCTGTCGTTACTAGACGGACGGACGGTGAGCTACCCATTGCTCATCGATCACGGGCCCGCATCTACGGTGGCCGGGAGTCGTCTCGCGGCTATCACTAAACATGTCTCAACAACTTATATCACCCGCACCATTCTACAGCGAAATCAGTTTAGTCAAGGCATTTCACACAAATTCATTAATTTTCATGTCTACTTGTGTTTTTTATTTGTAAACATGCTGCGTATACCTGTAATAGATATACATACCAGCACTTTTATTGCAAAGTTCCCCTAAAATTCTTTGGTTTCTTTGTATATATTATAATTCTAATTTGTTACCTATGTTTCGTTTCTATTTTTATGCTGTAGTCATGTTTAATAATTAAAATAGCTGTGCCCCGCGTTTTCACACGCGTGGTGATAAAATATACAATTAGGTATATATGTCTTTATGAATTGTAGCCTATGTGTTATTCTCATCAATATCCATTCAGTAGTTTTTGCGTGAAAGAGTTACAAACATCCATACATCTATACATCCAACCATCCATACAAACTTTCTTGTTTAAAACATTAGAAGGATTTTGTTTTTTATTTTATGTTTTCTGATCTATGACTCGTTTGTGTGGTGTATAACTGTTAATTCGAGTTGGTTATTAATAATTATATAAAAAGTCTTAGTATGTATTGCTGTCGGTGTACCAAATAAATAAATAAAGGCTCTTAGCTAGTAAGTCATTGGCTAAAACGATTATAATACTGTTATTATTTAGCGGCAAGTTTGCAATATCGATATAGTAAACAGTATCGATTGAAAAGCATCGAAACAGTTTCTCGATGATATTATGTTTGTGGTTGGTCATTAGAAGGCAATGCCTTGAGGCGGTTCAATTGAGTCCGAGAGCTTTGAACACAACCTCCTTATTTTATCCTTTTAGTGTTTTCCTACTTTCTGAACGTAACATTCGAGTGTAATGGTGTATATTTAGGGTACTGTACCTCAAAAGGAAAAAAACCCTTTATTATGGAACCCTTATTGGATCACTTTGTTGTCCATCTGTCTGTCAAGACCCTTTATCTCCAGAACGCGTAAAGGTATCAAGTTGAAATAAAAACCAGATATTCAACTCTGTGGTCTCTACTACGTCTTCTAAAGATACGGCTGTTTATGTTACAACCCTCGGTGCACGAATCGAAAGTCGAATTTTAATATAAATAAAGTAGGTAACGTAACATCTCGTCTGCTGCCTTCAATGGGTTTTGCAGAGGTGTGTCTAATAATTGTGCACCCTTATTTCGTCAGTTTTTTTTTAGTCCCAGGTAATACGAGTTGAGCCTATAACCATCAACTGGGCATAAATCCTGAATTCATGGCTGAGAAATAGCTGGTGAAAAAACACAAAAACACTTCCCGACTTCAGAATCGAATCAAGGATCTCATGCTCAGCAGCAGCTGAGCCGTCCACAAAGCGCAACAGCGCTTGCGAGCACTTTACTAGACTAAGTTGGTTGAAGTATACATTATTTCAAATGTGTTAAACCCTTTCTTTATTTTTCGGGGTGGGAAATATTTAAATAACGGAGCGGGGGGGAGTGTCAGACTTTTACTGACTTAAACCCACCCATGTTCCTTCTATTGCCCTTTACGTTCCGGGGCCGCGGTATCTCTTTCGAACAACCCGCAACCCCGGCAGGCGGAGGCCTTGGCAAGCCCCTGTGCTTAGCTGACATCTCTTTGAGGCGCGCGTGAAACACTAACGCGCCGTCGACACGGTCTGTCGTCAATAGACGGATGGACGGTGAGCTACCCATTGCTCACCGTCCATCCGCATCTACGGTGGCCGGGAGTCGTCTCGCGGCGCCTGACGCCCGGGGCGTCTCCCGCGGCAGCTGGGTTGGTTTGAGGTTCTCTCCCTCAAACGCCCGGCTACCTGCTTTGCCAACATGACTGCTTCGCAGAAGGAGGTGACCGCTTCCCATTCCCTCTCGCCCCGTATAGAGCCATGGACCGCACGACTCCGGCATAGAGCCTACGGCAGGAGGCGTTTGGACCCCTCAGATTGAGCAGGAGCCGCTTGAAGGCAGCCTCGGCCCGTTCAAGTTTGGGAGCCAAACATCGGAAGTGCTCCACGAAATTCCACCGGCTGTCGAGGACGATCCCCAGTCAATCCAATCATCAACCCAGCCAATCGTCGACCCGACGCTGGCGCCGATGCGAACCCCTCCTACCGTCAGCTGGGATCCCTACGGTGGCGTATTCCCGCGGCCATGAAAGACCATGGCCTCGATTTTGTGCAATGCCACCTCGAGACCCAGTAGCCGTATCCTCTCCGCGAATGTGTTAACCCTGACAAAGAAAACCAATAGTCGTTTCATTACTTTGAAAATAATATCCGAATTAAAGAACGCCTTTTAAAAACAGAAAATGATACATAATCGATAGAGTCAGATTGTTTAAACAAAACGAATATCGAACTTAATTAAAAATAAATAAACATTGATTTCTCAACTCACTTTCCAATGTTAATATAAACTCCTTTCTTGAAACTTTTAAAATTTTCTCGTTCAACAACCTCATAACCTTCTTGAATTGCCATTAAAAAGAAAAGACATTAAAACTGAAACTAAAGTCTTATTTGTAACAGTTAAAAAACATTCTGAAAGGTTACTCGTTCCTTTGTCTTTTGTAAAAAAAAATAAAAGGCTGCGAAGTACGAGTCAAAAGAACCATTTGAATTTTGTAGATAAGTAACAATTACAAATATTCTTTTTTAAAATCATGATTAACACAAAATCTAGTTTCGCTATAAAATTCATAGGTTCTAGGTTTTAGTCAAATCTGTCTAGTCGTTTTATTTTTTAATATTTAATAGTCCTAGGCAGAGACATCGTGCGTTGCTACTTGCGTGCGGCGTGGTGTCTCACGGCAGGTTGCTCGATTTTTCCGTTAACGGAGAGGCGGCAATAGTAGCGGTCCGGAATGCACGACAATGTACGATTTTAGGACGCGTTAGTGTTCCACGCGCGCCTCAAAGAGATGTCAGCAAAGTAGGGGCCTGCCAGGGCCACCGCCTGTCGGGGTTGCGGGTTGTTTGAAAGAGATACCGCGGCCCCGGAACGTAAAGGGCAATAGAAGGAACATGGGTGGGTTTAAGTCAGTAAAAGTCTGACACTCCCCCCCGCTCCGTTATTTAAATATTTCCACTAATAATATTACCACAATACCACGGCCCCGGAACATAAAGGGCAATATAAGGAACATGGGTGGGTTTTAGTCAGTAAAAGTCTGAGTCGGGAGTTATTTGATGATTTCCAATACGCAAAAAAAATACGATTTTACAGAGGAATGTCGCTACGATCCACACCCCGCTTCTCTGTGAAAAGAACTGGCTGGGCGCAAAGCCACGTGCGCCGCAACGTTGAACGCAGTGTGCATCGCAGTGACATCATCTGCTCCGTCGCAAGAAACGGTGCATTTCAAGCACACGCGCGTAAAATCGTTTTTCCGCAATATACACCGCCAAATGGCGCGGTTGGCGCAGTGGCTGAGCGATCAACTGCTGCGCTGCGTGTCGCAGGTTCGATCCCCGCACGGAACAAATATTTATATGACCTACAGATAGTAGTTTCGGGTCTGGCTGTATGTGAGTTTAAATGTTTGTAAACGCACCCACGATACGGGAGAAATTCCTAGTGTGGCACAAGGTTTTTTTTTAAAAAAAAAAATGCTTGAATTTATCGTAAACAATGCCGCACAACCCGTCCCGTCACTAAATTAACCCTAAGAGTTTCACATCTCAATGCGGAACCCTAACAGCGATTTGATGGATGCCTTCCTCGTTTTTCCCTTCATCCCAGTGCGGGCCATAAATTATGATATTGATATATTCACGGGTTAAAAACTCCAACAACTTTCGCCTCGGCACATGTTGAATATTTAATTGTAGTTCCAACGAGTTTCAGAATATATTTTTCAGGTTTTTTGCCAGTTAAATCTAGTTAGGGGATAGTTTGGTCTAGTCTGAAACTAGGTAATAAAACGTTTTTTTTTATTATTTTGTTGAGTTTTTGTCTTATCATCATACTTAGCCATTGTCCAACTATGTTGGGGTCGGCTACCACATGCAGCGGAATACCAGTATTTTACATAGAGCGACTGCCTATCTGACCTCCACAACCCAGTTAGTACTGGGTAAAACGATACCCCTTAGTAAGATTGATTGCCAGACTTTCGGGACCCACACCATTTGTAACGACTGTCAAAGATCTAGAAATGACAGCCGGGACCAACAGCCTAACATGCATTCCGAAGCGTGTAGAAAACTTGGTACATCTCGGGACGGGTCACCCATCCACAGACCAACTTAGGCAAGCGCTGCTTATCCTAAACATTGACCCAAGCCGCCGGTTAATACTAGCTTCGAGCTCCTCTCCAGTCCTGCCGGGGTTGCGGGTTGTTCGAAAGAGATACCGCGGCCCCAGAACGTAAAGGGCAATAGAAGGAACAAGGGTGGGTTCTAGTCAATACAATTATGACACTCCCCCCCCGCTACGCCCAGAGCGGGGAAAGTTATTTGATGATTTCCCACCCAAAAAGAAACCCTCTCCAGTATCATAGTGAGAGCCTAGACTGCTATAAGTTCTTTATATAGCTGTAACTGTCCCATAGCTGGTCTAAGGTCTATATTTATCCAGCTGGATTTTTCCCGCGCCTTTTAGTCACATCGTCTCTAATCTTCAACGCTTGGCCACGAGCTTCGCGCTCAAGCAACAGAAGTCTAGTGTCTAAATCCGTCAACGAATATTCGAGTCCTTTCGTAAGTAGGTGGATACTTCAAAATCAACCCTATTCCTATTACATTCCGTATTATTTTTGAATAAACATCAGGAGTAATGACAACTGTCCAATCAGATTTTCATTAATCTTTGGTCCATACTTTTTCTATATGAAAAAGATTTTATACCACAGTTTTCAGTGATCATAGCTCAACAGCGCTATAAATATAAGATTCGAATAATTTATTTATTTATACTTAATGTACAATAGTGGTACATAGGCGGACTTAATGCCATTAGGCATTCTCTACCAGTCAACCCAGACAAATAATGTGACTAATCAGGCTAGTCATGTATTGTCTTTTAAACTAAACATGTATGCAAAATTTCAGCTCATTTGTAAACTGGCAAGTGGGTCAAATTTAACTTTTAAGATTTGGTTACACAGGTAAAAACGTGTCAAAAATCTCGGCAAACGAATATTCAATATACCTACTTCTCACGTCATATTTGTATACATATAACATCTATATATGGACGACACGGTTGGCGTAGTGGTTGAGAGATCGACTGCTGCGCTGCGTGTTGCGGGTTCGATCCCCGCACGGAACAAATATTTGTATGACCTACAGGTAGTTGTTCCGGGTCTGGCTGTTTGTGTGTGTGAGTTTAAATGTTTGTTAAAGCACCCACGATACAGGAGAAATTTCTAGTGTGGGACAACGTTTTTAAAAATGGAAAGAAAAAAAAAGATATATATGTATAAAAGGGAAAATCACTCACTCGCTCAACACAAAATCTCAGAAGCTACCTTTTAGTATGTAGGTGCTCACTGAGACGGGATTTCGCAAATTTCAACCCCCAAGAGGGTGAAACAGGGTGGCAAAGTTCATATGGGACATGCAATTCCTTGGCCGGATTGTCGAAACTACTAGGATTGCATGCAATTTACAGTGGTATTCATTCCAACACTTTGGTATGTCCTACATGCAAGTTCGGGAAAGAAACTACTAAAATTTTGTCCCAGTCCACGCAGGTGAAACCGCGAGACGTAACTATAAATTGTTAAGGCTATATAACAGTACTAGCTCTGTGCCAAAGGTTTAGGCAGCGTTTTCGTTGAAAGCTCCCAGACAGCATATTTTTTGCCGATATCTTCAACAAATATCGTTAGTGTACAGACGCCAGCAGGTCAAGCTACCCGAAACTGTCAGTTTTCCCCAATGAACCTTGAACCTAATATTTTAGAAATAAAGTCGAAAATCTATCAAAGAAACCTGACAGATTGTAGTAGCTTGATGTGCAGGCGTCTGTACACAGAAATAAATACAAAAACTCAACAAATAATATACTAAAAACTTCCTCAAGAATTACGCTATTATTAGTAGTATTTGAGTTTATCGCAAACATCCAGACAGACAGATGTAGCGGGGGACTTTGTTTTATAATATGTATATAGATATTAAAATTCATATTATAAGTAGGATGTCTAATTGCAGTGTCCGTTTCCGCAATTTGTCCACTAAGGATTTATAGGTGGACATAAAAAACAGTTTTTATCCGTACTTAATATTATAAATGCGAAAGTAAGTCTGCCTGTCTGTCTGTCTCTTCTTCACGCCTAAACCACTGAACCGATTACATTGAAATTTGGTACAGATATAGTCTGGGACCCGAGAAAGGACATAGGATAGTTTTCATCCCGGAAATCCCCCGGGAACGGGAACTATTAATCCACGCGGACGAAGACGCGGGCAAAAGCTAGTCAGTAATAAAATTACAATGATATTGTCATTGCCCATTTCGTTTCTAGAAAAAGCTATTTCATTTTACCATTTATGCCCCGTTCCAATAAACAAAAACGACTCGTTTTGCTTACGGACAGTTGTATTTTGACATAAGTCTCAGAGACTTATGTCAAAATACAACTGTCCGTAAGCAAAACGAGTCGTTTTTGTTTATTGGAACGGGGCATTAGTCATGGAAAGCCTAAAATTTCATTCGTATCGAATTTGTTATCGGATAGCGGGATGACATGAAAAACCTATTTTTTAGCACTCGTTCAAATGGAGCACGGAAAAAGGATTTTGTTTTTGTGTTGAGAGTTTCTGGTGTTAATCTAATACGAGTTCTAAATTTTATAGGTGAACCCCTTTTTTTTTTGGGGTGGGAAATCATCAAATAACTTCTCCCGCTCTGGGTGGAGCGAGGGGGCGTGTCAGACTTTTACTGACTAAAACCCACCCATGTTCCTTCTATTGCCCTTTACGTTCCGGGGCCGCTATATCTCTTTCGAACAACCCGCAACATAGGTGAACCCTAGAAAGACTATCGCCCGGTTCCAATAAACAAAAACCATTCGTTTTGTTTACGCATAGTAGTATTTTGACATAAGTTCTATGAGACGTATGTTTTTTGATTATTGGAACCGGGCGTATGTAAAGCAGGTAAAGGAATTAAGCAAAAAAACGTAACTTCGTATGCGACACCTTTCAATAAATTCTGCTTCATTTAATAAAGTAAACAGTGTACAACAACATCTGCCTAGCCTTTTCTCAACCTTTTTTGACGACACGGTTGGCGCAGTGGCTGAGCGATTGACTGCGCTGCGAGTCTTGGGTTCGATCCCCGCACGGTACAAATGTTTGTATGGCCTGCAGGTAGTTGTTCTGAGTCTAGCTGTTTGTTTATGTGAGTTTAAATGTTTGTAGATCACAAATCAGATTCTTCTCATACCGGGCGCCTTATATATGAAAATCGATTCTTAAGGAGTAAACTCCAAAAACTGTATTGGTGGCTTCCAGTCTTACCGGATGCAGCTGAATACAGGTATTTTACATAAAGCGACTGCCTATCTAACTTCCACAAACCAGTGGGTAATACGATACCCCTTGGTTGTCAGACTTTCGAAACACTGACTATCGACTGTCAAAGATCTACAAAAGTCAGCCGGGATCAACAGCTTAGCGTGGTTTCCGAGGCATGGCAAAAGCTTGGTATATAACGGTTTACATATCCACAGACCAACCTAGACAAGCGCGGCTTAACCTAAAGATCGACCTGAGCGGCTGCTATTGTTTAGCTACAAGTTCCTCTCACAAATCACACTGCTACAACAACAAAATTAAACACCATCGCAATCTCCGGCTAAAAATTTAAATTTCTTCACCAAAAGATTCACTGGACGACTTCATTTAAACGTAAATTTCCAAGTCTTATGGCTTACACCAAGTAACCTTGAAATTACGGGCGAGAACATTTTCATTCTCAGCCGTAACTTACACAAATTTACGCGATGTTTTAATCTAAAAAGCTGAGTGTGTTCACTTGGAAAATCCCAAATTAAAGGGACCTTTCGCGTAGGTGACTTAGGACTAGGGATGTGAAAACTTGGCCGATAGATTGCATGTTTTGAAGGAAAATATCGTTAGGATACCAAAACATTCATGGGTTGCGGGTTGTTCGAAATCACAAGGGGCAAAGCAAAAGGAACATGGCCCATTCATTTATGTATTTTTTTTATAATTGCCGCGGGAGACGCTTCGGGCGTCGGGTACCGCGAGACGACCCCCGGCCACCGTAGATGCGGGTCTGTTAACCGTGAGCAATGGGTAGCTGACGGTCCGCTCGTCGAGTGACGATAAGCCGTTTCGACGGCGCGTTAGTGTTCCACACGCGCCTCAAAAAAATGTTAGCAAAGCAGAGGGGCCTGACAGAGCCGACTCCTGCCGAGGTCGCGGGTTGTACGAAAGAGATACCGTGGCCCCGGAACATAAGAGCAAAAGAAAGAACATGGATGGGTTTTAGTCAGTAAGTCTGACACTCCCCGATCCGCCCAGAGCGGGAGAAGTTACTTAATGATTTCCCAACAAAAAAAAAGGGTACCAAAACATGCCTGACAGATAAAATTCTCAACGGCCAAGACCGAATCGAGAGAACACGATGACTGAATGTCATTCAGAAGATGATGGGTAAGACCTGGTTGGAACTCATGCAGTCCAGGAAAAAGAGGTTTACTCAGTAAAGGGCTGAGTAAAGCTGTCTGTCTGATGAAGAATACATTTCAAAATTCGAGTATGAAAGAATTTGAGGAAGATAAAATCCTGACTATGAATCTTACGTTATGTATAAGCCCACTTTTGGAAGTCTGATTGATTTCATATTTTTTGCTATATGAAATCAATCAGAAATATTATATTATTATTTATATTAGAAAGGGGACTTAGCCAGTCAGTGAGTAGGGCAAGGAAACCCGGTTTTAGTACCTAAAAAAAACCGGCCAAGAGCGTGTCGGGCCACGCTCAGTGTAGGGTTCCGTAGTTTCCCGTCCGTCACAATATACCGGACAAATCAAAATCAATCCTCGACGACTAATTAGATTATGCACTCATAAATAAAATTAAATAAAAGTGCAACCTACTTTACCACGGTAGGTCATGAAAGCACGGAAAATCTTAACATCGACTTTTAAAAAAATGACGTCATTACGCAACGCCATCTATCGAACCATTTATGAACTGGTTTTTACCTTAACATTTTGATGGTGTTAAAAAATGAATTTTAGTTTTGTTCTAAATTGCCTTAGCATGTTCTTGATAGAAGTTTTATCTATACTAATATTATAAAGAGGTAAAATTTGTAAGTTTGTAAGTTTGTAAGTTTGTAAGTTTGTATGTAGGGGGTAATCTCTGGAACTCATAATCCAATTCTAAAATTTTCTTCTCTGGTAGAAAGCTACATTATTCCTGAGTGCTATAGGCTATAAATTGTTTCTATAACATGTATATTAACCGAGCTATCACAACTTTTGTCTAGCAAGTCGGAAAAAAATACCTCATGAAACAGAATTATTTGCGCGCGCTGCCTAAACAGTTGCTTAAAATTAAAAACAATGTATAGCTATCTGGTTCGTCTTAATTATTTCTACAAAAAAGTCCTCAATACCATATCTCTATCTTTCATATTTTGTCTTTTATACTTCTTTTATTGCATTAAAAAACATTTTTTTTCGGCATACTTACGTTTGGTTGATTATTTGAGCAACAAAATATTAATTCTTATGACAATAAATTATTTTAGTATCACAAGAACATCATACAGATAAGATTTGCCATTTACAGTATATCAATTGGTCATACAGTTTCGGAGAAAATATATTATAAAATTACTAAAACGCAAAATGCCCCTAGCATAATTATCTTTCATTGTGCAGACGTTTTACCTATTTGCCCATAGATAGCGTTCTGCAATTACGTCATTTTTCTGAATCGCGGTGTTAAGACGTTCCGTGGATTGATGACCCTCTCGAATTATTATGCCCACGTTGTCATTAGTTGGAATTCTAAATATTACATCATCTGCCTAGCCTTTTCCCAACTATGTTGGCCATGTTGGGGTCGGCCAGTCGGCTTCCAGTCTAACCGGATGCAGCTGAATATCAGTATTTTACATGGAGCGACTGCCTATCTGACCTCCACAACCAGTTAATACTGGGTAATACGATACCCCTTGGTAAGACTGGTTGTCATTGTCAGACTTTTGGAACACTGACTACCTGTAACGACTGTCAAAGATCTACAAATGGCAGCCGGGACCAACGGCTTAACGTGCTTTCCGAGGTACGGAGGAAACTCGGTATGTAACGGGTGGTCACTTATCCACAGACCAACCTAGGCAAGCGCGGCTTAACCTAAAGGTCGACCCGAGCGGCTGCTATTATTAAGCCACGAGCTCTTCTAAATATTACATGTCAGTTGCTTATTGTTTCGTTCGTATGGTTGTTGTTGTTGATAGATACCTCATAATCGAAAATATCGTAATTTCGTTGTACGTTTGTTTTGTATGTTCGTAGTTTCGTACTTCGTTCTATCGTAATAATCGATACGAGTTATTCGATATTACGATTGTTTTGTTTTGTAAAGGCTGACGGTGTTCGAGTCGCTCTCCCTTTGTTCATAATTGTCTTCAAGTCTGTGCGTAGTTTGTTGAGAGCATGCCTAAAAGGAAATCTCAACTGTCCCGGCAGACATCACAGACAAGAGCCGCTCGAGTACGCCGTACGAAAGAATCTGCCCCTGAAAATGAGCAGCGCCTCTCGAGAAATAGAGAATATAATTATTTCGCAAGCACGCGCTAGAGAATCTAGCTCCGAGCGCTCACAGCGCCTCGCTAGCCAAAATGTGAGGACGTCGCGGGCCCGTGGCAATTATATGTTGGTCTATCAAGAGTGGTATCATCCGAAAAGCAGATTATTCTGTTACCGGAAAATAAAACAACCTCAAACATTGTATATAGAGAGGCTTCAAATTAAATAGATACCTAACTTAAATAAATAAAATAAGTAAAAGGCGACTAAGGGTTAAGTTACCTTGAGCAGAAAATTTAATTTAGAAAATTTAGGTAACTATCATTATGATTTAACATAAAAAAGTCCAGTTAGTAATATTTTTTGGAGAATTATCATATTTTATCTCTGCTACCTCTGTTAGCTACCACAATCGAGAATTATCGCAAAGGAAAAAGTTGGGCGTCTCAATGAAACGATGCTACTCACGAAATATTGGCTTGTTAGTGATCAAGTACAAAAAAGAGCCATGGATCCTGGACTATATTTGTTTGGCTTACAGATGTGTTTGTAAAATGTGTGTAAACGCACCCACGATACTGGATAAATTCCTAGTGTGGAGCAAAGTTTTTAAAAAAATATAACAAACAAACCAGATGCAGCTGAAAAACCAGTATTTTACATGGAGCGACTGCCTATCTGACCTCAACAACCCAGTTCTGTTGGTACTGGGAATTACGACATCTTTTGGTAGTTTGGGTTGTCAGATTTTCACGCCACTGACTACCTTTTATTATTAACTGGCTGGCGCTCGCGGCTTCGCCCGCGTTATATCGAAAAAAAAAACAGACTATAATCTATCTCTGTCGTCAAGATTTGTTCAGCCGTTTTGACGTGAAAGAGTAACAAACATCCATACGTCCATCCATACATCCATCCATACATCCTCACAAATATTCGCATTTGTAATATTAGTAGCATAGTAGGAAGCACAACCTCCTACATTGTACGATGACCTTAACAATTCAAAATCACAGATATTAGGTACCGACGAAATGTGCTAGCTCAAGATTGCGCAACACAACCTAGATCTGTTAGTTCAGGATCATTTTTATCTGTCAGATATTACGATCCCGTGTCAACATCTGGCCCTTTGTTAGATATTTTTGGTATGAGAATATTAGGTCCAGTCAGTAAAAGAAATAAGTAACCAGGCTTAACAACACATACTTATTTGTGTTTTGTAAATATATCTAGTAATTTTAAAATTTCTAAAGAGGAAATATTTGTTTGTATCGAAGAGGCTCCAAAACTACTGGACGGATTTTAACCATTTTTTTCACTAATCGGAACTTACATTATCAGGAAGTATATAACAACATTACGTTACTACCCACGGGAGCAAGTAACTAAAGACGCGGGTGAAACCGCGCAAAACAGCTAGTGTAGTTATAAAGATACCGCCAATACCAAGGAGAGACCAACCGAACAATACGGTAATACCCGATCCAATGTAATAAGTACCTACAGCGCCATCTCTCGGGGAATTGGGTTACTAATTAATACAAAGACGTTTAAGAAGTTTTCGGTGGTAATTTTGGATTGCGAGAACCGATTTCAATAATTATTTTTTTGTTTGAAAAAGATACGTTCAGGATAATAAAATATGTAAACGAAGTTAAAAAAATGCTTGCATATACGATTATACTACAAACTTAGTCCAGAAATTATTTTGTACAACTTTTTGTCTTTTTGTACAAAAACTGTTGTGTCAATCAAGTTCAAAATAATTTTCCGAGAAAGTCCTTATAAAGTTCTACTTTTCAGATTTTTTTCATATTTTCGAAACTTATGGTTCAAAAGTTAGAGGGGGGGGGACACATTGTTTTTTACTTTTGGAGCGATTATTTCCGAAATTATTGACATTATCAAAAAATGATTTTAGTAAACCCCTATTCATTTTTAAATACCTTTCCAACAATATATCACACGTTAGGGTTGAAATTAAAAAAAAAATCACTTCCCACTTTACATATAGGGTGGCTACCCTAATAAAACATTTTTTTCCAATTTTTATTTTACCACTTTGTCGGCGTGATTGATATACATATTGGTACCAAATTTCAGCTTTCTAGTGCTAACGGTCACAGAGATTAAGCGAGGACGGACGGACGGACGGACAGACAGACATGGCGAAACTATAAGGGTTCCTAGTTGACTACGGAACCCTAACAAAATCCGAAAGAAAAAACGAGTTTACCAGGGGTTCAAAACCGGGTTTTGACGCCATAGCAAAGCTTAGTAAGACACTTGAAAGACCAACAAAAAAAAGATTTTAGTAAGGAAAAAGTCCCATCACTATTAAAAACCATGACTCGTTAACGGAACAAGAAATACGAAGACGGCGTACGACCTATAACGCAAACCTAATGCCTTTACATAAGAACACTCATTAGACTATTTAAATAAATTGAGGTAGCCCTGTTTAATTCCTTACCTTTTTAGTGAGCCGGAGGTCAAAAGCATTCTTCGCATTTTAAGCTCTAAGTTCGAAGCCTTGATTGTTTGTTAAGGAGAATTTATAGTAATAGCGTTTCAGATAAAGTCTGTTGGATCCTACTTACATAATATTATTAACAAAAAGTATCCTATGTGTTATAACATCTTCATCCATCCACCCATCCTTACAAACATTCGCATTTATAATATTAGTAGGATGCGAATGTCTGTATGGATGTATGTTACTCTTCCACGTCAAAACGGCTGAACGGATATTGGTAGAGGTAGTTTATAGTTTGGAATAACACATAGGATACTTTTTTCTTCGATATATATATCACGCGAGCGAAACCGCGGGCACCAGCTAGTACAACATATATTGATATCCTGTCTAATCGTTTGTAGCTAAATACCAGTATTGTACCTTAAGCGACTGCCTATCTGACCTCCATAACCCAGTTAGTACTGGGTAATACAATATTGGTTGTCAAGTTTTGCTTTAACACCGCTCGTCCGAGCGGTTCAAAGACAGTGAAACTAATGTTTAGGCAGTACGCCGCCCGGAAAGGCGATGAGCGATGCTCGCCTACGCGGTCGTCCGGCGATGAGTGTTAGAGCTGAAACTGCGTTAAATGGTCGCACGCGCAATTCTATACAAAAGTGAACCGTTGCGGGAGCACGGTTTTGGCGATAGGCTTCTTCGTGCACCCACAGAACCCACTCACGTAGACACGCGGCGGTTAATGCAGTTTCGGTCCTTAGGCATCAGCGGATTTCAAAAGAGCCAATCCTGCCATATTTAATTTTATAAATGCGAATGTTTGTGAGGATGGATGTATGGATGTTTGTTACTCTTTCACGTCAAAACGGCTGAATCTTGATAAAATTTGGCACAGACTAAGGTTATAGTCTGGAATAACACATAAAATACTTGTATTTTCGATCATCACGCGGGTGAAGGTGCGGGCGCCAGTTAGTGCAGCATAAGATTTTCATCAAGACCCAATGTGCAAATAGCTCCATTGAATGTAGGTAGCCAAAAGCTTTGAAAGTAATTGACACATGTCATCAAGCCTCTCAATTTTCCCCAAAACAGTTTTCAGCACATTTTTCTATAAAAAAACACATGGCCACTTATAATAATCTTCTCATTACATGCCGACGTACGAACAAAGAATGTTAGTCGCCATATAAATTAGAGGAATTTAGTCGCAAGTATGGAACATTTATCACGGTCTGGGGTGAGAAGATATATCGTTCCTGTATTAAAAGCTCTTGTAATAAAGTAGTAGGAGTAGCTAAATATAGGAATTTATTAGGTTTAGGACTATGTTTAAGGTTATAATGTTTTAAAATTATAATTTACTCGAGCGTTGAGCCGTTGGTCCCAGCTGTCAAATGCATCTTTAACAGTAAAGTAGTCAGGGACCTGAAAGTCTGACAACCAGTCTTACTAAATGGAACCGTATTACCCAGTACTAACTAGGTTGTGGAGATCAGATAGGCAGTCGCTTCATAAACACACGACGGCACATCAACCTACACAAAACCATTTTCCTGATCTCTCTACTACTGTGTGCGATCCGTAGTAGAGAGATCAGTAGGGTTACCATGACATCTTATAGCAGTACATATTCCTGTGCGAGAAAAAGATGGTGCTAGACACCCTGTATAGCTCTGTCTCTTTCCCTCAGTGGAATAAGTTCTGTTTTAAGACGTCATGGTAGGGTAGCAGGTTTTACTAGTTTAGAATAGGTTGACTTGCCGTCGTGTGTACAATACTTGTATTCAGCTGTATCAGGTTAGACTGGAAGTCGACCCCAACGTAGTTGGAAAACAGCTGTATCAGGTTAGACTGGAAGTCGACCCCAACGTAGTTTAAAAACAGCTGTATCAGGTTAGACTGGAACGACCCCAACGTAGTTAGAAAAAGGCTAGGGAGATGAACAAGTTTTGAAATTATTCATTATGGACTGCGAAATTAAATTTCATCTTCTGATAAATACAGAAGGAATGGGCATTCTCCTTTCCTAACTGTTCATTGTTGATGTGAAATCGTGGCAGTTTTAGTTTAAAAAGAAATGAGACCAGTATACATTATATATTTTAATTCCTAATTACATATTGTCAGTGGTGACTCCCGCTCCAGCCGGTTTCTGGCGCAAAGGTTGTCCATTGCCATCCAACGCGGGAATGCGGCAAGTGTTATAGGCACTTTTGCACCAGGAATAATCAGGGGCGGATTATTTAATTAGTTTTGACATGTAATTTTGTTCAGAAATCCTTACTTCCTTACTAATATTATAAAAGCGAAAGTGAGTTTGTTTGTTTGTTTGTTTGTTACCTCTTCACGCTTTAATGGCTAAACCGATTTTGATGAATTTTGGTACAGAGATAGTTGGGAACCAGGAGACGGACATAGGCTATTATTTTTTTTAAAAGAGTGGGATATGAGGGAGAAAGAGGGAAGAAACGGGAAAACTTAGCGTTGCTATTAGAAATCAATAAGGCGCTACCGAATTTAACGCGAGCGAAGCCGCGGGCGAAAAGCTAGTTATGTATATTTTTACATGTTTTACATTACATATTATTTTAATTCATAATTCACAACGTTTAACATTCAAAGCATGAGCAAAAATCTAAATTTCTAAGTCATAACATGGTTTTGAAAAAAATATATATATTCCAAGCCGCTCAAAGGCACAGAGGGGCCTGCCTGGGCCTCCGCCTGCTGGGGTTGCGGGTTGTTAGAAATCGATACCGCAGCCCCGGAACATGATGGGGAAAAGGAGGAACATGGGTGGGTTTTAGTCAGTAAAAGTTTAATACTCCGCTCCGCCCAGTCCGGCCATCAATAACATACTGCTAAAATAGAAAATTATATTCTCCGCGGTATTCAATTCACAGACCGTATTTGCATACTAAAACAAAGTTGCAAACCCAAGTAATGTCGGCAACACACTTTCTCAAAGCCCTTTGCCAACTCAGAGATAACAATGTTAGCTCTTGTGTGCTGAGGAGTCAAAACAGTAACTCTTTGGCTGTTAGACTGCATCGTAAACAACATTATAACAAAAAATAACATTTATTTTTTATTTTTTTTATGTGTTTCGATTATTACATTTCCGTACCTCAAAAGGAAAAATCGACCAAAAGCAAGTCAGACTCACGCACCAATGGTTCCGTATGAACTTGCGACATAAACAGCCATATCTTTTGACTGCGTTGACTTAGGGTTGATAAGGGGTCGACGTTTGATTTTTTCACAGCTCTAAGGGACCACATACTTGAGTATATGGTTTTGGAATTTTAACTTGATACCTCCACGCGTTCCTGAGATCTTGTCTCTGTCTTGTTTACTAGCCGGAACCCGCGGTTTCACCTACTTAGACCGGGATAAAAAGCCCAATGGTAATTCAGGGTATAATCTATCTGCATATCGATATCTGCATATTCAAATCGGTGCAGACGTTTGATCGTCCAGGAATAAGAAACATACACACACAAACAAACTTTTGCCATTATAATATTAGTGTGAATATTGTTATTACATGTGTAAGGCGAGTTATGGACATCTTGTTACTGAAATTATGACGAAAATCTCCGGTCAATAGTATTGATTATATTTTGCAACAGGAATTTCTCGATATCAGCACAGAGTCTAGTATTAAATAGCGAGAGGGAATGGGTTTGAGGGAGCGAACCTCAAATCAACCTAGCCGCCGCGGGAGACTCCCCGGGCGTTGCCGCGAGACGACTCCCGGCCACCGTAGAAGCGGGCCTGTGCAATGGGTAGCTCACCGTCCGTCCGTCAATTGACGACCGGCCTTGTCGACGGCGCTTTAGTGTTCCACGCGTGCCTCAAAGAGATGACAGCAAAGCAGAAAGGGCTTGCCAGGGCCACCGTCTGCCGGGGTTGCAGGTTGTTCGAAAGAGATACTGCGGCCCCGGAACATAAAGGGCAATAGAAAGAACAAGGGTGGGTTTTAGTCAGTACAAGTCTGATAGGGGGAGTTATTTGATGATTTCCTGTCCGCAAAAAAATAATTGTATTACATGTACAACATTCTTTCAATAGATATCTATACAATACCATAGAAATTCATACACCAACCTAGTTTGTAAGATACAGTGATGCATTGTTTACGGAACCCAATAACAAAGTTACCGCAGTGATACTGCGTCGCCGTCACAGACTAGATTAACTGACAGACAGTGAGCTTCATACAATATCGTATGGGTGGGTGTGTTAGTGTAGTGATATGTTTCCTATTATTAAAACTTGTAACGGGATATTTACTATGTTTGTTATTTGTTTCAAGTTTCCGATATTTCGACGATGTTGCCATGAACACGGATGAACATAGCGTTCGGTTCATCCGTGATCATTGCGTTATATATTAATGTCAGTTTAAAGATATGTTTCTTAAGCGATTTCTCCGTCAATTGTACGCCGATTTTTATGCCCAGCCTTTTTTGCGTTTAGAAATCCTCGATGGATGTCCTCCGCCATGGGGCGGTGGGCGGGTCTGTCAGACTCCTAATGACTAAAACCAAACGGTGTTCCTTCTTGTCGCTTCTGGCTAGGGTGCAGGGACACTAGTGCATTCTTTTTTTAAAACGTTGCCTCACACTAGGAATTTCTCCTGTATCGTGGGTGCATTTATAAACATTTAAACTCACATACACAAACAGCCACTATCTGTAGGCCATACAAATATTTGTTGCGTGCGGGGATCGAACCCGCGACACGAAGCGCGGCAGCCGATCGGTCAGCCACTGCGCCAACCGTGTATATTGTTGTAACTCATATTTTTTCTTTTATGTATATGGATGATAGGCTTATATATTTTAGTAGCATTAGTAGCAATAGAAAATTAATATTCGATAAGAATTTATATGAGATACCATCATTGCACAACTAAAAAGGTTGAAAACAAAACGCTAAAAAAACACTAAAGAGACAGGAAATTTGTTTACTTCTGGTTGTTCATGGCAAAAAAAAAACGATGAATCAAACAACAAAAGTCAATCACTTACGGAAGTACACTTATTTTCATCACATCACATCTCACACTGAGTATTAATTTCAATATTTAGTCTGTGGTCCTATTTTATGACATTACAATATATAACTAACAAGATCTATGTATAGTCTCAAATGCGCCCTAATTGAATGACAGTCTTATGCAAGTGCAGTGTCTTGGTTCCACACAAGAGCAGTTTTTGGGGAAAAGCTCCCGAGCGTTCAGCTTATGACAAAGTGCATTCATTTATTTAACAACTTAAATTTATTAAATCCAAACATTATATATACTTAAGTTACTAGCTTTCGGCCGCGACTTCGTCCGCGTGGCTTAGTTACTTTGGGCTAACGCTAACTTTAACCCGCGTGATGATCGAAAAAGAAATATCTTTCTGTACCCTTTTCTTTCCTCTTTCTCCCCCTTATCTCACTTTTTTAGCCTATGTCCGTCTCCAGGATCCCAACTACATCTGTACCAAAATTCATCAAAATCGATTTGGCCATTTAAGCGTGGAGACGTAACAAATAAACTCACTTTCGCTTTTATAATATTAGTAAGGATAGTAAAGAGTGATAAGTTTATTGATTAATCAAGAAAAAAAATTAGGGAAGTGGGTGGGTTTTAGTCAGCAAAAGTCTGACACACCCTCTCCAAATTTCGCCAACAAGTCAACAAGGGTTTATATACCTACTAGCTGGCACCCGCGGCTTTGCCCGCTTGTTATTGAAGAAAAAAGTATCATATGTGTTATTCCAGACTATAATCTACCTCTGTGCCAAATTTCATCCAGATCCGTTCAGCCTTTTTGACGTGAAACAGTAACAAACATCCATGCATTCATACATCCATCCATCCATCCATCCATGCATCCATCCATTCGCATTTATAATATTATAAAGTGGGATAGGACTAACACGATGTGGGAGCCTAGGGATCGTCACTGTTGGTTATCTAGTATGGATGCCAGCGTTTCGTAAAGGAAAATATACCTTTGTGAAGTAAAAAAATAAAATGGAAATAAATAATAATAAATAAATATCTTGGGACAACTCACACACGGCTATCTGATCCCAAGCTAAGCAAAGCTTGTGTTATGGTAACCAGACAACTGATATACATACTTATATAATTTATAAATACATACATATTATAGATAAATCACACCCAGACACAGAACAAACAATCATGCTCATCACACAAAGTTTGTCCTGGGTGGGAATCGAACCCACGACCTCCGGCTCAGCAGTCAGGGCCACTAACCACTAGACCAACAGGCCCGTATAAATATATTGGTATTGTATATTCATTGATCATTAAGTTAACTTTTCGTAGAATAAGTTCATGCAGTTGTCTCAAAGACAGTTTTTAAAAAGCTTTGCAGCTGTTTTTGAAATGCAAGTACACAAATTATTTCTTTAAAAATAATTTGTGTATTTGTTTCAAAATACACACAAATCCTACATCTTTTTTAACGGCACGGTTGGAGTAGTGGTTGACCGATTGACTGTTGCGCTGCGTGTCGTGGGTTCGATCCCCGCACGGAACAAATATTTTTATGACCTATAGGTAGTTGTTTCGGGTCTGGCTGTTTGTGTATGTGAGTTTAAATGTTTGTAAACGCGCCCACGATACAGGAGAAACTCCTAGTGTGGGACAACGTCTCTTTAAAAAAAAAATCTAGGCTAGTGCTGAAATGGTCGAGAGCATATTATAACCTCTTTATTCCTCTAGAGATAGACCCTAGATTACAACTGTGTAGAGACATCGTGCAGTTCAAACATTTGGTATTAAAGTTTTTGTTCTATTTATTTCAATTCCAGACTTAGTTTGATATCTCCTTAGAGAATTTTTATATTTTGTTGTTAGATTGAAAAGCGTTGATTTATTTGGAAAGGTTTTCGCTGGCAAGAAGGCTTTTGTTTTTATTTTGAAAGGGCTATTTGTCTCGGTTTTTTTTTAAACTAAGAATTGATAGTAGTCAAGTTTATAACATTCATCCAACCTTTTTAAAGAAAGGTCAGGAGTTTATAATGCCATCCTTATTAAAATTATAAAAGCGAAGTGAGTTTGTTTGTTTCTTACGTCTGCACGCCTACGTGGCTAAACCGATTTTGATAAATTTTGGTACAGAGATAGTTGGGACCCTGGAAAAAAACAGTGAGAAATGTGGCAGAAAGAGGGAAAAAAAAGGAAAACTTAGCTTTGCTATTACAATAAATAAGGCGCTAGGGCAAAAACTACAAGTAGCAGGTACCTGCAAATCAGGAAAGGGGAACGAAGCCGCGGGCAAAAGCTAGTTATTTATAACATTCAAAACAGAGTAACCTAACGTGAGTGTTATTTTGATAATATTTAATAGTGAAAATGCAGTTCTGTATAAATGATAACCTTATGTTATTTTTTCAATTAATATTTCATTTAAGTCAGACTTGTGCCAGTGAAAGTAGTAAGTTAATGTTAATGTGTTTACTGTCCATGGTTACCTATTGTTATGCTAAACTCTACAAAAGAAAGTGAAGTTTAATTATTATTCTAGGTAGTCGAACAAGCAACGAAAAAATCTATGATTTATGAATCATAGATTTTTTCGTTGCTTGTACACATGTTTGCAAAAATGAATGATTATGATTTCTGCGAACCAATTTTTCTATACAGGATTGATAACTGTACCTAAGAACGCTATTACCTAAGAACTCTTCTAGAACCCTTTTCAAAGAACTAAGTACCAAACGAATCTTTAAAAGATCACGTATCGTGTGTTTCTTTTTATTTCTTAAAAACCTGAACATAAGAAGTTTCTTTCAGGCCTAAACAAAAAACTAAAGGGCAATGTATGTCTTAAGTTTTCGGCATATTTTTCCAACTTAGTCGTTGTGGATTATAAAGGTTGTTACCCAAAGAGGTTTTTATTTTATCGAGGACATGGAATGGCTTAGTAACCAAATAATTATCTAGTATATTGGGCTCGACTGTTGCTTGTTGCTTTAATAATAATATGTTACTGGCTAATGGCTTGATTGCCAAGAGCCCCGGCAACCATCTGTTGAAGCTCTCCTTAGGCGGTTGGATCAAGGGCCTGATTCAGAAGGTAGTACTCCTCGACACGGCCCGCATTTTGAGGAGGTTCCTGTTTCTAGAGCCCTAACCACCGGTAGCTTGGACCCTGCTCCCGATACCGGCGGCCCTCTATTTTTATATTTTTAAATGTTTGTTTTTATAATGTTTTTTTTTTTTTTATAAAAGTGAGAGGAAAAGCAAAGTAAAGGAAAGTGTGTTACTGGCTAAAACCGATTTCAGGTCAAACAATTTTTTCCTAGGCCAAAGTTATCTATCTAACTATCACGTTTATTATTATTCGAGTTCGTACCTCAAAAGCAAAAACCGAACCCTTTTTTTTCCGGGTGGGAAATCATCCAATGACTTCCCCCGCTCTGGGCGGAGCGGGGGGGCATGTCAGACTTGTACTGACTAAAACCCACCCATGTTCCTTCTATTGCCCTTTACGTTCCGAGGCCGCGGTATCTCTTTCGAACAACCCGCAACCCCGGCAGGAAAACCGAACCCTTATCTGTCTGTTTGTCAAGCCCCTTTATCTCGGGAACTCGTGAAGGTATCGAGTTGAAATTTAAACCATATATACTCAAATCTGTGGTCCCTTTGTGCTGAAAAATCAACCCTAAGTCTACGCAGTCAAAAGATATGGCTGTTAATGTCGCAAGTTTGTACTGAACCCTCGGTGCGCGAGCCTGACTCGCTCTTGGCTGTTTTTTTTATTATTATTTTTTTATTATTTTTTTCTGTTTTTATTATTAACTAGCTTTCGCCCGCGGCTTCGCTCGCGTTAAATTCGGTATAACACACCAAGCAGACCTGCAGTTTTTGGTCTTGCGCCTGATTGATTTGTAATAGCAACGCTAAGTTTTCCCTTTTCTTCCCTCTTTCTCCCACACATCCCACATTAAAAATATAGCCTATGTCCGTCTCCCGGTTCCCAACTATTTCTGTACCAAAATTCATCAAAATCGGTTTAGCCATTAAAGCGTGAAGAGGTAACAAACAAACAAACAAACTCACTTTCGCTTTTATAATATTAGTAAGGATAACTAAATCAAATTTTGCTTATTTTTTGCATGGATCATCCTTCCATTATGTCTCGAGCATTGTTGCACTACAGGTTACACTTGTTGTTTTTATTTACTCTTAATTTAACTAAATTCTAGATTCTTTGAACTTTACTGGTAGTTTTATTCGAATGCAGCTATAGTAGTTTTTCAGTAGTAATCGTTTTTGTTGAGAGGGTCTCAGGCACTCGAAAAATGAAAGTGACATTTCACGCGCACACAGGTGTGTGGTTTGAATCCGCAAAACAAAAAAAAGGTCTATAAACGGACCCTAAACGAAGTCGTCAATTATGTCTATCGCCAAAATGAGAACAAAAATTATATTTTTCAGTAGGATTTATTTATTTATTTATGTACACACAAAACATTATATAAAAAAGTACATAAGGAAAGAGCACAAAAGATTCAATGTAACGCACCCAAATCATTCTGCTAATAATATAAAGTTCATAGAGGTATTTAAAGTTAAGTATTAACAATAAAAAGTTGTATTTTTTTTAAACGACTTAAAAAAACAAAAATAATGAAAATAACTTTATTTCCGGAAGTCGGTGCCTTTGTTTATTACATTGACTTTTTTGCCACAGAAAACAAAAAACAATATATCATGGTCGAACATAGAACCCTCTCCTTTTTTGAAGTCGGTTAAAATAAATAACTATCGATAAAATGTGGCCAATAATTATGATTTTCAGTAGGATTCAATGTGACGCACCTAAATTATTGTGCTGATGGATGCATGTAATAGTATAAAGCTCGTAGAAGCATAAAAAGTAAAGTAATGACATAAAAAAGATTTATTTAAAAATATCTTCATCTTGTCGATGGAATTTTTACACAATTCCACGCTTAAATATTCAGAATATCGATAAAATTATGTTCTATTTTTCTTGTCGTCAAAAAAAATAGTTCGATTTTCAAAAATATTCACAGTCAGTTGTTACCCTTATACAAACTCCTTGGTAGTTTACGTAGAAAAACCTAGGTCTTTTGACTCCCTAATTTAGTTTGTTGAAACTCACGATGTTAGAGTCGTTACGAAATAAAAACGAGCTGAATAAAACGTTAACGAGACACGTGATTTTTTGACGCAAATGGTTGAATTAAATAAAACACGTTTCTAGGGACCCTTGACAGTTTTTAGTTCTGCTCAAAGTTTTATGTTATGAATGCTTTTGTGTTACATCTAAATCATGTTTGCTAATTTTTGTATACAAGATATTTCAGGCAATTAAATAAGATTTTAGTCTAGTTGACATCATAACTATCGACCCGCCCCTTTTCGCTTGGTGGTAATCATTGACAAAAGATCAGAATGTCCTCGACACAAATGTTCGTTAAATATTAATCTAGAAAATCACTGTCTCATTCACCAAGAAATCTCAGACACTACAAGTGTTAGGAGTCTCAAATTTTGCATTAGGGATCCTTTTAAGACGTAGGGTGCTCACTAAGACGGGATTTCGAATTTCGAATTCAAATTATGCAACAGAGTGGCAATGTTTGTATGGGAGAACGCGCTTATTTGGCCGGATTGTTAAAAACTACTAGGATTTCATGAAATTCACAGTGCGTCGTTTAAGTTCTAACACCACTTAAGTCAAAAATAGTAACTTTTCAGCAGAGAGAAAAATCGCATAATTTTGTATAGATACTGTAATATTATCTACCAATTAACTGTTTATGTTTACTTTATTATAGTTTTACCTAAGGTAGAAACACTTGGCTAAAACGATACGTCTTCCGATTCTCTAACGAATGGCATCAAAATGTCAAAACAGCCAAAAAGTGACTTACGTGGTGTTAGAACTTCAACGACGCAGTGTTATTCCAACAGTTTGATCTAAACCTACATACAAATTCTGGTTAGAACCTACGAACTTTTTATCCCGGTCTACACAAGTGAAACCTCGGGGCGCAACTATTTATTTAATTAAAGGTTCACCAACAGTTGTTACAGATATTATATAGATAGGAACATACAAATAATTGTGTCTTATGTTTCACTGTACAACCAATTACAGGCAAACACACCACAAGCAAAGTGGTACCTGTAAATAAAACAGGCTATAATATTTAGGAGTTGAGCAGTGGGTGAAACCGCTGAGCATAGCTGAGCTAGTGTAGCAGAAAGTAAGAGGAATAAAGTCAAAAAGAAGTGGCAAGACGATCTAGACGCGTAACACGAGGGCTAGTTTAAGGAGGTACATGAAAAGAGCTTGGAAGAAATTGGAGGAAGCCTCTGCTTAGCAGCAGAATAGTAACTACTAAAAAAGTACGTACACTTTTCGGAATAAATTCTCTAAATTATGGTGAAACTACATCATTTCGTTGAATAATGCAAAGGAATTTTTAACTGAAATAAGGAAAAAGTTCTCAATTCGACTGGTCATTTTTTTAATGTATGTTTGTAATGTGATTTATAATCCATAAATTGTGGGCTAATTTTTATAATTGAAATCGTATACTACCGAAGGGGTTCCATATCAATTTTATCTATATTACTTGGGAAGTTTCGATTTGTCTTCTATAATGCATATTTTTTCTTCTAATTTATATGGATGTTATGATTTTAGTAGCATAGCATGCAAGGGCAAAATAAGTTTAAAAAAAATCGATGAACCAAATAAAACTCACCTACAACAATGAAAGCGTATTTTATACATTATAACAATTAAATAAACTAACAAACAACAGACTATAAAAGGGCATCAAATCTCGTACACAACGCTGGTAATGTACCCAAGAGAGTTTTTTATTTTATCTGTTTGTCTTGAATTTTGTTTACATTTATCTGTTAGGTCCATAGTCTTTTATTTTATTTTTTTTGTAAACTACAACAACTTTTTGTGTGCAAGCAGTGTTTACCTATAAGTGATTGTTGCACTTTGCCATGTTATTTTGCTTGATAAGTTTGTATAAACCAACCAACCAAGCCAACAATTGCATACACTGGTGTATGCAATTGTTGGCGAACCAAATAAATAAATAGATAAACTGCTAAAATGCGATTCACTGCGTAATCACCACAATGACGGTTCATTATGGTGATTACGCAGTGAATCGGATCGAATAAATAAAATAAAAAATCAAATAAAGAAACAAAACACAAACCGCTTTCAAAATAAAAATAAACACAATATGACAATTTTATCTCGAGAGACCTTCAAAAAAAGTCAAGCGTTTCAAAACATACCATTACACATGACAAAGTATCGACAATAATAAATCGTCATAATTTTTAACGACAGGGTATGGACATTATAATGATAACAGCGTAGCAATCAATACTGTCAAATAACAGACGATAAAATTTTACGCAAATCATAACTTGTCAAATTGAAGTGCACAAAATGGCCGCCGGCCGCGCGTCCATTTTGTTTTGTGCTTAAAAAAACTTTAATAACATCACGTCTGTTTTACCCAAAGTGATGGTTTAGATAGAAATGTAAACAATACCTAGAAAGTCTAATGCCTCAGCCTAGGCCGCATCATCGTTTCTGGTTGCAGCCAAACGCAAGCCTAGTTCGTATAAAAAAAAACTATATTTTGCCTATTAAGTTTAACTTCCATGAGTCAAAATCCATTTCAAATTAGGTCGATAATCAGCACTTTTTGCACGTCAACAATACAAGGCCCCACAAAAAGCCCGCTTCTTGACACTTCCTAGTGTTTTAACTAGGAAGAAGAAGTAACGGAACAAACTCCCAAGCAACACAACTATCTGGTTGGTTTTAAGAACCAGATTGTATATCTACAATTTCATTTTTCAGAAGGTAATTTTAAGAATCCATTAATGGATGGATGCATGCATGGATGAATCGATGTTTGTTACTCTTTCACGTCAAAACGGTGAACGGATCTTGATGAAATTTGGCACAGAGGTAGATTATGGTCTGAAATAACAGGACTTTTTTTCGATATCACGTAAAAGAATATGGTGGAGCCGCGGGCGCCACATGTTATAAAATAAAAATAAACCCAAGCATAAATAAAGCCTCTAGTCAAACGTACTCGCTTACAGAAAAAAAGAAAACATGTTTATGTAGGCACAAGTGTATACAGCAACAAAAAAACTAAATAAAAAAAATCGTGGCCAAGAGCGAGTCAAACTAGCGCACCGAGCGTTCCGATATAAACAGCCATATTTTTTAACGTACGCGTAAACTTAAAGAGATGATTTTTCACAGCATCAAGAAACCACAGTGTTGTGTCTTGATACCTCCACGCATTCCCGGTCTTGACAGACATACAACAAAATGATCCAATAAGGGTTCCGTTTTTCCTTTTTAGGTACCCAAAAAAGACAATGTCGTGTGTTTACAACACTTGTAACATCACTATTTAGTATGTTACTATTATGGTCTTCACTAGTCTATGTATTATCTGTGATCTGCCGGCACTCTGCCAGACTTCTTCCTGTGATGTCTTACTGTGTGTACAACTCCTGTGTCTCCTGCTAATAAACCAGTATCATACCAACGGAATATCATTTATTAAGAATCCAACATAACATGGTGTCAGAAGTCATTTAAGAAGAAATCATTCAAGAAAAAGTCGAGGTCGTCGAAGTAAATGCCGGACCAAGCGGACGTCAGCCACGATGGTGAGACAAATTTTCAAACACGTGTGAAGCAGTTGAATATTTCGTCAGATACCACGAATAATAACGCTGAATCGTGGAAAAGATGGTGGCAACAACTCGATTTATATTTGTTAGCCACAGGTCTAGATAAGTCAAGCGAGAAACGGAAAATCGCAATTCTGTTACATTGCATTGGAGAACGAGGTCTCAATATATTCAACACATTTAACCTCAAAATAGACAAGAGCACGCTTGACGAAGTCAAATCGAAATTTGACAAATTCTTCGAGCCAAGAAGAAACGTGACCATGTGCAGGTATTTGTTCTTCACACGTAGGCAAAATAAATCCGAAAGCATCGACGAATTCCTCACGGATTTGGAAAATAAAAGCAAAGAATGCGAGTTTGGAACGCTCAGAGAATCTCTCATTAAAGATATTTTCATAGCAAACCTGAACATAGATTTTTCACATATACGTCAGAGATTACTCCAAGAACCTGATTTGACATATTATCAGAGGATGCAAGAGCTGGCAAGAACACTCATAGTCGCACAGCAGGATGCTGAAAAAATCGTCAAAGGGTCCAGTGAAAACGTCACACGTCGTGAAAGCGTCATGCATCTCAAGAAGAACCATAGCCGAAGCCGAGGGGACGGTCGACAGCGAGCTTCCAGTCGCAGAACACCTTCACCAAGCAGAAGCAAGTCAGCTACAAACAGCACCGTGGAGTCATGCAGTCGCTGTGGACAGTCTCATCGCTACAAGTGTCCAGCTAAAGGCGTTCAATGCAGGTCATGTAAATCTTATAATCATTTTGCTAAATTTTGTCTCAAAAATAAAAAAGTCAGTCAGTTGCAATCGTTTAATTCAGATAATGGTAGTCAAGATTATTTCGTAGGTATGCTGAATAGTCAAAGTCATAATGGTCAAAGTCATAATAGTCATTCTCACGGTCAGTCACTCAGTCAGAGACACAGGAACACACAGACACACAGTAAGACATCACATCCATCCATCCATCCCTATGATGAGAAAAATCACATGTCTGAGAGATCCTATGTCCAGTCAAAAAGTCAAAAGAAAAAATGTCAGAGTCTCAAAGATGAAATCAGTCACATGTCTGAGGGATTTCACAATAAGGCACAGTCGTCCAGTCAGTCACACAATGGATCATCAGTGGTCAATACTTTGAATCACTCAAAGCAGTCGTGGGAAATTAGCTTATTGGTAGGAGATACAAAAGTTAAATGCATCATAGACTCAGGTGCAGATGTCAATATAATGTCAAAACAAACATTTCAAAATGTTAAAAGTCAAAATAAGCTGTCAAAATTGTCACTTGTCAAATGTCAAATAAATGTCACAGGATTTGGTGGAAAATCCATTCCGATTTTAGGCAAAGTCAACTTAATTTGTAATTTTTGCTTAAACAATAAGAACATTGTTGAAAACATAATGTTTATAATACCAGATATAGAGTGTCCAAATGTCCTTGGTCTCCCAATTTGTGAAAAGTTAGGTATAATAAAACGTGTCTTTTCAGTATCAAAACAAGACTTTTGTGAACAAATTCATCCACAATATAATGATGTATTCCAGGGTCTTGGCTGTCTGCCTCCAGTCTGTCATCTAAAACTCAAGCCTGATGCAGTACCATGTGTGGATCCGCCCAGGAAAGTCCCATTCGCATTACAAGGGAAACTGCGTGAGGAGTTGGATCGCATGGAGAAAATGCAAGTAGTTAAGAAAGTAACAAAACCTACAGAGTGGGTTAATTCAGTCGTTGTAACAGTAAAAAGTTCAGGTCAGTTACGAATTTGTCTTGATCCTAGAAATTTAAATAAAAATATCATGAGGGAACATTATCCACTCAAGTCAATTGATGAGATTAGGTCTCAGCTCGAAGGGGCTGTATGTTTTTCTCACTTAGATGCATTTTCAGGGTTTTGGATGCTACGTTTAGATGAATATAGTTCAGAATTATGTACCTTTCAAACACCATTTGGTAGATATAAATATTTAAGATTACCATACGGCATAAATGCCTCATCAGAAATATTTCAAAGAGTCATGATGAATTTATTTGGTGATATAGAAGGAGTTCTAATTTTTATTGACGATATTTTAGTGTATAGTCCAAACGAGTCAATTCACAATGAAAGATTACATAAAGTCATGCAAAGAGCTCGTCAAGTCAATTTAAAATTTAACAAGTCAAAGTGTAAATTTTCACTGTCAGAAGTATGTTTTTTAGGTTATGTCTTAAGTAAAGATGGTGCAAGGGCAGATCTTGAGAAGGTCAAAGCAATTGTCAACATGCCTACACCACAAAATGTCAAAGAGTTACAGAGAATGCTAGGTATGATAAACTACCTAGGACCTTTTATAAGTAACCTGTCAGAAAAAACACAAATGTTAAGAAATCTTTTAAAAAAAGATGCAGTCTGGACTTGGGATGAGAATCATAGTCAATGTCTGAGGAAACTGAAAGATGAAATTACAAATTCACCAGTTTTAGCTCATTATAATCCCAAGATTCCATTAGTCTTGTCAGTCGATTCGTCAAAGTCAGCGTTAGGTGCAGTCATTTTACAAAAAAATAAACCTATAGCATACAGTTCAAAAACTTTAACTCAAACCCAAGAAAGGTATGCTCAAATAGAGAAGGAGCTGCTAGCAATTCAATTTGGTTGTGAAAAATTTCACCAATATGTATATGGTAACAGAGTCACAGTTCACACTGATCATAAACCATTAGTCTATCTGTTTAAAAAACCATTACATGACGTCCCAGCTAGATTACAGCGTATGATGTTAACTTGTCAAAAATATGATTTAGAAGTTATACATGTCCCAGGTAAAGAAATGTTTATATCAGACACTTTGTCAAGAGCCACCTTGAAAGATCACTATATACCTGAAAATGAATCAGAAATGTCTTGTCATGTCAATCTAATGTATGCTAACTTAGCAATTACAAAAGAATATAGTACACAATTGGCACAGGAAACCAGAAAGGATGAATCCTTGCAATTATTAAAAAAATATTATAATGAAGGATGGCCAAACAATAAAAACAATGTCAGTCCATTGGTAAAACCATTTTGGAATATTCAAGGGGAAATTCATGTAATTAAAGATTTACTTTTCAAAGGCTCAAAATTAATAGTACCACAGTCTATGTACAAAGGAATGTTAGAACAGATTCACAAAGGTCACCAGGGTATAAACAAATGTTTAAAACTAGCTAAAGAATCTCTGTATTGGCCAAATATGTCAAGTGATATTAAGAATTTAGTAGAGCAATGTCTTATATGTGCTAAGTTTAAACAAAGCAATCAAAAGGAACCACTACAAAATTTTGAAATCTGTAAATACCCATGGCAACAAGTAGGTATTGATTTAATGCATTTTGATAGTTTAGTATATTTAATTGTCACAGACTATTACTCAAAATACATAGAAATAGCATTATTAAATAAAAATAGTACATCTCAAAATGTTATTACTCATTTAAAGTCAATTTTTGCACGCCATGGAATACCATTGTCACTAGTCTCAGATGGTGGACCTCCTTTTCAGTCAATCGAATTCAAAATTTTTTTGCAAGAATGGGACATAGAACATGTTGTTACTAGCCCATATCATTCACAGTCTAATGGACAAGCAGAGAGTTCAGTCAAAATTATAAAAAACATGCTAAGAAAATGCAAAGAAAATGGATCAGATCCATACATAGCATTGTTACAATATAGAAATACAGGTAAAAATAATTTTTCATCACCAGCACAGTTACTCATGTCTAGGAACTTAAGAGATAACATTCCAACATCATATAAGAAGTTAAAGCCAAAAGTGGTAACATTTAAAGATTACAAAGAGTCTGTCAAGAAAAATGATCAAAATAAGTCAAAATACTACAATAAAAATGCCAAGTCAATGTCTATGTTACATCATAATGATCATGTCTATTTTAAGAGAAACCCTAGTAGCAACTGGGAACAAGCTATTGTTAAGCAAAGATTGTCAAATAATAGATCATATGTTGTTGAGGATGTCAATGGAGTTAGGTATAGGAGGAATAGAATTCACTTAAGACATAAATATTCTCATAATTGTGCTAACCCTCCCATGCAATCCAACTCGTCACAAAGGGGAGAGGAAGGTGACAGACAGGAGTCTAGGCATCAAGGATCCTCATCTCAACAATCCTCAAATGTAACAACTAGGTCAGGTCGTATTATAAAACCTACCAGAAGGTTAATTGAAGAAATTGATTAAGTTAAGTTATAAATAAAGTCATAAGTAAAGTTTAAGTATAACTATAAGTATAATTAAGCATGTTGTCTTGTATAAAGTTAAATAGCATAGCACTTATATTAATTGTCAGTCAGGGGTCTAATTTGAACTCAACAAGGGGGATGTTGTAACATCACTATTTAGTATGTTACTATTATGGTCTTCACTAGTCTATGTATTATCTGTGATCTGCCGGCACTCTGCCAGACTTCTTCCTGTGATGTCTTACTGTGTGTACAACTCCTGTGTCTCCTGCTAATAAACCAGTATCATACCAACGGAATATCATTTATTAAGAATCCAACATAACACCGAGCAGCTAGTGACCAACGCTGGTTTTTAACTGAACCTGCGATGTGATGTGACGGACGTAAGACAGTTTTATATTTTGTGTATATAAGTGTGAGTATATAGGATAAATTTGTGTAAACTTTACTGTTAACTACATATAAATTACAATAAACCTTGGCCAGTTATATTTTAGTCCCATGTAATAGGGGCGACCACACTGCCATAAACCTGGCAGATATCCAGACGCTGTACCTGATACTGAGAAATTTATGATAGAAAAACCATCATTTTGTCCGACCCTAATCACCGAACCTGGTACCTCATCCTACTAATATTCTAAATGCGAATGTTTGTGAGGATTTATGGATGTTTGTTACTCTTTCACGTCAAAACGGCTAAACGGATCTTAATGAAATTTGGCACATAGGTAGATAGATTATAGTAGACTAGCTCTTGCCCGCGGCTTTGCTCGCGTTAAATTCGGTATAACAAAGTACCTGCTACCAACAGTTTTTGCCCTTGCGCCTTATTGATTTGTAATAGCAACGCTAAGTTTTCCCTTTTCTTCCTTCGTTCTCCCTCATATCCTCCTTTTTTTTATCAAAATCGGTTTAGCCATTAAAGCGTGAAGAGGTAACAAACAAACTCACTTTCGCTTTTGTAATATTAGTAAGGATTATAGATTATAGTTAGGTAGATTATAGTCTGGAATTACACATAGGATATTAATTTCTTTTAGATATCACGAGGGCGAAGCCGCGGGCGCCATCTAGTGCTTAATAATCGCGCTTGCGACCACTAGGCCGACGTAGCAGTTAATACGTTTGAGTATCTAACATGCTGTAATACTCTACACTGATCTGTTAGCAAGCGCGACTGCTGAGCTTAGAGTCCTGGGTTCGAGCAGCCCGGAGCTTGGAAGTTGGCGGTAAGATACCCCCATGCCTCGGAAAAGACGATAAGCCGTTGGTCCTGCGCCTGATCTCTCTTCAGTCGTGTCGGATTATCGTCCCATCGGACTATGAGAGTGAGGGAACAGAGAGTACACAATGGAGAATGTTACTAGGTATGCCAAATAGCTTGAAATGTTGTCTCAGTAAAGCCTGTATATATACAAACACACTAGTTTTTGTTGTAGTAAAAAAAACCTAGTAGTTTTGATTTTATAGGCATGCAAAGTTTCGAAAAATATCGAGCCCGCTAACAGTCACGTGACCACTTGTGACGTCATTTCACAATGCGCCGCGCGTTGTATTTTTACATTTAGGTACAATACATGATTTCCTAGTATTTAGATTAGACTTTTTTAAAAGTATTTAGTTATAATTTCAACGGTAAGGGCGCGCGACCACGAGCGGACTGAATGAGCCAGACTAAGCATGTTGTGTGATGACGTCACATCGTAACCGGCAGCCCGCGTCTTGTTTTACTTCTGAATCGGAAACTAATTGACTTAAATAAGTAATTCTTTCACTTCACTTATTTATTTAATGGCGTTTGTGGAAGGAAGTAATTCTTTCACTAGTAATTTTTATTTTTGACAGAGAATATGGACTGCTAATAATCAAAATTAGTTAACATTCTTCATTGCCTGGACACGCACTTGTCTACTACACACTATACTATCTCCCGCGCCGATGGCTAATCTACGCTGAGATAAGCCGTCGCGGCCGAAAACGGGCAGGACTATACTGAAATATTTGTTATGATAAAATCATCACTCAGATCCAGTCTGTCCCTTTGCTGCCCTCCCTCAGCGACGCCCTAAACCGAGGTTCGTACCCCACAGGGGGTGCCCTTAGCGTGTAGTCGATTAGTTTTTTTTTATTTTTTAAGGCATCCACTGGAATCGCCCGGTTAAGCAGACAACAACCTCTTAAGTTGAACTGCGAGATACCATTAAAAAAAATGATAAAATCAATGATTACGAAACAAAAATATATGAAAAGGTAGGTAGATCAAAAGTAGTTTTTCATTGATATTAAAAACTTGTCATTGCATATTGAATACGCTTAAACCGGTGAAAATATCATCTTATTTTTATATATCACGTCGTAAATTCCGATATATTTCTCTTGTTATTTATTTCGATATTTTTATTTCATTACAACGTGTTGACGGGCGTATATTTTAAGGTTTTATTTCGTGTGTTTTCTGTGTAATGACACTATGACATTCGTTTATCATTTTCTGATTTATGTTTGCGTATAAATATTTACTTCGGGTTGCTTGTAAAGAAAATTATTTATGAAAAGGTATTGAAAATTAACAGTATTAAATGAATACATAACATCACGTCTGTGGAGCCTGTGTGCCTGGAGGAGCTCGTGGTTAAATAATAGCAGCCGCTCGGGTCTATCTTTAGGTTAAGCCGCGCAGGTTGGTCTATAGATGTGTTACCACCCTTTACATCGACCATCGACCTACACAAATGTCCTTTTTTTGGTATTGTTCGTCGTGTCGTTGAGCTCCTTGGGTTATGAGTCGAGCTACACGATAACTGACAAATGCTTGCACTGACTGGACAGGTCCACTCAATCTGTGTGGTGCTTTCTTAAAAAGACCATTTCAGACACTATCTGCTTAGTCCCCATGTAAGTTGACCAAGATAGGGCACGCCACAATAGCGGCGGTAAGTCCCCTCTTTGAGGAGTGGCTGGAGAGGCGTCATGGCGTCCTCACCTACCACCTGACGCAGGTCCTCACCGGACACGGAAGTTTCGGGAGGTTCCTGCACATCATCGGGCGGGAGGAAGCGCCTGGGTGTCACCATTGTGACGATCGCCCGGAGGACACGGTGGAGCACACAGTGGCGGTCTGCCCAGCTTGGGCGGAGCACCGCCGTGCCCTCGTGGAGGCGATCGGCGGCGGCGATCTCTCGCGTCCGGCCCTGGTTCAGGCCATGGTCCGGAGCGAGAGGGAATGGGAAGCGGTCACCACCTTCTGCGAAGCAGTAATGCTAGCAAAGGAGGTGGCCGGGCGTTTGAGGGAGAGAACATCAGGCCAACCCAGCTGCCGCGGGAGACGCCCAGGGCGCCGGGCGCCGCGAGACGACTTCCGGCCACCGTAGATGCGGGCCTGTGGGCGGTGAGCAATGGGTAGTTCACCGTCCGTCCGTCGTTTGACGACAGGCCGTGTCGACGGCGCGTTCGTGTTTCACGCGCGCCTCAAAGAGAGTCAGCAAAGCAGAGGGGCTTGCCAGAGCCTCCGCCTGCCGGGGTTGCGGGTTGTTCGAAAGAGATACCGCGGCCTCGGAACGTAAAGGGCAATAGAAGGAACATGGGTGGGTTTTAGTCAGTACAAGTCTGACATGCCCCCCCGCTCCGCCCAGAGCGGGGGAAGTCATTGGATGATTTCCCACCCGAAAAAAAAAAAAAAAAAAAAAAAAGTTGACCAAGATTATTTTGTCTGGACCTTATAAGAGACCTCTGAGTTTGTTTCGGCTGTTTCTTCTCAGAGTAGTCGGGTACGTAACACCGGCCTCATCTAGTTTTTAAAAAAAATTACGTGTAAAAGTGTTTGTGAAAACCTACTTGCAAAATAAACATCATTTATCATACCGAGTTTCCTCTGTGCCTCGGAAAGCACGTTAAGCTGTTGATCTGGGCTGTCATTTGTAGATGTTTGGCAGTCGTTACAGCTAGTCAAAGTCCCGAAAGTCTGACAACCAGTCTCACCAAGGGGTATCGTATTACCCAGTACTAACTGGGTTGTGGAGGTCAGCTGCATCCGGTAAGACTGGAAGCCGACCCCAACATAGTTGGGAAAAGGCTAGGTAGATGATGATAACATCACGCCAGTAAACCGCGAGGAATGAAGCAGAGATATACTCAAAAGTATATTCTGCACGTGTAAGCCCGTTATGCTAGAGGATTTATATATGCTTTCGTAAATTTTTATATCTTTATATATATAATTCTTCTGTGAGTGTGTATGTCACTGAACTTCTCTCAAACGACTGGACCGATTTTGATAAAAATTTTTGTGTGTGTTCAAGGGGATCTGGGAATGGTTTAGATTCACAATTTTGTCCGCTGGACAATGTTTTTTTAATTAATTTTTAATTTATTAGTAGTTGTTAATTTTGGAATGTTTTACATTGGATCCGACAGACGGCGCTACCATCGCAGTGTCAAATTAGACAGCTTATTAGCTTATTAAAAAAAGTTTGAAATTTTCAAATTATAGACGTGTAGACAGGACAACGTCTGTCGGGTCCGCTAGTTTATAAATATAATTGGTGTTTGCTAGCTGACATGTGACATAAAATTAGTTATTTCCAAAATTCACCCTGTTATAAATGAAATTGTATAAAATAATTATATCTTCTAAACTGACTGATGTGTTGCATGGTAGTTTTTTCCGCTTTTCTTCTTCCCCTTCTATATTACGTGCATAAAATAGTAAAACAAAATTCCAAATCGCTACCATTTTCTTGATTAAAAAGTAATTTGACGAGGTTTTTAATTGAAAATGTTTTTATAATGTACATGAGATTTGGATTATAGAATGCAAGTAGTAAATTGCTCGGTCATTTTAAATTATTATTGTGATGTTATTGTTATTGTGTACTACACAGAACAGTGAAACCCTGTATGCTCATGTAAAGGCACTTAATTACTTCTTACAACTTGTAAAGGTTAATGAATAATTAACTGATATAAGTTAACAGATTAGTTAGTAATTATACTCGTGCTCGAGATTATGTTTGGTGAATAGTTAAACGATGGATGCTCTGTTTAACCGATTTCTACTAAAAGAAGGAGGTTATCAATTTGACTGTTTTTTGTGTCTATGTAAATTTTCAAAATTGATGTTACGAAAGTACTGCCCTGCAGTTTTTAGTTTGACGGATCTTGATGAAATTTGGCACAGAGGTAGATAATGGTCTGGAATAACATACAGGATACTATTTTTCCGATATCATGCGGGCGAAGCCGCGGGCACCAGCTTGTCTTCTATAATAAATGTCGTCGCGAGCAATTTCAATACGGCAACATTTCAAATGTATTCTTTGCTACCCGTTGATTCCATAATGTTGGTCAACTGTCACTGAGTTTTCATTAGTTGATCGGCTAGTACAGTGAATGCCGTGAGTTGGCGCTTCAATTTGCCGCCAAAACATGTGGACAGAGTCGATCCAAAGAGCTTAGACTAGGATTGCTAAAACTGACACCGTACTGTTCAGATCATACGATCGAAACTGTCACACCGTACAAGCCTTTATTATACGCTACTTTGGTCATGATTCATCATTTTCCTGCCCTTTTCCTATTCTATTTGGGGTCGGCGCAACACGTTTCTTCTTCCATTGGGTGACGTCTGATGGGGCATCATTTACTCCTTTCTCCTTCATATCATTCCTTCCACAATCCATCCATCTTTTCTTTGGCCTTCCTCTCGCTCTCCGTCCATCACTCTTTTAGTCACATGTGCTTCCTCCCTCCTCATTACCATGTCCATACCAAGACAAACGACTCCCTTTCAATGTTTATGTAACATGCGCAACTTTCAAACTTCCTCTCATATACTCCTTGCTTTATTCATTATTGTCACTCTACACATCCAGCTTAACATTCTCATCTCCGCTGCATTCAATCGTTTTTCAGCCACCTTTTTTACAGCCCAGCATTCTGACCCATACCTACTTTGTAAATTACCAAAATAGTAAAAAGTATTTTATTAATGAGTTTTTAGAGGATAAAAACATAAAAAAACGTGTGGCACTCGGGGACTGCCGCGGTAAAGCTATTGCATAGCATTTTTTATCAACTTATGCAATAAATAAAAACAATCTAAATAAAATATTTAAAAAGTACTTCCAATGAAAAGAAGTCGCAAAAAGAAACATTTTTTTTATCAACTTAGACAATAAATAAAAAAACTAAATATAATATTTAAAAAGTACTTCCAATGAAAAGAAGTCGCAAAAAGAAAAACAAGACCTTGGGTTTGATCCAGCGTAATGTCGATTGACTCTCCGATTCTCTACCAAACACGTTATTAGAACATTAGAATCGGGATTGAAATAACTGACCGTATTGTGTAAACGACGTTAGACAAGCCACACCTCCGTGCCCGTCGGAGTGGGGAGCGTCATGTTTTTCTTCGTTACGGAATTTCTGGATTCGGTCCCCGCGCTCAAGGCCCGCGATAGAAGCTATGCAATAGCTTAATAAAACTATCCGATCTATTCATTAATCTATTTTGTATATATGAAACAGTTTTACCCTACTGCTACTTAGCATGTTATTCCTTGTTATTAATTTGTACGCCTTGTAAGGCAAAACATAGTGAAACAACACATTTCTTTATACCATGCACCATAATTACCTATGTTTTACAAATAAATTACTTTGACTTTGACAAAATCAGAATCAATAAAATGAATTAATTGAAATAATGATTCTAATCATATATCAACATTCCTTATCAATGATAAATACCTTTCAGATATACTGAGCGCCTTCAGTTCAACTGGCTCTTGGGGTGAGCTCATTCGCTTGTTCTTGGCTTTGACGTGTAGTGGTCACATGCGGTCTTGCAACCAAAGGGTGTCGAGCCCCTGCCGGGGTTGCAGGTTGTTCGAAAGAGATACCGCGGCTCCGGAACGTAAAGGGCAATAGAAGGAACATGGGTGGGTTTTAATCAGTACAAGTCTGACATGCCCCCCCGCTCCGCCCAGAGCGGGGAAAGTCATTTGGTGATTTCCCACCCGAAAAAAAAAAGGGTGTCGAGCCAAACGTCTTAAGTGCCGTACAGTACGTGCCAGCGTAGCACCGGTGTGTACCACATATGTATACTATGTTAAAGACCTTCTGTCTTCAACTGTATACTGTATTTTGTTTATTCATTTTTGTACACATTTTTTTTAATATGTTTAAACTTCTTATAACTTCTTCTTCTTGATTTAACTTCTTATCCTTACTAATATTATAAAAGCGAAAGTGAGTTTGTTTGCTTGTTACCTCTTCATGCCTTAATGGCTGAACCGATTTTGATGAATTTTGGTACAGAGATAGTTGGGACCCAGGAGACGGACATAAGCTATTTTTTTATAAAAAAGTAGGATATGAGGAAGAAAGAGGAAGAAAAGGGAAAACTTAGCTTTGCTATTACAAATCAATAAGGCGCAAGGGCAAAAACTGTAGGTAGCAGGTGTCTGCAAATCAGGAAAGGGGAACTGTGTTACCCCGTATTTAACGTGAGCGAAGCCGCGGGCAAAAACTAGTTTAAATATAAATAAAACAAAAAGAAAAAAATGGATTTCACCAATGAGGCAATCACAAATAAAAGAAATGCCTAAAATATAACCTAATCCAATCCTGCCTATAAAAAAACTGCATTTACACGTTAGTAAGTAAACAAAATGGTAATTTTCTTCATCCTGTTAACTGTCACGTTCAATATTTCCATACAATACGTTCGATTCTCGTATCGTTCGTTATAAAATCATTCGCTATGCGAAGAGGCTGTTGTATGGATTTTGGAATGTTCTGTGACCGTTACCTATCACGCTTTTCCACCAACTATGTTGATGTGAGCTTTCGATCGAACCAGATGCATGTACAAAGAGACACTGCCTATCTGACCTCCTCCGTACGACAACCTAATTACAATTAGGATAGGGGCCTTTTTAGCCTCATACTTAGGCGACACATCATCTAATATTTCCAGTATAAAATGGCCTCATTTTGTATATATTTCCCATACAATGACAGATCCACATAACCTGTGTGCCAATTTTAGTTCATGTGTGTGTATTTTTGTTTCTTTTCTTTTCTTTTTTTCGTTTTATTTTTTTTTCTTTCTTTCTTTTCTATTTGCAAAACAGGCAATAGGTACCCATTCATAGAAATATTTCCCTGATACCGAAATCGACCCCTACGTTTGCATTTACTTTGCCCAAACATTTCGTGTGATGTTTGCTAGTACAGACGACGACACAAAACCTATACTAAACCAGTTTATGCGGATCTTTAATCGTACGGAAAATCTACAGTTTGATCTGTTGCTTAGATATCAGCTTAAACTGGTTTATGCAGGTTGATGTGTCTTCGTGCGTACCAACCCATCTACCTACCCATATAACTGTAGTTATACAGAGCGGTGTTGTCTTACATAGAAGGCTTTTATTTATACGCAAATGCTTCTCAGACATTATGTAAATATTTTGTGTGGCGTGTTTTAATATTACGTAGGCGTTTGATTCTGTTTGACATTTTGTGTTTGAACTAAAATAGTGGGCTACATTTTGTCGGATAACTTTCCAGATTCTAATCAACTAAACAGAAGGTTTTGAAAAGCAAAGACTGGCGTAGGCGACGAGGGTAGACGCAGGTCTGTGGATGGTTTGCAATGGGTAGCTTAACGTTCGTCCGTCTACTGACGACAGGCCGTGTCGATGGCGCGTTCGTGTTCCACGCGCGTCCTAAAGGGACGGCAGCAAAGCAGGGGCTGCCAGTGTTCCTACCTCTTACAAATCCGGGGTCGAAATGTAAAGAAACACATTGCCAGACCCGTAAATCGAAACCAGAACCTCATTCTCAGAAGTAGCGTTTCAAAAGTTCATTTTCTTTATCGTGTGGTTACTGCCTAACTTGGTGTCTTGGAGTTTTTTTTTTAATTTGACCTTAGGCCTCTGACTTGGTTTGACCCGCCATCAAGATACATATCTCCGGTTGGTCTGGTCTGGTACTGGTCCTCAAACCAACCCAGCCGTCGCGAGAGACGCACCGGGCGTCGGGCGCCGCGAAACAACTCCCGGCCAACGTAAATGCGGGCGTGTGGACGGTGGGCAATGGGTAGCTCACCGTCCGTCCGTCTATTAATGTCAGGCCGTGTCGACGACGCGTTAGTGTGTCACGCGCGCCTCTAAGGGAAGGCAGCAAAGCAGAGGGTTCTGCCAGGGCCCGCTTGCCGGGGATGTGGGTTGTTCGAAAGGGATACCGCAGCCCCGTAACATAAAGAGCAAAAGAAGGAACATGTACGAGTTTTACTCAGTAAAAGTCTGACACTCCGCCCGCTCCGCCCAGAGCGGGGGAAGGTTTTGATGATTTCGCATCAGCAAAAAAAAAAGTTCGCAGTACATATATGTCCGTTAAATTTAATCTAAATCCATTTAGAGTAGTTTTGCGTGTAAGAGTAACAAACAAGTAGACATCCTCAAACTTTCACAAAATCAAATCAAATCATTTATTTCAATTAGACCATTACAGGCACTTTTGAATGTCAAGAAACAAAATGAATCTACAGTCCCGGTCACAAGGCATAATAACTTGTGAAAGTACTGTAGTTGCCCATTCCAAAGCGTTGATCTCTATGGAGAAGAATGGGGAAAAAACTCCATGGACACTCTTTAAATTATAATTTTTAATAAAATCGTATTTACATCATTCATGTTGAGATTATACAAATATGTGAGAACGATGTAGAAAGACGTGCACAGTAAGAGCGTCCAGAGTAAATAAAAAGCAAAATTTAATTTTAAATCTAAATAAGTTTAAAAATGAACCGTGGTAGCTAAAAAATGACCAGTCCCAACTGACAGCGCCCGTTCACGAACATGACGTATGGATCAGCCCCATTCAGCTCGACCATTTTGAAGGGAGCTAAATGACCCGACACACCTGCCACCATCAGCGAGACATTTAAGTGAGCATGACACTATCAACCACCAGGGCTTCGTCAAGTCAATGATAATACATAACACTCACATATGGGCTTAATAATTATACAATACTAGACTAGAGAATTGATTCTATACATTGCAAAGATAGTCTTACAATCTTCTGCAGCTTCCACTATAGCTTCGGATACTGAGTTTACCCCTATGCTTGTGGAGCAGGACCAGCATTGAGCCAAGCATTTTTATCATCAATATAATCCCCCAACTTATAATAAGCTTGCCTACATGGTGTGCGTTTAATACAAGATTTAAATTTCGTTTCATTCAGTTGAAGAATGTGGGGAGGTATTTTATTGTAGCATTTCAAACAGTACCCCATGAAAGATGAGTCTACTTTAGCTAACCTGAAACCTGGTTGAACTAATTGGTCCCTATTTCTAGTTTTATAATTGTGTCTGTCACCTCTTTTACTAAAAAGATGCAAGTTTTTCCTGACATACATGATGTTTTCATAAATATATTGACAAGGTACTGTCATGATGTTAATATCCTTAAACTGTTCCCTTAAAGAATCTCGCCTACGTAGGTTATATATGGCTCTGATGGCTCTTTTCTGCAGAATAAATATAGACTCGATGTCTGCAGCCCGTCCCCAAAGTAAAATACCGTAAGACATTATACTATGAAAATAACTAAAATAGACTAGTCTCGCGGTATCTACATCAGTAAACTGACGGATTTTTCTAACAGCATATGCTGCTGAACTAAGGCGTCCTGCAAGAAATGTTATATGCGGACCCCATTGTAGCTTTGAATCGAGTGTTATTCCCAAGAAAACAGTTTTTTCGACGAATTCTAGTTTCTCTTGATTCAATACTATGTCACACTCACTGTTTTTGACATTTGGTAGAGCAAATCTTATGCACTTCGTTTTTTTCCCATTTAATACTAAATTATTAGCGGTAAACCAATTATGTACCTGCATTAGGGCATTATTTACGTCGTCAAGATTTGAGGCACGTCTGTTTATCTTAAATATTAAAGAAGTATCGTCAGCAAATAACACCATTTGTGGTTGGTTTTTAAACAAATGGGGTAGATCATTAATATATACTAAAAAGAGGAAGGGACCTTTTTTTTTTTTTTCGGGTGGGAAATCATCCAATGACTTCCCCCGCTCTGGGTGGAGCGGGGGGGCATGTCAGACTTGTACTGACTAAAACCCACCCATGTTCCTTCTATTGCCCTTTACGTTCCGGGGCCGCGGTATCTCTTTCGAACAACCCGCAACCCCGGCAGGCGGAGGCTCTGGCAAGCCCCTCTGCTTTGCTGACTCTCTTTGAGGCGCGCGTGAAACACGAACGCGCCGTCGACACGGCCCGTCGTCAATAGACGGACGGACGGTGAGCTACCCATTGCTCACCATCCACAGGCCCGCATCTACGGTGGCCGGAAGTAGTCTCGCGGCGCCCGGCGCGCTGGGCGTCTCCCGCGGCGGCTGGGTTGGGCAGATGTTCTCTCCCTCAAACGCCCGGCCACCTCCTTTGCTAGTATTATTGCTTCGCAGAAGGTGGTGACCGCTTCCCATTCCCTCTCGCTCCGGACCATGGCCTGAACCAGGGCCGGACGTGAGAGATCGCCGCCGCCGATCGCCTCCACGAGGGCACGGCGGTGCTCCGCCCAAGCTGGGCAGACCACCACTGTGTGCTCCACCGTGTCCTCCGGGCGATCGTCACAATGGTGACACCCGGGCGCTTCCTCCCGCCCGATGATGTGCAGGAACCTCCCGAAGCTTCCGTGTCCGGTGAGGACCTGCGTCAGGCGGTAGGTGAGGACGCCATGACGCCTCTCCAGCCACTCCTCAAAGAGGGGACTTACCGCCACTATTGTGGCGTGCCCTGCACGGGGTTGCGACAGTCGCTCTCTCCATGCCACCATGAGATCGCACCGGAGGTCTGCCCGCCGAGCGGCAACTTGCCGTGGCAGCGGGTTTTCCCCCCGGTGTAGTGCCACAAGGATCGATATTAGGTCCCTTCCTCCAGCGCGCCACTCAAACAGGCGCGCTGGAGGAAGGGACCTAATATCGATCCTTGTGGTACACCCATTTTTATATTTAAACCCATTGAATTGACACCATTTATTTGTACTTGCTGCTGTCTATCGTTTAAATACGATTTAACTAAACTAAGGGCAAGTTTCCCTAGGCCGTAATGTTCAAGTTTTAAGAGAAGGGTTTCGTGGTTCACGCAATCAAATGCTTTTGAGAGGTCACAAAAGATCCCTATGGCATCCTGTGCTTCTTCCCACGCAGTAAATATGTGTTTTAATAGGGTGACACCGGCGTCAGTCGTACAACGTCCTTTGGTGAAACCATACTGCTTCTCATGTAAGATTTTATTGGTGTTAAAGTGGTTGAGCATTTGGTTAAGCATTACCTTTTCAAACACCTTGCTGAAAACCGGCAAAACGGATACGGGTCTATAATTATTGGTGTCTTTACTGTCCCCAGATTTGAAAAGTGGTATTACCTTGCTTTATTTCATAAGGTCCGGGAAGACTCCTTGGTCCACACACAAATTAAATATAAAGGCTAAGTACGGTGCTATAGTCTCAATGATAGCTTGACAAACTTTAATAGACAATCCCCAAAGGTCTTCGGTTAATTTGATTTTTATTTGTTTAAAAGCTTTAATGACTACAGTGGGGTTAATATGCTTAAACTGAAACTCAACCGGGCATGGTAAAACGTTTGCTCTTAATAAGTCAACAGAAAGTAAGGGTGAGGAATTTAACGTTTCTGTAGTTTTAATTGGGGTACTAGTAAAGAAAGCCACAAATTCTTGAGCAACTTCGTTTTTACTGGTTAGAAGACCACGTGAAGATTCTAGTGTTATATCATTATTTTATTTTTTATTTCTATTAGTTTTACTATTGATTATTTTCCAAACCGTCTTAATTTTATTATCAGGGGATTTAATCTTGTTGCTTATGAATAAGGCTTTAGCTACCTTGCAGGTGTTTTTAAACATTTTTGAGTAAGTAGCAACATAGCGATTGAATGTTTCCGAGTTGATGTAAGGCTTAAGCCCGTAAAGCTCAAACAGTCGTTCCCTACTTTTTCTTATACCCTTAGTTGCCCAATCACTAAATATAAACTTTGGGCTAATAGATTTAGTTTTTATTTTTAGCGTATCATTGAACTCTGTGTAGACAACCGAAAAGAATTCCTCATAAAAATGATTTACATTATTAATATCATATCCCGGAATGCCTAGATTACTTATTAAATTATTATTAAATTTATTTAAATTGCTGGGTGTTATTTGTCTGGACTGTATCTGAATTTTTTGTGATGATGTGTAGGACTCGAAAACAACGGTTTGACCGCTGTGATCAGAGGAAAGGTAATTTACAATGGATTTATCTAAGAAGTCGCAGCAACAGAAAACATTATCAATACATGTAGCGGTATTTGTAGTAATTCGGGTTGGCTCCGAAAACACATTCAACAAATTAAATGATTTAAAAAGATTTAAGAATCTACTGCTATTTGAATTTTCATCTAAAATATTGATGTTAAAGTCACCACAGATGACTAGCGACTTATTACCCGTTGCAAGTTTTGCCAAAGCATCTTCCATTACTGACTCAAATATCGAGTAGTTTTGATAATTTGGGGGCCTGTAAACGCACACTATGACATGCTTATCTAGCTCAACACAAGACAATTCAATATTATGTTCAACCGATAGATCAACTATATCATTACGACTTCTAAATTTAATACTATTTTTGACTAAGATTAGTGAACCCCCACGCATCTTAGATTTACGGTTAAAGCAACTGCCTACACTGTAATTTTCATAATTAATTAACATTTCATGATCTTTTAACCAATTTTCGGTGAAACAAACAATATCAAACTTAGTTTTTTCTAAAAACAATTCAATCTCTAGTTGTTTTGAAGAGAAACCTTGAATATTTTGATGATAATTTCAAGGAATTCTGCTTAGCCCCTTTTTTAAATTTAACTATTTGAGAGCCAGAAGGTACTTTGGTGTCTGTTGTCTTACTAGCTAGTTTAAATGAGCCGGAGTGAGCGACAATACTCCCCCGCCTTCCTTGTAAAAAGGTATATTAGTATAAGTACTAATAGTCGCAGTGTTAATAATAGTACAAAACATAGACATAATATTTATGTCCGAGTGAATATTATAAGCTAATAGCCTAGCTATTTTGTGTCTACAACTAGTAGGTAGAAACACACTACCCCGTGTCGACCTAAGTTTATCAACAACAGTGTTGATATCAAGATATACAAGTTTGTCACAATAGTGACCTTCCAAGAAGTGTACATGCTTATTCAGCATGTGAATGTAATTGTTTTGTTTGTTTGACGTTTTATTTAAGTATGGAAAAGCACACAATATTATTTTTCGACAATTTAACAACTCAGTTACACTGTCTGTGATGTCTTCTTTTGTAATTTTAGAACAATTTCCTATAAATATAGTTAAATCAGTACTTTAACTATAAACATTTCCAGTTACTAATGCCATTATCTATATAAAAGTTGACCCTGGCATACAAGTATTTTGACTGGGAAAACTTAGGTTATTACTTAATAATTTACCTACACCCCTTCCTATACTATCTGAGAACATTACAGAGTTAGAACAATCATGACTATCATGTATCTCAGTCTGTACCACTTGTAAATTAATTTGTGACATATTAGCTGCATCTTGGTTGAGGATACAGTCCGGAGGCAAATTCTCAGCCTGGGATGGGTCCTCCATTACCTCAGGCTGGACAGTTTCATGGTTGGAAACTGTCTGACAACTACATTGAGACATTACTAATTCGTTTGCTGCAAGAATATGTTCCCTAATTTGGTTCTGAGAACTCAAATACCTACTGGAAATGGAACTAAGTGAGTCCTGAAGTACCTCTATTTCAGACTGCAATTGCTGAGTATCTATATCTATACTATATAATATTATAAAGAGGAAAGATTTGTTTGTTTGTTTGTAATGAATAGGCTCCGAAACTACTGGACCGATTTCAAAAATTCTTTCACCTTTGGAAAGCTACATTATCCCCGAGTAACATAGGCTATATTATATTTAAAGAAAATTAGGGATCCTTACTAAAACTCCAATAATGTAACACAAGGTGTAAAAAAATGACCTGAAAAATTCCTTACGTCGCGTGCGCTGCGAAAACTATTGATGATAGAACAAAATCATTTACTACGACTTTGCAGAACTCATCATTATCTACAAAAAGTGTCGCGACAGTATATGTCTAAATATTATAGTTATGTCACAGTAAGCGGTTTTTTGTTCTAAAAATTTAATTTATATGCCGCCGCTTGAAAAGGCTCTTTATTTGTACCTTGGTATTAATCCATATCAAAATAAATTACTTTATATTCAGGACGGTTTCAATACCTTTTTATAACTTTTTGAATTATTCAATTCGGACATTTCATTCGGAAGATATCACGAGTTTTAAAATGCAAGTATTAGAAAAAAGTCGCGTGGTTGCCGCTCACCGCGCTCAGCTAGCCAGCATGCGATGTAGGCTCCATGTAAGCGTCACTGGGGTACGGACCCCACGCAGCGGTCGTGTGCGTGATCGTATGATTTTAGCTTGAAGAAATTTTGAATTCGCTTTAAATTCGTTTCGTAGGTAAATAAGTACCTGATAATAAATATTATATTTTAATGTAACTATTCAAACAGCTTATAGTAGTAGTTTATAGGTATTCCTGTTCAAAATTTAAGCAAATATTTAGTAAAAGGTAGTTTTCTAAACCCATATTTTTCATTTTCGTTTAATAAGTACCTACTACTTACCTGATAATAAATATTATATTTTAATGATTCAAAAAGCTTAGTACTTTATATAGTTCAACAAGCAAAAATTTAGTAAAAGCCTGTTTAATTATTTATTTCCTTTTATTTTTCATTTTATAATGCCCAAAAATGCCAAAAAGATCAAGATCTCAACTTTCTAAACATAGTTCCCAGGCGAGGGCAATAAAAATACGGCGTAATGAGGAATCTTCATCAGAAACTGAAAATCGCCTTGCAAGTCGGAGAGAATACGCGTCGCAATATTTGAGCGCTTTTGTCAATGAAAACCTGCCAAAATTAGTCCCAGATCAAAAATATGCTTTTGACACTATAGTCGATAGCGTGAATAATAACAAAGGAAAAATATTTTTTTTGGATGCGCCAGGTGGCACTGGCAAGACTTTTCTTGCAAATTTGATACTAGCTAAGATAAGAGAATCAGGGAAGATAGCGATTGCAGTTGCTTCGTCAGGAATTGCCGCAACTCTCTTAAAGGATGGAAAAACGGCTAATTCTACTTTTAAACTTCCACTATCCGTAAATCTTGAGCAACAATTGTTATGTTCAATCCGTAAAAACGGCCCTCTTGGTAAATTATTACAAGACGCCTCATTGATTATGTGGGATGAATGCACTATGAGTCACAGAGCGCATATAGAGGCCGTGGACAGAACATTAAAAGATCTTAGAAACTCCTCTGCCCTCATGGGCGGGATTACTTTTGTATTTGCTGGAGATTTCCGACAGACTCTTCCTGTCATTAACAGAGGTACGCGAGCAGATATCATAAAATCATGCTTGATATCGTCTCCCTTATGGACTTCGATAGAAAATTTAAAATTACGGACGAATATGAGAGCTCATCTTCATGGAATCACAGATAGTAATTTCCCACAACAACTGCTAAAACTTGGAGAAGGAATTTTTCCCACTCCAAATTTAAGCAGTTGTGACATCCTGCTGGATGAGTCTGTAGGCCAAATAGTCCATAATTTAGAAAATTTAATAGATGCTGTATACCCTGACATCGAGAATTTGCACGAAAAGGACTTTCATTGGTTGTATTCAAGGGCAATAGTGTCACCCAGGAATGATAATGTCAACGAAATAAACAATCTCATTATTCAAAAAGTCTCCGGCCAAATAAAAAATTACAAATCGATCGATACCGTGACTAATATCGAAGACGCAGTCAATTTTCCACAGGAATTTTTAAATTCACTAAACCCTTCTGGACTGCCACCACATGAATTGACGTTAAAAATTGGAATTCCAATAATGCTTTTAAGAAATTTAAGCCCTTCGAGCATGTGAAATGGGACGAGACTGCTTATTAAGGAATTGAAGGACAATTTAATTGTAGCGACCATTATCACTGGCCCAGCAGCTGGTCAACTAGCTCATATACCGAGGATACCGATGATCCCAACTGATCTGCCAATCTCTTTTAAACGACTTCAGTTTCCGGTCAAATCATCTTTCGCGTTAACTATTAACAAGTCCCAAGGCCAAACCTTCGAATTATTAATTAGGGATCGACCTACGAAACGAATGTTTCACTCATGGCCAACTGTATGTTGGCCTATCACGTGTCGGAGCTCCTGAAAATCAATTTATTTTGCTGCCACAAAATAAAACTACTTCAAATATCGTTTACAGGGAAGCTCTGACTCACTAAAACTTATGGCTTTTGTTTTGTAGATAATAAGATATTTGTATAAAATTAAAAATATACAAAAAAAATAAACCTTTATAATTTTACTTTTTTTTTGAAACCCGACGCAAAAAAGAAGGGTGTATGTGTGTGTGTATATGTACCCGTGCGAAGCCGGGGCGGGCCGCTAGTTATATATATAGTTATCAAATTGTTGGAATTATTTATTTTCACTTCACGTTAATTCAAAACACCATAAATATCAAATAGAAAGAGGTTCTAATTCCAAAATGTCCGTATTCCGAAACATTTTTGTATACAGCCCATATTGGTGCCAAGTCGTAGTTTACCGACTACGTTCGACATGCTATCCGACGGTCGGTATTCTGGTTTACGTGGAAAAGCCGTGTTGTATACATAGTGTAGTGTAGTATAGTCGATAGATACGTACGAGTTGTAGTGTGTAGACAGCGTATTTCGGAATAACTCTTGGGAATGTTTAGGATTGAACACTTAGATTTTCTATTTTGGTCTGTCGATTACCTTGTTGGTCTCGTATATGTAGGTCTGGGGTTTAGCTCCCAGATTGTGCAAATTGATTAGTTTTTTTTTTCAGAAGAATTATAAAGAAGGTATTGAAGAATTTGTATTACAAAATCTCACATATTTGTTTATGTAAGTCTCTGTACATTATTTACAAGCTACAAATAGGCATAAACTAATTATTTACATAATTATGTACCTATATATTTTTATTTCATCATCTGCCTAGCCTTTTCCCAACTATGTTGGGGTCGGCTTCCAGTCTAACCGGATGCAGCTGAATATCAGTATTTTACATGGAGCGACTGCCTATCTGACCTCCACAACCCAGTTAGTACTAGGTAATGCGATACCCCTTGGTAAGACTGGTTGTCAGACTTTCGGAACACTCACTACCTATAACGACTGTCAAAGATCTACAAATGACAGCCGGGACCAACGGCTTAACGTGCTTTCCGAGGCACGGAGGAAACTCGGTATGTAACGGGTGGTCACCCATCCACAGACCAACCTAGGCAAGCGTGGTTTAACCTAAAGATCGACCCGAGCGGCTGCTATTATTTAGCCACGAGCGCCTCGAGCGATTTTTTTTTATGTTTTTAAATATATTTTTTTTGAAACATTTTAAAATATCTAATATATAGAATTTCCGTGTCACAATGTTAGTTACCGTACTCCTCCGAAACGGCTCGACCGATTCTTATGAAATTTTGGGTACATATTGGGTAAGTCTGAGAATCGGCTAACATCTATTTTTCATACCCCTAAACCTCAGCGGGTGAAACCGCTGGGCACAGCTAGTTAACATATAAAAAATGACTAAATATTTCAAAATGGTAAAATAAAAAGAATTATGTAAAGAAATATGTTTTATATCGGACCACCACAGGAGTTACAATAAATGAAGTTTGCATGTACGGCCAGTTGATGGCAATGGGGTCACTTCTAACACTTCTAAGATCCTATATCTTGAAAAGCAACTGATGAAACGTGGGTGTACTTATAGGTAATCCTCTGCCCAACACTTTGGGAATTAGATAAAAAAAATGATAATCATCATATCGGCAACATTTACCATTCTCTATATTAAATTTGCTTATGGCAATAATTGATTTAAATGTTATATTTTCCTCTTTCCTTTTTAAAACACTAGGAAGTGAGGAAGGGCGTGGGTTTTGGAGGACTGTCTCTTGTAATGTTGACGTTCAAAAAGTGCTGATTAACAGCCTAATTTCAATAAATGACTTTTCATTTTGATTTTGCGTTTTGACATTTAACCAATAAACTTTTTGTTCAAAACTTTCGTTCACTTCAGTAGTTGCAGCACACCCTACCTTAGTTTACAGTACATAGCTATCATTCACAAACCCGGCCCATATGTGCTTGAACAGTCAATTCGTTGTTCCTCATACATTCTCCATTAGACGCCCCGTGTCTATTCAATATGAATATTTTAGTACAGGGAAAATGTATGGAAAAACCTTCCTTCACATAGACATGTATACGTCGTCTCAAACTGTGACGTCATGATATTAAAATATATGAGGTCTTTGAACCGCAAAAGGACATGCTGTGAAGTTTATGGGCTAATTTATTCGTCCCTGCAGAATGTGTAATGAATGGTGTGGAACAAAAAGTGGTGTGGAATTTAGATACGCATATCCTTGTAATAATTATCATTTTCATCCTGCTCAACTATTATGAACGTGATTATGATGTACCTAAATGTTCCTCTAATGCATGAAGTTCCTGCTGGGATTGCGGGTTGTTTGAAAGAGATACCGCGGCCCCGGAACATAAAGGGCAAAATAAGGAACATGGGTGGGGTTTGGTCAGTAAAAGTCTGACACTCCCCCGTGATGGAAGTTATTTGATGATTTCACATTCGCAAAAATGAAAATGGCTGAGATTGTTGATTAAAATCCAGGCAAGTACCAGTGTGTCTTTTCAATTCATATGTACTCTCTTAAGTTCAACTAAGACATCACAAACATCGGTGAAAGAAAACATCGCGAGGCAACCTGGACTTATAATTAACATAAGTCTGAAATCGCCAACCCGTCTTGAGCAAGCGTGGTGATCAATGCTCGTGCCTTCTCTAAATAAAAAGAGCCATTTGCCCAGTAACGGGGTATTTATGGGGTGACATTATTATTAAATAAATATTTATAAATAATGCTGCAGTTTGTTGTTTTCACATTTTGTAAACATAGACATATTTACGTTAGCTCATAAAGTATTTAAAAAAGAATTTGTTAATGCACTTAAAACCTCATAATTATTTATAATGTTAAAATAAGCCCTACCTTTCTTCCATACTGTATGTAAGTAAATTAATACTTATAGTAATATGTGGAGACGTTGTTGATTGTACTTTAAATGTAAGACAAAATGTACAATTGTTTGTTCTCCCTAATAAAATAAAATAAAAATAAAATAAATTGTTTTTCCTGGACTTCATCGAGCTCATTGTCTCGGTGCATTTCTGATCGTCACTGTTGATTCTACCTTTCAGGAGTTGCAATAGATTGGGAATAGTTTCCTCATATAAATACACCGAAAAAAAAAATCTAGACGACAGTACAGTATTACAGTAACGCAATTGGGAGTCAGTCAAACTGCGGAGAGCTTAAAGTATCTTCTGAGAAATGGGAAAATAACGCGCGTTTTCCACTGTGAAAGGTGAAACACCATAGGGTTTGAGCTCGACAAAAACCTGCAACGTCCCTTTGCGAAGGGTCTCTACGAGGATTACTCTCACAAAAAAGGCTTGACAGCAGACCTTCACGGCGGTGCGAAAACAAAAAGAAGGTACCTACTAATTTTGGATCATTTTACTCTACCCCATGTTTACATTTTTGGTGTTTACTTTATCGCACTAGTGCTTTTTTGGTGTAATAAAATACTTAGACTAAGTAATACTGATACTTATAAGTTAGTTTATTTTTTTAATATCATTGAGGAAATTGTGAGTGAAAAGTGAGTCCAGTTTTCTTAGAACAAGAGTGTTTGATTTAGATGAGTTCGTAAAATTATGTTGCAAATAAGTTTCTTTTTCTTTCCCATTTCTGATTGGTTGTCAGGTAATTTGTTCCAGTTTATGTGGTGGTGTGGTGCAGCAGAGAGTGCTCCGCCTCTCACTGTGGTGGTTCCTGTACAGCCTTTTTACTAGTGCTGTCGAGATTAAAACTTGCCCTACCGTGCCTTGTATGATACCTCTCTCCAACTGCGCTTGTGAACACTGTCGAGATATTTATTAAAATGTGTCTTACCATGCCTTGTATGACCCTCTGACTGCGCTTGTGAACAATGTCAACTATTCATTCAAAATAACAATAAAAATATAAAATTTTTACTATCTTTTCAGTTCCTCCCGATAGATTTTAAATAAAAGTCTATTTTTTACAATGTCAATGTATCCAGTAGCGTCCTACAACTAAGACGAATATAATGCTACCTCCTTTTTTTTAAATTCGGTCAAAAATATATTTATCAATTAAGACAAAGTGAACATCAAAAATTGTTCATTCAAACTTTGTCGTACCTACAGTGATCCAATGTTGTCTAGCCGGGGAAAAATGCAATAGTCCATATTTTTTACGCCCAAGCAAACCGCTCGTCCGCATTCATCATAATATCACTTATCATTACCACGTATTTTGAAACAAAAGCTCAACATCAATCTCTGTCGGCCGAAATACGTGTGTTTGTTTCAAACAAAATGTATATTTAAAAGGTTTTCTTTGCTTTCAAATGTACATAATTCTCTTTTGCCTGTTAAAATATTAAAATTTCGCGTGTTACGTCGAAATGGAGTGTTCTCCGGTGGTCTATTACGGTGTGCTCGCTCTTCTTTACTTCGTATTAGATATTTTGGTGTTGGATTAATTTTGTAGGCAGATGTCAAAGGTGAATTATGTATATCTTCTCAAGCTTTTAGTCAATACATTCGTCATCTGCTTAGCTTTAAGGGTTCCGCATCCAAAGAGTAAAACGGGATCTTATTGCTAAGACTCCGCTCTCTTTCTGTCCGTGGGTCACCAGACTGTTTCACTTGGCTGATTTTACCCAAATATATTGGGGTCGGCTTACAGTCTTAATGGATGCAGCTGAATATCAGTATTATATATAGAGTGACTGCCTATCTGACCTCCATAACTCGGTTACTTCAGAATAATAGGGTAACCCTTGGTTAGACTGGTTGCCAGTCTTGCGTTCCACACCGACTAAAAAGATCTTCAATTGACAGCCAGAATTAATGGGAATTGGAAAGACACGGAGGAAAAGAAGAAGAAAAAATATGTATTATAGAAAATAAGTCATATTTTTTTTTACGAAAAACGTTGTCCCAGTCTAGGAATATCTCCTGTATCGTGGGTGCGTTTGCAATCAATTAAACTCACATTCACAAACAGCCAGACCCGAAACAACTGCCATACAAATATTTGTTCCGTACGGGAATCGAACACGCGACACGTAGCGTAGCAGTCGATCGCTCAGCCAATGCGCCTACCGTGTCGCCAAAATTATCAAAGCAATATAGATAAATATGAAATCATATGGGGCCCCTTCGGTACCATACCCTTTCGATTTAAAAAATATTTTTTGTAAACGAAAACGACGGCTTTTAATCGGCTCGCGTACCAAACATACAATTTTTTTCCCGATTTTCAAAATAATACTACGGTAACATTTGCTATCATAGTATTATTTCAGTTAGTAAAAGCAGTGTCCGTAAACTCCCACAAGCTATTTGTCAAGGGGATTCGCTGCCACCTGAGCGTTAAGCGGTTCCCCGTAGCTTGGGATTCGAATAATCACTGAAGTTTTTAGTGAAGGATAATAGAGAGTAAAGAGTCTTATGGATTTAGTTCTTGATAGTTTTTTTTGGTACTTTGTGTTATTTATATAAGTACTTTCTTATGTTACAATATGCGAAATTGTATGGTCGGCGGCGCGCGAGCAAGTGAGATAAATAAACACGCCATGTTGCACCTGTTTATACATCTGTGACGGCATGGTTGGCGCAGTGGCTCAGCGATCGACTGCTGCACAATTCGATTTCGACTCGATTCGATTCCCGCACGGAACAAAACATTTGTATGATCTATAGGATAGTTGTTTCGGGTCTAGCTGTTTGTGCATGTGAGTTCAAATGTTTGTAAACACACCCACGATACAGGAGATATTCCTAGTGTGCGCCATTTTTTTAATTTTAGCTATATTGTTTATTCCATTTTTTTTAGTTTCACGTTATTTCATAGGGTTGTCTTGCAATCTTAATACTACTTTAGGGATTATACAACACGTGTGAGTGTCCACGGTAATCCCTGCTTGATCACTGCTCCTTCTGGATCGGGGTTCAGGGGTCAATGAAAATCGGGTTATAATGACCGAATATATTTCGCGTGATCCCTGAGAGAGAGGACCGTTCGCCCGGACCAGTGCGCAGTAACTGGTCGTTCCAATTCATACATCACGCACGCATACAATTTGCTAACCTTGCACTCTGCCTTACATACATACATGTGTCCCTACACTACTTCCCCCCAAAATTTTACAAAAATTTTCTTACATCTATTACACTTATCATAAACATTACCCCTAGTCACATACAAAGTGTAAACGTTACGCTACAAATGGCTACTTATTGCGATAAGCACTGGTCACTGAATAATAACAATACACGGTGGCCGGATCTTATTATGCGTAGCTGGCTTGTGGCGGTTGCTGTGGGACGCTGCGTGTTTCCACGCGGCCAGGCACTACAGTCACAACACCGGATGCATTGTTGATTTCTTTATGTACCATTTTCTTGACGCGATGTCGAAAATGCCGACACAACACGAGCACTGCGATGAGCGCGACCGCGGTTGCCATGACTGCGAAACCGATCTCGTACTTCGTCACTTTTGACTCTATCGCGTTATTTTGGGCGATGACAACTTCTTCTTTGCTGTACGACTTGCCCATGGTGATCAATTTTTACGTAAGTATTGCTACTCGGAATGATAATGAATGCTATTTAAGTCAGTGCTTCTTGCAGTAAGTATTAATAATTAATAAGTATAGGTACATGTGTAAGCAAAATCAAAGTTCATTTGCTTCAAGGCCGAAGGTTGTAGTATTACAGTTTGCACACACTGATATTTACAACAATGTTCAATCTTGTTTACATAAAATTGCCATAGCATAGTCGGCATTATTTCTATACTAGTTATGTTACAGGGTGCGGTCATCCATTTTTCGGGAGCCGACTTAATGGTATTCCATTTGGCAATACAAGAACTTACATCTAGATTTTTAAGGGTAGTTGCCGTAACTTCCACTCTGCAATAACATAATGACACCATAAAGGCCGGCAGCTTCCGTTACGACAACGCCGAACAAAACAATAAAAAAATAGCTAAGTACAAGGTAAACAAAAACACACAAAATAATGTTAACATGTTGGAACATTAATATTCGCAGTACTCATTGAATCTTACGGGTGGTCTAATAGTGCGACCACTGTGACTTGTCTTCGACTGAGGCTTATTAACGATGGGAATCGGTGACAATGGTACTGGGTTCGATTCTGAGTATGAGTTTTTATGAGAATTATCTACAGAAGTGCCTGTTTGTTTGACATTACGTTCTTCATTTAATAAGTATGCTGGCTTCAGCCTATCAATGGACACACTAGCTTTCCGGTTTGGTAGCTGAATTACAAATACTTTGCCGTTTCTTTCTATAACTTGGTAGGGGCCTTCGTAAGTAGGTGTTAATGGTTTGCGTACCGCATCGTTGCGAATAAATACATGTTCGCAATTATATAGATCACTATGAACAAACAATGTACGTGAGTCTCGCAATTGCTGCGATACCGGTTTTAGATTTTTTATCGTATCTTTTAAGTGCCTTATGAACTCGTGATCGTCACCGCTTCGTTTATTGGAGGCGCTGTAGAAGTCTCCTGGTAAACGAAGCGTTTGGCCGTACACATATTCTGCGGGACTAACGCCATTGTCACTCCTACCTACTGTACGTAACCCTAACAGTACCGTAGGCAGTTCGTCGAGCCAGGACGAGTTGTCAATGAGGCGAGCTGTTAACGCTGACTTCATGGAGCGATGCCAACGTTCCACAAGACCATTGCTTTGAGGATGGTATGGTGTGGTACGTGTTTTCGTTATACCCATGTACTTCATTAATTGCGTGAATAACGAGCTCTCGAATTGCCGCCCTTGGTCGCTCGTCAGTTTATTGGGGCAACCGAATCTACTAACCCATGACTCATAAAATACTTTTGCTACGACTTCTGCCGTGATTTCTTTTACTGGAATGGCCTCCGGCCAACGCGTACATCGGTCGATCATGGTGATTAGGTAGGTACTTGTGCCCTTCTCGCGACGTGGGAAGGGGGCCTACTATGTCGATATGAACTTGTTCAAAGCGGTCACATGCTGGGTACTGTTGCAGGTCCGATACCGTGTGTCTATTAACTTTTGACTTTTGACACTGTAAGCATGTTTTTGCCCATCTTCCGACATCGCGATTTATCCCTGGCCAAAAGAAACGTTGTGCGACCAATTTACGCGTTGCCCTTATGCCCGGATGGCTGACGTCATGTACTGTGTTGAATGCAAGTTTTCTAAAATTTTCTGTTAAATAAGGCCTGCAAGAGTTGGTCGAGATTTCGCAATAAATTTGTGCGTCACTGTTTGGAATATGATATTTCTTTAAACAAAAGTTGTTATTTCCTGCGCTCAATAATTGTGCAAGTTCGGCGTCGCCATCTTGCGCTATCGCTAATTCTGTGAAGTCGAGTACAGTAAGGCAGTGTATTGTTTCAACGCGCGATAAAGCGTCGGCTACGGCATTATTTTCGCCTTGTATGTACCTAATGTCCGTTGTAAATTCGCTGATAAATAATAACTGCCTCGTACGTTTTGGCGTTTCACAATTGCTATGTAGTTTTGTGAATGCATAGATTAAGGGTTTATGATCTTGTCCGCCTGTTCTGCCAGCTTGTTCAAGTCTGTTATATCGCTGACTGCTAGCACAGTTCGTGCCGTCTCTGGTAGGTGTCCCAACCATAGCATGCGCAGGGTGTCCTCTGGAAATTTGCCCCTATTCAGATCTTTCATGTTTCGCAGTAATTGCGATGGCTTCTGTTCTCCTAGATCTATTTCTTTCAGCAATTTCCGCGCTCCCTGTGTATCTGATTCTTCGTATACGCTCAGCAGTCGTTCTTTCAGCACTGTGTAAGGTTTGTCTGCAGGTGGTTCCATCACCAGATCTGACACTTGTCGTACATTTTCCTTGTTTAGCCTTGCGATTACCTGGTTGAATTTCGCTTTTTCGCCTTTTTTCTGATCTGCGACTATGACCTCGAACTGACCGAACCATAGCCGTGGCTCGTCTGCCCAAAACTCAGGAATCTGTGTCTTGCTGGTGATTAGTGACACATTATCGTCCTCCGATTTCAATGGCGCGGTCGGCTGCGTGATGCCAGCGATTGCGGTGGTAACACTGGTTGCATCATTTTTATTAGTTCGTACCGCGTGGCCATGAAGTACTACAAACGCGCACTATAATATTTTATGACGTGTATAGTTTTTCGGGGTCACCACTTTAGGGATTATACAACACGTGTGAGTGTCCACGGTAATCCCTGCTTGAGCACTGCTCCTTCTGGATCGGGGTTCAGGGGTCAATGAAAATCGGGTTATAATGACCGAATATATTTCGCGTGATCCCTGAGAGAGAGGACCCAAAGAGTATAATAATATAGAGGGTATAATAATATGAGAGGACCGTTCGCCCGGACCAGTGCGCAGTAACTGGTCGTTCCAATTCATACATCACGCACGCATACAATTTGCTAACCTTGCACTCTGCCTTACATACATACATGTGTCCCTACACTACTTAGTTTATTTTTCTATGTATTTTTAAATATTTATGTAGGTAAGCTGCCTAAATTTTTTCTATGTATTTTTAAATATTTATGTTAACATCCGTACGTTTTATTCACGGGTTTACCTGAAAACCAGCGCTGTGCTGTGGGCTTCCATAGCACAGCATCATGCTGAGTGGTGACCTACTTATCGCAATCTCAGAGAATATCACATATGAATGAATAGTCTGTCCATCAATGCAAGATTGTTATGTATTGAACAAGACCCGTGTATTATGAAACGTGAGCGACACGACAGTTAGTGGTAGGGGTCACTAACTGTCGCAAAATTTCGTGTCGCTCACGTTACCCTAGAGAAAGCACAAGAAGCAGAGCAAGCAGCTGAACCAGAATGGTTGCGTACGGCAAAAGACAGGAATAAATGGAAATCCTTAAAGGAGGCCTTTGTCGAAAGACAAGCTGTTAAAAGGAGAGTTCGCGGGTTGTTCGAAAGAGATACCGCGGCCCCGGAACATAAAGGGCAATATAAAGGCCAATGGAAGGAACATGGGTGCGTTTTAGTCAGTACAAGTCTGACACTCCACCCCGCTCTGGGCGGAGCTGGAAGTTATTTGATGAATTCCCACACCAAAAAAAAAAGCCGTATGCCGAGAATATGATTCAGTTAATTTTTATTTTTTAATTTTTAATTTTCATACCTCTATATTATATATTGTTACCTATATCTTAAGTAATGTTTAGTTATGTAAGTTAAAACTTTAACAGCAATAAAGGCTTATTTTATTTATTTTTATTCTACTATGGGTAGCGACCGCGGCAAGTAACAGCTCCTTGACAATGTCCTTGTCAATCCACAAACCGCTTTTCACAATAAAACCTTTTTTATTATGATAATAGCTAAAACAACGTCACAACCAATCCAATGAACTGCGATACCCTGTCAAAACAGTTCTTTCAATTTACTGAATAGCAATAAAAAGAAGACTGTCCAATATAAAGGACAAGATACAAAAAGGTAATCCATAACTTTCCTTATACCCCGCACTATTCGCTCGCTAGTATATTTAGATATAACAAATACAGGCAGGGATATAACGATCAATTTATTGTAGGAAGGTAGATTAATTTCACAGGTAACAATACTATTAAAAAGTATTTTTATTAAGGCTTTAACTGCAAACGCCACTTCAAGTTACTTCTTATTTTTTGGATTTATGTGAGTACTAGCTGACGCCTGCGGATTTGCCCGCGGATTCGCTCGCGTGATGATGTTATTTCAGACTATAATCTACCTCTGTGCCAAATTTCATCAAGATCTGCTCAGTAGTTTTTTCGTGAAAGAGGATCAAACATACATTCATACTCACAAACTTTCACATTTATGATATTAAGAAGAAGTAAGATAAGATTCATAATCTTTATTTGCATTCCATGATGTGTGAAGATCTTATAATGAACTTAAAGCTAAGGTACAATTACGGACCCTGTAGGGCACAGCAAAGAGTATAAAATAATTGTAAAATAAAATTAATACGTTAACCTAATAATTCTTAATATTAGTTAACATAATTATAATATTATTTTTATAGAAATCATTCACACTATTAAAATATTAATAAAAGAAATTATAACAAAAAACCACCCACACAGCTACCCTTAGCTCACCGTCACAGACCCATATCTACGGTGGCCGGGATTCGTGTCGCGGCACCCGACGCCCGGAGCGTCTCCCGCGGCGGCTGGATAAGGTTTGAGGATCAGTAAGTCGGAGAGATGTATCTTACTTGCGACTTAAACATAACTAGTGCAGATTAGTACCTCCACCAATGTTGCGCCACTTATGTTTACATGAGTACAAGTGACAGACAAGCAGACCTGATGTAAACTACCAAATATACCATTCAAATCGGAGCACCAATGCCATTCGGCGGCAGAAACAGGCTAAGTTGATGTACTGCCCCTATGCCGCTAAATCCTCTATTCCATGTAAATTTAATTAGTATTCTATTATCTTTCTTTTTTTAAAAACTACTCCTATTTTTTTGTGTAACGATTTGACATATTTATATTAATTTTAGTTTATTTTGATGTTCGGTTGGCACTGTGGCTGAGCGGTCGTTTGAATCGAACCCACGACACGCAGCGCAGCAGGCAATCGCTCAGCCACTGCGCCAACCGTGCCATCAATACAAATAAATCAAGTCATTATAAATTATGGCTTGATATATTTTTAAAGACGTGAATTTATCAAACGACTGACTGTAAACAAAGATCCAATAGCTAGACCTCGAATTTTCAGCTACTCCACGCATCGGGCATATTCGCACCCTGTACATACAAGGCTATCGACTAAATAACGATTCGGTTCATACATAGAACCATTAAGACCACAGAACAGAAATTGAACAGAAGGTCAGGGTTTTAAAATGGCTGCTTAAGTAGAATTACCATTTACCGTTTACGTTAGAGGAAAGTGACCAAATATGGGATAGTATCCCTAATATGGAATACCAGCATTTCTCATAAATGGAAATTCACACTTGCAACAAACAGTATCTGTCTCTTTCTTTCTATGCCCATTTGCGCGTACAAGTTGTCAACACGCCAGTCGAGCGAGCTCTTTCACCGTGGTGAGAGTGTTTTGTTTTGTCACTGCCGCAAAACTTTATAAGGCACGTAAAATATATATATTGTTCGTACTAAAAGTGTACTCAGTGCTGTTTATATAGTTTGTAGAGATTGCTAATATGTCATATTTTATGTTTTAGTGGTATTTGATTGTATTACTATCTTAATTATAAAATTATGAATTTCAGTTTGCAGTCGTTGGAAAATCCAAATATGGACCAAGTAACTAATGTATGGGCTCTGGGCACATAATGATTGCGCTAGTCCAGAGTTTGATACTTGGATTTGTGATTTTTGTAAATAATTATGTTCCTTTAATTGTTAAACCAAAGTTTTCAAAGATTCTTATGTAAGTTAAGGTTAATTTTTAATACTGTTAATAGGATTCCATATTTGGGGTACCTATTCCATATTTAGATCCCTACATCATTATTTAGTAATAATAAAAAAAAAATACTTAAAACTAATTATTATAACAAACAAACATATACGAAATATAGCTCAAATATTGATTGTTGATTATTACTACAAAAAGTTTTTTATTTAAAACATTTGTGCAAATTATGTGTAAAAAACAAAATGGTATTTCATATTTGGTCATTTTCCTCTACCATTCGTAAAATGAACACTAACACAAAAACAATTCACAATATTAACTGCGTCTGTGACCGTTTTAAGAATTTTAACGTAATTCAAATAATATCATTATCATCATTTTCCTGCCCTTATTCCATTCTATTTGGGGTCGGCGCAACACGTTTTCTTCTTCCATTCTCCCCTATCAGACGTCACAGCATCATTTACTCCTTTCTCCTTCATATCATTCCTTACACAATCCATCCATCTTTCCTTTGACCTTCCTCTCGATCTCCGGCCATCAACATTCAGATCCATCACTCTTTTAGTCACATGTGCTTCGTTCCTCCTCATTACATGTCCATACCAAGACAAACGACTACCTTTCAGTTTTTCTGTAACAGGCGCAACTTTCAAATTTCTTATAAAATACTCATTCCTCCTCATCCTATTGTGATTCTGCTGAAGCGACCATTTTAGACCCCCAGCTACCCTACCATGACGTCTTAAAGCAGAACTTATTCCACTGAGGGAAAGAGACAGAGCTATACAGGGTGTCTAGCACCATCTCTTTCTCACACAGGAATAAGAACTGCTATAACATGTCATGGTAACCCTTCTGATCCAAACAACGAGCGGTAACAAGCACACACACACATAGGCGCTTACGTACAGGCGTTCCCTAACAAATGACAGTCGCAGGTATACTTGTACTCGCTATACGTGAAGCGTCTTGAAAAACAATTGAAAGGAGTTGATCTTCTTCTTAGATTGTCGATAGCAATGCAAAAGAAAGAAAGAAAGAAAATAAATTTATTGGGCACATGCCTTAAGTGCAACATTAAACAAACAAAGAAGGTAAAACATAAAATTAAATTGAAAAAATCTTTAATGTAAACGCAAAAAAGAGATAATAATCGTGTGGAACTGACAAAGCATTTTATAACATTAATGAATTTCTGACAGAACCATTTATTGTGGCATAGATAATTGACATATTATTATGTACTTTAACTTTTATAATTTTGACATTATTACTAAACTCACTGACATTTTAATTTTCAGATATATATTTATATTTTTATCATTTCTTATCTTTTGCTAATTTCACTTAAAATTTATTATATTGTTATGTAATTATTTAATGACGACACAATTTTAACATTTAAAACATTTGCACGAAATAATATAATGGCAAACATGGCTGAACCATTTTTTTCATTTTTATGTCATTATACATGCATTTTTCTATGCCAAATAGGCCCAGTTTAGCAAAGTGCCGGACAACTAGTGTCTGACGCTGGTTTTCAACTGGACCTGTGATGACGCGGTTTTAGTACTCCATCAGTTCCCCCAATGAACAAACAAGAGGAAATGATAACGCCCCTTCGTTTGTGAAATAGCACCACAATACAATCAGCAGAGTCATTAATGAATCTACACTTAAACGGGTTCCACGCTACGGCCAACGTGAATCCGGCATTGTTGAAAACATGCCATGAGACACTGAAATGCGAATTGCACTGGCACTTGGAAATACAGAACTGGTTCCGATCCCATAGCCCGAAGTCGTGGCATTGTCTGAGGTCGTCAATAGAGCCTACAGTCTTTTGACTTGTTTTCTATAACAACTTTATTCTAAAACAAAATAATAATATAGAAATAGAGGCAGAATAGTTATATCATACGTGCAAGTAGACAATTTAATAGCATATGTAAGCAGCATGATTTGGATCCCTTTACGACTAGTGTGACGTCAGCCAGAAGGCGCTTAAGTCTCAAGTTTTTAACCTTCAAGTTGTTTGTTTTGTTTGTTTTTTTTTTTTGGATTATGTTCAATATTCTTCTGTAGTGTGTACATCATTTTGCATTTTATTGCAAACTAAACAGTTTCAGTCAAATATTCGTTTAGCCTTTATATTTGATTTTGTTAATGTAACCTTTGATTAAGTTAGGTTAATGTGTAAAGTGCGGTTTGTGCTCACATTTCATTTGAAGTTTTAGTCTGGTACTATACGTGAGGCTTACTGTTGTCTATGGTTGTTTACTTTTTATATTAAGTTTCTTTTTAGCTGTAAGTTCTCCATGCTGTAATAAATAAATAAAAACGCATAAGTATCACTATATTTTGGTGGGTTTGTTGCCTTATTTTTTTTGTGGATCCGAAATCATCAAATAACTTCCCCCGCTCTAGGCGGATCAAGGGGGATTTTTACTCAATACTCAATACTTTATTGCATCCCATAATGTATACAAGGCTTAATGTATAAAAGAGAAACAATTATGGACCCTGTCGGGCACTGCAAGTTAGTTTTTAGAGGAGAGGATGAAACGCTTTTTGTTTAAAATCATAATAAAATTGAAGTTAAGGAAGAAATCTTATATTAAGATATTTAAGTAGATATTATTTATGTGTAGATTTATATTAATTTTATTTATTATTAGATATTATACTAAAACTCACCCTTGTTCCTTTTTTTGTCCTTTCCGAAGTCGCTTTTTCTCTTACGAACAAGGCTTGTTGCCTTGAACCCAATCGCGACCTTGTGTTAAACTGCTCAAACAGCTGGGAATGGACCTTGACTATGTGTGCGTGTATTTTTACCCGACTGCGCGCCGCAAAGGAGGGTAATGTGTTCATCTGTCTATGTATGTATGTTTGTTTCATTGAAGTACTATACAGACTAAACACCTGGGCCGATTTTTATCAATCGATTCCTCTTAGTCCTGCGAGTGTTACGAACAGTCGGGACCCATTATTGGAATGTGAGCCGTTCTAAATATTAATGGGTCCCGACTGTTTTTCATAGCTCCAGATTACAGTAGGTACTTGTTTTTGTCTTTTCAGTTTTATTAGGGATGTAGTTTGGTTCACTTTTTAGGCAGTCAGGTTTTTAATTTGTTGTGTGTACTGGACCTTCTGCAATTATCTATTCATTGATTAATACCGCCAGGTGAAATATTTCAATTGAAAGGATCAAAGGATTGTACGCGATTTAGTTTTTGTTATTCCTAACAGCTTTATATATTTTTTGTATACCAGCGAAGGATTGGCAGTATTACAGGTGTTTTGAATGTAAAGGATTTGGTTAAAAGCTTTTGCTTGTGTCAATTTCGGTTGTGAAGGACGCAGATGAGTGATAGATTTCTGTTGGTATATTTTCCGTTTTGTCTCTCACAAAAGGTTATCTTGTAATCGATCTATTCAATTATGGTAAACTAGCTTTTGCCCGCGGCTTACACGGCTTACGGATAACACAGTTCCCCTTGCGCCTTATTGATTTGTAATAGCAACGCTAAGTTTTCCCTTTTCTTCCCTTTTTCTCCCTCACATCCCACATTTTTTTCAAAGTAGCCAATGTCCGTCTCCTGGTTCCCAACTATCTCTGTACCAAAATTCATCAAAATCGGTTTAGCCATTAAAGCGTGAAGAGGTAACAAACAAACAAACACACTTTCACTTTTATAATATTAGTAAGGATATTTTTACTATTAAGTCATTTATTTACCTTTTAGTACATACCATCTAGTAATGACATTTATACATCCAACGCGTTATTAGACTTTTTGCACTTTATTGATTTATAATCATTTCACATCTATTTATAATAATTAATACAATGACTATTTACAATTCATCGGTATCATATTATTTATAATATTGTTTAGTGAAATATTTCATGTAACGTCTGCGACCGACCAGGCTAAAATAACGGAAAAAAGTAAGAGGGAATCTACGTATGTTGGAACGGCTAATGGCCTGATAGCCAAGATCCTTGACGACCATGTGTCGAAGCTTTCTTTAAGCGGTTGGATCAAGGGCCTGATTCAGAAGGTACTACTCGATATGGCCGCATTGTGAGGAGGTTTATCATGCTCACTTAAATGTCTCGCTGATGGTGGCGTGTGTGTCGGGTCATTTAGTTCCCTTCAAAATGGTAGAGTTGAATGGGGTTGATGCGTTATGTTCGTGAACGGGCGCTGTCAGTTGTGACTGGTCATCTCTTAGCTACCACGGTTTGTTTTAATTCATCTATTAAACTCTTGCTAATTGTAACGGACGCCGAGACATAGCAGCTAAGCTGTAACAAACGACGAGATAAACGTCTCACACATATGCCTATAAATAGTATGATTAAAGTATATTGTTCAATATTCCTTGAATTCCTTGTTAAAACTAGCATAATGTAAAGTATGTACTGTTTGACTGTTAACTTAGTGGATAACATGTAAATAAAATGTTTATTGTTATAAGTAAATAAGATATACGTAACTAGGTAACTAAGTTTAGTAAATAAAGATAAGAAGTTGTTTGATTGGTTAATATTGTAAGGTCCGGCGGACCAGCATTCCTGCAGCGACAAGTCTCGACCTGTCGAAACCTGCTCGCGCCGCTCCGCCGGGCTACGCGTAGCTATTGGCCAATGGGCAGGGGGCGTAACCACACACGACCGCGACGTGCGCCCTGCTGCCCAGGGGATATATATAGGCGGCCTTAGCAGAACACGTACGATCCATTGAAAAATTGTAAATTGTCGAATTGCTGTCCGAATAATAAACGGTGAAGAATTATGTGCAGTTTAATTGTGAGTCAAGAACACTTCAAATAAAACACAAGAACCCAGAAAACACTCATTTAATACAGTCCACTACAGTCTGGTCCTCCGAGCGCCGGATTAAGAACTAAGTGAAGTGAATTATCGACTAATTAGCTGCCAGCAGACGCCGGGATCAAGACCGACAGTGTTAGTGCCGACCTAGAGTGCCTAGCTCCGTGACGAACCGACCGGACCTAGACTACGTCGTCACCATCTACGTGCCGGGCAGCGACCGACCGAATCGTCTGCGCATCGATCAAGACCGACAGTGTTAGTGCCGACCTAGAGTGCCTAGCTCCGTGACGAACCGACCGGACCTAGACTACGTCGTCACCATCTACGTGCCGGGCAGCGACCGACCGAATCGTCTGCGCATCGATCAAGACCGACAGTGTTAGTGCCGACCTAGAGTGCCTAGCTCCGTGACGAACCGACCGGACCTAGACTACGTCGTCACCATCTACGTGCCGGGCAGCGACCGACCGAATCGTCTGCGCATCGATCAAGACCGACAGTGTTAGTGCCGACCTAAAGTGCCTAGCTCCGTGACGAACCGACCGGACCTAGACTACGTCGTCACCATCTACGTGCCGGGCAGCGACCGACCGAACCGTCTGCGTGCCGACACGACCCGAACCGTCTGTGCGCCGACTCAAACCGACAGTGACAGTGCCGACCTAGAGTGCCTAGCTCCGTGACGAACCGATCGGACCTAGACCACGTCGTCACCATCCACGTGTCGGACAACGAACCGAAGACGTATTGAAACGTAAGTTCAAGCAAAATATTAAAATGGTTATCACTCGAAGTCACTCTGACTTGGCCGAGGTTGAAGAACAACGACGCAACGAGCAACAAGAAGCCATTCGACGCCGTGAACAAGAACGCATAGAACAAGAGCGATTACGACGAATCTCACTCGACCCGCCGGCCTCACCCTTTTCAAGACCAGCGGAAACCAGCATCGCCGGGCCCTCGGGAATTCAAACGACAGTGACTGTGAGACAACGACCGAGATCACCGACACAATCACTACGTTCACACCGCTCGAACACAAGTGTCACGACGCGACTACGAATGGCGGAACTAAACGCTGCTGAGAGACTCGCGGCGCTCCAGAGAAAACAACTTGAAATGGAAGCAGACTTGGTGAAGAAAAGACTAGCTGCAGAGGTGTCTGCCATCAACGATGAAGAGTCAATAAATGACGAACCTGCTCCTGAGGCACCGCATCAGAAAGTAGACGAGTGGCTGAGAACCAATCCGATCGACGCACGGGGGGAGGAAGCAGCAAGGGGAACCAGAGAAGAACCAAGACAGATAAGGTTTGAGACACCTCGGGCACGATCGCCGACTCCAACCAGAACGAGAAACAGCATCGACCAATTGGCCGCCACACTTGAGAGGATGGCCAGACCCCGACCGCGACACACCGACCTGCCTACGTTCACCGGAGCCGCCAACGAGTGGCTAGCTTTTAAAGCGGCCTTACGAGACTCAACACAGATGTACCAGATCACAGCAGCAGAGAACATACAGAGACTGAGGAGCTGCCTGAAGGGAGAAGCTCGAGAAGCAGTGGCCGCGCTACTACATACGGCCACCGATCCAGACGCAATCATGAAAACCCTGGAACAGTGCTTTGGGCGACCCGAGGTAATCATAGACCGGGCGCTCGAAGACTTGAAGAAGCTACCGAAACCTGGAGCAGCAGCAGCCGACCTCAATAGCTTCGCTGTCAAACTACAAAACATCATCTGCGTGTTGAAAACAATAGACCGAAGAGGCTACCTCTTCAATCCACTGCTGACAAGAGAAGTACTGGACAAACTGAGTCCACATCTCCGTTCCCGTTGGTGCGACTACGCCTACGAAAACGAGGGAACAGCTGACCCAGAGATCGTCGTCATATCTCGCTTCTTAATGAGAGAAGCGGACAGGGCATTACGTTACACATATGCCCCATCTACGTGTGCGGTAGCAAGTACGAAGAAAGAAACACGACCCGCCGTCACCCTCAAGAAGAAAGCTACGGTGTATACTACGGTCAACGAAGCGGAGGAAGAGAAACTACAGTGCCCTGGCTGTGAGCAAGCACACACACTGCCACAGTGCCCTAAGTACAAGGCACTCACTATCGACCAACGATGGGAATTTTTAAAAGAAAAGAAGATCTGTTTCAAGTGCGCCCAACGAAGACACCGACGCATCGGATGCAAAGCGAAGCCCTGCGGTGTGGAACAATGTCGCCGACCACACCATGCGACGCTACACAAGACACCACGGGCAGAGGAGGTCAAGCCAGCCGAGCCCGCCAAGGAAGAAGTCGTCCTGTCAGTGGCAACACAATCAGCTGCTGGGCCACGAGCTGTCCTATTGAAGATGTGTCCAATCATCGTGTCCGGACCACGGGGGGAGGTGCAGACCTACGCGCTCCTAGACGAAGGGGCAACCATAACGCTAGTCGACAAGGAGCTAGCAGCCAGCATCGGGGCAGTGGGGCCATCACGACCACTGCGTCTCAACGGTGTCAACATGTCACAACAAGAAACAGAGAGTCAACTGGTCACCCTTAAAGTACGTGGCCTGAAAGAAAATCAAGGTTACAAGATCAGAGCGAGGACTATGAAGAACTTAAGAATGCATCAGCAGGCCATTCCCGAGAGCTTGCTCGAGTATGACCATCTGAAGAACCTGCCCAGGGACGAGGTGTGCTACGAACGCGCACGCCCGGGACTGCTAGTGGGGACCGACCACTGGGAGTGCATCGTCTCGCGGGAACTCAAGACTGGCGGCCCGAACGAGCCGGCCGCATCGAGAACAAACCTAGGATGGGTGGTGCACGGAACAGCACCACGCAGCGCCATCATAATAATAATAATAATAATAATAATAATTTATTTGTATAGAATGCAGGTGCTACAATAGTGGTGTTAGTTTTAGGTTTAATTCCAGTACATTCTATATTCATATTGGAAGACAAGGTGCTGCACATATATGAGCCCGACCAAGAAACGAACGTGAGCAATCAGGAACTTCACAACTTAGTCGAGGCCCATTTTCAGATTGAAGCACTCGGAATACATAAGAAACCCCGAGTCACCGAAGCGAATCAGCGCGCTATCACGATCGTCGAGACAACTACTAAGAAGACCGACGTAGGGTACGAGGTGGGACTGCCGTGGCGACGAGACAACACCGTCATGCCGCCCAGCTACAATCAAGCGTTTCGACGACTAAAGAAGATTGAAAACAAGATGGACGCCGACCCTAAGTTCGCGAGGGAATACTCCAGCCAGATAGAGAACCTGTTGAAGAAAGGCTACGCGACACCATGCGACGGCTCGGAACGTACGAGCCCGATATGTTGGTACCTGCCACACTTTGCCGTGCAGAATCCGAACAAGCCCGGCAAGTGCAGACTAGTGTTCGACGCAGCAGCAAAGAGCAACGGGGTATGTCTCAACGACGAACTGCTGGAGGGACCGGATCTACTGCTGTCACTGCCGGGAATCCTGTTTAGATTCCGGGAAAAGGCGGTCGCGATAACAGCTGACATTCAAGAGATGTTCCTGAGAATCCAGATAAGACGTGAAGACCAACCGGCACAACAGTTCCTGTGGTGAGGTGATGAACGAGAGGCGCCTCCAGCCAAGTATAAGATGACCAGCATGATCTTCGGCGCAGCGAGCTCCCCGTACATGGCCCACTATGTCCGGAACCACAACGCGGACATTCACGGGCAGGAGTTCCCACGAGCCCTGGAAGCCATCAAGGAGAGTCATTACATGGACGATCTGGTGGCCAGCTACGATGACCCGATGGAAGCATGGAAGGCGGTAGAAGAAACAAGAACGGTACACGCTCACGCCGGCTTCACGCTACGAGGATGGAGTGCAAGCAATAAGATAGTGCTGCGCGACGTACCAGCAGAATTGCACGCCACTACCCCTGCGCAGCTGGGGGGAGAACAGCCGGAGAACAAGATCCTCGGCCTGTACTGGAACGCGGAGCGGGATGAGCTCGGCTTCAACACCTCGATGAGCCGAGTCCCAGTGGGGGTGCGAGACCGAGCACGCGCGCCGACTAAGCGTGAAGCCCTCAGCGCCGTGATGTCCATCTACGACCCGCTCGGGCTGCTGAGTCACTACACTATCCGGTCGAAGATCATCTTGCAGAGCTTGTGGCGCCTCCGGACGACGTGGGACGAACAGATACCGGCTGAAGAAAACGAGCTCTTCGCAGCGTGGCTGGCACACCTCAAGGAGATTGGCAAGCTGCGACTACCGCGCTGCTACACGACAAAGGTACGCGAACGCATCGACCTCCACGTACTCTGCGACGCCAGCGAACAGGCCTACGCGACCGTGGCCTACTGGAGAATCACAAACAGCGACGGGAGTATCGACGTGGTGTTGGTGGCCGCTAAAGCTAAGGTAGCGCCAAGGCAGGCGCAGACTATACCCCGGCTCGAGCTACAAGCCGCGGTCATCGGAGCGAGGCTTGCCGATACCATAAAGAAAGAACACAGAATGAAGATTGGTCGAACGACCTACTGGACCGACTCGTCGACCGTAGTACATTGGATCCATCACGACATGCGACGCTACACACCATTCGTAGCACACAGGCTGGGTGAGATTGCTGAGCTGACTCAAAAGGAAGAGTGGCGATGGCTACCTACAGAACACAACGTGGCGGACGACGCGACGCGACTCAACGACGCATCTTTAACCGCAGAGGATCGGTGGTTCCAAGGGCCCAGCTTCCTCTACGAACCAGAAGAGCAGTGGCCCGTGACGTCGACAAGAGATGAAGACGAAGAAGAGACCCTGCATACGACAGAAGAACCAAGACGAGACAGCTGGCTCCCGAACCCTGCACGCTTCTCGAAGTATGAGGTCCTAGTAAGGGCCACCGCACGCGCTCTCGCCTTCACAGATATCTGTCGAAAGAGGGCCACGAAGATGGAACATCGTCACGTCGAGCGCGCCGAGTTAGAACTACTCCGACACGCGCAAGAAGAAAGTTTCAAAGAAGAGATAGAAAGAATCAAGTCGGCTCGACCATTAAGTAAAGCAAGTAAGCTGTACCGACTAGACCCCGTAATTGAAGATGGACTACTAAGGGTACGAGGAAGAATCGAGGCCTCTTCAGCACCGACGGAGACAAAGCGGCCTGTCATAATGGACGGCCGGCACCCGCTGACCAAGCTCATCGTGCTACGGGAACACTGCGCTGCGGGACACGCCAACCGCGAGCGCGTGACGAACGACCTACGACAACGCTACTGGGTCATTCACCTGCGACCCACCGTGCGCACCGTTGAAAGAAACTGTGCCCTTTGTCAGCGACTGAAGGGGACACCACAGACGCCGGCAACAGGAGACCTGCCGGGCGCCCGCCTGGACCCGTTCCACCGCCCGTTCACTAACTGCGGGGTGGACTACTTCGGCCCAATGATGGTCAAGGTGGGCCGTCGCCGAGAGAAGAGGTGGGGGGCATTGTTTACATGTCTCACCTCCCGCGCCGTGCACATCGAGCTCGTCGCGTCCCTCTCAACCGACTCAGCAATCATGGCGCTAAGAAGAATGGCGGCACGAAGAGGATGGCCGCAACTTATGTACTCAGACAACGCGACCAACTTTCGAGGGGCTGATCACGAGCTCCGAGCCGCCTACGCCGAGTGGCTGCCTGCACTACAAGACGAGGGGCTGCAACAGCGAATGGAGTGGCGCTTCATACCTCCTGGGGCGCCCAATCAGGGAGGCGCATGGGAGAGAATGGTGCGGTCAGTCAAGGCCGCCCTCAAAGTGACCCTAAGGGAGAAGGCGCCGGCAGAGGAAGTTCTCAGCACGCTACTCACCGAGGCTGAGTTCTCTATCAACGCACGACCACTCACTCACGTCAGCGTTGACCCTACGGACCCCGAGGCCCTGACCCCCAACCACTTCCATAAATAGTATGATTAAAGTATATTGTTCAATATTCCTTGAATTCCTTGTTATAACTAGCATAATGTAAAGTATGTACTGTTTGACTGTTAACTTAGTGGATAACATGTAAATAAAATGTTTATTGTTATAAGTAAATAAGATATACGTAACTAGGTAACTAAGTTTAGTAAATAAAGATAAGAAGTTGTTTGATTGGTTAATATTGTAAGGTCCGGCGGACCAGCATTCCTGCAGCGACAAGTCTCGACCTGTCGAAACCTGCTCGCGCCGCTCCGCCGGGCTACGCGTAGCTATTGGCCAATGGGCAGGGGGCGTAACCACACACGACCGCGACGTGCGCCCTGCTGCCCAGGGGATATATATAGGCGGCCTTAGCAGAACACGTACGATCCATTGAAAAATTGTAAATTGTCGAATTGCTGTCCGAATAATAAACGGTGAAGAATTATGTGCAGTTTAATTGTGAGTCAAGAACACTTCAAATAAAACACAAGAACCCAGAAAACACTCATTTAATACAGTCCACTACACTAATTTTTGCTTTTACTCTGGACGCTCTAAATATGCTCGTTTTTCTACATCGTTCTCACATACATATATGTATAATCTCAACATGAATGATGTATCCATGATTTTATAAAACTATTATGATTTAAAAGAGTGTCCATGGAGTTTCTTGCCCATTTTTCTCCATAGAGATCTACGCTTTGGAATGGGCGACTACAGTACTTACACAAGTTATTATGTCTTGTGACTGGGACTGTAGCAGCATTTTTTATTTTGTTTTTATGACATTCAAGATGCCTGTAATGGTTTAATTGAAATAAATGCTTTGAGTGTGAGTTTGGTTCCTGTCTCTGGAGCCCTAACCACCGGTTTGGGCCCTGCTCCCGATACCGGCGGACTACTATCTTTTTTAATGTTTTTTTTTTAAATGTAATTTTATGAATGTGAATGTGTAAAATAAAAAAAACCGAGTCTGAAAGTCTGAATCTTCTTTCTTTTCTAATCACTCAAAGCGCTGATAACATTTCACCTGCTTGTTGAAACTCAAACCTGAGTATAATTCAAATCTACAATGCAAATACACGTAAACTAAACGTTAGCCGTTTAAGGGATCAATCCTCTGTAGTCTAAAGGCTTTCGCGTATTACACACACTCAACGCCGACTTCACTCCGACTCAACTCACAATGAAGCATTGAAATATGAGCTTTTTTTCGCGTTCATTATAATAGAATTTTCAACATGGCTATAAGTGAATAATGCGTTGACCATGCGATATCCACGCGTAGTACTTTTAAACCATCATCAGCCTACCAACAACATGTTGGGGTTGGCATGCACTCTAACCGAATGTAGCTAAATAGCAGTAGTTTCATTTACATTTTTTTTTTTCATAAAGTACCAGTGACCGCTCTTGAAATTGACACTTTAAACAGCTAGACCCAAAAAATAACCTGTAAGTCGTACAAATATTTTTTTCCGTACAGGGAGATTTGGTCAAGCTTTCCCCGCATAAGACCAGATCGACTACTTTCCTCGCGGTCTACCTCTGTGGCGATTTCCCTCGTCAGGTGTCTAGTAAGTTAAGATCTTTGCTTACCTCTCCGGGTGCATTCGTGATTTATGACCAGCCACTTTAGCTTGGCCGTTTTTGAATCTTTAAAGTATGAATGTTGAACAAAAACCCACTTCCAAGAAAAAGCCAAAAAAAAACGGAAAATACGTTTCCTATTTTTTTAAGTTTTAGTCTTGGTAAAAGAATAAGCACATCATTCACTACATTAAAAGAAAAAATATGAATTATAGAAGATAACTCATTAGCAACCAAAGCAATTAAGATTATAAAAATAACTAGCTGTGCCCAGCGGTTTCACCCGCTGCTCACTTAGGGGTATGAAAAATAGATGTTGGCCGATTCTCAGACCTACCCGATATGTACACAAAATTTCGTTTAAATCGGTCCAGCCGTTTCGGAGGAGTATGGGAACGAAAACTGTGACACGAGAATTTTATATATTAGACTAGCTTTTGCCCGCGGCTTCGCTCGCGTTAAATTCGGGGTAACCAAAATTGTGAATCTAAACCATTCCCAGATCCCCTTGAACATACACAAAAAATTTCATCAAAATCGGTCCAGTCGTTTGAGAGAAGTTCAGTGACATACACACTCACAGAAGAATTATATATATAAAGATTTGGCAAATCGGTCCACAATTGACGGAGAAATCGCGTAACAAACATACAAAAATATATACAATCAAATTGAGAACCTCCTTCTTTTTTGGAGTCAGTTAAAAATTTATGACGTAAAGTGAAGTGAGGTGGAGTGAAGTTGGCGTTGAGTCTGTGTTGTGTACGAGGACCTTAAAAGGTCCTAATCCTCGTGGTTTAATTAATCATCTTATGTTTACTCCGTGTCTTGGTGTTTGCGAGCATCTGAGGGTTACGTAGCATATCTGATAGGGTTAACGGTATTGTTCAATGTCTTGAGCCTGGTTCTTGATCTTTAGAATGTGTGGATGTGATTTTTCAACTGCAGAGCATGAGATTCGGGGTTCGTTTTCTATTTTGGACAAAGTGTTATTAGGTTTTTGCATCAGGATTCTGCACGGTTGGCGCAGTAGCTGAGCCATCGACTGCTGCGCTGCGTGTAGCGGTTTCGATCCACGCACGGAAATATTTGTATTGACTATAGATAGTTGTTTCGAGTCTGGTTGTTTGTGTATGTGAGTTTAAATGTTTGTAAACGCACTTACTATAAAGGAAAAATTCCTAGTGGCAATGTTTAAAAAAAAAAGGAAAAAACAGCGGTATCTCAAGGAAAGCCTGTTTCGAGAAAAAATAAGTTTTGTAAATATATTTTGGTTTTTACTTTAGGGAATGATTTTTGTATATTACGTTTTTAGGGTTCCGTAGTCAACTAGGAACCCTTATAGTTTCGCCATGTCTGTCTGTCCGTCCGTCCGTCCGTCCTCGCTTAATCTCTGTGACCGTTAGCACTAGAAAGCTGAAATTTGGTACCAATATGTATATCAATCACGCCGACAAAGTGGTAAAATAAAAATTGGAAAAAAATGTTTTATTAGGGTAGCCACCCTATATGTAAAGTGGGAAGTGTTTTTTTTTTAATTTCAACCCTAACGTGTGATATATTGTTGGAAAGGTATTTAAAAATGAATAGGGGTTTACTAAAATAATTTTTTGATAATGTCAATAATTTCGGAAATAATCGCTCCAAAAGTAAAAAACAATGTGTCCCCCCCCCCTCTAACTTTTGAACCATAAGTTAAAAAAATATGAAAAAAATCTGAAAAGTAGAACTTTATAAGGACTTTCTAGGAAAATCATATTGAACTTGATTGACACAACAGTTTTTGTACAAAAAAGACAAAAAGTTGTATTTTGTACAACTTTTTGTCTTTTTTGTACAAAAACTGTTGGAGCGCCTACCGCGGAACGTGCAATATTGCACGCTCCTCCACCTTTAAACTCATAAGTGGGAACACTTATTGTGACGGACGGGAAACTACGGAACCCTACACTGAGCGTGGCCCGACACGCTCTTGGCCGGTTTTTTTAATGTTTCAAAATATATACCTACTGCTGTTTGGCTTGGTTCATTAGATGCGTATTTATTTAAGCTATCCATCATCATCTGCCTAGCCGTTTCCCAACTATGTTAGGGTCGGCTTCCAGTCTAACCATCCCATCACTATCTGACCTCCACAACCCAGTTAATACTGGGTAATACGGTACCCCTTGGTAAGACTGGTTGTCAGACTTTCGGAACACTGACTATGTCAAAGATCTACAAATGACAGCCGGGACAAACGGCTTAATGTGCTTTCCGAGGCACGGAGGAAACTCGGTATGTAACGGGTGGTCACCCATCCACAGACCAACCTAGGCAAGCGCAGCTTAACCTAAAGATCGACCCGAGCGGCTACTATTCATTTAGCCACGAGCTCCTCCAATTCAAGCTCTAATTTACCGCTCTCAATAGCGGCAACTCAAAAAACGGTGATTTTGATATAATCAACAGCATATAAGCCAGCCTTTAACATTCCCACAGCTGGACAAAGGCCTCTTCTCATACACAGAAGGCACGAGCATTGATCACCACGCTAGCTCAAGACGTGTTGGCGATTTCCGAGTTATATTAATTACTAGCTTTTGCCCGCGGCTTCGCTCGCGTTTAATCCGGGGTAACACAGTTCCTCTTTCCTGATTTGCAGGTACCTGCTACTTGTAGTTTTTGCCCTAGCGCCTGATTTATTGTAAAAGCAATGCTAAGTTTTACCTTTTTTTCCCTCTTTCTCCCTCATTTCTCTTTTGACGTGATAACGTCTTTAAAATCGTTTTAGTCGGGTGACATGTTCAGAAACTTGTGTCACACCAAAACCTCACGAGCGCGATCGATCGATCGATCCTGAACAATATTACCCAGATTGGAAACAGATAAATTTACGTGAAGATTGTAACTGATCGTATTGTATGTATGTATGTATGTATGCATAAATGTTTGTATAAATGTATAAAAGTATGTTTGTATGAATGTATGTATGAAGAAAAATGTATATCATAGTCGAATAAGTAAACTTGTCATTTTACACCCGAAATTTATCATCAAAAGTGTGAATAAAACGATAGATGTAATTTAAAATTTGAAAAAATTGTTATCTTCATTAATTCCTTACTTCCCAAAAACTTATATCACCAATAAGACGTTATCACGTAAACATCTCGATCGTAAACCTACTTTACAAACAACCAATTTTTTTTTTTAAATAGAGTTAGCCTATGTCCGTCTCCAGTGCCCCAACTATCTCTGTACCAAAATTCATCAAAATCGGTTTAGCCTTGTAAGCGTGAAGACGTAACAAACAAACAAACTCACTTTCGCTTTTATAATATTAGTAAGGATACGTCCAGGATTCCACACGATGTTTTCCTTCACCTTTGTCTGTGACGTCTTAGTTAAACTTTAGAAAGTACATATGAATAGAAAAGGTCACATTAGTACTTTTTTGCGGATAGAAAATCATCAAATAACTTCCCCCACTCTGGGCGGAGCGGGGGGGAGTGTCAGACTTGTACTGACTGGGCATAGCATGACAGAATTTTTCAATAATATCAACTGTTATTTGTACAAAAATTCTCCGAACTCCAATCCAATTAAGTCTATTGTATGATACAAATTCGAATACGACAAAACACACATATCAGTAACGAATTAAATTAACAACATACATTGCTCTCTCAAAGTTAGACAGATTTTAATACAGTTAAACATAATTCGACGTGTACACAGTGCATTTCAAATGATTCAGAATTTCAGAGTGATAGTCCTTCGAGACGGATTAACAAACTTGAGGAATGACTCGGTTTTGCGATCGTTTTGTTTCGGGGGGTCGGAAACTATTCAGGAGGAACTATTGAGGAGCTCCAGGCTAAATAAATAGTAGCCGCTCGGGTCGATCTTTAGGTTAAGCCGCGCTTGCCTAGGTTGGTCTGTTGATGGGTGACCACCCGTTACATAGTTTCCTCCGTGCCTCGGAAAGCACGTTAAGCCGTTGATCCCGGCTGTCATTTGTAGATCTTTAAATCATAAATCAATAAATCATTTATTTCCTTGCAAACATGGGTATAGTGTATAGGTGTTTTTTTGTAGTAGAGGTCTCCATATTTTACCGTCACATGGGCATGCAAAGGTTTTACAATTTTCAAATTAAAATATCTGGCAGATTACTGAAATCCAAAAGTAAAAATTAAAAATCAAAATGTCAGCGTGGTCACAGTAATAAAGAACACTAAATTAATGCTATATAATATTAAACAACAAAGAAAGTCAGCCAGGATTAAAATTTTTATGTCAGTCAGAATAATGTCAATCAGTTAATAAGTCATCATTAAGAAAATCGTCAATCGAGTAATAAGATTTCACAATTAAAATTTCATTTAGCGCCCTTTTAAATTTAAATGTCGTCATATTTTTTATATTATCAGGTAATCTATTATATATGCGTGGGGCAATACCGAAAAAACTTTTTTGCATAAGTGCAGTTTTACATTTTATTTGACATAATTGATTGACATATTGCGTCCGTATTGGATTTTTCTTAACTTCTGATATTTTTTTAAAAAGATGTGGATTACGTTTTACAAACAAAGCTGTTTCCAATATATATAAACAAGAAAAAGTTAGGATTTTCAGGGATTTAAAATAGGGAACACAGCTATCAGTTGTCTTAAGCCTGCACATTGCCCTGATGCATCGCTTCTGCAACCTAAATACCAGCTCCCTATCAGTAGACTGCCCCCAGAAAATAATTCCATATCGCAGAGTAGAGGCAACCAGTCCATGATACGCTGTTAAAAGAGCCTGACAATTAACTTTCTTTGAGAGTTGGTAAAGAGCATATGCAGATTTACTAAGTTTATTACATAGTTCTTCAACATGTGGTTTCCATGTTAGTTGGCTATCAATTGTAATACCTAAGAATTTAGCCTTATTAACCTCTTCAATATCACAGTCCTTGTATGAGATGTTAATTGTTGGGTTTTCACGTCGTTGATAAAATTGCATGACTTTCGTTTTGTTTAGGTTTATAACCAAATTATTACTATCCAACCAATTTATAATGTCACTTAAGCAAGTATTAATGTCATTCTTGTAATTATTTGAATTAGTACTTTTTATTATAGCTGTACTGTCATCTGCAAAAAGAACCATCTTGTTGGTTGTTGCTTTCGGGAGATCGTTTATGTATATCAAAAAAAGTGGCGGACCCAATACACTACCTTGTGGGACGCCATATTTTACATGTCTTGGTGTTGATACATACACTGATTCTAATTTAGTTTTTGGACATATCCTAGAGATTTCCGTGCATTGAAGCCTATTGCTCAAGTATGATTTTATTAATTGTAGGATGTTCCCTCTTATACCATAGTTATTTAATTTGTGCAACAAAATTTTATGGTCTACGTAGTCAAAAGCCTTGGTCATGTCAGTGTAAATTGCGCAGACTGGATTTCTTTTGTCTATAGATGTCAAGATGTTGGTTAGCAAGTCAAATAGTGCCATATTAATCGTAGTGTTCTTACGGAAACCCTTCTGTTCTGCGCAAAATAATTCAAACTTTTCGAAATAGGCATATAAGGAGTTATATATTACTTTTTCAAAAATCTTGGAAATAATTGGTATTTTTGCAATAGGCCTATAATTTTTAAAATCTGTTTTATCATTTTTTTTATACAAGGGTTTTATTATTACCTTTTTTAGCAAGTCTGGAAAAATGCCATCAGCTATGCACAAGTTAATAATATGAGCTAATGGAGGTGCTACTAGTTCTTTGGTAAACTTCAATACTTTCGTGGAGACTCCATCATATCCAACAGTGTTTGTGTTTTTAAGGCTACAAATTATTTTTATTATGTCGTCGATTGTTACAGGTTGCATAAATAGTGAATTAATTGTTTGATTGTTTATATTTGTATTATTTAATGTGATGTCAGCTTTAGCATTGTTCTCAATTGTGTCAATAAAGTAATTATTAAATTCATTCGCAATATCCACGGGGTCTGTAAATGTCAGATTATTTCTTTTCATGCACATTACTGGCTCTAATGGCAAACAAAATTTGGATTTATTTATAATTTGCCAGGTAGCTTTTGATTTATTTTGAGCGGTATTTATGAAATGATTATTTTGTGCTTTTTGTGTTAACTTAATAATTTTCCTAAAAAGTTTGGTGTAGTTATGAAGCGCTAATTTATTTTTTGAATCTGAATTCAACCGATATGTCCAGAGTAATTGCCTTTGCTTGTTGCTACATGTTTTTATTCCACGTGATATCCATTTCGTTTTCTTGCTAGTTTTAATGGTTATAATTTTCTCAGAAAAACATAATCTATAAATTAGCATGAAATCATCCATGAAATTGTCAAAAGCTTCGTTCGCGTCCTTAGCTTCATGTACTCGCGTAAAAGATAGAGAGCTGAGATGTTTTTTAAAAGCAATTAAGTTTCCCATAGATAGGTCTTGCTTTTTTGTTTTCCAATATTTTAGTTTGCAAGTTTTTTTTATTGGAACCTGAAGTATTTGTGATGCATGATCCGAAAGGATCAGATCTATAACTTCAGCTTTACATTCTTTCTGATAGTTGTGGGCAAAATTATCAATACAAGTTTGACTTTTTAACCTAGTAGGAGTATAAAGCGCTAATTTTAAATTGTATCTCATAAGAAAGTATTCAAGTTCTAGTGTAGTTTTATTTCTTTTCATAACATCAATATTAAAATCTCCACACAAGATGATTTTCTTATTGGAGGACAAACAGATTTTATTTAAAATATATTCTAATTTGTCGTAAAACACTTCGTAGTTATATTTTGGGATTCTATAAATGCAAATAATAATAATTTTATACGCTATTATTTCCACAGCGCAGCATTCAAAGATGCCTGAAACTGATTGCTTTGCTACGTCCGATATTTCTGTAAACTGCAGTCCTACTCTTACGAAAATGCCTGTTCCTCCTCTCTTTGTAGTTCTAGAATAGAAAGCAGCTGGACAATAGTTCGGAATGTGTAATAAATTCTCGTATCCTGTTTGTATGAAATGTTCTGTAACACAAAGAACATCTATTAAAGTTCCCTTGTCAATTAATTCTACTAATTTAACAGTCAATGTATCCGATTTATTAATTAGACCAGCTATGTTCTGGTGTAAGATGTTAAGGTATTTAACGAAAAAACTGAGAACTTGGTAGCTGTGAATTATTGGAAATATCGTGTTGACTATGATTAATTTGAGGGTGGCAGTTCACCTCTAAGTGCGTAGCATTCAGGTCGCATAAGCTAAGAATCAGGTCTTGTAAATCTGAGACAACTATATTTAACCCATTGTTATTTAATGTTCCATAGCGTTTGCTGTAAGTATCATAGTCATAAGATAGATTGAGATTTGAGTCAAGTAAATATGCATAATTACATGTGTTTATATCTAAGTAAATAAGGTTATTGAATGTTTCTACGCGACTGTTATACATTATGTTAGCATCTATCATATATTTAAACGTTGGTAAACAAATTATAAAATTGGTATGACTCAATTCTATTAACTTTTCTCTAACAAACATGACTAATTCCAAGTAGTTGTGTGTTTTCCGAAAGTCTTCCTCGCCAATGTAAATGACACAATAGTCGGAGTGCGTAAAGTTTTGCACTTTGCCTTCTATGTTGTGAAGAAGTTGTCGCAAACCGCACATGGGTAGTCTATAATGACAGGTATCATAGTTGCGTAAATTAGTCCTTTCGAAAATTGTATACAATCTGTTAGAAGTTTCGCTGCTTATTAGGCATATTTTGTGATGTTTGGAAGGTTGTTCTACAGTTGCAGTGGCTCGTATTTTTTTGGTTGAGTCAGATGAGTTTACGTTGCTGATGGTGCTTATCGATATCTTTGTTTTTTCAGGAGACGAATGACCTTTTTCAATAGTCTGTGTTTGTTTCGTTTTAATGTTTTTTTTAGGCGTCATTAATGTTGTCTTCGCTTTAATGTTTCCTGGACTATTTAGAATTTTTTTATACATGTCATCTCTTTTATTAAATTCTTGATTTAATTTCTTTAAATTACTGTTTTCCAATGACAGTAATTCAATTTCTTTATGCGCACTAGTAAGCTCAAATGTTAGTCTGTCGATCTCATCTTTTAATAGTTTTAATTGTGGAATGTCTTCGTCTTCGGATATGTCAGGTAAACTACTCGTCGTACAATTTAATGTCTGAGATATTATGTCATTTTCGTCTTCGTTAGGTTCAGATCGTGTGCGATTCCGCCGGAACGTTATATTTTCCAAGAAATTCATTTGAATTGTAATTATAAACTTTAAATCAAAATCAAAAATTCTTGTGGCATGCGGGGTTCGAACTTGCACCTCGGTAGTCTGGTGTACGAGCGAGTGGTTGCGCCTCCAGGTCAAACCGAACGTAGTTGAACTGGTGAAATTGATGACCGTATTGTGACTGTTGTCGTATTGTCTTTCTCTTAACGGTCGATAGATGTCTCTTATCACAATTTTAATTCAGAAATTGCTTTAATTTGCTCTGACAACATTGTTATGAGGTTGGTAACAATGTTTTTAGTTCTTTAATATGACGAAGAAACTTAAGATGGCGTTATGTTGTCGTCATACAGTTTCAAATAAAAAACGAATTATTTTTCGTAAAATTTTTTGGAAACCACTTATATTATTATCTGAGTTTTTGTAGTAATTATATTATTGTCTTTGTCTGAACTATTGAGTCGGAATGTCACAATTTGTCATAATATTAGTTCGTAAACAAACTTACGTCCAACTTCGTAAATATGAAAGTCACTGTAGGTACGGGTAAACTATTTTCACTATTATCATAATTGTTAACGCACAATAGTCTTTGACAGTCGTTACAGGTAGTCAGTGTTCCGAAAGTCTGACAGTCTTACCAAGGGGTATCGTATTACCCAGTATTAACTGGGTTGTGGAGGTCAGATAGGCAGTCGCTCCATGTAAAATACTGATATTCAGCTGCATCCGGTTAGACTGGAAGCCGACCCCAACATAGTTGGGAAAAGGCTAGGCAGATGATGGGTCGGAAACTATTGAATGGCAACATCATCATGATCTGCCTAGACTTTTCCCAACTAAGTTGGGACTGTTGTAACTCAGCTCTTTAGATTAAGGACGTACCCTACGCAAATAACCTTGAGCATTCGTTCCCTCTTTGTCACGCAGGAGTAATAGTAGTGAATAATGCCTATTTTTTGGAATAAAATCTATATAAAATAAAGTTTTGTTTTTTTGGAAAAAAAAATTGTACTAAAATGTTCATTATAGAATTGTGTATCCATTAGTGTCAGTAGCAAAATTAAACAATGTTTGCTTTACGAGGAGATGCATGTTATTGATATTTTTTCTCATTTCTGGGGTTTTGTTGTAAGGTGATTCACCAAATAATTACTCATTAAAAATTAAAAATTAATCTAAAATAATGGAATCAGGATTATAAAGAAACTTAATGTATTGTTTTTGTTACTTAAATCGTTTTAAATAACAAGTAGATACTCTCCAGAAAACTGCACAAAAACGGCTTTCGCAGCGTTTTGGTCGGGGAGGCGCCTTAAACTGTGAGACGTTTGCAAATGTTTAAAGTTGACTGTAAAACATATTTCAAAAGAAAATATTTTCGTCTTGGGAGGTATTCTAAATTTTTTATTGTATTTATTTAAAATCATAAGTTGAGTCTTGATAAATTCAAAGATGGCTGAATAAATAGTCTGACTTTAATATTGTTTTATGTTTAAATATTATGGCATTACAAGATGTAACTGAAACATTTACTTAAAAAAAATATATAATAATAGTTTAATGGTTAAGTAAGTTTCGTTTTACAATATTTATGATTGGAGCTTCCTTTTAGGCAGATAATGCCTGTGTTAAGAGATATGACTTAAAGGAATTTCAATTACACCAGGCGTTGTGTTCTGGGGCATATAACCCAATATCAAGCTGAAAGGTAACCTTCTCCGGGGTTGCGGGTTGTTCGAAAAAGATACCTTGGCCCCCTTCAATCGCCGCACGCAACAAATATATGTATGTCCTAAAGATAGTTTTGCCGGGTCTTGCTGTTTGTGTATGTGAATTGAAATGTTTGTAAACGCACCCACGATACCAGATACATTCCTAGTGTGGGGCAACGTATGTACATATAATATGCTGTTGTATATGTATATGTATGCCGTTTCAGATACAAGTATATATTTCTTCTTTCCTGTATAATTCGTGTCTCAGTAAAAAAAAACAATTACCCATCCAATCTCAATTCTTTTTCTCATCATTTTCCTGCCCTGTCCCATTCTATTTGGGGTCGGCGCAACACGTTTTCTTCTTCCACTCTCCCCTATCAGACGTCATGGCATCATTTACTCCTTTCTCCTTCATATCATTCCTTACACAATCCATCCATCTTTTCTTTGGCCTTCTTCTCGCTCTCCGTCCATCAACATTCAGATCCATCACTCTTTTAGTCACATGTCCTTCATCCCTCCTCATTACATGTCCATACCAAGACAAACGACTCCCGTTCAATTTTTCTGTAACACTTTCAAACTTCCTCGAATATTTTCATTCCTTACTTTATCCATTCTTGTCACTCCACACATCCTCATTCTCTTTCTATCAGTCTAGAATTTCTAAAGCACTTTTCCATTACAGTTAAAACCGGCCAAGAGCGAGTCAAATTTGCGCCCTGAGGGTTCCGTATAAACATAAACGACATAAACAATTATGTCTTTTGACTGCATAGATTTAGAGGGTTAATTTTTTAACAGCACAACCACCAACAACAGGGACCACCGACTTGAGTAAATGGTTTAAATTTCAACTCGAAACCTTGTCGAGTTCCTGAGATAAAGGGTAGGCAGACAGACGGACAACGATTACTTCGTTCGTCCAATAAGGGTTCCGTTTTTTCAGCAAAAAGTTTCTTCAAAATTAATGTCTCAAATCCAGAAACAAACTGCCAACAAATAAAACGATTTACGAGTGCAAATTACATATACTCGTATACAGTTGACAAATCGAAGTAGAATCTATATTAATTGGACGCTGCAGCATCAAAGAGCGAGGATACGATACCAACGTGACTATCTGTGAGCTATCTACTAGTAGTTCCGTAAGTCTTCGGATAAGTTCGTCGCCGTTGAGAAATTTCGATGCACTGGGGAGATGTTGTGTCTTAGATTGCGAGCGATGGATAAGAAGAAGCGTTTTTTTTTAATTGCGGGTAAGAGAAATCAGAGTTTTCTAATTTTAGACCGTACGTGAACTATTGCATTGTTTATGGATTGGTTTCTTTCTCTTTCATAGCTACAGATGATACGACTTAATAAAATCCTTGAACCTATCAAGTAGTGGGTGCAAACATAATTAAACTTAACAAAGTTTACCTATGTTTAGTTGTTTGCAGTCCAATGACACGAACGCGACGTTACTAAGAAATTCTAATGAAAAATAATGTAAGCTAATTTAGTTTCTTGCCATCGGGAGGCTGGATTGCTTTAAGAAACGGAAACAATCTGCATTGGGGCAGATAAATACAGCAAAATATCATTGCTATTCTACTCTTTCACTAAACTTCAAAACAAAAATCAAAGTAAGTACCTATCCACCGCTCTTGGTTCCAGGATTTATTTGGTGTGGAGTCAATCCAAATGAAATATATATATACATATATTTATATAGTACATACATGGCGTAGATCCCAAATGTATTCGCTTCAGTCACATAATAATATATTGGTTGACTGGACACAAGTCCTACTATTTAGGATTTATTTAAATTGTCTGCACATAAACTCTGATGCATCTGGCTAAAAGAGTGATAAATTTTTACGGGCCGGTCGTGGGTTCGATTCCCACCCAGGACAAACTTTGTGTGATGAGCATGATTGTTTGTTCTGTGTCTGGGTGTGATTTATCTATATTATGTATGTATTTATAAATTATATAAGTATGTATATCAGTTGTCTGGTTACCATAACACAAGCTCTGCTTAGCTTGGGATCAGATAGCCGTGTGTGAGTTGTCCCAAGATATTTATTTATTTATTTATATGAATGTTGATGAATGGAGACAGAGAGGAAGGCCAAAAAAAGATGTATAGATTGTGTAAGAAATGATATGGGGCAAAGGAGTAAATCAGCCATGACGTCTGTTAGGGGAGAATGGAAGAAGAAAACGTTTGGTACGGTAGAAAAACGATGAATCACTGATCATATTATTGGTAAAGTTCTTCAAAACGTCAGAGGCCCTAGCGTGCGGTGTAAACATAATATAAATACGAAGTTAAGTCACAAAAATCAAAACTTGTATTTAAAAACTTTGGACTTCTTTAACTCTGTAGCTAAAAGGTACTAAGGTATGGTCCAGAACATATCATCGCAATGACGAGAAGAACAAATACCTTTCGGTGTAAAGTGTTTTGGAACGAAGTTCCTTATCACGCGTTGTGAAAGGGAACTAGACGGAAAAATTCTCACGAAAAGTTGTAACGACACTTTTTGCTATAGTAAGCTGTGCGGCGTGCGCATGTTTCTCTGTCTGTCTGTCTCTCTCTTATGGAAAGCAAGCCATTTCTATTTCGCATTGAATTTATTTTTGTTGAGTGTATACAAGTTTTTTGTACATAATAAATAATAACTTAGTTCCATCCGGGTGTCCCTTGACCCCTCTCAAGTTTTTTTATACCCTTATTTCTAAGACCTAATACCTAAAATAAAGAAAATCAATTTCGTTCTTTAAGGAAAGAGATATCTATACTTTATCAATACTATATTACTATAACATATAATCTAAACTTATACACACACATTATATAGAGCGAGTGAAACCGCTGGGCACAGCTAGTATTTTTATGAAGAGCTTTGTGAGTTTGTGAAGTTGTAAGAGATGATAAAAAGCCACGTTATTTGTTAGTGTCATTGGCTATATAACATCACGCTACGACAATTAGGAGTTGAGCAGCGTGGAAATTCGCAAGGCACAGCTAGTGTTATAAAGACAAAATAGAAGTGGCCATACACTACGCCTATAAAAAGAGAAGATAATATATAAACCACCTCACGTTGATATACCTCAAAATATTCCATGTTTCTTTAACAAGCTTCCATTGCAATAAAACCGCAAATGTGCAATTTCGTTCAAAACTGCACTGTACTTCATACTTGACCAACATATCTTGAAACGAGGTGGAATTTAAAATTACGTTTGAAATGTACTGACAGTACGTAGCTAACTAGTGTTCGACCACAGTTTTTCCACATTTCGAGGATAAGAAGCGCATGCCTAAGTTGGTCTGCGGATAGGTGACCCGTTATATACCGAGTTTTCTCCGCGCCTCGGAAAGCATGTTTAGGTCCAGGCTGTCATTTTTGTAGATATCTGTCAGTTGTCTGCCCACAGTTCGACAACCAGTCTTACCAAAGCGTTTCGTATTACCTAGTATTAACTGTTGTGTGTGGAGTATAATAATAGGCAGTTGCTCCAAGTAAATCTTAGCAAGCAATGACACTGTGATGTCTCAAGTTATGTTGGAGAACAAATCGCGCACCGAGATCTAAACAGACACATCTCAAAAATCGTGAATTATTAGTTACCCTTATATTCGAATGCTCGGTGATGTTAAGCAACTATCTAACATATCACAATATCCATAAAGTGGAATTTCATAACATATGTTATTATGACCTGAAATAAATGTAGAGTTGTTCCTTCCCATACATATTTTTCAATACACTTTCTCGAAATTTCCTGGCTCTTATGGCGCTACGATTAGATTCAATATGCAATGTATTTTACACGCGTGCGTTGTCTCATTTATTGCAACAGCCAGCCTCCCAGCCAGCAGTATTTTTTTAGAGCTTAGAGGTGCTTTTTTTAAGGCCTCCTTTTTTTAAATTTCAAGAGAATATCACAAATAAACTTGTTTATACATGCTTTTAACAACAAATTGATATTTATTTGAGATCTAAATTCAAAAAATATTTGAATTTCAAATTTTTAATATTAGGCTGTTTAGCGATGTCATGCCCTTGTTTCTCATTCAGTATGAGAACATAGATTACTCTGACATTTGAACAACAGACAAAGCGCGGGAGCAGATAAAATGAAATCATAGTTTTATATTGATTAATGACAAAAGTACTTTTTGTTCTGTTATTTAATTCCTCCGTGTATTGAAAACGTCGTTTAATTTGTCAATGCTGTTCTCGGCTCTATAACACCCTCGCCTGGCGGCTTGTGCGGTAAATCCGCGTCGGGTGCAATGATATACTATATACTATTTCCCCTTCTGAAAACATACCTTTTTTGAGTTGACTCCGTTTAGACCTAGGTGTGCGATATAATGTTATTATTTACGACTTACTGTTTGGCAGTCGGAACAGCGTCAAATTGTATTTTCAATGGTTATTCAAAAGTTGGGACGTAAACAAGGTGATTTGTTCATCTGTTTTGACAGAGGAAGGTGCAAATCGGAATACTTTGGTACAGTCAACAAAGGAGATAGATAAGAACTTGAAAGTTAAATTTATTTGGTAAAAAAAAAACAAATAAATCCTTACTAACTACTTATATACTTACATAATAATATTTATAAAAGCGAAAGTGAGTTTGTATGTTACGTCTTCACGCCTAAATGGCTAAACCGATTTTGATGAATTTTGGTACAGAGTTAGTTGGGACCCTGAAGACGGACATAGGTTAATGAAAAGTGAGAAAAGAGGAGAAAGAGGGAAGAAAAGGGGAGAGAAAGATTTTACGGAGTAAACCCACCCATGTTCCTTCTTTTGCCCTTTATGTTCCGGGGCCGCAGTATCTCTTTCAAATTACCCGCAACCCCGGTCTTAACATTTTTAGCGATAAATTGAGAGATCCAGCTATGCAGCTGACTTCTAAAAACAAATGAAGGCCATAAATAAAATAAAGCTCAGTTTTCAACTGTAATATATTTATATTACAGTTGAAAACTGAGCTCAGCAATTAAGTTGGATTAAAAAAAAAAACAACTGTTTAAAGTTCTAATTGCAATTAAAATGTTAACATTGAAATCTCTAAATTTTGTTAAAAAGTTATTTATAAGTTTTAAAACTGCCATTTGAAAATATGTGTTAGCTGTAATTCTGGGAATTTATTTAACGAGCTTTTTCCCGTGGCTTTGCTCGCATTAAATTCGGGGTAACGCAGTTCCCCTTTCCTGATTTGCAGGTACCTGCTACCTGCAGTTTTTGCTCTTGCGCCTTATTGATTTGTAATAGCAAAGCTAAGTTCCCTTCCCTTCCCTTTTCTTCCCTCTTTCTCCCTCATTTATCACTTTAAAAAAAACCCCTATGTCCGTCCTCCAGGGTCCCAGCTATCTCTGTACCAAAATTCATCAAAATCGGTTCATCCATTAAGGCGCGGTAACTAGCTAATCTTTAGGTATTCGCGGAAGTGAGGCTAGCTGGATACTGGGCATGGTCTGACACAAGTACACGACAGTATTGCATCGAAAGAATAGAAATAAGGTCGAAAATATTTCGGTGTTTGATTTTATTTGAATATCATGTCCGCCAAAATGTAGGTCATTTTGCAGTTTTAATTGAATATAAAAAAATACAGTTCCGTGTTTGAAAAATTTTAGATATCTCTTTAGTCTATAACATTTCCTTTGTTATAGATATAAAAAATATGATGGATGACGCTGAAAAAATTGAGAATTTCGAGACGGAAAATTTTTTTCGTGGTCTTTTTAAACATTTTTATTTTTCGTAGTACTAGACCATTTTTGTAAACAGATTTTGTTTAAGTCTTTACTTTATGTATTGAACTATACACGGTATTTTTTTTTGGCTAGTGGCATGTACAGATACGGCTAACTTTGCGACGAAAATAGAAGAAAAAAAAATATATCATAGACTATAACTCATACACTACTCAAGCAATATAAATAAAATGAATATGGGACCACCTCGGAAGGCCTTTGTCCTCCTCGTCATTGGGATATTTTTTTTTGTTCTAGAACATACGGAGATATATAAACGGACATAATATAAAACTTGTGAAAAAACTTGGAACTTTGACGTGAGGGTCAAAGATTTGTAGCTCACCGTCCGTCCGTCGATTGACGACAGACCGTGTCGACGGCGCGTTCGTGTTTTTGCTCTTCTAAAATCAATTGGTTATACAATGTTGTTGTTATAGTACTTAAGTATGAGGGGACAGTGTACACCCGACAATAAGTCACAGATACCTTCAGTTGTGTAGGTTAAGGTTCGATTTATCCTTATTTCCTTTGGTGTACCAGTTAAACAAGCGTCTGTCTTTGATGGTGTTTATTGGCAACTAAACTTAAAAGGGATATTATAAATTGCATATCAAATAAATAATCGCCTATCAATAAATACTCATCATTTATTTATTTTTTACATCAAATAACTTACTTCACTACAAATAAACTAAATGTTTAACAAAACTCAAACTGCAGATAATTCGAAATTATACATCAATATGACATTACTTTTTTCCTCATAATGCAATACAGTTAAATTTATTTTTGTACTAAAATACTACATATATAGCATAAACACTGACTGCACAGCAAATTTTCCATATTTCATAGCAAAATAACTATCCCAGTCGCATATTAACCAGTAAGTACAACAAAAACTGTTCATCATATTTGTTTTAATTTTCAAGAAGCCATGCTCGGCAAATTTAATGATTATTATAACAAAAAAATCCTGTCACATTGCATTATTTCTAAAAGCAGAACAAATTAAGGCCGTACCCTACGCAAATAACCTTGAGCATTCGCTTCCCTCTATGCCGCGCAGGAGTGAGTGATTGAGAGCAGTAGTGAATAATGCCTATTTTTTGGAATAAAATCTATATAAAATTAAGTATTGGGTTTTTGGAAAAAATATTTCTACCAAATTGTTCATTATAGAATTGTGTATCCATTAGTGTCAGTAGCAAAATTAAACAATGTTTACTTTACGAGGAGATGCATGTTATTGATATTTTTTCTCATTTCTGGGACTTTGTTGTAAGGAGATTTACTAAATAATGCCTCAATATAAATAAAAACTAAATCTACAATAATGGAATCAAGATTATAAAGAATTTTTTTGTTACTTAGTTCGTTTTAAATAACAAGTAGATAGCTCTAGAAAACTGTACAAAAACGGCTGGCGCGGCGTTTTGGTCGGGGTGGCGGCGCCTTAACTGAAAAAGGTTCGCGCAAAAATAAGATTTTTTTGGAATTATATTAAAAAAACCGGCCAAGAGCGTGTCGGGCCACGCTCAGTGTAGGGTTCCGTAGTTTCCCGTCCGTCACAATAAGTGTTCCCACTTATGAGTTTAAAGGTGGAGGAGGAAATTATTTTGTACAACTTTTTGTCTGTTTTGTACAAAAACTGTTGTGTCAATAAAGTTCAAAATGATTTTCCTAGAAAGTCCTTATAAAGTTCTACTTTTCAGATTTTTTTCATATTTTCTAAACTTATGGTTCAAAAGTTAGAGGGGGGGGGACACATTGGTTTTTACTTTTGGAGCGATTATTTCCGAAATTATAGACATTATCAAAAAATGATTTTAGTAAACCCCTATTCATTTTTAAATACCTTTTCAACAATATATCACACGTTAGGGTTGAAATTAAAAAAAAAAACACTTCCCACTTTACATATAGGGTGGCTACCCTAATAAAACATTTTTTTCCAATTTTTATTTTACCACTTTGTCGGCGTGATTGATATACATATTGGTACCAAATTTCAGCTTTCTAGTGCTAATGGTCACAGAGATTAAGCGAGGACGGACGGACGGACGGACAGACAGACATGGCGAAACTATAAGGGTTCCTAGTTGACTACGGAACCCTAAAAAGATATTGTTTTTAGTAGGTTACCCGAAATTCAACTATTTTGATTAGGTTAAATTCTTAAAAAAAAATGGGTAGGTTAGGTTAAAACTGTGACCTCCGGCAGAAACGACTTGCATTAATAGAAAAAAGAGATTGTTTTTAGTAGGCTACCCGGAACTGAACTATTTCAATTAGTATAATTACTTATTTAATTAAAGGACATTATTTCAAATTCAATTAAATAATTAGATACAAAATAATGTCATTTATTACCACATAATACATTATGTGGTAATAAATAACTAATAAGACGACTGTGACTAATAAAATGCTGTTTTATTTAGAAAAACTGCTGTAAATAATATAAAAATAGAAGCTATTTTTAAAAGAAAAAGCTTCTATTTTATGACTATTATTATTACTATTATATTATATGACTTCCTATCTATAACATTTGCACCCCAATCTGCATCTACATATCCTTCTAAAATTGAACTTTCATTGGCAGTGTACCTTAAACCATAATTTTTAGTAAACTTTAAATATCTCAATAGACGCTTTACATATTCACAATGTTCTTGAGAATAGCAATTGTTAAATTGACTCAAAAATCCAACTGCATAAGTAATATCAGGTCTGGTTAGAACTGCTAAGTACATAAGACAACCAATCACTTGCTGATATGGGAATTTTCCAACATAGTTTTCACCCTTAGACACATGCAACTTTGTTTCCATAGGAGTCTGAATAGGTTTACATTGACTCATGTTAAATTTTAGTAACACCTGATCAATATAATCAGATTGGTTCAACGTGATAGTTTTCACAGATTTATTAATACTAACATTGACACCAAGACATTTTCTGATTTTACCTAAATCTTTAAGTTTGAAATGGCTAGCTAATATCTTTTTCAAATATTCTGTTTCTCTATAATCATTTGAAAAAATAAAAAAATCATCCACAAAAAGTGTAACAATAGTTTTCAAATTATTTATAATTTTAGTATACATACATGGTTCTATCTTAGATCTCTTATAACCAATATTTAACAAACATTCATCCACTTTCCTGTACCATGCTCTCGAAGACTGTTTGAGCCCATAGATTGCCTTTTTTAATTTAAGTACTTGACCCTCATGGGTCTGCTCAGAAAATCCTTCTGGCAACTGCATATAAATGGTTTCATCGAGAGCACCATTCAGGAAAGCTGTAGTTATATCAAGGTGAGTACAATCAAATCCTAACTGAACTGACAACGCAAACAATATCCTCAATGTGGTATGCCTCACAACAGGAGAAAATGTTTCCGTATAGTCTATGCCTTCAATTTGAGAAAAACCTTTAGCTACTAAACGTGCACGGAATCGAACTTTGTTTTCACTATCATATTTTTTACGAAGCACCCACTTACACTGCACAACCCTACCATTGTGTGGACTATCACATAATTCCCACGCATCATTTTCTTTAAAACATTGTAATTCTTCTTGCATGGCCAACATCCATTGTTTCTTTTCTGGTCCATTTACAGCATCATGCAGTGTCAAACCTGCCCCATCATCATAAGATTCAGCACTTGCACAAAGATTCGACATACCATATCTCTCTGGTTGTTTCCGTGTTCGTCTGATTCTGTTCATGAAATCTTCATTTTCACACTGAAGTGTACTCTCTGAGTCTTCATAATCACTTGGAACATATGTTTTATCATTATCATCATCATAGAAACAGTCACTTTCACTGTTGAAGTTATCTTCAAGACTAGATGTTGATTCAAAGCTTGTTACCTTTTGGCCTTGTTGTTCGGGTTTAACCTCATCCCCCACTGAAGCAACATTCTGGTCTTGCACTTGAATCATACATTCAGAATTAATTTCTTGCTCAATAATGACCACATCTCTGCTTGTAAACACAGTCCTTGTTTCTGGATTATAGACTCTGTATCCCTTTATGTTATCTGGGTATCCTGTAAAAATACATTTCACAGATTTCTTATCCCATTTCTTACGCTTTTCCTTAGCAACATGTACCATCACAGTGCTACCAAATATCCTAATATGACTGATATCTGGTTTTGTGCCAGTCCATAGTTCATATGGCGTTCTATTATCCAACGCAGCAGCCACAATCCGATTCTGCAGATACACCGCTGTATTGGTGGCCTCACCCCAAAACTCTTTTCCCAGGTTTGCATCGAAAAGTAGACATCTTGCTTTTTCTACCACTGTGCGATTGAATCTCTCACATAAACCATTTTGTTGTGGGGTGTATGGGTTGCTTTTCTGGTGGATAATACCAGCACTGTTTAGGTAATCTTCAAATTCCTTATTGCAATACTCTAATCCGTTATCGCTTCTTATCACTTTTATTGTTCTCTTTGTTTGATTTTCCACCTTTGCTTTGAATATCTTGAAATATTTTAGAGCCTCATTTTTGTGTTTCAGAAAATAAACAACCGTCATACGACTAAAATCATCAACAAATAATAAGAAATACCTTGCTCCTCCTATTGATGTAGTCTCCATAGGGCCACAAATGTCTGTGTGCACTAAATCTAGCAAGTTACTGCTTCTCTGGCCACTGCCTTTAAATGGTAGGCGACACTGTTTGCCTTCACAACATGTTGTGCATGAAGCCTTGCTTATTTCTACTTTTTCATCAAGTGACATTCCAAAGACAGCATTTTTCATTTGATTTAAGTAGTCCTTGTTGACATGTCCTAATCTGCGATGCCATATTACTCCTGACACAGCTGATGCAGCCAAATACTCCTGGGTTACCAAGTTTACTTTGTACACCCCATTGACCAATACTGCTGTAGCGACTACTTGTTGCTTTTTATTGTAAACGCAACAACCTTCATCTGTGAAAGACACACTGTTTCCTTTTTGAATTAGTTGACTGACTGATAATAAGTTTGTAGTCAGAGTTGGTATACAGCATACGTCTTCTACTATAATGTCGTACTCGCAATCATCAGTTGAAGTCGTTATTTTCACATCGCCAGAACATAATACAGTCATCTTTTCACTATTTGCTACGACAATTTCTTTATTTTGCTCGTATCTGGCATTCGTAACCCAACTTTTATTTGCTGTTAGGTGTACACTTGCCCCGGAGTCGATATACCAATCATTTTTGTTAAACTTAGCACTTAAAAATACTGCACTAAATGCGTTAGATTGCATTCTTTCTTTATTTTTCTTATTTGCTGAATTATTTTCGTAAGTCATGCACTGGTTTTTGTAATGGCCGACTTGTTTGCATCGGTAGCACTTCACCGCCTTGACGTTAGATTTAGACGGAACAGCAGTGCTGCCAACATCACCATTTTTCTTGGCCATAGACAAACTATATTTATTTTGCTTTCCATTATTTGAATGACTGACGAATGCACCGTTAACTTCACTCTCGTTGTAATCTACCGACTCCATGTCTAATAATTTTGTTTTAATATTGTCTGCCGTAATGGAAATGCCCGAATGTTCGATTGCCATGATCATTGGAGCAAAACGATCAGGCAATCCAGCCAACAACAATGACCCTGTCCACTGATCATTTATTTCAAATCCCGTTCCACTTAATTTTTGCGCTGTATCGATAATCTGCGTCACATACGACGTCATCGAATTGCAATTATCTCGCCGGATTGAAATCAAATTTCTCAGCAAACTTATTCTTCGTGAGAATCCACTATCATCAAATAATTGCTGTAGTTTTTGCCACAATTCTTTCGATGATTTAACGGTTTTGACGTGGACATACAACGACGGGTCGATGGTCATAATCAACTTGGCTTTTGTTTTTTCGTCATCCGCACTTGCTATTTCTTTTCCCGGTTCTGGCTTGACACAATGCTTCATGCCTTCGAGAATTAAGAAATTTTCTGCAGCGAAACACCACTCCGAATAATTATCGCGTCCCTTTAGTTTTGGCACATTGATAAGGTAGTTGGTAGCCATTTTAAAAGTTTTGGAGAACAGTTTCTGAACTACACTTATACACTGCGATAATTAATACAATCAGTCACTTCACAGCTAAATCGCATTTAATACTGTCTTTTAACACTTGCTTTACTGCAAAATCCTTGTTAAAACGACTTAAAACCGCGATTTTTATGAGCGAATGGCCCATAACCTATAATAAAACGACGTATTCTTATGGACGAGTTACAACAGACTATATATTTATTTAAGCAGACATGTGTACATACAATATATCATAGATGGCAACACCAGTAAAATATTGTATAGATATTATAATTTTAACAGTTAACATGTATAATGTGCATTAAGATTACTAGCTGTGCATTGATGAAAAAGCTTTTGTTACCCGAAATTCAACTATTTTGATTAGGTTAAATTCTTAAAAAAAAATGGGTAGGTTAGGTTAAAACTGTGACCTCCGGCAGAAACGACTTGCATTAATAGAAAAAAGAGATTGTTTTTAGTAGGCTACCCGGAACTGAACTATTTCAATTAGTATAATTACTTATTTAATTAAAGGACATTATTTCAAATTCAATTAAATAATTAGATACAAAATAATGTCATTTATTACCACATAATACATTATGTGGTAATAAATAACTAATAAGACGACTGTGACTAATAAAATGCTGTTTTATTTAGAAAAACTGCTGTAAATAATATAAAAATAGAAGCTATTTTTAAAAGAAAAAGAGTTAACATGTATAATGTGCATTAAGATTACTAGCTGTGCATTGATGAAAAAGCTTTTGTTACCCGAAATTCAACTATTTTGATTAGGTTAAATTCTTAAAAAAAAATGGGTAGGTTAGGTTAAAACTGTGACCTCCGGCAGAAACGACTTGCATTAATAGAAAAAAGAGATTGTTTTTAGTAGGCTACCCGGAACTGAACTATTTCAATTAGTATAATTACTTATTTAATTAAAGGACATTATTTCAAATTCAATTAAATAATTAGATACAAAATAATGTCATTTATTACCACATAATACATTATGTGGTAATAAATAACTAATAAGACGACTGTGACTAATAAAATGCTGTTTTATTTAGAAAAACTGCTGTAAATAATATAAAAATAGAAGCTATTTTTAAAAGAAAAAGAGTTAACATGTATAATGTGCATTAAGATTACTAGCTGTGCATTGATGAAAAAGCTTTTGCTTTAGGAAAAATCGCTGTACGCTGCGAAAATAAATTGTAGTGTGTTTAGTGATATTTTGAGTTGAATAATTTGCTGTACAATCAGTAATTTTGATGGGAATTCGGAATCTTATTGCATAGAAGAACGGATATTTTTGATTTGCGTTTAAATACTACCCAACTTAAAATGATCGGTACATCATATTAAATATGGTCGGCGGCTAGCTTCCTACTTATTTAAATGATAGTGGACTGTATGCATAGCTTAATACGTATTAAAATGCTTTAACACCTCCCTAACAAAACGTGTTTTTGCCTATAGTTATTCAGTTGCATGTACAGTATGTAGGTTGACGGCTATGTGAAGTGTTTGTTTACAGCCTGTAGTTTTTTTAAAAAAACGTTGCTCTACACTAGGAATTTCTCCTGTATCGTGGGTGCGTTAAAAACATTTAAAATAACATACACAAACAGCCGGACACGGAACAAATATCTGAAGGCCATACAAATATTTGTTCCGTGCGGGGATCGAACCCGCAACACGCAGTCGATCGCTCAGTCACTACGCCAACCGTGTTGTCAAGTTGCCAAATTTGGAAACATAGTATCTACACAATTGTCTATGTTTTAATAATCTTTATTGTGTTGTTTGATTTAGTTAGTTTCAAAGTTTGTTTAGATGTGTATATGGCGTAGGAGTTTCAGTATTATTATGTTTGATGGTTTGAATGTTTACTGTGTATGTATAATGTACATAATTGTATGTATTGATAGGTATTATGCCAGTTAGACATAGATATCTATAGTGTTATATGTCATGAAAAATTTATGGAAATTTGTATGCTATAGCGGAATATGTCCTGCACAAAAACACTTTTGTAAGATCTTTTTATACCACATATCCTTACTAATATTATAAAAGCGAAAGTGAGTTTGTTTGTTACGACTTCGCGCCTAAATGGCAAAACCGATTTTGATGAATTTTGGTACAGAGATAGTTGAGACCCTGGAGTCAGACAGAGACTATTTTTTAAAGTAAGAAAAGGGGGAGAAAGAGGGAAGAAAAGGGGAGAGAAAGATATTTTTTTTGATCATCACGCGGGTTAAAGTTAGCGTTAGCCCAAAGTAACTATGCCACGCGGACGAAGTCACGGGGGTAAGCTATTATATAAATAAACTTACTTACAAATGCGGTTGCAAAGCTGACTTTTAGAACCAAAGACAAACTCAAGTATCATCACACTTAGAAGATATTTGAATACTTCACCGTGACATATGAAGGGACAGTAATGGCCGAAATAATTCGTTCCTGAGTACTTGACCTACAAAATGTTTGACATTTATTACCAAACTAGCTTTCGCCCGCGGCTTCGCTCGCGTTAAATTCGATATTAACACACTAAGCAGATCTGCAGTTTTTGCTCTTGCGCCTGATTGATTTGTAATAGCAACGCTAAGTTTTCCCTTTTCTTCCCTCGTTCTCCCTCACATCCCACTTTTTTCAAATAAAAATTAGCCTATGTCCGTCTCCTGGTTCCCAACTATCTCTGTACCAAAATTCATCAAAATCGGTTTAGCCATTAAAGCGTGAAGAGGTAACAAACAAACAAACAAACAAACAAACTCACTTTCGCTTTTATAATATTAGTAAGGATAGTAAGGATAGTTCACATGAATGCAGGTTCCATGTAATTGTTTACTGTCCCTAAACCACCGTTTAAGGATCGGTCAAAACACATTTACTTAAACTCATGCATTTTTTTCCAGGGGGTTTTTTGCGGATGGATAATCTTCAGATAACTTCTCCCGCTCTGGACAGAGGGGGGAGGAGTGTTATACTTTTACTGACTTAAACCCACCTTTGTTCCTTCTTTTGCCCTTTATGTTCCGGAGCCGCGGTATCTCTTTCGAACATCGTTTGCTGTAACGCGCCGTCAACACGTCCTTTTGTCACTAGACAGACGGAGACGGACGGTGAGCTACCCATTGCTCATCGTCCACATTCCCTCATCTACGGTGGCCGGGAGTCGTCTCGCGGCGCCCGACGCCCAGACCGTCTCCCGCGGTAGCTGGATTGGTTTGAGGTTCTCCCTAAAACGTCCGGCCACCTCCTTCGCTAGCATGACTGCTTCGCAAAAGGCGGTGACTGGGAAGCGTCCCATTCCCTCTCGCTCCGGACCATGGACTAAAACAGGGTCGGACGCGAGAGATCGCCGCCGCCATTTTAAACGCCTTTCACTAGTCTTTTCAACATGACCAACCCATCAAAGCATACTCATATTTTTGGCAACACATCTAATTTCTAATAGCAATTGTGCAAATCTAGAACAAATGCTTACGAAAGTATCCATCAGAGTTCGTTGTACACAGTTAGTCCTCATTTTTTCCGTACTGACTGATCCTTAACTTCAACAAAACGACATGAAACAACCAAAAACTCGTTAGTACAGTAAAAATCCAACCAAATTGGACGTTGAAGTTAATATAACTCAAAAAATCAACTTTCCAATCGGTAGATAGGTATACAACGGACAATCACTGCAACAACAAAACGAAGCTTGGAACCAAAACTGGAACATTTCCCTTCAGTAACGTGCATAAAATATGGCAAAGGTTTTTCTAAAAATCTTCGAAACGCAAGCGAAATCCTATACGAATTTAGGGACCCGTCATTTGAGCAAAAATGTTGAACAAACAGGATCGAACGCATTTAGATACAGTCAACAAAACAAATAAGTAACCAAGCTTGTCAGTTATAGTGGTTTTTTTTTAGAAATGGTGGACGCCTTCATCTCAACTTAACTTACTTGATTTCTCCGTCAATTTTGATTAGATATTTCGAAAAGGTAAACTCCCGAGATGGTTCCATATCAATTTTATTGCTATGGTTTTGCTAGTTAATGAATTATTCTATAACATATATTTTTTTTCTTCTGTTGATGAAACAAACATGATTTTTCATGAAAATGTCAACTGTATTCTACGGGCATGGATATATATCAATTTTGCTGAGTGTACGTATTACCTTTTTTCTTCGTATTCAAAAATTCTACCTCACGATGGAAATCTTGTGAGAAGGAAGGGAAAGAAGGTAAATGTGTGACGATTTATTTTCGGAAGGAAGGTATACGGGTACAAAATGCACTGTTCAGCTGTAACAAAAATCATTTGGATTTTCACGTTCTTCTTTAAAGCTATCATCATTTTGAAATATATTCGAAGTTGCCAACTTCACTACTAAATCCTTACTAATCCTTACTAATATTATAAAAGCGAAAGTGAGTTTGTTTGTTTGTTACCTCTTCACGCTTTAATGGCTAAACTGATTTTGATGAATTTTGGTACAGAGATAGTTGGGAACCAGGAGACGGACATAGGCTAATATTTTTTTGAAAAAATTGGGATGTTAGGGAGAAAGAGGGAAGAAAAGGGAAAATTTAGCGTTGCTATTACAAATCAATAAGGCGCAAGGGGAACTGTGTTACCCCGAATTTAACGCGAGCGAAGCCGCGGGCAAAAGCTTGTATTATATAAGTGAAAATGAGTTTATTTGTTTACTACGTCTTCACGCCTAAATGGCTAAACCGAATTTGATGAATTTTGGTACAGAGATAGTTGGGACCCTGGAGACGGACATAGGCTATTTTTTTTTTGAGAAATGAGGGAATAAAAGGGAAAACTTAAACTTGCTATTACAATAGATAAGGCGCAAGGGCAAAAACTACAGGTAGCAGGTACCTGCAAATCAGGAAAGGGGAATTGTGTTACCCCGAATTTAACGCGAGTGAAGCCGCGGGCTAAAGCTAGTCAAAAACAAAACTAGACTGATGATCACCACTTTTTGAACGTCATTAGACAAGACAGGTCCCTAAAACGCCCACTCTGCGCCACTTCCTAGTGGTTTAGCTGGGAAGAAGAAGTAGCGGAACAAACTCCCCAGCACAACTATCAAATATTGTTTCTAAAAGCTCCCAAACACACACACACACACAGTTTTAATGTTCAGCTTTTTCTTTATCAGCTTAATCTCTACCACTCTTTGGCAAAGGCCCCTTCGGTTCAAAAGTTTCGCCTATAGCTTTATGCAACACATAAATTAATTTTTGCATTTTTTTTAATGTGCGCGTTAGTTCCACGCGCGCCTCAAAGTGATGTCAGTACAGCATAGGAGCCTGCCAGTGCCGCGGTAAAAAGGTACCGCGGCTCTGGAACAAAAAGGGCAATAGAAGGAACACGGGTGGGTTTTAGTCAGTACAATTCTGAAACTCCCCCCCGCTCCTCAATTATTTGATAATTGATAATATTGATAATTTGATAATCCTTACTAATATTATAAAAGCGAAAGTGAGTTTGTTTGTTTGTTTATTTGTTTGTTTGACCTCTACACGCTTTAATGGCTAAACCGATTTTGATGAATTTTGTTACAGAGATAGTTGGGAACCAGGAGACGGACATAGGCTATTATTTTTTTAAAAAGATTGGACTATGAGGGAGCAAGAGGGAAGAAACGGGAAAACTTAGCGTTGCTATTACAAATCAATAAGGCGCTACCGAATTTAACGCGAGCGAAGCCGCGGGCAAAAGCTAGTAATATTATAAAAGCGAAAGTGAGTTTGTTTGTTTGTTTGTTTGTTACCTCTTCACGCTTTAATGGCTAAACCGATTTTGATAAATTTTGGTACAGAGATAGTTTGGAACCAGGAGACGGACATAGGCTATTTTTAAGTGGTTAATGATGGAGAAAAAGGGAAAACCTAGCTTTGCTATTATTATTTTTTTAAAAAGAGTGGGATATGAGGGAGAAAGAGGGAAGAAACGGGAAAACTTAGCGTTGCTATTACAAATCAATAAGGCGCCACCGAATTGAACGCGAGCGAAGCCGCGGGCAAAAGCTAGTTATTTGATAATTTTCCCATACGCAAAAAAAGCCCTCAGATATTTATTTCAGTGCTAGATTTTACTTACCGCCTCCCGAATAAAGTCTTAGTGTCGTTCAAATACGTAATGTGACCTTCTCCAGCCCGACAGAAGCCCTAAACAGACTTAAACTCTACTTTAGTTGAACCTAAACAATGAATCAGGGAATTACGACGGAATAACATAAATGTACAAGACAGGATCTTTGAAGGACAAATGGAAAAGAATGCGAACGTTAATCGTCACACATTTTAGTACCTAGGACTATAAGAACCAAGCACGTTTGCGTCGTTTAGCAAAAAATTATAAAACCCAAAAAAAATGTTGTTCCACGCTAGGAATTTACTTCTATATCGTGGGTGCGTTTACAAACATATAAACTTGGGTGTTTGACACAAACAGCCAGACCCGGAACAACTATCTATAGGCCATACAAATATTTGTTCCATGCTGGGGTCGAACCCACGACACGCAGCGCAGCAGTCGATCGCTCAGCCACTGCGCCAACCACGTTGTCAATTTGTATTTTTTTTCGACAGCTAATACATTTTGAGGTGATGATATCCTTAGAGCCAAAGACATTGTAGATTAACTAACCCATTTATTATACAGATTTTGTTTGTATATAGTGTTTAATAAAGCTAGCATATTAGTAGTGTGCTCGTGCATGTATCTTCCAATATAATTAAAAAAGATGTAGATAACGTAGTTAGTTGCACACTGATCTGGTTATGTACAACTTTAGTTTTCCCTAATAAATGAAAAAAAATTGATTGAGTTGTTATATTTTTAGTATTACAATCCTATTAATATTATAAATGCGAATGTTTGTGTGGATGGATGTATGTATGGATGTTTGTTACTCTTTCACGTCAAAACGGCTAAAACGGATCTTGATGAAATTTGGCACGGAGGTAGATTATAGTCTGGAATAACACATAGGATACTTTTTTTTCGAAATGAGCTCCAGCTAGTTTTAATATAAGTCTAGTTTAATGTTTTTAATCCGATGGTTCATCAGAATCGGTACCACTATCAAACAATATTGAACCTATATATATAATAAGCAATCTCTGGAATTATTGATTACTCTGCACGTAATGTTCGCATTAAACTGACCGGGGAAGATGTATGTGTCCATCTCAGTACTTTACTGGTCGATCGGGTCAGGCCGTTTGCGTGAATCTAGCCCTTTATTGAGTTTGTAAATCTTTAACGTTAAAATATTGCGGCATTTTGTATTCGATTTGAGGTGCGTTTTAGTTTTTTTTTCTTTGTAGTGCCTGTGTTATTTAAGGTAAGAACTTTTTTAACAGATTCAAAAAACGAAGGAGGTTCTCAATTTAACTGTATTTTTTAACGTTAAAATATGGCGGCATTTCGTATTCGATTTAAGGTGAGTTTTAGTTTTTTTTTCTTTGTAGTGCCTGTGTTATTTAACGTAAAAACTTATTTAACAAATTCAAAAAACGAAGGAGGTTCTCATTTGGAATGTAATTTTTTTTACGTTTGTTACGCGATTTTTCCGTCAATTGTTGCAAAACCATATTTAAAAACGATAAGTTTTTTTCAAATTTTATGCATCTCTTTGGTAGTTTATGAATTATCTTCTATAATACATATTTTTTTCTTTTAATGTATGTGGATGATATGCATATATCTTTTAGTACCAATGGAAAATGAAAACTCGATAAGAATTTGTGTGACATACCACAAATAAAAAGACTGAAACAAAAAACATTACAGCAAAAAAAAAAGTATTGAAACATTCCATCTTCCACAACTTCCTCATAAGAAAAAGCGAGAGAAAAAAGCTTTTCTAGCTCTTTTTTTTTGCAAAAAGGTTTTTTATTTCTAAAAGCTTGTTTTCTGTCGCTTTTTACATGTTGCATATTGAGTTAGAAAGGACACCATACATTTTAACCGTCGAAAACAAAAAAGGAGAAGGTTCTCAATTCGATATAATATTTTTTGTGAATAAAACAAATGTAGCGGTTGCTACATCAAAATAAACATTCAGTCGAATTCATAACATCCTTCTTTTTGCAGAAGTCGGTTATAACGTGGCTGTCGAAAAATATATTTTTTTCTAACTTGTGGATATAATCTAAGTTTATTGAAAATTTCTTAATAACAACATTAAAAACTTTTTGAAAAAAATAAAACCGACTTCTAACTTTTCATCTACTATTTCAGCATTTTGAGTAATGGTATATTGATATATCACATAATTTTAATCGGTATTAATTTTCCATTGATATTACTATAAAAAAATAGCAGATCATCAATATAGACATAGAGAAAAAAGTATATATTACAGACGATAACTTATAAACTACCTGAGCAAAATAAATCAATTTGATATTTCCATATCACATTAATTAGTTGTTGGAACAAATAATAAAAAAAGAAACAAAAAAATAATTTTACAAACGGCTTTCTACAAATTCTATCGCAGTTGGATTTTAGTTTTCAACTTTATTTTCGTAATGATACTTTATCGAAACGAATTGGGTCTAAATTCATCGTGATGCCCACATTTTCTATTTAGGATTCGCTTACGTTAGCTAACGTGACATCAAAATAATTCTGTGGACCCTCTATGACAAATCTTTATATCGTACAAACAAACTTTATGTACTCTGTAGCTATGTTTATCTATCTTCTTGACCTTTATAAGACAAAGGAGACACCTTAGGCATTGAGCAAAGTCTGAATTGTGCAGGTTGGCTATTTCCAGAAGTTACAATTTGTCTTATGTTATCGCTGGAGTTAATGAATAAGTTTTAATTTGATTCGAAACTTCTTTCATTGAAAAATCTTATATAATGTATAAGATTTATATTTATTAATATTTAAGACTAGCTTCCGCCCACGACTTCGTCCGCGTGGCATAGTCACTTTGGGCTAACGCTAACTTTAACCTGCTTGTTGATCGAAAAAAAAAATCTTTCTCTCCCCTTCTCTTCCCTCTTTCTCCCCCATTTCTCACTTTTTTTAGTTTATGTCCGTCTCCACGGTCCCAACTCTGTACCAAAATTCATCAAAATCAGTTTAGCCATTTAGGCGTGATGACGTAACAAACAAACAAACTCACTTTCGCTTTTATAATATTAGTAAGGATTGAAAAATCTTATACAGTATACTAGTATACATTCAGTCAAAAAAGTATGGGGAATGGATGATTTGTTTATGGTTCCAAATTAAAATTTTTGTTTTTTTTGTAGTTGTTAGATTGGCACAACTGTTTTCCATTTTGGCGCGGAGTTTGAGTTGCATCTGTTATTTATATTAAATACAGTGCTAGTTTTAGTAATATCATATATAGTGTGTATTGCGAATTTCATAATGGACAAAAATATCGAACAAAGAGTTTGTCTTAAATTTTGCATCGCCAATGGAATTTCGTGTTCGGAGTCACTGAAAATGTTACAGAAGGCTTACGGTGAATCGACTTTATCAAAAACTCGTGCTTATGAGTGGTTCAAAGCGTTCAAAAGCGGTCGAGATGTGATGGAAGATTTGCCTCGCTCTGGTAGGCCGTCAACGTCTGCAACTGAAGTTAACATCGCAAAAGTGAAGAAAATAGTGACTGAAAATCCCCATTCAACTCTGAGAGAGATAGCCGCCGAACTTTCTGTATCTCACGAGTCAATCCGTACCATTGTAACTAATCATTTGGGTATGAAACATGTTGCTGCTCGGCTAGTCCCAAAAGATCTGAATTTTCTCCAAAACCTCAATCGCATGAAAGTCGCTGAGGACATGCTAGAACGAGTCAGTTCGGACCCAACATTCATGAAACGCATTGTTACTGGTGACGAGACGTGGGTTTACGAGTTTGACATGCAAACTAGTCAACAAGCTTCGGAGTGGCGCCTTCCAACTGAACCGAAACCGAAAAAACCACGCCAAAGTCGATCAAAAGTCAAAGTCATGTTGACTGTTTTCTTTGACTATCGCGGTGTTGTGCGCTCTAAATTCTTACCGGAAGGTCTAACGGTAAATAAATAATATTATTTGAGCGTTATGCGGCGTTTAAGAGAGCAAATTCGACGAAAAAGGCCAGATTTGTGGAAAGAAAATTCTTGGATTTTGCACCACGACAATGCGCCTTCGCACAAGGCTATCATTGTGAACGAATTTTTGACCAAACACTCAACAAATACCATCCAGCAACCACCATATTCACCAGATATGGCTCCTGCTGACTTTTTCTTTTTCCTTAACTCAAATTACCACTTCGTGGCACCCGTTTTCAATCGATAGAAGACATAAAGGAGAATTCGCGGCGAGAACTGAACTCAATTCCGGAAGCAGCGTTTAAAAAATGTTTTGATGAATGGATTATTCGTTGGCGCAAGTGTATCGTTTCTAAAGGAGCATACTTTGAAGGTGATAAAATAAATTTGGATGAATAACAGACATTTTGTGTATTATTGATCTTTTCCCGGTACTTTCTTGACAGAGTAGTATGTAGTCTTCCTGGCCGTTTTTGCCCAGGGTGGCCAATCTCAGCGAGAACTAGCCATCAGCTCGGGATATTCGACGGGCCTGTTGGTCTAGTGGTTAATGGCCCTGACTGCTGAGCCGGAGGTCGTGGGTTCGATTCCCACCCAGGACAAACTTTATGTGATGAGCATGATTGTTTGTTCTGTGTCTGGGTGTGATTTATCTATAATATGTATGTATTTATAAATTATATAAGTATGTATATCAGTTGTCTGGTTACCATAACACAAGCTCTGCTTAGCTTGGGATCAGATAGCCGTGTGTGAGTTGTCCCAAGATATTTATTTTATTATTTTTTATTTTATATTATAGTACAGAAGCATGTGCGCAGTCATAGGTGCATTCTCAGTTCCCTCACTCTTATAGCCCGATGGAACAAGACCGGAGAGAGATCAGGCGTTGATCTCTATGGAGAAGAATAGGTAAGAAACTTCATGGACACTCTTTTAAATTATAATATTTTTACACGATCATTTCTGTTGAGATTTTACAAATATAAAGAGATAGAAAGACATGCACATTAAGAGCGTCCAGAGTAAAAGCATTTTTTTAAATAAATAAACGAAATAATTTAAAATGAACCGTGGCAGCTAAACAATGAACAGTCCCAACTGACAGCGCCCGTTCGCGAACATGACGCATGGAAGTGATGGTAGATCACAACCTTTTTTTGGTCTTGTAGGAATCCTCGATGGATGTGGGGTCTGTCAGACTTCTACTGAGACCACCACACGGTTTTCGTTCTCGACACTCTGGAGTTCCGGGACGCATTGATACAATCACAAAAATATAGTTATTTTATAACTTGGATAAACACATACGTTACTTTTTATCTCGGTAGTATCTCGCGGAATAATTATCGAACTCCACGCAAGGCAAGGCACAAGATAAAATGTTAATAGTGCAAAAGAAATACACGACCAAACTGATCAAAACCTTTGCATGAAAAATCGTTGATTACATCCTTGTAAAAATATTTTTACTACGAAAGCTAATTGAACAGTTTTTCATGGAATTCTTTTTATTTTTTCTATCTTGCTCTGTCCCACCCTTAGGCAAAATCCTCCCTTTCCTTTGTTAGCGTCTATAATAAATTTGATATGTTTTCGATTTATTAACATGCAACATTGACCGTACAACAACTAAAAGTCGATAATACCACTATTTTATTAATTGGCAACACTCAAAGTGCCCTCTGACTGGTTGAAAACCAACCAATCACAGGAACGCGGCCAATTCACTATTGAAATGGCGGTAATTGGAAATTACGAACGATAACAGCCCGGCTACATGGTCAGTCGTTTCGGAGATTCTCCTAGTGAACATCTTCTAAAATAAGTTGTGAAGTGTGTCAATAAAACCTAAGGTAATATGTTATTATTCTATTATGTATTATGCGTATCTAAATGTTATAAAAGGTTATAATGTGTGATTTGCAATAAAAGTGTTTTTATTTAATCATTTATGGAGTTTTTCTTATACCTCCTTCCACCTCTCACGAACCCACGCGTCTTCCTTCCAGCCCTGATGGAACCTATCTAGTTCGCCCCGCTATCTCCTTCGTGCCGCGACCTCGCCTCACTGTGTCAGGGTACCAGTTTTCTGCAATTTATCCCACAGTTTGTCCGACATTTGGCAGACATGTCCTGCCCATTCCCAATTTTAGCAGACATTTGGGCCACGTCAGCCATCTTTTTTTTTGTTGGGGCGGGTAATCATCAAATAACTTCCCCCTATCTGGGCGGTACGGGGGGGGGATGTCAGACTTGTATTGACTAAAACCCACCTATGTTCCTTCCATTGCCCTTTATGTTCCGGGGCCGCGGTATCTCTTTCGAACAACCCGCAACCCTGGCAGGCGCGTCAGCCATCTTTATTTTCGAACGCAGTATTGTGTTTCGAACACAGTATATAGGTACCATTTTTTACGTTCAAACTACTATATTACTATGAGTTGGGGTAGAATATAAAAGATTTTTATATTTTTCGAAACATTGCACCACTTAAATAAATTGTATTCTGATCATAATGGAACCTTATTTTTCTACGTACACTTTGTTTATTCACTAGCTCGCATTTGCCCGCGACTTTGTCTATGCTAATATTTTTACCTAGATAGAAAAGTAACCTATGTATGTGCTCAAGCAGATCATAAATATTAATATAATTAAACAAATTTTAATAAGAGGTAAAATTTGTTTGTTTCTTGCAACGAACGGCGTCGTTTTTGCATGATTGAGATACAAACATACATACTTTTTCATATCAATATTGATATAATTTTACTGTTGTATAGTTTGACTTAGAAAATGGAAAGTCTGTATTTATTTAAAAAAAATACAAGAACTAACCCATCAAGTACAACATAAAGAGCCGCATCTTTCGACTGCTTAGACTAATAGATTTTTTCGCAGCAAGAGACTACAAACTTGACTACGTGGTTTTAATTTAAATTCAATACCTCTATTTCCGAGATAAAAGGTCTTGACAGACAGACAGACGGACTACAAAGTGATCCTAATAAGGATACCGCTTTTTTTCCTTTTGAGGTAATCAACTCTAAAAATGAAATGAATTAAGCACACAGATAGAAACGTTCAGTACAATGTAAATTTGTATTTAATTTAGAAAATGGAGAATTTATTAGCCATACACCAGTACACCTGTCCATTTAATTAAATTATGGATTTTTCGGACTCGTAGGTATTTTTAAATCGAATGTAGCTATGGTAGTTTTTTAGTAGTAGTTTTTTGTTGAGAGGGTCTCGCGCAGTCGTATAAAGGAAAGTGACATTTTATACGCGGACAGGTGTGGCGAGAATCACCGCTCGGCTTGGACGCTTGAGTAAAAACTAGAAAAAAAGAAAATCGCTATTTCTGGCCAGTGTTTTAGGAAACCTATTCATCTTAACGAAAAAATAACACGGCACAAAAAAGGTTTGCATACTTACGTTAAAACCGAAATATTGAAAACTAACAATAACATCAGTTTACAGAATAAAAACTTTTACTGTATAGAATTTTTGACTTTCTTTTTACAGCGGCATGACAACAGTTTTTTATTTTATTTTACAAAGTTATATTTAATTCCGTTGCGGGTTGTTCAAGAGAGCTACCGCGGCCCCAAAACACAAAGGGCAAAAGGACGGGACAGGAAAATAGACGGGTTTTAGTCAGTAAAAGTTTGACACTCTCTCCCGCTTCACCCAGAACGGGGGAAGTTATTTGATAATTACGAAACCCAAGAAAAAGAACTGGCAATGTTAGTTTGTTTTTGGTCAAATCTTGCTACTCAATGTAAAAACAGTTATCCCCAACCGATTGAGCATGTATAGTTTAATTTTAAGGTGTTTCGGTATTTTTTTTTCAATGTAGTAGCTTAACTCGTTATTTTAGCACCTTGGTATGGTATAGGTGTATAGAGGCTTTTTTTTGGGCGTGGGAAATCATCAAATAACTTCCCCCGCTCTGGGCGGAACGGGGGGGGGAGTGTCAGACTTATACTGACTAAAACGCACCCATGTTCTTTCTATTGCCTTTTACTTTCTGGGGCCGCGGTATCTCTTTTGAAAAACTCGCAACCCCGGCAGGACAACCCGCAACCCCGGCAGGCTCCCGAAGGGTAAGGTATTTCGTGAATTACGTTTAAGTCCCCTGTTATAGAGGGCGCGCCTATTGCCATTAACCGGACACAACTCCAGACACCGTCTCTGCTACTGAGAAATTTCCAGATGGGAAAACCGGAAAACCGTCTAACAATTTTCCCGACAAAGCATCAAACCTCCCTTTCTTGCTCAAGAATATCATAATCAGTCTCTTAAACTATCCAAGTATACGCTACCCACAACCAAAGCTTAGGCCCTAACATTACATAAGGAAACCACCAAAACACACTCAAAATCAACACAAGTAATATAACAGATTATGTTCTAAGCCAGGTCAGACATTATCTTAGAACAAACACAGATCGATTAACCCCTTCCTGTAAAGTAAGCAACGCTGTTCCATTAGGTAACGCAAACATATTTGTGTTATTACAAGGCAAACGAATATGAAACTCTGATACGTCAAAGGAGGTTGCAATAAGGATGTGACTCGTGTGTCAAATGTTTGTGGCTTGAGAAAATGTGTTTCATAAAACAGGCTGTTTCGTGACGAAAATATCGGCCTAGTGCAAGTCAGTTCGGGTACAAACTTGCGATATAAATGACCATATCTTTTGACTGCGTAGACTTAGAGCGTTGATTGTTTTCACAGCTTCAACGGACCATAGATTTGGGTATATAGTTTTGATTTCAATTAGATTTTTCCTTGGGCTCCCGATATAACGGGTCTTGACAGATAGACGGACATCAAAGCGATTAGGATTCCATTTTTTCTTTTAAGGTAAGGTATCCTAAAACTGAACAGGCACTATTCTGGCTGTTCAAAACACAAACAGTACGTAGGCAAAGCGTAACGAAAATAAAAAAACATAAATTTTTCTTTGTCCTTTTTTTTATTCGCGATACCCCGTTGACATCCAGCCCTAGTAGTTCAAGGCTACTACTACTGTAATTGTTATTCTTCATTATCCTTCTGCTAGAGAAAAGCCACAGAGTGTTGGTTCTATCACGCTCGTCCCTCTATCTTCTTCGAGGTCTGCTGCACCGCTTTCTGGGCTCCACGTAGTGGTTATTCTTTTCACAGCTCAATGGTCAGTGAACTGAGGTTAGAAGCGCAGTATAAGAAAGAAAAAAAGTGCGTTTATTCAGAATATTTGGAAAAAAAAACAGAAACCCCTTAAAATCAAAGGGCCTCAGCTAAGCAAAATCCCAGATGGCAACACAAGGCCACCGCCTAAAACTGATTTTCAGCTGCCGCCGTGTAGTGTTGCGTACGTGGTTATCTCAAACCAACCCGCATGTACGGTGGCCGGGAGTCGTCTCGCGGCGCCCGACGCCCGGGGCGTCTCCCGCGGCGGCTGGGTTGGTTTGAGGTTCTCTCCCTCAAACGCCCGGCCACCTCCTTCGCTAGCATGACTGCTTCGCAGAAGGAGGTGACCACCTCCCATTCCCTCTCACTCCGGACCATGGACTGCACCAGGGCCGGACGCGAGAAATCGCCGCCGCCGATCGCCTCTACGAGGGCACGGCGCGCGGCGGTGCATCATCGCTTCACATCGAGTTGCGACCAAGCAAGCAAAGTAGTTTCAAAAGAAAAAAAACACTGATCAGTTATTGGCACACAAATTTTCAAATAATAATAGCTGTGAAAGGAATGTCCCATTCCAAAGTGTAGAATGTCTATGGAGAAAAATGGGCCAAAAACTCTATGAACACTTATTATTATTATTTTTTGTGGTTAGTACCTCCCTAAAACTCAAATAAAACTAATTTCATAAAACATTTCCAAATATTTAACTCACGTCTAATATTTACAATAGTTCTACAAACGTCAGAATTTCAGACAGTTCAGAACTTCTGACCAAGTAACCCAAAAAGTGAAATGAATTAGGATATAATTCATATTCCTAATTTCGTTGGTAATTAACCTAATTACTGTGCAGTGTGTTTGTTTATGTAATTAGAGAAAACTGATCGTGTTTAATATCCTTAGTAAAACTGAATAATTTAGTAGCTTAAAACTGTACTGTGGCGGTAATTAGTTCGTTGCAACAGAGACTGCTGTTGTATTGGGCTTTCACTCGGTTTTGCTTCTCAATAAAAAAATATTCAAATCAAAACAAAATATTTTTATTCCACATAGGCCAACATGGGCACTTATAAAACGTCGAGAAAAGGTGCACGGTTCGGGTTGGTCGTTTCCTATGGAGAAGAAATCGGTCTGTAATTTTTTTTTTTAATGGCTTTGCCCCACACTAGGAATTACCTACTCCTGCATGCGTGGGTGCGTTTACAAACTTTTAAACTCACATACACAAACAGCCAGACCCGGAACAATTATCTGTAGGACATACAAATATTTGTTCCGTGCGTAAAACGTATCGTCAAAATGAAAAGTGTAATGGATGATCACCCATGCTCTGACTAAACTGGGAAGGAGCAGCTTGCACTTGTAATTGTGGTCGTATCTGCCTATGGCTTAATTGCTAAGAGCCTCGACCTAACCTAAGAAGGCTCTCATTAGGCAACTGCATCAAGGCTTTGATACAGAAAGCGGTACTCTTGGACACGGCTCGTATTGTTAGGAGGTTCCTTTCTCTGGAACCCTGACCAGTAACTTGGATCCAGTTCCCGATACCGGTGGACAAGTAGTCCACCGGTATCGGGAACTGGATCCAAGTAATTTTTGTATTTTGAAATGATATTTGTTTTCTATAATTTTTAATGAGAAATAAATAAAAAAATATGTTTAAAAAAATTAATACCAGCCAGGATCAACAGCTTTGTAAATAAAACGAAAAAAAAACTTCAAACAAAAGAGTACAAAGCCCCCACACACCAATAAATAAACGCAACAGACAATATAGCCACTTATACAAAGTGCGACATAACCGTGCGACTAACAGCACTACGACAAAACGACAAACGTTTCACTCGAATTTATTGCGACACGTCTGCCGCAAAAATACGCAAATAAATTTTTACAGCAACTTTATTGCAATTCGTAAATGTGCATCGTGTTTTGTAAATTTGTTGAAAATTTTACTTCAGAAAATAAAAGTTATGAAATTCTTCTGTTTCTTGTTTTGACCATTTTATGACTAGACAAAGATATCTTACTGAATAGCTTTATTGCTTTACCATAATGTGTACTTTGGTGGTAGTTTTTTATAATATTTAGATCATTATGGACCCTGTAGGGCCCAGCAAATGGGTAAGAGGAGAGGAAGCTCTATTATCTTATCATAACGCCTGTGTTCTATGGCAGGTTAGGCAGTAGAATTTAGAAATTGTTACTATGAGGAAGACAGATGTCAATGGCAACGACAAGAAGGGACGCCCTAGAAGAAGATACACTGACCTTGTTGGTGAGGTTCTTTAGACTACTCGCAACCCCCGCGCGTATTGACCATAGTCGAGTAAACTTTAAAAGATTAAAAAAAAAATACATGTCGCACTCGGGGACTGCCGCGGTAAAGCTAGCATAACATTTTTTATCAACTTTATGCAATAAATAAAAAAAACTTATGCAATGAATTAAAAAAACTAATGCAATAAATTAAAAAAAAAACTTATGCAATAAATAAATAAAAAATCTAAAAATAATATTCAACAACTAGGTGGCGCTGGCAAGTAAACATAACATTGATTTGTGTCCATCTATTTTAATTTTTAAAAATAGTAAAAGTTAAGTCCGTGCTGTAAAATTGTCATCAAAATGCAACTGGACATATAAACAATCGGTGATAGTGTTATCAGTGGCTATTGTACGTTAACAACTAAGATAATAGTGACGCTAAAACCAAACCTTTTACCCGATGTTTACAAACAAACAGTGCACCCAGATAAGTATACAAAATTTAAATGAAAAAGTGTATTACTGCTCATAAGAACACAAATACAGTGATACTATTATAATAACTAAAACAAAGTGACTTTGAAACTTTTCTCAAAAACTGCACCGTTAAAATTATTTAAAAGTGAAAGACGTGACGCCAACTTTTATCCAATAACATCGAAGATAAACAAACTGTTTTATTTTCAAATCCAATGGTACAATACATTGAGTTATTTCGTCAAATGATGTATTCGTAAGGTTGGCGTGTGTCGGAATGCGTTGACTGCAACGCTCAGAATATCGAGTTCGAACCCGTTAGACACAAAGATTACTTTTTGGATTGAATAACATTTTCCTTACATTTTTATTATTTTTCGATTAAGTTTTGAAGTAAAATTACACCGCTACATAAATATTTACGAAAACTTTTGCTTGTTCCTAGTCAATACACACGAGATCTAGTAAAGTATTGATCTTACGTAATTGGATCAGAAATATGAATTTCTTCGAGAATATGACGCTGCGAACTCGCAAAACCCGTTCGCAGTCAAAAGTAAAAGCTCTTGTCGACCCTTGCACTTCCAATGACTCAACGTTAAATGGCACCCCCATTAGCTTACCAACGATATCGGATGATGAGAACGAAGACATCCTAGAGCTCAAAAAACAAGTTGAACAGCTTAACTTAAAATTATTGAAGGCTCATGAAGTGATAAGCCAATTATCGTCTGAGAACACAAACTTAAAAAATACCATCTCGTCTATTAATGAAAACAAACACAGACGAATCTCAAACATTTCAAGCGACATGGAGACTCACGAAAATACAAAGCAGTCGACTCCTAAGAAGAAATCGCGTTCATCCAAGAAAAAAATGAATTTACTCAACACTTCAGCAAAAGAAGCATCAATATTAAATGCATCCACCCAAATTACGCCGAATTGCGTCACGTCACAAGTTACTGAGCATGCTATAGACAAGGTACTTCAAAAACGAAGAAAGAAAATATGCATATTAAGTAGCAATAAGGAAAATAAGGTACTGTCTATAGCTGAAGAAACGTTCCCGAACTATCAGTTGTGCCACTACCTGACACCTTATGGCGGAATAAACGAACTCATTAGTAACATCAACCTGAAACTTAAGGACTTCACTATGGATGATTACTGTATAATTCTAATAGGCGAAGAAGACTTCCGAAGAACCGATAATTACTTTAATTTGATTATCAAAATACGCGAAACGTTAATCCCTCTCCATCACACTAATATAATTTTATGTTTACCTACTTTTAAATTTAGTTACTATTCTACTATGATGTTCAATGCAAGATTAGAACTGTTTAATAATTTACTGTATCTCGACATAGATAGTCACAACTATGCAATTTTATTTGATTCCAACTTTGACTTAAAATACGACAGTTCCATGTTTTCAAGAAATAGTGGTGCGATTAACAATAATGGAATATCTAATATGTTTAAAAACCTTCACTATATTGTTCATGTCAATTCTCTTCACATTCCCTTAAACTCTGATACTGTCTGGAACCCTGATATGAATAATTTGTCAGGTATCAACCATATGTCTCCTAGTGTTGAAAATATTGTAACTTCAAATATTGAAAAGAATAGTAATTTTTTTCTCGTATAATCACTTAAATGTATTCCATCAAAATACTAATGGCTTAATAAGTAAGTCGGATTTACTGAGCGTACACCTACATGATTTAGCTTGCAATAACAAATTGGTGGATGTGCTTTGTGTAACAGAACATAACATGAAAGAAACAGATGAAGTACACTTACATATTCCAAATTACACACTCGCAACCTGTTACGTTAGAAACAATAGAAGAGGGGGCTCATGTATTCTGGTAAACAATAAACATAAATATAAACTACTCAACTTAAAAGAATACAGTTGCACTAATGATTTCGAATGCTGTGCGATAGAATTAGCTGAACATAACATAACTATTGTATGTATTTATAGATCTCCAAAATTCAAAATCGATAATTTAAATTCCTTTTTCTACCATTTCGAAGATATGTTAAAGAAGATATTGGGTTATAATTTCAAAAAGAAAGTCATTATATGTGGGGACTTTAATATTGATGTTTTAAAAAATTCAAAAGCATCTACACAATTTGAAAATCTTCTTTATAACTATCGTTTGAAATTGAGTGTTCGTCAACCAACTCGGTTAGATAGTGGTACCTGTATCGACAACATAATACACAACATCAGAGGCAGCACTAGTGAGGTATTGGATTTAGCTATATCCGACCATACAGCTCAAATCACAAAATGTCCTGTTAAAAAAACATGTACCATAACACACTGGTTTACTTTCAAAAGAGATTTTTGTCAAGAAAATATGCTTAAATTTAAGAATGCTCTTCAAAGCCTTAGTTTTAGTCAAGTTTACAATTATACAAATCCAGATGATGCGTTCCGTGAATTTTATAGTTTGTTTAAATTGTTCTACGATCTTTGCTTCCCCATAGTTAGAATTAAAAATAAATGCTCAAAAACTCCGAAATGGATAACGAAGGGTATTAAACTATGTTGTAAACGTAAGCGTGAAATGTTATGGCAATTAAGACACCAACCAAACGAAACGAATAAAAACATTTACAACACCTACTCTAAGCGACTTAAATTAATCATCAAACTAACCCAAAAGACACAAAACAGTCACTACGTTAATAGTGCTGACAATAAGGTCAAAGCAACTTGGAGAGTTATAAACTCATCTAAAACTCATTACCCAAAAGAAAACCCCTCTAAAATACTTACAGAGAATAATGAATGCATCACAGAACCAAAAAATATTGCTGAATTATTCAATAACTATTTCATTGACCAAGTTCAACCAATAAACAAACACAACCACAATACTGATTATACATCTTCGTCAATTAATTCCAACCCTAATTCAATGTTCTTACGACCGACTAGTCCTCATGATATTCATAAAATTATTATTACTCTTAAAAATACCAACAGTTGTGGCTATGATGAAATTGTAACTCATGTTATAAAAAACGTAGTCACAGAAATCTCTCCAGCTCTTAGTTACATTGCAAACGTATGTATAGATAGTGGAATATTCCCAGAAGATCTAAAATTATCTATTATAAAACCTCTTCACAAAAAAGAATGTACACAAAATATGAACAACTATAGACCCATTGCTCTCATACCTGTGTTTTCCAAAATAATCGAAAAAGTGATCTATAACGGCCTTTATTCATTTCTTGAAAAAAGTAATCTTCTAACTAAAGAACAGTATGGTTTCAGAAAGCATAAAAACATTAATATGGCCATTTATGAACTAATAAATAATATTATTACAAACATGGATAACAAAATCCCAGTTTCAGCGTTACTCATGGACATGACGAAGGCGTTCGACTATGTAGATCACAGCATCCTTCTTACAAAATTAAGTCGGCTTGGAATTAGGGGCAATGTTCTAGAGTTAATTAAGTCATACCTAGTCAATAGAAAACAAATCACTAAAATAGCAAAAGTATGCCCTATAACCAAAACAGAAAAATCCTATCTATCAAAACAAAGATATATAAATTACGGTGTGCCCCAGGGCAGTGTACTAGGTCCGTTGTTATTCCTATGTTATATAAACGACATACCCTTAACTATAGAACATCCCATGACTCTATTTGCTGATGACTGTACCACAATATTTATAGGAGAAAACTTAGAAAGATATGAATGTAATATCAATGATAGCTTGAGCTTAATTATCAGATGGTTAACCAATAACAACCTTAAAATTAATTTCGGAAAAACATATACCATGCATTTTAACCAGCGAAACAATACAATACATCCTAATGTTAAATATGAACATTACAACATTGTTAAAGTAGAAAATACAAAATTTCTTGGGCTTTGGTTAGATAGACACGTGACATGGAAAATACACACTGAACATTTAATAAAAAAACTAAACCAATATTGCTATGCCCTACACAATTTGAGTAAGGTTGCGAACCGCAGCACAGTCCTAACCTCATATCACGCATACGTCTCCACAACTCTACGATATGGAGTAATTTTCTGGGGTAATTGTACAGATAAGGAAGCGGTCTTTAAAGCCCAAAAAAAGTGCCTTCGCGCAGTATGCAGAATTGAAAACACTGAAAGTTGCAAACCATATTTTATTAACTTAAAATTATTGACACTTCCTTCGCTTTACATTTATGAAGTTGCACTGTTTATCAAAAATAACCCTAACCAATTCGAAACCGTATCCTCTAAACGCCACCAAGGGGCACTTAAGTCACATGCCCATAGAACAGCTCTATACTCAAAAAGTTTCCTAGGAATGGCACCTAAAATATTCAACAAATTACCAAAGTCAATAAAAGCAGCAAAAGATTTGAGTACGTTCAAAAAATCACTCCATAAATTCTTAATTCGAAAAGCTTATTATACTATAAATGAATACTTAGAAGAAAAATAAAAGATAATATATATACATACCTACATGATTAATTCCCCGGTTATTAACTTATTTACCACACTAACATTTAGTTCATAAGATACCTATTAGCACATTACAACACGAGACTGTTATTGTTTACTTATTTTGTATTTTGTTAAATGTATATTTTATTAAAGATTTTTTTCTATGTAGTATTAGGTAGTAGGCTGTTATAATAGTAGTTTACACTAGTATAAACTACAAACTGCACTACTTTATATGTAAAAATATTCGTACGCCTTGCAGGGCAGCACATAGTGATACACTTTTTATTTTTTTTAACACCATGTATATTAACATACTTTTACCTATGTGAAACGAATAAACCTATTTGAATTTGAATTTGAATTTGAACAAGAGCGTGGCAGGCCACGCTCAGTGTAGGGTTCTGTAGTTTCCGTCCGTCACAATAAGTGTTCTTTACCACGGTAGGTCATGAAAGCACGGAATATCTTAACATCGACTTTTAAAAAAATGACGTCATTACGCAACGCCATCTATCGAACCATTTATGAACTGGTTTTTACCTTAACATTTTGATGGTTTTAAAAAAATGAGTTTTAGTTTTGTTCTAAATTGCCTTAGCATGTTCTTGATAGAAGTTTTATGTAGTTATAAGATACCGCCAATGCCAAGGAGAGACCAACCGAACAATTCGGTAATACCCGATCCAATGTAATATGTACTTACAGCGCCATCTCTCGGGGAATTGGGTTACTAATTAATACAAAGACGTGTAAGAAGTTTTCGGTGGTAATTTTGGATTGCGAGAACCGATTTCAATAATTCTTTTTTTTGTTTGAAAAAAGATACGTTCAGGATAATAAAATATGTAAACGAAGTTAAAAAAAATGCTTGCATATACGATTATACTACAAACTTAGTCCAGAAATTATTTTGTACAACTTTGTCTTTTTTGTACAAAAACTGTTGTGTCAATCAAGTTCAAAATGATTTTCCTAGAAAGTCCTTACAAAGTTCTACTTTTCAGATTTTTTTCATATTTTCTAAACTTATGGTTCAAAAGTTAGAGGGGGGGGGGACACATTGTTTTTTACTTTTGGAGCGATTATTTCCGAAATTATAGACATTATCAAAAAATGATTTTAGTAAACCCCTATTCATTTTTAAATACCTTTCCAACAATATATCACACGTTAGGGTTGAAATTAAAAAAAAAAAACACTTCCCACTTTACATAAAGGGCTACCCTAATAAAACATTTTTTTCCAATTTTTATTTTACCACTTTGTCGGCGTGATTGATAAACATATTGGTACCAAATTTCAGCTTTCTAGTGCTAACGGTCACAGAGATTAAGCGAGGACGGACGGACGGACGGACGGACAGACAGACATGGCGAAACTATAAGGGTTCCTAGTTGACTACGGAACCCTAAAAAGTACTTCCAATGAAAAGAAGTCGCAAAAAGAAAAAACAAGACCTTGACTTTGATCCAGAGTAATTTACCGTTTGACTATCCGATTCTCTACCAAACACGCTAATAGAACATTGAAATTGTGATTGAAATAACTGACCGTATTCGTAATGAAATTTCTTGTTAGGCTTTTTCGTTACGAAATTTCTGGATTCGGTCTCCACGCTCAAGGCCCGCGATATAAGCTATGTAATAGCTTAAAAACATTACCAAACAAACCATTAAAAATATGTTTAATCATCAATTAAAACGATTAATCAAACAAAAGTCACCTACTTCCGAAAGTAAACATATTTTCCAGATTCCGGTATTCTTTTGGAAGTTTTTTTTTTTGCAACAAAGTTTTTTATTTCTGTCTTTTAAGTAGGTAATGATGGTATTTCGCTCATTTTTTATCGAGAGGCCTACACCTACTAGTACACTAACATATACATATTATTATATAAAAAAAAACGTTAAACGTTGCCCCACACTAGGAATTTCTCCGTCTTGATTGGAATCAAAAATCTGAAGCCTTTTTATACAAAAATATTATTGACTAGTTGGCGCCCGTGGCTTCGCCCTCGTGATATCGAATATATAGTCTCTCCCTCTATATATAGACTATAATCTACCTCTGTGACAAATTTTATCAAGATCCGTTCAGCCGTTTTGACGTGAAAGAGTAACAAACATCCATCCATCCTCACAAACATTCTATTTATAATATTATAATACGTAGGAAATAGGATGGACACACAAAAAACTTTTAAAACCTAACCTCTAAATGCACACACATTAGGAGGTTATGTTTTAAAAGATTTTTGTTTGAAATTACTATATCAGTTAGATGTTTTTACGCTTTAATGTTTTTTCACAGGTTGGCCGAAGCAAGGAAGCTTCTAAGCATTGCAAAAATAAATACAAAGCATAGTTCCCTCACAAAATCCAGAATATTACGTACAGACGCCTGCACATCAATCTACTACAATCTGTCAGATTTCTTTGATAGATTTTCGACTTTATTTCTAAAGTATTAGGTTCAAGGTTCATTGGGAAAAATTTACAGCTTCGGGTAGCTTGACCTGCTGGCGTCTGTACATCAATCTTCACAAACATTCGCGTTTAATATTAATAGGATAATGCCACAAACTAACAAACAGACAGACAAAAAACTAGTTTTGTATGTGAACAAAGAAAACCGAGTCTCACATACTAACACTAAATAAGCAACAATGATAATTTTCCAAAATGCAACGCTTTTAGTATCTCAATCTGCTAATTACCTTTAGCAATGATTCAAACGAAATTGCGAAAATATAAGTACGTATGAAAGTAGCTCTATTTGTCACAGTTCTTGTTATGTTTGTGAAAGGATTTTAATTAGCTTTTGTTTACGGGTTGAGCGGTAGAGCAGTTTATGTAGCGTAATGGGAAATGAGTTTTATAGAACGCTAATTTTATTTTTCTTCTTATAAAAACTTCTATATAATATTTAGTATTACTATACCGTGTATATATGTAGTATATTTGTAGAAAATATGATTAAAAATAAATATTATTGAAATCCCCAACTATAGCCTAGTGTTTTTCCAACTAGGAATTTCTCCTGTATCATGGGTGCTTTTACAAACATATAAACTTACATACATTAACAACCAGACCCGGAACAACCACCTGTAGGTCATACAAATATTTGTTCCGTGCGGGGGTCGAACCCGCGACACGCAGGACAGCAGTCGATCGCTCAGCCACTGCGCCAACCATGTCGTCGATTTTACATAGAGCGTTTCCCTATATGACCTCCATAACCCAGTTCTGAAGGTTTAGGTTTTTAAAACTACAAAACTAAGATTGAACTTCTTAAAAACCAAAGTTCCGAACACATTGTTTTAGGTAACCCTTTATTATCTCGGGAACGCGTAGTTGAAATTAAAAACCATAATACTAAAGTCTGTGTTCCTTGAAGCAAGTAAAAAAACCCTGGAAGTCTAAGCAGTCAAATAAATGGCCGTTTATGACCCAAATTTATACGGAACCCTCAGTGCGCAAATCCGACTCGCACTTGGCCAGTTTTTCTATCACCATCTAGTCGACTAATGGTGTTTGGTCCTTCCGATAAAAACTTTCACCCCGATTTGGCGGTTAGTTCTGGATTCTAACAAAAACCTCTAGTTCACTGGTTTTGTGGAATTCCGCCAAACTTCGTTCGTTTGGTAAACATGGAGTAAATAGTAAATGGAATGAAAACAAGTGAGGTTAAAAGTTATAAAAGTGTGTAAGAATCACATTGCAAAAGCTTGTTACAGAAACAATAAGTAATTTCGAGAAATAATTAGTCTTGTTGTAGTTGTTAAGCAAACATGGCAACATACTTGCTACAACGCGATGGTATTTATTGAACATCGTACAGTATAGCTGCTAATCCCACACTAAGAATTTCGCCTGTATCGTGGGTGCGTGTACAAACATTTAAACTCACATCTACAAACAGCCAGACCCGAAACAACTACATGTAGGTCATACTAATAATTGTTGTGAGGATCGAACTCGCAACACTTAGCACAGCAATCGATCGCTCAGACACTGCGCCAATTGTGCAGTCATATTTTTTCGTAATATCTTCTAATTTTTTAAAGACTTAGACCTTTTTCTAGTCAGAGCAATCGCCGAATGAATACGCAACCGTTGCATTAACTACTTTTGGTGAATTGATAGATACCCATCTGTCAGGTCACCGCGCTCCCATATTCCGAACGAATGTAATAGGAGTCACGACGGTGTTGCCACGGTTTGGTCGCATACACTATTAGGACATTAGTTCGTTCTGTTTAGATTCAAAGGGACGCAACGGAATTATTTAATACTAGCTAGCGCCCGCGGCTTCGCCTCTTCTTCTTCGGCTATTTATTTTTTCGATCATCACGCGTGTTAGAGATAGCGTTAGTCCAAAGTAACTATGCCACGCGGAAAAAGTCGCGGGCGGAAGCTAATAAATAAATGTGGGAATTCAGAAAGGTATACTGAATACGTAGTAAACGTATTCGTGTCGGTCATTCTCCTTGTATAACACAAAAATAATAACCTAACACTCCATTCAATAAAACCTCCACCAAAAACTAGCATAATTAATATAAATGTTACAAAGGGACAAACTGCTATAAGTACGAGTTACGAACTTAGACCTTATCTATATATCTGAAACCCTTCAAAGTTATCTGAATGAAGTAACACCGGCTGACAAGGGTCTATTAAGTTAGTCGCTTAAGTTCTGCATCAGGACAAGTCAAGCAATCATTTTTAATAGGGTTAACGTCATTCCAAGTGAATAATTATGATTTGGGAATCAAGGTTAGGGTTTAGTAATTGATGTATTATTGGATTATAAAGTAACGTAAGCTAAAGTTAAAAATAACAGCCGCATGGGTAGATGTTAAAAGGTTACGCAGCGTTTACCAAGGTCGGTCTATTGATGGGTGAACATTCGTAACGTACACCTCGAAATCTAAATTAAAGTTATCCGCGAGTTCAGAAGATATTTATTTATTTCAGACAGTCCATAATTTAATACACATATTTTAATTATATCTGACTCACATTCTCAAACAAATAAAGACCCAAACCCTTAACATATAAAATCCAAAATCAGACAAATGACGAGCAGTAGTCCAGACACCACACCCGTTTGGACCGAGGGTCCTCTTCTTTTATTTATTTACTAGCTTTTGCCCGCGGCTTCTCGGTTCGCGTTAAATTTGGGGTAACAGACTTCCCCTTTCCTGATTTAAAGGCATCTGCTACCTGTAGTTTTTGTCCTTGCGCCTTATTTATTGTAATAGCATTTTCCCATTTATTCTCTCTTTCTCCCTCATATCTCACTTGAAAAAATAAAATAATTATTTAAAAAATAAAAAACCCGACTGACGTGTGAATCATAAAAACGGCCCAGGCGTTTAGTCTGTATAGTGCTTCAAAGGAACAAACATACATACATACATAGACTGATGAACACATTACCCTCCTTTGCGGTGCGCAGTCGGGTAAAAATAGCCTATGTCCGTCTCCAGGGTCCCAACTATCTCTGTACCAAAATACATCAAAATCGGTTCAGCCATTTAGGCGTGAAGACATAACAAACAAACAAACTCACTTTCGCTTTTATAATATTAGTAAGGATTTTCACAGTATTTTGGGTAACCGTAGAAATTGTTAAGGAATGTATTTAAGCTAAACAAGCAAACGTTGAGAAATTACTCAAATAGCCAGTTTCAAAGAGCTTTACCTTCCTTAGGACTAGACACAAATTCCAAACACAATATCACAGCATGGGAGGTATGTAGGTAAATCAACTTGGTCCTGTTTTGTAAAAAGCGCGGGTGTTCTAGTTGTATTTTTATTTGCGGATAGGAAATCATCAAATAACTTCCCGGAGCGGAGGGGGCGGTCAGACTTGTACTGACTAAAACCCAATCACGTTCCTTCTATTGCCCTTTATGTTCCGGGGCCGCGGTATCTCTTTCGAACAACCCGCAACCCCGGCAGGTGGTGGAGGCCCCCCTATTTATTATCACGCTAATTAATTACTTAAGTGTTAGCAATCCCGTCACCGTAGACGCGGGTCTGTCCGTCTAGTAAAGGCGCGTTCGCGTTCCAAACCCGCCTCAAAGAGATGTCATCAAAGCAGTAGCAGGCCCACCAGCGCCACTGTCTTGGTGGGCCCCTCTGCTTTTGCCAACCTGCAAAACGAAAGAGAATTCGAAAGACATACCGCGGCCCTGAAACACAAGGGCCAAAAGAAGGAAGATGGATAGTTTTGAGTCAGTAAAAGTCTGACATTCCCTTCCGCTACGCCCTGAACGGGAAATGTTTTAATTAATTTCCCATCCGATTAAAAGGGGTTAGTTTAATGTATATATGGGCGCCAAACCATTATTTAATTCTAGTTTTGATTATTTTGTACTTGATCTGACTTCCGTTATTAGAGTTATTTAATTTATTGAATTAATACTTGTATTTCCGGTTGAATTTGTATAAAGTTTCTATTTTGATACTTCCTTTTTATTTATTTAAAATATTGTGGTTTCCGGTTGAATTTGTATAAAGTTTCTATTTTGATACTTCCTTTTTATTTATTTTAAATATTGTAGTTTCCGGTTAACTTTATATTGTTTCTATGTTGGTGTTAAGGATTTATTTTGACATATCCGCTTGAATTATTTAAATTGACTTCCGCTTGATTTATATAAATTCTATTTGGCGGCAAAGTATCGCGGTAATGTTTGGCGCTAAGTTTCGGCGGTAATTTTGTGTATAAAAACTGTTGTAATGCGAATGAAAGGACATTCTTGGTTCGCTGCTCGTGGAATAAACACCCTGAATCGAAGTGAGGTATTTTCTTTGTACTCTTTTAAACATTTTCCTGTTATTTCCTGTGTATTTGTGTGATATATTGACGCAAGTCAATAATATGTGTAATTCCGACAACGACGGCGATGATGCGCCGACAGCAGCGGTGGGATCCACCTCGCCCCTACTGAGGTCTTCTGGATTCCGGGTCCGCAAACCAGTGCCGACCGCTCAGCCAGACCCAACCTTCTCGATGGAGCAAGTGATGAGTCTGGTGACATCAATTACGAAGCAAGCCACATCGAGCGCCGTAGCCGCTGCGCTATCCGCTACTCCAGCGCCTTCACGGGATCGTGGCAATTTCTACCTACCGCCATTCGATCCCGATGTGCGCTCACACGACATCAGGGACTGGTGTGCCAATGTTGACCAAACCATTGCAACTATTGGCATATCACCGCATGAAGCTCGCATGAAGGCGATACTGCAGCTGAAAGGAAGAGCGAAGACATGGGCTGATACGTGGTCCCTACAATCCACCACGTGGGAGCAAGTTAAGCAAGACCTGATCCAGACGTTCGGCGAAGAGTTCCGGTATGCTGACGACGTCCAGCGGTGGCGCGACTACACGTCGGAGCAGGCGAGCAGCTACGCGGAATATGCAACCACGGGTTGGACGCTGTTCAAGAGAGTGCGGCCCGAAGCCGCGGACACCGAGGTAATTGATGCTCTTATCACTGGTATCTACCCTGATTTTGTGAAATGTGAATTGTTACGTAATACGCCTGACTCTTTGCCCAAACTAGTCTCCGTTCTGAAAACGTTTCGTAAACGTGACCGACCGAAATCTGACGGTACAGACAAAAATCATCATAACAAAAAACCCCGGCTATCGGAGACCCCTGATTCGCTATTAGGTCAGTCGCCAATTTGTTTCAAATGTAAAAAACCTGGTCACCGAGTTCGTGACTGTAAGGAAAAGTCGACACAAAATACAGACTCTAATATTCCCGCAAAACCAGCGTCTCAGGTTACGTCGGACAACCGTAAGATTATTGAATGTAATTATTGCCACAAAAAGGGTCATTTAGAGAAAAATTGTTTCCGTAAGCAAAATGACGAAAGATCGAAGTCGACCGATCAAAAATCTGTTAATTTTTGTGGTCCTATAAATCGTTGCACGACTACCGTCAAAATTGGAGCTAATTCATATCCTTGCCTATTTGATTCCGGCGCAGATTGTTCGTTAGTACGTAAAAGCATTTCTGGTTCGATTCCAGGCAAAAGGAAAACTGTCAATACAGTTTTTAAGGGAATAGGTGGCGTGAATGTGACATGCTCCCAGAGTATCTCTGTTATTGTCGAGATCGATCAAGTTAGTGTGGAATTAGAACTATTTGTTGTAGAAGATTACCAAACACAGTTTAATATTTTGATTGGGTATGATTTAGTGCAAATTCCGGGTCTTACTATAACATTAATAGATAAAAATATGACTGTCTCGAGAAATATGATTCTTAATGAATGTTCTTTAGCAAAGCCTGAAACAAAATTGAAAACCGACCTTGACCCTACCATGTTAAAGAAATTAAATTCTATTTTAAACCATTTTAAAGACAATTTCACCTCTGGTAATAAAGTTTCCGAGGTAAAAACTGGTCAGTTGACTATTACATTAAAAAATAAAGATAAAATTGTTCAACGTAGACCGTACAGATTATCGCCAATGGAACGCGAAAAAGTCAATGACATTTTAAATGATCTCAAACAAAACGGTATAATCCGAGACAGCTCTTCCCCTTTTAGCAGCCCCATTTTATTGGTTAAAAAAAAAGATGGAACTGACCGATTATGCGTTGACTTTCGGGAGTTAAATGCAAACACAGTTAGGGATAATTTTCCATTACCATTGATTGCCGATCAGATTGATAGGTTAGGTAAAGCGCGTTATTTCACTTGTTTAGATATGACTGCAGGGTTTTATCAAATACCAATTTCAGTAGATTCTGTAGAAAAAACCGCGTTCGTTACACCTGACGGTCAATTTGAATTTTTACGCATGCCTTTTGGGCTGTGCAATGCACCGTCCGTTTATCAGCGTGCTATTAATAAAGCTTTGGGTGACTATAAAGATAAGATTGCTCTAGTTTATATTGACGATGTCCTTGTAATTTCTGCAACTATAGAAGAAGGGTTAACTAACTTGGAATTAGTTTTGGAAAGATTAACTAATGCAGGTTTTTCAATAAACATAAAAAAATGCTCATTTCTAAAAAAATCGGTTGAATATTTAGGAAATATAATAGAAAACGGAACCGTTAAGCCCAGTCCCAGAAAATTAGATGCCCTCTCTAAGACTGCTGTACCAAAAAACATTAAAGAGTTACGGCAATTCAACGGTCTAGCTGGTTATTTTAGGAAATTCGTACCAAATTTTTCTAAAATCATGGCCCCTTTATATGAACTAACTAAATCAGGCGCACCTTGGAGGTGGACCGAAAAAGAGGAAAATGCCCGAAAGGAAATAATTCATAGATTAACATCTTCCCCACTTTTGACAATTTTCGACCCTGATTTACCATGTGAACTCCATACAGATGCTAGTTCTATAGGTTATGGTGCAGTTTTGATTCAGCGACATGATAAGAATCCTCATGTCGTTGGTTATTTTAGTATGCGAACGACCAATGCTGAGAGCAAATACCATTCATATGAGCTCGAAACATTGGCTGTCGTCAAAGCTATTAAACATTTCCGCCACTTTTTGTATGGTAGATGCTTTAAAGTAGTGACAGATTGTAATTCGCTGAAAGCATCCAGAACCAAAAAAGAACTAACGCCAAGAGTACACCGCTGGTGGGCATTTTTGCAAGCTTTCCAATTTGATATTGAGTATAGGAAAGGCGACAGACTTTCTCATGCTGATTTTTTTAGTCGAAATCCCGTAGCGAGTCCCTGTAAAATTCCTAGCGAAAATATCTCGTTGCAATTTTCAGTAAACTCTTCTACACTTGATCATAACTGGCTCCTAATAGAACAAAAACGAGATCCAGTTCTTAAAAACATAGTTGAACAACTTAGTTCTGATACTATCCCAAAAGACATTGCTGACACTTATGTCATATCGCAGGATAAATTGCTTAGACGTAAAGTTCAAATAGAAAATAAAACTTGCAAACTTATTATTGTGCCACGTAATTATAGATGGAATCTGATTTCTCACTATCATGATAATCTCCAACACTTCAGTTGGGAAAAGGTTCTAGCAAAAATAAGGGAGCAATATTGGTTTCCCAATATGTCAAAAATAGTTCGAAGGTTTACTGAAAATTGTGTTAGTTGTAGAATTCGCAAAGGTCTGTCTGGTGCTAAACAAGTTACCCTTCATCCTATAGATAAAATTGCAATTCCCTTTCACACCGTACATGCTGACATAACTGGACGTATGAACGGTAAACGTAATAATGCTGAATATGCGTTTGTGTTTATTGATGCCTTTACCAAATATACTCATTTAATTTATACCAATGACCGAACATCTGATACAGCCATATCTTGTTTGCAAGAAGTAATTTCTATTTTCGGCACCCCAAATAGACTCGTAACAGATCAGGACAAAAGTATGACATCATCTGATTTCAAAAATTTTTGTCACCGTTTCGGTATCGAACATCATGTAGTAGCTAAAGGCGCTAGTCGGGCAAATGGTCAGGTAGAACGTATTATGAAAATCATCAAAGATAATATGTCTGTTGTGGAGCTTAATAAACTATGGCACACTGCTATTCGAGATTTACAGTTGGCTATTAATTCTACCGTTTCTAAAAGTACGGGAAGATCTCCCATGGAGTTGTTGTTTGGAAAAAAATGTTCGCCACCGGGTATTAAGCTCTTGCAAATTGATGATGATGAACCAATTGAAGATATTAATACTGTCAGATCATTATGTAAATTAAGGATGGACGAGCGATCATTTCGGGACAAGTTAAGATTTGACAAAGGCAAAGCTCAAATCAAGCCTTTTAAAAAGGGGGATTTTGTTTTAATGCATAAGCATGAAAGACATACGACTAAACTTGGTCCTAAATATGAAGGCCCTATGGAAGTTCTAGAAGTATTGCCTAATAATCGCTACAAAGTAAAGCATGTCAACTTAAGGGGATGTTCCGAAAAGATCGCTAGTCATGATTTTTTGAGACCAGCACCTCTGGCTCAAAATGATCCATTTATGTATGACAAAGATATCGAACCGACCGTATGGGCGGATGATTTGTAAATCGTTTTAGCTGCTCCACCTTCCTCCCTATCTCGCTGGCTGGCCACCATGCGTATCCCTATTCCTGGTCTTAGGGCTATATCCCAGGCGGGTGATGCCATGAAATATGGCTAGATCCAAGGCGGGTGATGCCGTGTTAGGGGGCTATATCCCAGGCGGGTGATGCCATGAAATATGGCTAGATCCAAGGCGGGTGATGCCGTGTTAGGGGGCTATATCCCAGGCGGGTGATGCCATGAAATATGGCTAGATCCAAGGCGGGTGATGCCATGTATTTTTGGCTAAGCCCGAAATGGGTGATGCCGTTTTTATATGTTCAGCGCAGAGAGCGCGCTAAATCAGAATGGCCGTATGGGCGCCAAACCATTATTTAATTCTAGTTTTGATTATTTTGTACTTGATCTGACTTCCGTTATTAGAGTTATTTAATTTATTGAATTAATACTTGTATTTCCGGTTGAATTTGTATAAAGTTTCTATTTTGATACTTCCTTTTTATTTATTTAAAATATTGTGGTTTCCGGTTGAATTTGTATAAAGTTTCTATTTTGATACTTCCTTTTTATTTATTTTAAATATTGTAGTTTCCGGTTAACTTTATATTGTTTCTATGTTGGTGTTAAGGATTTATTTTGACATATCCGCTTGAATTATTTAAATTGACTTCCGCTTGATTTATATAAATTCTATTTGGCGGCAAAGTATCGCGGTAATGTTTGGCGCTAAGTTTCGGCGGTAATTTTGTGTATAAAAACTGTTGTAATGCGAATGAAAGGACATTCTTGGTTCGCTGCTCGTGGAATAAACACCCTGAATCGAAGTGAGGTATTTTCTTTGTACTCTTTTAAACATTTTCCTGTTATTTCCTGTGTATTTGTGTGATATATTGACGCAAGTCAATAATATGTGTAATTCCGACAACGACGGCGATGATGCGCCGACATATATTATGCCTATTTTTCTTGTTGTAATACCGTATAAGTTTACTGTGACAATACTGTTTAGTATTCTAGTCGTAATTTCCCGAAACTCACTGTCATCATATACCGTCGTTATCAAAATAATTATTTCTCTTTAATTTATTCAAAGTTCAACTTAGAGAGAAATTCTTGACTGCGAAAGAGGGTCACTTGATCTGGGAGGACTGTCACTCAATTCTGAACGCCGTTTGCCTCCGTAATTGAAAATAGGGTTGTAAGATGTCGTGCTAATAGTTTTTTTGACCCCTGTTTGTTGGAGGGGAGCTTCTAAAATGTGGAGTTTGAATGGCAGGTTTTTGATTGGTTTTGTGTGTTCGCGCAATCAATGTGTTAAGTTTTTGTGTATCAGAGGGAGGTAGAAAGGTTTTAGAGGTATGAGGAACAGGCTATGAATCTCGTCCTCTAAAGAAAAAGGATTATCCTCCTTCCAGACGGAGGATACTCCTTCTCCATCGTGTCTGGTGGGTTACTGCCCGACAGTTGTTGTCAAGTTCAGTCACTCGTCTTATTTTTAACCGCAACGTTCTCGTATAACCTCATACAAGTACTCACATATCCGGGGTTGCAGGTTGTTCGAAAGAGATACCGCGGCCCCGGAACATAAAGGGCAATAGAAGGAACATGGTTGGGTTTAGTCAGTAAAAGTCTGACACGCCCCCCCACTCCGCCCAGAGCGGGGGAGGTTATTTGATGATTTCCCACCCCAAAAAAAAAAAGTACTCACATATGGGCTACTAAATACTATACTATCATTGACTCGATTTTGGCCTGGTGGTTAAGAGAATGCAATTTGCATTGCATTAATTAATCCTTACTAATATTATAAATGCGAAAGTGAGTTTGTTTGTTTGTTACCTCTTCACGCTTTAATGGCTACACCGATTTTGATGAATTTTGGTACAGAGATAGTTGGGAACCAGGAGCCGGACATAGGCTAATTTTTATTAAAAAAAAAGTGGGATATGAGGGAGAACGAGGGAAGAAAAGGGAAAACTTAGCGTTGCTATTACAAATCAATCAGGCGCAAGAGCTGTGTATAAAAACTGTAGGTCTGCTTGGTGTGTTATACCGAATTTAACGCGAGCGAAGCCGCGGGCGAAAGCTAGTGAATAAATAAATAGAATGTCATACTTTTTAAAATGTCTCGCTGATGGTGGCCGGTGTGTTGGCTCATTTAGTTCCCTTCAAACTGGTTGAGCTGAACGGGGCTTATCCATGCGTCATGTTCGTGAACGGGCGCTGTCAGTTGAGACTGGTAGCTGCCACGGTTTATTTTAATTATAAAGTATATATTTTTTAATTAAATTTTTGCTATTACTCTGGGTGCTCTTTATGTAAACGTTCAACTACATCGTTCTCACATATTTGTATAATCTCAACATGAATGATATAACCATGATCTTGTAATATATAATATATTTAAAGGAGTGTCTATGGAGTTTCTTCCCCAATTTATCCATAGACAACAACGCTTTGGAATAGACAACTACAGTACATTCACAAGTTATTATGCATTGTGTCTAGGACTGTAGCTTCATTCTTTTTTTCTTGATATTCAAAAATGCCTGTAATGGTCTAATTGAAATAAATGCTTAGAGTTTGAGTTTTGAATCCAGAATTTTCTTCTCTGAATATTACATCCATCAATCAATCTTCCAAGGAAACCTTAGTTTGTATAATTAATTGTTACTTAGCCTAAATAGGTAGCTGTAACCTAGATAATCTAGACCTATTTCAGAAATCTAATAGGATGATTAATAGGGCGATAGAAATGTCTTTAGGAAGGATCCACGGACTGACATTTGGTATGATTAAGGATCGTTACACTGTCTTCAATCTCAACTCGACAGATATATTAATATCTAAATGAATGCCTATGTTTGGCTCTGTTACAATTTCAACTCTCAGCGCCGAACTGAGGATTAAAAATCCAACAGCAGCTTTAAGCAGTGATGTAGCTCATTCAGATGAGTCAGTGTTAAGAGATTTAAGAAACGGCCAAACACGTGTCGATATTTCCGCAAAAGGCAAACATATAAAGCAACAAACAATATACAAAAAAACACAACTTAAAAAAACCAATTTTCGCAACCGACTTCTGGAAGTAAACTATTTTCCGCCTTTTTTATTAATGTTTTTTGGAAGTAGTTTTTTTTTTTTTAACAGGTTTCATTCAGCCTTTTATTTGTGGTATGATGGTTACTCACACTTCTTATCGACTATTAATTTTCCATTTCTACGAAGATATATTTGCATATCATCTACTAAGAAATAAAAATTTAAAACACATGGTTTTCTCATGAATGCCATTATTAGAACTAGACAAAATTAAAATGGAACCACACAAAAAGGACCAGCTTTTAAAATAGAAAAAGAATCAAAATAATCGGTTCATCCAGCCAAAAAATCTGATAAAGATAATAAAAAAAATAACAGTCGAATTGATAACCTCCTCCTTTTGTTTGAAATCGGTTAGAAATATTTCCTCAATACACCACACCCTGCGGGCCTGTGGACGGTGAGCAATGGGTAGCTCACCGTCCGTCCGTCTATTGACGACAGGCCGTGTCGACGGCGCGTTAGTGTTTTACGCGCCCCTCAAAGAGATGTCAGCAAAGCAGAGGGGCCTGCCAAGGCCACCGCCTGCCGGGGTTACGGGTTGTTCGAAAGAGATACCGCGGCCCCGGAACGTAAACGGCAATAGAAGGAACATGAGTGGATTTTAGTCAGTACAAGTCTAACACTCCCCTCCGCTCCGCCCAGAGTGGGGGAAGTTATTTGATGAATTCCCATACACAAAAAAAAATATATCCCACCCCCTTACGTACAGCGACACCTCCATTAACACTCGCTCACGCGCGAATGCATATATGGAAAATTTTCTTTTAGCTCTTACTCAATCAATCATTTCCTTTTTTGTTTTCTTACATTGTTAATAAATTTAAGATTGCTTAAATATAATTAATTAACCTTTTGCAAAAAATGTTTTGAATTTATAAAGGGAAATGGGACTAGTATCTTTAACTCAGGTTACTTTGTCATCCAGCTAAGATGCCAGTTGCGATCCGTTGTAGTAACTGCAGTAGTTACTACAAAACTTCAGTCACTGTCAATTGTAATTCTGTAATTTTTGGGTTTTATACTGTGAGAATTAATAAATAAATAAATTTCTACAGTTCATTAATATCTCAATTTACACTACAATTTAATTTAATTAAAAACTCATTTCATGTTATGTTAATTTAAAACAAAATTACTGCAGTTTCACGAAGAGAAATTTCGTTTCTCAAAAACGAAATTTTAAAACTTATTCAACATAATTTTTGTTAAGAGTTTTTACGTTAAAATATCCACTTTTTTCAGAATTTTCCTATTAGTTTAAACATGAGTGCTCCAATCGAATTTTTAGGGTTCCTTAAAAAGAAAAAGCGGTACCCTTATTGGACTACTTTATTGTCCGTTTGCCTGTCTGTCAAGACCCTTTATCTCAGGAACGCGTGGAGGTATTGGTTTTGTACGGAAACCTCGGTGTGAGTCTAACTCGCTATTGGGCGTTTTTTACGACTTTGAAGCAAACATCTCACCAACCATGGATTAAAATAAAATAGGAACTTCCTACTAATAAATAAAAGCGATTTTTTGTGAGGATGGATGGATGTTTGGATGGATATATGGATGGATGTATGGATGGATGTATAGATGGATTTATGGATAGATGTTTGGATGGATGTATGGATGTTTGTTACTCTTTCACGTCAAAATGGCTGAACGGATCTTGATAAAATTTGGCACAGAGGTAGATTATGGTCTGGAATAACGCATAGAATACTTTTCCTTTCGATGTGACGCGGGCGAAGCCGCGGGCACCAGCTAGTCGGTAATATTTTTGTAAAAAGAGAGTGTAGGCTCAACATTTTCGATTTCAATCAAGACAAAAACCTAGTTATACTGTAGGCATCTTTGAAGACATTCCAATTCACCACAACACTACGGTCCGGAAGGCCTGAAAGTAAATCTTTTCAGACATTAAACTTCATCATCAGATAATTGGATTGTGCTCGGAATATCAATTGGGTACAGATTCGTGATATTTTCTTTGATAACTCTCACATTTAGCAAGAGAATCGTGAAATATCGCGAAAGCTAGGAAATCTTGTTTATCTTGAGCAAAATATGTTTTATTTAGGCTAGTGTCTCCACATAGGTTGTAAACTGTTCTCAAAGCCAACAACCACGCGTTTTGTACATGTAACAGTATTTTTTTATTTCGTACACTTAAATACACAAAATAAAAAACATTTCTATTTTTAAGATTACATTTACACATTAAAATTAAAACAGCACATTAAAAGAGCATTAATTTACCTCTCCTCTCAAATGTGAATATTTATAATATTGTATGTACATATCTGTTTATATATTTCGGTGTTATGTATGTATACAGGTATATATGTGAACTTATATTTAGGTACATTCATATTTTAGTTACTATTCTCTTCCTGTTCTCACACACTACTGTCTATGTTTCTTGTCCTCATATTTCCTCTCGCAGGCCTGCTGGTAGAAATTTCATTAGAAATAAGCTGTGCCTTTGAACTCTGTGTTTTTTTATGATGTTTCCCTGTGTTTTCTCCTGTGTTTACATAAATTATTAAATAAAACTGTCATTACATCTCAGGTCCAGTTGAAAACCAGCGTCGGGCTTTAGCTGCTCGACAGTTTACTGAACTGGGCCTATTTGGCGCAGCCTTGAGACACACAACATTGTTTTTTTTTTTATTGTTTAGATTATTTTTTATTCTACTTGTAGTAATTACCAAATAAACATGTTTTCATTCTTTCTTTCTTTACATCGAACTAAAGTTGCTAAACTCTACGCAAAAAAAATTAAATTAAAAATTTAAAAACACCCCCGACCCAAAAAAAGTACGCAACCCTATAAAAAGCAAAAAAAATAACTTTTTACACTACGTAAGTACCAACTAAAGCATGTCAGACTATCTACTCGGGACTTTGTGCCACCTTTATGTCGGAGGCATAACCGCTAATTTTGAACTGCAAATGGTTATCTTGGCCTGCTGTTGACCGTACGTATGAAATTTTTGATTAAATTTTGTCGTGTCGGGGGACCGCTCTAATTTATTAGCCTAACGTTAGAAGCACACATTAAGAAGTCCTCAATCCCATTGTAATTTTTCATACATTTTTTTTGAGTCGTTCCTAAGAATGGGGGTTAAAATTATTGTTTATCATTTATTTAGATAGAGTATAAAGTTTTTTTTTGATTTCGTTACTTACGTTAACATTTTCGTTGTAATTTAAATATTATTTTGTATACTTATATTCTTTTTCTTTACAAGTAAATCTTGTGAGTCGTACTATTCGTCTGTTTTAATTTTTTGTCCAGTGTTATTGTATCATTTAGTGTAGTTGTGTAGATATTTAGTTTTAAAATACGAATTTTGTGATTAGGTAGGAATCATTTGATTTAGGTAAGTATTTTTGAAGGTAAAAAGCGGTCCCCCGACACGACAAAATTTAATCAAAAATTTCATACGTACGGTCAACAGCAGGCCAAGATAACCATTTGCAGTTCAAAATTAGCGGTTATGCCTCCGACATAAAGGTGGCACAAAGTCCCGAGTAGATAGTCTGACATGCTTTAGTTGGTACTTACGTAGTGTTAAAAGTTATTTTTTTTGCTTTTTATAGGGTTGCGTACTTTTTTTGGGCCGGGGGTGTTTTTAAATTTTTAATTTAATTTTTTATTTCATGCTTTTTGAAGGAGCTCCTTAATTTTTCATTCTTTCATTTAATTTCTTTTATGTTTCTTGCCATTTAAAGGTAATTTTGTGTTTTATTTTTAAATTTTGGTCATTCTAGATTTTCAGCAAAAATATAAATCGGTTTATCCGTTTCATTCCGGCATTCCAGGGTTTCATCCGCCACATCCCATTTCCAGCATCAGGTCCTCGTCAATTAGAAACATAAAGAGAACTAGTTAAGACAAATCCAACGAGCCCAAACTCGAGGGGTTTACTAAAAGGCAGTCCAGGGTTACGTTTCCTACCTTCGAGCCCTATCACCAGACCAGCTCAGAGGTTCCAGATTTCCAGGATCAGGTCCTCGTCAATTAGAAACATAAAGAGAACTAGTCAAGACAAATTCAACGAGCCCAAACTCGATGGGTTTACTAAAAGGCAGTCCAGGGTTACGTTTCCTACCTTCGAGCCCTATCACCAGACCAGCTCAGAGGTTCCAGATTTCCAGCATCAGGTCCTCGTCAATTAGAAATATAAAGAGAACTAGTTAAGACAAATTCAACGAGCCCAAACTCGATGGGTTTACTAAAAGGCAGTCCAGGGTTACGTTTCCTACCTTCGAGCCCTATCACCAGACCAGCTCAGAGGTTCCAGATTTCCAGCATCAGGTCCTCGTCAATTAGAAACATAAAGAGAACTAGTTAAGACAAATTCAACGAGCCCAAACTCGATGGGTTTACTAAAAGGCAGTCCAGGGTTACGTTTCCTACCTTCGAGCCCTATCACCAGACCAGCTCAGAGGTTCCAGATTTCCAGGATCAGGTCCTCGTCAATTAGAAACATAAAGAGAACTAGTCAAGACAAATTTAACGAGCCCAAACTCGATGGGTTTACTAAAAGGCAGTCCAGGGTTACGTTTCCTACCTTCGAGCCCTATCACCAGACCAGCTCAGAGGTTCCAGATTTCCAGCATCAGGTCCTCGTCAATTAGAAATATAAAGAGAACTAGTTAAGACAAATTCAACGAGCCCAAACTCGATGGGTTTACTAAAAGGCAGTCCAGGGTTACGTTTCCTACCTTCGAGCCCTATCACCAGACCAGCTCAGAGGTTCCAGATTTCCAGCATCAGCTCCTCGTCAATTAGAAACATAAAGAGAACTAGTCAAGACAAATTCAACGAGCCCAAACTCGATGGGTTTACTAAAAGGCAGTCCAGGGTTACGTTTCCTACCTTCGAGCCCTATTACCAGACCAGCTCAGAGGTTCCAGATTTCCAGCATCAGGTCCTCGTCAATTAGAAAAATAAAGAGAACTAGTTAAGACAAATTCAACGAGCCCAAACTCGATGAGTTTACTAAAAGGCAGTCCAGGGTTACGTCTCCTATCTTCGAGCCCTAACAGCAGACCAGCTCAGTGGTTCCAGAAGACATCAATGTTTCAAATGTCAAATCCTACATATGCTCGCAAGTAAACTGGGCGTGGAACATTCCTATTTAATTACACTCAACAAACGACCTGATGACCTTGAAGAACTGAACCGATTTCCACCAAACATAGCTAAGAACACTCTCGACTGATATACCTTTCAAACAAAAAAAACCGCATTAAAATCGGATCATCCGTTTGGGAGCTACGATGCCACAGACAGACACATACACATTTACACACATACACAGACACGTCAAACTTATAACACCCCGTCGTTTTAGCGTCGGGGGTTAAAAATGATTGCTGGTAAACGATTTTTTGAGAGAAAAAACCTTCTACGGTAGAACTCAACGCAAAATTCAATTCCACGCACTCAAAACATTTATTGATGAACGAACTAAAAAATAGGGGGGTCGAAGAGGTATTTAAACTAAAGTAATACCGAACATTAAAAGCTTGAATTAAAAAAAAAAACTATGAAATAGTTGCAATATAATGCAAAAAAATACTACACAATGAGGAGAATAAGTGCGTATTGACTTAGCTAATGGTACTTTTACACCAATTTCACTAATGTCGTGACGGCCCCAAGTAAATGGCCTCGTTTCTCAATTGGAGGAGGCTGTGAGTTCTTTTCATTTTACAAGTTTTGTCAAAGTCACATGTTATAGGGGATGAGCCTATTTGTACCAACCGTGTAAGAATTGATACCGGCAGGAAGGTATTAGAAAAACAAAACACTGCCTGGCATGCGGATCGACCCACAGAAGCCCTCAAAAAAGAGACAAAATAAATAAATGAAAACCAAAAAAGAAACACTTAAAAAGACCGTTTCATTTCTCTTAATAAAGCCTAAGCCAGTTTGCTTTGCATATTTGCATAACTATGCGAATACGAACAGTAGAAGTTTCAACTATAACCTCTTGGCCACGAGCTACACGCTCAGCGACATGCGACTACGCAGAAAAGTCATGAAAGAAATTGATCGGAAGGTGTTACGAGAAAGCATTTTTTTACGTTATAACTTTATTAAACTACCTCTGTGCCCAGCGGTTTCAACCGCTGATCACTTAGGGGTATGAAAAATAGATGTTGGCCGATTCTCAGACCTACCCGATATGCACACAAAATTTCGTTGAAATCGGTCCAGCCGTTTCGGAGGAGTATGGGAACGAACATTGTGACACGAGAATTTTATATATTAGACTAGCTGTGCCCAGCGGTTTCACCCGCTGAGGTTTAGGGGTATGAAAAATAGATGTTAGCCGATTCTCAGACCTACCCAATATGTACCCAAAATTTCATAAGAATCGGTCGAGCCGTTTCGGAAGAGTACGGTAACTAACATTGTGACACGGAAATTTTATATTAGATAGATTACCATACGCGAATCGTTAATGGCGTTGTGTTTTACTGCGTGGTGTCGATATACGACAGCTTTCAGCGAGAAGTCTTCCTTCAAGAAGGTCTGTGGCGCGGTGCTCACCCGGAGAGAATTCAATATCGGATGCTAATCGCAAGCGCAACACCGGATCAGAGGGGCCTACCAGGGCCTCCGTCTACCGGGGTTGCGGGTTGTTCGAAAGAGATACCGCGGCCCCGGAACGTTAAGAGCAATAGAAGAAACATGGGTGGGTTTTAGTCAGTACAGTCTGACACTCCCCCCGCTCCGCCTAGAGCGGGGGAATTTATATGATGATGATGAAAAAAAGCGCAACACCGGAGGCCGTGGGCGGGGCCTATACGACAAAGAACAAGAAACTACACTGAAAATGAAATAAATGCATAAATTATGAATTGTTTTCCGCATTTTTACAAACACGACACCGTGCGGCAATATGGAGATTTTAAAATTGAAATTTATATTCCTTTAGGAGCTGTTATAATATTATGACCGTAGGTGTGTGTTACCCGTTATTTTGGCACGTAGTGTAACAGTTGCGGTTTGGCAGCAAAATTTGACTTTTTATATTATGGCTAAAATTTGACTTAAGCAGAGCCAGTAGTAACTTGATTTAACTCCCTATTTAAATGAGGCTAGGCAAATAACTATTTTTTGATACCAAAAGTACCGAAAATAAAAACTATAACAAAAAAAACACTAGACCAAAGAGGCATTAATTACTTCCCACTAATATTATAAATACTAAATTTTGTGAAGACGAATGGATGTTTGAAACTCACACGCAAAAACTACTCAACGATTTAGATAAAAAATTTAGACAAAGATAGTTTATAACTCGGATTAACACGGAATACTTACGTTAATCCCGGTAGAACTTCACGGGATCAACACCGCGGGCATGAGCTAGTCAATCATCATTTTGAATTTTCATTATTTATTCCAGTTACATTCAGAAATATCAAAAAGTCGCCCACAACTCCAACACACCCACAAATTCTGTTTGTGTTATGACATTTTCCTCTTTTATTTTGTCCGCCACTGCTTATTATTGCCATCGTGTGGCTTAATTATTGGGTTTTATTATTCAATTTTATTCACACAATAGAAATATGGACTTACCTTTGTAGAATTTGATATTACGTTATGTAGTATATGGACCAGAAACGTTATAGCAGTCATAATCTAGTGGTGGGCCGGGGTTGCGGGTTGTTCGCCCGAAAGAGATACCGCGGCCGCGGAACATTAAGGGCAAAAGAAGGAACATGGGTGGGTTTTAGTCACTACAAGTTTTACACTACCTTCCGCTTCGCCTAAAGCGAACTATTTGATAATATACCAACCAAAAAAAAAATCCCAGTGTTGTGTTGTTCGAACCCAAAGTACCAAGGATTAACGATCCTTTGATTTGTCGGATTCACGTGTGTTTTAATTGTATTTTATATTTTATTGTATTATTATCACATAACAACATTTTGAGGAAAACAGCATGCCTGATAGATTTTTAATGACGACATGTTGACAACCCAATTCAGAACCCTAGGTTAAGCACTACCCAAACCCAAAAGGTGGTAGCCATACGGCTGATCCGGGGCTACCGCACGATCTCCGGCGAGGCAGCGAGCCTCCTTGCCGGATTGCCACCGTGGGATTTGGAGGCGACAGTACTCGCCTGCTTGAGTGGCGCGCGGAGGCACTACACCGGGGGGAAACACCGCTGCCGCGGCAAATTGCCGCTCAGCGGACAGACCTCCGGTGCGATCTTGTGGTGGCAAAGAGAGCGACTGTCGCAACCCCGTGCAGGGCACGCCACAGTAGTGGCGGTAAGTCCCCTCTTTGAGGAGTGGCTGGAGAGGCGTCATGGCGTCCTCACCTACCGCCTGACGCAGGTCCACACCGGACACGGAAGTTTCGGGAGGTTCCTGCACATAAGCGGGCTGGAGGAAACGCCCGGGTGTCACCATTGTGACGATCGCCCGGAGGACACGGTGGAGCACACAGTGGCGATCTGCTCAGCTTGGGCGGAACACCGCCGTGCCCTCGTGGAGGCGATCGGCGGCGGCGATCTCTCGCGTCCGGCCTTGGTTTAGGCCATGGTCCGGAGCGAGAGGGAATGGGAAGCGGTCACCACCTTCTGCGAAGCAGTAATGCTAGCAAAGGAGGTGGCCGGGCGTTTGAGGGAGAGAACCTCGAACCAACCCAGCCGCCCCGGGAGACGCCTCGGGCGCCGGGCGCCGCGAGACGACTCCCGGCCACCGTAGATGCGGGCCTGTGGACGGTGAGCAATGGGTAGCTCACCGTCCGTCCATCTATTGACGACAGGCCGCGTCGACGGCGCGTTCGTGTTTCACGCGCGCCTCAAAGAGAGTCAGCAAAGCAGAGGGGCTTGCCAGGGCCTCCGCCTGCCGGGGTTGCGGGTTGTTCGAAAGAGATACCGCGGCCCCGGAACATAAAGGGCAATAGAAGGAACATGGGTGAGTTATAGTCAGTAAAAGTCTGACATGCCCCCCCCGTCTAACTTCCCCCGCTCCGCCCAGAGCGGGGGAAGTTATTTGATGATTTCCCACGCCAAAAAAAGGGTTCTGTTTTATTTTTGAGGTCCTTTGTGCTTTGGGTTCCGTACCCTGGCAAGGGCAGGTAAATGATGAAGATAACTGCAAAGTTACCTTACATGTAAAAATAACTAAAAGGAATATTTATTTTATTTACATCTGCATTAAAACATTATATTAGTATTACAATCGATATTACAACCCTCTAAATAACATCGATAAATATCCCAAATTTGATGTGGGGTGTCAAAAGAACAGCTTTAAGTACAAATTCGATAGATGTGCCGTAATGAGCGCGTTTCTCATTCGATCCGCGCGCCTGGTTTGTTGTTTTAGCGTGTGGCTTGGAAACAAGCGGGTGAATGTAATTATTTGATACATTATTCTTGGGCCTGTTTGTTAGAGTGTTAGACGAAAACCCTATATTCTTACACAAAGGTGATGAGGATCATAAAGTTTTTCATATTTTCAGAACGATGCACAACACGATTGCTTTTCAAATGCAATACATTTATGACTTTCACAAATTCATATTCTTTTCCAGATGGTTAAGTATGCAAGAGAATAAGATATTATAGTAAAAAAGCACACTTTCTCACATTTTTCTCAGCCAATCATTTCCGCCTCCGCCATTTATAATGACGTTAGTTAGCTGACCTAACAAGTATGCATAGTTTCAGCTAAATCAAAAACCTGATCAAATTTAACTTTTATAGTACATTACGATATTAGTGCCTTAAGATGGATTAAACATGCGAGTCGGAATTTCAGCCCGAGCCGAAGGCGAGGGCGTAATTGAGCCGAGCATGTTATAACCAATACGCACGTATATCGTACGACGTTTTACACACAACACAATATTTGCGAGGAAGCAGAAAAAAAAAACATTAAATAAACTCAATCTGTGAATGCACACTGTTGCTTTCCCGCCATTTTAACAGCGCGCTAGCGCTGCCTACTGACTGGCGCCGCGCGGCGATTAGTTCGAAATTTGAATAGCAACAGCGCGCTGCTCACTAGCTGGAGTCGTGCGGCGGCGATCAGTTTCAAATTAGAAATGGCAAATAATACTTTTTTTTTTTTTTCGGGTGGGAAATCATCCAATGACTTCCCCCGCTCTGGGTGGAGCGGGGGGGCATGTCAGACTTGTACTGACTAAAACCCACCCATGTTCCTTCTATTGCCCTTTACGTTCCGAGGCCGCGGTATCTCTTTCGAACAACCCGCAACCCCGGCAGGCGGAGGCTCTGGCAAGCCCCTCTGCTTTGCTGACTCTCTTTGAGGCGCGCGTGAAACACGAACGCGCCGTCGACACGGCCTGTCGTCAATCGACGGACGGACGGTGAACTACCCATTGCTCACCGCCCACAGGCCCGCATCTACGGTGGCCGGAAGTCGTCTCGCGGCGCCCGGCGCCATGGGCGTCTCCCGCGGTGGCTGGGTTGGGCAGATGTTCTCTCCCTCAAACGCCCGGCCACCTCCTTTGCTAGCATTACTGCTTCGCAGAAGGTGGTGACCGCTTCCCATTCCCTCTCGCTCCGGACCATGGCCTGAACCAGGGCCGGACGCGAGAGATCGCCGCCGCCGATCGCCTCCAGGCAAATAATACTGTTATGGAATTTGTATGGACTATAACTTAACTAATTGCTTTGGTAACACACGCGTTTTTTATGACCCTCTTGACATATTTAAAACTGGTGGAATTACATCAGCTTTACGAGCAAGGGTGTTAAAAAGATTTTTTAACACATTATGTTACAACAGAGTCTTACTAATAGGGTCCCATTATACCCTTTGGATACGGAGCGATCAAACCAGCAATGCTAGATGTATTTTTGAAACCCTCGCTACAGTGAAATGATTATGGGAAGTTATATGAACCGGACCTTTTTGAAGAACCGCGTTGGAGAAAGAATTCTTTATCGTGAGGTTAGTTAGTGCCTAAACTGTTGTCAGTGTTTTCTTATCGCCTATTTATTTTATTTTATTCGGGTTTTAAATCACCAAATAACTTCTCTTGCTCTAGGTGGAGCGGCCACCTCCGCCTGCCGGGGTTGAGGGTTGTTCGAAAGAGATACCGCGGCACCGAAACATAAAGGGAAAATGAAGGAACATGGATGGGTTTTAGTCAGTACAAGTTTGCCACTCTGACCAGAGTGGGGGAAGTTATTTGATGATTTCCCATCCTCAAAAAAATATACCGGCCAAGATCTAGTCAGACTCGCACACAGAGTACTCCGTACAAAATTGTGACATCAACACATTGATTTTCACAGCTTCAAGGGACCAGAGACTTATGTATATGGTTTTAATTTCAACTCGATACCTCCACGCATTCCCGAGATATAGGGTCTTGACAGACAGATGGACAACAAAGTGATCCAATAGGGGTTCCAGGTCTGATGATCACACCGCTATACTATCACTACTGTATACCACGCACAAACCTGTCACGTCAAAATTTGCACTCAGCTTCATGCAAAGCGGGCCTGTGGACGGTGAGCAATGGGTAGCTCACCGTCCTTCCGTCTATTGACGACAGGCCGTGTCGACGGCGCGTTCGTGTTTCACGCGCGCCTCAAAGAGATGTCAGCAAAGCAGAGGGGCTTGCCAGGGCCTCCGCCTGCCGGGGTTGCGGGTTGTTCGAAAGAAATACCGCGGCCCCGGAACATAAAGGGCAATAGAAGGAACTTGGGTGGGTTTTAGTCAGTATAAGTCTGACACGCCCCCCCGCTCCGTTAAAGTTATTTGATGATTTCCCAACCCAAAAAAAAAATATCATTCACATTCTATAAAGTAATTTTGATTTATGCTTATTGTTATTTATGCTTATTGTTGGGTCAGAGGCCTCCTTTTTTAGATTTCAACGTTAAACACTGTCGATTCGAAGAAGAAGTTATTTGATGATTTCCCAAAAAAGCTTCGTGCAAAACTGATCTTTAAATCTTTTCTGTTACCGTATTCTTTTGAACAAATCGCTTGCTTCCTAACCACACTATTAGGGATGCAAGAGAAAAAAAACCCAGCGATATACAAGCAACGTCGCGCGTGACCGGGACGAACGATTGTGTTTAATGGCACTGTAATGTTTGCTACATAAGTAACGACAGATTTAACGAGTTCTACTAATGCTTTTTTGACGGCCTTGTGGTAAATAGTTATGGTGACTTAGAAACTTTTTAAGTACATTTTTAACTTAGTGCCTCATTTATTTCGCTTTTTTCTTAAAAAAAAAAAACTTTTTTGTAGACTGTGACTTTTGTTGGTTTCGTTGACGTTTTTGTCGCCGACTTACGGGAAAAAAAAAATTCAACTTTTCAGTTTTTTTGTTTTTTGGAAGTCAGTTTTATGTTTTACAAAAAAGTTTTTTATTTCAGCATTTTTAGTTATAGTATAATGATTTATCACAATTTTTATCGAGTATTCATTTTCCATTTTTAGTAAAAAAAAATGGTTAAAATTGGTCCAGTAGTTTTGGAGTCTATTCGATACAAACAAACAAATAAATCTTTCCTCTTTATAATATTGGTATAGACTAGGGAAAGCCGACAGTGAATTTCACAGCCTGCTGGTTCGCAAAATAAATAAATGTGGAAGCATAACACTTTTTCGGGTTCGTGGAACTCATCATTATTTTCCTGCCCTTTTTTTTTTCGGCGCAACACGTTTTCTTCTTCCATTCTCCCCTATCAGACGTCACGGCATCATTTACTCTTTTCTCCTTCATATCAATACTTACACAATCCATCCATCTTTTCTTTGGCCTTCCTCTCGCTCTCCGTCCATCAACATTCAGATCCATCACTCTTTTAGTCGCATGTGCTTCGTCCCTCCTAATTACATACGCATAGCAAGACAAACGACTCCTATTCAATTTTCCTGTAACAGGCGCAGCTTCCTCTAATATACTCATTCCTTACTTTATCCATTCTTGGCACTCCATACATCCATCTAAACATACTCATCTCCGCTACATGCAATCGGGTTCGTGGAACTACATATAACCATATTACACACACACCACATGTCGTTATATTATGAATTGCTTAATTACTGCTAATGCAACAAAATTATCATTCCAAGACTTGTTTTTCCCCCATTTAAATAACTCCAGAAAGCAACCAAACCCAATAACGATGAAATTATTGACATTTTCCTTCTGAACTAATGTTTAAAATCCTACCTAATACGGGACGTTTCCGTACCCAAACCTTGGTGAAAACAAGGGATTTACATTCTATTATTATGGGTTGCCATTAAGGAAAACTATGGGGTTTATTGCAGTTGTAATTTTGAAAATAGAACTTTTGTTGGTTGGCAGTTGATCAATACTAATATATAAAACAAACAAAAAACTGGCCAAATGCTCGGTTTTCGTACAAGCTTGCGATATAAACGACCATATCTTTTGATAGCGTAGACTTAAAGGGTTGATTTTTTCACAGCTCCAAGGGACTACATACTTGAGTATATAGTTTTAATTACAATTAGATACCTCCACGCGTTGGTACACGTGGAGGTATCATTCTAAGACCTAAGCCCCGTTCCAATAAACAAAAACGAGTCGTTTTGCTTACGGATAGTAGGATTTTGACATAAGTCTCATATAACTTATGTCAAAATACTACCATCCGTAAGCAAAACGAGTCGTTTTTGTTTATTGGAACGGGGCTCAAGTAAGTTAAAGGGTCTTGACAGACGGACAGATAAACAACAAGTGATTAGGCAGAAAACAAGAAGTAAAAGATTTAGATTTTAATTGTGGTGGTAAAATTTATTACCAATCGAGTTAGGTAACACAGCGTTATTGAGGCAAAGTGTTATTTGCATGGGTCCTACCATATAAAAAAAATTGCCAGATGTAATAAAAAATTACACAATTATAATCTTTAAAAATAAATTAATGACTCCTAATAGAAAAAATGTTAGTATTCAATTAATGTTTTTTTTTTATTGGACAAAGCTTTTTAATCAGTAATGTGTACAATAAATACATTTAATATTATTTTGATTATTCCCTAATTTTCATTATTTTTAATATTAATCTATAGTAACTTTCGGATTTGACATTTTTCTATATAAATTAATTTAAGTATAATTTGTAATTTTTCAATTTCAATTTGTATAACTGTCCCCCGAATACTGAAACGTCACTCAAAATTTAAGTACCACTTAAATTTAACAGACTCTCAAAAGTGACGTTTGACAATACAAAATCTAAAGTTTAAGAGCTGCTCAAATGTTAAGCAGCCCTCAAATTTTGAGTGACGTTTCAGTATTCGGGGGTTAGACACTTAATTTTGAAATTTTAGATAGATTCTTATGATTGAAACAAAATTACATGCCTATTTTCAGGCAGAATATGCATTGCTCATTCCTATTTCTCCATCTGTATTTAAATGTAACCCAAATTCGTTGCAAATAAATAAATGATTTGATTTGAACCCTATTTCATAATCAATGTCAGTTTGATTGACATAAATTATGTTGTTATAATTTGAATGTGATTTATTATGTGCCAGTCCTTTTTGCGTACGCAATGAGTTTTTATACATAATTTTATAGCGCGACAGCACAATAATTGAAAGATTAGAATGACGATGCATTGTCTTCTAAACTAAACAAAAAAATGGGTCAAAAACTTTTGTTTTTGGAACGAAGTTCCTTATCACGCGTTGCGAAAGGGGGCTAGACAGAAAAAATTAAGACCAAAAGTTGTAACGACAGTCTTTGCTATAGTTGTAAGCCGTGCGGCGTGCGCGTATTTCTCTGTCTGTCTCTCTCTCTCTCTCTCTCTCATAGAAAGCAAGCCAGTTGTTTTCGTTTCGTCTTTCTATTTCGCATTGAACAGTGTGGTGTCGCGACAATTACTTTTGTTGAGTGTATACAGATTTTATGTACATAATAAATTATAACTTCGTTCCATCCGGGTGACCCTTGACACCTCTCATTTTACTTTGTTTTTTTTTACATAGTTAATTACAGGTATAACTTCGTACTTAGATTTTAGATAAAAACAATGCAGTAAAGTGTTTTCAGTGAAACCATGGTAATACACGGAGGAAGAGATACCGACACATAAACATTTTTTCCGAACTCAATACATCATTCTGGAAACTCAAAAAATCTGGTATTCCATACATTTTGAACAAATGAGTATTGCACTTTTGTAGGAACTACAGATATGTTTTTTTATTACCGATGAAAAATTTGGGGTAACGTATTACCTAGTACCAACTGGATTGTTGAGGTCAGATAGGCACACAAGGAATTTCTCCTGTATCGTATTCACAATAAATATATTATATAACGTATATTTGACGGGCCTGTTGGTCTAGTGGTTAGTGGCCCTGACTGCTGAGTCGGAGGTCGTGGGTTCGATTCCCACCCAGGACAAACTTTGTGTGATGAGCATGATTGTTTGTTCTGTGTCTGGGTGTGATTTATCTATAATATGTATGTATTTATAAATTATATAAGTATGTATATCAGTTGTCTGGTTACCATTACACAAGCTCTGCTTAGCTTGGGATCAGATAGCCCTGTGTGAGTTGTCCCAAGATATTTATTTATTTTATATTGAGGTTGCTATACTTCCAGCAATGTGAATACCAACTTGAAACTTGAATCTTCAACCTTCAACTCACTCCATTTCTAAGGGCACAACCCACCCTCATACCAGCACATAACATTCAGGGCCAAATAACAACACATGCAAAGAAAGGCCAAGGTCTCTAAAATACCATTCCCATCTATGCCATAAAAACTAAATGCTAACAGCCTCCTTCCTGAATTCCTTTAGTAATCGTTGTTACAAGCCATTTAACCAGAGTTTAAATACAAATCGGCTGATTAAAACAAACGTTACTTCACAATTTCCTAAACAAAACCGTTTGGCCGCAAAAATGTGAACACTAAGATTAACATTAAGTATTTGTTTATCTTGCCATCTCTTTCTCATCTACTGTTAATTTAGTAAGAAAGACAGAGATGGAGGAAGTTCTACCATTGTGAATAAAAAAACACAAAAGAAAAGTTATGCTGACAAATTACGTGAACAGCATCGTACTTAAGAGTCGAAATGAAATTGCTTTGAAATATTAACGAAGCGGTTTTGACTATTCTAGGTGTCGTCATTTAGGCGATAACTAATTGAGAAGACATAGAAAAGAATAGATAAGTGGATTTTTGAACAAGGACATCGAAAACTAGGATATTACCGCGGCTTCAACCGCATTAATTTCGGTGATTGGCCCACGAGTTTGTTCTACCGAGATCTAAAGTATAGATTTGTTCTTTATGGTAGTTATAAACTATCCGTGTGCCGAATTTCATTTGAAGCCGTTCAGTAGTTTTTGCGTGGGAGAGTACAAAAGATCCCTTCATCGAAAAGTTTGAAGTGCAAGTCATTTGTTTAGAATTAGGACAAAACTCTTCTTCCTCAAAAACTGGTTCTAATGGCACTACGATCGGGAGTCGCCCCGGGCGCCGGGCGCCGCGAGACGACTCGCGGCCACCGTAGATGCGGGCCTGTGGACGGTGAGCAATGGGTAGCTCACCGTCCGTCCGTCTATTGACGACAGGCCGTGTCGACGGCGCGTTCGTGTTTCACGCGCGCCTCAAAGAGAGTCAGCAAAGCAGAGGGGCTTGCCAGGGCCTCTGCCTGCCGGGGTTGCGGGTTGTTCGAAATAGATACCGCAGCTCCGGAACGTAAAGGGCAATAGAAGGAACATGGGTGGGTTTTAGTCAGTACAAGTCTAACATGCCCCCCCGCTCCGCCCAGAGCGGGGGAAGTCATTAGATGATTTCCCATCCAAAAAAAAAATGGCACTACGATTGGGTTCAACATCTTACTTCCTACTAATATAATAAACTAGCTTTTGCCCGCGGCTTCGCTCGCGTTAAATTCGGGGTAACAGTTCCCCTTTCCTGATTTGCTGGTAAAAAATAGCCTTTGTCCGTCTCCAGGATCCCAACTATCTCTGTACCAAAATGCATCAAAATCGGTTTAGCCATTTACGCGTGAAGACGTAACAAACAAACAAACTCACTTACGCTTTTATAATATTAGTAAGGATGTGTATGGCATCTCGCAGTTCACCTATGAGGTTGTCGTTTGCTAAACCAGGAAATCCTGGCGGGTGGGCCTGGGCAACCCACAGGATTGCCTGGTCCGGAAGCCTTCCTCCAACCAGGACAAAAAAACTTGAGAGGTGTTAAGGGACACCCGGGTGGAACGAAGTTATTATTTATTATATATAAAAAACCTGTATACACTCAACAAAAATAATCGTCGCGACATCACACTGTTCAAAGCGAAATAGAAAGACGAAACGAAAATAAGTGGCTTGCATTCTATGAGAGAGAGAGACAGACAGAGAAACACGCTCACGCCGCTCGGCTACAACTATAGCAAAAAAATAGACAGAAAAAATAAGATTTCTTAATTTTTTCCGTCTTCTCCCTTTCCCCTTTTGAACTTCGTTCCAAAAACTTAAAAACTAAGCGACTACACTACCAGAGTACCCCTTGTGGGGTACGAGCCTTGGCTTAAGGCGTCGCTGGGGGAGGACAGCAAAGGGACAGGCTGGATCTTAGTGATGTTATTTGGGGACTGGTTTTAAACTACTGGCTCAGCGTCGCGGGCTGGCTCTAGCAAAGGATGGATGGGGCAAAGATAGAGACGTCGCAACTCGTCGACGAGGGTGGAATGAACTGTTCGACTATTCGAATCGCTGCTGTTAATTGAAATATGCGTGTTTTTTTCATTCGCATTCGAAGTCAGCAAAAAATTGAAACAATTGACATGTGTGACTTTGCTGGTACATATTCATTGCATTCAATTGAAATGTATGGCTTTTTCCTACATATCCATTACATGCAATTGGCTTGTAAATATAATTAAAGCGTGTTAATTTGCTTGTTATTTATTCAGAAAAAAAAGTATTCTATATGTTATACCAGACTATGATCTACCTCTGTGCCAAATTTTATTAAGATCCATTCAGCCGTTAAGACGTGAAAGAGTAACAAACATCCATACATCCATCCATCTTTACAAAGTTTCGCATTTATAATATTACTAGCTGCGCCTCGCGGCTTCACCCGCGAGGTGATAAAAAAGTATCCTATGTGTTATTCCAGACTATAATCTACCTCTGTGCCAAATTTCATCAAGATCTTTCCGTAGTTTTTTCGTGAAATAGGATCAAACATACATCCATACTCACACTCTCACTCACATATTCGCATTTATAATATAAGTAGGAAGTAGGATTATATTTACAAGCAAAAGTAACTCGATTTCCTTGTATCGAGTAAACAGATTTTGATAGTTGAAAAATCATTATCCCTGTAGTTCGATCCCATGGGATACTTACAAAACCAGTTTTATTATAAAACATTTGACATAAACAAAAACAACGAAAGGAAACAAAACAGTTGCCAGCACAAAAAACAAAAGTACGTATTCGCAAAATAGTCTAGTCAACAAGTGCTTTTTTAGTCAAAACTTTTTAAAAGGCTCGGAAAAATATGGTTGAGGGCTCATTCGATTCGGGATCGAATCTAGAAAGTTTTTGAAAAAATTCAAGACCCGCTCGAAAAAATTGCAAAAGTTATTAACAAATTAGTAAACAAAAAAAAAAGGGGTTTAGTTTTTTTGGTATATCTCGAAAACTATTTGATATATTTTGATTTTGAAAAAAGATTCAAAAAGAGGAGAAAATTTCCTAAAAAAAACTCCCAACTTGCGAAATTGTAGGACCAATATTAAAAATTTTACAGGGAGCTGAAATTACGCCTGAAAACGGGTACTCGGGTTTCCGCAAGCCACGCCCCCTTCGAGCACTTTAATGAAAACTATTATTTAAACATATTAAATTTTGATATTAAAATTTGAAAAAAATCAGACATGTACAGGACAAATTAAAGAATGAAATGCCGAAGAAAAAATATTTTTATCGCGATTTTATAAAATGTTATCCATAAATTAATTAACAATTTCTTCCGACTGGGCTATAAACATTGCAAGTTGCATAATTTTTAAACCAGAAATCTCAATTTTTTTTCCTCTCGTGGAGCTATTCTTCAAAGATTAAAGAAAGGATTTCCGTTGAGTAAATTAAAAAAATTGTTAATTTTCGATTTGTTATTAACAAATTACCTAGGCGGCAAATTAAATATTTAAATAAATGTTACAAGAATTATTTTTTTTTCCAATGTCGATGATCATTCATTTTTCTATCAATAAAAGCTACCTAAAAATATTTTTTTATAAATTTTAATTCTTTTTGTTTATAAAATTGTTATAAACAAATAGATTATTTATAAGATAATTGAATTGTTTTTTTTGAAAATAGATTCCTCGTTTAAAATTATGAATTTTAAGATAAAAAACGATCCTAAAAAAAAATTTTTTATTTCTAAAAAACCGTTTTGTTAATAAACAATTTTTTTTTACCACTTGTTAATAATATCAAGGTACGCTTTTTTTTTAAAATATCATTATTTATTATCCTCACTAATAATAAAAAAAAAATTTAGTTTTTTTATAAATTTTCATTGTTTATTAAATAAACAATTTGTTATAAACAATTTTTTTTTTTTGTATAATTTTTTTTTACACTAAAATAAAACCGACTAATTACCTTTTTGCAAAAAAAAAATATATATTTATATTTATTATCGAATAATTTTTTTTTTCCGCATAAAGGTAATTGGTCGGTTTCTTTTTGAATCTTTTTTCAAAATCAAAATATATCAAATAGTTTTCGAGATATACCAAAAAAACTAAACCCCTTTTTTTTTGTTTACTAATTTGTTAATAACTTTTGCAATTTTTTCGAGCGGGTCTTGAATTTATTCAAAAACTTTCTAGATTCGATCCCGAATCGAATGAGCCCTCAACCATATTTTTCCGAGCCTTTTAAAAAGTTTTGACTAAAAAAGCACTTGTTGACTAGACTAAAAGGGTCTCAAAGCAAACAAATCAACTAAAAACTATTTAATAATTGTTCCAAACTCGTTGAAACAAAGACTGTAGCGTATTAAATACCCAAATTAAACTATAAACTATGAGCAACAATGTATATTTAATTATTTGATACCTCATTTCATTTCATATTAACTCGAGCTTAATTTCACCTTAAACTTACCTTGTTGTTGTAATGAGTTCTTATTCAAAATCTCTGACTTTCGAGTTTATTCGTGACTGGCTTTTGTTTTAATTGTGCATTTAGGAATTTACTTCGTGTATCAACAAACTTTTATTAGATTAACTTACTGTGTAAACAATAAATCTTAGAACTTAAATTTAACCCACTTTGTGATGTCCGATTGAGTTGAAATTTTGCATACTTTACTTAATATTATAAAAGCGAAAATGAGTTTGTTTGTTACGTCTTCACGCCTAAATGGCTTAACCGATTTTGATGAATTTTGGTACAGAGATAGTTGGGATCCTGGAGAAGGACATAGGTTATATTTTAAAAAAAGATTGAGATATGAGGGAGAAAGGAGGAAGAAAACGGAAAACTTAGCATTGCTATTACAATAAATAAGGCGCAAGGGCAAAAACTACAGGTAACGGGTAACTGTAAATCAGGAAAGGGGAACTGTGTTACCCCAAATTTAACGCGAGCGAAGCCGCGGGCAAAAGCTAGTCATAAATAAACCGGCCAACGAGAGATTTTACGAGTTTGTACGGAAGCATTGATAGGTTTGCGTACAAACTCGCGACATAAACGACCATATCTTTAATTCCGTAGACTTAGAGGATGAGGATTGATAGATTTCAGAATTTGATATTAATTTCAACTCGATACCTCCATGCGTTCCCTAGATAAAGGGTCTTGATAGACAAGACGGCACGGTTGGCGCAGTGGCTGAGCGATTGACTGCTGCGCCGTGTGTCGCAGGTTCGATTCCCGCACGGAACAAATATTTGTATGGCCTACAGGTAGTTGTTCCGGGTCTGGCTGTTTGTGTATGTGAATTTAAATGTTTGTAAACGCACCCACGATACAGGAGAACACAAAGTAATCCTTTAACAGATACGTTTTTTTTTTCTTTTTGAGAAAAGCATGATGATAACAAACCTAAATATTATATACTAGATAGGCTTCGCCCGCATGATATCGAAAAAATATGTATGTGTTATTCCAGTCTATAATCTACCTCTCTGCCAAATTTCATCAAGATCCGTTCAGCTATTTTGACGTGAACGAGTAACAAACATCTATACATCTATCCATCCTTACAAACATTCGCCTATATAATATTAGTATGATCTTATTTAATCGACTATTTTTACAAACACTCATCATGCAGATCCATACAGAAACTGTTTTCCCTTCTCACCGAAAGAATCGTACATTTATTTTGTCGTTTGTGACGTCAGTGACGCCAAAAAGTCTGCAGTAAGGGGTCAACATTCTGATAAACTTGCAAAGTGAGTTGTTTGTCGACGAGCAAGAGATTGTAGTTATAGGGGACGCTTTGTACGAGTATGTTGGCAATATATTCTTGGGAGAGTTACCTGACTTATGTAGAAAGGTTACCGTTGTTTTGTGTTTTATAATTCTACTAGCTTTTGCCGGCGACTTCGCTCGCGTTAAATTCGGGGTAACATAGTTCCCCTTTCTTGATTTGCAGGTACCTGCTACGTCTAGTTTTTGCCCTTGCGCCTTATTTATTGTCGTAGCAAAGCTAAGTTTTCCCTTTTCTTCCCTCTTGCTCCCTCATTTCGCACTTTAAAATTGCCTATGTCCGTTTCCAGGGTCTCAACTATCTCTGTAGCAACATTCATCAAAATCGGTTTAGCCATTTAGGCGTGAAGACGTCCAAGAAACTCACTTTCGCTTTTATAATATTAAGTAAGGATAAATGATGATTTATTTTGTAAGTAGGTTTTCACAAATACTTTTACACGTCTTTTTTAAAAACTAGACGAGGCCGGTGTTTCTTACCCGGCTACTCTGAGAAGAAACAGCCGAAACAAACTCAGAGGTCATAGTCTCTTTCAAGGTCCAGATAAAAAATCTTGGTCAACTTACATGAGGACGCATAGTCCTCATGTAAGTTGACCAAGATTTTTAGTGTCTGAAATGGTCTTTTTAAGAAAGCACCACACAGATTGAGTGGACCTGTCCAGTCAGTGCAAGCATTTTTTAGTTATCGTGTAGCTCGACTTATAACCCAAGGAGCTCAACGAGTGCAGTGTCTGAGATTTTGTGATGAGTAAGTCAGTGATTCAAAAAATCAAAATCATTTTATTTGTGTAACATAGGTAGTGAATACAGTTCTTAAATTAAAGTTTATTAGGTCGCTATGTCATGCCAGAGGCGTACAAATATGGTTGCATGCGAATACAATAAAAATATTAGTCATGCGAGAAGCAAGCACAAATTATTTGGTAGGTATGTCAACATTAATATAATGGTTATAAATAAATATAAAAGAAATTACAAATGTCACAATATGGTATCATTTCTACAATGTCAATGCATGATTAAAAACGTTGTTGCTACAGTCAAATACATAAATATTCTCTTTTATGTATGTAGATGGAGAGGTAATGTGTTTGATATTTATGTAGAAAGGAACTCTAATCTACTTAAAAAAGGCTTTTAGTAATATAAGCCATTTATCACACTAGTATGATGAATGCCAAAATTGGTATGTTTGTGTACGTTGTTAACAATATTTTAACATTAAAACACTCATAATTTTTACTTTGCATTTCACTTTAACTCCTGTAATTGCAAAGCAATTTAACGTACCCTAACTTAAGCTTATCTAGCTTAAAACGCGATTCTATAAATCTCGTTTAGCTCATAAAACTTATTTTTATGTGTTTTTAGTTAGACTGCATAATTACTGAATGCTTTATGAACACGTATATGTGATTGCAATAATTAATGTGGAGATTAATTAGTGTTTAATTCTTAATTTGAAAAAAGTTTTTTTTAAGTTTATAAAGCCAGTACTATTCTATATATAAAGAGATACCACGGCCCCGGAACATAAAGAGCAAAAGAAAGAACATGGGTGGGTTTTAGTCAGTAAAAGTGGGTGGAGTATCAGTACTCCACCCGCTCCACCCAGGGTTTTAGTCAGTCTCTCCCCTGCTCCTTCCTCCCTCCTTTTCAGAATCATTGAAATTGCATTACAGAGATGTGTGGTGACACATCTCTGTAATGCAACAACAGTGGTGACACTAAACCTTTCCTTACTCCATCAATCCAGCAGAACATTTTACTTCTGGACATAAACCGCAGTAGCCAATCTGGAAATATCTTAAACGGACAAATATTTGTATAGCCTACAAATAGTTGTTTCGGGTCTGGCTGTTTGTGTATGTGAGTTTAAATGTTTGTGAACGCACCCACGATACAGGAGAAATTCCTAGTGTGGGGCAAAGTTTAAAAAAAAACTCCACCTTCCAAGCTTAAATGTAGCTTACAATACAGCCGCATTGGTATTTACAATTTGGTCGGATTTAATTTAAGTTCGTCCACACGCACACAATAAGATATACTACTAATATAAAAAATAAGTCCAATAAATAGTTACAATATTGAAAAAATAGTAACTATATTCAAATATAGCCTTAATTTAGATTGCTGTACATTCCCTGGACTCCACACTAGTGTGTCCCCTGTTTTGTGGGGTCCAGTCTCTTCAAAAGTAAAGCTACATTCTAAATTTAACTGAGTTGATAACAAAATGAAATATAAGGAAAATATAATTTTTTTTTTTTTTTAAAAAGAAAGAAAAGAAAAGAATGTAAATGTGATGATGATAATCCTTACTAATGTTATAAAAGCGAAAGTGAGTTTGTTTGTTTGTTGCGTCTTCACGCCTAAATGGCCAAACCGATTTTGATGAATTTTGGTACAGAGATAGTTGGGATCCTAGAGACGGACAAAGGCTAAAAAAAAGTGAGAAAAGGGGGAGAAAGAGGGAAGAAAAAGGAAGAGAAAGATATTTTTTTTCGATCATGACGCGGGTTAAAGATAGCGTAAGCCCAAAGTAACTAAGCCACGCGGACGAAGTCGCGAGCGGAAGCTAGTGATATTAAAAACGCGAAAATTTCTGAGAATGTATGGATGGATGTTTGTTACTACTTCACGCCAAAAACTCCTAAACAGATAAAATTGGCACAGACATAGACTATAAGTCAGAATATCACTTAGGTTACTTTTAATCGTGGTACTAAATTCCCTTGGAGTAAACGTCAACTCGAGCAAGTAAAAGAAATTTAAATTTCATCGACGTCTGCAATTAGTCACTTTGAAGTCTGCACTTAAACAAAGTTACGGGCAAAGACTAGTTAACCAACATTTATTCACTAGATAAGAACTGAAGTTTGAAGTAGCAAAGGTGAAGCAAGTGGGTAACTAAACTGTCGGACGCAAGTGGAGCCAGCGATGTGTAGTGGTAATTGTGAACATTGTTGAGAGACCACTGGCTACTGGGACACACGGACTCTTAAAATGGTGAACTGATAAGAACCATCCTTACTAATATTATAAAAGCGAAAGTGAGTTTGTTTGTTTGTTACGTCTTCACGCCTTAACGGCTAAACCGATTTTGATGAATTTTGGTACAGAGATAGTTGGGACCCTGGAGACGGATAGGCTAGGGAAAAAGAGGGAAGAAAGGGAAAACTTAGCATTGCTATTACAATCGATAAGGCGCAAGGGCAAAAACTACAGGTAGCAGGTACCTGCAAATCAGGAAAGGGGAACTGTGTTACCCCGAATTTAACGCGAGCGAAGCCGCGGGCAAAAGCTTGTATACTAAATATCCTCTTTCTATTTTTGACATTACGTTGACATTCTAAATTGAGTCAGCCCAATATTTGGAGACCAGTTTATTGCTTTCAATAGCGTCCATAAACTGTGTGCAACTATGCCATGTACATTCTGTGGCGCAGCGCCACATTTACAACCCTAAGCGGAGTCATCCCGGATCTGTGCACAGTAAATAATGGATACCTAGCCGTCCGTCTGTCTAGCGAAGCGACAGGCCTAGGGAATGCAATCTCGTCTCGCCGAGATCCCGGCCATATTTTACGAAATTCTATCTCGTCAAATTTCGTACGAGATCTCGCGAGATAACGAGATCGACAAATGCAGCGTGACGACGTGTATTTCATAGCGCGGCTGCGCGCGAACTGAATCCTGGCCGGCCGTGCGGCCGCAGAACGAGCTTTTTTTGCAGCAGGGTATTTGGCATGCAAAATCAGAAGTCGTCTGTCAGATGATACTCTCGACATGATGTGTTTTTTGAGAAGCCATTTTCAGACAAACTAACTTGCCTTTCCGTACCTTGATAACTTCATCTAACTTCTACTTTAAACTTTTTTTGTTTGATTAATACGATCTCACAACATTTATTTAACAACTTGTGAAGTTAAGTTTTTGTATTTATTTACCAGAAGTAATGTTCCTATTACTCTTTTCTCTTAATTATTGAAACTAAAGTAATAATTTACAAAGGACTAAATATAGATAATTATTGTTTTGTTACCAACATTGTAAGAATTTGAACTGATTAGCTACATTAGGTATAATAATTATAGACATAAACAAATGTTATTAGAGTTAGAGACAAAATAATAAGTACTCGATTGATGATTGATTTTTAAAATAAAACTTACATTATTTTAATAACTAAGCAACGCAGTTTCTGTTTAATTACATATCATGTCAATTACTAGTTCTTAAAACAAGCATTTGCATATGTTTTAATTGCGATTCTCTCAATCTCGCGAGATCCCGTAATTTGCGAGATCTCGCGAGACTGGGTTTTGAGTCTCGCGAGATCTCGCTAGGCGGAAATCACGTACGAGATTGCATTCCCTAGACAGGCCCTGTCGACAGAAACATCCATGAATCCCAATCGCCAGAACAGATTTTCCTTGCTTTGACTAATCTGTGCCTGGAGCCTGTCATTGGTTTCGAAATAAAACAATTAATGTTTTCCGTTCTTTTTCAGCAGTGTGTCACAGAACACAGTTCTCATTCCCCTCTTGCCCGCAGGAATTTGTCGTTGACAGTTGTCACAGCTGCAGCTTGTCGAGACCCTCAGCTGCGGATAAAAATTAAATTAATTTATGAAGGAAAACTTGGTTAACGAGATGCAGACCGTGCTTATTGTAGAGGCTTCAAGATGGAGGAAATATTATTTAAATATTGTTGTTATTGCGTTTGGAGAGTTCGGTTTAAAAAACTTCTTCGTGTCATTTTCATTAAATGTTTGTGTCTCTTTCTGTTTTCTTAAACATTTACACAGATAAGTACACCACCATGATACACCCAAATATTGCTAGTTCCAGTTTCTTTCTCCTCTGTTCACTGTTACTAAGAACCTCAAGAGGAAAAATCGGAACCTTATTGGATCACTTCGTTGTCCATCTGTCTGTCAAGACCCGTTATCTCGGGAACGCGTGGAGGTATCTAGTTGACATTAAAACTATATTCTCAACTCTGTGGTCCCTTAAAGCTGTGAACCATCTGTGAAAATCAACCGTCTAAGTCAACGTAGTCAAAAGATATAGCTGTTTATGTCGAAAATTTGTACGGAACCCTCGGTGCCCGAGTCTGTCTCGCTCTTGGCTGGTTTCGTTTTTGCGGATGGGAAACTATTAAATAAGTCAGTATAAGTCTGACACTCCCTTCCGCTACGCCCAGCGAGCTACCTCTGAGCGGGGAACGTGATTTGACGATTTCGCATCCCAAAAAAAATAGGCGTTCGCAATATACATATAGAGTGGAGTCTCCTAATACAGGCTTTTTTAGCTTAAAAGGAGGCTCCAATCACAACTTAGAACTTAAGAGAACTTGTTGAGTCTAATAAACATTTTTTTTTTTTTTTAATTTTTAATAAACTTGAAACTAGGCTGAACAGATAATCTGTGTAAGTAACTATCCTAACTTTACAGGTTATGTTATAGTGTATTCAATATTTGAATATCCTACTCAAACATATAACACCGCAGTTCCGCGGATATCTGCTTGATCCAATGTTGATATTACAGATATGTTTCACCGACAAGATAGTATTGCTAGAGAAACTTAAATAGCTCACAGCTGTATATTAGCTAGCTGTATCAATATATATACCTATATAGTAATTCAGGATACGATTTACTACATATATACTCAAATTATTTCTCAGCACGAAGGGAGTCAGACCTACTAATAATATAAATCCTTCTAATATTACAAATGCGAAAGTTTGTTAGTATGGATGTATGTTTGTTACTCTTGCACGTCAAAACGACTGAACGGATCTTGATGAAATTTGACACAGAGGTAGATTATAGTCTGGAAAAACACATAGGATTTTTTTTTCGATATCACGCGGACTAAACCGCGGGCGCCAGCTAGTATGGTTTTAATTTCAACTCGATATCTTCACGGGTTTCTGAGATAAAGGGTTTTGACAGACAAACAGACAACAAAGTGATCCAATAAGTGTTCCGTTTTTATTTTTCAGGTACGGAACTCTAAAAATTAACCCTCCAATACGCCAATAGTCCAACACGCACTTGACCGGTTTTCAACCTAACGAGGTTAAGAGGAGACCACGTGGCCATCGGAAGCCATTAAAGGCAATAGTTCTTCCCGATTGGCCAATCTCTTAACCAATAGCCACTTAACTTTATTTATCGCAGGATTCACTGCCGTGGTTTACTTAAATCAAGTTTAAAAACCGAATTTCTGGATTTGAAAGTGTTTATATTCGGACTTCAGCGTAAATTGAGTTTTTCTAACCTAGTACGTTATTAAATGCAGTCTTTAGTAACACTACTTTAATATAAGCTTTCAAATAGTTTTTTAAGCTATTGCATAGCTTCTATCGCGGGCCTTGAGCGCGGGGCCCGAATCCAGAAATTCCGTAACGAAAGAAAACCTGACGCTCCCCACTCCGATGGGCACGGAGGTGTGGCTTGAAGGCCGTGCATTGTCTAACGTCGTTTACACAATACGGTCAGTTATTTCAATCCCGATTCTAATGTTCTAATAGCGTGTTTGGTAGAGAATCGGATAGTCAATCGACATTACGCTGGATCAAACCCAAGGTCTTGTTTTTCTTTTTGCGACTTCTTTTCATTGGAAGTACTTTTTAAATATTATATTTAGTTTTTTATTTTTTCATTTATTGTCTAAGTTGATAAAAAAATGTTTCTTTTTGCGACTTCTTTTCATTGGAAGTACTTTTTAAATATTTTATTTAGATTGTTTTTATTTATTGCATAAGTTGATAAAAAGTGCTATGCAATAGCTTTACCGCGGCAGTCCCCGAGTGCCACTTTTTTTTTGGATGGGAAATCTTTCAATAACTTCTACTGGTCGGGGCAGAGCGAGAGGAAATGTTTAACTTTTACTGACTAAAACCCATCCATTTTCCTTCTTTTGTCCTTTATGTTACTGGGCCGCGGTATCTCTTTCGAACTATGCGCAAACCCTTAGTGGCCCTGGCAGACCTCTCTGCTTTGCTGACATCTGTTTGAAGATCCGAGTTCCGCGTAAGACCCCCGTCTTTGCCAGGAGTAATTTCGCAGTAACCGACGCTGAAAACGTCTCCCGCAGCGGTTGGGTTGATTTGAGGTTCTTTCTCTCAAAAGTTAACCACCTCCTTCGCTAGCATAACTGCTTCGCAAAAGGAAGTGACCTCTTTCTATTTCCTCTGGATCCTGGTCATGGATTGAACCAGGGCCAATCGCGAAAGATCGCAGCGGTGCTTCGCCCAAGCTGGGGAATCTGTCACATTGTGCTCCACCGTGTCCGTCGGGCGATACCCGGTGATCGCCACAATGGTGATACCCGGGCGTTTCCCACGCCCGATTATGTGCAGGAACCTCCCGAAACTTCTGTGTCTGATGAAGACGTGCTTCAGGCGGTACACACAGCCACTTCTCAAAGAAATACATTCCTATTGCCACTATTATAGCGAGCCCTTTTTTTGCTGTTGGGAAAATCATCAAATAACTTCCCCCGCTCTGAGCGGAGCGGGAGGGAGTGTCAGGCTTGTACCGACTCAAAACGTACCCATGTTCATGCTTTTGCCCTTTATGTTCCGGGGCCGCGGTATCTCTTTCGAACAACCTGCAACCCCGCCAGGCAGTGGCAGTGGCAGTGTGCCCTTACATTGCAGCATGACATTGCATTGATTAAATTAACTGTTGTCGTTATAAGATACAATAAAACAATCAATTGTCACTACCATGTCCCATTAAAGAAAATTTCTCAAAATCTCTTACGAAAGTAATCTTATATCACTCAAAAAACATTACTGGAAATTGTATCAAGAACAATAAAAAATGAAAAAACAAACGTTCAGTATAATGACGTATTTTCTCTTCAAACATATTTCTTGGAGAACATAAAAATTTCATCAAAGCAACACAAATCGGAAAGAAATACATGAACCATGAAAGAGAAACAAACAATATCTGTTGCGAAACAAAAAAAGGTTAAAGTATATGTAATTTTGGCAATTTCACATACAAAAGAAAATATTGTAACGTAAACCGAATTCTGTTTTCAACTCGTTTTTAGAGTTGCTTGAACAAAAGCCTCGATCTCCATGCAGTGTCTTACCTTCATATAATTTTGTTTTATGTAAGTATAAGTTTTTAAAGTATTTTTTTTTATTGATTCAGCAAAGTAACGTATATATATATTAGTGCAACAATCACTTAAAAGTAAACACCGCATGCATATTTTAGTTGTACCAGAAAAAAAATAACTAATCTAGATTTAAGTTACTTTTATCTAAAACCTTAGAGTGAGTTATACATTTTTTAGAGTTATATCCATACTAATAATATAAAAGCGAAAGTGAGTTTGTTTGATTATTACGTCTTCACGCCTAAATGGCCAAACTGATTTTGATGAATTTTGGTACAGAGATAGTTGGGACTCTGGAGACGGACATAGGCTAAAAAACGTGAAAAGGGGGAAGAAAAGGGGAGAGAAAGATATATTTTTTTCGATCAGGACCCGGGTTAAAGTTAGCGTTAGCTTAAAGTAACTATGCCACGCGGACGAAGTCGCGGGCGGAAGCTAGTATTTAATAAATTTTATCATTTAATTAAATATAAATTATTATATTAATAGTCGTGATGGCCCAGAGGTTAAGCGCCACGCCTCATGCATGAGGTTGTGGGTTCAAATCCGGGCAAGTACCAATGTTTATTTTTCAATTCATATGTACTTTCTAAACGTTTACCTAAGACATCACAGACATCGGTGAAGGAACCTGGACTTATAATTAACTATCTTTTGCCCGCGGGTTCGCTCGCGTTAAATTCGGGGTAACACAGTTCCCCTTTCCTGATTTGCAGGTACCTGTTACCTGTAGTTTTTGCCCTTGCGCCTTATCGATTGTAATAGCAATGCTAAGTTTTCCCTTTTCTTCCCTCTTTTTCCCTAGCCTATGTCCGTCTCCAGGGTCCCAACTATCTCTGTACCAAAATTCATCAAAATCGGTTTAGCCGTTAAGGCGTGAGGACGTAACAAACAAACAAACTCACTTTCGCTTTTATAATATTAGTAAGGATGGTTCTTATCAGTTCATCATTTTAAGAGTCCGTGTGTCAAATACACAGTACACACGACGACAGATCAACCTATACAAAACCAGTTTAAGCGGATATCTCGTCGTACGGGAAATCTACGGCGTACGATTCGTAGTTGAAAGATCAGCATAAACTGGTTTTGTATAGGTTGATCTGTCGTCGTGTGTACCTGCTACCTGCAGTTTTTGCCCTTGCGCCTTATTGATTTGTAATAGCAACGCTAAGTTTTCCCTTTTCTTCACTCTTCCTCCCTCACATCCCACTTTAATAAAAAAAATAGCCTATGTCCGTCTCCTGGTTCCCAACTATCTCTGTACCAAAATTCATCAAAATTGGTTAAGCCATTAAAGCGTGAAGAGGTAACAAACAAACAAACTCACTTTCGCTATGGGCTGTTGTTATTATTATATAATACTAGCTTTTGCCCGAGGCTTCGCTCGCGTTAAATTCGGTATAACACAGTACCTGCTACCTGCAGTTTTTGCCCTTGCGCCTTATTGATTTGTAATAGCAACGCTAAGTTTTCCCTTTTCTTCCTTCGTTCTCCCTCATATCCCACTTTTTTTAAATAAAAATTGCCTATGTCCGTCTCCTGGTTCCCGACTATCTCTGTACCAAAATTCATCAAAATCGGTTTAGCCATTACAGCGTGAAGAGGTAACAAACAAACAAACTCACTTTCGCTTTTATAATATTAGTAAGGATATAAGTCTGAAATTGCCAACCCGTCTTGACCAAGCGTGCTGATCGATGTTAGTGCCTTGTCTGTATAAGAAGAGGCCTTTGGGACACTTATGGGCTGTTGTTATTATTATATATATATGTCACCGGAAAATAACAAGATCCGTAAGTTTATCAATTTACTAGGAAGTTTATAAACTTTCGTAAGATTCTAAACGGGAGATAATGTAATATTTTACGTCGTTACTGGCACTCGCCGGCCGCTGCCGCGGCACCGCTCGCTCCACTCGCTCGGCTCGTGCGTAGGGGGTCACAGTTTTAACCTAACCTACGCATTTTTTTAACATTCAGGAAGGAATATTTGGTGCACGAAAATGTGGACGTAAAATATTACAATTTATCTCCCGTTTAGAATCTTACGAAAGTTTATAAACTTCCTAGTAAATTGATAAACTTACGGATCTTGTTATTTTCCGGTGACATATATATATATATGCTAATATACTTTTTTTCTGTCAATGCACCTACTGTGTTTTGTCTCTGCATCATCCTGAGATATACTGGTAGAAAATGTCTAAGGCATTTAGTCCGCCTTAGTACATTTTTTATTTGTGCACAAAGTTTTAATAAAATATAGGTGCCCACCGAAATCTATTTCTATTATCAGTGTAGTATCTTTTTAACCTCAAACTCAAAGCATTTGTTTCAACAGGCACTCTTGAATGTCAAGAAACAAAATGAGATAAATAAATTAATAATAGATAGACATTTGAAATTTTCACAGAATGTGTATTAGTTTGTTATAATGCTGTAACAAAAAAAGGCATATTTTGCTTAATGTTAATAATGGCAATAATAATAATAATAATAAAGCCTTTTTATTTCATGATTTACAACATTGGCACTTAAAATACTACAGCAAAATAAATGTAGATTAGTAGGTTATCTTAGATTATGTTAGTAATATTTATAAGTATAAACGTTTTAAATAAAATATATTTATATGTTGACATGAACCCCGGTTTGGGTAAAGGCCTCCTCCAAAGATGCCCATTTTTGTCGGTCTTGTGCTGTGGAGAACCAGTTTACGCCAGCTGATCTTTTCAGATCGTCGTCCCAGCGGGCTAAGGGTCTCCCCTTTCCTCTCTTGCCAGGTGGTCCTTGCCACTGGGTAACTCGTGTGGTCCACCTTCGGTCAGACATTCTCGCTACATGGCCAGCCCAACGCCATTTCTGTTTTTGAGCATAGGTTAAAGCGTTTATAACTTTAGTGACGTCCCTTATCTTTGTGTGTCTTATTTTATGCATCTTCTTTATGTTTAACATGCTTCGCTCTAAACCTCTTTGACATGTATTGATTTTATTCATAGCTTGTGTAGAGAACTTCCAGGTCTGGCTTCCATAAGTTAAGCTTGGTAGTAAACATGAATTCATAACCTTGGTTTTAAGGGTTATTGGTAGGTTACTTTTATGGCAAATGGCAATACTACAAACTTATTAGTGTATGAGGTGATACGGAATCACTCGTATTCGGGTCCAACTTGCACTAAGCCGATTTCTTTCACTCGCTCTATTTCGTGTTCTGTTTCAAAATACATACATTGTTATCTTAAGGGCGAATGAAACTGACCGGGATCCGCACGTCTATTGTTTTGCTGATGACAAATTATCAAATAACTTCCCCCGCTCTGGGGAGAACGGGAGGGAGTGTCATTAAAGAGCAAAGGAAAGAACATGGGTAGGTTTTAGTCAGTCAAACTCCCCCTAGAGCAGGGGAATGTATTTGATGATTTGCAATCCGCAAAAAAAAACAGATGTTCGTATTTCTAATACGGTCCGACATCTGATGTATATTATGATTCGGAAGCGTTTAAAATGTAATTTTTTCAAGGTCCAAGGTTATCTAAACTTCAGTGTTAATATTGCGAAGCTAAGACGAAGTTTCTTGTTGTTGTTAACACGATATTTATTATTTTATAGTCATTTTGAGTAAAAATAAGATGAATGATGGTACTATAATGATACTCCTCGATATGGCCCGCATTGTGAGGAGGTTCCTGTCTCTGGAACCCTAACCACCGTTAGCTTAGACCCTGCGTTACAGGCAGAAACCTATTTTTATATTTTTTTATAAGAAACTAGCTTTTGCCCGCGGCTTCGCTCGCGTTAAATTCGGTAGCGCCTTATTGATTTGTAATAGCAACGCTAAGTTTCCCCGTTTCTTCCCTCTTTCTCCCTTATAACCAACTCTTTTTTTTTCAAATAGCCTATGTCCGTCTCCTGGTTCCCAACTATCTCTGTACCAAAATTCATCAAAATCGGTTTAGCCATTAAAGCGTGAAGAGGTAACAAACAAACAAACAAACAAACAAACTCACTTTCGCTTTTATAATATTAGTAAGGATATAGTGAGGATTTAAAAAAAATAATTATAAGAGAAAAAGAAATAGTAGTTGAATGTTGAAGTTTCCATGTTAACGCACATACACTCTTTTTTGCGGATGGGTAACCATCAAATAACTTCCCCCGGTCTGGGCGGAGCTCTGGGCGGTGCGGTGAGGGAGTGCTAAACTTTGACTGACTAAAACCCACCCATGTTCTTTCTTTTGCCCTTTATGTTCCGGGGCCGCGGTATAACGCACATAAACTCAAAAATCACAAACTTTGAACGCAATAATTGATATCTAAACTACAAAATAAAGTAAAAATGTCGTACAGATTTCATACCTACATTCATAGGACGCTTCGGACAATGTTCTTTGTTTTGCGCCATTTATCATTTCATACCCCTTTTTTCTCACGACATTCTGAGGTACGTCGTCTCCCTGACGTAATATAAAAAGCCTTCGTCTAAATAAATAAACTTCGGAGAAAACTCGGGCGTCTTCGGAAAACTTCGGCCAACGACGGGCATCTAAAGAAAACTTGATGCTATAGTTAATTTGCCTCTTTAATTTTGGCTTTATAATTTAAGATGCTTTGCTTTTTTGCTTTAGGTTGTATTTTTAGAAGATTTTAAGTGTTTTCCTGTTTACATTGGAGTTTATAAATAAACGATTAATTCTTAAGTTAACTTTTAGGCTTGGTTATCCCTCCACACTCTCGATCGAGTGGTCGCAAGTACGACTGCTAAGCATTTTTTTGCGAAGGTTTATTATTCTTCAAATAACTTCTCCCTCTCTGGGCGGAGCGGGGCGGAGTGCCAGACTTTGACTAGCCTTAATCCACCCATGTACCTTCTTTTGCCCTTTATGTTCCGCGGCCGCGGTATCTGTTTCGAACAAACCACATCCTCGGGCAACTGCTAAGCATAAGTTCCGGGGCTCAATAATTCTCGTGAAGTGCTATTGGGTTTTTCATCGGGAATTTCTCATTAACAGCAACGGAGTCTAGATTTCTGCAATTGATGCCAACTTGACTTCAACTTCTAGTATTTAGTCACTTCAATTCTAGCAATCCCCTCTTCCTTTAATTCAGTACGAATCATTACAAAAAAAAAGAAGTTTATTCCAATTACTAAAAAATCAGAGAATTTTCCTTTAAGAAAAAAATATACTTGTGTTTGGAAGCTCCGCTGTTCACTAATTACTCTTATAGTAAATCTATTGAAACAATTATAAACTACAATATAAGCTACCAACCTAAAGTACCAGGAAATCATAAACGATAAGAATCCCTAATTAATTCCAAACATGTTCACAAGTCAAAAATATTCGCCGCCCTCACCTTATAAGAACATTGCTCCTTAATAGCAATTCCTAACGTTGTTCAAGTATCGTCTAAGGACTTCAAGATTTTTCCCCTTTTATTTTCTCCAACTCAGGCACGTTCAGAATTCAGCAATCTATAGACATTACCCTTTAAAATTACCATTGGAATTTGTTTGACTGAATTCAGAAGAGGTATTCCCAACGTTTTTATCTTAGTTTCAATTTTCGTCGTGGAAATTGGTCGTCCTATGCTCTTTGGAGCTGTTTGGACTATTAGGTGTTGTATGAGCTTTTGGAGAACTATGTGTAAACAGCGTTATTGGTTTTGACGTAGAGTTTTTCATACCTCGAGGCCTAACAATAACAACCGTTCAAAATTAAAATATTGTTAACTAGCTTTTGCCCGCGGCTTTGCTCGCGTAAAATTTGGGGTAACACAGTTCCCCTTTCCTGATTTGCAGGTACCTGCTACATGCAGTTTTTTCCCTTGCGCCTTATTGATTTGTAATAGCAAAGCTAAGCTTTCCCTTTGCTTACCTCTTTCTCCCGCATATCCCACTTTTTTCTAAAAAAAAAAATAGCCTATGTCCATCTCCTGGGTCTCAACTATCTCTGTACCAAATTTTTTTATCATATAAATTGTTTATCAAAATCGGTTTTGCCATTAAGGCGTGAAGAGGTAACAAAACTAACAAACAAACAAACTCACTTTCGCTTTTATAATATTAGTAAGGATGTCACATAGGCCTACATGAGCACTTATAAAACGTCGAGAAAAGGTGGACGGTTCGGGTTGGTCGTTTCCTATCGAGAAGAGCCGGCAAGAAACTCCATGGTTACTCTTTTAAAAACATTTGGTTTTATAATGTTGTTGTTAGAGCGTTAGTACTTAAGTATGAGAGGATAGTATAACCCCGACAATAAAACATTGCTTACTTTACAAAACGTAAAATGAGATAAGAAGTTAACATAAGTTAATCAGCGTCTAGGAATCACTCACACACAATCGTTTTACCTAATCAGTCTTACCTAGAGGTTTCGTATTACCTAGTACAAACTAGGTTGCAGAGGTTAGACTGGCCGTTGCTCCCCGTAAAGTAGGTACTGGTATTGACCTGCATCCAGTTAGACTGGAAGCCATTTCCGAGATATTTGGGAAAAAGCATATGATGGTTTAAAATAATAAACGAACATCACAAAATAATGTACACAAAACAATGTATTTCACATCCCTAATATTATAAAAGCCAACGTGAGTGTGTTTGTTTGTTACTTCTTCACGCCTAAATGGCCAAGCCGATTGAGATGACTTTTGGAACAGGGATCTTGTAAAAATATTATAATTAACTAGCTGGTGCCCGTGACTTCGCCCGCGTGATGATAAAAAAAAGTATCAAATAGTGATAGTATAAATTTCATCAAGATCCGTTCACCCGTTTTGACGCAAAAGAGTAAAAACATCCATATATATAGTAGGAAGTAGGAAAAGAGTGTCCATGAAGTTTCTTGCTCATTCTTCACCATAGAGATCAACGTTTTGGAATGGGCAACTACAGTACTTTCACAAGTACTATCTCTCTTGTGACTGGGACTGTAGCTTCATCATTTTGTTTCTAGACATTAGAAAGTGCCTATAACGGTCTATTTGAAATAAATGCTTTGAGTTCGAATGTAAAAACACGGTTCTCAAGTTCAAATAGTTGTAACTACTTTAAGACACTAAATAAAATCTTCGAACTATATTTTTTTATAAAAAATAAAGTTCTCTCAAACGAAACGAAGCATCGACAGAAAAAAAAGAACCTAGTATCTGCGACACTTTTACATGGCAGTTACAACTGATTTTGAACTGAAAACTTTGAAAGCTAGAGTATAATATCGTTTGCAGTTTTTATTTTTCCTAGTAACTGACTTCTTGATTGGAAACACCTTCCTTTGGGAATAGACTGAATGCAAACAGTATCAACTATGAATTATTTCTCCATTTTCTATATTTTATTGAAATAGTTCCCTCGCATATGGAATTGTTTGGAGTTTGTTTTCACAAATTACTTTTTGAAACCTCGTGTTTTTAATTACACCTGTGTTTGCATAGTTATTTACCTGGCAATGGCTATGCTGAAACGTTTTTAAATGTTAATTTTCTTTTTGAATATCATAGTATATGTTTTTCTCCTTTTTTTGGTTGGGAAATTATCAAATAACTTCTACCGTTCTGGGCGGAGGGGAAAGGAGTGTCAGACTTTTACTAAAACCCATCCACTTTCCTTCTTTTGCCCTTTGTGTTCCAGGGTCGGTATCTTTTTCGAACAACCCGCAACCCCGGCAGGTTTCTTTTTTTTCCTTCTACGGCCCATATCCTACTAAATACATATAATACTGGCTTTCGCCCGCGGCTTCGCTCGCGTTAAATTCGGTATAACACACCAAGCAGACCTGCAGATTTTGCTCTTGCGCCTGATTCATTTGTAATAGCAACGCTAAGTTTTCCCTTTTCTTCCCTCGTTCTCCCTCATATCCCACTTTTTTAATAAAAATTATATATCCGTCTATGTCCGTCTCCTGGTTCCAAACTATCTCTGTACCAAAATTCATCAAAATCGGTTCAGCCATTAAAGCGTGAAGAGGTAACAAACTCACTTTCGCTTTTATAGGTTTAAAGAATTTATTCTCATAAGAACAATTACAGTTCACTTAAAATGAGATACAAATTATAATCTTAAAATTAATGTTGTAAATCTTCGCATGGTGCGTTGACGACGTCATCGGTTACTTAATATATGTCTTCTTACTTTAGATTTAAACATATTAATGCTTTCACATATCTTTATTTCTTCCGGTAAATCATTGAACAGTCGTGCTCCTTCAAACAGTATTGTTTTTTTGTCGTAATTAGTTCGTGTGCGTGCAGTCATTAGTTGGAACCTGTTTTTGCTTCTAGTATTGTATGTTATTGACTTTTTACGTATTTTAATATTCGATTGTACAGAATTAGTGGTGATTTTTTTAATAAGAATGCATGTGTAGAATGTGTAAAGCTGTTTGAGATTTAGTAGGTTTGTTTTTTCATAAAGTTTTTTTGTTGGGTATAAATAGTTATAATGGAATAGTATTTTAATAATTTTGTTTTGTGTTCTTTGTAATGAATTTAGGTTTGACTTATTGGCTGATCCCCATAGCTCGATTAGGTATTCCAGGTTAGATTTTACTAGAGAGTTATATATAATTTGTCTTACTTTCTTTGGTATACAGTTTCTAATATTTCGTACCGCTCCTAACAGTGACGTTAGTTTTGTTTTGACATGGTCTATGTGTTGTTTCCACGTAAGTTTGTCATCTACCCACAATCCGAGGTATTTTTCGTGACTAGCTCTTTTGATTAATTCTCCGTCAATCGTTAGAGGTGAGAAATCGGGTAGCTGTTTATTTTTTGCGGAAAAGATCATAAATGATGTTTTTGACGTGTTAATAGTTAGCAAGTTATATTTTAGCCATTCGTTTAGTAGGTCAAGGTCTTTTTGAGCATCAGATATAATGTTTTGTAATGACTTATTAAAATAAAAGAGACAAGTATCGTCTGCATATAATGTTAGGTGCCCTTTCAAACCTATTTTGTCGATATTATTAATGTATATAAGAAATAGTAACGAACTAATAATTGAGCCTTGTGGACAGCCGTATGTTATGTTTTGCATTGAGCTTGTGAAGTTATCAATTTTAACTACTTGTTTTCTGTTTTGTAAGTAAGAAGCGAATATACTAAGGGCGTTGCCTGAAATACCTATATTATTTAATTTTTGTAGTAGTTTGTGATGGCTAACTGTATCATAGGCTTTTTTTAGGTCAATGAAAATGCCTACAGCAACATTTTTTTGATCAATATGTGTTTTTATTTTTGTTATTAAATCTATTGAGGCTGTGAGGGTACTTGATTTAGGGCGAAACCCATATTGCTGATCAATTAAGAATTTTTTCTTAGTTAAGTACGTGTTTAGACGGTTGTATAAGACTCGTTCAAATATTTTCGATATGACTGGTAGGACTGATACCGGCCGGTAGTTGCCGGGGTCAGTTCTACTGCCAGATTTGTAAATAGGACTGACCCTTGCAACCTTAAGCGAGTCAGGGAAAATACCGCGAGTTAAGCACATGTTAATACAATTGGATAATCTTTCAGCAATTATATTTTTAAGACATTTAATGGCTTTTGTGCTGATACCATCCAAACCTGTACTACAGTTGCCATCAAGGTTGTCAATAATTTTTAATATTTCATTAGTATCACACGGGGGTAGTTCACTCAAAGTTACTTCATGTGTGTAGTTACTGTCGTACATGAGGATGTTGCCTGGGTTTGTATGGTACACTTCCGGTATTTTATTAGCCAAGTCCGCGCCTATTGACGCAAAGAATGAGTTGAATATATTACAAATTTCATTACCTTCTGTGACGAATCCCGAGTTTGTCAACAGTTTAGGAGGAGCACTACTGTCTTTGATTTTGTTGGTTGCTAAGTTGTTTATTACTTCCCACATCTTTTTAAGTTGTTTGTAGCTATTCTGGAATAGATTGTGGTAGTAGCTCTTTTTCTGCGTCTTTATGAGGTATTTTACTTTTTCTTGTTCTTCTTTAAAGTTCTTCTGAAGTTTCTCGTCTTTCGGGTGGGATTTTGTTTGTTGCCATAATTGATTACGTAGGTTGATTGAGTCTATAACATTCCGAGTTATCCAGTCTTCTTGGGGTAGATTTAAGATTTTAGTCTTATCTTCTTTATTTTTGTATATTTGCTCTGAGATAAATCTTTCCAAGTAGTAGTAGTCGTTTTCGTTATTAGTGTATTGTGCTGTCATGGCATTATTGTGTAATTTTTCATAGTTGAGTGCTTTATACTTCATCCTTTTTTTTACCTTCGGTGCTAAGTTGCCTATCTGAAGGAATAATTGCTTGTGGTCTGATAAGCTCGAGTCAATTATAGATATGCTGAATGCGTGGTTATTGACGTTGGTACAAATATGATCCAGTAAGGTGTTTGTAGTGTCGGTTTCACGAGTACTGTACAGTTTGTTTATTTTATTTAATATTTCGTAGCCGGTTTCCTTTATTTCACTTAAGTATCTTGTAACGTGGTTGTCCTTACTAAGTAGATCGATGTTAAAGTCCCCAAATACAACTGTTCTTTTTCTCTTTTCTAATTGTGAGGTATATGTCTCTATAAAATTGTTGATATTGGAGTCACCGGGTTTGTAGATCGCTCCTATATTTAATGAGAGTTTATTTATGTGAATCCATAGGTAGTGGTTTCCATTTTCGTATAACTCTTCTGTTATTACGTATTTGATACTATCATGTATGTAGATTGAAACCCCGCCACCTTTGCGATCTGTTCTGTAGTTATAAACATGTTTATAGTGTGGTATTTTGTATAATTCTGCGTCCGCGTCGGATGTGATCCATGTTTCAGAAAAAATTAGGACATGTATAGTCATAGGTGTAGCTTTTATTATGCATTTTATTTCATCGAGTTTGCCCGTCTTCCGGATACTACGTAGGTTCGCATAAAAAAAATCGTAACGAGGACGGGTAGGTTGGTAAATCTTCGTATCTACTTACTAGTTGGTGGTTTAGTCTATTTGTATATTTTGCATTTTGTACAGGATCTGTTATTGGTTTTTTTGACTTGTTTTGTTTTGCGTAATTGTTGGTAATCCTTTTATGTATTTAATGATGAGATCCGATTCGCCATTTTCAATGCGTTTGTTTAGCTCCTCTTTCAAAGTTTGTAAATATTGTTTTTGTGCTGGGGTTTGATCTGTATAAATTTTTATATTGTCCTGTAGGTTTTTCTTATTTTTGAGTAGAAATTTCGGAACATCGGCATTGCTAAAACAGACTTTTAATGGTCTGTTTTTGTTTGGGGTGTATTTTCCTAGTCGGATCGTTTTTGTTGGTTTTGGACAGTCTTCGTATAGGGATGTAATTATCTTCATGGCTTCACTATTATCGTAGTTTTGTCTGGACTGTGTATTTCTGTCGTTGATTTCTAGTATACCCACAATAACTATGTTTTTCTCGCGTTCACATCGGTCTTTTAGTTCTAGGATAAGATTATGGTTTTGGTGGTACAAGATGGGCGATTTAGGTGTTGTATTTCCAGAAATTTGTTGAGTTTTTATTTCATTTATTTCGTTTTCTATGTATTTAATTTTGTTTTGGGTTGTCTTGTTGTCGTTTTTAATATCTTGTACATCGCCATTTATTTGACTAAAACGTTGTGTGAAGGATTCAGTTGTTGATTTTATGGTTTGTATTTCACTTTTAATTTCAGATATTTCATTTTTTATGTAATTTAGATTATTATTCTGGGTTTTGCCAAAGTTCTCTAGAAAACTCATCATCTCTGCACGGAAGCTTCCGAAATCTTTTTTATATTCCGTTTCCTCGGTACGTTCTTTTCGTTTCGATGTGTTGACATTTCTAAATTCATCATTATCGTAGTAGTTGAGTAGGTTGGGTGCAGATCCGCTAGCGCTCGCGCTCTCGCTCATCGCCCTTGTATGTGTCGGTGGTGACCTTTGCGCATTCATCGCGCGTGACGTATGGTTTATCGGTTCTCCGTTCGGGCACGTTCGGGTGTGAGCGCGACGAAAAATAGCAACGATCTCCTTTCTGCGCGGGGGTGAGCGGTGCTGCGCGCTCGCCGGTGTGCGGTATAGCGTATAATCACAAGGTTTTAACTTAGTTTACACTTTGTTTCTATTGTTCACTTTGAGTCTATGATGGTAAGAATTACTTTGCAATGAGTACTATTTATTTCACACTAATACTTTTCGTAAGAATTTTGCGATACGTCTGCTTGCAACGAGCACCGGTGGCGAAATTTTATAATATTAGTAAGGATTATAAATGCGAATGTTTGTGAGGATGGATGTCTGGATGTTTGTTACTCTTTCACGTCTAAACGGCTGCACGGATCTTAATTAAAATTGGCACAGAGGTAGATTATAGTCTGGAATAACAAATAGGATACTTTAATTCAAACATCACGCGGGCGAAGCTGCATGCGCCAGCTATTTACTCAATAAGTAGGTTTTACCAAAAAAGTTTTGCAGGTTTGTTTAGACTTTAATTTACTTTACACTTCCCGTGCCCCAAGGACTGGCTGAAACATTGGCCAGAGGCCAAGCTTTGCCATACAACGTGGCAACGCGGCTAGTCTCTTGGGGACATTAACAATTGATAACGTTGAAGAAGATTTTTTAAAACAATTTTTTAGTTTTTTTTTACGTTAGTTCCTTTAATCTATTGCATTAGTCTAGTGTATTAAATTAAAAATAAAATAAACTATATATGCTTGTATTCCTTTAATTATCATTTTACAATTAATGTCATGTTTTTTTTCATCAACAGATTTTCAAAGAGTATTTCCAACAAGAAGGCTGAATATGGTCGAATATGACGGGCCTGTTGGTCTAGTGGTTAGTGGCCCTGACTGCTGAGCCGGAGGTCGTGGGTTCGATTCCCACCCAGGACAAACTTTGTGTGATGAGCATGATTGTTTGTTCTGTGTCTGGGTGTGATTTATCTATAATATGTATGTATTTATAAATTATATAAGTATGTATATCGGTTGTCTGGTTACCATAACACAAGCTCTGCTTAGCTTGGGATCAGATAGCCGTGTGTGAGTTGTCCCAAGATATTTATTATTATTATTATTATATATATCTGTCCCGTGTTCATTTACTTTAAGTCTTCATTAATGACGTTATTTTAATATTTAGTCATGATGTGGTACTATTTAATCAAACAATTTTAACGTTTCTTAAACAGTCTTACCAAGCAGTATTGTATTACCCAGTTATTAAATCAGTTGTGGAGGTCAGACTGACAGTCGCTTCATGTAAAATACTGGTATGTAGCTATCCGGAATTTACCTGCCACAAATTGTCAAAACCACTTTTTCAAACAGAAAAATCGGAACTGAAAAATCACCTCTCTACAGCTTAACGTAACTCCAGCTATCGCCACGCCTCCAGCGGAATAAATCCGAACTAAGTGAAACTTATATACGTTTAGTGCGAATCTGTTCTCGATTGAATCGTAACTTGCAGACTTATCGATTTGGAATCCTATTTGTTTTAGAATACGACCTATATTTCTGGATCGTTCCGCATGGAATATCTGTTTTTTGAAAGCTTTATTTCGGTTTTGCGTTAGAGTTATTAAATTGGTTTGTATGAGTTTATTGGTGTGTTTTATTTTGTAACAAAACTATTACAATCTTTAACAGAACATAACGCCTGTTCAAATATCTCTAATAACTTCCCCCGCTTTGTGCGGAGCCCGAGGCATGTCAGACTTGTACTGACTAAAACCCACCCATGTTCCTTCCATTGCCTTTTACGTTCCGCGGCCGCGGTATCTCTTTCGAACAACCCGCAACCCCGGCAGGTGGAGGCCCTGGCAGGCCCCTCTGCTTTGCTAACATCTCTTTGAGACGCGCGTGAAACACAAACGCGCCGTCGACACGGCCTGTCGTCAATAGACGGCCGGACGGTGAGCTACCCATTGCTCACCGTCCACAGGCTATCTACGGTGGCCGGGAGTCGTCTCGCGGCGCCCGACGCCCGGAGCGTCTCCCGAAAACGTATTAACTTGACGTTCAAACTACATACTCATGCTAGGTCCTCAGTCCTTTAAAAAAAACAAAATCCCTTACTCCAAATTCAAAACGTCAGCGTCACACATCACGGCACCAACTATGAAATTCAAATAAATCAACATAGTGTCGCATAGATTGATCGACAGCTGAGAATTGTGATAAATCGATAACGTTGTGCACTGCACTAGTGATTAATCGTCGTTAGCTAATTGATTTTCGTCTCGGTACACCGATCAGGGTAGTTAGAATCGATTATTACGTAATCAGTTTTGTGATCGATTTGGGTTTGATGGTATAGGTAGGGCATGTGATTAGTGAGTCAATCTAGATGTTACTTCAACTCTTTATATCATACGGATTTAAAATCGCGAAGCCCTTGACTAAATTATAACAGCAAATCGTATTGATCTTCAGGTTTAATAATGTTTAATGTGTAATCCTTACTAATATCATAAAAGCGAAAGTGAGTTTGTTTATTTGTTACCTCTTCACGCCTTAATGGCTAAACCGATTGTGATGAATTTTGGTACAGAGACAGTTGGGACCCTGGAGACGGACACAGGCCAATTTTATAAAAAAACGTGGGATATGAGGGAAGTAAAGGGAAAACTTAGCTTTGCTATTACAAATCCATAAGGCGCAAGGGCAAAAACTGCAAGTAGCAGGTACCTGCAAATCATGAACGGGGAACTGTGTTACCCCAAATTTAACGCGAGCGAAGCCGCGGGCAAAAGCTAGTTTAAAATAAATTACAGCTGTTTCATTTGATAAGTTTGAGATTTGTTTTTGTTTGTTTGACTGCTAATATCTTTAAGTAACAACGGAAAATGAATACTCGATAAAAAATTGTGTGAGATATCATCATACCATAACTAAAATTCAGAAATAAAAAACTGTTTTGCAAAAAAAAAACGACTTCCTTTCCGAAAATCGGTTTTTCTTTGCAAAAAAAGTTTTTTCTATTCTCTATTTAAACAACTTAAGTTTTGAACGTCAAATTCAAAATTCAAATTCAAAAGCATTTATTTCAATTAGACCATTACAGGCACTTTTGAATGTCAAGGAACAAAATGAAGCTACAGTCCCGGTCACGAGGCATAATAACTTGTGAAAGTACTGTAGTTGCTCATCAAGACCAGCCTGCATACTATAAGGTGGATTAATAATATTAAACCTTTACAGTACCTACCGAGTTTCCTTAATGCCTCGGAAAGCATGTTAAGTTGGATCCAGATGTCATTAGTAGATCTCTGATAGTTGTTACAGGTATGGCATGATAGTATGACAACCAGTCTTACTAGTAGGTATTGTATTACCCAATACTAACTGGGTTGTGTAGAACAGATTGGCGGTCGCTTCGTGTAAAAAGCCGACCCCTAACATGGTTGAGAAAAGGCTAGGATGATAATCCTTTTATTTATTTTTAGGGATAGGAAATCATCAAATTAGTTCCCCAACTCTGGACGAAGCAGGGGGGAGTGCCAGACTTTTACTGGCTAAAATCTGCTAAAAAATAAATCTGCCTAAAATAAAATGAAATAAATTCTTCTTTTGCCCTTTGTGTTCCGCGGCTGCAGCCCACAACCCCGTATGATCCTAAGGATTTCGAACTGACTGACTTAAAACGTAATGAAAACGACTGTCTTACTGTCACATCAAACAAAAAAATACTTAATGATTATCAAACGAACACCTTTCGTTCAAATCAATTGCTCATCTAAACTCCATATTAAGCTTCTGCAGTCAATTGTACTATACGAAAAAAAAATCCTAATGCCATCAGAAATGTCCTCGTTTAATTTAACTGTGGCTTTCAAGGCAGTCCCCCGTCTCCTGAGGCAGGCAAGTTTAATTGCGTTTAGTCCCAAGCACTGTTGATCTTAGCTGGACAAAAGTTACGATAGTGGGAAGAAGGACCGGTCCTAATAAATGAATCCCAGTGCAAGCTTGATAAGTGCAACGTTATTAGTGCCTTTGGGTATTATCCAACGAATGAATGTTGAAATGGATGTGTGGAGTGACAAGAATGGATAAAGTAAGGAATGAATATATTCGAGAAAGTTTGAAAGTTGAGCCTATTACAGAAAAATTGAAAGGGAGTCGTTTGTTGAAAAAGAGTCGTTTGGTATGGACATGTAATGAGGAGGGATGAAGGACACGTGGCTAAAAGAGTGATGGATCTGAATGTTGATGGACGGAGAGCGAGAGGGAGGCCAATAAAAAGATGGATGGATTGTGTAAGGAATGATATGAAGGAGAAAGGAGTAAATGATGCCGTGACGTCTGATAGGGGAGAATGGAAGAAGAAAACGTGTTGCGCCGACCCCAAATAGAATGGGACAAGGGCAGGAAAATGATGATGGGTGGTGTGGGTGTGAAAGTAACAACACATCTGTTTTCCTTTAAGTGTTTCGGTTGTTTACGATCTCAAGTAATACAAGTTTCCAAGACTACTCCCGGCCACCGTAGATGCGGGCCTATGGACGATGAGCAATGGGTAGCTCACCGTCTGTCCGTCCAGTGACGACAGGCCGTGTCGACGGCGCGTTAGTGTTCCACGCACGCCTCAAAGAGATGTTAGTAAAGCAGCGGGGCCTGCCAGGGTCACCGCCTGCCAGGGTTGCGGGTTAAATAATCAGTTTTACTTTCTTTCTTTTTAACTTGCGACAAAATACGTAATCCTTACTACACACATCAAAAGTATCTAGGGATCAACATATATTTTTGCAATAACTTTTCTCCTGATTGATATTAATTAAAATTTTCTTTAAGGATTCATCAAATAAAGTGTTTTCGTTTGTCACAGTAACGATAAACCAAGTCACCTTTGCATTAATAAAGAAATTTGCCATTTTCCTAATAAAGGGATTTTTGACATTTGAACCACTAACATTAAAGTTCGAAAAAAAGACTGAAATAACAGTTTTCTTTAAAATTTTATTTGGTAACTTAAACAATTAATAATCCGTGTTTCTACCGCGAACACTAACAACACAAGAACATCGGTTTGGCATACTCAAAATGAGTTCATCCAAATCACGCTGTGGAATGGCCGCCCATGTTCGTTGCAACAACAAAAAAAGGTCTTCTTGCGACTGGATACCCTCCATATTCGGCAGAGCTCTTCTCTGTAGCATATCCCATGCATGCTCAATCGGGTTCAAGTCTGGCGACTGAGCAGGCCAGGGCAGGACATTGATGTTAGCTGCGGCGAGAGTCTGTCTTACAACTCTTGCGGTGTGCGGTCGTGCATTATCATGCATTAACTGAAATAAGGGACCGATTTGCACTTGTAGAGGAACGATGACGTCTGATACAATCGTCTCAGCATAAATTTGAGCGTTGAGGTTGCCTCTGATCCAAATCAACTCAGTTCTTCCGCCGATCCAAATACCCGCCCATACCATGATGGTTCCACCACTATAAGGATGGACTTCCTGGCAGGATTTTAATCGCTGTTGGCGTCCAGGGGTTCTCCAGTGTCGTATACGTCTTGTATCCGGTCTCATACCAAAACGAGACTCATCAGAAAAGCACACGAAACGCCATTGTTCTTCTGCCCAATTTCTGTGTTCTCTTGAACACAATTGGATTCGATATCAATGGGCTCTTGCCCATTGATATCGAATCCTACGATTGTGCATTGCTATAGGTGGTACCCGTAGCGGTCTTCGGGAATGAAGGTTCACTTCATGCAAGCGGTTTCTGACTGTTTGGACGCTAATTAAGTTCCCTGAAGAGTGATGAAGCCTCACGGCTAACATCATGGCGGTTATTGTTGGAGCTCTTCGAGTTAAGATTTGAATGTATCGGTCTTGTCTCCGTGTGGTGCAGCGATACCGTCCTCCATGGCGCTCAGCCACGGTACCAGTGCTTCGGTAACGTGTCCAAAGTCGACTGATAACACTCTGACTTGTATTCAGAGCTAAAGCTACAGTACGTTGCCGGGAACCAGCTTCTATCATTCCCACGGCTCTGAGCATTTCTTCCCTGCTTAAATGACGTCGCCGCTCCATAATAACGTTGGTTTTAATCAGTAGTAGGGAAACAGTAGCACTAATAATGTCTTCAATGCGTTGTATGTTTTTATAGGGAAAATATTGACAGCTTATTTTCATCTTTTACTCGAATTTGATTGAGAGTTCCTGATTCAAATTATGAAATGCACCAAAAAGGATCCATATAAATTTATAAAATCATAAATTTATTACAAAGCCACATCTCAATCTCAAGAAATCCGCATAAAAATGCTTGATCCCTAGACACTTTTGATGTGTGTATATATATTATAATATTATAAAAGCGAAAGTTAGTTTGTTTGTTTGTTTGTTACATCTACACGCTTTAATGGCTAAACCGATTTTGATGAATTTTGGTACAGAGATGGTTTCGAACCAGGAGACGGACATAGGCTAATTTAAAAAAAAAAAGTGGGATGTGAGAGAGAAAGAGGGAAGAAAAGGGAAAACTTAGCGTTGCTATTACAAATCAATAAGGCGCAAGGGGAACTGTGTTACCCTGAATTTAACGCGAGCGAAGCCGCGGGCAAAAGCTAGTAATATTATAATCGGTTCGGCGGCACGGTTAGCGCAGTGGCTGAGCGATTGACTGCTACGCTGCGTGTCGTTGGTTCGATCCCTGCACGGAAAAAAATATTTGTATGGCCTACAGGTAGTTGTTTCGGGTCTGGTTGTTTTCTTTTGTGAGTTTAGATGTTTGTAAACGCAAGAATGATGCAAGAGAAATTCCAAGTCTGGGGCGTGGTTAGAAAAATTTCTAGCAGTAGTAGAGGATCCTAAACTTTCGGGGCAAAGTGGCATATAGCCACAGTTACCTTGTGAAATGACGTGTAAGTTTTTTATCTAATAGACTATGCATATTTAATGGTTTTTATGTACAACATAACATTTTCATAAAATGGGCGTGATTTGTCGGGTTTTATCACAAGTATTCAAGAAGTTTTGAGAAAGAAAAACTACACACATCAACAAAGTCTAGGGAACAAGGACATTTCTAGTTTTTATTTAAAAACCCTTTCTTGTAATAGTGAGTGTTTTATATCAATAGAAGGGTATTTTTATACCGTTTTTAATTTTAATTTTAATAAAAACATTCTCATATTTAATTTTTTAAAGAAAGAATTGAATAGTGCCAATATTGAGTATACAACCTTCTATGATTAGGCACAAAAACAACGAGGTAGTAAGAAATACAGTAATTAACCTTACTTTAAACGTTTTTAATAATCTGTAGGACCTCCTAAAGCATTAGCAACAGCTCGACAACGGCGTGGAAAACTTAGTATGAGATTGTCAATCATCGTCTGTGAAATATGGCTCCATACATTGCGAAGGTGTAAAAAAAGTTGTTCTTCAGTGTTCAGATTTTCCAAAGAATCACTGAAAGCTCTTCTCCCAAGCAAATCCCAGGCATGCTCTATGGGATTGAGGTCGGCAGACTGAGCAGGCCATTCCAACGTCGTAATATTGTGCTCGCTTAACGCATTGACCACTACCCTCGCGGTGTGTGACCGTGCATTATCTTGCATGAACATAAAATCTTGACCGAACTGCTGTCGATGAGGGATTACCATGGGGTGTATAACCTCCTGAATGTATTGGTTTGCATTCAAATTGCCCCGTATCCAAACGAGGTCGGTCCTTCCACCAAGGCGAATTCCAGCCCATATCATGATTGTTCCACCTTGGTAAGGATGAACTTCTTGCGGATTCTGGAGACGACTCCGACGTCCAGGAACTCGCCATATACGCACTTTTCTCGAATCAGGATGAAAACCGAAGCGAGATTCGTCGGAAAACAGAACCCGTGCCCATTGATGGTCGGTCCACTGTAAATGTGCGTTAGCCCACAATAAGCGACGACCTCGATTTCCACGTCGAAGAGCTGGAACCCTAAGCGGTCTGCGAGCATGAAATTGGCTTCGTGTAGTCTTCTCCTGACAGTTTGATCGCTAACAACCACTTGATGCTGAGACTGGAGGCTTGCGACCAACTGACGAGCAGTAATCGTGGGTTGCCGCCTTGCGGAAATTTGAATTTTTAGTAACCCTATTTCGTCCCCTGTGACGTTCGGCAACATCCCCTGTAGACCTGTAGCGTGCCCATAATCTACAAATTACGCTTGGTTGGGTGTTGACAGCATCCGCTACGTCGCGTTGAGTTCGTCCAACTTGCAGCATACCAACAGCTCTTAACATCTCTTCGCGACTTAAATGACGACGTGACATGATGACTACAGTCACAAAAATGCACAAACCATACGTAAACGACGTATTATTGATAATAATCGTTATTTACAATCAAAGATAATAATTTTTATTTTGCCTCAGAGAAACTGCACAATCAAAAACTTTTAAAAGTTTTCCCTCCATATTCGAAAATCATTACTTATTTAAATTTATTTTTAAATTTCGAACAACTCTGTAATCTACTTTATTCTATTTTTATTTTTTTGCTGCCAGTTATTTGCAAAACAAGATTTACACGAAAAAAAAAAATTGGCGTCATCTTGTTCCCTAGACTTTGTTGAGGTGTTTACTTTATAAATATGTTTAATCCTGGAATATAAATCAGCTCCGACAAAAATTGCAAAAGCTAACAGTTTTTTATCGAATTTCGATAAAGACTATTATTCATGGACAAAGTTTTCTGGTGTAAAAAAATCTTTAGTTTTTTCGACAAAACTTTCAGTCTAGAACTATTATAAGTCTAAGAAATTACAATCTTCAGGGCTGAAAGTTTAAATACGGGCTTAAATGTTCTAAAGTTGACACCTGTTTGGACCTAAACTTATGTTTTTGAATTTTTTTACTTGTTTTATCGTTGTTAAAGTTTTTCAGTTTCGGTAAAAATGAGCCATTATTTTATCTGGCAGAACAATTTATTTTCGTAGCGTGACAATCAAGTAATTTTATGAAGATGTGGAGAAAAAGGGTCTTGGCAGGCAGACAGGTAAGCAGAGAGACAGGCAGGCAGAGACAGGCAGACGGATAACAAAGTGATCCTATAAGGGTTCCGTTTACCTGTCGGGGTTGCGGGTTGTTTGTGGTCATGGTTGGCCTTGTAGATTCTTAGACGCTTGTTAAGTTTTGTTAACGTATTATTTTATTTTACTTTTTGTAAAGTAAGCAATGACTTATTGTCGGGCCTACACTGTCCTCTCATACTTAAGTGCTAACGCTGTAACAACAACAACATTGTAAAACTAAATGATTTTAAAAGAGTAACCATGGAGTTTCTTGCCGGTTCTTCTCCATAGGAAACGACCAACCTGAACCGTGCATCTTTTCTCGACGTTTTATAAGTGTCCATGTAGGCCAATGTAAAATAAAAATATTTTGATTTTGATAGAGATACCGTGGCCCCGAAATGTAAAGGGTTAAAGAAGGGTGGATTTTATGTATATTTTTCAGTCAGTAGAAGTCTTCCTTCCCCCGCTACACCCAGAGCGGGAGTTATTTGATGATTGTCGGTTCGATTGACATAAAGGTATGTTGTTATAATTTGAATGTGTTTTGTTTTGTGCCAGTACTTTTTTTTGTACGCAAAGAGATTTTATACATTTAAAAAAAATGAAGAGAAAACAATGCATTGTTAAAAAATAGGACACGTCATTCTAGTTCTATTTTTTATCAATGCATTGTTTTCAAACTAAACGCAAATGAACATTTTGGAGTTTTTTTTCACAGAGTTAGTTACAGATAAAACTAATTAAAGCGATTTAAAAATAATAAAAAAAACAAATTCACAGCATTTATTTCAATTAGACTATTACACATCGGATCAACAAAGGATGGATGAAATGGCGACAGTCAAGTTAAAGGGGAAAATATACAAGTCCGTGATTAGACCTGTCGTACTGTATGGGTCAGAATGCTGGTCTGTAGAAGACGATTGCATGTAGTGGAGATGAGAATGTTGAGATGGTTGTGTGGAGTGACAAGAATGGATAAAGTAAGGAATGAGTTGAAAGTTGCACCTGTTACAGAAAAATGAAAAGGAAGTTGTTTGTCTTGGTATGGACATGTGATGAGGAGAGACAAAACACCTATACCCATCATTTTAACATTACCTGTGACGGAGAGTGATGGACCTGAATGTTGATGGATGAAGAGGGAGAGGAAAGTCAAAGAAAAGATGGATAAATTGTGTAAGGAATGATATGAAGGAGAAAGGAGTAAATGATGCCGTGACGTCTGACAGGGGAGAATGGAAAAAGAAAACGTGTTGCGCCGACCCCAAATAGAATGGGCAAAAGGAAAATTATGACAGGCACTTTTGAATGTCAAAAGGTTGCTCCTACAGCTCCAGGCACAAGACATACAACATGTGAAAGTATTATAGATGCCTATTCCAACGCGTAGATCTGTGTGGACAAGAATGGGCAAGAAACTTCAAGGACACTTAAAAGACGAGAGAGAATTACCAACATCATCATCATCATCAGCCTAGCCTTTTCCCAACTATGTTGGGGTCGGCTTCCAGTCTTACCAGATGCAGCTGAATACCAGTATTTTACATGGAGCGACTGCCTATCTGACCTCCACAACCCAGTTTCAACTGGGTAATACGATACCCTTAGGTAAGACTGGTTGTCAGGCTTTTGGGACACTGACTACCTGTAACGACTGTCAAAGATCTACAAATGACAGCCGGGACCAACAGCTTTACGTGCTTTCCGAGGCACGGAGGAAACTCGGTATGTAACGGGTGGTCACCCATCCACAGACCAGCCTAGGCAAGCGCGGCTTAACCCAAAGATCGGCCCGAACGGCTAATATTATTTAGCTACGAGCTCCTCAATTTTAATTCATGAGAGAGAATTACCAACATTTGGTAGGTAATTTCTAAGACAATAATTGAATTCTAAGTAAAACAAAAAGCAATCAAACTTTTTTTATATAATAGAATTGGATTACCTAAGACCTAATTGCAATACCTTTGGATGAATTTCATTATTTTTCACATCTCTCAACGTTACGACTTTCTTGTGAAACGCGCAACAATCAAGAAAATCTCGAAAAAAAATAGGCTTAATTCTATCGATAGAGGTTAATCTAATTTATTTAATTGAATCAAGTTGTGTTGATTGATCTAGAAATGGGATTATATTTTTATGTAATTTGGCTGGCGCCCGCGGCTTTGCCCGCGTGATATCAAAAAAATATATCCTATGTGTTATTTTAGACTATAATCTACCTCTGTGCCAAATTTCATCAAGATCCGTTCAGCCGTTTTGACATGAAAGAGTAATAAACACCCATACATCCAAAAATCCATACATCGATACATCCATCCATCCTCACAAACATTCGCATTTATAATATTAGTAGGAATAGTTTGCCAGTTGCTTCGCCCGCTTGGAGTTCGTAATTTTCCCACAGGATTGAACTACTCGTGATCAAAGTTATCTGATGTATATGTTACTGTAAAAGCCCGAATTACGGTAAATCTTAAGATTTTCCAGTAAAACCTAAGATTTACCGATTATGATTGGTAAATGTCCATAAAAGTTTGGGATTCGAACTTTTACCATCATTCACTTGGTAAATCTTAGGATTAACATTAAAGGAACGGTAAATGTCGAAAAAAATTGGGTCCACCCTTTATAGCAGAACTTTTTATGTCATAATTTTATTTTGCATAACAACAGATAGCATAAACTTCATATCGCAAAAAAATGTTTAGCAGCACTTATTTAACGTACATTCAAAACTCATAAATTTGTAAGTCAGAATCATCTCTAGACATAACTTTCATCATAATATTTAAAACTAGAAACATCATATCGCAGAAAGTTTACAGTCAGAATCGCATATTTATTTTATATCGATAGAAAGTTTATAGTTAGAGTCATCTTTGTCATTATTTGTTGCCATTTATTTAAATTATTTATTTCTTTGAAATAATGTCACTTAATTCAATAAGTAATTATCCTAATCTAAATAGTTCAGTTCCGGGTAACCTACTAAAAACAATCTCTTTTTTCTATTAATGCAAGTCGTTTCTGGCGTAGGGGGTCACAGTTTTAACCTCACCTAACCTATCCATTTCTTATTTTTTAAGAATTAGCCTTATCTAGATACTTGAGTTTCGGGTAACCTACTAAAAAAAAAATTATATTTTTCTATTTTATTCCCAAAAAATCTTATCAGTTTACGCCAACATATTGGAAACTCAAAATAAATAACAAACATGGTAAATACCCCGTTTTAACCGTTAACATTTTTTTTAGTGACCATGTCAGTTCAAAGACTTAATGCCTATTAAAGTTATTCTTAATGAAATTCTGCCATCTGCATTGTATGAAAAGTGAAATTATACCAAATAACCATCGCTCTAAATGAACACTATGCTAAACGAAATAATGCTAAATTTGAACTCTGCCAATCGTAATTATACTAAATTTCATTCTGCCATCTTAAAAGTATGCCATTGTAAATCCGGAGTTATAAACATTATGCCAAATGATAAATATATATCAAATAATGTTTACGCCTTATTATTATTTGTAAACCCACATTTACCAGTCCACATTGGTAAAACCTAGCATGTACTGAATTGGAATGGTAAAAGTCCGAAAAAGTCGTCCCTTTGTAATAAATACTTACATTTACCAACTCATGTCGGTAAATCTTAGGTTTTACTGGAAAATCTTAAGATTTACCGTAGTTCGAGCTTTTACAGTAACATATACATCCAGTTTATGAACTATCTTTTGAATTAAATGTTATACAAATCCGTTTAGTATTTCCTACGTGAAAGAGTAACATTCATACATCAATCAAACAATCAAATTTGACGGCACGATTGAGTGGCTGAACGATTGACTGCTGCGCTGCGCGTCGCAGGTTCGATTTCCACACGGAACAAATATTTGTATGGCCTACAAAGAGTTGTTTCGGGTCTGGTTGTTTGTGTATGTGAGTTTAATTGTTTGTAAACGCACTTCGATGTACGAGAAATTCCAAGACAATAGAATTTGTTACCGTTTCTTTTCCATAGGAAACGGCGAACCCAAGAAACTTTACGTCACAACATACTAATATTATAAAGGTGATTTTTTGCATATGTGTGTTACTCACGCCCAAACGGCTTAACGAATTTGGATGAAATCTATCGCAAGCTTTTTAAACTCTCTCTATATCTTAAGTCAGTTCCATACATTTTGTATCATTATTGTCTAGTCTTCTTTTGTGTTATATACTAGAGCATATTTATAAAAGAACTGAAATATGCTTACGAATAATATGAACTGTGTAAAAAAATACCCAGGTAACTTTGATACCCACGCAAACATCGAAAAACGAAAACAAGGGTAGCGATACCTCATTTTCCCTCTCACAAGGCACATCTCCCCAATAAAACGCGACTCCAACCTATTTATATTCAACTACCCACATATTGTTGCGGAAACACATCATAAATTCAATCGGTCGCAAGTGTTACGTCACCGATGGTTGATTTGTAGCGGTGACGTCATCGGTGCGACGATTTATGACGTAATGTAGATGTGGTAGTTGGAGGAGTGACTTTGAGTTTGTTTATCTGCAATATGTTTTTAGGTTAATAATAATGTGTGTTAGGTAACGTATTCATATTTTAAAGATTTTATTTTTCCTTTAAAGTCGTAAGAAAAATCGAAACTGTACATTATTACACAAACATATAAGTTCAAAAACAACTTGCGTGGGCATGGAAGGTGCTACGCGTCGGGCTACATCGTAGCAAGGTCTGTGCTACGACGTAGCAAGCACTGTGCTACGACGTAGCAAGCACTGTGCTACGATGACCGCGTAGTCTTATTTATCCGCCATCTTAAGCATGTTATGTTCTACGGCATAGGGCGCTGAACTTAGATAGAATATTAAAGGGTCTTTGTGAAATAAATTGAAGCCCATTTTCTGTTGATTTCTTTGTGAAAGTACTGACCCCAAAACTTCTATTGTCCTTTCTGTATATAATATCCTGCCTAAATGACACAAAAGATCATCATTCACCTCGTTTATCAAAGGTCAGAAACAACCTCAAAAACACGGGTCCGGAATATGGAACTCCGAAACATGTTTCGATAAGTTAGCCGGGAATCCGTGAACGGAATCCGGGATTAGTTACGAATTGATTTCTGAAACAAAGTCTGTAGGTGAAGTTTCATTAAGATTATGACGTAATCGGTAAAGTTTTGTGAGTCTGTCCGCATAAATATTTAAAGGGGTTTATTCTGTAGGCTTAAAAATGAGTTCACACAGACGTGGGTGGGTGACAAAGAAGAATGAGGAATTTAATAAATATAGGATATATTAAAACGTCAAAGCCATACTTATATAGACAAATTGCGGGAGCAAATATGACATTTACTAACAGATAATGTCTTGTTGTATCTGTTGGTATCCGTAACAAGTCTGTAACGTTTTATCTGGACCTCTAAATCAAAGAACACAACCAACAAAAACATTGCCATGACGCTACGTACCTAGCTACGGCGTAGCTTCGTAGCACAAGTGCTACGCTTCTGTGGTTAGAATTTATAAGGACCATCTTGTCCTTTGAGTCTTCACTTATTAGTTCCTAACCAAATTATGTATGAAAGCAAAACAACTCAACCGTCCATTCCCAGTGTGAAATGTCCTAACGATTTGAATGCCGTCCTGTATAATGCTGTGATCAGGACCATTACTCAAATAAAGCCTTCATCTTGGGCGGCTTTGATCCGAGTGAAATGGGTCCACTTTCCGTTAGGGGTACCATATGTTGTGTGAGGAATTTCAGAGGTATTTCGTATGCAAGCCATGTGTCTTCGTTTAGTTCATGAATTTAATGTTTGAGTTATAAGACGTTTTTTTTTGAGTAAGCGATAAATGAATGAAAATTTAATCACAAATGAATGATAAATAAAAAAATATGTTTATTTTGCTAGTAAGTTTTTACAAACACACTTATACACGTCGTTTTTTTTTAAAAAAATCTTTGTAAGGCTGTTGTTTCATTCCCGAGTACTCTGAGAAGAAACAAACTCAGAGGTCATAGTATCTTTTATGGTCCAGACAAAATCTTGGTTAAATTACATGGAGACTATGCAGATTAGTGTCTGAGATGATCTTTTTAAGAAAAAAAACACAGATTTGAGTGGTCACAGATCTGTCCAGTCAGTGCAAGCATTTGTCAGTTATCGTTTAGCTCGTCTCATAACTCAACAAGCTCAATGACACAGCGAACAATACCAAACAAAGGATATATCCTTCAGGGAACATCGTTAAAGAAGCACGCAGCGCCACGGCACGAAGTAGTAAAAAAATAAAAAATAAACTTTATTGTAAATTTCATGTTTTCTAACGAAATTAAACTGTCATGCAGCCGTGACCATGACGCATGCCACAGTGTCGAAATATCGGGAGCTGAAAATAATAGACACTCACGGAAGATATCCCGTAAGTTTTAGTTTCAATTTGAAATTACTATTTGTTTTATTTTTTTTGAGAATTTATTTATCTAAAAAAAATCGTATCTGGATTTTAGTGAAACTTAGGACATGGGTTCTAGGTCTGACAACTAGCACATGACCCCCTCAGTCCCCCAAAAAATTTTGTCGGTCCATGCGCCAAACACCCTGTATAATATTTTTTAAGAAGATATGATATTGAACTAACAACTAGTACCTAATAATATTATGTACTAGTTGTTAGTTAAACTATATTATAGAATATATCTATTAATATAAAAGAGGAAATCACTTATCACGAAATCTCAGAAACAAAAAATCCCCATACCTGGCTAAGAGTTTCAAATTTTGCATGGGGGATTGTTTTAAGACATAAGTGCTCTCTAAGCTTGAATTCAACCCCTAAGAGGGTGAAACAGTGTGGCAAACTGTGTATTAGAGAACGCGATTCCTTGACCGGATTGACTTGAAATTTAACAGTAGGCATTCATTCATGAATTTAATCGACTATAATCACGAAAGTCTAAGATCGCGCTACTTCACTAAGGAGCTGAGCAGTAGGTAAAACCAATGGGCACCGCTAGTAAGACTTTTTTAAAACGATACTTACATATATTTAAAATTATTTCCCCTAGACGAAAATCCAGTTATTCTGTCATTTAAAATTCAACAAGAAGTAATAGATGGCCTCCCTACATGCCCCCTACACTCCAAACTGGTACATTTGCTTCGATTACATTGCGTAACTGCCCCTGATTCGGACGTGCTCGGAAATTTTATGTGTTATGCATGTGTTGTCGACAGTGTGTGATGTATGGCAAACCGATAAATGACTAGGATTGACCCTCGGTTTAGATTGTTTAATTGGCACATTATTGCTATTAATTACGTATAAAACATAGTGCCTGTTATTCCGAAATGGTTGAGCAGCATTGTACCCTAATAGTGGGCCTTCTTTTTTTTGTTTGGGAAATCATCAAAAAACTTCTCCCGCTTTGGGTGGAGCGGCGGGAGTGTCAGACTGTTACTGACTAAAACCCATCCATGTTCCTTCTTTTGTCCTTTATGTTCAGGAATCGCGGTATCTTTTTCGAATATCCCGCAATCCTGGGATAATGCAGTAGCGACAACAACCACAATAAAAATATGATCCAGTTGTTTGCCTCTTATAATATTACTAGCTTTTGCCCGCGGCTTCGCTCACGTTAAATTCGGGGTAACACAGTTCCCCTTTCCTGATTTGCAGGTACCTGCTACCTGTAGTTTTTGCCCTTGCGCCTTATTGATTGTAATAGCTAAGCTAAGTTTTCCCTTTTCTTCCCTCTTTCTCCCTCATTTCCCACAAAAAAAAAATAGCTTTTGTCCGTCTCAAGGGTCTCAACTATCTCTGTACCAAAATTCATCAAAATCGGTATAGCCATTAAGGCGTGAAGACGTAACAAACTCACTTTCGCTTTTATAATATTAGGATGTCTTTGGATGTAGCTTATGTTGCTCCGTTGGTCTCGCGGTCCCAATTGTGACTGCTAAACACGGGGCACTGGGTTCGATTTCCAGGTCGGGCAAAAAGTGTTAATGGGTTAAAAAAAAAAATATTCAGACTATTTTGGCCCACATTGTATTAGTGATTATATTATCATTAAAACCTATGTTAATATTTACAGAAAAAAGAAAAAGTGTGGTAACTCATTTATATATTTTTAATTTTATCCATTTCACAGTAGAATCCCGGAGTTTGAGAGTTTGTGGTAAGATACCCCGATTGTCGTAACATCGAACTATGAGAATGAGGGAACAGAGAGTGCAACTGTGTGCACATACTGTAATATAATATCTTACGCACTGCACTATTGTGTGCACCATAATATCTTCCGCGCAAATAGCAAACCTCTTCTGTGATTGGCCACCGTGACCAAAAACGATCAGGATGACTACACATGTGCGCAGAAAATACGCTAGTGTGATATCGCTCTTGGATAAGATAGCAACAAGAATTTGAATATTTCGGCTTAGTTTCGGGAATTTTCTTTACCCCCACCCCCTCTCTTTACTCGAGCCAGTCCCCGTTGCTGAGCCAGTAAATTAAAATCCCCCAATTAATGGAACTCAGATCCAGCCTGTCCCTTTGCTGTCTTCCCCTAGCGACGACCTAAGCCGAGGCCCGTAAGGTGCCCTTTTTTTTCGGGGTGTCCCACCCCGAAAAAAAAGGTAGGGAGGTAAAAAAGGAAAGGATCATCAAATAACTTCCCCCGCTCTGGGCGGAGCGGGGGAGAGTGTCAGACTTTTACTGACTAGAACCCACCCATGTTCCTTCTATTGCCCTTAACTTCCGGGGCCGCGGTATATCTTTCGAACAACCCGCAACCCCGGTAGGGCAGGGGGTACCCTTAGAGTGCAGTCGCTTAGTTTTATGCCTCTGTCTGGAGGCATTAAATGCAAGGCATCAATACAGCAAGGATAGTTCGGTTAAGCAGCTAACGACCTCATAGGTTGTACTGCGAGATGACATTAAAAAAAAAGAATTTCCTTTATTTCTAGACAAATATCCAAAAATACAATTTTACTTAACCTAACAGCAACAGAAGTGAAATGGCGCTGAAAATCGATAGCTAGGTCATTCAGACATCGAATGTAATGTCTAATGCTTTTCAAACTTATATTTTAGTAGCTGTGTTCAGCGGTTTCAGGCGCTGTTCAGCTACTTAGCATCATAGCGTCTTGTTATATTGTTCATTAATAATTTTATGAAATAATGCTTATGCAAAATTTCACGTCAATCTGGCTAATGAATCGCTTTCTCCCTTACAAACTTTGTAACCTTGTTCCACCCCCTTCCTCATCGTTGGATATTAGCACAATAGGCTATAGTTTCCAAAAAAATATATTAGTCCGTTTTTTACATTAATCAAAAATAAGGGACACGTATTTTTTTTTGTAAATTAGAATAATAATGACAAAGATATAACCCATTAAAGTTTAGTTTAGTTGTTTTTCGGAACGAGTGACGTCACACGTTACTTAATGGGCTATTGCTTTGTAATTTTTGGTCTAATTTATAAATAAAAAATACGTGTCCCTTATTTTTGGATAATCTAAAATACAGTCTAAATAAAATGTAATTACTTTGACCCTGGAAACTACCCTGTTGTCGTAACGAGTAATGTCGCTTAGTTTGTTTACGTGAAGAGCGGGAGGGGTGCATCGAGCCCCACCTGGACCTATACAAAACAAAAAAAAATTGAAGCCATACTCATCTCCGGGCGTCGGGAGCCGCGAGACGACTCCCGGTCACCTTAGATAGGCCAGGGAAGGTAGCTTACCGTCCCTCCATCAAATGATTGCAAGCTGCGGTCGTATTACTCGCACGCCTCAAAGAGATGTCAGCAAAGAAGTGAGGCCAGGGTCACTGCCTACCGGCGCTGTGGGTTGGTTTGAAGTCAAAAGTCAGTTACAAGTCTGACACTCCCTTTCACCCCGCTCAGGGTGGATGAATGGAAGATTGATGGTTTCTCACACGAAAAAGAAAAAGCCCACACTCATTCAACGATTGAATCTTACTCATCATCCAGGTTAGAGCACTCTACACCAAACTTAGGCCTGACAAAGCATCGAAGATACATAGTAGCGATAATGGCAGCAATCCACTTGATAGCTGTGTTAATGGCCGAGCTACGTTCACGACGGTTAGCTGGCGATGGATTGCCAGAAACTTTGGCCGAGTTTCTACTCGTGACAAATGTTGATGGCAACTTTGTAGCGTGGCATGTATACCATATGTGATTCCTTATTCTTCTTAGTTGTATCATGTGTAATGTCTTTGAGTGCAAGAAGACTTAGTTTAATTTAAAGGAAGAAAATACATTTATTAGACATAAGCCACAAGTACACACAACATCAGACAAAAAAAGAAAACAAATTAAATATAAAAATTACTTAAAACTAAACACAAAAAGAAGATAATTATTGTGTGTCTCACAGCACCGTAAATAGAAAAAAAAATAGGCCCAGTTCAGCAAACTGCCGCATAGTGTAAGACGCTGGTTTTCAACTGGACCTGTAATGGTGTGATGTGACGGACGTAGAACAGTCTTTTTTTTTGCGGATGGGAAATCATTAAATAACTTCCCCCCGCTCTGGGCGGAGCGGGGGGAGTATCAGACATGTACTGACTAAAACCCACCTATGTTGCTTCTATTGCCTTTACGTTCCGGAGCCGCGGTATCTCTTTCGAAAAACCCGCAACCCGAAAATGAATACTCGATAAGAATTTGTGTGACATACCATCAAACCATAACTAAAAAGACTGGTATAAAAAAACCTTTTTTGTGATGAAAAAAAATACTTCCATAAATGCACCAAAAAAGTCGGTTGCAAAAAAAAACGATAAAACATACCTTTTTATTTTCATGTTTTTAATCTTTTGCGCCAACCGTAGGGAGATGACATGTTATGTTTAAATATGTAAAAAGACAAACAAGTACAATGTAAAAAATTTAAACAAAAACTTATTTAAAAATAAAAATAAACTCTAAACCAAACTATACATTAAAATAAATACAAACCAACAGTTTTATTTTCGGAGTATTATCTCAAATAGTTGGCTTTCTGCCCACCGCATAGGCCGTTTACATGGTTGGGACTTTAAATCCCAGACCAAAGTTACTGCATGCATAGTTTAAACTTCGCATATTATAAGCCTGTAAAGTTTGGCCGCTAAACATAGTCAGACTACAAATAAACCAGTTAAGGTATTACCACTCGAAGCTGAGATCTTTCGTCAAAATACCATCTCAGTCTATTATGACTTGGATAAGATTATAAATATAGCTTGTATTAAGGAGTTATAGTTAGTTTGGTTTAGCTATTTCGTCTCAGAGTTTTAAATAAAAAATAATAATTAAAAAAGCCATTTATTCTACCACACAATTACATAATTCATTTAAATAAAATCTAAAGTATCAGTCACATTGCCAGCAAAGCAGAGGGGCCTGCCAGGGCCTCCGCCTGGCGGGGTTGCGGGTTGTTCGAAAGAGATACCGCGGCCCCGGAACGTAAAGGGCAATAAAAGGAACATGGGTGAGTCTTAGTCAGTACAAGTCTGACACACCCCCCCGCTCCGCCCAGAGCGGGGGAAGTTATTTGATGATTTCCCAATCCAAAAAAAAAGTATCATTCACATTCTATAAAGTAATTTTGATGAAAATTACCTTTAACACATTCAATTTTTAGTTTATCTATTATTCATTTAAAATAGTTTACAATAACATTTTATCACAGTTAGTTTAGAGTACTTGTAGGTTCCTTTATTTCTTTCTATTTACGTAGTACTCCCCTCTTTGGCATAGGCCTCCCTCACTCTTTCCAGTACTTTCTATTTCTGGCATTGGTTGTCCAGTCTGTTCCTAGTCTTTGTATGAAAATGACTGCCCATCTTTTCTTTGACGTCCTCTTGATCTTGTTTCCTCTCTTGGCGTCCATTCTATAATTTTTCTTGGTCCAACTGTCGTTTTCTTAATCAAACATACTCCTTTCTATTTTTCGTTGATATATGCCTAATTTATCTTCATCATTTTTCCTCAACGACCAGCTTTGACAACCTTAGGTCAAACAAGGTAATATTTCTATATCGAAAGCTTTTTCTTGACATTTATTTTTCATGATTTTCTTTTGGTGTAAGTTATTTTTAAAACCAAATTACAACAAAAATAATGTTTTGCGGGATTAGACTTCCAGACTTTGATCTGCTTTCAAATGATTTTAAAAAACCTATCTACTGAATAAGCATACATTGTTGGGTCAGAGGCTTCCTTTTTTAGATTTTAACGTTAAACACTGTCGATTCTGAGGCCTCCTCTTTGACATTTTAATTTTATACACTGTCGGGTCAGAGGCCTGTTCTTTGAGATTTTAACGTTATAGACGGTCGGGTCAGAAGCCTCTTCTTTGAGATTTTAACGTTGTACATATTCGGATCAAAGGCCTCGTCTTTGAGATTTTATCTATAAACACTGTTGGGTCAGAGACCTCCTCTTTGTGAGGGGTGGATATAATCCAACATGCGGGCCCAAGGTAGATTAGTGTCAACTGTCTTCTAAATTTTGATTCCAGGTGATTCTGCTTCACGTTGTTTTCCTTCACCATTTAAGAACAACTGTTTTCATGGTTACGAAAAATTCTAATAACGGCGGGGAATAGATCAGTATCTTCTTAAAAAAATCTATATATATATTGCATTTGAACAAAAAACATAAACTAAACAAACGTACTTATACATAGGCATATAGACGTCACTGTTTATAATTTGAAAGCAAACCTTCTCTAAAAATAAAATTGCTCTAATATTCAGAGAAAAAATACACCCACACCTCAAAAATCGGAATAAGAACCAACTACTTTTGTATTCAGTAAAAAATCTTAAGGCGTTTTATCTTCTCGTGGCTTTTTACGAGTCTCGAAGGAGAGGCCGTAACCTAATCTCAGCTAGCAGCCTTGTGGAAGCAAACTTGTAAATTAGTCAAACACCCACATAAGTCTTGTTCCAGACCTAGTACCTAATATTCCGTGAATCGCGGTCAGTACTGTAAATAGGACATTCAGACATTCTTTATGTTCACCTACATGTTTAATACTTTTTGGTGATGGAGTAAGTTTGAATGGAGTGCCAATATGTTAAAATAAAATAAAAATAAAAAGCCTTATATTTCCAGTTTAACAAATTAATACATACATGTTGTTTCCTACCTAAACTTAATAAAAGAGAAATTAAAATCTATGGAACTTAAATTAGCTCATTATAAATCTAATAAAAGAGAAATTATGTTAAGTTAGTTTTATTAATCTTGTGGTGTTCGTTGTGCAATCTTTCATCAGTCGTGAATTCTTCTAGGTTCTTTTGTCAGATCAAGCAGAGTAGACCCACTAGAAACCTGATATAGTCTTTTGAGGAGAGATTCAAACAAAACAATACAAAAGAAAGAACATTTACATGGTTAGATTAATTAAAATGCAAATGTATCTGGAAAACAAACTTGCAACCTACATAGTCAAGTGCCCACACATCATAGTCCTCACATTCACAAATAATCAAATTCAAACATCACACGGATACGTAAAATTGCTCTTAAATACTTTATATATTTCAGAGTAATTTTACGTTTTACAGTAGCCACTAGAAACTAATTGATCGACGCCAAGCAGTCGACTTTAACCACCTTATATCATATCGTCAAATCAAATAAAAATATTTTTATTTCACATAGGCCTACATGGCCACTGCAAAAAAACACGACTGCCATGTCCAAAAAATGAAGTAATAAGAAAAAAAACAAGATGTTAGTTTTACATTTGCCGATGGAATGTGCTAGGAACAAAGATGAAAGGGAATCGAATACGAAACAAACATTTTCATCGCTCCTTTTTTGGGGCAGTCGTGTAGAAAGGGCATGGTTCGGCTTAGTCGTTTCTTATAGAAAATAACCGTCAACAAACTCCATGTTTGCTATTTTAAAATCATCGTCATAATTCAAGTCCTAAAATATGTTACGATGTGATAGCAAAATTCCGAATCTCACAGGTCAGCATTGTGAATATGTAAATGTCGAAAGATTAACGGTATCACCCACACGAGTACTCCATTTATTCTATCTTCCATGTTTAACCCCGACCTCGGATATAAGGACTGAATATATTACAGATATTTTTTCACTTCAGCCCCACTTTATGATGACAGTAAAATGTTAGGCTCGGGTGTGATGAATTTATTTTTTACAAAAACGTAAAAAGTCTGTAAAATTGTTATATTTGAGCTTATACTTTGTTTTTTGTTAATCAAGGAGTAAAATTTAAAGCTACTTTTAGACGAACAAAATAAATATAACGTTAACACTGCGGGGACACAAGACTTTTTCATTTAGAAAAAATATAAAGTAAAAACATCAGAGGTGTGCCTTATAGCTTACTAGCTGGCTCCAGCGGCTTCGCCCTCATGATATCGAAAAAAAAGTATCCTATGTGCTATTTCAGACTATAATCTAACTCTATGCCAAATTTCATTAAGACCCCTTCAGCCGTTTTGACGTAAAAGAGTAACAAACATCCATACATCCATCCGTCCATCCTCACAATCGCATTTAAAATATTATCTAGTAGGAAAAATAGGATAGTAAACCAAGATTTAGACCGACCAGTCATGTCTAAGTCCCAAATAAAAGGGGTCAAGCCTATTGCCATCAATCGGGCACAAATCCTACTTCCTATGTTGCTACTAAGAATATCCCGATGGAAAACCCCAGTAACACTATGTCCAACCAAGAATTCGAACCTAGGACATCATGCTTAGCAGTCGTGCTAACGACCACTCAATTAACGAGCCAGTTTGTAAAAGTAGAATAAGTAAGCCCTAATCCAGCCCATAGTAGCGGAACGTAAAGGGCAATAGAAGGAACAAGGGTGGGTTTTAGTCAGTAGAAGTCTGACACTCCCCCCAAAATCAGTTTTTTGATAATTTCCCACCCCCCAAAAAAAAAGACCATATAGCAAAATCCGACAAAAGCAATCACAACACCCAACACAGAAGTACACTGTTTAACAGTTTTTTTTTCAGATCGGTCCAGGCGAGTCTTCAAGTAATCGAGGAATATTCATAAAACAAAGATACTAAAAAAATGAGAACATTCTCCTTTTCTATGGTAGGTAAAAGAGCTATATCAACCAAACAGCAATAACCGCAATATTTAAACACTAGTGCAACAAAATCATCCAACACAATTCCCCAAGAATTTTAAGCCCAAAAACTCACGCGAACACTATAAGTCATTTACTACAATGAACAAAAGAATATTGGTAGCACGTATGTGATCTGAAAACTATGGTTATACGCAGGCATAGCCAATTGAGCCGATTCAGTTTTATGCCTCCCAAGCGAAATAGGCAAAACCTCGCATATACATGATGTGATGGCACTTGTGGACATTCCCGAATTCGTAACTGGGATTTAAGTACGCTGTAATCGTGGTTCTGGCTGGTGGAGCGAGTATTTGAAACTGCGTTTGTTGGATATAAATACTGGTTTAGTTTCTACAAATGTTGGCAGTATTCCTAATTTTCGAATGAAATGTGAGAGCGTTTTCAATTAATGGTCCAGAGAGATTCAGTTTAGGGTTAGTAAAGTAGGACTTTTCTTCTTCGTCTTATTCCAACCAGTATTTTACATGGTATGACTGCCTATCTGACCTCCACAAGTTAATACTGGGTAATACGTTAGACCTGCCAAGACTGATTGTCAGACTTTTGGTACACTGACAATCTGTAACGACTGTCAAAGATCTACAAATGACAGCTGGGACCAACAGCTTAACGTACTTTCCGCGGCTAGGAGGAAACGATTGACATAAATGTTTGTTTTTATTGAGTGAATGTGTTTTGTTTTGTGCTAGACCTTTTTGTGTATGCACAGAGATTTTATACCAGAAGATAAGAATGACCTGAAAACATGCATTCAAAATTTAAGGTCAGTCGGACACCGGGGAGTGGGAAATTTAACTTCTAAGATTTTCTTACATAATTAAAACAGCTAAAGTTAATAAAATCTTGTTAAAATACAAATCATTTTACGCGCTTGGTTTTATCACAAAGTACATTTTTAAACTTAAACAAATGTATTTTTCTGAAAAAAAGATCCCCTTTTTGTTCAGAAACGATGGACCTCCGACTCGACTCCGTCGGTGGTACCGGCCACTACGTTAAAGGACCTCAATAAATATTTATGTAAGAACATTCACGACGTCGCCTTAATATATACCTATGTCTATATCTTATTTTGCATACAATTCAGTTTTATCAATTCTCTTGCGAGATTGTGAGAGTCTATGTGTGGTTTTATTTTTCTTTGTGAGCATATTCAACCAGCATCTATCTATCTATAATGTTTAAAACCTTCGTGTCTTATTTGTCTACCACATCCTACTTGACGAGCTCGTGGCTAAATAATAACAGCCGCTCGGGTCGATTTTTAGGTTAAGCCGCGCTTGCCTAGGTTGGTCTGTGGATGGGTGACCACCCGTTACATACCGAGTTTCCTCCGTGCCTCGGAAAGCACGTTAAGCCGTTGATCCCGGCTGCCATTTGTAGATCTTTGACAGTCGTTACAGATAGTCAGTGTTCCGAAAGTCTGACAACCAGTCTTACCAAGGGGTTTCGTATCCCAGTACTAACTGGGTTGTGGAGGTCAGATAGGCAGTCGCTCCATGTAAAATACTGGTATTCAGCTGCATCCGGTTAGACTGGAAGCCAAAAGAAAAGGCTAAGCAAATGATGATGATGATGATCTTACTATCCTATTTCCTACTATATAATATTATAAATGCGAATGTTTGTAAGGATGGATGGATGTATGGATGTCTGTTACTATTTCACGTCAAAACGGCTGAACGGATCTTGATGAAATTATCACAGAGGTAAATTATAGTCTGGAATAACACAGCATACTTTTAACTACCCCCGTTATGTTTTTATGTTCGTACAGTCCATCCAAAGGTTGTCTGGAAGATATCGCTATCAGCGATAAGACCGCCATTGCAACCATAGAATTAGCAATTTCTATAAAACAGTTATGTTTAAATTTTTGGCGTGCAATAAAGAATATTCTATTCTAATTTTTTTTGAGTTCCCATCCTAAATTACTTGTCTTACTTAAACAAACTAGAATTGTTTAGATCTGTAATTTTATTTTTTCTTATTAGTTTTAAGTTTGCATGACAACTTTTCAGTGCTTAAGCTTACTTTAACGTATTTTACGACACGGTTGGTACAATGACTGAGCGATCGACTGCTGCGCTGCGTGTCGCGGGTTCGATCCCCGCACGGATCAAATATTTGTATGACCTACAGGTAGTTGTTCCGGGTCTGGCTGTTTGTGTATGTGAGTTTAAATATTTGTAAGCGCACCCACGATACAGGAGAAATTCCTAGTGTGGGGCAAGGTATAAAATTTGGTTCATGTGGTGTTTACCTGTAATTATTACGCTGTTTAAAGATATGTTAAGTTTATTTCAAGTTGTTAGTATAAACAATTGTATACTTAAAATACATAAATATATAAAAACACTTTTTTTGGTGTGGGAAATCATCAAATAACTTCCCTTGCTCCAGGCGGAGCGGGGGAGGAGTGTCACACTTGTACTGACTAAAACCCACCCATGTTCCTTCCATTGCCCTTTATGTTCCGGGGCCGCGGTATCTCTTTCGAACAACCGGCAGGCGGCGGCCCTGGCAGGCCGCTCTGCTTTGCTGACATCTCTTTGCGGCGCGCGTGGAATACTGACGCGCCGTGGGCCTGTCGTCAATAGACGGAATAAAAGCACTTAAAGCCATAAAAAAGCCACCTGAAAGACTCAGCACCCATAGGTACGTATAACTAATTCCATTTTCATCTCAACGAAATACTTCGCATCAGAGCAAATTACTAGAACACGAAGACAATTGGTAGTATTAGAACGAACGCTAGAGCTCTTGTTACGTTGGCTACCTTCCAATTTGCTTTGTAAATTGCCCTCTAGCTCCGAATACTGACTTACCCCACTGGAAATTTGGTCGTAACTTACGTTATTTAAAAGTTCAAGATATTTTTTTAATATTAAAAAAACGTATTTTGTCAGTGGTTTAGGCGTGAAAAAGTTACAAAAAAAACTTACTTCCACTTTTATAATATTACTAGCTTTCGCCTGCGACTTCGTCCGCGTGGCATAGTTACTTTGGGCCAACGCTAAAATAACCCGCGTGATGATCGAAAAAAAAATATCTTTCTCTACCCTTTTCTTACCTTTTTCTCCCCCTTTTCTCACTTTTTTTTAACCTTTAACCAGGGTCCCCCTGGAGACGGACAAAGGTTAAAAACAAGTACTAACTATCTCTGTACCAAAATTGGTTTAGCCATTTAGGCATGATGACGTAACAAACAAACTCACTTTCGGTTTTATAATATTAGTAAGGATAATTAGGATTATTTTTGTTTAAGAGCAGGGACGTATATATGGGGTTATAAAAACACTGAACTTGGCCCTCTGCGGGAAAAAAATAGCAAAACTGAGCTCTATTACCACCCGGAAGGTGTTGCGGTGAAAATGTCATGTGTCTGACTCTCCTCCTTTAAATCCATCCAAAGTTTGTCTTGAAAAGATCGGTTTTAGCGATAAGAGCGATATATAGTATATAAGTTGTTTAGTGTTATTGGAACGAAGTTCCTTATCGCGCGTTGTGAAAGGGGGCTAGACGGAAGTTGTAATCGGCGTGAGCGTGTTTTGCTGTCTGTCTGTCTCTCTCTCTTTCTCTCTCTCTCTCATAGAAAGCAAGCCAGTTATTTTCGATTCGTCTTTCTATTTCACATTGAACAGTGTGGTGTCGCGACGATTATTTTTGTTGAGTGTATGCAGGTTTTTGTACATAACAAATAATAACTTCGTTCCATCCGGGTGTCCCTTGACAGCTTTCAAGATTTTTCTTGTAATTTATATGGTGTACGTAATAAAGAATATCCTATCTTCTATCTATGTCTATGTCTTCTATATTTATATCTATGTATATATCTATATCTATGTATATATCTATATCTATGTCTTGTATAGTCTACGCTAGTTCTTGGTCATTTAAATTTGTATTGGTAAAAATTACGACACGGTTGGCGCAGTGGCTGAGCGATCGACTGCTACGCTGCGTGTCGCGGTTTAGATCCCCGCACGGTACAAATATTTGTAAGATCTACAGATAGTTTTTCCGGGTCTGGCTGTTTGTGTATGTAAGTTTAAATGTTTGTAAACGCACCCACAACACAAGTAATTCCTAGTGTAAGGCAACGTTTAAAAAAAAAGAAATGGTTACAAAAAAACCAGCTACGTTCGGGTCGGACTCGCGTACCGAGGGTTCCTTACAAACTTGTGAAGCCACACATCTTCTGAATGCGTAGACTTAGATGTTTTACAGCTCCAAGAGATCACAGACTTGAGTCTATGATTTTAATTTCAACTCGATATGTCCACTTGTTACCGAGACGAGGGTCGTAACATACAGGCAGACAGACGAACAACAATGTGATCCGATAAGAGGTTCTGTATTTTTCCCTTTAGAGGTACGGAACCCCATGAAATAAATGTACACAAAACAATACAATCCCTCCCAAATATGCCACCAAAAGCAACAATCGAAATATTATATTCAGTGCAATACAATTTTGCTCCAACAAAACTCTCAAGTTAGTACCATTTCCGTGTCCATTTTCCGGACAGTATACAGTTAAAGGAATCCAATCCACGTATAGTGTGGTCCTACTGTTCGCCGGCCGTTGTCCGAACCGTCTAGGTTTTTATCTATCAAACGGCTTGGCACAAGACTTGGCTGAATGTCGTGATTGTAGTACCGCGTTCTTGCTGTTTTAGATGACTTGTTTTTATGGTTTAGAAATGTGGGTCGTTTGAGTAAAAAAATATGTACATAGTATAAAAAATATGTAGTGTTAAATAAATATATTATATGTATTTATATATTTTGAATAAATTTTAATTATTTGTGTAGTATTAGCAGTAGGTACACCATTGACTACCCCCCGTTGTATTTTTATATTCGTAAAGTCCATCCAAAGGTTGTCTGGAAGATATCGCTATTAGCGATAAGACCGCCATTGTCACCATAGATTTAGTTAGCACTTTTTTGTAAAACAGTTTTTTTTTTCAATTTTGGTGTGCAATAAAGTATATTCTATTCTATTCTTTAACACTTTTTTTTTGCGGATGGGAAATCATCAAATAACTTCCCCTGCTCAAGGCGGAGTAGGGGGGAGTGTCAGACTTGTGCTGGTCAAAACCCACCCATGTTCCTTCTATTGCCCTTTATGTTCCGGGGTCGCTGTATCTCTATCGAATAACCCGCAACCCCGGATTATACAACACTTCATTTGAATTCGTAAAATGGGTAATAATACTATACTCTTTTCGCTGTAGCATGGTACCGGTGACAATAGTTAAATGAACCGTTCCTATTCAATCTAGAACGTTACCACGATTCACGATCATAAGTAATTAAAGGCTTTACCCTGAATATCATAGTCGTAAAGGATCCCCCATCATAGCAATACATTCCATCACTAAACATGCCATTTCATCTTATACAGTATGGAGCTCACTTCTAGGCAATAAATGAAACCTCAAGTAATACTAGTCCACAGAAGTATATAGAAAATAAATTTTAAATTAAAAACCGAAAATTAAAAAAGTGAAATTTTCAAACAAAACAAATATCAAAATAAATTCAGTAAAAGTAAACACTCTGTTTAGACAACGTACCTTGACCCCAGGAGCGAAGTGCGGCAACAACGCATGTCGGCGCGCCACTTTGATTCGTTTGACAATGTGCGACGAAAATTAAATTCACTAAGTTAATGTTTACCGCCACATGGGTGAATATCAACAAGTCCATATTTTTGTCAATTTTGGTGGCAAATTTTTTTCTTAAGTTTTCGTGAAACTATTGACCTACGACAAAAATAGAAGGTTCAAGCTTTAGGAATCTTCATGAGGTCCGAAAATATCTTGGTAACTTTTTGAGATATTTGAGTTCAAAGATTAGTGTAGCCACCAAAATTGAAAATTGTCCACCAAAATTGAAAGTTGACCACCAAAATTGATATTGGTCCACCAAAATTGAAAGTGCTTAAAACAATACATTAAAAATCAGTTTTTGTCACAAACTTAAATCTCACTAATAAAGCTCAATGACCAAAAAACTCCATCAGTTAATAAAACTCAGTCTTGTTATAATAATATTTCGTTTATTCAGTTAAATACATTTTAATATTTTTTTTAAATATTTCTAAATAAAAACAGAAAATAAAAAAGAAACATTTAAAAATACAAAAAATAGTAGCCCACCGGTATCGGGAACAGGGTTGAAGCTACCGGTGCAGCGGTGGTTAGAGTTCCAGAGACAGGAACCTCCTCACAATACAAGCCGTATCGAGGTGAACTGCCTTCAGAATCAGGCCCTTGATCCAACCGCCTAAGGAGAGCTTCGACAGATGTTCGTCGAGGCTCTTGGCAATCAAGCCATTGGCCGTTACGACAATCGGCACAATGATAGCCGAGTTCACATTCCACATGTCAACAACCTCGTGTGCCAAGTCGAGATATTTTAGCTGTTTTTCTTTCTCAGCTTTCACGAGGTTCTTGTCATGCGGGGTGATTACATCTTATCACCACTATGTCAGGCTTATTGGCGACAATAGTCCTGTCAGTAATGATAGACCGATGCCAGTACAGCGTGACATGGTCTTTCTCGAGAACTGGGTCGGGCACATACTTGTAGTACGGTACCTCAGATTCCACAAGATTATATTTCAAGGCAAGTTGCTGATGAATAATCCTAGCTACTTGGTTGTGCCTATGCAAGTACTCGCCGTTAGCTAGACGAGAACAACCAGAAATAATATGTCCGATGGACTCACCCGGATGGGTGACATGGTGGCATGCCCGACACACATCAACCGTCCCATCCTTCATAATATATTTCCGGTAGTTGTTCGTCAACATAACTTCGTCCATAATCGCACAGACAAAATCTACAGTTTCCCCAAAAAGGTCGCTGAATCGTAGCCAGGATACGGATGCTAGAAAATTTACATCGGGCCCATGAAGAGCCCGGTAAAAGCGCCCGTGAAGCTCCTTGCCTTGCCATACTTTCTTGCGGTCATCGGTAGTAAGTACCACAATATTTATTATTTATCTGATGAACTCGTAATGAGAACTATGAGGGTAGACTTAAAAAAAAAACTTTTTATTTTGAACAAAATTACCTGCCATACTACAAAATTTTTCTCAGCAAAACTAAGAAACTAAAACATAATAAACTCTAAAATAAAACATGAAATAACAATATTAAACCGTAAAATATATAAAGAAAAGATGTTATAGTTTTTAAACATGAACCTTGTCTCGTCTTTATTACAAAAAAACATGTAATATTAAAATAATTAATACTTAAGTATTTATAATTGTACACGTAATTGTATAGGGATCGATCCATCATCACTGACAGGACTATTGTAGCAAATAAACCTGATTTGGTAGTGGATCGATCACAGCGGCGCGCAATGATTGTTGACATAACGGTCCCACATGACGAGAACCTTGTGGAAGCCGAAAAAGATAAACAAATCAAGTATATTGACTTGGCTCGCGAGGTTGTCGACATGTGGGACGTGGACTCAGCGATCATTGTGCCGATAGTCGTTACAGCCAATGGCTTAATTGCCAAGAGCCTCGACCAACACCTGAGAAGGCTCTCGTTAGGCAGCTGGATCAAGGGCTTGATACAGAAAGCGGTACTCCTGGACAGGGCTCGTATTGGTAGGAGGTTCCTTTCTCTGGAGCCTTGACTGCCGGTAGCTTGGACACTGTTCCCAATACCGGTGGGCTACTATTTTTATATGTTTTTGATAAGAAATATGTAAAAATATAAAAAAATATTTATACAAATAAATAAACGATAATAATACTAATTATAATACGGTTTTTATGTACCTACTCTTTCGGCATACTTAAATGGACTCAGACTGAACTTGATGCCCTGGATAGGAGAGTCCATCCACTGCTAAACGCAAACCGGATGCATCACCTAAGATCATCGGTAATCAGACTGTACATCCCTCGGAAGTGCGGGGGTCGAGGCCTATTTAACGCGAAGACCTTCCATAACCGAGAGGTGTGCAGTCTCAGTAGCCATTGCCAGTCGACCTTAGAGTAGTGCAGAAAAATAGCATGGCATGTGCACTTTAATAAATAGAACAAACAGAACAGAAACAAATAGAATAGTAACGTATACATATAAATGAACAATGTGTAGTGAAAAACTGTCTTTATATGTACAAATAATATATAAACAGTACATACTTAAATTTTGGTGGCTTATTTTCAATTTTGGTGGTGAAAATCGCCACCAAAGCCACCAAAATTGAACCACCAAAATTGAAACCAGGCATAAAAAAAATCTTAAAAAATACAGTTATTAAGATACAAAAGAATAAATATCACTGATAAATAAGTTACCCAAATCACTACCTACAATACGTAGCTTACTATTAAAACACTAAAAAATCACCAGCAAATCGATCCACCAAAATTGACAAATTCTTGTCCCCTGTTCGACCCAAGATGAATACTTCGTTTTTGGCGAGCAATTACAGCACTAAGCACAGACCTGTTACGCGCCACTTCCCGCGCACGACTGAGAAATACAGAACATAAAAAGCGATTGATCGCACACGCACGAATCTTCATGATAATGTAAATTGAAAAAGTGCTACCAAAATTATGATTTTTGCTAGGACAAACTTGAATTGAGTATCCTGTGCTTTTAACATCAATTTTATAATATGATTTAGATGTTTTTAGATAGTGTGTCATATGCATTTACCAATGAAATAATTTGTTTTTTACTTCACTTTAAATTGTTCCTTTGGTAAATACATTTATATCAAAAAATGGAGCTAGGACAAGCCACCAAACTTGAATTTTAAAGTTATTTATTTTTCCTAGCCTCCATAGGTAAGCCTATTTAAAAAAAAATTGTGGCCCTAAGTGGAATAAGTTAAGTAGTTCACTAGAAAAAAAATTAAGAAACATCCCATCATTTTACACCATGATTCTCAACGTGGACACGTAAAATTAGCGCCTGGGATATTCACCCACATGTTTATTTCGCGATAACTGAACTGAACTAAATAAATTAAATATTGCTAATTAGTTTCAAAAAGAATAGAAACAGATAGGTACGTATAGTTAAGGCTGCATTTTGCCTGCATTCGCCATACAATAACACCATGTCTGTGTACTCTGCAGCACTGTAAAAATGCTGTTGTCTTGGCATTTTGTTACAAAAAACACGCGTACACAAAAGTCAAGTGTCAATTTCACCGTAAAAAATAACACACAACATAAAACTTAAAAACACAATTTACACACACACAAAGTCAAGTACTAATAAACTAATAAGTGTCCATTTCACTGTAAACAATATTAAACTAAGTACTTAGGTAATTGTCTAAAATCGCGTTTTGAAGCAATGCGCTCAAGTAGGTCTACGAAATCTATGCGAAAGGCACACACTATCCCGGAAGACCAGCGGTGACTGACGCGGAACGGAACTTCCGAAATCCAAAATAGCGAAAAAAATAAAAGTTATAGGTAAGTAATGTAGGGCGAACGGCGTAATTATCGTAATCGCTTATCGATAACTTTTTACACTTATTTATCTACTACCTAAACAAGGCATTAGAATACAAGATCTTTGTGTAATTCGAATGTTTTAATATTTTTAATAATTAACAAATTATTAACAGTAAAAAACGAAACTAACGTTTTGTGAGTTCCTGAGTATCAAACGGTTCTGTCGATCGCCCGGGAGCCGATCGGTAACAATAGAAATTTAATTCAGTAACTAATAATAAGCTCGTAGGTACGATTTTTAATAGGTAAAAGCAATTCATAAATTATTGTTGTTTACTTTATTTATTTTGATCTCTAAATCTACTTAATAATATTTAATAAGAACACACTTAAAATTAGCTTAGTTTAGCTTTAAATATTCAAATTCAAAATTCAAATTCAAATTCAAATCATTTATTTCAATTAGACCATTACAGGCACTTTTGAATGTCAAGAAACAAAATGAATCTACAGTCCCGGTCACAAGGCATAATAACTTGTGAAAGTACTGTAGTTGCCCATTCCAAAGCGTTGATCTCTATGGAGAAGAATGGGCAAGAAACTCCATGGACACTCTTTTAAATTATAATATTTTTACAAAATCGTATTTACATCATTCATGTTGAGATTATACAAATATGTGAGAACGATATAGAAAGACGTGCACAGTAAGAGCGTCCAGAGTAAATAAAAAGCAAAATTTAATTTTAAATCTAAATAAGTTTAAAAATGAACCGTGGTAGCTAAAAATGACCAGTCCCAACTGACAGCGCCCGTTCACGAACATGACGTATGGATCAGCCCCATTCAGCTCGACCATTTTGAAGGGAGCTAAATGACCCGACACACCCGCCACCATCAGCGAGACATTTAAGTGAGCATGACACTATCAACCACCAGGGCTTCGTCAAGTCAATGATAATACATAGCACTCACATATGGGCTTAATAATTATACAATACTAGAGAATTGATTCTATACATTGCAAAGATAATCTTACAATCTTCTGCAGCTTCCACTATAGCTTCGGATACTGAGTTTACCCGGTGAGGTACTGGCTTGAATTAATGATCAGCTTGTTCATGTGATTTGTTATTGTTTAAAAAATATATATAACTCCGAATAAATAGTAATCCAGACCACTGCTATTCTTATTATGAAAACTTTTTCCAATATTTTGATTCGATAAGTTATAGTCCAAACTGGGTTATTTTGAAAATCGAAAATTTTGATGTTTATATTTTTAAAAATCCACCTCCCCACCATTAACTGATGATAGTGAGAAATCTACACCGTTCAGAATGTTAAACTGTTCTTTTCTGTTAGCTCATTAACGAATAAATCCACTTAAAATCCATTAGTCTACTAAGTCCATCATCACCTGCATCATCTGCCTAGCCTTTTCCCAACTATGTTGGGGTCGGCTTCCAGTCTAACCGGATGCAGCTGAATAACAGTATTTTACATGGAGCGACTGCCTATCTGACCACCAAAACCCAGTTAGTACTAGGTAATACGATACCCCTTGGTAAGACTGGTTGTCAGACTTTCGGAATACTGACTACCTGTAACGACTGTCAAAGATCTACAAATGACAGCCGGGACCAACGGCTTAACGTGTTTTCTGAGGCACGGAGGAAACTCAGTATGAAACGGGTGGTCACCCATCCACAGACCAACCTAGGCAAGCACGGCTTAACCTTAAGATTGACCCGAGCGGCTGCTATTATTTAGCCACGAGATCCTCCTAAGTCTACTAAGTCCATCCTCCTTTGAAAATTCGGCAACATAAATGTCATGTTCTGAAATTTTCTTGACATTTTCCTTGTTTTTCGAGGCAATTTAAAAAAATGTGTAGGACACTGGACGATGACGTGAAAGAAACGACTTCCATGTTTTAAAAGCTTTCTAAAATGGTGCCACTGTGCCTACTTTAAGGCGCTGTACATAGCAAACACTTTGTAAAACGTCTAAATTTCGTCGCAATTTTAGCCGTATCTGTACATACCACGAGCCAAAAAAAATACAGAGTATAGTCAAATACACAAAGAAAAGACTTAAATAAAAACAGTTTACAAAATTAAATTAAAAATTTAAAAACACCCCCCACCCAAAAAAAGTACGCAATTATTATGACAAAAGGTTAAAAATGCTAAACCCTATAAAAAGCAAAAAAAAATAACTTTTAACACTACGTAAGTACCAACTAAAGCATGTCAGACTATCTACTCGGGACTTTGTGCCACCTTAATGTCGGAGGCATAACCGCTAATTTTGAACTGCAAATGGTTATCTTGGCCTGCTGTTGACCGTACGTATGAAATTTTTGATTAAATTTTGTCGTATCGGGGGACCGCTTTTTACCTTCAAAAATACCTACTTACCTAAATCAAATGATTCCTACCTAATCACAAAATTCGTATTTTAAAACTAAATATGTACACAACTACACTAAATGATACAATAACACTGGACAAAAAATTAAAACAGACGAATAGACCTTGAAGACCCTGAACCGATTTCCACCAAACATAGCTAAGAACACTCTCGACTGATATACCTTTCAAACAAAAAAAATCGCATTAAAATCGGATCATCCGTTTGGGAGCTACGATGCCACAGACAGACACATACATATTTACACACACACACAAACACAGACACGTCAAACTTATAACACCCCGCCGTTTTAGCGTCGGGGGTTAAAAAGTGGTCTAGCACTACCAAAAAAAAATGTTTAAAAAGACCATGAAATAAATTTTTTCGTCTCGAAATTCTCCATTTTTCGACAACAACCATCATATTTTTTATATCTAAAACAAAGGAAATTTCATACACTAAAGACATATCTAAAACTTTATAAACACGGAACTGTATTTTTTAAATATTCAATTAAAACTGCAAAATGACTTACAATTTGGCGCACATGATATTCAAATAAAATCAAAAGCCGAAATATTTTCGACTTTATTTCTATTCTTTCGATGCACTACTGTCATATACTTGTGTCAGTCCACGCCCAGTCTGCAGCTAGCCTCATCTCCGCGAATACCTAAAGATTAGCTTCTTACCGCGCCTTAAAAGAGTAAATGACCAGAAAACAACGCTTGTTCCTGTCAAGATGGTATTTAGCAGGTACCTGCAAATCAGGAAACGGAAACTGTGTTACCTCGAATTTTACGCGAGCGAAGTCGCGGGCAAAAGCTAGTGAATAAATAAATAAATCACCAAAAACAGAAGACAGGAAACTTAAGTTCCAGCACGGGGGAAGGTCATTTCTAAAGAGAAGTAGGAAAATATGAGAACATTTATTAAAATATTTCACCACAAAACAACATCGTTACTAAACGTTTTTTTTTCGTGGCGTCACCATTATTATTTTGCCTTATGCAATTCGGATATTGGTATAATGAGTTTCTTATTTTTCAGCGAGTGTTATTTATCGATATTATGTAACTTAAAATACATTAATTTATCGAAATGCAGTGAAATGTAATCCTTTGCTCAACCCTTCAGGATTTACAGGCGTGATATTAAGTTCACTGTGAAACTAATCCTTACTAATATTATAAAAGCGAAAGTGAGTTTATTTGTTTGTTTGTTACGTCTTCACGCCTAAATGGCCCAACCGATGTTGATGAATTTTGGTACAGAGATAGTTGAGACCCTGGACTCGGACATAGGCCAAATCTTTTTTTTTAAAGTTGTAAATGAGGGAGAAAAAGGGAAGAAAAGGGAAGACTTAGCATTGCTATTACAATAAATAAGGCGCAAGGGCAAAAACTACAGGTAGCAGGTACCTGCAAATCTAGAAAAGGGAAATGTGTTACCCCGAATTTAACGCGAGCGAAGCCGCGGGCAAAAGCTAGTTACAAATAGTTTACTGACGGAAAATGCAAAGGGCCATCAGCTTAGCATTTTCGATCATCGAATGACGCGATGATCTTTTGTCTTGACCAAAACTTGCAATATTGGTTCTTTTCAAGACTTAAAACAAAGCTTATTTCGTAAGCAATTGAAACAGTTTCGTATTTCATTGAAACTATATTTAATTTCCAACTATTTAACTTCAAAAGTGTGAAACTTTACATTTGAAAATGATTAAGAAGCTGCAAGACTCCACAACAAAGTTTTAGCGGGATACGAGAATTTAATTCAGAATGAAGTTATACAGGACGACAAAAAAAAAGTTTAGTTTTATTGACGCCCTGTAATGTGTGTGTAATTAAATAGTTAGAAATTAAAACTAGTTGATGAGTTCATGAGATGACAATGAAGTACGAAGCTATTGTACTATTGTGCTGTAATTATTTTACCATTTTTATACTTGTACATATTTTTATTAGCAAGTAAGTATATTTATAGAAAGGAGTTCTCGTGCAGGACACATTTGCCATAATTATAGCATGCAAATTTAAAACAATTTTCCATTATGTACATGAAACATAGACAAACGAAAAAGTACCAACACCATAATATAATAAACATTCACACCATCAAACAAAACAAACAACCATCTAAACAAACATTCAAATTATTTAAACAAACATCATTTTCCTGCCCTTGTCCAATTCTATTTGGGGTCGGCGCAACACGTTTTCTTCTTCCATTCTCCCCTATCAGACGTCACGTCATCATTCACTCCTTTCTCCTTCATATTATTCCTTACACAATCCATCCATCTTTTCTTTGGCCTTCCTCTCGCTCTCCGTCCATCAACATTCAGATCCATCCACTCTTTTAGTCACATGTGCTTCATCCCTCCTCATTACATGCCCATATCAAGACAAACGACTCCCTTTCATTATCAAACTATTTATACCAACAAACAATATAAATTATTAGTTTAAATCTATTTGTAGTTTGTAAATAATAGTTGTTATAGATAAAATAAAACCTTTAGTCAAACACCTTAATCGAAGTTACAAGTCATATTTACATTTCTTATTGAAGTGTAATTCAAAGTAGAATTAATCTTGAGCTACGTACGTTTGGCATTCAAGATTACTTTTCTAGTTTCTGTTTTTTTTTTCAATTTCGTTTTATTTAAATTTAATTTTCGTTTTTAGAATGCTGCTATAGGAGCGCCTATCAAGAAAATGAATTCTAGAAAATGAGGTTAAATTAATTTTGGCACCGACTATTTTTGGAGTCTCAATGACTTGGACTTGGGTGCGTGCGTACCTGTAGACCTTTAGGGTTCCGTACCTCAAAAGGCAAAAGCGGAACCCTTATTGAATCACTTTGTTGTCCGTCTATCTGTCTGTCAAGACCCTTTATCACGGGAACGCGCGCGTAAATTGAAATTAAAACCAAATACTCAAATCTGTGGTCCTTTTGTGCTGTGAAATCAACCCTCTAAGTCTACGCAGTCGAAATATACAGCTGATTTTATCGCAAGTTTGTACGGAACCCTCGTGGCGCGAGTCTGACTCGATCTTGGCCGATTTTTAATGATTAATATTGCCACTCAAGATGAACGAGGATGCATAGTGAGAGATGTGTGGGGAAATAACCAATAGTAAAGCTTCTTTTCCACAGCTTGAGCCAAATTAGCTAGTTTTAGTCCTCCTTACCGTGTCTGATTGATTGAGGTTGTGGCACAGTGTGTGTGACGAGGGAAATATTATAGTGCACAAATGTGTGCGTAGGCACAGACACACTCTCTGGGGCCTAAGTCTGCTAATACAATAGTGTCAGAATGGTCGATCACTGATCGCATAATGGTTGATTTTGACAAGTTTAGTATGTAGTAGATTACCAAAATAATCAAAATCAATCATTATGCGATCACTGATCGACCATTCTGACACTATTGTAATAGCAGACTTATTCCCCTTTTCCCTCACTTTCATAGTCTGATGGGACGGCAATCTGATACGACCGAAGAGAAATCAGGAGCAGAACCTTCGGGTTTAGGCGCGGTACGGGCGGTATCATACCGCCAATATCCAAACTACGGGCTATTACTGAGAAATCCCTAATGGAAAAATTTAATAACACTTTATGTGCGACCTAGGAATCGAACCCAGGACCCCGAGCTATAAACAGTGAAAATAATAATATATCCTACTAAATATTGACTTGGCTCGCGAGTTTGTCGGCATTCGGCATGTGGGATGTAGACTCAGCGATCATTGTGCCGATAGTCGTTACGGGCAACGGCTTTATTGCCAAGAGCCTTGTCCAACACATGAGGAGGCTCTCGTTAGGCAGCTGGATCAAGGGTTTGATACAGAAAGCGGTACTTTTGGACACGGCTCGTATTGTTCGGAGATTCCTCTCTCTGGTGGCCTGGCCGCCGGTAGCTTTGACCCTTTTAACGATACCGGTGGGCTACTATTTTTATATATTTTTAAATGATTTTTGTTTTATTTATTTTTGAATAAGAAATATGTAAAAATATAAAAAAATGTGTACAAAAATGACTGTACGAAATATATTGTATTAGTATTGTTGTCATTTATTTATTTACATACATATTTTTTATATTTTTACATATTTTTTTTATCAAAAACAAAAAAAAACATTTAAAAATATAAAAATAGTAGCCCACCGGTATCGGGAACAGGGTCCAAGCTACCGGCGGTCAGGGCTCCAGAGAAAGGAACCTCCTAACAATACGAGCCGTGTCCAGGAGTACCGCTTTCTGTATCAAGCCCTTGATCCAGCTGCCTAACGAGAGCCTCCTCAGGTATTGGTCGAGGCTCTTGGCAATTAAGCCATTGGCAGATACGACTATCGGCACAATGATCGCTGAGTCCACATCCCACATGTCGACAACCTCGCGAGCCAAGTCAATATTTAGTATTGTTATCCTTAGATACTATCCTTACTAATATTATAAAAGCGAAAGTGAGTTTGTTTGTTTGTTTGTTACCTCTTCACGCTTTAATGGCTAAACCGATTTTGATGAATTTTGGTACAGAGATAGTTGGGAACCAGGAGACGGACATAGGCTAACTTTTTTGAAAAAAAAGTGGGATGTGAGGGAGAAAGAGGGAAGAAAAGGGAAAACTTAGCGTTGCTATTACAAATCAATAAGGCGCAAGGAGAATTACTGTGTTACCCCGAATTTAACGCGAGCGAAGCCGCGGGCAAAAGCTAGTAGTTCATATTGTAAAGAGGAAAGATTTGTTTGTTTGTTTGTATCGAATAGGCTCCAAAACTACTTGGTCGACCATTTAACCACTTTTCACTAATAGAAAGCTACATTATCAGGTAGTAACATAGGCTATACAACATCACGCTACTACCCACGAGAGCGGGGCAGCAACCAAAGACGCGGGTGAAACCGCACAAGGCAGCTAATATTTAATACTAGCTTTTGCCCGCGGCTTCGCTCGCGTTAAATTCGAGGTAACACAGTTCCCCTTGCGCCTTATTGATAAGTAATAGCAACGCTAAGTTTTCCATTTTCTTCCCTCTTTCTCCCTCACATCCCAGTTTTTTAAAATAAAAATTAGCCTATGTCCGTCTCCTGGTTCCCAACTATCTCTGTACCAAAATTCATCAAAATCGGTGTAGCCATTAAAGCGTGAAGAGGTAACAAACAAACTCACTTTCGCTTTTATAATATTAGTAAGGATTACGGATTACATTTAAAACAATTCCGTGGGTTAAGTATCGTAAATAACGGAACCAAACCGCGAGCAAAAGCTAGTACAAAGTCGGACTAAAGACTCTAGCGTAGCTTGGCCGTGGAATGACACCTTTATCCCGTAAGTTCAGGCACCAAACCTAAGTTGACCAAGATTTTTTGTCTGGACCTTAAAAGAGACTATGACCTCTGAGTTTGTTTCGGCTGTTTCTTCTCGGAGTAGTCGGGTACGAAACACCGGCCTCATCTAGTTTTTAAAAAAGACGTGTAAAAGTGTTTGTGAAAACCTATTTGCAAAATAAACATCATTTATCATTTAAGGTCATTCTGCGACCTCAATTTGAAAACAGGTCATTGCTTAGAACTTCATTTTATTTTAAAACCAGACGACATATATCTTAATCTTTACTGACTTTTAAAATTCTCCTCCTACGTACTTTTCGTTTTGCTATACAAAAAGGTCATAAAAATTCAAACGGTTATATCGTCTAGGTATTCTTTAATACGCCTCATCGCGTTTTACTGTACGCGAATTTGAATTTTAATTCAACTGAAAAAATGGCAGTAAAATAAAAATATACGGGTTAATCGAAAAGAGACGAAGTAGGTACGTAAACATTTTTAATATATGGAGTTGTGGTAAAGCCGATTAGGCTATCGGATTGGAGTATTTGAGTTCGAAACCTACTCGCTGTAATATTAGAATGTATATTCCTACTCCCGGGCTCCCGACTTATGTTTGTAGTCCTAAAATAAAAATGAAAAAAGCTCAGTAACTCGTTGCTTTTAAAAATTTTAGTTGCACACCATTTTCTTTCCCTGTTATGTTATTAAATTTCCTAATAATATCTAACACCTATCTTATTTGTTTACTACATAATTTTATAACCCACATATTAAACAAATACGTTTAATTATTTTTGTTTTTATTGCAAGCTTCCGCCCGCGACTTCGTCCGCGTGGCATAGTTACTTTGGGCTAATGCTAACTTTAACACGCGTGATGATCGAAAAAATATCTTTCTCTCCCCTTTTCTTCCCTTTTCTCACTTTTTTTTAGCCCATGTCCGTCTCCAGGGTCTTAACTATCTCTGTACCAAAATTCATCAAAATCGGTTTGGCCATTTAGGCGTGAAGACGTAACAAACAAACAAACTCACTATAGCTTTTATAATATTGGTAAGGATTTTACCTTTATTTAAATTATTTTAACTGCCATATTTAGACAGTAGAGAGTTAATTTTTCACAGCTCCAAGGGACCACAGACTTGAAGTATATGGTTTCAATTCGATACCTTCACGCTTTCCAAAGGGTCTTACAGACAGACAGACAGACAGACGGATAACTAAGTGATCCTATAATGGTTACGTGTTTTTTTCTTTTAAGGTACAACACCCAAACAAAAACATATGAAATGCAACAAAGAGTTTTAAACCCACAACACATTTTCATAAATAATAACAGGTCCATCTACTTGAACGAAACGGCCCAATTTGCAGCGAATTGATCTGTCTATCGGTGTTATTGTTATAGCCTTTAATATCGCACTCGTTACCCGCGTCGGGTTCACCTGTATCGATAAAGTTTGGTTGGTATTCCAAACCTCATCGACAATTTCTTTGATGTTTTCTTTATTCAGCGGTTATCGTTTTTCGTCATAGAGTTTGCATTACAGATAATGTAAACTTTTCTTCTTTTAAAATTGATTGGGGGATATGCTTTCTTATTGAAGTTTCCTCTTTTACCGACTTCAAAATAAGGGAGAGGTTCTCAATTCGACTGTATTTAAATAAAATTTGTTTGTTAAGCGATTATTTCGTCAATAGTGGGCCAATTTTCAAAAAATCTTTTAACAATTGTTACGGTTTACTACCGAAGAGGTATTATATTAATTTTATTTATTTTGCTTCAGTGCAGTAGCTAAGCGATTGACTGACGCTCGCGGGTTCGACCCCCGCACGGAACAAATATTTGTTTAGCCTACAGATAGTTGTGTATATGAGTTTAAATGTTTGTAAACGCACCCACGATACAGGAGAAGTTCCATGTGTGGGACAACGTTTAAAAAAAAAACATGACGAAAAATCCCAAAAGAACTTTGACTAACCAGACAATGTGACCCAGAACCTCATGCTTAGAGCAGAGGTCGTCGCTATTTATTATTTAAAAAACACTCCCATCCCGACACAAAAGTACCAGGAGCGCATATGTTCAAACAAACATAAAAAAAACAAACACAGCATCCAAATATTAGTACGGAAATACAGGCCAGAAACGTTACACTTAATAATATCGGGCATAATGGCGCCGTATTCGTAAAATTTTATTGTCCACGCACTTTCAGTAACAATCCTTGATATTCTGTGTACGATGCAATGTCGTTTGAGTTACTATAAATATTGGAATAGCATCAAATGATGATGGAATTTTATGAGAATGCTTATTTGCATGTGGATTTATATTGGTGAAGAATCAAGTCAGCAATTTACCCATTTGTTTTCTTCTTTTGTGTTGGCCACAGAGAATAAAATAACATACAACTTCTTTCTGTTAACTATGGTGTTGCCTGTACGAGTTTTTTTAAGGGTTGCCCCATACTAGGAATTACTCCTGAATCGTGGATGCGTCTGCAAACATTTAAACTCACATACACAAACAGTCAAACCCGGAAAAACTATCTATAGGCAATGCAAAATTTGTTCCGTGCGGGGATCGAACCCGCGACACGCAGCATAGCAGTCGATCCCACAGCCACTCCGCCAACCGTATTGTCAAAACAATATTATTATCTCACTTTTATTTGCTTCTCCTGTAATGAACTAACAACATTTATGTATATTAAAATATAAAAAGGTTGTCAAACTTTTAGCCTCCCAACGACTATCACACATTTTCAAATGACAGCCAGGACTAACGGCCTAGTCTTGCCGTATCGATGGCGCGTTCGTGATCCATGTGCGTCTCAAAGCGATGTCAGCAAAGCTGAGGGACCAGCAAATGCCACTGACTGCCGGTACACAAATCACAAATCTTGTACACTCAATTCACTATTCACGCACACACACACACTCACAACCACACAATCCTACACATTTCCCCTCACACGCACACACTCACACACACATTGCACATATTTAATCAAGGAAGCCAAAATAATAATATCTTGATAACTTCGAATTGCTTCCTCCAATTTAAATTTAAGAAACAACCTTTTTTTTCTACTAGCTACTGTTAAATAAATAAATACAGTCTGAAAACTATATTTGTAATTAAAGCCAACTGCGATTCCAACTGTCGCTTATAGCACAGGGAATCCTATTTTAAGTGACAGAGTATTGTTGTTGTATTCTAATTATTTTTGAAGAAATAAACGTATTTGTATTGCAGGTTCTTGGAAAGAGATACCGCGGCCTCGAAACACAAAACACAAAAGAAGAAACATGGACCGGGTTTTAGACCATACAATTCTGACACTCCCTTCCGCTCCGCCCAGAGCGGAAGAAGTCATTCGATGGTTTCACAGCAGACAAAAAAAACATACTCTTCGTACATAGGAGAAAATAAACTTTACTTTTACTCCAGGAAATACAAACTTAACAACAACATATAAATAATAGTACAAAAAAAATATGTTTTAAGCTCACATAATTAAAACTCTATTAACAAAAATAAGCTTACTACAAAGCATAGACACAAAAAAGTCTGCCATTTAATAAATGAATCGCACTTCGTGAAACGAAACGAACTAAATTATATATGCATAGGAGGTTAGGCTCTCCACACACTCCAGATTAGTCGTAAAAAAAACGTTTAGACATTGGCAATTGCGGTTATATATCATCAGGCTATATTAGTCCACTGCTGGACATAGCCCTCCCCTAATGAGCGCTATAGCGCCCTGTCATCAGCTTGCCGCATCCAGCATCTGCCTGCAGTCTTTCTTAGATCGTCATCCCACCTGGTCGGAGGGCGTCCTACACTACGGTTGCCGCAAGCTGAAGTGGCAGTGGGCTGGCCATATCTCACGAAGAACCGACAACCGTTGGGGTAAACGTGTTCTTGAGTGGAGACCGCGACTTGGCAAGCGTAGTGTAGGTTATTATGCATACTGTTCATTGCACACTTACATAAAATAAAAATACATACAAATTTCAATTTATAGCTCATGTACACATGATGTATATATAGAAATATGAAAGCTCGAAAAACCAAATAAAAGAGCATATTCTTGCTACAAATGAGTTGGTGGATAAAGTTGACTTGCTGACTCTCAAAAACAATCAGTGTACTTGTCAGAGTAAACCCAGCCTTCTGACAGATGCTTTCCAGCCTGAGGTAACGGAGGACCCGTCCCAAGCTGCTAGTGCTCAGGACTGTATCATCCATCAAGATACAATACCTGACATTACACTTCATGATTCAGAAGTAGTACAGCCTGTGATTAGTAGTTTTGTAACATCCAATAGTAATGATTGCTATAATTCAGTTATGTTCTCTGATAGTTTAGGTAGAGGGTTTGGTAAATTAATCAGTAATAACCTGAGTTATTGTACTCAAAATTATTGTGTACCAGGGTCAACCTACAAACAGGTAATGGCATCGGTGACAAAGAATGTTTGTAATCCTAATACCACAATTACTATTTGTGTAGGTAATAGTTCAAAGATTAAAAAGGAAGACATCACCGACTGTGTGTCAGAATTGTTAAAGTTAGAATGTAGTAAAATCATATTGTGTGCTTTTCCTTATTTTAAAAATGTAGGTCATATAAAGAACAATTATATACACATGCTTAATAAACATGTGCACTTTTTAGTAGGTCATTATAGTGACAAACTTGTATACTTTGATGTCAACAGTTTTGTTGATAAAGTTAAGTCGACTCGGGGTATGGTGTATCTACCTATTAGATGTAGACACAAAATAGCTAGGCTATTAGCTTTTAGTATTAACTCGGACATAGGTAGTATGTCTAAGTTTAGTTTTATAGTTAACACTGCAACTATTAGTAATACTACTAATATACCTTTTTACAAGGAAGGCGGAGAAGTCTTGGGGCTCACTCCGGCTCATTTAAACTAGTTAGTAAGACAACAGAAGATACAAATAACTTCAATGTTATACCAGACAACAACAAGGTACCTTCTTGCTCCCAAATATTTAATTGTGTAAAAGGGGCTAAGCAGAATTCCTTGAAATTATTCCATCAAAACATTCAAGGTTTTTCTTCTAAGTTACTGGAAATTGAGTTATTTTTAGAAAAAACGATGTTTGATATTGTTTGTTTCACCGAACATTGGTTTAAAGACTATGAAATGATAATTAATTATGAAGTTTACACAGTAAGTAGTTGTTTTAATCGTAAATCTAAGATGCGCGGGGGTTCACTTATCTAAGTTAAAAATTGTATTAAATGCAAGAGTCGTAATTATATAGTTGATCTTTCGGTTGAAAATTGCATTGAATTGTCTTGTGTTGAGCTAGATAAGCATGTAATAGTGTGCGTTTATAGACCCCCAAATTATCTAAATTACTCTATTTTTGAATCAGTAATGGAAGATACTTTAGCAAAACTTGTAACTGGTAATAAACCAATAATTATCTGTGGTGACTTTAATGTCAATATCTTAGAGGAAAATGCAAATAGCAGTAGATTTTTAAGTCTCTTTAAATCGTTTAATTTGTCAAATGTGTTTTCAGAACCAACCCGAATTACTACAAATACCGCTACGTGTATTGATAATGTGTTTTGTTGCTGCGACTACTTAGATAAATTCATTGTAAATTACCTTCCTTCAGATCACAGCGGCCAGTCCGTTACTTTTGCGTCCAACTTAAAATTACAAAAACTTCAAATACAGACTAGACAATTGGCAGCCAGCAATTTAGATAGATTTAATAATAACTTAACTAGCAAGTTAAGTATACCGGACCATATTATAAACAATGTAAATAAATTGTATGATGAATTATTTTCGGTAGTGCACACTGAGTTCAATAATACTTTGAAAATAAAAACTAAAACTATTTGCCAAAAGTTTATTTTCAGTGATTGGGCAACAAAGGGTATTAGGAAAAGTAGGGAACGACTGTTTGAGCTGTATGGCCTTAAGCCTTACATCAACACTGAGACTATAGCTCCGTATTTAGCCTTAATATTTAATCAATGCGTGGATCAGGGAGTCTTCCCAGATCTAATGAAATACAGCAAGGTAATACCGCTTTTTAAATCCGGTGACAGTAAAGATACTAACAACTACAGGCCCGTGTCTGTTTTGCCGGTTTTCAGCAAGGTGTTTGAAAAGATAATGCTTAATCAAATGCTCAACCACTTTAACACCAATAAAATCTTACATGAAAAACAGTATGGTTTCACCAAAGGACGTTGTACGACTGACGCCGGTGTCACCTTGATAAAACACATATTTACTGCGTGGGAAGAGGCACAAGATGCCATAGGAATCTTCTGTGACCTTTCAAAGGCATTCGATTGCGTTAATCATGAAACCCTGCTTTTGAAACTTGAGCATTACGGTTTAGGTAAACTTGCGCTCAGTTTAGTAAAATCTTATTTAAATGATAGACAGCAACAAGTGCAAATTAATGGCGTCAATTCAATGGGTTTAAAAGTTAAAATGGGTGTACCACAAGGTTCTATATTGGGTCCTTTCCTCTTTTTAGTATATATTAATGATCTACCCCATTTATTTAAAAACCAACCTCAAATGGTGTTGTTTGCTGACGATACTTCCTTAATATTTAAGATAAACAGACGTGCAACAAATCTTAACGCCTTAAATAACGCGCTAATGCAGGTCCATAATTGGTTTACTGCTAATAATTTAGTATTGAATGGGAAAAAAACAAAGTGCATAAGATTTGCTCTGCCAAACGTCAAAAGTAATGAATGTGACATAGTATTGAATCAAGAGAAACTAGAATTCGTCGATAAAACTGTTTTCTTAGGCATCACGCTCGACTCGAGGCTACAATGGGGTCCTCATTTAACATCTCTTGCTGGACGGTTGAGTTCAGCAGCATATGCTGTAAGAAAAATCCGTCAATTTACTGATGTAGATATATTCATAGTATAATGTCATACGGTATTTTACTTTGGGGACGGGCTGCAGACATTGAGTCTATATTTATTCTGCAGAAAAGAGCCATCAGAGCCATGTATAATCTACGTAGGCGCGATTCTCTAAGAGAACTGTTTAAAAAAATTTACATCATGACAGTTTCTTGTCAATACATCTATGAAAACATCATGTACGTTAGGAAAAATCTGCATCTATTTAGTAAAAGAAGTGACAGACATCACTATAATACTAGAAATAGGAACCAACTGGTTCAGCCAGGTTTCAGGCTAGCTAAGGTAGACTCCTCTTATATGGGGTACTGTTTAAAATGTTACAATAAAATACCTCCACACATCCTACAACTGAATGAATCGAAGTTTAAATCTTGTATTAAACGCACACTATGTAGGCAAGCATACTATAAGTTGGGGGATTACATTAATGATATAAATGCTTGGCTCAATGCCGGTCCTGCTCCACAACCATAGGGGCAAACTAATTAATCAGCATCTGAAGTTATTGTGGCAGCTGAAGAAGATTGTAAGACTATCTTTGCATTGTATAGACTCAATTTCCTAATATTGTATAATTGTAATGCCCATGTGTGAGTACTATGTAATTTTATTGACTCGACGGTTGCCCTGGTGGTTGAGAGATTGTCATGCTCACTTAAATGTCTCGCTGATGGTGGCGGGTGTGTCGGGTCATTTAGCTCCCTTCAAAATGGTCGAGCTGAATGGGGCTGATCCATACGTCATGTTCGTGAACGGGCGCTGTCAGTTGGGACTGGTCGTCTCTTAGCTACCACGGTTTGTTTTAATTCATCTATTAAACTCTTGCTAATTATTGCTTTTACTCTGGACGCTCTAAATGTGCTCGTTTTTCTACATCGTTCTCACATTATGTATAATCTCAACATGAATGATGTATCCATGATTTTATAAAATATTATGATTTAAAAGAGTGTCCATGGAGTTTCTTGCCCATTCTTCTCCATAGAGATCGACGCTTTGGAATGGGCAACTACAGTACTTTCATAAGTTATTATGTCTTGTGACTGGGACTGTAGCAGCATCATTTTTTTGTTCTTGTTTTTATGACATTCAAAAGTGCCTGTAATGGTCTAATTGAAATAAATGCTTTGAGTTTGAGTTGAGTTTGAGTTTGATGGCACGTCAACCTAATCTAAACTATTATAACCTGATCTCTCTACTACGGTGTGCGATCCGTGGTAGAGAGATCAGGTTAAAATGGTTTTGTATAGGTTGATGTGCCGTCGTCTGTAGCATTGAGCTTAACCCAGAATTAAAAGAAAAAAGAAAAATATTTATCTGTCACAATTACGACGATCAAACAAAATAAAAAAAAAACCATTGACCTCACCATTCCATCACAGACATTTATAAATACATATAGAACAAAAATAAAAAAATAGATTGCACGTAGTGATTTCGACTAATAGCTGTGAACTCCATACTTCGCTCCAAAACCCAAATAGCTGATGCTGGCCTCACAAATGCTAGATTCACTTTAAAAAAAAACGTTGCTCCACACTAGGAATTTCTCCTGTATCGTGGGTGCGTTTACAAACATTTTAACTCACATACACAAAAAGCCAGATTGAATTGGAACTGGGCTGGTCACATCTGCCGCATGTCAGAAGAGCAATGGACAAAAATAACCACTCAGTGGACACCAAAAACCAAAAAAGTGACAACGCATTAGACCGCGAAAAGTGGAAGAAGGAAGGGAGATCTTTGAACGGCAGTGGGACAGTATAGGCTCATAAAACTAATAAAATACAATTTACATACATATTAATAATATTGACAGAAAATATATCCGTTATGTATCAATTTTATATGCTAACTAGCCTCCACCCGCGACTTCGTCCGCGTGGCATAGTCACTTAGGGCTAACGCTAACTTTAAACCGCGTGATGAACCAAAAAAATCTTTTATTATCTCCCCTTTTCTTCCCTCTTTCTCCCCCTTTCTCACTTTTTTAGCCTACGTCTCCAGGGTCCCAACTATCTCTGTACCAAAATTCATCGAAATCGGTTTGGCCATTTAGGCGTGAAGACGTAACAAACAAACTTACTTTCGCTTTTATAATATTAGTAAGGATAATATAAGTATAAGGAAAATGATTTTGTATTTAGGAACTTCGTATTATCCAGCAAATATGTAAACAAAAAATATAGACGCAAAATTAGTTTGCTCTTTCGATAGTGTTTGTCATTCCGAATGAATTTTCTTTACACTAAAATTGAGTTGATATATGTAATACATAAAATCTTCGTGTGGCGGTAGTGTAGTGTGTAAGCAACCTTATTGGATTGTAACCAGCCTTATTTCATACATGTACCTAGATGTAATCTTATTAATCGTTTAATCATTATAATAAAGACAGTATAGACTCAGCGCTCGGTGTTTCAATATCTCCTCGAGATCCCGCCTTACATGGCGACCCTGCCAAACCGCAATGGCAGTGGCTTGATTTGTTTAAAAATACCATGACCATATTAAGTGCGAGTGGGACTTAGAAATAAATGTCAATATGTAATAATTAGTGTGGCGCGCTACCAGGTTTCAACTCTCTTACTTCGGCTGTACGACTTATAATTATCACCAGAGAAGATGGGTACTAATAACTCTAAGGAGGAAGTAATCCTTGCCCAAAACGCTGCTGCGGGCAATAACCAGGCTTCAATAGAAGAATTAAGGACGCATATTGGAGTCACGAACATAATCTTGTTGCTGATCCTCACTCTGGTATCGCTGGCGTCGCTTTACGCCATCTACAGAATTTATAGAAGATGTCACCTTCAATGGATTGACCAGCAGATTCAACAGCATACTATGCGACGTTCGTTTCTTCGCAGGCTACAAAAACCGACCGTGGACGTGGACAACGGAGTAGTGTAAAAATCGTCGAAATATAGTGTTTGTGCAGTGCTACATTATAAGATACAAGTGCGGTCTAGTGCAATCAACATTTCATTTAATATGACACTTAATATCATAACAGAGGAAAAATCGGTGTGATGACGAAACTTTTTAGGAACTTTAAGTTATCTTAACTGACATTTACTTAATTATGATTTATTTCAATTAAATATAGAATAATGTATGCAGAAGATTTAGCTTCTATTATGGTAAGTTATGGCAACTAGTTTAGAACAATTGTGTAATGGCATTAAAGACATAAGAGTGTATCTTATTAAAATTGGTCCTGGTCGTAGAACAGGCAATGTATTGACTAAGAAACTCTCTGAGGCAAATGATATTTTCATGAAATATTCTGACTATGTAGTCCAAATTACAAGTGACATACAAAAAGGGAAAGTGACAGGTAGTGAGTCAGAATTAATTTATAAGTATATCGAGAGATTTCAGAGTTTATATGCAGAAGTTATAGAATTGTGTAAGCCAAATAAAACTGAAACAATGGCTACTTTTGACCTTAAAGTTGCGTTAAACTTAATGCCACTCATGACTGACGAGGAGGCTAATACCAGGCAATTAATAGATAACATTGAGTATTATAGTTCTACTCTTTCAACACCAGACTGTAAGAAGCAGTTAGTTAATTTTGTACTTAAGAGCAGATTGTCCCAGGCTGCTAAATTACGATTATGTCCACAATACTCCACTGTGGATGACTTAGTTATTGATATGAAAAAGGTGTTATTACCTCAAAAATCAGCCACGGCATTGCAAACAAAATTAACTTCTATGAGACAAAATGAGTTAACTACACAGGACTATGGTAAAGAAATTTCCGAACTTTTCGTGCAGTTGACGGTTTCGCAGGCCAACGGACAATCCGAGAACTATAACATTTTAAAACCTTTAAATGAACAATATGCGATTAAAAAATTCGCCGATGGGTTGCGAAACCGCAGGCTAAGCACAATAATAGCTGCTCGAAATTACAGCTCTCTCAAGGATGCGATACAGGCGGCTCAAGACGAAGAGATAGCGTCGTCTCCAAGTTCGGCTGAGGTACTAGGTATGTATAATAATGACGGAAGATTTTCAAGGGGTTTCAGGCAAAACCGAGGTTATCGAGGTCACGCCAACCAAAGACATTCGCATCGAAGACCCTATCGTGGAGGCTACTATAACAACAACGGCAGTCGCGGTGGATGGAATGGGCATCGCTACCACCGGCAAGAGCAGGCCCCAGCCCGAAATCGCCAGGGATATAATAGGGGTAAGTATTACTACAATAGAAATCAAAGGATGCGTAACAACGACTCTAACAAGGTTAACGTGATAACTGAACCGGAAGTAAACGTAGAATCAGCCCATACTTCTAATGATAAAAACAAAAAGTTTTTTCGTGAATAAAATTCTATCATGTAAAAGTAATTGTTCAATTAGTCTACCAATAAACAGTCATGCATTCCAATGGTTACTTGATACGGGTGCATCGATTTCAGCGATAAAGTATAAACATGTTCTAGAAGAGCGCATCGGATTTTGCAAAGAAAACATTTCTATAAATGGTATCGGAGGCAAAGTAACAACAATTGGATATTGTTATTTAAATTTCAACGTAAATGGGCATCAATTGAAACATAAGTTCTATGTATTTGACTTCTTACCAATTAGGGCGAATGGCATCATCGGTCAGGACTTTATGACTAAGTATAAAGCGGTATTGGATTTTAATCATAATATAATAACTTTGTCTACTTATTACAATAACATTAATTTACCAATTAATACCATTAGCAATAATTTGGATATTCCACCAAGATGTGAGTCCATTCATTACATAACGACAGAAATTGAGGATGAATGCTTAGTTTGCGCGTCAGATATCAGTGACGGTATTTACTTAGCGAGTTCATTGGTAAAACCAGTGTGTGGTAGGATACCTATCAAGATATTAAATACTACGGAAGATTATGTAACACTTAGAGAAATTAAACCAACTATACATAGTCTTAGTGACTATAATTTATGTTCCTTTTCTCAAAGCGAATCAAATGCGTTTCGAGTTAGGAAACTATTATCATTGTTACAATTAAGTCATTTAAATGGAGAAGAACAAACATCAGTAGAGAATTTATGCGCAAAATACAGTGATATATTTTATTTACCGGGAGACAGTTTAACAACGACTGACATTTATAAACATTCGATTACTTTGCAACCTAATACGACTCCCATATTTTCAAAACCATACAGATTACCTCACGCTCAGAAAAAAGAAATAGATAGACAGATAGGAAAAATGTTGCAAGAAGGAATTATAGAGGAAAGTAGAAGTGAATGGAGTAGTCCAGTGTTATTAGTTCCGAAAAAAATAGATACTAGTGGACAGAAAAAGTGGAGATTAGTTATTGATTATAGGAAGTTAAATAATTGTATTGAGAATGATAAATTCCCACTACCAAACATAACAGAAATACTAGATTCATTGTCAGGATGCATATATTTCAGTCATTTGGATTTATATCAGGGTTTTCATAATGTAGAACTCGATAAAGATAGTCGAAAGTATACAGCCTTTTGTTCTGGTCAGTACCAGATGACAAGAATGCCAATGGGGCTCAAGACCAGTCCCTCTTCATTTTCCCGGATGATGACAATGGCTATGGCAGGTCTTTCATATGATAAGTGTCTAATTTACCAAGACGATTTGATAGTATTCGGTCGTAATTTAGGAGAAAAAAATAAAAATTTACAAGACGTATTCGAAAGGCTAAGGAAAGTAAATTTAAAGCTTAATCCCGAAAAATGTGAGTTTTTCAAAAAGGAAATGCTATACTTAGGACATGTGGTATCTCGAGAGGGTGTTGTACCCGATCCAGAAAAAATAAAAATTGTTGAAAATTACCCTTGCCCCAAATCAGTTGAAGAAGTCAAGCGTTTTACAGCTTTCGTAAATTATTATAGAAAGTTTATACCGAACTTTGCGGAAAAAGCTTATCCTTTACATCAATTATGTAGGAAAAATGCGACTTTTAAATGGGACCAAGAATGTCAGAAAACATTTGAAGATTTAAAACAGTGTTTAGTCTCTCCTCCAGTTCTGCAATATCCAGATTTTACAGAAACTAATCAATTTATAGTACAAACAGACGCATCAGGTTATTCAATTGGCGCTATTTTAAGTAATGGAAATAAAAAACCAGTAGCATATGCGAGCAGAGGTTTAAATAGTGCAGAACGGCGCTACCCAACAATCGAGAAGGAATTATTGGCAATAGTTTGGGCAGTAAAATATTTCCGTCCATATCTGTACGGTACAAAATTCAAAATATTGACAGATCATCGTCCATTAATTTATCTTTTTAATATGCGGGATCCATCGAGTAGGCTTATGAAATTTAGATTAATATTAGAGGAGTACGATTACATTGTAGAGTATGTAAAGGGTTCGGACAACGCAGCTGCAGATGCTTTGTCCCGGATTTCTTTCACTAGTGAAGATTTAAAGCATATGGGTGAATCATACATAAATGTGACAACTAGGGCACAGGCGAGAAAATTGCAAAGCTCACCGTGTCACATGACGTCTGACAGCACTTGGCCTGATCAACCAGGTGTCGTGGGAAGTCATACGAAACCAAGAGAGGCGATAGAACTTAGATTTATCGAGAAAAATGAGTTAGATATTTTGAGAGAGAAAAACAAATTAACTGAAGAAAAAAACGCGTTTTGCTATGTAGAAAGCAAGTTAACAATTTACATAAATCCCGACTACCAATCACAATTGACGCGAGCCGCATTTGTGAGGGAGTTAGGTAGATTTTGCAAATTAATAGACGTCGACGAAATATGTATAGTAAAGAATAGAGAAAACAAAGAATTTATAGAAGAATTATTAAGTGAGATTAAATCGTTAGAAAATAGGTACGTACCGCGAATTTATATAATAAATGATGTTCGAAGAATAGACGATAAAGACGACAGAAAAGTTATTCTTAATGACTTCCATCTCTTGCCTACCAGTGGCCACGCGGGCATGAGAAGGATGGCAAATAACATAAAGAAGTATTATTACTGGCCAGGGTTAGAACGAGATGTTCGAGAGTTCGTTAAAAAATGTACGAAATGCCAAAAGGAAAAATATGCTAGACTAGTTAAGGAGCCTATGGTTATTACTACAACGGCTACAACAGCATTTGAAAAAATATTTTTAGATTTAGTAGGACCATTAGATAGGGATTTTTATAATTTTTCATATATACTAACCATACAATGTGAGTTGACTAAGTATGTTGTGGCACATCCTTTAATTTCTAAAAAGTCTAATGAGGTGGCTCAGGCTTTAGTTAATAGTTTTATTCTTCGCTACGGGTTACCGAAGGAAATAGCAACAGACAGAGGATCCGAGTTTATGTCTACAGTATTTCAAGAGGTTTGTAAACTTTTAAATATAACTCATTTAAACTCCACAGCATACCACCACCAAAGTATTGGTGCGTTGGAAAATTCTCATAAAAATTTAGGCTCATTCTTACGCATTCAATCCGATAATCACCCAGAAGCATGGAGTCAATGGCTACCATATTGGTGTTTTTCCTTCAACACAACAGTACATTCGGAAACTAAATTCACACCATTTGAGTTGGTCTTTGGTAAAATATGTTCACTTCCCAGCAACTTAGATAACAATAATGTTGAACCACTTTATAATCACGAAAGTTATCCTTTGGAATTAAAATTTAGATTGCAGTTAACTCAAAAAGAAGCTAGGGAGAATTTGATCAGAAGTAAAATACAAAGAAAAAATACTTACGATAAAAGTACAAATCCTGTAATTTATAAGCCAAATGATTTAATTCTAGTAAAAAATGAAAATAGTAATAAAATGGATAGCATATATTCAGGACCTTTTGAAGTAGTGAAAGATTTGTCACCAAATGTTCAAATAAATAAAAATGGAAAATTAGATGTAATCCACAAAAACCGCACAAAATTGTTTACACCAGCCACGTGAAATTGAAATAATTATATTTAAATTATTTTAATATATTTTGTGTAAACACAAACTACTTGTATCTGTTTAAGTTAAGGTGTTTATTCTATATTTGTAATCACATGTAATCAATGCTTAATCAAAATATTGTACTATCATTATATTATAACTCAAAACTTGTAATTGAAAAAAAAAAAAAAACAAAATGTAGTAATTATAATTTTATTTTTTTTTTCACCATGGGAAGGAGATGTAGTGTGTAAGCAACCTTATTGGATTGTAACCAGCCTTATTTCATACATGTACCTAGATGTAATCTTATTAATCGTTTAATCATTATAATAAAGACAGTATAGACTCAGCGCTCGGTGTTTCAATATCTCCTCGAGATCCCGCCTTACAGTTTGTTACCAAACTCCTCCGAAACTGCTAGAGCGAAATGTATGAAATTTTGTGTGCATATTGGGTAGGTCTATAGTATAGTCCATAGTCCATTATATCCAGGTCTACGCGGGTAAAAATCGCAGTGCGCAGCTAGTTTAGTCTAATATTTACATTTAAAGCTTGTTAATATTAATTCACTGAGATAATATTACGATGTTTATAATATGGATGGATTGTGTATGGAATGATATGAAGGAGTAAATGATGCCGTGACGTCTGATGGAATGAAATTAAATGGAAGAATGGAAGAAGAAAACGTGTTGCGCCGACCCCAAATAGAATGGGACAAGCGCAGGAAAATGACTGTGATAATATTACAAATTATTTTGTTCACGTTTACTGAAGAGCGACTCCAATCTTACAGCTAGCAATTAAACGCGTACGCACATTGTCGTTTATTTACCTATGTACACTTGATTGCATTATAACCGTATTTGCTTACGTACATACTATACACACAGTCACTGACGTATCCGTGTGCACTAATTTGTAATTATGTGGGATAGCGACAACGTTGGCAGTTCACCCACTAATACAGATCGCGGTTGGCTGCGATAACGATTAATAGCTTACTGGTAATCGATTGAATTCAATTAAAATCGATTGTTACTTTAATTTAACTTGGGTCTGTTTAATTATAGAATGCGGGAAATGAGAAGGATGTAGCTTAGAATACCTGTGTCGTTGTGTCGCGACTGCTAAACATGAGGTATTTTTTTTGCGGTAGGAAATCATCAAATAACTTAACGGGGGGAGTGTCAGACTTGAACTGACTAAAACCCACTTAGGTTCCTTCTATTGCCCTTTATGTTCCGGGGTTGCGGTATCTACTTCGAACAACCCACAACCCCGGCAGGCGGTGGCCCTGACCGGCCCCTCTGCTTTGCTGACATCTCTTTGAGGCGCGCGTGGAACACTAACGCGCCGTCGACACGGCCTGTCGTCAATAGATGGACGGACGGTGAGCTACCCATTGCTCACCGTCCACAGGCCCGCATCTATGGCGGCCGAGAGTCGTCTCGCGGCGCCCGAAGCCCGGGGCGTCTCCCGCAATGGCTGGGTTGGTTTGAGGTTCTCACCATTAAACGCCCGACCACCTCCTTCGCTAGCATGACTGCTTCGTAGAAGGAGGTGACCGCTTCCCATTCCCTTTCGCTCCGGACCATGGACTGAACCAGGGCCGAAAGCGAGAGATAGCCGCCGCCGGTCGCCTCTACGAGGGCACGGCGGTACGAGTACCGACGTACTGTGTGCTCCACCATGTCCCCCGAGCGATCGTCACAATGGTGACACCCGGGCGTTTCCTCCCGCCCGATTATGTGCAGGAACCTCCCTAAAACAGGCCAACCCTCCTAAGTCAGGCCTTAGGTGAGAACGCCATGACGCCTCTCCAGCCACTCCTCAAAGAGGGGACTTACCGCCACTATTGTGGCGTGCCTTAAGTTGTGCGTGCCTAAAGTTTTTTTCCATCAGGAATTTGTCTATAAGTAGCACCCTCGGAATCTGGATTTGTACCCAGTTACTAGCAAAAGGCTCATCCTCTATTACATGGTACTAAAACATAACTGGAATAAAGAACAGATGTTCACCTCTGCCCAACCCTTTGGGATTTACAGGCATTATGTCGATTTTTTCGTCATAATAAAGTTTATAAGTTGTTTTCTAAAATGTTTAAAAATGTAAATAATAAGTAAGAAAAGCAAATAAAGAGACCAGTGTAATAAATAATTATAGTATTGATTTAAAAGATTTTCATGTTAACATGCTGTACCTTTACATTTCGGTAGGTTCAGCATCTTATTTTGCGCCTGAGTTTTCATCAAATCCACTAATATTATAAATGCGAATGTTTTTGAGGATGTTTGGATGTATGGATATTTGTTACTCTTTCACGTCAAAACGGCTGAACGGATCTTGATGAAATTTGGCAGAGAGGTAGATTATAGTCTGAAATAACACGTAGGATACTTTTTTTCGATGTTACGCGGGTGAAGCTGCGTGCGCCAGCTAGTATTACTAAATTAATGAATTTCATTCGATACAAAAAAGCTCTCCTCTTTCCCCCCGTAATATAATTTAATCGTCAAATAACGGGATTGGGAAATACGAATATATCACGCAATGACCCTTACCACCGTTCAAAACAACCCTTAAATAACAAGGGTTGACAAAGAGCTGTTGTAACAGTTTTTCTCTCCAATAAATCGCGAGTGTACAACAACCCTAAGCAAAACCGCTTGCTTGCTAAAACTGGTGCTCTTGCGTCCCTGACGGCAGTAATTACAAATTAGTGCACACCGCTACCCCGAGCCGTCAAAAGTGCAGGTAAGTGTGACGGGGGAGGCGGGTCCTATGTATGAGGGAAGCAAGAAAAAAAAAAGTGAACTTCACTTTATTTTTCCTCATGGTCCATGGTGGCCAAGAGGTTAGGCGCCTCGCTCTCATGCATGGAGTTTTATTTTTACTAGCTTTTGCCCGCGGCTTCGCTCGCGTTAAATTTAGGGGAACACAGTTCCTTCCTGATTTGCAGGTACCTGCTACCTGTAGTTTTTGCCCTTTTTTTTCGGGTTGGAAATCATCAAATGACTTCCCCCGCTCTGGGCGGAGCGGGGGGGCATGTCAGACTTGAACTGACTAAAACCCACCCATGTTCCTTCTATTGCCCTTTACGTTCCGGAGCCGCGGTATCTCTTTCGAACAACCCGCAACCCCGGCAGGCGGAGGCCCTGGCAAGCCCCTCTGCTTTGCTGACATCTCTTTGAGGCGCGCGTGAAACACGAACGCGCCGTCGACACGGCCTGTCGTCAATCGACGGACGGACGGTGTGAAATTCGGTATAACACAGTACCTGCTACCTGCAGTTTTTGCCCTTGTGCCTTATTTATTGCAATAGCAAAGCTAAGGTTTCCCTTGTCTTCATTATTTCTCTCTCATTTCTCACTTTAAAAAAAAATGCTAATAACCTACCAAAATTCATCAAATCGGTTTAGGCGTGAAGACGTAACAAGCAAACAAACTCACTTTCCCTTTTTAACCGACTTCAAAAAAGGAGGAGGTTCTCAATTCGACTGTATGTTTTTTTTTTTTTTTTTTTTTTTTTGTGTTTGTTACCTCATAACTCTGGTCTGGGTGAACAGATTTTGATGATTCTTTTTTTATTCGAAAGCTGGTGGTTGTCGTTTGGTCCCATAAAAAAAATATCAAGATCCGGCCAGTAGTTTTTGAGTTATCTTTAATAATGCGTATTAGATTGACTTCGTCTACGTTGATGATATAATTTTAGAGGTTGTCGAAGACAAATGAACAAAAAACGCTATGCACTATGATTTGGAAGGTCATCGCAGTTTTTTGAGGTGATTGTATTTTAATTTGGTGATAGATCTTCAGTGATATACAACGGAACTCTTCAATAAATAACCGCAAATCTGCCGTGATTGCTGCAATCACATGTATAAGTATGGGTTTCGCCAGGGTAGGCAGGCGAGTGGGAGCAGGGTGCCCGTACCCCCTCCCCTCCCCTCACCCAGTCATTAAGAAACATAATCAATCATTAGATCAAGTATCAGCTGTATCCCCTAGGCGATGATGCATATGATTTCTGAATTGGTTTTAAACTAAAGCATAATTTAGATAGTATTAAATACTATAGCGTGATGTGGAACTAAGGCACTTGTCTCACCGGCAACGATTAACGATTAACGAGTAGAGCTAGAACTAGAAACGAGTTAGCGAGACGTGGGGAGCAAGTGCGTAATTCCGATATTTGTGTAGCTCGGCTATAAGCGAGTGTGCGAGTGAGGCGGGCGATTACTCGCATCACTCGCTCGCGGCAGTCAAGCGTACAGTCAGTCTTGCGGCCTCATACGCGACCAAATGACATGACCACTGGTTGCTCTCTCGGCGTGATTTCTAATCGCTTGGCGAGTATCGCCGAGTGAGTGTTATCTTTCATAGCTCTTGTCGCTCAGCGACAAACTAGTGAAGCGAGTGCTCGCCGGCAGTGTGAACAGTCAGCGATCAACTGTTTGTATATGCATCTCTTTTATTCACACGGAAAGTATTCTATTGTACGTTTCTTGAGCGAGAAAATAGCCGATAGTTAGTCGTTTTCTCGTCGTTGGTGAGACAACTGCCTAAAGCTTGTATTTAAGACGGGACCTACGCACTAAAAAGCTAAAAATAACCGTGTTTGCGAATTATATCCTAATACTATAACTAAAATGCTGAAATAAAAAACTTTTTTGCAAAAAATAAAACCGACTTCCAAAAAAAAAGTGGAAAATAACTTTATTTCCGGAAGTCGGTGGCAAAAAAGTCAACGAAACCAACAAAAGCCACCGACTTCCGGAAATAAAGTTATTTTCCACTTTTTTTTTGGAAGTCGGTTTTATTTTATAATATTAGTAAGGATTCATTTAAGTATTTCAAATATTTATGTATGCTGTTTTGACTTCCGTACGTTTTACTCACGGGTGACCACTGAAAACCAGCGCTGTGCTGTGGGCTCCCATAGCACAGCATCATGCTGAGTTTTTGTTTTGTCCGTATATAAATATATATATACAACATTATTTTTAGTATATGCGAAACCTGAATATAGTTTGTTCAGAATAAGTAACTGAATCGATTCCAAATGTTACATTTTTTCCCAAAAATATTTAAAAAAGTTTATAATATGGACACCATGCGACACTAAGTACCTATTCGCAAGCGCTGCCCTACACTTGACCATTACGACAGTCCAAAGCCTGCCAGACAGTGGGATGGAAAATGTATCACCAGTTAATTACCTACAATACAAACTGAGACATTATTATTATCAATGAAATGTGTATTATCAATGCGCGGCGCGGGGACGCCGCCGCCATATCCAGGTAACATGACAAGCTTATAACTTTGTGGTTTTTCATGATACAGTTTTGAAATTTTGTAGGTACATAGATTCTTTATATAAAAATACTGGACAGGTGTTTCGGCTATCGCATAAACTAAAAATAATGTTGTATATATTTGTATTTGTAAATGTTTGTGATGCTTTGCACCAAATTTCATCAAGTTTCGTTCAGCCGTTTTGACGTGAAAGAGTAACAAACATCCATACATACATCCACCCTCACAAACATTCGCATTTATAATATTAGTAGGATTTATAAATACCAAATAACAAAAACACCTCAGCCAAAGCCGACATGTATTGAGTCCAACCCTAAAAAGATCTGACGTCTACAACCAAAAGAGTTTTAGTAATCCATCTATAAACGTCTGAAAAACGCCGACGCCGCAAAAATAAGTCATTGTCACGTCAAATAATACAGGCTGACTATGTAAACAACGGACATAATTCAGTATTGGATTCTGATTTCAAATTCATAAAAAAAATACATGCTCAGTTGCAACTATACTGTTGTATACGGAAAGTCGATCATAACATAGGAGTAGTATGGAAAGTTACAGAAAGAGAGAAAATAAGGTGCACACAACATTAAACCAATTAAAAAAACAAATTATGTTCTTTGGTTTCACTCTGGACGCTCTTAATATGCACGTCCTGCTACACCGTTCTCCCATATTTGTAAAATCTCAACATGAATGATGCCATGATCTTGTAAATTAATATTTCTTTTTTATTTTATTTTATTAAATCGCCACATGGCTGTTATTATTTAGCCAAGAGCTCAACTAATAGTATTTTTTAATTTTTGTTACGCGATTTCACTGTCAATTGTGGGCCAATTTTCAAAATTCTTTTATATTAATTTTATCTATGTATATGTATTGCTTCGGTACTTAATGAGTTATCTTCATAACACATATATTTTTTCATTTAATGTATTTGTATAATATGCTTATATATTTTAGTAGCAATGGATAGTGAAAACTCGATAAAAATTGTCTGAAATATTTCTTTTTACAGTAAAATGATGAAACTAAATTTACTTCCGGGTATCGGTGACAAAAAAATCGATGAATCAAACAAAAGTCGCCGACTTTCTTTCCGTCTTTTTAGATTTTTTGGAAGTTAGTTTTTTTGCAAAAAAATTGTTTCATTAATTGGTTTAGGTATGTTCCTAGTTTAACCAGTCACGCTTTGCATACCGGGTACCATCCATCTCGACACATCCATTCTTTTCTATTGTAATGCGAAAAAGAGGGTTAAGATCTGTATAATACAGGATCACAAAAAAGGTTCTGGTAACTTAGACATTTAACCTGAAAGTGTGGGTCTTCTATTTTGAATATGAATAGACTTTTATACGTCTAGGTCTTATTTAAATCCTAGAAATAGATTTTGTTCTTTTTTTAGGGTTCCGTAGTCAACTAGGAACCCTTATAGTTTCGCCATGTCTGTCTGTCCGTCCGTCCGTCCGTCCTCGCTTAATCTCTGTGACCGTTAGCACTAGAAAGCTGAAATTTGGTACCAATATGTATATCAATCACGCCGACAAAGTGGTAAAATAAAAATTGGAAAAAAATGTTTTATTAGGGTAGCCACCCTATATGTAAAGTGGGAAGTGTTTTTTTTTTTAATTTCAACCCTAACGTGTGATATATTGTTGGAAAGGTATTTAAAAATGAATAGGGGTTTACTAAAATCATTTTTTGATAATGTCAATAATTTCGGAAATAATCGCTCCAAAAGTAAAAAACAATGTGTCCCCCCCCCCTCTAACTTTTGAACCATAAGTTTAGAAAATATGAAAAAAATCTGAAAAGTAGAACTTTATAAGGACTTTCTAGGAAAATTATTTTGAACTTGATTGACACAACAGTTTTTGTACAAAAAAGACAAAAAGTTGTACAAAATAATTTCTGGACTAAGTTTGTAGTATAATCGTATATGCAAGCATTTTTTTTAACTTCGTTTACATATTTTATTATCCTGAACGTATCTTTTTTCAAACAAAAAAAGAATTATTGAAATCGGTTCTCGCAATCCAAAATTACCACCGAAAACTTCTTGCACGTCTTTGTATTAATAAAATTAGTAACCCAATTCCCCGAGAGATGGCGCTGTAGGTACTTATTACATTGGATCGGGTATTACCCAATTGTTCGGTTGGTCTCTCCTTGGCATTGGCAGTATCTTATAACTACATAAAACTTCTATCAAGAACATGCTAAGGCAATTTAGAACAAAACTAAAATTCATTTTTTTAACACCATCAAAATGTTAAGGTAAAAACCAGTTCATAAATGGTTCGATAGATGGCGTTGCGTAACGACGTCATTTTTTTAAAAGTCGATGTTAAGATTTTCCGTGCTTTCATGACCTACCGTGGTAAAGAACACTTATTGTGACGGACGGGAAACTACGGAACCCTACACTGAGCGTGGCCTGACACGCTCTTGGCCGGTTTTTTTATATATTTTTGTTTGGGTGGCTTCAAAAGCTGTTTATTTATGTGTTCTGTTGTCTGCCTTTTAGGGTAAATGTTTAAACCAAATATGGTATTGGTGTCTGGGTTTAACAGTTTATTTATAAACATACGTTTTCTTGACATCCGTGTCTCACTATACCAGCGTCAGGTATAGAATACCTGACGCTGGTATAGTGAGACCTGGCATTATGCTAAGCTGGACTCCTATTTAACGAATCAAAAAACACGCCATGGCCAGTGTTTGTGTTGGGGTAGGTATGTTCTATTTGTTCTAGTGTCCCGTCAAATCATTAAGTTGTTTTACTTTTGTTTTTTAAATCTTAATACTTTTTAATTTATTGATTTAAGTATTCAAAATATTTATGTATGCTGTTTTGACTTTCGTACGTTTAACTCACGGGTTGACCACTGGAAACCAGCGCTGTGCTGTGGGTTCCCATGGCACAGCACCATGCTGAGTGGTGACCTACCTGTCGCAGTCTCGACGTGTAGTATTTTAGCAAAAACGTTTTTTTAATCAAATTTTGAAGTCTATCATCAATTTTCTCTTTAAATCGTCGCTTATTTTTACTGCCTCACTCCTTTACACCCACAACCAAACGCCACATGAGTACAACAACCACCAGTCCGAGCCACCTAATTAAAATATTTCGCTGACTTCATGCAAGAAAAGTAAAACCATAATTATTGCCTGAAAACTCGGTGAAAATAATAATATTTCGGCACAAATTATTTCGAAAACCCAACGGCGTTATGTCCTACTGAAATCGGCTACTGGAAGAAAATAATTAATAGCCATATTAATAATTGAAATGCTTACATAATTAAAACCTGAATCATCGTTAAAATAGCGATTCGTTTTAAATGATTAATACTTATTTTTTTTAGCTTTGTAAGGAATTTTAAATAATTATCGTAGGGAGACCCTTTTCGTAACTGTGTATTAAGTACTTAATTATACATAGGTACATATATGTCATAATGTTGATGAATGGAGAGGAAGAGGAAGGCTAAAGAAAAGATGGATGGATTATGTAATGAATGATATTAAGAAGAAAGTAGTAAATGATGCCGTGACGTCTGATAGGGGAGAATGGAAGAAGAAAATGTTTCTGATGTGTGAATGATCCTTACATACCCCCTTTGCCTCATCTTATAGACTTCCTCTAGAGTCTAGACTAGTCCAGACTAAAGTCAAGAGTAACGGAGCAGTCTAATTCAACTGCAATAATTGCTGATCAGTGTAGTATCCCCGTGTAGCAGAGATACATATTGATAACACAGTTAACTGAAATAAGTCATGACTAACTAACTGGCACAAGTGTATGGCGAGTTTTGTCAAGTTATCCCGAAGAAAATTCATACACCTTTATTACTCGTAACCTACCCAAGTAACCAGAACCCGAACTCTACAGTCGCTGGTTGTTTTTGCCTGTATATTGAACACACACAGAGTTTTTTTTAGCTTTTCTAAAATAACGAAGCTGTTAGGTTAAACGAAGGACTTATTGAGGGAGGGTATTCAGTATTCGATTCTCGTCCCAAATATGTAAAAAACCTATAACCTTAATTTCTGACGTAATTGTCCAATAAAATACATTATTCATGAACACTGAGCGCGAGAGAAGTAAACTTGTAAACAGTGAAGTAAATCACGCGGCAAAATACCTACGCGCCGATTCTACCGAAAAGGCGTCCTAAGCCAGGTTTAAAGTATGAAGGGAAAATGGATTATACCTAAAGGTCATAACACGTAACATGCACACATGTTCTGCGATAGTATTAAATCGCTAGCGCAAGGGTATATACACGTTGCGAGACTTATGCGAAATTTTTGGTATGGTTCTGTCTTTTATTTATTAGTGTTTTTTTTTTGTTCATATTTTTATTAGTATCATGTAAGTATGCACTATTGTGGGTTTGAATACGTCCCTCGTTTAAACTAACATATTGTATATCACAGGCTCACCATACCACCAGGCACCACCTAGTCCAGGGTACGCTTCTACCTTCAAACTTCCCGCCTTCACGCTGACTGACAGTTGACTGTGCTTTGTCATTTTAATTGTAATTTACAAATAAAAAATACGTGCCCCTTATTTTTGAATAATCTAAAAGACAGACAATTTTTTTAAACTAGCCTTTTGGTCACTGCTGTGTAAACGTGAGTTCCGCGTCGGCCTCAACGACGAATTCTAAAGGCGTGGAACAGTCTTGAAGTGTAATTCCTGCGACATGAGGACAGTCAGACAGAAGGACAGGGCGAATCTATAGTGGTTCCACTTTAGCCAATTGGCTACAGAACCCTTAAAAGTGGGAAAATGATAAATTATGTTTATTTTGCAAGTAGGTTTTCACAAACACTTTTACACCTCTTTTTTTTAAAACTAGATGAGGCCGGTGTTTCGTACCTGACTTATCTGAGAAGAAACAGCCGAAACAAACTCAGAGGTCTTTTAAGGTCCAGACAAAAATAAAAATTGGTCAACTTACATGAGGACTATGCAGATTAGTGTCTTGAATGGTCTTTTTAAGAAAGCACCACACAGATTGAGTGGACCTGTCCAGTCAGTGCAAGCATTTGTCAGTTATCGTGTAGCTCGACTCAAAACCCAAGGAGCTCAACGACATGACGAACAATACCAAAAAAAGGACATTTGTGTAGGTCCCTTGGATAGCCACCGACTGGTATTATTTTCAACAAGGACAGCATCCATAAACAGTCACCATCATTTCAGTTCAGAGCCTACAACTAAAACTTAATTATAATAACAGCCATGAATATTCATAGATTTATAATTATTACTTGGAGAATAATAATACGTAATAGGATAAGGAATAATTGAAAGCTGGGAGCGGAATGAGCGAGCGGAGCGTAAGTGTTGTATGTAGTAATTGATTTCCATTGTAATGATGTTACTTATATAATTACAATGGAAATCACATCGAGGCTGTATTTCTTCGCCCCGGTTCAGTAGACGGACGACAACCTCCTTGGTTGGACTGCGAGATGCCATTTATAGAAAAATTAAAAAAAAATATTCAATACACTTAATGAAAAATGGCTCTTAATGCACTACGATTAGGTTTAACATGGATTTTACATGCTCGTACTGTTTTCTCATATACTAGCTGTGCCCAGCGGTTTCAGCCGCTGCTCAACTCCTTTTCTGGAATTATGAAAAATGAATATTGGCAGATTCTCAGACATACCCGATATGCACACACAATATCATACAAATGGGTACAGCCGTTTCGGAGGAGTATAGTAACTAACACTGTGACACGAGAATTTTATATATTAGATTTCAACGAGGGCTATTTTTTTAACAATAAACAACAGTTCATATCGGCCGTTTTATTTTTTCCTACAAGTCAATGCAGACAAGCAGGACTCAAATATCCTTAAAACATTTATTCTTGCTCAAGTTATAAAACTTTTGTAATAATAATTATGCACACATGGTCTGAAATGAAAATTTATTTAATTTTATTTATCAAGGAAAGTTGTTACGTGTTTTTTTAAGTTTTAAGGCCTTCATCTTTATCCTTCAGAGGTAAAGTTGTACAGTGGCGACCAAAAGTCCTTAGGCAAACTTACAATGTAACAGCTGTAAGCTTGACGTTTAGTTTGACTTACAACCTTCTATTTTCAAGCAAATAGTCGTTGCCGTCAACAAGTGATTGTAGCTCATAATTGCAACTTATTACTACGAGTCAAGATGGCTTACCGGTCAATCGGGTTTGGATAGACGTGTGAAACAATTAGCCGTGAGTTCATGTATATAAGACTAGCTGTGCCCAGTGACTTCACCCAGAGCTCTTAAGTATCGTGGAATGGTATTATACAGTGTGTAACATGTTAACATGTTTATGTTACATGATCTTCGGACCACGAAACTCAACCACTTTTGTTTGCAAATATCTTTATTATTTTATGTGAGTTTCAAATACTTTTCAGATAAATAATTTTATTAAAACACACGTTTATAATTGTAAGTTTCATATTCGGGTTTTTTTTTATTATCACTAATTTATATCATGTTTTCATTTTCACACAGACTTTGGTCATGTATTCAACTTTTATAAAATACTAGCTTTTGCCCGCGGCTTCGCTCGCGTTAAATTCGGGGTAAAACAGTTCTCCTTTCCTGATTTGCAGGTACCTGCTACCTGTAGTTTTGACCTTGCGCCTTATTTATTGTAATAGCAAAGCTAAGTTTTCCCTTTTTCTCCCTCTTTTCTCACTAAACAAAAAAATTGCCTATGTCCGTCTCCAGGGTCCCAACTATCTCTGTACCAAAATTCATCAAATTCGGTTTAGCCATTTAGGCGTGAAGACGTAACAAACATACAAACAAACAAATTCCCTTTCGCTTTTATAGTATTTGTAGTGATGTTTCATGGTGTTCTTTTTATATTTGTGGATTTTCAGAAAAAGTTCAAAATTGGTAAAACCTCGCTTTAAGCCTTTTCTCAATTTCTGAATTCAAACGCCTCAAAAATACATTTTAAATATGTTACACTGTAAATAACGACGTCCAATAAAACCTTTTTCAACGTTTTATACTTTAATTTTTATTATTAAAGCAACAATTTTACGATTGCAACACAATGGAAATAGAAGTACACAAACTTACTAATGCAACTCTGAAAATTTACATTTAAAAAACTCACGCAATTTTCAACCTTTCAGGTCGGGAATAAAGTTTTAGCTGAAATGGTAAGTGGTTAGTAAACAGTAAATTTAAGTTGGATTTTAGTAGATTTTATCAAAGCAACACTGTTTTGAGAACTAACGCTGAATGTTGACTATTAATTAAACTAATTTGATCAGTAACGAGTTTAATTACCAACGTTTAACAAAAGAACACAATTAATGCACAGATATTGTAGTCCACTACAATATCGTGTAATAGTTATTTTTACAACAAGATACTACAGATATTTTTTGCTGCGAGAGCTGATTTTAAGTGCCGAGCAAGCTAAGGATTCTATGATTAAATCACGACCGTAGCGAGGGATTCTTAAGTAGAATCCTGAGCGGTGGCGACGGATTCAAAGACACGAGATGCAAATCATTTTGTTCTCGTGTAAAATACATAATTTATATATATATATTATATTTAATGTTATAAATGCGAATGTTTGTGAGGATGGATGGATGTATGGATGTTTGTTACTCTTTCACGTCAAAACGGCTGAGCGGATCTTGATGTTTGGCACAGAGGTAAATTATAGTCTGGAATAACACATAGAATACTTTGTTTTTGATCATCACACGGGCGAAGCCGCGGCTTGTGTACAGTAGTGGTAAGTATTCTCTACCAGTCAACCTTTGGGTAAAATTCGGCAACATTGTATTAAAAATATATATAAATAATATAAAACTATTTGTTTTCGAAAACTTAGATACTAATACACAAATACATATGAAATTAACGAGAATTTTAACAAAAATTAATATGACTTATAATTAGTAAGCGAACCTAAAATAGTGGTTACAAACTTGGCTTTTAAAAGGTAAGTAATTTGCGTTCGAGAGCTATTTATTATACTAGTTTGCGGCCGTGGCTCCGACCGGGTGATGATCGAAAAAAAGTTTCCTGTGTTATTCCGGACTATAATCTAATTCTGTGCCAAATTTCATCAAGATCCGTTAAGCCATTTTGACGTGTAAGAGTAACAAAGATCATACATCCATCCTCACATTTTTAATATTAGTAGAATATTTTATCTGTACTGTATACTTTCTATTTGCATACCGTACTACGTTGAATTACGATGTAGCACTCGAATTACTCCTAATAAACCCTCCCACAAATGAGTAACAGACTAAATAACCAATCCACTGGTGCAGCCAGGATTAGGGCGACCGCAAACTGTGGTGGACGTTGCAACCGCGGCGCGGCCAAGCCACTCCGGATTGTTTAAAGATCTTATTTATATCCAGTTTTAGCCGGTTTAGACTGGTTTCGAGACGGTAATTAGAGAGTTTGGTTTAAGTTGTTAAATTAGACTTTCGTTCATTTAAATAATGATTTCTCCTCCCGAAATGAAAGAATAAAAAGCAACATATTTATAGGTATCTTTATTTGCATTCCATTATGTGTGAAGACCTTACAATGGGCTTAAAGCTAAGGTGCAATTACGGACCCTGTAGGGCATAGCAAAGAGTATATAAAATAATTGTGAAATAAAATTAATACATTAACCAAATGATTCTTAATATTAATTAACCAAATTATAACATTATTTTTATTGAGATCAGTCACAACAAAATGATTAAATTATACTTATTCTAATAAAATATTAATAAATTAAATTATATTATTAAATTAAATCATAGCCCGAGCACAGAAGAACCCGACAAACCATTTTCCCAGAGACAGTGGGACGAGCCGCTCTGCAGAGTAGTTCAGAATAATCTACTGAACACGTCTGCTACTACTGCTGAGCGTGCGCGCCTTTTGGCTGTGAGCAAGTGGGAGTCGGGTCTTTGGCTTTACGCACTACCGTCGTCGAGCATAGGCAATTTGTTTGACGACACTACTTTCCGCCTCGCTGCTACCTTACGTTTAGGTGCTCCTTGTTGTTCTCCTCATCGCTGTCATTGTGGTGAAGTAGTCAACAGCCTTGGACACCACGGCCTATCATGCAGCCGAAGTGCGGGCCGTTTTGCGCGGCACGCGAATATTAACGACATCATCCGTCGAGCTCTTGTCACCGTCGGCGTTCCAGCTGTTTTAGAACCCAATGGCTTGGCACGCGACGATGGCAAAAGACCGGACGGTATGTCTTTGTTTCCGTGGAAGTTGGGTAGGCCTTTAGTGTGGGACGCAACGGGCGTCGATACTCTTGCGCCATCCCATCTTCCTAGCTCTTCGTGCTGCGCTGGCGCTGCTGCTGCGACTGCAGAGAACCTCAAGCGGCGTAAATATAGTAACCTTATTGGGAACTATATTTTTGAGCCGTTTGGGGTTGAAACTCTGGGACCGTGGGGTCCTTGTGCTCACAGCCTTTTTAAAGAAATTTCAAAACGTTTGGTTGACACTTCCCGTGACCCAAGGGCTGGCTTTTACTTTGGCCAGAGGCTTAGCGTTGCCATACAACGTGGCAACGCGGCCAGTCTCTTGGGGACATTGCCAACTGACAGCGTTGAGGACGAATTTTTTGACGCTATTTTTTAATTTATTTATAAGTTTAGTTTAGTTTAATAATTTTAGTTTATGTTGGTGTACAATTGCAAGACAACCACAATAATAGATTTTGTAAATCATAGTAATATGGATACTATATATTAATATGATTTAATTACTAATATTATAAACGCGAAAGTTTGTATGGATGGATGGATGTTTGTTATTTTTTCACGCAAAAACTACTGAATGGATTCTAATGAAACTTCACAGTAATGTAGCTTATACATGAGAATAACACATAGGCTACAATTCATAAAGATATATTGTACTCTATCACCACGCGAGTGAAACCGAGGGGGGCAGCTAGTCAACAATTATATTCGTTCAAATAATTATTTAATTTATCCGTTAGTAAATTAAAAACCGTCGTCGTCGGCTCTATAAAACCCACACTTGTGTGCAAATTCCGCCTCGAACTTACCTAATGACAAAGCTTCTCCACTGGTAGCAATGACGACGAACACTCAAAATAACAAAAATAAATGGTACAGTAAAAGTTTATTATAAAGGTTAACCCGTATAATTGTGAATCAAAAATAGATGTTAACCTGTTAACCAAATTGATTGATCCCTGTGAAAAGTTTTGGTGGCACCTGAACATTATTTAATAGCAATCCCGTCTATTTTTGGTTGCTATAAATATTTTGACAGGAGTCGTTTACTTTATACTACATTGAGATGTAGGTCGAAAATCGCTGGATTTCTTAAAAATAGAGATTTAACGGCATAATCACTGTACATAAAGGCTTTATTAATTAGACACATAATTTATTAAATAATATAAAGCATAATATACATAATAATATAGTTACACGCTAGGTTATAACTAGTGACTCTAGTGAGTACATGACCCTGTTGGGGACTTAGGGCGCAGCAAAATGTCTTAAAACTAATAAAATTATATTGCAGTATCTAATATCACGTATGGTAGGAACTTTCACAATAATATTATATTAATTGAAGTTATATCTAGCCATAAACAATATTCATTGAACCTTAAACATTTAGCACGTACATAATTATATTTTAACTTCAAATCTTCCATAAACTCTTGGATACTGTAATCTAACCGATTAACGGTTTAACCATTACCGATGTCTGTGAAAAAAAAATTGGCGGCTCCTGAACATTATTTAATAGCAATCCCGTCTATCTTTGGGTGCTATAAATATTTTGATAGGTGTCATTTACTTTATACTACATAGAGACGTAGATCGAAAAACCCTCAATTTCTTTAAAATAGAGATTTAACGGCAAGTTTAAGCACTTATAAGCTTTATTAATTAGACACATAATGGTGATATTACTAATATGACTTAAAACATGAGTGTATTTCATTTTTAGGTTAGACAGCATGGTTATTTATTTAGGCAAGTCACTGCACTTAGAAGCTTTATTAATTAGACACATAATGGTGATATTACTAATATGACTTAAAACATGAGTGTATTTCATTTTTAGGTTAAACAGCATGGTTATTTATTTACATCTAGGTACAGGTACAATGATTATTTAATTTTGTGTTATATTGCTATTACTGTTCAAGGACATTGATTGTACATAAAATATAACGTAAGGAAGTCATATTTCTACTTTTAATTTGAAACACACCTACTACCGAACTATTTTTAGAAATTGACCGCTACAATAATAGCGATAGCTTGATTCTACACGTTGAATGTAAGGAATTATGTACTATAAACAGCTTCTATGTTATTACTAATATTGATAAATTATTGATTAATATAATAACAGGTTTTAAAAAGTGGCCAAAAAACAGCGTCAGTTATTCTGCCCACGGGTCTGCGATAGTTGACCCGTGAGAGAGCGGATCGGAATCACAAAGATTCATATCCCGAGTTCATCACTCACTGTTCAGTCGAGTCAGTTAAGACCCTCCTGATGGCAAAGAAATTTTGTGCGCGCGCAGATCTTAAACTCGGCCCGGTAACAAAACGATAGCGCGCATTTTAATCGAGCAACGCCATCTATCGAGGTAGGGTGTAAACGTTGTCTGAGTTTTTTTTTTGTGGATAGGGACTATGCTTAAATAATTGTATATCATTAAAAATGCCCCGCTCCTTTATACCTATATATTTAGATAGAAGGGCTTACATAAGGATGAGTTTAAAACATGCATTAGAAAGTAAACTCCTTAATCTTTGCAATACAAAAAGGTTGACAGCAAAAAAATCAAATAAATATTTCGACACAAAACTTCAAATACGTCAAACACCGCATCATTCAGACAAGATTTATTTTAATTATATTTTCTTTAAGATACTATAACAAATGGTACACAAGTATTAATGGACATCAACGAAAAAACAGTAACAAATGGAGAGAAAAATACGACGAGTGAAGTGAAGACAACAGATAGTAAAAGTCAACCTACTGCAAACGAAGATGCAGGACCATCCGGAGCGAATGATCTACCTGGCGCAGTTCTCCATACGAAAGTCCTGCAGGCCAAACCAGGCATATCGAAATCCGAGCACAGCATGCGACACATTATAACAAGTAAAGATGTGACTGAAGCATTAAAATCTTTAAGCTTCGGTAAACCAGCACAAACATTAACAAACCTAAATCTTAAAGAACTTAAAATACCAATTCTAGATAACGAAACGGCTACTGCAATAGAAGATTCTACAACTTTGATAGATCTGAAGAAATTTATGGCGTCATGTTTCAAATTTGTTAAAGAAACACCGAATGCTATTCCTATAGTTTTGAGCGAACTACCAAACGTTCATCCAGCTGTTATACCTTGTCCAGATATTACCAGACCAGACACTATAGAGATCACCAACCCTGGCAACAGCATGGTACAAACTGAAGATATACCGTTAGTTCCAAATGAAGTGATAGTTACAAAACCTATAATTGAAGCTAAAATTTCTAAAATTGATAAAAAGAAGACTGGCAGTCTTTCAGAGAAATCTGATCTGGGAATTACAGCGAGGGATTCGCTTTCAAGTATCGGATCGAATGTTTGCAGAATTTGTATGACGCGCGGCAGGGAGAGGTTGGTAACGGAAAAATTCAGTCTTATGTTGTATCCAAATGTTTATTTGCTTGGAATATTCGTTTAGGTGCTACATAAGATGTTTGATCAACGGGTCGTCGTGGGATTGCGTGAGTTTTTTATTTGGCTCTTGAGTTTGGAGATCGGGCATCGTTTTTTGTCCCGGATCTCATTTCGTAGAGTATTTACATGTATTTCTGGAAAGGTCACTAAGTGCTGCCTTTACTACGTTGCTTAGAATGGACTTGTTCTAAATCTTGCCATTTTATTTTCTCAGATGTGTCCACCGATTTCACCTTAGTGTCGTAGCATGATGTTATATATTTCTCTTCTTGATAAATAGGTCATCCAACACTGAAATATTTTTTCTATTCGAACCTGTATTTCCTAAATGTTCGAAACGCACACCAACCATTAAATATAGATTGTTTTATCTTGTACTGAGGATGACTTTATTTATTTATTTATTTACACTTACATTTGTTTTACAGATAGAATCCAAGTTAACTTGACTATTTGTATCAAGTTACAATTTTCTCTGAAACTAACTTCTTTCAAGTCTAGATATCGTTGTTGTAAATTGTGTAAAATGATATAAGCGGCATGAGTTTGCTGTTGAATTTTCAACTTTCGCTTCTTTGGAAGTGTTTGGTTTGCAAAACATTGCAAATTCATAAATCGTTCTTAATTTCATCTACCATTGTTAAGATAGTAATGACAAGATTTCCCGAGCGTCTACCGTTTCGAAGAGCCTTTTTTTAAAAACCGATAAATATTTATACCTTGATTAATGAAAACAATTTGTCCTCAGATTGATTTCGCCCTGTAACTGCAAGGGTTCGTTAGCAAATGTCCACCTGAGCTGTCTGGAGAGATGGCTTAATCAAGTGGGGAGAAACCACTGCGAATTATGTGGGTTTAGGTAAGTGATATTGCATTTTAGGTTATAAGCGAAAACATTAAGAAACAAATTCAATTGAGCAATGAATCGCATATCGGTAACAATCTTGTAGCAATACGAAAATCTCCTTTTAAAAACTGACATTGATATTAACATACCCGTGTGTTAGGTATAAGAAACAGGACACAATGATGAATTGAAAGAAAAAAAACATATTGGGACCGACCAAATAAATAAAAAAAGTAATATTTTTTATATTAAATAAACGTAAAATTAATAAACATGCAAGGCATCACAATACTTTCTTTTCTTTCTTTCTAAATATGTTTATTTATTTAAGTACACACAAAATACTTGATACGACAATACATTATTAATATTTATTTATTTGTTAGAACATAAATAAATACTTAGGTCAATTCGTAACATGTCAAAGCTAAATAATACATACACTATAACAAAGCACACATTACTTCTGGCTACAGTTTGAAGGCAACACTAACGTCGTCGTCCAGTATTTACAAATAAGGCCATCTGTTCAGTCCTATCCGATACGATCATTAAGACAGAAGATCACAAAGGTACTGCTTATTTCATGAGAAATTTCTTCCAACAGACCTGCGACAGGAAAGTTGGATGAGATTATGTAGACACAATGTGTAGGTATAATAAAATAACAAAACAAGAAATAAATAATTATCAATTAGAAAATAAACACACATGCAAATAATACACAAATAAAAATAATTACGGATTTTGTAAATGCATACCTAAAATATATAATTACTAGCTCCACCCGCGACTTCGTCCGCGTGGCATAGTTACTTTGGGCTAACGCTAACTTTAACCCGCGTGATGTTAAAAAAAAAACATTCTCTACCCTTTTCTTCCCTCTTTCTCCCCCTTTTTAAGACAAAAATTGTTCGTCTCTAGGGTCCGAACTATCTCTGTACCAAAATTCCTCAAAATCGGTTTAGCCATTTAGGCGTGAAGACGTAACAAACAAACTCACTTTCGCTTTTATAATTTTAAAGTAAGGATAAAAACTTTGGCCGATAAAAACCGAGCACAAAGCAGACATGTCCAAACATCATTGACGACCTTATATCTACACGACGATCTAGCCTTAAAGTTATCACAGAGTTTCTTCAAAGGGCCATTAAACATGTTTCTCTTTAAAACAACAAACTTGTTACTCTGCAAAAAGTACATAATATTAACAAATCGTAAATCAGAACCCAGCAATGAATTAACAACCAAAAAAAATCCAATAAATATCTTGAACAACCAGAATACTGGCAAAAAACGTTGTTCGCCAAGTTTCCGATATCCGATTGTTAAAACTTATTTAACAGTTCCAAATGGAGTGGAACCTGGAACGGTTGGCCAACTTGCCGCGGGCTTGTTCGTACCGTGATCATCAGGTAGGGCTGTCACTAACAAGACTTGGGTAGTGAAATTATGTAGGCAACTTGCTGTGCTCGGCGGTTTTACGCACATGAAGATTTCCGCAGGATTTCGCATAGGGGCCTACTAGGGTCACCGCCTGCTGGGTTTGCGGGTTTTTAAAAAAGGAACTTGGGTTGGTTTTAGCCCCTTCCTTCTTTTGCCCTTTATGTTCCGGGGCCGCGGTATCTGTTTCGAACAGGCGGGGTTTTACCAATTTTGATCTTTTTTGAAGCTATGGAAATCCACAAACATAACAAAGAACATCATGAATAATTTATTAAAATTGATGTCATGACCAAAGGCTGTATGAAAATTAAAACATGATATTAATTAAAGTTGTCTCGATAAAAAAAAACATGAATGAATAACTTACAATTCAATTCTTAGGGAGCACCTACGTCCTAAAATCCCCTATGCAAAATTTGAAACTTCATGATGATTTCTCTTTTATATATATATGGATATCCATTCAGAGAGACTTAGCTTATGTCCCAATAACATTGAGAAACAATAGTATTGAGAAATATTAGATAATCATCATTTTCCTGCCCTTGTCTCATTGTATTTGGGGTCGGCGCAACACGTTTTCTTCTTCCTTTCTCCCCTATCAGACGTCATGGCATCATTTACTCCTTTCTCCTACATATTATCATTCCTTACACAATCCATACATCTTTTCTTTGGCCTTCCTCTCGCTCTCCGTCTATCAACATTCAGATCCATCACTCTTTTAGTCACATGTCCTTCATCCCTCCCCATTACATGTCCATACTAAGACAAACGAGTCCCTTTCATTTTTTCTGTAACAGGCGCAACTTTCAAACTTCCTCTTTGAGACATATTAGATATATTATGCTAAATGACCATACCATAGTATTCAAAATCTTACTTTGCCCTTGTCCCATATTAATTAGGGTCGGTGCATCACGTTTTTTTTTCATTCCCACCGTCCATCGTCACTCTATAACTTTTCCTTCAAATCATTGCTTAAACACGTTACTGACAACCCTATCAGGTAAATTCTAGTAACAATTTAAATTTAATTCCATCAACTGCAATATTGCGGACTAGATTATGCCTTCGGCTTGATTCGAGCAGAATCGGAGCTATTCGGTACGGTACAACTTATTTTCAGTAGTAGTTTGTTTGAAAACAGAACTATTGAATAATGTCGACTATCGATACGTCATTAGTTCTGATTCAGATGCTAATTTGTGTGTGATATTTGTATTTAATTAACCAACTGGTAATAGAAATTCGGATCTCAAGTTACATATCTCAAGTTATTACAAATGCGTGGCTAAATACTATTACACGGCCCTTTGTGTCGATCTTTGAGGTTAAGCCGGGCTTGCCAAAGTTGGTCTGTGGATGTGTGATCATCCATTACATATCCAGTTTCCTACGTGCCTCGGAAAAGCACGTTAAGCCGTTAGTCTCGGCTGTCATTTAAAGATCTTTGACAGTCGTTACTAGTAGTCAGTGGCCCGAAAATCTGACAACCAGCCTGATTAGAAGGGACAGTACTCTGTACTAACTTGGTTGTGGAGCTCAGATAGGCAGTCGTTCCATATAAAATCCTACTAATATTATAAATGCGAATGTTTGTGAGGATGGATGGATGGATGTTTGTTACTCTTTCACGTCAAAACGGCTGAACGGATCTTGATGAAATTTGGTACAGAGGTAGATTATGGTTTGGAATAACACATAGGATACTTTTTTTTTCGATATGACGCGGTGAAGCCGCGGGCGCCAGCTAGTATCTAATATATAAAATTCTCGTGTCACAGTGTTCGTTCCCATACTCCTCCGAAACGGCTCGACCGACACTTATGATTTTTTTATGCAAATTCAGTAAGTCAGAGAATCGGCTACTATTTATCTTCCAAACCCCTAAGTGAGAAGAAGACCTGAGCAGCGGGTGAAACCGCTGGGCACAGCTAGTTTTATTATAAATAGCTTTTGCCCGCGGCTTCGCTCGCGTTATATTCGGAGTAACACAGTTCCCCTTGCGCCTTATTGATTTGTAATAGCAACGCTAAGTTTTCCCTTTTCTTCCCTCTTTCTCCCTCACATACCACTTTTTTTTTAAAATTAGCCATTGTCCGTCTCCTGGTTCCCAACTATCTCTGTACCAAAATTCATCATATTCGGTGTAGCCATTAAAGCGTGAAGAGGTAACAAACAAACAAACTCACTTTCGCTTTTATAATTTTAATTCTGTCAGTTTTTAATTTATGTTTTAATTTTTTAAATTTGAATTTAGTATTTATTTTGTCAAAATAGTATAAGGTTTACGTGTATTTAAAAGAAAAGAGCGCATCTCGCCATCAAACGTAAAGTTTGGCGAGTAATATTGTATTAATCTACACAAAAATTGTTTGAGAAATAAATAAAAAAAAAAAAAAAAATAATATTAGTAAGGATATCTAAATTCATATACAAATGCCAGAACCATTCAATCACCAGAAAATCTATCAAAATTATAAGATAATCTCCCCGAACATTTCAAATACTTCAACCGGAATCGAAAAACTCGTAAAAATCCAAATCCATTCTTACGTAATTCCAACGATTAAAAAAAAAGAAAAGGACCAAAGAGGAAATAATAAAAAAGTTGGTCCCAATAATGATTCGGATTATGGACGTCCAAGATAAAGAATCCTATTCATCGCCGACCCCATTCGTATCCCGTTGAATTTGTCAAAGAATTTAATTCTCCGATTTCGGTTGGATTGAGGTTCTTAATGTAATGCAGCTGAGGTTCAATTCATCATCTGCTTAGCCTTTCCCATCTATTTTGGTCGCGTTCAATGATTACCAGTATTTCACAAGGCGCGACTTAGTTTACGACCAATGATATGAAGGAGAAAGGAGTAAGCGATGCCGTGACGTCTGATAGGGGAGAATGGAAGAAGAAAACGTGTTGTGCCGAGCCCAAATAGAATGGGACAAGGGCAGGAAAATTATGACGATGACTTAGTATATAACCTCCACGTACTGGGTAAAACAGTAGCCCTTTATAAGACTGCTTGTCAGACTTTCGGGGCACTGACTACTTGTAACGACTGTCAAAGATCTTCAAACTTAATGTGGTTTTCGAGGCAAGGAGGAAACTCGGTATGTAATGTATATTCAATCGTGTGTCAAAACCATGTATTTGTATATACACGGTTTTGACACACAATGTGCGCAGTGGCTGAGCCATCTACTGCTGCGCTGCGTGTCGCGGGTTCGATTCCTGCACGGAACAAATATTTATATGACCTGCAGATAGGTTTTTTTCTTTAAAAAAAACGTAGCCCCAGCCGCACGGGTTGATTTTTGAAGTTAAGCCGGGGTTGGCAAGGTTGGGCTGTGGATGGTTGACCATCAATTTTTTTATAAACATTGCCCCACACTAGGAATTTCTCCTGTATCGTGGGTGCGTTTACAAAAATTTTAACTCACAAACAGCCAGACCCGAAACAACTATCTGCAGGTATTACAAATATTTCGTAATCGAACCCGCGACACGCAGCGCAGCATTCGATCGCTCAGCCACTGCGCCAACCGTGCCGTGAAGTTGTTTCGGGTCTGGCTGTTTGTGTATGTGAGTTTAAATGTTTGCAAACGCAGCCACGATACAGGAGAAGTTCCTAGTGTGGGGAGATGTTTAAAAAAAAATTGATGGTCCACAGCCCAACCGTGGCAATCCCGGCTTAACCTCAAAAATCGACCCGTGCGGCTGTTATTATTTAACCACAAACTCCTCATTTGAATTGAGATTCCCAATTCAATGCAGCTGAGGTTCTATTAGGACAGCTAAATATATCTTCCATTAAATTATTATAGCTATCAATCAAATTATTACGACACACCTGTTAACCCGTAGAAGATAGAAATGTGCATTTCAATCAATCATTGTCGGTAAGGAAGCGTCCACTGCTGAACCCAACCCTTCTAATAGATCGGTACAATAAGGGTTCATGGGATAAATTATGGGTGCAAAAAGACCCTTAAACGAAGCTGAAAGGTATGTTTTCAACGTCATTCCTAAATTATTTTTTTGTTCTGGACATACCTGAAACTTTCTTTTTGACTGGTAGAAAATGCCTAAGGCATTAATTATGTCCGCCTTTGTACAGTTTTTACTTGTGCATAAAGTTTTAATCCTTACTAATATTATAAAAGCGACAATGAGTTTGTTTGTTACATCTTCATGCCTAAATGGCTAAACCGATTTTGATGAATTTTGGTACAGAGATAGTTGGGACCCTGGAGACGGACATAGGCATTTTTTTTAAAGTGAGAAATGAGGGAGAAAGGGAAGAAAAGGGAAAACTTTGCTTTGATATTACAATAAATAAGGCGCAAGGGCAAAAAATACAGGTAGCAGGTACCTGCAAATCAGGAAACTGGAACTGTATTACCACGAATAAACGCGAGCGAAGCTGCGGGCAAAAGCTGGTAAATAAATAAATAAACTTTCTAGTAACGGAGAAATTTGAGCTCCAGATTCCAACTTCAAAAAAAAAATGAAGGACATTATCGGCTGTATATTTTGTTTTTGTACCGCGATTTCTATGTCAATTGTGGGATATACAAAATACTTTTTAAGTCGAAAGGGTAGTTTATGAGGTGTCTTCTGTAATAAATATTTTTTCTTCTGATTTATATAGATGCTTTTCGAGGAATGGAAGAAACTTAGTATGTAATGATCGATCTTGACAATCGCGATTTAACCTTGAACGTGGACCCTCTCTTATTGCATACAAACAAAAAATCGTCAACCCATGAACCGCGTACATCTACCGATAGCAATAAAAAGCATTTCAAACGGCAGGTTACCAACGTTCATTCCATTGACACTTCTCTGCGAACATGAGGATCGAAACGACGACCGCGCTTTTTCCCCCCAAAAAAGATAGTACCGCGGGTAAAACGGGGTTACCAGAAAACAGGGGTGAATTGCTACAAAACTTTAAAGGGATTTTAGCGTTAAATTAATGTTGTTAATTGAAGTCGATACAAAAATATCAATACTTGTTGGTAACACAAGTACGGATATTTTTTTATCGACTTCAATAATTGGAGGATATTCTCAATTCGAAACTATTTTTTTTTATGTTTGTTACGTGATTTCTCCATCAATTCTTGGCCGTTTATAATCGAAAGGGTATACTCCCGAAGGCGTCCAATTTTATTGTATCTACATATATTGCTTCGGTAGTTTACAAGTTATCTTCTAGAAAACACATTTTTTCTTGTAATGTATATAGATGATATGCTCACATCCTTTAGTAGCAATGGAAATAGCAGTCCGCCGGTATCGCGAGCAGAATCCAATTTAATTATTTAGATATATTATTGGCAATAAATCGCTCATTTGGAAGAATACTATTTTTTATATTAAACCAGCTGTGCCAAAGGTTTAAATAAATAAATATCTTATTTTAACCTAAAAAACAGTGACACGAGAATTTTATTGGTGTGAATACAAAATTCTAATTTCGAGTTAGATAGACCATGCGATGCAGAATACTTCATATTATAAACCCAGTTAAAATCATAATGTTATCACAAATTTTGTATCTAGATAGATAGATAAATCACACAATAGGTACAGGGTTAACACAAAAAATATCAAACTGAGAGAAAAAAAGAAATTGATAAAAAAATAAGATAGAAGTTAGATTGACTATGGTCAATCGGCACCCGTCTGTGGTGCCGCGAAAAGACTTAGTCAAAGCACAGAATAAATAATACAAGTTTGAAATAATAGTAAACTTGAATCAACTCTGCTGAAAGAAACATCCGTTTTGAGTAACAACAGTATTCATTCAAAGCAGCGTACCACATTAACACGACGTTAAAACGCCTTTCAAAGTGATGTCGCGATTCATCCCGTTTGAGGGTTGCTACCCGCAAAAATCCTTCTTTTTTTTCCAGCTACCCTGCAATTCGAACGCCGAGGTACACTGTGCTACAGGCGCTTCGGCTGTGGTTCGGGAACCCTAGAAACAGGAGCCATTTGCAGGTGAGACTGTTTATTTATTCGTGTATATTCTATTCAGTTGCAATCTGGAATGAATTGGTCTTTTGATACGTTTTAAAGTACCGTGTTTTACAGGGTTTCGTACGTCTGAATATGTAAACGGAACTCTTATAGCATCAGTCATGTCCGTATTACCGTCCATCACAGTTTTTTTTTTCTTTTAGATTATGTTGATATTCGGTACACAATACATACAATATCAATTCTAGTGAGCCAAAAGCAGACTTTTTTGGGGAGTTATGGTAGCACTTTTATTTAAAAAAGAATGTAATTTGTCATTTCCAATGAAAGGGCTTGTTATAAGGATCTCGAATATTTAATTTTTGTAATCCTTACTAATATTATAAAATCGAAAGTGAGTTGGTTTGTTTGTTACGTCTTCACCCCTAAACGGCCGAACCTATTTTGATGAATTTTGGTACACAGATAGTTGGGACCCTGGAGACGGACATGGGCTAAAAAAACTTAGAAAAGTGGGAAGAAAAAAGGAGAGAAAGATTTTTTTTTCGATCATCACGCGGTCTAAGTCATCGTTAGCCCAAAGTAACTACATATGCCACCGTATATTCGCACAGATCATTTTAACTACTCAACGGATTTTAATGCAGTTTTAGCAATAGACAGAGTGAGTGAGAGAGTCAAAAGGAAGGTATATATGTATAATATCGCTGTCTATGTTGCTGAAACTGCGGAACGCAGCTAGTTTAAAAAAGTGGTTTCCAAGTTATTCAAGAAAATACACGAAAATTTACCATTTTATCACTTATAATACCACAAGAGCTTCAAAATTATCGGGAAATGCCAGATAATTTTGAAGCTCGTGTGGTATTCGGGGGATTATTTTTCCGTCCCAAATGTCGGCCAATAGAATTGCACAAACTCCAAATCGACTCATTTTCATGCAAAATCTCCAATTTTCACAATTGAATTCAACCTGTCAGTTTGACGTGTGGTTAATTTGACTGGATCATGTTTTGTTTTTTATGCATAGCAACGACCAGAGAAAATTTTCAAAAAATTATCAGTATAATACCATGTAGGTTGTACCACGTGACGTCGAATGGTGCAATTCTATTGGTCGATATTTGGGTCGGAAAAATAATCTCCGAAATTACTGATCCTAAAGTTTTGAACGTAAATATTTGACTATCTAACTACCTATGTTATAAAACAACAGTGCCCATAATACCTATGATTCAATCGATATCAATGATTTAAGTACTTATTAAGTGAAAATATAATCAACTCTATGTCTATGTGAGTAAATTGCAGCCCTGCTTAGTAGGTATTCTATACAAACCAACAGTTTGGTCCTCCATCATTCTCGAACTAGGACACGATTACAATATGACAAGAATCTAATACCCCAAGAACATCCTATTAAACCTCATTACACAAACTTTTCTTATCATAAAAAAGAACATTCCTGTCAAAAATGGGTCCTATCCAAACAAATGTTTCCGAACGTTTCTGAAGGACATCACTCACAACTGAGAGTTCCTCAAATCGATTCTAATCTCGAGTCGAAGCGACGCACGGGCGCGTTGACGTGACAAGGGCATATTGAGTCGCGTCTGTTTAAAGGTACTTTGTCCCAATTGAATATGGCTTCCTTGAAAGCCGTTGAATATTTCCGCCATTTTAAGTTCCCAATGAAGCGTAGAGATTTGGCGAATGATTTTGTAAGGTTATTTTAGGAGATTCATCTTAATTGTATTCTTATCCTTTACTGCACACAAAATTAAAAAAATAAACACAAATTACAATAAAAAAGCACATGTAAAACGGCGGGCTCATCTCAGAATTAGGTTTTCTTACTGCAAACCTTAATTAGATTAAGACATTTTCTGATTTGATTAGAGGAGGATATCATTATACTGTAACTGGCCATTTATCATTATACTATTTTGCCCAGCGGTTTCACCCGCTATTTCAGGTCCCCTTCTCACTTAGGGGTATGAAAAACAAATGTTGGCCGATTCTTAGACCGACCGCCCCACAATCGACAGAAAAATCACGTACAAACATACAAAAACAAAAATAAACAGCCAAATTGAAAATCTCCTTTATTTTTTTGAAGTCGGTTAAAAATCAACCATATCTGACGAGCCTGGTTATTTATCTTTTTTGTTGATTGTACATTTTAATAATTTGGTTTGAACTGATACTTAATCTTGTAATTTCAATGGTAATTCGAACTGGGTTTAATCGCCACTCTGATTGTTTAACGAAATCTCGATTAACATTAAAATCATTTGATTACGTTGTGGATTGAAACCCTTAATGAATCTGGGTTGTATTTGAGTGGTATATTGAGGTAGTATATTGAGGAATTTCTTTATGTAGTTTGTTTAGGTGGAGTGTAATGGGGATTGGAGGAAAATTATCTCTCTTCGAAATTTTTGAATGAGTTTGCATGCTTTTGGAGAAGCGTTTCATTCAACTTTATTTAAGGTGGCAACACGAAAGTAGTCCACTAAATTCTTTTTTTCACTTCACGTTATACCTATGTTAGAAAGAAAGAAAGAAAAAATATTTATCTGTCGCAATTACGACGAGCACATAAAAAAAATTACATTGAGCATACAAAGCATCACGTAAGGTCACCACTCAACATGATGCTGTGCTACCCATAGCACAGCATCATGTTGAGTGGTGTGAGCTCCCAAGCTCACAGCTCAGCGCTGGTTTTCAGTGAAAACAGATATTGTTTGCGACCGTGACAAATGTGAATTTACTGACATATAATTATTAATGAAATCAATACAAGCCTTTAAAATCATTTAATTCCATTAAATATTTTTTTCGTGAAATAATAATTTAATGGCTATCTTAGCATATCCTCTTTAAGTTTGCCTTGCAGTGCAGATCTTAGTCGTACCTCGATTTTTTTTTGCAGGGCCGGGGTTTCTCAGGACCAGCCTGTATTTTTGCCCAAGTTGGCAATATGCTCGCTACCCAAGCACCCTATAACATGGGACTGACGAAACCTACTATGGGGAATCAAATAATCTACCTAAATCTTCTGGTGAATGGGGAGTTAGTTAGAGATTTTATGCCGCCCATTGGTTGTTCGCCCATGACTTGCATCTACATGCCGCTGAGAAATATTTCACAGGCATGTGGTTTCTTCACGATCTTTTCAATTGAAGCAATAAGTGATAATAATACAATACGGACATGAATCCGTAATATCAGAAATGCGTATCTAGGGTTCGAACTCTTGACCTAGAACTTCGCAGTCCGACAATCACACAACTAGGCTACGACTGCTTTGGTAGCTATTTTCTTTAAACAGATAAATTAACAGTTTATCATTCCTCAGTAAATCGGACTGTACCACGTCTATTCATTAATATGAAGTGGCTTGCTTTGAAAGACTAGGTTGATATAACTTCTTCCATTTGCCAAAGCTAAGTGGAATCAAGTTCTATGAAAGGGAAAAAGAGGTTTTAATAGCAAAGCTGAAATTAAGCTTCGTTTAGATTTAAAAATAAAGATTTAGTAGAAAGATAGCACTTACTGGTACCTGGTTTAATGAAAAGCCATATCAGATTGACTCCACCTTGTGACGTTGGACGGGCGAAGTGTTTTGAAGTTTTTAGACAGCAAATTCTGAAAAACTGCGACTGAGATTTATTGAATACACTTACAAGCACTTCGTTAATAATTTTTAAAAATCTCGTTCTTCTAACCTGACAGACAGATGTGTTGCTGGGGAGTTTATTCCGCCAATTCGTCTCCCCAGCTAAAACACTATGAAGTCACTATGAATGTCTCGTTTTGTGGAACTGACTATTGTAATTTTGATGTTCAAAAAGTGCTGATTATCGGCCTAATTTGAATAAATGACTTTTTATTTCGATTTTAAATTAAAAGAGTCTTCGTCAGTCAAAATCTTTTCCTGTTTGATGACATCAGGCTTTACATGGGACGCATGATGAGCGTGTACTACCTATACACACCTCTCCAACCCTTTGGAGAAATACTGGCCTAAAGTCATGTGATGATTTTGTACAGCAGATTTACTGTGTAGAGACTTGATTGACGGTATATTATATGTGACTCATGTGAGGTATGTGTCCCCAGAACATAAACAAAGCCTTTGACGTCCCCAAATTAAATTCAAGAGCCTACAACGTTCACAACGTTCAAAATTAACGTCTTGTCAAACGTTGACAATATTTCACGCGCGCTCGCTGACCGCAAGATGGCGTTTCAAAGATGGCTGCCACGGTTTGACGTGACACGTCACACGACACGCATATATTGGATTTGTGTTGTCAGACTGTCATTTATTGAATTACTTTGCGCTGAACGGCGACGGGGTTGCATTGTTGTCCTCGAAAATTGCGAAATATAATATTGAAGATGAAGTTTGTGTGTGGATTTTTTGTTGCGTGTTATTTAAGGGTTTTCGTGATGCTCATACCGAGCTCAAGTATTAAGGATCTGTTTCTTTAGATTTTGTCGACATTGCCAGGAAAAGTATAGGTAGGTATCAAAAAAGTTAATGTTGAAAATTGACACCTTGAAAGGGGAATGCCCACTCTCCATGGTGTCCTAGGCCCAAGGTGGACATCAAATATTACAATAAAAGTTGATTGTTTTAAAATCTTTACTGTATTAGATATCTAAAAAATATATTCCACTATTTTAGAAATATTAAAAACAAATAACATTTTGGAGTTTATTTTCCATATAATAATGTCTTTGAGTGTGAGATAATAAGAAAACTTCTCTTTGTCAATACTTGGTAATTAAATTATAATAGGAGGGATGATCCTAATATATTTTTATCAAATTATAGTTAAGAGAAAAGCCAGCAGTTCTCATTAAGTAAGTCAATTGGTAGGTTGCTATTTTGTTCAAACATCCACATTTGGCGGAAGCAAAAAACGAACTGTCAGTGTCAGAATCAAATTAAGTTCAGTGTTGTCACTACCACGAAAAAAAAACATTAAATCGATTATTTTTTCCAAACCGATTATTGATTTATTATCCTCATTCTTTTTTTGTTTGAGAGTAAGTACAAGCTGTTTTTTAGGGTTCCGTAGTCAACTAGGAACCCTTATAGTTTCGCCATGTCTGTCTGGCCGTCCGTCCGTCCGTCCTCGCTTAATCTCTGTGACCGTTAGCACGCTAGTTAGTTAGAAAGCTGAAATTTGGTACCAATATGTATATCAATCACGCCGACAAAGTGGTAAAATAAAAATTGGAAAAAAATGTTTTATTAGGGTAGCCACCCTATATGTAAAGTGGGAAGTGATTTTTTTTTTAATTTCAACCCTAACGTGTGATATATTGTTGGAAAGGTATTTAAAAATGAATAGGGGTTTACTAAAACCATTTTTTGATAATGTCTATAATTTCGGAAATAATCGCTCCAAAAGTAAAAAACAATGTGTCCCCCCCCCTCTAACTTTTGAACCATAAGTTTAGAAAATATGAAAAAAATCTGAAAAGTAGAACTTTATAAGGACTTTCTATGAAAATCATTTTGAACTTGATTGACACAACAGTTATTGTACAAAAAAGACAAAAAGTTGTACAAAATAATTTCCTCCTCCACCTTTAAACTCATAAGTGGGAACACTTATTGTGACGGACGGGAAACTACGGAACCCTACACTGAGCGTGGCCCGACACGCTCTTGGCCGGTTTTTTTTATATTTCCTTAAGTTGATTTTATTAAAGCAAGTAATTACAATACCCGTAAAGCCTCGTGGGTATGATATTGGGGTTATTGTATTTTTTCATAAATCGATTCGATCTATTCATTAGTCGTAATACTCAAAATATTTTTTGCTGCTGGCAATATTTGCTAGCTTTAAATAGGAATATTCAGTTTATTTTATCAGTAAACTTACTTTTTTTAAAAGAATTGTTGTGGATTGTAGTGGCGCATAAATGGAAGAAAGTAAAAACATATTTTATTATGTTAAAATTTATGCATAAATTATTTTTCTCTAGTCTGTTGTCCACTGTGGGCCTCGATTGGGCATTCTCCTTTGAGGACTATAATTTCTAACACTTGGTGCAGATTTATCAAAAAGCTTGTAAAAGATACTTAATATGATGGTATCGCACAATCTCACACAAATTCTTACGAGTATTAATTTTCCATTGGTACTAAAAGATATAGGCATTTCATCCATTTACAATTAAAGAAAAATATGAATTACTAGCTTTTGCCCGCGGCTTCGCTCGCTTCAAATTCGGGGTAACACAGTTCCCCTTTCCTGATTTACAGGTACCTGCTACCTGTAGTTTTTGGCCTTGCGCCTTATTTATTGTAATAGCAAAGCTAAGTTTTCCCTTTTCTTCCTTCTTTCTCCCTCATTTCTCACTTTTTTAAAAAAACAAATTTCTCTATGTCCGTCTCCAGGGTCCCAACTATCTCTGTGTCAAAATTCATCAAAATCGGTTTAGCCATTAAGGGGCTAAGACGTAACAAACAAACAAACCCACTTTCGCTTTTATAATATTAGTAAGGATAAAGATAACTTACAAACTACCAAAGCAATAGAAATAAAAGTTATATTCCCCCTTATTGATTGATTATCCCCTTCGGAAGTTTGCCCTTTCGATTATAAAATGAATTTTGAAAATCAGCCCACAATTGACGGTCTAAGCATACAATTAATAAATATTATATAAATTATTTAATAAAATTCAATAAAATAAATTTAATTTAAATATTTAATCCTTTCGTACTAAAATATTTTATTTATTAAAAGATAGAAACCAACCACATTATCAAAAGTTAGAATGTCAGTTTTCATCTATGAACTCTACCTACTATCTACTATCGTTTGTAGTCGCGTAACAAACAAAAAACACCGGTACTTGCGCACCGAGGGTTCAGTACAAACCTGCAATATAATTGGCCATATCTTTTGACCGCGTAATCTTGAGAGGGTTGATTTTTGCACGGCACGAAGGATTCATTGGAAGTCCACAGACTTGAGTATACAGTGAAACTTGGTTAAGTGGGACCTGGATAAGTGAGAAACCTCCATAACTGGAACTCATGCTGAGGTCCCAACACTTTGGCACTGAATTACCTCTATTAGTGGGACGAGGTAAGCCTCTATATCTGGGATTTGTTCTTTCGATTTAATATCATAGTTACCACTATAACTGAGACAGCGAGTAAATTTTATATGCATAAACCTCTGTAAGTGTAACTGAGATAACATTGTTTGTTTACTCATTCTTATTCTACCCACAAATTCATTTACATACCTAACACGTTATTTTATTTAATGATTGCACCTCTATAACTGAAATAACCTGTATTCTCACCTCTATTAATGGAACCCTCTGTAAATGAGACAGATATTTATTTATACCTGTATATCTGAGACACTGGGTAAGTGGAATACCTCTATAAGTGAAACGACATTGCAGGTCCCTTGATGTCTCACTTAAACAGGTTTCACTGTATATGGTTTTAATTTCAACTCGATACCTCCAGGAATTCCCGAGATATTGACAGACAGACATACAACAAAGCAACAAAGTGATCCTATAAATAATGGATCCTATATTTTCCCTTTGAGGAACCCTAAAACCATCAAGTAGGAAAGATAAAGATTCTGTAAATCAGATGTAAAAGGTTTCCGTCGTTGCTTTTTCCAATACCATAGAAATCCCCAACTCATTTGAAGTAACAAAGAATTTCATCACAAAACTTAACAATCGATTTGCAGCACCAGCAGTCTTTCAGTAATATAACAGTTGCCAACTAGATGATGAAATATACCAGCGATATAACACTGTCGCTTCAAATCTTCGGGTTTGGCCCAGAATTCGGGTAGGTACCCACTTTTGACAAATACCCTTTTGACGTGGACTCCCCCTTCGTTAGTTACGGCTATATTTCATTGGGGAAACGCTGAAAAACAGTTTCAGTTTCTTGAATAGATTTTGTTAAATGGTTGTGGAGTCTTCAGTCTTCTAATGTTATGTGGCATAGGTAATATAAGCTATGACGGGATGGTTGGCACAGTGGCTGAGCGATCGACTACTGCCCTGCGTGTCGCGTTTTCGATCCCCGCATGAAACAAATATTTGTATGACGTACAGGTAGTTGTTTCGGGTCTGGCTGTTTGCGTATGTGAGTTTCAATGTTAAAGCAGCCACCAACGTTATTTAAAAAAAAATCGTATCATCACGCCTTTAATTCACATTTCGTCAGTTTTATATTTTTAAGCTGGAATTTTTGTAGGTAAGCTTGTATTAAACTTGCCAAGACTCACTTAGTTCATTAGTATGTAGGTATTGGTCAAATCTTGCAACTGAATTTCAAACCGGTTCCCGTGGTAATTGAGTACACACCTTTGGTTCTGATGACAATACGTTTTTAGGGTAGACATGATTCTCTCCCAACGAGAGAACTCCTCAACTGCTTAATGTTGATAGATAACGTATTTTTTTCTTTCATTTTTAGAAAATCTATTTTTTTGTAACGTTCACCCTTTTTTTTGGGGTGGGAAATCATCAAATAACTGGAGTGTCAGACTTGTACTGACTAAACCCCACCCATGTTCCTTCTATAGCCCTTTACGTTCCGGGGCCACGATATCTCTTTCGAACAACCCGCAACCCCGGCAGTAACGTTCACCCTGGCATCAACTTTATTTTAAAATCTATGAAGAAAAAAGCTTTACGATATTGTATTGCTATTTAATAATTAAAATATAACGTAGTTTGAATTGTGTTAAAGGAAGTATAATCATGGAACAAAAAGATTCGCCCAACGTGGGGCTCGAACCCACGACCCTGAGATTAAGAGTCTCATGCTCTACCGACTGAGCTAGCCGGGCATATCTGCATGACTCGAAATTTATAATGTATTGATTTTTATTGGGATTTTCACTTTATAAAAAGTGGCTCTTTTCGATGTAGAATAAAATATACTTGTGCATACCACAAATAACTATGTACACGCAGTAGAAGTAAAAAAGACGGCGGCATAGTCGTTTTAGTTGCTCAAACGTGAAGTGTACAACCCCTTATTTAACGTCAGTATATTTATGTAGTTACTAGCTTTTGCCCGCGGCTTCGCTCGCGTGGACCCCCCATTTTAGGGAAGTGGGGGGTCATCGCTTCAACTATCTCCACTTAAAAATCACGTCAGTTGGTCGCTCCGTTTTGCCGAGAAAGACGGACAAACAAACAGACCCACACATACACTTTCCTATTTATAATATTAGTATGGATAATATTATTATTATACTAATTAACTAATATCATGAAGATGTGTGAATACGAAATTCCTACTTATTCCAAGAGTTAAAAATTAACATATTCTTAATTTAATCTCAGGGTCGTGGGTTCGAGCCCCACGTTGGGTGGATCTTTTTGATTTACACTTGGACATTCTCAGGGTCACGCATGGACGCAATTAAAAGTGAATAATCCGTCCCGTAGGTACCTACGGGACGGATTATTCACTTTTAATTGCATGAAGACAAAAGTGTTTTTGGCTGGCTCAAACCAAGTTTCTGTCGATAACGTTTATTTTTATGGTTCCGTACAAATGGATGTCAACGGAACCCTGGTACTAAGGCTCCGCTGTCTGTCAAAGGGCTGTATCTTTTAAAACGTAATAGGTACACACTTGATAATTGGACAGAGTGTGTGTCATAAAACAAAAATTAACATTCTCTCTTTTGAATCGTACACTCGAGTCTGACAATTCAATTAAAAAAAACCCTACATCACGCTCACGCAGTACTTACTCATACCATACTTTTCATTCTGCAGTCGGATTGTCTGATATTCTGGTTGCTATCGACTGTGACGGCGGGTCTGCTGGCTGTATGCATCGTCGGAACACAATACTTTGTGATTGAGGGAACCAATTTTGGTAAGCTCGACGCAAGCGCGCGAAAAGAGGAAGGTGTGTTTTGTTTTTGCTTTTTTAATTTTGTTCTAGGGTTTTAGAAAAGGAAATTTTGCATTTTGGGAAATTAAATTTTGAGGTCTTAGATTTTAACACCGTTTTGTTGTGATAAATGCAAAAGCAAAATTGCCTTTTATTTTTTTTCAGCAATTCTAATATTTTGAAAAAGTAGTAGATGCCTACTAAATTCGTTACCTACTTCAATCGAACTAAAACGATCTTGCTGTCTCCATTCACATTAGATATGAGCGCCGATGGCCATTTCCACGGCGGCGGCGTGGCCTGGTAATTTCCACAGCGGCGGCGGCGTAGCGGCGGCGCGGCGTGGCCGTCCGTGGGCCTTAGTTTATTTTTATCAGATTTTTTAAAAATAACAAAGAAAACCATATTGTTGTTACCAAAAAAAGCTTTATTAAAGGAACTTATTTGTTAATCACAATTTTGCAGTCTTCTGAATAATAATTAGAGATCACCTTTACTGAAAAATAATCATTTCAGTTTTTTGATTGAAGAGAAACCGAGTTTTTTTAATCAGAGCACTATCTACACACATCAAAAGTATCTAGGGATCAACATATATTTTTGCAATAACTTTTCTCCTGATTGATATTAATTAAAATTTTCTTTAAAGATTCATCAAATAAAGTGTTTTCGTTTGTCACAGTAACGATAAACCAAGTCACCTTTGCATTAATAAAGAAATTTGCCATTTTCCTAATAAAGGGATTTTTGACATTTGAACCACTAACATTAAAGTTCGAAAAAAAGACTGAAATAACAGTTTTCTTTAAAATTTTATTGGGTAACTTAAACAATTAATAATCCGTGTTTCTACCGCGAACACTAACAACACAAGAACATCGGTTTGGCATACTCAAAATGAGTTCATCCAAATCACGCTGTGGAATGGCCGCCCATGTTCGTTGCAACAACAAAAAAAGGTCTTCTTGCGACTGGATACCCTCCATATTCGGCAGAGCTCTTCTCTGTAGCATATCCCATGCATGCTCAATCGGGTTCAAGTCTGGCGACTGAGCAGGCCAGGGCAGGACATTGATGTTAGCTGCGGCGAGAGTCTGTCTTACAACTCTTGCGGTGTGCGGTCGTGCATTATCATGCATTAACTGAAATAAGGGACCGATTTGCACTTGTAGAGGAACGATGACGTCTGATACAATCGTCTCAGCATAAATTTGAGCGTTGAGGTTGCCTCTGATCCAAATCAACTCAGTTCTTCCGCCGATCCAAATACCCGCCCATACCATGATGGTTCCACCACTATAAGGATGGACTTCCTGGCAGGATTTTAATCGCTGTTGGCGTCCAGGGGTTCTCCAGTGTCGTATACGTCTTGTATCCGGTCTCATACCAAAACGAGACTCATCAGAAAAGACACGAAACGCCATTGTTCTTCTGCCCAATTTCTGTGTTCAAGAGCCCATTGATATCGAATCCTACGATTGTGCATTGCTATAGGTGGTACCCGTAGCGGTCTTCGGGAATGAAGGTTCACTTCATGCAAGCGGTTTCTGACTGTTTGGTCGCTAATTAAGTTCCCTGAAGAGTGATGAAGCCTCACGGCTAACATCATGGCGGTTATTGTTGGAGCTCTTCGAGTTAAGATTTGAATGTATCGGTCTTGTCTCCGTGTGGTGCAGCGATACCGTCCTCCATGGCGCTCAGCCACGGTACCAGTGCTTCGGTATCGTGTCCAAAGTCGACTGATAACACTCTGACTTGTATTCAGAGCTAAAGCTACAGTACGTTGCCGGGAACCAGCTTCTATCATTCCCACGGCTCTGAGCATTTCTTCCCTGCTTAAATGACGTCGCCGCTCCATAATAACGTTGGTTTTAATCAGTAGTAGGGAAACAGTAGCACTAATAATGTCTTCAATGCGTTGTATGTTTTTATAGGGAAAATATTGACAGCTTATTTTCATCTTTTACTCGAATTTGATTGAGAGTTCCTGATTCAAATTATGAATTTGTAATAAATTTATAAAATCATAAATTTATTACAAAGCCACATCTCAATCTCAAGAAATCCGAATAAAAATGCTTGATCCCTAGACACTTTTGATGTGTGTATCTACTTAAATAATAAAAACTAAAAAAACAGAAAATTTTAATCAACATGACATTGTCAAAATAATTATATTTATATAATATAAGTACTTAAGTAAATTCTCTAATAATGTTAATTATAAGTAATTAAGTATTTAAAATAGTATGACATATTTATAAGAGGTAAATAGTTTCACATGTTTTTGGAGATACATTTACTGATAAAATAATCATATAGGTGAGTAAGTATTGCTAGCTCTTGATAAGGCTGTATAAAGAAAAAATATAATATCAATAACAAGAACAACAGCACATAAACATCAAAAAGAAAATATGCATTACAACGCCCAATAAAAATATGCATTACAACGCCCAATAACATCGTTAACACCCAAAAGCATCCTCGTCTTCATTTTTAGCCTTTCTTAGACACGCCGCACAAAACACATTTTCACCAAGAACAGTCCTTCGTTTTTCGTTAACTTCTACCGCTAGTTGACCAAATTCTGTCCAGCAAAAACTTTGTGTATGTTTTGTGGAAAGATTTTTCATTGGGGTCACATAAATATTCTTTATTTTCGTTTTATAAACATCAATAGTAGTCGAAGTTGCTGCCATCGTTAACACCACACAATAATACACGTTTACTCGGTAAAATATTCAACTCGACTGCGTGAGCTACGAGTGTGGCGAAGCGACTGACTAAGCGAACTAATGCGGTCGGCCGCGCGTGCGAGCGAGAAAGCAAGTTGCGACTCGTCGCGACGGCGCGCCGCGTGCTGCGCTCGGCGACGACGCGTCGACATGAACTCACGGCGACGGCGGCGCGCCGGCGCGGCGCTCATATCTAATTCACATAGAGGATTATCAGCCCATGGTGTTCACACTGCTAGGACCCAGGCCTTCTCTTAGAGATGAAATGGGCCGTAATCCACCTCGCGGGTTCAATGCGTGTTCGTAAATGTCACACGTGTTCAAATCTTTGGACCTTAGTTATGCCTGTCCCTCGCAATGTTTTCTTTCACTATATTGAGTGCCCGCCTTGGCTTTATTTTATTTTAACCCATGACTTTCAGCTTGTGTGTCGAGCCCGTTACCAAAGAGGTTACGGCTACGTTATGAATGAATTAGTTAATTTCTTTGCAGGCATCTCCCATCGCATTACCGAAACGGCCATGGACTTCTTCATGGCGATAGTCCTCTGCGGGTACTCAGTTACAGTCTATCTTCTGTGGAAAGATCACTACGTGATGTGGAACAGATGGCGAAGGGCCAATGTCAACGTCAGGTTACTCCTGACACCTGATACGCTTCCAGTACCATTTGTACCCCGACCTAGGTATAATGTGGTTTAGTTATTTCTTTGTCGTATTAATATATTATTTAGCAACTTTGTGTGATCAGTATTAAATATTATATAGTATGATTTTTGGTTTGATTTGGTGTTAAAACTGGATTTCATCATACTTTATCCATTAAAATTTACTTACAATATTCTATTTCCAAAGGTTTAACTGTGCCATTAGTTTTTTTCTTAACTTCGTAATAACTTTATGAGGTGCTCTCCAGCACTTTCATAAAGTTATTAATGCATTATTTTTGTAAAACAAAAGAATGAAATACACCACGATACATCCATTATTTTTAACAAAAGACCTTGTTTACAAGTAGTTACCGGGATGGTAAACGCCTGTGATTTGCAGCCACTGGTATTTGGCACTCTGCCAGGACCAGATACCCTCTCAAAGGTGTGGGTGTTGAGTGGCTTTGTAAAATCATCCCAATGAAAAGATTAGATAGGGAATTTATGCAAAATCAGGTGTGTTAGCAAATTGGCAGGGTGCCATTTTGTATTAGCGCAGGAAATTCCGCATGCGGTGTTGTTCTGTTTTGGTAAGGGGGAATTGTTTACTTGTGCTCAGTGGTGTTTCGCCTTTTTCGGTTTTTTTTTATATTTTTCAAAACACAGATCACATGTTTAAAAGAAAAGTAAACAAACAACTTTTTTGTTTGTCTCTTGTCTCACTTCTGGGCAAAGACCTCCCGTTTTTCTTTCCAAACCCCTTTGCAGTTTGATAGCTGGTCATGTCCACCCCGCATATAACACCCAGTTCGGTACATCACGTTTGCCGCGGTCTACCTCGACGGTGATTTCCTCCATCAAGTGTCCTCTAATATCTACAACCTGAATTATGCGGCGCAGGGTGATGTTTCTAACGCGATCTGTACGCTTGACACCTTTTATCCAGCGCTCCATTGCCCGCTGGCAAATCTTAAGTTTGGATTTCTGTTGTTCAGTAAGTGACCATCTTTGCGTACAGTATGTTAGATAGAACAGGCAAGATGCACAATTGTCAATCAGTATATGTTAAGTCCATAGAATGTGGTGGAAGTCCGGATGTAGCGGGTACAGTATGCCCAGCAGTGAAGTGTGATCTGTGTCTGACTTGTTTGAAATGAATCACAACATCGGCAAACATATTAGTGATAATATCTGCTGCTACCTATCTTCTTGAGTCAAGCCTCAAAAAGTTAGGCATCCTCAAAGTTATTCCAGTTAACTTTTCTGACTTGACACACTACTTTTGCTTCCAGCTAAGAACTATTTGGGACCGTCTGAAACACTTCAAAAACTCTAGCCTTTTTTCTCACTGAAGGAAAATAAAACGTGCGTTTTCTTAGTCATTTTCTATTATTAATTTGTCGATATCTTTTAAATTTTAAAAGTGAACGCAACAGTTTCCCGTATCAAATTGGAATCATAGCCAAAAAAAGGAACGAATTACGAACGCACCCGAACTAAAGTCGTTAATGGCGCGCCGCGTTTGTTGACTTTTATTTGTTGTTGTAACGGAAAACGTAATTTTATTAGAAAATACTATTGAAATTAAGGATATAAAAATAAAAGTTAGTGCCTGTGTAGTTTTTCCAGGGTTAAGTAAAGTTGAAAGATGAGTTTCAACTTTGGTTCCGCAACTACGACGGCAGGAAGCACATTCGGTACTGCCACCCCGTCTACAGGTAAAAACTTTAAAAATCTCTTTTCGTTCCCGCAAATTACTCAGAAAAAACGAATATTCTACAATGTTTCACACACGTTTTTATTTGAAGAAAAACATACGGATTTTTTCCTACTTGGATGTCAAATCCTAACCTAATTTTTCATTTTGAAAAATATATTTGAAGCAATTATCTCTTGGCTATTTAATTTGGTTGCTGGCTTACAAGTTAATATTTCGTGCAGATTAAAAGTGTCTATCACTAATTTATTTTAGCAAAAAAATAAGACTGTCAAAACATCTTAATTTTTTTGGCAATCCGAATATATTATGAAATCTGAATCAATGATGACTGTTTTCAGGTACAGGGTTTGCATTTGGCAGTGGAGATGCTAATAAACAAGGATTATTTGGTTCAGGAGGCAATAATGCAGGTGAAACTATAATTTATTTAATATTTTATAACTCTTTCATGTTAAATGTAATCAAAATCAATATACCATTACTAAAAAATAATCTGGTGAGTCATGTATGAGACAATCTAGATTAGAATCATGCTTTTTTAAAAGTAACATATTAACAAAACAATTTTGCACTCACATAAGTATTTTGTATGTTTTTGATAACTTTTGCATAGTCTATTGAACTTGGTTTATGTATTAACTGTATTGGTTTGTGTATACAAAACTTACAGTAATATTATATTCTTTGGTTCAAATGTGGGGTGAGAAGACACATATTCAATTAAAGTAAGTTTTAAAAACAAGAATTCATGTTGTCTAAGTTTTGTTGTTATATTACAGAAAACAAGCCAGCATTCAATTTTGCAAGCCCTTCGGGCGGAGGGTTTGCATTTGGTGCAGCTAAAACTACTGCAGCAGCACCCACATCTTCATTGTGTTAGTAATTTTAACTTTATTATTATGCTCAGCTTAGTGGTGTGACCGTCTGACTATGTACACCTATTTTTGGATTCATGTACGTATTGTATAATGTTCACTTGCTTTAATGAAGGAAAATATTGTGCAATGCTAGTTTAGCATGCCTGAGATATATTTCTCGACGGCCTGTTAGCCATGTTAGAGACCCATGGGCGACATAAAAGCTCTGACCCCAGATTAGGCACTAACTACATGACGACGCCGTTGGCGCAGTGGTTGAGCGATCGACTGCTGCGCTGTGTGTCGCGGGTTCGATCCCCGCACGGAACAAATATTTGTATGACCTGCAGATAGTTGTTTCGGGTCTGGGTGTTTGTGTATGTGTGTATAAATGTTTGTAAACGCACCCACGATACAGGAGAAATTCCTAGTGAGGGGCAACGTTTTTTTTTTAAAAAAAAAAAAAAAAAAAAAAAAAAAAAAAATTAAAAAAGAATTGAATTTTAAGATGCTCAGGTGTGAGCACAGCTACTGTTAACCAGGTGTTAAAATTTTGTGTAAAAGCACAAACCATACTTTGCCTGTTTAGGGTACGCAAATATAATTTTACGTTAGTAAAATAATGCTTAATTAAGCTAAACATACCAAATTAAAAAAGAAAGCTCCTTAAGCTAATTAAAGTAAAATAATTATTACATAAAAATAAAAAAACGTAACCCATAACACCTTAAAATTACATTTTATATTGCATAAATTCTTGTAGAGTGTAGACTGTAGAAGCGATATGTATTGTGTGTGAAAGTCCCTTCTACGTCCGTGGATCGCTAGATGACATATTTACGGTTAGAACTACAATATGCCAAAACCATCATTGTTTTTGCATGCAAGTTGTTAATTGTAGTGGTGATAACCAACAGCTTGGAGTATTAAACCTGAAACCATTAGTAGCTTTCCTGTTTCAGTGTATATTCCGGTCACATTCTATCAGTATGTGACAAATACACCACACAAACTTAGCAGTTTAGTGAGGCACTTTTACGGTTTCTGGTTTGAATTCATTTTCACTTTTATCCATTTTAACTTATTGAATAAGATTTGGCCTGAAAGCGTCCTCAACACAGCTACTACATAATTGTTCTAAACCAACAGTTAACATAAATAAAAATTGGTTGTTTGTAAAGTAGGTTTACGATCGAGATGTTTACGTGATAACGTCTTATTGGTGATATAAGTTTTTCGAGCCAAGTAACAGATGGCGCTACCATCTTTATATCTCGTGAGGTTTTGGCATAAGTTTCTGAACATGTCACCCGACTAAAACGATTTTAAAGACGTTATCACGTCAAAAGAAAAGTTTATTGTCTAAACTAATTGTTATTACTAACGCAACTGTCATTCGATGCCTTTTTGTAATTTCAATTCGAGTTCAATTTTGCCTAGTTTGCGGTATTTTTTTTTATGACATACCACACTGAAAGCTGGTTCCAAGTGTCTTTATCCTACTAGCTGTGATGCCATAAACATATTTATTTATTGTATTTAATATTAACTTCAACATTGTTTATATAATTAGTCTATATTTTTAAGTGAAATAAACTAATGTAAATTTGTTTTGAAAAACGTCTTATTGGTGATATAAGTTATCACCAGTAGTGACATCTAAAATGAAATTAAGTACTAATTCAAAGTTTTTTTTTCGCGCCAAGTAACAGATGGCGCTACCATCTTTATGAAATGTCGCTCGTGAGGTTTACAAGTTTCTGAACATGTCACCCGACTAAAACGATTTTAAAGACGTTATCACGTCAATAAAACTCTAAAAATCAACAAACTAAAACAGAATAACTCATAAGATCCTCACGAAAATGACATATTAATAATCTGTATCATTTTTCTAAATGTTAAATCTATGATATCCACAGTTGCAACACCAACCACAAGCAGTGGAGCCAGTCCAGCATTTGGTGCTGCTAAACCACCAGTGAACTTTGGAGGGTTTGCCTCGCCACCCAATCAGACTGTTGGCAGTCCAGGCTTTGGACAGCTGCAGGTATGAGAGGAAAACTAATCTTGCTGTTTATTTATAAAACTGTTTATTCATCATCAGCTTACAGCAGGCCTCTTCAATGCTGCTGGAATTGGAGGAACATAAAGCGCAAAAGTAGGAACATAGATGGGTTTTTAGTCAGTTAAAGTCTGACACATAACTATACCCCTCCACTCAGAGTGAGGGAAGTTATTTGATGATTTCCCATCCACAAAAGTAAAAAGAGGCCTCTTCAATCACACGCCACTTAACTCGATTTTCGGCAACTCGCATCCATTTGCTACCATTCACTCCTGCGTAGATCATTGCTCCACTGAGCCCATTCGCGGTCTCCACTTACGCACATGTCTAACCCAACGGCCATCGGTTCTGTATGCACAGCATATATGGCCAACCCTTGCCACTTTACAACTTACTTATTTTGTGAGCTATAGTATCTTTACTTTGAAAAAAATGCTATTGCTGTGGTGAAAATATGATTTACTGACTGCCATACTAGAATTTGAGTGAAAAGCGGCTTATTATCGGGCCCAGCAGTTGAGACCACCGATAGAAGCCCTGATTTTTTTCATGTTGCCCAATTCTAAGATTTTCTCCTGTATCTTGGGTGCGTTTACAAACATTTAAACTCACATATACAAACAGCCAGACTCTGTAAGTCATGTTCCCCATTAGATTATCTTCTTGCAGTCTGATATATGATTTTGGGCTGAGTCTCCAGCATCTGAAAACTGTTTAGTTGCTTAGAAAGTGCTTGTGAGGGTTATTTTTCGAGAAGTCAAGCAACCGGTAGTTAGGGCACCAGAGGCAGGAACCCTAAGCAGTAGTTATATTGATTAATTTGCTTGTTACTCTAATAAATAACAATCTATTAGAAAATAGATTTTGTGCAAGGCATAAGTAAAATAAAACAATATCTATTTCAGGGTGGTGCAAGCAGCGCTCTTGGAGTAACTAATCCACAGCAACCGGCACCAGCATTCGGTACTCCTACCACACAAGGTTAGTTTAGTAGTGCAGTCCCCAGGGTTGCGGGTTGTTCGAAAGAGTTATCGCAGCCCCAAAAGACAGGGCAAAAGAAGAACCATGAATGGGTTTTTAGTCAGTAAAATCCCAGAGCGGGGGAAGTTATTTGTTATGATGATAAAAAAGGCTGAGGATGATGACGATGGATATTTGTGCGTATTCACGCAACCTCGTTATGCAACTACCACAAACGTTGGCTTTTCTTCTATAAAACATAGTTTTTATTTTATATCTAAAATGGATGATCTGCTAATATCTTTTAGAAGCAATAAAAAAATAATATTCGATAAGAAATTGTGTGAGATCTATCACACCATATATTATCTAAAAATGAAAATAAAAAAAAAATTGGAAAAAAAATAACCGTTTACCAAAAAAAAAAGTCGATGGCAACACTCAACGATAGGAACAAAAGTATTATTTTTAATACAATAATTTCATCTTTTTTTTCTAGCTTCAGCCGGTTTCGGTGCATCGCCTTCTGGTTTTGGTTTCGGCCAATCCAATACGGTGGCGTCGCCGGCTTTCGGTCAATCACCTCAGACAGCTACTACGGGTTTCGGCCAACCTGCTCAAGCAACTACAACGGGTTTCGGTCAACCTGCTCAAGCAACTACAACGGGTTTCGGTCAACCTGCTCAAGCAGCTACTACGGGCTTTGGCCAACCCGCACAGCCAGGTTTCGGTACACAACCTGCAAGTTCAGGTTTTGGGTTCTCGACACCTGCGTCTGGATTTTCTGCGCCTCAAGCTAGTGTTGTGAGTATATTTCGTGGAATTTTATCTGTTTTCTAAAGAATTTGCACAATAAAAGAGAGGCTGGTACCAAAAATGGTCCAATATTAATACATATATTTCCTAAAAAAAAAACCGTCAGATCATCTAATAGACTCGCTCCTATAACATGGGACTTCAAATCATGAATGGGGAAACGTGGGTGTACTTTTATATACAACTATGTCTAACCCATCAGGAAATACAAGCGTGATGATGTCATGTCATGTCATGACGGCACAGTTGGCGCAGTGGCTGAGCGATTGACTGCTGCGCTGCGTGTCGCGGGTTCGATTCTCGCATGGAACAAATATTTGCATGGCATACAGATAGTTGTTCCGGGCCTGGCTGTTGTGTATGTGAGTTTAATGTTTGTAAACGCCCACGATACAGGAGAAATACCTAGTGCGGGGCAACGTTTTTAAAACAAAAAAAAATGGTTTTAGGATGTTGTTAGGTTAGGTTAGTGCCTCCGGTTTGCGGAGGCCAGGGTATCAACCCTGCATGTATAGTGCGCAAGCGGCTCGCATGTTATTAGGCAGAGTCTGGGGTAGCACTAACAGCATCCTACAGGTCATTGCAGGCAAGCAGGACTCAAATATCTTAAGAACATTTATTCTTGCTCATCCTACTAATATTATAAATGCAAAAAATTGTGTATGGATGTATGTTTGACGGGCCTGTTGGTCTAGTGGTTAGTGGCCCTGACTGCTGAGCCGGAGGTCGTGGGTTCGATTCCCACCCAGGACAAACTTTGTGTGATGAGCATGATTGTTTGTTCTATGTCTGGGTGTGTTATTTATCTATAATATGTATGTATTTATCAATTATATAAGTATGTATATCAGTTGTCTGGTTACCATAACACAAGCTCTGCTTAGCTTGGGATCAGATAGCCGTGTGTGAGTTGTCCCAAGATATTTATTTATTTATTATCCTCTTTCACGAAAAAACTACTGAAGGGATCGTGATGAAATTTGGCACAGAGGTAGATTATAGTCTGGAATAACACATAGGATACTTTTTTATCATCACGCGGGCGAAGCCGCGGGGCGCAGCTAGTGTAAAATAACTTTTATAATAATAACTAGCTTCCGCCCGCAGCTTCGTCCGCGTGGCATAGTTACTTTGGGCTAACGCTAACTTTAACACGCGTGATGATCGAAAAAAATATCTTTTTCTCCCCATTTCTTCCCTCTTTCTCTTTTTTTTTAGCCTAACAATCTCTGTACCAAAATTCATCAAAATCCGTTTGGCCATTTAAGCGTAAAGGCGTAACAAACAAACTCACTTTCGCTTAATAATATTAGCAAGGATTATGGACATATGGTCTGAAATAAAGATTTACTTAATTGAATGCTCTCTTCCAGCAGGCTGCCACAACAACAGCAGCAGCCCCAACTCAATCCTTCCTAGGAGGTGGCGGTGCTACAAGCGGGTTCGCTCCGACAGCGTTCGGTGCTAAGCCAGGCTCTGCGTTTAGCTTCGGAGGAGGGAATGCTGCTGCACCGCCTGCCTTCAGTACTGCGCCGGCGCCTAGTAAGTATTCCAATTTAGTTGGGGTCTTCTTTAATCACGTGAAGTTTTGATAGTCAATCTTATAGCCGCACATCCCCCTTCCATTTTGTTATACGTCGTAAGTTTAAAGGCTACCCCTCCCAACGTGTTTGTCACGTGTATTTTTATTTTTTTTAAATATCACATAGTTTTATTTTTGTTTAGAAACTTTTTTTATTCAAATCCGTTTGCTGTGGTTTTTCTGTCCACGATACACGACCGTGTTCGTCATATGAAAAATAAACTAGTAAATAATAAAAAGGAATCATCCCTTTTTATTATTTACTAGTTTCTGCCTGCGACTTCGTCCGCGTGGCATAGTTAATTTGGGCTAATGCTAACTTTAACCCGCGTTATGATCGAAAAAAATATATCTTCCTCTCGCCTTTTCTTCCCTCTTTCTCCCCCTTATCTCACTTTACAAAAAAATTGTAATATAGTTCATGATAACTTCATATGCATTAAATAATATACCTACCTATCAAATCTTAATAATATTTAATAACATGTAATTTAGAAACTAATATTGTAAAATAACAACCTTCAACCTCAGGTGCATTCGGCCAAAAGCCAGCCACCCTAAGCTTCGGAGGTGCCACCACGACCCAACCCGGGCAGACCACTGAGCTGACCGGTCAGAACCCGGGACTCGGCACCGGGTTCGGCGCGGGCCAGGCCACGCCCAGCACGGCGCCGCCCGCGTTTGGGACGACGCCCAGCTTTGGAGGGACTGCCCAACCGTTTAATGCTTCGTTTGGTGGTGGACGTGAGTAATAACTTAAGTTGTATTTTAACCGTTTTCAAAAAAAATTTCAATTTTTGTGATTCTTTTTTTTATAAAAACATTGCCCCACTAGGTATTTCTCCTGTATGCGTTTACAAATATTTAAACTCATATACACAAACAGCCAGACCCAGAACAACTATCTGTAGGCCATACATAAAATATAAATATATATATTTTTTTTTTCATTTAATGTTCCCTAAATTTTTTGTTTGTGTTATATAATACAATTTTTTTTCTTCGTCTATTATGTTCAAAGAAAAAAAAATGATTTTTTAACTAAAAAGGGGAAAATAAATAAAAACACTAAATCGCTAAAACTAACAAAAGTCACCATCTTTGGGAAATGAAGTTATTTTTCAACTTTTTTTGGAAGTTTTATTTTACAAAAGTGATCAATATTTTTCATTTAATCTTCAGAACAACAAACCCAACCACTCAACTTTGGCAGCACCCTCCAGCAACCACAAACAAGCCAACCCCAGCAACCAACGGGGCTTAGTTTCGCTCCAGTATCAACCGCTACTGCTCAACCGGGGCTTAGTTTTGGAACACCTACTACTTCCCAACCAGGTATTGTATGCCATCATCATCATTTTCCTGCCCTTGTCCCATTCTATTTGAGGTCAGCGCAACACTTTTTCTTCTATAATTCCCTGTCGGACGTCACGGCACCAAGTCTCGTCAGATACAGTTGAAACTCTCAATAAAAATCCAAAAATGATTTGATTTCTTTTTTATATCTTTGATAGAAAAAAATATGAGATATAAGATGTCCAGCGGTTTCTAAGAAAAGAATACTATATCTGATAAGCTTGGTACTTATCTCTTTTGCCAACTGTACCTGCAACACTTTTTTAACGATTGTCTGGAAGTGTGAGTACTATAAGCGTTTGAGTGTACTTTTAGTCGTGTTCTCATAGCGCCTTGAGTTCTGAGTCGAGCTACACGATAACTGTCAAATGCTTGCACTGACTGCATAGGTCCACTCAAATCTGTAGAGGTTTCTACAAAAATCAATCAAATTCATTGAATTTTGTCTGGACCTTAAAAGAGACTATGAACTCGTGAGTTTGTTTAGGCTGTTTCTTCTCAGAGTAGTCAGGTAAGAAAAACCTGCCTCGTCTAGTTTAAAAAAACCGAGCAAAGGGCGAGTTGGACTCGCGTACTGAGGAGTCGACAAACTTGCGACATAAAAAGCCATATAAAAAAAAGAATCACAAAAATCAGACTTTAATCACAAAAATAGACACTTTTTTGACGGGCCTATTGGTCTAGTGGTTACTGGCCCTGACTGCTGAGCCGGAGGTCATGGGTTCGATTCCCACCCAGGACAAACTTTGTGTGATGAGCATGATTGTTTGTTCTGTGTCTGGGTGTGATTTATCTATAATATGTATGTATTTATAAATTATATAAGTATGTATATCAGTTGTCTGGTTACCATAACACAAGCTCTGCTTAGCTTGGGATCAGATAGCCGTGTGTGAGTTGTCCCAAGATATTTATTTATTATTTATTTATATATCTTTTGACTGCGTAGAAATGGGGGGTTGATTCCCACCTCCAAGGGACTACAGACTTGGGTATATGGTTCTAATTTCAACTCGATACCTCCACGCGTTCCCGAGATAATGGGTCTTGAAAGATAGACAGACGCACAACAAAGTGATTCAGCAAGGGTTCCTTATTTCCATTCGAGTTTATTTATTTATGTACACACAAAACATTATATAAAAAAGTACATAAGGAAAAAAGAGCACAAAGGTACTGCTTATTTCATAAAGAAATCTCTTCCAGCAGACCTGCGATAGGACAGATGAAATAAAATAAACACGTAGACACAGTGTGTAAAAATAACAACTAAGCACTAACTTAAATAAACAAAACGTTATCAATAAAGAAAAACTTACATACTAATAAAAATAATAAATATATGTTTACATATTATATACTTACAATCCAAAATACTTAATACATATTATATACAAAATATCAAAGTATAGAGGAGAGGTAGTGTTCTTTGACCAGTTTTTTTATGTACAGAGATAGTTTTAGCGCCACAAATGTTAGCCGGAAGTGAGTTCCACAAACGTACGAACGAGTTTGTGAGGTTTTGATAAATTTTATCAAATAGCATCATTTTCGCCTTGAATAACACATTGTTGGGTATAGGACTTCCCTTTTCCCTGCCACAAACCTGCTCCCGGATCATGCAACAACCATTAATAAGACAATATTCCATTGTAGGTCTTAGTTTCGGTGCATCCTTGCCAACACAAGCCCCTACAAGTACGGCTGGGGTGATAGGAACGTCAACAGCGAATCAGAAGCCGGTGATGTTAGGGCAACCATTGCCAACGGTGGGACAATTTCCGAAGACATCTGCTGCTCCAATCAGTTTTGCTCCAGTTGCTACTGCTCAAGGTCAGTATTTTGGTGGTTCTTTAAAAATAACTGCAGCTGGGGAAATCCCCAGTACATCTATCAATTAATCCTTACTAATATTATAAAAGCGAAAGTGAGTTTGTTTGTTTGTTACGTCTTCACGCCTAAATGGCTAAACCGATTTTGATGAATTTTGGTACAGAGATAGTTGGGACCCTGGAGACAGACATAGGCAATTCTTATTTTTTTTTAATGAGAAATTAGGGAGGAAAAGGGATAACTTAGCTTTTCTATTACAATAAATAAGGCGCAAAGGCAAAAACTACAGGTAGCAGGTACCTGCAAATCAGGAAAGGGGAACTGTGTTACCCCGAATTTAACGAGCGAAGCCGCTGGCAAAAGCTAGTTAATTCATATAATTATCCCATTACGATTTATTAAGCTGCCATTTTAGGCCCCCAGTTTTAAACAATAAGCTTATAATGTTTCCAGGCGTCATCACGTCATCCACCACGTCGGCCCCCGCCCCAGGTCTCACAGCCTGGTCCACTCCCCTCCCCACCACAGCACAGACCACTCCGGGGCTTAGTTTCGGCACCAGCACGGCGGCGTCAACTGGGCTTAGTTTCGGCGCGGTCTCCACAGCAGCGTCGACCATAACCTCAGGATTCGGCCTGCCTGGTACAAGTGCAAATAAAAGTGTGCTAGGTTTCGCGAAGCCGATTACTTCGGTCGCCGCTTCGTCTGCAGGTGAATATTTGAACTGATTTTATGTGTTTTAAGTAAGGATAAATAACGGACGGGCTCCAGATATGGACATCGCCGAAATACTTAAGGTTCGGTCGAACCGGTACGGACAATTTACGGGCCTGCTGTGAATACTTATCTGTTGGACAAATAGTGGACGTAGCTCAAGACACCGACAACTCTGTAAAAATACTTAAGCTTATCTAACCAGCGGACATGTCGTAGACATAGCAGCAGACACGGACATGTTGCGGATGACGGTGGACACGGACACCTCGTTAAACTGGTATGGACCAATAATAAATTTGTCTCCAGACAAGGACCCTTTTAGCTTCTCGAAGGTCGATTATCCCAAACAAAATATGGGAATGAAAATTATTCATATCCTTGACCTGGGGTTCTAAAATGGCTGCTTTAGCAGAATTTATAATAGGATAATAATATGAATTACGTTAACATTCTAATAAATTGTTAATAACACAGTTAATATTGCTAATAAATTGTCACTTTGTGGCCATATTGCGAATTGTAACGTAAGGGTGAGCTGGAGTCTTTCTCAAAGGATTGGCCTACAATCGCACTAGACCACGAAATGTAGAAGGAGGGAAGAGAGACCTTTGTCTTGCAGTGGGACAGTATAGGCTCATAATAAATTACATAATTCATGTTACTAGACCTATTTTAACCGACTTCAAAGAAGGAGGAGGTCCTCAATTCGTTGGATTTTTTATGTATGTTATGTATGTAATTTTGAAAATCGGTCCAGACGTCTTTGAGTAATCGGTTACGATGACTTCCCAGGTGGTCTCATATCAATTTTATTTATATTGCTTAGGTAGTTACTGAGTTATCGTCTTTAATACATATTTTTTTATCTGTGTCTATATGGATGATCTGCTAATCTTTTAGCAAGAATGGAAAATGAATACTCGATAAAAATTATGTGATATATCATTATACCATAACTAAAAATGCTGAAATAAAAAACTTTAAACTAGACCCCCTGGTGGCAAGTTTCAACCAAATCAGTTTACCTGTTATGGCATGAACCTGTAACAGACAGACAAATAGACAGCATATTATCTTAAAATTGTCCAATGTCCATTATATTTTAGACTAGCTTTCGCCCGCGGCTTCGCTCGCGTTAATTTCGGTATAACGCGCCTGATTGATTTGTAATAGCAACGCTAAGTTTTCCCTTGTCTTCCCTCATATCCCACTTTTTTTAAATAAAAATTAGCCTATGTCCGTCTCCTGGTTTCCAACTATCTCTGTACCAAAATTCATTAAAATCGGTTCAGCCATTAAAGCGAGAAGTGGTAACAAACAAACAAACAAACTCACTTTCGCTTTTATAATATTAGTAAGGATAAAAAGAGTACAAAAATCAAAACGAATTCTGATTCTATTTCCAAATTAAATATTTATTCGAATTCTTGTCACAATGACACTGTCTAAAAATTTCTTGTAATCAAATTATTTATTTTCTATTTTTTTTCCTAAGTTAATGTTATTCGGTTATAGCTCTTGTGTTCTTGCAAATTAAAGTTTCTTTTGGAACACATGTTAAAATTTTTGTCAAAAAAAAACCAAATCATTTTGGTTAGTCATGATGAAATAAATCTCATTAAATAGATTGCCACTGTATAATATTCATTTTTTTTTTCAAAGATCTTATATTTTAGCTCATTTAAATAAATTGGATCTTAAATTGAACATTTATCATTACGTCTTTGTACTCCAGAAAGACACACCAAAAACACTTACCCAAAACATTATAATATTACCAACTTCATTATATTTCTTCATAATTATATTACAGCGTCCACAACAGCGCCATCTGGTATCACAGCTCTAGGCAAAACCACCGCCACAACAACTATGGCATCCTTGACTACAACCACTACGTAAGTTACAAGAACAACATACATTTTAGCATACCTTTCACATCTTAAAAAACCTCGCGCACCGATGGTTCCGTACAAAGATTTTGATGACACGGTTGGCGCAGTGGCTGAGCGTTCGACTGCTGCGCTACGTGTCGCATACTCGATCCCCACACGGAACAAATATTTGTATGACCTACAGGTAATTGTTTCGGGTCTGGCTGTTGTATGCGAGTTTAAAAGTTTGTAAACGCACCCACGATACAGGAGAAATTCCTAGTGTTGGGCAACGCTTTATATAAAACTAAAAAATAAACTTAACGTTGGAAAACGGTTGTACCCATACATCGACATAGGTAGCAGTTAGTTTATCAACTGCAATTAAGTTTGTAATCACATCTCTATATAGGTCAACGGAAAGTTCCCAATAGATTTTGATTACCTTTGCAAATGTATGAGCAATGCGACATAAGCCACCAGTTGTTTTTTTTCATAACTCCAAGAGATCGCAGACTTCAGTATTTGATATTGATTTCATCTCGATACCTTAACGCGTTCCCGAGATAAAGGGGCAACGTTTAAAAAAAAAAAAACAAAGACATGCGACATAAACAGTCATATCTTTTGACTGCATAGACTTAGAAGGTTGACTTGTTCACAGCACAATGTGACCACAGATTTGAAGGTGTACAGTCACTTAACAATAACAAACTTTACGTTTGCCTAACTCTTCGGAAATTACAAGTCTACTGTTAAGTTTTTTTTTCTAGCCGACTCTGTTCCACTCCTGCGCAAAAGCCTCCCTCTACTCCTTCCACCTTTCACAATCCCACGCATCTTCCTCCCAGCTCTGATGCAACTATCTAGTTTGTCCCACTATCTCCTTCATGCCCTGCCGCGACCTAGCCTTACTGTGGGAAGGCACCAGTTTTCTACCATAGCCGACAGTTTGTCCGAAATATGGCAGATATGTCCTGCCATTTGAGTTGGGCAGCCTTTTCAGCCACGTCAGCTATATTTGTTTTGGCGGGCAGTATTGCGATCCGTTAATTTAAGGCCTAGTATACTGCGTTCCTTTGCTCGTTGGCAAACCTTGAGCTTGGACTTTTGGATGTTAGTCAAAGACTCTGTGCACCATAAATGATGTTTACTTTGCAAGTTGGTTTTTACAAACACTTATACACGTCGTTTTTTTTTTTAACTAGACGAGGTCGGTGTTTAGTACCGAACTACTCTAAGAAGAAACAGCCGAAACAAACTCAGAGGTCTCTTTTAAAGTCCAGCCAAAAATCTTGTTCAACTTACATGCGGACTATGCAGATTAGTGTCTGAAATGGTCTTTTTAAGAACTGTCCTGTCAATGCAAGCATATGTCAGTTATCGTGTAACTCGACTCATAACTCAAAAAGCTCAACGACACGACGAACAATACCAAAACAGGACATTTGTGTAGGTTGCTCATAGTACTCAAACAGCCAGATAATCGTCAAAAACAAACAAATTAAATAGGTAAAGTTAATATGACGTATTTTATTTCCAGTACCACGCCCGCAGCGCCTCCTCAAGCCATAACATCGATATCGTTTGCCCAACTAGAAGAGAACATCAACAAATGGACGCTAGAACTAGAAGAACAAGAAAAGACTTTTATAAACCAGGCGACACAGATCAACGCGTGGGATCGACTGCTCATAGCTAACGGGGAGAAGGTATGTTCCATTACGCCTTTTTTTTGTTGGGAAATCATCAAATAACTTTCCTGCTATGGGTGGATCGGATAGACTTACTGACTAAAACCCATCCATTTTCCTTTTGCATTTTATGTTCCTAGTGTAAGGCAACAATCTTCTTTTTAGAAATGTAAAAAACCCCGTGAGTCAACATAAAACAATCTTCTTCCCACAGATCGTAGAACTGAACGATGCTGTCCAGTCAGTGAAGAACGAGCAACAGAGCCTGGAACACGAGTTAGACTTTGTGTTGGCTCAGCAAAAAGAACTGGAAGATTTACTGGCGCCCATGGAGAAACAGCTGTCTGAGGAGACGGTGGACAGGCTGAGGGATCCTGAGAGAGAGCATATGTAAGTAGGACAATCTCCAAGGTTAAGCAACGCTTGCCAAGGTTAGTCTGCGGATGGGTGATCGCTCACTACAAACCGAGACCCCGTGCCTCCGAAAGCAAGATTTATTTATAGTTAATTAAAACGGTATAACACCCACCCATTACAATAATTAACATAAACGCAAAATACGCGCCTCAGACGTGGAGTTGCGGACACCAGCCCGTTATACAATACAATACAATAGAAACATAAAATAAAATAGAAGAAAAACATCAAGTAAACAACTTACAATAGCTTCAATTAAAACTAACACGGAACAGTGGACACTCTTGCATACTTTGTTTCACAAAACACCAGACATACTAGCATGACTTTATTCCATTCATCCGCAAACACATCACATGCAGGGAGATCTTTATCTACTGATCCCGGCTGCCATTTTTAGATCTATGACAGTCGTTACAGGTAGTCAGCGGCCCGAAAGTCTGACAACCAGTCTTACCAAGGGGTCTTACCCAGTAGCTGGGTTGTCGAGGTTAGATAGAGGCAGTCGCTCTATGCAAAATACTGGTATTCAGTTGCATATGGTAAGACTGCAAGCCTACCTCAATATACAACATGATTTTTAGTAAAAGCGAAACCTGAATATAGTTTGTTCAGAATACGTAACAGAATCGATATCAGTAATTTTTACACTATGTCATATTTTGTCCCAACAAATGTTAAAAATCCGAGTTGACACTTATTATATACTAGCTTTTGCCCGCGGCTTGATCGCTCGCGTTAAATTCGGTAGCGCCTTATTGATTTGTAATAGCAACGCTAAGTTTTCCCGTTTCTTCTCTCTTTCTCCCTCAGATCCCACTCATTTAAAAAAAAATAGCCTATGAGAGAGATAGTTGGAAACCAGGAGACGGATCCAAATCACCTCAACCAAATATCTCTGTACCAAAATTCATCAAAATCGGTTTAGCCATTAAAGCGTGAAGAGGTAACAAACAAACAAATTCAATTGAGCTTTTATAATATTAGTAAGGATACGGCACTCAACATAGGTAATAGCGACACAAGACGCGCGCGGTGCTTGTGTGCCACATTTTAAGGTGATTCATACAGGCTGCTCCCAGCCATTTTCCCGCTAGATGGCGTTGAAGTCAACATTTTTAGTTTATTTGGGTTTTTGTGTAATTGGAAAATTATTAAGTCGTAGGAGTAGCAGACGCGGTTACCGGACATTGGGCTTTATCGAAAAGGGTCATAACATTGCTACAAAATCACCCAATTCGACACATTATAACATCTACTATTGAATATAGTGTCGTTTACACACACAGACGTGGGTGAGTACGTTTACAAAGATTGACACTAGATGGCGTGAATGAAAAAAAAACAAGTTTTTCATTTTTCTATATGGGTAGATTGGGTTAGCAAACTACAGAACGCCACCTGCTACGGTATACAATTTATGTGCGATTGATATAGGTAAAAATAAAAGTTATATTTGTTGGCGTGAACTATTTAATTAATTTATTATTTCACCTTTTGATACAAAATAAAAAGAAATATTCAATGATTATGTACATTCTAAAGTAAAGAAAAGTAAAAAGTCATTTATTCAAATTAGGCTGAAAATCAGCACTTTCTGAACGTCAAAAAATTACACAAGACAGTCCCCCAAAAACGCCTCCCCCGTGTCGCCGACTTCGTAGTGTTATAGCTGATGAGAAGAAGTGGCGGAACAAACTCACCAGCAACACATCTGTCTGTTATGTTAGAAGAACTTGATTCTATATAAAAATTTGCAAAAAAAAAGATGAATTCATGTCAGTGATCGTGTAGCTCAATTTAACATAAGGAGCCCAACGATTTGACAAACAAAGAATTAACAAAAAGATTAAACAAACTACTACCAAAATACAATTAGAACAAAAATCATTTGACTTGTTGATTTCACCCTCTCTGCTTTGAAACTTCCTGTCTTGAAACCACTGCTACACTGCTGCTGCAAAGAAAACATAGGTACTTAGTATATTTGTTACTTCTTGAAGAATATTATTTACCATTCAGTCCCAAATATTATTTACCGTCAATCTCCAAAGCTGCTCTAAAATAAAACTTTACTTCTCTTCTTTGCTTGAATTTGCAACTGATGTTGATGTTGCAGAAGGATTTTTCACTAGAATAACATAAGAATATATTTTATTTAGACATTGAAATTGATGCAAATTATGAAGTGAAAAAAAAGTTAAAGCTTTGTCTGCATACCTACCATTCAAATCTATACATTTAGCATTTTTTTGAACACGTCTCAAAATGATTTCCGGCAGAATACAGTTTTTGAAAAAGTCTGATAATTTTGGTATCATATTGCTGATAAATTCATTATCTCGACAAACTTCTATTACAGTCTGAAGGATGTTTGATTAAAGTAATACGCAATATTATTGATTTCTTTATTCCAATGACTGAGACACATTACATTACACGTATACTTCCGCCATGACAGATTTCATAGAGAGAGAGAGAGAAACACACATGTCATCTATTACATTGTCTATTCCGTTCCATTCCGTTCAACACCCTACCTCAATGTAATAAATGAGACAACATTGACAACCAACACTAATATGCATCTAACATAACATACATATCACTAATAATATGGGTAAGATGAATTTTACTTACAACCAGTACCACACTTTTCACAAAATTTTAACAACAACTCCTTTGTTAGTGGCTTTGTGTACATGTCCGCCACTTGTTCAGTAGTGGATACATATTTTACATGTATTTTTCCACACAATATTAATTCTCTTATATAATGATATTTTATATCTATATGTTTAAGTCTTTTTACAGTATTAGTATTTGCCACCATAATGGCCGACTGGTTGTCACATAATATTGTAACTGGAGATACATTAGAAATATTAAAATCATTAAGCATATTAGTCAACCAACTAGCTTCACTTGATGCCATGCTCAATGCTACATATTCTGCTTCAGTAGATGAAATGCTCACAGTACTTTGTTTTTTAGAGCACCAAGATATGAGGCAATTAGAGAAAATAAAACAATAACCAGTTGTAGACTTCCTATCCCTAAGATCTCCCCCCCAATCTGCATCACAATAACCCAATAGTTTTTCATCATTACATTTATATACAAGCTTATAATTTATTGTATGTTTAATGTATCGCAAAACCCTTTTTAAAGCTACTAGCAAAGTATCATTAACTCGGTCTTGGAATCTACTCAGTATTGATACTGCCACACATAGATCAGGTCGAGTTCCTGATACCGCATACATCAAACATCCAATAATCTGTCTACACAATTTTTCTGTATTTTTATCTGTTTTACATTCACTTTCCAATATTTTAGTATTAAAGTTTTGATCCATAGGTGTACTTATAGGTTTACAATTATACATATTAAATTTCTTTAAGACATTTTCTAGATAAGTTTTTTGACATAATTCTGTTACCTTATCATCTAAATTCTGTTTAACATTTATCCCCAAAAAGTCTGATATCAACCCCAAATTTTTCATCTTAAATTCCCTACTTAGCATTAACTTAAATTTACATATTTGGCTTGGCTCAGTTCCAAAGACAAGTAGATCATCAACATAAATGAGTACATACATTTGTTGTTTATCATTACATTTAGAGTAAAGACAAGAATCACACTGAGATCTTTTAAAGCCTTCTCTTATCATAACAGAGTTGAATTTTACATTCCAGTATTTTGGGGATTTTTTAAGACCATACAGAGACCTATTTAACTTAACAATATTTTCCCCATTGTTATATGCCCCTTCAGGTAATTTTAAATACACATCTTCCTCTATATCACCATATAAAAATGCCCCTGTTACATCCATTTGTGAGACTGGTAAGTTCAGTTTTATTGCTACTGCTAAAAATAATCTAAATGTCGACAATTTTGCTACAGGTGCATAAATATCATTGAAATCTAGTATATCATTTTGCTCAAACCCCCGAGCTACTAACCTAGCTTTATATTGCAAAGTATTATTATTACTCTTAATCTTAAACACCCATTTACTACTAATAACCTTAGTATTATCAGTTAACTTACAAACATTCCATGTATTATTTTCCTTGAGAGTTTGTAGTTCTTTTTGTATAGCTTCTTTCCACTTACAAGAGTCCATGCTACTCATAGCTTCTTCAAATGTCTTAGGCTCACTGTCAGACACCAAAGCGTTGTGACATTCATAAAACGCAGTCTGCTGCCTCACACGATTGTGCCGTTTGGTGGTTATTTCATTACCACTTTGTCCACTCGAGTCCCCGCTTTCACTTGGCTCATACAAACTTCCCTCACTCTCTGTATCACTACTAGTTTCTTGATAATTTTCCTCTGGATGGTTTATGCTTGTTTCTTCACTTAGCTCTTGTGTTTCACTGGCTGATAACTGTACAGGTAGGAGATCATAATATAATTTGCTATCAAACTTTCCTACATCACTCTGATTATTTTCCAGGAAAACAATATCTCTTCTTATTTCAACATTATCACTGCAAGGGAAATAGACTCTATATCCCTTTGTTGTTTCTCCATATCCCACCAGGAAACCTTTTTCTCCCTTTGGGTCCCACTTCTTTCTCTGTACTTTTGGTATGTGGACGAAGACAGTAGTACCAAATATTTTTAGGTTATTTATATCATATGTTCTGTTGAACCACAATTCATAGGGAGTTTTTGTTGGAACACTGCTTTTACCTGTTCTATTTATAACATAGGCTGCAGTATTGATTGCTTCTGCCCATAATTTCTTTGGTAAATTCTTAGCACACAGCATTGTCCGAGCAGCCTCAACCAGAGTTCTATTTTCCCGTTCTGCACTGCCATTCTGCTCTGGGGTGTAGGGAACAGATGTTTGGTGAATAATACCCTTTACTTGGAACATTTCCTGGACATCTTTGTTAATAAATTCTGTTCCATTGTCACTTCTGAATATTTTAATAGTATTTCCTGTTTCATTTTCTACCCGAGCAATAAAGTTTCTTAAACACTTCTTAATTTCATCCTTATTTTTCACAAAGTATACCACCCTGTACTTTGAGTAGTCATCTTTAAATACAACAAAATATTTGGAACCTCCTACTGACGTCACTTCCATCTGTCCGCAGGTATCTGCGTGAATTACTTCACAAGTTCTCGTACTCACATTATCACTCGCAGGATAGGGCAAACGGTGTATCTTACCCTTCAAACAACTTTCACATTTCTTCGAATCGAGCTGCTCATGAAAAGTGACATTGTTTTTCTTCAATATATCCTTTACATATTGTATGTTTTCATGGACTAACCTTTCATGCCATGAATGTAAGTCTCCGTGAATAACTTTTGCAGCATTAACTAAGCAATCCGTATAAAAACGACAGTCCAACACATACATATTGCCACTTCGCTGTGCCACTGCTACGATTTCGTTGCATTTATAAAATTCGCAACAATTCCGGTTTGTTATCAGAACATAACCTCTACTCGTGACACGATTGACAGATAACAGGTTCATTTTCAGATCGGGAACATAGAGGACGTTGTCTATGGTCGTGTGAATCCAATCGGTCCCGTTCCATACTTCAAGCGTCACCTGCCCGCATCCTTCGACACTAATCTGCGTTCCATTACCTACAGTCACCAACTTGTTTGTAACACACGAATATGATGAAAAAAGTTTATGGTCACAGCACATATGTTCACTCGCACCGGAGTCTACTAGCCACTGGGTTTTATGAAAATTCTCACCGATTGCACTCTCTACAACGAATGCATTGTTTTCTTTTTGTTTCTTGAAACGACACTGACTTTTGACATGTCCAACTTTATTACAATAATAACACCTGCGCTCATTTCGACCGTCTTTGTTGTTATTATCATGATGATAATTATTGTTTGAACTTGCACTTTGATTAGACTTACATTCACTTTGAAAATGTCCTAGCTTATTACATTTGTAGCACTTCACCATTTTCTTATTAAAGTTTTTCTTGGCAACAAATGCGGTGGAGGATGATTGCGCACTTTCACCGCCGCTTTTCTCCTTTATCCTTTCCTCTTCTATTAGCAACCTGGCTACTAAATTATCGTAGGTCTGCTTATCGTCAGGTGCAGATTCCCAGGCAGATACAAAATGCTTGTATTGATCTGGTAACGACATCAAAACTTTCGTTATTACGAGCTTATCCGATATAGTTTCACCGAGCTGTTTCAATTGATTCTGCATTTCCTGTATCTTTGATAGAAAGGTAGACATCTCTGCACCTTCTTCGTATTTAAACTGAAAGAATCTTTGCTGAACAATATGAATGCTCGTCTCTGATTTTTGTTCATAGATACTTAGTAATTTTCGCCACATCTCAGCCGAGGTTTCACATGATAAAATATGTACCATGACACCTTCTGACATTCTTGTTACTAGCAATGTTTGAGCTTTTGCATCGCTTGTTTCCCATCGAGTACGGTCGGCATCAGTTTCAGGTTTTATCTTAGTGCCGTTTACTATGTCATACAAGCCCTGGCCTCGCAGCAAAACCGTAGTCTGGAACCGCCATATATTCCAATTCTTGGAACCTTCCAATTTTATTGCTCCCTGTCCGTGTAATAAGGAATCCATTGAATTTTCTTGATTTTACTCCTTGCCTCGTTCCAACCAGGAACAAGTAATTTCCTTCCCGGCAAAATTCTAATCTCCAAGCACACGACGGACGCCGCACGTGCCTTATTTTTCACGTTGCCAGTAATGACTTCTTGCGTATACTTTATCGTATTACTTTTATCCAATCTGATTACGCGACTGGGCCCATAACCTGAAGGATGTTTGATTAAAGTAATACGCAATATTATTGATTTCTTTATTCCAATGACTGAGACACATTACATTACACGTATACTTCCGCCATGACAGATTTCATAGAGAGAGAGAGAGAAACACACATGTCATCTATTACATTGTCTATTCCGTTCCATTCCGTTCAACACAGTCAAAGGTTTAGTGACTGAAATAAAACATATGAAGTAGCACTTATCCATTTTGGTGACACGCATTTGTCCTTGAACCTGAAATAGAATTTAATTATAGTAAGAGGAAACCAGATACTGAAATTAATTAAAATGTGGACATGCAATAGAATTTTCAATTTACTTGATGGTAATAATCGTGCTTTTTATTCATCACTAAAACATTATTATCCAGTTTTAGAGCAAAGTTCTTCTTTTCTAGTGCAGCTGCCTCTAGGCTTTGATTTGTCCTGGCCAATGATGGAAAGCACTTGATCTCAACAACAGCTCTTTCATTTTCAATTATACCTGTAACAAATTGCCATAAAATATTGGTATAAGAAATTCAATCGTCTCTAGTGTTGGTTATTCTTTGTTTCTCGCAATTATAACTAGTGTTATGTTTGGCCACATTTGCCAAACACAAATATAAAATTGAAGTTTGAAAAATAAAAAACTTACCATCTGGACTACCAGCTAAAAATCCAAATTCTTCGTCAATAAAAAGCCCTGAAGGCCTGACAATTTTATTATATTGTTGCATGAACATACTTTTTGCTACACTCTCATATTGCTGCCCATATAACATGTCTTTTGTACAAATATTCTTTTTATACAGAATATTCTTTACTTGATTGTGACATGGGGTCGTGATACGGCGTTTGCAAACCTGTAAACAGAAAAAGTCCAGATAAAATAAATGTATAATGTGTTTACTTTTACAATCAAAACTTTCTTTGAACATATTCTATAAAATACCGCAATTTTACCAGAAATGTATGTTTATATACAATTATCTGCTAACATTTTTATCACACCACACAACTCACCATTCCAAATTGACTAGCAGTCAAACGGTCACACCTATGAGTAGTATATAAATCGTTTTCATGCTGTCCTACAGTAGTTGTTTCAATCAAAGCAATGTTTTCTGGTGACTTTTGGAATTCTGGTAACCGTTCTTCACACTGTATTTTCAACTGTGCTTCGTCAATATCAATAGGATCACAAGCTTCAGGTCCATAGTGCTTATCCGGATGGGGTTTCTCTCTTGGAGCAAACAATCGTTTGCGAATCGAAGACTGCTGTCGTATTCTGCTTTGTTCTTTCCGTTTTAAGTATTTTTTTAAATGTGTCCCTGGGCTCTGTGTGGTCTGCTTTTTCCATGCAGTTTCATGCCATTTGTGTCCATTAGCAAGTGATAGTCCTGAAAACATATTTTTAAATGTTATATTCTAAGAAATACATGTTGCGGCGACTCCATATAAATTGGGTTAAATAAAGGCAGGAGAATGATGATATTCCATAGCCATGATAATGGAAAAATTTGTTACTGGTTCTAACAATTTCCAACTGTTTATATTTACCTGCCACATGAACACGTCGCTGGTAAGAACCCCCTTTTCCTAAACTAATTCGTTTCCCACAGTTGAATTTGTTTATTACGCTCATAAAGTTTTCTGCCACATTTGTTGTCTCATTTGACAAACGACCTGCCTTCAAAGCAATTTTTTCATTGGCTGCATAAATCAGAGCCCACACCTCCGGAGCAGTATTTTTCAGACTTTCTACGAGATCTTCCTTCTTTTCAGTTCCATCTGTCAATGTTTTACTAACATTACAGTAATAATCCTTGCAGTTTTCATGTACTCCGAATACATGAAGCGGGCCATTTCTCAAATCTGCTGCCATAGTACTAGCATGCTCACTGCCACACACGATAATTTTTCGTGCTACTAGTGTCAGCTTCATAACCTTTGGCTTCAAAATATTTCGCCCAGAAAGAGGGAGCTTAGTGTTGGCCAAGATCTAAAAAGTACAAAATATAAATACAGAATAATATGCTTCACTGATCTTGAGATATAAATATATATAAATATCTTGGGACAACTCACACACGGCTATCTGATCCCAAGCTAAGCAGAGCTTGTGTTATGGTAACCAGACAACTGATATACATACTTATATAATTTATAAATACATACATATTATAGATAAATCACACCCAGACACAGAACAAACAATCATGCTCATCACACAAAGTTTGTCCTGGGTGGGAATCGAACTCACGACCTCCGGCTTAGCAGTCAGGGCCACTAACCACTAGACCAACAGGCCCGTCAAATCCCGTCAGATGACTTTACAAATTTTATTTATTCATTTACCTTGTAGAGTGCACTGGTATAGTTTTTGATTACGTGATTCTTGCATTCAATTTTTTTTATTATGTTCCCATATGACACTTTCTCTTTTAATTTTGCAAACACAGAGGAGTCTCCGTCACCGATAAAACTCAAATAGCGAAGTTGATGTATTTCTTCACTCTTTTGAAAGCCTTCCACAATAATTTCCGATTCCATGGCTGTAGATGGTCCAGTAAAATTTTTGCAACAATTATGTGCTTTCATATCCATGTTTCTCCTCTCATAATATTGACATGTATAACAATATTTGTTTCTGACACCAAGAAATAGACATTTTTTAGTTTCTTTCCCAATAATGCAGGCCTGGAAATGAAAAGCAACACTTGTAAATATGGCACATAATAAAAATGTCCCAACCAGAACCAAATTTGTGTACATTAACTTACCATACCAGATGACGAGTCAAAGTTATGCCCGTATGACCTTTTCAACCAGCCTCCATCTACATATACAGTAACAAATGGAACACCGTCTGAAGAAACATGACCTTTTTGAATAGCAATTGATCTTTCATGTTCACCAGCAATTTTAATTTCCTTTGTCAAGTGTTCAAACCACACACTGCCTAATTTTTTTTCAACACGACGAAATTTATTAGCTGACATTGTTGGAATATCCATAATACTTGTTATGTGAGCTGCTTGAGTGTAGAAGCTACCAGAAGTCACAGTTGCCCACACAAATGCAGTATTTATTTTATCACTGCTCTCCGTCCAATGCCTCCAATATTTATCACATATACTGCACTTGAAAATTAATTCACTTCGAAATCCATCAAGTCGTTCACTAACAAATTCAATTTGTGAAGATTCACACTTATTTCGATGCCTTTCCAGAAGAAATGCCCACTCTATTACATGCTTCAAGTCGACAATGCGATACCCTGATATACCAGATAAACCTTCATTTGGAGCAGCTTCCACAATCAATTGAAAAGAATCAGTTTCAGGATCAGCTCGCGGCCAATTAATCTTTAAAGATTCAACCACAGGTTCAGCTGCCGCTGTGCTAGTGCTAGTACTCGGGGCACTGTAGGTGGCCTCTAAGCGGATTTTCGGTTTTACACGTGCATATGTTCTTGGTTGTGTATTCTGGGTACTGAAAAGAAAAATTGTGATGACCACACAAAAGTATAATTTACTAAACTTTTATGAGCAGCAAGTACAATAAAACATGCATAAATGATACGTACATTATAGAGTTATCTGTGACGATTTCTTCATTCACTGGCTTCTTCTTCGTTTCTTCAGAACGCCAAGCTTTCAAACGGCTGAAATACAATAAAAGAATAAAACTTTTGTCAAGAGAAAATGTAGGTACTTAGAAATAAGAAGTCATGTCGTCGTGAAATAGCGCGAAATCCCTACATCCAAACTTGGCCGAGTTTACGAAGGAGTCGGATACATAATTAGTTGTAATAGGCATGTTTACTTACCTCTCTACATCATGATAATGTCCTCTAAGTCCACCTCGAATTCGTTTCAAGTTTTTGCGCGGCCCCGAATATGCGTGTCGTTTGTACGACGCCTTGCTTGTGGCTGCAGACATTGTAATCTAAATCTGAAATATAGAAAAACAAATGAAAAACACAAGAATATGTTACTTTACACTCAGTATTTGAATAAAATATAATAATATCGTAATTTACAACCATGTATTCTCAAAGAACTAGTTCAAGCAATCTGTCAAGCAGAAAGTTTTGAACGGGTTGCGTTCTGAAACTTCCGAACAAAAGAAGTAGAGAAAATGTAACAGCAAAATTTTACTTATCTTTATATTTCAATGTTATCTTTACATTCCTGGTATAATTGTTCCACAAATAAGAAAAAAAAATCAGATTAGTAAAGTTTTTTATTTATAATAAAGCACGGAACAGAAAAAAACAGATTGCAAGTAACTGAATTATATTTGTTTCTGAACGCACCATAACAATTTGACGAGAACTAGAGAGAGAGCTTTCTAAGTATATAATGTGTGTCTGTCTGTCTGAAACTGTTAGTAAAATGCGTCAAATGTGTCTCGACAAAACCATAATTTTGCACATGTTTGCAAGTTTAATTTTGTGACTAGTTTGGTAGTTTACTGATTTAGAATAATATTATTTATTGTTGACCAAAAACATATTTAAACACATTCAAATAATATGAAACACTGACTTTGTACTCATCACTGCCACGTATGGCGTAGGTAATTATTATTGTCACGCGATTTCAAAAAAATCACGGGCCGACTTGCTGTTTCTAAACTACCGAAAAAAGAATTGCGTTTTTAGGATTAAGAATTACTATACCTACCTACGATAAATTACAATTTATAGGTCTAATCAATAATATGAATCAAATATATACTAGAAAAATATTGCAATTTGAATAAATGAAAATGCATAGCAAACAAAATATAATACGCAAGAAAAACTGAGCGCTAATCATAGCGCGTATCTATGATTTGCGCCGAAATAAGAATGTATTTCCTAGCAGTCAAACAAGTGAACGAAGTTTGGCAACGCTTTTTTTCTCTATGTAGGTCAAGGTTAGGAAGAACGGCATCGTTGCATAAAAACTACCTACGACTATTGGTATTTATGTTGCCACACAACAATAGTAAGAAAATTGTGTAAAAAAACAAAACATTGATGGCTAAGGTCATCAGTTTTATGTTGTTTTTTTTTAACGGTTGGAAAGGAAATTATTAACCAATTATTGAAATTTAGATATTGATTTATCAGAATTTTAAGATCGTCTGCACGCCATCTAGCCTGATCATGGTGTAAACAACGCTTTTGGTTTGCTTGTCAATAGTTGTCAAAAGTCACTCACACTACTAAAGAAGTGTCAAATTTTTCCGGGATTTCAATAGTGTTTTTCTCAGTAAATAATGTAAGTTAGTGCCTAAAAAGGTCAGACGCGTACACATTTCATTGTATAGTAGTGATAAAATGATTAGTTTCAAAGAAAGAATGTCTGTGTTTAGTGTATAATTAGGGACAAAAATGTATGGACGGTCGGTTGGCGCTTCCACCTTAACCGTGTTTTTGTACGGCCAGCATAACAAGTTTATAACCTAGTGTTTTTTATGATACAGTTCTGAAATTTTGTGCAGATTCTTTACATTAAAAAAATACTAGACACTAACTAAAATTTGTGTTGTAACTTACTGATTACGACATTATTATAACGTTTATCACCAGGAGATTGTAGAGTTAGTTTTTTTTTTTAATTGTGGAATTTCAGAGCTTACAAACATTTTAACTCACAAACAGGTAGACCTAGAACTACTATGTGTTGGTCATACTAATATTTGTTTCGTGCGGGGATCGAACCCGCGACACACAGCGCAGCAGTCAAACGCTTAGCCACTACGTCAATCGTGTCGCCACTTATATTTCTCCAATTCATTTTTTTCGTCAATTATACTTCTTACCCAACAATAATATGTCATTTTTCTCATTTATAGGTATTCCCTAGCGGAGAACTTGGACACACAGCTGAGACAGATGTCAGAAGACTTGAAAGAAGTCATTGAACACCTCAATGAAACCAATAGGAGTCAAGACAGTAATGACCCTGTAAGTATATAAGGCAGGAATCGGAATTGAAAAATTTAGGAGTAGGTACACTAGACAGCAGTAGGGAAACTAGCACCTTACGTAAATTCAAACACAAAAGCGCCGTCATTCCGTCTTTGCCGACGAGGCCCGTCGCGACGTCCCGGTACCTGCCTCACCCGTCCCTTGCTAGAGCCAGCCCGCGTTGCTGAGCCAGTAAGTTCAAATCAGTCCCTAAATAATATCACCCAGCCTGTCCCTTTCCTGTCCTCCTTCAGCGACGCCCTAAGCCGAGGCTCGTACCCCACCAGGGGTGCCCTTAGCTTGTAGTCAAATCAAATCATTTATTTCAATTAGACCATTACAGGCACTTTTGAATGTCAAGAAACAAAATGAATACAGACCCGGTCACAAGGCATAATAACTTGTGAAAGTACTGTAGTTGCCAATTCCAAAGCGTTGATCTCCATGGAGAAGAATGGGCAAGAAACTCCATGGAAGAGTGTCCATGGAGTTTCTTGCCCATTCTTCTCCTTTTTTTCTTTTTCATTCTTCTCATTTTAAATTATATTTTTTTTACAAAATCGTATTTACATCATTCGTGTTGAGATTATACAAATATGTGAGAATGATGTAGAAAGACGTGCACAGTAAGAGCGTCCAGAGTAAATAAAAAGCAAAATTCAATTTAAAATCTAAATAAATTAAAAATGACCGTGGTAGTTAAAAAATGACCAGTCCCAACTGACAGCGCCCGTTCACGAACAAGACGTATGGATCAGCCCCATTCAGCTCGACCATTTTGAAGGGAGCTAAATGACCCGACACACCCGCCACTATCAGCGAGACATTTAAGTGAGCATGACACTATTAACCACCAGGGCTTCGTCAAGTCAATGATAATACATAGCACTCACATATGGGCTTAATAATTATACAATACTAGAGAATTGATTCTATACATTGCAAAGATAGTCTTACAATCTTCTGCAGCTTCCACTATAGCTTCGGATACTTATCAATGAGTTTTTATCATCAATATAATCCCCCAACTTATATGTCGCTTAGTTTGTAAGTTTTTTGCCCTGACCGGAGGCTTTAATTTTAAGGCATCGACGCTAGAATAACCACTTTGACATTGAATTGTTACTAAAAAATATACTTGTTGAATTTTAATGATATCAAATCATAATATCACTAATAGGAATCTACATTATCAGGAAGTAACATAGGCTATACAACATCACGCTACTACCCACAGGAGCGGGGCAGGAACTTAACACGCGGGTGAAACCGCACAAAACAGCTAGTCACTAAATGAAACCCTTTTATCCTTACAGATCGTTCAAATCGGCCGCATACTAAACGCCCACATGTCATCAATGCAGTGGATCGACAACTCCATAGCCCAGATATCTACGAAACTGGACAATCTGAAGGCGACGCACGACACTCTACGAAGAGACAACGAGAGGTCCTACCAATTGACTTATAATTGATAATTATAGTATTGTAAATTAAGAACTGCTTGTTGGAATGTTTGGCATTGATTTTATTATGTAACAGTTACCCCTACCATGACGTCTTAAAGCAGCTGAGGGAAAGAGACAGAGCTATACAAGGTGTCTAGCACCATCTGTTTCCCTCAGTGGAATAAGTTCTGCTTTTAGACGTCATGGTAGGCCTACTGGTTAGGTTAGTGTTTTTTTTATAATGTGTGATATGGGAATGAGATGAAGATGGTTTGAAGCTGTTTATGTGTGGGTTGTAGGTTGTCTTACCGGGGTTGCGGGTTGTTCGAAAGATATACCGCGACCCCGAAACACAGAGTTCATAAGAAGAAACGTGAATGGGTTTTAGTCATTAAAATCTACCACTCCGTCTTTTGAGGAAGTTATTTGACGATTTCCCATACTTAAACAAAAAAAAACTGTTTATATAGGTTATAGTTTCATAGTTTAACGCCCATTTAAGTATGTATTTATAACCTAGTAATACTAGAACAACTGCTATTGTTATCTGCCTAGATTTTTCTCAACAATGCAGTCTTATCAGATTCACCAGTATTTTACACGGAGTGACTGCCTATCTGAGATCCACAAGCTAGTTAGTACTAGGTAATACGATGCTCCTTAGTAAGACTGCAAATACTTAGGCAGTCTTATGTAATCTTCGGATTTGCAACGTGCTGCTAAGCACCCAAAAATGAAAATCAAACTAAATACCCAATATTTTGTCTTTTCTTCTTTTATCTCATTCTTATTTCAAGGCTAGATAAAGATAGCAATAATTTTAATCTACGTCTAGATGGTAAACACGGCGGCAGGTCAACCTATTCTAAACTATTATAACCCGATCTCTATACTACGGATCGTACACCGTAGTAGAGAGATCAGGTTAAAATGGTTTTTTATAGGTTGATGTGCCGTCGTGTGTACATAACAAAATCAGTGGCATCCTTTGTATAATATTAAAAAGTAAAAGAATACGATTTTCACTGTTGTGATATTTTGTATGTCGTATTGTGGGAGGTCTTGTGTTTATTATGTTGCACCCATAAATGTCCCACATGAATGTCTATTTATGTATTTGTTAGCTGAAACACATAAAATAGAACCCAGTGTGTTCCAGTTTAGTTTTTGGACAAATCTTGCATGATGACAAATTAAATATTGTACTTAGTCCAAACCTTTTAAAACAAAAACACTTATTTCATGATCCAATATTTTTATTAGCCTTTTGAACCCAGAGCATGTCCATAAGCGCGTGCCCTCTATGCCAAAAAATTCATTTTACCTACATTTTTGTCTCATTTGTGTTGTTTGCGTTCAGGGTACGCGGTTTGTTGTCACAAATATGTTACAATGGCGTTCAAAAGGTTTATAATACTTGCTGTACCATGGTACGGGTGACATTAAATGAAAATATATATTTAGCGCTTCATAGTACATAATACATCCCAGCACTAAACATTTCTGCGAGTAGTCCTATACGGCTATGATATTCAGGGTAAAACCTTAAAAGCTTTCAGTCATGATCAGAAATCGAGGTAACATTCCAGAATTAAGAGGGACGGTACATTTTACTAATGTCAACCACCATGCTACAGCGGAAATAGTATAGTAATTTTCCAATGTTTTCTATTTATATAGCTACAAGTTTTGTGATAACTTATAGACTTATTGAAGCTGTGAAAGATGTTATCAATCTATTTTGCAAATAACATTTTTAACATTTTGGACATGATCAAATATTGAAGCATTGTTCTCAAAAATAAAATACCTTTGTTAATCTTTAAAATCTAAAGAAATTGTTTGTAATTTGTATTAAAAGTGTATTTATGTGAAATAAAAGTGATTATTAGTTCATTATGACCAAATTGATTTTGATGAATTTTGGTACAGATATAGTTGGGACCCTGAAGTCGGACATAGGCTAAAAAAAGGGGAAAGAAAGATTTTTTTTTCGATCATCACGGGTTAAAGTTAGCGTTAGCCCAAAGTACCTATGCCACGCGGACGAAGTCGTTTAATCATTCAAGAATAAGATTTAAATTTTAACTCGATACCTTTATGCGTTCCCGAGATAAAGGGTCTTAACAGAGAAAAAATAAAATTATTAAATAATTTAATTTAATAAACAATTCCACTTATGAAACATTGCAATTTAACATTCTCGTCAGTCTGTAGGCACAATATCACTAGTTTCTTATGCACTATACTGCAGACGGTCCTATTTGTCGATATCTGGTCAGCGCTTAGGAACATTGACAGTTTTTTAGCGTCCACCCTGCAATAGCAAACACGAGAGATATCTTCGTTAACTTGTGTCTCTTCCGTTTCAGAGTCTGAATGTTCTATTGGGCCTGAAAAAAGTAATATTATTATATATATGATACTAGCGGACCCGACAGACGTTGTCCTGTCTACACGTCTTTAATTTGAAAATTTCAAACTTTTTTTAATAAGCTGTCTAATTTGACACTGCGATGGTAGCGCCGTCTGTCGGATCCAATGTAAAACATTCCAAAATCAACAACTACTAATAAATAAATTAAAAATTAATTAAAAAAACATTGTCCAGTGGACAAAATTGTGAATCTAAACCATTCCCAGATCCCCTTGAACACACACAAAAAATTTCATCAAAATCGGTCCAGTCGTTTGAGAGAAGTTCAGTGACATACACACTCACAGAAGAATTATATATATAAAGATTTTGTATCTGAGTTTCTGATGTTTTAATATAGGTACACAATTTGAATGATTGTGAAAAAACGACGAAAGCAAGATTATGCGTTGAACATTTGTTTTTTTTTTAAACTTTGTTCCACACTATGTATTTCTCCTGTATCGTAGGTGCGTTTACAATCATTTAAACTTACACAAACAGCCAGACCTGTCACAACTATCTGTAGGCCATACAAATATTTGTTTTGTGCGGGGACCAATCAAACCCGCGACACACAGCGCAGTAGTCGATGACTCAGCCACTGCGCCAATCGTATCGTCAAAACAACCTACATGGTCATTGAAATTATTTATAGCATTTAATGCGGAATAATTTCCATGTGTGAAGTGATCATGGCGTATGCAACTCCGCCGAAATATCAGAAACTAAAAAACAACAGAAAAACCGGCCAAGACCGAGTCAAACTCACGCACCGAGGCTTCCGTACTAACTTACGACATAAACAGCCATATCTTTTGACTGCGTAGACGTAGAGGGTTGGTTTTTTTCACATACACAAAGGGATCACAGAGTATATGGTTTTAATTTCAACACGAAACCTCTACGTGTTCCTAATATAAACGGTCTTGACAGACAGACGGACAAAGTGATCCAATAAGGGGTCCGTTTTTTCCTTTTGAGGTACGGAATCCAAAAAATGGTGAATATCTCGTTTCAAATGTTATAAATAACTAGCTTTTGGTTAAATTCGGGGTAACACAGTTCCCCTTTCCTGATTTGCAGTTACCTGCTACCTGCAGTTTTTGCCCTTGCGCCTTATTGATTTGTAATAGCAAAGCGTTTTCTCTTTTCTTCCCTCTTTCTCCCTCATATTCCACTTTTTTAGCCTATGTCCGTCTCCTGGCTCCCAACTATCTCCGTACCAAAATTCATCAAAATCGGTTTAGCCATTTAGGCGTGAAGACGTAACAAACTCACTTTCGCTTTTATAATATTAGTAAGGATTTAAGTGACCAGTGGTTAAAGACATCATTATAGTAATAGCGACTTGCGGTGCAATGTAGATACTAATATCTACTACTAGCTGTGCCCGCAATGCGTTGCAATGCAATTTTTTACCTACCCTACCTACCCTACCTACCCTACCTACCCTACCTACCCTACCTACCCTACCTACCCTATATCCGTCTCCTGGCTCTAAGCTACCTCCTCACCAATTTTCAGCTAAATCGGTTCAGCCGTTCTTGAGTTATAAGTGGAGTAACTAACACGACTTTCTTTTATATATATATATAGATATAGATATAAAAATAAGTCGGGTTTTCCTTCCTGACGCTATAACTCCAGAACGCACGAACCGATTTCCACGGTTTTGCATTCGTTGGAAAGGTCTCGGGCTCCGTGCGGTTTATAGCAAAGAAAAGGTAGGGTAGGTAGAAAGGTAGAAAATTGCATAGCAACGCATGCCGGGGCACAGCTAGTTATACATATAAACCTTCCTCTTGAATCACTCTATATATTGCGGAAAACTGCATTAAAATACATTGAGTAGTTTAAAAGTTCTAAGCGACTTCATATTATATTCAGTAAAGATAATTATTGAAAAAAAAAACTAACGATACAAAATCTAACAAAAAAAAACAATTTCAAATTAAAGTTGGAAGCACGCGGGACCTATTCAATTGGCGTAATAGTAGGTACGTAAGTTTGTCACTATTTGTTACCTTATTCGTCCATTTATTGTCTTTTAACATTTAATTAAATTTTTAAATATTTCTTAAAAAATAATAAAAATAGTAGCCCACCGGTATCGGGAACAGGGTCCAAGCTACCGGCGGTCAGGGCTCCAGAGAAAGGAACCTCCTAACAATACGAGCCGTGTCCAGGAGTACCGCTTTCTGTATCAAACCCTTGATCCAGCTGCCTAACGAGAGCCTCCTCAGGTATTGGTCGAGGCTCTTGGCAATTAAGCCATTGGCAGATACGACTATTGGCACAATGATCGCTGAGTCCACATTACCTTATTATTATTATTATTTTTTAAATACGTTGCCCCACACTAGGAATTGCTACTGTTTCGTGGGTTCGTTTACAAACATTTAAATTCACATACACAAACAACCAGACCTGAAACAACTATTTGTAGGTCATACGAATATTTTTATTCCATAATCCTGATGCTAATCTATAGGTTAAGCTGCGCTTGCCTAGGTTGGCCTGTAGATAGGTGAGCACCTGTTGTATACAGAGTTTCTCCCGTGCCTGGTTAAGCTGTTGCATGTTGCTGTCATTTGCAGATCTTTGACAGTAGTTACGTTACAGATAGTGTCCCAAAAGTCTAACAACCAGTCTTAAGGAGGGGTATCGTATTTCTTAGTACCGACTAGTTTTTGGAGGTCTGATAGGCAGTCGCTCCAAGACAAACAGCTGCATTCGGTTAGACTGGAAGCTGAGCCCAAAATAAAGAAAAGGCTAACAGATGAGGCCTGATAACAGTGGTCATTGATCATTGAGACTGCGATCTGAAGCTGGTTATGGCTCCGCGCAAAACGCGACACTTTCAGGCCTCTGCTCCCCTCCCCGCGCTATGCCCCGGCAGCCCCTCTAATTAATCTCATAACAAATTACACAAATAGAACAGTACCATCCTACTAATACTATAAAAGCGAAGGTTTGTGAAGAATGTTTTGTTGCTCTTTCACGCAAAATCTACTGAATGGATTTTGATGAAACTTCACAATAATATAGCTTACATATCAGAATAACACATAGGCTAAAATCCATAAAGATATATTGTATATTCTATCACCACGCGAATGAATCCGCGGCGCGCAGCTAGTAACTCTGTTATCTGCTATTTACCTCCAAAAGCTTCAACTTTCAGTCCTTTAAACCTCGTTGACACTTTAACCATGTCAGTCTTGATCTGTAACGTCAGCATCCCTTCAGCGGACGCTCTTATTACAACCTCTGAAGCCATATTCCTCATCCTGTCTATCATTGTGCGGAGTTGTTTAAGAGATGGTAGTTCTATAGATATCTGTAACATTCACATACATTGAGAGATACCCCAACACCGGAACACAAAGGGCAAAAGAAGGAACATGAAAGGGTTTTAGTCAGTACCAGTCTGACACTCCCTTCCGCTCTTCCGCAGAACGTGGATTAAATCATCAAATAATTTTAATGATTTAATATTTTAAATGCAAATGTTTGTGAGGATGGATGTATGGATGTTTGTTACTCTTTTCACGTCAAAACGGCTGCACGGATCTTAATGAAATTTGCACAGAGGTAGATTATAGTCTGGAATAACACATAGGATACTTTTTTTTCGATATCACGCGGGCGAAGCCGCTGGCGGCAGCTGGTTCAATAAATAATCAATTTTGAAGTGTTACAAGTATGTATCTTCAAACTTGTTTGAATGGAATTAGGCCACATAATATACTAGATATTATGAGATAAGATTAGTTTGATTACTTCATTGGTTAAGTATTCACAAGCGCGACTGCAAAGTATGAAGTCATGATTTCGATTCCATCAGGATTTTGTTTTCTTGCTTTTCCATAACAGCCACTGGGTCTTTATTTGCGGATTGCGAGTGTCAGACTTGTACTGACTAAAACCCACTCATGATCCTTCTTTTGCCTTTTACGTTCCGGGGCCGCGGTATCTCTTTCGAACAACCCGCAACCCCGGCAAGAGCCCCACGGTCAGGGGCCTTAGTCTGCTATTACAATAGTGTCAGAATGGTCGATCACTGATCGCATAATGGTTGATTTTGACATCTACTACATACTAAACTTGTCAAAATCAAGATGGATGGATTTAGGGCACGCCACAATAGTGGCGGTAAGTCACCTCTTTGAGGAGTGGCTGGAGAGGCGTCATGGCGTCCTCACATACCGCCTGACGCAGGTCCTCACCGGACACGGAAGTTTCGGGAGGTTCCTGCACATCATCAGGCGGGAGGAAACGCCCGGGTGTCACCATTGTGACGATCGCCCGGAGGACACGGTGGAGCACACAGTGGCGGTCAGCCCAGCGCGGGGCGGAGCACCGCCGTGCCCTCGTGGCGGCGATCACTCGCGTCCGGCCCTGGTTCAGGCCATGGTCCGGAGCGAGAGGGAATGGGAAGCTGTTACCACCTTCTGCGAAGCAGTAATGCTAGCAAATGAGGTGGCCGGGCGTTTGAGGGAGAGAACATCTGCCCAACCCAGCCGCCGCGGGAGACGCCCCGGGCGCCGGGCGCCGCGAGACGACTCCCGGCCACCGTAGGGCCCGTAGCCCGTAGGGCGCCGATGCGGGCCTGTGGTCGGTGAGCAATGGGTAGCTCACCGTCCGTCCGTCGATTGACGACAGGCCGTGTCGACGGCGCGTTCGTGTTTCACGCGCGCCTCAAAGAGAGTCAGCAAAGCAGAGGGGCTTGCCAGGGCCTCCGCTTGCCAGGGTTGCGGGTTGTTCGAAAGAGATACCGCGGCCCCGGAACGTAAAGGGCAATAGAAGGAACATGGGTGGGTTTTAGTCAGAACAAGTCTGACATGCCCCCCCGCTCCACCCAGAGCGGGGGAAGTCATTGGATGATTTCCGACCCGAAGAAAAAAACAAAAAAGTCCCTTGGATTTATGCCCAGTCGATGACAATAAGCTTGCTCCCTATTTTAAGGGTCTTAAAATATAAGTTGTGGAATGTAGTGTACTATTAGGTAAGCCTCTACCTACCCCATCCAGGATTACAGTTGTGAAGTTATTTTATTACTAGCTTTTGCCCGCGGCTTCGCTCGCGTTTAATTAGGTGTAACACAGTTCCCCTTTCCTGATTTGCATCTACCTGATACTTGTAGTTTTTGCCCTGACACCTTATTTATTGTAAGTTTTCCATTTTCTTCCCTCATTTATCAATAAAAAAAATAATAGCCTATGTCCGTCTCCGGGGCCCTAACTATCTCTGTAGCAAAATTCATCAAAATCGTTTTAGCCATTAAGGCGTGAAGACGTAACAAACTCACTTTCGTTTTTATAATATTAGTAAGGATTTTGAGAACACTTTTTTGGTAACCAATCATTACAAAGCCCGCAGTTTACAGCTATATCCTTGATGATAAATACAAGACCTTTAAAATAACTCACATCAGGGTACGGTATCTTTGGTTCGTTGTATTCTGACCACAGTTTTCTTGGTATCACAGTTACTGGTATATCATGAGTCACTTGTCTTGTCTGTTGTGACAAAATACATAGCTGAAATGTTAGAAGAAAGAAAGAAAGAAGAAATATGTATGTAATATGTAGACACAGTTTTAGGTATCCAACAAATATCTTAATGACTTTTGTTCAATGAAGTGGAACAATGCCATCCACCTTGATTTAAAACAAGAATGACTAATACATTACAAGAGAAAACTAATTTAACCAATTTTAACAATAAGATAGCTTGTTTTATAACAATACCAGTGACATATAAGTTTTATACTATATAGCTCCCATACAAAACTTAAGAGATATTGTCATTTTAATCACATGTGGCACTTCACATGTGAACATACACAATGTGTACAATGCTAGAGTGCATCAACATACATAAAATGGTACACTGCAAGGCTTAAGTGCAGAAACCAGACCCCCCCAGGAAGCAGGATACACATCCACAGCAGAAGAAAAAGAAGATGCTAGAGTGCACACACATGAAATTTGGCCACAACCGTTGAAGTGGTATATGTCTATTCAAACTTTATTATAGTAACAGTCTGCGCATCATACAGTTGGGACAAAGCATTCTCTATGCTCCGCCAATACCTTGAATTTGTTCTACCCTGTTAGATGTTACAAGTCATGGTAAAGTTTGAACTGCAAATGACAGTCTTCCGAGTCTTATACCATCTCTCACCATATACGAACCACCATGAAGTTTGAACAGGATTATAAAGAATTATAAAAATGAACACTTACTGTTTCAATTTCTAATGTTAGACATGGACACTGTTTCTTTGTTAACTTCATCTTTAATGATTTTGCCGACTTTAATGTGACTAGGGATTTTGCTAAATTACCTAGAGAACATTAACATAGATTTAATCCCAGTTTCACCACAAACTGCTAAACACATAATAATATAACAGTCACTTTGATCTTCTCGATCTTAAAACATTGTTTGTTTCTGACAATGGATTTAAGACAACAGAGTGAGGTTTTAAATATGTTTAGAGCTAAATTAGATTAGTTATAATACAGTGCAAGTGGCACTTAGTCGTGAGTTTATTGTTATTTTTAACCATAGCAACTGATGTCGTTTTCAGAATATTACAAAAGTTAAAATGCGAAACTTTGAAATAGTCTAGTATACGCACTAACCTGAACTTAAAGCCATATAAATGTCCTTATGCTCTTCATCTAAGCCAATCATTTGATATTCCGAACAAAACATTGCTTGAGGTATCTCACACCACAAAATCGGTGGACTAGGCCCGCTATTCTCTTCACTCACAATAAAATACAACTGGTCGTCAGTCAGTCTTAACACACATTCTTTGGATAACTTCGATATTATTGTCACAACATCTGCAAATAAAGAATTTTGTGAGTTAAATTTAATTGAAATGGTATGTTTATATGCATTATGTTTAAGAGGTTATCTACTTGAAAATTCTCGCATCGGCCCAGCGTCTATCATTACAGCGCGAAATTTCATGTTTAAGAGTAATTAATTTCTAACTGTGTTGGTAAAAGCATTTAGCAATTATTTCAGTACAAATAAATCTTCCCGGGCTTCCAATCGAAATTCGAATTTGGTTTGTTTTGACAGTAGTCAAGCCAGCCAGTAGCAAGTATTTGAAAAGTCGACTAAAACCTTAGCAAACTCATCACTAAGGACACGACAAAGTTGGCCATAAGACCACAGATGTTATATTATTTAGCGTTTTATCTCGCAAACAAAAAAAATGGGTTATTATGCAAAAAACGATCTGCTGCTTCAAACCTGCAAAATATCGAAGATGTTTTTCGTGGTACGTTGGTAGCTTATACGTAGTACAAGAACTTATATTAGTAATATTCGTAGAGGCAATGGACGGCGGTGACCTTTCGCGTCCGACTCTGGTTCAGTCCATGGTATGGAGCTAGTGGAAATGGGAAGCGGCTACCTCTTTCTGTGAAGCTTTTTAATTAGTAAAATGTGTTATAAACTAAAATGATTAAACTAAACTAAACTTATAAATAAATTAAAAAATAGCGTCAAAAAATTCGTCCTCAACGCTGTCAGTTGGCAATGTCCCCAAGAGACTGGCCGCGTTGCCACGTTGTATGGCAACGCTAAGCCTCTGGCCAAAGTAAAAGCCAGCCCTTGGGTCACGGGAAGTGTCAACCAAACGTTTTGAAATTTCCTTAAAAAGGCTGTGAGCACAAGGACCCCACGGTCCCAGAGTTTCAACCCCAAACGGCTCAAAAATATAGTTCCCAATAAGGTTACTATATTTACGCCGCTTGAGGTTCTCTGCAGCCGCAGCAGCAGCGCCAGCGCAGCACGAAGAGCTAGGAAGATGGGATGGCGCAAGAGTATCGACGCACGTTGCGTCCCACACTAAAGGCCTAGCCAACTTCCACGGAAACAAAGACATACCGTCCGGTCTTTTGCCATCGTCGCGTACCAAGCCATTGGGTTCTAAAACAGCTGGAACGCCGACGACGGTGACAAGAGCTCGACGGATGATGTCGTTTATATTCGCGTGCCGCGCAAAACGGCCCGCACTTCGGCTGCATGATAGGCCGTGGTGTCCAACGCTGTTGACTACTTCACCACAATGACAGCGATGAGGAGAACAACAAGGAGCACCTAAACGTAAGGTAGCAGCGAGGCGGAAAGTAGTGTCGTCGAACAAAGTGCCTATGCTGTAATGCGTGCTAGGACGGTAGTTTCTGTGAAGTAGTCACGCTAGTGAAGGAGGTGGCTGAACGTCTGAGGGAGACTGTCCAGGCGTCGGGAATCGCGTGATGAGTCTCGTGGCCACCGTAGACGCTGGTCTGTGAATGGTAAATAAAGCGTAGCTCACTGTCCCTCTAGCTCACTGTCTAGTGACGAAGTGAAAAACGAATTATTATTAAAACTAAGTACGTTGAGATTAAGCCACCTATCCTATTATCATTTTATGGGAAATGTACTGTATACAGTAACGTTAATTTAACGTGTCTTACATCCCCCGTTCAGTGGAACAAGTGGCTCTGAGTGCAGAGCGAGGGAAGTTATTTGATGGTTTAACATCTGAAAAAAGGGTGTTGTAATTGGAAATTGGCAACGGAAAAACGATCCCGACACAAAAAGAACCAAAACGGAAAAATCATTTGTATTTATTAAAATTTTATACAAATGTATAAAAACACTGTGCAAAGACCTTACCTGAGGCATTTTCTACCAGTCTACCTTACGGCAATACAGAGAGAAAACATGGTATTGGCAATATAATAGATGTTTTTCGAGAATGCGTTTTTAAATAAAATGTAAATAAAAATATTACAAACAAAATAAATAAAATGATGAGAGTTAAAAATATATCCAACACAAAAAGTAAAAATTAAATGTGGAGAAGAATCTGCCGGCTTCGCTTGCGTTTCTTGTAAATGTAAGCTTTGTCTTACAAAATATTGTCCTTTTACATTTATCAAAATTTTAATCCAAGCGTTCTCTTGTGGGGTGACCACTTTCTTTAACACTTTCTGTGCTTATCTGTTATACTAAAACTCCCAACGTAATGTAGTTTAATAGTTATAACAGAGAACAAAGCTATTTTTGCCGCTACTGCTGATTTTGATTTCTGAGCAAGCGAAGCTGAATCACGAGAGTAGCACACGATTTTAAAGAAGAATCCTGAGCGGTAGCTAGGTATTCAAAGACACAAGATGCAAATTATTTTGCTTTCCAAATCTGCTCAATACATACTTGTCTTATTTTCGTTAAAAAACAATAAAGATTTAAAATTAAATCATTTACATAAAAACATAACTATCCATTTTACAAAATGCATTCCAATTTAAGATTATCATGCGTTACCGAAGCTGTAACAACGATTTGTTATTGTTACGTAGATTGAAAAACTTAAAAGTTTCTCACACACTTCTGTTGTCGTTTGAACGAATTTTAGTCGATTTTATCATTTTAGAATGGTATCATTATATCCATAGACAAAAATCTATGCGTCCTCATTTCCTACAAAGATGGCGCTGAATGGCTCAGTAGTGTTGATAAAGTTCTATTTACGGTACATCTTCGTTCTCTATCGCACATGTACTGATTGTCCCTTGTATGAATGAGAGAGGCAACGTCCCATTTTGATTGTAACGAATACTAACGATTTGTGGTTATATGACTTGAAAAGTTTTTATTTAATTTACTTCACAATTGTGCAATCCAGAGTAATTTATTTGCTGTTATAGTTTATATATTTGCTATAATTTATTTCTTTAATTTTATTTTCGTAATAATCTTAAGCCAAGACGGATAAATGGAGGAAAATGACCAGTCAAGGTATGTGGACGATCGATAATGTCGTCATACGAATGTGTTCTAACCACAAATACACTTTCTTGCTGACATATTTTCACTTCTACCTCGCTTATTTGTTATTATCAACCTCAATGTTGACATTAATGCGGTTATATTGCAGAAAATGATGACAGGAGCCGTTTATTTTGGTAAATTATTCGCACCAAGTTCACAATCACCGTTGGCCATAACGTTTTTCCTTCGAATTCGATCTTCGAATATTTAACGGATTCCAATTTGAAAGATATTCGTTATTTTGTATTTCATTTCAGCACTCATAGACACAGTGAGAAAATTCTCCCAGATGTTTTGTGGATTCAATGCGTTTTCGCCAGCTCATGAACATTAACTCAATGCATAACTACGTAATACGGTTCAATGTCGTCCGTGATTAGGTGCGATGATTATGCAACGTTAACTCAGCCATTTTATTTGTTAGATTTTTAAACTCGCAAGTTGAATTTTTTTTATTAACTTAATCTCAAAAGATGCTTGTTAAAATGTTGTGAGACAGGATTTTCGTTTATGAACACACTTGAGATTATCTGCCCGTAGAAAGAGATAGTAAACATATGCGATGACGATACCTAGCGCTAGTGTTTACCTACTTTCGTTACCCGGTACGCAAAACATATTACTTAAATATTATGTAGGCAAGCGCATAGAGTAAATAATTGGGCAAGCGTTTTCCGTAATTTTATAAAAATGATGAAAATCAGCTGCTTTAATTTAACGAAAAGAAGGTTAAGTAGGTGGTAGAGTTCCTTTTTAGATGAGTAAGATAATTATTCCCTAGTCTTGTAGGTAACTAACATCTGTTGAAGTATCAATGCTTATAATAAGAAGTGATAATGGCATTGAGAGTTGTTAGTCCTAAAATCGTCTTTTCGTTCAAGCTTTTACGGCGTGGCATTTCTGAGTTCAGTCTAATGCGGCTTTTCTATGATAGCGCTATGAAAAGCGTGGCTCCAAAAGTATTAAAAAGTGGTTGAAGACTGAATAATAAAAAACAAAAATAGGTAGGTATCAGAAAAGTTCTCGGAATCTATTCCGAGTTCGAGCTTAGAGAGAAGCAATTAGGATCCTATCAATTGTTTTAATCTATTTGCTCATCTTGAAAAGTAGGTGTACTTAATGAACGTAACTCTCAATAGTAAAGGAAATGCACAGAACCCCGATCTTGAAGAGATTTATTTGAAAACGAAGATCCTCTGTCTGTATTTTAACTTCAATATAAGCTGGATTTGAGGCATGACTCATCCATATTGTTGTATTTGTAGGATCCTTGTTGCGGATGAGAAATCTTCAAATAACTTCCCCCACTCTGGGCGAAGCGGGGGGGAGTGTCAGACTTGTACTGACTAAAACCCACCCATGTTCCTTCTATTACTATTTTCCTTTATGTTCAGGGGCCACGGTATATCTTAGGAACAACCCGCAACATCTTGGATCCTACTTTCGCAAGAACAAGAACGCAAGTTAATCATGATCCATGAATGAAATAAATCGATCGAATTACTCAAATTGATTCAAATGGATGCGTTTTCTATCCATTCAACTTGCCAATAAGTTAATCACGTACAATGGACTAAGACCGGTTTTGTAAGTGAATGTTGAAAAACAGCTGATGTTATTTATATTAAAATTTCTGTAAGACGTTAACACGTTTAAATCCTGGAGGATTATCATAATTTATAATCGTATGTACTAAATGCGAGAAAAATTACGTCATCAAGACATAATTCGGTGTGCCTGCTCTAACAATGATGCTTAATAACCATAATTCAATCTTCTTGATATCAGGAAGTTTGTAAGTACCGCCTGTTACAGAAAGTTTTAAAGAAAGTCGTTTATCTTGGTATGGATATGTAATGAATCATGGGGGAAGAAACGAATTTAACTTAAACAGTGATGGATGGAGAGAGACGAAGACCAAAGAAGAGATGTATGAATTGTTTTAGGAATGAAAGTGAAAGGAGTAATTGATTCTGTGTCATCTGACAGGCGGGAATAGAAGAAAACGTTGCGCCGCTCTCAGTAGAATGTGCTCACGATGTCATGTCGATGTCTATATAGCCATTATTGTGAGGCCACGTTTTCAGCAAATGGTAAATTTAGTTTGCTTTCAGAGGTTCCCAGTAAAATCGTCTCATGCCCGTATTCTTCGGTCGGGGGAAAGTTGTCTGAATTAAATGTTTGACTTTGACTGTCCAGAAAATTATAATTATCTATCAACCAACTAGAACGCATGGCCTCTTTAAATGCACCCCAACATTGTGTCTTCCGACTCTCGCACTTCGACTGTCGAGTAAAAACACTACAAACTAACCAACTATAAATGGCCATCAAGGCTTTTAACTTTGTCCTTAAATGACCAAGGAGTCTTTAACTAGGACATCCCAGTCATCCAGTCACCTCAAGGAAAGACATTACACGTTATTTTTTCACGGTCCTTTCACTCGGTAATTGGAGCTGTAAATGACATTGGCACCAGGTGCATTAATATAAAGCCACATGTCGGTATAGCGTTGGATTTAAGATACTTATCGCAGTGAATAAGTAATAGCCATGCCCTAGGGACGATTTAAAATCTATTCGGTCCTTCTCCCTTGACGAATCTAATAATCATTTTATTAGCAGTGAAAAGGGAAAGGAATGCACTCTAAGGCAATTGGAAACTTTACACGGTACTTGAGTGAGAATTGTCAAGGAGGTAAACGGCTGATCATAAAGCATCCTCTAATATCCTGGTTTAAGATAGAGATTTAAACATAAGGAAATCGAATCGAATCTGCTTTTAAATCCCCTGTCAACGGACGCAATCATTTACTCCTTTTACTGTCATATTATTCCCCACACAACACAATCCTTTTAGCTACCCGAGCAATTAAACGAGTTTCTCTTAAATGTGTCTTCTATCTGCTGAAAAGGGTTTATAATTCCTTATTTATTAATGTGGCAGTGTTGCGAAGCGGTCAGTCAATTCCCATCAAACACGGTGGTCCCCAGTTAACGTTTAATTACATTTTCGCACAAGTAATGTGCCTTGGCTCACTCTCCAGAGTTTGCTTGTCACGTATCCATGTATTACTCTCTGGAAACTGGTTGCGTTCAATCAATCAAAATCACCGGACACTCGACAACTTATTTCTATTTTGAGAGGAGGAATCTTGATGACATATAATCACAGGAGCATACTAATGGTTTTTGCAAACTCTCTTGGCATGTCGACGGTTTATGCTATTATCTATCAAGGGCTGTGTTTCTGCCGGGGTAGTGGGTTGTTCGCAATAGATACAGCAGCCTTGGAACACAAAAGAAGTCCGCCCCGCTCTGCCGATAGCAGGAAAAGTTATTTGATGAATTTCCATCCAAAAATAAACCTGCCAAGTGCTAGTCTGACTCGCGCACCGAGGGTTCCGTGCCAAGTTGCGACATAAATGGCCATATCTTTTGACTGCGTGGGCTTTAAGGGTTGATTTTATCACACTTCCAAGGAACCACAGACTTATGGTGGACTTATGGGTTTATGGTATATATGTATATCAGACATTATTGACAGACGTCAAGACCTCGATCTCGGGAATTGTCTCACTTCTTTATGTCAATTTCTCACTTTGGTGTCCGTCTGTCTGTCTAAGCAGACGGACAACAAAGTGATCCTATAAGGGCTCTGGTTTTTCTTTTTGTTGTACGAAACCCTAAAAAGGGCTTTTGATTTAATTGGATGAACTAGATTCAGAGCCTTAGTTTATAGCTTAGAGACCCTAACTCTTAAACGAAGGTTTTCAGATAGTATCGGGCAGACCCATAGGGCACACATTATGATTAGCAGGGTCTTTTGAATTAAGACAAATATTCAGGCTTTAACGGCGTGGCAATTTTAAGAGCCGGCGGACAGGTTCAGGCTCTGATTTCCAGCTCCAAATCATAAATAATGGTAAATAAATATCTGTACGTAGAGATTTTGGGCCCAATCGTTCATACTTATAATGTGTGCGTGTTTTGTTCCTTATTTACATTACTACGGAATGAAATGTACTTAAACGAATTTTAAGAAACAAAATTTGCTTTATGTCAATTGAGTTAGAACATATCGAGCCAAAACAAGTCGTGCTCTTATTGGACAATTTTCAAGCATTCTTGGGAGTTCCCGCAGTAAGCAGTTGTTATCTAGATTGTTCATTATACAAGTAATTTAAAGTTTATTATACTTTGTTACAAAAAATCTCTCTTAAATTCCACGGCAACGCAAATAGAGCCTTCTTGATATTTCTTATACTTTTTTTACTTTCTGGGGAGCTCTCCTAATTCAAGTATATTTTGTTCGCAGAATGGCTGAAGAAAAAGGAACAAAATCCTATCTGCAATTCCAGATAGAGAGACTAAAAGTCTTGCAAGCGAAACTGTCTACTGAAGCAGAAGAAGATTATGTCATCATCAAAGAAGAGTAAGTACTAGCTATAAGTATTATAAAAGATAATTTTCTAGGAAGATATAGAAGGATATTGCAACGTTCTCTCCTGTCCTGCTATTCTAGAAGAATACAGAATCGAGCTTAGCGCTGCTGCAGCGTCAAGTTTAATAGAGAGTCTTCTAGGGTCGTCGCTGCGCTCAAGGCTGTATTCTTGGAGAATAGCACTAATAGAGAGATGTGTTTTGTGCTAGCATTATCCAATCCTATTATTAGAAGAATTATTAACAGAAGAAGCTAGTATGTGTTATTTTAAAGAATTGTGTAATATTGATTCAGTGATCAAATAATGCGTTGTTTACAATATACTAATTCAAGGCTTAGTCGAAGAAACTTGTGGCAAATCACAGCTCATTTAAAGCTTTACCGAAGGATATCGCTAAATAAATGCAGGGCACGAAGTATCCCAGATAAATTACCATTGCATTTACACTAATTACAAAACATCTTACTCCAACATTTAAATCCAAACTATCTACTCCCATAAGTCTATCCCTTGCCTTTATCTGTCAAGGAGGCTGGAGTGGTTTGTCCTGTTGCACATACCACAAGCCGGCTGACTGTATAAGGCCTTGGAGCTGAATCGTATTAAATAATAGGTCTACTAATGTGGGAAACAAGAAAAAATAAATGGGATAGACAGTGCCGTAACTAGCCTTTTATGCACCCGGTGCGAGCTTTCAAAACTGCGTCCCTAAAAAATGCTCTAACCAGGCTTTGAAAATAAAATGGCTAAATGTGCATACAAATAAATCTATATTTATTGTTTACCAAAGTATATAAGTACCTACTTAGTATATTTCATTAAGATATTTTTTTTTTATTCAAAAATATTTGCTCCAATACAGAAATAAAACAAAGTACTCGATAGTAACCCAAGGCTGTCCTTACTTATGCCGTGCGGTGTCCCACAGGGATCGGTCTTGGGGCCCCTGTGGGACATCGGTTACGAATTGCTTGCTCCCCAGCGGCGTCAGCGTAGTATGCTACGCTGACCACACGCTCGTTCTGGCTCAGAGGGGGTCGCACCAGGCGGCGGTCGACATCATGACACGCGGGGTTGCGATAGTCGCGGAGAGGATCCGGCTACTGGGTCTCGAGGTGTTATTGCACAAATTCGAGGCCATGGTCTTTCATGGCCACGGGAATACGCCACCGTCGGGATCCCAGCTGACGGTAGGAGGGGTTCGCATCGGCGTCGGGTCGACGATGAAGTACCTAGGAATCGTCCTCGACAGCCGGTGGAATTTCGTGCGCACTTCCGACGTTTGGTTCCCATACTCGAGCGGGCCAGAGCTGCTTTCATGCGGCTCCTGCCCAATCTGAGGGGGCCAAACGCCTCCTGCCTGCTGCTCTATGCCTTAGTCGTGCGGTCCATGGCCCTTTACGGGGCCCAGGTATGGGCGCGTTCTTTAGGGCGGCGCGCCGCCCACTACCTGAACGCGCCCCAAAAGGTGGTAGCCATACGGCTGATCCGGGGCTACCGCACGATCTCGCCACCGTGGGATCTGGAGGCGATAGTCCTCGCGTACCTGTATGAGTGGCGCGCGGAGGCACTACACCGGGGGAAAACTCCGCTATCGCGGCAAATTGCCGGTCAGCGGGCAGACCTCCGGTGCGATCTTATGGTGGCATGGAGAGAGCGACTGTCGCAACCTCGTGCAGGGCACGCCACAATAGTGGCGGTAGGTCCCCTCTTTGAGGAGTAGCTGGAGAGGCGTCATGGCGTCCTCACCTACCGTCTGACGAAGGTCCTCAACGGACACGGAAGTTTCGGGAGGTTCCTGCACATAATCGGGCGGAAGGAAACCCCCGGGTGTCACCATTGTGACGATCGCCCGGAAGACACGGTGGAGCACACAGTGGCGGTCTGCCCAGCTTAAGCGGAGCACCGCCGTGCTCTCGTAGAGGCGATCGGCGGCGGCGATCTCTCGCGTCCAGCCCTGGTTCAGTCCATGGTCCGGAGCGAGGGGGAATGGGAAGCAGTCTCCTCCTTCTGCGAAGCAGTCATGCTAGTGAAGGAGGAGGCCGGGCGTTTGAGGGAGAGAACCTCAAACCAACCCAGCCGCCGCGGGAGACGCCCCGGGTGCCGGGTGCCGCGAGACGACTCCCGGCCACCGTAGATGCGGGCCTGTGGACGGTGAGCAATGTGTAGCTCACCGTCCGACCGTCTATTGACGACAGGCCGTGTCGACGGCGCGTTTGTGTTTCACGCGCGCCTCAAAGAGATGTCAGCAAAACAGAGGGGGATTGCCAGACCCTAGCTCCGCCTGCCAGGGTTGCGGGTTGTTCGAAAGAGACACCGCGGCCCCGGAACGTAAAGGGCAATAGAAGGAACATGGGTGGGTTTTAGTCAGTAAAAGTCTGACACTCCCCCCCGCTCCGCCTAGAGCGGGGGAACTTTTTTGATGATTTCCCACTCCAAGATAAAAAGGCTGTCCTTACTTTCCTTCTGTCCTTGATCACATTTTCATATGACAGGAGCCGTGCTATGTCGCGTTCAAACGACAAAATCGCTAGGCCCGACAATCTTTTTTGACCCATCGTCGAGCGCAGGTACGTTTTTATTAATTTGAGCTTACTGAATGATCTCTCGCAAGAAGCTACAGTCACTGGCATCGTTAAAAATATCTTTATAGCGACTACTACATTGGAAAACATTTCCTTTAAATCCAGTTCCACTATAGCTTTGAGAAGACCCATACTTCACTGACATTCACATTTATCAAATAATGTAGTCGCTTCAACTTGACTCTTTAAAGTTTCTATTTCGGACCAAAGTTCTAGAGATATAAAGATATAATTTCGGATACTAGTCTAGTCATTTCTGCGCCCCTCCAGGGTCTGCGCCCTGTGCCTGGGCACTGCTGTCACCGCCGTAGTTACGGCACTGGGGATAGACACTGATGCACGAAGTGTAAGGGAGTCTATCAAGGCATGATGAAAATGATGAACTCGGAAGCTTGAAAGGCGGGGGCTTTTCGGCAGATATTGAAATGTCCTTGGTTATTCGATGTGACATTAAAATAAACACTGAATAGCTTGCTCAACACAGCAAACGCTGACTGCTAACAGCTGCTTATTTAACCATTTTCGTATTCAACCATGGAGTTCCATGCTCATTCTCCTCCATATAAATCTACGCTTTGGAATGGGCAACTACAGTACTTTCACAAGTAATTATGTCTTATGATTGGAAATGTAGTTTGTGACATTCAAAAGCAAATCTAATTAGTATAATCTAATTGTTTATGCTTTAAGTTTGAACGAAGAATTTAATGCTCATACTGACATGCCAGAGACAAAAAAGAGGATACGGACATTTTCGGCTCAAGGAATAATATGGAATGCAATAGCTCATTGCGTTTATAAACTCGCGTGCAATAAGCGACCTTTTCTTGTTATCTGACAGAAAGCGCCATTTATTAGCCCCCTAGATTTCTTTTGACGTAACTTTATCTAATAAAACCCACGGTTATAAGTCACTACAACTTCCAGCCTTCGAACGCCTACACTTTACTAAGATATTTTGAATTAAGAACGTGGGTGTGGAGCCTGTTTGGTTTGCGCACGCGAATTCAAAGGTGCTTTGATGACGTAATGATTCAGTAATGGACTGAATACCAGATGTCGAAAGGCCGAATACGAGTCAAAATGTTTTCAGCCTAGCGACAGAGGATAATTAGATACAATTTTTGACAACATGAGTGTTTTTTCACTTTTTTTAACTTACAAATTTAATTGAGGTATCAAATACAATAGAGATAGATAAGAAGAAATGTCACAGAAAAATGAGATCCCATGCCTAGCAGAATTACATAATTTATGGTTCAGTTTGACACTTAACAATTGAACCGACAGTAACCAAATAGCTCTTCCAACGCTATTACGAATTTGTTCGCTTTGTCCTGTTGATTATAAGCTAATCTTTAGGTATTCACGAAAGTGACGCTAGCTGCATACTAGGCATGGTCTGACACAAGTACACGAAAGTATTGCATCGAAAGAATAGAAATAAGGTCGAAAATATTCCGGTGTTTGATTTTGTTTGAATATCATGTCCGCCAAAATGTAGGTCATTTTGCAGTTTTTATTGAATATAAAAAAATACAGCTCAATGTTTGAAAAATTTGAGATATCTCTTTAGTATATACAATTTTCTTTGTTATAGATATAAAAAATATAATGGTTGTCGCTGAAAAAATTGAGAATTTCGAGACGAAAAATTTTTTTCTTGATCTTTTTAAACATTTTTTTTTTCGTAGTACTAGACCACTTTTGTAAACTTATTTTGATTAACTCTTTACTTTATGTATTGAACTATACACGGTTTTTTTTTTGCTAGTGGCCTGTACAGATACGGCTAACTTTGCGACGAAAAACTGGACGTTTTACGAAGTGTTTGCTTTGTACAGCGCCTTAACTCTCTAAATTTCAACTATGTCCTGAAAATAGTCTCGGAGTAAAATGGTTGTGACATACGGATAGGCAAATCTATATAGGTTCCGTTCTTGACATTTGGCAACGGGAACCCTAAAAAAAACACATTCTCGCAACTCGACGAGAAACGGAATGAACGAAAACACATGACGTAAATGTCAAAATGTTTTCTTTTCTCCTTTGTCAATTTTTCACATTTTACACTATGGTCAAATACTGGGACTTTGGTTGTCCATTGCCCATTTTAACGTTCCATTTCACTTTTTGAGGTTAGCATTATTTTTTAATATTTTGACGTGATAACGTCTTTAAAATCGTTTTAGTCGGGTGACATGTTCAGAAACTTGTGTCACACCAAAACCTCACGAGCGACATTTCATAAAGATATTTCGTAGCGCCATATGTTACTTGGCTCGAAAAAAAAACTTTAAATTAGTACTTAATTTCATTTTAGATGTCACTACTGGTGATAACTTATATCACCAATAAGACGTTATCACGTGAACATCTCGATCGTAAACCTACTTTACAAACAACCAATTTTTTTTTATAAGAGTGGTAACTTTACACTCTGCCTGGGACCTAACCCCTTCCACCAACCCTTTATTTCCTTGTCTACTGAGATTATTCCATATTGATCTGCCATACCTACACCGTATGTAGACACTTGACATACTTATAAAACGTAGGTAATGAAATAAACTGAGTTCACATAATTATTTTAATGATTTGACACTTCATTAAATAAAAAGTTCTTATCAATGTTCCAGTCACTAAGAAAGACGAAATAATTATCTATTTCAATAAATAAATAATAATCAGCCGATTATAAATTAAAAAGAAATAGCTAGCAAATTATTTTGTTCTTCGAATTTTAAATGCGAAAACTAGTTTTGCGAACTGCGAAGGTCGAATGTATTCTAGACCTAGACTAGAAGCAGACTTACTTAACTTACTCTCTCTAAAGAAAAAAGAATTCTACATCTCTACACTATATTGAACTATATGGTATGGAATTCCATGGTCATTATAGCACGGCCCCGGGGCCGAGAGGGACATTTCAGTGTTGCCAGAAATTATATTTAAATTACCCTCTAACATATGCTAGATTTAATAAAAATGGTACCAAATTAAGTTATTAATTTAATGTGCATATTTCATTTTGAGTGAATGACCAGCCTTGACGGTAAATAGGTGGAAATTATAAATGTCAAAGCGTCTCGCCGCCGACAGTTAATAAAATATTGTTCTTTAGATGCAGTTTTTGCGTTAAAATAATAAATTAAAGTGCAAATATCTTATTTAGTGATATTTTCTGGTTGGGTTGCTTTTAGCAGGTTTTTTTTTTGTGTCAATGAAACCCATATTGTGACAGACCAGTACGGCCGCCGTAGCCCAGCTCCCACGGCATCGAATCTGTTGGTGACACTGCTAACACCTGAAAGTGTTCTGCAAATAAACTTCCGACTACATATCAATTTATATTTCTAATTACTTATTATCACTGTCAAAAATCCTAGTGAAATACTTTGTATTGCTGCCAGTCTGCCACTGACAGCTCGGTCAAAAGTCAAAATTACGGTGATGTCATAGATAAAAAGGCTGTCGAATCCATAAAGAGGCCATATTCAGTAATTTCTAAACTTTTACAATGTGCAGTCGAAAGCTCAGACTTATTTTTCTAAGTCCTCCATTAATTAGGCTTTTCTTCATTGATTTTTACAAATAAATGAATTTGTAGTGTCTACTTCTAATTAAAAAAAACAGCTGTTTACTGAATGCATAATGTTAAATGATGTTTATTTTGCAAGTAGGTTTTCACAAACACTTTTACATGTCTTTGTTTTTTTTCAAAACTAGATGAGGCCGGTGTTTCGTACCCGACTACTCTGAAAAGAAACAGCCGAAACAAACTCAGAGGTCATAGTCTCTTTTAAGGTCCAGACAAAAAAATCTTGGTCAACTTACATGAGGACTATGCAGATAGTGTCTGACATGGTCTTTTTAAGAAAGCACCACACAGATTGAGTGGACCTGGCCAGTCAGTACAAGCATTTGTCAGTTATCGTGTAGCTCAACTCATAACCCATAATAAACGTAAATACGGTACTTAAACAAAAAATAACTTTTTGACGTGATAACGTCTTTAAAATCGTTTTAGTCGGGTGACATGTTCAGAAACTTGTAAACCTCACGAGCGACATTTCATAAAGATGGTAGCGCCATCTGTTACTTGGCTCGAAAAAAAAACTTTAAATTAGTACTTAATTTCATTTTAGATGTCACTACTGGTGATAACTTATATCACCAATAAGACGTTATCACGTAAACATCTCGATCGTAAACCTACTTTACAAACAACCAATTTTTCTGTCTATTTGTTCCGGTTAATCACCGACACGGCTGTACTGGTTTTGACGGGACGCTAAAAAGAATAACGTGGGCTATTTATTTTAAAAAAAGGATTTAGGTTCCGTGAAAAATTTTAAACGCTTTAAATTGTTAACAAAATCCGATTCAAATAGAGAAGTAATATTTTCATAAATATTTCTTCGATCAAAGGTTGCAGGGCAACAGCTAGTTTACTATTCTTTGATAAAATATGAAAAGCGACTAGCAAGGATATCAGATCAACAAAAAGCACAAAACAAAGTGGAGAATCCCCACATTGGCAACACCATTGTCAAGGGATAACTCGCCGGGTTCCCGCGTCTGTCGCACGTTTGCTCACCAGTCAGTCCGGCTTCGCGCGCGTTACAGCCGAGATTCATCGCGAACTGCGTCAAAAACACATTAAAAAATAAAACAAACCATCGACAAATTTTTATCATTTTGGCGGTCTCGTAAAGCCAAACGTGATGTACGCGTTAAACCAAACAAATAAGTGTTCAAAATAATGCTTTACTACAATGATTCTAAGATTAAATAGTGATAAGGGTGTTTTATTTATTCAATACGTAGTAATTTGTGTATAGAGATGCAATTTCAAAGTAATGACGACGACCTGCAATATCGGATTTTTGGCGAATCCTTCAACTTTGCCACTGAGAACAAAACAATCGCCGGCCGGCGTAGAAAGTGAGTTCCTTGTTTATGAATTATGATGTACAATATCTTGTTTCTGCATTCTTTATTTGAAATCTTCTTGGCTAAAAAGCGTGTTTCGTTTTCATTCATTTCGGATAGGTGGATCACAATAACTGATACCTATTTTTTCACAGAAGTAGGTATTATTGTGTGTTAAGTGAATTTAGGTATTTATTCGTAACTTGCAAGGTCATTGGGTCGTCCAAGGGGCTGAATTGGTTCAAACCTCATAATTACCTACTTTACAAAAAATCATGTTTGATTTTCAATAATAACTTCATCGTTAAGATGTCAATCATCTTGTAGAGCATTATAGTTTGTAGGTTATCCCTGAAAATACTAAGTAGCTAGCTAGAACCTATACCAGTAATCATCATGTTCATTATAACCTCACTTTCTGTCTTTGGCACATCACAGCACAGCTGCTAGACCGACCTGTAGCATTGACCTAGCGTAGTACGAAGTTTCATTAGAACAGGTGGCCCGCTAACAGTGGTTTTGTTACTTCTGATATGGTCCGATTTTCAGTAAGTACAGACCTACATCTTTAGACGTCTTCTATGTCTTAAACCTGATAAAAGAATTATCAGTTTCCTCGGGAAGGAAATAAGTATTATGTACTCTTTATGTACCTACTACATTACACACTTACTTATGATGACGTAACATCGTCATTCTTGGGTCCGATGGGTATTGTTCTCGCTACCGAATCGGCTGATGAATGCGTGTTCGGATCTACTCGGAAATGCTTCTGAACACGAACGCATCAGATGGACAGATTGGACTTGCACCTACCTAATTCTTACGAGTTATTGTAAAATGCTTCTGTACTGTATTTACCTAGGTCCCTTAGTTTTATTTTAGCTTTGGAACATCGCCGATTCTGCATAAAAGTGAAATATACTAAAACATCTTTCGTTACATTTGAGGGCTCCGTCGCAAAATGTGTATGTACTGAGCAAAAAACGAGAACGTCGCAAAAAACATAAATAACTTAGTTACTTGGTTAGACTGAAAGCTGACTCCAAAATTGGGAAATAAGCTGAGTAGGTATATAATGATACCTGTAACGATTGCTTACGACACTGGTCTAGTAGATAAATACGTGTACACAACACATTCCAAGTACCTTTTTGGTTTGCTCTTCCAGTCTATGACAAATGATATAACCTTAGTCCACCACAGAACCGCACCACTCCCGAGACTAGAAAGCTAGCACCATGGCCTAGGTCATTTGATACGCTCACTATACCGTCGCATTGTTTAAAACGTTCTATTTCTAGTTTGAAACATTATTGTGCATGGGAAATATTAATAGCCTTAATAGCAGGCGGTTGTTGACTAAACTTGCATTTTGAGGGACTATTTTCACTTAATGATGTTGACGACTCTTGAAAGACCAAAGAAAATGTTGGATGGATTGTGTTAGGAATAAAGAAAAAAAACCGGCCAAGAGCGTGTCGGGCCACGCTCAGTGTAGGGTTCCGTAGTTTCCCGTCCGTCACAATAAGTGTTCTTTACCACGGTAGGTCATGATAGCACGGAAAATCTTAACATCGACTTTTAAAAAAATGACGTCATTACGCAACGCCATCTATCGAACCATTTATGAACTGGTTTTTACCTTAACATTTTGATGGTGTTAAAAAAAATGAATTTTAGTTTTTTTCTAAATTGCCTTAGCATGTTCTTGATAGAAGTTTTATGTGTGTGGTTTATGTTTTATGTAGTTATAAGATACCGCCAATGCCAAGGAGAGACCAACCGAACAATTCATTAATTTTGGATTGCGAGAACCGATTTCAATAATTCTTTTTTTGTTTGAAAAAAAATACGTTCAGGATAATAAAATATGTAAACGAAGTTAAAAAAAATGCTTGCATATACGATTATACTACAAACTTAGTCCAGAAATTATTTTGTACAACTTTTGTCTTTTTTGTACAAAAACTGTTGTGTCAATCAAGTTCAAAATAATTTTCCTAGAAAGTCCTTATTAAGTTCTACTTTTCAGATTTTTTCCATATTTTCTAAACTTATGGTTCAAAAGTTAGAGGGGGGGGGACACATTGTTTTTTACTTTTGGAGCGATTATTTCCGAAATTATTGACATTATCAAAAAATGATTTTAGTAAACCCCTATTCATTTTTAAATACCTTTCCAACAATATATCACACGTTAGGGTTGAAATTAAAAAAAAAATCACTTCCCACTTTACATATAGGGTGGCTACCCTAATAAAACATTTTTTTCCAATTTTTATTTTACCACTTTGTCGGCGTGATTGATATACATACTGGTACCAAATTTCAGCTTTCTAGTGCTAACGGTCACAGAGATTAAGCGAGGACGGACGGACGGACAGACAGACATGGCGAAACTATAAGGGTTCCTAGTTGACTACGGAACCCTAAAAAGGAGTCAATGATGACGTGACGATTGACGGGAGAATACAAGAAAATAAGATGTTGAGTCGACCCAACGTGGGAGAAAGGCTGGCAGATGAGTAACGATTCTTGCACCAACTTGGCAGTCTGCTGCTGGCGTGGCTGCACGTGGCGGTATGAGAAAAGAATTGACATCATACCTAGGCACAAATATGACTTGTGTAGTGTGCTTCGCACGGGTGTTATAGCGATATCTCGAAATATGGGTTTTTCAGTGCTGTGTCCCATCCTCATCATCTGCCTAGCCTTTTCCCAACTGTGTTGGGGTCGGCTTCCAGTCTAACCGGATGCAGCTGAATATCAGTATTTTACATGGAGCGACTGCCTATCTGACCTCCACAACCCAGTTAGTACTGGGTAATACGATACCCTTTGGTAAGACTGGTTGTCAGATTTTCGGGACACTGACTACCTGTAACGACTGTCAAAGATCTACAAATGACAGCCGGGACCAAAACGGCTTAACGTGCTTTCCGAGGCACGGAGGAAACTCGGTATGTAGCTGTGTCCCATCCTATGCTTACTTAAATTAACTTCGTTATCACGTTATCGAAAACGGCTCTAACGATTTCGAAGAAAATTGCAGTTAAGGGGTTTACGGGGTGTCACAAAAGGCCGTGTTGACAACGCGTTCATGTTCCAAAAACCATGCGCCTCGAAGAGCCGTCAAAACATCGATCTGGCTCGGTCTGGGAAAAATCGTTTTCTGTATTTTCATACGAGCAAAGTTCATAAGTTAAACAACGGGTATACATACAAAAACCTTGCGTTATAAAGCAGTTTTCAATACGATAGTGATTCTCATCAAAATCATTAAGTATTTTAGAAGATCTATGCAATTTACACAGACAGACACGAAAAAGCACTTTGTTTTTACCTACCTATAAAAGATGTTTATTTTGCATGTAGGTTTTTACATACACGTCGCGGTTTTTTTTTAAACTATATGAGGCCTGTGTTTCTTATCCGAATACTCTGAGAAGAAACAGACGAAACAAACTCAGAGGTCATAGTCTCCTTTAAAGTCTAGACAAAAATCTTGGCTAACTTACTGGGGGACTTTGCCGATTAGAGTCTGAAATGGTCTTTTTAAGAAAGCACCACACAGATTTGAGTGATATTGTCCTGTCAGTGCAAGCATATGGCAGTTATTATGTAGCTCTACTTATAACTCAAGGAGCTTACTCTTTAACCAAATACAAAAGCATCTACCTCCCTATATAACCTTTGGTACTGGTATCTATCATTAATCATCCTGTTATTACTTTGCTCACTAACTACAAAAACCATTTCAACAAGTCGTCAAGTCTGACCAGTATACGTAAAATATAGATAAACACAGCCGATTCTGAACCATGTGATCGTAAAATACAAACACTTCTTCTTTCTGCTGATTTGAAATCGTAAACGTAACATTCTCCCAAATTATCGACGGAACAAAAAAACAAAACTTGTTTTTTTATTTCATCTTCGTTCCGAACAATTTTGTTAATAGCTCTCGTTATTGTTAATAATGAACATGTCTAAAGACACCAGGACGTGACGAAGTTACTTAAACCAGAATATCCTGATACAACATGTCATACATAACTTAAACAATTCCTTTTAATAGATTCTTAGAATCGGGTAGATAGAGAAAATTGTGTTCAAAAACGTGCGCTTGCATAGCATAGATCTACTACGGGAAGATTGGAAATGCTTGTTAGTAAGTAATTAAAAATCTTTGAAAGGTTATAATATCTTACAAATGAAATATCACTTGGAATGTGAAGCATTTATGAGCTAAAAAAGATCCATACTCAACTTGCGGTACGACCTAAGGTTGTAATGGCTAACTATCGAAGACTCCGTTATCAAATAGATTAGAAAATAGGACATATAAATAGAAATAACAGATGGAGTGCAACGCTGCACTTCAAATACGCCAAGAACACAAGGGTCTTAAGCGAATTTATGATTTTTTGAAACAATATCAACAACAAAATAATGTTGCTTAAAACATTTACTGACGTCAAACTTACAATCAATCTTCGCAAACAAGACAGACAACTTGTGAAAATTTGCCCGCGACACAAGAACGTTGTCAAATTCTTTCCAGCTTAAGGCGAACCTTATACACGTGATAATGTACTTAAACTACCTATGTAAAACCGAGACCTTGATTACAGTCACACTGGATTATATGGCGATATTCGTATGCGGTAACTAAGAGGAAGCAAGCTCGTTTAAAACCTTGTTTCCTTGAACTTTTTGACCTCGCTAATAATTTGGAGGCTGGGGCCCCCAAGTTTGTTTGAAACTTCCCAATTAGTAGCCATTGAAAATGTAGATCAAGATGTTTGACACGAGAAGACAGGGAAGCTGCTCGACATAATTATGTAGAATTTGTTGTGTCCGAAGACAACAAATATTTAAAATTAGACCAATGATAACGTACGTGCAGAAAAAATACTGGAAAGAGAACTTATTAAGTATAGAAATAACTCGTTCCTCTAAAGATTATCTAAATGCTTTTACGACAACAAGCTCGTTTTTTGTATGTGACCGGTGCGAATCCAAAAAAATGCTTTATCAGCTGGTGATATTTACTCGAAACAGTCGGACGGAATTAAGAAAGAACACCGCCATTATTTTGGATATAGAAAACTAGGGGATAGAGAGAGTTGAAGACAAAGGAAAAAGATTGAAGAAAAAGTTAGTGAGGGAATTAAAGGAAGGGGAAGAAGGCGACGGCCAGGAGAGACTGGAGCAGAGTAAAAGATAAATGTATCCTGAGTATGTACCAATACCAAGGCAGACAGAATTGAAAATGAAAGCAGCAGTGGCACTAACATACAATTGAAGCCATTACAATCATCAAAACTGTGACAGCAGATATTAATAGAAAAGGAAGCTATGATTTACAAAGCAAGCCACACGCGAATAAAATTTAAATATTAAAGTTGGTTACGACTTGACTAACAAATGGCCCGGATAATCCTGCGTGCTTTCGGAGACCTTGACGTACGGCCAAGGTCTCACGTAGCTTTGCGAGATGCCATTGCTTTAGCGTAGGTAGGCAGTGTAACTAGTTGGGTGTTGTACTGATTGAAGTCATAGGCTGGCTTCATTCAAAGTTTTAGCACCCATAATGCGGCCTTGTCTTTGGATTATGTTTTCTTCGAGGCACTCCTTAATAAAATATTCTAGAGGGGCTTTGAGGATGTTGTTAGACATTTTTTTTGTGAGGAGGAATGGTTTCAAAAGTACTTCAAAAATAAGCCATCGTTGACGATGTAGCCTACAAAAAAATATAAAATTTTGCTTTCATACTTGAGTCTTTATTTCCTACAAAGAAAATTTTAAATATTTCCGGTATTTTAGAAGAATTTCATAAAACGATACTTTTGCCATAATAATTATCTCATAAAGTTTTAATTCAATGTAAAGAAAATCATTAAATATTTGCATATTTACGCATTTTTTTATTTATTGAGCAAGTATTACAATTTTACTTCTCAACCAACCGTATCAAACTAAATAAAAAGAAGAGTGAATGGGTTCTTTGAAATACTGTGTTTATATATGCCTTTGTCTCGTGATTTTATGGATTAAATATTTTAAGTACCTTTCTCATCCCACTTTAGTTTAGTCTAAACCTCACCACCCTACAAACAATCTCTAAGAGGGTCCAAAACTTACCTCATTGTCTGCCGTGGGAGTCTAAAACATCAAACAATGAACCTGGTGCATTGACCACGTTGCAACCCCTCTGTACTGAGGTAAACGACCATTGTACTGAGGGTGGCACCCCCAAAGAGCCGATGGCCTTAATTGCCTCACGTGCATCGCGGCAGATGGCAAGCAAGGTGCGAGTAAGTGATGTCCCTCGCTTATCGATAAAATGCGCTTGCGACTTTTGATCTTTGCGCTTGGACTTTACTTCTGTCTTTTATTTTTAAAAAGCATTTCGTTATTTGCGTTCTGTTGGTTTGTTTGAGTTTTATGACTGTTCTTTTTTGTTTTATTGCATTCTGGCTGTAAAATTGATGTGGACTTCATAAGAAAGTGACTGTAAATAATGAATACGATAGTAACTAAACTATCACTAGCTTTGTACAATTGGTTTATGCTTACTTTCAGATAGATTTCTAATCCAAAAACGGTTTTTTTAGAACCACGCTGGTTTGTTCGTTCGATATTTCTAAATTTAATGCGCACTAGCTTTTTGCGACTGACTACCTTCTCGTGACTAAAGACTAAGAAAATCCTTTGATAAAATTATAAATGTAAATAACTGCGTTTGATCAACCAATAAAATATCGATAAGTGAGCCGTCCAGCCATATCAAAGGTGGCTTTTCTATGAATACCAAAGTAATTGGGGTGAGTGTAGGACTTGACTTTCACACGATTGCAACTCCACCTATTGCTAGTACAAGTAAATACACAGTCTTTACGAGAATATTAAACATGACAGTGAAGTTTTTACTCATAACTTGCGAGGTTGACATTTTAGGAAGGCGTTTTTTCACGTAATAACTCTGGTGTGTTATAAATTGCTACAAGGAACACTTAAAATGAATAATTTATTACCATAGTCGTGACAAAATAACTTTGAGTCACCATTGAAACGTTTTAATAATATCTATGGAGAACCAGTCGAATTTCCGACCACGTGGAGACAAGCCGTGTTTTTTTTAGTTTTAAACATTGAATAGACCAGCTGGTTTGATGTCAGAAGAAATATTGTATACAGTTTAGAGGGGAGACCAAGAAATTGAGGGAGCTATTCTTTTTTGGGACCGTCTTAACAAAAGTTCGTACGCCGTCTTTTGTTATCCACGAGACGGATTCGCAAAGGTTGACGAGTAGGTACAGTTTTTTCGGCAATGAATAAGTAACATGGGTCGGTCTTGTATTTGTGTCAAAGTTCATCAAGGTCCCTTTAGGTAGTTTTGCAAAAAGTTCCCGGAATTGAGAAACGAGATCGAAATTTATTGACAGTCCCCGAATTTTACGAGCTTTCAAATCTCAAAATATATGTTTCAAGACTTTTATGTCCAAAGCAGCTGTAAGTTTTTAAGTCTCGCATGACGCTGATATCATATTATTATCGTAAATATGCTCAAATAGTTTGATATGCATTCGCTATTCCGACTAAGCTATTCTCAGCAAAAACATCGATTGTGTGCACAACGGATGAATGAATCGATTTATGCCAGCGATGCGTAGGTGTTTCGATAAGCTGCGCCTGCGCTTGCTCTGGCGCGTGCTATGCCTTCGAGCCGGGTGCGTTTAGAATTACTTATGCACCGAAGATGTCGTGAGTTTATTCAAATGAGGTTTTTGCTACCCTCACGGTGCGTCAGACAATTTCTTCGTAGCCGTTTGTTGGAAGCGACGATGTATATCAAGTATTCAAGTACCCCTATTTTGGTCAAAGTTTGCTTTTGTCTCAAAATCTTCGACCGTGAAAAGCAAACAACCCAAAAAAGTTCCTTATTGATATTCTTGAATGAAATCTTGTTTAGAATAAAAATGTTAAACTCGTGGACGGGTTTTCGCTTTGGACGTGCGTCAGTCAAATATGGCGTGTTTTCTGATATCTTAAATGCCCTTTGCCATCGTAGTAATTATGTCCAGGATATTCGTCATTGTTTTGTGTTTATCAGTGTTTTACAGGAAATTTTACTCGTATTATGTTAAAGACTTGTTTGAAGGGTTAGATAATAATAAATAGAACACTGTTATTATACCATCCATTCGGTTTTCTTTTTTTTAAAATCTTGGCAGATGTTATTCCATCGGCTGCAATGCAATGCCTTCTTTAAGGTCATGTGACTTGTTCAGGCATGTTTCCTTTTGCAGTTGTCCTATTAATTTATTCTATTAAACATTGCCATTAATTGGGAGGGCATTATGAGAAAAGTGTTTTTTTTTACGAGCTGTTAAGTTTTTTATCTTTATCATTAATAAGTAATACAAAACTCAAGGATTCATGAACGCGCTTTTAGAAAATAAGTATTTTCTACTTGAGAAGTAAGTACTAATACTTATGAGTGTGGGTGAGTAAGTTTTGCAGTTGTCGAAACCACAACTATAAACTCAAACAGTAAAAACTCCTTGCAAATGCGGGTATTAAGTTCTATGGAGAAATTCTCAAGGGGCCCCTATGTTTTAGATAATTTCACTGTTTTATGGAAAGCATTGTTAGTTTCCCATTATCTTTCATGAGGGTTTTTTAAATACTTATCAATTCCTTTATTTCCGTCTGCCATATGTCGATCGAATCGATTTTATGGCTCTTCTGGTGTGTTACATAATATTTTATAATCATTTTGGACTTGAATTTTTTGAACCGGTTATATCGGGTATTTCTTTAACTTCACAAGACAAGTGTTTTAACTTACTTTGGTACACAATGTTACTTTTAAGGTGTGAATATGTTTGTTAAGCATCTTTCTTGGAAACATGTGAACGACTTTTGATGAAATCGTATAATTATCTTTGGCGAAATCACGAATCGGGTTCTCTGGGCTTGTTTTGATTCTTCAAGGCACGCCATACGCATATATTTACTCTCAACTATTGCGAATTCTTTATTTCGTTATTCTTTATTGTTTCGAAGCTTCTTTATTTGAGTGAGTTATCAATAATATTCATGGAGCAGTCTTATGTTAATAGGAATACTACCTTTGACATTTTTTTAAATCTGGTTAATTACCACTGACGTCATACTGTAAAATTTCCCTAATAGACTCAGGATTCAATCGCATAAAGATTCCCTTTTCCACGCCTTTGATTAAGATCATGCTCAGATCCAACAACCATATAATCGTTCTCATTGCTTATTTATTCATTCCTAATTACGTAATGGTATCGTTTAGTTATCATCGAGCGTGAACGCCATATTGTCCGTGAGTCATGGTCGTGCCATGCTCTGATGATTTGCGAAGATGTAGCTACATGGGAACCAGAATATATTAAAATAGCCCTGTATTCGTTCTAATTCTGGTTTTGGACAAGTTTTTTTCGGCCACAATTTGCCTATTGATAGGATCTTTCGTCATTTATCATTCTAATGGTTTTGTTGACCTTTTTGTAGTGCGGAAGTTTTTCTAGTAGTTCACAAAAGATTTTTGGACTTGATTGCGTTGGTTTCCTTAAATGTATCGCGTTCTTAAAGCATATCCATAATGAAAACGAGTCTTGTTCTAAACTAGGGATCTGCATCTATTGATCTGAATTCATAATTCATACTTATTATGTACTCAAGAATAGGATTTGATATATTCGATGTAATTCCCGCATCGAATTACCCAATCACGCGTGAATGGAATCAAAATACTGATTGTAATTTATTGCACTTATAATTAAGGTAAGGGTAGACGAACCACCCTATTTTACAGGTAACTACGCCACATTCCCACGAGTCAAAAAACAGGGGGCTTGCATAGGTTCGGACAAGGGGCCAAAGCATTGGTGCATGTCCTTTCTGATCTTTTTAATCTAAATTTGTAAACGATGAACAAGCAGATGTGGTGTGATGTTTATTACATTTTCGATGTTCCCATGTAGGATTTTAACCCCAGAATTGGGTTACTTATGACGAAGTGGCTTTGTGATATTCAATAACACAAGCACGACGTAGTACCATGGCAACTCATATTCAATAGTAGGTGTCCGTTGCTTAGTCTATTATATCTCCCTTACATTTGGTAACAGGTTTTCAAATTGATCTTGACATTGACTCAAGAAATTCAAATAAAGAAAAGTTCTATTATTAGAAAAGATCTCTGTCTTCATTTGAATCATTTAACAGAAGACTTCATAGAAGGATTCATTATTCAATACAACTAGTAGCTTGTGGCATCCCTTTAAAAAAAGAGTAAAAAATCTTATCTACCTTCAACAACACAATTAATACAAAAGTTTCTTCCATCCATTAGCAAAGACTCACGCTTCCACCGAGATTATCCATAACAAATGGACCTCCAGAACCTGTTTTGGTACTTCGAGAAAAGGATTTTTTAATAAGCACCCCTTTAGTTTAAAAGGGACACTATTGTTAAGATTTAGAAAGTGCATTGCCCTCTTAATGGTTCTTTTTGCCAAAGGGTTTTTGAAGCATGTAAGAAAGGTTTATATTACGCATTGGGTAACTTGAAATGGGAAATTCCGGGATTGTGGACGCGACTTTAGTCTTGAGAATTCATCCCTAATTTGGATCAACTTAATTCACAGAGGGATCTTAATTCCAGAAAAAATTGCGCTGGGAAATACCGGTATATCGGACAACTTATTTGCCTTAAGAATGTCTTACCAACTTCTTAAAGTATTTTTTTTGGAAAGAGCGATCCTTGTCAGCACAGTTGCAATCGACTGCTGCGCTGCGTGTCGCGGGTTCGATCCCCGCACGGAACAAATTTGTATGACCTTCAGATAGTGTTTTCGGGTCTGGCTGTTTGTGTATGTGAGTTTAAATCTTTGTAAACGCACCCACGATACAAGAGAAATTCTTAGTGTGGCACAACGTTTTAAAAAAAAACAAGAATGTATTCGTTCAACGCATAGTTTTGCTTTCGTCGTTTTTTCTCAATCATTCAAATTGTGTACCTATATTAAAACATCGGAAACAGATACTCAACATCAACATAAAATTCTAAACTCATCAAACAATTTGTTATACCATCCGAAACTATGGCAAAAGGAAATGATAACACCATAAAATAAACATAATATCAAACACAAAAGCAACCCCTACTATAATCACTCTCCATTGACTGATGTAGTACCGAAAGGCATTACGTTGCTGCTTTCTGATTGGTTGGTTACGCGCATCCCTCGCAAGCGCAGCTGCGCAGTGCGTGGGGGCGCAGATGGCGTACGCGCACTCCCGCCCGGAATTGGGAATACACGTACCAAAAATCGATATTTTGTTGTATGAATTGCGTCGTTTTTTGTTTGATGTGAGTTTAGTTGTCCTCTGTCATATCGCTTTGTATGGCTTCTATTGGTTTAGTGTTTCTGAGAATTAACTATCATTTTCCAACGTTTGTTGTTGTTATAAATTATAGTTAAACTTAAATTGTGTAGTTTCTCTACAAGCTTTAGCTTTGCATTTGACGATCTAGGTTTTCAGAACTTCTTTTTCCGATCTTTATTTTTTTGCAATTTGTAAGTCAGTGTCATGTTGTATGTATGTATATTGATTAAAATATAAATTGCGATCGTAACAAATACGGATTTACAGTTACAATAGTAAAAATACCCCAATAAATGTACATTTCATGAAAAACTCACTAGATGGGGTTAAATTAACTTAGACTTATGTATTTTTTGTGCCATTACTTTAAAAAAACATTTGTTTCGCTCCTTTCACAAAAACAACCAAGTTTCAGGTTCTTAAAAGCCAATCCAACATTTTTAGGGAGACAAAATTTACAAAAAAAAAACAATATTCTCTAAATACTCACAACTTCAAGGAAGTCCATTCACATTTTCTTATAAACAGCTTCATAATTAGCAACTGCGAAATAAAATTAGCCGATAACTAATATAAGTAGCACATTTAAAAATCAATAAAAAATCGAATAAAAAAATACTCCCGTTCTTTACGGGAATAGTCCCGATCTCCCGATAATTATTGCGAATCGGTATCGTAAATTTGCCGTTCGTTGACACGTGGCAAGCAAGCCAGATGGCGTATCACCTGCTGTCTGAGTAAAGGAGGTCCTGTATGGGTTTGCGGAAAAGACCGGGACCGCATTCTTTAGTAAAACGAATTCCCATCACTACTACTCGGTCGTTGACTTGCAGTTCGACTTCTTATAAGGTTTGCGCACTTTTTTAAGGGTTTTGGAAGTCTTGTGAGGTTGTGCTAGTTACTATACATGATTATTTGTTGTAGAAATCAGATAGGCAAATCTCCTTGTAAAATCCGTATTCAACTGCATAGTTGGGAAAAAACTGGGCAGATGATGATAACCTTATGTCTTTAACACTCTAGTAGTAAGTTCTGGAAACCCGCGTAGTTCAGACAGTCATCATTTAAGTATCAAGAACTGGTTTTGTTCCTTTTAAATTGGCGTACTACTAGTCACCTCACTCGCCTCTCTCTTGAGTTTAAATGAACGAAATTGAAGAGCCTTAATACAGTTGCTGACTGAATTATCAAAGAGTTGAGACGCAGAGGCAGACTTTACGGAATGTCAACTCAGCGTTCACTTCTGGACATAATGCCAGACCCTGGCTTTCCGGGGTTGCGGGTTGTTCGAAAGAGATACCGCAGCCCAGAAACATGGATGGGTTTTAATCAGCACAAGTCTGACACTCCCCCCCGCTCCGCCCAGATCGGGGGAAGTTATTTGATGATTTCCCATCCGCAAAAAAGGTCCGTGGCCTTATGTCCTTCCACCTTCTACCAACAGTCAGACCCAGCCACCATCTTAAGGTTATCGTCCTATTTAAAGACTTAAAACCAAAACAATTCCTGCAAATGACGAACATACCCCGTAAAGCTAGAACAATAATAAATTAACTACCATTTTCGTAGCCCATAACTCTGCAATAATGTAATAAACTGTGGCAATTCAGAGGCATGGCTAGGAACAATGACCTCATACAATAATACGGTCTTCGAGAGGCCGGGAGCAATCTGTTCCTCATATGTTGTCACGTAGTACATATTGTTTATGATATGGTAGGCAATTGTTGAAGTGGTATTCTGTAACGTAGAACTAGTGAGAGAAGTGTTAAAAGATAAAAATTGTACGGAAGGATGTTAATTTATTTCTTTTAAGTCTTAAGGCTTCCTTTCTTACCCGATGCAGCCGAATACCAGTATTTTACATAGAGTGACTGCCAATTGGTATTAAGTAATAGTAGTAGTTATTTATTGCTCACAAGTAATTATCGGATTTATCCAAAAATAACTGCGCCCAGCGGTTTAACCCGCTGCTCTGCATCTCAATGTCGTAGCGCGATGTAATTAATATAGTCAATTAATTTTGGTGTTTCAATTTCAAGTAAATCCGACCAAGTGATCGCGTTCTCCTACACAATATTACCACACTTTTTCACCCCTTGGGCGTTGAATTTTGCGACTAAAGTTTTGTCTCTTCTCCTCTCTTAAATCCATCCATAGGTTGTCTTGCTTTTAGCTATAATACCGCCCATTGTGTCACACAATTTATAAGTCCTATACTGTCATTCTTGTAATTTGTATGGTGAATATAATAAAGAATATTCTATCTATTACACATTCTACAAGCAATGTTTGTGCGAGTGTTAAACAGTCAATCTTGTATCACATTCATATTGCAGTCTGCGCTATCATTAGAGCTCTGCATGCCTCATCTTCGTTGGAACCGTGACGATGTCTTGAAATAGAACCGCAGCACCATGATCTGATCGATTTACGATGTACTCAGATCTTCAATTGTTTTGAATTGGTCCTTATCGATCCTTGGATGGAAAACAGTCAACAAGTCAACGGCATGTATAAAAATAAAAAGTTTAAAAGTTGATGGTGATGTTTTTGTCATAATAATCAGAAAATATGTGAAGGTTCAGACGTATTTTGATCCGAAATGAAATCATTTCGGGTATCTGTAAGTATTATTGCTTTTTTATGCAACGTTTATTTTTATGACGCTGCAGCGAAATGTATAATGTAGCGATTAGTGTAATTCTAAACCTTATTATGTACCACAGGATTATATCTGGAATTTGATTTCTATTAAGCGTTTTATGAGGCGGGGGGGCAAACAATTTAAAGGTACCTTCACCTTAAATCGTCTGTCATAGTATCACCTTGAGCGATAATTTGTCACAAATAGCAAAGCACATACTTACTAAAGATTTTGAAAAAAAAAACCCGCTATATTAACTTTGACTTCCGATTTCAAAACACAAAAGAAAGAACATTAACAAAACTGCACATTTCCTAAGCACGCGACATTGCACAAAAAAGTCCTCGACAAAAAAGGTCAATATTAAAAAATATATATATATATATAAATAGTTCATTAACGCTTTCTCTAAACACCTTTAGGGCGCGTGCGTAATTATTGTAAGACGATATAATAAGGGAGGAAATGGAAAAAAATATTAGTCGGGGTAGAAATGTCAGGCCATGTGCGCGGGGGTGAACCATTGTACTGACTCAAGACATTAATCTTAGGGGGTGGCCAGGTGAACACCCTTGAACCTTTGTGCCTTTAACAAAACGGAGTACAGGCCGAAAATTTTGACCGTTTTGTACAGCTGTTTTTTTTCTTCTGGGGTCACCGTTTTAGTTTAATATCTAAGATCTGGTTAGCTAACCAAATCTGGTGATAATTACCAAATTATCTATATACCAATTCTGAATTTATTCAATTACTAGCTTTTGCCAGCGGCTTCGCTCGCGTTAAATTCGGGGTAACACAGTTCCCCTTTCCTGATTTGCAGGTACCTGTAGTTTTTGCCCTTGCGCCTTATTGATTATAATAGCAAAGCTAAGTTTCTTCTTTTCATCCTTTTTCTCCCTCATTTCCTACTTTAAAAAAATAACTATCTCTCTACCAAAATTCATCAAAATCAGATTAGTCATTAATGCGTGAAGACGTAACAAACAAACTAACTCACTTTCCCTTTTATAATATTAATAATAATACATTATGTTACACAAAAAACACGGTAAACTGCAGGACACATTGAACTCTTTTAAGTCTATTTTCCATGCAACAACAAGTTTTCAACATTCCTCCAACCTATCATTACTCAGCATTGTCGCATCATCTTAATCTCCTCCATTCACAAACGGATCTATAAACTAAAGTAAACTTGTATCTTCAGCGCCTATACAGTTATCCTAAGAACAAAATTCAAAGCCAAGAGTCCAAGTCTCATTAAACAATATAAAGATTCTATCGACTCCCTTACCTTAGAAGCCTCAAGTAATTTCATACATGTTGCAACATGTATTGATGCTAATCGACTTCAAAGGTAGCAGCTGGTCCTTTTGTCCGCACCCCTCGTATTCCTAATGTCATCTATGTATAACTGAATTTAATTATGGTACTTAGTTTACTTCGTTTTTTAGCTTTGGTAGTTATTTTCTAGTTTAGTTGATTAAGGCATTTACTTGTCATTACGATATCTAAGTGGAAGATGACTTTTTTTCAAATAACTTTGTTTATTTTTTAAATAGTCCTAATATCAGCAGTCTTAATAATACGTTTAGTTCAGTAGTTTTCGATGGGGTTATTGTATAATTTCCCAAATATACAAGCCAGTACCATCAATATTCCCGTCCCAAAAATTACTAAAGCCTTATCTCAAAATAATAAAATACAGATTAAAAATCTCCGTATTCTCGTACGTCTAACGCAATTAATTCTTATCAATATATTGATAAAATTGAGACGATCGACAAACAGACACTAAATGGTGGACGAGATCAGCAAAAAGTTCACATATGTTTTAAATGTGTCATCCGCGGCATATGTCTGTACGACTGCTGGCTTTGACACATCAAGATTGTCATGAAAAAAAGTCCCCCTCTATTTGACTAGCAAGTCGGAAGTTGCTTCCAGATTTTGTAAGGAAAAGATGTTTTTGTTGTAATTTTGTAGCGGGGCTTATAGAAATGTTATTTGCTTATGGCTCAAATACTTGCATAGAAAGATTACGTTTCCTTTTACAGAAGAAACGGCAAGGAGTTCCAATAATTTGGTGTAACCTTTAAAAACTTATTTATATAAAACTGACACTAGTTAATTACAAGAATATACTGTCCCCGATAAGAGAGATATAGGTACTAACAAAAACGATGATGAATCGCGCATGGCCACGCAAGACCTTTTATCCATTGCGTGAGAAAGTAAATTAAAATAGACAAGGGTCTCTCATTTTCGCATACATCCCCTTTAAACTTAGACTATCGTCCATTGTGTGATCCTAGCAAGCCATCCTTTCATCTAATGTCTTTTTATCTATTTGTATAGGCTAAAAACCTGTTTCTAACCCCTGCCTATGATTTAGTTGAGAATCTATTTTAGTTCAGGTGTTCTACGCTTTGTGTTGAGATTAAATAGATTCTCAAGGGTGAGATCAAAATGAGCTGTGGGGAAATTAGATGCTATAGTTGGGTGCATATTTTTAATAAAAACTGCAAGGTCATGAAATTTTGATAAAGAGCTCTTTATCTGCGTTGACGATAGTCCAACTTGATGAGTAAGTCGGCCAATGTCAAGATGCTTGAATCAGGATGTAGGGCGTATCAATTAGGTCTCTGTTTCAATAATAATTCTCAGAATTTCATCTTAATGTGTGTCAATAGTTGTGATGCTTTCTATGTCTACTATTTTAGACGGCTAAAAGTTTCGGTCATACGTAAAGCAAGCTAAGTTCTAATGTAGACAGATACACAAGCCGTCTTCCTGTATAGAGTAATGTTTCTCTACATTTAAAGTTTCATTTTCTAAAATGGTATTTGGTGTAAACTCCAACTCTCTCCTTCAACTCCTGCCTTTACATCCCAATTTGATTGGAGTCGGCGCAGCATGACTGATTCTTATACTTGTCTACTAATCTTTTCAATTTCAACTACAGTCATATTTCATTCGAAATTGTGGATTTCACTAGTCATTTCATCATGCTTATTTGCGATAAAAGTAAACATGATGGATGACACTCCCATAAACCAGCGGACAAACCAATTTATTTCCAAACAGTGTGAGAACATATCAACGTAGAATTAATTTCGCAAAGGGGTGTTTAAATAATAAAAGACCCATCTATTATCCTATGACTCTAAATAGAAAATAGCGACCACTGGATGGGCAATCATTCATTTGGGTCAGCTCGTTTTGTCTGACTATTATGTCAGTTCAATGGCACTTGAGTAAATAGTAGGGAATATTAATGTCTGGTGCTATAGTTATGACCTAAAATTAAAATTTGCTGTTTCTGAAGAATTTTAAACGCGGAATGTTCAGTCCTAGTTTGGAGAATATTTCACGTGGTGGTCATCAATTTATATCTAGAAAGGTATAAAAAAAACCATATTGTAGCGACACAAAGATGCAAGTGGCAATAATTACTACAGCGCCATCTATCCAGCCACTGAAGTACTAAACGGCAAAATCCTACATCGCGCAAGTAAAGTTGTGCATGCAGTTAGCATATATACGAGCGCCCGACAAGCAACTATCGGGCAGTGGCCCACCAGACACAACACCCGTCTGGTCGGAGGATCCTCCCTTTTCCATAGAGGATGGAGAGCTTTACACCCTGTTCTTCATACCTCTAAACATATCATTGCTTTGCTACTTTATAAGGAATTTCCGGACATCGCAATATGCGTCATTTTTTGCGGTATAAAGTTCACAAAACTGCAATTTACTTTATGCCTTTTTCCTTAACCTTATCGCATTGCATTGTGTAACTCAAATTCAGGATTCTCGATAGACTCTGAATTTTGGATCTCTGCTTCATCGTCTTTTATAATGCTCACTTTGCTTCCTTAAAACATTTGTGAAGCTTCACAATATTTTCTCGCCATATATCTAAAGGACGACAAATTAATTCCTCCTGATTGCTTTGGATTAAATTACGCAGTAGGCCACCACATCGAATCGACTTTCTCAGTTCTCATCGGCACAGATTCCGGTGTCATATTGCTGAGCAAAAACAACATGAAGGTTTAAGGTCTCTCGAAAGAAGTTTTTTATGGTCTTTGTGTTTCATAATGTTGGTTATTCTTACTTATAATTTTGAAAGTGTGATGCAGGATGCACTCGACTGTTGGACAAAAGCTTGGCTTGTGCTAAGGTGACAGTTGGAGGCGATTCTAAGGATCATTTTGACATTTGTCTTTATTCATTTTAGACGTTGAATCAACACTTATACAAATATTTCAGCAAGAAATACAGGCTATTCACATTCGCCAACATTCTAATTTCAAATAAGTAATGTCCCCACACGTTGCGCTTAAGCAAACATTCCTTACTTTATCTACAAATTGTCTCGCATGACTCATTCATTCACCATTCCACGTCCAATGCACATGTCAACAAGGCATCTTATTCAACTCGTAATAAGAACCAGCCAGTGTTTATCTTAATTATTTTTACTGCAAACTCGACTCTTTACAGCTTTGGCTTAATGGTGGGAGAGACGTCATTTGTAATGCAAACCTATTGACTTCGAAGAAACGATTGTGAACTAGAATATAAATCTGATATGGAAAATGTTTTTGTTTTGTCTTCATGGGAAAATGATATCTCCTATGATATGCGAAAATGGGTTTCGTAGTCTCCCATTGAAAGTTTTACTTCAACGCGTATGTAAGCCCTTTTTCGTATCGTTAACGATGACTGGCGTGTTCCTATTAATAAAGCCATTTACTAATTTAGTTAATAAGTGTTGGTTCTTGTCTAATGTTCGTGTATTTGACAGGTTAATTCATGTATCTAATCAGACTTTGTTGTCTCATATTACTTGGTTGTCATCATCACCCATTCCTGGCCTTAGGATTCTTCAATTGCACGCCACTTAACTCGATTTTTGTCAACTCATGCAGTTATTCCCAGAATCAATAATTTTATCATCTGTGGAGACTTGCTGTTGATATTTATCTCGCCTGAGTTAATCGGTCTAGTCTTAGCACTATAATCAATTCGTGTAGTTTTCTTTCTCCTGTAGCTACTGCTGCACTAGTGTATCATGTATGATTTTACTAATTAGTGGTGTCTATTTAAGAATTGTTCTTCTGTTGTTAGCTGTTCTATAACTGTTAGTTTACTACTTCCATGTTTTGTATTTTCTGCAACCATTGCGTCTTAAATACAATCATCATCTGAATTTGCTGCCATGGACTAAAATATTGGTCCTTTAGTCCATACGTCACGTCATCACATTCGTAAAGTTTATGACTGTTTATAAAATATGCTCATTCTCAATCACATGAATGACCTGAAAAAACATCCTTAGTACAAATGTATAAGTAAGTACATGTCTAGACTTTTGGCGCCACTAAGGATTACGAACTTTATCATGCATACATTCCCAGGATTCCCACGGAGTCGGTAAAGGTTGATATCAATGCACTTTCAGATTGATATGAAGCTGAGTATTTCCTTAAAGCTTTTTAGAGTTCTCCCCAAAGGCTGGACTATATGACCCAAATAGATTAAGTTTTGGAATATTTTTTCTGCCAGTAATACTTTTGACATTGTCACCTAATTCTATCTAACTAACCTACTACATACGTTATTGTTTAGTTGGCTACGCTATTTGCCTTGATGGGTTTTTTATGGGGAATAAAAACAAATACTTAATTTCGATTTCATACCCAGATCAGAACAGATTAGGTTACATTTAATTTATAATTCTGTTACCGATACAACTATGTGCTTATCGCTTGACCTATATGAGCGATATTATGAAATATTTAAAGCTTACCGATAAGTAATAATTGAATCATTTGCATGTGTTTTGTGTGTTATTTCCTGTGCGTCGGTGTTTCATTTTGACCCCTAGTGACTTATATTTTCGGTCCTTGTGGTTACGTTTTCGCTTGAAATACTCTCTTAGTAACATCCTTTAGAATGAGCACCGACTAAGTAGAGGAAGTGTTTAAGTATCGATGAATACATTCCACATACTAATATAATATCAATCAACCCAGCAAGATATCAAATATTCCAAGGCTTTAGATCTGTTTAAAGCCTATGATGCAATCTCATTCGAAATTCGAGATGAATTATGAATGAGCTGCAACATTATTTTGTTCCTTCCATTTGAGGCTTTGCCATCGGATCTATTTGTGTGACGTGCAATATTTATCTACTTACTCTTGTAATAATAAGAAGTAAGATTGATACTGAATTTTGTATTTAATTATTGTTTTAATCATTTTTATGTCAAGGCTAGTTACTTACGTCGCTTAAAGATTGTTTTGTTACCATATTTTTGGTCCTTTGATACTCAAACCAGCCATATTGTCCTTGTTGCTTACCGCGCATATATCGGAATTTTACCAGAACGATAAAGCAGTTCACTACTATGGAGTAAACGAATTTATAAATCAACACCACGTGCAAGCAGTACTCCCAAATGCAAGTCACTGACCACCTAAAGAAGTTGTAAATTTCTAACGGGTACTAAGAATGTTTTGAGTAAACCCGAAGCGCTAATAAGCAGGTCATACACACACGAGGGGACAGAAGACAGGATACACGGGCGATGCGTGAGTTAACAGGACACTTCCTTAGGGAACCCCTTGACATTTTTTATATCTTGTTTCCCCCTTCTAAAATTGGCGATGTCCAACCTTTTGTTTCGAATGAAAGGAAATGGTTCGTAGTTAATTGGTAGCCGTGAAAGGAATCTAGGTTTGTGTCAATGGAAGTGGGTGGTCTTGAAAAAGAAGAAGGTAATTTGAGAACGTGTAAAATTATAGATGTATGGAGGTGTACGGGTATGGAGGCGGAGTAGATTTCGCCTCCATACCCGTCTACATCTATAATGATGATGTTTTAATTACTGTGGACGCTGAAACTTTTATTTTCTATGCAACTGAGTTGCGTCCTACAGGAATTGTACTGTAGAACTTCAAATTGAAGACATGCCATCTGTTTCGTATACGCCGTTAGTCCGATAAACACATATAATGGCAAGCTAGACCATGAGTTTGAAATTATTTTGACGATGCATCCCTTTAGCTTAGCAGGAGTGGCTTCTGTTGACCACGCTTATTCTATCGAAGACAATCCATTATTTTTGATCAAACAGATCGAGAGCCAGAGACAATATTAAAAACTATTTTTATTTCAGCCTTTTTAGTTACGGCTATTTGCTTATATGCATTTTGATATGAGTACTTCTTTTTCATTGTTAAAAACGTTATTAGCAGAAAGTTACTACATAGACATAGAAGCAAAAATATATATATTATAAATGATATCTCATAAACTACCCAAGCAAAATTTATAATTTTGAAAATCGGCCATAAATTAACGATGAAATCGTGTAAAAACATACAAAAATAAATACAGTCGAATTGATGAACCTCTTTCTTTTTGTAGAAGTCGAATAAAAATTAACTAAAGACTTGAAATCATTATAAATGTAACGGAAACACACAACCCTAAAGAAACAAGAAACCAAAGACTAAAAGCTACGGATTCACGGACTGGCTACGCAACTTACGATAGAAATCTGTAAGGAACATAATTTAACTTTAACAAGGTTTACAGGTCCGTTTTTTGTTCCGTTTCCCCAAATAATCGGTCGTGAAATCAAATGTACATCAGGGGGTGGTCAGGACTGGACAGGTGAAATGACGACACAAAATGGCCACCACTTCCTCATTTAAATTAGTTATGCTTCATATGTGATTAAAATGTGATCTAAGATTGTGTTAATAATTATTATTATTATTGCCCTCAATTGCGTTTCTATTGTCGTTTAATTACGACATTTCCGTAGTCATTTCGATGAAAATTATAATCATTTATGTAAAATGAGGATCTTGGTCTATTAATGTTTCTACCCACTAATCGATACAGTTAACTTAGAATATACTGCCGCACGTCTGAAATGTAGTTAGAAAGAAGTGCAAACAGGGGTTTAAAATGGCCGTTTAACACTTTCGCTGCCCAGTCCAAATTATACAATATATTTTGGATACATACGCCGAGTTCTGGGCAGCGAAAGTGATTAGCAGAATCACAATAGGTTAATAATATGAATTACGTTATCTTTCGAAAAATGGTCACAAAGTGACAATTTACAATATTAACTGTGTCTGTGACCATTTTAAGAATTTCAACGTAATTCTATTATAATTCTGCTAAACCGGCCATTTTTGACAACCAGTAGTCAAGGAAAACAATTCCACATCAATTTATTTGGAATAACAAAGAAAAGAGAGGGCTTATAGGACAAAGAAGTTATCATTGCAAAAAAAAATGATAAATCATTCACACAGACAGTAAATTAAACGATCAACATGGACATATTCTCAAGGAATCAATGGTATCAAATTCTAGATGAATGGGAAAGGAAACTAAACAATTCAGAGAAACGCTACAAATGTGAAACGTCTTCCTTATCAATTATATCTGATTACATATTCGTATCTGACATTGCCCTCACATTAAATATGATCAAATAGCGCATTCACAGTATTCTTATCATTGTGTGTGGCTGCGGAAGTAATGTTGATAGCGCCTATTAATTTAAACTAATATTTGGACGAAATGTCATCCAGACGCCTGTTCAAATAGTTGACGAGTAATTGACAAAGCTTGTAGGAAACGATTGGAGTCAATGGAATTGTGAAAACAGTATTTAGTAACATCGATTCGGATAGTATTGATTATTGCGTACCATTTCAGATGTATTATCGTGTCTCGTTAGAATTTGTCCTAAATCTCTCCAATATCGTGTGTCTAGTAAGAGATATGATGTGTAGTCTTAGCAATTATGTGTGAAACGCAATACACAAATCGTTGATTCGGCAATGCTGTGGTGGTCTCTCCAACTTTGTAACTGATAGAGAATTCAAAAGAACCTGTAAATGGTTTAATTCAATAATTGTATAGAGTTTGATTCAAGGCAAAAATCTCCCTGCCGGGGTTGCGGGTTGTTCGAAAGAGGTACCGCGGCCCCGGAACATAAAGGGCAGTAGAAGGAACATGGGTGGGTTTTAGTCAGTACAAGCCTGACACTCCCCCCCGCTCCGCCCAGAGCGGGGGAAGTTATTTGACGGCCTTTTTTGGGGGGTGGGTCCCCCCAAAACGGCAAAAATCTTCTCCAAAATATATTTGTCAAATAAAGTAGTGAATAACTGCAGTTGCTTCAAAACCACCACGGTCCACGTTCGCAACACCCATCCTTGCAAAAACAGAGTCCCCGTTACCTAAAATTAGTTTAGCATCCGGCACACGTTTCTACCCTCTTGTTCGATCATTTTTTGTTACAATCGAAAGTGCCGTTCGTCCAAAACATGTGGTATACTTTGAGTGTCCCGGTTTCCCGAATTTGTGCAACATTGATATGCTGGGATGGCGAAATTCTTTCTGTTTCTTGCCTTATTTTTTTTTAAATAATTATGTTATGACTCTGATCTTTGCTTGGTAGACAATCTAGATGTAGAAATGTCTTTGTATCTGATGATGAATGTCTGATCTTTCGTCAACTTCCTTTGTGCCACAAAATTTGCAGTAACCTTTGACAGTGAATCGAAGAATAAGTATTCCATATTAGGATTTAAGATGTCCTTCTGCTGTCTAGGTCCACTATACAGTTGAGACAAAAACCAGGAAGAATTTACTTTGAATAGAATATAATCTATAGGTTACAAAGCACCTTAATGTACCATGAATGTTGTAATATATCAGCTTTATTGCCTAAGGCTTTGAAATATCACCCTGTTGCCTTTCCTTTGGGAATTTTAATACTATGTGATTATTTTTCTTTATGGCTTCTACGCTGACCTATCCAATAAAAAAGATCAATTTTTCTTTGTACCTTTCTTTCTATTACCAGCCTACACCTGCCTTTGCCTGTGTTGCGTCACATTCCCACTGCGGGGTAATGATTTCTATACCTGATTTTCTGTCCTTTTCTTTATCATTATTTCTTGTATTTGCTGTCTCGTTCTCTGAAATTGCCGCGTCCCTTACAGGGTTTTTGTTGTTCCCCACACCCTTATTACGTCCTGCGTATGCGGTTCTTGTAGGTGTGCTTGTGAATATTCATGTGTGAGTGTGGGAACGTGTACGAGTAGATTTTTTCTTCGGCAGTGTTGTTTCGGCATTCGATGCGCGTGAGTCGGGTTCCCGAAATGTGAGGTGGTTTTGGCGGGAACTCTGGGGAATATAACCTTAAAATGTATGGTGTTTTGTAAAATTGTTTTGTTTTTGAACAGTGTGGTGATGTATCTAAGTGAATAATGGGGTTTTGGATGTCGGAGGATATTTTTATAATTCGTCGTGATGATAAATGTGTGAGTAAGGTTTCTTGTTTTAAGTACAACTTAAGTTTATTTTTTTGTGTCGAAAATCTCCGTGTCTGAATGTCTTGTGGTGACGAATTTCTGTGAAATTCCAAAGCTTTTTGTTTTAAAGTTTTTATCAAGGAAAGCTTACGTGTAAGTGTAAAGCGTACCCAGACAATGCGTTCGATCCCAACATTCCTTATACGATAGCAGACAGATCAAGACTACATCTCAAGATTTCACTTTTTCTTCAAAACGATAGCACGAGTCAACAAAAATATATGACCTACCAAAGACAAGTTCGAGATGGATCGCTTTATAAAATTCTTTAAAATAAGTGAATTTAACATCGCAATGCCCCGGTTTCCTTATTCCATCCAAGTTATTTGCAATGAATGAGAACTGTGAACAGAAACTGGTTTCAATATCAGCTGATACGAACTCGGTATGCATAATAAATCGCAGGTTTTTCTACCTCGCCGAAACATGCCTATTCAAGAATTATTAGTTGTCTCAACATAGGTATATGCTATCTATAGCTACATGAAACTCGTTTTTCGAAGAAATGGTATTACCTATGCTATTCAATTTTGGATTTTGTTGCTTGTGATATAAAGTTGGGTTTTTAGTGTTAGGAAATTCCAAGGGTGGTTACTTCTTCGAATTGTATTGTGTGTCTACGGGGGATTCTGGCGCCAACATGTTTTTGTCAAAAGTATAACCGCGACAAAATAATGTGTAGTAATTGTTATCCGAGCAACACTGTAGTGTCTACAAAAAAGTCTGATCATGTTTTGTTCGTTTATTTTTGGATAATGTGATGATAATTCTTCCTCTCTGGGGTGGCAAAACTTGCAAAAAAATTCTGTTGTAAAAATGATATTCGTAAAAGTTATACATATACTTATACGTTTTTGCTATAATTTATTGACTGTCTGTACTGTCTAGCTGTTCTTGATGTGACATGGCACAAGTGCAAAATCGATCTTTTAAAGTTTTCTTTTTTTATCACAAACAAGCTGGCGCCTGCGGCTTCGCCCGCGTGATATCGAAAAGAAAACTGTGAAAGACTATAATCTACCTCTGTGCCTAATTTCATCAAGATCCGTTCAGCCGTTTTGACGTGAAAGAGTAACAAACATCCATCCAGCCTCACAAACATTCGCATTTATACCTAATATTAAGTAGGATAGTGTTCGGTGTTGCAATGTTACTTTAGAAAACGAAAAAATATAATAGAGTTTATCATCTCCTCCATGTTTTTATAATATCAAGAAAAAAAAAACAATCACACCTACCTAACTTTTTTTTAAACCGGCCAAAAGCGAGTTAGACTCGGGCACCGATGGTTCCGTACAAACTTGCGACATAACCGGCCATATCTTTTGACTGCGTAGACTTAGAGCGATAGGATTTTTCACAGCGCAAAGGGACCACAGACTTGAGTATATGGTTTTAATTTCAACTTGATATCTCCACGCGTTCCCGAGATAAATGGTCTTGACAGACAGACAGACGGACAACAAATAATAATAATAAGTATCTGATCCCAAGCTAAGCAGAGCTTGTGTTATGGTAACCAGACAACTGATATACATACTTATATAATTTATAAACACATACATATCATAGATAAATCACACCCAGACACAGAACAAACAATCATGCTCATCACCAAAGTTTGTCCTGGGTGGGAATCGAACCCACGACCTCCGGCTCAGTCAGGGTCACTAACCACTAGACCAACAGGCCCGTCAAAAGTGATCCAATAAGGGTTCCGTTTTTTCCTTTTCAGTTACAGAACCCTAAGGAAGTATTTTATTTCATCTTATTGCGTCTACAAAGTATTGTTTTGAAATGCAATCCCAAATAAGACCACACATTTCGAACTAGTATGTTTACATTTTCGACCCAACACTGCTTTTATCGTGACCAGAGTATACAATAACAATATTTTTTAACATACATTTAGATTATGGTCGGTACATGCTTTGATAACAGATATTTAATTAATTAAATGTCATGAGGACACTACTCGCATAGTCATATTTTCTATTATTTTTTTATTTTCGGCACTTGTATCTTTCGTATTTTTTGTTGCATCTGTATTTGGTCATGATTTATGCAAGTGATCTAGTTCCATTAGTTACCTACAACTAGAAGACTCGACATAATATAGTCGATTTTTTTGGGGTATAGTTACCGGCACGGATCTTGAGCGCTGACCTTCACTTGCGCAGAAGTGAGTTATTGGGTCCCTTTGGTGGTATGAAGTGAGGCGCGGGGGCGGGGAAAGTGCAGTGATTGGCCCTTAGCGCATCGCGTCATAGACGTCACTCAGGATTCGTTCTTTTCCGTGCTGCATGTACCTCACGACGACGAGTACAATTCCGGCCAATTTAATGGACAACATTTTTAAATTATGTTAATTCAAATATTTTATGTGATTTTTTATTAAATATACCGTTGGAATTATAATCAAAGGTGATATTTATAGAAAGCAAAACGGGGAAAAAAATAATGTCAGTTTGTAATTAGCAAAACTATTTTTCATTCAATTAATAATCGAAATATTCAATAGATAAAGTTTTTATCTACAACAAATAAAATTCGAAGTCAAAAATGCTAAGAAAAAAAAATACGTAGTAGTTTTTTTTAGTAATTTTTGACAAACTACAAGATAAGTTATAATTTTAATTTAGAAATACTTGTTAATTACCTACTTCTTTGATCTCAATTTCCATTTCTCAATTTAATGAATCATTATTTAATATTTCTTTCAACCATAGAACCAGTAAGAAATTACTTAGAAAAAATAAATAATCAACGGGCGTGCGTTTTATTTGCCATATGTGTACGATGCGCAAAGCGATCCCCACCCTTCCGCCGAGCGCTCAAGATCCGTGCCGGTATCTGTACCGTACCTCAAAAGGAAAAATACGGAACCCTTTTTCATTAACTTTGTTGTATGTCTGTCTGTCGAAACCCTTTATCTCGGGAACGCGTGGCGGTATCGAGTTGAAATTAAAACCATTCAAATCTGTGGTACTGTTGTGCTGTAAAAATCAACCCTCTAAGTCTACGCAGTCCCTGCCGGGGTTGCGGGTTGTTCGAAAGAGATGCCCCGGAACATAAAGGGTAAGAGAAGGAACATGGGTGATTTTTAGTCAGTACAAGTCTGACACTTTCAACCGCTCCGCCCAAAGCGGGGGAAGTTATTTGATGATTTCCTATCCGCAAAAAAAAAAGTCTACGCAGTCATCATCATACTGTTTATGTCGTTAGTTTGTAGGGAACCCTCAGTGCGCGAGTCAGATTTGCTCATGTTTTTTAAACTTATCATTTCATCACACACCTATTATTCGAAAAAGTTAATAAAAATTATTTGAAACTTAAAAAAAAAACTTGAGAGGTGTCAAGCAAGGGACACCCGAATAGAACGAAGTTATTATTTATTATGTACAAAGAACCTGTATACACTGAACAAAAATAATCGTCGCGAAATTACACTGTACAATGCGAAATAGAAGGACGAAGCAAAAATAACTGGCTTGCTTTCTATGAGAGAGAGAGACAGACAGAGAAACACGCGTACGCCGCACGGCTTACAAAGTTACAACTATAGCAGAAAGTGTCGTTACAACTTTTGGTCTTTATTTTTTCCGTCTAGCCATCTTCCCAACGCGCGATAAGGAACTTCGTTCCAAAATATAATTTACAATACAAGCATGCCAACAGATAAGGTAAGTAATGTTGAATATAAGAGTTGCATTGCAGCCAATACCTAAGCTATGATCTTATTATCTTGTAATAATAGGTATAGGCGTAATATTCTTAAATTCGATTATCTTGTGCCTTATTAACACACATGATTCTCTTAGGAGCACACAACTCGAATTATATCTCTTAGACGTTCCAAAACAAACCCGACACAATAATGACTATATTTTTATTATCCATCAAGTGTTTCACATTGCTAATAATATCATGTGTATTGCCCAAACGAGGCCTCGGGCATTGGGACAACTACGGAGATTACGTAATCCGAACAGACTAGAACAAAACACAACATAATATCGCGCTTACAATCCCCGACAGGGTAGGTAGAGCTGGATAATACACATCCACATGTCGCGTGTTCATCGGTTATTTAAAAAATAACAACGTTTCTTACATAATATATAAATAACTAGCTATTGCCCGCGGCTTCGCTCGCGTTAAATTCGGGGTAACACATTTCCCCTTTCCCCTTGCGCCTTATTTATTGTAATAGCAATGCTAAGTTTTCCTTTTTCTTCCCTCAACTCTCTCTTATTTAAAAAAAAATCGTTATTTATGTCCGTCTCCAGGGTCCCAACTATCTCTGTACCAAAATTCATTAAAATCGTTTTAGCCATTACGTAACAAACAAACAAACTCACTTTCGCTTTTATAATAATAGTAAGGATACCATAAGCCTATAAGTATCCCAATGTTGAGCAAAGACCTTTTCTCATACAGAAGAGGCACGACCATTGATCACCACGTTTAAGGTCCAGGTTTCCTCAAGATATTTTCCTTTACCGATGTCTGTGATGTCTTATTTGTGCCTCTTGTTCTTGAACGGGCGCTGTCAGTTGGCAACTTGGGACTGTTCATCTTAGTTGCTGTAGAAGCTGAAGTAGCTCCGAACTGTATTGAAAAACGTCATTTGAATCACGTGACAATTTGTTACTGCTGTTTTCGGCTTTGTAACACCCTCGTCGGGGTGGCTCGTGTCTTAAATCCGCTTCGGCTGCAATGTCAAAGTTTCCTCATAGATAAGTACAAGTCTCCAACTCATCTTTACTTAGGTAACCACGTGTAACTCACACACTAGTATCCTCAGCGTCATCCCAAGTACCATCCATCCTCATGTGATTACACAACGGTACTTGTGTGTGTAAGCAAGGTTGAAGGTAAACAAGGACATCCTTGTTTAAACTTTGAATACGAGGGAATGGAGGGAAAAAATGTACACGTACTTAAACGAAGTCTTGAGACATGAACTGTTTGAGGAGTATGATTTATTTTAAATTATTATTTATTTTAGCTTACCCGTGACCCAAGGGCTGGCTTTTACATTGGCCAGAGGCCGTGTTGCCATACAACGTGGCAACGGGGCCAGTCTCTTGGGGATATTGACACCGTTTTTTGACGTTATTTTTTAGTTTATTTATTACTAGCTTTTGCCCGCGGCTTCGCTCGCGTTAAATTCGGTAGCGCCTAATTGATTTGTAATAGCAACGCTAAGTTTTCCCGTTTCGTCCCTCTTTCTCCCTCATATCCTACTCTTTTTTTTTAAAAAATAGCCTATGTCCGTCTCCTGGTTCCCAACTATCTCGGTACCAAAATTCATCAAAATCGGTTTAGCCATTAAAGGGTGAAGAGGTAACAAATAAACAAACAAACTCACTTTCGCTTTTATAATATTAGTAAGGATTTAGTTTCTCTAACTAAGTTGTTTTAATTTATTTTTGTGGAACATAATCGAATAAATGTTTTTTAACTTTAAATTTTACTATTCTTCCTTGCAATTCTTTTTTTTGTATCGGTAAAATTGCCTTATTTTTTTTTTGTATAGAGAACAGAGTTCAAGCTACCGTCGCGTCGCGGGGCGGTCAGGGCTCTGGAGAGGAGAGCCTCCTTAAGTCCTAACAATATTTAGTCTTAATCAAGTCTTTTGGCGACACAGTTTGCACAGTGGTATAGCGACTGTTGCGCCGCGTATCGTGACCGAATGGTAGTTGTTCCGGGTCGCGTATTGCCATAATGTATACTAGCACAGACAGGGGTTGCTCTGTAATCGCACGCAATATGCTCTTGTAGCTAGAGAGCATACTGCATATCAGTACAGAGACAGACTGAAATAAAATACACTTTGCTCTAATTCGTGAGAGCAAAACACATACGAGTACAGACAATTTGGCTGCCGTAGTAGGCACCCCGACATGGACAGGTTAGGTTCGAAGGGGATGGCGGGGTCTGAAAGACCCCGCCATCCCCTTCGTGTTAGGTTACTTTAAACCTTGAATGCAGAGGTAGGAGCCCCGCGAAGCGGGGCTCCGTCGAGCCACTTTGATAGGTAGTAATCAGTGAGAGCTCGGGACTTGGGGCACCCCGACATGGACAGGTTAGGTTCGAAGGGGATGGCGGGGTCTGAAAGACCCCGCCATCCCCTTCGTGTTAGGTTACTTTAAACCTTGAATGCAGAGGTAGGAGCCCCGCGAAGCGGGGCTCCGTCGAGCCACTTTGATAGGTAGTAATCAGTGAGAGCACATTTTGCTTTAGACATATGCGAACAAACCGTATACTTATACAGACAGGTCTGTAGTCATACGTAGTTTGCTTTAAAAATATGCAAGCAAACTGTATACTTATACAGACTGGTCTGTAGTTATACGTAGTTTGCTTTAGAGTATTTGTTATTTTTAAGAGCACAAAGTGATCTAGTACAGACTATGGGTGTCTGTACTGATATACACAATGGCAATACGCTTCCGGGTCTGGTCGTTTATGCATGTGTGTTTAAATCTCTTGGCAATTAAACCAGTGGCTGAGACGACTATCGGCAGAGTTATCGCTGAGTCCACACTTCACACATCGATAGCCTCGCGGGCTAAGTCAAGATACGTGAAGACTATGATTATTTTTATGAGTTTAAATTAACTATTTAAATGAGGTTTTTCAAAATCAAAAGTCATTTATTCAAATTAGACTGATAATCAGCACTTTTTGAACGTCAAAAGTTTATTTTACATGCACAGTTACGGATGATCTGTGACGTGCCTAGGGCAAATAAACGGCCTATGAGGCAAGCTGACTTTCAGAAACCCTGACATCATGAATTTGTTATAAGGGCAAGCCAAGCTTTGAGTCTTATATGACGGTACCGCCGCTGGTTTAAAATATGTTTCCTCGGTTTTTAGGGTTCTGTACTCAAAGGGTAAAATTACTAAGCCTTCGGTGTCCGTCTCTGTCACCAGGCTGTATGTATCTCATGAACAGACATGATAGATAGTCAGTTAAAATTATACTATTTTTTTACCTCTGGGCCATCACGACTACAAACACTACTCATACTAGATCTATTTCTCCTTATCAAGAGATATAGCAGCTATGCAAATACGCATTCAATTATAAATCTAACATCACATAAACTAAGGTCCATTTTTCCTTATCAACAGACGTAGCAGCTATGTAAACTCACAATCCTTACTAATATTATAAAAGCGAAAGTGAGTTTGTTTGTTTGTTTATTTGTTTGTTTGTTTGTTACCTCTTCACGCTTTAATGGCTAAACTGATTTTGATGAATTTTGGTACAGAGATAGTTGGGAACCAGGAGACGGACATAGGCTATTTTTTATTAAAAAAAAGTGGGATATGAGGGAGAACGAGGGAAGAAAAGGGAAAACTTAGCGTTGCTATTACAAATCAATCAGGCGCAAGAGCAAAAACTGCAGGTCTGCTTGGTGTGTTATACCGAATTTAACGCGAGCGAAGCTGCGGGCGAAAGCTAGTCAATTATAAATCCAACATCACACAAACTAAGATCCACTTCTCTTTGTCAACAGACGTAGCGGCTATGATTCGGAGACGAGTGAATACTCAGAGGACTCGGCAGCGGCCTACGAAGATGTCCAGGTTACAACCAAAAGCTCTGGGGCGCGGAAGAATATAAATAGGGGAAGATGGACGAAGGGGGAGGTAAGGATATGAATTTACAGAAATTTCGCACAGTTAGATAGATCTAAAAAGAGATGACTCAGAAATCGTGAATTTCTAGTTACCCTTGCATTCGAATGCTCGGTTATCATACAACTATTTATATTTAACATAACACAATTAACAAACAGTGACATTTAACAACTTATTTAAGATACATTTTGTTTTTTTATCGACTCTTGAAAATTCATATCTCCAATTTTTAAAACAACGTTTTGGCTACCTTGAAAAACCCATATTCGATAATTCACCATTCGATTTCGATTCGATGTCTATCTCGCTCACTTTCGTTTTGACAAAGAACGACTGGTCGAATCGAAATCACCCTTTTCGTCACCCACTTCTCTTTCCCCACTTCTTTTTCCCCCCCTCGGCCCTTCTTAATTCAGCTGTTTCCCTCTTGCACTAACGTCCAACCTCAATTGTTTCCAGGACAAAAAGCTGAAATCCTACGTTAAGATGTACAACGAGAACTGGGACATGATATCGGCCCATTTCCCAGACAGATCCGACGTCCAGTGCCAACAGCGGTGGTGTAAAGTCGTCAACCCTGAACTAGTCAAAGGGCCGTGGACCAAGGAGGTAAAATATACTTAATTATATAGCTATTTTGATCTTTAGTGGTGTTAAGTTACGGCTCTTTTTTGACCAGTTGTAGATCCCCATCGATCGAGACCAGAATCCCGATGACTATTGTAAGACTTAGGGCTTTTTTTTCGTTTGGTTAGTGCCTCCCTGGTATCAGAGTTTTTAAACCGCCTATGGGCCTCTTGTTTGGCTTTACATGCCGTTGAAAAATATCTCGTTGGGCATGTTTGGTTTCGTTACGATTTTTACCTTCAGCGTATCAGTGATAATTATAACATCAGAAGGTCTTGGGTTTCGAATTTAAGACCACTGCGCCTACCTTTGCGTTCTAAAGCTAGAAATAAGGCAATATACATGACGAATTTTCCAGTCACTCGAGACATCATTCCGACGCATCCCAGCTGAACTTATAACAACCAGAATAAATCAAGTAGGAAGGTAGAAAACACGGAACTACTAACATAAAATGCTCAAATCTATATTAGAACGAAAGTTTTGGCTATGTTGAATTACTACACCAATAATCTGAGCAATATTGAGCGAAACTTCAATCTGCAAAGAAAGAAAGAGAAGTTCTTTGGTGATATTATGATGAGTAATAGAGAAGTCATCATCATATCATCATCTACCTAGCTTTTTCCAAACTATGTTGGGGTCGGCTTCCAGTCTAACCGGATGCAGCTGAATATCAGTATTTTACATGGAGCGACTGCCTATCTGACGTCCACAACCCAGTTAGTACTGGGTAATACGATACCCCTTGGTAAGACTGGTTGTCAGACTTTCGGAACACTGACTACCTGTAACGACTGTCAAAGATCTACAAATGACAGCCGGGACCAACAGCTTAACGTGCTTTCCGAGGCACGGAGAAAACTCGGTATGTACCCGGTGGTTACCCATCCACAGACCAACCTAGGCAAGCGCGGCTTAACCTAAAGATCGACCCGAGCGGCTGCTATTATTTAGCCACGAGCTCCTCGATGAGTAATAGAGAAGTGTAGAAGAAAAAAAGACATACTGCGCCGAACCTGAATAAATTGGGATAGGGTCAGGAGAATGATGATGATTTATATTATACTAGCTTTGGCCCGCGGCTTCGCTCGCGTTTAACTCAGGGTTTAGTTCCCGTTTCCTGATTTGCAGGTATTTTTCGTTGGTAACAAAGAGTGTGTGTACTGATTTCTAGCTTCCTACCTTGAAAACTTCGAAAAGTCTCATTTAAAATTTCATCCCCTCTTTTAAAGGGGTTGGGGGCAGAATTCCAAAAAAAACATGCACGATGTATTTGTTATTGACAAATAGTCCGTATACCAATTTTTAGTTTCCAACCTTGAAAATTGCGGAATGCTCCATACAAACTTCCACCCCCTATTTTAGGGAAGTGGGGGGTTAGAAAGAGACAAAAAGTAGCCTATATCCGTCTCCAGGGTCTCAACTATCTTCGTACCAAAATTCATCACAATCGGTGTTGCCATTTAGGCGTGAAGACGTTACAAACAAGCAATCAAACTCACTTTTGCTTTAATATTAGTATGGAGCAAAGACGTTCATCGTGTAGTGTTACTCTAACTAAACATTTAAAATTCAACGGAATCAGACACTGATTCAAAAGGATATCACCTTCACAAAGACATTATAAAATAGTTAAGACTCGTACGTGTTTAATGAAAGCTTACCATAATTCCTCAATGAATTGGTAATTCATGCCTAGCATGCCGCATCCTTCTGCGGTTAGAACAAATGGTTGGGAGTTTATTGAACGTAGTGACATCATGATTTATTTACGTCGCAAATTGCAATGCTGTGATGAATTGTTTAATCACATATGTTTAAGAATATAGGTTTTGTTCCCAGGGGTATTGTGTGCTGATTGATCAGGACAACACTCCTTCTTAGCGGTCTTGAACTGAGCCACGCGTGCTTTAAGAAGTATCCGTCAGTTCATGCAATGAACAAACAATGACATGCAGGACTCGATATTAATCAGGGTCGATATTAGTCAGGTGTCCAATCCTTTGTAGAACAACACGAACACACAATACTCCTACGAACCTCTACGAATGACAGTCATTCGTTGTGGCGATTGACGACGGCGACCTCTCGCGTCAGGCCTGGTTCACACCATGGTCCGGAGCGACAGAGAATAGGAAGCGGTCACCTCCTTTTACGAAGCAGTTATGCTAGCTAAGGAGGTGGCCGGACGTTTGAGGGATAAAACCCTAAACGAGAGACGCGCTAATGAGAGACGCTCCAGGCGTCGGGTGCCGCAAGACGACTCCCGGCCACCGAAGACGCGGTTCTGTGGTCTGTGAGCAGTGGGTAGCTCACCGTCCGTCCGTCTAGTGACGACAGGCTATGTAGACGGCTCGTTGGTGTTCCACGCGCGCCTCAAATATATGTCAGTAAAGCAGAAGGGTCTGCCGAGGTTACGGGTTGTTCGAAAGAGATACCGCGGCCCCGGGACAACGGGCAAATGTATATATTCGGGTTAAATGATCTCGAAATCTTAAAGCCAATAATATGGTCATTTGACTAAACAATTGTTTCCATACACCAATAAAACGATAAACAAGTTTTCGATTCAGTTCTCTCTTCAGTAGGGTTACCATGACATCTTATAGCAGTTCTTATTCCTGTGTGAGAAAGAGATGGTGCTAGACACCCTGTATAGCTCTGTCTCTTTCCCTCAGTGGAATAAGTTCTGCTTTAAGACGTCATGGTAGGGTAGCAGTACTTAAAAGGCATTTTTCAAAGGCTATGATTTACCATAATATCCTCAATCGATATCTTAACATGCTCATGAGGATCAAATTACTGTGAAATGGCTTCCGCTGCTGACCACAATGTCTTGTTAAACCGCGAGGATATTATGTCCATAAGAAGAGCAACCTAATTGGACTGTTTAAAGCTTGCAGGCTATTCACGAGAAGGTTTTGTGAACCTAAAATAAGGGGGCTATTACCACTGTTGCAAAAGTATCTGCACAAAAGAAAAAATCCGGCCAAGTGCGAATCGGACTCACGTAAAGAGTTTTCCGTACGAACTTGTGACATTGACGACCATGTCCTTTGACTGTGTAGATTAAAGCCCCGTTCCAATAAACAAAAACGACTCGTTTTGCTTAGGGATGGTAGTATTTTGACATAAGTTCTATGAGACTTATGTCAAAATCCTACTATTCGTAAGCAAAACGACTCGTTTTGCTTACGGACGGTAGTATTTTGACATAAGTTCTATGAGACTTATGTCAAAATCCTACTACCCGTTAGCAAAACGACTCGTTTTTGTTTATTGGAACGGGGCTTAAGAGAGTTTATCACAGTTCCTAGGGACCACAGACTTGCGTTTATGGTTTTAATTTCAACTTGATACCTCCACTCCACTCTAAAGGGTCTTGCGTGACAGACAGACAGACAGACAGACGGACAACAAAATCTGGGTCTGGCTGTTTGTGTATGTGAGATTAAATGTTTGTAAACGCACCCACGATACAGGAGAAATTCCTAGTGTGGGCAACGTTTTTTTTTAAAAATGTTCCGATAATGGTTCCGTTTTTAAACGGTTTTATTTAGCTCACCCCGTTTTTTCCATTTTAGGTAAGGAGCCGTAAAAACACTTTGTTGTCCGTCTGTCTGTAAGCAAGACACTTTATCTCGGGAATGCGAAAATCAACCCTGTAAGTTTGTGCAGTCAAAAAATATGGCTGTTTATGTCGTAAGCTTTTACGGAAACGGCGCGTGACTCGTTCTTGGCCGGTTTTTATCTATGTATATAAAACACTAATTGAAAACAAAATATTACTTTCATACAATAAATAATACCATCTTGAGTGACACCGCAATGCCACTCACTAATGCTGCACATTCTATGCGCGCACGCATGCAGTCAGTCAGTAACAACGACCCGTGACTCAGCGCCGCTTCCGAGCTCTGTTAGACTGATTGGCACGTTCAATATGTGCAATGTGTGAGCAGTGTGACATGGGGATGTTTGTGGAAATAGGTAAACTCCTTGGCTATTTTAAAGATTTCTCTGGGAGTTGAAGTCTGTATCCCAACAGTAGGGTAGCAATACTTAAGTCGTATTTTACTTTATTTCTTAAGAAAAAAACGAAAATTTTTAGTGAAAGAGACAGGATAAAGATGGATGATACTGCGAAAACACTTGAATGTCCTTACTTTTAGACTTACCAAGAGGGTATCGTATTGCCCAGTACTAACTGGTTTGTGTAGGTCAGATAGGCAGTCGTTCCATGTTAAATACTGTATTCAGCTGCATCCGGTGAAACCCTTACAAATTTTGACTATTCCCAAGTACAGATATTTCAAGTTCAAACACTTATTCTTACCAAAATGTACATTGTATTATAAAATCTTCTGGAGTGGTATAGCAATGCCAGTTACTAATTCTGCAAATTCTAGGCGCACACGCGTGCTGTTACATCGACCCGTGTCTCTCTCTGAGCGCTGTTAGACTGATTTGCACGTTCAGTATGTGAATTGTGACATGGGGGATGTTTGTAGGAATAGGTAAACTCCTTGGCTATCGTAAAGATTTCTGTGTGACAAAAAACCTGCGTTCCAGTAGTAAAATATTCTTTTATTTTACAACTTGTCCCTGTAGTAACTTAATGATCTCCTAAAACAGGGCTTCTTCTCTCCTACCCTTTTGTTGTGCCCGATAGGGTTTCATTATGATCTCAATTATAAAGTTACCACCATATAAATATTAAAAGCAAATCTTTCTGATATCTATTGTATCTTCATTATAGTAGAGCTGCAAAGCCATAAAGATGTTGAGTATTGAGATAATTATCGTCCTCATCCGTCCGCATCTGTGCTAAAATACGGAAGAAATGTTTTAAAATAAGAAATCCTTCTATGTTGCCAGATTTCAGAGAAATGGAATATTTTTAAACTGTTTTCACTGTAACAAGGTACGGGTGACATTAGTAAAATTTATCATTCTTCTTCAATCTGGAAAGTTACCTCGATTTCTGATCATGACTGAAAGCCTGTAAGGCTTTACCCTGACGATCATAGGACTACCCACAGACATGTTTAGTGATGGGATGTATTACTATGAAGCACTTAACATATCTTTTCATCTAATGTCACCCGCACCACGCTATAGCGAAATTAGTATAAAAAACCCCATCCCTACTAAGCTAAATTTGAAATTGTTCCATCATTAATTCTTTGACTATTTTTCTCAGTGAAACAGTTATACATAGTCCTGCTATCTTTTCCAAACTTCTTAGTCTGCACAGTTAAAATATCTAAACAAGCATATTGTAATCCAAATTCGGGCACGCACAGAATTGCTCATAAACCTCGCAATATTGGCTTACGACACAAATTCTTAGATTTTATGAATGAATCCATTGTTTACGAGAACGGGGCAAGAATTTTAATGTGTTATCTATACGTATCTATGTATGGATGATGATTATCTTTATTACTTACGTTTGTAGGGTATGTGTGCTGTATGCAATTACCTACAATGTTAAAAGATGTTAGGTAGGTATTGGTGTAGGACATGTTTTGTTAATGGGGCCAAAAGTGCATGCATTCGCCGCTAGAGGCGTTCGTGTAGAGTGAGGTCTTAAGAAATGATAGATGTCATAGTGTTCGAGTTTTTTAAACGTATTTTTATTAAAATTCACGACTGTAGCTAAGTATAATAGTTTCCAGGTTCAAAGTAATTACATTCTATTTAGTCCGTCTTTTAGATTATTCAAAAATAAGGGACACGATTTTTTAATTTGTAAATTAGATCAAAAATGACAAAGATTTAATTCTTAATAAATTAAAAACACCAAACTTCTTAAAACCTTGTCGGGAGTTTTTAATTCATAAAATAATAAATTTTCCAAGAAAGTTCATTAAAAATTGATTCTCAGTCAATGTCCTACCTGCGGTTGCGGGTTGTTCGAAAGGGCAAAAGAAGGAACATGGGTGGGTTTAGTCAGTAGAAGTCTGACACTCCGCCCAGAGCGGGGGAAGTAAATGATTTCCCATCCGCAAATAAAAGGTCAATGTAACCTAACCTAACCAGCAAATTACAATCTCCAAACCCTAAAACGATGACCTGTTTATAGTAAAAACTTCATTGTTATTTATTTTATAACTACTACAAAACATGAATACACAATCATACACACAATGGACATTAAGTATTTATAAAACTTTTGATAGGAATTGATTCTTGGAACGGAACTGTGTTTTCACACATTTTATTGCCCGGACAAAGGTACACGACAATAAAAATCTATTACAATAGTCATATTTTAGAGTCTGCCTACGCATTTAGTAGGGTTCCTTGACACTTTAGATTCATAAAACCCAGTTTTAGTACGAAGCTATAGTTTCAACTCATATCCTTTTGAACCCCATAGTTAGGAGAAAAATTTTGCCACTTCCATGGCGTTGTCAATGGCAGAGTAGGAGGCCATTTTGCCTACATAAATCATGTAAGCAAAATGGCCTCCTACTCTGCAATATTTGACAAAAAAAATTACATTCTTACTTAAATCTATACTTTTTCCAAATTAGTTAAAACTCTAATAGCTGGAGGAAGCCGGGGGAGGCCTACGCCAAAGAGGATCCGCAAATAAAAAATAAATAAAAAAATGCATACTATAATATAATAATATTCATTTAAAACATTAGTAGTAAACTACAATCTAATTTTTTAGATTTGAACCCTAATCCTTACTTAAAAGCGAAAGTGAGTTTGTTTGTTACGTCTTCACGCCTGAATGGCCAAACCGATTTTGATGAATTTTGGTACAGAGATAGTTGGGACCCTGGACGTTGACATAAAATAAAAAAAGTGAGAAAGAGGGAAGAAAAGGGGAGAGAATTTTTATTTATTTTTGATCATCACGCGGGTTAAAGTTAGCGTTAGCCTAAAGTAACTATGCCACATGGACGGAGACGCGGGCGGAAACTAGTATAATAATAATCAAATCATGCATAATATAACATGCAAATTATACAAGTATTTTTTGTCTCACAATAATATTGAATGGGCGAGCTTTAAGCATTAGATCATGATAAACATTTTTGTCCCCAAAAGGAAATCTAGGCGAAGCAAGCTATCATAATTGATGAAGTAATTTATTCATGTTTTATTTGGTTTTGTAAATAATACAATGCGGAATCCTTACTAATATTATAAAAGTAAAAGTGAGTTTGTTTGTTACGTCATCACGCCTAAATGGCTAAACCGATTTAGATGGTTTTTTTTTAACAGAGATAGTTGGGACCCTGGAGATGGACAAAGACTATTAAAAAAAAAAAAGATTTAGAAATGATGGAGAAAGGAGGGAAGAAAAAAAAAGAAAAAAGGGAAAACTTAGCTTCCCGAATTTAATGCGAGCGAGGCCGCGGGCAAAAGCTAGTTGAGTTATAAAACCGTTTTGGGATTATTGGCTTTATATGTATAGGTAGGATTTAATGTAGATGTTTTTACACAAATTTAGTTTAACAGCTGTAAACGGTACGACAACAAGAAAGTAGAACAATACATGCATTGTTTGTTGTTCGAAAGAGATACCGCGGCTCCGGAACATAAAAAGGCAAAAGAAGGAACATGGGTGGGTTTTAGTCAGTACAAGTCTGACACTCCCCCCGCTCCTCCCAAAACGGGGAAGTTACGAGTATTTGATGAATTCTCATAAACAAAAAAAATAATCCATACCCACAATAAATCAAGCTGTAAATGACCGGTTCATGTGGATCTCTCATTGTACGAGAAATCTATGCAAAGCTAGGCCATGTTATACTGGAAATGTAAAGTTTGATGTGTCGCCGTGTGTACAAAGTTTTGACTGCAAGTTGGTTTGTTGGTGCAGTAGTTAAGCGATAGGTTGCTGCGCCGCTAGTCGCAGATTCGATCCCTGCACGGAACAAATACTACTAACATAAAACCTAATACATAACACAAATCGGAACATAAAAGGTAATAGAAAGAACATGGGTGGGTTTTAGTCAGACATTCCCCCCCGCTCCGCCCAGAGCGCGGGGAGTTATTTGATGATTTCCCACCCGCAAAAAAAGGGGTCCGTTTTTCCTTTTGAGGTACAGACGCCTGCAGGTCAAGCTACCCGAAACTGTCAATTTTTCCCAATGAACCTTAAACCTTATACTTTAGAAATAAAGTCGAAAATCTATCAAAGAAATCTGACAGATTGTAGTAGCTTGATGTGCAGGCGTCTGTACATAACCCTAAAAATAAAATAATTCGTAATAAAATAAATGAATTTAAAACTATCCCACTACCTGGCACAGGCCTCTTCTAATATAGAACTTGCTGATGAGAGTCCACCTTTTTTTTTTTGTTTTTTTTTTCGCGTGTGAAATCATCCAATGACTTCCCCCGCTCTGGGCGGAGCGGGGGGGCATGTCAGACTTGTACTGACTAAAACCCACCCATGTTCCTTCTATTGCCCTTTACGTTCCAGGGCCGCGGTATCTCTTTCGAACAACCCGCAACCTTGGACTTAGATTCAAAACTGGAATATCTTTAATTCACTAAAGTATTTATGTATATCGGACACAAAAAGTAACCAAGTCCCAGTATCTCTACTCCCATTAAGAAATGACATCATCAATTACCAAAACAAAAATGGCCTAGTTAATAATAAGCACTAAAACATCTTTGTCTTGAACTTATTCATCAATCGTTCAAAGCAAAATGAACTGTATCCTAGTAAACATAAGGTATATTTTGTATCACCGAAGTGATGAGAATATTTTGACAAATACTCCAGTATAGTATAGAGTTTAGTGCGAACAAACAGACAAAAAAGAAACTTGCAAGTCAAGGGCAAGGATATTGACTTGAGGACAGCTGTCTGATAAGGATAAGAATTTTGGTCTGTAATGAGTTTTTTTTTTTAGGTATGAGGAGGATTAGTAGATAAGTACATACTTGGTGCAAACTAGCGTGTTTACTGAATAATAAACCTTATGGAATATGTAATAATAGTCATAGCTCTAACCTGCGTCAATTTAATGCAAATGCCTTCCAGTTCTTTCAATCAAGGGCCAATTTGAACTACTAGTTTTGGGAGGTTAACCGCGATGTCTTCTTCTCCTTCTTGTGTCAGGGCTCAGTGGGCATACGATAGACTTGGCCAGCCCAACCCTACTTCAGCTTAGTGGCGTTTCGAATTTGGAAACTCATACGGTGCCAAGAGCAAGGTTTGGTGGTTGTCTCCCTTGTCATTTTTTCGAATGTTCTCGATCAAGTCTTTTCATTATTAATACCCAACATTTGAAATGAGATGTTTGCCACGTTTTTTTTTTGAGTTTATCCGTGGTTTGCAATTAAGCTGAAATATCGAAAAACGTAAAGTCTTTTCATGAAAAAGTTGTTAATTATTATGACTTTTTCTCTGTGGATATTCTTGTTTTTTTAACTTCTTGCTTTACCAATTTAATCAAGCGCTTTTAATAAGTTCATTGCCGGAACTAAATAAACCATAAACAATTATAACGAGACCAAAGCTTGTCTAAATACATCTTCAATGAACAATATCCAATCATTCAAGGTCGCTTGTTTTTGTGACCAAATCAAAATTGTTACAATCACACTAGGATCAATTATTTAGTACAATGTCGAGCAAAAAGTGTTATTATTTTAATTGAAAGGGCGTTCAAATTGGTTTGCCCATCATTTGCGATTTGATAGAGATATTATAATTTAGAAGTACTCTTTGTACAATTAAAAGAAATCACGAGTTCACGATATTTAAAGCAATTACCAAGATAGTTTGTACACCGGACGTTCTCACCCATCGAATCACTTTTTACGTATCTTTCAACATCCTAAAACCACGTAATAGAAAGACACAAAAGTACTACTCAGAATTACTAGTGAAAATGCACGCACACATAGTCACGCTTAAAATTAAAATTGAATAGGCAAATCAGTCTAGTACTTTTTTTATGGCCTAATAAAAGCCGGACACGGCATGCGCACTCGCGACTGTCATTTGTTTGAGATCGCCATACTTACTACGCACGATGACCTTTAAAGCTATTCCAAGCCAGTTAATTAGGATCTCTCAGTGCATGGGAAATTCATACAAAACGAGGCTATGTTATTTATAATGGAAATGTATTAGAACGAACGAGTAATGAAGAAGAATTCGAAGATATGTGCTACCTACCATCCCTCATTAGCCCCTTATGATGATTTAATGTCCATTCTCTCTTATAAAGAGGAGGCTTGTGTAAACGCACGCACCCAAACGCTTTCAATGCATCATTATTATTTTCACGCCGTAATATTCTTCCCTGTCATCAGGGTTCCGTACCGCAAAAGGAAAAAACTAAATCCTCATTGGATCACTTTCCTTTCTTCACACACAATCAATCCATCTTTTCTTTAGTCTTCCTCTCCATCCATCAACACGAGCATTGTAGCCTCTCACTGAGGCTACAATGCTCGTGTGTAATAGCAGAATTTCAGTTGGGTTTCTAGGTTAAGCCGAGCTTGCCTAGGTTGGTCTGTGACCTCCCGCCAGTTACACACCGAGTGTCCTCCGTGCCTCGGAAAGCACGTTAAGCTGTCGATCCTGGCTGTCGTTTCCAGATACTTAACAGTCGTTATAAATAGTCAGTGTCCCGAAAGTCTGACAACTAGTCTTACCAAGGGGTAGATAGGGGTTGGAAGGTATCGTATTACCCAGTACTAACTAGGTTGTGGATGACAGACAGGCAGTCGCTCCATGTAAAATACTGGTATTCAGCTGTATCCCGTTAGACTGAAAGCCGACCTCAACATAGTTGGGGTATTAGGCTGCATCCGGTTAGACTGAAAGCCGACCTCAACATAGTTGGGGAAAGGCTAGGCAGACGATGATAAATGAAATTCGCCTTCTGTACCTATTTGCGTAGTATTAATCAGCTGATCAACCGTCTTATTCATATTTTTTCGCCCACACACTAGTTCACCTTGCGTTTTAACGTATTTTCGCACGCTCTGATCAGATGTGCTATTGTTTTTTTCCTTATAAACTTTTTGTTTATAGAGGTTCGTTTTAGGATGAGCGGTGATCGGCAATTGTTTCGAATTGAATTCAAAGAGTTTGGTTAATGATTTGGCGATTTTTGGCACTTTTTTTTTGGGTAGTACTTGATATTGTAGGAAAGAATTGGTTTCTTGGACTTGGATTTATTTGTGGTTATAATAAAAATGATATGATCATTATGTGAATTGGTCTACTGAAGAACTCTGCAGTAATCAGACAATTAAAATATTTATTTTTGTACATTTTGTTTTTTGCATCAGTCACCATAACACAGTTTACGTGGTTGATGAAAAGGAAGGAGGTTGTTACAAAAAAGAACTTAAGGAGTTATTATTATTATTTATTTAAGAAAATCGCGTTTATTTACAAAAACTTATATTTCTTCTATTCAGTTCCAAACATAAATGCATTAATTTTTTTCAATATTCTGCTTTTCCAGGAGGACGAAAAAGTAATGGATTTGGTCACGAAATACGGGCCGAAGAAATGGACGCTCATCGCACGCCATCTAAAAGGAAGGATAGGAAAACAATGCAGGTGAATATTAACCCGACGATGTAAAAAAAAATAGTCACAGTTACGACGAGCATCCATACTAATATTATAAAAGCGAAAGTGAGTTTGTTTGTTTGTTTGTTACCTCTTCATGCTTTAATGGTTAAACCGATTTTGATGAATTTTGGTACAGAGATAGTTGGGAACCAGGAGACGGACATAGGCTATTTTTTTTTTTTAAAAAGAGTGGGATATAAGGGAGAAAGAGGGAAGAAACGGGAAAACTTAGCGTTGCTATTACAAATCAATAAGGCGCTACCGAATTTAACTCGAGCGAAGCCGCGGGCAAAAGCTAGTACAAAATAAAACCGGCCAAGAGCGAGTGAGTCGCAGTCTTATACCTGTTTGTCACAATTCTGTACGGAACCCTTTTTTTTTTGGGGTGGCAAATCATCAAATAACTTCCCCCGCTCTGGGCGGAGCGGGGGGGAGTGTCAGAATCTTACTGAGTAAAACCCACTCATGTTCCTTCTATTGCCCTTTACGTTCCGGGCTGCGATATCTCTTTCGAACAACCCGCAAGTACGGAACCCTCGGTGCACGCTTCTGACTAGCTCAGAAAACAAGTTTTTAAACAAATATTAATTAGTGGCTTGTATCCGACACAAGACACAAAAGTGTCCACGTTTGCGCAGGGCCTTTATTGAATCTATTTGTAGTCAAATCTGATCACACACACAGCTATCAAAAATTACAATAAGCTTTCGAATTCCCCGCACAATGGTCCACTGCAAGGACTAAGTGCGGAAACCGGACCCAAGAAGCGGGGTCCACATGAAGGAGAAGCCCTCGAATTATAGCAACTATAGTAGAAAGTTCATTGTTTTATTTCAAACTTGCTTTTGCCCGCGGCTTCGCTCGCGTTAAATTCGGGGTAACACAGTTCCCCTTGCGCCTTATTGATTTGTAATAGCAACGCTAAGTTTTCCCTTTTCTTCCCTCTTTCTCAAAAAGTTGCCTATGTCCGTCTCCTGGTTCCCAACTATCTCTGTACCAAAATTCATCAAAATCGGTTTAGCCATTAAAGCGTGATAAAAGAATAAAGAAGCTTTTATAATATTAGTAAGGATAACAAAAAAAAAATGTTTTTATGTTTCAGAGAACGATGGCACAACCATTTAAACCCCTCCATAAAGAAGTCAGCGTGGACGGAACACGAAGACCGAGTGATCTACCAAGCGCACAAACAACTTGGCAACCAGTGGGCCAAGATTGCTAAATTATTGCCCGGCAGGTAAGCAACCTATCTACTTGGCTTTTACCAGTTCACTGTTGAGTTTACCCTCAAATTTTCTTAGAGGAGAGTTCGATAGTCACTATGTTCACGTATCTGTTTAATATAGAAAGAATATTATAATACAAATACACATTTACTTATTACACTTCTAATTATGTTAAAAATAAAAAAAGTTAAAAATATTTTGACTTTTTCGGATGGGAAATCATCAAATAACTTCTCCCGTTCTGGGAGGGACTGTACTTTACTAACTAAAACCCGCGGGGTATCTCTTTCGAACAGCCCAGGCAGGCAATGACAGAGAGTTTCTTTTGTTTAGTCTTTTTCTCTTTCTCCGTCCATCAATATTCGATCATTGCCAACTGCAGCTTATTATAAAGATAGTATTAATTAATGTAGCAAAATAATTTATTTACACAAATTAACCCAAAATAAATGACCATGTTTTCTCTTCTCATTTTTAAAAATTAAAATCTCCTATTCTAGGACCGACAACGCAATAAAGAACCACTGGAACTCCACGATGCGTCGGAAGTACGAGCCAGATCTACTGGACAGCTTCGAGTCGCTGCGCCGCAAACAATTGCGGGTAAAGCCGTCGAGAGAAACTAGTGTAGCACCCGAGAAGGTGCAAGTTGCCTATCATGATGTTAGTTGCTTTTTGTTGCATCTTTTTGTTGTTTTTTTTTTATTAGGTTTCAGGAACGGAAAACAAGTTGCAAAAAAATGTTTCGAAATGTTGCAAACAAATGTTTCAAAATGTTGCAAACAAATGTTCTAAACAAAATGTTGCAAACAAATGTTCCAAACAAGGATTCAAAGAAATTGTTGCCAACATTTAATCCAAAACTATATTCCATGTTCCAAACAAATGAAAATCGGAACCTTTATAATCTTACACATACCTAATACCGTTTCTGGAGTCTAGAATAGTGTCGATTTGTTTGGTCAGGAAGTTAATAATAAATTGGAAAAAAAGAACAATGGATAACTAGACTAAAACGAAAAATAATCAAAATAAATCTTGTTTAGACAATAAACCATAGCAGTTAACATATCTAATATCTGACATTGCTTATTCATACGAAAACGTGATTTTATAAAAAAAACTTTGATTGTATGGAACCAACCAAATGGACACTTAGGCAAGATATGGCTACATCCACTGTTCATAATTATATTAATACCGGTACTGGAACACCATTAAAGCCTTCTTTATGCCTTTTAAAATGTTTGTATTGACCATATTCATCTTGAACTTGAACAAAATAAAACTTTCACAGGTAAAAAAAAACATGTTGTAAATTGGTCAGCATTTACATTTTAACCTTTCTTTTTAATTTGCAATGTTTTCCCTTTAATTTGCTCCCATATTTCATCACCACTAAAAAATAACACTTCATTCAATGTTATAATTTCACCGGGATTTTTCAAGTGGGCCTTTCAATTCCTTTGTAGTTATGTGTGCTTTAAGCTTTTAGTAGATACTGTATAACTCACATGATATGATTTAACATTAGAACACTTTCTATTGTAATTATTTAAATGAATGTGATATTTTACATGTAAAGTCTTCTCGCTTTGGACGTGGCGTTGCGGGCTCATCTTAAAGGAGAGGCATTCTTGAATGGACAGTTTTTCTCTTACTAGAATTTGGTCTTTGAAAAATCTAATGGATCCTAGCGTAACATTGACTTTCTTTATTCAAAATAGTCCATAAATAAAAAGGGGCTATAAATATCAATGCATACATACAGAAAAAATGCAGGCATATACCCTGGAAGCCTTTGGAAGCTGTTCTTCATTGGTAATGCTAGCAGTTAGTGTTAGTCTACCAGAACGGAAGTTTCGACCAATCACAGTAGAGACCAAAGACGCTTCGTGGATTGCAAAACATTGTGATTGGTCGATTTCCGCATACCTCCATCGATCTACACGTCTCCGCTTTAGAGTAAACTGGACCAACTGGACCTTTTTACAAAGAATTCAAGACTAAAATCCCAAAGCCCTTTACTAAACCAACACACTCTTTCACAGCAGACCTGGTCAGATCCTTTCAACGAATCAGCGGCGAGCAACTCTTCGAACACAAGCCAACCTCCTTCGAAGCATGTCCTTCACTTCAGGCAGTTATTGAAGGAGCAGCTGAACAACATACAACAGGGGGCCTCTCCCAAGTCTCCCGATAGAGGAGGACTGGTTGACGCTGATATGGAAATAGTCGATGCTCCTTTCAAGTATGTAGAAGCTTTATACCATTCTTGAATAAACTAGTTTCTTTATGGTTTATTTTCTCTCGTTCTGGGTAGAGCAGAAAGGAGTGTCAGAGTTTTCTGATACTCCTTTCTGCTGTTATTTGAGGATTTCCCATCTGAAAATGCCGGGCATGTTTGGCGCAATGACTACTGCTCTGCTTGTCACGGGTTTGATCCCCGCACGGAACAAATATTTGTATGACCTACAGGTAGTTGTTTCAGGTCTGGCTATTTGTGAGTTTAAATTTTTGTAAACGCAACTACGATAGATGACAAATTTCTAGTGTTTGACACATTTATTAAACAGTTTAAACATTTAAATTACAGATTCGTGAACATAGAAGCGTTACCATCAAACTCTCCTCTTAGAAATTACTTAAACCGTTCAACAGTGAATGAGAACAATCAAGATGCTGGTAAGTATAAGGGGCGTTATGAGGGCTATCGTTTTTGAGTTCACTAGTTGGCGCCACTGTAGAGTAAGGTTAATTATTCTCTGTAATTCCAAAAACCTTATAAAAAGTTTGTTTTATAACGTTTGTCAACATAGTGTAAACTAGAAGTACATATTTACAATATTATCCCTACGATTAGTTAGCACGAAATGTTTAAAAATCATTCTTCCTCGAAGTACAGTTTAGATCCTAAACTTGTTATTTAAATTCTTGTAAGTCATAATTAATAAGAAATGGCTCAATCTTGAATTGTTCTTGATCACAATCGTGAATATTTATTACATTTGACGTTTGTGGAGACCTCACTCTACACAAACGCCTCTAGCGGCGAATCCATGCACGATAGAGCCCCCATTACCACCATTTACCATTACTATTTTACAATTATTTGGTTTTTTTTTTGTGTTTTTGTATTTATATTGGGTTTGATACATTTTATAATAATATTATATTATATAATTATACTTTTAATTTACTTTGCAAGTGATGCTCTCGTGTAACACGGGAGGTCTTGGTTGATCTCCGAAACTGCACATTGTAACACATATTTTTACACGTAATTTGATTATATTCATGTCAGTTTCCTGTTTTTGTCATTATATGTTCATTGTGTCATGTCATTTTCCTGTTTTCCCTTTTCTACCCACTGTGTCTACATTTCTCATCCACCTTTCTTCTCGCAGGTTTGCTGGAAGAAATTTCTAGTGTAATGTCCTTTCAAATATCTTGTATGTGCATAAATAAATAAATATACAGATGTATAATATAATATCTCCAAAAACCTGATGATTGTCACAAGTACATCCTAACATCCTTAGTGATTAGCGTGATAATATATACCCTATGGCATTCCTTAGGTAGAAATCTATCTCCTTGCTAAATTTTATTACGATCCAATCAATCGTTTAGTTGTGATAAGGTAACAAAACATACAAATAACCAAACTGAGCTATTTACTTTTACATTTATAATATTTTATTTCACATTAATAATATTTGATTTTACATTTATAATATTTTATTTTACATTCATAATATGTTATTTTACATTTATAATATTAGTATGGTTATGTATAGTACAATAGTCATAATTTATATTCATTCTCCATTACAGTTGAATACTCAGTGCAAGTAGAATCAACGCGAGAGATAGTGGTGCCCTCAATCTACTCGTCTCCAAAGAAGAAACTCTGTGAGACCAGTAGCCCGCCCCCAATACTAAGGAGGAAGCCTAAGAAGAACAATGGCATCAATGCGACCTCCAACAATGTGAGTTCGGAGTATTGTATCTGTGGTTTATTATTAACTCTATGGCATATGTTAGAAAGTTCAAATTCCAGCACAACCGATTTGTATAGGAGATTTTAATTACATACAGTCAATCAAAAACCATCTTTGATTGCATAGAGCTAAGGTATATAATTGAATAAGTCTGACCTCAATTTATATCTTCTAAGAAAAAACTGTGTGAGACTAGTATACCACTCCCCATACTGAGGAGAAAAGCAAAGAAGGACAATGCTATCAATATTGACGGGCCTGTTGGTCTAGTGGTTAGTAGCCCTGACTGCTGAGCCGGAGGTCGTGGGTTCGATTCCCACCCAGGACAAACTGTGTGATGAGCATGATTGTTTGTTCTGTGTCTGGATGTGATTTATCTATAATATGTATGTATTTATAAATTATGTATATCAGTTGTCTGGTTACCATAACACAAGCTCTGCTTAGCTTGGGATCAGATAGCCGTGTGTGAGTTGTCCCGAGATATTTATTTATTATCAATATGACCTGCAACAATGTGAGTTGGAGTATTGTATCTGTGGTTTATTATTAACTCGGGACGACGGACGGGCACTGCACCATCCCGCCAGCAATCAGCTGAGCCTGTACCCCCCCATTTTTGGTTTAGACTGTGTCACCCAAAAATCAACTTTGACGGTATAAATCTAAAATAGATAATTGAATAAACACCCCTTAAAAAACGGCTTTACGTGCTTTCCGAGGCACGGAGAAAACTCTTTATGTAACAGGTGGTCACCCATCTACCGACCAACCTCAAGATCGAACCAAGCGGTAGTTATTACTTGTACTAATAATCAAACTCTATTTTTCAGCCATGGACCGAAACCCTAGCGAAAGCGTTAGACTGCCGCGAGTCAGGCGTGACGCCGATAAAGGCGCTTCCCTTCAGTCCGTCGCAGTTCCTCAACTCGCCGGCCGCTATATCTTTCGCCACACTCGATTCTACGCCTTTGAGGCATGCTACTAAGGTAAAAAGTCGTTTATATCCTTACTAATATTAGAGAAGCGAAAGCGAGTTTGTTTGTTTGTTACGTCTTCACGCCTAAATGACTTAACGGATTTTGATGAATTTTGGTACAGAGATAGTTGGGACCCTGGAGACGGACATTGGCTATTTTTTCAAGATTGAGGATATGAGGGAGAAAGAGGGAAGAAAAGGGAAACTTAGCATTGCTAGTACAATAAATAAGGCGCAAGGGCAAAAACTGCAGGTAGCAGACCTGTAAATCAGGAAAGGGGAACTGTGTTACCCCGAATTTAACGCGAGCGAAGCCGCGGGCAAAAGCTAGTTTATAATACAATAAAAAAAATGTGTCAAATAATTATATTTGTGATTAAATAAGGAAAGAACTGAAATTCAATTCTGTATTTTTTTAAATGTATTTAAGTATTAGTTTTTGTTTCATTTGTATGGTGTATTAGCATCTTTATAAGTATATAAGTTTCCTAAAAGAAATGGTACTATGTTTTTCTTTTGATAATATTTTTGCTACCCTGTCACAATGTTGTTGTTTCTAACCCAAAGGTTGATTGGTAGAGAATGCCATAATGGCATTAAGTCCGCCTATGTACCACTATTGTACATGAAATTTAAATAAATAAATACATTAGATAAAGAACATTTTCTGCTGTTTTTCAAAACGAAAAACAGTTTAAAAAAATATATTTACCTTCTACAATTGTTCTTGCATACCAAAGAAATTCAAATATTTATGAGTGATAAATGATACAAGACGAAAAAAATTGTAATCTAATACTTCTTCCAAGTTGGTACACATCAGTTACTGGTAACAAATATGTAACTTAACATATGTTGTACCTTTTCAGGAATGGAGTGCGAGTCCGCTGCTACAAACTCCTACACCTGTGAACCACGTCACTCCAGGCGGACCGAATGCCTTGAAGAATAACACACCTAAGTAAGTAACACTTAATTAAATCCTACTAATATTATAAATGCGAATATTTTTGAGTTTGGATGTATGGATGTTTGTTACTCTTTCATGTCAAAACGGCTGAAGTGATCTTGATGAAATTTGGCACAGAGGTAGATTATAGTCTGGAATAACATATAGGATACTTTTTTTTTCGATATCACGTGGGTGAAGCTGCGGGCGCCAGCTAGTAGTATACAGTCCTCTTAACAGTTTTCGGCTATGGTGGACTATCTCAGCGGAGATTACACATCGGCGCAGGCGATGTTGTAGTACACAAGTGTGTGCGCAGGCGCAGGTGCACTCTCTGTTCCCTTAATCTCATTGTACGAAGGGACAGTAATCTGAAACGGCCAGAGAGAGATCAGGATAAAATGGTTTATATTATTAAAAATATTGTTCCTAATAATATATTATTCACGAAACACTACACACATTGGAAATTAGATAATGCCACTATTATTTTGTAACAATTAAGTATGTGAAATATTAAAAACAACTATTGGGTTTGATCACAGCACGGAACAAATATTTTTATGACCTACAGATAGTTATTTCGGGTCTGGCTGTTTTGTATCTGAGTTTTAATGTTTGTAAACGCACCCAAAATACAGGAGAAATTCAAAAAGTGGGGCAACGTTTTTTTTAAAGGATATTACCATTACATCTGCATTTAAAAAAAATACTAAATAGGCTTGCGTTTTTTCTTCACAGAACCCCAACTCCTTTCAAAATCGCAATGGCAGAGCTCGGCAAGAAATCAGGCTTGAAGTACGAGCCATCCAGTCCCGGTTTACTTGTGGAAGACATTACTATGATGATGAAGAGAGAGAACTCCGACAGTACGGTGCAGCTGAACGATTCGCTGCTATCGAGTACCGCGGAGCAGGATAATGTTACTGTACAGGTGAATATTAAGATATTTATTAAATATACAAGCCATTTATTCGACCACACAATTTCATAATTCATTTAAATCCTTACTAATATTATAAAAGCGAAAGTGAGTTTGTTTATTTGTTTGTTTGTTACCTCTTCACGCTTTAATGGCTACACCGATTTTGATGAATTTTGGTACAGAGATAGTTGGGAACCAGGAGACGGACATAGGCTAATTTTTATTTTAAAAAAGTGGGATGTGAGGGAGAACGAGGGAAGAAAAGGGAAAACTTAGCGTTGCTATTACAAATCAATCAGGCGCAAGAGCAAAAACTGCAGGTATGCTTGGTGTGTTATACCGAATTTAACGCGAGCGAAGCCGCGGGCGAAAGCTAGTAAAATATTTAGTATCATTCACATTTTATACAGTTATTTTAAGTTTTTGACAACACGGTTGGCGCAGTGGCTGAACGATTGACTGCTGCGCTGCGTGTTGCGGGTTCGATCCCCGCACGGAACAAATATTTGTATGGCCTACAGATATTTGTTTCGGGTCTGTCTGTTTGTGTATGTGATTTTAAATGTTCGTTAGCGCACATCGCTCACGCTCGCGCACGTTTTTATCCTGGTCAACGCTGGTGCAACCGCGGAGCGCAGCGAGTATAGGATATCCATACTAATATTATAAAAGCGAAAGTGAGTTTGTTTGTTTGTTACCTCTTCACGCCTAAATGGCTTAACCGATTTTTAATGAATTTTGGTACAGAGATAGTACCCCGGAGACGGACATAGGCTATTTAAAAAAAAAGAGTGAAAAATGAGGGAGAAAGAAGGAAGAAAAGGGAAAACTTAGCATTGCTATTACAATAAATAAGGCGCAAGAGCAAAAACTACAGGTAGCAGGTACCTGCAAATCAGGAAAGGGGAACTGTGTTACCCCGAATTTAACGCTAACGCAAAAGCTAGTCTTTCATATTTTCAAATACGTGAGGTGCAAGGTTTATGTTATTGTAACATGCTATTTAATAACCCATTCACCAACAGATAAACGACTCCGGCATAGGCAGCCTGAAGCGTCGATCGGAGCCCGGCAAAGAAAACCTCCCCGGAACACACAAGAGAGCTAGGAAGGCTTTAGCTCACAGTTGGGGCGCAGTCACTAGTACTCCACACTCACACAGCAACTCACAGAGCAGAGTGCCTGATGTCTCTTATATTGAGACGCCGGTAAGTTAATTTAAACTTTAAGGGCGCATTTACAATTCGGACGAAATTATGCTGTTTTTTGGTACATTTTATGACTAAACTGAACCAAATCAAATGTAACTTATAACTACCACAAATAGATTGGTTCTTTAGCTTTAAACGGAGGAAACTGTTTTCTTGTTAATAATAGTTTTTGATACTGTAAAAACGATCGGCCGTTGCCATTAACCACAATTTTTTCGATACCGGGTTGTGTTTAGGTACATTTTTTGTTCTACTAAAAACACATTTTAAGATTTCTAAAAATACTGTAAGTAGGCAAATATAGTCTATTTTAAATCTAGGAAAAAAAATTATGTCGCAGTGTCATAAATACTCGCACAAAAAATAAAATAAGAAACTTATTTTTCCATATATTTTGCTATTATGGGTGAATCTTAAGAGATTGCAATAAGGGTTATTTTATTTTTTGTTCCTGTTTTGATTTATTGCACAAACATTCCGTATAAAATCTCAATCCGCACTCGGCTGCCGTTGTGAGTGGTCGCTGTATCGCCTGTCAGAAGCAGTTTGTGTTGAAAAGATCGCTGTATAAATACGAAATATTGGATAAATCAAATTTGATACTTGACAAGCTATGATTTTTCTAAATGACAATATTTTATTTCGCTAAAACAAATGCTTATTCGTCAAGAACTTGTTGGAGTGACCTGAAGGTCTACTTCGGTGACTGCTACTGGAACTCCTCGACGGATCGAACTAGATGTGTCGAGTTTGGGCTCGTTTTGTTAGTTATGATAAGAGCTTACCTCCGGACTTGATGGAATAACCTGAAGGTCTACTTCGTTGACTGCTACTGGAACTCCTCAACGGATTGAACTAGATGTGTTGAGATTGGGCTCGTTTTGTTAGTTATGATAAGAGCTTACCTCCGGACTTGATGGAATAACCTGAAGGTCTACTTCGTTGACTGCTACTGGAACTCCTCAACGGATTGAACTAGATGTGTTGAGATTGGGCTCGTTTTGTTACTTATGATGAGACCTTACCTGCGGACTTGATGGAGTGACCTGAAGGTCTACTTCGGTGGCTGCTACTGGAACTCCTCGACGGATCGAACTAGATGTGTCGAGTTTGGGCTCGTTTTGTTAGTTATGATGAGAGCTTACCTCAAGACTTGATGGAGTGACCTGAAGGTCTACTTCGGTGGCTGCTACTGGAACTCCTCGACGGATCGAACTAGATGTGTCGAGATTGGGCTCGTTTTGTTAGTTATGATGAGACCTTACCTCCGGACTTGATGGAGTGACCTGAAGGTCTACTTCGTTGACTGCTACTGGAACTCCTCGACGGGTCGAACTAGCTGTGCCGAGTTTGGGCTCGTTTTGTTAGTTATGATGAGAGCTTACCTCCGGACTTGATGGAGTGACCTGAAGGTCTACTTCGGTGGCTGCTACTGGAACTCCTCGACGGATCGAACTAGATGTGTCGAGATTGGGCTCGTTTTGTTACTTATGATGAGACCTTACCTCCGGACTTGATGGAGTGACCTGAAGGTCTACTTCGGTGACTGCTACTGGAACTCTTCGACGGATCAAACTAGATGTGTCGAGTTTGGACTCGTTTTGTTAGTTATGATGAGAGCTTACCTCCGGACTTGATGGAGTGACCTGAAGGTCTACTTCGGTGGCTGCTACTGGAACTCCTCGACGGATCGAACTAGATGTGTCGAGATTGGGCTCGTTTTGTTACTTATGATGAGACCTTACCTCCGGACTTGATGGAGTGACCTGAAGGTCTACTTCGGTGACTGCTACTGGAACTCTTCGACGGATCAAACTAGATGTGTCGAGTTTGGACTCGTTTTGTTAGTTATGATGAGAGCTTACCTCCGGACTTGATGGAGTGACCTGAAGGTCTACATCGGTGGCTGCTACTGGAACTCCTCGACGGATCAAACTAGATGTGTCGAGATTGGGCTCGTTTTGTTACTTATGATGAGACCTTACCTCCGGACTTGATGGAGTGACCTGAAGGTCTACTTCGGTGACTGCTACTGGAACTCCACGACGGATCGAACTAGATGTGCCGAGTTTGGGCTCGTTTTGTTAGTTATGATGAGAGCTTACCTCCGGACTTGATGGAGTGACCTGAAGGTCTACTTCGGTGACTGCCACTGGAACTCTTCGACGGATCAAACTAGATGTGTCGAGTTTGGACTCGTTTTGTTAGTTATGATGAGACCTTACCTCTGGACTTGATGGAGTGACCTGAAGGTCTACTTCGGTGACTGCTACTGGAACTCTTCGACGGATCAAACTAGATGTGTCGAGTTTGGACTCGTTTTGTTAGTTATGATGAGAGCTTACCTCCGGACTTGATGGAGTGACCTGAAGGTCTACTTCGGTGACTGCCACTGGAACTCTTCGACGGATCAAACTAGATGTGTCGAGTTTGGACTCGTTTTGTTAGTTATGATGAGACCTTACCTCTGGACTTGATGGAGTGACCTGAAGGTCTACTTTGGTGACTGCTACTGGAACTCCTCGACGGATTGAACTAGATATGTAGAGATTGTGCTCGTTTTGTTAGTTATGATAAGACTTTACTCCGGACTTGATGAAGTGACCTGAAGGTCTACTTCGGTGACTGCTACTGGAACTCCTCGACGGATCGAACTAGATGTGTCAAGTTTGGGCTCGTTTTATAAGTTACTAGCTTTTGCCCGCGGCTTCGCTCGCGTTAAATTCGGGGTAACACAGTTCCACTTGCGCCTTATTGATTTGTAATAGCAACGCTACGTTTTCCCTTTTCTTCCCTCTTTCTCCCTCACATCCCACTTTTTCTTAAAAAAAATTAGCCTATGTCCGTCTCCTGGTTCCCAACTATCTCTGTACCAAAATTCATCGAAATCGGTGTAGCCATTGAAGCGTGAAGAGGTAACAAACAAACAAACAAACAAACAAACAAACTCACTTTCGCTTTTATAATATTAGTAAGATGACGTGATCTTACCTCAGCGGTGTGCGCTGGGTCTAAACGTGTACTGTTTTGAATGCTTTTGCTAACTGGTATAAATTCTCTTTATTTTTAATTATCATCGAACTAAAGAGGCAAACACATCATTATAATGGCGTCTCTACATCCTCATGTCAGTGTATCGGTCACTCCGTCAAGTCTGGAGATGGGGTCTCATCATAACTAACAAAACGAGTCTAAACTCGTCACATCTAGTTCAATCCGTCGAGGAGTTCCTGTCATCTAGTTCATCAAGTCCGGAGGTAAGGTCTCATCATAACTTATAAAACGAGCCCAAACTCGACACATCTAGTTCGATCCGTCGAAGAGTTCCAGTAGCAGTCACCAAAGTAGACCTTCAGGTCACTCCATCAAGTCCAGAGGTAAGGTCTCATCATAACTAACAAATAAGCCCAAACTCGACACATCTAGTTCGATCCGTCGAAGAATTCCAGTAGCAGTCACCGAAGTAGACCTTCAGGTCACTCCATCAAGTCCGGAGGGAAGGTCTTATCATAACTAACAAAACGAGCCCAAACTCGACACATCTAGTTCGATCCGTCGAAGAGTTCCAGTAGCAGTCACCGAAGTAGACCTTCAGGTCACTCTATCAAGTCCGGAGGCATGGTTTCATCATAACTTATAAAACGAGCCCAAACTCGACACAACTAGTTCGATCCGTCGAAGAGTTCCAGTAGCAGTCACCGAAGTAGACCTTCAGGTCACTCCATCAAGTCCGGAGGTAAGGTCTCATCAAAACTAACAAAACGAGCACAATCTCTACACATCTAGTTCAATCCGTCGAGGAGTTCCAGTAGCAGTCAGTGAAGTAGACCTTCAGGTCACTCCATCAAGTCCGGAGGGAAGGTCTCATCATAACTAACAAAACGAGCCCAAACTCGACACATCTAGTTCAATCCGTCGAGGGGTTCCAGTAGCAGTCACCAAAGTAGACCTTCACGTCACTCCATCAAGTCCGGAGGGAAGGTCTCATCATAACTAACAAAATGAGCCCAAACTCGACACATCTAGTTCGATCCGTCGAGGAGTTCCAGTAGCAGTCACCAAAGTAGACCTTCAGGTCACTCCATCAAGTCCAGAGGTAAGGTCTCATCATAACTAATAAAATGAGCCCAAACTCGACACATCTAGTTCAATCCGTCGAGGAGTTCCAGTAGCAGTCACCGAAGTTCACCTTCAAGTCACTCCGTCAAGTCCGGAGGTAAAGTCTCATAATATCTCAAAAATATGAAATATTAGAATTACGAAAAAAAACTATTCAATGTATCAAAATGAGTTCACTTGACTAATATTTCCGTGCCTACTTTAGTGTGTGTGACTTTGTCAATGTAGTAGTTCGATTCTATGCCTATCAATTTTGCAAACGCGTCCTTAACACTTTAATCATTAGGTTTGTTTTTGTAAAAATTCCTGCTGCCCTACCATGACGTTTTAAAACAGAACTTATTCCACTGAGGGAAAGAGACAGCTATACAGGGTGTCTAGCACCATCTCTTTCTCACACAGGAATAAGAACTGCTATAAGATGTCATGGTAACCCTTCTGTTACTCAAAGTGAGTGACTGTGTTAGGGAATTTGAACTTTAAGTCACTTAGCATAAGGTTTTTTCTTATAAAAACCTTCTCTTTACACACACGCGCGAGCTAGGTAGGCTTTAGGTCACAGTTGGAGTGCAGTCACTAGTACTCCACATTCACAGAGCAGAGTGCCTGATTTGTCTTATATTGAGACGCCGCCGGTAAGTTAAATTAAACTTTAAGGACGCGTTTGCAAAATTGATAGGCATAGAATCGAACTACTACATTGACAAAGTCACACACACTAAAGTAGGCACGGAAATGTTAGTCAAGTGAACTCATTTTGATACATTGAATAGTTTTTTTTCGTAATTCTTCGTACCTACCATCAAAAAATATTTCATATTTTTGAGATATTATGAGACCTTACCTCCGGACTTGACGGAGTGACTTGAAGGTGTACTTCGGTGACTGCTACTGGAACTCCTCGACGGATTGAACTAGATGTGTCGAGTTTGGGCTCATTTTGTTAGTTATGATGAGACCTTACCTCTGGACTTGATGGAGTGACCTGAAGGTCTACTTTGGTGACTGCTACTGGAACTCCTCGACGGATTGAACTAGATGTGTCGAGTTTGGGCTCATTTTGTTAGTTATGATGAGACCTTACCTCTGGACTTGATGGAGTGACCTGAAGGTCTACTTCGGTGACTGCTACTGGAACTCCTCGACGGATGAAACTAGATATGTCGAGTTTGGGCTCATTTTGTTAGTTATGATGAGACCTTCCCTCCGGACTTGATGGAGTGACCTGAAGGTCTACTTCGGTGACTGCTACTGGAACTCCTCGACGGATTGAACTAGATGTGTCGAGTTTGGGCTCATTTTGTTAGTTATGATGAGACCTTACCTCTGGACTTGATGGAGTGACCTGAAGGTCTACTTCGGTGACTGCTACTGGAACTCCTCGACGGATGAAACTAGATATGTCGAGTTTGGGCTCATTTTGTTAGTTATGATGAGACCTTCCTTCCGGACTTGATGAAGTGACCTGAAGGTCTACTTCGGTGACTGCTACTGGAACTCCTCGACGGATTGAACTAGATGTGTCGAGTTTGGGCTCATTTTGTTAGTTATGATGAGACCATACCTCTGGACTTGATGGTGTGACCTGAAGGTCTACTTTGGTGACTGCTACTGAAACTCCTCGACGGATTGAACTAGATGTGTCGAGTTTAGGCTCGTTTTGTTAGTTATGATGAGACCTTACCTCTGGACTTGATGGAGTGACCTGAAGGTCTACTTCGGTAACTGCTATTGGAACTCCTAGACGGATGAAACTAGATATGTCGAGTTTGGGCTCATTTTGTTAGTTATGATGAAACCTTGCCTTCAGACTTGATGGAGTGACCTGAAGGTCTACTTCGGTGACTGCTACTGGAACTCCTCGACGGGTCGAACTAGATGTGTCGAGTTTGGGCTCGTTTTGTTAGTTATGATGAAACCTTGCCTCCAGACTTGATGGAGTGACCTGAAGGTCTACTTCGGTGACTGCTACTGGAACTCCTCGACGGATTGAACTAGATGTGTCGAGTTTGGGCTCATTTTGTTAGTTATGATGAGACCTTACCTCTGGACTTGATGGAGTGACCTGAAGGTCTACTTCGGTGACTGCTACTGGAACTCTTTGACGGATCGAACTAGATGTGTCGAGTTTGGGCTCGATTTGTTAGTTATGATGAGACCTTACCTCCGGACTTGATGGAGTGACCTGAAGGTCTACTTCGGTGACTGCTACTGGAACTCCTCGACGGATCGAACTAGATGTGTCGAGTTTGGGCTCGTTTTGTTAGTTATGATAAGATCCTACCTCCGGACTTGATGGAGTAACCTGAAGGTCTATTTCGGTGACTGCTACTGGAACTCCTCGACGGATTGAACTAGATGTGTTGAGATTGGGCTCGTTTTGTTACTTATGATGAGACCTTACCTCCGGACTTGATGGACTGACCTGAAGGTCTACTTCGGTGACTGCTACTGGAACTCCTCGACGGATTGAACTAGATGTGTTGAGATTGGGCTCGTTTTGTTACTTATGATGAGACCTTACCTCCGGACTTGATGGACTGACCTGAAGGTCTACTTCGGTGACTGCTACTGGAACTCCTCGACGGATCGAACTAGATGTGTCGAGTTTGGGCTCGTTTTGTTAGTTATGATAAGATCTTACCTCCGGACTTGATGGAGTAACCTGAAGGTCTACTTCGGTGACTGCTACTGGAACTCCTCGACGGATTGAACTAGATGTGTTGAGATTGCGCTCGTTTTGTTACTTATGATGAGACCTTACCTCTGGACTTGATGGAGTGACCTGAAGGTCTACTTCGGTGACTGCTACTGGAACTCCTCGACGGATCGAACTAGATGTGTCGAGTTTGGGCTCGTTTTGTTAGTTATGATAAGATCTTACCTCCGGACTTGATGGAGTGACCTGAAGGTCTACTTCGGTGACTGCTACTGGAACTCCTCGACGGATTGAACTAGATGTGTTGAGATTGGGCTCGTTTTGTTACTTATGATGAGACCTTACCTCCGGACTTGATGGAGTGACCTGAAGGTCTACTTCGGTGACTGCTACTGGAACTCCTCGACGGATCGAACTAGATGTGTCGAGTTTGGGCTCGTTTTGTTAGTTATGATAAGATCCTACCTCCGGACTTGATGGAGTAACCTGAAGGTCTATTTCGGTGACTGCTACTGGAACTCCTCGACGGATTGAACTAGATGTGTTGAGATTGGGCTCGTTTTGTTACTTATGATGAGACCTTACCTCCGGACTTGATGGACTGACCTGAAGGTCTACTTCGGTGACTGCTACTGGAACTCCTCGACGGATTGAACTAGATGTGTTGAGATTGGGCTCGTTTTGTTACTTATGATGAGACCTTACCTCCGGACTTGATGGACTGACCTGAAGGTCTACTTCGGTGACTGCTACTGGAACTCCTCGACGGATTGAACTAGATGTGTCGAGTTTGGGCTCATTTTGTTAGTTATGATGAGACCTTACCTCTGGACTTGATGGAGTGACCTGAAGGTCTACTTCGGTGACTGCTACTGGAACTCTTTGACGGATCGAACTAGATGTGTCGAGTTTGGGCTCGATTTGTTAGTTATGATGAGACCTTACCTCCGGACTTGATGAACTAGATGACAGGAACTCCTCGACGGATTGAACTAGATGTGACGAGTTTAGACTCGTTTTGTTAGTTATGATGAGACCCTATCTCCAGACTTGACGGAGTGACCGATACACTGACATGAGGATGTACAGACGCCATTATAATGATGTGTTTGCCTCTTTAGTTCAAAAGCATTCAAAACAGTACACGTTTAGACCCAGCGCACACCGCTGAGGTAAGATCACGTCATAACTAACAAAACGAGCCCAAACTCGACACATCTAGTTCAATCCGTCGAGGAGTTCCAGTAGCAGTCACCGAAGTAGACCTTCAGGTCATTCCATCAAGTCCGGAGGTAAGGTCTCATCATAAGTAACAAAACGAGCCCAATCTCAACACATCTAGTTCAATCCGTTGAGGAGTTCCAGTAGCAGTCACCGAAGTAGACCTTCAGGTTACTCCATCAAGTCCGGAGGTAAGATCTTATCATAACTAACAAAACGAGCCCAAACTCGACACATCTAGTTCAATCCGTCAATGAGTTCCAGTAGCAGTCACCGAAGTAGACCTTCAGGTCACTCCATCAAGTCCGGAGGTAAGGTCTCATCATAAGTAACAAAACAAGCCCAATCTCAACACATCTAGTTCAATCCGTCGAGGAGTTCCAGTAGCAGTCACCGAAGTAGACCTTCAGGTCAGTCCATCAAGTCCGGAGGTAAGGTCTCATCATAAGTAACAAAACGAGCCCAATCTCAACACATCTAGTTCAATCCGTCGAGGAGTTCCAGTAGCAGTCACCGAAATAGACCTTCAGGTTACTCCATCAAGTCCGGAGGTAGGATCTTATCATAACTAACAAAACGAGCCCAAACTCGACACATCTAGTTCGATCCGTCGAGGAGTTCCAGTAGCAGTCACCGAAGTAGACCTTCAGGTCACTCCATCAAGTCCGGAGGTAAGGTTTCGTCATAACTAACAAAACGAGCCCAAACTCGACACATCTAGTTTGATTCGTCAAAGAGTTCTAGTAGCAGTCACCGAAGTAGAACTTCAGATCACTCCAACAAGTTCTTGACCAATAAGCATTTGTTTTAGCGAAATAAAATATTGTCATTTAGAAAAATCTTATCTTGTCAAGTATCAAATTTGATTTATCCAATATTTCGTATTTATACAGCGATCTTTTCAACACAAACTGCTTCTGACAGGCGATACAGCGTCCACTCACAACGGCAGCCGAGTGCGGATTGAGATTTCATTCGGAATGTTTGTGCAATAAATCAAAACAGGAACAAAAAATAAAATAACCCTTATTGCAATCTGTTAAGATTCACCCATAATAGCAAAATATATGGAAAAATAAGTTTCTTATTTTATTTTTTGTGCGAGTATTTATGACACTGCGACATAATTTGTTTTCCTAGATTTAAAAAAGACTATATTTGCCTACTTGTAGTATTTTTAGAAATCTTAAAATGTGTTTTTAGTAGAACAAAAAATGTACCTAAACACAACCCGGTATCGAAAAAATTGTGGTTAATGGCAACGGCCGATCGTTTTTACAGTATCAAAAACTATTATTAACAAGAAAACAGTTTCCTCCGTTTAAAGCTAAAGAACCAATCTATTTGTGGTAGTTATAAGTTACATTTGATTTGGTTCAGTTTAGTCATAAAATGTACCAAAAAACAGCATAATTTCGTCCGAATTGTAAATGCGCCCTTAACACTATAATTATTAGGTTTGTTTTTGTCAAAAGGCCTGTTACTCAAAGCGAGTGACTCTGTTAGGGAATTTGAACTTCAAGTCATTTAGCATAAGGTTTTTTCTTATAAAACCTTGTCTTTACACACACGCTAGATAGGTAGGCTTTAGCTCACAGTTGGGGTGCAGTCACTAGTACTCCACACTCACAGAGCAGAGTGCCTGATGTGTCTTAAATTGAGACGCCGGTAAGTTAAATTAAACTTCAACACTTTAATCATTAGGTTTGTTTTTGTAAAAAAGCCTGTTACTAAAAGCGAGTGACTCTGTTAGGGAATTTGAACTTCAAGTCACTTAGCATAAGGTTTTTTCTTATAAAACCTTCTTTTAACACACACGCGAGCTAGGTAGGCTTTAGCTCACACAGCATCTCACAGAGCAAATCATGCATGTAGTTTTGGGTTCAAATCTGGGCGAGTACCAATGTGACTTTTTCAATTCAAATATTTTCAAAAAGCTTGTCAAGGCTCACATTGGGCCAAGGTGTTGGCCCAAAGTGTAGGCTACTTGGCGGTATGTTGGCAGGGATGTTCGGTTGGAGCCAACCGATTGTTGTTGGTTTTTTGTTCACACATCAAAGGATCTTGGCGTGTTTCGTCATGATTGACACCAATGTGTATACAGCGACATTGGGAATTCATTATCTTGGCCCAATAGGCTGGCCCAATACCTTGGCCCAATGTGTGCTGCGGGCTTTAGATATCATGACATCACAGACATTGGCGAAGGAAAACATCGTGAGGAAACCTGGACTTATAAATTGATATAAGTCTAAAATTCCCCGACCCATGAACCCGACTTGAGCGAGCGTGGCAATCAATGCTCGTGCCTTTCAGTATAAGAAGAAGCCTTGCCTAGCAGTTGGGACTGTTATAGGCTGGTATTCTATTATTTTTAAGTTTTTGTTATTATTTTTTAATTAATTTTGTTTTATTGTTTTGTCCTGTGTATGTGAGTCTAAAAACGGTTATCTGGTTAGTGAAATATTGACCTGCTTTTGAGGTGTTCCAGAAGGATATATATCGCATCAATAGTTCTCGAACTCAGGATACCCTATGAGGCAGTCTTAACTAGTCATACCTAGGGCATTATACATTGTATATAACATCCCTCCTGTAATCTTCGAAGGGCTAGCCAGTGTATCTGATCGTACACCCAAATTCAATCGTATTGTACACAAAAAAATTCGCCAGCTGTGTTTAAGTCCCATGTATAAAAGACGAACCTATCGCTATCAACCACCCCATACATTATATTTTTCACATTAACTAACAAAAACTTTCTCCCTATTGTTTCAGAGCAAATCCTTAGCTGGCGACAGCTCAGTGATGTTCTCACCGCCATCGATCGTCAAGCACTCCCTCCTTGAAGAATCAACCAGCTTACACTCCTTAATAAGTCCAGAAAACACTCCAGACACAAGCAAATACGAAGAAATTGACATAGAGGCCGTCATCACTGAAAAAATTAAGGTACAACACAGGTCTTTAATCCTTACTAATCCTGAACCTAACACCTTAGGACCCAATGAAATCATATACCCTGAGTTCAACTCACAAATGACAGATGTCACACCCTTTCGAGATATCACGAATTTAGACATCCCTAGTTTTAGTCGATTAAACGCTGATCGATTAAGAACGATTACAACAGGCAATGAATTAGCTTGTGACACCCTTATAGCGCCAAAGGAGGTTCTAGCCAATGCGCTCGCAGATCACATTTATAAAGTAACCAATCAGAAGCCGTCTACGTCGCGTATAGATGAAATTTTGACCAATAAGATTATGAATAAGAATGATTATGCGCAGAAAGAGAATCAGTGGTGGACCGTTGATAAAGATAATGGGCAGGGCGAAGCGTTGGGTGAATATTATATGTTCACTAATATGTAGGGATTACGCTTATTTGTTTAGGTTGGTCTTGTGGTATTTTGTTAGTCATTTTAAATTGAAGAACTTCAAAAGTATTAATGACTGTTTACCAGAAAGGGATTCACCAAATTTTGCTAGTTCAATTATAAATCCGTCTTTTTCGTGTTGCTAGTGCCTCGACTTGGCTTTACATGCCGTCGAAAATATACTCGCAGGCATGCTAGTTTCCACACGATTCTTTCACTGAAGCAAGTAATATTCTAAAAAAACTAAAGTCATGAATTCGAATTCGAGATAAATATTTTAGTTGTATATTTTGATCGTTTTTAATCGAATAAACTGATTGAATACTTTAATCGATTGCAATAAAATCAGTTTTCTTGTGTAAAAATAAATGGAAATATTAAGATAATTTTATAATTGTCAGAAAATAACTACCTTAAATGTTGGATCCGAACTTAGAACCCGTAAAACATAATCACGCTGGAATCCCGAAGGGTAAGAGGCAGAGGGGTACACCCAAATTTCGCCATTTATATATAATATAAATCTCATGTATTAGGGGCGAACCTATTGCCATTAACCGGACATAAATTTAATTTGGAACATCTGGAACTTTGAATAAGATAGATTGACTTACAGATCAGAACTTCAATAATTATATTAAATAAATTATGTACTTACATATTTTTTTCTCTAAAAGACTTCTAACAAAATACCACTAGACTATTTTGTAATGGACTGTGAATAATAGTAATTAAATTATAAGTTAAAAAACACGCTTAACTAAGTCATAAACATTAACATTTAAAAACAATATGTGGGTAACTAGAGGAAGTACTAAAATTATTAGACTTGTTAGAATCAGCCACTGGCTTTTCTCAAACCGGCAAGACAAAGATTTTGTCCATTGAAAAGAACGAAAGCCCTTATGTAATTCATCGAAACTAAAAAAGGCCCTTATTCTCTTAAGATTAAAGGCCTTTTTTACGGTTGACATTTTTTTAGTTTCGATGAATTACGTAGAGGCCGTCAAGAATTAATGTTAATGAGAAATTATGTTTATTTTGAAAGTAGGTTTTCACAAACACTTTTACACGTCTTTTTTTAAAACTAGATGAGGCCGGTGTTTCGTTCGACTACTCTGAGAAGAAACAGCCGAAACAAACTCAGAGGGCATAGTCTCTTTTAAGGTCCAGACAAAAAATCTTGGTCAACTTACATGAGGACTATGCAGATTAGTGTCTGAAATGGTCTCTTTAAAGTGGTAAGCGTCAGGGTAGCCGGCGAAATTCAAATATCCTTATCTACGTTTTATGCAATTTGCAAGTCAGTGTAAAGTTGCATGGTAATTAAAATATAATTCGCGATCATAATACGTATGTACTTACAGAATTATAATAAATAAAATCATCAATAGATCCCTCTAAATTCATTTAGTCCCCTAATTCATGAAAAAAATATTCAATGTCTCTACCTTTCTTCTTTTGCCTCTTCCATTTTTATGAAGTTCTCTATGGTGTACTAATAATATAACACTAATTACACATTATATACTTAAAAGATCATCATTTTAAATCATAGTTATCCCACACTGTTGTTTTGAATACACCTTCATTTTTTTTTCTATTATGAGACGTAGTTTAAAAACTCGCGGGATGCGTTAGCGGCACCTACTTGAAAAAGAATTAATAAAACATTATAATATTATCTATATATTTTAGTACTTCCTAACTTAAAATTAAAGTAATCATTAAACGACTAATAAACTAATATAAAATTACGAGATAATATAGTGATCAAACTAAAAATCATGGCGCAAATCGGTGATCAATTTCGACTAATTTCTCGGTAAATTAAAATCGATTTAATCGGGAGATCGATTCAGACTAAATCGTGAATAAAAACGTAATCTAAATCATGACTATTTTAAAATATGTTAGTACGTTACGCTAACAAACGAAATATCGTATACAGATTATCGAATATTCGTTACATTTAATCGTGTTAATCGATACTTGGTTGTAAATTTTTCTAATTTTATTTTATCGAATTATCAATTCGTAGGTAGGTTTCGCACCAAACTAATGTAAACGTTAAACGGTATTAGAGAATAAGGTACCAAAGATGAGGTTTTCATCAAATGAACTATTCGTTTTTTTTCTATTAATTTAATATATTCTTAACTCTCTAGTTAAAATACAGGGTATAAAGGATATCGATGCGCTAAATGTAACAATGAATAATAGTACATGATTCTAAATCCATCAGGGTTCAAATATATCATACATACGCCTTTGTCGTAAGTATAAAATACCAACTTTTACTTTTTTAAATACTTCAGGGTAAATAAAAAAAAAAACAGATTTTCCGTTTTTGACCATGGAGTTCGTATGCAACATTTAAAAAATATAAATATAATTTTGCGTGTCGAGGTTCCTTGCACCTTGTATAGATATAGGAATCATCAAAAGTATACCTCAAGTTTACCATGCACCAAATTATTTAAGTGTTACTAGTTTTAATAATTTCAAGTATTAATTTGTTTAGGTTAAAAGGAAAATACTTGTTCGTAGTAACAAAAAACAAATAAGTACAAAATAATTATTGTGTTTCAACAGTATTTAGGACGCGATGTTCGATATTGATGATGAAATGTAAAAAAAATGTTTTTTTTTTCTTGATACAGAATTTGTATGAGAAAAATCATTATGAGACGGACTTGTTAGGTCTTAAGTTATAGGGAAACATTCTTTCTACTAATTAACCCCTAGTAGGTGATCTGTCCTATCCCTGTATTTATTTATATAGAAATTCTATTAATTATAGAACTTTTGCTTTGTATTTTTGCCTTAAAAATATTAACATTTTTATACTTAATTTAAAACTGTCATTCGAGTAACGACTAAAATGCTGTCGCAACGGTTGTGGAATTTGTATTTATACAGTCAATTTTTTTTTGTTAAATTGTAACATTTTTATATCGGCAGCTACTTAAGAAAAGTTTATTTGAAGTAAATAAATGACATTACCCTAAACCCTATTTCCCTCCATTTTGTATTCTTTCCCGCCAAATCCATTCCTGCACAATATTGACAGGCCAGTGTTGAATCTTCTTAAAAAAATACTTATTTATTTATATCTTGTTATAGAAATTGTTTTTTGTTACTATTTATGTTTAAAAAAATGTTTTAATTTATTCTGTAGCTGTAGTTTCTTTTGTATTATGGCAACATTTTTTTTTTGTATTTCAATGTGTTTTTTTTTTCTTTTTTATTGAGTAGTTTAGTGTCTCTGTCAATATTGTTTGTATTCCAATCCAATCCAAAAGAGATCCGATGTCATTTTTTATTTCAATAAATGTATTTTGTACATTTAATTTTGTTTTGTTTTTTTTTCACCCTTGGTACAGTTAGCCACAAAAGTTGCTAATTATTTTGTGTTGGTTGCTTATGCCCGAATACTGAAACGTCACTCAAAATTTGAGGGCTGCTTAACATTTGAGCAGCTCCTAAACTTTAGATTTCGTATTGTCAAACGTCACTTTTGAGTATCTGTTAAATTTAAGTGGTACTTATATTTTGAGTGACGTTTCAGTATTTGGGGGTTAGTGCTTTAATTATAATAACAGCTTTTTTAATTTGGCGGCTGTCTGTACTACAGATTTGGATTCAATCACATAAATAAAGCATTATTTCTGGCTGCAGTAGTCCAAAATTATCAGAAAGCCAAGCTTTGGCTCCAAAAAGAGACTCATACTTTTTGCACATAACGACTAAGTGTTCTTTTTGTATATTTTTTTATTAGTTAGTTAGTATATACATACATACAACAACTTTTCCTTTTACATAGGTACAACACAAATCATACAGACAGTAATATGTAGAAGCAATAATATACGTACCGAAATTGCAATACATATTCACTTTTAAATTATTTCTTACTTTAAATATATTTTAATAATTGCTAGCTTCACTTTTTAATTATTTTCTTATGTACGGAATGATTTTATCAAAGAGGCGTGGATGGCCCAATCCGAAACTGAACAACAGCTTAAAAATGCAGCGATTTTATAAAAAAACTAAGACTGCATCATTGAATTTATGGAAAATTTATTTTCTTTACCAGAAATCGAGCCATTGATTTAAGAAAAAATAAAATACACTATTATATATTCGTTATATTCCGTAGCCATTTGATAGTGTCGCTACTAAGTATAAAATTCTGTGATAGAATGATACATGACAGCAAATTACGCTAAACATGGTGCTGACATTTCATGAGTATTTTTTAGTTTCAAATGTTGTCTTGAAAAAAACACTCTGTAAAACTACTGTGAAACTTTTTATAAAATTTAGTTTTTTTTTCTGATTCGTTTTAAAAAAATGGACGTAAACCCCATAAATTGCACCCAAAACATGTTTCCTTATAGGTATCCCGGAGCAACGACCCCATAGTAGTGAAGAAATCAGCCGTGCGGTCCATCAAGTTTGATCATCACGAGGAAATATCGGAGATCAAGGAGGAGAACCCATCACCTTTGATATTGGTTAGTCGCCTTCTTGTTAAAAGTGTGGTAAGTTAGGCAAGGAATCAAGTCGGTAGGCAGTTGATACCATTGACCAGTTCAAAGACAAATGAGACCGGTGAAGTGCGAGTCTGACTGTACACGAAAGGTATATTGAGTAAAATATAATCGAGTAAAAACCGTTGGAAAAACACGTAGTCTGTGTACAACCGATTATGTCTAACATTTTTTGAGATTGCATATTGGTGACGTCATAGGTTGTTTTTATTTATCTTTCTCTTTGTTATTTTTTTACATTTTTAAATATCAAGGAGTACTACCTTCTGAATCAGGCCCTTAGATACCGATGGTTGTCGATGGTCATGGCCATCAGGCCATTGGCCAGTACGACAATCTACAATGACAGCACAGTTATTTATTCATTACAGTATGGAGAACTTACAGCTTGTAATAAAAAAAAAAACTTAAGAAAAAAACATAGACAAGTCTTGCACACTTGTTTTTCCAATTCACTGGACATTGGCAGAATAGTCGACATCGGCTCTAATTGCCATTAAACAAAAATAGAATAGAAAACATAGACAATAGTAAGCCTATTAAAAAAAAAACAGTCATTCTAAAACTGCAATTCAAAAGCTGTCAATTGATAAGTGGTGTCAACTACCCTGTTCTTGTATGAAAGGTAAACTCGCGTGTCATACGTCATGTAGTTTGAAGCAAACTGGTTTTTGGTAATAGCGCGATTTTGAAAGCGCCGTGAGTGAAAGTTTCGCTTATAACAGCCTTTATTTGCGTTATTTAAGTCAAAATATTAGTGTATTCTCAACTTATGCCCACTGTAAAAAAGTTTAAATGGGAATAGTACATTTTAATTCAAGTGAGAAAACTTTGTCATTGCGGCCGAGGCAGATTTAAAGCCCGATCCGCTAGGCGAGGGTGTTATAGAGCTGAGAACAGCAATGACAAATTCTCACGTGAATCAAACAACGTTTTTTAATACACTTACGGAGAAATTAAATAACAGAACAAAAATTACTTTTTTTATTAAACTGTAATTTAATTTGTTTTTTTCCCCGCCATTTCTCTTCTTAGACTACAAAATAAAAGCCCTTGTTGCGATAAATGAGAAAAAAAAAACACGCGTGTGAAACACTGCATGTTGAATAATAATAATGTGCAATAAGAGCTATTGGTATTGAAAATGATTTTTGAAATACTACTCGACGATTGAATGAACACTTGAGAAATCGAGAAACAACTACGCTTCTGTGATATCTGAAGACTTGTTCAGAGGTCAACCTAATAGTATACCCAGTATTTCATCAGATTTTCTTAATAATTACGCCTCCTACCAAAACTACGGCACAAACACAGACTACGATGCTACTGATAAATCCTACTATAATAATATAAATGCGAATGTTTGTGAGGATGGATGTTTGTTACTCTTTCACGTCGAAACGGCTAAACGGATCTTGATGAAATTTGGCACAGAGGTAGATTATGGTCTGGAATAACACACATACGATCCTTTTTAGGGTTCCGTAGTCAACTAGGAACCCTTATAGTTTCGCCATGTCTGTCTGTCCGTCCGTCCGTCCGTCCTCGCTTAATCTCTGTGACCGTTAGCACTAGAAAGCTGAAATTTGGTACCAATATGTATATCAATCACGCTGACAAAGTGGTAAAATAAAAATTGGAAAAAAATGTTTTATTAGGGTAGCCACCCTATATGTAAAGAGGGAAGTGATTTTTTTTTTAATTTCAACCCTAACGTGTGATATATTGTTGGAAAGGTATTTAAAAATGAATAGGGGTTTACTAAAATCATTTTTTGATAATGTCAATAATTTCGGAAATAATCGCTCCAAAAGTAAAAAACAATGTGTCCCCCCCCCTCTAACTTTTGAACCATAAGTTTAGAAAATATGAAAAAATTCTGAAAAGTAGAACTTTATAAGGACTTTCTATGAAAATTATTTTGAACTTGATTGACACAACAGTTTTTGTACAAAAAAGACAAAAAGTTGTACAAAATAATTTCTGGACTAAGTTTGTAGTATAATCGTTTATGCAAGCATTTTTTTTTAACTTTTTAAAATCCTGAACGTATTTTTTTTCAAACAAAAAAAGAATTATTGAAATCGGTTCTCGCAATCCAAAATTACCTCCTTGCACGTCTTTGTAACCCAATTCCCCGAGAGATGGCGCTGTAGGTACTTATTACATTGGATCGGGTATTACCGAATTGTTCGGTTGGTCTCTCCTTGGCATTGGCGGTATCTTATAACTACATAAAACTGCTATCAAGAACATGCTAAGGCAATTTAGAACAAAACTAAAATTCATTTTTTTAACACCATCAAAATGTTAAGGTAAAAACCAGTTCATAAATGGTTCGATAGATGGCGTTGCGTAATGACGTCATTTTTCTAAAAGTCGATGTTAATATTTTCCGTGCTTTCATGGTAAAGAACACTTATTGTGACGGACGGGAAACTACGGAACCCTACACTGAGCGTGGCCCGTCACGCTCTTGGCCGGTTTTTTGATATCACGTGGGCGAAGCCACGGGCGCCAGCTAGTTCCTGATAAAAAACCCAATATCATTGCCCAACTTGGGAGCTTGCATTACTTCATGATCACAACAGTCGTTCTTGCAATCACCAACCCTATAAGGTTTAAAAAAAAATACAAAAATATTTATTTTATATCAAACATTGTTTCACACATATAGCCATAGCACCAGTAAGTTATGCAGCACTAATAGTACTAATATCGGAGCTGTCTCACTTTCCCTTAAGTGCCATCTTAACAATAAAAGCTTCTTTAGTTATTTATATATTATTTTTCATATTTTTCTAAATTTTCTTTTTATTTATTCGTCCCACAATTTATTTATTCTTGATATGTATTTTATCGTATCTGACCGTGGCTTCACTTGCTTGGACCCTATTTGAATATAAGCGCTGTGACATGGCCGCCATGTTGCAGCACCATGCTGAGATAGAGGCCTTTTGGCCTCATACAGGACTAATTTAATTAGTTGTCTTTTTAATGTTGTTTTTTTATTTTTTTGTTGTTCTTTTTTTAAATTAGGTAATTTTGTTTTATTGTCTTGTCATGTCTAATAAACAGTTTTTATTTATTTTTCTTAAGAGATTACAACGCAACTTTATAATTATATTAAGGTATCCTTAACCTTTTTTACAGAGTAACTACAAATGGCAAACCTTCGCATGCGGCATGACCCAAGACCAATTGGACCTCACTCAGCTGGCTCATCAATACATGAGGAAAACTGCACTAAAACCTAGGTCCCTTAACTTCCTTTAAATAAGGACTATTTTTGTGGACGCGTTATTCTGAAATCTGAACTTCAGAGATAGTGTGGTGTGATTTTATGTGTGATTGTCACTTTTCTAGCTAACAATCGTGGCCTGGATTCGACTTTTAGCAATGTTACGTTTGTCTTCGGTCTATTTTTCATTGGTCACTTGATTTTGAACTCACTGCTTATTTTCGAGGGTTGAAAATAACACAGCTCCTACCCTTTTACTACCGCTGAGTTGGTTTTTCATTGCTCGGCTAAAAATATGAAAGCAATAGAAAATTGTCGCTGAAAAAAAACTTGAGGGCAGAAAAAGCAACGGTAAGTTTTTAATTACTGAATTATGGTCTCACTAGGCCACGATTGGTTTCGTTCGACAGTAAAAATACGATAAAGTCGTAGGTACGCTTATTATTTTAGATTATGGGTTTTGGCTAAGTATATAATAGTTAGATAATAGTCGTTGTATATAAAAAACAGTGTGATTCTAGTGTAAGTATAATTATTATGTATCGATATAATTTTGTAACAGTAAATTGATATAAAAAATATAGAGAATATAAAGTTTTAGAATATTTTATGTAAGTTTGTAGCGATGTCTTTTAAGTTTTTTAAAATATATATTTTGTGGTAAATTAATAATATTATGTCAGTCAGTTTATAGTTTGTTTTTAATTTGGTGTGTGAAGATGGTTTAAGTAATTAAGTGCGCGGCGGATTTTTTTTTAATATAAAAAAAATGCTATGCCCAGCAGTGCGCCTTCCGGTTGCGAATGATGATAAAAAAAAACAAAATTGATTATAAATATTGATAAGCAGAGATTGAAACTATAAATCAAGAATATGTTAGTAATGTCTTCAAGAATCATACTTAATTCAATGCAATAAGAACATGTTTTCAATACTATTGCTTAGTCGTAAGAAGATTTTGCACTAAATATGATTTAGGTCTAAGGAATTTCATAGTAAGAATATCTGGTAATTAAAAGAGTACAAATATAGTGGTAAGTTTAATTCAATTCTTATAGTGTAGTATTTCTTTTTTGTTGGCCCTTTTAAGTAATGTTTTGGGCCTTTGTCTGTGAAATAATTGTAAATGATTTTCCATTGTCTGTGCATTTTGTGTTATACGAAACAGATAAATGGTTTTAATAGAATTATGTACCTACTACCTGTTTAAGATATCTTGAAATTGAAATCATATCAAAACGATTTTTTGAGAAAAGAAACGTAAGGCACGTTTTTTTTAAAGAACTTTAGAAACAGACATTTTAACTAAGAAGCAGCCATAAAGAACTTTTTTTTCTCATTGTTTTTTAGAAATCTGTGTGTTGAGCTACCATAAACAGAAATTTCAATTTTATTTAAAAAATCTTTCAACAACACCAATTGCAACATTATGATAAAAGTCTTAGTTTATTTTTTGTAATATTTTTAATGTAAGAGGCAATATTTATACAAATTATGTTTAAAAATATTTTTATTGTACGTTTTTCTTGTGATTTCTATTCTATTAATTTATATTTTCGAAATCTTATAGGCTGCTGAACAAAAATAAATGTTTTATACATTTTATAAATAAAAGTTACGTTTCGGTGTCTGTCGGTTACAGCTTTTTTTTCCTAGAATACTCATTTTCTGTAATAACGATATCCATAATACATAAATGTACACTTATGTGGTTGTGGGTAGAGCGCCACCAGATACGATCCTTTTTTTTTCTTTTACGGGGTGGGAAATCATCAAATAACTTACCCGGTCTGGGGGGGGGGAGTGTCAGACTTGTACTGACTAAAACCCTCCCATGTTCCTTCTACCACCCTTTAAGTTCCGGAGCCGCGGTACCTCTTTCGAACAACCCGCAACCCATATACGATTCTTACATTACAGTTCAGTTCAAACTTTATGACGGCTCGGAAGTTAGCTACGAGTGGTGGTTTGCGCATTATAGTCCCCTGACCGTTTTTCGGTCAAACTCAAAACATTTATTTCAATTAGACCGTTAAAGGCACCTTTGAATGTCAAAAACATAAAATGAAGCTACAGTCCCAGTCACAAAGCATAAAAACTTGAGAAAGTACCGTATTTGCCAATTCCAAAACGTAGATGTCTATGGAGAAGAATGGGCTAGAAACTCCATGGATACTCTTTTTAATCATAATATTTTTACAAAGTCCTGGTTACATTATTCATGTCGAAATTATACATATATTTTAGTACAATGTAGTTAAACGTGCATATTCAGAGCGGCCAATCTCATCGGAGATATTATAGTACACAAGTCGCAGGCACAGGTGCACTTTCTGTCCTCATAGTCCAAATGGGACGGCAATACCGGTCCAAACCGGATAGAGATCAGGCGCAGGACCAACGGGCTTAAAATGCTTTCCGAGGCACGGGGGTATCTTACCACCAACATCCAAACTCCGGGTTGTTACTTGGATATGTATGTTAATGGATAATGGAAGCACCTAATAAAACTTTTTGGCCTACTTGGGGATCGAATCCAGGGTAACCCAGGTGCGGAACCCAGGTGCTCAGCAACCGCTCACCGCGAGACCAACTGAACAGTCAAATATACAGTTCGACCTGTGCACCCCGCTGATACCTAAAATTGTGTATGTCTGTGTCGTTCTACGTAGACTGTCTTTCGCAGCTAACTTCCGATCCGCCACCAAGTTTGCAACAAAATAGACTCCGTTTGCTTCATCTACGTTCATACTCATACATCTGGTCATAGACAATCTTGATAACTGTACCTAGTTTGAGATAAATGCTTGTTTTTAGTAATATCTAATTGAATGCCAAAATGTTATTGCAATTTCAACTCTCACCGTTGAACCGAAGAGTGAATATCCAATGTTGCAGTTTTATTATGACATTCTTTTAGGAGTCGCTGTTTATTAGTGAAAATAAGCAATATTGAACTAAGTTTAACAAGTCCTAGTACTAAGGGATTGCCATGTTTTTAAATTATACAAAAGAATTTGTGTTTTTTTTTATTTTGTGACAACAATTATATTGTGTTAGTTTGTATATAGTAGATAATTTAAAGTAGGTTAATGGATGTTCATTGTAAGGAAAATAAATGGTTTTATAGATTTTTTTGTATTTTCCTTTAACACTGCCAAGTCGGAATCCTACTAATATTATAAATGCGAATGGATGTGATGATGGATAGATGGATGGATGGATTTATGGATGTTTGTTACTCTTTCACGTCAAAACGGCTGAACGGATCTTGATGAAATTTGGCACAGAGGTAGATTATAGTCTGGAATAACACAGGATACTTTTTTTCGATATCACGCGGGCGAAGCCGCGCGCGCCAGCTAGTACGGATATAAAAGCAAAGGCAGCTAATCAGAGTCAATCAAATATTCAGGTAGCTACAAAAGTGGCCACGCTCAGCATTGACCGAACCATAGATTTAAGAAGAAGCAGAAGATAGGCTTCAATAAAAAAAGTAATTGTTGTTTTGGAAACAGGTGGGTCTTTTTTTGGAGGCATTAAATCACTTCTGGCGCTGAGCGGAGCGGAAGGGAGTGTGACCCATTCAGGTTCTTTCTTTTGCCATCATGCATCTACTTCGAATCGATGTCGTGTCTATGGCGCGCGTGGAACAGGAACGTGCCATCGACATGGTCTGACGTCTTGAAGCTAACGAAAATGGAAACGCTGGGTTGCCAGTGTGTAGCAATGGAGCGAGGACTTAAAAAAGAACAGGATCGTGCCATCGACATGGTTACTGAATACTGACGTCTTGAAGCTAACGAAAATGGAAACGCTGGGTTGCCAGTGTGTAGCAATGGAGCGAGGACTTCAAAAAGAACAGGATCGTGCCATCGACATGGTTATTGAATACTGACGTCTTGAAGCTAACGAAAATGGAAACGCTGGGTTGCCAGTGTGTAGCAATGGAGCGAGGACTTAAAAAAAGGTCTTTTTAACTCAACCGCGTTACCATATGATCGTACGACGCTTCGTTTACAAGAAATATGCCTTATTGCCTTTGCCTCGATTTGTGACGTCATAAGCAAAAAACTGATGATCGCATAATTATACTAATGCCTTCTTTTGCCGGATGGGAAATCATCAAATAACCTGCCGAGCTCTGGGCGGAGCGAGGAGGTGCCAGACTTACTGACTAAAGCTGCGGTATCACTTTCGAACAACCCGCAACCCCAGGAACATACTAATGCCTTCGATAGTGTTGTTACGAGGTAAGGTCCAGTTGAAAACCAGCGTCGGGCACTAGCTGCTCGGCAGTTTGCTGAACTGGGCCTACTTGGCGCAGCCGTGAGGCACACAATTACGTATTTGTTATTATCGTTTAGTTTTAAGTCTTTATCTCATTTTGTGTGCACTTGTGGCATGGGCCAAATAAATGTTTTTTCTTTCTTCTTTCAATTTGGGACAAAAATGTTGTAACGTTTTAAAATGCATTAGGTAATATGTTTGTTTTCATGTATACCTATTTTCCGGCGACGTTGACGTCACTAGCGAAACTTTCAGGATTAATCAAATGTCCTCACTAGTTGTGCTCAGCGGTTTCAAACGCTACTCAGCTTTTTAGTGTCGGAGCGTGATGGTCTATTAATTTCGTGAAACAATGCCTATCTAATTCCAAGTCAATCCGGCCAAGGAATCACATTCGCCCATACGAAGTTTGCCACCCTTAGACGCCTTACGTCCTTAAATAACGTGATGAGTGAATCAGTGACTTTCCCTATTTAAATACTAGCTTTTGCCCGCGGCTTTGCTCGCGTTAAATTAGGGGTAACACAGTTCCCCTTTCCTGAGTTACACGTACCTGCTACCTGTAGTTTTTGCCCTTGCGCCTTACTTATTTTGATAGCAATGCTAAGTTTTCCTTTTTCTTCCCTCTTTCTCCCTCATATCTCAATCTTTTTTTAAAAAAATAGCCTATGTCAGTCTCCAGTATTCCAACTATCTCTGTACCAAAATTCATCAAAATCGGTTTAGAAATTTAGGCGTGAAGACGTAACAAACAAACTCACTTTCGCTTTTATAATATTAGTAAGGATTTCTTACTTTACTTTTCGAGCTACCTCATAAATATAAACTAAATAATCCCTGCTCAAACTTACTCTAACGCAACAACGTTCGAGATTGTAAAACCGTTGTGTAGTGATACAGCCTAATGCCATCAGTAACTGAAACGTCTTGCGAAATTGCCTCCTAGCCGAGACCGGGACCTATTAGCATGAGGACGAATTAAATTGTAGGGAAAGGTTGCGGGAGGTGACGAGCGTAGCGATAAGCGGAGCGGGAGCGATTTTATAGTGAGAAAAACTGGATACGAAAGGCAGCGAATGTAATGTTTTGACTCAACTTGGGAAAGTTATAGTGAGGCTGATTAGATTTATAGATTATAGCTGGGTTCTGAAATGTCTGCTTTTAGCAGAATCAATAGAGGATAATAATATAAATTACGTTATCATTTTAAAGTGGTAACAGACAAGTTAACATTGTAATAATTTTACAATTTATGTTAAAGTAATTCATATTGTTAACCTGTTATGATTCTGCTTTAGCGGCCATTTTAGACCCCCTGGAATCATCAAATTTGGCAATATAAAGTTTGTGTCTTATTTTGGGAGCCCATAAGTTTTCTTTGCTGTAATTAAAATATTCAGGTTATACCTCAAAAGGAAAAAACAGAACCCTTATTGGATCACTTTGTTCTCCGTCTCTCTGTCGGTCTGTCTGTCTATCAAGTCCCTTTATCTCGGGTATGCGTGGAGGTATCGAATTGAAATTAAAACCATATACCTACTCAAATCTGTGGTCCCTTTGCGCTGTCGCCGGTTTTTTTTGTAAAGGTTGACTTAGCGTAATTCAGTAACTGTTTTATTATTCTGCTTTTAACTGAGAGGTGACAGACACCACTTTAATACTAGAAGAAACAGGGACCAACTAGTTCAGCCAGGTTTCAGGCTAGCTAAAGTAGACTCCTCTTTTATGGGGTACTGCTTAAAATGTTATAACAAAATACCTCCAAACATCCTACAATTGAATGAATCACATTTATATTATTATTATTTTATCACCAAGTATCTACTTATTTATTTGTACTTGTTGCCATCGTCCGTGTGTCACTGCGGGTGCCAACTGAAAACCAGCGTTGGGTGTCTGACGCCTAGCATATGCTGAGTTGGTAACCCTTTCGTTATGGGCACGCTCAGCGCAACCTTGTCCATGTTTTTCCGTTCTGTGTACCTTTTTTTCTTTTTGCTGTTGTGTTGTGTCTGTTTCGAATAAATATTTTTCTATTCTATTCTATTCTATAATCGAAGTTTAAATCTGGTATTGAACACACACTATGTAAGCAAGCAATTATAAGTTGGGGGATTACATTAATGATATAAATGCTTGGCTCAAGCCGGTCCTGCTCCACAACCATAGGGGCAAACTAATTGATCAGCGGCAGCGTCTGAAGTTATTGTGGCAGCTGTAGAAGATTGTAAGACTATTTTGCATTGTATAGACTCAATTTCCCAATATTCTATAATTGTAATGCCCATGTGTGAGTACTATGTAATTTAATTGACTCGACGGTTGCCCTGGTGGTTGAGAGATTGTCATGCTCACTTAAATGTCTCGCTGATGGTGGCGTGTGTGTCGGGTCATTTAGTTCCCTTCAAAATGGTTGAGCTGAATGGGGCTGATATATGAGTCATGTTCGTGAACGGGCGCTGTCAGTTGTGACTGGTCATCTATTAGCCGCCACGGTTTGTTTTAATTAATTAATTTATCTATTAAACTCTTGTTTTTGCTTTTACTCTGGACGCTCTTAATGTGCTCGTTTTTCTACATCGTTCTCACATATATTCATAATCACAACATGAATGATGTATCCATGATTTTGTAAAAATATTATGATTTAAAATAGTGTCCGTGGAAGTTCTTGCCCATTCTTCTCCATAGAGATCTACGCTTTGGAATGGGCAACTACAGTACTTTCACAAGTTATTATGTCTTGTGACTGGGACTGTGACAGCATCATTTTTTTTGTATTCATGACATTCAAAAGTGCCTGTTATGGTCTAATTGAAATAAATGATATTGATTTGATTGATTTGATTTGACTAAAACTAAAAAACGCACTCTCGAAACTGTTTAAAAAACCAGGCAAGTGCGAGTCGGACTCGCACACCGAGGGTTTCATTCAAACATGCGAAGACTTAGAGGGTTGATTTTTTATTCATTCACAGCTTTATGGGACTTGAGTGTATTGTTTTAATTTCAACTCGATACCTTATCACGTTTCCGAGTTAAAGGGCCTTGACAGTCAAAGTGATTATATTCCGTTTTTGGCTCAATAGGTACGGAACCCTAAAAAGTGTGTTGGAGCATCTTTATCATCAGCTTACGTCAGTCTACCTGCTGGATAAGGGTGGCTCTCATAGCGCCTATTTATGTTCAAACGCCTGACCAATATATCATAGCTGCAAGCAGGCTAATTAGCCCAAATTGTAATTATTTATTTAGTCCATTGAAAAGTTACATTTGGGGTTGCGTTTTTTAGAGGACGCTATTTTATTTTTTTGATGTGTAGGGGGGGTCAGTGTTAAGCTAAAACCAAGTTTGTGGGGTCGCCACCCTTGTCCCACGGCCGCCATCTTGAAAATAGGGGTTAAAATGGTTTTTACGATATATCTCTTAAACTATTTATTTGATAAAAAAAAATTGTTAACATTTTTTGTTGCAAATTAAATTCTCTACAACTTTCCAGTAGTTTATCATCAGTTTCAGAAGCTCCAGAGCCAGACTTTGATTTTGCGAACAATTGTTTTATTTGTGCCAAAGCGGTTCAGGATCATTATTATTAATTAATTATTAATCAAAAATTATTTTAAAAATCAATAATTGTAAAATCCTGTAATGGAGTGGAAAAGAGTCATTAATTAATTTTTAATAATATTGCAAAATTTATAATTAAAAAAATTACAATAACAAAATTAAACAAGAAAAAACAATAACTGATGACACATTATTAGTACACACGTATAATATCTGTATAGTTAAGAGTACTGAAAAATAGTACTCACTTCGGGGCGCTGTAAAACCTTAGCTATTGACTCAATGAAAAAATGTGCTGTATAAAAGTTGTTCCTCAAAAAACGATCTACAAAAATGGTCTGATATTATTTTTTCGTAAAATGATAAAAAAAAGTTATTTCGAAAAAAGATGTATTTTCTCGAATTTCTGAATATTTCCGCTTATAACTTTTTATTTATAGTTCTACGACAAAAAGTTACTGGACCAAAGTTGTAGAGAATTTAATTTGCAAGAAAAAATGTTAACAATTTTTTTTATCAAATGTATAGTTTAAGAGATATGTCGTAAAAACCATTTCAACCCCTATTTTCAAGATGGCGGCCGTGGGACAAGGGTGGCGACCCCACAAACTTGGTTTTAGCTTTACACTGACCCCCCCTACACTTCAAAAAAATAAAATTGCGTCCTCTAAAAAACGCAAGGTTAGGCCTAAAAAATGACACATCAATGGACTAATTATAATGTGTCTGTCTTGTTGAGACTTGCACTTGCCCTTTAAACCTCACGTTGTTAACACCGAATTAAAATTATATTTACCTGCATTGAGCATCCAGAGTTTATTTTTCCGGCATATCCCTAAAATTCCCGCTTAAACTGCCTGCCGATTTATCTAGCGGACGTATATAGGCTCCAACAGGTAAGGGATATTATAGGAATCACGCTGTCTTAAAACATCAAAGGACTATTTATTAGTCTGCCAACACACCGTGAATTAGATTCATACACTTAATAGTTACTAGCTTCCGCCCGCGACTTCGTCCGCGTGGCATAGTTACTTTGGGCTAACACTAACATTAACCCGTGTGGTGATCAAAAAAAAATATCTTTCTCTCCCCTTTTCTTGCCTCTTTCTCCCCTTTTTTAGCCTATGTCCGTCTCCAGGGTCCCAACTATCTCTGTACCAAAATTCATCAAAATCGGTTTAGCCATTTAGGCGTGAAGACGTAACAAACAAACAAACTCACTTTCACTTTTTTAATAGTAAGGATTTAGTCACCCTGCTGGTACTGGCGGGTACCTACCTACAGGTACGTTAATTCAGCAAATGAAACCCAGAAAGACAATTACCATTTCCCCCAACTCCATATGAACAAACCACACACATCACTTCTCGTATCCATAATTTATTAATAATAATTTAAACAGCACTTCATTATCACTAAGCTCCTGCCCTTACCTCGTCCAACGTGGCTCTTTCCAAGCCAAAACCAACGTTCAGAACAGCAATTAAAGTTCTAATTACTTTGACTTGAGCTCAAACCCCAGTCGAACGGTTGTAAATTGGAGTAACATCGCTCGGAGCTATTAAGATTGCATGTCACTGGTCTAAATTTAGTTAAATTCTGCGTTTATCGGCGAGCTGTGGCTGTATCAGTTACTGCCGAATATAATTGGTAAGATATTAATTTAAAACTGGTATTATTTGTTCGAAAACACAAGTTAAAGTTGGAGTGAAAAATAAAACGAACAAGTGCGAGTCGTACTCGCGCACGAAGGGGACCATTCTTACTAATATGTATTATAGAAGCGAAAGTGAGTTTGTTTGTTTATTACGTCTTCACGCCTAAATGGCTTAACCGATTTTGATGAATTTTGGTACAGAGGTGGCTGGAGACGGACATAGACTAATTTAAAAAAAAGTGAGAAAAGGGGGAGAAAGAGGGTAGAGAAGGGGAGAGAAAAATATATATAAATATGTAATAATACAGTCTGATGGGAAACATTCTTATCAATAGGGTCCCGTCCCGTTTTACACGTTGGGTACGAAACCCTAACAAGTTGTGAAATGGCTAATTTAATGATAATGTTTGCATAGCATTATCAGCCTTTACCAAATAGCTCACCGTCCGTCCGGCTATTGCCTAGCTACTCCACAGGTTGCGTGGCAGTCCCACCACTATCCTGCAATCGACAGCTGACCGGGCAGACAGCCCGCTAATATGACCGCCAACTAATTGTACTCGATCTGTTGTAGTTATTATGTAATAACATAGGCTAAGTTATATTGTTACTAACACACTGGACCACATTGTAGTCTGTAAAATAAATAAATAATCATAATAATATTGACGACAGGCCGTGTCGACGGCTCTTTAGTGTAACTCGCGCGCCTCAAAGAGATGTCAGCAAAGCAAGGGGTCCTGCCAAGGCAACCGTCTGCCGTCGTTGCAAGTTGTTCGAAACAGATACCGCGGGTCCGGAAAATAGAGGGCGATAGAAGGAACAGGGGTGGGTTTTAATCAGTACAAGTCTGACACTCCCCCCCGCTTCGCCTATAGCGGGGGAAGTTGTTTGATGATTTCCCATCCGCAAAAAAGAGCCTTTAAAATATCTACTGCTGAGATACAGCCAGGCAATAAAACATTACGTGCACCAAATGCAGGTACCGTCAGCGAAAGAGATGAGTAAAAGCACGCTCGTCACGGGGTTGCGGGTTGTTCGAAAGAGATACCACGGCCCCGGAACATAAAGGGCGAAAGAAGGATGATGGGTGGGTTTTAGTTAGCGAGGCAAATTATTTGATGATTATCAATCCGCAAAAAACAGGCTCGTCAGATACAGTAGAAATTTTCTTAAAAATCAATCCATGAATGTTTTCGAATAAAGTTTAATTTATTTGATAGAAAACAAAGAGTTCAGTAAATTTATATGAGTTGAAGACCTTCATTGGTTTCTAAGAAAAACAACTATATCCTGGTTAATGTTTTTTTTGCTGATTACCTACGTCACAAACCATAGATTATTTCGTCCTCAGACTTGCCTCATGATGTTTACCTTTACCAATTCGAGTTGCCCACTATAAAAATAAGTAATTAGTTTAAATAACACGCTTTTTTTAAGTCACGTGACTCACATCTACCTACTATTTCTGACAGGTGGATTTCAAACAGCCAGTCCGCCATCTTGGGGAGGCTGCCATATTGGATTTGTAATGACGTTTCTTAGCTAGTCATGTATTGTCATCAGAACTCGAGCGTGTGCAAAATTTTCATCCTAATCGAAGACTGGGAAGTGGGTCATATTAACCTTTTCACCGCCACGGACATCAATAGAAGTTCCGGATTTTCGTGCCACCAGCGCCACGACTACATTAGAAGCCCTTAATTTTATCTATGTTATAAAAATAAATTTACCGAATTTAACAGGTTTTTTCCATTTCATAATTTAAAAGCACTGTCTAATACCCTGTTTTTTTATTTTTCCACACAAAAGAAGCCATTAATTGTCATAAAATTGGCAAAAACAAAAACTCCGAAAATTTTTGATATCCCCAGAACGCTAAGGACTTGATATATAGTCGGCCAGTGATGTAACGCGAAAGTTAACACTGTTTGATTTCACCCGATGAAATATTTAGAAACATTATAATCGAAAACAATTTGAGGTCAGTAAAATATGAACTTAGATAACTACATTAAAACGAAGGGAAAATAGAGGAATTTCGTAGTCATTGCGTTTTCGCTTCAATTCTGTAATGAGAGATGAGATGCATTCAAACGCACTCAAATTATGAATTAAAAAAAACCACGCGCTTAAACCGCGTTGCTTAAATCCAAACTTACTTTCCATTTCGAAAAACACGACGAAATACACAATACAATGCTACAATGCAAAGTTCTGCCGGTTTTGTCCGGTAAAAATGTTGACAGAAGTAGTGTAAAAATCACGGCAGTAGACAAACATCGAAAAAATACATACACATCCCTAATCAGAATTGAATTTAACGTGTTCTGAGCGCCAAGAGCGACTTGAAATAAAGTCAAAGGATGACGACATGAAACAATTAGTGATGTGCCTCATTTCTTATGGCTCTAATTGAGTTATGTATTTGTTTCTTTGATATTTGTTATTTATATTGTTTTTCTTATCAAGGATACTGGGAAATAAAACAAATATGGCAATATTCAATCGGTTTTTATTTAAATCCGTAAAATTATAAATAAAACATAACTTAAAGTGTATAATTCTCATTCATCGATATGACGCTACCCTCATCACTACTGTTTACATTTCGTTATACATGTATAGCTTGGCGTGAGGCGAGGCATCGCGTTCTGTGTACGCTGGCGGTGAAAAGGTTAAGATTCCAAGATTTTCTCACATACATAGCTACAAGTGAAGCTAATAAAAGCGTGTTAACAACAACCGTCCAATAGCGAGTAAACTGGGGCACCAAGGGTCCCGTACAAGTTTGCGACGTAAACAACCATATCTTAAGACGTTGAATTTGGCACAGCACAAACTGACCACGTATTTATTCTCCATGCGTTCTTGAGAGACAGACAGACAGACAGACGGACAACTAAGTAATCCAATAAGGGTTCCATTTTTTCCTGTACAATGAACCTTTGAAAATAAACAATACAAGCTGAATTCATTCAGCATTAGGTAAATGATAAATCCCATTCCTATAATGCTCTATTCCAAATTCATTAATTATTTATTCACTAACAACCACTCAGTCACACGCGTCTCTTAATTAACGCAACTGCCAGCATCATAAACTAGTAAATACTCATATTATATACTCAATAAGCTATTATATACAATCCTTACTTATAATATCATAAAAGCGAAAGTGAGTTTGTTTGTTTGTTACCTCTTCACGCTCTAATGGCTAAACCGATTTTCATGAATTTTGGTACAGCGATAGTTGGGAACCAGGAGACGGACATAGGCTTTTTTTTAAGTGGGATGTGAGGGAGAAAGAGGGAAGAAAAGGGAAAACTTAACGTTGCTATTACAAATCAATAAGGCGCAAGGGGAACTGTGTTACCCCGAATTTAACGCGAGCGAAGCCGCGGGTAAAAGCTAGTTACTCAATAAACCTTTGAGTCGTCGAGTTTGATTGAGCCTGCAATATTCCATTTACCGTCTAGGTACTATACGGAAACTATATGACGACTCAATTAGTGTGTGTTCTCTGTGTATATTAGGTAGTGTAACAGGTATTATTGACATTAGGGTGTGTTTCATTTGGGCTGGAATGTACGATCTTATGCTTCTTAACCGACTTTAAAAAAAGGAAGAGGTTCTCAATTCGACTGTGTTTTATTAATGTTTGTTATAGAGATGCCACGAATATTCGGCAACTATTCGGTATTCGGCCTATTCGGCCACTTTTTAGCTATTCGGTATTCGGCCGAATAGAACGTACTATTCGGACGAATACCGAATAGCAAATCTTGTAAAAAAAGACACGTTATTTTACTCAAAATAATGTATTTATTTCCAAATTACAACATTTTAGTAGTTAAAATTAATCAGTGGTAAGTTGTGATGGCAACGGGGTGTGACTTGTCTTATTCCAGCTAACGCGCCCCCACGAAGCATGTACTTCGCGCCGAATATTCGGCGGCCGAATATTCGGCGTTTCGGCCAACAGTGTTGCCGAATATTCGGTATTCGGCCAATTCACTATTCGTGGCATCTCTAGTTTGTTATGCGATTTCTCCATTGATTGTGGAGTGATTTTCTAAATTCAATTTTAAAATCGAAGGAGTACCTATATCTACATCCGAAGGATGGGGCACCCATATGAATTTATCTATGTATATTGATTGGGTGTTTTATGAATAATCTCATATATCTCATATACCTACTTACATATTATTTCTTCTAATGCATTTACCTACAGTCTAAATGCATTAGTGCATATTCTGCATATTCAACAATGAAGTTTATTAAATCGAAATACAGGTCTTCATTAACAGATACTACACTTAAACATGCACTGCGCCTAGCTTCCACTAATATTGAGGATGATGTTGACAGAATTGTAAAAGACAAATTAATGAAAAAGTAGATAATAAAATAACGATATTATTATTACCAGTATTTTATTTTTATAAATATTTTGCGGCCCACCAATGTATTTAGTCATTTTTATTGGCCCTGGGTCCCATCTAGTTTGGACACCCCTGATTTAGACGATATGCTAATATGTCTTAGTAGCAATGAAAAATGAATATTCGAAAAGAATTTGTGTCAGATATTGTCATACCACAACTAACTTATTTTTTTCTAATAATTTTGGAAGTCATATAATGCAATTACTTCAAGTAAAAAAGTGTATTCAGTAATCAGTAATCCCGTTAGATAGAAAGATAAACTCATACATATGTTCTCCTAGCCTCAGAGCCATAGGCTCTGACGGGCCCCTCCAATTTGCTGACACTGGAAGTCATAATTATAATGCAATTACTTCAAGTAAAAGAGTGTATTCAGTTTAATCCCGTTAGATAGAAAGATAAACTCATACATGTTCTCCTAGCCTCAGAGCCATAGGCTCTGACGGGCCCCTCCAATTTGCTGACATCTCTTTTAGGCACGCGTGGAACACGACACGCCATCGACACAGCTTGTCAATGTCGTCACTAGACGGACGGACTGTGAGCTACCCATTGCTCAGTCTACAGGCCTGTGTTTGCGGTGGCCGGGAGTCATCCCCTGGCTCCTGACGTCCGGGGTGTCTCCCGCGACGACTGGGACGTGAATTAAAAGCTGATCCTACAATACATAGTTGTAAAAGGCTAGGCGAATTATGAATACTTACGAAATTGGAATATTGGTATCCCGATTTAGTTGAAAATGCAGACAAGCATTTTGAGTTGTGTAACTTATTTAATCACCATGGCATATGGAAAACAATGTGAGGAAACCGAGCCGTACTAACTATATTTTTTTCTAAAATCTAAAGTTCGGTCGAATCCAACAACCCGCCCGGGCACCCAAGGTGTATAATAGTCCGCCTCCCACTCACAAAGACGAGCCAAAAGTCCAAACACTAGGACCATTATAGGTTGGTTATGCTAAACGCCAATTTTAAGTAAATACACTGCTCCCATTCTATTTGGGGTCGGCGCAACACGTTTCATTCTTCCATTCTCGCCTGTCAGACGTCACGGCATCATTAACTCCTTTCTCCTTCATGCCATTCCTTATCAAATCCATCCATCTTTTCTTTGGCCTTCCTCTCTCTCTCTCTCTATCTATCAACATTCATATCTATCACTCTTTTAGTCAATGCGCTTCGTCCCGCTTCAGTTAACACGTTCCTTATACATCATCTGCCTTGCCTTTTCCCAATTATGTTGGGGTCGGCTTCCAGTCTTACCGGATGCAGCTGAATATCAGTATTTTACATGGAGCGACTGCCTATCTGACCTCCACAACCCAGTTAGTACTGGGTAATACGATGTCCCTTGATAAGACTGGTTGTCAGACTTTAGAGACACTGACTACCTGTAACGACTGTCAAAGATCTACAATTGACAACCGGGACCAACAGCTTAACGTGCTTTCCAGCGCACGGAGGAAACTCGGTATGTAACGGGTGGTCACCCATCCACAGACCAACCTAGGCAAGCGCGGCTTAACCTAAAGATCGCACCGAACGGCTGCTATTATTTTGCCACGAGCTCCTCGTTCCTTATACAAGTTAATAATATGTATTTACTTAGTTATTGTGTATTACTTGAGGCGATTAGTGTGTGAGTCGGTAGCGAGGTGTAGGGTGACTGTAATTTGTGAAAATTTTGGATATTTATCAAAATTGTACAATACAATTTTTGATGGATATAATTTCTTACGCTTGTTTTTTTTGTTTCGAATGGGAAATCACTCCTTCGGCTGCGGGCTTTTCAGACTTGTCTTGACTGAAACCCATTCTCAGTCTCTTTATTAAGTGTGTCATAACTTGTTAATAATAAAAATATAGGTGTTAAAATACCCTTAAGGAAGCCGCGAGGCACTTTTTTCTGCTCATCATTATTCCGATCGCTTTTTTTTCTAGACCAAACCTGGGAAGGTTCTAGCATGTTATTTTCCACTTTTTTTTTGGAAAATTGTTTATTTATTTATTTATGTACACACAAAACTTTATATAAAAAAGTACATAAGGAAAAAAGAGCACAAAGGTACTGCTTATTTCATAAAGAAATCTCTTCCAGCAGACCTGTGATACTGATACTTTTTTTGATAGTTTTATTTTTACAAAAAAGTTTTTTCTATATTCCATTCTATTCGTCCCTCCGTCGCCCCTCACCCTCTTGTCAGGACTTTGGAAGGAGATCTTTACAAGATCCTGTCATCCTAAAACCTTTTATCTTCACCACAACCCGGAGACCTGGAGTAAAAGGCCCACAAAACAAATCCCAACTTTTACACGCTAGGTACACGGCCCCAATTTTGATTAAAACGTAAAACTCCACTACAATAAGAAAGTTATTTAATAAGCCTTCTGAACTTGGACTTAATACAAATATGGGGGAGCGAACTTCTTGTTGAGATGATTACCTACTAAGTTAATATCAAGTGTATGTTTGTCTTTTGCATGCGGATACGAAACTTATTGGTTTATGTTGTAGTGGAAGCCTGGTGGTGTAAACAAGTACTTAGTAACTTAAACTACTTACTCTCTGGATTCTACGAAGGGGAAAGCAGGAGAGGTTTTTCTTTCTTTTTGTTTTGTCGTATGATAAATCATTTTATAACTTCTGCCGCTCTGGGCGGAACCTGATAGTCTAGTAATATTTTTTAGACAGATCTTTAGGTGCTACCTCGAATAACTTGCCAGAGCCTCCGCCTGCCGGGGTTGCGGGTTGTTCGAAAGAGATACCGCAGCCCCGGAACGTAAAGGGCAATAGAAGGAACATAGGTGGGTTTTAGTCAGTAAAAGTCTGACAAGCCCCCCCGCTCCACCCAGAGCGGGGGAAGTTATTTAATGATTTCCCACCCGAAAAAAAAAAGGCATCGAATAACTCTAAATAACTCTTTGGAACAATCCGCAATCGGCAGATATATTTTACTTGGCTTTTAGAACAGACTAAACAACATCCTATACTTTAAAAGATCAAATAACTTGAAAAACAATGGAAATAAATAAATGAAAACGTCAAAAAATTCGTCTTCAACGCTGTCAACTGGTAATGTCCCCAAGATACTGTCCGCATTTCCACGTTGTATGGCAACGCTTAGCCTCTGGCCAAAGTAAAAGCCAGCCCTTGGATCAGGGCGGAGCCCCGTCGTGCCCTCGTAGAGGTGATCAGCGACGGCGAACTCTCGCGTCCGGCCCTTGTGTAATCCATGGTCCGGAGGGAGAGGGAATGGGTAGCGGTCACCTCCTTCTGCGAAGCAGTCATGCTAACGAAGGAGGTGGCCGGGCGTTTGAGGGAGAGAACCTAAAACGGGCGCCGCGAGACGATTCCTGGCCACCGTAGATGCGGGCCTGTGGACGGTGAGCAATGGCTAGCTCACCGTCCGTCCGTTTATTGACGATAGGCCGTGCCGAGGGCGCGTTAGTGTTCCACGCGCGCCCCAAAGAGATGTCAGTTGTGGGTGTGGGTAAATGTTCAGTTGGTCACGCATCCACGGTAGGGTACTTAGGCAAGCACAGCTTAACCTAAATATCAACTCAAGGGGCTGTTATTATTAAGTCAGCAGCTCCTCCTTTAAATAAGAAACAGAAGAACGAAATACAATTGTCATTGTTAAACAACAGGATTGCAGGTGTAAAATATTTATTACTAAAGTTTATAATGAAATAGTCAGCGCTACGGGACTTCGTTAAAGACAGAGATAGCTAAGTTTATGAAAATAAGTGGCATCAGACGAGAGGTAGGTACACTGGGTGCTGGCTTTCATAATTATTATTTTCTAGCTTTTGCCCGCGGCTTCGCTAATTCTTTAAAAAAGTGGGATGTGAGGGATAAAGAGGGAAGAAAAGGGAAAACTTAGCGTTGCTATTACAAATCAATAAGGCGCAAGGGGAACTGTGTTAATACCGAATTTAACGCGAGCGAAGCCGCGGGCAAAAGCTAGTAGGTTATATAAAATCACGCTATAGCACTTAGAAGCTGAGCCAAAATCAACCTTCTAAGTCTACGCAGTCAAAACATATGGACGTTTATTACGCAAGTCTGTACGGAACCTTTTATTTTAATCTTTGAAACTGAACTGCAAGATGCTGCTGTGACTAGCTGGGTGAAATAACATCAGCCAATCAAACAACCTTTTTGATCGAAGAAAACAACAGACTAGATTCAAACGTGTGAAGACTTCTGGCATCCATCCAACTCAGACATAAAGAAAGCCTGTGTCCCAGCGTTGGGAACGAAACATGCTATATATGCTAACATACGTATATGCCAATTGTTAAGCATATTGTAATTTCATTTATTGGTGGAACTGGTCCTTTTTGAAATTGTTTGTATTTGAAAAAATGGGTCCTTCGAGCCGGATTACTGCTGTGGTCTACCACCACGTTCATAATATTTTATTATTGAGATGGACCACAGGACAAAATGCAGCTATGTGTCTTGATTTTCAAGCAACTTGTTACCGCAGTCTATCTTATTACAAAAAAGAGTACGTTTCGCAACTCAGCGAACTACAGTATGCTGCTTTGAGTATTACATAGAACCTTCTAAAATCGAACTTTCTTAGATTTTCATATTATTTCCCATTACATTTCGATATTGCACATTACGTAAATAAATTCAATGTTGAAACTGGTCCTTCCTATTTTTATTTATATTTGTATTTAAAATTCGTCCTTCGAACCGGATTACCAAAAAAGTCCGTCACCTCGTTTATTATGCTTTACATTTTAGATGAACCGCAAGACGACAAATATAGCCTTTTTTGCGGATGTGATAGCATCAAATAACTTCTACGTCAGACTTTTACTGACTAAAACCTACCCATGTTCCTTCTATTGCCCTTTATGTTTCGGGGATGTGGTATCTCTTGCAAACAAACCGCAACCCCGGCAGGCGCCTCCGAAAATGTAGCCTTGTTTCTTGATTTTCCGACCATAATCCAAACTCCCATTGCGTCTTCATCTTAAACAACAGAGCGTCGCGTTTCGTTGAAGCGTGAAATGGGACGAACAACTTGTTACGGCAGTCTATCTTATAACAAAAAGAGTACGTCTCGAAACTCAGCGAACTACGCTCGCCTGCTTTAAGTATAAAATTGTTTTTCATATTATTTCCCATCGCATTTTAGTTGGGAACTTTCGAAAAGGGATTGTTCCACTTTGACCCACCTATTTGTCACATGATTGTAATTATCCTTCCCGATAAGGTTAAAGAATGGTCCTTCATACCCGAAATTAAAGAAAAGTCCGATTCAGACGAACCTGGTAGTATTTTTCAGTAACCAACCCAGGCGTTATAATTCGACGAATTGGATTATTATTTTCTAACCTTTTCTCCACTGCGTTGGCTTTGGTTTCCAATCTAACCAGACGTGGTTGAAAATCTGTATTTCACATGATGTGACTGCATTTCTGACTCAACAACCCAAGCGCTGAATAATACGACAAATCTCTCACACATAAATTAAAAAGAAAGTATACAGAGTGGAGTGTTTTAAATAAAATGTTAAATAATTATGTTATGTAAAAAAAAATGATAATAAATGTCTTTAGACATCCAACATTTCATTTAACTCACTACTTTGTGGCACTAGTGCGACAAATTTATGGAGCGCAGTGGAAAAATCCTATAGTAGTAAGTTTGTTATGAACTCCCAAAGATGTAATAGTATCAAGTACTGCAAGATTAGTCTAGATGAGTTACGAGTTCGTCTTTAGTGTTTTCCTTGCTGTTGAGACTGCCTGGGGCAGAAAACTTCCAGAATATTGCTGCGGTTTATGGATATAGACCAAGTATAATTTCTCTTTAAAATATAACTTTGATACATTACAATATATCTTTATGAATTCATCAAGATATATTGTTTATTCTATCACCACGTTATTTCCATCACGAGGCTACAATTGTAGCCTATGTGTTATTCTGATATGTAAGCTATATTATTGTAAAGTTTCATTAAAATCCATTCTTTAGTTTTTGCGTGAAAGTGTAATAAACATCCGTACAAACTTTCGCGTTTATAATATTACTAGCTTTCGCCCGCGGCTTCGCTCGCGTTAAATTCGGTATAACACACCAAGCAGACCTGCAGTTTTTGCTCTTGCGCCTGATGGATTTGTAATAGCAACGCTAAGTTTTCCCTTTTCTTCCCTCGTTCTCCCTCATATCCCACTTTTTTTTAAATAAAAATTAGCTTATGCCCGTCTCCTGGTTCCCAACTATCTCTGTACCAAAATTCATCCAAATCGGTTTAGCCATTAAAGCGTGAAGAGGTAACAAACAAACAAACTCACTTTCGCTTTTATAATATTAGTAAGGATAAAAGTAGGATAATCATAATTTTATGACCACATGTCAAATATTGCAATCCTAATCTCATCTTCCATATTCAGGGTTCTGTACCCAAACGGCTCCCATACAACAAACATGATTGATTTGCTGTTTTTATAGATAACTACAATGATAACTAGCTGTGCCCAGCGGTTTCACCCGCTGCTCAGGTCCCCTTCTCACTTGGGGGTTTGCAAGATAGATAGCAGCTGATTCTCAGACTTACTGATGAATATGCATTAAAACAATCATAAGAATCGGTCGAGCCGTTTCGCAGGAGTATGGGAACAAACATTGTGACACGAGATTTTTATGTATGAAGATGGTACAGAACCCTTTGCGCGCAAGTCCGACTCGCACTTGGCTGGTTTTTCTATTCTCAATTTAAGTATGCGAACGTCATTGCAAAACAGCCTGCTAGCTTTAAGATTTGGTAAAAGATATAAAACCTCCACAGTATACACGACATATTCTATTATTTCAAAAATTGGTTACGCAAACTCCTTTACCGAAGTTAATAGTGACACATTTTCTACCTTATCAACATTACTTTTAAGTACCTACATATTACATAAAAACTCAATTCACGAGGAGACAGACAAATGAACGCAACTCAGAGTTCTTATTTCTTAATGGGAGTATTTTTTCCTTTTTCGTCTAAAGAAAGTTTGTTCTTTATGTCTTTCTTATTGTCGGTTGGCTAGTCTAGTCTGTGGGAGGAAGTTATTGCGTAAGATAGAAATCATGTTATAACTAAAAGGTACCTAAATAAAAAACATATCCATATATCTCATGCATAGTGAGTATCTTCCTTCTCTAGTTTCTTTAGTTTTCTCCTTCCTTGAGAACTGTTGACTTAGGTCTTAGGTACTAAGCTGCTGACATTCTAAAGTGTTGAGATTTTGATTGGTTGGTCTTACGGTGTTGATGTTTTAACTGCTGATATTATGGCTGTTGATCTTAAGTATCCCTCCCCTCGGAAAGCACGTTAAGCTGTTGGTTCCGGCTGTCATTTGTAGATCTTTGACAGTCTTTACAGATAGTCTGTGTCCTAAAAGTCTGACAAACAGTCTTACCAACGGGTATCGTACCTAGTACTAAGGCGCGTCGCCCACACGACCGACAGTCGAGGCGCAGTCGAGGCGCGGGCGCATTAGGCGCGTCGCCCACAAGATCAACAGTCGAGGTGCAGTTAAGGCGCAGGCACATAAAAGACACGTCCCGACTGCGCCTCGACTGTTGGTCGTGTGGGCGACGCGCCTAACTGTAGGAAAATCTTTTTTTAGGGACGGGTAATCATCAAATAACTTCCCCCACTGAGCTACCCATTGCTCACCAATTTAATATACCCTTAAAGTATGGGTAACCGTTATACCAAACAGATTGTATACATTTTATTCCCGCACACTTTCCCAGCAGTCCCAAACAGCAATTCTTCTCAACAAACACTCTTACAAGTACGCAGACTTTTCATAAACCACTTAGTGATTCTCAAGCGGCGCGGGATCCATTAATCTGTCCCAAAGTGACGGCTGTAGGTAGGTGAGTACAGTACATTCTCAATTCGTTACCATCTGACAGCAGCAATGGAACATCAACTTTATTGTAATGAGAATAATGATCACTGTTAAGCTAATCAAGTATTTTGACTTGGCTCGCTAGGAGTTAGCGATAATTGTGTCGATAGTGGTATCTACCAATGGCTTAATCGCCAAGAGCCTCGACCAGCACCTTAGGAGGCTCTCGTTAGGCAGCTGAATCAAGGGTTTGATACAGAAAACGGTACTCTTGGACACGGCTCGTATTGTCAGGAGGTTTCTTTCTCTGGAGCCCTGGCCGCCGGTAGCTTGGACACTATTCCCGATACCGGTGGGCTACAATTAACAGTGATGCACATAACGTAACGTCACACCTGTAACCTTTAAGGTACCGGCGTAGGTAAGGATGTGTATGCACCTGACAGAACACCTGTACAATAAATAAAATAAAATAGACTTTATTACTGGGTTACAATTACATAAAACAGTTGCATATCTATAAGTATTTTCTATACAATCCTTACTAATATTATAAAAGTGAAAATGAGTTTGTTTGTTACCTCTTCACGCTTTAATGGCCAAACCGATTTTGATGAATTTTGGTACAGAGATAGTTGGGAACCAGGAGACGGACATAGGCTAACTTTTTTGAATAAAAAGTGGGATGTGAGGGAGAAAGAGGGAAGAAAAGGGAAAACTTAGCGTTGCTATTACAAATCAATAAGGCGCAAGGGGAACTGTGTTACCCCGAATTTAACGCGAGCGAAGCCGCGGGCAAAAGCTAGTAATTTTATAAATGCGAATGTTTGTGAGGATGAATGTATGATGTTTGTTAGTCTTTCTCGTCAAAACGGCTGAACGGATCTTGATGAAATTTGGTACAGAGGTAGATTATAATCTGGAATAACACATAGGATACCTTTTTTTCGATCATCACGCGGGCGAAACCACGGGCGCCAGCTAGTATTTTATACAACTATTGGCATTTTTGTTTGTAATTAAATTTATTTAACTATATGCATTGTTGAGGTCTCAAATTATTATTTCTCAACTCAGTGTGCTTTTTGGCAAAGACCTCCTCTATGTCTTTTCACTGTTTCCTGTCTGCCGTGACTCTTCTCCAGTAAGGTCCCACTGTTAGTTTTACCTCGTCTCGACAGAACACCTATATTTCACTAGTTAGGTTTGAGTCAGAGCAGGTCTACAGCAAGCGTAAATCCAGATTTCGTGTACTGAAAAACTCCTGATGGGAAAACCGATTAATACTTTTCCCGAATTGATAAACTAACCCAAGAGTTCTTGTCTAGCAGTGTCCACTAAACTGATAAGGCCTCCCGACAAGCCTTTCTGAAAATCCTCTGACAATTCTGTCACTGATTTTTATTCTCGAATGAATAAGGTTGCTATTGAGTTGGCTGCTGTCAGAGGTAAATTAGCTATAAAATGACTGTAGGTACGGTAGCTTTTTAAACGGCGGTCCATTACCCGGAGTGAAGGTTTTCACTAATCTTGTAGCTATGCCTTGTGTAGGGCTGTCCGGGGACAGTTAAAAGATATACATTGCGTTGCAAAAAAATCGACCACTTATGTTTTTCTTTGTGGAACGCTCTTAAGGTAAATGGATCAATGACCTTAATGGATTCTACCTTTACATTTACAATATTATGGCTGTGCTAACCTGGATATGAGTTGCCATGACTGTTTTGGCAGTCTTTAAATAAACGCCGATCCCAGATTGGCCGCAGCAAATAAATCCTGGAAGATGGAGATTCATTGAAATCATCAAATTACCCCTCCTTGTCTGGGCTTGTTCTGACTAAAACCTAGTCAAGTTCCTTCTGGCTGCGTACGAAAATTTTGATGTTCTTTGGTTTTTGTAATATAAAGGCGAGTATAGCCCAATTATTTTGCAATGCAGTGTTATACTAAATGTCTGTTATGTGGACGTCCCTAGTGATCAAAGAAATAAAAAGGTCTTTTTCTCAGACGGCACTTTTCGTTAGTGTTTATTGTGAGTGAGTATGTTATGACAAATTATGTAGTTTTAGGTTAGGTTAACCTTATTCATTACATCACAGCGTAGCGTAACCATCGAGACAGAGTCACATACAGGGGTTTCTCCACTTCGTCGGAAATCGTCAAATAAAGGTCACAGCTCATTAGAGCCACCCGGCACCCACTCCGCACCGCCTCGTCGTACGGCGTCCACTCGTTGTCGACAGGTGGTTCACGGGTGGACGCCACGTTATCACCAAAACGTTGCACGATCAACCAGTGAACCCCGCGCGGTCAACGAGTGAACACCGCGTGGTCAACGAGTGAACGCCGCGTGGTCAACGAGTGGACGTCGCTTAGTCCACGAATTTTTACAATAAATTATATTTACGAACTTCTTCGATAAGTTTTTCTTTATTCATTTTAAAAACAAAAACGATACGTCCGACTCGTTCGAAAGAAATGCTGGGAATGAAGGGAGGGTGGGGAGCGGCGCATTGCCAACGTATCGTCCTCGCGTGAATCACTCGCGGGCAGCGCTTCGGACCCGCGCGTTGGCGATGCGCAGTCAACGCAGGGCAGCGAGCTGTCACCGAGTGGTCCACCCGCCGTCCGCGCGTGGACGGCTTACGATAGAGGCGATCCGGTGACGCTACGGAGTTGATGTAGTGAGCGCATACCCATACAAGTCCATATCAAGAATACTAACCGCACGAGGCGAGGCGGTGCGGAGTGGGTGCCGGGTGGCTCTAATGAGCTGTGACCTTAAAGGGGGAGTGTCAGACGTCAAACATGGGTAGGTTTTAGTCAGTAAAAGTACTGACTTAAACCTACCCATGTTCCTTCTTTTGCCCTTTTTGTTGGGGGGCCGCACCTCTTCTTTGCTGACATCTCTTTGAGGCACGCGTGGAACACTAACGATGGTGAGCTACCCATTGCTCACCGTCCACAGACCAGCATATACGGTGGCAAGGAGTCGTAAAAAAAGATGACAGTGTCAATTTTTAACACGCGTTAATTAGTTTAATCCGTTACTAAGTGACTATGTAAAAAAATCTTAGAAGTTAAATTTAACCCTGTGTCCGGTTTGTTGTTGAGCTGAAATGTTACATATATATTTAGTTTGGATGACAATGCATGATAAATTAAGTGGCGTCAATCTTAATCCAATAAGGTGGTTTTCTGTAAATGGTGGATTGTTAATTTTATGCATTTAAATTCATCTCCAAGAAACACCGGCCTCATTTAGTTAAAAAAACCGCATGTAAGTTTTTTGTGAGAGGAGCTCGTGGCTAAATAATAGCAGCCGCTCGGGTCGATCTTTAGGTTAAGCCGCGCTTGCCTAGGTTGGTCTGTGGATGGGTGACCACCCGTTACATACCGAGTTTCCTCCGTGCCTCGGAAAGCACGTTAAGCCGTTGGTCCCGGCTGTCATTTGTAGATCTTTGACAGTCGTTACAGGTAGTCAGTGTCCCGAAAGTCTGACAACCAGTCTTACCAAGGGGTATCGTATTACTCAGTACTAACTGGGTTGTGGAGGTCAGATAGGCAGTCGCTCTATGTAAAATACTGATATTCAGCTGCATCCGGTTAGACTGGAAGCCGACCCCAACATAGTTGGGAAAAGGCTAGGCAGATGATGATGTAAAAGTGTTTGTAAAAATCTACTTGCAAAATAACATTATTTATCATTTACACACTGATCCCCCCTTTTATTTCAACTTTACTTATAACCTCATCTCTGTAATAGCCTTTAAAATAAAAAGTCCTCATCATAAACCATATTACCACATTTGGTACACCCCTAAAGGCTTCAGTTAATCGCCTAAAAGGTCATTTAAATTGAAAGCGCCTGTAATTTACGTACCAATTTGAATTGTTTCTCTCAATAAAAGTCCAGAAGGATTGTTTGAAACTGTTAGGGTTGACCCTCGTCTGGAAGCACAAAATTGCACTTTTCTGTGCTTCTATCCTTTTTTTGATTTCTGTTCTTTTCTACCGATATTTTAATTGATCGATTTTATTATCAATTCGTTAGTTTCTTTTTTAATGTGACACATTTTAAAATGTGGTATCTTAATTGCGAATAGGCGTGACGAAAGATTTTAAAATCCTCTTCCATAATGTGGGTACACTTTTACTATTTACAAAAAAGCCTTTATTTCGGTAATAAACTTAATTTTAACAAAGTTTGAAGCCATTTTTCTCATAAATTTTCAATAGTGCCCGAAAACAGCTCGCATGTGTCATGGCGTCGGCATGACGTCACAGTTAAATAAAAATAACAACGTCCCATAAATCACATAACCGTGACGTCATACGCTGTGATCGGTGTTTCAGTCAAAATGGCCGATTGCAGTATTTTAATGTTTTATTTTATTGAAAATCTTAATAATCTGTTATTTTTAAATAAAACTAAACCTGTGTTTACTTTTTTTTATATGACTTCTCCCCTGTCATCACTGAATCAGCGATTTTTTTTTTACTGTCGTCATGCCTATTATTTGGGGATAAGCATATGGTTTTCCCAAATAATTCGTTATATAGCCATTTAACCAAGACAAGTATTGTGAACAATTTTAAATATTTTTTTTATTTTAGGTGCAAGACCGGTAAGAACCGGGTCCAAGCTACCGGCAGTCAGGGCTCTAGAGGGAGGAACCTCCTAACGATACGAGCCGTGTCCAGGAGTACCGCTTTCTGTATAAAACCCTTGATCCAGCCGTTTTAAAATTAATTATTAATAACTATATAATATTGTATAAGATATTTAAACTAAAAGTGGAAAAATAAAACCTAAAATTTATTTTTCACTCTTTGGTTTTTTTTAAGTAGGGTTATTTGTGAAATAGTTTTTTTTCTGTAGCTCAGATCCCTCATTTGCGAGAGCGAGGAACAAAGCGTGCTGTCGACAATGCTGCGTGCGATATTATTCCCACTGCATTTCTCGGTCTACCAAATGAGGCTCAACCCTTTTTTTGCGGATGGGAAATCATGAAATAACTTCCCCCGCTCTGGGCGGAGCGAGAGGGAGTGTCAGACTTGTACTAACTAAAACCTAACCGAGTTCCTTCTATTGCCCTTTATGTTCCGGGGCCCCGGTATCTTTTTCAAACAACCCGCAACCTCGGAGGTTCAACCCTTACCCTGAACTTTTGCTATTTAAACTATACGCTTTGTTATTTATGAGGGGATTCTTGGCTTTTTAATAGTCCCTCAAACTCAAACTCAAACTCAAAACCATTTATTTCAATTAGACCATAACAGGCACTTTTGAATGTCAAAAAACAAAACTAATCTACAGTCCCGGTCACAAGGCATAATAACTTGTGAAAGTACTGTAGTTGCCCTCCCCTGTAGTAGCCCTCTTCTCTTACGCGTATGTTGGTGTAATTGAAAGGTTGAGACTCGCTGGTCATTGTTACTAAATTGATTTAATTTCCATTCTACTTATCCAACTAATATTATAAAAGCGAGAATTTGTGAGGATGTATGGATGTCTGGATATATGGGTGTTTATTACTTTTTCACGTAAATCTACTCAAGGATATTGATGTTTCTTATACAGATAGTGTATTATTTGGTTTAACAATAAGGATTTGTTTTTGGGGTGGGAAATCATCAAATAACTTCCCCCGCTCTGGGCGGAGCGGGGGGGCGTGTAAGACTTTTACTGACTAAAACCCACCCATATTCCTTCTATTGCCCTTTACGTTCCGGGGCCGCGGTATCTCTTTCGAACAACCCGCAACCCCGGCAGAACACATAGGATACTTGTATCTCGGTACCACAATCATAACCGACAATAAAATTATGAACGAAGCCGCGTGCATGAGCTAATTCAAATTCAAAGCATTTATTTCAATTAGACCATTACAGGCACTTTTGAATGAAAAGAAAACAAAATGAAGCTACAGTCCCGGTCACAAGGCATAATAACTTTTGAAAGTACTGTAGTTGACTAGCTAGTTGACAATATTATCAGTTTGTTTTAAGACATCACAGATACATGGGGTCAGTCTCTTCATCTTATATATCAACTAGCTTTTGCCCGCGGCTTCGCTCGCGTTAAATTCGGGGTAACACAGTTCCCCTTGCGCCTTATTGATTAGTAATAGCAACGCTAAGTTTTCCCTTTTCTTCCCTCTTTCTCCCTCACATGCCACTTTAAAAAAAAATAGTCTATTTCCGTCTCCTGGTTCCCAACTATCTCTGTACCAAAATTCATCATAAACGGTTTAGCCATTAAAGCGTGAAGAGGTAACAAACAAACAAACAAATAAACAAACAAACACACTTTCGCTTTTATAATATTATATTAATTTAGGAAGTAAGGATTAACCTAAGATGGATGAAGGATGATTGCATGTGACAGAGATGAGAATGTTGAGATGGATGTGTGGAGGGACAAGAATGGATAAAGTAAGGAATGAATATATTCGAGGAAGTTTGAAAGTTGCACCTGTTGTAGTTTACGGAGATGTAATGAGGAAAGATGAAACGCGTGTGGTTAAAAGAGTGATAGATATGTTGATGGATAGAGAGGGAGAGGAAGGCCAAAGAAATGTTGGAAAGATTGTGTAAGGAATTATTCGAAGGAGAAATGAGTAAATGATGCTGTGACGGAACAGGGGAGAAAGGAAGAAGAAAGGTGTTGCGTCGACCCCAAATAGAACGGGACAAGGGCAGGCAGATGATGTTGATCGACTTACCTTCTCTTATTCAACACTGAATTCTTTAAGGACCATTTTTTCGGTGGTCTTTTCAAGTAATGAGCGTCTGTGTACTAAACTTCACCCAAATCCGTCCAGCAATTACATAACATAACATCATGCAGTTAGGTTTAAGTTATATGTATTAGAACCTTTCCTCTTTATAATCCTTACTAATATTATAAAAGCGAAAGTGAGTTTGTTTGTTTGTTTGTTTGTTTGTTTGTTACCTCTTCACGCTTTAATGGCTAAACCGATTTGGATGAATTTTGGTACAGAGATAGTTGGGAACCAGGAGACGGACATAGGCTAATTTTTATTTAAAAAAAGTGGGATATGAGGGAGAACGAGGGAAGAAAAGGGAAAACTTAGCGTTGCTATTACAAATCAATCAGGCGCAAAAGCAAAAACTGCAGGTCTGCTTGGTGTGTTATACCGAATTTAACGCGAGCGAAGCCGCGGGCGAAAGCTAGTATTAAAATAATAATGTTAGTAAAGATTTTTTTTTTTCGAATGGGCAATCACAGGAAATAATACCTTCAAGAGTTTCAATAGAGTACAAGTTTGCATGAAAGTTCCTCATTTACGCGGAAGGGGAATCCCACTAGGCTTGTTATGTCATAAAATTCAACTCAGATGAGAGTTATTTTTTATCAACTTTATATGTAGCAAAGTTTATCCACTTGAAAACAGGATGCGTCTGTACGCACGACAAGCTAACCCAGTATATGTAGATCTCTCGTTGTTCGTTATATTTATACAAAGCGAGGCCATGTTATGCTGGTAATGTGTAACTTGATATGTCGCCGTATGCACGCATACGAGTCAGCCACCGTGAATAATGAAGATTCAAAATGGCGGATGCTTGGCTATCCTTACTGCTTACGCGGTTTTTGTACTCGTCAAAATGTGGGTACTCGAAACTTTTTAGCTTTTCATTTTTATTGCTGACTTGTTTTAGACATAATAAACGCGTTAAATTCGGGGTTCGGGGTAACACAGTTTCCCTTTCCTGATTTGCAGGTACATGCTACCTGTAGTTTTTGCCCTTGCGCCTTATTTATTGTAATAGCAAAGCTAAGTTTTTCCTTTTCTTCCCTCTTTCTCCCTCATTTCTCACTATTTAAAAAAATAGCCTATGTCCGTTTCCAGAGTCCCAACTATCTCTGTACCAAAATTCATCAAAATCGGTTTAGCCATTTAGGCGTGAAGAGGTAACAAACAAACACAAACTCACTTTCGCTTTTATAATTTAGTAAGGATAAAGAAAAACAGTCAGTTTTTCAGTTATCAGTCAACTCGCCTGATGTGAAAAAGCAGTCTAGTCTACGATAGGGGGCCGCGGTATATCTTTCGGACAACCCGAAACCCCGGCAGGCGGTGGTCCTGGCAGGCCCCTCTGCTTTGCTGACCATCCAGCCTTGGGTTCGAACTTGAGATCCTCTGAGAAGATGACTTGCCTGTCAGCGGTCACACCTCTAGACTATCACTGCTACTTTGACATTAGCTACCAAAAAGATTCAACGAACTGTATAATGTAGAATAGCTCTTTGCAAGCCAATCAACAGTTAAAATGTTTTGCCAGTGATCAATAAAAAATCATCTTCATCTTTCACACAAGTTTCTAACAAGCCATGTAACATTCTTTAACAATTTTAATTTTCATCCCATTAAATAAACACCTAATCACAATTAACCCTTTAAAACGAGATCACCATTTAAACCAAATTCTCCCAAATTAATCAATCTTAACACCAAAAAGGTGTACAACATAGAGTTGTGCCAAATCTTTGGACCCTTATCTGTTTTAGGAAACAATTTATATCCTCCGTTGCAAAGTGCGAAAGGCTAAAAATTTTCACATTCCAGGAACGATTTACGGAATGTCACTTGAGATCAAAATAAATAGCCCTATACTTTGGGTCCTTTAGGCCCTTTTCCTGATTTCAATAGACGCAAGTGTACAACGTTTTAGGCAGGGAGCTAGGGTATATATTTTGTTGTTGTTATGACTGCTAAAGAATAATAAGTTAGTATTCTAGTTTAAGTTCTAAAAAGGATAGTAAATATAAATGTATGTGTGTTTTGTACTTCTTTTTCATGATAGATAGGTTATCGAAATAGTACAGTTAAACTTAACTTCAACTTAGGTTCTCCAACTTGGAATTTTTATTAAGTCTTCCAAAGATAACGACGTGAAAGTGGTGACATAAAATTTGTCAGTGCCTGATATGATGACTTTTTAGTTTCTGTGAATTTTTTTTTGACTCTAATTTAACATTACATTTTGAACTGAATTTCTAATCTACGTAAAACCATTAATCTCCTGTTATATAACCAAATTACACTTACAAATCCTCCATTTATCTTTTTTATTTATTAAACAGCTTTTTCCTCCTCTAACTTGAGTTCGGATTATACACTTATAGAGCTTAAAAGTCAGAAGTTTGAATCCTGAGAATCCGCAAGGAATCCACTTATAAAACTTCGTTTTTAACTTAATAAAGTACTGTCATAGAGTCTCGTTGACTTGACATATAATTATAAACTTTTTGCACTTGCTATTCTATTTCTTTGGGAGTTTTGCAAGTTGGATATAAATAGAATTTCTTTACGATGCTGCTTGGGACTTGTATTCAATACAAAATGTTTGAAGAATAAACATGTTGTTTTGAAAAATATCATCATCATTTGTCTAGCTTTTTCAAAACTATGCTGGGGTCAGCTTTTGGTATGAATGCAGCTTTTCACGCGCAGTGTACGCGTACTTGCATAAAGTTTTAGTTTACGAAGAGCGTCTTCCTATCTGACCTCTACAACCCAGGTAGTACTGGAGAACATGATACTATGATACTGTCAAAGTTCTACGAATGACAGCCAAGACCAACGGCTTATCGTGCTTTCCGAGACTAGGGGGAAACTTGGCATGTAATAGGCGATCACCTAACCACGGACTCCCGACCAAGCGCAGCTCAACATAAAGATCGATCAAGCGGCTGTTATTATTTTGCCACGAGCTCCTCTGTTTTATAACAACAACAAGTTGTTCGAAAAAAAGATGCTTTGATAAAAAAAAGAGAGGAAGAGATGTAATATGTAAAAATGTTGGTTAACGTGTAATTGGCAACTGTATAAGTCCAATACTACATTTTTTTTTAAAGATTTGTTTATGCAGAAGCTGTTGGTGGCCTTTGTTATTTGTTAAATAAATAAGTCGGTGCCCTGCATTAACTGACCACTCTTCCCATTTTCAACTTTGTAAGACGGGCTGATGTTAAAGGAACTTATATTTTTATTTTCAAATTTTGTTCAAACTCATGTTTTCATTTTGAAAAAGTTCGTTGATCACAAAATACACCATACTGTTATTATTGTTATTTAACTTTTATTATTATTATGGTTATTTAGCTGCGTCATGGTGTTTTATTATTATTAAAATCACAAAACGTTTTCCTGTATACTAAAGGTCACATAGATTCTCGCCAGGTTTTAAACCTGAAACCAGCTGTTTTTGAATCGAGTCAGAAACGATCATTATCACCGAAAAAACGACCTTGTAGTTCGTGCAGCAAATACAAGGAAAATCCTCTTCACTTATTAAAATCCGATCTGTCTCCTGCACTATTCACTTATTTTGGCTTACATAACATTTTTACATGACCCTTATTTCTATGCAATAAGGGTCACATTCGCAATGTAAACGTTCGTAAAATCGCAGACCTTTTTGGCTTTGTTGAGGATTTTTATCGTGACGTTAAGGTTTTTTTTATTTAGTGCGATATTGAAATCGTCCCGTCTAAATAGGAACGCGTTGCTTGTAAAAGTATACAAAAGTCAACCCTGTTCACATAGAAACAGAGTCATAGTTTATTTTTTGAGGAGTCTAGTGGAAATGGTTTTCCCATAGATATTTTTATACAAGCTTTTAGTCAAAGAAAAAGGCTTGAATGTTTCTTTTTGCGATAATGTGGGGAGATGGTGTGATAGAATGATGCTGCCATTAATTTGTTGCAAAACGGACTTTGTATAGAAAAGTTTCTCATAACGGCAACTTGGGAGGTAAGGATCGTCCTTTGAAGAATATTGGTTCGAAGAGAAAAGAGGGTGGGAAAAGGAGGTCTTAAATGCTCTATGGTTGGACTAAAAAAAACTTAAAACTGAGTGTTTCTTCGTGTTTGGAAAACGGAAAAGATATGAGTTTTTATTGGAATAATGTTTATGCAAATTTCTCTATGAATTATTGGTGTGATGATAGTAACTTTGGAGAATATTTTTTTTTTATATAAAACATGGTACATAAGCCGTTATAATAAGAGTTGTGAATGTTTTACGATATAATGGCATAGGTACAAATATAGTAAGAGCATCTTAAAAGGTATTACGAAACATTTATTGTCATTTATTTATTTACATACATATTTTTTCCATATTTCTTATCAAAAACAAAAAAACATTTAAAAATATAAAAATAGTAGCCCACCGGTATCGGGAACAGGGTCCAAGCTACCGGCGGTAAGGGCTCCAGAGAAAGGAACCTCCTAACAATACGAGCCGTGTCCAGGAGTACCGCTTTCTGTATCAAGCCCTTGATCCAGCTGCCTAACGAGAGCCTCCTCAGGTATTGGTCGAGGCTCTTGGCAATTAAGCCATTGGCAGATACGACTATCGGCACAATGATCGCTGAGTCCACATCCCACATGTCGACAACCTCGCGAGCCAAGTCAATATACTTGATTTGCTTATCTTTCTCGGCTTTCACGATGTTCTCATCATGCGGGACTGTTATGTCAATAATCATTGCGCGCCGCTCTGATCGATCCACCACCACTATATCAGGCTTGTTGGCAACAATAGTCCTGTCAGTGATGATGGAGCGATCCCAGTACAATGTGATATTGCCATGTTCAAGAACTGGGTCGGGCTCATACCTGTAGTACGGCACTTCCGATTCCACAAGGTTGTATTTAAGAGCAAGTTGCTGATGGATAATCCTGGCTACAAGGTTGTGTCTATGCAAGTACTCTCCGTTAGCTAGACGAGAACAACCGGAGATAATGTGTTTACGAAACATTTATATTGTTAAAGTATTGCTTAGGCGCGGTTTTTTTGTGATGAAACAGGGTCGTAAAGTTAATATCGGAACACGCAATTCTATGGCCGGAATGAAGTGACATTTAATTGGTTGACATTAGTATGTATTATACTAGCTGTGCCCAGAGGTTTCACCGGCTGCTCACTTAGGATGAAAAATAGATGTTGGCTGCTTCTCAGACGTACTGAATATGCATTTGAGCCGATTCGGAGGAGTATGGGAACAAACACCGCGACACGAGAATACTTACTAATATTATAAAAGCGAAAGTGAGTTTGTTTGTTTGTTACCTCTTCTCGCTTTAATGGCTACACCGATTTCTATGAATTTTGGTACAGAGATAGTTGGGAACCAGGAGACGGACATAGGCTATTTTTATTTAAAAATAGTGGGATGTGAGGGAGAAAGAAGGAAGAAAAGGGAAAACTTACAACTTAGGGTTGCTATTACAAATCAATAAGGCGCAAGGGGAACTGTGTTACCCCGAATTTAACGCGAGCGAAGCCGCGGGCAAAAGCTAGTTTTATATATTAGACTAGCTGTGCCCAGCGGTTTCACCCGCTGCCCAGCTCCTTTTGTAGAGAAGGGTATGAAAAATAGATGTTGGCCGATTCTCAGACCTACCCGATATGCACACAAAGTTTTGTTGAAATCGATCTAGCCGTTTCGGAGAAGTATGGTAACTAACACTGTGACACGAGAATTTTATAAATTAAAAGATACTGAGATTATAAAGCGGTAATGTTTGTGAGTTTGTCAGGTTGTAGGGAGTTGTTATTTCTGGTTTTACTAAACAATATATATAATTTAGCAATAGAAATCCATGTTATTTGTGAGTGTGTTCGTCAGTTGAAGGGGGCTAAGGCAGAAAGGTACAGAGGAGCCTGCCTGGGCCACCGCGGCGCCGGAACGTAAAGGGAACACTACCTTATTCTTGATTCGTTATTTGATGATTTCCCATCTGCAAAAAAAGGTTTACGCTTTTGGAATGAAGTTCCTTCTCGCGCGTTGCGAAAGGGGGCTAGACGGAAAAAATTAAGACTAAAAGTTGTAACGACACTTTTTGCTAAAGTTGTAAGCCGTGCGCGTGTTTCTCTGTCTGTCTCTGTCTCTCATATGAAACAAGCCAGCTATTTTCGTTTCGTCTTTCTATTTCGCATTGAACAGTGTGGTGTCGCGACGATTATTTTTCATGAGTGTATACAGGTTTTTTGTACATAATAAATAATCACTTCGTTCCATTCAGGTGTCCCTTGACATCTCTCAAGTTTTTCCTTTCCAAAAAAAGAAAAAAATAATATGTTCGAAATTGATTGCTACGAAAAAAAAATATTCTTATATTTAAACTTAAGTTCGTCAATCCTACGTAATTCTCAGCCCAGCCAAAAGGAATCCCCTGTACCCGCGGTATCACACACTGACCGCATTTGACCTCGAACAATATTAATAGCCGCCAATTGCTTACACTTATCTCACACGGTTCTCTCCCCTTATCTTTAACGGCGGAGATTTGTAAGTTCAAGATTTGACGTAATATTATGATCTGTATTCTTTACAGGGATAGGTGTTTAGAGTCTTTAGAGGCTTTTACCTTACAAAGGTATGTACATCATACCCTACGATGTTGTCAATTGGATTGCAGTTTCTATGTTTGTTACATCAGAACTTTCGACGTGGTGAATCGATTTTTTGATTATTATTTTACTAGCTCGCTTTAAATTCGGGGTAACACAGTTCCCCTTTCCTGATTTTCAGGTACCTGCTACCTGTAGTTTTTGCCCTTGCGCCTTATTTATTGTAATAGCAATACTAAGTTTTCCCTTTTCGTCCCTCTTTCTCCCCCTTTTCTCACTTTTTTTTCTTTCTCTCTCATTAAAAAAAATGCCTATGTCCGTCTCCAGGGTCCCAAATATCTCTGTACCAAAGTTCATCAAAATCGGTTTAGCCGTTTAGGCGTGAAGACGTAACAAACAAACAAACAAACTCACTTTCACTTTTATAATATTAGTAAGGATAATATTAGTAAGGAGTGTCTAAGCGAGGGAGATAGTGATGCAGCAACCATTTTATAAATCAGTATCACCTCTTCCGCACTAGGTATATTGTATAATATTCTAATGAAAGCTCCAACATTATACATATTAATTTTAAACTCCCGCATCACCAACTCTCTCTCTGTCCTGTTCTTTTCACATTCCACCAGCAAATTTTGGACATCCTCGACTTTGTTACATACTTGGAAATTAGGTAACTCGACTTTTTTCATTAGCAATCCAAATTCCTTTATTTTATACAAACGATATATCAATATTACTTACCGCCAAACAACGTTAAAACCACAATACAATAATTGTTTAATTATTTCTCTTTTGTTGTTGTAAATACACATCATTAATTCATGACTACGGTTCATTATGTGTTTTGAACTTTATATTTAGAAACTTAGGTACTTATTTTAGCTTGCGGTTTTACTCAAGGAAAAAATATCTAGTAATATATAAAAATAAGTAAGTAAAAATAATCCTACTATATAATATTATAAATGCGAATGTTTGTGAGGATGGATGGATGTATGGATGTTTGTTACTCTTTCACGTCAAAAAGGCTGAACGGATCTTGATGAAATTTGGCACAGAGGTAGATTATAGTATAAATAACACATGGGATACTTTTTTATCGATATCACGCGGGAGAAGCCGCGGGCGCCAGCTGGTAGTCATAAATCCTTACTTCCTTACTAATATTATAAAAGCGAAAGTGAGTTTGTTTGTTTGTTACCTCTTCACGCTTTAATGGCTAAACCGATTTTGATGAATTTTGGTACAGAGATAGTTGGGAACCAGGAGACGGACATAGGCTATTATTTTTTTTTAAAAGAGTGGGATATGAGGGAGAAAGAGGGAAAAAACGGGAAAACTTAGCGTTGCTATTACAAATCAATAAGGCGCTACCGAATTTAACGCGAGCGAAGCCGCGGGCAAAAGCTAGTAAGTTTATAAAAACAGCAAACTGAAGTAAGGATAATTACAGAATTTAATTATGCTGGTATTTCATAATCAATGTCAATTTGATTGACATAAATGTACTTATTTGGTTAAAATTTGAATGTTTTTTGTTATGTGCCTAAATTTTCGTGTCTGCAAATATTTTAATTAATACAAATAAAATTGGACATTTTATACCAATCTTTTTGGTAACTGTTGTAAGATAATGACAATGACATGTAAAATTTAATGTAATATTAAATTAAATCGTTGCACTTGTATAAAATCAGCCATTTAAAATAATCATATTAACACAGCTGATATGAAATTGTGACACTATATATTTAATATACTTTCATAAATTAAATATTTGCACAGCACATATATTCAGTAAGTCTGAGAATCGGCTACTATCTATCTTTCAAACCCCTCTCCAGAAAAGGAGCTGAGCAGCAGAGGCAAACCGCTAGTAGTAGTAGTTTAAAAGAAACGGTTTAAGCCCCGTTCCAATAAACAAAAACGAGTCGTTTTGCTTACGGATAGTAGGATTTTGACATAAGTCTCATAGAACTTATGTCAAAATACTACCATCCTAAACCAAAAGTATCGGCTTGATCACTTCCTGGTCAAGGGCACACTAGTGAGAAATAGATCAATAAAACTAATGCGGTTTCTTGTTTACATATATATGAAAGTAATTGTTTTTGCTCTGGACGGTGCGGGGGGAGTATCAGAGTTTTAAAAACTTACCCATGTTCCTTCTTTGGCCCTTTATGTTCTTGGGCCGCGATATCTCTTTCGAACAACCCGCAACCCCGGCAGGCAGTGGTCCCAGCAGGCCCCTCTGCTTTACTAACATCTCTTTGAGGCGCGCGTTGAACACTAACGCACCGTCGACACGGCCTGTCGCCACTAGACGGACGGACGGTGAGCTACCCATTGCTCATGAAATTCTCTGGCTGTCTATCATTCAATCTGTCTGTCTGTTTTAATTGTAGAACGATCGATTGCCTAGTTGGTCTAGTGGTCGCAAGCGTGACTGCTGAGTGTGATGTCCTGTACTCGATTCCCAGGACGTGCAAAAGTGTTAGTGGGTTTCTGCATCATCAATGGTGGTCAATTTTTAGCTGCCACAGTTGATTTTATTTTATTAAGTTTTTAAATTGAAAATTTTGCCTTTAATCTGGACGCTCTTACTGTGAACGTCTTTCTACATCGTTCCCACATATATGTTTAATCTCAACATGAATGATGTAACTATGTAAAAAATATTATTAAAGCACTCATCTACACTCACAATCCACGCATACACACACTTCCACCTACACACACTCAACACTTTTACCCACAACTCACACTTCACCTCCTCACTCACACCCAAAGTAGTGGACCCCTCAGAATTGAGGCATTCACACATCACGTTCATTATCATTCATTCATGAGTTACACCCTCATACAATCTCTCTATTTTAATCTTTAATTATTACATTTATTATAACTAATCGGCGAAAAATATCACTGACGGACGACAAATTTCATAAAGCGCCATCTAGTAATAATCAACTGTACGACAGGTGCGTGTGCACCAAAAACGTAACGAGGTCATTCATCAGTAGATTTTACACCTCACATTTTTCTCATACCGGGCGCCTTATATATGAAAATCGATTCTTAAGGAGTAAACTCCAAAAAGTTTATATATTGTTCCACTAGAGACGAAAAAGACTGAACCCCACGAACAGGGTATCCTAGTGTGGGATTCAGTGTCATTTAAAAAATGCATGTATTTTTTTTGTGGAACAAAAAAAAAAGAATAAATTCCCATGTAATAGGGGTGTACCTACGTACACCTCTGCATATCCCCTTTGTGTAATACAGGCGTGATGTTATGCAGTACGATTAACTTCGACACAGACAAAACCACAAACAAAAGATAGTCGCACATTAATTATACAATAACATTGATAACACTAACCGCGACTCCTCTGGTAAAGTCCCGACGCATTGAACTAAATTATCTCGTCACCCAAACTCTCCTATATAAAGACAAGGATCTCTTCGAAGGCATCATTCGCTCATCCAGCACCAAGCCAACATGTTCTCTCCGGTTCTCCTTACGATCTTCGTGGTCAGTGCTTCTGCTTGGGAGATGGTCCCTGCAGTCAGTCAACTGGAGTGGAGCACTCCTGACCAGGTCATCGGTATACCAGACCAGGATTTGGACGCTGAATTTTATCAGTATTTGCATCAAAATGACCACAGGAGACAGACCCGTCAGCTGCATGGAAGTACTTTCTTGAATTCGGACAAAACTAGTGGTAAGTGTTTTTTTTTATTTTCGTTTCTTTTAATTTGATTCATTAATGCCTCTTTGGTTGAGAACCCGAGGCTTAATAAGAACAGGATCTATAATCAGGTTAAGCCACGTTTGCCTAGGTCGGCCCGTGGATGGGTGACCAACCATTACATACCGAGTTTCTTCGGTGCCACGGAAAGCAATTTGTAGAGTTTTGACAGTCTTTACAAGTAGTCAGAGACCTGAAAGTCTGACAAGCAGCCTTTTTTTTTTTGGGGTGGGAAATCATCAAATAACTTCCCCGTGTGGGGGGCGTGTCAGACTTTTACTGACTAAAACCCACCCATGTTCCTTCCCTTTACGTTCCGGGGCCGCGGTATTTCTTTCGAACAACCCGCAACCCCGGTGACAAGCAGCCTTAACTAAGGATATCGCATTACTTAGTACTAACTGGGTTGTGGAGGTCTGATAGGCAGTCGCTCCATGTAAAATGCTGGTATTCAGCTGCATCCGGTTAGACTGGAAGCCGACCCCAAAGATGGGAAAAGGCTAGGTAGATGATGATTGTGAATGTTTTTTTAACTGTGTAAAAACTTGGGTTTGTCTGTCTGTCGTTCATTTCTCAAATAATTAAATACAAACACAGCAACACTTTCAAATCAGGGGAACTAACCGTGCGACAAGCAGCTTCCAAAATTCTTAAAAATCGGCTTTCATTTGTTTGTTCTTCTTTTCCAGGTTTCAATGCCAAGCTGCCATTTGCTGGAAACGATAGGAATGTCTTAAGTGCGATCGGTGGAGCTAACTTCGATGCAGCTAGGCACTTGCAGTCTGCAACAGCTGGTGTGGCTTTGGATAATGTGTAAGTGGTTTTATTCAGTCGGGCGCCGCGAGATGACTCCCGGTCACCGTAGATGCCTGTCGACGGGGAGCAATGGGTAGCTCACCGTCCGTCCATCCAGTGACGACGAGCTCGCGCCTCATAGAAATGTCAGCAAAGCAGAGGGGCTTGCCAGGGCCACAGCCTGAAGGGGTTGCGTGTTGTTCAAAAGAGATATCGCAGCCCCGGAACATAATGGGCAATAGAAATTTAAGAAAGCTTCACACAAATTAAGTGGACCTGTCCAGTCAGTGCAAGCATTCGTCAGTTATCGTGTCGCTCGACTCATAACTCAAGGAGTTCAACGACACGACGAACAGTAGCAAAAAAGGGACATTTATATAGGTCGCTTATAGTACTTAAACTGCCATATATATGTCATATACACTTGACTTACGAATTAAATATCAGAGGCATAAAATAATGTCACATTTTAATCTTCTTTCATCACAGCAAAGGCCACGGTCTCTCACTCACCAACACGCGCATCCCAAACTTCGGTGACCGCATCACGGCTGCAGGCCACGCCAACCTCTTCCACAACCCCAACCACGATGTCAACGCCAACGCCTTCCTCACCAGGAACATGCCGACCATCCCCCAGGTTCCGAACTTCAACACCTATGGAGGTGGTGTCGATTATATGTACAAGTGAGTATTTAAATTAAAATTTACTACTGGCTGGGTATTGACCATAGATGGGTCTCAGGAAGGAACCCACTGACAAGCAGATACGTTATTATTGTAGAGGGGCCTGCCGGGTTTGCGGGTTTTAATAGGGTAACTACCCTATTAAAACCAGAAAATTTCCAGGATCAAAGTAATTACATTCTATACGTCACTCGTTGCGAAAAATGCAGCAACGCATGACGTTATACGTAACTTTAATGGATTATATCTTTGTAATTTTTGGTCTTATTTACAAATAAAATACGTGTCCCTTATTTTTGAATAATCTAAAAGACGGACTAATATTTTTTTTTGGAAACTAGCCGACTCCAATTTATTATAATAAGAAATATAATCAATAATATAAACGTTATGTCGGCACGGTTGGCGAAGTGGCTGAACGATTGACTGCTGCGCTGCGTGTCGTGGGTCCGATTCCCGGACGGAACAAGTATTTGTATGGACTATTAATAGTTGTTTCGGGTCTGCCTTGTGTATGTGAGTTTAATTGTTTGTAAACGCACCCACGACACAGGAGCAATCATCCTAGTGTGGGGCAACGTTTAAAAAAAAAAAGACAAAGCAGAAATGGTGAGTGATTTCCTTCAAGGAGGTTTAACATCTTTTTCTTTTTTTTTTTGTAGAAACCGAGTTGGTGCCTCTCTAGGAGTAGCACACACACCGCTTCTACAACGGACTGATTATTCTGCCAACGGTAACTTGAACCTCTTTAGAGGAAAGAGCAGTTCTCTAGACTTCAACGCTGGCTTGAGCAAGTCTGTGTCTCCATTCATGAGGAGCTCGTCCTGGGAACCGTCGACCGGTTTTACTTTTAGGAAATTCTTTTAATATTTAAAAACACTTCATCTTTTGAAACAATCTATTGAATTGGTTGTTTCAGGCGATTTTGTGTAGTTTTTACTTGTATGTATTTCGGTAAGCTATTTTTTATTTATTAGGAAAGTGATTTTTATTGCCAAAGTATTGATTTAATACATGATAAAGGTGTCGTCACTAACAAAACTAAAACTAATCTAAAAATCACTAAAATTTAGTTTATTCCTGTCAAACGACGTTTCCTTTTCTGAAATTGATTGAAATGATACAACTTAACTATATTATAGTCTGACAGCATTAATGATAGTTTAGTTACCTATTACGCTATTCTGAAATTGACGTTTTCACCAAAAAATAGTGGTTGTCAAGCTAAATTGGACTCTATTTTATCGCGGCTAAAATGGTGTGGGATAAAGGGTGATTAGGTATGACATTTTAATCTTAGTTTAGTTTAATCCGGTGGTTCGTTAGAATCGGCACCATTATCTGTTTTAACAAGTGTAAATATTTTTATATAAAATTCGTGTCTTCATAATTAAGTATTAACTGCATGTTGTGTTGTATTGCATTTATACATTCGTAAGTATCATAAATGATCTGTAAATAAAAATAAAAATATGTTTTAAATTTTATAACATTTTTATTTATTTTATTCCAAACACAAACCGTATTTCAATACCAGATTTAAAGATTTTAACTCGGCGGTTCACACTCTTTATTAGATTATTTAGCCAATCGAGGAGCGGTGAAATTAAATTATTTTCAAACTTATTCTTATTCCAAATAATAATTTAAAAAAAAATGGTGTGTAAATGATGCCGTGACGTCTGACAGAGGAGAATGCAAGATGGAAACGTGTTGTGACGACCCAAAATAGAATGGGACAAAGGCAGGAAAATGATGATGATATTCTTGTTCCATTTAGGGGACACCATATTATTATCTTTTTTAACACGTTTTTAATAACCTCACCTGTTCAAAATTACTTTCTAAGATTTTGTTACACATTTGTAACAAAATTTTAGATAGTTTTGACCCATTTTTAGGGTTCTGTATCTCAAAAGAGGACCCGTTGCCCTTATAGGATCACTTTGTAGTCCACCTGTCTGTCAAGACACTTTATCTCGAAAACGCGTGGAGGTATCGAGTTGAAAATAAAACCATAAATAAATACTCCTTAGGAACTGTTACATGTCATTTTAAGGTTATTTTTCTCGCACGTAATGCATGAAAAATAACCTTAAAATGCCAAAAATATTAATTCCTTCACTCTACACTTATTACAAACAGCGACAATAAAAAAAGGTCTTCGCATATTCGACACCGACTTCACTACCACTGGCACATAAAAAATTAAACACTAGATTAAAAGTAAAACATTGAAAAGTGAGCGTTTTATCGTCTTACTTACGGTACAAATTGAGTTGAGTCGGAATCGGCGTCTACTCGTTGAATTGGACGAAGAGCTTTATTCCATTGTTACTTGCAAACAATAACACATAAGTCTCGTGTGACCAAGTACGTTCTCATTTCAAAACTTAGTACATATTCAGTTGTAGTTTTCATTTAACCATAACCAGCCTGTACAGCGTCTACCAAAACGTGTGGTTATATTGCGGGATGTGATTCCAAATTTAAACTGAAGAATTTTCTCCATGGGACCGCCATAAAATTGTAAAAAAAAATAACTATCCTATACAGTTGGGTTGAAACTTGGCTGTTCAGTCTTTTGCCTCGGTAGGATGGTGGTACCTTGGTGAAAGTTGTTCAATTTGATGGCCTAAATTACACCCTGAAATATGACAAGCAAGTTTCTGGTACACGCTGTGTATGGATTTAAGTGTGAAGTTAAAATACAACGTGGATTCTAAACGTAGTTTGTATTTGTATTGTTTTTTTTTAACAGTATCTTTATATTGTTTTTATTCAAACTACGCACAAACATGTAAGTACAAGTGGTATTCCTAGGTTGTGAGTGAAACTGCGGACAAGACTAAACTTTCAAAATTACGTATTCGAAGTTCAAAACCTTTCGAACCATAAAAAATATTAAAAGCATGGGGCCATTTAGCAGAATCTTTTACGATAATAATATGACTTACCTACGTTACATTTTATAAAATGGTCACAAAGTGATAATTCCTAAAATGCTCACAAAGTGATCATTCCTAAAATGCTCACAAAGTGATAATTCCTAAAATGCTCACAAAGTGATAATTCCTAAAATGCTCTCAAAGTGATAATTCCTAAAATGCTCACAAAGTGAAAATTCCTTAAATGGTCACAAAGTGATAAATCCTAAATTGGTCACAAAGTGATAATTCATTAAATGGTCACAAAGTGATAAATCCTAAAATGGTCACAAGGTGACAATTATTAGGACAATATTAACAATATGTTTGACTATTTTTTTTAGAATTATAATAGGATATTATTCTTATTATCTGCCAAACCAGCCATTTTAGGCCCCTTGAACTGCATGTGTAGTAGTTGGCGCGAGATAGGGGCAAACTGTAGACACATCTTACCGATACATTTTCAACTCACGGACATATATCCTCCTTTCTGATATCTATGTTTTAAACTCTATCATCTTCAGCCTTTTTGTAACTATGTTGGGGTTGGCTTTCAGTCCAACCAAATGCAGCTGAATTCTAGTATCTTAAATTGCCTATCTGATCTCCACAACCCAGTTGATAAGACTGGTTGTCAGACTTTAGACCCACTGACTAACTGTAACGACTGTCAAAGATCTACAAACACAGACAGCAAGCTGTCCTAGGCACGAAAGAAACTAAATATGTTGTGGTCACCCATTCAAGGAACAACCTAGGCAGGTGCTGCTTAACCTAAATATCGACTCGAGCGTCTATTTTGAAATCAAATCAAACATGTTTATTTGCTAGAACATTGTACATAAGGTGTTACAATAATATTTTTCAGCACATCCTGCCAGACATGGCGTGTAAAATGTACAATTCCTTTAACTTAATTTAAACATCTTCTATCAACTTATCTTCTAAATAGTTAAATAGCAAAAGTTGAATAAAGATATTTTTTGAATATTGTTAAGGGTACGCCTTGTATATTATTTGGTAATTTATTGTAGATAATGAAACACATGCACATTCTCTAGCTGGCGCCCGCGGCTTTGCCTGTGTGATGATAAATAAAGTACCTATCCTATGTGTTATTCCAGACTGTAATCTACCCCTGTGCTAAATTTCATCAAGATCCGTTTTTTCGTGAAAGAGGATCAAACATGCATCTATACTCACAAACTTTCGCATTAATAATATTATTAGCTTTTGCCCGCGGCTTCGCTCGCGTTAAGTTAGGGGTAACACAGTTCCCCTTTCCTGATTTACAGGTACCTGCTACCTGTAGTTTTAGCCCTTGCGCCTTATTTATTGTAATAGCAATGCTAAGTTTTCCCTTTTCTTCCCCTTTTCTCCCTCATATCTCAAACTTAAAAAAAAAGTCCTTGTCCGTCTCCAGGGTCCGAACTATCTCTGTACCAAAATTCATCAAAATCGGTTAAGCCATTTAGGCGTGAAGACGTAACAAACAAACAAACTCACTTTCGCTTTTATAATGTTAGTAAGGTTTTGATGCATCTTCTTTAACCTGTCAGAGTAAATTTCAGCATAATTTTTTTAATTTCGAAAGAAATACTGCGAACACCACTGGTGTTTTAAAGGTTCTTGAACTTCAAATACTTAATTTAGAAACCAACTGTTAGTATTTCAGAAATAATATTAAACATTTCTTTGATGTGTCTCTCCGTAAATGTCTCTCAAATAAACAATGTTTCTGCTCAATATTTGTTGAATAAATCCTTTGTTTCGAACCCATTGGGCCGCGACTTGCAATCATAACAGACTGGTGACAATTTACAAAGATGTCGTGAAGCTGGAAGCGTTTAGCCAAATGTCAAAAATAACCAAAGTAACGAATTGACAACACGTTTGGTGCAGTGGCTAAGCGTTTGACTGCTGTACTTCGTGTTTCAGGTTTGATGTCACGGAACAAATATTTGTATGACCAAGAGATAGTTGTTTCGGGTCTGGCTGTTTGTGTATGTGAGTTTAAATGTCTGTAAACGCACCCATGATACAGGATAAATTCCTAGAGAAATTCCTTCCTCCATTGTTTTTTTTTTCTATAATAATTATAAGAAAAAAAATAGTTCTACACCTACAAAAACAATGCAATTTGCAAAATTTTACAATTTAAGTAAGGATTGCTGTAAAAAAAAACTAAATTCTGAGGTTAAGCTCTTCTTGCACATAAACTTACCTACTATTATTGTAATTTGTGTGTATATTTTTTAATTTTTGTGTGCAATAAAGACTAAAGTCCAATACATAATTGTTCTATTCTAGGTAAGTAAAAAATAATAGTCTCCCATTAAAAACACTGAAGTAGAAAGTTATTTTACTTCTAGAAGTCAGTGACCTTTGTTCTTTTAATTGACTTTTTTGCCACCGATTACCAACTACGAACATGACAAAACAACCAATATCTTCCACATTTTATGGGAATTCTTATCTTTTTGCCAAAACAAAAACTGGCAAAACCCAGCTGTCAAAAAGTTTTTGACAGCTGGGTTTTGCCAGTTTCAGTTTTTGACAAAAACTGAAACTTTCTTTATAAATTTCTGCACACAATTTTTTTTTTCAATATTTCAATTAATGCGTATAGAAATACTACAGCCCTACATTTTATTCCGGGTATTTTTTTTTACTGCTTTTGATGTGGTTGTGCATCCTGCACACTTGTCATGGCATAAGTTGGAAAACTCGCATAAAACTTTTTTACAAAAAATGAAACCGACTCCAAAAAAAGAAATGTGTAAAATAATACTTCACTTCAGAAGTTGTTGACATAAAAACTGAAACAAACAAATAAAAGTAGTTAGTTGTTTTATTTTACAAACAAATACAAAAAATACTACAAAAAGAAGTATTTAAATTGACTTAAGTGTGCCTATAAAGCTTTAAAAGTTTCTTCAGGATTCCTTCATCAAGTACTGACCTGATGGCTACCTGGGAAGTGACCATCTAATCAAACAGAAAAAAACTTTCTAAATCGGTCATCGAGCAATCGGGGAACACAAAAAAAAACAAATTGAGATCCCTAAGAACTGAAAGCGACCTCCTTTTTTGAATTTAAACAAAAAAAAAAAGTTGTTTTCCCTTTTCGGTACATATTTTTATTTTGTAGTTCATCACATATTTAAATAGTTAAACATAAATTTGTATGTATAGAGATTTGATGTAAAGTGTTTTATTTTTTAGATTTATTTTTTATAGTTTATAGCTTCACTGACGCATTAGGTTAAGGCCTGTAAGGATAGTTGTAAGGAGGATAAATAACAAAAAAAAAAAATACGTCAATACAAAAAAAACATAATAGCTTTTTTGGAAAACGTTATGTGATCTTTACCTTAGTACGCAAAATACGCGTCTTAGAGATGGAGTTGCGGACACCAGCCTGTTTTACATTATGTTACATTACCCGTTTCTGTTCATCGACTCATCTAGTAAACTGAGCATCGTTGGCAAAGGAAACGAGCGAAGTTTTCGAGACATTATCAAGAGCTTTCAACGTCGGAAAATTGTCGTGAAAATTCCTACAGTTTGGAGCAATTCTGATGCAAAAAGTTGATAACTCTTGAAATAGTAGTTTGAATATATTGGGCAGCAATATTGTTTCTGTAAACAAATACATTTTGGCTTGTTGTACATTCATGTAGCCCTTGTCTTTGTTTTGTTTTTTCAATTTTTCAAAACTTCTAAAGTTCAAAAATCACCGGCCAAAAGCGAGTCAGACTCGCACCGAGGGTTCCGTACAAACTTGCGACATAAACAGCCATATCTTTTGACTGCGTATACTTAGAGGGTTGATTTTTTTCTTAGCACAAAGGGAATTCTCCCCGTTTTCTAACAAGCACACTGTTGATCATTCATCTTTGCCTTATCTTTAAGGCATTGCAGGGGTAATGTTTTGTAATGTTACATGTCTTTCTTAATTTGTTTTCAGCATCCAAGGCACGTGACTAGTTCAGTGATAGATGAAAACTGAGACAACTCAAAAATAGAGATTTTTTAGGTATTCATAAATAAACATGATAGTTGGATATCATAAACGAGCGTTTATGATATGCAATTATCTAACATAACACATTTTTTAGGTATTCATAAATAAACATGATAGTTGGGTATAATAAACGAGAGTTTTGATATGCAACTATCTAACATAACACATTTTACGCACAGTGATATTTTATAACCTATTTAAGAATTACAACAATTTTAATGTTCATGATTTTAGTCTTTTTATAATTTTGACGGCCGTTCCGTGCGTGGAGTCGCCGGTTCGAATCCCGCACGGAACATATTTGTGTGACCGGTAGTTATCCGGGTCTAGCTGTTTGTTTATGTGAGGAGGACGATATAGACGATACAGGAGGAATTCCTAGCGCGGGGTACCGTTTTCTTAAAATACTACTAACTTTTGATTCATACAGTAGTTCTCTTCTCTCTTCTCCTAATAAAATCCTTTTTTGAGTTGTCACAGTTTAAATCTAGGTGTGCGATTTTACAATCAGGAATGGAAGATCTTAGAACTGAAATGTTCGTTTTAATATTTCTGGTGATTATTCACTTGACGTACTCAGCCATTGTATTTGAAGCTGCAACCTTACCAGATTATGACGAAGTTTTATATTTTGATGGCAAGCCTGACACGATAAAAGACTTTGAATTAAAAAGGCTGCCTAGAAAAGCAGGTGATTATTTATGGGCCTAGTACGCACGGCGACCAATCGAGATATACAAAACCAGTTTATGCAGATCTCTCATTGTACGGGAAGTTAGTACAAAACAGGGCTTTGTTATACTGCCGTGCCTCGAAAAGCACGTTTAGCCATTGGTCCTGCGCGTGATCTTTCTCCGGTCGTGTCAGATTTCCGTCCCATCGGACTATGAGAGTAAGGGAACAGATAATGCACCAGTGCCTTCGCACACACTTGTGCACTATAATATCTCCCGCGGCAATGGCTAATCTCCGTTGAGATTGGATGCCGTGGCCGTAAACAGTCAAGAGAACTTTATTATGTTAAACTGGAAAAGTATATCTTGATGTGCCGCCGTGTGCACATTTTACAACCGCACGGAGTAAATATACAAGGTGTAAACGGACTCTTAACGAAGCCATCAACCATACATTATGTACAGACGACAGCAGGTCAACCTACTAAATTATTATAACCTGATCTCTCTACTACGAATCGCACACCGTAGTAGAGAGATCAGGTTAAAATGGTTTTGTGTAGCTTGATGTGCCGTCGTCTGTACATCAAACTAAGTAACTCTACGCAAATATTATTGCTGGGAAACAATGCTTTTTTGGGGTAAAAATCACGGTTTACAAAGGGGCTTAATGTAACGCTATCAAAACAGAGATTCTGATGCATAGAATAGGACAGATCCCACATTAAAAAAAAAAACTAGCCTCTCGCGCACCGATATAGTTCTGTACAAACTTGCGACATAAACGGCCATATCTTTTGATCGCATTGACTTAGATGGTTAATTTTTTCATAGCTGTAAGAGATTGCAAGTTTAAGTAATTTCAACTTGATACCTTCACGCGTTCCCGAGATAAAGGGTCTGGACAGACAGACACAGACGGACAACAAAGTGGTCCTTCTGGGTTCCGCTTTTTCCTCTTTTGAGGAACGAACTTTATTAACTTTTATCTCTTCTTCGTAACTAGAAAGTTCTCAGGCATGTTCCAGAACAACATAATTATGATGAAAATGACGGCTAAAATAGGCTAATATAGGCTTCTCGGTTTCGTTAAGAATCTGTTTACACTCAGTATAAAGAAAGTCAGCAAAGGAAATTAGTAAAACCGTTTTCCCTAATACCTTAAAATGCATAAAAATATTTGATGATTTATACTTATCTCTACAGAATTTTATGATTGATTTGAAAATACAATCATTAAATTCTGAAGCAATAACTATAAATTACATGTTGATTACAGGTTAAGAAGTTAAATCGCAATTTGCAAAAAAAAAACCATTTTTAATATTATCGTATTTATCTTAATATAAAAAAAACATATTTCTGCAAAATTGAAGAGCATGAATCAAAGTATTATTGGCATATATTTTTCGGATTTTTTTGTTGCCTTTTTAAGTTATATTAGGTACCATTTAAAAAATGTATATTATATTTTGAAACTCTTTTCGTAGGGAGCTCCTTAATAAAAGGCTTTAATTTTGACTTTGAAGGTGGAAAGGACTTGAATACTAAGGTACTGATAATTGAAAGTGATGAAAACTACCTCAATGATGCAGAATTCGTTGACTTATAATATAAAGAGCAGACAGATTTGAGGAGATTGGCGTTTCAAAATCTGTGAGTATATCCAACTGCGTTTGAAAAAGGGTACTGTTTTTCGGCAACATTTCTTTCCAAGAAACAGCTACCCTACCGTGTCATCTTATAACAGTACTTATTCAGTGAGGGAAAGAGACAGAGCTATACAGAGTGTCTAGCGCCATCCCTTTCACACACTGGAATTGTGACTACTTTAAGGCGTCATGGTAACGATTGCTTTTTTTTTTGGGGTGGAAATCACTTAATAACTTCCCCCACTCTGGGCGGAGCGAGGGGGGGGAGTGTCAGACTTGTACTGACGAAAACCCACCCATGTTTCATCTATTGCCCTTTACGTTCCGGGCCGCGGTATCGCGGTGTCTCTCCCCGACACGACAAAATTTAATCAAAAATTTCATACGTACGGTCAACAGCAGGCCAAGATAACCATTTGCAGTTCAAAATTAGCGGTTATGCCTCCGACATAAAGGTGGCACAAAGTCCCGAGTAGATAGTCTGACATGCTTTAGTTGGTACTTACGTAGTGTTAAAAGTTATTTTTTTTGCTTTTTATAGGGTTGCGTACTTTTTTTGGGTCGGGGGTGTTTTTAAATTTTTAATTTAATTTTTTATTTCATGCTTTTTGAAGGAGCTCCTTAATTTTTCATTCTTTCATTTAATTTCTTTTATGTTTCTTGCCATTTAAAGGTAATTATGTGTTTTATTTTTAAATTTTGGTCATTCTAGATTTTCAGCAAAAATATAAATCGGTTTATCCGTTTCATTCCGGCATACCAGGGTTTCATCCGCCACATCCCATTTCCAGCATCAGGTCCTCGTCAATTAGAAACATAAAGAGAACTAGTTAAGACAAATCCAACGAGCTCAAACTCGAGGGGTTTACTAAAAGGCAGTCCAGGGTTACGTTTCCTACCTTCGAGCCCTATCACCAGACCAGCTCAGAGGTTCCAGATTTCCAGCATCAGGTCCTCGTCAATTAGAAACATAAAGAGAACCTAGTTAAGACAAATTCAACGAGCCCAAACTTGATGGGTTTACTAAAAGGCAGTCCAGGGTTACGTTTCCTACCTTCGAGCCCTATCACCAGACCAGCTCAGAGGTTCCAGATTTCCAGGATCAGGTCCTCGTCAATTAGAAACATAAAGAGAACTAGTCTAGACAAATTCAACGAGCCCAAACTCGATGGGTTTACTAAAAGGCAGTCCAGGGTTACGGTTTCTACCTTCGAGCCCTATCACCAGATGTATAATCTTGAAGTAACTCGTAAAGTAATTTATTTATAATAGTACCAAAACTGTAACTAGATGGCGTTGTTAGGTGAGACGCCTTTTCTGAATCACGCTATGGTTTCGTTGCATCGAAAACTATAAGCTCTCAACCCAATTTTTGATTATATGTCTTCGTCAAGTAACATTGGTTTTAATCATGGTCCTTCGAGCCGGATATAGTATCTAGTGCACAGTAGTGAGTAAAATTTGGACGGTGCGACAGTGGCGCCCCCTATCGGTGAAAAATATCAAAGTTGTGAGTAAAGTGATTGTGACAGTGTAATTGTGTTCTGGACAAACTGTAAGTACTCTTGTTGTGCCATAAACTTGTAAATTTCAAAGACTCATATCAGTTCAAAGTCGTTTGAAGTTACAAGGACTTGTAAAATTTCAAAAAGTGACCAGACGGGGAATCCATGCCCGATTTCGGCTAAGTGTTTAGAAGTTCAAACACTTAGAAAATTTTGATCAATTTTGGACTTAGAAAATTCGGATCAAATTTGGACTTAGAAAAATTTCGGAAATTGAACTTAGAATTTTTTAAAGTTATTGCTGGACCATCAACATGGATTCGTTAATAAGATTGCAAGTCGATACAAGAACAAAAATAGAGAGAGGTTATACTAATTTTAAAAAATCTCCCAAGGAAAGAGTCACTGTAAGCTACTTAGAAACAAGACTTGAAAGTTTGGAAAAACAGTGGATGATGTTTGATGATACCCATACAAAACTCATAACACAGTGCAAACGAGAAGAGTTTGAAAAGTCTGACTACTATTTAAATGACATGTACGGTCAATCGGAAGATTTATATTCAGATTACAAAATAGCATTGAAAGATCGTTTGAAGGCTAATACCACAAACAAAAACATCGTGTCCGACGACTGTGATAAGGATTCTGCAGGCAACAAAATGATCCAGAATGGCGTAAAATTGCCTAGAATAACAATACCATCGTTTTCTGGTCACTATTCACAATGGACATCATTTCGGGACCTATTTCTTTCATTGATTCACAACAACCACTCGTTAGAAAACGTGCAAAAATTACATTATTTAAAAGGATATCTAACTGGTGAAGCTGAACAACTTTTGCGACACTTACCGATCACAAGTGATAACTATTCTACTTGTTGGAACATTTTAGAACATAGATTTAATAATAAGAAATATCTAACAGATTGTATTTTGAAAAGATTCTTCAGTCAGAAAAACCTTACTAATGAGTCATCTAACTGTTTAAAAGAAATGTTTGATACCACTAATGAATGTTTAAATGCGTTAAAAAATGAAGGTGTTGATATAACAAGTTGGGACCTCATTGTTATTTATATATTATGTTCTAAGTTAGATAATGAATCTCGAAAACAGTGGGAAGCTAAAATTTGTAATAACAATAACGAATTACCAACCTTAAAGATTTTTTTGGAGTTTATTGAGCACAGATTTAGGTCACTTGAATTTTTATGTTCTAAAGTCGTTAAGAGCACTACTACCAAGTCACATCATGTTCATCAGGGTAACCCATCTGAATGTTCCTTTTGTTCGAACAATAGTCATAAAATAGGAAATTGTAAAGAATTTGCGAAAGAAGAATTGTCAGCGCGTCGTAATTTTGTCCAAAATTCCGGATTGTGTTTTAATTGTTTAGGTGCAAATCATTCGGTAAAATCGTGTCGTTTGCCCACTAGATGTAGAATTTGCAAGAAAAAACACCATTCGTTACTGCACTCCACCAATAATAACCAAACAACTGATAGTGAGGAACCAAACAAGCAATCAGTTGATAGTACCAATGTTGTTGCAACCGCAACAACATCAGAAGACGAGATCAAGGTAGGCAACATAACTAGTTGTTTTTCTAACACAAATTGTCAGGTTGTTTTAGCAACTGCCTTGGTAAAAGCAGAAACTAACACAGGGTCTACTACAACACTGAGGTCTTTAGTCGACCAGGGATCACAGGCTTCTTTTATAACGGAGTCTGCAGTCCAATTACTTGGGCTGAAAAGATACAAATGCAACAGTGTTGTAGTTGGAGTGGGGGGTGATCACACTGCCTCACTAAATTGTAAGAATGTAGTCTATGTCAAACTACAATCTCTCCAGGATCCTACTTTTACCATACAAGTCAAAGCATATGTACTTAAAAAGTTAACTTCATTTCTACCCGAAAGGAAAATTGTGGTCCAGCAGTGGCCTAACTTACCAGTTATGAAGTTGGCAGACCCTAAGTTTAATATACCTAACAAAATAGATTTACTGCTCGGTGCAGAAGTCTATTGTCAAATAATAAGTGAGGGATTGATACGAGGCCCGCCTGGAACACCAATAGCGCAAAATACCAAACTGGGTTGGGTTTTGTCTGGCAAAGTGGGAGGTGATAGTGAGATCAACACTGTAAACTGCAACAGTACTATCATCACATTGCATACCAACATTTGCAATGAAGATTTTAACCTGAAACAATTCTGGGAGCTCGAATCAGACAACTTTACTTTGGATAAAAAACAATTCACTCCAGATGAAAAACGTTGTGAAGAGATTTTTATCAAAACAACTAAACGCGATAGTTGCGGTCGGTATATTGTAAAATTACCTTTTAAAGAGGAAGAACCGAGCTGCAAATATGGAAATTCGCGTTCTATTGCTATAAAAAGATTACTAGCTTTAGAGAAACGTTTTATAAAAGTACCTGATTTAAAAGTTAAATACTCCGAGGTTATTAATGAGTACATAAAGCTAGGTCACATGGAACCGATAACAGAAAAATCTGAAATAGATAATACCGAAGCAGTATACTTACCTTATCATGAGGTTGTTAGAGATGATAAAACCACAACCAAATTCCGGGTCGTATTTAATGCCTCTAATCGGGATAATAACGGAGTTTCACTCAATAGCAACCTCCTGGTAGGACCAACATTACAAGCCGACCTCAGGCACATTATTATGAGGTGGCGGCTTCACCCCATCTGTTTGGTAGCGGACATCATCAAGATGTATCGACAGGTGAAAGTAACTGACCAAGATGCTGACTGCCAACGGTTGGTGTGGAGAGCTAACTGTAAAGAGGACATACAGCATTTGCGATTAGGAAGAGTAACTTTTGGAACTGCTTCAGCACCATACTTGGCAGTAAGAGCGCTTCACCAAGTCGCTTATGACGAAGGAAACCAATTCCCATTAGCATCTGAAAAAATATTAAATGACTTTTATATGGATGACTTGCTCACTGGGTGCCAAACTGTGTCTGAAGGAAAACAGATATTTACAGAAATTACTGACGTACTAAGCAAAGGAGGCTTCGAGCTACAGAAATGGTCAAGTAATGATAAGCAACTAACTAAAGAAATAAATGAAAACAACAAAGCAATAGAAACCAACCTAGAACTAAAAGAAAATGAAACGATGAAGATACTGGGACTTACCTGGAATCGACGAGGCGATGATTTCGAGTACTCCGTTCAGCTACCACCAATCAGTGAACCTGTAACAAAAAGAAAAGTTATTTCTGATATAGCAAGATTGTTCGATCCAATGGGATGGATATCACCAGCAATCATAAAAGCTAAAATGATGATTCAAAAGCTTTGGCTTGCAGGAATAGAATGGGATGATAAACTACCGTCTAATCTTTTAAACGAGTGGATTACTTACCGTGCAGAACTGGATGAACTTACCAAATTTAGACTTCCACGATGGATTGACTCAAGGAAGAACAGTACCTTGGAACTCCATGGTTTTAGCGACGCATCCTGTAAAGCTTATGCTGCTGCGGTCTATATGCGGGTCCTAGATGATACGGGAAACGTTTACATTAATCTAGTGACTTCCAAAACAAGAGTGGCACCAATTAAGCAAATATCCATTCCGAGGCTTGAGTTGTGTGGGGCAGTCTTGTTAGCTAAGCTTTTACAGGAAGTCTCGACAGTTTTGAACATTCCGAAGGGTAAGATACGGGCGTGGACAGACTCCACAGTTGTGCTGTCTTGGTTAAGCAGCCATCCAACTCGCTGGAAAACGTTTGTAGCCAACCGAACATCGGAGATCCTCAATATTTTAGATAGGGACCAATGGTCACATGTATCATCTTCCGACAATCCAGCAGATTGTGCGTCTCGTGGAATTAATCCATCAGAATTAGCGAGTTTTCAGTTATGGAAAACAGGGCCATCATGGTTGAAAAATGTTAGTGTAAACTATGATAGGAAAGAAATACCAGATACTAACCTTGAAGAGAAGTCAAAGAAAGTTTACCATGTTACGCAAACTGATAATCTCGAGTTATGGACCAAGTTTTCGTCTCTTCGTAAGTTGGTTAGGGTTTTAGCTTATTGCAGGAGATTTATCAAAAAGTTAAAAAATATAGATAATCGTAACTTACCTGTATGGTTGACTAGCACAGAATTAAATGAAGCTCTTCATATATGCATCAAAGAATGTCAAGGAACAAATTTTCAGCAAGAAATAAAAGATATTGTAGAAAACAAAACAGTAAAAAAGAACAGCAAACTTACGTCATTAAATCCGTATCTAGATAACTTAGGTATCCTAAGAGTGGGTGGTCGTCTAGAGAAGGCTGAAATCCAAACCGACCAAAAACATCCAATAATTTTACCGCCAAAAGCTCATTTCACCGATTTAGTCCTCGCTGAAACTCATCACATAACATTGCACGGTGGACCACAGCTAATGTTGAATTATCTGCGAACTAAGTATTGGGTTATTGATGCTAAAAATCGAGCAAAAATGGTTACTCGAAAGTGTGTTGTCTGTGTACGACATGCTGCCCAGGCTAGAGAACAACTGATGGGACAACTGCCTCCAGCCCGGGTTACACCAATTCGAGCTTTCTATCGGAGCGGTGTTGATTATGCGGGTCCCATACAGATTCGTACCTCTAAAGGGAGAGGTCACAGGTCATACAAAGGCTATATATGTTTATTTGTATGCATGGCTACCAGAGCCATACATTTGGAAGCTGTGAGTGATCTAACATCACAAGGCTTTATTGCAGCCTTTAAACGGTTTGTTGCCAGGCGTGGACATTGCGCTGATTTATTTAGTGACAACGGAACCAACTTTGTAGGTGCCGCCCGTGAACTCCGAAGTTTGTTCGCGAAAGAAAAGTCAACTTTGACGATAGATATCGCTGAATGTTTGGCAAACAACGGTACTACATGGCATTTTATTCCACCACATGCTCCGCACTTCGGCGGACTATGGGAGGCTGGAATTAAATCCACCAAGCACCACCTTAAGCGGGTAATAGGCAACGCTACTCTTACCTTCGAAGAGATATCAACTCTATTGTACCAAGTGGAGGCTTGCCTAAATTCACGTCCATTGTCTCAAATTAGTACAAATTCACAAGATCCTACGCCCCTCACTCCAGGACATTTTTTAATTGGTGAACCATTAATACTGGTAGCAGAGAATAACTACGAAACATCCTCTATTGCTTCATTAAAACGTTGGCAATTGAACCAACAAATGCTACAGCACTTTTGGCGGAGGTGGTCTGGTGAGTATTTAACACAATTCCTACATCGATATAAGTGGGCAAATAAAACACCAGAGCCAGAGATTGGTGACGTAGTATTAGTTAAGGAGGATGATCTTCCTCCAGCCAAATGGCTTTTAGGTAAGATCATTGCGAAACATCCAGGATCGGACAATATTACGAGGGTAGTGACTCTTAAATGTAAAGGGGCCACATTCAAACGGCCAGTGTCGAAACTCTGTGTATTACCTGTCACTCAGTAGAGTAAGATAGTTTATAAGTTTTTATTTGTTATTCTAAAAGTTTTATATTAACTTGCAATGTAAGTATGTTTGTTCGGGTGGAACCTTGCAAATTGATTTGTTTTTTTTTGTTATAATTATTTGTAAACGATTACAATTTTTGTTTTGTTTGTTATTTCCCTAGATGTTTATGTTACCATTGATACTGTTGTTGTTACCTAAGTGTATTCTATTTGTACCACTATGACTTCCTTACCGTAACTTTGTGTTCAAACTTTATACAGTCCATTTTGTCGAATAAGATTAGTTCATAGTGGTCGGAAATAATGGACATTCTGTCCATAGTGGTCGGAATGTATAATCTTGAAGTAACTCGTAAAGTAATTTATTTATAATAGTACCAAAACTGTAACTAGATGGCGTTGTTAGGTGAGACGCCTTTTCTGAATCACGCTATGGTTTCGTTGCATCGAAAACTATAAGCTCTCAACCCAATTTTTGATTATATGTCTTCGTCAAGTAACATTGGTTTTAATCACCAGACCAGCTCAGAGGTTCCAGATTTCCAGCATCAGGTCCTCGTCAATTAGAAACATAAAGAGAACTAGTTAAGACAAATTCAACGAGCCCAAACTCGAGGGGTTTACTAAAAGGCAGTCCAGGGTTACGTTTCCTACCTTCGAGCCCTATCACCAGACCAGCTCAGAGGTTCCAGATTTCCAGCATCAGGTCCTCGTCAATTAGAAACATAAAGAGAACTAGTCAAGACAAATTCAACGAGCCCAAACTCGATGGGTTTACTAAAAGGCAGTCCAGGGTTACGTTTCCTACCTTCGAGCCCTATTACCAGACCAGCTCAGAGGTTCCAGATTTCCAGCATCAGGTCCTCGTCAATTAGAAAAATAAAGAGAACTAGTTAAGACAAATTCAACGAGCCCAAACTCGATGAGTTTACTAAAAGGCAGTCCAGGGTTACGTCTCCTATCTTCGAGCCCTAACAGCAGACCAGCTCAGTGGTTCCAGAAGACATCAATGTTTCAAATGTCAAATCCTACATATGCTCGCAAGTAAACTGGGCGTGGAACATTCCTATTTAATTACACTCAACAAACGACCTGATGACCTTGAAGACCTGAACCGATTTCCACCAAACATAGCTAAGAACACTCTCGACTGATATACCTTTCAAACAAAAAAAACCGCATTAAAATCGGATCATCCGTTTGGGAGCTACGATGCCACAGACAGACACATACACATTTACACACATACACAGACACGTTAAAAAGAGTGAGAAATGAGGGAGAAAGAGGGAAAAGAAGGGAAAACTTAGCTTTGCTATTACAATAATTAATAAGGCGCTAGGGAAATAAATACAAGTAGCAGGTACCTGCAAATCAGGAAAGGGGGAACTGTGATACCCCGAATTAAACGCGAGCGAAGCCGCGGACAAGAGCTAGTAAAATAATATTGATTTCTTTTTTTTTTTTTAGAAAGAAATTTGGTACCGCCCTGAGCACAAGAAATCCGTTTCTCGTCTCCAAGAATGACATGAGAAGCAAGAACCTCTTCCATAGTCCAACCTCCTTAGTAAATTTTTATAAACGTCAATTTCAAGATCATTACTCTCTTTGCAACCATGATGGTCCATGCACAGCCATCTTGATGGTTTAACGAACCTGCCAGTATGGTTTGACAATAACTTGAAAATGGAACAAATCCATCGAAACTGAAACCATTAGTTTGCCATTAAAGGATTATTATTATTTTTTGGTTGTTTTATTAACTTAAGTGAAGGATTAACTACTTACTATACGCAAAATCAAAATATTTTAATTTCACATGGACACTTAAAAAACGTCGAGAAAAGGTGCACGGTTCGGGATGGTCGTTTCCTATGGAGAAGAACCGGCAAGAAACTCCATGGTTACTCTAATGGTAATAGCTAGTACTATAGCGTCATCCTTCAAATATATCCTGGTTTTAGAGTTCCGTATCCAAAAGGAAAAAATCAGAACCCTTGTGCGTCTGACTGTCAGGACCCTTTATCTCGAGAATTCATGGAGGACTAGAGTTGGAATTAAAAACTATTTGCTCAAGTCTGTGCAGTCAAAAGATATGGCAGTTTATTTCGCAAGTTTGTGCGCAATGCGCTAGTCCGACTCGCACTTGGCCGGTTTTTTCCACTTTCCACGACGACCCATTTATTTATTTATTAAAACTTCATGCACAAGTAAAAAAACATTGTACAAAGACGGACTTAATGCCTTGGGCATTTTCTACCAGTCAACCTTAGGGTGATGCAGAGACAAAAACATAGTAGGTGCAATGTGACAGGAAATATCAGTTTTATTAATAACTAGCTTTTGCCCGCGGCTTCGCTTGCGTTAAATTCGGGGTAACACAGTTCCCCTTGCGCCTTATTGATTTGTAATAGCAACGCTAAGTTTTCCCTTTTCTTCCCTCTTTCTCCCTCACATACCCCTTTTTTTTAAAAAAAAATTAGCCTCCTGGTTCCCTGGTCCGTCTCCTGGTTCCCAACTATCTCTGTACCAAAATTCATCAAAATCGGTTTAGCCATTAAAGCGTGAAGAGGTAACAAACAAACAAACTCACTTTCGCTTTTATAATATTAGTAAGGATAAATTCATATTTACACACATAGAAAATATACAAAAGTAAGGAGAAGTAAAAACTACTAAATATGACGAAAAACTGACAACACATTAATTTACTTTACCAGCAAAATTAAAATCATCACCTGCCTAGCCTTTTCACAACTAAATTGGGGTCGGCTTCCAGTCTTACCGGATTCAGCTGAATTACAGTAGTTTACATGGAACGACAAACGACCATAATGTCTAACGTCACTGGCTGATACGATAATCCTTGGTAAGATTGTTTGTCAGACTTTCAAGCCAGTACCTGTAACGATCAAAGATCACAAAATGACAGCTAGCACCAACAGCCGTTTTTATAGATAGCTTTTGCTCGCGGCTTTGGTCGTGTTAAATTTGGGGTAACACAGTTCTCCTTTCCTGATTTACAGGTACCTGCTACCTGTAGTTTTTCAAATATATTTATTGTAATAAAAACTTAGCATTGTTATTACAATAAATATATTGTAATAACAATGCTAAGTTTTCCCTTTTCTTCCCTCTTTCTCCGCGCGCGCATATACGTCGTCCGTCGGCGGGCGAGACACGCACGCATCATCGGCATATCATACATGCGTACATACCACACGATGACGTGCTTGTCAATGCACCGAGAAAACTCGGTATGTTATGGGTGATCACCCAGACACAGACCAACCTAGGCAAGCTTGGCTTAACCTCAAGGTGAGCGTTTGTAATAAAACCGCAGCACTCTAATTAAATTATGTATTGAAATAGAACATAAACAACAGAATAGATATATTAAGAACAGATTATGCTAATTGCAATTATCCAATGTAACCGACAAGCTGTGTATCCGACCTCGTCGATTGCCAACAGAACCAGTCCTTTAAAAAAAACCCTTTTTCCGCCATTTTTCGCGCGCTCCACGCTTTTCCCATAGATACCAATTTTTCCGTTTCGGTGTTGCCTGCACATTAAGTCCATTGCAATAAATAATCACTTACAAAAAAAAAAAAAAATCTTATTCGGAATAAATCTCATGAAACCGGTATTTTTCACATAAAAACCTAACACGTTAAATATTATTAAGCCTCGAGCTCTTCCAAAACCACAAAATTAAATAAATAAACAAAAATCCAAAGAGTAGGTATTACCGAAAAACTTCGTCCGAATTAAAACGGGATTCATCGAAACGGAACAACATATACCGTAGTCGAGAAAACTCGTATTTTTTAAAGCCATGTTTTCTGCGGGTAGTTTGAAAATATGACTGTTTCGAAAAACATTATTACTGTCGATACTGCATTAAAGTAAGCACGCCCTGATTTAGCGCTGCGAGTTGGAAAAAAGTTGGGGACTATTCTCGTGAACGTTCGATAAATGTAGTGATATTTTCATTCGATATTTTTTGAAAGTGATTTATCGAATAACGACTTAACGAGAAATATGCGGTTACGTCGACAAATTGGGAACTACCCTGCTCTGGGCAGAGCGTGGGGGGAAACCCACCCATGTTCCTTCTTTTGCCCTTAATTTCCGGGGCCGCGGTATCTCTTTCGAACAACACGCAACCTCGAACGACCCGCAACCTCAAATGATCCGTAACCCTACTAACACTTCTACCAACCCATTTGGGGAACCACAGTCGTGATAATATATTACTTATTCCATCACTTAACTATGAAGATTAAAAACTATACTTAAATAAGTAAATCATTTAATTTTATAAAGTTGTAATCGCGCTAATGGTCCCTTGTGAGTTCCAAAGCCCGGATATCAGACTTCGGGAAGAGCGTTGGCAAAATGTCGACAAAAATACAGTAACTTGAGGGACTGTGGGATAAACTTATGTCAGTTTTGTTAAACAAAAAGTAAAGTGTTTCAAATTAAGTGAAAGCTTTAAAAAAGATTTCTTATCAAACTAGCTTCCGCCCGCGACTTCGTTCGCGTGGCATAGTTACTTTGAGCTAACGCTAACTTTAAACCATTTCTCTCCCCTTTTCTTCCCTCTTTCTTCCCCATATGTCACTTTAAAAATATCTATATCTGTACCAAAATTCATCAAAATCGGTTGGGCCATTTAGGCGTGAAGACGTAACAATCAAGCTCGCTTTTATCATATTAGTAAGGATGCTAAGCTTGTAAGGATAGGTAGGTAGTTGTTTATTTCTTCTGTAGGGAATTCGTCAAATAACTTCTCCCTCTCTGGGCGGAACGGGATGGAGTGTCAGACTCGTACTGATTAAAGCCCATTCATGTTCCTTCTTTTGCCCTTTGTGTTCCGGAGCCGTGGAATCTCTTTCGAACAACTCGCAACCCCGGTAGGCAGTGGCCCTGGCTGGCCCCTCTGCTCTGCTAACATCTCTTTGAGGTGTGCGTGGAACACGAATGCGCCGTCGACACCGCTTCTCGTCACTAGACAGACGGATGGTGAACTACCCATTGCTCAGAGCTACCCGAAGCGTCTTCCGCGGCGAAGGTTGCACGCAAAAAGTACAGAACACATTTGGATAAAATTGCCACAAAAATAGTTTGTAAACTAGATTAATATTAATACATGGGATACTTTTCATCCTGCTATTACGAAGAAAGGAATTTATGTCTTGTTGCTACTAGTTACGTATGAATTTACGTTGGATATAGATAAAATGCCTTGCAGAACCGTCTCTGTTGTGCTAGCCTTTATTAATAAAAATGTTTACCTTAAAAGTGCCTTGTAAAAAGTATTGATTACAGATTTCTTTGAACTCTAACAAACATTGGATTATATATAACGTGTATTTAACTTATACAAAGATTTGTAAGTATTGTTAGGCCTGAAGGTATTTTCCTTATCATTGTTTTTTTGTGGCTTTATGGTTTATTATGTCAGGATTTTTCCTTATTTACACGTACATTAAATACTTCTTTGACTGTATTTAATTTTACTCTATTGGTCTAGTACTCGCGGTAGTCAGGATTCGGGGCATAAGGTCCTGAGTTTATTCACCGGTTTAGTAGCTTTTATTAGCTACTAGCTTTTGCCCGCGGCTTCGCTCGCGTTAAATTCGGGGTAACACAGTTTCCTTTTCCTGATTTCCAGGTACCAGCTACCTGTAGTTTTTGCCCTTGCGCCTTATTCATTGTAATAGCAAAGCTAAGTTTTTCCTTTTCTTCCCTCTGCCTCTCTCATTTCTCATTTTTTTTATAAAACATTAGCTTATGTCCGTTTCCAGGGTCCCAACTATCTCTGTACCAATATTCATAAAAATCGGTTTAGCCATTTAGGCGTGAAGGCGTAACAAACAAACACACTCACTTTCGCTTTTATAATATTAGTAAGTATACTTGTAACGATGTAAATAAATCTTAGAAGTTAAATCTGACCGACTTCCACAGTCATTTTGCATACATGTTTAGTGCGGATAGCCATGCATGGTTAGTTAGGTGACGCCGTCTAAAACCAATATGGCCGAATTCCAAATATGGCGGACAAGCTATGATAATAATGGCGGTGCGACGAATTAGATTCTGCTTAAGGTGAAAGCTCCAACCTACCCGCGAAATTCAAATTTTCTTACGTTTTTTGCAATTTTCAGGCCAGTGCTAGGTTGTATGTTGATTAAAATATTATTCGCGGCTGTAAGACGTATGTAATTATAGAATTATAATCATCAAAATCACCAATACAACCCTCCAAGTTCATAAAGGCGTAGGAACAAAAAAAAAACAGAAAAAGTCTTTCCTACAGCTTTATGAACTTGGAGGGTTGTATTGGTGATTTTGATGATTATAATTCTATAATTACATACGTCTTACAGCCGCGAATAATATTTTAATCAACATACAACCTAGCACTGGCCTGAAAATTGCAAAAAACGTAAGAAAATTTGAATTTCGCGGGTAGGTTGGAGCTTTCACCTTAAGCCGAAGTCATTGTCAATATGCTGCCCTAGTAAGACTTCACGGTATCAACGTAACGAAACACGTCGTTTTTTTTTTATTGAAATTTAATCATCATTTAGATTTTTGTTTTAATTGTTTGCAACAAGCACAATGCGTATCGTACATAGATATTAATAAATTTTTAAAGCGGGGTATTTTAGATACCTCGGCCTCGGAACATAAAGGGCAAAAGAAGGAATACGGGTGGGTTTTTTTGACTCTCCCCAGTTATTAGGTGGACGTTATCCTCCTCCTTATCGTCCTCCCGGGGACGTTATTAGGTGATTTTCACCCGCAAAAAAACGGGGTATTTTTAATTTTATAATTGATGTATTTCGTTAAAGGCCTCCAACTAGTGTTAAAGCCTCTTATGCCAATTTATTTGGGTTCAGCGCAGTATGTCTTCATCTTCCGTACTTTTCTAAAATTGAGGAACAATTTGTTTTTCCGCGCCTTCATCATTGAAATCAAATCAAAATCAATCGATTATTTGTAAGAATACGGTACAATACATGTTATATTAGCAATTTCAGCATATCCTGCCATATTATGACGTACAAATATTTCCATAAAAATAATATTCAAGCCTTATATATATTATTAAACTATTAGTACTCATAAATTGCAATAAAAAAATGTTCGAAGCTTCCAGAATAGAGGCCTGGGCCCGCATTTCATTCCCGCTGCCATTAAACAGATTGAGGCAGAAAAACAAGGATCTAGAAACTTGTGTCCCCATGCTAAATATACGGGATGTAACATGGAAGAATAATAAATGGAGTATTCAAAACAATAAAAATTTTAAGTATTTTCACATATAATACCACAAGAGCTTCAAAATTATCGGGTATTTTCCGATAGGTTCGTTGCAAACAAATGAAGGAGTCAAGTCTTTCTTTTCAGGTTAAAAAATCACGAGCGCGAAGCGCGAGTGATTTTTCCTGAAAAACTTGACGATTTTATTTGTTTGCAGGGAACCTATCGGGAAATGCCAGATAATTTTGAAGCTCGTGTGGTATTCGGGGGATTATTTTTCCGTCCCAAATGTCGGCCAATAGAATTGCACAAACTCCAAATCGACTCATTTTCATGCAAAATCTCCAATTTTCACAATTGAATTCAACCTGTCAGTTTGACGTGTGGTTAATTTGACTGGATGTTTTGTTTTTTATGCATAACAACGACCAGAGAAAATTTTCAAAAAAATTTCAGTATAATACCATGTAGGTTGTACCACGTGACGTCGAATGGTGCAATTCTATTGGTCGATATTTGGGTCGGAAAAATAATCATCAGAAATTTTCATATAAAGGACACACAGGTTTTCCTCTAATAATCCCGCGATCCTAAATAACACGACGCCTGTAATCCTCAAGGGGTTAAGCAGAGGTGTATCTATATATTATAGTACACCCATATTTTTAATGGCACGGTTGGCGTAGTGGCTGAGCGATTGACTGCTACGCTGCGTGTCGCGGGTTCGATTCCCGCACGAAACAAATACTTGTATGACCTACATGTAGTTGTTTCGGGTCTGGCTGTTTGTGTATGTGAGTTTAAATGTTTGTAAACGCACCCACGATACAGGAATTTTCTAGAGTGGGGCAACGTTTTTTTTTAAAAAAAACTTATTATGTTTTAGTCTGTAAGGGGCGCTCATGTTGCTATCATTATGAGATTGATGAGATTCATGCATCACTAATAGAAGTTTTGCATGAATTTTGCCAGTAGCACAGTTTGTAGAGCTTTTTGTGGAGACTTGATATTGCTGAGAGTTGGTTCTATAGTTTTTTTTGGCACGACAGTATTCAGTATTATTTGTGACACAACTTAATTTTTATAATGACTTAAAATATTAACAACAGTGATATGTCTTTTTCAATAAGAAAATTTTGAAGTTGCCATGTCATTCTTTATTGGATCACTGACATCGTATCAAGCAAGAACACTGTACAGAAAGCCGAACATCATGAAGATAAGTAGGTTGTAAAGGCAAGCCAAGATTGTAGGCTTGTATAAAAGTATCGCCACTTATCATTTCCCTCGATTATTATTGCTTAGCTAGCAACGACTGCAACAGTGACAGCATTTGCCTTAATGCTCCATTTACTCAATCCTCCGTGATTAATTTCAATGCAGCAAAAAATTCGGTATAATTTAAAATTTTAATTAAAGCAGTTACTTAGTGGTTGGCTGCAGTCGAGGTCGATGCTAGCCTGGTTCTGCGACTGAAGAGGAGTTGTTCCTTTTGGGATTTAGACGAAGCCTTTTTAGGATTCAGGGAATCTGGGTGTTTTTGAAACCTAAAATCTGTGTTAGGCAAAATGGTATAGGGTTTGTGGGTTGTTCGAAAGAGATACCGCGGCCCCGAAGCATAAAGGGCATCATCTGCCTAGCCTTTTCCCAACATGTTGGGGTCGGCTTCCAGTCTAACCGGATGCAGCTAAATATCAGTATTTTACATGGAGCGACTGCCTATCTGACCTCCACAACCCAGTTAATACTGGGTAATACGATACCCCTTGGTAAGACTGGTTGTCAGACTTTCGGAACACTGACTACCTGTAACGACTGTCAAAGATCTACAAATGACAGCCGGGACCAACGGCTTAACGTGCTTTCCGAGGCACGGAGGAAACTCGGTATGTAACGGGTGGTCACCCATCCACAGACCAACCTAGGCAAGTGCGGCTTAACCTAAAGATCGGCCCGAGCGGCTACTACATATTTATTTAGCCACGAGCTCCTCAAGCCCGGAGCATAAAGGGCAAAAGAAGGAATATAGGGGGGTTTTGGTCAGTAAAAAGTCTGGCCTTTCTCCCTCGCTCCACCCAGAGCGGGGGAAGTCATTTGATTATTTCCCATCCGTAAAAAAAGGCGAAATGGTAATATTTTCAGTAGTAAATGTCGAAAAGCAATGCTAGCATAGTGGTGTGAACGTCGGCCTGCCAAGCCAAGGTCTCGAGTTCGAACCCAAGGCACCAAATCACCTCTGATTTTTCGAATTCATGTGTCTATTGTATAACTGTCACTTGTTTTGGTGAAGGAAAACATCATGAGGAAACCAGCATGCCTGAGAGATATTTCTCGACGCCATGCAAAGTTAATCTTCAAAATCCTTACTAATATTATAAAAGCGAAAGTGAGTTTGTTTGTTACCTCTTCACCCCTAAATGGCTAAACCGATTTTGATAAATTTTGGTACAGAAATAGTTGAGACCCTGGAGACGGACATTGGCTAAGTTTATTAGAAAAAGATTGAGATATGAGGGAGAAAGAGGGAAGAATAGGTAAAACTTAGCATTGCTATAACAATAAATCAGGCGCCGCGGGCAAAATATAGTTCTTTTATAATCAAAAGGGTGTACTCTCGAAGGTCCCATATCAATTTTATCTATATTGCGTCGGTAGTTATCTTCAATAATACATGTTTTTTCATCTAATGAATGTGTATGATATACTTACATCAGTAGCAATGGAAAATTAATACTCGTTAAGAATTTGTGTAAGATACCATCATACCACAATTAAACAGGCGGAGATTAAAAAATAAAAACTTTTTGCAAAAAAAAAAAACAAATATCACCAACTTCCAGAAGTTAACAAATTTTTCGTCTATTTAGTGTTTTGAAGTCGGTTTTTTACCAACTGGAACTCGCTATCAAGGTGTACAGGATACCCCTGAGCACCACATCTTTGGGCCTGGTTCGTCGACCCCTCAGCCCTAAGTTCGTCACCCACAGGCCCCTCCTAATGGTAGTCGGACCAAAAAGTTTGACTTTGTAAGTATTTTGTTTGGAAAAACGAGTCTATGCTAACTATGCAAGGTGGTCATAAAATACATAAAAAAATCAATGAAACATTTTTTTAAATTTATTAAAAAAAAACTTGACAGGTGTCAAGGGACACCCGGATGGAACAAAGTTATTATTTATTATGTACACAAAACCTGTATACACTCAACAAAAATAATCGTCGCGACACCACACTGTTCAATGCGAAATAGAAAGACGAAACGAAAATAACTGGCTTGCTTTCTAAAAAAAAATACGCGCACGCCGCACAGCTTACAACTATAGCAAAAAGTGTCGTTACAACTACTGGTCTTAATTTTTCCGTCTAGCTCCCTTTCGCAACGATCGCGCGATAAGGAACTTCGTTCCAAAATTGCCCACACTAGGAATTTCTCCTGCATCGTCAGTGCGTTTACAAACATTTAAACTCACATACACAAACAGCCAGACCAGAAACAACTACCTGTAGGTCATACAAATATTTGTTTCGTGCGGGGATCGAATACACGACACGCAGCTCAGCAGTCCATCGCACTGTGCCAACCGTGCTGTCAAATCATGGTACTTGATCAATAATAACACAAAAGGTTTAAAGGGTTGTCTTGAAAAAATCGCTTTTAGGGATAAGACCATATTGTGTCACTCTATTTTTAAGTTGTTTAGTGTTATTCTTGTTACTTGTATGGTGTACATAATAAAGAATATTCTATATAATAACACACGCTGCTTTATTAGTAGGTGCGAGAAGGTGCGCGGGCGCCGTGGCTTAGGGAATAAAATCATCGAAAAGACGTTGGCGTTTGTTCGTGTGTATGGATGGCAACTCAACATGTTTGTGTTCTTAGAGAAAAATCAGACAGGCCGCATGTGGCATTATATGGCATTCACCAATTTCCATAAAATTAGAAGAAAAACAAAACAGCCAATTCCATCCATAGAATGCGTTCCAATTTCAAAAATAAGCAGCTAAAACTTTACTTTTAAAGAGCTCTTAAGGATTAACTTATTTTTAATTAGAAACGGGGTTCAGAAAGGTTTTACTCGTATTATCTCGTACTATCAACAAGAGCACTCAGATGCCAAAAAAAAAAACTAATGCCGTTATTAAAAACGCAATAAAAGTTTTCCTATTTCTCTATGCTTAACTCATGCCGGCATGAAAAATAACCCGGTCAAGTGCAAGTCGCTTTCGAACACTAAGCGTTCCGTACGATGTTAATTTTAGCGCTATATATATATATATATAGCGCTAAAATATATATATATATATATATAATATTATCGTTAAAAATCTGCAAATTTTTTTTTTAGAACTTCTTGTGTTTGAATTTTTATTACAAATCTAATTTTCAGTGTGTTAATACAGTCATGTAATAATGTGTGTAACACTTTGAATTATCTGCCTTTCAACGATTTTATGGTACAGCCCTGAGATAGATTGTCTAATACGATAGTAGTAGTACGATAGTAGATTTAGTGTGTGATAGTGCTCCTCAAAGTGATATCAGCAAAGCAGAGGAGCCTGCGAGGGCCACCGCCTGCCAGGGTTGCGGGTTGTTCGAAAGAGATTCTGCGGCCCCGAACATTAAGGGCAACATAAGGAATTTGGGTAGATTTTAGTCAGTACAAGTCTGACACTTCCCCCCGCACCGCCAACAGCGGGGGCAGTTATTCGAGAATTTTCCATCCGAAAAAAAATCCCTGAGATAGTGAAGCTTTAGTAAAAGAGTCTTGCTGGCACCCTTTTGGTACGGAACTCTAAAAAGGATTAATAAAAAAAAAGTAAAAAAAGCTGCAAAAAGTTTCGCTGTATAAGCAACAGTGAAGTACACTCGGTAACGCAAGTCTCAACTTTAAGCGCGGGTACAATGGTGCACAGCGGTGGAAACTTAATTGAAGCGCCGACTCCTGCAAAATTCTGGCAGGATTTTTTTTCGAGTGCTCCGTTCCTGTAACCCAAAGGTCTGGATTTTCTTGGATTTTTTACTGTTAGGTGGCACTCTATATTTTATCGTCATTATTGATCTTATCAACGAAAATTGCAGGTTCAGTTAATCGTAAAAAAACCGACTTCGGTTTTTTTTTGCACAAAAGTTTTTTTCTATCCTCATCATCTGATCTATCACACAGTCCAAGTGCAAAAATGGATCCTTCCCAATTTTGTGTCTGGCACCTTGTATCATCCTGTGACATAACACCACCATACCTGCTATCCTAACCGAATTTTAGACGGAGCCACAGCCGCCCGACCAGCACTACCCACTCTATAGCAGAAACCGGTACCCCAAGGTTAGATACCACTGATACCAGATACCAACACTTTTAGATTTTTGTCAACGAGATAGCAATAGTATAAGTTTAGCTGGTGCGTAACGGAATCTGGGTCAGAGCTATTTTTAACTTGATAGAGGGTAGTTCGAGGGTTCTCGCCCTGTTTTTATAGATGGTAAGTAATGAGCCCCTGCTGTAACCTATATAGTTGAGTCCCCCCATTTGATGTGTGCTCACGCTTGGCGTTCGGGAAATGGGGGATGTGTTTATTTACTTCGTTCAAATAAACATGTTTATTTATGAAGAATGAAGAATTAATTGGGAGCAGGAAGATATTTTACACGAACTGTTTATTTAGATACTAGCTTTTGCCCGCGGCTTCGCTCGCGTTAAATTTGGGATAACACAGTTTCCCTTTCCTGATAATGAAAGAAACAAAGAAAGAAAGAAAAAACATTTATTAGTCGCAAATTACGACGAGCAACAAAATAACAAAAAAAAAACATTCAACATGCAAAGTACTTATCACAAACATTTACAAATACATATAGGAATGGGACAAAATAAAAATAGCTTGCACGTCGTGACTGCGACAGGTCGGTCACCACTCAGCATGATGCTGCACCATGGGAGCCCACAGCACAGCGCTGGTTTTCAGTGGTCAACCCATGAGTAAAACGTACGGAAGTCAAAACAGCATACATAAATGTTTTAAATACTTAAATTAATAAAAAATTATAGAAAATAAATCAAATAGACAAAAACTAAAATAAAACAACCCAATAATTTGACTTGATACTATAAATATTTCGGCACGTCATGGCATGTCAATGTCAAGAACGTTAAGAGTGGCAGGTTGTCACTCTAGCGCAGCGTTGCCGTCGCGTCGATGGTAGCCAGGCGGCCATATTAAGAAAAGGACGGGAATGCAGGTAGCTACTACCAGTACTTTCTGCCACTGCGCCTTATTTATTGTAATAGCAGAGCTAAGTTTCCCTCTATCTCCCTCATTTTTCACTTTAAATAAAAAAATAGCCTATGTCCGATATCCGTCTCCCGGGTCCAAACTATCTCTGTACAAAAATCATCAAAATCGGTTTAGTCGTTTAGGCGTGAAGACGTAACATACAAACAAACAAACTCACTTTTGCTTTTATAATATTAGTAAGGATTACAAAATCATTCATGTTGAGATTATACAAATATGTGCGAACGATGTAGAAAGACGTGCACAGTAAGAGCGTCCAGAGTAAATAAATAACAAAAACTAAATTCAATTAAAAATCTAATTAAATTAAAAATTAACCGAGGCAGCTAAAAGATGACCAGCCCCAACTGACAGCGCCCGTTCATGTTCCGTACATGACGTATGAATCAGCCCCATTCAGTTCAACCATTTTGAAGGGAACTAAATGACCCGACACACCCGCCACCATCAGCGAGACATTTAACTGAGCAATGACATTCTGTCAACCACCAGGCCATCGCCAAGTCAACAATAGTATATAGTACTTAGAAATAGGCTTTCAGTTATACAAAACTAGTAAATTGAGACATCATTTTGAGCAATTATTTCTTTAAGTGCACACTGTCTGTCAGGAAAATCCCTACTTTCTTATTTACTTGGTGACCCTTCCGTAAGACAAGGCGACTAAGTTTTTAACTTAACGAAGGAAAACTATGGAGCAGGTGCTCTTCAATTGTCTTAGTTGGTGCTCGCGAACTTTACAATTAAGAGATCGAATTAGAATTGATTGCTTTTCGTTTTGTTAATGAAGGGGTGAAAGAAGCCGGGCTGCGGGTTGCTTGACAGAGATACCGCTACCCTGGAACATACAGGACAAAAAGACGAACATGGGTGGGTCTTAGTCAGTACAAGTTTGACATTCCCCCCCGCACCACCCAGAGCGGGAGACAGTTATTTGATCCCATCCCATCCGCAAAAAAAGGGGTGAAAGAAACCGGGGTTGCAGGTTGTTCGAAAGAGATACCGCGGCCCCGGAACGTAAAGGGCAAAAGAAGGAACATGGGTGGGTTTTAGTCAGTAAAAGTCTGACACTCCTCCCCGCTCCGCCCAGAGCGGGGAAAGTTATTTGATGATTTCCCATCCGCAAAAAAGGGGTGAAAGAAAGATAGATAGAAAAAGTTTTAAAACATATTATAATAGTTGTATTAGTGTAATGTAGATTACATTGATATATTTTGTAAACCATTTGTAGTTTATAAGTTATCGTCTATAATGCATATTTTTTTCTCTGTATCTTCTAATCATTTAGTAACAATGGATAAAAATGAATCATCTGCCTAGCCTTTTCCCAACTATGTTGGGGTCGGCTTCCAGTCTAACCGGATGCAGCTGAATATGAGTATTTTACATGGAGCGACTGCCTATCTGACCTCCACAACCCAGTTAGTACTGGGTAATGCGATACCCCTTGGTAAGACTGGTTGTCAGATTTTCGGAACACTGACTACCTGTAACGACTGTCAATGATCTACAAATGACAGCCGGGACCAACGGCTTAACTTGCTTTCCGAGGCACGGAGGAAACTCGGTATAACGGTTGGTCACCCATCCACAGACCAAACTAGGCAAGCACAGCTTAACCTAAAGATCGACCCGAGCGGCTGCTATTATTGAGCCACGAGCTCCTGAATGGATAAAAATGAAATCTCAATAAAAAATATGTGATATCTCATACTCTACCACTCTCTACCATAACTAAAAACGCTGAAATAAAACCGACTTCCGCCTTAGAACCGACTTCCTAAAAAAACTAAAAAGTCAATGAAACCAACAAAAGTCATCAACTTCTGAAAGTAAAGTTTTACTATTTCACTTCTATGTCTATGTATCATGTCGCATGTAAATCCGAACTCCTGTCCCCAAAGTATCAACCCCTAACGACTGTGCCGAGGATCTCAATTTAAAGGTCGTAACTCCATCTTTATAGCCAGCCAATATAACTTGAGACATTTGAGACAGTAAAATTTTAATACCCTCAGGGTTTCTGGAAGATTATTACTGGCTCTTAAGATGTATTGTGGTCTATCTTTCTTTCTTTTTAACCCCCGACGCTAAAACGACGGGGTGTTATAAGTTTGACGTGTCTGTGTGTGTGTGTAAATGTGTATGTGTCTGTCTGTGGCATCGTAGCTGCCAAACGGATGATCCGATTTGAATGCGGTTTTTTTTGTTTGAAAGGTATATCAGTCGAGAGTGTTCTTAGCTATGTTTGGTGGAATTCGGTTCAGGTCTTCAAGGTCATCAGGTCGTTTGTTAGGTGTGATAGGAATGTTCCACGCTCAGTTTACTTGCGAGCATATGTAGGATCTGACTTTTGAAACATTGATGTCTTCTGGAACCACTGAGCTGGTCTGCTGTTAGGGCTCGAAGATAGGAGACGTAACCCTGGACTGCCTTTTAGTAAACCCATCGAGTTTGGGCTCGTTGAATTTGTCTTAACTAGTTCTCTTTATGTTTCTAATTGACGAGGACCTGGTGCTGGAAATCTGGAACCTCTGAGCTGGTCTGGTGATAGGGCTCGAAGGTAGGAAATGTAAACCTGGACTGCCTTTTAGTAAACCCATCGAGTTTGGGCTCGTTGAATTTGTCTTGACTAGTTCTCTTCATATTTCTAATTGATGAGAACCTGATGCTGGAAATGGGATGTGGCGGATGAAACCCTGGAATGCCGGAATGAAACGGATAAACCGATTTATATCTTTGCTGAAAATCTAGAATGACCAAAATTTAAAAATAAAACACAAAATTACCCTTAAATGGCAAGAAACATAAAAGAAATTAAATGTAAGAATGAAAAATTAAGGAGCTCCTTTAAAAAGCATAAAATAAAAATTAAATTAAAAATTTAAAAACACCCCCGACCCAAAAAATGTACGCAATTATTATGACAAAAGGTTAAAAATGCTAAACCCTATAAAAAGCAAAAAAAAACACTTTTAACACTACGTAAGTACCAACTAAAGCATGTCAGACTATCTACTCGGGACTTTGTGCCACCTTTATGTCGGAGGCATAACCGCTAATTTTGAACTGCAAATGGTTATCTTGGCCTGCTGTTGACCGTACGTATGAAATTTTTGATTAAATTTTGTCGTGTCGGGGGACCGCTTTTTACCTTCAAAAATACTTACCTAAATCAAATGATCAATCACAAAATTCGTATTTTAAAACTAAATATGTACACAACTACACCAAATGATACAACAACATTGGACAAAAAATTAAAACAGACGAATAGTAGGTATGACTCACAAGATTTACTTGTAAAGAAAGAAGAAGATAAGTAAACAAAATAATATTTAAATTACAACGAAAATGTTAACGTAAGTAACGAATTCAAAAAAAACTTTACACATTATCTAAATAAATGATAAACAATAATTTTAACCCCCAATCTTAGGAACGACTCAAAAAATTTGTATGAAAAATGACAATGGGATTGAGGACTTCTTAATGTGAGCTTCTAACGTTAGGCTAATAAATTAGAGCGGTCCCCCGACACGACAAAATTTAATCAAAAATTTCATACGTACGGTCAACAGGCCAAGATAACCATTTGCAGTTCAAAATTAGCGGTTATGCCTCCGACATAAAGGTGGCACAAAGTCCCGAGTAGATAGTCTGACATGCTTTAGTTGGTACTTACGTAGTGTTAAAAGTGTTTTTTTTTTGCTTTTTATAGGGTTTAGCATTTTTAACCTTTTGTCATAATAATTGCGTACATTTTTTGGGTCGGGGGTGTTTTTAAATTTTTAATTTAATTTTTTTATTACCCGACTGCGTGTGCAAAGGAGGGTAATGTGTTCATTAGTCTATGTATGTATGTATGTTTGTGTATGTTTGTTCCTTTGAAGCACTATAGAGACTAAACGCCTACGCCGATTTTTATGATTCATACGTCAATCAATTCCTCTTAGTCCTGCAAGTGTCACTAAATACATGGAATTAATAAAAAATCAAAATGGTGATCATGAGATGCCATATTGTGAAAATGAAAAAAATTAAAACCAACAAAATAATATGTCAAGTGGGGTATCGTCACCGTGGGATCTGGAGGCGATAGTCCTCGCGCGCCTGTTTGAGTGGCGCGCGGAGGCACTACACCGGGGGGAAAACCCGCTGCCACGGCAAGTTGCCGCTCGGCGGGCAGACCTCCGGTGCGATCTCATGGTGGCATGGAGAGAGCGACTGTCGCAACCCCGTGCAGGGCACGCCACAATAGCGGCGGTAAGTCCCCTCTTTGAGGAGTGGCTGGAGAGGCGTCATGGCGTCCTCACCTACCGCCTGACGCAGGTCCTCACCGGACACGGAAGTTTCGGGAGGTTCCTGCACATCATCGGGCGGGAGGAAGCGCCCGGGTGTCACCATTGTGACGATCGCCCTGAGGACACGGTGGAGCACACAGTGGCGATCTGCCCAGCGTGGGCGGAGCACCGCCGTGCCCTCGTAGAGGTGATCGGCGGCGGCGATCTCTCGCGTCCGGCCCTGGTTCAGGCCATGGTTCGGAGCGAGAGGGAATGGGAAGCGGTCACCACCTTCTGCGAAGCAGTAATGCTACCAAAGGAGGTGGCCGGGCGTTTGAGGGAGAGAACATCTGCCCAACCCAGCCGCCGCGGGAGACGCCCATGGCGCCGGGCGCCGCGAGACGACTTCCGGCCACCGTAGATGCGGGCCTGTGGGCGGTGAGCAATGGCCTGTCGTCAATCGACGGACGGACGGTGAACTAGTCCGTCCGTCAATTGACGACAGGCCGTGTCGACGGCGCGTTCGTGTTTCACGCGCGCCTCAAAGAGAGTCAGCAAAGCAGAGGGGCTTGCCAGAGCCTCCGCCTGCCGGGGTTGCGGGTTGTTCGAAAGAGATACCGCGGCCTCGGAACGTAAAGGGCAATAGAAGGAACATGGGTGGGTTTTAGTCAGTACAAGTCTGACATGCCCCCCCGCTCCGCCCAGAGCGGGGGAAGTCATTGGATGATTTCCCACCCGAAAAAAAAAAAAAAAAAGTGGGTTATCGTCCTGCCGGGGTTGCGGGTCCTGCCGGGCTTGCGGGTTGTTCGAAAGTGATACCGCGGCCCCGGAACGTAAAGGACAATAGAAGGAACATGGGTGGGTTTGAGTCAGTAAAAGTCTGACACGCCCTCCCGCTCCACCCAGAGCGATGGAAGTTATTTGATGATTTCCCACAAAAAAAAAAGAGTGGGATATCGTCGAATAGGTATTTTATTAGTAGTTTGGTTCACTTTTTACGCAGTCGGGTTTTTTTGGTACTGTGAGACATGCGCTAAATTATTACCACATCAATCCTTTTCAGATTATATTTATATACTAGCTTTTGCTCGCGGCTTCGCTCTTGTAAATGTAAATTCGGGGTAACACAATTCCCCTTTCCTGATTTGCAGGTACCTGCTACTTGTAGATTTTGCCCTTGCGCCTTATTTATTGTAATAGCAAAGCTAAGTTTCTTCTCTCTTTCTCCCTCATTTCTTACTTTGAAAAATCAAAAGTATCCAACCATGTACCAAAATTCCTCAAAATCGGTTTGGCCATTTAGGCGTGAAGACGTAACAAACAAACAAATTCACTTACGCTGTTATAATATTAAGTAAGGATAAGTCATAAACTACCCAAGCAATATAGATAGAATTGATCCATATCAATTCTATCACCACGAAAAATACCGATCTAATTATATAATTAATGAATTATGAAAATCGGAAATAGTAATAAATAGTCGAATTGAGAATATTCCTTTTTTCTACCCATCAAATAACTTCCCCCGTTCTTGGGGAGTTTCAGACTTGTACTGACTAAAATCCACCCATGTTCCTTCCATTGCCCTTTATGTTCCGAGGCCGCGGTATCTCTTTCGAACAACCCGCCACCCCGGTTGTAGTCTGTTTAAAAGTACAGCTCTAACTTACCCCTTAGAGATAACAGGCGTGTGGTCTTTGCTCTTCATGATTACTATTTTATATGTATATTATATGTATTTATATAAAACTGACAAATGCTTGCACTGACTGGACAGGTCCACTCAATCTGTGTGGTGCTTTCTTAAAAAGACCATTTCAGACACTAATCCGCATAGTCCTCATGTAAGTTGACCAAGATTTTTGTCTGGACCTTATAAGAGACTACAACCTCTGAGTTTGTTTCGGCTGTTTCTTCACAGAGTAGTCGGGTACGAAACACCGGCCTCATATAGTTTAAAAAAAAATTACTTGTAAAAGTGTTTGTGAAAACCTACTTGCAAAATAAACATCATTTATCATTAAGTATTTGTTTTTATAAATGTAGTTATTCGTTCGTAAAATGAAACACCACAGACTACCTACAGTACTGTCTCTCCTCCTTTAAATCTATCCAAAGGTTGTCTTGATAAGATCGATTTTAGCGATAAGACCGCCACCGTCACCCTATTTATAAATTGTTTACTGTTATTCTTGTCATTTGTATGGTGTACATATTAAAGAATATTCTGTCTATCTATCTTGACAAAAATAGTACCTGCTCTCCTCACACAGTCCACTAGAACATTAATACCGAGCACTATTCTCCACACTTCAAAGGAACATTTAACACAGAGTGTGTAATTCTAAATTCACAGTCACGCTCGCACTGGGCTGGTCAAAACGTGCTTTTAGTTCAGACTGAGCGCTTTGACGGTCCATTAAAAACGCATGTTGATGTATGAGTGCATTCGAGAGTGGTGCATATGATCTATGTATTACCTAGGTAGCTTTTAGTTTATGTATGTTTGCATGGAAATATAGAGGGTAGGTGTGAATGTGTTTTGCATTAACTATTTGCAATAGAGGTAAATGCAATGTATTTTAAAGGCGTGGGATTTTTCATTTATGTCCATTAGTGTTTTATTTTTCAATTTTTATCTGCTCGAACTTCGTGCTCAGTAGTGTTTTAAGTAGACTTAATGCTACAACTGTTAAACGCGGTATTTTTACACAAATATTATTCAGAACAATATTGTTTTATGAAATAACGAGGAGCTTGTGGCTAAATAATAGCAGCCGCTCGGGTCGATCTTTAGGTCAAGCCGCGCTTGCCTAGGTTGGTCTGTGGATGGGTGAACAGTTACATACCGAGTTTCCACCGTGCCTCGGAAAGCACGTCAAGCTGTTGGTTCCGGTTGTCATTTGTAGATCTTTGACAGTCGTTACAGATAGTCAGTGTCCCGAAAATCTGTCAACTAGTCTTACTAAGGGGTATCGGAGGTCAGATAGACAGTCGATGCAAGTACGTATTTAAAATGGAGTGGCTGCCTATCAGATCTCCACAACCTAGTTAGTACTGAGTAATATGGTAATTTATACCCCTTTTTTGTGGATGGAAAATCAATAAATCATCAAAAATGATTCCCCCCGATCTGGGCGGAGAGGGGTGTGTGTCAGACTTTTACTGGTTCGACTAAAACCCACCCATATTTCTTCTATTTTCCTTTTTGTTCCGGGGCCGCGGTATCTCTCTCGAACAACCCGCAACCCCGGTAGGCGGTGGCTCTGGCAGGCCCCTCTGCTTTGCTGACATCTCTTTGAGGCGCGCGTGGAACACTAACGCGCCGTCGACACGGCATACAGTACACCTTGATGAGATTGTTTGTCTTGACTGCTGTGACGTTGACATCTGGACCAACGTGCTTTTCGAGGCATGGAGTAAAATCGGTGGTCATCCACAGACTGACCCGGGCAAATTAAAGATCGATCCGGGCACCTATTATTATTTAGTCACTAACTTCTGTAAACGCAGAATAAAACTTACTTATATAAAACATCCCTTCTTAAACACAGTCGTCAAAAATCATTCCAAAAGAAAATTCCCACACCACAATCTTGAACAGATAACCACGCCCGAACAATTTCCGCTAACCTCCGCACATCTACGTCAGCTGTAAAAAACATAACCCCCCTTTTTCACACGTAATCGGGCAAGATCACGGCTCATTTCCCGCCGCGGGATCGGAAGTTCGGAACATCTTGTAAGTGATTGGAGCGCTCAGGTATTTTGGGATAACGTGTGTAATGAGATTGAGTTTGGTGGGGTATTTCTATAAGAGGTAATAGGATGGCTGAACTATTATTAATAGTCATTACCTTTAATTATTTCCCATACGTATTAATACATTTTTAAATATTCATTATAAAAGATATAGAAAAACATTTAAAAATATAAAAATAGGTCTTCGCCGGTATCGGGAGCAGGGTCCAAGCTACCGGTGGTTAGGGCTCCAGAGACAGGAACCGTATCGAGGAGTACTGCTTTCTGAATCAGGCCCTTAATTCAACCCCCTAAGGAGAGCTTTGAGAGATGGTCGTCAATGCTCTTGGCCATCAGGCCATTGGCCGTAACTACTATCGGCACAATGACAGCCGAGCTCACATTCCACATATCGACAACTTCGTGTGCCAAGTCGAGATAGTAAATAAGTCATTATTATTAACATTTGAAACGGGATATTTACTATGTTTGTTATTTATTTCGAGTTTAGAGATGACAGTGTACCGAACGCAAAAAAATCGAATAAGGAAAAGGGGAGATCGTTTTGTCTACTCATAAACATCCACCCGCAATAACTTCAGTTCACCCGTGATCATGGCGTTTGCAACATCGCCGAAATATCGGAAACTCGAAATAAATAATAAACATGGTAAATATTCCGTTTTAAGTGTTAACAATAATGTTAGTCACTATGTCAGTTTAAATTCAATTTGGATAATATCAAATAAAAAAACTGAGTGACTGTGGGTCACTCCCCCCCCCCCCCCTCCACAGTCATATTGTGTAATGTTGCGGGGCCCCGGCATCTCTTTCGAACAACCCGCAAACCTGGACAAAAATAGACCTTACCCTCCAATATTTTCCTCATATTATTGCACACAAGCAATGCTTATTCCTGTAATACATTGTCACTTTGTCAGCAGAGTACCGCGGTATCAGTTGTTATCGTAACGATGGCGCGAGATACGCGAGCGAACGTCACAGATATCCACTACGGGAATATATTGTTCGTTGGTGTGGAGTCAAAGAACTAGAAGAGACTCTCGGTTTCCGTTTTCAAATGTCCGTTTTCAATGAAGCCACGGGCGCCGGCTGGTAAAAATAATAATTGTTAACCGAAAATTTTTAATTGATGTTAATAAGGGTACTACAATAGGCCCGCCACCTAAATTGGAACATTACCATAACTCGTGAAATCTGAGTTTACAAATAACTTCCCACGCTCTGGGTGGAGTGGGGGTGTGTCAGAGTTTTACTGACTAAACCCACCCATGTTTTCCTTCTTTTGGGCCGCTGTAGCTGTTCGATCATCTCGCAACCTCGACTCACGATGTGTTCCGTAGCCATTTCCAGAATAAAGCATAAGTTACAGAATAATTTTCAAACTATCAAAATCTAACGAACCCGGTCGCTTCCATTAAATTTCACAAACTCACCGGAGCGCGCAACATTTTGTCATAGGCTGTAAATTATGAGCTAGCTGTGCTTAATCAGCCTATAACGGGCCCATAACTGAGATTCAGGTTTCCTCTCTGTGAGTAAATTTCACATATCTTCAAAGTTTTCATAAGGTATGTCGATTTTCTCGCAATGTTTCCACTATCGTTTTTAGAAGAAGTTAAAAAAACAATGTCTCAGGTTAAATTCTCATTTTTTTTTCGAAGTAAAACTATCACAACTTACTTCGCAAACAACAATGAACAATATAATCAGCGGGTAACACAAAATAATTCTGAAACTTTCAAAAACTAAATCACGAAGCCGGTCGCTTCCATTAAATCTCACAAACTCACCGGGGCGCGCAACATTTTGTCATAGGCTATAAATTCAGAGGCATTCGTGCGAATCAACCGTATTATTGATTGTCATATTTTTATACTTCACCAATCTTTAAGGCGATTCGTGGAGTATGGATGATTTCGTGTAGAAAGGGGTAAAATGGTTTTTGGGTTATAATGGATAAAAAGATTTAGAAAGTAGGTTGAAAACTAAAGGGCCTGCTTTCATTGACTTAAGTCCTGGTATTTAAACATGCTTTATTAGTTTAACGTACAAGTGAAACTAACTATGAAAACAGATTAGTTTAAGTTAAAATAGGCGCATTTCCCGGATTACGGTAGAACTGAAATTTAAAAATTGCTAGGTCACGTCATTCTATTTTAACGATTATTATAAAAGTAGGTATAAGATCTCTTTACGTGCACTAAATGTGTAGCCAGCATAACTAACGATAAAAAACCAGCATAATCAAAATATATAGGCTTACTTAAGCGTGTTTTTTTTATTACAATTTAAATATCACCCTGATACAACAATCTCATATTTTACTTTAATGAAACGTCACAATACTTTACGTCAAAGTAGGCTTCGTTCGTATCATTTAACTACAGCTACAGCTTTTGACATATGACTCTTTTTTTTTCATGCTCATATAATGATGACAATGACAATTCATTTTACGCTCTTGGAGTTGAGTTTCAGTAGACCCTTTCATACAGAGGCGGCATAAGGCGTGGGCGACGTGGGCGCCTACGGCCTCGCGACTCGTAATGAGTACCTAATTAATAAAAACTTGAGAGGTGTCAAGGGACAACCGGATGGAACGAAGTTATTATTTATTTTGTACAAAAAACCTGTAAACACTCAACAAAAATAATCTTCGCGACACCACACTGTTCAATGCGAAATAGAAAGACTAAACCAAAATAACTGGCTTGCTTTCTATGAGAGAGAGAGACAGACAGAGAAACACGCGCACGCCGCACGCCTTACAACTATAGCAAAAAGTGTCGATACAACTTTGGTCTTTAGCAAAAAGTGTCGTTACAACTTTTGGTCTTAATTTTTTCCGTCTAGCCTCTAAAATAGTTATTGTGTTGCAGCCCAAAAAAAACTTTTTTGCAAAAAATAAACCGACTTCCAAAAAAAAAAACTAAAAAGTGGAAAATAACTTTATTTCCGGAAGTCGGTGGCAAAAAAGTCAACGAAACCAACAAAAGCCACATTTTTTATTTCAGCATTTTTAGTTATAGTATTATTAGAAGTCGGTTAAAAAAACTTCCCTCGATTTCGCCAAGATTCCATCATCAGATCCCGACTTGGTGACTATGGGAGCAATTTGGAAAGCATAGGCTTTAAATTTTTTTTTGTTGATTTTTCAATAACCGCTTGTCCGATTTCGATAAAATTTTCATGGGACCATTTGGGAAGTATAACCTTTCCAACAAAAAAAGAATTTTTGAAATCGGTTGGCAAACGACGGAGTTAAGCGCGAACAAACCTAAAAAAAAACATACAAACATCCGAATTGAGAACGTCCTCCTTTTTTAGAAGTCGGTTAAAAAGCTGCTACTTTTCGACCATATTAAATAAAAGTTTTGCGACGCCACTGCTTTCATAGTATCCATGTGTAATGACCAACTTTAATATGTCTATTTTCAGTGATTAAATTTTTAAATTAAGTGAACATTACGTAATCAAATAAACGTCAACATAGTTTTTTCTGCCTTAAACTCTAATAAGTATCCTGTTTCGCTTCCTTAGGAATTGATATCTGCAAGATTTTATGTCATGGAAATCACACCCAAGAGAGATTCTATACGAAAATATTTACCGACAAAACAAAACCACACAAAATGTTCCAAAAACCTCTCCTACAAGTAATCTAGCATCCCACCTGCATATTAACTCCTAACTATAAATTATTAACGGACTCACACGCTCAGTCACAAATCTAATTCGGCGGGTGCCGGTCGACAACCGTACCGGGGCCGTGAGGTTCGTCCAACGCATAAATCTGGAGGAAGACGGAAAACCGGGCCGTAATAAATCTCATCGTGGATCCGGAATATTCATGAGACCACATACGTACGTTTAACGGATGTTATACAGGGTGTTTCGGGTTGTAAGGGGTTGTTGTGTAGTTTTAGACTTGGATTGTAGAAGTATGATATACTAGCTTTTGCCCGTGACTTCGCTCGCGTTAAATTCGGGCTAACACAGTCCCCTTGCGCCTTATCGATTTGTAATAGCAACGCTAAGTTTTCCCTTTTCTTCCCTCTTTCTCCCTCTTTCTCCCTCACATCCCACTTTAAAAAAAAATAGCCTATGTCCGTCTCCTGGTTCCGAACTATCTCTGTGCCAAAATTCATCAAAATCGGTTTAGCCATTAAAACGTGAAGAGGTAACAAACAAACAAACAAACTCACTTTCGCTTTTATACACACATCAAAAGTATCTAGGGATCAACATATATTTTTGCAATAACTTTTCTCCTGATTGATATTAATTAAAATTTTCTTTAAGGATTCATCAAATAAAGTGTTTTCGTTTGTCACAGTAACGATAAACCAAGTCACCTTTGCATTAATAAAGAAATTTGCCATTTTCCTAATAAAGGGATTTTTGACATTTGAACCACTAACATTAAAGTTCGAAAAAAAGACTGAAATAACAGTTTTCTTTAAAATTTTATTGGGTAACTTAAACAATTAATAATCCGTGTTTCTACCGCGAACACTAACAACACAAGAACATCGGTTTGGCATACTCAAAATGAGTTCATCCAAATCACGCTGTGGAATGGCCGCCCATGTTCGTTGCAACAACAAAAAAAGGTCTTCTTGCGACTGGATACCCTCCATATTCGCCAGAGCTCTTCTCTGTAGCATATCCCATGCATGCTCAATCGGGTTCAAGTCTGGCGACTGAGCAGGCCAGGGCAGGACATTGATGTTAGCTGCGGCGAGAGTCTGTCTTACAACTCTTGCGGTGTGCGGTCGTGCATTATCATGCATTAACTGAAATAAGGGACCGATTTGCACTTGTAGAGGAACGATGACGTCTGATACAATCGTCTCAGCATAAATTTGAGCGTTGAGGTTGCCTCTGATCCAAATCAACTCAGTTCTTCCGCCGATCCAAATACCCGCCCATACCATGATGGTTCCACCACTATAAGGATGGACTTCCTGGCAGGATTTTAATCGCTGTTGGCGTCCAGGGGTTCTCCAGTGTCGTATACGTCTTGTATACGGTCTCATACCAAAACGAGACTCATCAGAAAAGCACACGAAACGCCATTGTTCTTCTGCCCAATTTCTGTGTTCAAGAGCACATTGATATCGAATCCTACGATTGTGCATTGCTATAGGTGGTACCCGTAGCGGTCTTCGGGAATAAAGGTTCACTTCATGCAAGCGGTTTCTGACTGTTTGGTCGCTAATTAAGTTCCCTGAAGAGTGATGAAGCCTCACGGCTAACATCATGGCGGTTATTGTTGGAGCTCTTCGAGTTAAGATTTGAATGTATCGGTCTTGTCTCCGTGTGGTGCAGCGATACTGTCCTCCATGGCGCTCAGCCACGGTACCAGTGCTTCGGTAACGTGTCCAAAGTCGACTGATAACACTCTGACTTGTATTCAGAGCTAAAGCTACAGTACGTTGCCGGGAACCAGCTTCTATCATTCCCACGGCTCTGAGCATTTCTTCCCTGCTTAAATGACGTCGCCGCTCCATAATAACGTTGGTTTTAATCAGTAGTAGGGAAACAGTAGCACTAATAATGTCTTCAATGCGTTGTATGTTTTTATAGGGAAAATATTGACAGCTTATTTTCATCTTTTACTCGAATTTGATTGAGAGTTCCTGATTCAAATTATGAAATGCACCAAAAAGGATCCATATAAATTTATAAAATCATAAATTTATTACAAAGCCACATCTCAATCTCAAGAAATCCGCATAAAAATGCTTGATCCCTAGACACTTTTGATGTGTGTAATATTAGTAAGGATTGATGTAGTTTTTACTGTTGGAATTGGTAATGCTTATTTTTAGGGTTCCGTACCTCTAAAGAAGAAAACGGAACCTTTATTACTTTGTTGTCCATCTGTCTGTCAAGACCCTTTGTCTCGGAAACGGGTGGAGGTATTTAGTTGAAATAAATAAAATTATAACCTAAATATACTCAACTCTAAGCTGTGCTTATGCTGTGAAAAAATCAACCCAAACTCTACGCAGTCAAAAGATATGTTTATATGTTTATGTCGCAAGTTTGTACGGAAACCTTGGTGCGCGAGTTTGACACATAAGGCTAATCGGACCTATTTATGCAAACAGGAACTACCACACGTATGCAACCATATAGAGATCAAAATGATCTGACAATTTTGACAGACTAAAACATTAAATTGTCAAATCACTTTGTTTTCTATACGGTTGCTAGAAAGTGCATTTTTGAAGCTTTCTGTGTTCCTGCATGCATGTCGATTTATTCCTGTTTGCATATATTGGTTCAATTGATGGATACAAAAATACAAATATATTGTTGTGTCATATTTTAATATTACCTAGTATCTAATGCTATCAACCGCACTCAACTCCAGATCCCGCCGTTAATCGACGGCGACGGGCCTGTTGGTCTAGTGGTTAGTGGCCCTGACTGCTGAGCCGGAGGTCGTGGGTTCGATTCCCACCCAGGACAAACTTTGTGTGATGAGCATGATTGTTTGTTCTGTGTCTGGGTGTGATTTATCTATAATATGTATGTATTTATAAATTATATAAGTATGTATATCAGTTGTCTGGTTACCATAACACAAGCTCTGCTTAGCTTGGGATCAGATAGCCGTGTGTGATTTGTCCCAAGATATTTATTTATTTAATACAGAAAATAGCAACGCCATATTTATTTAAAATTTATGTGAAGAGTTTTTGCTGTAGTTTTGTAACTAAATACTATTTTTTTCCGTTTTTATGCCCACAACATTCGGCGCGGATGCTCTACGCAAAAACAACAAAATTAGTTTTTACAGAATTTCAGCTATTCGAAAGCTTGACCTACTTTCAAAGTTACATATAGTTACGGGGTTCAACGTTTTGTATTATTATTTTTAATGGGATGTATGTAGTTTCGCATTTGAGGGGTTTATTTTGGAACGAGGAAGTAAATGGTTGTGCGGAGAAAAACCTATTAACGATAACTGTAATCGTTCAAGCGTCGGCGTGCTAATGAAAACTTTTATAGTTCTAACACCTTTGTTTTCTGAGTGTATTTTGAGTAGTTTTTCAGGATAAGCTCAGACAGTACGTATAGTTTATGCTAAAGAACTTTTAGAAAATAATAATTGCCTAAGGCATTAAGTTCGCGTTTGTATATTTCTTTTTACTTTTGCATGAAGTTTTAATAAATAAAATAATTCTAGTCATCTAGAATTTTTACCCTTAGTTTCTTCGGTGTTGATCTACATTTAATTCACGGAGAGTTTTGCTTGTTGTCTTTTCTCTCTTTGTTGTGGCTATTAATTTTTTGTTTAATCTTTCATTCACATCAATTGAGTACATTGTTCATATTGTCTTTCATCCATTTTTTGCGTAGGGATCCTAATCTGGGTCGCGATATACGTGCGCTTAATCCTTACTAATTATAAAAGCGAAAGTGAGTTTGTTTGTTTGTTACCTCTTCACGCTTTAATGGCTAAACCGATTTTGATGAATTTTGGTACAGAGATAGTTTGGAACCAGGAGACGGACATAGGCTAAAAAAAGTGGGATGTGAGGGAGAAAGAGGGAAGAAAAGGGAAAACTTAGCGTTGCTATTACAAATCAATAAGGCACAAGGGGAACTGTGTTACCCCGAATTTAACGCGAGCGAAGCCGCGGGCAAAAGCTAGTTTATCATAAAGTGTCCAGCCTTTAAGGCGTTCAAGTATAATAGACAAAGTTTACTTTCACAATTATAATAATGACTAACAATAGCATATTATTATAGCAGCATATATTGAAGATTTTGTAGGGAATGATTCATCGGTATCAATCTGTAGATATATATGTATTAATAGAAAACTTCAAAATTATACATTTACTACCTTTAAACAATTTATATTCAGCCCCTATTTTAACAGTACTCTATTTCTGCAATAACTTTACTGGTCGCATAAAAACTAGGCAGAACATTATCACTCTACTAAAAAAAGAGCACTTTACACATAAAAGCCATATTCGAAATTTAATTTCAAGCCATATTTCACCCCCACATTTCAACCCTACATTGCAATGTTTTTTCAACACGCTGTATAGTACGGGCATCACAGTACTGGTCCAAAATATTCTCATGTGCTAGAGTAATAACTTTATTGCGGTACTCTGTCGTCAAATAGTACAAAAAGAGGTTTGATATATTTTTGTGTTTCACTACAAAATGTTTTCGGCCCCTGAATTAATGATGGGACGGCAGATGTTTATAGTTAGAGACGCCAGTGGATATCCACTTTAATATAGCTAAACATCACTCTTCTTTTTTTTTTTTTCGGGTGGGAAATTATCCAATGACTTTCCCCGCTCTGGGCGGAGCGGGGAAATGCTAGACTTGTACTGACTAAAACCCACCCATGTTCCTTCTATTGCCCTTTACGTTCCGAGGCCGCGGTATCTCTTTCGAACAACCCGCAACCCCGGCAGGCGGAGGCTCTGGCAAGCCCCTCTGCTTCGCTGACTCTCTTTGAGGCGCGCGTGAAACACGAACGCGCCGTCGACACGGCCTGTTGTCAATCGACGGACGGACGGTGAGCTACCCATTGCTCACCGTCCACAGGCCCGCATCTACGGTGGCCGGGAGTCGTCTCGCGGCGCCCGGCGCCCTGGGCGTCTCCCGCGGCGGCTGAGTTGGCTTGAATTTCTCTCCCTCAAACGCCCGGCCTCCTCCTTTGCTAGCATTACTGCTTCACATCACTCTTCTAACACCCAAAGAGTTAAGCAGAAGTGTTCCTAATAGTACACCCACATTTCACAAGGTTTTTTTTTTATAACTTTGCTCCACACTAGGAATTTCTCCTGTATCGTGGGTGCGTTTACTAACATTTAAACTCACATGCACAAACAGCCAGACCCGGAACAACTATCTGTAGGCCATACAAATATTTGTTCCGTGCGGGACGGCACTTCCTTGCTCTAAAAAAAACTTTGGATTTGAGCAGTTGTTTACTGTTATCGGTGGTCCAATCAGAAAAAAATTTAAAGCCTTTGTTGCTATAAATGATTGACATTGCAAGTTGAACCTAATCGTAGTGCAAAAAAATTTAGTTTTTGAGGTAAAGTTTTGAAAAAAATATAGCATTCCCATCCCCCATACACATTTCGGAACTCAAGAATTAGACGCAATAATAGGAAGTATTTCATCCCCAACCAATCCATTGAAAATTTAAATAATCCTCCGAAATGTTAATGTTCAATTAAAATAAGATGTTATAATCATTAATTCGCTCTGAGTCTGGTTCGGGAACTTTGTTGAGTCTTAATTAAATAAATGAATTTCCCCGTACCGTAGCTAAGTCGATTATTTTGCTCAGTGAACTCTTGGAAACTCGTTTGGTTAGGAATTACTATTGGTACTCGATTCGATTGTGGCTGGAGTGAGATTTATGTGAGAAGAGTTTTTTCCATTACGACGATTAACCGTCAATAACTCTTAACTGACATATTCTTATTAAAAAAAGAATACAAATAAAATCTATCACAGACAATACCAAAACCTTCTAAAGAGAATTCGCGAAAATTCAAGTATTTTTTTTTTATCCTGACCATACCTACGAGTTACGTGCGTGCAAAATGTGATGACAATTGCTGCTTAATTATACCTCCTGTAAAATGTTGTCATTTTTAGTTACGAGGTCTTGACGGTTAATCGTCGATTATCAGTTTTAGCTTGGCGCTTTCATAAACGGTCCGTTTACACCTTATTTAAATAAGGTGTATACGGACCCTTCACGAAGTTGTTTACCACGATCGTTTAAAACGAGAGACTTAGGTTGAAAAATCACACACATCAATCACACATAAATAATACATTTTCAAAACATTATGTGTGAATCCGAGTAGTACGATCATGGAGATATTTAAAGTAAAGTTATCCTACTAATAATATTAAAATGCGAATGTTTGTGAGGATGGATGTATGGATGTATAGATGTTTGTTACTCTTTCACATCCAAACGGCTATAAGGATCTTGATGAAATTTGGCACAGAGGTATATTATAGTCTGGAATAACACATAGGACTTTTTTTTTGGCGAAGCCGTGGGCGCTAGCTAGTATTATTTAAAACTTACATAAAAAAGTTGTGAACACCTTCGACCTACAGAATGTCTGTAGAAGGTTTAAAATCTCCCATCCACAAACAAACCTAGGTAAGCCTAGCTTAACCTAAAGATCGACCCGACCCGCTGCCAATATAAGTAAAAAAAAACCTCTTTAAATATTTTATTAATTTAATTTCCAGTTTTAACAATAGTAGTGGTTCAATTTTATCACAGCGATATCACAATGGTTTTCCATGGCGTTCAGGAATCCCTATCGCATCCGAATTTACATGGAACAACATAATAATTCGGTTGATAGCAGCGTTCTGTTCATTGTTGCAATGTTAATGTATCGTTTGGGGTTAAAATACAAACTAAAGTGCGGTAATTTGTTGCGGGTAGTTCGAAAGATACCGCGGTCCTGGAACGTAAAGGGCATAAGAAGGAACATGGGTGGGTTTTAGTCAGTAAAAGTTCCACCCGAAAAAAAAAAGTGCGGTAATTTGGGCTAGTAATATGTTTTGAGCTGTTTAATTATTATTTTTGAACGTAGAAGATTATTGCTGGGAATACAATGTTTATAGTAATGTACTATTTAACGACACGGTTGGCGCAGTGGCTGAGCGATTGACTGCTGCGCTGCGTGTCGCAGGGTCGATTCCCGCACGGAACAAAAATTTGTATGGATTACAGATAGCTGTTCCGGGTCTGGTTGGTTGTGTATGTGAGTTTAAATGTTTGTAAACGCACCCACGATACAGGAGAAATTCCTAGTGAGAGGCAAAGTTTATTTAAAAGAAAAATGTATCTTAAAAACACAATATTATTAGCAGGGCCTTTGCGTGCAGACGGGCCCTATACATAACGGGCAAAAGAAGGAGCATATGTGGGTTTTAGTCAGTGAAAGTCTGACACTCCCCCCTAAAAAGGGGTCTTAGCGCAGGAGTTTGCTAAATAGTCACAGCCGCTCCGGTGCTTTAGATTGCGCCCTGCTTGCCTAGATTGATTTGAAGACGGGTGACCACCTTTTTTTTGTGATGGGAAATCATCAAATAACTTCCCCGGCTCCTCGCTCTGGGCGGAGCGGGGGCGAGTTTCAGACTTGTACTGGCTAAAACCTACCCATGTTCCTTCTATTGCCCTTTACGTTTCGGAGCCGCGGTATCTCTTTTGAACAACCCGCAACCCCGGCAATGGGTGACCACCTTACATGCCGAGTTGCCTCCGTCCCTCGGAAAGCATGTTAAGCTACTGCTGCACCACACTTGTGCATGCTGTGCATGCATTCACACTTGTGCACTATAATATCTCCTGTGCAGATGACTAATCTCCGCTGAGGCCGGTCGCTGTGGCCGAAAACGGTCAGTGGTACTATACTTACAATGTGTTCGGTCACGGACTAGCGATATTCTATGTACTTATATAACATACATTCCAGTACTCCAATTTATTGATTTTCAAAATAAAAAAAAATTTACAAATCTTTCGTTGATTTGCATATTTTTTGGGACTTTAATATTGTTTTCTAAAGTTACGAAAATGAAAGCTCATCATTTCTTAATTTAAACGATAGACAATATTGTTGCCCTCTGAATAAATCTATTTTCGTCTCAGTAAGACCAAAACTTTGAGAGATATGACCCAAGTGTGTATCGTAATATTTAGTATATTAAAACACTCGTTACATAAGTATCTAGAATATCGCTTGTCCATGATCGGACACATTGTATATTGTTCTACTCATAGCTACATCGCTATCTCTCAATCTCATCATCATCTCCATTTTTATGAATCTTCCAAAATTATTCAACAGCTTTTCCATGCTGTAATTTGGAGATCTTTGACAGTAGTTACAGATAGTCAGTGTGCTAAATGTCTGACTACCAGTCTAAGAATTGTATCGTATTATCCAGAACTGGACTATGGGGTCAGATAGGCAGTCACTTCTTGTAAAATACTGGTATTTAGCTGCATCTGGTTAGAATAGAAGTTCTCAACGTAGCTGGAATCGGCTAGGCCGATATTGAAACCTACGTAAAATCGAGGTCCAAATATCTCCCATCATCATTCTTTTCCTGCCCTTGTACATTTTATTTGAGGTCGGCGCAATACGTTTTGTTCTTCCATTGTTGTTTTGCAACAGTTGTCAAATCACATATTTATATCACCGTTGTTCTGAATAGTTACAGTACTGATAGCAACGTCTGTGTGACTTGTCTCATATAGTTACTTTTTTGCAATATTTTTTTAAATTCTTTTTTACCAATTCGTTGTGAATAAGTAGATATTGTTGGCCTTGTAGATTCTTAGACGCTTGTTAACTTTTGGTACGTTTGTTGACGTTGTACAGACGCTTGCACATCAAGCTACTACAATCTGTCAGATTTCTTTGATAGATTTTCGACTTTATTTCTAAAGTATTAGGTTCAAGGTTCATTGGGAAAAATTGACAGTTTCGGGTAGCTTGACCTGCAGGCGTCTGTACAAGTGCCCATGTAGGCCTATGTGAAATAAAAATATTTTGATTTTGAATTTTCTCTTCTGTCAGACGTCATGGTATCATTTACTCCTTTCTCCTTCAAATCATTCCCTACACAATCCATCCATCATTTATTCTCTAAAAGAGTGGTGGATTTGAATGTCTCTCCATCCGTCAACATTCAAATCCATCACTCTTTTAGTCACATGTGCTTCGTCCCTCCTCACTAGACGGGCCTGTTGGTCTAGTGGTTAGTGGCCCTGACTGCTGAGCCGGAGGTCGTGGGTTCGATTCCCACCCAGGACAAACTTTGTGTGATGAGCATGATTGTTTGTTCTGTGTCTGGGTGTGATTTATCTATAATATGTATGTGTATTTATAAATTATATAAGTATGTATATCAGTTGTCTGGTTACCATAACACAAGCTCTGCTTAGCTTGGGATCAGATAGCCGTGTGTGAGTTGCCCCAAGATATTTATTTATTAGATGTCCATACCAAATATGGGAGATATTTGGTATGGACATCTAATGAGGAGCACCTGAAAAATGTGCGTTCCAAAATACGCCTGCAATTTAAAACAGTTTAATTTTTCAGTCACAAGGTAGGTAATATAAAAGAAATATTTTAATATGTTCGTTTAGCAAGCAGAGGACACAATTTTCCGGACTGAAGCGTTCTTTAAGTATAAAAGCAAATAAACTGGGGTACAGTTGAGGCAGAACTTTTTTTAGGGATCCGCAGTAAATATGCTATTTTATTTTTATGTGATGTTATTTGGCGTAAGGTTCCGAACTTACTGTTTTGTCCCATGGGTACCGTAGTTATGACGGAGGGATCGAATAAAATGGCGATGAATGAAAGTTAGGAATATTTTCTTTTTTCTTTCTTATTTGATGTTCTTGTGTAAGTAGAATTGAAGAGTAGGTTAAAATACTCTTACAGACCAGAATCGAAATATCCTACTAATATTAGAAATGCGAATGTTTGTGAGGATGGATGGATGTAGGTATGGATGTTTGTTACACTTTCACGTCAAAACGGCTGAACGGATCTTGATGAAATTTGGCACAGAGGTAGATTATGGTCTGGAATAACACATATGATACATATATTATAACACATTTTTTTTCTATAGCAAGCGGGCGATGCCGCGGGTTAGTCCTTAATAAAAGGCAAATTACTTCTAGCCTAAAAATTATATTTCTTAATAAATATTTTTAATTAACCCCAAGCACATAAGTAAATAATAAATACAATAGAATTATATAACGCAGCGCAACTCATCAACACTAGGTACTTAGAATCCTTTTATAGTTGCGGAGGTGAAGCCATCATATAAATTTCCTCGCTCTGGGCGGAGCGGGGGGGAAAGAGCCAGAGTTGTACTGACTAAAACACACCCATGTTCCTTCTTTTGCCCTTTATGTTCAGGGGCCGCGGTATCTCTTTCGAACAACCCGTAACCCCGGCAGGCGGTGGCATTGGCAGGACTCTCTGCTTTGCTTACATCTCTTTAAAAAACATTGTAAGACCAAATGATTTTAAAAGAGTAACCATGGAGTTTTTTGCCGGCTCTTCTCCATAGGAAACGGATCAACCCGAACCGTGCACCTTTTCTCGACGTTTTATGTTGGCCTATGTGAAATAAAAATATTTTGATTTGATTTGATGTATTTAATTATTATAAAACTATACGGAACCCACGTCAACATGACATTACGCGGTTCTCTTAACTAACTAGGTATGTTCAGTTTGTGTGTTTTACAGCTCAGTGGCGGCGCTATGCGTCCGCCGTCTGTTTTTACTGGCGCTTAGCGTCGATCATTACCACCCTGTATATAGAAAAGATTGGATGTTTGACTTTTGGAACAGCCTGTATATGGGAAGATTGTTTGTTTTGGAAAATTCCTGTGAAATGTTTTTTTTTTTAAGAATATTTCTGGTTTTCAATAGTTTAAAGTGAGTTTATTAACCCTGTTTATATTAAAACAAACAAAATAATGATAGAGTTAAAAAACTTTCCTCAAAGTACTTTTTTAAAACGTTGCCCCACACTAGGATTTCTCCTGTATCGTGGGAGCGTTTACAAACATTTAAACTCACAAACACAAACAGGCAGACCCGGAACAACTATCTGTAGGTCATACAAAAATATTTGTTCCGTGCGGGGATCGAACCCACGACACGCAGCGCGGCAGGCTCAGTCACTGCGGTAACCTTGTCACCAAAGTGTACAATATTATAAAACATAAAATTTCTTAAAATCACGCTTTTAATTCGTGAAGGCTGAGGCAGATGTTTACTAAACAGGTACACCCACCTGCTTATATTTAAGTGCTATGAAATAGCAGACGATCCTTTTGCCATCAACAAGGCGTAAATCCAAACTCTGCAGCTTGCTGTTTACTGTTTAGATATTAAAAACCATCATCTGCCTAGCCTTTTCCCAACTATGTTGGAATCTGTTTCCAGTCTTATCGGATGCAGCTGAATACCTGTATTTTACATCGAGCAGTCGCTCGATGTCATGATGATGATTTGATAGGCAGTCGCCTATCTGACCTCCATAACCCAGTTAGTACTGAGTAATACGATACCTCTTGGTAAGACTGGTTGTCAGACTTTCGGGACACTGACTATCTGTAACGACTGTCAAAGATCTATAAATGACAGCCGGGACCAACAGCTTAACGTGCTTTCCGAGGCACGGAGGAAACTCGGTATGTAACGGGTGGTCACCCATCCACAGACCGACCTAGGCAAGCGCGGCTTAACCTAAAGATCAACCTGAGCGGCTGCTATTATTTAGCCAAGAGCTCCTCCAAAGATATTAAAAACCATATGTTAAAAAAAACACCTAAAAAGCTTTACTGAACTTGGGAATCGAACTCGGGACTTCATGATCAGCATTCGTGCTTGCGACTACTAGACCAACAAGGTAGTCATCAAAGCACAGGAGCCTGCTAGGGCTGCTCCGGTTGTTGTAGGGCAAAAGAAGGACCATGGGTGGTCTGTAAAAGTCTGACACTTGACACACCGTAAGTATAGTTCTTCATCAGGGTATTGTGTCTGTACTACTCATTTTTCTATACAGCTTTCGAAGAGATGTTCTCCCCATTTAACATTACAGTCTAGGCTTCGCGTTAATTGTAATGAGTAACGCTAACAAGTTTTCCTTTGTTATAACTTGCGTGAGAAAATGTACAGCTGTCATACCATGACGTCTTAAAACAGAACTTATTCCACTGAGGGAAAGAGACAGAGCTATACAGGGTGTCTAGCACCATCTCGTTCCCTCAGTGGAATAAGTTCTGCTTTAAGACGTCATGGTAGGCCTACTGCTGTCTCAAATAGTTCAGTAGTAACTTTTTTTTACGGATTGGAAATCATCAAATAACTAACCGGGGAGCGTCGTTTCCTGACTAAGACCCACCTATCTTCCTTCTTTTGCCCTTTATGTTAAATAAATAGATTATATATATTTATTTATGTATTTATATGTTTTGAATAAATAACTTTTTTTTAATTATTTGTGTAGTATTAGCAGTAGGTACACCATTGACTACCCCCCGTTGGACGTTGTATTTTTATATTCGTAAAGTCCATCCAAAGGTTGTCTGGAAGATATCGCTATTAGCGATAAGACCGCCATTGTCACCATAGATTTAGCACTTTTTTATAAAACAGTTCGCACACCTAGTTAAAGAGTCACGCAACTCGAAATAATTCGAAAACCGATATAATAAAGTATTTGTGGTATTTGATGGAAAACCATTATCACAATAATTATCTGCGTAAAATTATACACAAGAACCTATAAGAATGTTTTTAATATACTAAATATAAATGAAATAAAACGTTTTTTTCGATTCCTGAACAAAAGTGGTATTTAGAGTTGAGCTAGTCTTTAACTAAGTATGCGAGTTTATTTTTTCAATTTTTGGTGTGCAATAAAGTATATTCTATTCTATTATATTTATGTTCCGGGATCGCAGCATCTCTTTCGAACAACCTGCAACGCCAACAGGGTAGTTGGTATGATGTGTTGTTCCACTAAAACGCATAAAAACCTCATAAACAAAACATTGACACAATAAATTACTTTAGCAGCCTGAAGACATCAAATCAAATCCAGTGCCAGCAACTTGATTATTGCGAGTCCCGATCTGCTGAGTTTGTGTATCTACGTGACGTCGGACGAGTTCATTTAGTAAACGATGACGCTTATTAAGCTTTGGTATTAGGTACAAATTCGTGTGGCTTTATGTAATTGGTCATTGGCGTTCTGCACAGGACTTTTTGGCGCCCGAATGACATTGACATTTGACGAACTTTTGTGAAAATGTATTGAATCTAATCAAATAAAAAAAAAGCATTTATTTCAATTAGACCATTACAGGCACTTTTGAATGTCAAAAAAACAAAATGTTAAATCTACAGCCCCAGTCACAAGACATAATAACTTGTGAAAGTACTGTAGTTGCCCATTCCAAAGCGTTGATCTCTATGGGGAAGAATGGGCAAGAAACTCCATCGACACTCTTTTAAATGGAAATATTTTTACAAAATCGTATTTACATCATTCGTGTTGAGATTATATAAATATATGAGAGCGATGTAGAAAGACGTGCATAGTAGGAGCGTCCAGAATAAAAGCAGAAGCAAAATTTAATTACAAATCTCGATAAATTAAAAATGAACCCTTGGTAGCTAAAAGATCACGAGTCCCAACTGACAGCGCCCGTTCACAAACATGACGTATGGATCAGCCACATTCAACTCAAACATTTTTATATTTTTAAATGTTTTTTTAATTTTTTTTTTCTAAGAAATATTTAAAAATGTAAGTATAAGATGTAATGTAAATAAAGGAAATAATAATAATAAATAAAAAAAACCAATGTAAAATAAAAAATGAAACTTTATTAAAAATTTATAGAAATTAAATCAAAATAAAAAAAAATGAAATTACAATTAAATTAAATTAGTTTAAGTTAGATTAAATTATATTAAATTGCATTAAATTAGATTAAAATTAGACTAAAACAAAATGGCGGCGTAAGGTTCTACAATCACCGTGGCGTCTAGAAGCGATGGTCTTCGCACGCCTGTGTACGAGTGGCGAGCGGAGGCACTACACTCGGGGGGGAACGACATAAACAGCCATATCTTTTGACTGCGCAGATTTAGAGGGTTGATATTTTCTCAGCACAAAGGGACCTTAGAGTTGAGAATATGGTTTTAATTTAAACTTGATACTTCTACTCTCGTTCCAAAAATAAAGGGTCTTGTCAGACAGACGGACAACAAAGTGATTCAAAAATGGGTTCGCTTTTTTCTTTTTGAGGCACGGAACCTGAAAAGTACCTCAAATGACAGAAAATCCTCAGAAATCGAATCTACATTTACAAAACTACAAAAAACGAGAAATTTTAGCTTTAAACTATTGCTTAGTTGTACAACATTTCAGGACTAACTGTGGCTGAAAACCATAAAATACTCCAGTTTTAAATAATTGCGAACATAAACCTATATTTTTATTTCGAACAATTGCTTTGATCCACCTTTACAAAGCAAAACCAGCTATTTTATTAATTCAATATGAAACCCTAAATATTGGAATTGAAACCTTTGAATAGAATGGTGTCGAATTTTAAAACTTTTACATGTCTATTTTTACGAACTGTTGAGCTTTCACCAAAACCACTTAATTTGCGAGTCTCGTACCATCATCATTTCATCATTTTCCTGCCCTTGTCCCATTCTATTTGGGGTAGGCGCAACACGTTTTCTTCTTCCATTATCCCCTATCAGACGTCACGGCATCATTTACTCCTTTCTCCTTCATATCATTCCTTACACAATCCATCCATCTTTTCTTTGGCCTTCCTCTCGCTCTCCGTCCATCAACATTCAGATTCATCACTCTTTTAGTCACATGTCCTTCATCCCTCCTCATTACATGTCCATACCAAGACAAACGACTCCCTTTCAATTTTTCTGTAACAGGCGCAACTTTCAAACTTCCTCGAATATATTCATTACTTACTTTATCCATTCTTGTCACTCCACACATCCATCATTAAAACTAATATAGTTTTTGTTCTTTTTGATGTGTTTTATGATTTTTAGGGTTCCGTGCCTCAAAAGAAAAAAAGCGAAACCCTTATTGGATCACTTTGTTGACCGTCGGTCTGTCTCACAACACCCTTTATCTCGGGAACGCGTAAAGGTATCGAATTGAAATTAAAACCAAATTTTCAATTCTGAGGTCCCTTTATGCTGTGAAGATATCAACTCTCTTAGTATACGCAGTCAAAAGATATGGCTGTTTATGTTGAAAGTTTATACGGAACCCACAATGCGCGAGTCTGACTCGCTTTTTTATGATTTGGTCCTCTCTGGGAAAGAATGTTGCACATGCAAAAAAATTACTAAGAATCAGATTTCAATATATTTACCCCTGCACGACTACAATCAAAATCAAATCAAATCAAAAGTAATTTATTCAAATTAGGCTGATTCAGCACTTTTTGAACATCACATTACAAGAGACAGTCCCACATAAACGCCCTACCCTTCGTTCTACACAACGACTTCACCTAAGAAAGTCTAACGTTCTCCACAGGCTATCCATGGTACACCACCAAATGTAAGAAACAAAACGTGGGAAAAAAGTATCTACCACTAGTTGACTTCAAAACCATAGAACACACCCTCAAGACATGATTTGCAGTGACTCATATGAAAGGTACTGCGATGATGTGTAATTGATAGATTGGTAACTTCTTATTTTACGTTTTGTAAAGTAAACAATGACTTATTGTCATGCCTACGCTGCCCTCTCATACTTAAGTACTATAATGCTGTAGCAACTTACTATAATGCGTTAGCAAAAACAAATGATTTTAAAAGAGTAACCATGGAGTTTCTTGCTGGTTTTTCTTCATAGGAAACGACTAACCCGAACCGAATATATTTATTCACGTAAAGTGAGTGTAAGGAATGAGTATATTAGAGGAAGTTTGAAAGTTGGCGCAGTCGCTGAGCGATCTACTGCTGCGCTGCGTGTCGCGGATTCGATCTCCACACGGAACAAATATTTGTATGGCCTACAGATAGTTGTTCCGGGTCTGGCTGTTTGTGTATGTGAGATTGAATGTTAGTAAACGCACCCACGATACAAAAGAAATTCCTAGTGCGGGGCAACTTTTTTTTTTAATGCTGCATCAGTTACAAAAAAATTAAAGGGAGGATGAGAAAGGTCAAAGAAAAGATGGCTGGATTGTGTAAGAAATGATATGAAGGGAAAGGAGTAAATGATACCGTGACTTGACAGGGGAGAATAGAAGAAGAAAACGTGTTGCGCCGACCCCAAATAGAAAGGGAGCGACCAGGGCAGACGAAATGAATGGCACTCATTTATTGCAAGCCCGTAGACACTGTAAGTAAACACACTCTGGCAAAATGAGGCATTAAAGATCTTATTGATACTCACTGTTGTATGTTCAATTGTATGAAAACAATGCCAGGCAATGGCGTCATTTCTGGAATGTCGTGTGTACATTTTTAAAAACCCACGATTAACGTAGCAACCTGACTATTTACAAAAGCTAGTCAGGGTTCCGAATAAGGTAGACACAACCAGATAAACTGATTTGCAGACAAATGTGATTGGAAAAATTTCGGTCAGGAAACATAAAGCCATTAGCTGAAAAAAGAATACTTTCCCAAGTCCCTATTCACAGCGGTCGTACTGTTCTGCGTAGAAGAGTTTACCAACTTTCAAAGTGGGTTCCGCTTATTGATTTACCGGATCGAAGCGCCCTAAAGAGGTTTGCTGAGGGCTTACAAGATAGATTGAAGGAAAACTTTGCCAGCTCTTACACAACAGAAAGTTGGCAACACAATTAAATGTTTTTGGCGAGAAAAAGAAGTTGGTTTGAGTGGTGAAATGGCTTGGTTAGAAGGGGTTTTAGTGTTAGGTATTTCACGGCTTTACCGGATTTCTGGATAGAAATATTTATCAAAATCAATCAAAAACAAAATATTTTTATTACACATAGGCATGCATGCATTTATAAAACGTCGAGAAAAGGTTAACGGTTTCGGGTTAATCGAGAAGAACCGGCAAGAAACTACATGGTTACTCTTTTAAAATCATCCTGTTTTGCAACGTTGTTATTACAGCGTTAGTATGAGGCGACAGCGTAGGTCCGACAATAAGTCGTCGCTTACATTACAAATCGTAAAATAAGATAAGAAGTTAACAAAAGTTAAGTTTAAGAATCTACAAGGCCTACAATGTCCACTCATTTACAAAGAATTGTTATGAAAGAATCTATATCAAGATTTAGGAAAAATATTACAAAAAAATAACGATATGAAACAAGTGACACAGATGTTGCCATTAGTACTGTAACTATTCACAACAATGGTGTTTATAATTATGTGATTTGGCAACTATTGAAAAAAAAAACAGATTAAAGAGATTATAAAAAATAAGATTGAGAACAGTTAGAGACATTTACTTTATGCGGTTTATGAGTGATTATAAAGACTCGCGAGAAGGGAAGGGAGACTTCTTGATCTTTAACGTAGTCCTTGATTTTGTAATATGTTTTTTTTTGTGTTCATCATTTTCCTGCACTTGTCCCATTCTATTTGGTGTCGGCGCAACACGTTTTCTTCTTCAATTCTCCCGTAACAGATGTCACAGTACCTATCATTTACTCCTTTCTCCTTCATATCATTCCTTTTGTTTCTGTTGTGAAATTGAAAATAAGTGAACAAATATAATTCATCAGTTCACCTTATTACAGGTGAATACTTATACTTAAATTTTTTAAGCTATTGCATAGCTTCTATCGCGGGCCTTGAGCGCGGGGACCGAATCTAGAAATTCCGTAACGAAGAAAAACATGACGCTCCCCACTCCGACGGGCACGGAGGTGTGGCTTGTCTAACGTCGTTTACACAATACGCTCAGTTATTTCAATCCCGATACTAATGTTCTAATAGCGTGTTTGGTAGAGAATCGTATAGTCAAGTCAATCGACATTACGCTGGATCAAACCCAAGGACTTGTTTTTCTTTTTGCGACTTCTTTTCATTGGAAGTACTTTTTAAATATTATATTTAGTTCTTTATTTTTTTATTTATTGTCTATTAAGTTGATAATTTTTTTTTTCTTTTTGCGACTTCTTTTCATTGGAAACTTACTTTTTAAATATTTTATTGAGATTGTTTTTATTTATTGCATAAGTTGATAAAAAATGCTATGCAATAGCTTTACCGCGGCAGTCCCCGAGTGCCACACGTATTTTTTTTCTTTGGCCAAGAAAAATTGGCCATCGCTGAAAAGCGATTCCGTATTTATACAAGGTTTTTCAACAACTCAATTCTTGTTTTTTTTTTTAACTTATACTTTTTTACTTATACCATAAAAAGGAGGAGGCTCTTAAAATTAGGTATTTGAAAAACAAGCCGATTTCCAAAAAACCACAAAAAAACGGAAAATTAATTAAAAGTTGATGACTTTTGTTTGATTCATTAATTATTTTGCCACCGACTTCCGGAAGTAAATTTATTTATATATTATTTGAATATAAATTTAACTTAATAACGAAATAAGATATAGTATGTTTTTTTTTATTAAGAATAGCTGTAATCTAGGGTGCAACCTTGCATTGCAACGCATTGCACGGCCTACCTTACTTACCCTACCTACCCTATTTTTTTTTCTTATGAAACCACCGCTGACATTAACCAACACAACAAAAAAGGAATTTTAGCTAAATTGGTGCAGCTGTTTTCAAGATTTGCACTAAGCAACAAATTCAGAGATTCATTTTTATATTATAACTAGCTTTTGCCCGCGGCTTCGCTTGCGTTAAATTCGGGGTAACACAGTTCCCCTTGCGCCTTATTGATTTCTAATAGTAACGCTAAGTTTTCCCTTTTCTTCCGTCTTTCTCCCTTACATCCCACTTTTTTTTTCTAAATTAGCCTATGTCCGTCTCCTGGTTTCCAACTATCTCTGTAGCAAAATTCATCAAAATCGGTAGCCATTAAAGCGTGAAGAGGAAACAAACAAACAAACAAACTCACTTTCGCTTTTATAATATTAGTAAGGATAGTTGGCGCCTAATTTCGAAAAGAAGAATAAGAATCTTATGTGTACAGATCTACCTCTGTGCCAAATTTCGTCAAAATCCGTTCAGCCGTTTTGACGTGAAAGAGTAACAAACATCCATCAATCTGACAAACATTCGCATTTATAATATTAGTAGGAAGTAGGATATGTAGATGAGAATGTAATATTTTTTTTTTTTTTATATCTTGGGACAACTCACACACGGCTATCTGATCCCAAGCTAAGCAGAGCTTGTGTTATGGTAACCAGACAACTGATATACATACTTATATAATTTATAAATACATGCATATTATAGATAAATCACACCCAGACACAGAACAAACAACCATGCTCATCACACAAAGTTTGTCCTGGGTGGGAATCGAACCCACGACCTCCGGCTCAGCAGTCAGGGCCACTAACCACTAGACCAACAGGCCCGTCCGAATATTTAAAAACAAATTACTGCCACTTCCGTCTTCTTCAATTCTAAAATAAATAATTTTCAAGACAAACAAAGGAGGTATGTACATATGTATATCCAAATGTTTACCCCTTGTCAACCTCAAGTAAGAAATGAATACTGCAATGGTTATACCCTTGTTTCAATTTGATAGGTCGGAAGGCTCATAACTTATTCACGGTCACAAACACCATGACATAGAGAAAACATTGGTATTAATTGAATTTGCTGGAACGAATAGTTTTCCTTTGTTTTCCGGGGTATGGTAATTTGAGGGTATTTTTTGGGGAAGTGTACTTTATTGAATTGGATATTGTTGTCTCTTTCCTTTGACATACTTAGTTTATTTATTTATCTATCATTTTTTTTTTTAATAATGATAGATAAATAAAATTACTGTTAAGTCTTAATAAAAGCTATGTATTTCTTAGTTTATAATTATATATAAACTAAGAAATACATATATAAAGAATGGGAGGGACACGAACGATTAGTCCAATACATAATTCTTTATTCATTTTCTATGACTTCCAGAAAAAACGTTTTTTCGGGTTTTGTACCTCAAAAGAAAAAAACTTTTTTGCAAAAAATAAAACCGACTTCCAAAAAAAAAACTAAAAAGTGGAAAATAACTTTATTTCCGGAAGTCGGTGGCTTTTGTTGGTTTCGTTGACTTTTTTGCCACCGACTTCAAAAAAGTTTTTTATTTCAGCATTTTTAGTTATAGTATTATTAGAAGTCGGTTAAAAAAACTTCCCTCGATTTCGCCAAGATTCCATCATCAGATCCCGACTTGGTGACTATGGGAGCAATTTGGAAAGCATAGGCTTTAAATTTTTTTTTGTTGATTTTTCAATAACCGCTTGTCCGATTTCGATAAAATTTTCATGGGACCATTTGGGAAGTATAACCTTTCCAACAAAAAAAGAATTTTTGAAATCGGTTGGCAAGCGACGGAGTTAAGCGCGAACAAACCTAAAAAAAAAAAAACATACAAACATCCGAATTGAGAACCTCCTCCTTTTTTAGAAGTCGGTTAAAAAACGGACCCCTTATTGGATCGCTTTGTTGTCCGTCTGTCTGTCTGTCAAGATCCTTTGAAGTATTGAAATAAAAAAAACTTGAGAGATTATTTATTAGGTCCAAAAAATCTGTAAACACTCAACAAAAATAATCGTCGCGACACCACACTGTTCAATGCGAAATAGAAAAAAACGAAACGAATATAACTGGTCATAAGCAAAAAGTGTCGTTACAACTCAACTTTTGGTCTTAACTTTTTCCGTCTAGCCCCTTTTCGACCGATAAGAACTTCGTTCCAAAACAAATACTCGACTCTGTGGTACCTTTGTGCTGTAAAAAAACCAACTCTCTAAATCTACGCAGTCAAAATATATGGCCGTTTATGTCGCGACTCGCGAGTTTTTACGGGACCTTCAGTGCGCGAGGTTAACTCGTTCTTGACTTGAAATCGGTTAGTATACACCAAATGCGGCCTGATTGATCTTCGCATTAAAACTGCGCTTTAGTACACATTAGCAAACGTAAACGTTAGTCGATGATTTTATTTTTCTGAACCATAGCGTCAAACGGTAGAAGGGTGCGCGCTCTATAATGAGTGCCGTTTGACGCTATTTTAAGATTATTTATAAGTTAGTTTATTTAAGTTATTTTTATTTAGTTTTATTGAATTGAATATAGAGATTTTATTAAGTACCGTAATTTTAATTAATTAGTTATATAAGTGACAACTAGCGATGCGCCCGCTTTCGCACAGGTGCTATTTAGATACTAATATTGAATCAAAACCAACTAATAAAAAGCTTTATTTTATGCTATGTAGTGATTTGGGTCCAAGTTACGTCCTTGGACGGATCACACGAATGAGAAATCCTGCAAAAAGTCCAGTCAATTTGATTAACATTTTTTTTTTTTATTAAATACGTTGCCCCACCCTAGGAATTTCTCCTGTATCGTGGGTGCGTTTACAAACATTTAAACTCACATTCACAAACAACCAGACCCGGAACAACTATCTGTAGGTCATACAAATATTTGTTCCTTGCGGGGATCGAACCCGCGACACGTAGCGCAGCAGTCAACCGTGTCGTCAAACAATTAATTAAATTAGTCCTGTATGAAGCCAAAAGGCTTCTATCTCAGCTTGGTGCTGATATCAGAATGTCAGCACCATGCTTATACAGAAGCCTCGCTCTTGATATGTATATACCCTTTCCGTTACACGTTGTATAGAAAGCCTTTAGGGGCCAACCAAGTAAAGCCACGGTCAATAAATGAATGAATGAATGGCCTATAATGTACGCACAGTTACGTATACGCCTTTGAACGAACGCAATTTGTATAGATAGATAGAGACATTTCTCCACTTTTCGAGCCTATTTCAAGGCTCGGGTATCTAGTTTGAAAAGAAGGTAAATTGCCTCAATTTGTCAGTGTGAGTGAGTACGAATCCCGTCACTGTAGTGATGAAACGTACAAATAGATTACCCTGTCCTATGTACATAAATGGATATACATATATAGCAGTGGCTCCCAACCTTTTATTGACGAGCGACCTTTTTGATTTCTTAAAACAGGGGTGCGTTCACTAAGTGACCTCAAAGATGATCGGCAGTACTGTGGCCACAAGCTGCCGTGCCCATTTGCACAGCAAGGTGAGTCTATTTAGAGGGGCATGCCAGGGCCACCGCTTGCCGGGGTTGCGGTTTGTTCGAAAGAGATACCGATAACATAAAGGGCAATAGAAGGAACAGGTGGGTTTTAGTCAGTACAAGTCTGACACTCCCCCCCGCTCTGCTTAGAGCGGTGGAAGTTATTTAATATAAGGATAAGGTAAGATAAGGCCTTTTATGCGAATGAGGAATCACCCATCCGCAAAAAAAGACCTTATCTGGGAACTTATTCCAGTTAGGGAGAAATTGGAGGTCATCTTTTGTCAAGTTTTTTTTTTAACCACGTTTTTTTTGTTATAACTTAACTTTAAATACCTCCCCAACCCCGTACTATTTTGCGGGTTGTTTGCGGCCCTGGAACACAGAGCAGTAAAAGTCTGACACATGGTTCTAATTTTATTTATTGATCCTTAATCATAAGGATCAATAAATAAAATTAGAACTTGTGATCATGTCATAAATAAAAAAAAAAACTTTTTTTTAAACTATGTAATCAAAAACATGATATTTAAATCTGTTTGATTTTAGAACTTGCATTATTTGAATTGTGAATCTTTCACGGTCCGTATGTTGGGAACCAGTGGTATAGACAAGGAATAGGCTATCGTTGGGATTTGATATAAATGGGGTAATCAGGCTTGAGCGTCTTTTGTTTTGGTCTGAGAGAGAATAAGCTGGAAAGTAACTTAACTGGAATTAGTTACGGGAATACCGGTTTATAGATACCACAAACTTATATCGCAATATATGAAAAACGGAATCCTTTTTGGAACAGTTTGTGGTCCAACTGTCTGTCTTTATCTCGAGAACGCGGGAAGTTATCGAGTTGAAATTGGTGAGTTTTTTGTGTCTTTTTTTTGCGGATGGGAAATCATCAAATAACTTGCCCCGCTCTGGGCGGAGCGTGGGGTGTCAGTGTCAGACTTATACTGACTAAAACCCACCCATGTTCCTTCTATTGCCCTTTATGTTCCGGGGCCGCGGTATCTCTTTCGAACAACTCGCAACCCCGGCAGGCGGTGGCCCTGGCAGGCCCCTCTGCTTTGCTGACATCTCTTTGAGGCGCACGTGGAACACTTATGCGACGTCGACACGGCCTGTCGTCAATAGACGTACGGACCGTAAGCTACCCATTGCTCACCGTCCACAGGCTCGCATCTACGGTGGCCGGGAGCCGTCTCGCAGCGCCCGACGCTCCAGGCGTTTTCCGCGGGTTCTTTGTGTCTCATGGTCTGTTGCCTGACGGTTTTAGTTGAGTTGTTGTATGTCTCTTGAACTTGCGGGTTTTCTGTTATGGTTATCATTTCGTTTCAAAAGGATAAAACGGAAAAACTTCGATCACTTTGTTGTCCGTTCGTCTGTCTGTCTGTCAAGACCCTTTATCTTGGGAACGCGTAAAGGTATCGAGTTGAAATTAAAACCATATAGTCAACTCTGTAGTCTCTTTGCGCTGTTAAAAAAACCATTCCTCTAAATCAACGCATTAAAAAGATATAGCTATTTATGTCGCAAGTAAACAGCAAAAAACTTTCTTACTAAAGAAAGTTTTTTTAGTAAATAACTTGTTGTTATTTAGCAAGTTGTTATTTACCAAGATTAGTTGTCGTTGTTGGAATTCGAAATAGTTTAAAAGCGGTTGTTTAACCCTATCGATTCACTAAGAATACCTTTTCTATGGAAACTCTTTTATTTCTAACGATCTTCTAACACATTAACGATTAAATGTATACGGAAAGAGAAACAATTTACTTAATCCCCCGGAGGAAACTCCAAGTACGATGCAGGATTAGTAAATGTTTCCTTTTTAATTTTTAATAGACTTCAGGCCCTTAAAAGGTTCTTGTCCATTATTTATAGGGGTACATCTGTTTTGTAGAACTATGTTGAATAAGGAAGTGAAATACGCCATGAATAGCGATGTAAGAGAATTTAGATTCGAGATAAACTATTAAAATTAAAAGTTTGGATGTTGGTGTCGTTTTGTAAAAAATGATTTATAGATTACTAGCTTTCGGTCGCGACTTCGTCCACGTGGCATAGTTACTTTGCACCAACCCGAACCGCGCACCTCCTCTCAACGTTTTATAAGTAGGTACCCATGTGTGTGGAATATGTGAATAAACATTTTTTTTTGGATTACTTAAGTAAAAAATCATACTTTTTTTGGAAAATATGAAAAAAAAAATTTTTTTTTTCACATATTCCTACATAGGCACTTATAAAATATAACATGGTAGAAGACAGTTTCCTGACAAAATCTTATAAAAACTAATTCAAGAGATAACATTCCATTTTTCGCCAAAAAATATAATTAAAAAAGTGTAAAAATACCCGACGAATTCACAGTGTCTTAACTCTTAATCGTCAAAGTTTAGATGAATAAAAAAAGAAGTAAAGCAGTACCCACACCAGAGTTGGAAAAGTTTTATCCATCAAACTTGGACTACTCCGAATCCATGGATATGGTTATACCATAATGAGCCATGCTCTAAAGCCTTGTTTACTGGTTTGTGGAAGTCAGTTAGGCAGTCGCTTCGTGTAAAATACTGCACTTTTTTATCACAAAAAAAAAATCATTAAACCCCACACTAGGAATTTCTCCTGTATTGTGGGTGCGTTTACAAATATTTAAACAAACTGCCAGACTCGGAACAACTATCTGTAGGCTATACAAATATTTGTTCAGTGCGGGAATCTAAACCGCGACACGCAGCGCAGTAGTCGATCGTTCAGCCATTGCAAACTTAAAGCATTTATTTCAAATAGACCATCAATAAACAAAATGATGAAGCTGCTGTCCCGGACACAAAGCACAATAACTTGTGAAAGTATTGTAGTTGCCCATTCCAAAGCGTTGATCTCTATGGAGAAGAATGGGCAAAAAACTCCATCACATCAAGAAACTGCACCAACCGTTCATCGGGTTAGACTCATAGCCGATGCCAAGATAGTTAGCAAATGGCTGGGTAGATGATGACCGTGGATTACTTTGGAACTCGAACACGGTACTCATGCAAAAAAAACAAGTGACGCGCGCATCGCTTGAAGCCCAAGTTTGTGGACGAATCCTAAAGGAGGTTAACATTTTTAACGATTGATATTCATCAAAACTTTGGATGGCTTCGCTCAAGGCGCTTTACTGTTTAATTACTCTAAGTACTTAAGATTATAAGGAGTTATCGATTTTGTGGCCGGGGGTTCTTGACCTTTGATTGAGGGTTCCTGATTGTTTGTTGAAAGGATTTTTATTTATTTATTTATGTACACACAAAACACATATTATGAAAAAAATACATACCTACAGACAAAAGAGCACAAAGGTATTTAATAAAGAAATCTCTTACAGCAGTGTGTAATAATAACAAATTAAGCACTAACTGAAATAAACATAACTTTCTCAATATAGAAAAACATATATACTAATAAATATAATAATATGTTTACATATAGACATTCTAAAATAATACTTTTTTTAAATTTAATTTAAAAGCGTAAAACCGGCCAAGTGCGAGTCGGACGCGCGCATGAAAGGTTCCGTACCATTATCTATCATCATCTGCCTAGCCTTTTCCCAACTATGTTGGGGTCGGCTTCCAGTCTAACCGGATGCAGCTGAATATCAGTATTTTACATGGAGCGACTGCATATCTGACCTCCACAACCCAGTTAATACTGGGTAATACGATATCCCTTGGTAAGACTGGTTGTCACACTTTCGGAACACTGACTACCTGTAACGACTGTCAAAGATCTACAAATGACAGCCGGGACCAACAGCTTAACGTGCTTTCCGAGGCACGGAGAAAACTCGGTATGTACCCGGTGGTTACCCATCCACAGACCAACCTAGGCAAGCGCGGCTTAACCTAAAGATCGACCCGAGCGGCTGCTATTATTTAGCCACGAGCTCCTCACTATTATCTATAAAAACGGCAATTAAATATGTAAAATGAAATATATAAAATGCCCCCTTAAATAGTTATTTTATTCTGTTTTGACGTGATAACGTCTTTAAAATCGTTTTAGTCGGGTGACATGTTCAGAAACTTGTGTCACACCAAAACCTCACAAGCGACATTTCATAAAGATGGTAGCGCCATCTGTTACTTGGCTCGAAAAAAAAACTTTAAATTAGTACTTAATTTCATTTTAGATGTCACTACTGGTGATAACTTATATCACCAATAAGACGTTATCACGTAAACATCTCGATCGTAAACCTACTTTACAAACAACCAATTTTTTTTAGAATGTGTAGTTATAGTGGCAGCAGAAATAATTCGGGCTAACACAGTTCCCCTTTCCTGATTTGCAGCCACCTGTTACTTGTAGTTTTTGCTATAGCGCCTTATTTATTGTAATTTCAAAGCTAAGTTTTCCCTCTTTCTCCGTCAGATCTCAATATTTTTTTAAAAGTTTGCCTATGTCCGTCTCCAGGATCCCAACTATCTCTGTACCAAAATTCATCAAAATCGGTTTAGCCATGTAGGCGTGAAGACGTAACAAACAAACAAACAAACTCACTTTAATAATATAACATGACCCACGTTGCTACCTTCATTCTGAAACTAATTTCTTACTTACAAACTTTCTTCTCACAACAAACTTTATACCCAAAACATAAGTAGATACTAGATACGTACTATTATCCTTATCCTTACTAATATCCTTACTAATATTATAAAAGCGAAAGTGAGTTTGTTTGTTTGTTACCTCTTCACGCTTTAATGGCTACACCGATTTTGATGAATTTTGGTAAAGAGATAGTTGGGAACCAGGAGACGGACATACCTAGGCTAATTTTTATTTGAAAAAAGTGGGATGTGAGGGAGAAAGAGGGAAGAAAAGGGAAAACTTAGCGTTGCTATTACAAATCAATAAGGCGCAAGGGGAACTGTGTTACCCCGAATTTAACGCGAGCGAAGCCGGGGGCAAAAGCTAGTACCTAATACATCGAGAAAACTCTCTACTTCTCCAAATTGCTTTCCGAAGCGAAATTTGTCGCGATTCATCACTAGAGCACTCCCCGATGGGCTATAAAGGAAATTTGGACTCTGAATTAATGGATTATCCGATTTTCAGTGATGCCCGTTTGTTTACGAAGTTTGGGTAGTGTCTTTAGTGTTGGATTAGTATCTACGAATGAGGGAATTCTACCATACTTTAAAAAAAAAAAACGCTGCTCCATACCAGGAATTTGTCCTGTATCGTGGGTGCGTTTACAAACATTGTTACACAAACAGCCAGACCCAGAACAACTATATTGTTTTTTTTGGGGTGGGAAACTATAAAATAACTTTCCCCGCTCTGAGCGGAGCGGGAGGGAGTGTCAGACTTTAACTGACTAAAACGAACCCATGTTCCTTCTATTGCCCTTTACGTTCCGGGGCCGCGGTATCTCTTTCGAACAACCCGCAAGGCAGGCGGGCCCCCCGGCAGGCGGAGGCCCTGGCAAGTCCCTCTGCTTTGCGGAACAACTATCTTGAGGCTATACAAATATTTGTTCTGTGCGGGAATTGCCCGCGACACGCAGGGCAGCAGTCGATCGCTCATTTCGCTAACCGTGACGTCAAAATTGATTTATATCATATAAATAGTTAGTGTAACAATACTGAACTGCACGACCATAGAGAGAATGCAGCATTTGTAAGTGCAACTGCACTTGACATTGCATCAATGCAATTTTGTCTTTGTATGTATGAGGAACAGGGTGTCAATTTCTGTAATCGATTGATGAGTTCTTTGTGTTTCATGGGCTGTTGCCTGACGGTTATAGTCGAGTTGTTGTATGTCTCTTTAACTTGCGGGTTTTGTGTCATGGCTGTCAGGTTTCTTCCGGCCCCTTTCGTTTCGAGGGTTTCGTACCTCAAAAGGAAAAACCTGGATCAATTTTTTGTCCACCCGTGTGTCTGTCTGTCTGTCAAGACCCTTTATCTTGGGAACGCGTGGAGGTATCGAATTGAAATTATATTTATTCAAATCTGCGTTCCTTTGGAGCTGTGAAAAAATCAACTCTTCAAAAAAAAGCCTATGTCCGTCTCCAGGGTCCCAACTCTCTGTACCAAAATTCGTCAAAATCGGTTTATCCATTTAGGCGTGAAGACGTAACAAACAAACTCATTCGCTTTTATAATATTAAGGCGCTGTACAAAGCAAACACTTCGTAAAACGTCTAGATTTTCGTCGCAAAGTTAGCCGTATCTGTACATGCCACTAGCCAAAAAAAAATACCGTGTATAGTTCAATACATAAAGTAAAGAGTTAAACAAAATCAGTTTACAAAACTGGTCTAGTACTACGAAAAAAAAATGTTTAAAAAGACCAAGAAAAAAATTTTTTCGTCTCAAAATTCTCAATTTTTTCAGCGACAACCATCATATTTTTTATATCTATAACAAAAAAAATTGTATAAACTAAAGAGATATCTAAAATTTTTCAAACACGGAGCTGTATTTTTTTATCCTTACTAATATTATAAAAGCGAAAGTGAGTTTGTTTGTTTGTTTGTTTATTTGTTTGTTTGTTACCTCTTCACGCTTTAATGGCTGAACCGATTTTGATGAATTTTGGTACAGAGATAGTTGGGAACCAGGAGACGGACATAGGCTAATTTTTATTAAAAAAGAGTGGGATATGAGGGAGAACGAGGGAAGAAAAGGGAAAACTTAGCGTTGCTATTACAAATCAATCAGGCGCAAGAGCAAAAACTACAGGTCTGCTTAGTGTGTTATACCGAATTTAACGCGAGCGAAGCCGCGGGCGAAAGCTAGTATTCAATAAAAACTGCAAAATGACCTACATTTTGGCGGACATAATATTCAAATAAAATCAAACACCGAAATATTTTCTACCTTATTTCTATTCTATCGATGCAGTACTGTCGTGTACTTGTGTCAGACCATACCCAGTAGGCAGCTAGCCTCACTTCCGCGAATACCTAAAGATAAGCTTATTGCCGCGCCTTAAGCAAGGATTTCCACTATGGGTATTTCGCTCCGCACTTAGCTTGCTTAGTACATAGAATTTGTGTAGCGTTTGTGTATTGCCAGCCGATTGGCTTACAAAGTAATGAAGAATTCCTGATTGAATTCATTTTGAGCGATATACCGAATACCTTGTTTGGATCGGACCTTTATACTTCATGAGCACAAACTATTTCAAATATTTTGAGCCGACAACATAGTAGTCAAAACAAATTGATGGATGGAAATGGAATGGGTGTAGAGAATCTGTTCCTAACAATTATTTAAGCATCCACCAGCGTGATATCCAATCCATCACTAAATTGGACTACTAGTTCCTAAATGCAGCCTTGATTTCTTTGAGAGCCTATAAATTACTCCGCCACGTTACGTTTTGATAGTACACAAATTAAAGTACTAGATGAGACAAACGGAAAAGTAGTCGGTTGGTTGACGATAGTTTCTTAGTCACAAAAAAAAAACACCCGAATATGGTAGATGAACCGCGTGACGATTCCTGGCCATCGGAATTTTTCTTTTTCTTTTCTTTTTTTAAAAACGTTGCCCCACACTAGGAATTTCTCCTGTATCGTGGGTGCGTTTACAAACATTTAAACACACATACACAAACAGCCAGACCCGGAACAACTATCTGTAGGCCATACAACTATTTGATCCGTGCGGGAATCGAACCCGCGACACGCAGCGCGGCAGTCAATCGCTCAGCCACTGCGCCAACCGTGTCGTCATTGCGGGTCTGTGGTCGGTGAGCAATGGGTAGCTCACCGTCCGTCGTCTAGTGACGACAGGCCGTATCGACGGCGCGTTCGTGTTACACGCGCGCCTCAAAGAGATGTCAGCGAAGCAGGGGGGCTTGCCAGGGATACGGGTTTTTCATGAGAGTTACCTCGGCTCCGGAGCATAAAGGGCAAAAGAAAGAACATGGGTGGATTTTAGTCGGCAAAAATCTGACACTCCCCCCGCTCCACCCAGAGCGGGGAAAGTTATTTGATAGTTTCCCATTCGTTTTTTTTAAACTTGCAATGGGTGATTCCGTATTGAAATAAAGGTGTTCAGCATACACAGAACGACGAAATAAGCTATACAACAAGCATTCGAGCGGATCGTGGTTACAGTCACCTCTTTTTCGAAGCAGTTCTGCTTGTGAAGGAGTTAGCGAGACGTTTGCGGGAGAGAGCTTTACGCCTCAGCCACCACGGAAGACGCCCCGGGCGTTTAGAACCAACGAGATGGGTCCCTGCCACCGTATAGGCGCGATCCTGTGAACTGTGAGCAATAATGGCTGTTACATCGCGCATCAATGAGATGTCAGCAAAATACCGGGGCCTTGAAATATTAAGGACAAAAAAGGAACATGAATAGATTTTAGACAGTAAAAATCCTGGAAAGGGTGTCCTGGAAAGGATGTTCTGACACTCTTCTGCTCTGCCCACAGATTGAAGAGTTTTTTAATGATTTCTCAGAAGAACAGGTCGTGAATTTTGTGTACAACTGAAGACACTAACGCCTAATTAGTTATCACCCTTATGCCTAAGTAATGAAGTTGAATATGGCCAAAATGATATGTCAATTTTTTTTTCAGCCTATACTTTCACTACTCATGGTGTGTCTAGTGATTTATATCCATGTAGGCTTCACTCACTGGATTGGTTCGCTGATGAATTAATCCGACGCAAGATGTGAGTGAATTAATAGCTCACAGTGGAAACTGTCGAGATAGAAACGCCTTTGGCTTTAGGTTTAGTCTCGCTATAGGGTTCAGTTTGGCTTTAAAGCTTTTGAATAAACTAGGTTTTAAAAGCAAAAACTAGTTTCTTTAAAAACATCATATGTCAAATGACGTCTGTGATTTCCAAAGGATTACAACAAGGTGTTCCTACATTTCGCCCGTCATGTTAAAGTCGAACTCAAATCATTTATTTTAATTAGACCGTTACAGGCGGCAGTTTATCAGCCGTTCGGGTCGAACTTTGGGTTGAGCCGCGCTTGCCTAGGTTGGTCTGTGGATTCCACGAGTTTCCTCCGTGCCTCGGAAAGCACGTAAAACTGTTGGTCCTGGCTGTCATTTGTAGATCTTTGACAGTCGTTAAAGGTAAGTAAAGTAGCCCTAAAGTCTGACAACTAGTCTTACCTAGGGGTATCGTATTACTCAGTTTTAAATGGGTTGTGGAGGTCAGATAGGCAGTCGCTCCATCTGGTAAGCCTGGAAGCCGACGCCAACACAGTTGGGAAAAGGCAAGGCTGATGATGAGTACTTTTGAATGTTAAAAACAAAAAGATGAAGCTACAGTCCCAGTCACAAGACATAATAACTTGTTAAAGTACTTTATTTGCCCATTTCAAACCGTAGATCTCTGATCTAAAAGAATGGGCAAGAAACTCCATGGACAGTCTTTTAAATGAAGTCCCAAGTAATAGGGGCGAGCCTATTGCCATCAATCGGGCTCAATTTCAGACTTCGTAGCTGCTACTGAGAAATTCCAGATGGTAAAACCCAATAACACTTTTCTCGATTCGAATCGAACCAGGATATCTTGCTCAGGAGCATGCGACCACTTGACCAACGATACCGGTGACTTTTATTCGTTTAATTTTTTTTTGTCATCGACTTCCAGAACTTTTAAGAAACTTAAAAATGAAAAACAATAAAAAGTAAGAAAAATATAAGTATTTTAGAAGATAACTAATAAACTACCCAAGCAAAATAAATTAATTGATGCGGTCTTTTACGGTTTTTTTGGCGATGGGAAATCATCAAATAACTTCCCCCGCTCTGGTCGGAGCGGTGGAGTGTCAGACTTGAACTGACTAAAACCCACTCTTTCGAACAACCCGCAACCCTGGCAGGCGGGACCCTGGCAGGCCGCTCTGCTTTGGTGACATATTAGTATGTTCCTTTCGATTTTAAAACGAAATTTGAAAAAATTACCCAAAATAGTCTGATAATTCGCGTCATAAACATGGCAAAAAAAAACAGGCCAAGTATAAGTTTGGCACGGTAGGCGCAGTGATAGAGCGATCGACTGCTGCGCTGCGTGACGCGGTTTCGATTCCCGCACGAAACAAATATTTCTATGACCTACAGGTAGTTGTTTCGGGTATGGCTGTTTGTGTGTATGTGAGTTTAAATTTTTGTAAACGCACCCACGATACAGGGGAAATTCCTAGGCAACGTTTATCTAAAAAAGAAAAATAAAGAAGTTGGACCAGCATCGAGGATCCCGTACAAACTTGCGATATAAACGGCCATATCTTTTGACTGCATAGACTTAGAGATTTGTTTTTTTTACAGCTCCAAGGAATCATAGACTTAAGTATATAGTTTAAATTTCAACTCGATACTTCAACTTGTTCTCGAGATATTGGGTCTTGACAGACAGACAGGAAGACAACAAAGTGATCCTATAAAGGTTCTGTTTTTACCTTTTGAGAAAAAAATGCAGTTGAATTGAAACTAACCTCCTTTTTGTAGTAGTCGGTTAAAAAATAACCGTTCTCAATCAAAAACCTTTTTACAAAAAAAAGCTCTAAATAAAACTGATCTTCTATCCAATATCTCTTCAATAAAACTTTATTATAACCACGTATGACTCTCGAAATGCGAGCGTTTTAATCTTAAAAGTCAATTGTAGTCGTAAAAACGACCTCGGGGCTATTCGGGGCCATTCGGTACATCTGTTCTCGGGAACCGATAATTTACGAAGCCAATACCGGGAGGATGCTTGGATGATAATTATCTAGGGTCGTTTAGTTTTGCAAAACGGTGGGTAGGAGTAGGATATGTTCTGTATTTGTTAAGGTATAGTTGTGTTCAAACTTGGCTAAATAATAGCAGCTCGTGACGATCTTTTGGGTTAAGTCGCGCTTTTAATGGTTTGTGGATGGGTAGGACGAAAATAGGAAATAATTTCCCCGTTCTGGGCGGAGGGGGAGGGAGTGCTAGACTTGTAGGTACTGACTAAAACCCACCCCTGTTCCTTCTTTTGCCCTTTACGTTCCGGGGCCACGGTATCTCTTTCGAACAACCCGCGAATCCGGCAGGCAGTGGCCCTGGGCCCTCTGCTGTGCTGACATCTCTTTCAGGCGCGCGTGGAACAAAAACACGCCGTCAACACGGCATGGATGGGTGGCGATGATGCCTAGGTTTTTCTCTTTTTTGTAGTAGTAGTACATAGTGGGTTTTTATTCACAAGAACACGTTACACTTTCGTATCTTTAAAAAAATGCTTGCACTTAACTGAATCGTGGGTGCGTTCACAAGCATTTAGACCAACAGGCAGACCCGAAAAAAATAACTGTAGGCCATATTCTTTCCAGTGAGCATCGAACCCGCAACACACAGCAGAGCAGCCAACCGCTCAGGCTCTGCGCCAACAGTGCCGTCAATCCAATACATTTGACTTCTCCACTGTCTTTATTGCTGATAGAATGTCTGTGTGTCCAAGCACTTACTCTGAAAGCATCAACACATTTAGAAGTGGCGGTGACGGCGATGACCGCTTACGGCCGCGCAAAAAGTAAAAAAAGAAACAATTTTTTTTTTTACATATAATAAATATATACATAGTAAAATCTCGTTAAAAATGTTCGAGACCATGTTAGTTTAGGAAGTTATATCAACCTAGGTAAGCACGGGTGGGCGTATGGACCGAGAACGCAGCTGTTTTTATCCGTGACCAGCTCCGCTTGTCATCAGCACTTGTGCACCAGTATCTTGACTAAATAGTAGATTTTGATTCAAGTGAAGAAACTTTGTTATTGCAGCCGAGGCGGATTTAACGCACGAGCTGCCAGGCCAGAGTGTTATAGAGCTGAGAACAGCAATGACAAATTCTCAAGTGAATTAAACGATTTTTTTCAAAACACTCCGGAGAAATTAAATAACAGAACAAAAATACATTTTCAATTCCACAAACATGTTATCGCCACATAACATTGGCCCCCAAGCTTGGCCCAACATGTCACACCGAATGAACTTGTTACAAAGAGATTTGACCCAAATTGGAACCAACCAAGCGACAAAGAAAATGTGCTATGACTGACATTGACAGCCAATCGGTTATCGTTTTGTGTCTACTTCCCCTTTTTCTGTGCAAAAATACATTTACTTGTCCCTTAAATCGTGACGTCCTGAGAATAAGGTTAATTTTGCAGTGTTTTAGAGGATACGTTAATTGTGTAATAGGGCTGTAAGGTCGTCCATCAAATAGCACCCTTTTAACGTCGAGTGCACACTATAAAAATGATACATTGATGTCTTGGATGTACAGAATAAAACGTTAAGATGTAGTATGGTTTGTCTGTTCAATCATCGCCTGATGGGTTAATAAAGATGGATGGATAAGGTTAAGATAAATATCGATATCAGGTTGTTCGAAAAAGACACCGTGGTCATAGAAAAAAAAAATTGTGTGGTTTTATGAAACCACGGTAAAAGTGAAACTTCTTTTCACATTATAGACATTTAGACGTCCCTACTCCGCGGCCGACCGTCACGCGACTACAACTTGACTTGCAACACACAAACGAAAAAGTTTAAGACGATGTAATAAAAGTTTCACTTTAAAAAGAAAGGCTATTATCTTCATAACTCTGTTGTTCAATGCTACCTACAGGCTCTCCTACTTCCCACTACTATGGAAAGTCTCACAGATAGTAATGATTAACAAGCCGGGTAAACCCATCAACTCTGTCACATCTTATAGACCAATAAGCTTACTACCTGTATTGTCAAAACTGTGGGAAAGACTCCTCATTAAAAGGCTTAAGCGTGTACTGTCAACAATACCAGACCATCAATTTGGTTTCAGAGAGGGTCATTCCACTATCGAACAGGTGCACAGAGTTTATTCAGTTATAAGAGAGAGCTTGGAACAAAAACAATACTGCTCTGCTGCGTTCCTCGATATTCAGCAAGCATTCGACAGAGTTTGGCATAAAGGATTATTGTGTAAGATGAAACTGCAGCTACCTCATATTTTCTTCCCAATAATCCAGTCTTATCTTACAAACAGAATCTTCCAAGTAAAATATGGAGAGTCGAAATCCTCCTTCTTTGAAATCCAAGCTGGAGTCCCACAAGGCTCAGTACTGGGACCTGTCCTATACAACATCTTCACTGCAGACTTACCTGAAACCCCAGGTGTAGTGACAGCCACTTATGCTGACGACACTGCCATCTTGTCTTGTAATTCCACTCCGACTCTCGCCTCCAGCGTCCTACAAAACCAACTTAACGAGACTGAACAATGGCTCAAAAAGTGGCGAACACGTACCAGCGGTTCGAAATCCACGCACATTACGTTCGCACTCCGAAAAGGGGACTGCCCCTCAGTAAAGCTTGAAGATGAAGAAGTTCCACAAAAAGACACGGTCAAATACCTGGGTTTTACTTTAGATCGACGGCTCACCTGGAAAGGACATATAAAAGCCAAGAGGGCAGAACTTGACATCCGCTTCAAAAGCCTATATTGGTTGCTTGGACCTCAGTCGAGACTAAAACTATGCAATAAACTCCTAGTATATACCTCGATACTGAAACCAGTATGGACGTACGGGATCCAAATCTGGAGCACAGCTTGCAAATCTAACCTAGCAATCATTCAGCGGGCGCAAAATAAAATACTGAGAACGCTAGCTAATGCACCATGGTATACAACCAATTCCGAAATCCACCATTACTTGGAAGTCCCCACTGTGGACGAAGAGATAAAACGTTCGGAAAACCGCTACCACGAGCGCCTCAAGCATCATTCCAACCCCCTGGCTCGAGGTCTAATAGAAAACATAGACAGCTCAACAATAAGACTAAAGAGAAAGCATGTCCTAGATAGCCTGTTTTAAAAAGGGGCAAAGGACTGAGGAGTCCGGACCCCAACCGCCAGCAGCTCTCAACCTGCTTGCTTATTATAGTCTTCTGACTGATTGCAGGCAAAATAGAAACAAAAAAAAAACTTTAAAAAGAGCAAAAGAAGGAACATGGATGGGTTTTAGTCAGTTAAAGTCCGACACTACCTCCCGCTCCATTTAGAGCGCGAGAAGTTGGTTTATGAGTTGGCCATCCATTGGTTTAAGAGTTAAATATAATGTGCCGTTTCTGATGAAACACCGGATTAAACTAAACAAATATTAAAATTACATACCTAATCACATCTTATTTGATGCCACACCATTTTAGTCGCGATTATAGATAGTCCGATTTAGCTTGACAGCGTCTACTTTTGGTGAAAAATGACAATTTTACAATAGCGAGCGAGTGGTTAGATTGCGTCACTTAAATCAATTTCAGAAGACGAAACGTCATTTGACAGGATGAGAGATTTTTGAGATTTTTAGAGTAGTAGTAGACTTAAACGTATACGATATCTATTCTACTACAACGAAAAAGCACCATTCTTGCTTTTTCGTTGTAGTAAACGAAGGAACAACATTGCGCCTACAAAATATGCATTAGCAATAAATTGCAATCACGATTCTAATTGCTATAATAAAAGTACTGCATATCTTCGCGTAAACTACTGACATACTTTATTGTGTCCGCGATAAAATTGCATTTAATAATAATAATAAAATAACCTGTTAGTTTTATTATTTCTAATAATGGACTGGTACAAAATTATGGGCACTAGAGACGTTTTAGCGCAATTTTAAGCAACGCCATCTATTAACAACCATTCAAAAACTTCAAACGGTCAATTTCCCAAAATATGTTTACCGCTGATAGCGGCGCTAGCTACCACATTAATCGTCAAAGATAATACCAAAAAAATTAGTTCTTTTTTTCGCCGCGTGACAAAATAAACTTGTCAATTTCTTGCAAAAAGGAAAAGCATTAAAACACCAATGCCAGGGACATCGTTAGCAGTATGAAAAGTTGTAGAAACTTTTGAACAAGTACTGGGAACAGTGAGAACTTTGTTTGTACCATAATGACCGATGCTTTAAGTTATAATGACGAGCCATAGTTAGTAAGTTTGTTAACCAAGGAGTTTTCTTGTCTAAGTTCTTGTTTTTGACGAACATTTTAGTTGGATATAGGGGACCTTGTTTTAATGATTTATAGTTTGAATGGGTTTTCTATCTTTTGTTTTTTTTGTTATAAACGTACTAAGGTACAAGTTGGTTATCCACACAAATGTTTGGATCGGTCGACATTTAATTTTACAGTATCTATGTATTTGCGACATATATTATGTGTAGTGCAGTTAACACATTATGTATGTGATGTGTCTAAATGTCTACGTTTCAATCTACTTAACTTCTACCTTACTTTTTTTATCTATTTCTCAGTTTGATATTCTTTTTTGGGTTAATATACATATACTTACATATTATTGTGTCTGTTGTTGCATCAACTAAATGATTTATCGATCTATCTATCTATACAATATTAAGTGACTGAAGCAATTAGATACAATATACCTACATTTTTTTGTGTATTTCAGTTCACTATAGAATACCTCTTAATAAAAAAAAACAAATGCCATGCCAGGTTTTACTAAAGTGATCACTACAGAATATCCTTTCAGTGTATAAAAATAAGGTGCAAAATGGCGCAGTACATTTACCAACATCGTAATAAAATAAAACACAACAATACAAAATATAACAAAGTTACGGAATTAATTGATTGCAAGGTCACATTCCTTGCCGTATCAAAACCATTGATAAAATTTTACTCTAGGAAAAACGACGCAACCACCTTAAACTTAAGACACAGTTAAAGTGAATGGCGCTTATTACATTTTTATTATACAAAAACACCGGCATTTTATCAATATACGGCATGACGTCACTATGACAACAAAACTCGCAGGTACAAAACAGCTATTTCGCCAGTATCAATAAGTCTTCGGTAGTATAGTGGTAAGTATCCCCGCCTGTCACGCGGGAGACCGGGGTTCGATTCCCCGCCGGAGAGAATCTTTTTGTATTTTCTTTTTATAAAGAAAATCATTAGTTATGATATTAATAATATCTTTCATGTATAATTAGTACATTACGATATTAGTGCGTTATGATGGTTATAACATGCGAGGCGGAATTTCAGCCCGAGCCGAAGGCGAGGGCGTAATCGAGCCGAGCGTGTTATTTATAACCAATACGCACGTATATCGTACGACGTTTTTTAACACTTTTGCGAGGAAACAGAAAAAAAACATTTCACAATACAAGTACAAAGAAAAGAAAATTTGAGAAAAATGGCGCGAGGATTATTTTCTGCCGTGGCTGCGTGAACATGTTGGCAAAGACACTAGACTTCACTAGAGCATGCAGCCAAGTTTTTAAATTACCGAATAAACTGTTTTTTTTTTAATTTTAAATAAACTCAATCTGTGAATGCACACTGTTGCTTTCGTGGTTGCTTTAAAATGGCGATTAGTTCGAAATTTGAATAGCAACAGCGCGCTGCTCACTAGCTGGTCAGTCGTGCGGCGGCGATCAGTTCCAAATTTGAAATGGCAAATAATACTGTTATGGAATTTGTATGGACTATAACTTAACTATTTGCTTTGATAACACACGCGTTTTTTATGACCCTCTTTACATATTTAAAACCGGTGGAATTACATCAGCTTTACGAGCAAGGGTGTTAAAAAACAGTTTTACAGCTGAAACAACCCTGGTTTTTCAACATTTAACGCTCATTGAAGAGATGAAAAGTAAACTTACTAAGACCCCCTTTTTTGCGGATGGGATATCATCAAATAACTTCCCCCGCTCTGGGCGGGGGGAAGTGTCAGACTTGTACTGACTAAAGCCCACCCATGTTCCAGATGTTCCTTCTATTGCCCTTAATGTTCCGTGGCCGCGGTATCTCATTCGAACAACCCGCAACCCCGGTACTTATACGCTAAATGATAAGACTTCTCAAACTTTGAAGTATTTCTGGCCTAGTCAGTTTATTGGTCTAGTGGTAAGAAGCGCGCTTGCTAAGCAAGAACTCTTGGGTTTGTTTGTCGGGTCGAGCAATTTGTTATTGGATTTTTCCATTAGGAATTTCTCCATTAACAGCCTAGGGAGGCTGGTTGTGCCGGGTTGATAGCAATTGGCTTACCCCTATTACTCGATATAAACATAACTGGCAAAATGTTGGTGCACTTCAACCCGTTGAATGTCGTTAAGTTCCTACGGGGGAACATAAGGCAAAATAATAGCTATGCTGATGACATGGTGCTGCTCAGCCCATCAATCTGTGGACTGAGGAAATTGTTGGCCGTGTGTGAGAGGTATGCGGAGGCTCATGGATTGAGGTATAATGCTACTAAAAGTGAAGTGGTGGTTTTTAAAGCACGCAATAATATGCCCACAAATGTACCACCAGTGACGTTACAAGGAGCATCACTAAAAGTCGTCACTCAGTTTAGATACCTCGGTCATGTGGTCACGGATTCTCTCACAGATGACCAGGATATAGACAGGGAGCGCAGGGCGTTGGCAGCCCGATGCAATATGATTGCCCGCAGGTTTGCGCGGTGCTCTGGTCAGGTAAAACTGACGCTCTTCAGAGCCTACTGTCAGTCGTTCTACACGTGCAGCTTGTGGGTTGGGTATACGCAGAAGGCTTACAACGCTCTGCGCGTGCAGTATAATAATGCGCTGAGGATGTTGGTGGGGCTGCCTCGGTTTTGCAGCGCTTCGGGCATGTTTGCGGACGCGCGAATAGATGACTTTCATGCCATTATGCGCAAACGATGTGCATCGATGTTGCGGCGATTCAGGGGTAGCCCTAACAGCATTTTAGCTACACTGGCGGACAAGGTCGACGGACCATTTATCAGGCTCTGGGCTGGCAGACATGTGCGTGCCCATGTTCATGCAGCCAATTAATGTGTTTTGTTTATTTTTAATTGAACTAACATAGGCTAAGTTGATATTAACACTATCTATATGGATCGCTTGGTCTGAAATAAAGATTTTGATTTGATTTGATTTGAAAATGCCACAAGTGTCTTAAGTACCCACGGGTGATCTTTATACGTTGTAACTATCGGTTTAACGGTTCGTTTTTCTGAAGGCCTACATCGCAAAAACGTTATTCAAAATAAATTCGTCGATTTTTCGTCGAATTTTCGCGCGTATGTTGCGACATTCAACAGGTAGGGACTAGGGAATGCAATCTCGAGGCGAGATCGCAAATTCGAGATCTCGCGAGATTAGAAATGTCAATCTCGCGAGATCTCGGGAATTTCGAGATCTCGGCTGAAATTTAAAAAAATATCGTTTTTCTTAAGTAAGTAAAACGCAAAGAAAACAGCTTAGTTTTCTTTATTACGAGAGTAAGATGCAGAACGAATTGGAAAATAAAACCCTCATTTATTTAGTAATCATTTACTATTAATAATAATTAAGCCATTAATGAACATACGAATCACAATTAAGTTTTTGAAATTAAAATTACCAGTCTTTGGGTTTATAAAGATATAAAAATTAACAACATCTCTCACGGTAAAGAATTTTAACAAAAAATAGACTCTTTATTGCGCAGTAAACCGTTCTTATTTTTCATTTAAGAGCATGGATCATTAATGTAGTAAACGGTTACAGTAACTACTTATCAGTAGACTTAAGTTGAACCTATGTTAGAGTACAAAAATAATAAATATAAAAGAAACAAGGCTTATGAATGGTTTTGGAAATAACTCCTTATAAAACATCATCAGCGTAAATTGCGAGCGTAATGCGTCCCTGACTGCCGCCATTCAATCTCGTCAATCTCGGCCGAGATCTCGTCATTTTATGCTTCGAGATTAATCTCAAAAAATAAGGCGAGATCTCGCGAGATCTCGATCTCGCGAGATCGAGATTGCATTCCCTAGTAGGGACTCTTCCTACCGTTTCAGGGATTAGAAACGTGATGGTTACAACAAAACTTTTTTAAAGTGAAACTTTTATTACATCGTCTCAAACTTTTTCGTCTGTGTGTTGCATGTCGCGTGACGGTCGGCCGCGTAGTAGGGCGCGCGTCTAAAATTTCTATAATGTGAAAAAGTTTCACTTTTACCGTGGTTTCATAAAACCATACAATTCTTTTTTTTAATTAAAAATGGTTAGTTCAATCCTTATCAGTATTCATATAACACATAATGTAAGTATTTATCGGTTATCATCAGCTGTGCAAAATATTTTGAAACAAAAATTCACGACTTGCCAGCAAGTCTTCGGTAGTATAGTGGTAAGTATCCCCGCCTGTCACGCGGGAGACCGGGGTTCGATTCCCCGCCGGAGAGAATCTTTTGGATTTTTGTTATTGTAAAATTGCACGAATTATTGCTATTAAGTAATATATTAAGCTTTTTTGGCAATATTTATGAGTTTTAATCTACATTCAAGTATTTTATGGAGCAGGCGTGGTAGAACAGTTACTATACAGTCGTTACTATACAGTCATAATTCCAGTGTGTGAAAGGGATGGCGCTAGCCACTCTGTATAGCTCTGTCTCTTTCCCTCGCTGAATAAGTACTGCTATAAGATGTCATGGTAGGGCAGCTGGTTTGGAAATGTCAGCAAAGCAGAGGGGCGGTCAGAGCCACCGCCTGCCAGGGTTGTGGGTTCGAAAGAGTTACCGAGGCCACGGAACATAAAGGGCAAAAGAATGTAGGTACACAGACGAGTTTTAGTCAGAAAGTCTGATGCCCGTTTTCTCCGACGTCCCCCAAGTTTACGGTCCCTAAGCAAGGCTAGGGGGCTGCAGAGGGGCTTGCCAGAGCCTCCGCCTGCCGGAGTTGCGGGTTGTTCGAAAGAGATACCGCGGCTCCGGAACGTAAAGGGCAATAGAAGGAACATGGGTGGGTTTTAGTCAGTACAAGTCTGACATGCCCGCTCCACCCAGAGCGGGGGAAGTCATTTGATGATTTCCCCACCCGAAAACAAAAAAAAAGGCTAGGGGGCTGTTAGGGGATGGTTTCTGTTTTACCAGCAGATAGGGGTCAGCTAAGTGGTCGAAAATCGGGCCCGTAAACCGGCACATACGTAAGTCTCAAATAATGGTGGATGGATAGTGATTTAAATTAACTTTTTGATAATTCTGAAACTGTTTCTACAATGTTCAACGCTATAAATGTAAACAACAGCAGTAGACTAAAATATATCGGGAACGACCAAATTGTATTGATATTTTTAAAGTGTAACTTTTATTACCTCATCGTCTCAAACTTTTTCGTCTGTGTGTGGCATGTCGCGTGACGGTCGGCCGCGGAGTAGGGACGTCTAAATGTCTATAATGTTAAAAAAGTTTCACTTTTACCGTGGTTTCACAAAACCACACCATCCTTTTTTTATCTGACTTTTATCGGAGATATTTAAAAAAAAAAAAACGTTGCCCTAGGAATTTCTCCTGTATCGTGGGTGCGTTTTCAAACATTTAAACTCACATACACAAACAGCCAGACCTGAAACAACTACCTGTAGGTCATACCAATATTTGTTCCGTGCGGGGATCGAACCCGCGACACGTAGCGAAATAAATCTTCAGTGATGTATTTATTGGAAAAGATTAAACACGCGTTAGAATTAGAAACATCATGTACGTCAGAAAAAAATTGCATCTATTTGGTAAACGAGGTGATAGACACAAGTATAATACTAGAAATAGGGACCAATTGGTTCAGCCGGGTTTCAGGTTAGCTAAAGTAGACTCATCTTTCATGGGGTACTGTTTGAAATGCTACAATAAAATACCTCCCCACATTCTTCAACTGAATGAAACGAAATTTAAATCTTGTATTAAACGCACACTATGTAGGCAAGCATATTATAAGTTGGGGGATTATATTGATGATAAAAATGCTTGGCTCAATGCTGGTCCTGCTCCTCAAGCATAGGGGTAAACTCATTGATAAGTATCCGAAGCTATAGTGGAAGCTGCAGAAGATTGTAAGACTATCTTTGCAATGTATAGAATCAATTCTCTAGTATTGTATAATTATTAAGCCCATATGTGAGTGCTATGTATTATCATTGACTTGACGAAGCCCTGGTGGTTAATAGTGTCATGCTCACTTAAATGTCTCGCTGATAGTGGCGGGTGTGTCGGGTCATTTAGCTCCCTTCAAAATGGTCGAGCTGAATGGGGCTGATCTATTCGTCATGTTCGTGAACGGGCGCTGTCAGTTGGAACTGGTCATTTTTTAACTACCACGGTCATTTTTTAACTTATTTAGATTTTAAATTGAATTTTGCTTTTTATTTACCTACTCTGGATGCTCTTACTGTGCACGTCTTTCTACATCGTTCTCACATATTTGTATAATCTCAACACGAATGATGTAAATACGTTTTTGTAAAAATATTATAATTTAAAAGAGTGTCCATGGAGTTTCTTGCCCATTCTTCTCCATAGAGATCAACGCTTTGGAATGGGCAACTACAGTACTTTCACAAGTTATTACCTATGCCTTGTGACCGGGACTGTAGCAGCATCATTTTTTGTTCTTGTTTTTATGACATTCAAAAGTGCCTGTAATGGTCTAATTGAAATAAATGCTTTGAGTTTGAGTTTGAATTTTTTGATAATAGGTGAGTACTTAATACACTAAACGTTTTTATAAATCTCTGGTCCGTTAAATAAATTAAACCTCGTGGTACTTTTTTATAGTATTTTTTCAACGACGCTTAAAGCAATGAAAGCTATGCCTATCTACCTCACCTCTATTTATACCAACATTTTTTTTTTTCAGAAATATTGCTATTTCTTTAATAAACCAGCTATTGATAGCTTTGAGGTTTAATGCTATAGGTAATCATTTGTTGGCCGTGTCAGACATGGGTGGGGTCAGTGTCGCTACTTGCAGCCGAATAATGTGCCAATTGCAATGGTTTAATAGCCAATAGCCTTGACCAACATCTGAGGAGGCTATCGCTTGGCAGCTGGATCAAGGGCTTGATTCAGTACTCCTCGATACAGCCCGCATTGTGAGGAGATTCCAGTCTCTGGAACCCTGACCACCGGTAGCTCGGACCATGTTCCCGATGCTGGTGGACTACTATTTTTTATGTTTTTTGTTGATTTTCTTTTAAGAAATACCTATGTTAAAATATATATAAAGAAATGAATAAACGGAATAAAAAATTGTAAATAAAAAAAGTAATTGGATGCATTGATTGTACACACATGTGAATTTACAATCAACAGGTGAAATCACAACACCATTAACTAATTAACAACATTTGTTGAAATATTATTTTAATTGTTACGATTTCACTTATATTAAGTAAATGTATGTATTTTTAAGCTGGAGATGATACAGAGCTATTTAGAAAGGGTAGGGATACATGTCCATAAATGTACAAACAGTAGCATCGGCCAACTTTGTTAATAAGAGATGTTGTGGCACGTTGGCCAGTTTCAACAAATGACTCAGTTATTTATCAATATAGGAACACTTTTAGGAAATTTGAAGGAGACTATGCTGACAGCTTTTTACTGGGGGACAGCGGATACCCATTGAAGGTAACTAGTTAATATAAAAAATGTAGTCCTTCTTTGGGGCCATCGGGCAAAATATAGCTACAGGCGCAAGAAAATAATAATAGATATCTATTGAAGTAAAACAAAGGTATATTTTATGTAGTCTATATTTTCTAAAACAAATAACAATTTCTATTATTTCTAATCGCTTTTCTGCACACCAAATAAATTCATCAGATTCAAGTTTCCACCTGTAAATTAAAGTATAATGTTAATTACTGATAAAACAACTGTGATATTTTATTTTTTTAGCCTTATCTGTTGATTCCATATTTGAATCCCACAACAAGATGACAGCAAAAATACAATGAGGCTCGTATAAAAACTAGTAGTAGGAAAGGCAGTATGGAGTCTTAAAACAATGTCTTCCTGCCATTAGAATTAAAAAATGCTATCAATGTAATTATTCCATGCTATGTCTTACACAACATGTGTATTTTAAGGAATGAAGAGGATCCAGTGAATGAAAATATTGTTCTCAATATAAGTAAGTACTTATTTCAAATGGGCAAATAAATGATTTGACTATGAACATTAAATCCTGGAATGCTTATGGACTTTGAAGATTACAAATTATTTTGATAACTCGTAACTCTATATACTTACTTGTAACATTATAGATAACTAGCTCTTGCCCGTGGCTTCGCTCGCGTTAAATTCGGTATAACACAGTATCTGCTACCTGCAGTTCTTGCCCTTGCGGTTCATTGATTTGTAATAGCAACACTAAGATTCCCTTTTCTTCCCTCGTTCTCCCTCATATCCCACTTTCTTTTAATAAAAATTACCCTATATCCGTCTCCTGGTTCCCAAATATCTCTGTACCGAAATTCATCAAAATCGGTTTAGCCATTAAAGCGTGAAGAGGTAACAAACAAACTCACTTTCACTTTTATAATATTAGTAAGGATTCATCATCATCATCATCATCATCAGGCTATATTAGTCCACTGCTGGACATAGCCCTCCCCTAATGAGAATTAATTATAATAAGGATTATAATGAATTAATTAAGGTTATTAAATAAATGCAGTTTTATGTTAAAACATACCTTTTATTTGATATAATATTTCCTTTTTTATTTCCAAATCTGTTTGTGCAGATTCAAGCTGTATAGTGTACAGCTTCCTCTTAAATTCAATCTTTTCCAATAATTTCTTTTTCAAGTCATTAGCTACTCCTAAATCTGGTAATATTGAAATGGTGGTAAGAGTATCTGTATCTGAGTCTAAAACATCAGCAATATCACTGCAGCCTCGACCCATTAAATCGGACACTTGTTCAAGGATAGGGTCTGTTTTAGTGTTTGATGTCCCTCCACCCGTTCCAGTTGTACAACTTTTGTTCTTAGATTTATATATTTTTGCTTCACTTTTAATTTTCTCCCAGACCCTTATTAGCGCATCTTTACTCCTGAGAAAAAAAAGGTGTTGTTTCAAACGAGATAATATTCATATTGATAAAATATGACATGTTGGTTTGTATCTAACGTTAACGAACCTGTATATGTTTGCCGTAGAATTATACTGGTTACACAGCATTATCCAAGCTTTGTTTTTGGCTTGATTGGTGGTACCGTCTGTTCTTTTATTAAAAATAATACTTCTGTATGCGTCCACCAATTTCACTAACTTATCTTTCTCATCCATTGAGAAATTTTGATTACGTTTCCTTTTTCCTGCCATTATTAGCTAGAAACTTAGAAAAATAACACGTTAAACTCTCACAACAAACAATTTCAAATCTCATCCGATATGATGAGAGATTTGTGTCATTGTGTCAAAACCAGTGTTGCCAACATAACTTATACAAAAATGTGCTAAACTGCTATTATAAAATTATGCCAAAATTATGCTAAATGCTTTAAAACCATTCTAAAATATTATGGTAACATTCTTTAAATCAATCAATTAAAACGTCTTTTAATTTAAATTCTTCGGACAGGCGCCAAGAAATATAACGAAATTTTAATCAATAATAATATTGTACAAAATATCAATATCTTGGTCACACAAAACGAACTAAAACCAAATTTTCATTACCGGTTTCATTGAATATACCATAGAAAACAACATTTTTTCGCTCCCTCTTAAAATGTTGACGTATAAGGTTGTGAAACAGGTTAAAAATTACGCAAACAGCGCCGTCCAGTACGCGCCGTGCAGTATTTATTTATTTATTATTTATATAACACTTCAAGCACAAAGTACAGAGGCGGACTTAATGCCATAGGCATTTTCTATCAGTCAACCTTTGGGTGATGCAGAGACAAACAGTGGTAGGTAAAAAAAATATTAATTATTCATTTATACTATATATAGGTGCAGTACGGACTTGGAAACTAGAAAAAGAAATATTCATTGAATAATTATGCTAACCAACGTTAAACATGCTAAACTGGCAACACTGGTCAAAACCAATATAATTTGACCACAGATAATACACAAGGTTTCATAATATGTGCACAGAGTAAATTTGCCAAAACAATACGAAGTTAATAATTAATAATAAGGATATAATCATAGTTGATTAGAACTAGATTTTTCAATAACTTTATTTATTTAGGTATATAGTTACTTAATAGATTTCAATAAAAAACTGTCTTGTTTCAAAGTATCGATAAGTTAAAAACGAATCAGTCACTACTATCGCTAGATGATTGAAATAGTTAAAGGAATCTTTTAAGTAAAAGATCGGACCCTGGCAGAATAGTCGACATCGGCTCAGTTGCCAAAGAAGAAAAAAAAACTAAAAGATCCCATAAGTAAGTAGCAGTATAGGTGACGTCGGTGAAAACGGGCATAACACTCCCTTTCGCTCTGCTTATAACAGGAGAAGGAATTTAATGATTTCCCATCTGAAAAAAAAAGGTTAGCTGGCTTTGCGAGATTTGGGGTTCTAATTGATTAAGAGGTCAGTGTATAATTTAGTTACCATTGACAGGTAGTTAAAAAAGGCATGAACATTGTCCGCCTCGGCAGCAGTAACTTAAGGCCCTCTTTTTGTTCGCGACGTTTTTTTCTCAGCACCCATCGATCGACTGGTCGGGTGTATGTTGACAGCAGCTCCGAAATATCAGATTTGTTTTTATTAAAACTAAAAATAGTACATATTCAAAAGTTCTACTAAAAAACAAGCATTATTATTATTTTATGTAACCTCTCAATAAATGTTTTTTTTCATAGACAGACACGTTTTTTACGTTTGAAATCTTAAGTCACATTCATGATATTTCTTAACGAGCCAACTTATTTATTACGTTTTGATTTTCACACAACGATTGGTCATATGTTCAACTTTAATAAAATATTTTTGCATGGTGTTCTTTCTTAAATATTTCCTTTTCCATCAACATGGTACTCAAAAAAGTAAAAATAATATGTACAGACGCCAGCAGGTCAAGCTACCCGAAACTGTCAATTTTTCCCAATGAACCTTGAACCTAATACTTTAGAAATAAAGTCGAAAATCTATCAAAAAAATTGGTTGTTTGTAAAGTAGGTTTACGATCGAGATGTTTACGTGATAACGTCTTATTGGTGACATAAGTTATCACCAGTAGTGACATCTAAAATGAAATTAAGTACTAATTTAAAGTTTTTTTTTCGAGCCAAGTAACAGATGGCGCTACCATCTTTATGAAATGTCGCTTGTGAGGTTTTGGTGTGACACAAGTTTCTGAACATGTCACCCGACTAAAACGATTTTAAAGACGTTATCACGTCAAAAATCTGACAGATTGTAGTAGCTTGATGTGCAGGCGTCTGTACAATAATAATAATTGACGAATATCTGTCGAAGCTCTCCTTAGGCGGTTGAATTAAGGGAATGTTTCAGAAGGCAGTACTTCTCGATACGGCCCGCATTGTGAGGAGGTTCCTGTGTCTGGAGCCCTAACCACCGGTAGCTTGGACCCTGCTCCCGATACCGGCGGACTACTATTTTGTTAATGTAATTTTTTTTTTTTTTTTTTTTTAAATCCTTACTAATATTATAAAAGCGAAAGTCACTTTGTTTGTTACGTCTTCACGCCTAAATGGCGAAATCGATTTTGATGAATTTTGGTACAGAGATAGTTGGTACCCTGGAGACCAACATAGGCTAGTTTTTTTTTTTTAAAAAAAGATTGAGACATGAGGGAGAAAGAGGGAAGAAAAAGGAAAACTCAGCATTGCTATTACAATAAGTAAGGCGCAAGGGCAAACACTACTTGTAGCTGTAAATTAGGAAAGGGGAACTTTGTTACCCCGAATTTAACACGAGCGAAGCCGCGGGCAAAAGCTAGTGTGCTTATAAATAAATAAAGGCACTATAAATTTAATATATCTTTGCAAATAAAAATTAATTTTGGTCCTTTTTTAAATTTTATCTTCTTTTAAACATTTCATTGTAGTTTCTAAAAGGGAAGTAAATTCCCCCTCCACAGCAGTAACTTAGCCAGCACTAGCACGAAGCGCTGGACAGCTCTAAATGTAGCTAGCTCGACTGCTATAAATCTTGCGCGCTCTGATTCCCGGCACATTGTAGTTAATACACTCTGGCTGTTGTTAGAGGTAGGTAGATATGGTAGGGTTATTATTTTGAGATAGTCGAGAGATATTTTGGTTGGAAAGGTACAAAAAGCTAGAAAACAATACGAGTAGAAAATAATATTTTTTCTTGCCGTGTGGAGGTACTGTAAGATCTTTTATACCGTAACCAATGCTGGCTGGTTGACCATAATGTTCAAATACTCAGGTCGTTTTAAAAATAGAACTTAGTACTTAAAACATAAGTAGGTAGGTAGGTATAGAAGATGAAATAAAAGTGTGACTTGTAACTTAAAATATAATTTAAATTATAATTTTAAAAGTATATGCGCATAGTATTAAAATATCCAACTAAATCATTACAGTACCGAAGTAACACATTAATCCTTACTAATTTTATAAAAGCGAAAGTGAGTTTGTTTGTTTGTTACGTCTTCACGCCAAACCGATTTTGATGAATTTTGGTACAGAGATAGTTGGGACCCTGAAGACGGACATGGGCTAAAAAGGGGAAAAGAGGGAGACAGCGGGAAGAAAAGGGGAGAGAAAGATTTTTTTTTCGATCATCACGCGGGTTTAAGTAAGCGTTAGCCCAAAGTAACTATGCCAAGCGGACGAAGTCGCGGGCGGCAGCTGGTATAGTCATAAAGATAAATATTTATTACAGACAATAAACTACCCAAGCAATATAAATAAAATTGATAGGGAACAACCTGGGAGGTATTTCCTATCAAACAAAAGAAAGAGTTTTGCAAATCGGTCCAGGTGTCTTTAAGTAATCGGTGAACATACATAAAAAAAAGATTCCGACGAATTGAGAACCTCCTCCTTTTTTGAAGTCGGTTAAAATGTTAGACATAATTGCCTTCTCAACGAACAACAGGTTTAATAACGAACTACATTTCATATCCATTTGACTAACAGAAATAATAATTACTGTGCACAAACAGTGAAATTAATTAATGTTTCAACACAAAATGTTATTGGATGTCCGTAGAATCTAATTAATAGTGAGATTGACTCAATTCCCTGACGTGGTCCGTCGAGCTGAGGGTTCTCGGCGGAGATTTTTCTACAAGTCTAATAGGGTGTCTGTTACACCGAATTTCTTTTTATAAGCTTTATAAAAACTGACTTTTTAACTGACTTTTTTTTTTATAAAAAATGAGTTTGTGCGAGTCGGACTCCCGTACCGAGGGTTCCGTACAAATTCGCGACATAAACGGCTGAATTCCCTTCCTTTCCTTCTTTATAACAATTCTTTGTGAATGAGTGGACATTGTGGGCCTTGTAGATTTCTAGACGATTGTTGAATTTGATAACTTCTTATTTATTATTTTGTAAAGTAAGCAATGACTTATTGTCGGTCCTACGCTGTCCTCTCATACTTAAGTACTAACATTGTAACAACAATATCGTAAAACCAAATGATTTTAAAACAGTAACCATGGATCTTGCCGGTTGTTCTCCATAGGAAACGACCAACCCGAACTGTGCACCTTTTCTCGACGTTTTATAAGTGCCCAAGTAGGGCTATGTGAAATAAAAAAAAAAATGATTTGATTGTCATGTGACAATCTTTTAGTAAGACATCACTATCTCGATAAAACATACATATCGGACAATCACTTCATCGGTCAAAGGACATGATCCATTAGTCGTAGAATGTTTCTATTATAAGCCGAAAAAGGTATTTTGGCTCTCAATATATTTTTTGTGTTTTAATGTTATGTTTGTTCCTCCGTCCACGACCTCGCGCTAAACGACACTGGCAACGGCGATTTATGGAATTGATTCACACGCCCATTAAATTTCCCGTCACGTATTGTCGTTGAGGGACAAAATTAGTAAAACCATCGCTCACATTCAGCACGTTCCTACCTCTTGGCTCTTTTTTAGCTACACGCTCAAGTTTTTGCGCGTCTTGCGAAGACGAATCCAGAAAAAAAAATGTTTTTAAAAGAATTAAAAGATGAAAATTAAGTTTATCCCGAAAAAAGGGGTTTTAATTTTGCCTATTTTGCATTCTCTAGTTGCTTGATGCAAGTCAAAGACATTCATTCATTTGTTATCTCTGCAGTGATTGTCGCAAGACGCATGTCGCTTAAACATGCAGGTCGTGGCCAAGCGATTATTCCCTTGAGCAATGGCTGAAATACTTTTGAGTTCGCAGTTATTATGACGAATGAGTCCATGTATCGACAAGGCCAAAAATAGATAGATAACTATTGCCATTTTGTGTGGCAGAAACGAATTTATTTTCACAAAATTGTGAACCATTTCGGAATGGTAGACATAAATTGAGTATTTTGTGGTTTCAGTTGTCGAATATTACTTTATGTATGACACAAATACAGTTTCATAACCGTACTAGGAGTTGTTTGCTTTGTCAAGTTCTGTTTTTGCGACTTCGTCTCAGCCAGGTTTTAAGATTTAACAGAAATAATTGAAGACCAAAGAAATAATAGACGGCTTGTTCGAAAGATTGTAATGCCGAAGCTTGGAAATACGGTTGTGATTTGAGTCGCCAAAATGAATTTTGGTACAGAGATGGCTGTGACCCAGGAGACGGACATAGGCTAATTAAAAAAAAAAAAGTGAGAATTGAGGGAGTAGGAGGGAAGAAAAGGGAAAACTTAGCTTTGCTATTCCCATAGATAAGGCGCAAGAGCAAAACTGCAGGTAGTAGCAGTACCTGCAAATCAGAAAAGCGGAACTGTGTTACCCCGAATTTAACGCGAGCGAAGCCGCGGGCAAAACCAAGTAAGATCATAAAGGAGTTTACTAATGATAGTGAGTACAAAACATCATTTTCCGATGGTTTTGGCTCCAGTGCCAACAATGTATGGGTGCACAGCAATGTCCTTTAATGCCGAGAAGGTATTACACGAAGTAGTCAATTTATACCACGTTACAGAACGGTGTAAACTCCAAGCATTACACCAAATATATCGGATTTATCGCCGGATCCGATACAAGTCGCTAGAATAACAAGACGTACGAATAAAACATGAGATCCTAGTACACTCCACCTGACCAATGAATATTTTTATACACATAGATGTATACATTATGTATACAGCGTGGAACAGAAATATGTGGTCATTATAAGGGTCCACCCTTACTTACATACCACTTCTAGTATATTGCGCTCGCGTTAAATTCGGGGTAACACAGTTCCCCTTGCGCCTTATTGATTTGTAATAGCAACGCTAAGTTTTCCCTTTTCTTCCCTCTTTCTCCCTCACATCCCACTTTTTTTTTTAAAAAGCCTATGTCCGTCTCCTGGTTCCCAACTATCTCTGTACCAAAATTCATCAAAATCGGTGTAGCCATTAAAACGTGAAGAGGTAACAAACAAACAAACAAATCACTTTCGTTTTTATAATATTAGTAAGGATAGAAGCATCACCTAGAATAATTTATCAGTTCGCATTACTTATAAAAAAAAAACACGTTGCTCTACTCTAGGAATTTCTCTTGTATCATGGGTGCATTTAGAAACATTTAAACTAACATACATAAACAGCCAGACCCGAAACAACAACCTGTAGGTCATACAAATACTTGATCCGTGCGGGGATTGAACCCGCGACACGCGGCGCAGAAGTCGATTGCTCAGCCACTGCGCCAACCGTGCCGTTAAATACTTATAGCCCGAGAGCCAGTAACAGATTTATATGACCAAGTTCCTCTCAAGTGATAATTAGTAAAACGCATCAGAAAATCGAACTATAAAGCCTCGTGAATGTCAGCTGAGGCTCGGTGGGGGGGATGAGCAGTTGTAACCTCCCACGCTTGAAGAAATAAAAAAATATTCACTCATTTCCTCTCGGCTAAAAGTTTATCAAGTTATAGCTAACCCAATACCTCAACAAAAAAAAAAGTCAGCTGGCTATAACATAGTGCATTGTACGTCAGCTGATGGCTAGATCATGGGAAAAAAATCTTCACTTTCAGTGATATCCTCTCGGCTAAAAATTTACCAGATGATAGCTTATATGTAACTATTGATAAATATATACGTCAGCTGGCTGTATCTCGGTGGAAAAATCGTCAGCTGATACTTTGAAGGTCGATACGTAGAAGTTAGCCAGAAGCATTTACTGACTATTTAAAGGCATCAGCTGACCAGGTTTCCCTCGACTTATTGCTAGCTGATTTTTTTTATTTATCACAGTATTATATTTAAAATCAGCTCACAAATTTTCATGTGGGAGGAAATGACGCCTCTTTAATTATTCTTGTTATTTTTAAAGATTTAAACAACACACCCTAGCATAGTGTCTAGCCATCAGCTGACGTACAATGCACTATGTTATAGCCAGCTGACTTTTTTTTTTTGTTGAGGTATTGGGTTAGCTATAACTTGATAAACTTTTAGCCGAGAGGAAATGAGTGAATTTTTTTCTTCAAGCTTGGGAGGTTACAAATACTCATCCCCCCCACTGCGCCGCAGCTGACGGTCATAGGGCTTTATGATACTGTTGTCTGATGCGTATCGCCAATTATCTAACGAGAAGAAATAATTAACCAAATTTGCACCTGGCTCTCGGACTATTAGATCTACTCAACTGGGACAACTCCAAAAAAGTATTTTTTCGATAAACAATAAATACATACATCATTATCTGCCTAGCCTTTTCCCAACTATGTTGGGATCGGCTTACCGAATACAGCTGAAATACCAGTTTTTTACATTGAGCGACTGCCTATCTGACTTCTACAACACAGTTCGTACTGGGTAATACGATTGATAAGAATGGTAGTCAAATTTTCGGGCCACTGACTACCTGTAACGTCAGTTAAAGATAGACAAATGACGGCTAGGACCAACGACTTAGCGTACTTTGCGAGGCAAGGATCGTTTCGTTAAAAATCGAAAGAAAGAGCCATTCTTTTAACACTAGCTGGCGCTCGTGGCTTCGCCCGCGTGATATCGTAAAAAGTATCCTTTGTGTTATTCCAGACCATAATCTACCTCTGCGCCAAATTTCATCAAGATCCGTTCAGCCGTTTTGGCGTGAAAGAGCAACAAACATCCATACATCCTCACAAACATTCGTATTTGTAATATTATATAGTAGGAAGTAGGATGAGCAAAGAGATCCTTACTTCCTTACTAATATTATAAAAGCGAAAGTGAGTTTGTTTGTTTGTTTGTTTGTTACCTCTTCACGCTTTAATGGCTAAACCGATTTTGATGAATTTTGGTACAGAGATAGTTGGGAACCAGGAGACGGACATAGGCTAATTTTTATTAAAAAAAAGTGGGATATGAGGGAGAACGAGGGAAGAAAAGGGAAAACTTAGCGTTGCTATTACAAATCAATCAGGCGCAAGAGCAAAAACTGCAGGTCTGCTTGGTGTGTTATACCGAATTTAACGCGAGCGAAGCCGCGGGCGAAAGCTAGTCGTCTATAATATGACAACCTTAATTAAATTGACAACACTTTTTTGATACACGCTGTATACGCAGATGTTTATGTATGAAGTTCGTGTTCAATTTATTTTATTTATTGCGCACTTCGTGGTTGTGATGTGATTCTAGTTTCAGTTAGTTTCAGATGGAGGTCAGTGAGAAGGAAAGCTAGGGTGATTGAGATAGTGAAATGAAGGGAAGGATATTTAGTTATGTTTTGTTAATTTTTCAGAAGCTCACTGAGGGTTTTGCCTGTATTGTGAGTTTGGTTAAACGGAACCCTTGCTGGATCACTTTGATGTCCGTCTGTCTGTCAAGACCCTTGATCTCGGAAACGCGTGAAGGTATCGAGTTGGAATTAAAACCATATACTCAACTCTATGGTCTCTTTAAAATCAACCCTCTAAATCTACACAGTCAAAAACAATAGCTGTTTATGTCGCACGTTTTTACGGAACTCATGTTTCTGGGCGGAGCAGAAGGGAGAGTCACACTTTAACTGACAAAAACCGATCCATGTTACTTCTTTTGCCCTTTTTGTTCCGAGGCCGCGGTATCTCTTTCGAAAAACCCCAGCAAGCAGTGGCCCCGACAGGCCCCCCTGATAGTAGTACATCTTCAAATATGGATATTATAAATAAGAAAGGTCCAATTAAAAAAGAAACTACTTTCTCTACCTTTTGCAATTACAACAAATTAGTCACAAACAATATAACAAAGCTTAGACAGAAGTTACAAACAAAACCGAACGTTAAAACAAATACAGTAGATAGTAAATTCGCTTAACCGCAGTCGCCAAATACGTTTGTTACTAAACAAACCAGGATATTTGCATCAGCAAGAGTCGTAGGCAGTACAAACACGCTGCACGTAGCACGTTACAACTTCAGAGTGTCAATACTACCGCTAGCGTGTTTGTGTGCTGGCGTAGCGTTATTTTGTCATCCTTATGCACGATATGTGTAAGGTATATGTTTGTTTAGCACGTTCTTAAGGTGAAAATAACTAGTAGGTATGATTGGTCTGGAATTGCGGGAACATAAAGGGCAATTTCACCCAGATTGGATGAAATTATTTTATGATTTCCCATCCGCAAAAAAAGGTATGAGACTCTTGGTAGGTATCTAAAGATGGTCATTGAGTATTTAAAGTGTCTTCAAGGATCGTGAACAGAATAAATACGCTACATGTAACACGTTACGTTTACGCGCGAGTGCGTAAACGCGTGAACACGTAAACTCATTGTGCTCCTAATTAAAAATTAATATCCAGTTAAATAGTTATCAACTAAGTTCAAGTTACATATAGTTGTAAAGCTCAGTGAATCAACTACCAAGTTCGTGCATCAGCTCTGTATTTTACGAAAAGACCACACAGTAAACATAGTTTTATTGTTTACTGCTTGCAAAAATCACAACGGCCATCGCAAGCGCATGAATCATCGTGTCAACGAACATAACCGAACGCCGTGCCGGGGTCAACGACCGTCCTCCGCACGCCCACATCGCTGCTTGTCACCGCAAGGACACACGCACTGGCGCGGGCGCCCGCTCGTAGTCATCGTTCGGCGGTTGTTCGAGTCCCGAAGATTTCCGAAGGCGAAACAACTTAGGATACCACGATACTCGCGCGTGCGCAACAATACAAGCATTAGCTGAGTGAGTAAAGCGACTTTATTACTAACTTCACTGCTCATCTTTACCATCACACGGTTATTGAACACCATCGCTATAGAGGGCACTACATTAAATGATTACCTTTAACTCTAAACACGAGATCTGCTGAGGAATAGGAAAACCTCTCATTCAGTGCCTATTGTACCTACGGCACTAAATTGGTTCCACAACTCTACTGTAGGCGGCGCATAACGATGGAAAGCCTGGATAATGTTACTCGTAGAAGACCTTTAAAAAAGTGTAAATCACTAGAAAAAATGGATATGAGCACCTCCATCAACTCGTCATTTTCAGATGAATCATTTAGTAGAAGACTAGACGTTTCTTCGCATATTACAGCATTATGCCGAGACGAAATGGACTCCGAAATAAGCAAATTAAAGGCGGACTTACAATCTACGCAGGATGAATTAGAAAATGTCATTCTCGAAAATGTAGAACAAAAAAAACATATTGCCCAACTATCTCAGGAAGTTGAAATTCTAAAACAGATTTGCCGAAGTCCACGAGCTACTTTACTTCAGTCAACTGTGCAGAAATATAAAGTCAAGCGTCGTCTTGCTGAGTCATTCAGGAACTCTCCGCTCAAGTTACAAAGCTCACCTAGTGATGAAAAACTTCATGATGACACTCACTCACTGGTCCAACAGGAAAAAAAACAAAACAATTTACCTACAACAGAACCGGGATGTTTTGAGCAAAGTGATACAGCATCAGTTTTTACTCCACAAAGCAGACAATCATTCGAACACAGTATAGAGATCCCATGTGCTCAAACTTCGTCAACCCTACAAAATAAAAATGATCACCAAGGCTCGCAAAATTCAATAACATCCGGTGTTCCAAAAATTATTATTTTAGGAGACCAACAAGTACGAGGTCTTGCCAGTCAAATAAAGTTGCAGAGGGATGCCAATAAGTGGAATAACGTATATTCTGTGTCAGGAGTGTCAAAGCCAAACGCTACTAGTACACAAATATTGTATAAAATAGATGATTATATAAAAACATTGCACCATGATGACATAGTAATATTGGGCATAGGAAGCAATGACAAAAACCCGTACAAATTTCTATCAGAGTTGATTCCAACACTTCATAAGCTAAGAAATAGCCAAATATTTATTCTAAATATTATTAATAATCCCTATTTAAATTTTAATTTATTGAACCAAAATATAAAACTATTTTTGCTTAATTTTCCTAACTGTAAGTTCATTGATACAACTGAGAATATATATAGTCATAATCATTATAAATACACATTCAAGGAAATATTGTGTTATAAAATAAATATAGAAATTGATAATATTAATCTTAAGAAAAGTATGGACACAGCTTGTATATTAAAACACACGAGTACGTCAGCGAGCTTAAACATAAATAGTAATCACACAAAAGGAACAATTCCATATTATTTTAAGGTACAAATAAAGAACCCCCACCAGCCATTAAAAGCAAATAAAGCTATACCTACACCAAACCCTGATGATCCTAACAAATCCATTTTTTTTCGATGTTAAACGTAAATGTACACTATTTCATCAGAATATTGCTGGTATCTTAAATAAAACAGATTTATTACAAATAACTTTACAAGAACTGCATGCAAACGGTACAATTTTTGATATTTTATGTTTTTCTGAAACTTTCATAAAAAAAGGATCAGAGAGTAACTTAATATTAAAAAATTACAAGCTAGTCTCATCTTTCTCAAGACCTCACCAACGGCGAGGTGGAACCTGCATAATGGTTAAAAAGGACCTTGAATGTAAACATATTCCTAACTTGGTTACGCCTTTAATAAATGATTTCGAATATTGTGCAATAGAAATTATCACGCTTAAAGTCATTGTTATCTGTATTTATCGTACTCCAAACTCAAATCTAAGTGTGTTTTTAAAAAACCTAGAGGCTATCTTAAAGAAAATAACGAAACGTAATAAAAATAAAATAATACTATGTGGAGATTGGAACATTGATGCATTAAAGCGTAACAATAATTATAAAGAACTAGAATATATCTTACAGAACTATAACATCTCTAACCATATTACTAAACCAACAAGAAAATCATCATGTTTAGATCTCATCGCAAGCGACATACCTAATGTTCAGCCCCAAATACATTCCCTTGCATTATCTGATCATGAGACCGGGCAGTCCATTTGTTTCGATTCGTCTGTAGATGCGGCAAGATGCAGAAAACAATTTTGGTTTCAAAAGAGAAGAGATCTGAGTCAACAAAATATAGAAAAGTTTATATCATGCATATCGTCTCTTTCCTTTTCGGAAATATACGAGTTAGATGATACTGACATAGCATTCAATCACTTTCATGACACACTGTCCCTTTTTTATAATCTCTGTTTCCCAATTCTCAAAGTAAAAATTACAAACAAACCGCCAAAAAGTAAATGGATAACAAAAGGAATAAAAAGATGTTGTGTCAAGAAACGCAGTATGTACCTAAAACATAGACTATTAAATTCTAATAAAAATCGAAACCTAAAGACCTACCAAAATTATACAAGAATACTGAGACGATGTATATTACATGCTCAAAAAATTGATAATACCCGTTATATCCTTCAATCAAACAATAAATGTAAAGCCGCCTGGGACATTATTAAAAAGAATAGTACAGATAGCGATAATAACGCTGAAATTACGTCTATCATAGATGATCAGGGCACATACACTAATGCCGATATAATTGCCAATAAATTTAATGACTTTTTTATAAACATGACTAACAAGACTAATTTACCTAATTCTCAAAAACACATTGACTACAAACATACTATAACTGACATACCAAATACCATTTTCTTGACACCAACTGACGAAGATACTGTGTGTAAAATTATTAATTCTTTAAACTTAACAAATTCAACCGGGTATGACGATATCAATACGAAAATCCTTAAACGTTGCTCTAAATATATATCCTATCCGCTCGCTCACACTATTAATCTATCATTATTTCAAGGCATATTCCCCGCTAGACTAAAATTTTCGATAGTCAAACCTTTATATAAAAAAGGAGATAAAAATGACATGAATAACTATCGACCGATTACTCTAATACCCGTAATTTCTAAGATTTTTGAAAGAATCATGTACGATAAACTGCACTCTTTTATATTAAAACACTCAATCTTAAAAGAGGAACAGTTCGGTTTCAGAAAAAATAAATCAACAACTCTTGCGTGTTTCTCTCTTGTGAAAATGATTACTTCTAGTCTAAATAAGAAAAGACCAATAGCATCGGTATTTCTTGACATGTCAAAGGCATTTGACTTCGTTGATCACAAACTGCTTCTCTTCAAACTTAATCGTTATGGTATTAGGGGAAACGCATTACAGTGGATAGAATCCTATCTTAATAATCGTCAGCAATGCGTAGAAATATCAAGACATACTTTATTAGAAAATAAAACACATAGATCAGCTTATCGTCAAAACTCATGTGGTGTTCCCCAGGGCAGTATATTGGGTCCCTTTTTATTTTTGCTCTATATCAATGATTTGCCCAACGTAACCCCATATTCTTGCATTCTGTACGCCGACGATACAACTCTTAGTATTGAACTCACCGATGACAATATCACGAAATACGAAAAAGAGATTAATGACACGTTAGACAAAATAATAGAATGGCTAAAAGACAACAATCTACACGTCAATATTAGTAAAACCAAGTTTATACAGTTCCAAACTTACAATAGCAAACGTCAACAATTAAAAATTAAATATGCAAATAACGCCGTAGAAGAGGTTGAAAGTGCCACTTTTTTGGGAATAACATTAGATAAATATTGCTCCTGGAAAGCACACATTGACAAATTATGTACTAAGCTGCAAAGATTTGTGTTCGTTTTAAACCGAATTACTCGCGTAGCTGGCATCAATGCAGCACTTTATGCCTATCATGGTTACGTAGCATCAGTTCTCCGCTACGGCATCATTATATGGGGAAATTCTGTTGATACCATTAATGCATTTCGAGCCCAAAAGAAATGTATTCGATCAATGACTAAAGCCCAACCATTACAAAGCTGTGTCCCAATATTTAAAAAATTAAGAATATTACCACTCCCATCTTTATATATATTCGAACTCTGTATCTTTGTACGTAAAAACTTAGCATTATTTCAAGTACGCAATGATGTTGTAATAAGGAAAAGTCGAGATATTCATAAATTATGTGTACCCCCACAAAGAATTAAACTATTTTCGAATAATGTTTACTGTATGGCAATTCAAATTTATAACAAATTACCTAATGTTTTTAAAAGTCTTAACATCACATCATTTAAAAACAAACTATTTAACTTTCTGTTGCAAAAGTGTTACTACTCAACGAATGAGTTTTTAAATGAAAAATTTGATTCGAAATTTAAATTAGACGACGACTTACCTCCTGATTGAATGGAATTTTAACTCTAGGACATTGTAGTGAAATCTTTATTATCTTCTTTATTGTATTTAATAATTCTTGACATTATAACTATAAACCCTGACAATGTATTTAATAATTCTTGACATAATAGTTAATAAACCCTGACATTGTATGTAATATTTAATAATTCTTGACATTATAATTAATAATCCTGGCATTGTATTTGATACTACTATCAAATACAATGCCAGGTAACGTATTCCTTATTCTTGACATTGTATGGTTCATTTGTATTAATTCTATTGTAGGTATGTCAATTTTAATGTTAAAGTGTGAATGTTAATTCTTATTCTTTATTATTAATTAATTACAATTATTCTTTAAAATATTTGTACGCTGGAAACAGCAGAATATTATGGACATCAAATTTTTTGTAACACCTAAAGCAACAATATTCTGACAAATAAATTTATTATTATTATTATTATTTCGTTTATTCAGCTAAATACATATTGATTAAATTTTTAAATATTTCTTAATAAAAACATAGAAAATAAAAAAAAGAAACATTTAAAAATACAAAAAATAGTAGCCCACCGGTATCGGGAACAGGGTCCAAGCTACCGGTGGTTAGGGTTCCAGAGACAGGAACCTCCTCACAATACGAGCCGTATTGAGGAGAACTGCCTTCTGAATCAGGCCCTTGATCCAACCGCCTAAGGAGAGCTTCGACAGATGTTCGTCGAGGCTCTTGGCAATCAAGCCATTTGCCGTTATGACAATCGGCACAATGATAGCCGAGTTCACATTCCACATGTCGACAACCTCGTGTGCCAAGTCAAGATATTTTAGTTGTTTTTCTTTCTCAGCTTTCACGAGGTTCTCGTCATGTGGGATGGTAACATCGATTATCATTACGCGGCGCGCTGATCGGTCTATCACCACTATGTCAGGCTTATTGGCGACAATAGTCCTGTCAGTAATGATAGACCGATCCCAGTACAACGTGACATGGTCTTTCTCGAGAACTGGGTCGGGCACATACTTGTAGTACGGTACCTCAGATTCAACAAGATTATATTTCAAAGCAAGTTGCTGATGAATAATCCTGGCTACTTGGTTGTGCCTATGCAAGTACTCGCCGTTAGCTAGACGAGAACAACCAGAAATAATATGTCTGATGGACTCACCCGGACGGTGGCATGCCCGACACACGTCAACCGTCCCGTCTTTCATAATATATTTCCGGTAGTTGTTCGTCAACATAACTTCGTCCATAATCGCACAGACAAAACCTTCAGTTTCCCCAAAAAGGTCACCGAATCGAAGCCAAGACACGGACGCTAGAAAATCTACATCAGGTCCATGAAGAGCCTTGTAGAAGCGCCCGTGAAGCTCCTTACCTTGCCATACTTCCTTGCGGTAATCGGTAGTAAGTACTACAGGTTTGCGCCAATTCTCTTTAGCCATGGACAGCGGGGTGAGTCCCTTGTCCACTGCGACTACATCTCGGTGCATACCCACGTCGGTTTTTAAGAAATATTCCCTGAGACTGCACACCTCTCGGTTGTGGTTATTATTATTATTATTATGTTACTTGAGTGTCAATGCTACCGCTAGCGTGTTTGTGTGCTGGCGTAGCGTTATTTTGTTATCCTTCATAATGGATAAGGTTCACGCGGTTAAGAGAAAAGTACCATAAAACTTGTGTCAACATTGTTTAGTAAAAAAAAGTATAGGAAATGTTATATACAATATGTTGATTTGCATCCTCGTCAAAATTTAGGAGGTGCTAGTAAAAGTCATAAATAATCAATGAAAATTACGGTACCTGATCAATAATAATATACGGCGCTTTTATGATCTGTCTCTGTGTGTTTAAATTTAACAGTATTACAGAATATTTCACTTCAAAAGTAGAGAATCACCTACAGAACACACAGAACAGTGTGCGTGAGCGTCGGCGCATACGTATCATACAGCGGCATGCACGCACCTGTGTGCACTTACCGATTTCTGAAAATACGAAAAAAGTAAAAAAAAAACCTACTTATTTTATTATCGATTCGGGTCGAGAATCATTAGCATAGTTACGTCCTTGAATTTGACGAGGATGCAAAACAACACGCTGTATTTAAGATTTATCTTTTGTTTATATTTCCATTTGTTATTATATTGTATTTTTAACTCTAAGTACTAAATGTGTTTTAACTTGTGTTTTGATTTTCATTTTGTATTATAATTTTGATAGTTTAGACACAGAGAATGTAATAGCTACGTAGTAGTTTAGATTTAAATTCTGTGGTCTCCTGTAAGTGTAGGAGTACACTTACGTAATATTATTGTCATCCATAATTTATTTTCATCATAACACCTTTTGTTAGAGAGCCTAACTAAATAAACATAAAAGATATATTTACAAAAAAGAGAGAAAGTGGTAGAGAAGTTTTTGGTCCCAATTATTTTCCTTAAAATCGAGTATTCTCAGCTTGGTGTGACGATGAAAAAGGTTCTTTGGAATTAGTTTTCTAGGAGCTTGGACTACTGCCAACGTATTTTAATATCAATCTCAATCAAAATGCCCATAGATGTAACCAAAAACAATTTTGTAAAAAACCTAAATACTATTCCCGAAACTTAAAAAATAAACAAACTGCAACGTGAAACTACGATCCGAAACCGTCTGACCCAGATCGGGTTAGGTGGAAAGCCGTTTTATGAACCGGCCCATTCACAAAGCTGATTGCTATGTACGTTTCTATTTGAGTATCCTTGCGCCGTACCCGTCCGGAGGCGTAGTGATTGGATTACCTTTAAATCTGTGTAGGTTTGTATGGTGTAAAGATTTTTTTGTGTTACTTTGATGGTTAGGTGTTGTTGCATGTAAAGTGTTCGATTGAATTATAAAGCTTTCGTTGTAGAGGTAGATGTTCTAAGAATTTCGAGAATGTCGTAAGATGTGGATTTTTTGCAACAACGGAAAACCCATGGATATGAATGCTGTTTTGGTTATGCAACAGAATTCAGCATGCAATATTTCCTCTTATTGAATAAAATTGCGTCTCCTTTTATTAAAAAAGTTGAATAAAATGAAGTAGCCCCGATAATAGGCTCGTTCCTATTTTTTTAAACTGACGCACTCACGATACCGGAAAAATCCTAGTGTGTTGCACACTAGGATTTCACAAACATTTAAACTCACATGCAGAAACAGCCAGACCCGAAACGACTACCTGTAGGTCATACAAATATTTGTTCCATGTGGGGATCGAACCCGCATCACCAGCAGTCGATCGCTCGGTCACTGCACCAACCATGTTGTCACAATATGACTAATTCATACCTGAAAAATGTAAGTGTGCTATTAAGTACACCTCTGCTTAGCCCTTCAGACATTACAAAGGTGATGTAATGTTAACAATGGTAGGTTAAATAATGTAAAACATTACCTCAGTAATACCACTGAACTTTACACAATAGTGTTGCCACCCATATACAATACCTTACCCACTTCCCAGAGCGCTACTTTCTGCGGTCTTACCCGTAACCGAAACACAACCTAGATTCGTAACTCGAACCTTACTAAATCACGTGATAATTACCTTACATCCCACCATAGTGTAATTAAACCGACCAGATATTTGCATCGCCGAGAGACGTAGTTACAGCGTTTGTGCTACCACGAGCGTGTTTCAGCTTGCATGTGTAAATGCTAGCACGGCGTGTTTGGTTGGGCGTATGTTACGTCATAACTTTCGAAAGTTGTACGTTTTCATTGAATTGTCAATCACTGAAGTTTAAAGTAGCGGTGGCTGATTCGTAAAGGAAATAGTTGATTGGTCTATGATTGAAGAATTGTGTTCTAAAACAGTCAGTTTTTGAAGCCTTTAAGGGCGTTGGGCATCGCGAGACGACTCCCGGCCACCGTAGATGCGGGCCTGTGGATGGTGAGCACCACCATGGGTAGCTCACCGTCCGTGCGACTATTGACGACAGGCCGTGCGTTACTGTTCCACGCGCGCCTCAAAGTGATGTCAGCAAAGCAGAGGGGCCTGCCAGGGTCACCGCCTGCCGGGGTTGCGAGTTGGTCGAAAGAGATTCCGCGGCCCCGGAACGTAAAGGGCAATAGAAGGAAGATGGGTGGCTTTTAGTCAGTACGAGTCTGACACTCCCTCCCCCCTCCGCCCAGAGCGGGGGAAGTTAAAAAAAGGGGTCCCAGCAGGCCTTAAGACCACCTGGATAACAAAAACCAGTGCTCTTTAATAACCCGGAACGAAAAAACTGGAAGTCGTGAGTCTTTGTAGCAATACTGCTACAAAGACTCACGACTCTTGCTCTTGCTGTACTATAATTATCATTCCACTGATACCAGTGGAATGATAACTTGCATGTGTTTGTGTAAGAGCGTAGCGTTTGTGTTACGTCATCACTTTCAATGGTTATACGTTTCCAATTATTTGTATTTGTCCTAGCATAAAAGGCTTTGTTTTAGGCAAATTACTGCTGAAAGGTACTAATTAACTGACTGCCAACACAAAATAGATTGGTTGTATAATTAAAACAAGATTATTTTGAATTCTGTCTTTTCAATTACAAGGTCTAATTTCTTTTTGTTCAGTCTAATGATCTCTCATCTAGCTGTTTTCAAATGATTTAAAAAATAGAAGGTTCTCAATTTTTTACCTCTTTTGTTACCTTATTACAACAGTGAATAAATACCGCGTTTCATTATACATTCAGTTTACCTCGCCGTCCAATTTTGATGTTTTTTTGGAACATTTTAAATTGAAACATGAGACCATCCTCGGGTGAGATCTTAAATAAAAGTGCGACGTTGGATATATATATTTCTTTTAATTTTCGCTCGAGAAAACCGCATGAAGTGAAGTGCGAAGTACATGTGATTAAAAGAGTGATGGATCTGAATGTTGATGGACGGAGAGCGAGAGGGAGGCCGAAGAAAAGATGGATGGATTGTGTAAGGAATGATATGAAGGAGAAAGGAGTTAATGATGCCGTGACGTCTGATAGGGGAGAATGGAAGAAGAAAACGTGTTGAGCCGACCCTAAATAGAATGGGACAAGGGCAGGAAAATGATGATGAGTGAAGTGTGAAAACATGGGCGAAGAGAAAAAAACAGCTTATCTGAAGAAAAAAAATCTTAAAACAACCGGCCAAACGAAACTCAGACTCGGGCACCAATGGTCCCGTAAAAACTAGCGATATAAACAGCCTCATCTTTTGACTGCGAAGACTTAGAGGGTTGTTTTTTCATAGCATAAAGGGACCACAGAATTGAGTTTATGGTTTTAATTTCAACTTGATAGCTCCACGCGTTAATGTGATAAAGGGTTTTGACAGACAGACAGACGGAAAACAAAATAATTCTTTAAGGATTCCATTTTGTTGCGGGTTGTTCGAAAGAGATACCGCGGCCCCGGAACGTAAAGGGCAATAGAAGGAACATGGGTGGGTTTTAGTCAGTAAAAGTCTGACACTCCCCCCCGCTCCATCCAGAGCGGGGAAAGTTGTTTGATGATTTCCTACCCCAAAAAAAAGGGTTCCATTTTTGGCGGTCTGCCCAGCTTCGGTGGAGCACCGCCGTGTCCTAGTAGAGGCGATCGGCGGCGGCGATCTTTCGCGTCCGGCCGGAGCGAGAGGGAATGGGAAGCGGTCACCTCCTTCTGCGAAGCAGTCATGCTAGTGAAGGAGGAGGTCGGGCGTTTGAGGGAGAGAACCTCAAACCGACCCAGCCGCCGCGGGAGACGCCCCGGGCGCCGGGCGCCGCGTGACGACTCCCGGCCACCGTAGATGCGGGCCTGTGAACAGTGAGCAATGGGTAGCTCACCGTCCGTCCGTCTATTGACGACAGGCCGTGTTGACGGCGCGTTCGTGTTTCACGCGCGCCTCAAAGAGATTTCAGCAAAGCAGAGGGGCTTGCCAGAGCCTCCGCCTGCCGGGGTTGCGGGTTGTTCGAAAGGGATACCGCGGCCCCGGAACGTAAAGGGCAATAAAAGGAACATGGGTGGGTTTTAGTCAGTAAAAGTCTGACACTCCCTCCCCGCTCCACCCAGAGCGGGGGAAGTTATTTGATGATTTCCCACCCCATAAAAAGGGTTTTTCCATTTTTCCTTAGGAACAACTACATAGACCAGAGAAGGACCACAGAGTTGAGTATATGGTTTTAATTTCAAACAAAGTGTCTTGACAAGCAGACAGAAAACAAAATGATCCAATAAGGGTTCCGTTTATTCTTTTTGAGGAACGCTACCCCAAAAATATGAAAATTAAGAAATAGTAAAAGAAATAGGTAATAACTAGCTTTTGCTCGCGGCTTCGCTCGCGTTAAATTCGGGGTAACACAGTTCCCCTAGCGCCTTATTGATTTGTAATAGCAACGCTAAGTTTTCCCTTTTCTTCCCTCTTTCTCCTTCACATCCCACTTTACAAAAAAAACCTATATGCCTATGTCCGTCTCCTGGTTCCCAACTATCTCTGTACCAAAATTCATCAAAATCGGTTTAGCCATTAAAGCTTAAAGAGGTAACAAACAAACAAACCAACTCACTTTCGCTTTTATAATATTATATATGTAATTATGTATATATAGTAAGGATAATAGACATTTAGAAATCTTATCTTATACAAACGGAGGAGCTCGTGGCTAAATAATGTCAGCCGCTCGGGTCGATCTTTAGGTTAAGCCGCGCTTGCCTAGGTTGGTCTGTGGATGGGTGACCACCCGTTACATACCGAGTTTCCTCCGTGCCTCGGAAAGCACGTTAAGGCGCTGTACAAAGCAAACACTTCGTAAAACGTCTAGTTTTTCGTCGCAAAGTTAGCAGTATCTGTACATGCCACTAGCCAAAAAAAACTACCGTGTATAGTTCAATACATAAAGTAAAGAGTTAAACAAAATAAGTTTACAAAAGTGGTCTAGTACTACGAAAAAAAAATGTTTAAAAAGACCAAGAAAAAAATTTTTTCGTCTCGAAATTCTCAATTTTTTCAGCGACAACCATCATATTTTTTATATCTATAACAAAGAAAATTGTATATACTAAAGAGATATCTAAAATTTTTCAAACATTGAGCTGTATTTTTTTTATATTCAATAAAAACTGCAAAATGACCTACATTTTGGCGGACATGATATTCAAATAAAATCAAACACCGAAATATTTTCGACCTTATTTCTATTCTTTCGATGCAATACTGTCGTGTACTTGTGTCTGACCATGCCTAGTATGCAGCTAGCGTCACTTTCGTGAATACCTAAAGATTAGCTTATTGCCGCGCCTTAAGCCGTTGGTCCCGGCTGTCATTTGTAGATCTTTGACAGTCGTTACAGGTAGTCAGTGTCCCGAAAGTCTGACAACCAGTCTTACCAAGGGGTGTCGCATTACCCAGTACTAACTGGGTTGTGGAGGTCAGATAGGCAGTCGCTCCATGTAAAATACTGATATTCAGCTGCATCCGGTTAGACTGGAAGCCGACCCCAACATAGTTGGGAAAAGGCTAGGCAGATGAAGATCTTATACAAACCCGGCCATTCCTCACTAAATATCAATGAGAACAATACACCTACACGACATTGTCATGTAATTAAACAAACGGGATGTTTGCAGCGTGTAGCGACGCAGCACGTTCTACCGGCAGCGTGTTTGCATTCAACGGTGCTTGTATGTAAATATTAAGTAAAGCGGATTTATACAATTTCTCAGCGTTTGTGTTCCTATGTATAAGGAAATAGTTCTAGAATATTGTTCTAAATGTAAATGTCGTCCGGAGAATTAATACTAGCCAATTAATATTCCACTGCTGGACAAAGGTATCTTCTCATTCAGAGAAGGCATAAGCATTGATGATGCTTGAGATGGGTTACGATTTTAAACTCATATTAACTACAAGTCACAATGTTTTCCTTCACCGATGTTTGTGATGTCCAAGAGGAACTTAAAAAGTACATTTAAACTGAAATATTTACATGGGTACTTCCCGGATTTGAACCCATAACCTTGTTAGAGGCGAGGCCTTAATCTCTGGGACATCACGACACATATCTGGAGAATTAATTTATACTCTTGTTCCATCACATCTTCCAAACTCATCGCGCTGGCTCTGTCGCTGCGGCTGCTCAGAACCTCAAGCAGCGAAAATAACTTTCGTGAAAACTATATCGTCGAGCCGTTTGGGGTTGAAACTCTGGGGCCGTAGGGTCCGTGTGTTCATAGCCTTTTGATTAGTTGACGTTTCCTGTGACCCAAGGGCTGGCTTTTACCTTGGCCAAAAGGCTAAGTGTCGCCATACAACGTGGCAACGCGGCCAGTCTCTTGGGCACATTATCAGCTGACAGCGTTGAGGACGGGTTTTTTGATTCCTTGTTATAGATTGTTTTTTTGTTTAATTATATTATTTTAGTTCAATTGAAATTTGAGTATTGTTATACTTAGATACTGCAAGTAGGCGTTTGAAGGCTGAAGGAAGTTATTTTCCTTCAGCCTTCAAAAGCCTACGATTAAAGCTGTTTCACCATGCTTAGGTAGGTGCCTTTTGGCCTTATACAGTTCTTCATATTTTATGTTCTAGAGTTTGATTTTTTAAGCCTGAAATTTCAATTTTGTTTCAGAATGGAAAACCAGTTCAAGAAAGCTCTGGTTTTGTCTAAAACTTGAAGTTTTGTATTTTTTCGTAACAATTATTTCTCTGACTATTTATTCGCTCGTTTGATCCAGACGTTTGAGAACACAAGATAAATTAAATTAATATAACACTTAAAATCATGGACAAACAAAAAACGAACGAGATTTTAAAATTTTAAATCTAGACTGTATCACATCTTCTAATCCGCAAAGCCTATCCAAAAAATACCAAAAGCAATCTTCTTGAAGTGTTAGTAATTAAGTAGAATGCCTAGAGACCTATACCGTTATGTTAAGTTCATTTTCTTAAAACGCCCTTGCCGTCAGGTTAAGCCGTACGAATCGCAAAGTAAGCATCCTCGGATCCTTTTGCCTTAATAAATTGAATGAGGGTATCTGCGGTGCTACCATTTGTGTGAGATTGAGGTGATAAAGATGTGAGAAAAGGTTTTATGTCGTGAGACTCATGGACTGGTGGAAAAAAAGTTTTGTTAAAAAATGTGGAACATGTTTTGATGTGCAGTAAGCAAGAGGTAGATAACCAACATTTTTCTTAGAACCGTCTTTCTTAGACGTCTTCATTTCAAATTTGATTTATTTAATAAATGTGTATTTTTTATCAATTAAATTATTTTTATTCGAAAACATTCCAGCTTGTTTTTAAGAAAATTTTAATTGGCGAAAACAGTGACCAGGCGGCTATGTGTTTTGACGACACAGTTGGTGCAGTGACTGAGCGATCGACTGCTGCGCTCCGTGTCGTTTCGATTCCCGCACGGAACAAATGTATGCATACAGATAGTTGTTCCGGGTCTGGCTGTTTGTATAAGTTTAACTGTTTGTAAACGCACCCTCGACACAGGAGAAATTCCTAATGTGGGGCAACGGATAATTATCGGGAACCAGAGAAACCGACAGTGAATACAATGGGGGTAAGAATAAGAATAAAGTAAGAATACATAATATATTTATACGACCCCGATTTCTTCATAACGAATAGAGTGCGGTTTTTGTGAGAAACATGAAATAGTGAGTTTCAATAGTAATTAATCCAAATGTTTCACATTAATTAGCTCGTGTTCTGGTTCTCCTTTTAATCTATTGACTTTTGACGTATTTTTTTTACTATTTTTATCCTTTTTCTACAGCTTTCTATGGATTTAGTCGTAAGTGGATTGGATTTGGAAGTAAAAGGACTTAAAGCTGCGAGTCCTATAAAGGACCCGAGTATTGGTTTTTATAAAGCCAAAATAATTCTACAATAAATAATATAAATAATTAGTAAGTAAGTCTATATTGATATCGTTTTGTTTATTTAAGTTAGTGCTTAGTTGTTATTTTTACACACTGTGTCTACGTGTTTATTTTTTTCCATCTGTCCTATCGCAGGTCTGCTGGAAGAGATTTCTTTATGAAATAAGCAGTACCTTTGTGCTCTTTTTTCCTTATGTACTTTTTATATAATGTTTTGTGTGTACATAAATAAATAAAAAAAAAATATATAAAATTATCGATGCTCGAGGAACTTATGGCAGAACAATAAAAACAAAAAAACCGGGCAAGTGCGAGTCGGCCTCGCACACCGAGCGTTCCGTACAAACTTGCGACATAAACGGCCATATCTTTAGACTGCGCAGACTTAGAGATGTTATTTTTCCACAACGCCAAGGGACTACATATATGGTTATTATTTCACCTCGATACATCTACATTACACTCGATATGTTCCTGAGATAAATAGTCTAGACAGACAGACAACGGAATGACCCTATAAGGGTTTCGATTTCCTGCTGGGGTTGCGGGTTGTTCGAAAGAGATGCCGCGGCCCCGGAACGTTAAGGGTAATAGAAGGAACATGGGTGGGATTTAGTCAGTACAAGTCTGACACTCCCCCCCGCTGGCGGGGGAAGTTATTTGATGAATTCCCACCCCAAAAAAAAAGGGTTTCGATTTTTTCCTTTTGAGTTACGAAACCTTAAAAATAACGCTTGGGTCGATCTTTAGGTTAAGTCGCGCTTGTTTAGGTTGGTCAGTGGATGGGTGACCACTCATTAAATAACGAGTTTCCTTCGTGCTTCGGAAGTGGTCCCGGCTGTGGGGGACTGACAAGGGGACAGGGGGACTGGGTATGACAGTCGTTACTGATAGTCAGTGGCAAGGTAGTCTGAGAACCTAACTATGAGATATCGTATGCCGCCGCGGGACACTCCGGGACTCGGGCGCCACGAGACGACTCCCGGCCGCCGCCGTGGCCGGCTAGTGTTCCACGCGCGCCTCAAAGAGATGTCAGCAAAGCAGAGAGGCCTGCCAGGGCCACTAACAGCCGGCGTTGCGGGGTTGTGGGATGTTTGAAAGAGATACCGCGGCTTCGGAACGGAAAGAGCAATAGAAGGAACATGGGTGGGTTTTAGTCAGTACAAGTCTGAAACTTCCCCTCACTTCACCCAGAGCGGGGGAAGTTATTTGATGATGTAACATCCGCAAAAAAGAGGTATCGTATTACACACAACTGGGTTGTGAAGATCAGATAGGCAGTCTCTCCATGTAAAATACTGGGATTCAGCTGAATCCAGATAGACTGGAAGCCTACTCCAACATAGTTATGAAAGGCCTAGGTAGATGATGATTTAATAAAACCTAATATATATAATTCTTGTCTCACGGTGTTCGTTCCCATACTCCTCCGAAACGGTTAGACTGATTCTTATGATTTTTTTTTATGCAAATTCAGTAAGTCTGAGAATCGGCTACTATCAAAATCGAATCAAAAATCAAATTCAAAATATTTTTATTTCACATAGGGCTACATGGGCACTTATAAAACCTCGAGAAAAGGTGCACGGTTCGGGTTGGTCGTTTCCTATGAAGAAGAACTGACAAGAAACTCATGGTTACTCTTTTAAAATCAGTTGGTTTTATAATGTTCTTATAACAGTGTTCGTACTTAAGTATGAGAGGACAACCTAAACGTGAAATAAAATAATACGTTAACAAAAGTTAACAAGCGTCTAAGAATCTACTAGGCCAACCATGTCCACTCATTCGAACGATTGGTAAAAAAGAATCATATCTATCTTTCAAACCCCTAAGTGATTAGGGGACCTGAGCAGCGAGTGAACTGCTGGGCACAGCTAGTGTATGCAATAGAAATGATGCGTATAATGTAGTGCTAAATCCTTACTAATATTATAAAAGCAAAAGCGAGTTTGTTTGTTTGTTACGTCTTCACGCCTTAACGGCTAAACCGATTTTGATAACTTTGGTATAGAGGTAGTTGGGACCGTGGAGACGGACATAGGCTATTTTTTTTAAAGTGGGAAATGAGGGAGAGAGCGGGAAGAAAAGGGAAAAAAATTGCTTTGCTATTACAATAAAAAAGGCGCAAGGACAAAATCTACAGGTAGCAGGTACCTGCATATCAGGAAAGGGGAACTGTGCTTTCCCGAATTTAGCGCGAGTGAAGCCGCGGGCAAAAGCTAGTATTTTATTAACACCTGGCTTCACATTAATACACATTGTTGCCGATTCTGATTAACCACTGAATTAAACTAGACTAATACTAAAATGACATACCTATTCGCATTTAATTTGATTCCAGACCATTTTAGTTGCAATTAACGGTAGTCCGATTTAACTTGACAACCATTATATTTGAAGAAAACGTCAATTTCAGAATAGCGAGATCGCCATTTTCTCTAAATTGAGGAACTAAACTATGTTTGATGCTGTCAAGCTATAGTATGGTTAAGTTGTGTCACATTCAAACTAAATTTAAGTGTGTGTGTGTTTTTTTTTAAATGTTGCCCAATAGGTACTAGGAATTTCTCCTATATCTTGGGTGTGTTTACAAACATTTAAACTTACATACACAAATAGCCAGACCCAAAACAACTATTTGCAGGTCATACAAATGTGTTTTACGTGCGGAAATCGAACCCGCGACACGCAGCGCACCAGCCGATTGCTCAGCCAATGCGCCAACCGTGCCGTCATTTCCAATTTTTAGAGTAGTTTAGTTTGTGACAAAAGAATCGACACCATTTTGTAATTATGATTCATACGATTTCATATTTATTGTCAATTTTTGGATACGTACGGAAAATTCGACCAGCTTCAACAAGTCTTCGGTAGTATAGTGGTAAGTATCCCCGCCTGTCACGCGGGAGACCGGGGTTCGATTCCCCGCCGGAGAGAATCTTTTTGTTTTTATTTCGCGCTATTTTGATATCCTCCTGTGCGGTCTTGCGCCTGATCTCTCTCCGGCCGTATCGGGTTGCTGTCCCATCGGACAGAGTGAGGGAACAGAGAGTGCACCTGTGCCTGGGCATACGCTTGTGTACTATAATATCTCCCGCGCTGAAGGCTAATCTCCGCTCCTTTCTTCAAGAACTAACCACACATACAGCATCTTCACATTCCACAAGTCGTAAAATATGCGAAACTATGGCGGATCGTAATTATCTAACCTATAAACTGAATAATCACTAAGTTTATAAAACTTCACTTCACCACAGGCTCGAGAAATTCATTAAAATTTAATATTATAGAGAAAATTCTCATTCATCATTATTACAAGACTTTGAAGTAAAACCTTGGAATCCGTAATCTTACTAATTATTTTCGGAATCAAAAGCTTTCGAAGTTTCTCAATTTGAATTCTGTTTAAGGTTAAAACGTTTTTGTTAAGGCTCAGTTTGAATTACGATACGATTTTTGAAAAAAAAAAAAGTTATAACCAACTGGCTGTTTGTATAAATAAGGGGATACGTTAATAGAATGGTATTTTAATGTGAACTACTTTTACAGTGGAATAAACCTAGAAGTTTTAAAAGAAAATCAACTGCTCTCGTATACATTTATGTTTGCATATTTTGGAAAAATGTAGGGGGAATTGCAATTTTTTTTTTCGTATCAAAAAAGGAGTCCACAACCAGTCGCTCCATGCAAAATACTTCTTCAGCTGCACCCGATTAGACTGGACGCCGACCCCAACATAATTATTCAGACATAACAATTCTGACGGCACGGTTGGCGCATTGGTTGAGCGATCGACTGCTGCACTGCGTGTCTCGTGTTCGATCCCCGCACGGAACAAATATTTGTTTGACCATCAGGTTTGTAGTTGTTTCGAGTATGTGAGTTTAAATGTTTGTGAACGATACAGGAAAAGTTCCTAGAGAGGAAACGTTGTTTAAAAAAAATTGGGATGAGGCTAGCAGCAAATGTTGGCTATTTAATGGGTTCTAAAGCCTCAGATCCCTATGATTATCATTGTGAATTACTACACAAGTTTCAAGTAAATCCAAACTCCTATTAAACCCAAATTACCCTACTCATCCTCTCCCATATTGGTTCTATATTCGATCCCCTCACATTGGTCCAACAAATTATCTAAGCCAGATATTGGTATAATTAACAAGGTTGGCAAGCGATGCGGCGACCGCTGTTTGACATCGTTAGTGTGTGACTGATTGCTATCTGACCACCTGCTGTTTACCCGACTACTGCAGAAAGAGGGTAATGGTTTTTGAGTGTTTTTATGTTTGATTCTGTAGCTCGTTCGGTTGTGTAGTTGATGAGCCCGTGGCTAAAAAATAATAATATAATGTTTATTTCTCACCACAAGCTAAAAATACAGACAATATTTACACAAAGAACAATTAGTTAACAATTTTTGGTTGTGGATCGCTGGTACCTGTGGTAGGTAGTAACACCTGTAGTACAGGTCACCAGGTCCCCACCTGTTCCAAGTTGAACAACTAGTAGCTTAAATTTAAACAAAATAATAACAGTCACACGGGTTGATTTTGTTAAGCCGCTTTTGTTAAGGTTGGTCTATGGATTTAGTGCCCCTCATTAGATAGCAAGCTTCCTATGGTTTAAATTTCAATTCGATATTTTCACGCGTTCCCGAGATAAAGTGTCTTGACAGATAGACCGACGGACATCAAAGTGTTCCGATTGGGTTCCGTTTTCTCCTTTTGAGGCAAGACATGCTTCTTTTACACAATTTTCTTTCCTATTAAAATCCAGTTCTAGACATTAACAACCCATATTTTTCAAGACTAAATAACTCGCATTGTTATTACAACAACAGCGCAATATTTATTCAAGTTCCCGTTCGTATATTTATTCGAGTTTTGTTTTATTCGATGTGCAGAGCAGTATTTGCGTTTGTGGTTCTTTTGCTAACTGGCCGGGGTGCGTTTTGGCCAACGTTCGTAGATTGTGGATTGTTTTACCATTTTTGGGAGAAAAAAAAATCATATTGAGGGAAAATTTGGGGTAATTGGAACAAAATTATCAGCCTAACCCGAAACAACTACCTGTAGGTCATAAAAATATTTGTTCCGTGCGGGGATTGAACCCGCGACACGCAGCCCAGCAGTCCCATCGCTCAGCCACTGCGCCAATCGTGCCGTTAATTGAAGTAAAGGTACTGTTAACGAAATCCAAAGGAATTCTAGACCATTCACAAAATTCAACACTAAGTGCTGGCAGATAAACGATAGTGAAGAGGACAGAAAAAGAGAGGTGGCGTTGCGAATGTGCGTAAGACCTGTCCATTTTATGTATAGAAATAAGCATATCTCCCCATTTTTAGAGTTCTGTACTTCAAAGGGAAAAATCGGAACCCTTATTGAATCAATTTGTTGACCGTCTGTCTGTCAAGACCCTTTATCTCGGGAACGCTTAACCCGTTGAATGTCGTTAAGGCGCTGTACAAAGCAAACACTTCGTAAAAGTCTAGATTTTCGTCGCAAAGTTAGCCGTATCTGTACATGCCACTAGCCAAAAAAATTACCGTGTATAGTTCAATACATGAAGTAAAGACTTACACAAAATCAGTTTACAAAAGTGGTCTAGTACTACGAAAAAAAAAAATGATTTAAAAAGAGAAAGAAAAAAATTTTTTTGACTCGAAATTCTCAATTTTTTCAGTGACAACCATCATATTTTTTATATCTATAACAAAGGAAATTGTATAGACTAAAGAGATATCTAAAAAATTTCAAACACGGAGCTGTATTTTTTTATATTCAATTAAAACTGCAAAATGACCTACATTTTGGCGGACATGATATTCAAATAAAATCAAACACCGAAATATTTTCGACCTTATTTCTATTCTTTCGATGCAATACTATCGTGTACTTGTGTCAGACTATGCCTAGTATGCAGCTAGCCTCACTTCCGCGAATACCTAAAGATTAGCTTGTTACCGCGCCTTAAGTTCTTACGTGAGAACTTTATACGGTGTAGCAGTAGTTTATCGGTAAAATCTTCGTTTTTCTGAAGGCCTACCTCGCTAAAACCGTAGTGATAAATTCGCCTATTTGTCGTCGAATTTTCGCGCGTTTCTTGCGACATTCAACAGGTTATTAAAGGTATCGAGTAGAAATAAAATATATAAAGCCATATACACAACTCTGTAGTTCGTTTGTGCTGTGAAAAAATCAACCGTTTAAATCAAGTTTGTACGGAACCCTCGATGCGCGAGTCCAACTCTCTCTTGACCATTTTATTTTTAATCCTGCGTAAAATTTGAAAGAGGAAATTAATTGCACTTTTATAATTTTGGGGAAAATAATGAATTTGGGGAAAATTCAAAATTCTGATCTAGCAACCCTGGTTTTGGCAATGATAACATGCCACAACAAGTTATGGGGTGGTCGGTTTGTTCCGTTATTTCGTATTCAGAGTAAATATGGCTTTTATATTGAGTTGAATGTTAAATATGAATGATTACTTTTCCGACCCAAATATCGACCAATAGAATTGCACCATTCGACGTCACGTGTTACAACCTACATGGTATTTTACTGAAATTTTTTTGAAAATTTTCTCTGGTCGTTGTTATGCATAAAAAACAAAACATCCAGTCAAATTAACCACACGTCAAACTGACAGGTTGAATTCAATTGTGAAAATTGGAGATTTTGCATGAAAATGAGTCGATTTGGAGTTTGTGCAATTCTATTGGCCGACATTTGGGACGGAAAAATAATCCCCCGAATACCACACGAGCTTCAAAATTATCTGGCATTTCCCGATAGGTTCCCTGCAAACAAATAAAATCGTCAAGTTTTTCAGGAAAAATCACTCGCGCTTCGCGCTCGTGATTTTTTAACCTGAAAAGAAAAACTTGACTCCTTCATTTGTTTGCAACGAACCTATCGCAAAATACCCGATAATTTTGAAGCTCTTGTGGTATTATATGTGAATATTAGCGGGTTTTAGCTGTTTTTTTCCGGTTCTAACCGTTAGTTGCAACTGAGTCTATGTGCTTGTGTTGTTTTATTAATAGACTAGCTTTTGCCCGCGGCATCGCTCGCGTTAAATTCGGTAGCGCCTTATTGATTTGTAATAGCAACGGTAAGTTTTCCCGTTTCTTCCCTCTTTCTCCGTCATATCCCACTCATTTAAAAAAAGTAGCCTATGTCCGTCTCCTGGTTCCCAACTATCTTTGCACCAAAATTCATCAAAATCGGTTTAGCCATTAAAGCGTAAAGAGGTAACAAACAAACAAACAAACTCACTTTCGCTTTAATTATATTAGTAAGGATAATGAATCGTGTTTTGTATCTGTGGTGATTCGTCGTTTATTTTTTTGACGTTTCATGAATCACTGGTGGAGTGTTTACAATTTAGATTATAAGTCTCAAATTAAGTTTTATACTAAATTTGCGTATTCTAAATGGTGTAGCTATGCCCATTACTATCTAAACTTAAGATAATGGTTTCGTTCGGTGACTGTCGGTTTCCAAAACCGCGTAAATCAAACGTCGCCTTAACAATCCATTTCAAAAACATTAACTCATATTCGGCCGAATTTAGTTTCTGAGTTCGCTGATTCCAAAGCTTTTAATTCACCATTCTTCATTGTTGGGTTGGCTACAGTAATAATTGCTGGGTCGACGCCCAAGGCGTATTTTTGAATGGACGCTTTTCATTGGCTTCCTAGCCGTGCAACAAAAGGTGGGTAGTTTTTGTTTGTTTTGTTCTTAATTAGGGCTAGAATGGAGCTTATTCAATACGTGGTTAATTAGGATTAGGTTTCGATTCCCGGGTTAGGCAAATAGCGTTACTGGGTTTTTTCATTAGGAATGTCTCAGTAACAGCCCAGAGTTTTGAAGTTGGCGGTATGAGACCCCGTGCCTCGGAAAGCACGCCCTCCGGTCGTGTCGGATTGTCGTCCTATCGGAATGAGAGTGAGGGAACAAAGATTGCACCTGTGCCTGAGCACACTTGTGCATTACAATATTGCCCGCGCCGATGGCTAATCTTCGCTTAGATTGGCCAACGTGGCTGAAAAAAAAAAACGATCAGGAGGACTATATATTTCTTTGTTTTAGGTTCTTAGGCTAATTTTCAGGTTCGGGGACATTCGTTGCCCCACATGACATAAGGGCCGAGACGGGGACGCGTAGAGTTCCATGCGCGCCTCTCAGACGGGGGGAGTTTGACACCTCATTCCCCTCAGGACGAGGCCCGCACAGGTCAAGCGGGCCAGCACTAGTCCGGGGTAACAGAAGTCGCATTTGTTCCCGCTGCCCCCCGACGCAAGTGTGCCAAGGAAGTGGTTTTGGTCAGTGGAGTCTGATAGACCCCTACGCCCTCCCCAGGGCCGGGAATATCCATAGAGGATATCCACATAAATAAAAAAAGGAGTCCTGCGTGTCCTGTTGCTTATTAATTACAGGAACTAACAGATGCTACTGAAAACCAAACGTCAAGAGTATCATCGACATGATAAAAGAGTGTCCATGGAGTTCCTTGCTCATTTTTCTTCATAGAGATCTACTCTCTGAAATGGGCAACTGCAGTACATTGTTCTTTACAGTAATTGTGCCTTATATTATGACTGGGACTCTAGCTTTATTTTTGGGACAGTTCAAAAGTGTTATTGGCATATCCTTACTAATATTATAAAAGCAAAAGTGAGTTTGTTTGTTACGTCTTCACGCCTAAACGGCTAAACCGATTTTGATGAATTTTGATACAGAGATAGTTGGGACCCTGGAGACGGACCTAAGCTATTTTTTTTAAAACAAAGTTTGAGATATGAGGGAGAAAGAGGGAAGAAAAGGGAAAACTTAGCATTGCACTTTATACAATAAAAAAATCGCAAGGACAAAAACTACAGGTAGCAGGTACCTGTAAATCAGGAAAAGGGGAACTGTGTTACCCCTAATTTAACGCGAGCGAAACCGTGGGCAAAAGCTAGTTAGAAATAAATGCTTTGATTTTTAAAGACCTGGGTAGATATCATACCCTTCCGTGGTTAACGCGAATATTTTTAAAGTGCTTTGCTTACCGTGCGCCCCTGAGAGCAAATTTACCGTCTTTTTTGTAACAACCGCGCTTAATTGCTCTAAAATGACCTTTGTTTCAACGGAAAAGCTCCTAAATACCTTCTTTTAGCAATCGTTTATTTTGAAAAATCTCAATACATTTTTTCCTGTTGTTTTTCAAAAATGTTTTTCATAACTGTGAACAGTGAAGAGAGAATCGGATTACTTGTTAATACATTTTAAATGTACCTTTTATATACATCTAATATATAAAATTCTCGTGTCACAATTTTCGTTCCCATACTCCTCCGAAACGGCTGGACCCATTTAAACGAAGTTTTGTGTACATATCGGGTAGGTCTGAGAATCGGCCAACATCTATTTTTCATACCCCTAAGTGAGCAGCGGGTGAAACCGCTGGGCACAGCTAGTATAACATATGTTTACTGTTAAGAGCAATTTTTTGTATTTTTTAATCTATACATACATATAATAAGACTGTAAAAGATCGATTTCTGTACATTGAAGATTTTTATGAAAAATTGTTACAGGGGGTCTTAATTACCGTAATAGAAGCCAAAACAACAATTTTTAAAATTTTTGTCTGTCTGTCTGTCTGTCTGTCTGTCTGTTTGTCCGGGCTAATCTCAGAATCTACTGGACCGATTTTGACGGGACTTTTTTTATTTGACTCAGTATCACCTGGAGAGTAAACTGGGATATAAATAATCACGCCGATGAACTTAGGGGGCAGGCAGGAAATTGAATCTCAGAATCTACTAAACCGATTTTAATGGGACTTTCCGGACATAGGCTATTACTTTTTTTTAAAAGAGTGTGATATGAGGGAGAAAGGGGAAAGAAACGGGAAAACTTAGCGTTGCTATTACAAATCAATAAGGCGCTACCGAATTTAACGCGAGCGAAGCCGCGGGCAAAAGCTAGTTATTAATAATGGTCGCTTTTCCACGCATGTGTTCGTTTGTTTGTTTATTGTATTATCTAGTTCCGACTTATATTTTATATCGATATTATAATGTTTGCATCTTTCTAGTCTAGGGTGTCCTTGGTTTTTGTGGGTGTGAGCAATGGGCTCATTATCTGCCCGTCTAGTGATAATAGGCCGCGCCAAAAAGGGCATCCCCATCTGCGCTGGCCTCACATTTGCCTTACACGGATAAAAAATAAATGCTCTGCAAGTCTATTTACAACACTGATATTCATTTCTGCCATGTTGCTTCTGCACAAAACGGGCTCATGCCCGTACTAAGTGTGAACATATTATAATCATTTAATGTTCACACTTAAAGTATTATTATTAACGAAGATCAAATGGCCAGACCATAATGTGAATACCCAGAATCACTGTTAATTAGTATCAAAACTAGTTCATCTGTTGCATTTATAATTACGTACAGTTGACTCCGGACGGGCAGGCTTTTCCACTAGAATGGTCAGCCATAAAGCCATGTAACCAGTTAGTTATAGGTTTAGTTGTAAAGTTTCTATAGCCGTTTTGAAAGGCTTTTTTACCCGACTGCGCACCGCAAAGGAGGGTTTTTTGTACATAATAAATAATAACTTCGTTCCATCCGGGTGTCCCTTGACACCTCTCAAATTTTTCTTAACGTTGCTCCACTAGGAAGTTCTCCTGTATTGTGGGTGAATTTAAAAAGTGTGTGTGTCAGCTCCGACGCACGACTGGAGTTTAAAGCTTACGTACAAAAAAAAAATACGTGTGGCACTCGGGGACTGCCGCGGTAAAGCTATTGCATAGCATTTTTTATCAACTTATGCAATAAATAAAAACAATCTAAATAAAATATTTAAAAGAAACATTTTTTAATCAACTTAGACAATAAATAAAAAACTAAATATAATATTTAAAAAGTACTTCCAATGAAAAGAAGTCGCAAAAAGAAAGCGTAATGTCGATTGACTATCCGATTCTCTACCAAACACGCTACTAGAACATTAGGATCTGGATTGAAATAACTGACCGTATTGTGTAAACGACGTTAGACAAGCCACACCTCCGTGCCCGTCGGAGTGGGGACACGGTGTGGCTTACGTTTGTAGTGCACATGCACCAAAAACGTAACGAGGTCATTCGTCAGTAGATTTTACACCTCACATTTTTCTCATACCGGGCGCCTTATATATGAAAATCGATTCTTAAGGAGTAAACTCCAAAAACATTTAAACTCACATACACAAACAGCTAACCCTGGGACAACTATCTGCAGGCCATACAAATATTTGTTCCGTGTGGGGATTGAAACCGCGGCACGTAGCGCAGAGGTAAAACGCTTAGCTACTGCGCCAACCGTGGCGAAAAATGATGGCACTTGAAATATGATGGCTTTCTCCATGTTATTTTTATCATTAAGAGTACGTTAGGAATATTCCAATAAAGCACAGTGCCTCATAATAGAGAGCTTTTTTCTAATAATCATTTTGATCCAATAAATTAAAAAAAAACTCGAAAACACTTTTCTCTTCATAATAATGAAACAAAATGGTTCAAGGTAAAAAGTTTCTAATCATACATTTTTTTTTGTTTCATCGACCTCTCATGATCAAATTCCTTCCGTTCTTTATTGAATTCCTTCGTCCATATTTTTTCAAACCACTCCCAATCGATTTTGAACTCTATTTTTAAACGTTTAGGTTCAATTTTCGCTGTAAAAACCTACCTAAACTCAGCTTACAGAGGTATTCCTTTGATACTGTTTGCAAATTTAAATTTAAATTCATTAGCGATTGGGTTTATTTTACAATTTGTCTGATATTTGGTAAACAGAGTTTGTGCGATGAGATAAGTATCTTTCCACAGTATTAATTAAAGTAATGAAATGTCAAGAAAATGAGAAGAGTATTACTAAGTTGGCCTAATAGTCGACAGTGCTGCTGTCGTTCATGAGTTTCTATTCCTAGGTCAGGTCATGTGTAAGAAAAACTCCATAAATGATTCAATAAAAACACTTTTATTGCAAATCACACATTATAACCTTTTATAACATTTAGATACGCATAATACATCATAGAACAATATCATATTACCTACCTTAGGTTTATTGACACACTTCACAACTTATATAAAAGATGTTCACTAGGAGAATCTCTGAACGACTGACCATCTAGCCGGGCCGTAATAGTTCGTTATTTCCAATTACCGCCATTTCAATAGTGAAATGGGCGCGTTCCTGTGATTGGTTGGTTTTGAACCAGTCAGAGGGCACTTTTTGAGTGTTGCCAATTAATAAAATAGTGGTATTGTTGCATGTTCATAAATCGAAAACATATCAAAGTTATTATAGACGCTAACACAATCATGATACTGTGTTTTTTCCATCAGGGTTTTTTTCTAAATCAGGCCGAATTTCTGCCCGCTTGATGGCAATAGGAGCGGTCCATATTACATGGTAAAAATAACTGACAAAGTTTTTTACGTCAAGAAAAAGAATTGAATATAATTATTAAATCTTAATGTTAGTAAGTATTTACATCATATAGCTCTGCCGACCACTTCGGACATAAAAAGTGCGATGATAAGCTATTTCAACTAGAAATCCTACCTTTTTTAGGGTTCCGTAGTCAACTAGGAACCCTTATAGTTTCGCCATGTCTGTCTGTCCGTCCGTCCGTCCGTCCTCGCTTAATCTCTGTGACCGTTAGCACTAGAAAGCTGAAATTTGGTACCAAGATGTATATCAATCACGCCGACAAAGTGGTAAAATAAAAATTGGAAAAAAATGTTTTATTAGGGTAGCCACCCCATATGTAAAGTGGGAAGTGATATTTTTTTTAAATTCAACCCTAACGTGTGATATATTGTTGGAAAGGTATTTAAAAATGAATAGGGGTTTACTAAAATCATTTTTTGATAATGTCTATAATTTCGGAAATAATCGCTCCAAAAGCAAAAAACAATGTGTCCCCCCCCCTCTAACTTTTGAACCATAAGTTTAGAAAATATGAAAAAAATCTGAAAAGTAGAACTTTATAAGGACTTTCTAGGAAAATTATTTTGAACTTGATTGACACAACAGTTTTTGTACAAAAAGTTGTACAAAATAATTTCCTCCTCCACCTTTAAACTCATAAGTGGGAACACTTATTGTGACGGACGGGAAACTACGGAACCCTACACTGAGCGTGGCCCGACACGCTCTTGGCTGGTTTTATTTTTTTTCGGATGGGTAATCATCAAATGACTTCCGCCGCTCTGGGCGGAGCGGGGGGGCATGTCAGACTTGTACTGACTAAAACCCACCCATGTTCCTTCTATTGCCCTTTACGTTCCGGAGCCGCGGTATCTCTTTCGAACAACCCGCAACCTATGAACTATGAACTTTAGAAACTATGAACTTGGAGGGTTGTATTGGTGATTTTGATGATTATAATTCTATAATTACATACGTCTTACAGCCGCGAATAATATTTTAATCAACATACAACCTAGCACTGGCCTGAAAATTGCAAAAAACGTAAGAAAATTTGAATTTCGCGGGTAGGTTGGAGCTTTCACCTTAAGGCAAGTCAGCCCGGTTAGCTCACCGTCCGTCCTGTCCAGTCGACAGCGCGTTAGTGTTCCACGCGCGCCTCAAATAGATGTCAGCAACGCAGAGGGGCCTGCCAGGGTTGCGAGTTCTTCGAAAGAGATACAGCGGCCCCGGAACGTAAAGGGCAATAGAACGAACATGAATGGGTTTTAATCAGTACAAGTCTGACACTCCCCCCGCTCCGCCCAGAGCGGGGGAAAGTTATTTTATGATTACCCATCCGGAAAAAAAGCAAGTCTACCCCATCATAACTTAAACTTAATTTTAAACTAAACAACACTTATTATATTAATTATTATTATATATGAAGATTGTGATAAAGTGACATACATTTTGGCGACACGTTTGGCGCAGTGGCTGAGTGATCGATTGCTGCGCTACGTGTCGCGGGTTCGATTCCCGCACGAAACAAATATTTGTATGACCTACAGGTAGTTCTTTCGGGTCTGGCTGTTTGTGTATGTGAGTTTAAATGTTTGTAAACGCACCCACGATACAGGAGAAGTTCCTAGTGCGGGGCAACGATTTAAAAAAAAAAACATGAGTTTATGGACCGGTATCGTATTCTTTTAATTTTAAGTTACTCCACAATTTTTCTCTTCCTTTATTTTTCTTAATAAACTCTCTCTCTCACTCACTCTCACTCTCATCTGCTACCGTTCTACATGTTACACAGTTAGAAGAATTTACTTTTTTAATTAAAAATCCAAACTTTCGGGATGGGTGACCAGAGCGCAATCTATGAAGCAAAACAAAATGTCACCTACTCATTTACTTAATAACAAACCACGGTATTCGAAGAGGCTGTTATTGTAACACAAGAAGGTTATAAACGTTATTCAACGGCTATTAAATATGATTGCCACTACTTTCAGCACCCATAGACGTACTCTGTTACATGAAGCATGAAATGTATGTTTTCATGTAGGCACAATTTACGGTACAACTTTATTTTGTAGGCACTAAGGCCGTTTACTGCTTGGCCACAGGCTACAAACTCTAACGATACGCGTCTTGCTATTGCGGAGAAAACGTACCTAAGTTGTTTAGAACATCCTATCACTGCAAAGCCACTTGCGGTACTAATTCGGAAAAAAAAAAAAAAGGAAACAAATGACGTGCGCAAAATCGCTTGACGCAACCTGTGAGTGCTTTATAATTCAATGTTTTACACACTTACTTCATTTGTTTTCTCTACAGTTGCAAGACGCGTATTGCTTGTGTGTTTAAGTGGTGGTCAAGGGATTAATTCTATGGTACTGTCGCTCCACAAGCCAAGGCTCAGAGTTTTCTGCCTACTTTAGACAACTTCTTTTATTCTGTGCAGTTGCATGACGCGTGTCGCGTGAACGTGTAGGTCGTGGCTAAGGAGTGTGAGAGTGTAGCTTTCGTGAGGAAAAGGAATATTGATAAATAAATATTAATTATGGTGATGACCTTATACCGTGCAATTCTCCCATAAATATGCTTTATCTTATATCTCTTCCATTTTCCCATTTGCGAATTACGAACTGACTTGCTTTTATTTTCTGCGTATTTTTGAATGTTGTATTGTTGTTTCGATAATGTCAAAAACTATGTTTTCTGATATGAGCCTAGATCTGGAATAAATGAACTCTTACTAATATTATAAAAGCGAAAGTGAGGTTTTTTGTTGCGTCTTTACGCCTAAATGGCTAAACCGATTTTGATGAATTTTGATAAGTACACAGATAGTTGAGACACACGGACATAAGGCAATTTAAAAAAAAATGAGAAATGAGGGAGAAAGACGGAAGAAAAGGGAAATTTTAGCTTTGCTATTACAATAAATAAAGAATAAGGCGCAAGGGCAAAAACTACAGGTAGCAGGTACCTGAAAATCAGGAAAGAGGAACTGTGTTACCCCGAATATAACGCGAGCGAAGCCGCGGGCAAAAGCTAGTAATATTATTAATACGAATGTTAGTGAGATTATTGTCTGAAATAACACAAAGGATATTTTTTTTCGATCATCATGCGGGTGAAGCCGCAGGCGCCAGCTAGTTAAATATGTACATAAAGAGAAAGTAGAACGTCTACCGACACGTGTCGATTCTGTTATTATTTGCCACGAGCAACGCAATATATTACAATAGACTGAAATTATTTATGAAACCAAATTATTAGGTAAATCTGCTCGTTTTCAGAAGCTAACGTAAATAAAACCTCGTTTGAAGACACGTGTTTGTAATTTATTCCTCGGGAAGACAATGAGATTCGCGTAAGATATACATGTCGTAGGAATGAAGCAGTAGTCCAATATAGTACAACAATATTTTTCTGGGAACCTTTTTTTTGTCGATGGGAAATCATCAAATAACTTCCCCCGCTCTGGTCGGAGCAGGGGTAGTGTCAGACTTTTACTTTTCAGACTAAAACCTACTCATGTTCCTTCTTTTGCCCTTTATCTCTTTCGAACAACCCGCAATCAGGGGCAACCCGCAAGTTCGGTTTCTGGGAAGCTCGTAGCCAAATAATATTTAGCTGATTATTTTAAACTTTACTTGCTTTTTGCCTGGGTTAGTCTGTTGTTGGGTGAACAACAATTGAATATCGAATTTCCTCTGAGCTATTAACCGTTGAGGAGTTCCCTCGTGAGGAGACGATCTTGGCTGCACGATCAAGTCATGTTTTTCATAAAAATGTATTGTTAACAGAACTAAAGGTCTGCAGAATTTAGGCTCAATCGGTTAGAGAAAAGTAGCTTAAATATAGCTGCAAGGTTCGACTAAAGCCCATATGAGACATAAGTCTCATAGAACTTATGTCAAAATACTACCATCCGTAAGCAAAACGAGTCGTTTTTGTTTATTGGAACGGGGCGTATCACATCAACTGAATTGTTTATTTTTAGGGATCTGATATCATTTAATAGAGAGCCGAAGAGAGACGAAGCACATGTGACTAAAAGAGTGATGGATCTGAATGTTGATGGACGGAGAGCGAGAGGAAGGCCAAAGAAAAGATGGATGGATTGTGTAAAGAATGATATGAAGGAGAAAGGAGTAAATGATGCCGTGACGTCTGATAGAGGAGAATGGAAAAAGAAAACGTGTTGCACCGACCTCAAATAGAATGGGACAAGGGCAGAAAAATGATGATGGATATCATTTAATAGAGAGAGAGCGAGAGTCAGACTTGTACTGACTTAAACCGATTCAAGTCCTTTCTTTTTCCCTTTGTGTTCTGCGGCCGCGGTATCTCTTTCAAACAACTCGCAACTTCGGATCAGTCAGTTGACTTGACTTAAGACAAAACCATTTGAAACTACTACAAACTCAAACACACACTGGCTTCTGAGTATGTGTGGGTGAATAATAAAATAACTTCTGTAACGCATCTCAAGGCTCTAAAATTTTCTCAGGAAATTGAAAATCTCTAAGCTCTGCCTTTATGTCCCTAATCTTTATACTTTCAGCCTTCAGGAAAGGCGTTTAGGTTTTGTAAAAGAAAATTACGTAGACGAAAACCTGAAAAGTAATTTTTAAATCAACCAATTGAACTAAGTATGATTTAGCTTTTGTAGATGTCATTGAATAAAAAACTTTTTGATATATTTAATGTATTTATTAATTAAAAAGGCCAATCGCATCAATACTTCAAACGCTTTTATATTTTTTTCCGATGAGAAATCTTTGAATAACTGCACCAGCTCTGGGTGGTGCTGGGGGAGGGGGGTAGGAGGTGTCTCAGACTTTCACTAACGAAAACCCACCCATGTTCCTTATCTTGCCTTGGGTGTTCCTGGGCCGCGGTATCTCTTCCGAACTACCCGCAACCCCGGCAGGCAGTGGCCTTGGCAGGCCCCTCAGCGTAACTGACGTCTCTTAGAGGCGTACGTGGAACACGAACGCGACTTCAAACGCTTTAAGATGGTTTAACGTTCAAATATGTTATACTAATATTATAAAAATAGCAATGTTTGTATCAGTGTGTGTATGTTTCTTAATCCTTAACGCTCAAAAGGCTTAACGGATTTGAATGAAAATTTGTACATAGATAGTTTAAACTCTAGATTATCAATTGAGATATTGATTTTATTACGGTCTACGCTTGTGAAACCGCGGGGCGCAGGTATTTTAAAATAAAAACTAAAAGCTTGTCTGTGAATAATTGATTGCTCTCTTTTTGCAGAACATAACGTGTTCATTAAATATTCTTTCAGTGTTTATTTAAATTACACTTACGGCTTTGAGTAGTGCCGTTTAATAATTATAAAGTAACCCGTGGCTTTTTCTTCGTGGACGTCGAATTTATCCTAAGGGAACGACGTGCAAGCTTTTTTTATTTTATCCCATGTATGTATTTGTAAATGTTTGTGATGCTTTGAATGTTTCATTTTTTTTATTATTATTATTTTGTGTGCTCGTCGTAATTTGCGACAAATAAATGTTTTTTCTTTCTTTCTTCTTTCTAACATAGTGGGTTTAAAAGTCTCAAAAATAGCCTATGTGTTAATCTTTGTTATACACTTTTTTTTTAAATAAAAACGTTTCTCACGTTTGTTCTCCGTTTATTATCCCACTTATTTAAAATGTCACTTATGCAAGAGTTAATGTCATTTTTATAATTATTTTAATTAGTATATTTTATTACTGTACTCTCATCTGCAAAATGAACCATTTTGTTGGTTGTTGCTTTCGGAAGATCGTTTCTGTTAATCAAAAAAGTTGTGGACCTAATACACTACCTTGTGGGACGCCGTAGTTTACATGTCTTGGTGTTAATACTGAGGTGTTAAGCTGATTCTAAATTAATTTTATTCATGCGAAAAAACGGTCGAATTGAGAAAGACCTCCTTTTTTGTAGTCTGTTAAAAATGGGGTTAAATATAATGACCACCATAAAATGCTTTGATACCCTTAGTTATGTAACCAAAAATATCTACTTAACACCAGAAAAATAATGTCTAAAATTACAATAGTACCAGCTATTTTAGTCACGACTGCACTTTAAATTGTATTCGACCACCAAATGTAGTAAATGATCACCAAATCTAATCGAATTATAACCTCATTATGGTTAACACCACGACTCAGAGTACCCCGACTCGGATAGGTTAGGTTAGAAGGCTAAGGCGGGAGCGTAGCGGAGCGGAGCTCCCGCTTTAGCCTTCGTGGTTTTTTTTAAACCACCCAGAAATAAAAACTTTGGTTATAATTTTACTTTAAAATGCTGGTTTAAGTTTGGTGATCATTTACTATTTTTGGGTTAACCACGATTTATTTGGAGTCATTTTGCTTAAATAGGATAGCAAAGTGTTAAAACGTTGGTTATAATTTTACATTAAAATGCGGGTTTCATTTTGGTGATCATTTACTATTTTTGTCTGCTATTTGTTACTATATCTGGTGGTAAGTTAAACATAAGCCGTTAAAAATGTTGCTTTTACTTCAAGCAATTTCATAAAAATTCCTTTAGACATTTAACAATTTTTTATCTGTAGAACCGTGAGTAATTACCTCATTTCAGGGCTCATAAAACATTTTGAACACTGAAAAATTCTATGTTAATGTAAGATAAGGTATTCTGAAAAAGTAAACTTAGCATTAATTATTTCTCAAGGAAACTAGAAAGAAGGTTCTTTTAATAACTCTCTTTGAGACGAACAGACGATAAAGTGATGTAATAATTACAAGATGAAAGTAAAAAGTGTTGTTAAATTGCTTGAGAAAATCTTACATCTTTTACATTATGTAACACAGCTTGGAGAATTTTTATTTTTAGTATTATGCTAAAGCAATAATTCTGCCAATTTACAATATACTACCTAACTTATAAATAATTTAAAAAATAGCGTCAAAAATTCGTCATCAACGCTGTCAGTTGGCAATGTCCCCAAGAGACTGGCCGCGTTGCCACGTTGTATGGCTAAGCGTAACGCTAAGCCTCTGGCCAAAGTAAAAGCCAGCCCTTGGGTCACGGGAAGTGTAAATAGTATATGCTTGTAAAGGCTTTCCAACTTAAATGGGACTGTACATAGGGCGGTATTAGGCCGCTGTGATGCCTGTTCTCCGGCCCCTGTCCTAAATACCCTGAATCATCTTCTAATATCTTGGCGTAGCTGATGTTTCAATCACCATATCAACTGATGTTCTAACATTCATTGACGGGCCTGTTGGTCTAGTGGTTAGTGGCCCTGACTGCTGAGCCGGAGGTCGTGGGTTCGATTCCCACTCAGGACAAACTTTGTGTGATGAGCATGATTGTTTGTTCTGTGTCTGGGTGTGATTTATCTATAATATGTATGTATTTATAAATTATATAAGTATGTATATCAGTTGTCTGGTTACCATAACACAAGCTCTGCTTAGCTTGGGATCAGATAGCCGTGTGTGAGTTGTCCCAAGATATTTAGATATTTATAGATATTTATTCAGTTGGTACTCCGTGATTGACAAAATAATTACTTCCTCCAAGCTTAAAACTAAAACCACAGAACCTCTTCCTCCGAAGAGGATTCCTTTTAAGCTGGTATGAAAGGATCGAGTCGATCCTTACTATTGATACGTTCCAGGCGCATCGACGCAGTCAAAGCTTCATGAAAATCTAATCGTTGTGTGATCACGGCTTTGGTATGGCGGGTAGGGATGGTACGGAAATGAAAAACAAAAATAAGAATACCGACATCCAAAAAACAGTGGAAGTTTACTTCTTGAAGTCAATGGTAATAAAGTCACCGACTTTCGAAAGTAGTTTTTCGTACGAAGTTCCTTATCGCGCGTTGCGAAAGGGGGCTAGACGGGAAAAAATAAGACAAAAAGTTGTAACGACACTTTTTGCTATAGTTGTAAGCCGTGCGGCGTGCGCGTGTTTCTCTGTCTGTCTCTCCCTCTCTCTTTCTCTCATAGAAAGCAAGCATTTTAGTTTCGTCTTTCTATTTCGCATTGAGCAGTGTGGTGTCGCGACGATTATTTTGAGTGTACACAGGTGTTTTTGTACATAATAAATAATAACTTCGTTCCATGCCCTTGACGCCTCTCAAGTTTTTATTTCACATTTAAGTGTTATTTTGGTAGTCAGATTATTTTTTTATACCCTTTTAATTTAATTTAATTTTATCTATTTGGCTCACCAACAATTGAATACACATGTACATACGACGGCACATCAACCTACACAAAACCATTTTAACATGATCTCTCTACTACAGTTTGCGATCCGTTTCCGATCCTCTAGAGAGGTCAGGTATAATAGTTTATTATAGGTTGACCGGCCGTCGTGTGTACTAGGTTAGAAAATACAATCAATCAATCAATCATTTATTTCGTAGAACATAGGTGTTTACAGGTAGTATATAAAATATAGGTTCACTATGTTTTGCCAATAGATGGCGTACAAAGATAAGGTATAAAAAACAAACGAAAATAACACAATTACAAATAAAATAAAATTAGAAAGTTAGTTAAATAGCTTGAAATGTCAAAATTTAAAAATAACTATGTCAATCACGTAAAAAGTTGTTAGTATCGTTATTAAAAATCAAATCAAAATAAAATAAGCACATCATCATTTGGATAATACATATTACTGATTAATTAATTATAAATTATTATTATTAATTAGCATATCGGATCTTCATAAAATACATCTAATAAACTTTAGACTAGTGTACCAATTTCTTACAAGTAAAGGTTTCAATAAAATTAACATGCAAGTCTAAACACTAAAATCATTTTAAAAATTATAAATAAAGTTTAAGTAGAGATACACACACTCTTCGCTTCCACACATACTCTCCAACAACCTCTCTCCACACCACATCACACTCCACCTACACTTCCTTCTTCTACACAAATTCATACAAAATCTAAAAAGGTTAAGTTTAAGTTAATTAATTGTTCCGTTTATCACTATAGGTTTATTATCATACACTTAATATATCTGTATAACTCAATAAAGGTCTCTTTGTACACGAAGCTACAGTAGAACACTGACTCCTATGTCACAGGGTTTTCCTAGTTTAGGAGGCAGGGTTTTTCACGATTTGTGCAGCCTTTCTTTCTGGAAATCTAATGTACCTTGTTTTTATACTTAAGGTTTTTGTGTCAATAAATTCATTTTATTTTATTTATTTTTTTATTTTAATAAAATTAACATGCAAGCTTTAACACTAAACACTAAAATCATTTTAGTATATAATAGTTGTTATAAATAAAGTTTTAGTAGAGATATCCTACGCAAATTCATGTGAAGTTTAACATAAGTTATAAGATTTGTTTTGTAACGGGAACTTTTTTTATCATGACATCATGATGTCATCAACATAGAAGAAAAAGTAATAAGTTCTATTAAAGAAAACAAAATACCCAAGTTTTGATCAGAGTACACAATGTCTGATAGTGTATATTTCCGCCATATTGCTGATAAAATACAGATTGTTCGAGAGCTCGTACTCATAGTTCATGTGCAAATAGTTGTTTGGTTCTAATTATGTGTGATCTAGGGTTGTCAAGCTCCGGGGTTGCTGGTTGTTCGAAAGAGTTACCGCGGCCCCGGAACATAAAGGGCAAAAAAGGGACATGGGTCGTTTTAGTCAGTTAAAGTTGTCACTCCCCCCGCTCTGCCCAGAGCGGTGGAAGTTATTTCCCATCCGCAACAGGTTCAAAACCGGCCTCGTCGGACACCGAGGGTTCTGTACAAACTTCCGATATAAACAGCCATATCTGACTGACTGACTCTCATTTTGACTGCGTAGACCTAGCAGGTTGGTCTTGACAGTCAGACAGTCAGACAGACGGACAACAAAGTAATCCAATAAGGATTCCTTTTGTTCTTTTTACATGCGGAACCTTAAAAAGGGTTTTCAAGCCAGAGTTTAACTCTGCAATATCAGTGACATACTAACACTAAACTAGTAACATACAGCAGGCCTACCATGACGTCTTAAAGCAGAACTTATTCCACTGAGGGAAAGAGATGGTGCTAGCCACTCTGTATAGCTCTGTCTCTTTCCCTCAGTGGAACAAGTTCTGCTTTAAGACGTCATGGTAGGCCTGCAGTACTTAATAGATGTAAATGGTGGAAAGGACCCCAATGTACTTAGATTTACCACCCAATCTGTGAGTGGACTACATGAGTTTGACAAATGGAACGCTTGTTCAAAAAAACTATACTGCAAAACTACCAACCTTTTTTGCGGATGGGAATTCATCAAATAATTTTCCCCGCTCTGGGCTGAGCGGGTGGGAGTGTCAGACTTGTATTGACTAAAAGCCACCCATGTTCCTTCTTTTGCCTCCTTTTATGTTCCGGGGCGGCGGTATCCCTTTCAAACAACCCGCAACCTCGGCAGGCGGTGGTCCTGGCAGGCCCTCTGCTAGACGTAAGGTCGGTAAAAATAACGGACTGTCAAACTCCATGGACTACCTGTCAAAGATCTATTAATCACAGCTTTCCGAGGCACGGAGGAAACGCGATATTTAATATGTGGTCCCTCCTTTGCGAACTAACCCAGGTAAGCACGGCTTAACATCAAATGAATTGGCTGTTTGTGTATGTGAGTTTAAATATTTGTAAACGCACCCACGATACAGGATAAATTCCTAGTGTGGGGCAACGTTAAAAAAATTAATAAATTGAAAAGTCTTTATGAAATAGCTGCTATAAAGTTGTAATTGTCTGGGGTCTAAAATGGCCGTTGATGCACAATAATAATAGTTTTATTAACTATTATTATTGTGCATCAACGGCCATTTATATATTACGTTATATATTACGTTACCATTCACAAAGTGACAATTCACAAAATTAACTGCGCCTGTTGCCATTTTAACAATGTTCACGTAATTCATATTATGATTCATTTTAGACCCCCTGATAACAATTTCATTATAACCAATCGAACTCCCAAATACCCTCCGTTTTACTTCACGGAAATATTCAATAAACTCCTCTAACCCTCCCTTGCCAGCCCTGTATCACCTCGCAATATTCACTGACATGCATTATTCAGTTTCATTACTCCAAGCTACTGCGGACAATAAATCGAAGGGTAGCATTTATTCATTGGACGCGTTTCTTTTTTTTTCATTTCTATTATACGCTTTTTAGAAAGAGTATTCTATATTTGAATGAGGTGTTTATGGTTTTATGGGGTTGAGTCGGGATTTTCTTTTTTTTTAGTGTTTTTTAAAGGGTTGGTTGTGAGGTCTTTTAGGGATCAGTTGTAGCCTAATGGCTGGATTTGTTCCCATTTGATGGCAATACGCTCCAAGGGCCTGTCATGTTATTTTTGAGCTTTCAGAATGAAAATTTTAAAATTTCAGGTTTGAACAAACCGAAGTCGATACTGAAAAAAACAGGACCCAAAACGAAAATCAAATAATTCTAATATTTTGTTTTTAAAAAAAGAATACCGACAACAATTCAATATTTGCTCACACCAATTAAACTCCAGCTTGATTACAATACAACCTTTTTTTATGTGGATCAGAAATCATCAAATAACTTCCCCGAAGCGGGGGGGGGGGGAGTGTCAGACTTTTCCTGGCTAAAACCCACCAATGTTCCCTCTTTTGCCTTTATGTTCCGAGGTCACAGTATCTCTTTCGAATAACCCGCACACAACAATCGCCTAAAATCCGTATCCAACGGGAAAAAAAAAACAAAAAGAGACGAAAAACAAAAGGCAATACTAAAAGAATTTCTCTAATCGCTGACGTACCCTGATTACCATTTAATCACGAAAGCGATATATGAACGAGCCGAAACTAAACGAGAAAGCCCACTAATTGATTCTAACGCTCAGTAAAAACTAAACGCGGGAAGAAAATACTCTGAGCCTTAATGTTGAGGAAAGGAAAGGCCGATTTGTTTCACCATTCAATGGAAAGAACCTGTGAGGAGCTATTAAGTTAATCCTCTTAGACCTTGTACCACGAAACCTCTGTTAACGCAACCCAGAAAAGTCCTTTACCATCCTTTGCTGGCTTACTCAAAAGATGTTCGGACCATGCTCGAACAAAGTCAGCAATGGATTTGAACTTTCCAATTTTGGTTGACAGTTTTCCTGTAATTAAATATAGCTTAGAGTAACATTGTGGGTGGGTTGAAGGCGACGGCACGCACTGTAATCAGTGCTAAGTCATTTCATTGCCAGATAAAGAGCTACTTTCCTTCGGATAAATTAATATTATTCGAGATTGGTATAGCTCGTCGAGATAACGCGAGTTCTTATGTCCGAAGAGGTTTTATTAGATTCCTCTTTGCTATGCTATTTGTATGGAGTGTTGGTTTCATTAAGGTTGACTTTTGAATGGATTTTTATGTTGTAAGGGTCGTGATCCTTGCTTAGAGTAAGATTAAGTTAGCTGTATTTAGTCAGTTAATTCTACTAACTGTGAAACATGTGGAACGGTTGAAGATTTTGACCATTGACTTGTAGAAAGTATTGTAAAGGTTTTATTACATTAACCTTATAGAGTGCTGGCTGGTTTGCAATGACGTTCAAATTCTCAAAATGATTAAATAAATAAAAAATAGAAAACTGATTAGGTTTGCAATTAAGTGACATATATTTGTAAAATTCTACTTAATCTTACTTAAGGTGAAAGCTTCAACCTACCCGCGAAATTCAAATTTTCTTACGTTTTTTGCAATTTTCAGGCCAGTGCTAGGTTGTATGTTGATTAAAATATTATTCGCGGCTGTAAGACGTATGTAATTATAGAATTATAATCATCAAAATCACCAATACAACCCTCCAAGTTCATAAAGCTGTAGGAAAGACTTTTTCTGTTTTTTTTTTGTTCCTACGCCTTTATGAACTTGGAGGGTTGTATTGGTGATTTTGATGATTATAATTCTATAATTACATACGTCTTACAGCCGCGAATAATATTTTAATCAACATACAACCTAGCACTGGCCTGAAAATTGCAAAAAACGTAAGAAAATTTGAATTTCGCGGGTAGGTTGGAGCTTTCACCTTAAGAGCCATTTCACAAAATGATTGCGCTCGAGTTTAGGCAAAAGAGTGCGTCATTGTTTATGTGTGCGTAGCGAGTCACACACGTGCAATATAAACAGTGTAACACGAGAGCAATCTTGAGCCGTAATCGTAATATGATTTGGTAAATTTTATTTTAGTATTGTATTAGTATTTATATGTTATTGTAATTTAGACTGATGTTCAAATTGATATTTTGACAAATTATATGCAAATATTTTCAAAATAACTATAGGGTTCGATTTCCCAAAGAACATAGATTATTTCTGAATAATTTTATTTTTATAATTACTATGTATTTGAACCAAAAAACACGTAAAAAAAAACAAAATAAAAGTTAAAAATTGGTCTAAGAATTTATTTTTTTACTAATTAATGGTAATATAATTCAGGAATCTATTTCATTAAACGACGATTTAAATATATGTCTGAACCTGTATGTATTTTGTTTAGTTTCATTTATAAGTATTATTGATAGATTTAGGACTCAGAAGTAGACTCTGCGGCAATTTTTCAGTAAAATGGTTGTGGGAGATGTGTCATTATAAATTAAACAAACCGATTTTAGTAAATGTGTTACATTAAACGACACTATAAACGATTAATCTATATTTTGTATTCATTCAATAAATTCTAGATGTTACTTAGATGGTAATAGAGAAGCTCAAAGTCTTAAAAATTTGGGCGAAAATGTGAAATGGCTCTTAATACATAATTATTATAAATGCGAATTTTTGTGAGGATGGATGGATGTATGTTTGTTACTCTTTCACGTCAAAACGGCTAAACTGATCTTGATGAAATTTGGCACAAAAGTAGATTATAGTCTGGAAAAACACATAGAATACTTTATTTTCGATCCAGCTAGTATACATATAAATTACAGTCAAAAGAGTTCTGTGTTTTTTTTTTTTACGAATAAACGCCCCCACAACGTGAGGGGGAGTACTTTAACAATTACAGAACTAAAACCGGCCAAGAGCGTGTCGGGCCACGCTCAGTGTAGGGTTCCGTAGTTTATTTTTTTGTTTGAAAAAAGATACGTTCAGGATAATAAAATATGTAAACGAAGTTAAAAAAAATGCTTGCTACGATTATACTACAAAAATTATTTTGTACAACTTTTTGTCTTTTTTGTACAAAAACTGTTGTCTCAATCAAGTTCAAAATGATTTTCATAGAAAGTCCTTATAAAGTTCTACTTTTCAGATTTTTTTCATATTTTCTAAACTTGTGGTTCAAAAGTTAGAGGGGGGGGGACACATTGTTTTTTACTTTTGGAGCGATTATTTCCGAAATTATTGACATTATCAAAAAATGATTTTAGTAAACCCCTATTCATTTTTAAATACCTTTCCAACAGTATATCACACGTTAGGGTTGAAATTAAAAAAAAAATCACTTCCCACTTTACATATGTGGCTACCCTAATAAACCATTTTTTTCCAATTTTTATTTTACCACTTTGTCGGCGTGATTGATATACATATTGGTACCAAATTTCAGCTTTCTAGTGCTAACGGTCACAGAGATTAAGCGAGGACGGACGGACGAACGGACAGACAGACATGGCGAAACTATAAGGGTTCCTAGTTGACTACGGAACCCTAATAAAAAACAAGAAAGAGAAACACTGTGGAGTACGTTCTTGCTTTATCTTTCTTCCTTTCATTTTTAGAGTTCCGTACCTCAAAACGACAAACCGTGATCCTATAAGGGTTCCTTATAGGATCACTTTGTTGTGTGTCTGTATGTCAAGATCATTTATCTCGAGAACGCCTGGAGGTATCGAGTTGAAATTAAAATCATGTGCTTTCACGTACCGAACACAAACTAACACAAAAGTCAAACGTGATTTTAACGAGCAGATAGTATTAAGATAAGGTCTACCATGTCTTAAGACTATCTTAACGATAGAACCGGTAAATTAATCAGTAGTGATCTCATGCCTGGGAATCGGAAGTGAGATTTGTTTCTAAAAACTGACCTGTTTTGCGGATGGGAAATCATCAAATAACTCCCCCATTCTGGGTGGAGCGGGGGGGAGTGTCAGACTTGTACTGACTAAAACCCACCCATGTTCCTTCTATTGCCCTTTACGTTCCGGGGCCGCGGTATCTCTTTCGAACAATCTGCAACACCGGCAGGCAAATAGTGCCCTTAGAATCAGAATCATATATTTGTTCGTAAACATAAACGATCTTAAAAATATATAATGCGCTACAAATTGATTAAGAAAAAAGAGTATTTAAATTTCATTTCATGTCAAAGTCAAAAGTCAATTCAATTCGAAAGATTAATTTAATCCTTACTAATATTATAAAAGCGAATGTGAGTTTGTTTGTTACGTCTTCACGCCTAAATGGCTATACCGATTTTGATGAATTTTGGTACACAGACAGTTGGGGCTCTGGAGATGGTATTTTTTTTTAAAAGATTGAGATATGAGGGAGAAAGAGGGAAGAAAAGGGAAAACTTAGCATTGCTATTACAATAAATAAGGCGCAAGGGCAAAAACTACAGGTAGCAGGTAGCTGTAAATCAGGAAAGGTGAACTGTGTTACCCCGAATTTAACGCGAGCGAAGCCGCGGGCAAAAGCTAGTATTATATGAAGTATTAAAATTTATGTTAGCATTATAGAGATTATATCATTAAGAAATTCGTCTAGAGTTTAATAAAAAAAATTCAAGCAATAACCCGTTAAGCATTTTTTTAATCTTCTGTAATGTCATACATTTTATTTAATGGGGTTCCATTCGCTATTAAAGTATTTCCAAAGAGAATCGATGGAGGTTGGTTAGAAAATGAGCTGACGAAGGCCATGTAATGATTTATGAGGGGTTCAACAAAGCTATGGTTAGACGCTAAAACTTGTAGATTGGAAAACTTTAGTTATTTTCGGTTGAACCGCGTCAATTCTTTGGAAGTATTGAAGATGAATGAGATAGGTGGGGTTTTGAGTTTGTAGATTGTTTTGAAGAAATATAATATTGTTTTGTAGAATATTGATGGCGATGTGTTTAACTTTTTGTAGTAATTTGGATGTATTGTATAGTAGTAGAAGTAAGACTGCTACTCGTATACAGGGTGGAATTTTCTGATGCCACCTGAAGGGGAAGTACTCTTAATACTTAAGATAGAAACTTTTACTCAAAGAAAACATTCCTTTATTTTTGAAAAGAAAGAAAACGGCATTCAAAGATTTTTAAAAATTCGCTTGCCCCACATGGTAATCGAACCGACTAAAATCTGTAAAATGTAATCTGTCTCTTTACTACGGATCGCACACCGTAGTAGAGAGATCAGGTTAAAATGGTTTTGAATAGGTTGATGTGCCGTCGTGTGTACATGGTATAAAGAGGTATGGCAAGACAAAGAAGGCTTATATCAAGCAGTGGACAGTCTACGTAAGTAAAAAATACGTGTGGCACTCGGGGACTGCCGCGGTAAAGCTATTGCATAGCATTTTTTATCAACTTATGCAATAAATAAAAACAATCTAAATAAAATGTTTAAAAAGTACTTCCAATGAAAAGAAGTCGCAAAAAGAAACATTTTTTTATCAACTTAGACAATAAATAAAAAAATAAATATAATATTTAAAAAGTACTTCCAATGAAAAGAAGTCGCAAAAAGAAAAACAAGACCTTGGGTTTGATCCAGCGTAATGTCGATTGACTATCCGATTCTCTACCAAACACGCTATTAGAACATTAGAATCGGGATTGAAATAACTGACCGTATTGTGTAAACGACGTTAGACAATGCACGGCCTTCAAGCCACACCTCCGTGCCCGTCGGAGTGGGGAGCGTCAGGTTTTTTTTTCGTTACGGAATTTCTGGATTCGGTCCCCGCGCTCAAGGCCCGCGATAGAAGCTATGCAATAGCTTAAAAATAAATTTATCTCGAAAAATGACAAAAATTATGTAGTTTTCCGCGTTCCAGACTATAATTTACCTCTGTGCCCAATTTCATCAAGATCCCTTCAGCCGTTTTGACGCGAAAGAGAACAAATATCCATACATCCATCCTTACAAACATTCGCATTTATAATATCAGTAAGATTTAATCATACCAGCCTATAACTGTCCCATTACTGAGCAAAGCCTCTTCTCATACAATTAAAGAACTAGCATTGATCACAACGCTTGCTCAAGACGGGTTAGCGATTTCAGACTTATATCCTTACTTATTATATTATATATTATATTATCCTTACTTAATATTATAAAAGCGAAAGTGAGTTTGTTTGTTACCTCTTCACGCTTTAATGGCTAAACCGATTTTGCAAATTTTAGTACAGAGATAGTTGGGAACCAGGAGACGGACATAGGCTAATTTTTATTTTAGAAAAGTGTGATATGAAGGAGAACGAGGGAAGAAAAGGGAAAACTTAGCGTTGCTATTACAAATCAATCAGGTGCAAGAGCAAAAACTGCAGGTCTGCTTAATGTGTTATATCGAATTTAACGCGAGCGAAGCCGCGGGCGAAAGCTAGTTAACTATAAGTCCAGGTTTCCTCACGATGTTCTTCGGGGTTGCGGGTTGGTCGTAAGAGATACCGCGGCCCGGAGCATAAAAGGCAATAGAAGGAACATGGGTGGGTTTTACTCAATACAAGTCTGACACTCCCCCCGCTCCGAGCGGGGGCAGTTAGTTGATGATTTCCCATCTGCAAAAAAAAAGTGTCCAGCAATTCTGACAAATAAACCTCACCACTGTTGTCAAGTATTTTCCATCACACAACCCGACTATTTTCCAACTCCTCGCAAACTAGAAAACGCATTCACCCTGAAACACAAATACAGCTATCAGAAGCACTGTACCAACATAACGGACGAACGAAGCTCTTAAATGTTGCCAACATTTAAAAATTTAATGTGATTAAAGGTAAACTTGCTGGCAATATGCGAAGGAATGGATTTGAGGGGAGAATAAAAAGGTTTAAGTTATGTGGGTTCAGTAAATGGGGCAGAGATAGTATTATGCGTTAAAGGGAACCTTCCCTTTAGTATTGAGTATGCAAAAATCAATTTTCTCTTTATACCTATGTTTACGTTTGCTTATGAAGTATCAAGATTTATTAGTATTAAATTAGATTCTTTTTTTTTAAAAAAAACTTTGCCCCACACTAGGAATTTCTCCTGTATCGTGGGTGCGTTTACAAACATTCAAACTCGCATACACAAACAGCCAGACTCGAAACAACTACCTGTAGGTCATACAAATGTTTGTTTCGTGCGGGAATCGAACCCGCGACACGCAGCGCAGCAGTCGATCGCTCAGCCACTGCGCCAACCGTATCGTCAAAAAATTGCCAAAAGATTGTCTTGTTGGTAGTTCCAAGGAGATTGTGGCTAAATAATATCAGCCGCTCGGATTGATGTTCAGGTTAACACGTTCTCTCCGCCATCATTTTCAAAGAACTTTCAGCTGGTACTTTGGAAGCCTAAAAGGTCTCGAAACTAACCTACTCTTTGGTGCGTTTGTGACCTAATGAGTCTCCTAAAGATACAGTTTTCTCATACTTAAAGAAGTACACGTTAGATCCTCCCGCAAGGAGTGAAACACGATTATATTCAACGCACAATACAAAAGTCTTGCAAGAGATCTGATAGATCTCGTAGTGCAACGAACGTGTTAAGCCGTAGGTACTTGCCTAGGTTCGTAGATGGGTGACCACCAATTACTTACTCAGTATTTTTTTTCTTGCGAATGGGAAGCTAGCTCTGCTTTGCTGACAACTCTTTGAGGCGCGCGTGAAACACTAACGGGCCGTCGCCGTCGTCACGGCATAGACGGACGGACGGTAAGCTACCCATTGCTCACCGTCCACAGGCCCGTATCTAAGGTGGCCGGGAGTCGTCTTGCGGCACCCGACGACGCCCGGGGTGTCTCCCGCAGCGGCTGGGTTGGTTTGAGGTTCTCTCCCTCAAACGCCCGGCCACCTCCTTCGCTAGCATGACCGCTTCCCATTCCCTCTAGGTCCGGACTATGGACTGAACCATGGCCGGACGGCGGTGCTCCACCCAAGCCAAGCAGACCGCCCCTGTGCCTTCTATTGCCCTATATGCTCCAGGGCCGCGGTATCTCTTTCGAAAAACCCGCAACTCTGGAACATACCCAGAATTAACTGGGTTGTAGAGTTCTAATAGATAATCGCTCATAAACTATGCGCAAAAAAACACCAATAGCGATAACATAATAACTTGCGAAAGTACTGTAGTTGCATTACACGTAGCTACATTACACGTTATTGCTTCTACGTGAGATATTAATTTCATCATTACAATATTATAAACTTGAAAGTTTGTATGGATGTATGGATGTTTATTACTCTTTCACGCAAAAACTACTGAAAGGATTTTAATAAACTTTACAATAATATAGCTTACATATCAGAATAACACATAGGCTACTATTCATAAAGATGCATCCTTACTAATATTATAAAAGCAAAAGAGAGTTTGTTTGTTACCTCTTCACGCCTGAATGGCTAAACCGATTTCGATGAATTTTGGTACAGAAATAGTTGGGACCCTGGAGACGGACTTAGACTACTTTAAAAAAAATAGATATGAGGAAGTAAGAGGAAAGAAAAGGGAAATCTTAGCATTGCTATTACAATAAATAAGGCGCAAGGGCAAAAACTACAGGTAGCAGGTCCCTGTAAATCAAGAAAATGGAACTGTATTACCCCAAATTAAACGCGAGCGAAGCCGCGGGCAAAAGCTGGTATTGTATATTCTATCAACATGCGAGTAAAACCGCGGGGTGCAGCTAGTAATAGTTATAAAATTGAAAACATGCGTCCAGCGTCTTCGGGGAATTCAACTGTAAACATAAATTCTCACACACCTTAATTTATTTATTGACTAACTTCCAAGGGTACGGCCATCGCTGTCTCGCTCAGCCACAGTATAGTACAGAAGTGTAAATAAATACGCGTTTTCCAGTAACAATGACTAAAATATTTATTATCTCATACTTATAGATCCAGAATATAGGAACAATGTTGGTATTTATATAGGTGTAACTGTATATTTTTCAAGGCTATTGAATTCCATCTAGTTTTTCAATGTAGCTTGAAATACTCTTGTTTTTGGCAGGAATTACTGCTGGTTTTTTTTTGGTATGACCTAAGACTTATGAACTTTTCTTATGAATTATTTTAAAATTTAGTTTTAAAAGTTTTTTTTTTATGAAACGTTGTCCCACACTAGTAATTTCTCTTGTATCGTGTGTGCTCTTACAAACATTTAAACTCACATACACAAACATTCAGACCCGGAACAACTATCTGTAGGCCATACATATATTTGTCCAAGCGGGAATCGAACCCGCGACACGCAGCGCAGCAGCCGATCGCACAGCCACTGCGCCAACCGCGTCGTCAATCAATTGGCAATCATGACAAAAGGGCAGGTGTACATTCAAAAAGAAAAAAAGTAAGTAGACAAACAGCAGCCGCTTTGAATCTTGTGGCTAAGTTAAACAGTCGCACAGGTCGATCTTCAAGGATAAACAGCGCTTACTAAGGGAGTCGTTTGTCTTGGTATGGACATGTAATGAGGAGGGACGAAGCACATGTAACTAAAAGTAATGGATCTGAATATTGAAGGACGGAGAGCAAGAGGAAGGCCAAAGAAAAGATGGATGGATTGTGTAAGGAATGATATGAAGGAGAAAGGAGTAAATGATGCCGTGACGTCTGATAGGGGAGAATGGAAGAAGAAAACATTTTGCGCCGACCCCAAATAGAATGGGACAAGGGCAGGTAACTGATGGCTAAGGTCGGTTTGTAAACCAAAACTGCCTAGATTTTTCCCAACTATTTTGGGGTTGGTTTCCAGTCTAACCAGAAGCAGCTGCAAACCAGTATTTTACAAGGACTGACTGATAGTCTGACCTTTACAAGCTAGTTAGTACTGGGTAATACGATACCCTTGGTAAGACTGGTTATTAGAATCTCAGGCCACTACTACCTGTAATGACTGTCAAAGATCTACAAATCATAGCCGGGAAGACGGGTTCAACCTGCATTCCAAAGGCATGGTGGAAACTCAGGATGCCACGTGTGGTCACCATCCACAGACCAACCAAGACATGCGCAGGTTAACCTAAAAATCGACCAAAACGGGGATGTAATTTAGTTTCTACTCCTCGCCTTCTGTATTCACTTTAAATGTGGGTTGATTCGGTAAAGTTTTCGTTGTAAAAAACAGGTGTTTGTTTCTGAAACTGTTGTTTCAGTAATAATTCATTTCGGATGTCGGAATTGCGTGTGAATTAGAAAATTGGTCGTGTTTAGGAAGACATAAATCTGTTGCAGATGTTTCTTGTACTGCAGAGGCTGTTGTCGTTTTTTGAATTAAGAAGGCTCGCCTGTCGCTAGTCTTCGTTTTCCGGATCAACAAATTTTTTTTTTGTGTATTTTTAAGGTTTTGTACCTTAAAAAGAAAATAAACGGCAAACTTAAAGAAATAAAAAAAAAACAAAAAATATTTAAAAGAACGGATTAAAGAGATTACAAATTAGGGCGAGATGTAAATACCTACGTAGTTTTCCCAAATATACGATTCAACAAACGATTAATCGATATCAGGCTCTGTTTAACAGTGCGGTTTGATGATATTCCCGAATCTATTCAATCAATTAATTCGTGATCATCAACTTCAAACGGAATGAGTTTGATGTTTGATGAGTGCCTGTTATTATGATTGGGAATGCGTTTGAAATAGGAATATCGACATTCAATATTATATGTGTAGGTACTGTAAGAGGTTTTATACCTCAACCAAAGCTGAATGCTGGCTGGTTGGTAATGACGTTCCAATACTTAGGTCAGTTTTAAATAAAGAATCAGAGAGAAACGAAGACTAGAAATGGCGTAGGAATTGTGAGATGTATCAAATCAAATCATTTATTTCAATTAGACCATTACAGGCACTTTTGAATGTCAAGAAACAAATGAATCTACAGTCCCGGTCACAAGGCATAATAACTTGTGAAAGTACTGTAGTTGCCCATTCCAAAGCGTTGATCTCTATGGAGAAGAATGGGCAAGAAACACCATGGACACTCTTTGAAATTATAATATTTTTATAAAATCGTATTTACATCATTCCTGTTGAGATTTTACAAATATGTGAGAACGATGTAGAAAGACAATAAAGAAAAGCAAAATTCAATTTAAAATCTAAATAAATTAAAAAATTACCGTGGTAGCTAAAATATGACCAGTCCCAACTGACAGCGCCCGTTCACGAACATGACATATGGATCAGCCCTATTCAGCTCGACCATTTTGAAGGGAGCTAAATGACCCGACACACCCGCCACCATCAGCGAGACATTTAAGTGAGCATGACACTATCAACTACCAGGGCTTCGTCAAGTCAATGATAATACAAAGCACTCACATATGTATCTTTCAAATATAATATAAAAATATAATCTTAAAGTATTATATGTGCTTTTATTGTAGTAACATATCGCATATCTTACAGTACTGTGATGGTTTATATAAGTGTAGTATGTTTATGTGCAGAAGTAGCTGTCTTGACCCGCGTCTTTAGTTGGTGCTCCGCTCCCGTGGGTAGTAGCGTGATGTTGTATAGTCTTTGTTACTTTCTGATAATGTAGCATTCTATTAGTGAACAAATTGTTAAAATGGGTCCAGTAGTTTTGGAGCCTTTTCGATACAAACAAATCTTTCCTCTTTATATCTATCGAAAATAACTTCCCCTCTCTGGGCGGTGCGGGGTTTTCGGGTTGTTCGAAATAGATACCGCGGCCTCGGAACACAAAGGGCAAAAAAGGAACATGGGATGGGTTTTAGACAGCACTGTTTTAATAAAACACAAAAACAGATACTTCAAAACATTTATTTCACAATTCAATGACTAGAATCAACAAAAGACTTAACTCTATTCACGTTAACTGTTCGTTAAAGTTACAAACTTCGAACCGTTGACAACAATTCGTAAATTGAAGATAGTTTATCTACAACTCCTATTAAAATTAATTTGGCAGTTTACAAACTACAGACTGTGAGGTGCTTCGGTAATTACAAGATTTTTTCATTTATTTTTTACTAGCTTTTGCCCGCGGCTTCGGTCGCGTTAAACTCGGGGTAACACAGTTCCCTTTTCCTGATTTGCAGTTACCTGCTACTTGTAGTTTTTGCCCTTGCGCCTTATTTATTGTAATAGCAAAACTAAGTTTTCCCTTTTCTTGCATCTTTATCCCTCATAACTCACTTAAAAAAAATTGCTTATGTCCATCTCCAGGGTCTCAACTATCTCTGTAACAAAATTCATCAAAATCGATTTAGCCATTTAGGCGTAAAGACGTAACAAACAAACAAACAACCTCACTTACGCTTTTATAATATTAGTAAGGATGTAACTAATATTGTAAAGACATAAGTGTGTATGTGTGTGTGTCTGTGTAAGTATGTTTGTTGCTGATTCACGCTCAAACATTCGGACCGATTTGTATTGATACTTATGCTTTTTATCCCGATATACGCGGGAGAAACCGTAAATCCTTACTAATATTAAATATAAAATAAATAAATATAATAAATAAATATAAATAAATAAACATAAATAAATAAAAGCGAAAGGGAGTTTGTTTGTTTGTTACCTCTTCACGCTTTAATGGCTACACCGATTTTGATGAATTTTGGTACAGAGATAGTTGGGAATTTTTATTTAAAAAAAAGTGGGATGTAAGGGAGAAAGAGGGAAGAAAAGGGAAAACTTAGCGTTGCTATTACAAATCAATAAGGCGCAAGGGGAACTGTGTTATTCCGAATTTAACGCGAGCGAAGCCGCGGGCAAAAGCTAGTTGTATATAAAACCTGAAATTGTGTCTACTTTTTTTCGTTACAGACTTTGAAAGCATAAACCAGCCATTTTAGGCCACAATATAACTACCAAGTACAGGACTTGATAGTTGTATTATGTTTTCAGTTCTAAGAAAAACTGGCAGAAAATGTTTAAGGCATTAAGTCCTCCTTTATACAGTTTTGATGTGTGCATAAAAATTTAATTAATAAATAAAAAAATTCCGCGAAAAAGAAAAGACGAGATATTGTCACGTTCCTGCGATGGAAAAACGAACTAGTGTGTTTTTTTGCTTTTCCTATTTGGTAAAAAAATAGGTAGCCGGGATGTGAAGCGATTAATTGAGAGCAAATATGTTGTTCAATGCACGCCATTTATTTCTATTTCGATGGACTTTTGAACAGAGGGGCCTGCCAAGTCCACTGCCTGCCGGGGTTGCAGGTTGTTCGCGGCCCCGGAATATATAGGGCGTAAGAAGGAATATGGGTGGGTTTTAGTCAGTAAAAGTCTGACACTCCCCGCGCTCCGCTCAGAGCGGGGGAAGTTATTTGTTGATATCCCATTCGTAAAATAACTGGTTTTTCAATATATCATAATTATGAAGTTTCATGAGATTCATTTATATATCTTCTTATTTCTAATATTTAATAAAAGTAAAGAATCATGGTTTTCATGACATAATCTTGTTTATTAAATAATACAAATGTTAGTTTGAACTGTATGAATGTTTTTTGTTAAATAGTCAAAGAGATTTCAAATAAATTTTGCTTACAATTAATATAACGATGACTTAGTTATTCCTTTTCTAAAATTCAAAGATTTAACGAGATGTAAACAAACTTCGAAGGTTTGTTTACATTTAGTTAAATATGTAAATTCCCAAGTTAAATTTAATTGGCGATCGAATTACCGAAGCACGTCGACATATTTATAATTAATTTTGACACAAACATTTAAAACCTATTTATACTTTTAAAACATCAGTCTTTTAATAAAGATACTTCGAGACGAATATTTTTTGTTCTTTCTTAAATTATTTAATTTAGTGTAAACAGTATAATGATTCAACTGCTTTGATTGAAATAGAGTTGCAGTCAGATTTTATATAAATCCTGGTTTTTGAAAGCTTCAGGAATGAACACGCACAAAAACATGATAATTCAAAGTACTATTGTACCATTAAGTCCACTTGCACCTAAAGCCTCCAAATGCATTTAACGTTAAACATAATATGTGTACAGGTTACACTATTAGGGTTAAAATAAACAACAGTTTGACTCCAATGTGCAGGTCTTACTAGCACGGCGGACCAGAAGCGACTGTGCGGTACGTGCAGCGACTGCCTGACCGCACCCCCCACCACCACCAAGCGTACCACTAAGCGTCATGGTATTTATTATACGCAACAATATGGAAGAAAACATATTGCATTGATAAACATGTTGATAAGAGACTAGCAAGAGTTGGCAGCATTAACTTAACAAAACCCGTCAATTTTAAAATTAAAAATACCCACATTTAGTCAAATTAATTGATGATATTGAGTGTGCTTGTTGCAAATAATTTAATGAAAATGTTACAGGAATATTGTATTTTCAATTAAAAATTAACGTATTGTTTTGATGCGATGCGGCAGAAAAATGACGATTATATTTAAAACGATCGCTGTCTTCTTTAGGTACAAACAATTGATAGGGACCAATATGCTTTATAAACGTTTAACGCTAAACCTAGTTTGTGATTTATGGTGCAAACTGCTGCAGTCGTGATGGCCAAGAGGTTGAGAGTTCAAGTCCGGACAAGTACCACTGTCACTTTCCAATTCATATGTCTTAAGTGTATCTAAGACTTCACAGACATTGATGAAGGAAAACATCGTGAGGTAACCTGGACTTGTAATTAATATAAGACTGAAATCGTCATACCGTCTTGAGCAAGAGTGTTGGTCAATGCTTGTGCCTTCTCTATTTGAGGAGAGGTCTTTGCCCAGCCGTAGGACATTTGCATGTGCAAACGAGCTTGAGACTCATATTTCGGAGTGTCCTGTTTTATTAACAAGAGGTAACATGTTGTCGACGCTTCACATACGAATAAGGCCGACAAATATTTGACGACACTGTTGGCGCAGTGGTTGAGCGATCGACTGCTGCGCTGCGTTCGATCCCCGCACGAAACAACTATTTGTATGACCTACAGGTAGTTGTTTCGGGTCTGGCTGTTTGTGTATGTGATTTTAAATGTTTGTAAACGCACCAACGATACAGGAGAAATTCCTAGTAGGGGGCAACGTTTTTTTTTTTTAAAACAGACAAAGACAGGACAAGACAATATTTGTATTGAAAATTGTGTTGATGTTGACCACCTTGTTCTTATGCGTGGATCGTCAGCATAACCAGTGATAACCGGTTATGTATAAGAATCTGGAATAAGTATTCATTTTTGTAAAGCAAAGTGATTATAGCACTTTTTTTTGTCTAACACACATTTATTTATTTATGTTTTTTACTCGTATACGAGAAGGGTTCAATCGTCATCAAAATAAGGTTCAAAATAGCACGAAATTTTCAACAGTATTCATGTAATTTCTCATAATCGTAACTGTTTAGATAATCTTACAATTCTAGATTGATATTGTCTTGAAGACCAAATACATCATTACGAATTTAATTTTTTCAATTTCTGTTCATCAAGTTACAAAGAAATTATAGAAGATATTTCTAATTATTTTTACATTTTCTCATAATTCATCATGGGTACAATTTGATATGCTTAAAGTAAAAATTATAATAACCTAAATAATATATTTATTATATTAAATTTATGATAAAATGTATATTTTTACGTCTATTTCTGTTGTTATCTATGATGTGGAGTCCGACAGTGTCCTGAAACAAATAAAAATATTTATTTATTTACTAACATCCTTACTAATATTATAAAAGCAAAAGTGAGTTTGTTTGTTGGTTACGTCTTCACGCCTAAATGGCCTAATCGATTTTGATGAATTTTGGTACAGAGATAGATAGGACCCTGGAGACGGAAATAGGCTAAAAAAAAGTGAGATAAGGGGGAGAAAGAGGGAAGAAAAGGGGACTAAAAGATATTTATTTTTTCGATCATCACGCGGGTTAAAGTTAGCGATAGCCCAAAGTAATTATGCCACGCGGACAAAGTCGCGGGCGGAAGCTAGTACTATATAAGCGGTGTACAGAATACCAGTTAGCAATAGCTCACATTTTAATTTTTGACAATCGTTACAGGAACTCTTTGGCCTGAAAGTCTAGTAATACTCAATGGTAATCAAACACACAGTGTTTTGAGAACACCATTTTCAGACATTGCTTTTTTATTTGAAAAACTGACAGCTTAAATAATTTAAATGCGAGATTTGGTATCCAAATTTAACTAACTTGTTTATTAATAAGAAAAAAAAAACATTTAATTTTCAACCAGGTATTTAGAAGAAAAAAACTGGTAAACTGAGCATGATACACAATTATGTTCTTATAAACATCGACGACGTCTCATTGTTAGTTAGTTTTTCAAGTAACGACAAAAATCGACTTTTTTTAAAGTCGTTTTTTTTTTTGCAAAACAGTTTTATGACAGCCTTTTGTAGTATGATGGTATCTCGCACAAATTCTTATCGAGCATTTGTTTTCCATTGCAGAGATATTAGCATATCCTACTTATATTATAAATGCGAATTTGTGAGGATGTATGGATGGATGAATGTATGGATCACTTTTCCTGTTGACAGCAATGCGGACGAATTTATTGACGCCCTGTAATTGTGTTATCATTTTTATACTTATACACATTTTTATTATTAGTGTGTCTATTTGTAGTTCGTAAATAACAGTTGTAATAGACAAAATAAATATTTTGATTTTGGAAATTCAAAGTAAAATAAAAACCAAGACAACGCATCCGACAATGACGGATTGCCAAAATAGTAATTTAATTTGTGACTAATTTGTAATACTGTTAGCTTCACTTAACTAATTAGAGTTCAGGCCAGAGATGCTTCTGAACTGTAATTAGCTGTTTAATGATTTGTTAGCCCATTTGGCAAGCCATTTTTTGATATGTTAGTTTCATTGTTCGACAGATACCTATTTAGCAGCCATGACTATTTTATTACCTATGTGTAAAGCATTTATGTGTTATGATGGAGCAGCTCTTTGCTAAATAATTACAGCCACCCGGGTTGATCTTTAGGTTAAGCCGCGCTTGCCTAGCTTGGTCAGTTGATGGGTGACCACCGCATTCCCAGTTTCCTCTGCAGAAGGCACGGTACAAGAGAAATTCCTAGTGTGAGGCAACGTTTTTGCAAATAAATAGTAGTAGATCAAAGCAGGATGGATGAAATGGTGACAGGTCACTGAAACAATTTGTGACCCACGGATGCCCCTCAAGTTAAAGGGAAAAATATACAAGTCCGTGATTAGACCTGTTGTACTGGGTCAGAATGCTGAGCTGTAAAAAAGGTGGATGAATAACGATTGCAAATTGACAGTTATGGATAAAGTTAGAAATGAGTTTTATTAAAGGAAGTTTAAATGTTGCGCCTCTTACAGAAAAAATCAAAGGGAGTAAGTAGTTCATCTTAGTATGGACATGTAATGAGAGGAAGGCCAAAGAAAATATGGATAGATTGTGTAAGAAATGATATGAAGGAGAAAGGATTAAATGATGCTATGCCGTCTGGCAGGGGAGAAAGGAAGAAGAAAACGTGTTGCGCCGACCAAATAGAATGGGACAAGGGCAGGAAAATGATAATGTTTTTGCAAATAAATGAATCTGAATCTACTACACTTTAAAGAATCTACAAATAGTCATACTTACGCCTTGGCACCGCAGTGACTGTGGCTTTTGATGTGCTGTCACTGTCATCAGACTCCGAACGGGTCTGGAAACTTGTTTCTGTGAACAAAATAACAGTCATTATTATTTGACTAAGATCCTCATGTGTCCCACTGCAGGGTAAGACATATATATCTGGAAAGACACCACAGTTTTTTTAACTTGTATCAATTGTGTAAATCAATCTTAGAAGTCAAATTTGACCCACTTTCTTGTCCGATTGAGATAAAATTTTGTTTGTTTAGCTTAGATGACAATGCATGGAGATGTCAATCCAATCTTCCAATTATAAAACAAAGTAGGTATAATCGATAGGGTTACCAGCACAATGAAACTCTATACACTTACTTTAGCGTGTTTTTATTTATAAAGTATAACATTATCTTTTATCGTGTAAGCACGCGCGAAGAATCCTTTTTAAAGCAAGCAAAATACGAGACTACGTATATTGTTTCTTTTTAAAACGTTTTTTCACACTAGGAATGTGTAATGGGTCCGTTTACAAACTCCTAGATCCAAAACAACTATCTGTAGGTCATATTATTACAAACATTTGTTCCGTGCGGGGATCGAACTCGCAACACGTAACGCAGCGGTCAATTGTTAATGGTTATTTATTTTATCTGTAGGTATATCTTAACGCTTATTCTGAAGTTTTTAAGATGAATTGTTGGCAACAAGCACTCAATTTATTAAATCAAATCTAAATATTTTTATTTCACACTTATAAAGCTATACTATAGTATACACTATACGCTCAATCAGATATTGCGAACCTTGATGAATGCATATCATCCCTTAATGCTGATCTCCGAACTATTGAGGAATGGTCTGGTAAATTTGGGGTTTCTGTTAACGTAGGGAAATGTCAGGCCATCCTCATTGGTAGCTCGCACTATTTGAGAAATGTGAACATTAGTCAACTTGCACCACTAATGTATCAAAATTCAATAATTTCTTTCTCGCCTCACGTAAAAGACTTGGGGTTATACATTGACGACTGTTGTAGCTGGAATAAGCACGTGGCTCAAGTGAGCCAGAAAGTCACTCTCTCGCTGCGGTCTCTCTATAGATTCAAGCACTTTCTCCCATCTAGCACTAAACTCATTTTGGTACAGTCTCTTGTGCTTCCCATTATCGACTATGCTGATGTTTGTTATTCTGATCTATCCCAGGAACTTCTCAATAAATTGGATCGTCTTCTTAATAATTGCATTCGCTTTGTGTTTGGCCTTCGTAAATATGATCACATCTCTTCCTTCCGTACTCAGCTTAAATGGCTGCCTATACGACTCAGGAGGTCCCTCAGATCTCTCTGTATGCTGTACTCTATCATGAATGATCCGTATGCTCCTGACTATTTAAAAACTTATTTTAATGTGTTGGGCAGTTCTCACAGTCGTAACCTTCGTGCTTCCGAAAATCTACTCCTCCAAATCCCTTTACACCGCACCGGTTTTATGTCCAAATCATACGTTATTTCAACAATAAAGCTTTGGAACGCGCTACCCTTTGGCATTAAAAAAGCTGAAAGTAAATTTATTTTTAAAAGAAAAGTTCGTAACCACTATTTAGGTCTGTCTACCAATTAAAAGTCATTGTAATTACTGTTAAAGTTCTCGTTTTTATTTATTTTTTAATGTATTTATTAGTTTATTTGATATGTATATGTGTATTAGTATCCGTATAAAAATATACTTTTTTCGTTAACAAATAGTTTTAGATATATTTATTATATATTTTATATATTTTTTGTACCCTATCACAATGTCGTATTTTACCCAAAGGTTGACTGGTAGAGAATGCCTTATGGAATTAAGTCCACCTATGTACCACTATTGTACATGAAGTTTAAATAAATAAATAAAGCTTCAAGAGGTACACGGTTCGGGATGCTCGTTTCCTATGGAGATGAACCGGCAAGAATCTCTCTATATAACATATGAAACAAGTGAAACGTATGTGCTTTGACAACTATTGTAAAAAAACTGATTATAGAAACAACATTAACAGTGTCATTTGTAGATATTTTTGTTTGAAATTTTGAGGGGTTTTTTTAAATATTTAAATCGACGAATTCACGTTACGTTTACGCCGCGAACTCGTGCTAGGCCCTCTGTTAGAATGTAAGCCGATCCTATCAAAGTTGAGAAAAGGCGAACAAAAGCATAACTTCTCACAAATTTTATTTCCTAGTAGACAGTGATAGTGTTCTACAAGCCTTTAAAATTCAAATTCCCACCCCACCATCACTATAAAATTACATAAAAGATAAGGGCATAACAATAAGTATCCGTTTTAGTCTCCCTAAAGCCGTTTGCCCATCCAATAAAGGCGAAGTAAAACAATCGTGAGACGAGATAAAAGGGACATTTCCTTACATTTACAACGTCTTGACAGATCAATTAAATAGAAGCTGGAAACGTCCAATTGTCTTCCTAGATGGGGATGTAAGAATAGGCGAAGAGGATTCAGAAGCATTCAGATTTTATTTCTACAACAGAAGAAAAAAATATGAGCAGACAACTGAAAATCTGAATCTAAATTTAAAATCTGAATTTGAGAACATTTTATAGGTGTTAGGAGCCCTGTAGACCGGTCCAGACAGAGGTGGCGATTCGATCTGAGGTGGTCCGTGAGGGCACAAGAAAAAAAGAAAAAGATGGAAAAAAACGAACGGATGGAAAGATGGAGTTGAGGAAAGCCTTTGCCCAACACTAGGGCAGTACAGGATGCCAAAAAGAAAAGTAGTATGGTTAAATGTCAATTACACGGTATAACAAATGTTTTTATTTAGATGCTTTTTCTCAAAAGTGTTGTATTTCGTTTTGACTGTTCATGTCATGTTCTGGGCGGAGCGAGAGGAGTGTCAGACTTTTACTGACTTAAACCCACCCTTGTTTCCTTTGCCCTATATGTCCCAGTACGCGGTATCTCTTTCGAACAAACTCTCCGGACTTTTCATGTATTAAACCAGTGATTATTTTCTCTTGTTTTTTTTTCATTTGTTTGCTCCCAAAACGTTGAAACTAAACAAAAGTAGAGAGTCATCAATTTTATTAAATGAGATCAAGATTAATGGTCAAGCGGGACGATGCTTCAGGGCTGCGAAGTGAGCGATAAGGGAGTTTATAGACAGAAGTGACTTTCAACAAAAATGGCGGAGACAGTTTTATGTTTCAACACCCTTAGATGTCGTAAAACAGCAGGGTTACCATGACATCTTATAGCAGTTCTTATTCCTGTGTGAGGAAGAGATGGTGCTAGACACCCTGTATAGCTCTGTCTCTTTCCCTCAGCGGAATAAGTTCTGCTTTAAGACGTCATGTTAGGGTGGCAGGACTCTGGGATGACGTTAAGTAGATGGGTGGCCGTGTTCTCTTGTTTGTTGGAGGAATAAACAGTTATCTTTCGTTTTTTACCAGTCTTAAAATTGAGAATGTTTGTGAGGATGGTTCTTACTGTTTACGCAAAAACTACTGAACAGAGTTGAATGAAATCTGGCACACAAAGGTTCTAAGCTATTTATTTTGTACTAAATGGTATTGCGTTAGGTTAGGAAAAAGTAACCTTTTAGTTAATCCACATTTCGCGAGTTATGTTTAAGTCCCATTTTATATAAAATATATTTTATTAAAATTTAAAAGAGTGTCCATGGAGTTTCTTGCCCATTCTTCTCCATAGAGATCAACGCTTTGGAATGGGCAACTACAGTACTTTCACAAGTTATTATGCCTTGTCACCGAGACTGTAGCTTCATAATTTTGTTTCTTGACATTTAAAAGTGCCTGTAATGGTCTAATTGAAATAAATGCTTTGAGTTTGAGTTAGAGTTTGAAATATAGGATAAGCCTATTGCCTTCAACCAGGCAACAAATCCATACTCCGTGCTCCTGCAACTGCAACTCCGTGCAACTGCTACTGAGAGATAATGATGGAAAACCCCAATAACAATTTTCACGACCCTGGAATAGAACCTAGAACCTCCTTAAACAAAATATTAAATACTTCTTTGCTCTTAATGATTATTATTTAAAATGTAGGTATATTATATGTATTTATATTTAAGTATTTGTTTTTTTAAATGTTGCTATTAATTTTGAAAAATGTTACACCACAGACTACCTACAGTACTGTTTGTCCTCCTTTAAATCCATCCAAAGGTTGTCTTGAAAAGATCACTTTTAGCGATTAGACCGCCCATTGTGTCACCCTATTTATAAGTTGTTTATTGTTATTCTTGTTATTTGTATGGTGTACATAATAAAGAATATTCTATCTATCTATCTATCTAGGACCTCATGCTCAGCAGTCGCGCTTGAGAAAATAGACCAATGAGGTGGTCACTAAAATTATTATTACACCTCACTAATATAGTATTAGTAGCTGGCGCCCGTGGCTTTGCCCGCGTGATATCGAAAAAAAGTATCCTATGTGTTATTCCTGACTGTAATCTACCTCTGTGCCAAATTTAATCAAGATCCGTTCAGCCGTTTTGACGTGAAAGAGTAACAAACATCCATACATCCATCCTCACAACCATTCGCATTTACATTATTAGTAGGATAGTAGGAAGTAGGATAAAGGCGAAAGTTTGTATGTGCATGTGTATTACTCCTTCACACACAAACGTCTGAACAGATTTGAATGAGATTTTGTAAGTAAATAACTTATTCTCTGGATTAACACTAAACGAGTAAGCCGAAATAAAATACAGCCTCATTTTATTCCGGCTTACTCGTTTAAAACCGCGGGGCGCAGCTAGTATTATCTTATAATATAACAATATTATAATATAAGTAAAATCCTTACTAATATTATAAAAGCGAAAGTGAGTTTGTTTGTTTGTTACGTCTTCCCGCCTAAATGGCCAAACCGATTTTGATGAATTTTGATCAAATTTTGGTACAGAGATAATTGGCACCCTGGACACGGACATGTACTATTTTCTTTAAAAGTGAGATTAGAGGGAAGAAAAGGGGAGAGAAAGATTTTTTTTTTCGATCATCACGCGGTTTAAAGTAAGCGTTAGCCCAAAGTAACTATGCCACGCGGACGAAGTCGCGGCAGAAGCAAGTAGAGAAATAATTGGCAGAGGAAATCGGTTTCATGGCCGTACCAAACAAAGACAGGAAGAGTAATATATAAACGAATTAAATTAAGAAATAAATGTTTTCGTCGAGTCCCTAATAAAAGTGTTTACAGAACAAACACGGAGAGAAAAAATTGAATGAAATAAAGTAATGAATGAAAGTTTACATTGTTCCTTTTTAATTTTGAATGTAATTAATTTTCATTCATGCAGTTTCTATGTTTATTTTTCACTAGCTGACGCCCGCGGCTTCGTAATATCGAAATTTCAGACTATAATGTTAAATTTCATCAAGATCCGTTCAGCCGTTTTGACGTAAAAGACTAACATACATCCATCCTCACAAATATTCGCATTTATAATATTAAGTAGGATAGTAGGAGGAAGTACGATATTGTAATTTTATAAGATAACAATATTAGCTTCCATACAAACATTCTCATTTATAATATTAGTAGGATGTTTCATTCAGCGAGGAGGTAAATCTAAACAGCCATTCGGATCAATCTCTGGGTAAGCCGTCTTGCTTGGTATGTGGATGGGTGACCAGACCACCCATATATGGATATAGATTCTTGAGAGTTGTTGCTATAGGATAGATATAAAAACAAGCCAAAAGGTGCTTGCCAAAAGGTGCTTGCCAAAAGGTTTTGACGCGGGTGGATAGTGAGTAATAGGAAGCTTATCTTCCGTCCGTCTATTGACGATAGGCCGTGTCGATGGCGCGTTCTTGTTCCACGCGCGTCACCAAAGTAGAAGGCCTGTCAGAGCCAATCCTTGCTGGGTTTGCGGTCTGTTCGAAAGAGATACCGCGGCCCCTGAACATAAAGGGCAATTTATTTTGACGACACGGTTGGCGCAGTGGCTAAGCGATCGACTGCTGCTCTGCGTATCGCGGGTTCGATTCCCGCACGGAACAAAAATATGTATGACCTGCAAATAGTTGTTTCGGATCTGGCTGTTTGTGTATGTGAATTTAAATGTTTGTAAAAGCACCCACGATACAGGAGAAATTCCTAGTATTAAGCAACGTTTTTTTTGTGGGTTTTAGTCAGTACAAGTCTGACAGTCCACCCTGCTCCACCCGGAGCGGGGGAAGTTGTTTGATGATTTCTAATCCAAAAAAAGAGGGAATCGTTTAACCGAGTACTGAGTTGTGGACGTCAGATAGGCTGTCGCTTAATTTAAAATAACATAAATAAAAAAATACGTGTGGCACTCGGGGACTGCCGCGGTAAAGCTATTGCATAGAATTTTTTATCAACTTATGCAATAAATAAAAACAATCTAAATAAAATATTTAAAAAGTACTTCCAATGAAAAGAAGTCGCAAAAAGAAACATTTTTTATCAACTTAGACAATAAATAAAAAAATAAAAAACTAAATATAATATTTAAAAAGTACTTCCAATGAAAAGAAGTCGCAAAAAGAAAAACAAGACCTTGGGTTTGATCCAGCGTAATGTCGATTGACTATCCGATTCTCTACCAAACACGCTATTAGAACATTAGAATCGTGATTGGAATAACTGACCGTATTGTGTAAACGACGTTAGACAATGCACGGCCTTCAAACCACACCTCCGTGCCCGTCGGAGTGGGGAGCGTCAGGTTTTTTTTCGTTACGGAATTTCTGGATTCGGTCCCCGCGCTCAAGGCCCGCGATAGAAGCTATGCAATAGCTTAATAAACGTCATTTGTTGACCTTTAACAGTCGTTGCAGATTAGCTGTTAGTGTCCCGAAAATCTGACAACTAGTCTTACCAAGGAGTATCATACCACCCAGTTACTAAGTTGTGAAGGTCAGATAGGTAATCGCTCCATTTAAAAAATAGGTATTCAGCTGCCTCCTGTTAGACTAGATACCAACCGAACTATATGGTTGAGAAAAGGCTGATAGTTTTGCACTTATAAATGATAAATAATAAAGAATATTCTTTTCTATCCTATAATATTCTAAAACTTGTAAATCTTTCATATCTACAACAAATCTTCCGGATGATGCAAACAAAACTAAATGCGATTCTAACTAACGATCATTCTATTCATAGACACGGCTAAGTTTACTAGCCCTAAAGTTTGTACTGAGAAACGTGGTAACACCTACGCCGTAGCAACGCCTACGCCGTAGCACGACCTACGCCTACACGCAAGTTCGTAGAATGTACCACGTGATGTTAAATTGTTTATTGTAAGTCTATATAAAGAGTGATAAAATACTTCTAGAGGAGGAGAATTACATTGAAAAATACAGTCAAAATAATCCTTAATTAAAACATTTTATTTGTACAGGGGCCTGCCAGGGCCTCCGCCTGCCGAGGTTGCGGGTTGTTCGAAAGAGATACCGCCGCCCCGGAACATAAAGGGTAACAGAAAGAACATGGGTGGGTTTTAGTCAGTACAAGTCTGACACTCCCTCTTATCTTCCCTCGCTCCGCCCAGAGCGGGGGAAGATGTTTGATGATTTCAAAACCAAAAAAAAAAATTTTTTTTTTCTGCACTTATATATTCGGCAGAGATTAGCCATCTGCACGGGAGATATAATAGTGCAGGCGTGTGTGCGCAGGCACAGGTGCATTCTCTGTTCCCTCACTCTCATAGTCCGATGAGACGGCAATCTGACACGACCGGAGAGAGTTTAGGCGCAGGACCAACGGCTTAACTTTCCGAGGCACTGGGGTTTCTTACCGACAACTTCCAAACTCTGGGCTGTTTCTGGGTAATTCTTAATGGAGAAACCTAATAACAATTTTTGGCCCTACCCGGGAATCGAGGTCGAACCCAGGACCCCAGTGCTCAGCGGCCGCGCTTACGACTGCAAGGCCAACGGAGCAGCGTGTTAAAAGGCGTAATAGCTGACTTGCACTCTTTCTTGCTACCCGATTTGCACTCTTTCTCCCTATTCGCGTGTTTAACACAATCAACAAATCAACACTAAGGATCCCTGGAAATACTTTCGAAGCTAAGATTGTTTTGAAGGCATGGCTTCAGGACTTGTCCTATGATGAAACCGAAAGTATCTTGTGCCCTTTGACTTAACTAACTCTTAAACACAATCTCACTTACATAATCAAAACTTTCCCTAACCACTTCTCTCATACTGACTGACACATACACGTATACACACACACACGCACACACACACACGCGACAACGCACACAAACTGCACATATACATGCACTCACACATGCGCACAAACCAATCCTCTTTCACAATGATACCATCATGCCCCATGATGTGTTCATTGATGCATGGCATCCTCTCAGGTGCATTTATATTATAATAAATAAATATTTTAATTTTGACTGTTGTTAATAATAAGTATTACTAGTTTGACTTTTTTTTTTTTATTTTAAAATCTCCCCTTTTTAAATTATTTTATTTCCGAATAAGTTTTTAATTGTAATTCCCTTAATTGATTGTTATCTGTGTTATGTTGTGCTGCGTCACATTGAACAACGTCTATTATTCAACTTGCCTAACTGTAAATACTGGGCCACCGAGATACAGGCTATGCCTAGTTTGGGGCCCACGGCTACTTCTACTTTGCTTTATTTTTCTTTTAAATTTGCTTGTTGTATTTCAATGCTTTTATGTAACCTAACTAGTGTGTGTCAATAAAGATTTATTATTATTACTTCTCTGTGTTGCTATTAAAAAAACCATTCTATTTATTTAATACTATATGTAACAACAGGGAAACATCATAAAAAAAAAACAGAGTACAACTGCACAGCGTATTTCTCAAGAAATTTCTACCAGCAGGCCTGCGAGAGGAAATATGAAGAAAAGAAATGTAGACAGTACTGTGTGAGAACAGGAAGAGAATAGTAACTAAAATATGAATGTCTTAACCTAAAAATAAGTACACATATAAGTATAATAACCTATACAAATACATACCACTAAATATATGAAAAGAGATATTCTATTTTCTACTAATATTATAAATGCGAAAGTAAGGATGTATAGATGTTTGTAAATCTTTTATGCAAAAACTGCGCGGGAAGAATTTGCATGAAACTTTGCATACCGATAGTTTAGGTTTATTCAAATAATATCTTAAATAAACCTTCAAAGCTTAATACAGACAAAGCAGAAGTAATTAAATTACAAATTCAATACGACATCTTGTCACGTGAAACTTGATTCTGGTCCGCACTTGAAAATTCGAAGAGCTTCTAATTTTTCGCACCGAAAAACAATTTAAGAAAAAGAACACACTTGACGAAACTTTGATTAATAATCTGAGAAAGCAATCTAACTTTGGCTGGGGGTGTAATTAAAAAAAAGATTTATTAAAAGTTAGACAATGAAAATTGATTAGCATAAACGTCAAAAATTGTCTCCTAGTGAAAATGTTTACGATTTTTCTTTCTAAAGTTGTTTAACGAGATAAAATGGTTTTTGATGAGGTTTAAACATTTTTGCTCATAAGTAAATGTTTAACGACTAAAAAAAAGAAGTATGTATGTAAAATCGTCCAAATTGCATTATTCGCTCCTAGGCAATATATGATGAACGAGCTGCGCCCCGAGATTAAATCCGCGTAGATTGGATAAAAAGTAGCCTATGTTAATTCAAGGTATAAGCTATCTACGTACCAAATTTCAACCAAATCGGTCCAGCCGTTTGAGAGTGAAGGAGTAACAAACATACACGCATATACAAACTTTCGCCTCTTTAATATTAGTGTGGTACTGTGATAAGCGTTGCCGCTTGAGTCGTATTATGTTGTTGAACACGCCACATATCCGACTCCGATCTCAAATAAAATTTTGGTATATTTTTTTGAAAAGATTTTTTTTTTATGAACCGCAAAACACAAGACAGTCCCCTAAAACGCCCACCCTTCGCCACTTAGTGTTTAGCTGGGAAAAGAAATGGCGGAACAAACTCCCCAGCAACAGAAATGTCTGGTAGGTTTGATGAACGAGATTTTATATAGTTAGTAGTTCCAATGTATTTATTTAATGGATCTGAATGTTGATGGACGGAGAGCGAGAGGAAGGCCAAAGAAAAGATGGATGGATTGTGTAAGGAAATGTGATATGAAGGAGAAAGGAGTAAATGATGCATTGACGTCTGATAGGGGAGAATGGAAGAAGAAAACGTGTTGCGCCGACCCCAAATAGAATGGGACAAGGGCAGGAAAATAATGATGAGTCCCAATGTATTTATTCATTGTAATTTTGAATTGAATCGCCACTAATCCTTCCTAATATTATAAAAGCGAATGTGAGTTTGTTTGTTTGTTACCTCTTCACGCTTTAATGGCTAAACCGATTTTGATGAATTTCGGTACAGAGATAGTTGGGAACCAGGAGACGGACATAGGCTAATTTTTATTTGAAAAATAAGTGGGATGTGAGGGAGAAAGAGGGAAGAAAAGGGAAAACATAGCGTTGCTATTACAAATCAATAAGGCGCAAGGGGAACTGTGTTACCCTGAATTTAACTCGAGCGAAGCCGCGGGCAAAAGCTAGTTGCAAAATAAAAGGAAAATACACATTGGATTGAATAAAAAAACGTCTAAGTGCGTGTTGGACTCGCGCACCGAGGGTTTCCTCAAATTTGCGACATAAATAAAAGCTAAAAGTAAATTTATTTTTAAAAGAAAAGTTCGTAACCACTATTTAGGTCCGTCTACCAATTAAAATTCATAGTAATTATTGTTAAAGTTTTCGTTTTTATTTATTTTTTATTGTATTTATTAGTTTATTTGATATGTATATGTGTATTAGTATCCGTATAATAATATACGTTTTCGTTAACAAATAGTTTAGATATATATAAATATATTTTATATAATTTTTGTACCCTATCACAATGTTGTCGTATTTTACCCAAAGGTTGACTGGTAGAATTCAATTCAAATTCAATTCAATTCAATTCAAATCATTTATTTCAACTAAACCATTACAGGCACTTTTGAATGTCAAGAAACAAAATGAATCTACAGTCCCGGTCACAAGGCATAATAACTTGTGAAAGTACTGTAGTTGCCCATTCCAAAGCGTTGATCTCTATGGAGAAGAATGGGCAAGAAACTCCATGGACATTCTTTTAAATTATAATATTTTAACAAAATCGTATTTACATCATTCATGTTGAGATTTTACAAATATGTGAGAACGATGTAGAAAGACGTGCACAGTAAGAGCGTCCAGAGTAAATAAAAAGCAAAATTTAATTTTAAATCTAAATAAGTTTAAAAATGAACCGTGGTAGCTAAAAATGACCTGTCCCAACTGACAGCGCCCGTTCACGAACATGACGTATGGATCAGCCCCATTCAGCTCGACCATTTTGAAGGGAGCTAAATGACCCGACACACCCGCCACCATCAGCGAGACATTTAAGTGAGCATGACACTATCAACCACCAGGGCTTCGTCAAGTCAATGATAATACATAGCACTCACATGTGGGCTTAATAATTATACAATACTAGAGAATTGATTCTATACATTGCAAAGATAGTCTTACAATCTTCTGCAGCTTCCACTATAGCTTCGGATACTGAGTTTAACCCTATGCTTGTGGAGCAGGACCAGCATTGAGCCAAGCATTTTTATCATCAATATAATCCCCCAACTTATAATATGCTTGCCTACATAGTGTGCGTTTAATACAAGATTTAAATTTCGTTTCATTCAGTTGAAGAATGTGGGGAGGTATTTTATTGTAGCATTTCAAACAGTACCCCATGAAAGATGAGTCTACTTTAGCTAACCTGAAACCTGGTTGAACTAATTGGTCCCTATTTCTAGTATTATAATTGTGTCTGTCACCTCTTTTACTAAAAAGATGCAAGTTTTTCCTGACATACATGATGTTTTCATAAATATATTGACAAGGTACTGTCATGATGTTAATATCCTTAAACTGTTCCCTTAAAGAATCTCGCCTACGTAGGTTATATATGGCTCTGATGGCTCTTTTCTGCAGAATAAATATAGTCTCGATGTCTGCAGCCCGTCCCCAAAGTAAAATACCGTATGACATTATACTATGAAAATAACTAAAATAGACTAGTCTCGCGGTATCTACATCAGTAAACTGACGGATTTTTCTAACAGCATATGTTGCTGAACTAAGGCGTCCTGCAAGAGATGTTATATGCGGACCCCATTGTAGCTTTGAATCGAGTGTTATTCCCAAGAAAACAGTTTTTTCGACGAATTCTAGTTTCTCTTGATTCAATACTATGTCACACTCACTGTTTTTGACATTTGGTAGAGCAAATCTTATGCACTTCGTTTTTTTCCCATTTAATACTAAATTATTAGCGGTAAACCAATTATGTACCTGCATTAGGGCATTATTTACGTCGTCAAGATTTGAGGCACGTCTGTTTATCTTAAATATTAAAGAAGTATCGTCAGCAAATAACACCATTTGTGGTTGGTTTTTAAACAAATGGGGTAGATCATTAATATATACTAAAAAGATGAAGGGACCTAATATCGATCCTTGTGGTACACCCATTTTTACATTTAAACCCATTGAATTGACACCATTTATTTGTACTTGCTGCTGTCTATCATTTAAATACGATTTAACTAAACTAAGGGCAAGTTTCCCTAGGCCGTAATGTTCCAGTTTTAAGAGAAGGGTTTCGTGGTTCACGCAATCAAATGCTTTTGAGAGGTCACAAAAGATCCCTATGGCATCCTGTGCCTCTTCCCACGCAGTAAATATGTGTTTTAATAGGGTGACACCGGCGTCAGTCGTACAACGTCCTTTGGTGAAACCATACTGCTTCTCATGTAAGATTTTATTGGTGTTAAAGTGGTTGAGCATTTGGTTAAGCATTACCTTTTCAAACACCTTGCTGAAAACCGGCAAAACGGATACGGGTCTATAATTATTGGTGTCTTTACTGTCCCCAGATTTGAAAAGTGGTATTACCTTGTTGTATTTCATAAGGTCCGGGAAGACACACACAAATTAAATATAAAGGCTAAGTACGGTGCTATAGTCTCAATGATAGCTTGACAAACTTTAATAGACAATCCCCAAAGGTCTTCGGTTAATTTGATTTTTATTTGTTTAAAAGCTTTAATGACTACAGTGGGGTTAATATGCTTAAACTGAAACTCAACCGGGCATGGTAAAACGTTTGCTCTTAATAAGTCAACAGAAAGTAAGGGTGAGGAATTTAACGTTTCTGTAGTTTTAATTGGGATACTAGTAAAGAAATCCACAAATTCTTGAGCAACTTCGTTTCTAGTGGTTAGAAGACCACGTGAAGATTCTAGTGTTATATCATTATTATATTTTTTATTTCTATTAGTTTCACTATTGATTATTTTCCAAACCGTCTTAATTTTATTATCAGCGGATTTAATCTTGTTGCTTATTGTACAGGTTACACTATTAGGGTGTTAGGTATGTTAAATTAAACAACAGTCTGTCTCCAATGAGCACGTCTTACTAGCACGGCGGACCAGAAGCGAGTGAGCGCTCAGTCCATTAATATGACTGAGCGCGCTCCCGCCACCGCTCGCCCTACCACTAAGCGTGTCGGTATTTATTATACGCTACATCTACCTTTTACAAAATTTTAAAAATAGCATAATTTCGTATAAATATAATAACATACAAATGAGTTTATTTCAAGAATAATCATCAAATAATTTTAATAATATTCCGTTAAACAATCACTTATTCATTTTCGTCACACACGTTGTTACAGGCGGTATCGCTATTTTCTGAAAGCTTATTATCCTTATTTGGTCAAACTTCCCACTTTCTTTACTATATTTCTGCGCAACCGCTGTCCACTATTTATTCACCAATGTGTGTCGTATCCTTGAATGTGGTGGATAACTTGTTTTCTTTATTGTATTCTCAACATATACTTTTTTCCCAATATCTTTCCTAGATTCTGTTGCTTTCCTCTTGCTATCTGCATTTTCTTTTCTTTGCAGAATCTATGTTTTTAGTCAAAATCAAAATATTTTTATGTCACATTGGCCTACATGGGCACTTATAAATAACATTCGAGAAAAGGTGCACGGTTCGGGTTGGTCGTTTCCTATGGAGAAGAACCGGCAAGAAACTCCATAGTCACTCTTTTAAAATCATTTGGTTTTACAATGTGGTTGTTACAGCGTTAGTACTTAGATATGAGAGGACAGCGTAGGCCAGGCAATAAGTCATTGCTTGCTTTATAAAACGCAAAATAAAATAATAAGTTAACAAGCGTCTAAGAATCTACAAGGCCAACAATGTCCACTCATTCACAATAAATTGCTTATAAAGAATCAAACAGTTCTGCCTCTTAACTTCGACATTTGGAAATTTCTGTTTGGAACAACTGGATACCAAATTCTTTACAAAAACTTTCAAATTGAACTAACAAACTGCCGACCATGATCAGCGGTAACGCTTACGGGTGCACCTAACCAAGAAAATACCTCTTTAAGCTTGGAGTGTGCAGAGTCTATGTTAAAGGTTTTCATTTGTTTATATCTACTACTAGCCTAATATATGTACTTTAATTTACTAATAATATTTGTACTTGAATAATAAATGTGAGTAACAGCATTATTTTAGGACGCTACTGTAAACTATATTGAATGTCTTTCCATTTGGTGCTGATAAATATAGATTTCGGGCACTGGACACTCGCGACCATGCTACATACAGCTGCCACACACATACTAGTGTTTACCCTTGCGCCTTATTTATTGTAATAGCAAAGCTAAACATTCCCTTTTCTTTCCCCCTCTTTTTTTACTGAGCTTTTCACATATCTTGTCAATATGACTAATCCAGGAACATTTATGATCTAGATCTGTCCCAAGAAAAGTCATACTATCTGATTGTTGTATACTTTTATCTTTATAATTGATGTTCAAATTTATTTTATTCCAATTATTGTTACAAAATTGGACATATTAGGTTTTTCTATGTTGGGTTTAACCTCTCAAGGACCCCCATTATTTACGTCAACTATCCGTCAAGCACCGCCGGGCGGATTCTTATCGTATGTGTAATCTGATTTTAAGACTTGTCTTTACTACAAATACAGTTTTCAATCGATCGAGGTTTGGTGGCACGAATTTGTGCCAGCGGGGCTCAACGGTAATACTTGTTTACTGGCACGTTTTTGTGCCGCTGGGGCTCTAGAGGTTAAAGTTTCTTTTTTTTTTCTTAGTTATTACTTTGCTCACATTACTATTGATTTCCTCATTTAAAGTTTACTTCATTTTTAGGAATGGTTACGGACATATCGTCTGCAAAGACTACGCAAGGATCATCAGTTACTTTTGTCAGGTCATTGATATATATAAAAAAGGGTGGGCCTAAAATATTGCCCTGTGAAACGCCTTTGCAATTGTGACCTAATTTGAATTTGGATGTCAGTTCACCTTTTTGGTTTGGCTTATCCAAAGTAATCTCTACAATGTTCACCATCACTGTCCACTTTGGAACGTAGTCTCATTTTCATGGCTACAATGCCCGGGTGGCTTTGGCCACAAGAATGCGCCAATGGATAGCCATGCGTCCAATTTAATGGATAGCCAATGCGTCCAATTTAATGGATAGCCAATTCGTCCAATTTAATGGATATACAATTCGCCCAACTATTGTTCTATATTTCATTCCTGACTAACTTTAGCTCTGAATCTCCCTCACAGGCTTGCCTTTATTCACGCAAAGTAATTGCTACAGGATGATATTGATCAACTACCAAGTATAAATAATTGGGTAGCTGACACCATTAACCAATAATTTAAAGACACAATTTTTCTGAAAGAACACGTTATTCTAGACCTGAGAACTGCATTAATTTCAAAATAACTTTAAAATTCGATTTTTAGTTGCTTTTAAATCAATAAATAGTTGCGTCATTGACTTGACAACTTAGTGACGTCATCGTTTGCGAGTCCCATACAAAATCTATGGGGGAATCGCGTTTTGACAGCTCATAAAAAGTATGTCAAATGATTGGTGGTGTCATCTACCCTATTATTATCATCAAAAGCTTGTGTTTGTGTATCGTGCCAATAAGAGATGATATCCGTATCTTTGCCTAGTTTTAGTCTTAAAAGTTCGCGCAAGGATTCGGTCTATGAAGCTGAATAAGGGATCCATTTTCCTACATAATATACTAGCCCTAAGAAGCTTTGTACCTTCCAATTACTGTTGGCACTCGCAACGATTCTATCAGTATCGGGTCATTTAGTTCCCTTCAAAATGGTTGAACGGGGCTGCCGTCATGTTCATGAACGGGCACTGACAGTCGACTATTAGCCGCCACGGTTTTGTTTAAATTAATTCGTTCATTCATCTATTAAACTCTTGTTTTTGCTTTTACTCTGGACGCTCTTAATGTGCTCGTTTTTGTACATCGTTCTCACATGTATGCATAATCTGAACATGAATGATATATCCATGATTTTGTAAAAATATTATGATTTAAAAGAGCGTTCACGGAGCCCTCTGCCCATTCATCTCCACAGAGATCTGCGCTTTGGAATGGCAACTACAGTATTTAATTTTTTCACAAGCTACTATGTCTCGTGATTGGGACTGTAGCACAATCCTTTTTATTTTCATGACATTCAATATGCCTGTAAAGGTCTAATCGTAATAAATGCTTTGAGTTTGACCTCTGCTTAACCCTCCAGAGATTATACGCGTGATTTTATGTCAACTAAAACAGTTTATTGACTAGACAATCAGCCATCTTACTTTACTTTGATAAAAACATAGCCTTCGCTTAGTAATTACCGACGCCATGTTTTCAAAGGAAAATACAATAAACAAAGTACATTTTTAAATTCCCACGACGTTCACATGCCTAGTGCATTATTTAAAACGTTAATTCAGTCATTAATTTTCCTTTTTTCTAATGCATGAAAGTTTCAAAATGAATAACGTTAAATTTGTGTATAATTCAGTTTGAACAATCCAGAGCTTTTATTTTAAAGGGTTTTTATTAAGCGCGTTTTGATTCGTTTAGCAGAACATTGTTATCTTTTAAAACCCGTAAGACATATTTTCTAAGCCTGTGCTATGTTCGGCCTCGTCGCTTCGTTCCATAGTGGGCAAAGGATGCTTTTCCCTAATGATAGCTCGATTGGCTCTCATATCATATGTACACAGATGCGAACATCGCAATCCGTTCCGTTTTTTTTTTTTTTTTTTTTGACGTTGCTACATTAGTAGCGATCAAGTACAACTCAGGCGCACGCTCGAGTCTAGTGGCGGTAGGTGTATTTCGACGGTTCCTACGTACATAGGTATTTTATTTTTTCCACGTTTTTTTTTTTTTTGAAAAACTTATAGATGACCATTTATACGACACTTATTCGTTGTATTTATAATACTTTTTATACGTCTTATACGATTTCTAAAACACGGTAAATAAGTTAAATAAAAATCGTATGTATTAATTATTTCAACTAATAAGTAATTATTTTGTCACAAGTCTGCTACCAGAAATAAAATAACATAGCGAGGAAAACTGTTCCACCGTAATACAGTTTATACTAGTACGGGGGGAACAGAGTGAATCAGTTCTGTGTTAACAACCATCTATAATGAGTACCGACAAAAAGTGTCTACTACCTCTACTGCTTATTTGTAAGTAAGTTGAATTGTGCAAGGTTGTTAGTTTGCTTTATTGAATAAAAACAAGTTCAGCATGAAGGCATAGATAATTTATAATCTAAAGCCGATGATACAATAATAAAATGCCATTTTCGACATGTCCTCATGCACGCAGGGACCGTCGACATTGTTTTTTTTTTTTTTTTTTTTTTTTCGACGGAATTACTTCCATTATAGGTACCGTTCCGATTTTCATCGAACTTCCCTTGATCTTATTTCACAAGATCATTTAGGTACTGTTTGGTTACCCAAACTACCTCTTGAAAGAATTATTTCCTTTATAGGTACCGTTCCGATTTTCATCGAACTTCCCTTGATCTTATTTTACAAGACCATTTAGGTACTGTTTGGTTACCCAAACTACCTCTCTAAGGAATTACTTCCTTTATAGGTACCGTTCCGATTTTCATCGAACTTCCCTTGATCTTATTTTACAAGACCATTTAGGTACTGTTTGGTTACCCAAACTACCTCTAATAACCACGTTTTTGTTGACAGAACAAAAGTAAAATAACATAATAAACTACAGTGAGTTATTTAATATCAGTTACACTCACACTTATCAAGTTATTGTAACTATATTACTATATTGTTGTGTATGTAAAAATTATATAAAAGAAAAACATATTTAGTGTTATACTGTATACAGGTAAGTAAGCCATAAGTTCTCATAAAGTTTGTCTAATGAATAAGATTTTATAATATAATACCCGGTGACCGGTGATACAGGTGTTTCAATACCCACCACAGGCACCAGTGATTCACAAATATGTATTAACTTGTTTATGCCAATAAATAATTTATTATTATTCATAATATTTATGAAATCGTGTATTGTAACAATAGCTACTTCGAAAACACTGACATTCAAATTATTAATTAACACCTTTGATAGTTTTGTTCTGTCAACGACTTTCATTTGTGGTATATTTTGATGTACAGGTACTTCGATTAGTCAATAACGACTATTTAGGTACCAACCAAGTAACAAAATCAGATTTATCTTGAAATATTCCTTTTGTGATCTCAAAGCACACAAATTACGTAAATTAATTAGAATGCTGGTTTCTAAAATAATAGCATACGTAAGCTAAATAAGCCAATCGTTTTAATTATTGTGTCATAACCAAAATTATATTTAAATTCGTTATTTTATTTCAATAATTACGTAACAATTTAATAATTACGTACCCAGATTAAAAGTAAGTAATTAATTCATTTTAAAACCCAGTTATGGGCTACATGGAACATCTCAATGAATAAAAACTGATTAGTCACTGATTTACCTCTTTATTCACAATATGTTTTGAATTTTGGTACATACCTTACACTTATGTAATCCTGGCAGGGTCGCCACTTGTACAGGTTACACTATTAGGGTGTTAGGTATGTTAAATTAAACAACAGTCTGTCTCCAATGAGCACGTCTTACTAGCACGGCGGACCAGAAGCGAGTGAGCGCTCAGTCCATTAATATGACTGAGCGCGCTCCCGCCACCGCTCGCCCTACCACTAAGCGTGTCGGTATTTATTATACGCTACACTTATGAATAAGGCTTTAGATACCTTGCAGGTGTTTTTAAACATTTTTGAGTAAGTAGCAACATAGCGATTGAATGTTTCCGAGTTGATGTAAGCCTTAAGGCCGTAAAGCTCAAACAGTCGTTCCCTACTTTTTCTTATACCCTTAGTTGCCCAATCACTAAATATAAACTTTGGGCTAACAGATTTAGTTTTTATTTTTAGCGTATCATTGAACTCTGTGTAGACAACCGAAAAGAATTCCTCATAAAAATGATTTACATTATTAATATCATATCCCGGAATGCCTAGATTACTTATTAAATTATTATTAAATTTATTTAAATTGCTGGGTGTTATTTGTCTGGACTGTATCTGAATTTTTTGTGATGATGTGTAGGACTCGAAAACAACGGTTTGACCGCTGTGATCAGAGGGAAGGTAATTTACAATGGATTTATCTAAGAAGTCGTAGCAACAGAAAACATTATCAATACATGTAGCGGTATTTGTAGTAATTCGGGTTGGCTCCGAAAACACATTCAACAAATTAAATGATTTAAAAAGATTTAAGAATCTACTGCTATTTGAATTTTCATCTAAAATATTGATGTTAAAGTCACCACAGATGACTAGCGACTTATTACCCGTTGCAAGTTTTGCCAAAGCATCTTCCATTACTGACTCAAATATCGAGTAGTTTTGATAATTTGGGGGCCTGTAAACGCACACTATGAATGCTTATCTAGCTCAACACAAGACATTTCAATATTATGTTCAACCGATAGATCAACTATATCAATACGACTTCTAAATTTAATACTATTTTTGACTAAGATTAGTGAACCCCCACGCATCTTAGATTTACGATTAAAGCAACTGCCTACACTGTAATTTTCATAATTAATTAACATTTCATGATCTTTTAACCAATGTTCGGTGAAACAAACAATATCAAACTTAGTTTTTTTCTAAAAACAATTCAATCTCTAGTTGTTTTGAAGAGAAACCTTGAATATTTTGATGAAATAATTTCAAGGAATTCTGCTTAGCCCCTTTTTTAAATTTAACTATTTGAGAGCCAGAAGGTACTTTGGTGTCTGTTGTCTGACACCAAAGATGTTGTCTGTAGAGAATGCCTTATGGCATTAAGTCCGCCTATGTACCACTATTGTACATGAAGTTTAAATAAATAAATAAATGGCTATCTTTTGATTGCGTAGACTTAGAGGGTTAATTTTTTACAGTACAAAGGGACCACAGAGTTGAGTACCTATATTGTTGTTATAATTTCAACTCGACACTTCGAGGCGCTCTTGAGATAGACGGGGTCTTGAGAGACAGACAGATGGACAACAAAGTGGTCCATTAAGGGTTCTGGTTTTTCCTTTATAGTTACGGAACCCTAAAAAGATAGACAGATATCATATTCTTTATTATGTACACCATACAAGTTACAAGAATAACATTAACCAACTTATAAATAGGGTGACACAAAAACATAAAAACATCTTAATTAAAGAAATCAACCAGAACGACTTTACTTTATACAACTAAAATAATTTAGAGGCCTTGGTTATAACTTCATAATTTGGCGGCCCTAGTATAACTAAATAATAATTTAGCAGAGCTTTGAAGGGAATTCAATTAATGATAACAGCGTAGAATTTGAATAGCGTTCATTTGAGATGTCAGACTGAAATATACGGGGGACTGTCTCATAACTCAAATGAAACATGATCATTGGTAGCGTTTGTAGATCGTTGCTGGATGTGTCCTATAGAATTTTCTTTATTTTACTTTTTTATAGTGTTAGGCAAACACAGGGTCCTGCCAGGGCAACCACCTGCCGGGTTTGCAGGCTGTTGCGAACCCGGAACATGGAGGGCAAAAGCAAGAACATGGGTGAGTTTTAGTTAAATTGTTCATCTAAACACATATGCCTGCTACCACGTAATTCATGTTATGAAACACGATTACTTTTTTTGTGATAGGATGATTTCCGTTCGTCTAATGAAAGTAACCATTCTCCTTTATAAACCCATTGATTGACGATTGAATAAAGGCGTGTAGAAATTGACCACTTTTTGACTCAAAAAAAAAATGAAACAAAAAATTGTAGGAGGTTTGATTTTAAAGCCATTCGTTTGCTTTTTCAGTACTTTCGGTAAGTCGGTACGTTGTGGCTGGTCAGATAGGCATTCGTTCCATGTTAAATACTGGTATTCAGTTGAATCCAGTTAGACTGAAATCCGTCCAAACACAGTTGAGAAAAGGCTAAGCAGATGATGATTCGCTTTATCCGCTTGCTTGTTTGGGTCAGCTTTAATTTCAACTAGATGCGGTCAAACATCATCATTTTAAAGAACGATGGCCATCTGACCTCCATTACTCAGTTTGCTGGTGAGTACTTTTTTATCTTATATTTCTATGTTCGCCTAGTTTTCAAACTTTGGGTTAAAGAGCAATTTAGTGAATGGTTATCAACCCTTGCAACTTTATGTGAATTAGAAAGCTGACAACTCTAGGTTTGTCTACATTCAAATTTTAAATTAGTTTGAAATTTCCACGATATTATCTCGTTGGTTTAGTAGTCACAAGCGCGACTACCAAGCATGAGGTCATAAGTTCGAGTTTCGAGTCGGACACGGTGTTATTGTGTTTTTCATTAAAAAAATCGCAGGAGCAGAGTGGAGTCTAGAATTGTGCCAAGTTGATGGCAATAGGCTCGCTCCTATTACATGGGATTTAAAACATAACATAAATAGTGAAATGTGAGTTTACGACATTTCTGCCTAACCATTCGACCACCAAGTAGAATGCTCATCCAGAAAATAAATTCTGGTTATCCATGTCACAATATACCCAAGCGACTGCAAGGCACGCTACAATTGCTAAATTGTCTCGTACGAAATCTTGAATATTGAAGGAAACGTACTAAACAGATTTATGTTGCCAGTCCAATTCATATTGTTTATGTTTAATCAAAGGCTGAGTTACAGTAAAATAATGGTTTCTCGGATCTTCAAGAGGGCCTGGGCTGCTATGAAAATTATTGCCACTTATCTAGACTAATGGCAATAATTTTCAACGCGTTTCGCATAACTGGCGTCGACATTTATTCTACATGATTGTCATAAGCTGCACATGAAAATGCTAAAAGAGTGATGGATCTGAATGTTGATGGACGGAGTGCGAGAGGAAAGCCAAAGAAAAGATGGATGGACTGTGTAAGGAATGATATGAAGGAGAAAGGAGTAAATGATGCCGTGACGTCTGATAGGGGAGAATGGAAGAAGAAATGGTGTTGCGCCGACCTCAAATAGAATGGGACAAGGGCAGGAAAATGATGATTGTCATAAGCTTTTCGGGAGCTTATGTCAATCCAAAACATATCAGAGGGCCGGACCACCACCTGCTGGGGTTGTGGGTTGTTCGAAAGAGATACCGCGGCCCCAGAACATAAATTGGAGGCAATAGAAGGAACATGGGTGGGTCAGTCAGTAAAAGTAAGCACTCACCCCGCTCCAACAAGAGCGGGGGAAGTTATTTGATGATTTCCCATCCGAAAAAAAAACCTATACATTTTAACCGACTTCAACAGATGGAGGAGTTTCTTGATTTGACTTGTGTTTTTATTCAATTTATATGTTTGTGCAAGCTTTTTTTACACGCTTTCGTTAACATTACCTGTAACTAATTATTTAAATAAATCACAGAAGTTAATTTAAAAAAAAAAAACAAATTTAGCATTCATTTTTAATTTGAATGACAATGCATGACTGGCTTTATGATGTCATCATAAATCCAATATGGCGAACTCCTAAAGATGGCGGACTCGTTATTTTTTATGCAACCACATGAAATTGATTTCAATTAAAAGGGTTTGAGAAAAACAAGAAAAAAACAGCGAAACTTTAAAATAAATTAATGCATTTTTAAGAACAAGCTTTTATCGACTTATCGAACATCGTCAACGTTGATGGAATGCCATTTTGACCGACCAGACGCATACACACAAAGACTATCTCGGAATAAGACTACTTGACAGTCAAGTTAGTTTCTCTTGAACGTCGACTTTAATAACCATTGAATTTTCAATGAAAAGTAAATACATATTTCTGTCTAAAATTATGTATTCGAGAATTTTGGGATTTAAATCTCCAACATCTTTATCCCTAATATACTGTTAAGACTTCTGCAAGACTGGAAAAACTTTTGAAAGCTAAAATTCTAAAGATCTCTTTGAGTTAATCCTAGGTTGTAATTTGACCCAAAAATTTGGTAAAGTTGGGCTATGTTACCCAAAAGATGTTGGGCACATATATAACTTGCCTTCGTTCCAAATTCGATGGATGGGGTAGACTTAGCATTATCTTCTCCTTATATACTTCTCTTTGCAACGTCATCAAAATCAGGTTATTTTTAGGACTTTATCTTTCATGGAGTCTACCCATCTTTTCTATGGTCTTACTCTTATAGACGTTCACATTAGTAATAATCATTTTTATCATGTTTTTAAAGAAAAAAACAGGAACCTTATAGAATTACTTTGTTGTCTATTTTTCTGTGTATTTGTCTGTCAAGACTCTTTATCTCGAACGCGAGGAGGTCTCGAATTGAAATAAAACTATGGAGATAAGTCTATGGTCCCTTAAAAGCTGTAAAAAATCAAGCCTCTAAGTGTACGCAGTTAAATGATATACAACAATTCGGACTCGCGCACCGAGTGTTCCGTACGAACGTTCGGAACCCTCGGTGGGCCAGCCCGACTCGCACTTGGCTGGCTTCATTATTCTAAATAGTCTTACGTTTGCCGGGAACTCGACTAATGTGAAGCGATGATGCAGCCTAGGTTGAAGCAGCCTTACCTAAGATAGACCGAATCAATAGAACTTTGAAGAGAATAAATTAATAATAATAATCCTTACTAATACTATAAAAGCGAAAGTGAGTTTGTTACGTCTTCACGCCTAAAAGGCCAAACCGATTTTGGTATAGAAATAGTTAGGACCCTGGAGACGGACATAAGTTAAAAAAAGTGAGAAAAGGGGAAAGAAAAGAGGAGAGAAAGATATTTTTTTCGATCATCACGCGGGTTAAATTTAGCGTTAGCCCAAAGTAACTCTGCCACGCGGGCAGAGTCGCGGGTCAGAGCAAGCTAGTCAGAGAATGAAGTAAGCGGCAGTGGATTTCACAGACTAGTGGACTAACGGTTGCATTCCTCTGAGTAGGCACCTTATAATATAATAATTCCCTTTTAAGTTCCACTAGGTGAGGTCAAACAAAACACTGATAATACAATTAATGCCACCTCGAAACACAGAGCGTGCACACGAACATTAAATAGAAACTCACTATAATTATTATCAAGCCCAGTAACCAATACACAATAATGTTCAAAGCGTCCGCTTCAAAATACAATTTCCTGCATTATTTGCGTTATCAAATTCCATTTTATCAGGCCCGCTTGTATATTTGGTAAACATAGGCTGTTCGATAGTAATGTATTTAACAGAACAGACGGGAATCATATTATTTGAAAAGTCTAATTATGCACATAAATGAATTAGTAATGAGTGAATGGAACGCGTTTGTTTTGGGTTTGGTAGTGCGTTAATAAATCTATTTGAAAACTAGTTATGCTTGTTCGAAATTCTGTAAGTGATGTTCTCTTAGTTAGTTTGTTTTTTGTTTTTCGTGTTCTAGAACCGAATAACGGCAATCGTTTACAACCTCAGTTGGGTCTTGCAGGATTGTTTAATTCATTGCTTCAATCTTATTGCAGTGTGGAAACGAGATGGCACGACGCATCCTGTATAGCTCTGTCCTTTTCCCACACAGGAATGACGTTAAAACATTCTTGCTTTAAGACGTCATGTCACTTGCGTTTAGAGACACCACAACAAAAATACCGCTCATACACACGCAACTCGGCTGCCTTAGTCTGGATCATGCTCGACTCGAGCTGAAAGCGTCTCTGGACGGGGACGGGGCCCCCTGCCTCGGTAGGGAGCGCCTGAACCACTTCTGTCACTGGTCGTCACCCGCGAGGGTCTCACCTGGCGGTGACAGACTAGGTGGCGTGAAGCAAGCGGTACTATGTAATGTTTACATAGTACCGTGGCGCTCCTACCAAAACATTAATAGCAACCGCAACACACAAGCAAGTTGCGTGCGCGCACATGCCACTAGGCCCAGCCTATATGGCCCCCAACGGTGGTGCTCGTATCGACGGGCATAACAATGTCACCGCGGGACAAAGGACCATGTCCACACCCTGCTAGCCGCGCCCCACTGCGGAGGATGCAGCGATTTCCTCGAGATTTAGAGACACTCGACTTACGTAGCTTGTTTTCCTTCGCGTAGTGGCGTACTCTATACAATCATCATCATTCATCTCATTTGTTTTTACTACAGTCGCAACACGCGTTTTTTTTAAGTGACTTCACAAGAATTTTATTAAATACTAGCTGTGCCCAGCGGTTTCACCCCCTGCTCACTTAGGGGTATGAAAAATTGATGTTGGCCGATTCTCAGACCTACCCGATATGTACACAAAATTTATTTTAAATCGGTCCAGCCGTTTCCGAGGAGTATGGGAACGAAAATTGTGACACGAGAATTTTATATATTAGATAGTTATTTATGTAAGTTAAGTTTAATTAAGAAAGAATTATAATAATTACTTATAAATTAAGAGATTTGATTCTAAGTGAAGTTTTAGGTTTAAGTTTATTAGTTGATAGCTGCACTATCGCATTAGGTTAAGGCCTCTATGGATAGCTGAGAATAAATAAATAAATGTTTTTCTGACAACAATCATCACTGGTCCCGAAAGTGTTCCTTGTAGGACACCAATATTATTTGCCATGTAAATGACTATTGTGATAAACTTAACTGTCGAAACTTAAGTATATGTTAAGTTCACTTACCAGTATCAAACCTTGGTCTACTAGGCAGTCTGCTTGGTAGATCTTGGTTTTCCACGTGATCAAACGTTCTGAAGCCCAATGCAAATTCCGCGTAAGGACTTATCTCGAACATTTCTGCGGGAGACAATGTTGTTAGTGGCATTGTCAGTTATTATTTTAGTTACATTTTTTTTAATGCGTCTGACAGTGCCTATTTCTAGCAGTGGTGCTGGAGACTGTCTGATGATGCTGATGATAAAAATCTTACCATTCTTGCTTGCCTTCCTATTATGAACAGGCGAAGTATATATCCTTGGTGCGTGTGCATAGCGTTCCTTATGTTCTGACTGAGACGCGACGCTCTCATTGCGAGATTTAACTTCATCAGCGATCGAGTGTCGATACTGCGACGTATAGTTCTGTCTGTTGGAAACATAAACACTGATTAGTATTCATAAACTGTTCGTTTAGATTTGGGAGTTTCGTGTTTGCCCTTGTTGAAAAAGATAATAAAGTTTGATTAAACTTTGTTGTAAATCCACTTTACTTTTTGTTTGGTACAGCAAAATATTTTTAGAGGACATTGAAATTCTATTAGTAGAAAAAGCAAAACCTACTTTAACGCATTGGCTCTCATTACTTTCAAGAAATTTCGAGTGTAGCTCGAATCTACCAGATCTACTAGATCTTTTACCAAATAATTAGTCTTGTTCAAGATAAGTTTATATTAATTTATCCTCTACAAATCATTACATGATTTCTAAACTTGACTGTTGTGCGATATTGACAAAAATAATACTTAACCAAATTACTTTTCCTGTCTTCTTTGCTATTATTTTGTATTTTGTTTAATTATTTTATCATCATAATATCCTCATTTAATATTTTCATTTTATTCGTAATCGGATGACAGTATCCAATGAGTGATTCAGTCTGTTAACATCATAGGCATAATTATATTTAATAACTGTTTTCGAATACTACAGGCAGGTAAACACAAATTGTGCTGTTTGTTAGTAATTACTTTTATTGAATAATAATATTAACTGGTTTGTAGTTGTTAACGAGAAATTTGTGGATTCTGTGGAAATGATAGAATAGTCTTTTTCATGTATACCAAATTAATAACATTCTTTCGGAAAACATTCAGAATTCTTCTGATACACCTATATTTCGATGAAATCGAATGAATCTGTACAATGTTTTCAATAAATTATATACAAAGCTTTTTTATATAAAAAGACTGAAAACCTTTTAAGTGTTCATCGAAAAAATAGAATCCTTATAGAATTACTTTGTTGTCCGTTTGTCAAACTGTCTGTATGGACCTTTTATCTCGGAAACGCGAAGTATCGAATTGAAACTAAAACCATATTATCATTGCGATCACAGCTTTTAACTATGCGCCCAACCCTGAACAAGCACAATGAAGATGTAGATATTTAGATCTAAAAATGTAGATATTTCCTACATAACATGGAGTTCCCCTTACATGAAAAGGTATGGAAAAGTAAAAAAACCGGCCAAGAGCGAGTCAGACTCGCACACCGAGGGTTCCGTACAAACTTGCGACATGAACAGCCATATCTTTTGACTGCGTAGGCTTGGAATGTTGATGTTTTCACAACTCAAATAGACCACAAATTTAAGAGTATAGTTTTTATTTCAATTCGATACCTACCTCCACGCGTGTTCGCGATAAAGGTTCTTGATAGACAGACAGACAGACAGATAATTAGGGTTCCGTTTTTACCTTTTGAGGTATAAAACCCTTAAAATGACCTTCACTTACCTATGTCTTCTGAAAAGTATACAGAAAAATGCCATTAGACATATGACAAGGAGTATAGAACTGCAAATGATCACCAGCATATTCAGGTCAAACAGCTCTGATGGTGGACCAATTTCCTCTGTAACAAATAATGGTATATTAACATCGGTGTCATCTTTTATAAATGTAAGAATGAATCTTGTCAGTATGCCTGTATGTAATCCTTTATGCTAGTAATATTATAAATGCGAATGTTTGTGAGGATGGATGGATGTATGGATGTTTGTTTTGTCTCTTTTAAGTCAAAACGGCTAAACGGATCTTGATGAAATTTGGCACAAAGGTAGATTATAGTCTAAAATAACACATAGATACTTTTTCTTATAGCAAGCGAGTGAAAACGCGGGCGCCAGTTAGTATCAATATACGTTGACTTAAATATATTTTTGACATTGTTAAACAAATGCAATTTGAAGACGAGTAATACTATCACGACAATGCTAAACGTGGTACCTATAATGTAATTTTAATTATTTTTTAACTACCTGTTTCAAATGTTTTGCATGCATATTTTAAGGTAGGAAATATAAGGAGCACCAAACAATTATGATGAAAAACTACCGGAGATCAGCATTGTGGCTACCACCGGACTTTCGGAATTCCTTGGGCATTTTCTTCCAGTCAACCTTAGGGTGATGCAGAGACAAAAACATAGTAGGTGCAATGCGATTTTTTTATAAATACTTATATACATACATGAACAAATAAAATTAAAAAATGCGAAGATAAATCCCGTTTTAAATTTTATTAATAATTTCCATGTATCCTAACCATGTATATAATCCACATTATTATACTTCAACAAGGGAAAAGGGAAACAAGAACACTATGTAACAATATATTGCAGCTATCAATCCGACCCCAAACGTGTGTGCGATAATATCTCCTTAGACAAAGATTTAGAAACAAAGATGTGCTGGGGACCTTCTAATGTCACGCGATAAGAAAGTGAGAAGAGTGACGTCAAACATCTTGTCAGTGTTTCTGTAAATGAAGGCTAAGTCACGGGTTAATTTTCAAGGCTAAGCAAAGCGTTCGAAGATAGGTCAGTGGATGAGAAATAAGGGCAGAAAAAGCGTTGGTAATAATGGTGTCTGAAAAAATACTGAATTCCTCAGTCTGCAATTCCATAGTCGGTAGCAACCCAGGGTCTGGGTTACTGCCCAGTTGATTGCAATAGGTTCACACCCGACTACACGAGTCTTATCACTAACTTCAATGAATTTGAAAAAGGGCAGAAGAATCGAATGCTAAGTTTAATTATGGCATACAATTGCTAAGATAAATACATGTACAATCCTTACTAATATTATAAAAGCGAAAGTGAGGTTGTTTGTTTGTTACGTCTTCACGCCTAAATGGCTAAACCGATTTTGATCAATTTTGGTAAAGAGATAGTTGGGACCTTAGAGACGGACATAGGCAATTTTTTTTATGTGAGAAATTCGGGAGTAAGAGGGAAGAAAAGGGAAAACTTAGCTTTGCGATTACAATAAATTAAGCGCAAGGGTAAAAACTACAGTTAGCAGGTACCTGCAAATCAGGAAAGGGGAACTGTGTTACCCGGAATTTAATGCGAGCAAAGCGGCAGGCAAAAGTAAGTGTATCAATAAAAAACAAAATGGCGATTGTGTTTTGACGCTGTGTAGGGCGCATCTAGTGATTTATATTTTTGTCTCTGGGATTGTTAGTATATCATTGATGTTTACACACATATATTGAGGTTTGAAATTGCTTCAGGGTTCTTGTATTTCAAGCATATAGTGTGCTTGTATTCTAATGATTTGAATGTTTGGTTCAGTATTGTGTTACACAACGTTTTGTTCTTCAAATGTGCGTGCTAACTAACAGTGCTATTTATTTAATTCTCTTTATCCAGGTGTCAAACATATTATATACATTTTTATAAAATTGTAGCTGGCACCCCGGCTTTGCCCGCATCGTATCGATAAAAAGTATTCTGTGTGTTATTCCAGACCTTAATCTACCTCTGACGATGACGTGAAAGAGTAACAAACCTTCAAACATCCACACAAACATTCGCATTTAAAATATTATATAGGTACATTATATAGTAGGAAGTAGGTTATACAATACGGTCCCAACAAAGCTAACCCCGGGACGTTGGTAAATACTTTGTTTCCGTAAATTACAAAGCCTTTACAAACCACAACAAAATTCTATCAAAGCCATTACATAAAAACACAATGACGTAATAAGAAACGATACTAAAATATACTCCAATGAGAATCGACGCCACGAGTCTAAAATAGGGCGACCATAATCAGCTTTACGACAAAATTTTGATGAAATAATTTATGGTTGACGCGTCAAACATTCTCGGGAGTTGGTGAACTGGATAACTTGGTTTTGGTGGTAAAGATGTGTTTATTGTGCGTACGATTAGCGTTGAGAGAACTAACATCATTATCTGCTTAGTCTTTTCTCAACTTTGACGACACGGTTAGCGCAGTGGCTGAGCGATCGGCTGCCGCGCTGCGTGTCGCGGGTTCGATCCCCGCACGGAACAAATATTTTTATGGCCTACAGATAGTTGTTTCGGGTCTGGCTGTTTGTGTATGTGAGATTAAATATTTGTAAACGCACCCACGATACAGGAGAAATTCCTAGTGTGGGGCAACTTTTCTAAAAAAAGGAAGAAATAACTATATTGGGGCAGCCTAATCGGATGCAGCATTATGCTTAAAGCGATTGCCTATCTGACCTCCACAACAGAATTGGTCAGACTTTCAGGTCATCAACATCGCGTTCGTTACTCCCGCTTTGTCAAGAGTGGGAGAAGTTTTTGATGATTCACCATGCGAAAAAAATTAGTGTGAGCTCCCCATTGCTCACCGCCACATACCCGCGTCTGCGGTGGCCGAGATGACGGCATGACGACACGGTTGGCGCAATGGCTGAACGATCACTGCGTTCTGGTTCGATCCCCGCACGAAAAAAATATTTGTATGGCCTACAGATAGTTGTTCCGGGTCTGGCTGTTGGTGTATGTGAGTTTAAATGTTTGTAAACGCATCCACGATACAAGAGAAATTCCTAGTATGGGGAACGTTTATTACGGCTCATAATTAAATAATACAGATGAATCTAAAGTCCCACTCTATTCACCTTCGCTTCTGCTTATTAATTAGCCGTAACCCTTAACTTCCCTTTACTGACAATTTCATCTTAGGCCTGTCACAGCAGATAACGAAACTTTTGATACTGAACATCAAAGTTTCTATCAAACTTGTGTCATTTGTTAACAATTATGTTCTTGACAAACTATTAAGGTTGTCGTACAGTCATCCGCTTCAATATGTCAACACTTAGTCTTAGTTACTTTTCTCGGAGCTCGTGGCTAAATAATAGCAGCCGCTCGGGTGGATCTTAAGGTTAAGCCGCGCTTGCCTAGGTTGGTCTGTGGATGGGTGACCACCCGTTACATACCGAGTTTCCTCCGTGCCTCGGAAAGCACGTTAAGCCGTTGGTCCCGGCTGTCATTTGTAGATCTTTGACAGTCGTTACAGGTAGTCAGTGTTCCGAAAGTCTGACAACCAGTCTTACCAAGGGGTATCGTATTACCCAGTATTAACTGGGTTGTGGAGGTCAGATAGGCAGTCGCTTCATGTAAAATACTGATATTCAGTTGCATCCGGTTAGACTGGAAGCCGACCCCAACATAGTTGGGAAAAGGCTAGGCAGATGAGTCTTAGTTACTTTTCTCGTTTTGTTTCAAACTATGTAAATTCATCAAAATTAATAAAATTAAGTTGTAACTCTTTGGATCGATGTTTTTTTTTTACTTGTAGTCTCTGTTCTGTTTCTGTCATTCTGTCATGAATTTATAATCTAAATCTGCAAAGAAATACTTTTATTGTTCCTATATATATTTAATTACTGTTATTACTTGCTATATATTCTCCAGCGTTTGATAGTTTATTACCAGTTTACACGTGTTATTGGCAAAATTGTGGTATCTCTCGTCCACAAAAGCCATTACTGAAGAGTTCAAGTTGTAGTCTTAGTTAGTTTTAGTCTTAGTACTTTGACGACACGGTTGGCGCAGTGGCTGAGCGATCGACTGCTGCGTGTCGCGGGTTCGATAACCGCACGGAACAAATATTTGTATGGCCTACGGATAGTTGTTTCGGTTCTGGCTGTTTGTGTATGTGAGTTTAAATGTTTGTAAACGCACCCACGATACAGGAGAAATTCTTAGTGTGGGGCAACGTTTTAAAAAAAGATTGAATTGAAATTGAAACTTAGTAACTTTTAAAAGTGATTTTCTGTAACTGTACTGATTAAAATTTGATTTTATTGCGAACACTGTGATTTGGGATGCATATTATTATGAAATAGATCGTATCCACAAGTTCTTGAGTTCTTTTTATTATGAGTCGAGCTGACAAATGCTTGCACTGACTGGATAGGTCCATACGGTGTGGTTCTTTCTTAAAAATACCATCTCAGACACTAATTTGCATAGGTAGCCTTCATGTTATTTGACCAAGATTTTTGTCTAGACCTTAAAATAAATCTCTGAGTATTTTTCGGCTGTTTCTTCTCAGAATGGTCGGGTAAAAGTGTTTGTTAAAACATGATTCACCATCGTTATTTTCGAGCAAAATCGCATTAAATTCAACAAACTGTATACATATAAGTGCTCATGAGTGTACACGGCGATGACGACTCAATTCTAAACTGTGAGTAACAAGCCAACTAAGATGTTCTAGATTGTTTTGATATAACATCAAAATGGTTAATAGTATTGCCAGCGAGGTGTGTTTCGATACTTGTCAAGTTTTCGTTCATTTATTAATTAAACTAGATTTTGCCCGCGGCTTCGCTCGCGTTAAATTCGGGGTAACACAGTTCCCCTTGCGCCTTATTGATTTGTAATAGCAACGCTAAGTTTTCTCTTTTCTTCCCTCTTTCTCCCTCACATCCCACTTTTTCTTGAAAAAAAATATATAATATGTCCGTCTCCTGGTTCCCAACCGTCTCTGTACCAAAATTCATCAAAATCGGTGTAGCCATTAAAGCGTGAAGAGGTAACAAACAAACAAACAAACTCACTTTCGCTTTTATAATATTAGTAAGAATAAGGATTACATTATTTCACATTTTTAAATATTTCTTAATAAAAAAACCATAAAAAAAACATTTCAAAATATAAAAATAGTAGCCCACCGGTATCGGGAACAGGATCCAAGCTACCGGCGGACAGGGCTCCAGAGAAAGGAACCTCCTAACAATACGAGCCGTGTCCAGGGGTACCGCTTTCTGGATCAAGCCCTTAATCCAGCTGCCTAACGAGAGCCTCCTCAGGTATTGCTCGAGGTTCTTAGCAATTAAGCCATTGGCAGATACGACTATCGGTGCAATGATCGCTGAGTCCACTTGTCAAGTTATTGTTAGACTTATTAACCTCGGACCAAAAAAGAGGGGTGTTATTTTCAAAAAGACTTTTGTAAATAAATTCTTTACTCTACTATATATACAGGAGTGATTCTGGAAGTTAGGATCAAATCAAATAGGGGATGGATAAGGTCAATTCCAAACTTTTAACCCTGAGAATGTCGGTTCAATTATTTATAGTTAAAAAGTTGTGACCAATTGATCAAGGTTCAATCGTCTACTTCATTTTGGTACTCTAATTTATTTACTGTTAATTTATTTATTTTAAAAAAGTATTAATGCTTTTTATAGCTTATAACCCAGTGCCAACCTGGTTCAGGCTAATAAGCAATTGCGCTCTATTAGTGGTTAAGATGTTTTATTTTATTGTGTGTGCCCTGTTTAAAAAAATAAACGATTTATTTTATCCTTATCCTTACTAATATTATAAAGGCAAAAGTTAGTTTGATTGTTTGTTACGTCTTCACGCCTAAATGGCTAAACCGATTTTGATGAATTTTGGTACACTGATAGTTGGGAGAAGAGAGGAGGCGGACAAAAAACTTTAAAAAAGAAATGAGATATGAGGGAGAAAGAGGGAAGAAAAGGGAAAACTTAGCATTGCCTATTACATTCAATAAGGCGCAAGGGCAAAAACTACAGGTCGCAGGTACCTGTAAATCAGGAAAGGGGAACTGGGTTACCCCGAATTTAACGCGAGCGAAGCCGCGGAAAAAACAAGTTTACCATAATGCTAGAAAATTAACCCGCACATTCCTAGATAGGGCACATATCATGAAATTAAAAAGAAAAGTTACCGATTTGTATTTTTTTAATTTACCCCAAACCAACATCACGGTTGTGTTCAGAATAGGCAATTAATGATCTTTTTGTAAGCCGTGATTTTTCACAGCAAAACTCACACTCACTAACATACTTATATTTTGGACATAATCTTTGATTTCTCTAGTGAGTTCGTCCCTCACACCATTATGAAATAGCCTTTTTTTCGGATCGGAAATCATCAGATTACTTCTCCCGTTTTGGGCGGAGTGTCAGACTTTTTTTGTCCTTCTCTTGTGCTTTGTGTTCGGGGCCGTTCAAACAACCCGTAACTCTGGCAGGATGAAATAACCCCAAGATCAGTTTGTTGTTACACAAGTCGGGTGATCGATCATGACTTCCGAACTATTTACATTAAGTGAGACGGTTCGTTAGCTAACCGCGTTCCAGAGGCAGCAAGTTTGGGTATGATTTATTTACACGATGCTGTTATTGTTTTGGTAATAAGTAGAAGCATGGTTGTTTTGAAAAAAAAAATGGACAAGTGAGAGTCGGACTCGCGCACCGCGGGTTCCGTACAAAGTTGTAGGTAACTAATAAAAGTACCAAGAAAAATCTACAACAGCTTAACGTTCTTTACACACGCTAGAAAGTTGGTATATAACGGGTAGCCACCCATCCACAAACCAACCTAGGTAAGCGTGGCTTAACCTAGAGATCGACCCGAGCGACTGCTATTTTGCCATGACCTCCTCTGTTCACCCTAGAAACACATCTAAACCAATTTTTCAGAACCTTGCAGTCACTTACTCCCAATTAAAACTAAAAAGTTACCCTCAGAATTAATATTGATGAAGTTCCAGTCAAAGTCTAACTTTATGTTCTATAATGTGTGTTACTAGACCGAACTTGCTCGTCCCAGGTCACAGGTGGAACGTTCCTTAGTTATTTAGGACGAAAAGCTGTGCAAGAGCTTTATTTGATGATAAAGTTGGAGTTGAAGCTTAATTGTGGAAGGAATTTTGGGTTGTGTATTTATGCATTTTGAAGACTTTATGCGGGCTTTGTTTTTGAACTAACTGGGGCCCGCGGCTTCGCCTGCGTCATATCGCCAAAAAGTATCCTATGTATCATACTTATGTACTAACGTTGTAACAACAACATTGTAAAACAAAATGATTTTAAAAAAGTAACCACGGAGTTTCTTGCCGGTACTTTTCCATAGGAAACGACCAACCCGAACCGTGCACCTTTTCTCGACGTTTTATAAGTGCCCATGTAGGCCTATGTGAAATAAAAATATTTTGATTTTTATGAAATTTGGCACACATATGGTTAATAACCTGGATTACACCTATGATACTTTTATTCCGGGACTGTGATCGCTTATATTTGGAAATTAATATTATTTGTATGCCCATACGACGGTAGAATAATATAGAAGACCTTATTATATACGACAACAAAAAAATATCGATGTAAAAATTACCCATGTTTGCAAAAGTAATGATTTGATTTTGATTTGATTTGGGGACAAGTACTGAAAACCACCCGGTGAAACCACGGGCATGAGTAAGTATCAATGTAATTGTAGTTGTGTAACTTCATAATTCCATAGAAATGCGTCCTTACAGCCATATGGCTTTCGTGTAAACAGATTACGTAAACTGGTAACTAAGTCTTGCATTGAATGAATTAGTGAACTTGTTGTTAGAACATACAGTTAGTCCTTTGGGATTAATAATCGAGTAATCGTAATTAATAATATGATTACGGCAACGTTTCAATTTGTGTTGTAAATACATGTATGTGTGATATGTACAGTCAACATAAGTTATAACTAACCGTTGTCGTGAGATATTGGTATATTTTTCTTAGAAACGGATGGATGTCTTCAACTCAGATCGAATTAATGTAACTCTTTTCTATCAAATAAATTTATCTTATTAATAACACATTAATCGATTTTTTTACAAAAAATAACTATTTCTCACGAGCCTGTTATCTAATCACATTTGTTAACAGTAGGTACATAGTATATCAATTTTAGTTAAATTCAAAATAGTTCTATATGAACAGAAAAATCGTAAACACTGTTTTACGTTAATATTTACGGTTAGAAAATTTGAATTTTACGGGCTACCCGCCGTGACGCTTTCACCTTAAAACAAAAGACTAAAGAGAAAGAACAAAGAACAAGAGAGGCGAGGAGAGGAAAGGGGGAAAGGGGGAGGAGGGGAGACAACGGGGTTCTATGGTTTTCCCTACTCATGGAAAGCGTGGGTTTATGTATGTGTGTAGATCAGAAAGGTGTGCTCCTCAAGTTTGAAAATGAATATGATAACAAAATAAAGTGAGTTAGGTACTCACCACCATCCAAGGTCTTGGTAGCGTAAGTATAAACAGTAGAAGCGGTCCCCGCATCATTTGTCGCAGTCACTTTCAGCTGGTACCAGTTAGCGGGAGCGAGAGATCCGACTGCGTACGACGTGGGTATGGACCGGAGCGGTGGAGCCTGGTAGTGGCCTTCAATGTAGCTCCAACCGAGGTTAAGATCCATGGGCTAAGAAATAAACAGTAAATTAGTGTCGGATCATAAACAAGTGCAAATCGGACTCGCACTCACAAAAAGAACAACTTAACAACAGATTGACCCATAGACAATTAGACACATCACTAACGGTCGCCCACTACTAAGCGGTGTGTCTCAAGGTTGCACCAAATAGGAGTGCAGCTCAGCATAGTGCAAAGTAGAATACCTGACGCTGGTATTCTGGTGAATATCCCGCCGCTAAGGACACACGGCTGTCGAGAAAACGTAATGATTTTTGGTTTTTTTTTGCGGATGGAAAATCATCAAATAACTTCCCCCGCTCTTTATGTCAGACTTGTACTGACTAAAACCTAGCCATGTTCCTACTTTTGTCTTTTATGTTCCGGGGCGCGGGATCTCTTTCAAACAACCCGCAACCCCGAAAAATCATTGGCTTGGCCGTCGTCAGGTAAAAAGACGGACTGCAAGAACTTGCTAGTCCAAAACCGTTAACTGAAAGTCGCATAGTGGAGTTTTCAACTTAAAATGTTGATAGGTTTTATAACAGTCAATTTTTACCGCCTGCCACGAAAAATACCAAATTCACATTTACGAGTATACAAGTTTTATAATATCAATTCTCCACCTTGTTGAAAACTTTGAGCATCGCTATAACATCAAAACTTTGGAAAACTTGTTACAAAGGAGGTTTTAAACAAGGCAAAGTTTAATCTTGAAGAAGTATCATACCCAAAGAGGTTAAAAATACTATGCAGAGCCAGAAGAAATTTTATAGACAAAATGTGAAAAATTGGGTATTTTGTGCAAAAAATACCCGACTTCGGAAATCGGTGACAATAAAACAAACAACGTCACCGGCTTTCGAAAGTTACGTTATTTAAACATGTATCAGCTAATTCATAGTTCAGACATAAAATAAAAATCATATAATCAAAAATATTTAAAACCATACACAATTAATACACAGGCACGAAACTAAAATTGAAATGAAACAAGTTAAAAAAGTGACAAAATCATATTATTTAAAAGTACATTATAAATCACTACATAGTATAAAACAAAGTCGCTTTCTCTGTCCCTATGTCCCTTTGTATGCTTAAATCTTTAAAACTACGCAACGGATTTTGATGCAGTTTTCAGTAATAGATATAGTGATTCTTAAGGAAGGTTTTAGTATATAATTTGTTAAGTTTTTGTATTTATTTCTGTGTACATTAACTATATTTGTTGAAGATGTCGGCAAAAAGTATGCTGTCTGGGAGCTTTCAACGAAAACGCTGCCTAAACCCTTTAAGATATAACAAAATAATGTATGGTGTAATTGTGTATCTTATATAGGTCCACAGAAAAGTCAGCGGTGGCATATGTCTATATCTTAAGGATAACATACTATATCCATTTTAATACTTTAACAAATGGGCAATTATAAAGCGCTAACTTGGAAAGCTATTTACACAAATACAGTATTAATCCTTATCATTTTAAATAGGTTGGTTGGCATGAACATTTCATGAAGATTATTTTTTCCTTTTACATCATGCAGATTAAATAAATACTTTAGGAGATATAGCAAAATCAAAATAACGCGCAACAAAATTAATTTCATGTCGCCGTGACTAGGCTGGCCCGCTCGGGCGCGGTGTAGGGAACAAGTCGCTCATCGCTGAGTGCGCGACCCGAACACGGGCAGACGCGTGAGCACAGAGTACGTTGAGTTGACACGTTCCTTACAAACTAAATTCAAATCCTTTAATTGTGAACATATAGGTACAATAAGATCTAATTACATAAAATGTAATAAAACATAGGTTTTATGAAGTTTCATAATACATACCTATTAGTTAGATTCGTACCATTACCTATGGACGGACGGACAGCGAAGACTTAGTAATAGAGTTTTTACCCATTGGGGACGTAACCTTAAAAATGAGACGTACCTAATTTTATTTATACTTCGATTTTGTTATTTTTGCTATAGGCTGCTTTTTATCAACACACCACGCGGGCGAAGCCGCGGGCGGAAGCTAGTAAATTATATAACATACTTTATTTTAAAAGTAAAGTAAATTAATCAAAAATAAAATGAAAACAACAAATTAAAAAACACCAATTTTATAAAGGACTTCCATTGGACCTCCACATCCAATGGGGATGAGATTCAGAAATTCTTGTTCTTTTTTCTTTTTAACTGTAGTTGACTCCATGGAGCGTTTGGTGATTCGAGGTAGAGAGCCGAAGGCACGAAATCCACGTGGTTGATCACCAAACCGTGGGCAAAAACTAAAAAAAATATTTAAAAGTCTGTCTTCAGAACTCACCGCTTTATTCTCCGCCCTTAGCCAAAGGCTAGAACCAAGGAGTCTGTAGTCAACCTCCCATCTTGTGACGTCACAACCGCTGTCATCCCATCCACTGAGCTGGATGTATATGTGCGTGGCGTTGCTCCAGAGCCAATCGGTGGATGGTGGCGAGACTGGCGCTGTTGGGAAGACATTTTTTTTTTATCTGTTGCTTTGCCCTAATAATTCCTCCTTTATCGTGTGCTAGCGTATATCAATATTAACGAATTATGTTGACCCAAAAGATAAGTACTTTCGCTAACCGAAAATCTCCTCAATCCAACTTTTATGATTGGTTATTGATATTTCAGCCGCCAAATCATATTAGCGATACAAATCCATTCCTATTAATGGACTCATCATTTCAATTGTTTCTCATCCTAGTTCCTACTAATATTATAAATGCGAAAGTTTGTGAGTATGGATGTATGTTTAATCCTCTTTCATGAAAAAACTGCTGAACGGATCTTGATGAAATTTGGCACAGAAGTAGATTATAGTCTGGAATAACACATAGGATACTTTTTTATCATCACGAGTAGTAATATTATAAATGTGAATAATTATGAGGATGCATGGATGTTTGTTACTCTTTTACGTCAAAATGGCTGAACGGAACTTGATAAAAATTGACACAGAGGTAGATTATAGTCTGGAATAACACATACTTTTTTTCGATCATTACGCGGGCGAAGCCGCGGGCGACAGCTAGTCCAAAATAATACTTTCTCGGGACGGACATGTTGGAGTCTTCCAGTCTAACTGGATTCAGCTAAATACCAGTATTTTACATGGAGCGACTGTCTGACCTCCACAACCGCAATAGCACTGAGTAATACGATACTCTTGGTAAGACGTGCTTTCCGAGGCACGAAGGAAACTAAGAGTGTAATGGGTGGGAATTAATATTTAACAAATTAAACAATCAAAAGAAGACTCAATGAAACATTAATTAAGAATCAATCTACCAAATCCAGATCTCACGTCAATTTCTACAATTATTTGTTGGTGATTTAGTCATCCAATCAAAATAAGCAATACTCAAAATGATGAGTCTTTCCGGCTTCGATTTGTTTGCCATTGAAAACTAGCTTCTATTGCTGAGAACTTTAGAACACAAACAACAAGTACTTTGTAGCTAATCACAGGAAACCAACACATATTCATACTGGCGCAAATAAATATTGGAGTATCTCCCAATGAGTAATTCTTGTACGTGCTAATCGACTGGTCGGAGAAATTAGGACAGAGCTCTTTATAAACGGACCACTAATGTGCACCTATACGTGATTTATTTTTTAGGATTCCGTACTTTTTTTTTTGGGGTGGGAAATTATCAAATAACTTCCCCCGCTCTGGGCGGAGCGGGGGGGCGTGTCAGACTTTTACTGACTAAAACCCAGCCATGTTCCTTCTATTGCCCTTTACGTTCCGGGGCCGCGGTATCTCTTTCGAACAACCCGCAACCCCGGCAGGAGGATTCCGTACCTTAAAAGAAGAAAAAGGATTGTGTGGTTTTATGAAACCACGGTAAAAGTGAAACTTTTTTTCACATTATAGACATTTACTCCGCGACCGACCGTCACGCGACATGCAACACACAGATGAAAAAAATTGAGACGATGTAATGTGATAGTGAAAAAAGTTTCACTTTAAAACGGATCACTTTCTTGTATGTCTTTCTGTCTCTCAATACCCTTTATCTCGGGAACGCATAGAGGTATCGAGTTAAAATATAAAACCACATACTCAAATTTGTAGTCTCTTGAAATTTTGAAACAAACAATCCTCTAAGTCTACGCAGTCAAAAGATATGGCTGTTTATGTCGTAAATTTGTACGAAAACCTCGGCGCGTGAGTCTGATTTGCATCTGGCTGGTTTTTTTTTGTAGGTACAAGTAAGAACCATTCTTCTGTTTTTCAGCCCCATTGACTTTGAAGAGTTGCTTCTAATGGGAATTTACGCGTCCTCCAAAATAACTCTTATTTTTGGAGAGGTTCGTTTAGTTTTGGCAAAAGATCGTAGTCAATCGTCAAGGTTTAGGCAGGCCAAGTTTGGCCTGTGGATGGGTAAACGTCATAACAGATCAATATTTCTCCGTGCGTCAGAAAACACGTTAAGCCGTTGGTCAAGACTGTCATTAATGTAGTGTCTTTGACAGTCGTTACTACGCCGTCAGTGACCCGAAAGTCTGACAACCAGTCTTACCAAAGGGTACACTCTATTACCTATTACTAACTTGGTTGTGAAGGTCAGATAGGCAGTGACTTCTTTGAAAGTTAAGCAGCGTCTAGACTGAAATCCAACCTCAATCAAGTTAGATCAAGGCTCGGCAGAACATGATGGATCTCAAAAGGAAGAGTCTGGACGGTTAGCGCAGTGGCTTAGCGATCGACTGCGGCGCTGCGTGGCGCAGGTTAGATCCCAGGTAGTGGTTTCGGGTCTGGCTGTTTGTGTATGTAACTTTAAATGTTTGTAAATGCACCCAAGATACAGGAGTAATTCCTACAGTGAGAGTGAAAAAACAGTCTTGCTTTTCTGACCGGCTCTTTCTGATTCGATAATTGTGGTCAATTCTTAGCTAACACCTACCTCCACCCAGCGTTGTAACATCGATATGCGCCGGAGCTGAAGTCCCAACACTATCTGTAGCGGTTACTCTCACAGAATACTTGGTGCCACACTTCAGACCAGCCAGGGTGTGTGTCTGTATGCCTGGTAGACGATTCTCTCTTGTCACCGGCCATGCTTCTTGCCAGAGGCCGTCGTTTTCTTTCCAAGTGAGGTTGTAATCTGTAGGAGACAATAGCGTTAAAAATAATTGTTAAATTTCACAAAAGGGCTTATTCGCAATATAATACGAAGGACGCGGGGGACGAAGCACGCACGTGCTTCGTCCCTTCCCCTTACATATCCTTACCAAGACAAACGACTCCCTTTCCATTCTATTGTTCTGTAACAGGTGCTACTTTCAAACTACCTTTAATATTCGACTCATTCCTTATTTTATCCATTCTTGTCACTCCACACATCCATCTCAACATTCTCATCGCCTCAGAATGGCGTAAAATATGATATTTAAAAAAATACTTTCGAAGAAGGTTTGAACATTGACTCATTCCCTGATTAATCTCTATGACGAATATTGAACGCGTCTATTAACTTTAAACTTTAAATAAAAGTATATCTGTTACACAAATACGTTTGCAAGTGACAAAGACAGCACGAATATCCAACGGTTAGACTCAGAATGGCGTAAAATATGATATTTAAAAAAATACTTTCGAAGAAGGTTTGAACATTGACTCATTCCCTGATTAATCTCTATGACGAATATTGAACGCGTCTATTAACTTTAAACTTTAAATAAAAGTATATCTGTTACACAAATACGTTTGCAAGTGACAAAGACAGCACGAATATCCAACGGTTAGACTCTTAAATATTTATGTCTGTTATCTTATGAATTTTATAGCTGCAAGTCTTAAAAATACTATTTCCAATATACGATTTTATGATTATAGAATTCAGAATGCACGTAAAAGCTTCAAGAATTTTGTTTGTGTAGCCATGTTTTCATTTTCATAAAAATAATCCTTTGTAAATCAAATAACAATTTTTTTATGAATGCAGTCCTTTTTCACTCAATTTGAATGATAAGTTTATTCCAATTAAGTGAAATAGGACAAGCGTGTTGATTAACGCTCGTGCCTTTTCTGCATGAGATTAGGCCTTTGCCCAGGCGTGGGACAGTAAAAAGCGTTTATTATAATTTTGTCGAGCCAAACCAGCTGCCCAAAAAAACGAAACAAAAACTCCTTTTTAACCGACTTCAAAAAAAGGAGGAGGTTCTCAATTCCTCGGAATCTTTGTTTTATGTTCGCCGTTTACTCAAAGACGCCTGGACAGATTTGCAAAATGCTTTTTTTGTTTGATAGAGTATACTTTCCAGGTGGTCCTATATAAATTTTATTTATATTGCTTATGTAGTTTATGAGTCGTCTATAATACATATTTTTTTCTCTGTCTATATGGATGATTTGCTAATCTTTTAGTAACAATGAGAATGATAACTCGATAGTATCTAAAATAAAAAACATTTTGTAAAAAATAAAACAGACTTCCAAAAAAAACTAAAAAGTGGAAAATAACTATACTTCCAGAAGTCGGTGGCAAAAAAGCGAAACCAACAAAAGTTCCCCACTTCCGGAAGTAAAGTTTATTGCAGTTTTTTTTTAAAGTCCGTTTTATTTTTATAAGCTGAAGAATTTCGCTCTATTGTTGAGTAGCCATTATGTCTTGCTTGTCCTGTTGCTTGCACATAACAGGACCTGATGGACGCTACTGAATGTGCCAAACTCGTCTCCAATTTTTAGGCTGATTCAATTCAGATTGTCATAAAAAGAAAATTGAGTAGCCCTCTGTAAAATTGACTAAGAACTACAATAAAAAAATACTCACTTATGCCAAATCCCATGGAGTCGTTGCCATAAGATCTGATTTCATCCCACTCCACCACAATATAGTCCTTATAAGGCGTAGCTCTCAACGTGGGTGGGTCAGGCAACGGTAGAACTTTGACGGTAAAAACAACTGAGTCTGAACCGTACAAATTTTTGGCTAGGCAAGTGTAATTGCCGCTCAGTGATTGGTCTATACCTAGAAGAACAAAAAAATTGAATAACATACAAACATATTATACATACACTGGTTCTGCCCAGTAGTTTACTCGCTGTTCTGGTCCTTCTTAATACTTATAGGTTTGAAAGTAGGTAGTAGCCGATTCACTTACTGAATATGCATAAATAATTTCATAAGAATCGGTCGAGCCGTTTCAGAGGAGTATGGGAACGAACATTGTGACACGAGAATTTTATATATTACAAGAAGATAAGAATTGTAATCCCGAAATTTTAAGCAGAGGTGTACTAAATATCACCCCTTCATTTCGCAATTTATGTTCATAACATAGGAGTGAACCTATTGCCGTCATTGGTCCATCCAGACTTTGGTTTGCTCCTGAGAAATTCATGATGAAGGAACTCAATGACATACTTATTTCTCGATTTGGGAAACTTGTTGCTTGGCTGCAAATTTACAAGGGCATTCTTTTAAGATGACAGAATTTTAATTGACATAATTACTTTTGGAAAAGTTAAAATTCCGCATAATTTTATTTAACATAATATTTGTTTACGTCCGGTTCCAATAAACAAAAAAAAAAAACGATTCGTACTTTCTACGAGTCGTATGTCAAAATACCACTATCCGTAAGAAAACGAATCGTTTTTTGTTTATTAAAACTGGGCGTTAGAGCTACGATTACTTGGTATAATTTCACTTGTCACAGTATGAAAATGCTAGAATTTAATTTGCATTAACATTTTTGACTATGTTACCATTTGTATAAAATACCATTAAATTAAAATATTTTCTTAACAGTCAAAATGTAATGCTACAAAAGTTAGTGACAGAAACGAATCGCTATAAAACCGACTTGCTATTCAACTAAACAACAAACTTATTATATCCCATATTTATCCAAATTTTTAGTCCGGGAAAATAATTAATTTTCAATTTGGATACGAAATTAATTCAACAACTCAACCTACGGTTCGCAGTTGTCATTCTTTGACAGTTTTAGCTTAACTCTCCTGTTTGTGTTTATCTTACTTTGTTTTAAATGCAAAGGTTTGTGAGGAGATAAGAATGTTTGGATGTTTGTATCTCTTTTACGCAAAAACAACTGAACAGATTGGCATGAAATATGCCACACATTTAGTTTATAACCGGGATTAACAAATATGATACTTTGATTCCCGGTAGTTCGATTTGCTGGGGAGGTTGTTCCGCCACTTCTTCTTCCCAGTTAGAACACTAGGAAGTGGCAAAAAGCGGGCGTTTTGTGGGACTCTTGTAATGTTGACGTTCAAAAGTGCTGATTATCAGCCTAATTTGATTAAATGACTTTTGATTTTGATCACGTTGAAAAACAAAAACAAAACAATATTTATTATCAGAAAGAAACTAAGACACTTGTACATTTTCACTTACAAACTAAAAATATCTTTCAAATTTTATCATAACTCAATTTGGTATTATGAATTCTGGTACCCAAGGTAAGATTAAACTTGTGTTACATCAAATGCAAACAAGATGGAGACGTGGTTTCAATGGAGCAACACATTAAATTGAAAACAAAAAGAACAACAATAAGGTAGTTTCCAGGGTCAAATTAATTACATTCTATTTATTTATTTAAAAAAAACGTTGCCCCACACTAGGAATTTCTCCTGTATCGTGGGTGCGTTTACAAACATTTAAACTCACATAAACAAACAGCCAGACCCGGAATAACTACCTGTACGGCCATACAAATATTTGTTCCGTGCGGGGATCGAACCCGCGACACGCAGCGCAACAGTCGATCGCTCAGCCACTGCGCCAACAGTGCCGTCCAAAAATTAAATAAAAAAGTAAATTAGACCAAAACTTTTATTATATTGCTGCATTTTTTCGCAACAAATGATGTCACACGTAACTTCAATGGGCTATATATATATCTTTATCAATTTTGGTCTAATTTACAAATAAAAAAATTCTGGTCTCTTATTTTTGAATAATCTAAAAGATGGACAAATAAAAAGAAATAGGAAACTAGCCTATTATTGAAGTTAAAGCTGGCATTAGCTACAATCAAAGAAACTTACTTTTAATCAGCAAACTGTCATCCCGATTCCTCGTAAACCTCGGGTGATGAGTGATAATGTTCTGGTTGTGATACCACACGGTTCTGGGAGGCGGGGAGCCGACACTCCTACATTCTAGCAGCAAAGAGTTTCTAACTGCCACTGTTATCTCACCGCCGAGGGATGCAACTCCGGCCACAACTGTTTAAAGAAGTTTCTAGTGTTAATACTGTCATTGCAAAGATAAGTGAAGATCGAGACAATCCTGATAAATCCTTTTTAGGGTGGGAAATCATCAAATAACTTCTCCCGCTCTGGGCGGAGCGGGGGGGAGTGTCAGACTTGTACTGACTAAAACCCACCCATGTTCTTTCTATTGCCCTTTACGTTCCGGGCCGTGGTATCTCTATCGAACAACCCGCAACCCCGGCAGGCGGAGGCCCTGGTAGGCCCCTCTGCTTTGCTGACATCTCTTTGAGGCGCCCGTGAAACACTAACGCGCCGTCGATACGGCCTGTTGTCAATAGACGGACGGACGGTAAGCTACCCACTGCTTGTTTTTAAATGCTGCTCCGAAATTTGCCTTTGTTTATCCTGTGTGCGTTTGCAAACATGAATCCGGAAGGGATCTTGTGAAACTACTCGGCAAAACAAATATTTGTCGAACCGATCGGAAGATAAATAGTTCACACACGTGTGATGTACTGCATGTAGTCTTATGTAACTTTGGTCTTTTGAAACACAAACGGTTATAGCTACAAGTTTCATATGTATATAGTACTAGCTTTTGCCCGCGGCTTTGCTCGCGTTAAATTCGGTATAACACAGTACCTGCTACCTGCAGTTTTTGCCCTTGCGCTTTATTGATTTGTCATAGCAACGCTAAGTTTTCCCTATTCTTCCTTCGTTCTCCCTCATATCCCACTTTCATAAAATAAAAAAATATCATATGTCCGTCTCCTGGTTCCCTAATATCTCTGTACCAGAATTCATCAAAATCGGTGTAGCCATTAAAGCGTGAAGAGGTAACAAACAAACAAACTAACTTTCGCTTTTATAATATTAGTAAGGATAAGGTTGGTCTGTGGATGGGTGACCACTCGTTACATACTGAGTTTCCTCCGTGCCTCGGAAAGCACGTTAAGCTGTTGGTCCCGGTTGTCATTTTTAGATCTTTGACAGTCTTTACAGGTAGTTAGTGTCCCGAAAGTCTGACAACTAGGCTTACCTAGAGGTATCGTACAACCCTGTACTAACCAGGTTGTGGAGACAGCCCAGTTAGTACATGTTGGTATATGTAGATATTTGAGTATAGGTTTTAAACCCGGTTCAGTCACTACGCTACACTCAATGTAGATTACAAACAAACGTGCTAGAAATCCGTTTTCAAGTGCTGAAGATGATGGTGCATTTTGATTTCCTGTCTACCCAAATACGCCTTTCTTTTATATTTGTATAATCTCAACATGAATGATGTTACTACGATCTCGTAATAATATTATAATTTAAAAGAGTGTCCATGGAGTTTCTTGCCCATTCTTCTCTGTAGAGATCAACGATTTAGAATGGGCAACTACAGTTACTACTTTCACAAGATATTATGCTTTACTACCGAGTCTGTAGCTTCATTTTGTTTCTTGTTATTATTATTTTTTACACGTTGTATAATGTATAGTCATGAAGATATTACATACCTCTTTGCGAAGGAGTATTGGTCACCCTCCGACTCTCCGGTCCTTCGCCAACAGCAGTACTAGAAGTAACCCAGACGTCATACTGCCTGCCTTCAATCAATCCTTTCAGTTCCAAGGTTTGGGACTTCTCGTAGGCTTCGGCAGTGCTTTGGACGTCTACTCTTATTGCTTGGGGACCATCGTTGCTGGTAGAAAGGAGATTTATATCAGTTTTGGTTGAAAGAGGAGCTTAAGAAGCCTGAGGGGCTCGTTTACCAATTATAATTTAAATGGTATAAAAGCCTTTTTTTTAAATTATGCAATAGAAAAATATCGACTTTCAAAAAATTACTATAAAACGGAAAATATTTATTTATTATAATCAAACTAATGTCGTTCATTGACTTTTTTGCCGTCGGAAGTCACCTTCTGGAAGACGGTTTTCTTTTTCGCATTTTTTCTTTATTTCAGCTATTTAGTTGTGATGTGTATCACGCATAATTTTTATTGAGTCATAATTAAATTGGCTCATGATTGACGGCTAAATCGCGTAACAAATCCAAAAAAACAGTGGAATTGAGAACCTCCTTCCTTTTTAATTCGGTTAAAAATGAATGTGGTCCCCTTTCGAGTTAATCCATATTCAATAACTTCGATAATCGGTCCACAATTGACGGAGAAATTACGTAACAAACATACAAAAAAAGCATTAAAATTGAGAACCTCCTCCTTTTCTCGTAGGCGGTTAAAAATAATAATGCTAAGCTCGCATGGCGTATAGTACACACACATCATTTGAAAATTCTAAATTCAATATTTTATTTAAAGTTGAGTTCATATTGAGTTGTTTCGGTTTGCAGGATTTTCAATGGAAATATTGAAAATTTCATACCCCAACGTTCATAAATTTAAAACTAATAAAAAGCTTTGTTAAGTTTAAGTTTTAAAACATGAATTTTGAAATATGATTAACGTGATCAATATGATTTTTTAATCAGTTGCCATGTTCAAAAACCTATCTATAGTCAAAATACATTGCATGAATTGATATATTGTAAAAAACACCGATTAGATTCGTTAATTTTTTTTGCCGCCGTTCTCCAGAAGTAAATTAATTTTTCGTCCTTTAAGGATTTTATGGAAGTCGGTTTTTTTTTTGACAAAACTTTTTTTTCAGCCTTTTCAGTTTTGGTATGACGCTATCCTACACAAATTCTTATCGAGTAATATTTCATATAATCATTGCTACTCAGAGATTTAAGCATATCATCCATATAACTTAGAAGAAAAAATATGTATTATAGAAAATAGCTCATAAATTACATAGGGAGCGAATTTTGAAAATCGACCCACGATCGGTAGAGAAATCGTTAAGAGACCACCCGGGAGGTCTTGCGCTTAATATGTAACACCTTGCATATAGTCTGCTTTATGCTGAAATATTAACAAAAAAAAAAAGTTTTTTTTTTATAAAAAATAAAACTTAATTTTTTTTCTCTATATTTATATTGATGATCTGCTAATCTTTTAGTAACAATGGAAAATTAATACTCGATTAAAATCATGTGATGTATCATTATACCATAACTAAAAATGCTGAAAAAAATATGTATAACAGAGGATAACTCAAAAACTACCTAAGCGATATAAATAAAATTGATATGGGAGCACTTGGGAAGTACTTCCTATCATGCAAAAAAAGAACTTTGCAAATCGGTACAGGCGTCTTTGAGTAATCGGTGAACATACATAAAAAAAAAACTTTTCCTTTTTTTAAGTCTGTTTAAAAGAAAAACAATAGTTACCTTGCAGTAGGCTTGCAGTATACAGTATAGTGCAGGAGTCTTCCATTTGGCTGTCGCGGTCTTTTCCAACTGACGAGGAGGGTAGTCGACGATTGGGCCAGGAGTTTTATTTCAGCTGGTGCCTCCGGGACTAATGACAAAAATTAAATAAAAAAAATTGGTTGTTTGTAAAGTAGGTTTACGATCGAGATGTTTACGTGATAACGTCTTATTGGTGATATAAGTTATCACCAGTAGTGACATCTAAAATGAAATTAAGTACTAATTTAAAGTTTTTTTTTCGAGCCAAGTAACAGATGGCGCTACCATCTTTATGAAATGTCGCTTGTGAGGTTTTGGTGTGACACAAGTTTCTGAACATGTCACCCGACTAAAACGATTTTAAAGACGTTATCACGTCAAAAATACTTTTTATTTATAATCTCACTAGCTTTTGCCCGCGGCTTCGGTTTCGTTAAATTCGGGGTAACACAGTTCCCCTTTGCTGATTTACAGGTACCTGCTTCTTGTAGTTTTTGCCCTAGCGCCTTATTTATTGTAATAGCAATGCTAAGTTTTCCCTTTTCTTCCCTCTTTCTCACACATATCTCACTTTTTTTGAAAAAAAAATAGCCTATTTCCGTCTCCAGGGTCCCAATTATCTATGTACCACTCAAATTCATCAAAATCGGTTTAGCCATGTAGGCGTGAAGACGTAACAAACAAACTCACTTTGTTGGTTGGGAGATAACCAATTAACTTCCCCCGCTCTGGACGGAGCGGGAGGGAGTGTTAGACTTGTACTGACTGAAAGCCATCAATGTTCCTTCTTTTTCCCTTTTTGTTCCGGAGCTATGGTATCTCTCTCGAACTGGCGAGCGCCAGCTAGTACTCTATATTTCTGAGAAATTCGTAATGGAAAACCACAAAAACACTTTGCCAGATCTGGAAATCGAACCAAAGACCTTATACTCAGCTGCTTTTGTCCACTAGACCAACAAGGAAGTTATTTTTGACCAAATTAAAAATCTAGTTATTTTTACTAAAATATTTTAAAAAATATATCTCACTCTACATAATCTCTACATAGAGCCATTAAAACTCACCATCTTGCAACGTGGAACATATAATAGGAAAGGAGTACGGCCCCAACCCATAGTTTGAGAAACCAGCCACTTTGACGGTGTAGTTAGTGAATTTGTAGAGTCCCTGTAGCCGAAGTTCCGTCACTAGTGAGGTAGAGTTCAGCCATTGTCGACCTGTTGGATAGATTTACATAATGATAGAGACGGCACGGTTCGCTAGTGATTGCTTTGTGTAGAGTTTGGTAGAGACCTGTTTTTGTTTGTGGTCAACGGGTTGGAATTCAATGGTGATCATGTTAGTTGTTTTGACTCTATGTTTAATTTATTACGTAGAGTCGAGGAATGTAATATTGAAGCATTCGTTTCGCGAATGTATTATTACATAATATTAATGTAAAGTATTGTCTATGTACAGTCAGAGTAGGAGATAAGTTACCAAGATCGAACAAAGTTAAGTTTAACAATTCTATTGGTACAAACGTACAAACACTGGGGCCATGGGCTTCGAGTGCCCACCTGGTATTTCGAGATATCGCCAAGCGGTTGGTCGATTGTTCACGTGACCAGAGAGCTGTTTTTTTTTTACCAAAGTATTAGCTATTATGCTGCCAGCCTTCTGGGCACTTTTCCTAAGGTCAGCGATGTGGACGATTTTTTTTTACTATTTATATACTTGGCAAAAAAACAACGAAAGCAACATAAGTCACCAATTTCCGGAAGTAAAAATATCTTCCACTTTTTTTTTGGAAGTCGGTTGTTTGACAAAAAAGATTTTTATTTCAGCATTTTTAGATAATTATGATATATCACATTTTTTTAACGATTTTTTCCATTGTTACTAAAAGATCATTCACATAGACACAAAGAAAAAAATATGTGTTATAGACGATAACCCATACACTACCTAAGCAATATTAATAAAATTGATATGAGACCACCTGGGAAGTCTAACCTATCAAACAAAAAAAGAATTTGCAAATCGGTCCAGGCGTCTTTGTATATATAATCAGTGAACTTCCACTTTTTGGAAATTTCAAAACGTTTGGTTGACACTTCCCGTGACCCAAGGGCTGGCTTTTACTTTGGCCAGAGGCTTAGCGTTGCCATACAACGTGGCAACGCGGCCAGTCTCTTGGGGACATTGCCAACTGACAGCGTTGAGGACGAATTTTTTGACGCTATTTTTTAATTTATTTATAAGTTTAGTTTAGTTTAATAATTTTAGTCTATGCATATTGTACATTAAACTAAATAAATTTTGTTCGGTGTACTTCCATAAAAAAAAAGATTCCGACGAGTTGAGAACCTCCTCACTTTTTTTTAAGTCGGCTCGGAAGAAAAACGTTATGAATCGACCATATTTCTACTTACCCTGAGCAGCATAAAGGACAGTGTATCCAATCAGCGCTCCAGCCTGTTTGTGTGGCGGTATCGGTTGCCAACTGACGCGTAACGCTGATGACGTCACCCCACCACATTCTACTGATGATGGTCCTTCTTCAGGAGCTGAGACCAAAGGAAAACATGTTTTATTATAAGCTGCATAAAACTCAGCATGTCCAATGAGCGCGCAAGTCTGTTTGTGCGACGGTATCGGTTGCCAACTGACGCGTAACGCTGATGACGTCACCCCACCACATTCTACTGATGATGGTCCTTCTTCAGGAGCTGAGACCAAAGGAAACCATGTTTTATTATAAGCTGCATAAAACTCAGTATGTCCAATGAGCGCGACAGTCTGTTTGTGTGGCGGTATCGGTTGCCAACTGACGCGTAACGCTGATGACGTCACCCCACCACATTCTACTGATGATGGTCCTTCTTCAGGAGCTGAGACCAAAGGAAAACATGTTTTATTATAAGCTGCATAAAACTCAGCATGTCCAATGAGCGCGCAAGTCTGTTTGTGCGACGGTATCGGTTGCCAACTAACGCGTAACGCTGATGACGTCACCCCACCACATTCTACTGATGATGGTCCTTCTTCAGGAGCTGTGACCAAAGGAAAACATGTTCTATTATAAGCTGCATAAAGCTCAGTATATCCAATCAGCACGCGAGGTACAACTTTCTTGGACACCACAGCATAAATATAAATAAACAGAAAAGAACAGCAGAGCGATAAGGAAAAAAAGGCCAAGTGTGAGTAGAACTCATGCATCAAGACGTCCATGGCCGTTTATGTCGTAAACTTGCGACATAAACGGCCATATCGTTTGACTAGGTAGACTTTGAGGATTTTCACAGCTCTAAGGGACCAAAGACGAGATCTACATTTTTTTTTGTTTTTATAGTTGTCCCACACTAGGAATTCCTCCTGTATCGTGGTTGCGTTTACAAACATTTAAACCCACATATAGAAAAAAAAACAGCCAGATACGGAACAACTACTACTCATTTAAATATTTGTTCTATGCGGGAATTGAACCCGTGTCACGCAGCGCAGCAGTCGATCGTTTAGCTACTGCGCCAACCGTTTCTGCGATAAAGGGTCTTGGCAAACACACGGATAGACAGACGGATATCAAAGTGGTTCTATAAGGGCTCAATAGTTTGTCAAGATACCTTACTGCAATTTCCAGAATAATATTCTAGCTGAGAGAAACCTGAAGTGAATTTACCATGAGTTTCGAACGGCTATGTTATGATAAGACACTTAAAACAATACCAGTAGCTCCTTCATTAAAATAATCACACATTCAAAATGCTCAGCAATGGTAACACCAATTACAAACAAAACAAAGCAGAAACAGAATCCAGAAGCGTCTTCCATTTTGTTCCCCAACTCATACATAAATGGAACGCCTTAAGTTACCAGTTAAACAAAACACAGTAATGATAATTAGAGAAAACTTTCCCTGTATAAAGGCCAGCGTACACTTTGCTTGAGCCAGCACGCGTTGCTGAGCCAGTAAATTAAAATCAACCCCCAATTAATGAAACTCAGATCCAGCCTGTCCCTTACACGGTGGAGCACACAGTGGCGGTCTGCCCAGCTTAGGGCAGAGCACCGCCGTGCCCTCGTAGAGGCGATCGGCGGCGGCGATCTGTCGCGTCCGGCCCTGGTTCAGTCCATGGTCCGGAGTGAGAGGGAATAGGAAGTAGTCACCTCCTTCTGCGAAGCAGTCATGCTAGCGAAGGAGGTGGCCGGGCGTTTGAGGGAAAGAACCTCAAACCAACCCAGCCGCCGCGGGAGACGCCCCGGACGTCGGGCGCCGCGAAACGTTTCCCGGCCACCATAGATGCGGGCTTGTGGACGGTGAGTAATGGGTAGCTCACCGTCCGTCCGTCTATTGACGACAGGCCGTGTTGACGGAGCGTTAGTGTTCCACACGCGCCTCAAAGAGATGTCAGCAAAGCAGAGGGGCCTACCAGGGCCTCCGCCTGCCGGGGTTGCGGGTTGTTTGAAAGAGATACCGTGGCCCCGGAACGTAAAGGGCAATAGAAGGAACATGGGTGGGTTTTAGTCAGTACAAGTCTAACACTCACACCCGCTCCGCCCAGAGCGGGGGAAGTTATTTGATGATACCCCATCCGGAAAATAAAGCCTGTCCCTTCGCTGTCCTCCCCCAGTGACAAACTAAGCCGAGGCTCGTACCTCGCAGGGAGTGCCCTTAGCGTGTCGCTTAGAATGTAAGTATTTTGCCCCACAGGACAGTCCGGTTGAGCAGTATACCAATAAAAAAAAAAGTAAGCAACAACTGCTGTGCTGCTGCATACTAGGGCAGTCCCAAAAGTAGCTAGCCTTACGTATATGGCGTATTGTTTTTTTTAAAAACGATAGCAAACACGGCATTTATATTAGTCATTTTTGACATCGACTTTTTTAATCTTAGAGGGCGCCACATTGAATTTTATTATCGGTTAGTGGTTCAGGTTCACACATACATACATACATATCCTGTCAAAATCATAACACTCCTTTGGATTTGCCATAGTTGAACTAACTAATTTATATCATCTTTTAATTTTCACACAACCTCAGGTCATATGTTCGACTTAAATCAAAATTAAAATAATCAAAAAGAATGTTCATGGTATTTTTTCTTATATTTCTGCATTATCAGTTCAAAGTTGGTATAACCTCGTCTTAAATAGTTGATCCGAAATTACGAACACCGTTCAGTGCTTATAAGCGTTGACCTTTACCAAGAAGTTTCAACTCAAACATTCAGTAAACAGCACACTGAAGCAAATGTATGAAACTGCTAACGAAGTTTTCTGTTGTAAAAACAGTAACTGTGTTTCCTAGAAATTGTCTAGTTTGCAGATTTTACGCTTAAAGTAATTTGCTTGAAATGCGAAATCTACTTTTTTTATTATTTTCTCTGATAGCAAAGAATGACAGCTCTGATTTGAATTGATGGTAAATTTTAAGTTAATTCGATGCTAAATGATACACTCGTACAAGTAGATCTTCAAGGCATAAGTCCGTATTGCGTCGACGGCGCGCGTCTCAAAGAGATGTCAGCAAAGCAGAGGGGCCTGCCAGAGCCACCGCCTGCTGGGGTTGCGGGTTATTCGAAAGAGATACTGCGGCCTCGAAGCACAAAGAGCAAAAGAGTCTGGAACTCCCCCCTTCCACGCTCCACTCCGAGCGGGGTAAGTTTATTGATGACTAGCTTTTGCCCGCGGCTTCGCTCGCGTTAAATTCGGGGTAACACAGTTCCTCTTGCGCCTTATTGATTTGTAATAGCAACGCTAAGTTTTCCCTTTTCTTCCCTCTTTCTCCCTCACATCCCACTTTTTTAAAATAAAAGTTAGCCTATGTCCGTCTCCTGGTTCCCAACTATCTCTGTACCAAAATTCATCAAAATCGGTGTAGCCATTAAAGCGTGAAGAGGTAACAAACAAACAAACTCACTTTCGCTTTTATAATATTAGTAAGGATAGTAAGGATCTTCATGTTAGGTACGTAAGGTTTCATTCAAATCAAAAGTCATTTATATAAACTAGGCTGGTGATCAGCACTTTTTGAACGTAATTCATTACACAAGACAGTCCCCCAAAACGCCCACCCTTCGTCACTTCCTAGTGTTTTAGCTGGGAGGTAGAAGTCGCGGAACAAACTCCCCAGAAATTCATAAATTGATGAATGAAGTGTGTTTTCGTATATTAGAAAACTACGTTTTAACCTTTTTCACAGCCTGATCATTGAAAACTTTTCCCTTTTCAAGAAGAAATAGGCGGCAGACTTATTCATTTCTTCGAATTCTGGAGTTTGCTTACTACTCAAAGAACAAACTTATTCCTATTTCAAATAATTATATAATATGTTTTTTTTGAAGTGAAAACTTCTTTAGCGGCGTTGAGCACTTTTTCTGTAATGGGTATAAAATCTTAAACTCGCGTCAGGACACGTGACCTGATCGAAAAAGCGTAAGACGGATGGAGAGTAGACAGCTATCCCCTCTCTACGGCGCGGCGAAAATGTATGCCTGGGCCCACTGTTTTTTTTTTGTTAAAGTTAAAGATATTCTTTAGTGAGTTATGAGAGCCAAAACACGATTGACCCAATTTGGCTCGATACAAAAAAATCGCAAAGTTTATCCAAAATCAGCATTTTTAAACACGTCCATGAAAAGCAAAACCAGTTTTATTCGATTGTTTTAAGACGAATTTCAATAAAATTTCGTGTACACATTGACTATTAAACATATTAAGGAATTATGGTTTTATTTTAATGAATTAGGGAGTGTCAAATTTTAAAAGGAATTATTAACAAAAAGACGTGCAGTATTTTTGCGCGCAGGCAGGCTAAACCACCGCTCCCGTACCGCGCCAGTCGGCCGCAGCGCGCCTTAAAGAGCACTTGTGTACAACTTTTTTGCGTCCGTTGTCACCGACTACCCAAGAGAATATATAAGCGTATATTGACACCTAAATACAAAAATGGTGAACAAAAATAATAAAATCAAAAAATATTCCCGACTGTAGCTCAAGAAGCTGAAATTGATGAACCTGAATAGGTGAGTTTATACAATTCCTAATCTGCTTCATAACATTTGTTTACTTTCGTAGCCAGCTAAATATTTCCTTTTCATCGACAACACGGTTTTCCATAATTTACTTACTACACTTTGCCTGTGGCTATTTATTGGAATAAGCATACAACTTTAATTTTATAATAGTAAAAGAATATTATGGTCTAAAATTTTCATTTACTCCAATTACTTCATTTCTATATTATTATGATTTCTTTTGTTTTACATACAGAAATCGTATAAACACTGACATTGTGGATTTGCCAACTAACTCGGAAGGAATGAGTGAAACCGTCACTCCACAAGCTCAACGTTAATAATCAAGTTTTCACTTTTTTATACAGTATGTTAGTTTAAACGAGGGACATATTCAAACCCACAATAGTGCATACTTACATGATACTTATAAAAATATGAACAAAAAAAAAACACTAATAAATAAAAGACAGAACCATACCAAAAATTTCGCATAAGTCTCGCATCGTGTATATACCCTTGCGCTAGCGATTTAATACTATCGCAGAACATGTGTGCATGTCAATGACCTTTAGGTATAATCCATTTTCCCTTCATACTTTAAACCTGGCTTAGGACGCCTTTTCGGTAGAATCGGCGCGTAGGTATTTTGCCGCGTGATTTACTTCACTGTTTACAAGTTTACTTGTCTCGCGCTCAGTGTTCATGAATAATGTATTTTATTGGACAATTACGTCAGAAATTAAGGTTATAGGTTTTTTTACATATTTGGGACGAGAATCGAATACTGAATACCCTCCCTCAATAAGTCCCTCGTTTAACCTAACACTCTGTATATTTATATTTCATGGCTGCCATGTTGGCTTTGGTCTCGTACAGGATCAATTTAGTTGATTGTGTTTTTTTTCAAATACTGTTTTGTAATTTTTGTTGTTCTTTTTAAAAAAAAAAAATATTTTATTCTTTTATCCTGTGCCAGTCTAGCAAATAGTTTGTCTTTCTTTTCTTTCTATATCCATGCTAATATTATAAAGGTAAGAATTACTCTGTCTGTCTTTTCCTCTGTCACCTATACACACCTCTATGGCGCATGGATTAAGATGCAAATTGGCATACATATAGACTATGATCAGGGTCAAAACATAGAGAGAGAGACCTTCTTTATTCTTGTAGATAATTTTTTCAAACCCACTAAAAATAAACATCTGAAATTGTGTCCAAAATGCCTGACATTTTACTGCAAAAGTTCCAACTCAACCCACAGAGTATGAAGACGAAGGCGTTGTCTGAAACTGTTTGGAACTTTTCTCCTTAAACAAAGTAGGTTGTCTGGAAACGAGGCGGAGAAAAACCTCAAGTTTTACTCAAGAAAGTTAGCTGTCAAGCACTATGGGTTGATGTTATGAGCTTATTTACTTATTTTGTTCCACAAACAAGTATTTTGGAAGGATTTATTATGTATATGTACCAGCTCTGCCCAGCGGTTTCACCCGCTGATCACTTAGGGGTATGAAAAATAGATGTTGGCCGATTCTTTGTCTTACTGAATATGCGTAAAAAATTTCATAAGTATCGGTCGAGCTGTTTTGGAGGAGTATGGTAACTAACACTGTGACACGATAATTTTATATATTAGAGTAGATATAGTCCTCCTGACCGTTTTCGGGAGACATTATTAGTGTGCGCGCAAGCACTCAGAACTGTCAGACTGGTAATCAAACTTTTAAGCCACTGACTACCTGTAACGACCGTCAAAGATCTACAAATGACAGCCGGGACCAGCGGCTTCATGTGTTTTCCGAGGCACGGACGAAACACGGTATGTAATGGTTACCCATCCACGAACCAACCTAGGGAAGCATTGCTTAACCTTAAGATCGACCCAAGTGGCAGTTTTTATTTAGCCATGATCTCCCTCCCAGTTGCATCGGATTTAAACATTTAGGGCTATTTTTCCGATGTGTTAAACGAAGATATGAAGTCAACCCAAAATAGGATGGGACAATGGTAGGAAAGTGATAGTGATGATATTAGGATACATTGCTTGTCTTGAAAAAAAAAACTAGAAACTAGACAATTATCCAATACCAACGTTTTAATAGAAAAGAGTAATCGTAATAAGACTTAAACAGTAATTATAACAACAACATAAAAGTTTCAAGAATTCCAGAGAACACGATAAAGGTTTACGAGACCAAGTTTGCTCGGCAAAACTTTCGGCAATTTGCATAGTTGATGTTAGATACCATCACAGAATACGACGAAATAGAAGGTCAGCTCTTTACGAACAGGCCTGGCGGGGCTGCAGGTTGGTTCGGAAGAGATACTGCAGCCCCTGCGGCTGCGGCAAAGTTTTACCCACGTCTTTAGTTGCTGCTCTATGCCTAAGCCTATGTTATTAGTGAAAAAACGGACAAAATCGGTCCAGTAGTTTTGGAGCCTTTTCGATACAAACAAACAAATCTTTCCTCTTTATAAAATCTAATATATAAAATTCTCGTGTCACAATGTTCGTTCCCATACTCCTCCGAAACGGCTCGACCGATTCTTATGAAATTTTATATGCATATTCAGTAGGTCTGAGAATCGGCCAACATCTTTTTTTCATACCCCTAAGTGAGCAGCGGGTGAAACCGCTGGGCACAGCTAGTTAATTATATATATTATTAGTACGTATATAGTATAGCTGATACTCGAGTACGTAGAGCGATCTTAGCTAACTCAAGCAAATATATCTGCTGTGTTGCGCTGGAGTTCTCAACCTTCTGTGTCTACTTACCTACTCTGATAACATTGGCGAGGTAGTCACAATGAACGATGTGATAATGCTCTTGGAGATGGTGGCTTATCTGATATGGACTAATTTAGAGATTTAAGGTTCTGAATTGCGGTGAACTGGTTGAGAAAATGGTTTTTAGGTTTTTGTAAAAGTGTTTGCTAAAAGGACTTTGAAGTAAATAATGTTAAATTGAGAAAAAAAATAGAGGAAAAAATTAGAAGAGTGTGCGAAACATTATTACGCCTATAGTCATCCAAAAAATGAGCTCTGAGAGGAGGAGCTCGTGGCTAAATAATAGTAGCCGCTCGGGTCGATCTTTAGGTTAAGCCGCGCTTGCCTAGGTTGGTCTGTGGATGGGTGACCACCCGTTACATACCGAGTTTCCTCCGTGCCTCGGAAAGCACGTTAAGCCGTTGGTCCCGGCTGTCATTTGTAGATCTTTGACAGTCGTTACAGGTAGTCAGTGTCCCGAAAGTCTGACAACCAGTCTTACCAAGGGGTATCGTATTACCCAGTACTAACTGGGTTGTGGAGGTCAGATAGGCAGTCGCTCCATGTAAAATACTGATATTCAGCTGCATCCGGTTAGACTGGAAGCCGACCCCAACATAGTTGGGAAAAGGCTAGGCAGATGATGAGTCATCCAAAAAATAAATTTTAAAAAGTACTTTACGGTTTTTAGTGTTTTTTGGAAGTGTTTTTTTTTGCAAAACCTTCTTTTATACCTTAAATTACTCAAAACTCCGCGAGAAAAAAGAATGTATAGCAGTCATTAGGTGTATAGTGTTTATTTATATTTATTTTCATGAATATTTTATTTTTATTCTTTGTTAAGGTAACGTTATTGCTATACTTATAAAGAAAACCCTTTAGATCCGATAGGGTTTTTTTATCATATTGTATAAAACACTGTCTAACTCTAGCTAGTCTTGCAACCGTCGAACTCCTTAATCCAATTTGCCAAACTTGTAGAACAAAGAAAAGACAACCGGAAGAGACAGACTAATGAAGACTAATTAATTGTTCCTGAAAGAATAAGATTTTAATCCAACCAAATTAAAAAGATAGTCAATGAAGTTTTACCAAGTGACTCCAAGGATCAATTTTCATAAGATCGACACCCTACATTAATTCACCAAATTAACATTAAATCACGCCTCCTCACGATCCCCGAAGGGTTAACCTTGCATTCTATTTCGAAAACGATTAAGCGCATAAAAACATGATTGGAACATTTTTTTTTGCAAATGTTCTGTTATTTTTTTTCGTCATCAATGGAGCCTTGGAAACCGCGATATTTGAAAAAATATAAAGATTTTTGTGAATTTTGCACTTGAATAACTTGAGACGCAGACACGAGATTTCTGAGACGACTTATAGAATAACAAAATAAATGTTTCATAAACAAGTTTCCAGTTGAGTAGCGGCCCAGTGGACTAACGATACTATACAACTGACTGGCAAACTGTGTATGGAGACAGTTAAGAACAGGGACTACTAGGAAATCTCTAGAGGAGGCTTTCACCTTTGAGAACGAGGGGAACATGAATAGCATCCTTACTTCCTTACTATATATATATATATATATTAAATTCGGGGTAACACAGTTCCCCTTGCGCCTTATTTATTGTAACAGCAATGCTAAGTTTTCCCTTTTCTTGCATCTTTCTCCCTCATTTATCTCACTTTTTTTAAAAAAAAAGCCTATGTCCGTCTCCAGGGTCCCAGCTATCTCTGTACCAAAATTCATCAAAACCGGTTTAGCCTTTTAGGCGTGAAGACAAACAAACAAACTCACTTTCGCTTTTATAATATTAGTAAAGATTGTCCAGCTTATTATCTTCCGAGGTGCAACGCCTCATATAATTCAACTATTTACAGTATGTGTCTCAAGCGAGACAACAGTCGATAGTAACTCGCTTTTTCGTTGGCAGAGGGTCATTTATTTCAAGATATCATTTGGAGAGATAATCAATTTCACTTACCGCCTTCTCTGGTGTCTTGAAAAAGCGGAACTGAGAAAGGTCCCGACCCGGCGCTGTTGAATGCGGCTACTGATACGGCATACCTGATACAATAGCAAATAGATGAAGAATTAAATAAAACCGTTACTGCAAGAATATCCGGAAAATGTTTGATCTGATTGAAATGGTTTTGCATCTATGTATGAAAAAGGTTGCTCCACAATAAGAATTTCTCCTGTATCGTGGGTGCGTTTAAAAACATTTAAACTCTCAAGCAAACACGAAATAACTAGCTGCAGGTCATACAAATATTTGCGAACCCGCGACACGCAGCGTAGCAGTTGATTGCTCAGCCACTGCGCCAACCATGCGGTTAAAAAAATTGAACGGGTATTAAAGCGTCCAATGTCAGGTTTAGGTTATTAATAAACCTTCGTGTACTGAGATACTATAATTTAGATATAATAACGGAAATTAAACAAAAAAAAACATTTGTATTGCAGCCTGTGTTTTCGATCGTAAAAAAGAATTTTGAAAATCGGCCCAGAGTCGTCGGACACGTCGCGTAAGAGACATACAAAAATTACAGTCGAATTGAGAACCTCCCCTTTTTTGAAGTCAAACAGTATTTATTTGGTCAATTATCGTTTAAAAATATAAAACCAATGCAGTCTAATAAGAGATTGAGAGATTTAAGAGCACTGCAGTTCACTGACTGTTCTCTTAATCTCTCTGTGGACAGCAATGTTCTAAGTTAATAGTGTAAGATTGTATGGAGTAATAAAAGGAATTTATCGGATACAATTTGGTAATTTATTTTCCAAAGGAACAAGAACAAGTTTAACAACAGTAAAAAAAGCACGTCACCCATGACAAGATACAAAACTAAATAAAAAGGTTGCGTTCCATTACAATTTGATTGATTTATTAAAACTTTATGCATATATAAAAAAACATTGTACAAAGGCGGACTTAATGCCTTGGGCATTTTCTACCCGACAACTTTAGGGTGATGCAGATACAAAAACATAGTAGTGCAGAAAATTTCAGAGTTTTGTTTTTTTTAAATAAATACACAGACAATATACAATAGTAAAGAGACATACTTATAATTAATTTTGAGACGAGTCTGCTAATTTCTTAAGTAAGTGTTCGCGAGCCGTTACCTTAAATGTAAATTTAACAAATAATTTGTACAATAATTTACCTGACTCCCTTGAGCAATCCGGTAACAACGGTTTCTTGTTTAGCGTACAACGACGCGGTTTTAATTGTCTTATCACTTGTTTCTTCCGTTTCTAAAAAAATAAATACACATAAGATGTAATAGACCCTTTAAAACATTCTATTTGTTTTTAGGTATTACACCCACAATGAATCACTACACAACCACACATCTCAGTTACACAAAAACGTCCATGTATGGTACGTACGGTAGGTACTGTAAGAGGTTTTATACCCTAACCAAACAAAACCAAATAAAAAACCACCCTAACCAAAAAAAACCCGACGTCGGGGTAATTCGCAACACAAAGGGACCACAGAGTATATGGTTTTAATTTCAACTCTATACGTCTAAGCGTTTCCTAGATAACGGGATTTGTCAGACAGACAGACTGACAGACTGACAACAAAGTGATCCTATAAGGGTTCCGTTTTTTCCTTTACAGGTACCGAACCCAAAAAACAGAAACATCACTTATAAAACTCAGAACATTAAAAATATACCAAGTTTGACATAATATGAGTGCAATCAAGCAACGCCACATCGAACTGCACACTTTAGATGACTAAATTATAGAAAATAGGGTAGATTCCAAAAAAAAACAAAGGGATTCAAAAATTAGGGACACGTATTTTTTATTTTTGTAAATTAGAATAAAAATGACAAAGATATAGCCCATTAAATTTACGTGTGAAGTCACGCCTTGCTGCATTTTTTCGCAATAGGAAAATACGTGTCCCTTTTCTTTGAATAATCTAAAAGACGGACTAAATAGAATGTTATTACTTTGAAACCACCCTATTTAGTCATCTAAATTAATATAAACTCATGTCTGCTTACCTTTGATTCCAGTCAGTTGAGGAACTGCCTTCAAACGATATCCTACTATAAGTCCGTTATGCGTATCTGCAGGTGGAGGAAGCCATCTTACTCTGAGTTCACCAGGAGATTCGGTTGGTTCCAATTGTACTCCAAGAGGTGGTGATGAGGGGGCTGGTGGAAAAATATTTATTTAAAGAAGACTAAATATTATAAATGCGAAATTTTGTGAGGATTGATGGATGTTTGGAATTCTTTCACGCAAAGCATAATACGTAGATAAGTTATAACCCTTTTTTTTTTTTATTTGCGTGTGGAAATCCTCAATGGATGTCCCCCGCCTTTGCGGAGGGGTCTGTCAGACTCCTACTGACTAAAACCACACGGTGTTCCTTCTCGTCACTTCTGGCTGGGGTGCGGGGACACATTCGCATTCTACACAATCACCCCAGCAGTGAGATAGTTTATAACCTGGGTTAACACATAGCATACTTTATATCCTGGTAGCACGATCAAAAATAAATTGAATCTGCCACACGCAGCGCAACAGTCAATCGTTCAACTACTACGCCAACCGTACCTATCTTGCCGTTCCAATGGTCGAAGACCTGATTGGAGGGATGTTTTGATAAGAGAGAAACAAGATATTAAATATGCGATGGACAAAAGACAGTTTACATAATACAAATAAATTGAGAATATAACAGATGCCGAAGATGACTATGAACCATTTACACACATACATAAACTTATGCCTTGTTCATATAGAAGTAGGTGATATCCACAGAACGCTACCTGCTGAGATCCTTAGACACTCCGACTGCCTCATCCTTATCTAAACATCTGAACACGTTTAGTTATATCTAATATCTCTTATCTATATTTTATTACCTTCTTCAGTAGTAGTAAATCGGACTGGAGTCGAGAAATGACTGAGATCGGCTTGGTTGCCACCAGCCACTCTTGCTGTGTAACTGGTGGCTGGCAAGAGATCTTCAACTTCCATACTGTGCCGTAGTTCTTCTATCCTGTGTAAATATAAGAAGACCTAAAATTGTACCTTGTGGGACCCAAAAATATATTTATACGAAACATAGGTAAGCACACAAATATCCATAGGTATATTATAAATGTGTATGTAGCTCTGTTTGTTACAACTAAACGGGTATCATGCTATTCTGTAAGAATACAGCGTCGAGCTTAGGGCTGCCACTGAAGCAAATTTCTTAGAGAGTCGTCTGAGCCGTTGCGCTCATAGATGTATTTTTAGAGAATAGAACTAGTGATCAGATCGTAAAGATATTTGGCAAGGAGATACATTTTAATTTAGAGAAAGACATTAGCTATATTATCACGCTAATACCTTAGGGAAGAAGCAATATTGCGTAATGCCCATATTTTTTGACAACTGACATCTGTCATAACATACGTTACAATAAAACGGCTATAGTGCAAGGAAAATTGCGAACTAATCGCATACGAAGTCGCGTTCGACAACACAGTTCGTGGCACAATAAGATTTTTTGTTCCTAACTTTCAATTGGAGTAGTTCTGAATTTTAGTAATAAAAAGTTTTATGTGAGAACTATGTAGTCAAAAGTTTTGAATTATTTTATGACTTTCATAGGGCTTGCTTACAACGGGATTTTTTTTTATCACAAGCTATTTTTAGCTTCACCTATAACTACCTAAGTAAAAATATCGCAGAAGTTAGTTTAGTAACGTTATTCTAAATTCAATGTGGCGGATTCCCAAAAATGGCGGACTAGTTATTTTTATGTATTCTCGTGATGTGATTATCAAATAAAGCCTTTTAGTATTTATACTATAATGTTATTTAATATTTGTTTCAAATCAACGTACTCTTTTATTTATCAACCGTGTGTGACGTCCTGTAGAAACCAATTATTTTTGTAACCAAAAACTCGAATGCTAATTTCCAGATTTCTGAGCATCAACATCCACATCATATCTTCATACCTTGTAATATTAATAACCCTAGCGTTATTCCAGGACAATCTCTGACTGCTACTGATCTGGAGGCTGTAGAACTGCGCCAAAGACCTGGTCATATCTCTCCAGGATAGTTTCACTGATCTGCTTTTTATTGAGTCCACTGATAAGTCTGTTGGAGGAGCTGGTGGTTCTGCAAGAAAAAGTTTAATCATTGTTTAGGGGTTGTTAGAATTTGCAAGTGTTACGGAATAGAGAAATATGGCTGAAGAAAAAGAAGTCTTACACCTAACATTGAGTGTTCCTGGACTGAAATATACCTAACGATGCTAGAATTAGGTGTCAAATTTGAACTTTCGAAAGACCCATATGCCACATCCATAGCAAGCGCTCAGGATTGTGGAATCAAAATGATAATGGATTCTTCTTCTTCTTCTTAGCGGTGTTAAAAAAGTTCAAAAGTGTTCAGTGATTTCGTTTGTTTTTAGATTTAAGTTATATATTTTTTTAATGTTTTTGTTTTGTTTTCTTTCATTGTTTAATGTTGTGTGCACTTGTGGCTTGTGCCAAATAAACTTAATTTCTTTCTTTCTTGTTTTTTTGTCCCGATGACAGCTGCAGTGCATAGATCATCAAGTGCGCTGGTGATTGGGCATACGGTGCAAGATGGAAGGTGATCTGTGGGGATACGCCGCATCCGCAATTGAGATCTGAGCTGTACATGAACCCCCATCTGTTAAGATTGTCTTTGCTATGACTGACTTAGGTACGAAGTCTGTTTAGAGATTAGCAAGTTGGCCATGACAATAATAATGGATTAATTTGGCGAAGACTTGGTCATTAACGAATTTTCAAAATTGTGCATTTTCTTCTCGGGGTTTGCCACAAAAGCCTTGGGACGAAGCACACTATATGGTTTTAATTTCAACTCAATAACTTCACGCATTCCCGAAATAAATGGTTTTGACAGACAAACGGACAACAAAGAGATCGAATAAGGTTTCCGTTTTTTCCTTTTTAGGCATGGGATCCTAAAAATGGAACTGGCCAGGCCGCATCTGCCGCAAAATTGGCAGTGAACAGATTGAATTAAAAAAAACAGAATCTAGCGACCCGGTAGGCCCAGGATAGCGTGACGAGCTGGACTCTTACCAAAAAGATTGGAGTCAATTAGCCAGAGACAGAGAGAACTTAAAAAGGAAAGGAGGCTCCGCGAGACGACTCCCGGCCATCGTAGATGAGCAATGGGTAGCATCGTCTGTCCGTCCATGCAGTGACGACAGGCCGACAGCGTGTTAGTGTTCCACGCACGCCTCAAAGAGATGTCAGCAAAGTAGAGGGGCCTGCCAGGGCCACCGCTTGCTAGGGTTGCGGGTTGTTCGAAAGAGATACCAAGGCTCCGAAATATAAAGGGCAGAAGAAGGAACATGGGTGGGTTTTAGTCATTACAAGTTTGAAACTCCCCCACGCTTCGCCGAGAGCGGGCGAAGTCATTTGATGATTTCCCACCCGAAAAAAAATATAAAAAAAGGATTACCATGACATCTTTTAGCAGTTCTTATTCCTGTGTGAGAAAGAGATGGTGCTAGACACCCTGTATAGCTCTGTCTCTTTCCCTCAGTGGAAAAAGTCCTGTTTTAAGACGTCATGGTAGGGTTGCTGATGCAGTTAACTATTATTATCTAACGGCACGGTTGGCGCAGTGGTTGAGGGATCGACAGTTGCTCTGCGTGTCGCGGGTTCGATCCCCGCACGAGACATATATTTATATGGCCTTTACTTAGTCGTTTGGCTGTTTATGTGAGTTTAAATGTTTATAAACGCACCCATGATACAGAAGAAATTCTTAGTGTGGGGCAACGTTTTTTTTTAAACTCAGTTGCACACAGAGTCAATATAAATGCCCGGTTGTTGGAAATTTACATTAAACCTAAAAAAGAATGTAAATGGCGAAATGTTAGTTTGCTCTTATGGTACTCCTCTGGCGAACCCTACAGGAATTAGTCGTGATGTTATTTTCTGTTAATACAATAGTTAGTCAAAGCTCATAATTTCCCTTACATTTAAAACTAATGCATACTACAGGGAGCCGTTAATTGCGGTTTCAACGTTAATTGGTTTGCGTGAAGCTGGGGCATGTGGTACGGTTTATCGGTTGCCATGGTGATCAATTGATTATTGTTACATATATTTGTACGAATGTTTGTAATGTATTTTTTTTAGCGGATGGGAACTCATAAAATAGCTTCCTCAGCTCTGGGCCGCACGGAAGGGAGTGTCAGATTTTTACTGACTAATACCCACCCATGTTCCTTGTTTAGCCCTTTATGATTCGGAGCCGCGGTTTCATCAAATAGCTTCCCTCGCTCTGGAAGGAGCGGGGGGGGGGGGGAGTTTCGAACAACCTGCAACCCTGGCAGGCGGAGGCCCTGGCAGGTCCCTCTGCTGTGCTGACATCTCTTTGAGGCGCGCGTGGAACACTAACGCGCTGTCGACGGCCAGACGTCAACAGACAAACGGACGGTGAGCTACCCATTGCTCATTGCCCTCAAGCTATTGTGTGGATATTAAACCCACATCTGCAGGTATTTCAATATTAATTTCAGATTTCCGTCCATAACCTCATTACGGTAATACCAGGCAGTATGTTTGTCGCTAAACCCGAACGGATTGCGAGAGACTGCACCAATAAATCTGTTCGGACGTAGCCGGCTAATCATGTTGGGTAATTTATGTTCTGTTCGGAGGTTGTTTACGTTTTAAATAGTGTTTTGCAGTTAATAATTGGTTTATAATCCTATTAATATGATAAAAGCAAAAGTTTGTGATGTATGTTGCTCTTTCATGCAAAAACTACTAAATGGATTTTGATATAGGAACCATACTTATAAAAACATCCTTACTAATATTATAAAAGCGAAAGTGAGTTTGTTTATTTGTTTGTTACGTCTTCACGTCTAAATGGCTAAACCGATTTTGATGAATGTTGGTACCTACAGAGATAGCTGGGACTCTGGAGACGGAAATAGGTGTTTTTTTTAAATAAGTGAGATATGGGGAGAACGAGGGAAGAAAAGGAGAGAGAAAAAAAAAATTTTTTTTCGATCGTCACGAGGGTTAAAGTTAGCGTTAACCGAAAGTAATTATACCACACGAACGAAATCGCGGGCGGAAACTAGTTAAAAATAAAATAATAACGAGAAACTTAACAGTAATTACTGTGACTTGATTGGTAGACGGACCTAAATAGTGGTTACAAACTTTTCTTTTAAAAGTGAATTTGCTTTCAGTTTTTTTAATGCCAAAGGGTAACGCGTATGTTGTCGTTCAAAAAGTGCTAATTGATTATAAGCTTAATTTGAGTTTGTTTGTTTGTTATGTCTTCACGCCTAAATGTCTAAACCGATTTTGATGAATTTTGGTACAAAATATAGTTGGGTCCCTGGAGACGGACTTAGGCAAAAAAAGTGAGAAAAAGGGAGAGAAAGATATTTTTTTTCGATCATCGTGAGGGTTAAAGTTAGCGTTAGCCCAAAGTAACTATGAAAAGCGGACGAAGTCACGGGCGGAAGCTACTTATCCAAAATAGTGTACTTACCCAGTATAGTAAGATGTACACTAAATACGTCAGCTCCAAACGGATTGCCAGCTCTGCACTGATATAGCGCACCGTCACTTGTTTCTGTTTGCAACAATTCCAATATGCTCGTCATACCGTCTTCTGATTTGGTTTCGGAAATTTTTACTCTGAAAAAAAGATGTATTTTGAAACAATTTCGAGCGAGGAAGAAGTTATCAACAAAGTGTTATGTTCAAGTTTAGATATAGTCCAACAAGCTGTTTGGTTGGTTTATACAAATTGCTTGTTTTTTAATATAATTATGTATTAAAACTTCTTGTACGACAGTGGTACATAGGCGTACTTTATGCCATAAGGCGTACCAGTCAACTTTTGGGTTAAATAAGGCAACATTATGATGGTACAAAAAATATATCAAAAGAAGTTTTTTTTTAACTTATTACTTATAGGTACATATTAATAAATAAAATAATAAGGTTATAAAATAAAAACAAGCTATCTATACTTCGATACTAATATTATAAAGAGTTAAAGTTTGTGAAGTTGTAGGGCCTAATCTCTGGAATTGCTTAACCGATTTTGAAAATTATTTTACCAATAGAAAGCCACGTTATTTGTAAGTATCATAAGTTATATATCATCACGCTACGTCGCGTTTGGTATAAATGTAGACGAAACTATATTGAAATTCCTACGCAAACTTTAATGTGTTTTGAGCGTGTATGACAACTAGTTCAGCTACCCTACCATGACGTCTTAAAGCAGAACTTTTTCCACTGAGGGAAAGAGACAGAGCTATACAGGGTGTCTAGCACCATCTCTTTCTCACACAGGAATAAGAACTGCTATAAGATGTCATGGTAACCCTACAGTTTATGGTTTCTCTAGCAGAAACTAGTGCAAATATGAAATAGCCTCATTAAATCCGATGTCAATAAATATAAAATATTACATTCATACTACTTTTAACCGACTTCAAAAACAAAGAGGTTTTAAGTTCGATCATATTTTTTTAAATGTATGTTCACCGGGTATACTTCCGAGGTGGTCCCATATCAATTTTATTCATATTGCTTGGGTACTTTATGAAGATGACCTGCTAAAATCTTTTAGTAACGACGGAAAATGAATACTCGATAAAAAATTGTGTAAGATATCATCTTATCATAACTAAAACTTTTTTGAAAATACAACAAGTACAGTTATTTTCCATTTGTTTGTCTTTTTTACATACACAATGTGTCCGGTCATGGACTAGCAATATTCTGGATACTTATAGAACGAGAGTTTTAATATACTATTATGATACACACTTGGGTCTAATTCACTTCCCCGCTTTTGGCAGCCATTATGAGATATTCTCCATGCGTTACAAAAAATTATAGTTTATCTCAAAGTTTTGGTCTTACTGAGACGAAAATAGGTTTATTCAGAGGGCAAAAATATTGTCTATCGTTTAAATTAAGAAATGATGAGCTTACACTTTCGTAACTTTAAAAAACAAAATTAAAGTCCAAAAAAATATGAAAATCAACAAAAGTTTTGTAAACTTTTTTGTGACAACGTGACGTGTTTGTTATATCTAATATATAAAATTTCCGTGTCACAATGTTAGTTACCGTACTCCTCCGAAACGGCTCGACCGATTCTTATGAAATTTTGGGTACATATTGGGTAGGTCTGAGAATCGGCTAACATCTATTTTTCTCTTTAAATCGTTTAATTTGTCAAATGTGTTTTCAGAACCAACCCGAATTACTACAAATACCGCTACGTGTATTGATAATGTGTTTTGTTGCTGCGACTACTTAGATAAATTCATTGTAAATTACCTTCCTTCAGATCACAGCGGCCAGTCCGTTACTTTTGCGTCCAACTTAAAATTACAAAAACTTCAAATACAGACTAGACAATTGGCAGCCAGCAATTTAGATAGATTTAATAATAACTTAACTAGCAAGTTAAGTATACCGGACCATATTATAAACAATGTAAATAAATTGTATGATGAATTCTTTTCGGTAGTGCACACTGAGTTCAATAATACTTTAAAAATAAAAACTAAAACTATTTGCCAAAAGTTTATTTTCAGTGATTGGGCAACAAAGGGTATTAGGAAAAGTAGGGAACGACTGTTTGAGCTGTATGGCCTTAAGCCTTACATCAACACTGTTACTTTTAATGAATACGTAGCTACTTATTCGAAAATTTTTAAAAATACTTGCAAGGTTGCTAAAGCCTTATTCATTAGCAACAAGATTAAATCAGCCGATGATAAAATAAAAACAGTTTGGAAAATAATTAACAACGAAACAAACAGAAATAAAAAACAAAAAAATGATTTCACATTAGAAACCTCTCGTGGCCTCATGAGCACTAATAATGACATTGCTCAGGAATTTGTTAATTTCTTTACCAATATCCCACATAAGACTACAGAGACCTTAAATTCCTCACCCTTGCTGTCTAAGGATTTATTAAAGGCGAACGTTCCAGCCTGCCCGATTAAATTTGAATTTAAGCACACAAACCCCTTATCGATCATTAAAGCTTTTAAGCAAATCAAGGTCAAATTAACCGAAGATCTTTGGGGTATGTCTATCAAAGCTTGTACCTCCATCATTGAGACTATAGCTCCGTATTTAGCCTTAATATTTAATCAATGCGTGGATCAGGGAGTCTTCCCAGATCTAATGAAATACAGCAAGGTAATACCGCTTTTTAAATCCGGTGACAGTAAAGATACTAACAACTACAGGCCCGTGTCTGTTTTGCCGGTTTTCAGCAAGGTGTTTGAAAAGATAATGCTTAATCAAATGCTCAACCACTTTAACACCAATAAAATCTTACATGAAAAACAGTATGGTTTCACCAAAGGACGTTGTACGACTGACGCCGGTGTCACCTTGATAAAACACATATTTACTGCGTGGGAAGAGGCACAAGATGCCATAGGAATCTTCTGTGACCTTTCAAAGGCATTCGATTGCGTTAATCATGAAACCCTGCTTTTGAAACTTGAGCATTACGGTTTAGGTAAACTTGCGCTCAGTTTAGTAAAATCTTATTTAAATGATAGACAGCAACAAGTGCAAATTAATGGCGTCAATTCAATGGGTTTAAAAGTTAAAATGGGTGTACCACAAGGTTCTATATTGGGTCCTTTCCTCTTTTTAGTATATATTAATGATCTACCCCATTTATTTAAAAACCAACCTCAAATGGTGTTGTTTGCTGACGATACTTCCTTAATATTTAAGATAAACAGACGTGCAACAAATCTTAACGCCTTAAATAACGCGCTAATGCAGGTCCATAATTGGTTTACTGCTAATAATTTAGTATTGAATGGGAAAAAAACAAAGTGCATAAGATTTGCTCTGCCAAACGTCAAAAGTAATGAATGTGACATAGTATTGAATCAAGAGAAACTAGAATTCGTCGATAAAACTGTTTTCTTAGGCATCACGCTCGACTCGAGGCTACAATGGGGTCCTCATTTAACATCTCTTGCAGGACGGTTGAGTTCAGCAGCATATGCTGTAAGAAAAATCCGTCAATTTACTGATGTAGATACCGCGCGACTAGTCTATTTTAGTTATTTTCATAGTATAATGTCATACGGTATTTTACTTTGGGGACGGGCTGCAGACATTGAGTCTATATTTATTCTGCAGAAAAGAGCCATCAGAGCCATGTATAATCTACGTAGGCGCGATTCTCTAAGAGAACTGTTTAAAAAAATTAACATCATGACAGTACCTTGTCAATACATCTATGAAAACATCATGTACGTTAGGAAAAATCTGCATCTATTTAGTAAAAGAAGTGACAGACATCACTATAATACTAGAAATAGGGACCAACTGGTTCAGCCAGGTTTCAGGCTAGCTAAGGTAGACTCCTCTTTTATGGGGTACTGTTTAAAATGTTACAATAAAATACCTCCACACATCCTACAACTGAATGAATCGAAGTTTAAATCTTGTATTAAACGCACACTATGTAGGCAAGCATACTATAAGTTGGGGGATTACATTAATGATATAAATGCTTGGCTCAATGCCGGTCCTGCTCCACAACCATAGGGGCAAACTAATTAATCAGCATCTGAAGTTATTGTGGCAGCTGAAGAAGATTGTAAGACTATCTTTGCATTGTATAGACTCAATTTCCTAATATTGTATAATTGTAATGCCCATGTGTGAGTACTATGTAATTTTATTGACTCGACGGTTGCCCTGGTGGTTGAGAGATTGTCATGCTCACTTAAATGTCTCGCTGATGGTGGCGGGTGTGTCGGGTCATTTAGCTCCCTTCAAAATGGTCGAGCTGAATGGGGCTGATCCATACGTCATGTTCGTGAACGGGCGCTGTCAGTTGGGACTGGTCATCTCTTAGCTACCACGGTTTGTTTTAATTCATCTATTAAACTCTTGCTAATTATTGCTTTTACTCTGGACGCTCTAAATGTGCTCGTTTTTCTACATCGTTCTCACATTATGTATAATCTCAACATGAATGATGTATCCATGATTTTATAAAATATTATGATTTAAAAGAGTGTCCATGGAGTTTCTTGCCCATTCTTCTCCATAGAGATCGACGCTTTGGAATGGGCAACTACAGTACTTTCATAAGTTATTATGTCTTGTGACTGGGACTGTAGCAGCATCATTTTTTTGTTCTTGTTTTATGACATTCAAAAGTGCCTGTAATGGTCTAATTGAAATAAATGCTTTGAGTTTTGAGTTTTGAGTTTTTGAGTTTTTTTTCATACCCCTAAACCTCAGCGGGTGAAACCGCTGGGCACAGCTAGTAAGTACATAGAATATCGCTAGTCGGTGACTGGACACATTGTATATAAAGACATGTCTCATAAAAACGAAATGTACAAATATTTATTAAGAGATATTTGGCTCAGGGAATACTACAGTCGGTTAGGAAATAAACTATTACGTAAGTATATACACGTGAGAGAAATGAAATGTAAACACAATCGCTTTTGAAGTTTGCTAAGTGTATACATTTCATGGCTCGCGACTGTACCTTCCTATCTCAAAACTTGATGAGGGATAACAAGATACTATTATAACCGGTATCATATAATATGACGAAATACATAAAATCCCATAATATTTTCATGTACTTAGGAATAACACCTTAAAATTTATATTACTAGCTGGCACCTGGGGCTTTACTCGCGTGATATTGAAAAAAATTATTTTATGTGTTAATCCAGACTATTCCATACCTCTGTGCCAAATTTCATCAAGATCAGTTCAACCGTTTTGACATGAAAAAGTAACAAACATCCATCCATCCATCCATTCTCACAAATATTCACATTAATAATATTAGTAGGACTAGCTGTCTTGCGCGGTTTCACCCGCGCCTTTAGTGGCTGGCCCGCACCCGTGGGCAGTAGCGTAATGTTGTATAGCCTATGTTACTTCCTAATAATGTAGCTTCTTATTAGTAAAAAAATGTTAAAATCCGTCCAGTAGTTTTGGAGCCTATTCGATACAAACAACCAAACAAATCTATTCTCTTCATAATATAAAATAAGTCTAAAGACATTTGTTTCAACGATATTGCATAGCAGTCTTTCCTAGAAATAAAAAAGCTAATCTTGTAAGACGTGTTTGTAAAGTGTGTTTATTCCTAGAAAACTTTGTTTAATTCCTTTAGACAACGCTGACCTAGTTACACACTGGAATAAACAGTGTCAATGAGATGAACTAATTAGCTCATTTGCTGTTACATTTATCTTAAAACGGTAGTCTAGTTTCTAATTAAAACGTTAGAAACGTGACTATTTTTTGTAATAAACTCGAGGTATTTATATATTTTTTTAATTAATTGCAAAGATAAATATACTATCCATAATAATATTTTAGCGTAACTAGTTGGTTACGCTAACGTTAGTTAGTTTAGTTAAACTATGTACATATTACAAAATGAGGAATACAATTACAGGGCATATTAAAATTCATCTAAATCGCTGTCAATAGGAAAAGTTCCCAAAAGGCTGTCAACATTGCCACGTTGGATGGCAATTAAAGGCCAGCCCTCTGGCTACGAGCAGAGTCAACTAACCGTTTGCGATATTCCGAAAAACTAGGTGAGCACTCGGACCCCATGGCCCTAGAGTTTCGACCCCAACCGGCATAAAAACCAACTTACGTACATGTAGCATTTTGTGTGTACATAAACAAATCCTTACTAATGTAATAAAAGCGAAAGTTTTGTTCGTGTAAATTTTGGTACAGAGATAGTTGGGACCCTGGAAATGGACATACGCTAACTTATTTTTTTTAAAGTGTGAAACGAGGGAGAAAAAGGGAAAACTTAGCTTTGCTATTACAATAAATAAGGCGCTAGGGCAAAAACTACAAGTAACAGGTACCTGCAAATCAGGAAAGGGGAACTCTGTTACCCCGAACATAACGCGAGCAAAAGAAGAAGCCGCGGGCAAAAGCTAGTTATTAATATTTTAAAAGTTACATTTTAAATTTATTTATTAATTGATTATGTTGTGATGTAATATGGAAGTACCTGAATAAAAAGTTATCTTATTTAAATATTTAAATCTAGGGCTTCAGCGCGGGGTTGGAGTTACAAAAAAGACTAACCTCTGCGTCAATGGATTGATAGGCTTCCCATTCCTCGTCCACATGATTCTGATGGGATCGTCTCCTTTAGCTTGACATTCAATAGTGACATGTTGTCCTAGTTTAGCAGTCATGTTTCTTGATAAGACATCAAAAGTTACTGGTTCTGGAAAAAAACTGATACTGTAAATTAAATTCGGCTATAAAGGATCAAGATTAGAAGATTTAGAGGTATGAAGAACAGGGTGTAAAGTTCTCCATCCTCTATTGAAAAGGGAGGATCCTCCGACCAGACGGGTGTTGTGTCTGGTGGGCCACTGCCCGACAGTTACTTGTCGGGTGCTCGTATATATGCTAGCTTCGTGCACAACTTTGCTTGCGCGATGTAGGATCTTGCCGTTTAGTTCTTCAGTGGCTGGATAGATGGCGCTGTAGTACTTTTTGCCACTTGCAACTTTGTGTCGCCACAATCTGGTTATACTGAGCCGAATCCCGCGTTGAAAACTGGAAGCAATTACGCTCGTCGATTGTTAGAGACCGAAGCTAAATGAGCGCGTAGTGTAAACGTTAACTAAATACGTTGATTTTTAAATTAGAAATACACGTTTGACATTTCTTATATTATTTTTGTGACAGGATATTTATCAAAAACATGATACATTATATCTCGTTTCAAACGTTGTTATTAATGTCAGTGACCACGTCAATTTAAAAAGTTATAGTGTGTTGTGGTTGTAGTGTGTAATTTTCATATTTTCGAGTATTTATTCATATCAATTAGCGGAACAAATATTTGTATGACCTACAGGTATTTGTGTCGGGTATGGCTATTTGTGAGTATAAATGTTTATTAACGCACCCACGAAGAGAGAAGAAATTCCTAGTGCGGAGCAACGTTTTTTTTAAAGAATAATAAGCGTTCCCCACATTCTTCAGTCATCAAACGATCATGGTGCTTGCAACAGACTCGAAATATCAAGAGCATAGAATAATATAAAATCACGGAAGATATCCTATAAATGATAAAATAATAATTAAATGGTGAAATACCAGTCTTTTTTATTAAAATATCGGTGGATATGTTACGTTTACACCACGTGCTTGTACTAAGGCCTTAGGCATTCACGTCAGTTTGAACATCTCCATGCAATAATTACCAACTCGAAAACTAACGCGAGCAATCGCCTCTCCCGTGCGGGTTTCGCGTCAGTGTAGCCAGAGCTTAATCCGAGTGTATTTCTAATAAGGTTAGTATAAGTATTAGTGCAAGCTTTCTCTTCTCTTTTTTTGGTAGTCCAACATTAATTGTGATGCCCTTGATTTTAACAAGCGGGAAAATTGGTATAACCACCATGTTACCTCGTCAACTGTATTTATCTCGTCAACTTACTTTATTATTTCATTTAAGTGTTTTTTTTTTCGGATGGCAATTTATCAAATACTTCTCAGGCTCTAGGCGGAGGGGAAGGGAGTGTCAAGATTGTACTGAGCAAAACCCATCCATGTTCCTTCTTTTGCCGTGTATGTTCCGGAGCCGCGGTATCTCTTTCGAACAACCACCACCCCGGATTTCTTTGAAGTCTGGGTTCGCTAAGCAGAGGAGCCTACCAGGGCCACTGCCTGCAGGGGTTGCGTGTTGTTCGAAAGAGATACCGCGGCCCCGGAACATGAAGAGCAATAGAAGGAACATGGGTGGGTTTTAGTCAGTACAAGTCTGACACTCCTCAATGCTCCGCTCATAGCGAGGGAAGTTATTTGATGATTTCCCATCCGCAAAAAAACTGGGTTTGCTTTTATCTCATACCTCAATAAAACTATTAAGTACTCACATTTTAATAAGCTCAACATACAAAATAGTTTTATTACTGTCATCCTTACTAATATTATAAAAGCGAAAGTGAGTTTGTTTGTTTGTTTGTTTGTTTGTTTGTTACCTCTTCACGCTTTAATGGCTAAACCGATTTTAATGAATTTTGGTACAGAGATAGTTGGGAACCAGGAGACGGACATAGGCTAATTTTTATTTAAAAAAAGTGGGATATGAGGGAGAACGAGGGAAGAAAAGGGAAAACTTAGCGTTGCTATTACAAATCAATCAGGCGCAAGAGCAAAAACTGCAGGTCTGCTTGGTGTGTTGTACCGAATTTAACGCGAGCGAAGCCGCGGGCGAAAGCTAGTCCTTAATAAAGGACAATACCAAAACATTTACAATCTCCGCTAAAAAGATAGAACCCAAAAGTAATAATATTATTAGATCATAAAAATTCCCAACAATTCCCCGTTTCCTTATAAAACAAAAGTGTTAACATTTGCATGTTTTTCAAAGTAAATTTGTCTTACGTTGTTAAGAAAGAGCTTAGAAACTTCTAACAAGTAATAAGGGAGGGAAGAAAAACAAAGTTCGCAAAAGAACTCCGTTTGCAAGTTGTTAGAATTAATTAGGATCTGAGGTTGATTCGTATGACGTAAGCAATGAATTTAAATTAGAACTTTCTCGTTTGAATAAACGTTTCTGTTAAGCAGGGAATCGGTTTATTTGGAAAGCAAAATGTTTTATGATTATTAGGTTTATGTGAAACAGAATAGAATGCAATATTCTTTATTATGTTCACCATATAAATAACAAAAACTAATTAAAATACAAAAAAATGGCCGACATGGCTCGAACATGGGAATGAAGTCTGCTTGTGGAGATTTATATATATGATTTAGATATATGACATAGATATGGCCAAGTTTTTATGAAACTTATTTTTATGTCGCAAGTTTGTATGAAACCCTTGGTGCCCGAGTTTGACTCGCTTTCGACCGGTTTTTGCCATATCATTTAGTATTACATGAAATTAAAATGATATAAATCAAATGCCAATTTTTTACTACACTTTAGTTCCACTGTTCACTTTATTCCATTGTTAGTTTTATTTTTAAATTGACGTATTTACGAAACGTTTATACCGCTCGCTCGTGTTAGTATCTCTGTTTTGTCATACGACGTAAAATTTCGGACATCGTATAGTAACGTTGTCTATACGATAATGTCACCTACCGTCGTCGTTTAGTGGCATCTTTATTATGACACCGATTTCATATTTAATCTAAGCTGATGATGATGGATGGGTACCTTCCTAATAAAATGAATAATAAATGAATGTCAGATTTTTACTAAGTAAAACCCATCCATATTCCTTCTTTTGCCCTTTGTTTTCCAGGGGGTATGTCTTTCGTACAACCCGCAACTGCAGCAGGCTTTAGCCTGGAAAGAACATGGTTCGGTTTTAGTCAGTAAAAGTCTGACAGTCAGACAGACAGTCGTGAAGTTATTTAATGATCGATGATGATAATACAATCCGCAAAAAGGGGGCAAGTTAGATTGAACCACGATTTTTGACAGTTGGTTGTGATGCGTTCACTCATATACTCCGACTGCCAAACCAAGTCATTCAATCGGAAACAAGTTTGACATCAATATACATTTGAAGTAATCAAAACTTACCCCAACCCATATAAAAATCCTTACTAATATTATAAAAGCGAAAGTGAGTTTGTTTGTTTGTTTGTTACCTCTTCACGCTTTAATGGCTACACCGGTTTTGATGAATTTTGGTACAAAGATAGTTGGGAACCGGGAGACGGACATAGGCAAATTTAAAAAAAAAAGTGGGATGTGAGGGAGAAAGAGGGAAGAAAAGTCATAATTTAGCGTTGCTATTACAAATCAATAAGGCGCAAGGGAAACCCCGAATTTAACGCGAGCGAAGCCGCGGGTAAAAGCTAGTAAAGCATGAATCCCAATAAATATCACACAAAAACCTTACACTTACTGTTAACGGAGATCCAGACAGTCTTACTGAGAGCTTCGCCGACCCCGTTCTCCACATGGCAGGTGTACAGTCCAGCATCTGACAGGGCCACTGAGTCGAATATAAGGGATCCGTTGGATAGACTAAGGACCCCGCCACCAGCCACTTCTAGAACTGGCCTCCATGTTTCTGATACAACTACAACAATATTGAAAAGGGATCAATAATTTTTTTGCAAAAAATGTTTTTATTTTGGCCCTTTAAAATTAAATGTAAACAAAAAACATACGGTAATAGATTAGTATTTTTTCAATAGTCAATATAATTTTCGGCTCATTTCAAAATTAGTATTGATTCATTTAGCATTTACTGTTTCATTTAATAACTATGATGTTAATAAGTAACATAACGCATACATTACTACAGCAATATAACAACCATACAACTAGTATGGTAAGATCAGGATTCCCCTTCATTTGTAAAAAGATTTTTTAAATCGGTCTAAAATTGTCGGAAATATCGTAACAGATATAGAAAAAAAATGCAGTCTAATTGAGAACCTCCAATTTTTGTAGAATTCCGTTAAAAAACATAAATATATGAGCCGTTTCAAAAATGTAGTTAGCTTGGATATTTCTAAGCAGATTATGACTCAAAAAATAATGAAGAAAAAAATAGGTCTTGCTAACAAACATTTTTCGCAAACAACGGACGACGAACACCGTAAAAAAAAATTCTCAGATTTTTGGCGTACCTAGTTTCAAGATTCTGTTTGATATTCCTGTAACTTTTATTTCAAAACAGAATACGGCAGAGAGATTTTAGAGTGTTTTACAGCGCTTCTATAACATCAGCATTGATATAACATCATTAATTGAAACATTTACATAAAAATAGTGACAAAATAAAAACAGCTTGCATGTCGTGACTGCGACAACTAGGAATCGATCAAAAGACTCCGTGCTCAGCAGACGCGCTTGCGATCGACCAACGGCTTGTGTAGATACTTTTTGCAGATTTGTTTTTTTTTTGCGGATGAGCAATCGATAGATACTTACTATCCTTCTTCAACCAGTGTGTTTGTGGTTGTGGATACCCGTTGGCACTGCACGATATGTGTCCACCTCGACCAAGTAGCAGGGATGAGTTCTGAGGTTCTTCACTCCATTTTGGGGCCACTGCATCAAAAATTAAACATTAATATCATTAGTGTTCCACACAAAATAGACATACAAGTCCTTGGCAATATTAGCAGAGGGGCCCACCAGGGCCACAGCCTGTCGGAGTTCCGGGTTGTTAGAAAGAAATACAATCCTTACTAATATTATAAAGCGAAAGTGAGTTTGTTTGTTACGTCTTCACGCCTAAATCGCCCAACCGATTTTGATGAATTTTGGTACAAAGATAGTTGGGACCCTGGAGACAGACATAGGCTATTTGATTGATATTTTATTTCGATCATCACGCGGGTTAAAGTTACCGTTAGCTCAAAGTAGCTATGACACGCGGACGAAGTCGCGGTCGGAAGCTAGTAACCTCAGTTGCTTTCCAAATGCCTTCACGTCACTCCACACGAATGAAAATGAGAATGTTAAGATGGATATCTCAACATTCTCACCTTCGCTACATGCAATCGTTTTTCATCCATTTTTTATATAACCCAGCAATCTGACCCATACAGTACGACAGGTCTAATCACGGACTTGTATATTTTCTTCTTGAACTTGGGGCTCCGTGGGTCACAAGTTGTTCGAGTGACCTGTCGCCATTTCATCCATCCTGCGTTGATCCGGTGCGCTACGTCTCTTAGTTCGTGTAAAACGCAGTGATATTGTTTTCCCATTTCAATTATTCGACACTGAACAGTTCATTAAAATACAGAGCGTTATTCATGTATCCGATTCGATTTTGTTCTCATAAATTTTACATTTTATCTTCCATTCAAAACTTGCCGCGATACCTAGAAATTGTTCTTTTTTATTTAAACCACTAGCTGGGGCCCGCTTTGTCACCCGGGGTGATATCCAAAAAAAAGTATCCTATGTGTTATTCCAGACTATAATCTACCTCTGTACCAAATTTCATCAAGATCCAATGAGTCGTTTTGACGTAAAAGAGTAACAAACATCTACAATATTTAGTTTATGCGAAAGCCGAAACACCTGTCCAGTATTTTTATATAAAGAATCTATGAACAAAATTTCAAAACTGTATCATGAAAAACCACAAAGTTATGAGCTTGTTATGTTACCTGGATATCCGTATAAAATCACTGTCGCCAACGGCGCACGGTGTCCCCGCGCCGCGCGCCTTGTGTTCATTGATAAAAATAATTTCTCAGTTGTATTGTAATTAATTGGTGATAACATCACGGGATCGCGTATTTTAGGGAACGGGGTGTGACGTGACGTGTGCATCAACTCGTATTAGCCGGGTGACTGACTGGTCCCCCCGCTGTGCACTGTGACTCACGCGCATTTTTTTTTGCCGAGGCCCGGCCGGGTGTTTTGTGCGCTTGCAAATAGGTACCTACTTAGTGTCGCATGGTGTCCATATTACAAACTTTTTTTTAATATTTTTGGGAAAAAATATAACATGGTGTAAAAATGATTGGAATCGATTCAGTTGCTTATTCTGAACAAACTATATTCAGGTTTCACATATACTAAAAATAATGTTGTATACATCCTCACATTCATTCGCATTTATATCAGTAGGTTTTTTTTGCTTGTGATTCCCGAAGGGTAAGGCGAAAGTGTATACAAATACAACACCCAATTACGACACTTATATTTAAGTCAAATGTAATAGGGGGCCAGCCTATTTAATTGCCACCAATCCAATTTGACGACACGGTTGGCGCAGTGGCTGAGCAACCGACTGCTGCGTTGCGTGTTGCGGGCAAGATCCCCGCACGGAACAAATATTTGTATGGCCTACGGATAGTTGTTTCGGGTCTGGCTGTTTGTGTATGTGAATTCAAATGTTTGTAAGCGCACCTACAATACAGGAGAAAAACAAGAAAAAAAGGTTGCCCCACTCTAGGAATTTCTAGTGCGGAATTTCGTGCGCAGATCGAACCCGCGACACGCAGCGCCGTCAAACGCTTAGCCACTGCGTCAACAGTGTCGACGAGTTGTCCCAAGGGATTGTTCTACCGAGATGAAAAGTATCATAATTATGTGAATGAAAAATATAAACTATCCTTATGCCAAATTTAACTGCAGCAGAAAGAGTAGCAAACATCTAGACATCCTCACAATCTATTTAAGATGAAAAATTTAAATTTTTAAATGAAATATTGAAAAGAAGCCAACAAAGTATTAATTTAATGTCTACGTAAAATACACTTCCAACGAAAAATCATTAAGTCAGCGAAGCTATAGAACATCGCCAAATAAAATCATATAACGGTTTATTATTAAAACACCTAGCGAGCGCTTTAATTAGTCGCTGGGAATAATGAAACTCAATATCGTAGGCCAAAACAAAGTAAAATCCGCAGAAGGTCAGGTGCATTTGTTGAGCGAACTTTTGTGGAGAGAACCTCAAACCAACCCAGCCGCCGCGGGAGACGCCCCGGGCGTCGGGCGCCGCGAGACGAGGCCTGTGGACGGTGAGCAATGGGTAGCTCACCGTCCGTCCGTCTATTGACGACAGGCCGTGTCGACGGTGCGTTAGTGTTCCACGCACATCTCAAAGAGATGTCAGCAAAGCAGAGGGGCCTGCCAGGGCCACCACCGCCTGCCAAGGTTGCGAGTTGTTCGAAAGAGATACCGCGGCCCCGGAACGTAAAGGGCAATAGGAGGAACATGGGTGGGTTTTTCAGTACAAATCTGACTCCCCCCAGAGCCCCGCCCAGAGCGGGGGAAGTTATTTGATGATTTCCCACCCGCAAAAAAAAGACACAGTCTTATGGTTAAATAACATCGGTCGTGTAGTTCGCGTGAGAAAAGATGATTACTCAGCTGACTGATGGAGCTGACTTTCTGTACTAATTTGTAAAGTGATCGTAGAGAAAATAAAGCAAAATTTTAAATTCGAGATTTTTGCTTTAAAGACTTCGTTAAAATATTTTTTTGATTTTGTTCGTGTATTAAGGCGTGGTTGTTGTTTTTCGGCTATTTGTTTTGAGTTACTTTGGCTTTTATATTCTTTTTTGTTAAATGTATGTTATTGAAGATAAAAACCGGTCAAGAACGAGTCAAACTCATGCACCGAGGGATCCGTACAAATTTGTGACATAAACGGTTAGCTGAGCGACTGCTGCGCCGCGTGTCACGGGTTCGATCCCCGCACGGAACAAAAATTTGTATGGCCTACAGATATTTGTTTGTGCATGTGAGTTTAAATGTTTGTAAACGCACTCACGATACAGTAAAAATTCCTAGTGTTTAAAATAAAAAAAAAACAAAACGTTTTTTGACTGCTTAGACTTACAAGGGTTGATTTCTTTATAGCATTTTCAAAAATTTAAGCTGATCATACAAACGATATCCGATTTAGAAATAATACGCATTTAAAAAGCTTCTAGTGCAGTATTCTATTTCACTTTCCCACAATTTTTTATCTATTTAAAAGAGTGTCATAAAAAAAGGTTTTTTTTTTTGGGTGGGAAATCATCAAATAACTTCCCCCGCTCTGGGCGGAGTGGGGGAGAGTGTCCGACTTGTACTACGTCCCGGGCCGCAGTATCTCTTTCGAATAACCCGCAACCCCAGCGGCCAGGCGGAGGCCCTGGCAGGCCCCTCTGCTTTGCTGACATCTCTTTGAGGTGCGCGTGAAACATTAACGCGCCGTCGAAACGGCCTGTCGTCAATAGACGGACGGTCGGTGAGCTACCCATTGCTCACCGTCCACAGGCCCACAACTACGGTAGCCGGGAAAATAATTACCTATATAGTAAGTTACAAACCAATATTTTGTAACTACGACTATTTATAAAGCAACTAATAATATTCTGAGAAGATTATTTTCACATTGTTTACGCAAAACATACATGATTATACTATTGTAAAACATGAACTTATGTACTCAAATAAAATGTTATTTTCCTGTGTGTACATTAATAGGATTTTTTAATCCATACTAATATTATAAAAGCGAAAGTGAGTTTGTTTGTTCCGTCTTCACGCCTAAATGGCTAAACCGATTTTGATGAATTTTGGTACAGAGATAGTTGAGACCCTGGAGACGAATAAAGGATTAGATTTTTTAAAGTGAGAAACAGGGAAATCTTGGCTTTGCTATACAAGGCATTATAAATAAGGCGCCAGGGCAAAAACTACAGGTAGCAGGTTCCTGCAAATCAGGAAAGGGGTACTGTGTTACCCCGAATTTAACGCGAGCGAAGCCACAGGCAAAAGCTAGTAATAAATGTAAATAACGTTATGTAAACGCGAATCTAATCAACTGTAAAAGTTAAAATTAAACATGAAAACGATCTTCGCTACAGAGATAAAATAATTATATTTAAAAATGGCCCTGATATCATTTTGACTTTGAATCAGATACCAAAGTGAGAATAGAAACATCATCGGTATGCGTCCTTTTCAATAAAGGAAAGAAAGAAAGAAAAACAGGAAATAAAAATCCTAATTCAACTTTGATCAGGCACTTGGATTTAAGATTAAATATTTATGAGAAAACTCATTTAACTGAGTGTTTCTGAATCAACAATGTTGAATTATGAATCAAATATCGCACATCTTGATCTGAACTGAGACAACTTAAATATTGTGATTTTTTACTCATAATTGAACTAGTTTTTGCCCGCGGCTTCGCTTTTATCTTCCGTGTTAAAACGGAGTAACACAGTTCCCTTTTCCTGATTTGCAGGCACCTGCTACCAGTAGTTTTTGCCCTTTTTTTTTTCGGGTGGGAAATCATCAAATGACTTCCCCCGCTCTGGGCGGAGCGGGGGGCATGTCAGACTTTTACTGACTAAAACCCACCCATGATCCTTCTATTGCCCTTTACGTTCCGGGGCCGCGGTATCTCTTTCGAACAACCCGCAACCCCGACAGGCGGAGGCTCAGGCAAGCCCCTTTGCTTTGCTGACATCTCTTTGAGGCGCGCGTGAAACACGAACGCGCCGTCGACACGCCTTGTCGTCAATAAACGGACGGACGGTGAGCTACCCATTGCTCACCGTCCACAGGCCCGCATCTACGGTGGCTGGGAGTCGTCTCGCGGCGCCCGGCGCCCGGGGCGTCTCCCGCGGCGGTAGTTTTTGCCCTTGCGCCTTATTTATTGTAATAGCAAAGCTAAAGTAAATTTAAAGCTAAGTAAGTTGAGTTTGTTCTTTTACATAATACAAGTGTATTAAGATACAAAACAAGTGTAGTTATATAATTAATGGACTAATTCTAGTTTTATCCTGAGTCTGTCGGCGTGTGTGTACGCACTCAAAAACATACACACACACGCACACACGTGCGTGTGTATGTTTTTACGTCTTCACGCCTAAATGGCCAAACCGATTTCGATGAATTTTGTTACAAAGATAGTTGGGACCTGAAGTCGGACATAGCTAAATTTAAAAAAAAAGTGAGAAAAGCGGGAGAAAGAGCGAAGAAAATGGGAGAGAAAGATATTTTTTTTTTCGATCATCACGCAGGTTAAAGTTAGCATTAGCCCAAATTAACTATACCACGCGGACGAAGTCGCGGGTGGAAAATTTTCGATTATAAATAAAAAATAACCCCCCCCCCCACAACCGACGAAAAAATCGCATAACAAACATAAAAAAAAACAGTCGAATTAGGAAACTCCTTTTTTTGATGATGTTTGATAAAAGATGGCGTTTGATACAAAACATAAGCTCGTATTTATAATGTTTATTATATACTTGTATGACCTGCAGATAGTTGTTTCGAGTCTGGCTGTTTGGAGTTTAAATGTTTGTAAACACACCCACGATACAGGAGAAAATTCTAGTGTGGGGCAAAGTTTAAAAAAAAAAAAAACTTTTCTTTATATTTACCTTTTATGTAGAGGTTTACGGTTCGATTAACTTTGGCCACGTGGTTAGCAGCGACGCAAGTGTAGGTACCGCAGTGATCCAAAGACACGTTCTTTATTATAAGAACGCTGAACACTTCCAAGCTTCTCTCCACGATCTGAAAATTGATGAGAATTTGAAGTATTCTGATTAAAATTTTTGGAATGTTAGCAGTAGGGTAAATTGAGATTTGCTATTGTTGATGGAGTATGGATTTGTTATATTCAATCCAAATTAAATTATGTGAAATGTCTCAAGTTTTTGAGTTAAATATTGAAGACAATAATATTTATGTTCAGGACATTATTGTGCTTTATTGTGTGTAATATAAAGATTCAAATATAAGTGTTATTCCGTCAAGGCAGTCAGTCGATCGCTCGGCCACTGCGCCAACCGTGTCGTCGAAATATTCATATAACAAAATCTAAAATGTTCAACAACAACAAAATCATCTTAATCGTAAATCTTCCCAACAATTTCTACTTTGTAAACAAATTTAAATATCATACCTTCAAATGCGTTGGAATCTTCTTCCCATCTTTCAACCATGAGTAATAAACTGGCGAGTCTCCGCTCTTAAGATTACAATGTATTTGAACAATCTGTCCTTCTTGCAAATCCGTTGGTAGTAATATCTCTTCTAGCTGTGGAGCCTCCACTACGTGTAACTCGAACGATCTTTTTGCCATTTCACCTGTTTTATTATAAAAATAACAGTTCATATATCCTTACTTATATATATAATATTATAAAAGCCAAAGTGAGTTTGTTACGTCTTTACGCCTAAATGGCTAAACCGACTTTGATAAATTTTGGTACAGGGATAGTTGAAATGATAGAGATAGAGGGAAGAAAAGGGAAAACTTAGCTTTGCTATTACAATAAATAAGGCGCAAGGGCAAAAACTACAGGTAGCCGGTACCTGCAAATCAGGAAAGGGGAACTGTGTTACCCTGAATTTAACGCGAGTGAAGCCACGGGCAAAAGCTAGTAAGAATATAATAAAACTATTTCAATATTCACGCTGCGTCTATACAGTGATTTTAGTTTGGCTTTAAGTGAACTCGAACTACCAATCTCCACTGGTATTTTTTTTAGAACTACCCGCTGATTTGATTTGGTACGCCAAAACATTAACATAAGTTTTAGTTAAACATGTACCTAAATAACATGCCGCAGTATTTTTATTTTAAGCTACGCTTACTGCTTCATAATTTATTTGCATTCTTAAGTGAATTTGTAATTCTTTTGAGAACATAAATCTCAATCTTCTCGTGTGGCAACTCAAAATATGAAACTGAACCATGTTGTTTTATAACTTGGAAATTCCTAACTTTTTTTTGCATTTCCCATAAATGTTGAACCCATCTATTTCTAAAAAAAAAAAAATTCTTTTTGGCGTATACCAAGAACTCGTTGAATGAAAGTTGACGTTGGTCTCTTGGACCAGTAACTAAATAGTTACATGGTCCAAGAGGCCACAGAGAGAGACAGAGTAAAATACCAAGGACATAAATATCTATAGGAAAATTATCAAAAGAAATGTAAGTATGTTTAAAAATAATATTATCTGACGTTTTAAATCAAAAGACCGGTATCGCAAATTAGACAAGTTACATGTCAGCTACCAACTGACAACAATTTTGCGTTTTTGTTTTTGGAAAAACCACACAACTTTAAGTAGACTAATTCTGTCAGTGCACACATTGCTAATAATAATGTAGCTCATTGGACCCTGTTCCCGATAACGGTGGGCTAATATTTTTTTGTATTTTTAAATGTTTCTTTTTTTTGTTTTGTATGAAATGTAATTAATGTAGCTCATAACGGTGGGTACTTGCACAGGCACAACCAAGTAGCAAGGATTATTCACAAGCAACTTGCCTGAAATATAACCTAGTGGATCACACTTGAAACGGGATATTTACCATGTTTGTTATTTGTTTCGAGTTTCCGATATATGGGCGATGTTGCAAACGCCATGATCACGGGTGAACTTAAGTTATTGCGGGTGGATGTTTATGAGCAGACAAAATGATCTACCTTCTTTCTTATTCGTTTTTTGCGTTCGGTACCACTAACACCATCACTCACAACTCGATCGTCTTAAAAAAAAACAAAGTACTGAAAAAAGATCGCGACTTGATACAGTGAGTTTTGTGTGTCGAGAGCAAAATCTGTTTGAGAATCGAAAACAAAATCGAGTTGTGAGTGACAGTGTTAGTAAAACCTATTTTTATATGATTTTTTAAGAAATAATTAAAAAAGAAAAAGTACATATTAGAAAATAATGTAGCTCAACTCAGAACTATAGAATTTCTCACCTGAAGGACTTCTGACGATACAAGAGTAAGCAGCTCCATTATCAGTCTTAGAAACTTTCGGTACGTCAAGTGTTCCATCGTTTATGACAACTGGCAAGTCTCTCTTCTCTCTTAACTTCGGTTTTCGTCCAAATATTTCTGTACTTTCAGTTTTGTTTGCTGATCTCTTGTACCGATTATTCGTAGCCATATCTGTATTTATTTCCTTGCCTTTGTGTTCCCATGTTATTTCCCTGTAAATGGAAGTATTAGAAGAGACTGTTACTGTTTGCTTCAGTTAAGATTATGTTAGTAGATAAAATAATAGCGTCTTTGCTTAAAGGAATTTTGTTTTCTAGTTCTGCCAAAGAAGAATTGAAGATAAGAACTTCAGAATTGGGAAAATTTTAGCGATTTTATTTTGGTTTTGTCGCAAAACTGTCTGTTAAAAGTAAGAACATTAAAGCATAAAAACGGTTTTTGCAAAAGATGTTAGAGAGCATGAATATCTATTTAATTCAAAAATATTTTTTTAGTATATGCAAATAATATGAGTGGTACCTAGATTGTTATATATGAGGCTATAATAGGCTCGTGTATTATGTACTTTTCACTACAATTGCTATTGTTTTATTTTTAGGAATTAAAATTCATTATGTAATTTAAAAAAAAAAAAACTTCGTAGCTTCAACGCAATGGACGCGTTCTGGCAAAGAGATCGTCGCTTTTAGTTACTTTAAAAAAAAAGTAGGTTCTTACTACTTTGTTTAGGGAAACAGTGCTATGACGAGTCTTTATTCATGATTATTCTATTTATATATTAATCCTTTTTGTAGACCCTTTGATAAGACAAAAAATTAAAAAAAAAAAATTACCCTAGATAATGAAATTCAATTTTTCCCTGCTCTGATAGGCTAGATTGACGAACTTTTTAAACCAAGAGAAATGAAAAAGGCCAAGAGCGTTATAAACAGGCATATCTTTTCACTGCGTGGAGTTAGAGGGTTGTTGATTTTTTCACAGCACAAAGGGACCACAGAGTTGAGTATATGGCTTTAATTTCAACTGGGCACCGGACAACGAAGTGATCCAATATTGGTTCCGTTTGTTCCATTTAGGGTGCGGAACCCTAAAAACAGTTTCAGTTTGCGTTCATGAGATTTTGATAAACATGCACATACAATTCTGTCTACCGATACTGCACTAGTACGAAAAAGTAAGCAGAAAACCGATTCAGAGGCAAAGTTTTCTACTTTTTAACGCAATTAGCGGTATAACAATACCTACGGCTACGGTACCAAGAAAACAAAGAACACATATTGGAAAAATTCCCAACAAAAATTCTACACGTTCGTGCTTTATAAGCCATAAACATATTTGATGGACTCCTCCAAAAGAGATCGTAAAAATGACATCAAAGCTAAAATTGTTCTTCGTAAATGTACTGAATATTATTGTTTATAAATAATGTTTGTTGGCAGAAACAAATATAGGGCACAGACAAAACAATATCGGACAGGTAAAACGAAATTGATTCTCATTGGTGTTCGTGGATAAATAAAAGCAGTTAGGGTTGATCATCAGATTAAGCCGTTTTGCCTAGGTTTTGTCCGTGTCCAACCTGTGCCCCCGTGCCCTTCTGATCTGTACAACCCAGTTAGTACTAGATTGTACGATACTCCTAGGTCAGTTGTTTTTAAAATATTGATAGTATTGTTTTTTTTCCAAAATCAGTATTACTTGTTTTGAGTGTTTTAATAAATTTATTATAAGCGTATAATGTTGTGAATGCTGTGCTTTTCTATAAGTAATGAGACGTTTAGATTTAAGTTAGCAATGTACAAATTATAATTTAATAGCACACTCTTTGTTGAGAAGCCTATGGGTAGATGGATGTATGAATGTTTGTTACTCTTTCACGTCAAAATGGCTGAAGGGATCTTAATGAAATTTGGCACAGAGGTAGATTAGGGTCTGGAATAACACATCATCACGCGGGCGAAGCAGCAGGCGCCAGGTAGTAAATAAATAAATAAAAGACGTATTCAACGTGATTTCCATAAGAATGGGATGTCATGGATGGTCACCATCCACGGACTAACCTAGACAAGCACTACTTAACCTTGAAGCTCAACCTCTGCAACAACAAACTCCTCACGAGTTTCGTACAACTAATAATAGCAAAACAATTTAGCTGAACGCAATAAATTTTAACGCTTGTTTTTAGTAGGAGCATTCAAAAAGCGCTTTCGTAAAACGTCCATTGCCCATTCAGCGCTTTCATTTGCTTCACTGGTTTTCACGAACAAGAATTACTATGCACTAACTGCTTAACATTTTTGTTTTTTTTTTCTTTTGGAATGCTGTTTGTTTTGAAACAATGGAATGTCAGAAACTAGAACTGTCAGATATAGTAGAGTTACATAGAAAAGAGTCTTGCTTAAGTCTTATTAGACTTCTTAGAAAGATGACTAGGATATCATAATAAAATCACTCGTATATTGAGGAATATTACGTAATGAGTTAAAGGAAAATCGTAAAAAAATAATCCACATTGTGTCGGTTATTGACGGCACGGTTGGCTGCTGCGCTGCGTGTCGCGGGTTCGATTCCCGAACGGAACAAATATTTGTATGGCCTACAAATAGGTGTTTCGGGTCTGACTGTTTGTGTATGTGAGTTTAATTGTTTGTAAACGCACCCACGATACAGGAGAAATTCCTAGTAAGGGTCAACGATTTTTTTTAAGTCCACTGTTATGTTGTGACTGGTCGTCTTTTTGTTGCCTTGGTTTATTTTATCTATAAATAATTTTTGCTTTTGGTTTTACTCAGGACGCTCTTAATGAGCTCGTTTATCTACATCGTTCTCAAACATATGTTCTTGTTCTCAAAATGAATGATTTTTAAAAAATATTTTTATTAAAAAGCTAGTTTCTCACTCATTCTTCTTCATAGAGATCTACGGGTACGTATCAAAATCCCGAAAGTTCATAATACCTATGATTGAAATACCGACGTCCAAAACACCGAAAATCAAAATACCGAAAGTTTTAAATGCCGATAGTCGTTATATCGAAACACAAAATACCGATGTTCAAATGCCCGAAAGGACGAAATCCCGAATGGACGAAATACCGATGGATGAAATCAACAATGACAAAACTTCGAATCAACAATGGCATACTTTTAAGATGGCAGAATTACATTTAGTATAATTACGATTGGCAGAGTTCAAATTTCGCATAATATATTATTTGGTATATTTTCACTTGGCATACTATGCAGACGACAGTAATGGCAAGGTTAGGTTAGGTTAAAACTGTGACCTCCTACGACAGAAACCACTTGCATTAATAGAAAAAAAATGTTTTAAGTAGGTTACCCGGAACTGAACTATTTAGATTAGGATAATTACTTATTGTTTTTCTCGGAAACGGTGGCAATTTCGGGATTTTGTACTACGGGATTTTAAACTTCGGGATTTTAAACTTTCGGGCAAATGAACTTTCGGGATTTAAAACTTTCGACCAAACAACCATTCGGCGGTTCAATTATCGGGATTTCGTCTATCGGTATTTTAAAATTCGGTCTATTAAAATTCGGGATTTTGATACGTACCCAGATCTACACTTTGGAATGGGCAACTACATTACTGTCACAAGTTATAGGTAATGTGTTGTGACTGGGACAGTAGCAGCATCTTTTTAGATTTATGACAAAAAAATGGCCGTATAATTTTCGTATTGAAATAAATGCTTTAAGTTTAAGTTTGCATTAAACTGTTAACCTTAATCTTATACTAAGGTCGAAGATGCAACGATTTAACCCATAAAAACTTTTTTTTTATCGAGTATTAATTTTTTCCATTGTTACTAAAAGATAAACAGATAATGCATATAGACATAGTGAAAAAAGTATGTATTATAAACGATAACTCATAAACTACCTAAGCAATATAAATAAAATTGATATGGAACCACGTTGAAAGTATACCCTTTCAAACAAAAAAAGTATTTTGCCAAACAGTCCAGACATCTTTGAGTAATCGGTTAACATACATAAAAAAAAAGATTCGGATGAACTGAGAACCTCCTCCTTTTTGAAGTCGGTTAAAAAGAGGCCTTTTAACTCGCAATATATATATATATTACATACACAACTGGGCTTTATGTATGCAGGCACAATGCTAATGCTTTTCTTTTTAAAATTGAACGACGTTCATTACGTGTTTAACGTTAACAAGCAGAAGAATGTTTAAAACCTAGGAAGCAATAGATAAGAACGGGAAAATGTCGACAAATATAACATGTATGGAAGAAGAAGACGTAATGCACTGACACTAAATGAATTCGGATAGCTTGTGAAAATATATTTTATTATACTTTTTGTTATTTTTATTGCTATTGTGAACAGTTGATTGTATCAATTTATGATATTTTAAAAATCAAATGTGATAAATAAGAAAAAAAAGGTCATGTTAATGAAATACATTTGTACGCCTCTGGCCAAAACATAGAGGATCTACCTACCTATCTGTAACATCTCACACGTTGTAACTTGACCTATGATTGCAAACAACAACACACAAAAACAAACTTGCGACATAAACGGCCAAATCTTTTGACTGCGTTGACTTACGCCCGGTTCCAATAAACAAAAAACGATTCGTTTTGCTAACGCATGGTAGTATTAGAAGGTTGATTTTTCAAAGTTCCAAGGTCCACAGACTTCAGTATATGGGTTTAGTTTCAACTCCATAACCTCCACAAGTTTCCAAGATTAGCAGGAAAACAGACGGACATCAAAGTGATCCTATAAGTGTTCCGTTTTTTTAAGCTATTGCATAGCTTCTATCGCGGGCCTTGCGCGGGGACCGAATCCAGAAATTCCGTAACGCAAAAAAATCCTGACGCTCCCCACTCCGACGGGCACGGAGGTGTGGCTTGTCTAACGTCGTTTACACAATACGGTCAGTTATTTCAATCCCGATTCTAATGTTCTAATAGCGTGTTTGGTAGAGAATTGAATAGTCAATCGACATTACGCTGGATCAAACCCAAAGTCTTGTTTTTCTTTTTGCGACTTCTTTTCATTGGAAGTACTTTTTAAATATTATATTTAGTTTATTATTTTTTTATTTATTGTCTAAGTTGATAAAAAAATGTTTCTTTTTGCATCTTCTTTTCATTGGAAGTACTTTTTAAATATTTTATTTAGATTGTTTTTATTTATTGCATAAGTTGATAAAAAATGCTATGCAATAGCTTTACCGCGGCAGTCCCTGAGTGCCATACGTATTTTTTTTCATTTTAAGGCACGGAATCTACTAACGAAATTAAAATAAATTAGAAGGAATGATAATTTCTTTGAATATTTATCGGAATGTTATAGAAAACAGTTAAACGCAATTGGGATGCTGGTCCAATTTGGCTGAACATCAAATTTTCAGATTAAGCGTCAAATACTAGTTGCGCGGCAGTTTAGAAACTAGTCTTATGTGGCGAACCTGTGAGACATGCAATAATAACTCTCTTTTCGTGTTTAGATTTGTTTATTTTTCTTTTTTTTTCTTTGGTTAACGTTGTGTGCACTTGTGGTGTAAGCGAAATAAACTTACTTTATTTCTTTCTTCTTTCTAAATAAATACTAAAATAAATAAAAAAACAACATTTCATGTAGGTATTCTTCTCAGCAATTAGAATGACGTCAGTTTAATTTAACTTCTAAGAATTTTTACATAGTTACTTAGAGGATGCTAATAAATGCGTGTTAAACTCATAACCCTCTTTTTGTCAGTCTGGCACCGGACCAGTCAGGGCCACTGCCTGGGGAACTAAAGGGACTTATTTGATACGAAAAAAAGCCTGTCCACGTGTGGAACTACTGTTTTTCTAGGTCTGGTAACAAAACACAGTCTACACCAAAATATCTTCAAACCTTACCTTACGGGATAACCGTAGTAGGGGCACTTTAACGTGACACTTTGTCCACTTTGGACTTTGAAAGGCGGCAACGTCCGTATATACGGGGGACCTGAAACAAAACATTTTGTTTCAAAACATTTTATATGCAGGAATAAAATTGGTTTTAAAGTTTGTATCGTATCTATCGTATTTTAGAACACATTTCGACATACTTTTAACATGAAATTATCACAATTCAATTATTTACATAACCAATTACATAGGTACCAATTATGACAATACACTCTCGAAAATATATTATTAACATAACACTATCAACATTACATTACAATTCAACCTCAACATAGAATTATCAACATAGCATTACATAATATCAGTAACATAAGATTCATGAGAGAAGAGACCTAAGAGAGAGAGAGAGATAAGTGCCATGTAATAGGTGGTTAAGAGGAGGTTTGAGGCGCTCGTGGTTAAATAATAGCAGGCGCTCGGGTCGATCTTTAAGTTAAGTCGCGCTTGCCTAGGTTGCTCTGTGGATGGGTGACCACCCGTTACATATCGAGTTTCTTCCGTGCCTCGGAAAGTATGTTAACACGACTTTACCAATTTTCTTCAAAACCCATAATATTTTAAGAAAAAAAAACCACAATGTAAAGGTCATTGGGCATTTTGTTTGAACATTTGACCCACGGCGTACACAAACGAAATAGGGTAAGGTATATAGCTAAATGTATCTGCAACCCAGTGGTATGGGTCGTATTCTTGTGGGCCATGGAAGAATGGAGAAAAAAATATTTTAATATTAAATAATATTTTTACCCTGTTTGATCAAGATCTATTGATATTCCTCCTAAAAAGGCCGCAGGTGCATCTATTACATCTTGATGCCTGGCCCATAATAAAAAGTAAACTATGCTTACAACATGCGCACAGCTTCCAACAGTATGGCGGAGTGTATACATGAGCAGTAATACTGTTCTGTGCCATTTCTTCCAATTCGTGTGGGATCTACTTATTGTACGTACAATATTGTTTCCTACGGACATGTCACGACATTTTCTTTCGATCTCTTATTATTATTTTGTTTTCAATGACTTCTTGGTGTCGGTATGTTTTGATGTGAAAAGCTCCATTCAAACGCAAATGGTCGTAGCAATATGACCTCGCGACTCTCAAGTGGTACGATCCCAAAGTAAATAACATTAATTCTTCATGTGTTTTCCATCGAGACGCACTAACGTTACTCTCAGCCTATTCAAATTATGCCTTATCACACAATCTAATTATATCCGATTATTGATCGATTCTCAAAATCCACGATCCCATATAAAAATGTCATCAGTTCTCAAGAACCAGGTAAGTCCCCGCTTTGAGGAGTGGTTGGAGAGGCGCCATTGCGTCCTCAGCTACCGCCTGACGCACATCCTCACCGGACACGGAAGTTTCGGGATGTACCTGCACATAATCGGGTGGGAGGAAACGCCCGGGTGTCACCATTGTGACGATCGCCCGGAAGACACAGTGGAGCACACAGTGGCGTTCAAAGAACCCTCGTAGAGGCGATCGGCAGCGGCGATTTCTCGCGTCCGGCCCTGGTTCAGTCCATGCTCCGGAGCGAGAGGAAATAGAAGCGGTCGCCTCCTTCTGCGAAGCAGTAATGCCAGCGAAGGAGGTGGCCGGGCGTTTGAGGGAGAGAACTAACCCAGCCGCCACGGGTCGTCAGACCCCGAGAGACGACTCCACCGTAGATGCGAGCCTGTGGACGGTGAGCAATGGGTAGCTCACTGTCCGTCCGTCTATTGAAAATAGGCCGTATCGTCGGCGCGTAACTGTTCCACGCGCGCGCGCAAAGAGATGTAAGTTTTGTAACTAATTACAAATAAAGCAACACACAACAATGAACAGATCAATGTCGCTATGTTCTTGAGAGTACGAATTGTACGCGTCATTGGAGCCTCCTATATCAGATTTGTTAGCGCGCGCGGTATCGCCAGCAAGCGTGGCTGTCCATGTCGCCCCACGTAATTATCTAGAACACATACATCTGTCTACCGTAAAATGCCTAACATAAAGGGCAATAGATGGAACATGGGTGGATTTTAGTCAGTATAAGTCTGACACTCCCCACAGCTCCTTGACCGGACAATTCCTGTGGATGCCTCGAGAGTAAGGCCCGGCACCCCTGTTGGGTACGAGCCTCGCCTTACGGAGGGCATCATCATCATCTGGCTCAGTATCGCGGGCTGGCGCTAGCAAGGGACGGGTGGCGCAACGTCCCGGTACGGGACGTTGCGACGGGCCTCCGAGAACGGAATGACGCAAGCCTCCGTGCTTGCGTCTGAATTTACAAATGGTGCTAGTTTCCCTTCTGCTCTCCTAAGCAAGGTTATAACAGGGTTGACGAGAGTATGTCTAAGACGGCGAATTGTACTAATTCGGGCGGCCGATGCGATAAGAGAGTTGCGATGTTTTATCACAGAGTCAAAGAAACGCATGCAAAAGGCGCTTCAGGAATTGAAGGACGGTGGAGATTTTTAAATCAAAGCGCTCCGTGATTTTACATATGAATTGGTTTTGAAGGCTCTGCATCCTAAGGGCTAAGCGGGTTTGGAGTGGGAAAACACGACACAGGCGTAAGCCATGTCGGGACGGAGCGTTTTGACAGCAACCTACATCAGGGTCTTTTACGGGAGGTAGGGCAGCTCTACGTTCGACTTTGGAGTTCACCATGTCAAGGTGACGCTTGGCTACTTGTTGCGAGCTGGGGGAGCACTGAGACTTCAAACTGTCGGCTAGGCATTCTGCCTTTTCAGAGTCGTCGAATGCGACTCGTTTATCACGACAAGTGAGCGGAGGCATCGAAGCCTCGTCGGTGCCAAGCCTACCTACCCATCTACCTGTTTTTATCTATCTGGCAAAGTGTGTGTGCGATATTTCGTAGAGCTATACAAACATTTATTGTGCTTGTACACGTTTCAACAATGCTAAAAACTTCTGTTTTATTAACTTTTAAATGTTAAATAAATTTTTTTTTCCACGGAATATTAAAAAAAAATTTACATATTTTAGAAGGTGGGATTGAGTTCTTCAATTTAAATGATTTGGTCCGTGTACGCAAACTTTTATTAGAAGGGTCAGAAACGCCCCATGACCTTTGTCGTTTTTTTTTCTTCAAGGCCCATCATACGTTTGTTATTTTTATACGACAAGTTCCAAACAATATATAAAGGACGATTATATTTTATAGGTATATGCAGTATAGCATTAAATATTTCAATTGAATATAAAATATTAAGGATTTTGAAGAAAATTGGTAAAGTCGTGTGCTCTTCAAAACTTTATAGCCATTGAGTGTTTCATGAAAATAAGCCGTATCTAACATTTTAACGTAACCTAATACATCTTTATAAAAAAAAATTTTTTTGAACATAGTTTGTTTACAAATATTTTGGTACAAACATGCTGTTTTCAACAAACTAGCTTCCGCCCGCGACTTGTCTGCGTGGCATAGTTACTTTGGGCTAACGCTAACTTTAACCCGCGTGATGATCGAAAAAAAATATCTTTCTCTCCCCCTTTCTTCCCTCTTTCTGTCCGGGCACAATATATCGGATCATTTAGTTCCCTTCAAAATGGTTGAATTGAAGGGTGCTGATCCATGCGTCATGTTCCTGAACGGGCGATGTCAGTAATTGTGATTGGTCATCTCTTAGTTGCCACGGCTTATTTGAATTAATTGTTTAATTTTTCTCTTTACTATGGACACATCTGACGTCATTCTCACATAATTTACCTTCTCAACATAAATTGTGTAACCAAGACTTTGCAACATTATTCTGATTTAAAAGAATGTCCATGGAGTTTGTACAAACAAAGCGTAGATCTCTATAGAGAAAAATGGGCACATTTTTCTCTATAGAGATCTACGCTTTGTTTGTTGTCATTGTTTCGACAGCTCAAAAGTGACTGTAACTGGCCTACTTGAAGTGAGAGAGAAAGTGCATTAGATTTTGTTTTTTTTTTGACCAAACAAGACTTTACCGAGAAATTCTTGATGGAAAACTGAAGACCTCATTCTTAGCAGGCACTTGCGGCCACTGGACAACGTACAGGTAATTGAATTAATTCGTTAGTAAATAAACATTGTCTAAATCCAAGTTACCCATTTGTCACAAAAGTCCACATCAAATTCAAAACAAGAAGGAATAAATGAGACTGGGAGCTAAAATGTTCGTTTCACTAAATACTAGACTAAATGCGAATCTCTTCAATTCAATTCCTGCTTAATTTTGCGTTAGCCGTACGCTATTTGGTACAGATTTAGCCCAATTAGCCGTGGGTCATTAGTCTGCTAGCATCATTCGGTTATATCACTGCGCTCTAGTACCTACTGGAGTAAGCAGACTGCCTTGTTGTTAAATCATTTTGTGAGGACACATTAACATTATATTTTAATAAATTAATCACTATATTAAAACTATAAATAGACAAAAACTAATATTAAAAATCCTTACTAATATTATAAAAGCGAAAGTGAGTTTGTTTGTTACCTCTTCACGCTTTAATGGCTAAACCGATTTTGATGAATTTTGGTACAGATAGTTGGGAACCAGGAGACGGACATAGGCTATTTTTTTAAGAAATAAAAGTGGGATATGAGGGAGAAAGAGGGAAGAGAAGGGAAAACTTAGCGTTGCTATTACAAATTAATAAGGCGCAAGGGCTTAAACTGCAGGTAGCATGTACTATGTTATACTGAATTTAACGCGAGCGAAGCCGCGGGCAAAAGCTAGCACATATATTCAAGTGAAAAATAGTAAATTACAGGGCGTCAAAAAATTCGTCCGCATCGCAGTCAACAAATCAAGTTAGTCAGTCAAGTTTGTGACAATTTTGACGTCATTTAAAGGGTTCCGGTTACCTTAAAAGGAAAAAAAAACAGAAACCATATAGGGTCACTTTGCTGTCCGTCTGTCTTTCTGTCAAGACCATTTATCTCGGGAATGCGTAGAGGTAAGTTTGAATTAAAACCGTTAAACAACTACCAACTATTAACTTATAAATCTGTGATCCCTTTTAGGTGTAAAATATGTATGTGCAAAACGCGCGAGTCCAACTCGCACTTGGGTGGTTTTTAATTTATTTTTGTTTTTTTTTTTAATTTATTTATGTGTTTTTTATTAAATTTATGTATTTTTTATTATTTAATTTATTTATTAGAAAATAACATGTTCAATGTAACAGAATTCATGAAAACTTTATTATTAAAAGTTATGCATGTTTACAATAAGGCTATCATATTCAAGACTAAAATGCCCATTTGTACTAGTGATTATAAAAGCAAAACTACTAAAATCCTTAAAAGTGAATTTTTAAGGATTTTACCCAAAGGACAAACTTATTATTATGGATTACTGTCCGTTCCTTCATGTATTGATTCCTCAAACTAATTTGGGTTCGGAACCAAAATAAATTGTAGTTTATTTGTGGAACTGATTTAAACTTTATTTACTGACTAGCTTCCGCCGGCGATGTCGTCCGCGTGGCAGGTTGCCCAGTTTTTTATTTAAAAAATCCCTGCTGTAAGCTTTTGTTAATTCTGTACCTACACTCTTTATTTTCGGACTTCTTTCTTCTTTTTTGGACTGAATATCTAGAACATTTTCTCCCGCTCTGGGCGGAGCGAACTGGAGTATCAGATTTTACTGATTTAAAACCATCCATGTTCCTGCAACCCGCTACCCTGGACAACCCGCAACTCCGGCTCAACTCTAACAACAATATCATCCACAATACAAAAACTTTATAAAGAAGATAAAGTTTGTAAACTACCCGTATCTCTTTGTAATTCTATTTTTATTTTAATAGAGTTTATCTTCGAGTTTCTTTCGTAAAAGTTGTGGAATACTTTTATACCTTTGTTGTTAAAAGGAGTTGTGTATTTTATTATTTGACCTTTTTTATACTGGTGGACAAGCTATTTTCATAAATGGAACTTTAAGGAGACCACAGATAAGACTTTATCTAGTTTTTTTTAAAACGCTTTTATCAGTTTCCCCTGTGATAAACTATGTAAGAATATTAGTTATATAAGTTAAATTTGACCCGTTTTCCGATGTACGATTGAGCTCAAATTCTGCATACTTTTTTTTCTTTTTGGCATCTGTGCGGATGTTTTCTGCATGCTTTTTTTTTAGAAGACGACACTTAAATAGTAACGTCATGTCATCCTAATTTTCCAATTAAAAAACAAAACTCTTTATGTACACAAAAAGTGCTGGCACGAAACAAAACATTTTATAAAAACATACATTTGTGTCAATCCAACCGATACCTATTTACTGTAAAATAGAAAATCCTTATTTAAGCGTGTTTTTTTATAAACTTTTACATTTGGGTGCGTTTATAAACATTTAAACTCACATACACAAACAGCCAGACCCGAAATAACTACGTGTAGGTTTTACAATTATTAGTGCCGTGCAAGGATTGAACCCGCGACAAGCAGCGCAACCGTGCCGTCATAACATGTTATTCTTTATTTTCAAAGGTGATACGTTTTAACACACTTACCTACTACTTTTATTCAATAGGTAACCAGAATCAACTAGCTTTGATACGAAATCAAATCATTTTATTTGTCACAATGCAGTGTATATCGTTTATATTAGTGCGCTGCATTCTGCTTTCAAGCATACAAATATTAAACACACATTACACACGATTTTTTAAACGTCGAAACCGATATCGAAAAATAATTAAAATATCAAGATAATCAATAAAATAAAATGGTAGATACCAAAACAACACACCAGCATGTTTTGCTCCCAAAACAACATATATTCGAAGGCTTGTAGTTTGTAACCGTATTCCAGCTACCAGCTAGAGCGCATAATTGTCAACTGAGGCGCGAAATCACGACATGGCAAAGACAACTTTGGAGTGAGTTGGTGTCCTAGTAATTCGAGTTTGTCTCTGGTTCAGTTTCCAAGACGCATTAGTGCAGCTATGCTGGCAGCTACGATTGGGTGAGTGGCTTTCTTGTTTCAATATCGAAAAAAATAAGAAAAATTAGTCAAGTGCGAGTCGCATTCGCTTCGGTTAAGTACAAACTGGCGACATAAACGGCCATATCTTTTGACAGCGTAGAATTAAGGGATTGAGTTTTGCACAGCACCAAGATAACACAGATTTGAGTATATTGTTTTAATTTCAGCTCGAAACTTCCACGCGTTTTTTTTTTAAAGGGTCTTGACAGATAGACAGAAGGACAACAAAGTGATCCTATAAGAATTCCGTATTTTCCTTTTAAGGTACGGAACCCTAAAACTCCCTCTCAACTACCCTAACTAATGTCATAAAAGTGAAAGTGAGTTTGTTTGTGTCTTCACGCCTAAATGGCAAAACCGATTTTGATACAGATATAGTTACCCTAGCGACTCTGGAAACGGACATAATCTATTTTTTTTAAGTGTGAAATGAGGGAGAAAGAGGGAAGAAAAGGGAAAACTTAACTTTGCTATTACAATAAAATAGGCGCAAGGGCAAAAAACTACAGGTTGCAGGTACCTGCAAATCAGAAAAGGGAAACTGTGTTACCCCGAATTTAACGCGAGCGAAGCAGCGGGCAAAAGCTAGTTAGATAAAGAAATGTTAATTCTTTCTCATCTGTTTTTATTTATGTAATACGCGGTCAAAACTAAATTTTGTTAACGCATTAGACACAATAAATAAAACCTACCCGGGGTTTTCCCGCGCCCTTCAGTGAAACAAAGCATCATCACCTGCCTAGCTATTTCCCAATTATGTTGGGGTCGGCTCCCAGTCTTAGCAGCAGCTAAATACATGGATCGACTGCCTGCCTGACCTCCACTACCCAGTTAGTACTGGGTAATACGATACCTCTTAATAAGACTGGTAGTCAGACTTTCGGTACACTGACTACCTGTATCAACTGTCAAAGAGAACGACTTAACGTGCTTTCCGAGGCACGGAGGAAACTCGGTATGTAACGGGTGGTCACCCATCCACAGACCGTAGGTCGGTCTGTCTGGCAAGCGCGGCTTAACTTTAAGATCGGCCCGAGCGCCTACTTCATTTAACTACGAGTTTCTGCAAAACAAAGCGATAGAATAATATTTAAAAGCCTTAAACTCACCATAAACATTCAGTCGATCATGGTGCACCACCACACTATCGCCATGATGAGCCACACAAGAAAACAGCCCACCATCATCTACCCTTAGATGTGATATGTTGAGTTGGGTGATGACCCCGCCATCCGGAGCCATTGTCTGGCCAATAGTGTATCTGAAAATGAAGTGTCACTTTAGCAAATATTTTTAAATTGAAACAGGACTCAGTAGTGTTGAATCCCGGGGGTTTTAAATTGAAACAGGACTCAATGGTGTAGAATCCCGGGGGTTTAAAATTGAAACAGGACTCAATCGTATTGAATGCGGTTTGTTAAACTTAGATGTTATTTTATAACTAGCTTCCGCCCGTGACTTCGCGTGGCATAGTTATTTTGGGCTAAAGCTTACTTTAACCCGCGATATTATTGAAAAAAAAACTATCCTTACCTCCCCTTTTCTTCCCTCTTTCTCCCCCTTTTCTCACTTTAAAAAATTGCCTATGTCCGTCTTCAGGGTCCCAACTATTTCTGGACCAAATTTCATCAAAATCGTTTTGGCCATTTAGGCGTTAATTTTTTAAGTGAGAAAAGAGGAAGAAAAGGGGAGAGAAAGATTTTTTTTTTCGACCATCACGCGGTTTTAAGTTAGCGTTAGCCCAAAGTAACTATGCCACGCGGAGGAAGTCACGGGCGGAAGCTAGTGACAATATATTGGGTAGTCGCTATAGGCCAGTATGGCCTAAAAGTCTGACTGCCAGTCTCACCAACGGGTACGGTAAAACTTAGTACCAATGGGCTGGTAGGTGACAGCAGTCGCTTCGTGCAAAATACAATAAAAGACTGGAAGCCGACTCGGGAGATGATGATGCTATGTGCTTACTATGGCTTAGCAATGTTGTTTTAGGGTTCCGGACCTCAATAGGAAAAAAAGGAACCCTTATAGGATCTTTTTGTTGTCTATTTGTCAGCCTGTCACAGTCTGTCTGTCAAGACTATTTACCTTGAGAACGCGTATCGAGATATCGAGTTAAAATTAAAACCTTGTACTCAAGTCTGTGGTCCCTTAGAGCTGTAAAAATCAACCATCTTAGTCTACGCAATCAAAAGTTTTGTTTTTGTTTGTAATGGCCAATGGTCATGTTTATAAATTTCATCATCAATGTTCCGGAGGCGAATTGAATCAGATGATTTATACGAGAACCTAACAGAAAACTATTTAACAAAATACAAGCAGATTTCTTTTTAAGAAACAAATAACGTTTTTTTTTATGAGAATAAATATTGGTTCCGCAGAATATTTTAATTAAGCCGTATTTGCAGATGCATATGATGTTTACAAAGTAGTTTACGAGAGTATGTTTCCATTTCCGTGAATCAACAATTATATTTTTATATCCTTACTAGCTGTGACCAGCGGATTCACCCGCTGCTCAGGTCCCTTTTTGTAAAGGGTCACCCTTGTTACTTTAAGTTTTGAAAAATAGATTAGATTAATTCTCTAACTAATCGAATATAAAATGTTTCAGAGGAATAAAACTGGCAACTAAAACTGTGTAACGAGAATTTCCCTTTTTCATTTTCTCTTTTTTTAATCGACTTCTTTTTTTAAATATGTTCACCGATTACTGAAAGACACCTTGACCGTTTTAACAAATTCTTTTTTTTTGTTTGATACTTCCTGAAAACGTTTTTGTAAAAAATTAAAAAGACTTGAAAAAAAAAACAAAACAAGTGGAAAATCTGAGGCAAAAAGTCAACGAAACCAACAAAAGTCACCGACACACTCATTCACACTCATCTTAACTCTGAACCGTAGTTTTTAAACGGTTGTCATTTTATACGACCCATTCCTGGAATAGATTCCATTACTGAGCGCTAGACTATCCGAGATTTACTTTAGAACTGTTCGAGGATATCGATTTTACGTCCATTTTCTAAAGTGATTTGACTATTCGATAGTGATATTGAAATCGAGTTACCACTTCAGCGTTTATTGATACTGCTTAGATATTTGATGGCGTTAGGATTTTGTGGAATGTATTATACCAGGTTTTACTGCCAGAGTCATGACGATTTTAAGCGAACAACATCGTTATCAAACTTTGAAGTGATATGATTTTGCTCTATGCCTTCACAAAGAGGTGAGTAGTTTTTTTAAGGAGTTTTTATTGAAACAGGCAAGTGCGAGTTGGACTTTCACACCGACAGTTCGTACAAACTTGCAACATAAACGACCATATCTTTTGACTGCGTAGACTTAGAGGGTTGATTTTTTCACAGGTTCAAGAGACCACAGATATAAGAATATGGTTTTAATTGATACCTCCACGCGTTTTCTTGATAGACAGGCAGACATAGAGACAAACGGACAACAAAGTTATCCGATTAGGTTTCCACTTTTTCTTTTTGAGATAAGGATCCCTAGATATTATGAAGAAACCAGAATGCCAAGAGGCCTATGGGCAGCTTAAAATCTCTGACCCAGGTTAAGCACTAACCACACAATAAAGAAAGAAAGAAAACAAGCAATAGTATTAAGATAACGACGGTACATAAAGACATGTCGAAAATGCCTTTTTTATTGTTTCATTGGCTTTAGATTATTTATGCGCACATGCTGACATACGATTATTATTTTTATTTAATTTATTTACCTCGTTTTAGAAGACGTATAAGAGAACAAGTCTTATAAATACAACGAATACGTGTCGTAGAAACGGTCATCTCTCAGTTTTTCTAAGAAAACGTGAAAAAATAAAATATTTATGTGTAGATGGTATCATAAAGCTCTTAAAACTGTTAAAATATTGTAGAAAGAAAATATTTATTATTGCTCATAGAATTATTTCTAGAGCGTGTTGAACACAAACTACGCTCTCCAGTAAACCTCGGTTTTTGACTTAACGTTATGTGCGTAGGGACCGTCGATAACATTAAAATAAACTTACCTAGAATCAGTATTTGAAGATATAACAATGCCATCTCTTTCCCACGCGAATCTCCCAGGATGTGGTCCATTCAGAGTACATTGTAGACTAACCTGCAACGAGAAACCAACTTTAATTTCCTAAAGTCATGGTAGAAAATTCAGCTAGCGAATTGAGAGTATAAAATTGAAATCGGGAAACAAAGAACGGGTTTCCATATAATACAATGTTGAATTTAAAATGGCACTTCAATTCAAAGACCTGGGTTTATATTGTTTGCTAGAATAATTTTCATTTTATTTCCATAGTAGCGTTTGTTTAAGTAGCGTGAGGAATATAACTACTTATTATAACGTAAAGAGAATAGGCAGCAATGTCTTTTTCAATACATTTTCTCTAAGACTGGCTCCTATTGCACTAAAATTAGGTTCAACAAGCAATGTATTTCACCAGCGTGTCTTTCCTCATTTATTCCTGCAAGGGCTTTTTTTTATTTCACCGCAGATAAACAACTGTTTAAATCTCTATAGTAGGTGATTTTTTTAGATCACGGAGGCTCCATCTTTTAAACCCTTCACATTTAATTTGTGAACAAAATATCACAAATAAGCATAATCAGTTATTTGTAATATGCTTATAACAACAAAGTAATATTGATTACAGTTATACATTAATTAAAAAATATTAGGCTATTTAGCGGGATATAATATTTGTTTGTCCGAGAAGCCAAAGCGAGGGTAAAAAACAAATTAGAACTTTAATGTTTAATGACAAAAATACTTTTTGTTCTGTTATTTGTTTCTCCCTGAGTTTATTGAAAAATGTCGTTTGATTTACGTGGGTATTTGTCACTGCTGTTGTTGGCTCCATAACACCCTTTCCTAACGGCTCATGTGCTCAAACAATGTTTCCTCAATTGAATCAAAATTCACTATTGGCTCAGAAATCCATTCTATTTTTATAAATGCGAAAAATATATTTTCTTTTGTGGGGTTTATTTTGCGAAATAAACAGTGCCTGCTCTAATAAGCATTACAACTAAAAAGTTAAAAAAATATATTTACTTCAAGCTGAAGTACTTATAAATAATTTGGACCCCAATTAAAGGCCAAAAAATCCCGAATCCTCGTTCATGGCTCAATCACGTCTCCCGAAGCAAAGCAACATAATTAAATTTTCTAAAGGGCAGTGAAGACATGCTAATTTTTCCCGGGCAAAGCTTACTATTCCCTTGGGCTGACTACAAAGATAGAACCGGTGGGTCGAAAAAATAAGTAAAATGTAATAACGTTTATAAATTGATTAGTCAAATACTTGATGTTTACTGGAGTAATACGAAGGTATATTTACGTTTTTTAACAATATTATTTTAAACTCTATTACAAAATGAAAATCGGCCCAAAATCGGAACTTTGATATCGGTTACTAACACACACCACAGTTTAATAGTCAATGTTTTCTTGCGATGATCACGAAATATGGAAATCCGTATTGCTGTGCTACGTAAGCAAGCTACGCCGTAGCACTGTGCTACGCAAGCAAGTACGCCGTAGCCAATGCTACGCTAGCGTAGCACAATTGCTACGCTTGCAGATTGCTGGCGCTCGAGCTACGGTAGCTTTTTCCTTAATGCAATTCAATGACATTTATGTATAGAAGTTACATTGACTTTCCATTATATCTATTTATTCATGAGTGCATTTGATTTAGTTGGTTGTCGAACGCATTTGATATGTTTTCGCTATAGGCTATTTCATATACAATTATTGGTCTGATAGCGGATAAGCTGCAAATACACGTATTTGCATACTGACATTTGATGCTATGCATTTGGTGAGAGTTTGATGTCATTTCTCGAATTTACTTGCAACTCTCTCTTGTAGAGCCTATTTCAGAGCAAAACCTCCTTCTATTATCCGCCGTAGTTTTATTTTTTAAATACAATTTCGTTTTTAAGGTTTTACTACACAAAACGCCTGAGTAGTTTTTTTTTTACTACAATGTCGTATTTGTGGTACTTAATACACAAAGAAAGCTATTAAATATATCGAGAGCCTGGAGGGCAGTGAACTCAAGGGATTCTCCGAATGCGTAATTGGATTTATCTGTCAGATACCTGGCATAGAAAAAAGTTGTTTTAGTTTTTTTAATGGCCAAGGTAATTTCTAAACTTTTTAACCCAAAATCAATGTCGGTCCATTTTTTTAAGGTTTATAAGTTAATACCACGTTTTAGTTTTTTTTTCTATTATAAAAATAACAGTTCTAACTTTCCAAGGTAGTAAGGCAAATAACAAAAGGTGTTATGTTTTTAAATACTAGCTTTTGCCCGCGGCTTCGCTCGCGTTAAATTAGGGGTAACACAGTTCCCCTTGCGACTTATTGATTTGTAATAGCAACGCTAAGTTTTCCCTTTTCTTCCCTCTTTCTCCTATGTCCGTCTCCTGGTTCCCAACTATCTCTGTACCAAAATTCATCAAAATCGATTTCTTCTTCTTTTGGGTGAGCTCGTACCATCGTCGACCTCATTTCTGTCTTCTAGACTAAACCGAGGTCACGAGTAGGTCCATCATAATAAAAAAAAACGGAAAGATTTTTGTTTGTTTGCACCGAATAAGCTCCGAAACTACTAGATTTTAACAATATGCTAGTTACTAGAAAGCTAAATAATAATAATAATTCATTTATTTGCAAGAAATATGGTGCTTACAGCTCTTAAAATAAAATAGTTACAGTACTACATATTTCGCCTACTAAATTCAGCATGCAAATTTTTTCTTTTATTATATATGTGCCATGTTTCTTACTCATTAAAAAAATAGGAATTACAAAATGTCAAAATAAGAACACAGGCATGTTAAGATTTATAAACTAGTAAGATTAATAAATTATCAGGAAATAGGCTATATAACGTTACAACACTTAGAAGCTAAGCAGAGGGTAAAACCGCTAGGCAAAGCTAGTGTAAAATAAGTATTGCTCAGTAAGCTAATAAATCTTGAAAACAAAAGACATATTAAAAATGTATAAAATAGAAACAATTAAAATATCTCGACTTGGCAGACAAGGTTGTCGACATATGGAATGTGAACTCGGCTGTCATTATGCCGATTGTTGGAACCCAATGGCCAGATAGCCAAGAACCTCGACGAACTTCTGTCGAAGCTCTTCTTAGGTGGTTGGATTAAGGGCTTGATTAAGAAGGCAGTTCTCCCCGATACGGCCCGCATTGTGAGGAGGTTCCTAACTAACGGTAGCTGAGACTCTGCTCTCGATAAAGAGGAACTACAATTGTTTAATATTTTAAAATGTTTTTTATTTAATTTATGAAAATGATTTTTTTTGAAGTAGTTAACTAATTTTAAAAACTTAGTACATGTTTTTTTTATTTCTCTAATTAAATTACTATTATTTACTAACTATATATAGACATAAACTAATAATAAAAATATGTACAAGTATAAAATGGTAAAATAATAACAGGGCGTCAAAAAATTCGTTCGCATCGCAGTCAATAGGAAAAGTGCCCAGAAGGCTGGCAACATTACCGCGTAAGATGCTAATTGTGGCTCTATGCCGGAGTCGTGCGGTCCATGGCCCTTTACGGGGCCCCGGTTTATGGGCACGTTCTTAAGGGCGGCGCGCCGCCCACTATCTGAACGCGCCCCAAAAGGTGGTGGTCATACGGCTGATCCGGGGCTACCGCACGATCTCCGGCGAGGCAGCGAGCCTCCTTGCCGGACTGCCACCGTGGGATCTGGAGGCGATAGTGCTCGCGCGCCTGTTTGAGTGGCGCGCAGAGGCACTACACCGGGGGGAAACTCCGATGCCGCGGCAAATTGCTGCTCAGCGGACAGACTTCCGGTGCGATCTCATGGTGGCATGGAGAGAGCGACTGTCGCAGCCCCGCGCAGGGCACGCCACAATAGCGGCGGTAAGTCCCCTCTTTGAGGAGTGGCTGGAGAGGCGTCATGGCGTCCTCACCTACCGCCTGACGCAGGTCCTCACCGGACACGGAAGTTTGGGGAGGTTCCTGCACATAATCGGGCGGGAGGAAACGTCCGGGTGTCACCATTGTGACGATCGCCCGAAGGACACGGTGGAGCACACAGTGGCGGTCTGCCCAGCTTGGGCGGAGCACCGCCGTGCCCTCGTGAAGGCGATCGGCGGCGGCGATCTCTCGCGTCCGGCCCTGGTTCAGGCCATGGTCCGGAGCGAGAGGGAATGGGAAGCGGTCACCACCTTCTGCGAAGCAATAATGCTAGCAAAGGAGGTGGCCGGGCGTTTGAGGGAGAGAACATCTGCCCAACCCAGCCACCGCGGGAGACGCCCAGGGCGCCGCGAGACGACTCCCGGCCACCGTAGATGCGGGCCTGTGGACGGTGAGCAATGGGTAGCTCACCGTTCGTCCGTCTATTGACGACAGGCCGTGTCGACGGCGCGTTCGTGTTTCACGCGCGCCTCAAAGAGAGTCAGCGAAGCAGAGGGGCTTGCCAGGGCCTCTGCCTGCCGGGGTTGCGGGTTGTTCGAAAGAGATACCGCGGCCCCGGAACGTAAAGGGCAACAGAAGGAACATGGGTGGGTTTTAGTCAGTACAAGTCTGACATGCCCCCCCGCTCCGCCCAGAGCGGGGGAAGTCATTAGATGATTTCCCATCCAAAAAAAAAGACGCTAATTGTTTGCAAAAAAAATATTTGAAAATATTCCTCGACATACTTACATCTACTCCAGGCATAACAGTTGTCTCACTAAAGTGCTGTGATATGATCATTTGTAAGCTTCTCCTGTATCGGTGCTGCTCATCATACGGATCTGCAATGAAAGGCATATTATTAGACATACTATGTTTCATATTGAATTGCAATTAGTGACGTTTCTCCTGTATTTCTTGGGTATATATTTTTTATTCATCTTCATAACATAATACGCTTATTATCACGCAGAGCTGTAGTTAATTGAGTACCCTAACTAACGGAATGGTTGGCGCAGTGGCTGAGCCATCGACTGCTGTGCTGCGTGTCGTGTGTTCGTTCCCCGCACGGAACAAATACATGTATGACCTACAGGTATTTGTTTCGGGTCTGATTGTTTGTGTATGTGAGTTTAAATGTTAGTAAACGCACCCACGGTACAGGAGAAATTTATATGAGGTTCAAAGTCTTACAAAAAAAATACATTTGGCCGGTTATATTTAAGTCTGATGTTATTATTGATACGGGATATTTACCATGTTTGTTATTTGTTTCAAGTTTCGATATTTCAGCGATGTTGCATACGCCATGATCACGGATGAACTGAAGTTATTGCGGATGGATATTTATGAGCAGACAAAAAGATCTACCCTCTTTCCTATTCGTTTTTTTTTGCGTTCGGTACTACTAACACCGTCACTCACAACTCGATTTTGTTTTCGACACATGGTAAATTTCCCGTTTCAAGTTTTAATAATAATGTTAGTAACCATGTCAGTTTAAAGACTTATAAGTCTGATGTATTAGCGAGTGAGCCTATTGCGAATAATTGGGCACAAATTGCGTGGTTGTTATTGAGAAATTCCTGATGTGAAAACTAAATGATAAATCATACAATTTCATTAGACAGATTGCCCATAATTCATTACTAAAGCAGCTTGACAGATCATTACAAACGTGCAGTCTTATGTATATTCATATAACTGACTGCGCTTATTGGCTCAATTATAAAGAATAATGGCGAACAGCCGTTTATGTCAAGTGAGTGGTTACCAAATAATTGAATATTTCGTTGGTAATACTCGTAGTTTTAAATTGCTGTTTGTGCTTTTCATTTCATGCAAGAATACAGCATGAATTAACAGCTATTTTTAGGGTTCCGTACCTCAAAAGGAAAAAACGGAACCCTTATTGGATCACTGTCTTGTCCATCTGTCTGTCAAGACCATTTATATCAGGAACGCGTGGAGGTCATCATCATCTGCCTAGCCTTTTCCCAACTATGTTGGAGTCGGCTTCCAGTCTAACCAGATGCAGCTGAATATCAGTATTTTACATGGAGCGACTGCTATCTGACCTCCACAACGCAGTTAGTACTGGGTAATCCACGATTCTGCAAAGGTGCCTTTAATTTGACAACCACAACTCCCATAAATATTAATTTAAGTTGCGCGTCTGTTCTATTCCCTCTGCTCAACTTACCTTTCCATAGTACATCGTTCTGTGTTCCAAGTTTATAATCTGCGATACCGTAACGCGATCTGAAAAAAAAAACATGTCTATAAGATCCCAATTATTTTTAATGAAGCGAAAGACGAAACTTTATCTTTAATGATAAGGATTTTGTAGATGTGAAGGAATTTAAGTTTTTTTTTTTTCTTAGAAACATATTTCATGCTAATAAAGTTAGAAATAGACTTTTGGGTGTCTTAGAAAAATCTTGGTTAACCAAGATTACCAGGTAACCAAGATTAAATTTTATTTTATTAAACATCGTAGAAAATATAAAAAAAAATTAGACCAAGATTTTTTTCTGTATTCTGGTGCAAGTCTTCAATTGGATTTGTGTCTTTACGAAAGCACAAAATGAAAATTTGTCAGATAGTAGGTTATTTCATCAGAAATTTATCAGTGGCAGCCATAGTAATAAGATTAGAAAAAAAAATTGGTTATGCGGAGAAAAGGGGAGAGAAACATATTTTTTTCGATCATCACGCGGGTCAAAGTTAGTGTTACCCCAAAGTAACTATGCCACACGGATGAAGTCGCGAGCCTAAGCTAGTAAATAATAATTGGCGAAATTTGGGTGAACTATTAAATACAATGCTACGGGTTATGTCAGAATTTTTTGTTTTTAAAACCATCAAATAATTTCTCACGCTAAAGGCTGAGTGGAAGGGAGAGTCAGAGTTTTACTAAGTAAATTTATTTATCCAAATCAAACCTGCTCACCATGAGACAGCCAGGAACACTCATTTTAGAAACAACAGAACAAAGAGTAGAAACGCCAACTGTTATAGAAATATCTATACTTTCCGATAAGACCCGGACATCCTTTGAAGATTAGCAACCAAATAATTTGGAAACTCACTGAGTCGAAAAACCTTATTACTCTCCAATACACTTTGAAGTCACTTAAGGGTCTTTGAAGATGGTTTGGGAAGCGTAGACCGTATATCTTTAATATTATGATCCTGTATACTATCGGAAACTATCCCTTCTATTATATTAATAGTCTTTGAAGTGGACCTAAATGGGTAGCTTATGACCTTGGGTAGAGCAGTTGAACGATTTTGCGATGATGCGCGAATATCGAATGGGTTCAGTGATCACAGTAAGCTAAACCATTTTTTTTAAAGATTGTGGGTTATATTGAGGTGAGCTACAGAAATAGTTTTAGATATTTTATGTATTGTACCCTATCACAATGTTGTCGTATTTTACCCAAAGGTTGACTGGTAGAGAATGCCTTATGGCATTAAGTCCACCTATGTACCACTATAATTGTACATGAAGTTTAAATAAATAAATTATTTATCAATTTTGATGGAAACAGACGTGATTAAAATGCCCTTAACGAAGCTAAACGACACTTGTTTTGCCTGTCGTTGCGATATTTTTTTGTTTTAGACTATACCTTTTAGTTATGAAGATATTGCTGGAAAAAATCCAAATTTATCACAATATATTATTTTTAATGTCTGTTTTAATATTATATATATTTTTTTACGGTTATCATCAAATAACTTCCCCCGATTTCCACCTCTGGGCCGATGTGGAGGGAATTGTCAGACTGTTACTGACTAAAACTCAGCAATGTTCCTTCGTTTGCCCTTTATTTTCCGGGGCAACGGTATCTCTTTCGAACAGCCCGCAACCTCTGCAGGTGTTGACCTTGATATGTTTTTGATGCGTGCGTAGAACACTGACGCGCCGTCGACACGGCCTGCCGTCACTGGACAGACGGAAGGTGAGCTATTCATTGCTCATCGTCCAAAGACCCTATATCTATATTATTTATCTTCAAATACCCCCACAAAAAAATCGTTTTCAACGCTGTCAATTGGTAATGTCCAAACAATAATAACAAAATAGTCTGATTGATGAATTGAGAAATTTCTAAAGCCGACTTTTTACAGAGCACTAACGAACACTCCAATATCACCCAAAACCCTGTTTTTCAGAAGAAATAAACCACGAAAAAATACTGCGGAGTATAGCCTAGGCGTTTCTCCAATAACTTGATTTCCTTAACTCGGTTTACTTCGAAGTGCATGACATGGATTGCAAAGAGCACTTGGATAAATACATCTGGATATATCTCAGGAACCTCTTCATTTAGACGCTTTTATAGGATCCACATGAAAAAATCCTTACTAATATTTTAAAAGCGAAAGTGAGTTTGTTTGTTTGTTAGGAGAAAAGACAACTTTTTTTTTAAATTGAGAAATGAGGCGGAAGAAAAGGGAAAATTTAGCTTTGTTTTTACAATAAATAAGGCGTTAGAGCAAAAACTACAGGTAGCAGGTACCGGCAAATCAGGAAAAGGCAACTGCTTTGGCCTGATTTTAACGCGACCGAAGCCGTGGGCAAAAGCTAGTATCATTATAAAAAAAAGTATAATTTGACCCACTTCCCAGTTTCGAACATGTTTAGTTTGTGTTAGAAATGGAACGCAACAAATAAATAAAAATATAAATAAATATCTTGGGACAACTCACACACGGCTATCTGATCCCAAGCTAAGCAGTGCTTGTGTTATGGTAACCAGACAACTGATATACATACTTATATCTATATATATAAAAGAAAGTCGTGTTAGTTACTCCACTTATAACTCAAGAACGGCTGAACCGATTTAGCTGAAAATTGGTGAGGAGGTAGCTTAGAGCCAGGAGACGGATATAGGGTAGGTAGGGTAGGTAGGGTAGGTAGGGTAGGTAGGGTAGGTAGGGTAGGTAGGGTAGGTAGGGTAGGTAGGGTAGGTAGGGTAGGTAGGGTAGGTAGGGTAGGTAGGGTAGGTAGGGTAGGTAGGGTAGGTAGGGTAGGTAGGGTAGGTAGGGTAGGTAGGGTAGGTAGGGTAGGTAGGGTAGGTAGGGTAGGTAGGGTAGGTAGGGTAGGTAGGGTAGGTAGGGTAGGTAGGGTAGGTAGGGTAGGTAGGGTAGGTAGGGTAGGTAGGGTAGGTAGGGTAGGTAGGGTAGGTAGGGTAGGTAGGGTAGGTAGGGTAGGTAGGGTAGGTAGGGTAGGTAGGGTAGGTAGGGTAGGTAGGGTAGGTAGGGTAGGTAGGGTAGGTAGGGTAGGTAGGGTAGGTAGGGTAGGTAGGGTAGGTAGGGTAGGTAGGGTAGGTAGGGTAGGTAGGGTAGGTAGGGTAGGTAGGGTAGGTAGGGTAGGTAGGGTAGGTAGGGTAGGTAGGGTAGGTAGGGTAGGTAGGGTAGGTAGGGTAGGTAGGGTAGGTAGGGTAGGTAGGGTAGGTAGGGTAGGTAGGGTAGGTAGGGTAGGTAGGGTAGGTAGGGTAGGTAGGGTAGGTAGGGTAGGTAGGGTAGGTAGGGTAGGTAGGGTAGGTAGGGTAGGTAGGGTAGGTAGGGTAGGTAGGGTAGGTAGGGTAGGTAGGGTAGGTAGGGTAGGTAGGGTAGGTAGGGTAGGTAGGGTAGGTAGGGTAGGTAGGGTAGGTAAAAAATTGCATTGCAACGCATTGCGGGCACAGCTAGTAATTTATAAATACATACATATTATAGATAAATCACACCCAGACACAGAACAAACAATCATGCTCATCACACAAAGTTTGTCCTGGGTGGGAATCGAACCCACGACCTCCGGCTCAGCAGTCAGGGCCACTAACCACTAGACCAACAGGCCCGTCTAAACAAAACAACAAACGTCATAGTTTCCCCGCCACTTCTTGGTTAGCTTCCATGAACGTCTGTCAAATGACTTTACTTTTTAACCGACGAAAAAAAGGAGGTTCTCAATTCGACATGTATATTTGTTTTTTTTTTTTTTTTTTTTTTTATGTATGACCACGCATAACTTTTTACTGAGACGTCCGATTTGAAAAATTCTTTTTTCATTGGAGAGAGTATATTTCAAAGTTGGTCCCATTTCAAATTGAAAAAAAAAACCGCCCCTAAGGGTGGAAAAATAGGGGTTGATTGATTTTTTTTCATACTTAATTTGCAATTGTGAACCGATTTTGTTTAAATTTGAAACACATATGTAGTTCTGATGATAATACGGCGTCAAAATGACCTGATGATGGATGATGGAGACAGGAAATACTTGCATTTTTCAAGAGGTCCTCAACAGTTTAAAGCGATATATCGTGTTTCAACACATTTCATGCACGTTGACGACAACTTTAGACCTAGCTGGAGAATAGAGCTGTCATTGAAGGTCTGACGATGGAGACGGAAGGCTTTTGAAAGAGGTTCTTATCAATTTACAGCCGCAAAATTGTGTTTGGGCTCGTTTTATTAACCTTGATGAGGACTTTGAGCCAATCTGGATAATTACTGTCACTGAAGATCTGACGATGGAGACGGAAGGTATTTGCAAGACGTTCTCAACAGTTTACACCAGTTATATCGTGTTTGGGCTCATTTAATGCACCTTGACGTGATCTTTAGACCTAGCTGGAGAATTACGGTCATGGAAGGTCTGATGATGGAGATGGGTAGTATTTACTAGACATTCTCAATAGTTTACAGCAGCTGTGTTGTGTTTAGGCTCATTTCACGTACGTCGATGAGAACTGTTGATGCCTTGCTGGAGTATGATTGTCATCAAAGCTGTGGCAGTGGAAATGGAAGTCAGTTACAAGAGGTCCCCTACAGTATAACGCCACTTGGGCTTATTTCTTGAACATTATTAAAAACTGTAGACCTTACTGGGTTATGCGTGTCATCGACGGACGGATGCCCTTTTTTGAAAAAAACATAATAAGCATGTTTTAGCCATTACTGCAAGAATTAAATATCTGTATATGTGCAGTGCATAGTGGGTTAACCTTTCAGTAGCTGCATTTCAGTCAGCGCGCTCATCATGTGGATTAACACCTTATTTGGTTCAAAATTTGATAATGATGCTAATAAAATGTAGTCCCAGGTCAATTCTTGCTTTATCGAGGGTCGTCCCTTGAAGTTTATGTAAATTGACGGCCCAGCTTAGAATTACGGGCAACATCAAGCGTTCAAAAACATTTCTAGTACTTACGTGTTCTTTTGAAAATTGCAACCAATCGAGGTCTAGCAACACAGTTATTGCTATCACTTTATTTCCTTTGCTTTCATTGTTAACACAATTCTTCAGATTTTTGGTAGGTACTAGAATATCTGGAGGTCTATTCCCAAAGACTCGAAAGTGTTTCGAATTCATGGTAGTCATCTTAGTACTTGTCAACCTGTTTGACGGTAAGGAACACTCTTATCGAAGCTCCATCCCCGAATCCATCATCTTACGCGTCTGTTCGCCTATCAAGGAATGTGGGTTCAAAATAATAGCTACCAAATATTTAGTAGTGTCGAAGTATATATATTTATATATAAATCGACGAAAAAGGAAATTAGATAGCAAAAACAATATTTTGTTTTAAAAAGCCGAAAAATTTGAATAACAGTCAAAAATTTTGTACAAATTAGATTAAGTAAAGCAACAACAAATTTGTTGTAAGAGAAAACCAAAAAGAGAAAAATAAAAACTTTTTAACAAAAAATTGAACCGACGAAAAGTGAAAAATAAAAAACCTTTAATCTAGCTAAGCTCCAAAGTTAAAGTATGAGATTAATTTTGAGGCGGCGCCAACAAACAATGATCGACGATCAATCAAGTTGTCAACGTTTGCCATGTTACGTTATGAAAATCAATAAATAGTTTGTTTGGCGCCGACTTGAAATTAATCTCATACTTTAACTTTGGAGCTTAGCTAGATTAAAGGTTTTTTATTTTTCACTTTTCGTCGGTTCAATTTTTTGTTAAAAAGTTTTTATTATTCTTAACCGGCAACCGATCTATTTTGTATAACTTACGTTTTACTAAATACAGAAACTAATATTAACTGCATATTGCGCTTTATTTCGATTTACTCTTTCAGTTTGGATGACAAAGCAAGTAACTTTATTTTAAATCCAATATGGCGGACAACCAGAGATGGTAGATTATTTTTTGTTGTGCTTTTTGATGATATGGGTATCAAATGAAAGAGTTTGCCGAGAAAAATAATGACGTCACTGTAAAACGTGTTTTTTTTTGTTTTTAGAGCCACAATAGGGTTACAGAGATTAGGAGTAATCGAATAAAATGAACTTTCGATCAAAGGCGGTGTTCACTGTATGAATTTGTGTAAATATGTAATATTTGAAATACCCACCCTCATTAGTCAAAGATATTATTTCGGACAATGAAACTACCTCCATGGTTTATTAAAAACTGCTACTGCTGTACATGAGGATCTTTAGTTCGATACTCAGGTCAGACAGTATTAAGTTTTTCTTCCAGAAGTTTCTTAGTTTGTTACTAAGAAACTCCGGGAAAAAAACCGGGTGGGAACTGGGGGTCTGACCCTTCCGAAACCAGCGAAATGTGGGTGTATTATCGTAAAAAGCAGAAAACTAAACCTGATATTTTGACCTACATTGCTTAAAAAATTGTTGTAAAAACGTTATTTAGGACGCAACAGCATTTTACACTTCAACTGTTACCAGATTTGCCTTTAATCTTCAAAAGCATCGTCTCTAAATGCTATTAAAATGATGGTAAATTGGAACAGCTATCAACCACAAACTATGACGTAGACTATCCAACTGGGAACATACGAAATAATTGGCTTCTAGGGCCTCTGGTGCTGGGTGAACGAGACTAAAAGAAATCTGTTGAATGTAAAATACGCAGATTTATATTCAAACCGTGTAAAACTTACTGGCATGTTCTAAAAAATTATTTTAAATCTATCCTGTATAGATTTAAAATTAAATTTCATCTCAATTTCCCTTCCCATAAAACCGACTTTTATTCCTACTCCTTCTCTGTCCATGCAGTATGTTTGTGGAACTCACTTCCGGCTAACATTTGTGGCGCTAAAACTATCTCTGTATTTAAAAAAACTGGTCAAAGAACACTACACTACACTACTAAAATATAAATAAAAAATATCAAAGTATAGAGGAGAGCTCTATACTTTGATATTTTTTATTTATATTTTAGATATAATATGTATTAAATATCTTGGATTGTGAGTATATATGTAAACATATATTTATTATTTTTATTAGTATGTAAGTTTTTCTATATTTATAATATTTTGTTTATTTAAGTTAGTGCTTATTTGTTATTTTTACACACTGTGTCTACGTGTTTATTTTATTCCATCTGTCCTATCGCAGGTCTGCTGGAAGAGATTTCTCAATGAAATAAGCAGTACCTTTGTGCTCTTTTTTCCTTATGTACTTTTTTATAAAATGTTTTGTGTGTACATAAATAAATAAAATTTGTAAAATCCCCATTTTATACTAGTTAGAAGAAACTTTGGATTCGTAGGTAATAATAATATGCATTGAGTAGTATTCGTTGAATGTCTGTCTATCTGCTAAAACCCCTTATCTCGGTAAAGCGTTATATAAAGTTTTTTTTTTAAGTTGTGATAAAAACCATATAGCTACAAGCTTTGGAGCTGCGAAAAATCAACCCTTTATGTCCCGTTTAACGCACGCACCGAGTGTTCCGTACAAACTAGCGATGTTTGTACACAACACACACACATACGGTGCGCGAGTCCGCCTCGCACTTGTTTCTTTTTAGCCCTTACTGTCCCACAAACATCCCCCATTCCTTCCACTTCTCTCACTAGGTCGCGTGAAGAAATTCAATATTTTAAATTTTCAAAATGGGAAGACTAAATAATGAAGGTTATGCACGTCAATTTAGCCGTGTAAACGGCACATTTGTGTTTCGCGCGCGCCTTAAGGAGATGTGGCCCGCCAGTGCCACCGCCTGCTGGGGTCGCGGGAAGTTCGAAAGACCTTGTACGGGTGCGGTAACACAAAGGGCAATAGAACATACATCGATGGGTTTTAGTCAGTAAAATTCTGACACTCCCTTCCGCTCCGCCCAGAGCGGGTTTTTTTTTGATGATTTAGCAACAATAATTACCAATATTAATGTAAAAAAACCTAAAAAGAGACATTTAGAAAAATTACGCCCAAAATTCACAGAAATCTATTTATGCCACTCTTTACTTTGAATCTCTAAAAGCATCGTTTCAAAATGCCCTTAAAAAGGTGGTAGGTACATCGTAAAGGCTTTGTCATAGAATATCCGACAAGGATTATAATAAAATTATGGGCTTTCAATACCTATGAAGCTGGCTGAACGAGGCTAAACTTAGCCAGTAGAATATAGATGGATACGTAGACGTATTTCTGGCTACTGTTATTAAATCATAACGGTACTCAGTTTTGGCCTTATTTGCTAGGTTGATTAGGTTACTTGGTGTGCTTTGATCACAAGGCTTGTATTGAGAGTAAGTAATCTGTTGGAATAAGGTCATATACCAGATGTTAGGATGCTTGCTTAGATGTCTACATCACCTTCAGGTTGACTGGTAGAAAATGCCCAGAATGTAGTATGCCTTTCAAAATCAAAATATTTTTATTCCACATAGGCCTACATAGGCACTTATAAAACGTCGAGAAAAGATGCACGGTTCGGGTTGGTCGTTTCCTATGGAGAAGAACCGGCAAGAAACTCCATGGTTACTCTTTTAAAATCATTTGGTTTTACAATGTCGTTGTTACAGCGTTAGTACTTAAATATGAGAGGACAGCGTAGGCCCGACAATAAGTCAATGCTTACTTTACATAAAAGTAAAATCCTTACTAATCCTTACTAATATATATATATATATATATATATATATATATATATATATATATATATATATATATATATATATATATAATATTATAAAAGCGAAAGTGAGTTTGTTTGTTTGTTTGTTTGTTACCTCTTCACGCTTTAATGGCTAAACCGATTTTGATGAATTTTGGTACAGAGATAGTTGGGAACCAGGAGACGGACATAGGCTAATTTTTATTAAAAAAAAGTGGGATATGAGGGAGAACGAGGGAAGAAAAGGGAAAACTTTGCGTTGCTATTACAAATCAGTCAGGCGCAAGAGAAAAAACTGCAGGTCTGCTTGGTGTGTTATACCGAATTTAACGCGAGCGAAGCCGCGGACGAAAGCTTTTTTTTAAAGTGAGAAATGGGGGAGAAAGAGGGAAGAAAACGGGAGAAACTTCTTATTGCGTTATCCGATTGCTTCTAGAGTTCGACGTTTGTTTGTTACGCTTTCACTCCCAAACCGCTGAACCTATTTTGGTGAATTTTAGTACAGAGATAGATGGAACCTTGGAGATGGTTATAGGCTACTTTTCGAAAGGATGGGGGAGAGGGGTGAATTTTTATGCGAAACTAACTGCGTTGTCCGATTTACTTTGAACAAATCAATAAATTTCGTACAGACTGCATATTTGTTTTATTTTGCAGACTATCCCTAAAATGGAATAGAAACGGGGATAAGAAACGTCAATTTACAAATTATATATGAAAATTCACATTTTAAGGGCGAAGTTTGGCGGAACAAGCTGAACGTCAGACAGCTTTGAGAATGGGTGAAACGTCTCTTCAAACCCGATCGCGTCTGGCGGAACAAGCTGAACGTCAGACAGCTTTGAGAATGGGTGAAACGTCTCTTCAAACACAATTGCGTTTGGAGGAACAAGCCGAACGTCAGAGAAATTTGAGAATGAGTGAAACGTCCCTTCAAACACAGTTGCGTTTAGAAGAACAAGCTCAACGGCAGGCAGCCATTAGAGCCTTAGAAATTCCAGAAGAGTCGCAGGCGAGAAGAACTGCTCATTCAGAAATGCAAACCGAACGCCGACGAACTTTTATGCGTAACGCTTGGTCTGTCTTTAATTTTTCTAAGTTTCAATATGATCCTTAAATTGATTACAAAACTCATTCTTTAATTGTTGTTGGTTTGATGAATAATAAATGCAAGTTTTGTAATGCTTTAAAATGGAAGGATGAAACTGCAGGAATGTGTTGTTCTAATGGCAAAGTTTTCCTTCCTTTACTTGGTGAACCAAAAGAACCTCTAAAAACTCTATATATATATTCTATATATTTAAATATTATTATAAGAAGAATCACAACGCTTTTTAAATAGAATAAGAAAGTATAACTCATGTTACCAAATGACATCTTTTGGAGTAGATAAGGAGGTAAGAATGCCTGGGTTTTCACCAACCTTTACTGTACAAGGTCAGATATACCATCGAATTGGTTCTCTTTTCCCTACAGATAATCAACAGCATAAATTCTTACAAGTTTACTTCATGGGTAATGAAGAAAATGAAGTGAACCGTCGTTGCCAACACATTCAGGGACTTGAAAGGGAAACTGTATTAAAAATTCAAAGAATGTTACATAACCACAACATCTTAATAAATACATTTAAAACCGCAATAGAAATTTGGCCTCAAGAAGATTATAAAGTAGTCATCCATGCTGATCGGACTCCACGTGGCGAACATAATAGGCGCTATAATGCACCGACTATTAACGAAGTAGCTGCCGTAGTGAGCGGTGACCAGTTCTCTTCCCGAGACATAGTATTACGAGCACACGATAATACACTTACACACGTCGCTGATACTCATAAGTTCTATGATGCTTTGCAGTACCCATTGATTTTTAGCAAGGGTCAGACTGGATATCATTTTGATATTCCAGTCATTAATCCCACCACAATACAGCCCGTTCCCAACAAAAAAGTTTCTTGCATGGATTTTCACGCTTATCACATTATGATTCGAGAAAATGATTTTAACCTCCTTCCACGATCAAGACAGCTATTCCACCAATTTTTAGTAGATGTGTACGTCAAAGTAGAGAGTGAACGGCTTCGTTATATATCTTTAAACCAGAAAAAACTTTCGAGCAGATAATTACATTCATCTACAAGATGCGATCAGCACGGATGGTGATATAAACCCGAACGATTTAGGCCGAATGGTTATTCTTCCCTGTACTTTTGTGAACAGTCCCCGCTATCTACATGAATACACACAAGACGCTTTCGTCTATGTGCGCACTTACGGCAGACCTGACCTCTTTATAACTTTCACCTGCAATCCTTCATGAAAGGAAATAGCAGAAGAGCGTATGCCTGGCCAAAGAATTACTGACCGGCATGATATAGTTGCGCGTGTATTTCGTTTGAAAGTTCAAAAACTGTACACGAGGGAAATTATTTGGAGACGTCACGTTCAATGCCACATGTATTCCATTGATTGGCAGAAATGAGGGCTGCCACATGTGCACATTCTTATTTGGTTGAAAGAAAAGCTGTACCCAAACCAAATAGATAATATAATAAGCGCCGAGATTCCGGATCCCGAAATAGATAAGGATTTGTACGATACCATAGTCAGAAACATGTTACATGGTCCCTGTGGAGCACGCAATCCAGCATCGCCTTGCATGAAAAATGGAAAATGTACCAAAAAAATCCCTCGAGAGCTGTTAAAGGAGACTGTGCACAACGATAAGGGTTACCCTTTGTACAGACGGAGAGCACCTGAGGATGGTGGCAGAAGTGTTACCATTCAGGCTCGCAGTGGTATGGTCCAAACTTTTGATAATAGCTGGGTTGTGCCATATTCGCCCATTTTATGTAAAATTTTTAATGCCCACATAAATGTAGAAGCCTGCAACTCTGTTCGCGCTATTAAATATATTTGCAAATATATTAATAAAGGGAGCGATCAGGCGATATTCAATTTGCGTAATGAAGGTTCAGCGCAGCCTCTCAATGAAGTACAGACATATCAAGCAGGGCGATATGTTAGTAGCAATGAGGCAGTATGGCGGCTCCTAGGTTTTCTTTTGCATGAAAGACATCCGGCTGTTACCCATCTAGCCGTACACTTAGAAAATGGACAGCGTGTTTTTTTAACGTTAATAATTTTCAGGAAAGAATTTCATCACCTCCTAAAACCACCTTAACTGCCTTTTTCCAGCTCTGCCAAACAGATACTTTCGCAAAAACGTTATTGTATTCCGAAGTCCCCCGTTACTATACATGGAACACCTCCAAGAAGGAGTGGAAACGCCGCTTGCAAGGTACACCCGTTGCAAATTGGCCAGGAGTTAAATCATCGGACGCCCTGGGTCGTGTCTACACCGTCCACGTCACGAACTTTGAGTGCTTTTGTCTTCGAATGTTGCTGCATCACGTTCGAGGCCCAACTAGCTTTAACGACCTTAAAAATGACAACGGTCGCGAATGTGAAACTTTTAGAGATGCATGCAAGACTCTACATTTGTTAGAGAACGACAACCACTGACCACAGACAAAATAAGAGAACTTTACGCAACCCTGATATCATCATGCGGCCTTTCCAATCCCCAAACGCTGTGGGATAAGTCAAAGAATACATGGCGGAAGATATTTTACGACGTCTGCAACAAGTCCATGTAGACATAACTTTAAATGAAAACACATACAATGAAGCTCTGATAAATATTGAAAACAAGGTGATGACAATGACTGGGAAGAAGTTACAAGATTTTGGAATGGTAAGTCCTCCACGGCGTTCAGATGAAGGGACTTTAGCGATGAAATTGCTCGCGAATTAAACTATAATTTCAAAGCGTTGCAAGAGCAAGTAATTGAGTTAGTTCCCCAATTGCTTCCAGAACAAAGTTATGTATTTCAACAAGTGTTACATCAAGTGGATTCAGGTAATGGCGCTCTCTTCTTTCTCGATGCCCCTGGAGGAACTGGGAAAACGTTTTTACTGAACTTATTACTGGCTTTCATGAGAAAAGACCAAAATATAGCTGTCGCCGTGGCTTCCTCTGGTATAGCCGCTACATTACTGAATGGTTGCCGCACTGCACATTCCGTTCTAAAATTGCCATTCAACCTTGCACAGGAAGAGTCACCCATCTGCAAATTTCAGCAAAAACAGCTCTCGGGGTATGATGCTACGGCAGTGTAAACTTTTAGTATGGGATGAAAGCACGATGTCTCATAAAAAAGCTATAGAGGCGTTAAATCGATCACTTCAGGACTTACGAGACAGTACCGATATCATGGGAGGAATGGTGGTTTTGCTGGCTGGTGATTTCCGACAAACTCTACCAGTGATTCAGAGAGGCACACCTGCAGATGAGATCAAGGCCTGTCTCAAGTCCTCAAGCTTATGGGCAAAAGTAAAAAAAAATAGCCTAACAACAAATATGCGGGTGCATCTTTATAATGACGTACATTCTGGACATTATGCGGAGACACTTTTAAAAATTGGCGATGGACGTTTGGATACAGATGCCGAAGGTATGATTGTGCTCACAGAAGAATTCTGTAATTTGGTAGAGAACGATGTGGACCTCATAGCTAAAGTTTACCCGGACTTACAACAAAATATGAATTGTGATCAATGGTTATGCGCAAGAGCAATTCTTGCACCAAAAAATGATAGTGTCAATCAAATTAACCAGGACATTTTAAAAGAGGTGCAGGGAGTAATAAAGGAGTATTTGTCAATTGATACAATTATGGATACAGAACAGAGCACTTCCTACCCCGCTGAATTTTTAAATTCGCTTGAATTGTCAGGTGTGCCTTCGCATAAACTTCAATTAAAATTAGGTGTACCAGTTATGCTTATGCGAAATATTGATGCACCTAGATTATGTAACGGGACGAGGCTTCGTATCACACAATTAGGGCAAAATATAATAGGCGCTACTATTTTAACAGGTATGGGAAAAGGAGAAAGTGTGTTCATACCTCGAATACCAATAATTCCCACGGACTTACCGTTCCAATTCAAAAGACTGCAGTTCCCAGTAAAACTTAGCTTTGCTATAACAATTAATAAAGCTCAAGGGCAAACACTACAGGTAGCAGGCGTGCATTTGGAAAAGCCATGGTTTTCCCATGGGCAGCTGTATGTAGCATGTTCGCGAGTGTCCGGTGCCCGAAATTTGTATTTATTAGCACCTGATGGAAGGACAATGAATATAGTGTACAATAGTGTCCTCAAATAATGCTCTGTTTTGTATCCATAATAAAATTGTAGCGGTCAAGGACTAGCGGAGTTGTTTTTTTTCCTGGCCCACGCTGTCCCACTTCTTTTCTCATGCTGTCCTGAACCAGCCCTTGTGGTATCACGTCTGAATCATCACGCCATCTCTTGCGGGTGCCGACACAGCCTCGCCGCGCGACACCGTCCATCTCCTGGCACCCATTGAGTGGCCGCTCTTGCCGTATACATAATGTATTTCTTTTCTGCCCATCTAACTCGACCATACTTTTGTGCTGTTACTCACATTTATTATCCAACTAAAAATATTATTCTTAAATAAACGCGGGCGAAGCCGCGGGTAAAAGCTAGTAAAATAATAAATAACCAAAGTTAACAAGGGTCTAAGAATCTACAAGGCCAACACTCTAGAAACATCCATACGTCCATCCTCACAAACATTCGGATTTATAATATTACTAGTTATTGCCCGCGGCTTCGCTCGCATTAAATTCGGGTTAACACAGTTCCCCTTTCCTGATTTACAGGTACCTGCTACCTGTAGTTTTTGCCCTTGCACCTTATTTATTGTAATAGCAATGCTAAGTTTTCCCTTTTCTTCCCTCTTTTCCCATCATATTTATCTCAATCTTTATTTTTTTAAATAGCCCATCTCCGTCTCCAGGGAAACCATCTCTCATCCCAAAATCGGTTTAGCCATTTAGGTGTGAAGACGTAACAAACAAACAAACTTACTTTCGCTTTTATAATATTAAGTAAGGATGTATTAGTAGTAGGACGATTTGCCCGACCCGGTTTTCGAACACAGAACCGCATGCTCAGCTGTCGCGCTCGCGACTGTAAGACCTAAAATCCTATTTATATAATATTATAAATGCGAATGTTTGTGAGGATGTATGAATGTTTGTTACTCTTTCCGGCTGAACGGATCTTGATGAAATTTGGCACAGAGGTAGATTATGGTCTGGAATAACATATTTTATACATTTTTTTCAATATCACGCGGGCAAAGCCGCGGACGCCAGCTAGTAAAATATAATTATGTTAGTTTATTGTAATGAATTTAAAAAATGACAATTTTTATAGGCTAAGACTAGCTGTTTCCAGCGGTTATCATATATAGCAGTGTTATATAGCAGTGTTCTCAATTTCATTATTTCACGAAATTACGACTGTATAACATCCTATAATTATAGATGTAGCCGAAAAATACCAAAAAAAAACAAAAGTCTCTCGCTAGAACAGCAAGTATTCATCAAATATTGACATTATTCTATTTAATTGAAATTGGAATGTTGATTATGTACAAAAACCTGTAAAGACTCAACAAAAATAATCGTCGCGACACCACACAATGCGAATTAGAAAGACGAAACGAAAATTACTGGGCTTGCTTTCTATGAGAGAGAGAAAGACAGAGAAACACACTCACACCACAGGGCTTACAACTTTAGCAAAAAGTTGTAAGCCCTGTGACTCGTTACAACTTTGGTCTTAATTTTTTCCGTCTAGACTCTAGCCCCCTTTCGCAACGCGCGATAAGGAACTTCGTTCCAAAACTATCGTTTCAATAAATAAATGCTATATTTTCGGTCTTTTCTTTGTCCATCAGCGTGTAACAGGTAATAGCTTTATAACTGGTTTGTTACCAGCTCGATCGATTTTGCTTTGGAAGCGCAGATGCTATATGCATCAAATAGATGGTACAGAAGGTCAGTTTCTCACAAAGAGGAACACGCACACAACCGTTAGACGCGTACGCACAGCGAATGCAAGCGGACTCGCGACTATTCTTACTATTATTATAAAAGCGAAAGTGCGTTTGTATGTTTGTTTGTTACGTCTTCACGCCTAAATGGCCCAACCGATTTTGATGAATTTTGGTAAAGAGATAGTTGGGAACTTGAAGACGGACATAGGCAAATTTTTTTAGGGGAAGGACAGAGAAAGATATTTTTTTTACGATCATCACGCGGGTTAAAGTTAGCGTTAGCCCAAAGTAACTATGCCACACGGACGAAGTTGCGGGCGGAACATAGTCAACTATATATTTGTTACACTCGTTAGGTGACTACCGGGTCAAAATAACTTTAGCTATTGAAACTCCATAGATATGGTAGGTTTCAATGACGATTATGTTTATGGGACCACAGAAAGTGTTGTGACTTGAGATAATTCTCTGTTTTGAAATCTGTTGAAACTTCAACTGCGGTTGATAACAATAAATTTGAAGAAAACCTTTTTTGTTTCATCTTTTTTAAATACAGTCCAACTCGCTCTTGGCGGCTTCTTTTGTTTTTTTTGTCCTTTTATATTTGCATGGGTCTGTTTCACTCGTTCCATAGAGTCAACCTTCTGTTCTTATCTGTCAGTGTGACGCAAATTGCAGAAAAGCATTCAACCGATATATTGAGCAAGCATTATTATGATCGGAGTAGATCAAACGCTGTTTTAGATATCTGCCGGGATTTGTATACGTTGGGATCTAGTACAGCTAAACATCTGTCTTAATATATTATTACCGTCGATTTTTGAAGTTAAATTAAAACTCGTGGTTCACGGGAGACGCTCCGGGCGTTGGAAGCCGCGAAATGACTCCCGGCCACGGAGTTCGGAGCGTCTCCCAATGCGATTGGGTTTGTTAGAGCTTTCCTCCGTTAAAGAGATACAGCGGTGCTCTGGGCAAGCGGGGCAGACCGTCATAGTGTGTTCCACGGTATCCTCCGGGCGATCGTCAACGTTACAATCACCTGGGCGTTTCGTCCCGCCTGATTATATTTGCATGAACCTCCCTAAATCATTGTGTCCGGTGAGGACCTGTGTCAGGCAGTGAGGATGCCGTGGTAGGCACCACTCCAGTATCTAATAAAAAGGGGATTTAAATCCCCTTTTTATTAGACATGGCGCGCCCAAGAATCCCCACTATTATGGCGTGCCCAAGAAAGCAACCGGCTGTTAATTTTTCGCTCCTTTTAAAACGGTTCACAACCTTATCACATTCACTCATTTTTTTATATCAATTTATATTGTGAATTACTTTCACTACGGAACAAACTCAGAAATCACTGTACGATCTCTAAAATAAATGTGTGGATTGATGGATATATGTAATTGTTTAATAGCACTACATACTAATACCCGAAAAGTTATATTAATCTTTGTAAAAATTAAATACTGGCAAGAGAACCGGGCACTTTGGTGAGACATATATATTCAGTTTCGGAAAAAAGCACTAGTGACTTACGCTTTTTTAGAACTTTATACTTCAAGTTAAATGCCACAAGAGACTGTTTTCAGCCCATTTTATGATAAGCAGCTCTTTATTTTATTGCCGTTTTTATCTTCCAAAATTATGGTTTCGTGTTTCTTTCCCATGAATATTAAAGTATTTGCAAAACAACCAACGAAGCCTGTTGCCAAACTTAAGTGGCGGTTAGGATGGGAAATTCTACAGGAAAAACGAATTGCTGATGTGGCAAAAAACTTCTAGATTGACAATTACGGCTTGGGCTGGTAATCGATGCGGAAACTTCGTGGGTAATCATTGTTTTTTTTTTTGGGGTGGGAAATCATCAAATAACTTTTCCCGCTCTGGGCGGAGACTTTTACTGACTAAAACCCACCCATGTTCCTTCTATTGCCCTTTACGTTCCGGGGCCGCGGTATTTCTTTCGAACAACCCGCAACCCCGGCAGGCGCAACCCCGGCAGGGGTAATCTTAGTTTGAGCAAGACTTTTTTGAATAATGTCAGTGTTTTGGAGTGCAGTATTGCGTCATTTTGTCAGTTAGCAGTTGGCACAAATAACTATGGTTTGAAACCACAGCTAAAGCATTACGTTTTCAAGTCTGCCGCAAGAACAACTAAGTGCGAACATAAGTTTTATCTGGTGGACGTAAGCGGAGTACGCTCGTCACTTGTTTTATTGTTGTTGTAAAACTCGGGCGGGTTTCTTGTGTCCCCTACCAGTGGCGATTGGGGCGATTTGTTTTTAAATATTTTATTTGGGATTGTAGAAGGCCGTTGGACTAGGATTCAGAATTCTATGTGGGTGAGTTATGATAGTGACAAATATTTTTATGTCAACTATTTTTGTTTATTTTTTCGAATTCTGAATTTAAACAAGCATAGGATAGTTTTGTCTGAGCTGATAACAATAGAAAATATTAAATGGATGAGTCTAACGATATTCAGATATGGTTTTATCATTTTGGCACAAACATTAATCTTTATCTTTACTAATATTATAAAAGCGAAAGTGAGTTTATTTGTTACGTCTTCACGCTGACATGGCTAAACCGATTTTGATGAATTTTGGTACAGAGATAGTTGGGACTCTGGAGACGGACATAGGCTAACTTTATTTGAAGAAAAAAGTGAGAAATGAGGGAGAAAGAGGGAAAAAAAGGGAAAACTTAGCATTGCTATTACAATAAATCAGGCGCTAAGGCAAAAACTACAAGTAGCAGGTACCTGCAAATCAGAAAAGAAGAACTGCGTTACCCCGAATTTAATGCGAGCGAAGCCGCGGGCAAAAGCTAGTGGCTTTAAAAGAGTTTTTCCGGCATACACAAAAAAATGGCAAGTTGCTAAGAGGATTCGCATGATTAAATATTTATTTATTTTGTAAAAATATTTGTTAAACTAGCTTTTGCCCGCGGCTTTGCTCGCGTTAAATTCGGGGTAACACAGTTCCCCTTGCGCCTTATTTATTTGTAATAGCAACGCTAAGTTTTCCCTTGTCTTCTCTCTTTCACCCGCACATCCCACTTTAAAAAGAATAGCCTATGTCGGTCTCCTGGTTCCCAACTATCTGTGTACCAAAATTCATCAAAACCGGTTAAGCCATAAAAGCGTGAAGAGGTAACAAACAAACAAACAAACTCACTTTCGCTTTTATAATATTATTAAGGAATGCGCATCAGTAAAACCATAAAAATATAGTTGTATTGAGCAACTCCTCTTTTAATTTAAAGTCGGTTAAAATAATTACAATTTAATTAAAAAATAATAGCACTCGTAGAAGTTCATGTCTTAATAATAACTGCCACTCGGATCCTGTGGTTAAGCCGCGTTTGCCTAGGTTGGTCCGTGGATGGATGACCACCCAATAAATGAATTGTTTCTTAACCTTGTGCTAAACGAAACTGTATAAAATCTGGTTCTTCTAACCTGACAGACAGATGTGTTGCTGGGGAGTTTGTTCCGCCACTTCTTTTACCCAGCTAAAACACTAGGAAGTGGCGAAGGGCATGACGTTTTTGTGGGACTGTCTCTTGTAATGTGACGTTCAAAAAGTGTTACTAGTGTACTAATTTGAATAAATGACTTTTAATTTTGATTTATCCGAACATCGACGGAAACTCACGAAGCCAATGGTAGGGGCATCCCACGCCTGATGTTTAGAGTGCCTCCACTCTCACCTACACTTGTTATAATGTTCGTATACCATTATATATAGGAATCTGCTTTATTACCCCTCTGATGTGTGACGCAATGGAATGCTGAGATTTTTTGCTTATTTGTTGAGCTCCAACCCTTAGAGGGTACGGATAAGAGTACGTAAATAGGGAAACGGAAGTACAAAGGATTTTGGGCGCTTCACAATTTTGCAAGGCCGTTCTAAAGGGAGTGGATTTACTTCAACCAATCTTTTATAGGCTACTTTTGCGCTTGGTACCAGTTAGATGGAACGATGTATAGGTGGCTTTGTTTTATTTATTGGAAACCAACGAATAACTAACGGGGTTGTATCAGACTTTTACTGACTAAAACCGGTTTATGTTCTAGGACCGCGGTATCTCTTTCGAACAACCCGCACCCCTGGAGGTTGTGTAAAGGTTATGTAAAGTTGGCTTGACTTGTTTTTTTTTCGAATGGGAAATCATTAAATATCTTCTCCCGGTCTGTGCGGAGCGGGAGTTAGTGTCAGACTTTTACTGACTAAAACCCTTATGTTCCTTCTTTTGTTCTGGGCTAGTGGTATCTCTTTCGAACAACCCGCAACCCCGGATGATGATAATCACATTTTATTTATGCTTAGCTTGCAGTACTATGACATGCCGAAAAAACCTTCTTGATACTTGCTATTTAGCACTCCGAACACGTAGCATCCCCAAATAAATCATCGATGAAACATATAAATCTTGCCTACAAAAGTCTATTTGCAACCAAAAATTGTTTCTTACCGTTCATTAAATCGGGCCCCTTCAGCTTCAGGAAATCGAACGGCTTCCGTAGTTCGAAGAACGACTGAAACAAGGAAATTGACTCAGTTAGATGACATTTTCTGGGGAATGCTAAAACGAATTTTATGGAATCGAATATGGTCAGTAGTGTGGTTATTTGGGGTGAAAGTTGAGGCTAATACATTTTTGTAGGTTAAGTAAATAGAAGCTACCCATAGGTAAGCTACCGAGTAAAAAAATACTGACGACTGATAAAATATTATAATTAAAAAAAACCCGACAAGTGCGAGTCGTACTCGCGCACCGAGGGATCCGTACAAGCTTGCGACATAAATGGCCATATCTTTAGAGGGTTGATTTTCACACAGCTTTAAGGGACCACAAATTTAAGTCATCATCATTTTCCTGCCCTTGTCCCATTCTATTTGGGTTCGGCGCAACACGTTTTCTTCTTCCATTCTCCCCTATCAGACGTCACGGCATCATTTATTCCTTTTTCCGTTGTATCATTTCTTATACAATCCATCCATCTTTTCTTTGGCCTTCCTCTCGCTTTCCGTCCATCAACATTCAGATCCATCACTCTTTTAGTCACATGTGCTGTACGTTTTTAATTTCAACTCGATACCTTTGCGCGTTTCCGAGATAAAGGGTCTTGATATAAAGACAGACAGATGGACGACAAAGTGATCCTATAAAGGGTCCGTTTTATTTTACTTAGAGGCACGGAACCAAAACAGACACTTTATTGTTTTCTCAGCAAAGTTTTTTCATTTGATACCCATCTCATGTCTGCAATGCAAATGCAATAAATAAATTATTTAAAAAATCTAAGTTTGATTTTTATTTTTTTCTAGCTGGCGCCTGCGACTTTGCCCGCGTGATAATTGAAGAAAAAGTATCCTATGTGTTATTCTGATATGTAAGCTATATTATTGTGTAGTTTCATCAAAATACATTCAGTATTTTTTTCGTGAAAGAGGATCAAGCAGCCTCGAGCAGACAGAGGAGGCACTCCTTCTCTGTCCCCGTCGATCTCGTAACCCCAAACCGGAGTGTCGTGGATCACGTCTCGCGGCTTCGATTGGGACCGAGGGTCTTGGCTTAATCGCCCGGACCGCGAGGTAGAAAACCTCTATAAAAAGTCACCCCGAATCTCAAGCGGCGGCGCACCGCGAGGAGATGAATGGCTGACGGGTGTTCCTTTGGAACCTTCAGTCGTTAGTGCGTCCCCCGCCAGAGTACCAGCCGACCCTCTGGCGGGTTATAACTTCAGGCTTGTCTGGGGACAGGGGGTACCCTCAGAAAGGACATTTTACATCCCCCATACTCGTGGGAACAAATATGGAAAGATTACCAAAACCCAAAGACGTTGAAAGGGAGATAGAAGAAGATAGGGAGCAAGAGGATGCGGGGTGCGAGTCCGACACCGCATCGAGTGTGGAGAGCGCGGGAAGCTCAGGGAGCTCCCGCCGCGAGAGGGCTGGGGCTGCTAAGAGGGCGGACGCTAAGTCCTTCCTCAAGCGGCCCAGGCAGGTGGACGACCAGGGGTCAACCACCGAAGGGGAGCTGGCTTCGGCACGCAAGATCCCCACTAGCAGGCGCGGTGGAGTGCGCGAGCGCGGTGGAGTGCGTGGCCGTGGCCGAGGCAAGGGCGAGGGCCCTCTGACCCAGAAGGCTGGTGAGTCTGGGGGGCCCTCGGTCACTACCGACCCTGAGGAGGTCTCCCCGAGCGTGGAGGCAAATGCAGATGGCGGCTCCAACCAGGAGCGTAAGGCCAGATTTGCGGAGGCAGTGGAGGCCGCGGTCAAGGACGTGGCCTACAAAATTAAGAAGGCCTCCAAATTTAAGGCCGTGGGTACGGCCGCGGCCACCATAATTGCGGCAGCAGAGGCCAGCTTCGCGCCCCCTCCTGCGTCGGACGAGGTGGCCCAACTGCGGGCGGAGGTGGCCCGCCTGACAGCCGCCACGGAGCTCCTCTTGGAGGAGAACCGGAAGCTCCAGGCGGATCTGGCCGGTCTCCGGGGAGGGAGTTCCCCCGAGGCACCCGAGGGTGGGCAGCAGACTGCAAGCCATGCCGCACCGGTTGAGGATCGGGTTCTCAACCTGGTCCGGCAAGAGATGGCTGCCTTCCAGGCGCGGTTTTCCGTCCTGGAGGGCATCGTTCTGCGCCCGCCCTTGGCAAGTAGGGGGCCGGGCACGGCAAGCGGAGCCGCGGGGACGGCAAGCGGGGGCCCAGGGACGGCAAAAAGGGGCCCGGGGTCGGCATCGTACTCGGCCGTTGCCGCTGGACCGAAGCCATCAGGCCGGCCCAGTTGCAGTGCTCCGACGGCCCCTGCGCAGCAGACCCCGGCAAAGCCCGCGTCGGCCCCTGCAAAGCCGGCCCCAGTGAAGCCCGCGTCGGTCCCGGCGAGACCGGTTCCGGCAAACCCGGCGTCGACTTCGGCAAATCCGGCTCCGGCACAGCCAGCGCCGGCTAAACAGAAAAGAGCGTCACGAAAGGGCAAGGCGAAGGCGCCAGCGCCGGTCGCCGGCACCCCCTCCTCGCCTCACCCACAGACGGCCGAAACCGGGTGGGAAGTCGTCGGAGAAAAGAGGAGGGGGCGCAAAGCGGCCAAAGCGGCGAAGAAGAAGGCGCATAGGCAGCGGCGAAACGTCGCGACTAGGCTTCGCGCCCCGAAGACCGCAGCTGTAGTGCTTACACTACAGCCGGAAGCGGAACAGAAGGGCGTGACCTACCGCGACGTACTCTCCAAAGCAAAGGCGGCGGTAAACCTGGAGGAGCTCGGGATCACCGGGGGACTCCGGCTTAGAGTCACCGCAACGGGGGCCCGAATGCTGGAGATCCCCGGTGCAGCCAGTGGCCCGTCCGCTGACGCCCTGGCTGAAAAGCTCAGGGCGTCCCTTGATGCGGACGAGGCCCGAGTGTCCAGGCCTGTCAAGTGCGCAAGCCTGCGCATTTCGGGTCTGGACGACTCCGTCTTGGAGGAGGAGGTGGTGGCTGCCGTCGTCAGGACTGGTGGGTGCCCTGCTGACCAGGTGAAGGCAGTGGGCTCCGTACGTCCTCACTACGAGGGCATGCGAACCGTGACGGTTAGCTGCCCCGTGACGGCGGCCAAAAAGATTGTGGAGGGCCGAAGGCTCCTGGTGGGCTGGGTCTCCGCGCAGGTCAAACTGCTGGAGCCCAGACCTCTGAGGTGCTTCCGCTGTCACGTGGGTCACCACGTGGTAGTCAAGTGCTCGGAGGTGGACCGCAGCCGACTGTGCTTCCGCTGCGGTCAGCCCGGTCACAAGGCCGCGACTTGCGACGCCGCGCCGCACTGCGACGCATGTGCGACGGCGGCCAAGCCGGCCGATCACCGGGCGGGTGGCAAAGCCTGCGCTCCACCCGCCAAAACCAGGGGCAGGGGTAGGTCTTCCGCAACGACCACCTCCACCAACGCCGCCGCCACAGCCGTCGCCGCTGGCGCCGCTGCTGCCGCCGCTGTCACTGCCGCCGCTGACGCCACTGCTGTCACAGCGGCGGCAGCCGGGCCATCAGAGGGGGCCCAGGAGGGGGCTGTAATGGAGTGCCAATAACGGCCCCATTACGCCTCCTCCAGGCGAATATCAACCACTGCGCCTGCGCTCAGGATCTCCTGCTCCAGAGCATGGCGCAGTGGTCGATTCATATCGCCGTGGTCGCTGAGCCGTACTTTGTCCTCCCCAGGGACGACTGGGTTGAGGACCTGAGCGGCTCAGTGACCATAATTTCGTCGGCCGCCGCCGGTACCCCGTCCTTCGAGGGTGTCAGGAAGGGTCAGGGGTGCGTCGCAGCACGGTTCGGGGATATAGTCGTAGCGGGCGTCTACTTTTCCCCGAGCCGAACTCTCGCCGAGTTTCACAACTCTCTGAGGGAGTTGACCGTCGTCGTCGGTAACTGCTCCCTCCCCGTGCTAGTGCTCGGGGACTTCAACGCCAAGAACTTGGCTTGGGGTTCTCGCTGCACGGATGTGCGGGGAAGGATGGTGGAGGACTGGGCACTGGAGACAGGCGTGGTCGTCCTAAATCGGGGTTCTGTTCCCACGTGTGTGCGGATGCGGGGCGAGTCGGTGGTGGACATCTCGTTCGCCAGCCCCGCTCTGTCGCCGCGTGTCGTCGACTGGCGCGTCATGGAGGAGGTGGAGACCTACTCCGATCACCGGTACATCCGGCTCGACGTCTCCACCCAGACCTCCAGCGCGCCGGTCCTACAGGCCCCGAGTGGTCCGCGGTGGGCGCTCAAACAGCTGGACCGGGAGCTCCTCCTGGAAGCCTCGATCGTGCAGGCCTGGGTGTCATCACCGGACAGGCCTGCCGACACCAACCACGAGGCAGACTGGTTCCAGGAGGCCATGTCTGAGATCTGTGACGTGGCAATGCCCCGAGTCCGGTCTGGAAGCGCCCGGCGTCAGGTGTACTGGTGGTCGCGCGAGCTGACGGCACTGCGAGAGGCATGCGTCGCTGCGCGACACCTGTACGCCAGGCAACGCAGGCTCCGCATTCGAGCACCGGATGCGGCAGCCATCGAGGCGGAGCTGTATGAGGGGTACAGAGCGGCGAAGACCGCCCTCCTAGAAGGTGTCTTGCGGGCCAAGGATCTGGCCCGCGAGGAGATGCTGGAGTCTCTGGACGGGGATCCGTGGGGGCGCCCATACAAGATGGTGCGGGATAAACTCCGCACCAGGGCCCCCCCGCTGACGCAGAGTCTCCGGCCCCAACTAGTTGAGGATGTGGTGAGCGCTCTGTTCCCATCGCAAGGGGAGCATGCTCCTCCGCCCATGGCTCCGCCGCTTGCGGTGCCACAAGCGGACCACGAGGACAACGACGACGACGACGTTCCGGAGGTGACTGGGGTAGATCTGAGAGCGGCGGTGGGTAGGCTGAAAGCCAAAAACACCGCCCCGGGACCCGATGGCTTGCATGGCAAAGCCTGGGTCCTGGCCCTGGAGGCTCTCGGGCCCCGACTACTAGGGCTCCTAAGCGCATGCTTGGAGAGAGGCCAGTTCCCACTTCGGTGGAAGACGGGGAAACTGGTCCTCATACAGAAGCCGGGGCGCCCTGCGGACTCTCCGTCCGCATTCCGGCCCATTGTGCTGCTCGACGAGGTGGGCAAGCTCTTTGAAAGAGTAATTGCAAACCGCCTCGTCGGGCACCTTGTGGGGACGGGGCCGGATCTTGCGGAACACCAGTATGGTTTCCGCAAGGGGCGCTCTACGGTGGATGCCATCATGCGCGTGAGAGCCCTCACGACGGGGGCTGCAGTGTCCAGGGGTGGGGTTGTCGTGGCGGTGTCTCTCGACATCGCCAACGCGTTTAACACCATGCCTTGGGGCTGCATCAGGGAGGCACTCCAATACCACCGGATGCCGACCTATCTTCGTCGTGTGGTCGGGGCATATCTGACGGACAGGGCCGTCATATACCCCGGTCGCTCTGGAGAGTGGAACCGGCGAGAGATGTCGTGCGGTGTCCCACAGGGATCGGTCTTGGGGCCGCTCCTGTGGGACATCGGTTACGACTGGGTGCTGCGCGCCGACCTCCCCAGCGGCGTCAGTGTAGTTTGCTACGCTGACGACACGCTCGTCCTGGCTCAGGGGGGGTCGCACCAGGCGGCGGCCGACAATATGACACGCGGGGTTGCGATAGTCGCGGAGAGGATCCGGCTACTGGGTCTCGAGGTGGCCTTGCACAAATCCGAGGCCATGGTTTTTCATGGCCGCGGAAACACGCCACCGTCGGGATCCCAGTTGACGGTAGGAGGGGTTCGCATCGGCGTCGGGTCGACGATGAAGTACCTGGGAATCGTCCTCGACAGCCGGTGGAACTTCGTCGAACACTTTCGACGTTTGGCTCCCAAACTCGAGCGGACGGGGGCTGCTTTCAAGCGGCTCCTGCCCAATCTGAGGGGGCCAAACGCCTCCTGCCGTAGGCTCTATGCCGGAGTCGTGCGGTCCATGGCCCTTTACGGGGCCCCGGTATGGGCGCGTTCTTTAGGGCGGCGCGCCGCCCACTACCTGAACGCGCCCCAAAAGGTGGTGGCCATACGGCTTGTCCGGGGCTACCGCACGATCTCCGGCGAGGCAGCAAGCCTCCTTGCCGGACTGCCACCGTGGGATCTGGAGGCGATAGTCCTCGCGCGCCTGTTTGAGTGGCGCGCGGAGGCACTACACCGGGGGGAAAACCCGCTGCCACGGCAAGTTGCCGCTCGGCGGGCAGACCTCCGGTGCGATCTCATGGTGGCATGGAGAGAGCGACTGTCGCAACCCCGTGCAGGGCACGCCACAATAGCGGCGGTAAGTCCCCTCTTTGAGGAGTGGCTGGAGAGGCGTCATGGCGTCCTCACCTACCGCCTGACGCAGGTCCTCACCGGACACGGAAGTTTCGGGAGGTTCCTGCACATCATCGGGCGGGAGGAAGCGCCCGGGTGTCACCATTGTGACGATCGCCCGGAGGACACGGTGGAGCACACAGTGGCGGTCTGCCCAGCTTGGGCGGAGCACCGCCGTGCCCTCGTGGAGGCGATCGGCGGCGGCGATCTCTCGCGTCCGGCCCTGGTTCAGGCCATGGTCCGGAGCGAGAGGGAATGGGAAGCGGTCACCACCTTCTGCGAAGCAGTAATGCTAGCAAAGGAGGTGGCCGGGCGTTTGAGGGAGAGAACATCTGCCCAATCCAGCCGCCGCGGGAGACGCCCATGGCGCCGGGCGCCGCGAGACGACTTCCGGCCACCGTAGATGCGGGCCTGTGGGCGGTGAGCAATGGGTAGTTCACCGTCCGTCCATCGATTGACGACAGGCCGTGTCGACGGCGCGTTCGTGTTTCACGCGCGCCTCAAAGAGAGTCAGCAAAGCAGAGGGGCTTGCCAGAGCCTCCGCCTGCCGGGGTTGCGGGTTGTTCGAAAGAGATACCGCGGCCCCGGAACGTAAAGGGCAATAGAAGGAACATGGGTGGGTTTTAGTCAGTACAAGTCTGACATGCCCCCCCGCTCCACCCAGAGCGGGGGAAGTCATTGGATGATTTCCCACCCGAAAAAAAAAAAAAAAAAAAAAAGGGTCATAAAAACGCGTGTGTTATCAAAGCAAATTGTTAAGTTATAGTCCATACAAATTCCATAACAGTATTATTTGCCATTTCAAATTTGGAACTGATCGCCCCGCCGCACGACTCCAGCTAGTGAGCAGCGCGCTGTTGCTATTCTTTTTCTTTTTTTTTAATTCATTTATAGGGTTTTGTCGCTTAGCGCTGTTGCTATTCAAATTTCGAACTAATTCGAAAGTAGGCAGCGCTAGCTCGCTGTTAAAATGGCGGGAAGCAACAATGTGCATTCACAGATTGAGTTTATTTAAAATGTTTATTTTTTTCTGTTTCCTCGCAAATGTGTTAAAAACGTCGTACGATATACGTGCGTATTGGTTCTAACATGCTCGGCTCAATTACGCCCTCGCCTACGGCTCGGGCTGAAATTCCGACTCGCATGTTATAACCATCTTAACGCACTAATATCGTAATGTACTATAATGTTTAAAAAGTCAAACGTTTACTCTTGTCAAATTAATCTCGTGTTCACCCTGTTCAGGCCGTAACGCCTTCATTAAATTAATAGCAATAACACGATGCGTTCTGTAATCAAACTGTGGCGAAACGAGTAGGCGCAACGTTTCTTTTAGAACAAAGTGGAATGTCATCGCCACTCACCGAATAACCATCGTCCGTGTAGCATTCTTTTTTTTAAAATAAATCTATATTTGCGATTCTTCGGACTTTAATTGGCACTAGTATATCCTCTAAAGATATAACAAATCCATTTTCTTAATCAACCATAACCCAAGGTACGATATCGTTGCATGAGATAAACCAAAAAATCCTCTTCAAGTCATTGGCCAGGCAACCACAACACAATTTCTTCAAACAACCACAGTATTACCCCGGAGAGGTCTCAAAGACTCGTGCAATAACCCGGCAGTGACGTCACAAGCGGGCGTCGTTAAAACTTGCTCAATTAAGTCTGCAGTTACATCGCATACTTGTTAGTGCTTTGAACTTACACAATCTGCTTGCGACGCGGTTATTGCATACTGGATTGGCTCTAGATATTTTCTTGCTTATGATATCCCTGTCAAAAACAAGAAAGACTTTTTAGGAATGATATGAAAGGGAAAGGAGTAAATGATGACGTGACGTCTGATAGACCTCTATCATTCACCTGAATGGGAGAAGTGTGGCACTGACCACGAGTGGAAAGAAAAGAGCAAGAAGTTAATGATGACTATGATCTCCAAGGGAGAAAACCTTTTATTATGATTACTTCCCCCGCCCTGGGCGGAGCTTGGGGAAGTTTCGGATTTTTACTAACTAGAACAAACTATGTTCCTTCTTGTGCCCTTTATGTTCCGGGGCCGCGGTATCTAAATAAGCCTGAATCACAGAATTGTGAGTGTAATAAGCTGTTTGTATAATACCACCCATGCTGCTTAATTCAAATGCAGAAATAGATAACACGCTAGAAACATCGAAATCATCTAGCCTTTTTTTAAGTATTATGTTAGGGCCGGTTTTCTAGTCTAACCTGACGCAGCTGAATACCAATATTTAACATGAAGTGATTGCCTATCTGACCCCCACAACCTTGTTAGTACTGGGTAATACGATACCCCTTGGTAAGATTGGTTAAACGTCGTTGGTTGGCGACTGTTAAAGATCTACAAATGACAGCTGGGATGAACAGTTTTACTTGCTTTACGAGGCACGGGGGAAACTCGGTGAGTAAGGTGATCTCCTATCTATAGACCAACTTAAGTAAGCCTTTTTTTTCACGATCTGAAAATTCGCACGCATGTCTTCCGCCCTGGGGTCGGCGGAGGGGTCTGTCAGACTCCAACTGACTAAAAATACACCGGTGTTCCCTCGCACACTTGCGTCGGGGGGCAGCAGGGACGAATGTGACTTCTGCCGCCCCGGGCTAGTGCTGGCCCGCTTGACCTGGCGAGCCTCGTCCCAGGGGGGAGTGAGGTGTGAACTGGCTCAACCTAAAGATCGAACTTGGAGACTGCTTATTATTAAGCCACGAGCTCCTGCTAGAAACAATGAAATGTAGGTATAAAGAGAACAAACAAGATTGGGAAAGTTATAGTGTTATAGAAGTTAGATTAAGCCGTATCCGTTTTAAGCCTTTCTACGGCAAAGGCTCTGCTCTCAAAACGGGTGAAGAAAATCATAATGAGGAAACCGATATGACGTCACAATTTTTTGACATGTGAAGTATACCTAACGTGACCATACGTCCCGATTTTCGCGGGACAGGCCCGCTTTCCAGCTGTTTGTCCCGATTTTCAAGCGAGTGCAAAAACGTCCAACTTTCTCTCCTACCATTTCTCAAAAAGAAAAACGATAATTTGTCCTTTTCATTATTATTAGCTTCATTCCTACTTCATTTGAATTCGAAAGTGATTATTCCTTTAAAAACCATTTTTTTTTAATTATAAAAGCTTTCCATTTTTAAATTTTCAAAAAAATACACTAGCAAAATAAACAAAACTTTCAAAATTTTAACTGACAAAAAAAAATTGTCACAATACGTATACCACTTCGATAATTACCCACTTACAGAGTTTATGCTCAAGTGTTCGATCTTTTCGGTTCACTGTAAATCTATCAATAGTTTCTCTATGTACACATATCAAGCCTGTCATTCCCGATGGGTTGGGCATATTGCCATCAACGGAAAATACATTCAAACTTTTTAATCTGAATATACGGGCGGGCTACTAAGGCCCGGCGCGGCGCCCATTATCGGCATCGGCAAGGAAAAGGATCCTTTGGCATCCTATTTGCAAGCGCACACTGTCGGAAACTATCCTTTGGCATGCTGCAACGTTCTTAGGGATGACGAGGCGTCCTTAAGCATGCCGCACCGTCCCGTCCTGTAGCTTGCCGAATATATTGCCTCGGCACCGTCGGCGTACCGAAGAATGCCGAAGCATCCCGAAGCATTCTCAAGACTGCCGATACAGCAGCCACAAGCATACCGAAGCGGTATTTTTGTTATTACGACCATATTATTTATATACCATATTATTATAGACCATACTATATTATAGTATAATGGAAAAATCCTCAGTCGTGCCGATGCCGATAATGGGCGCCGGGCCTAAGAAACAACTCAATAACACTTTGAACGACGTGGTGATCAAACCCAGGACTTTATGCCAGACAGTCGTATTTGAGACTCCGAGAGAGACCAACAACTTCCGAAAACTCTGTCTTATCTAGAATTAAATTATTTCTGATGCATTCCAATAGTGGTTACGTCTGCATCCCTGTCAGTAATAACATATTGAAAATACACTAATATAATGCACTATGCAAGCAATCATAGTTTTTTTTTATATAAAACTAGCTTCCGCCCGCAACTTCGTCCGCGGAGCACAGTTACTTTGGGGTAACGCTAACTTTAACCCGTGTGATGATCGAAAAAAAAATATCTTTCTCTCCCCTTTTCTTCCCTCTTTCTCTTTCTTATCCCACTTTTTTAGCCCATGTCCAGGGTTTCCAGGGTCCCAACTATCTCTGTAACAAAATTCATCAAAATCGGTTTGGCCATTTAGGCGTGAAGACGTAAGAAACAAACAAACTCACTTTCGCTTTTAGAATATTAGTAAGGATGTAATCCTTAACCATGTTACTGGATATTAATTTATTCTTATAAATTGTTACTAATATTACGTGTAATGAGTTGTACAACAATACTTTACTTACTTTTTACTGTGGAGGCTTGTAAATGCCTTGTCGTTGATTACCTTACTATAATTTTGTATTGTTAGCTGTAAGCCACCCAAATACTAGCTCACCGTCCGTCCGTCGATTGACGACAGGCCGTGTCGACGGCGCGTTCGTGTTTCACGCGCGCCTCAAAGAGAGTCAGCAAAGCAGAGGGGCTTGCCAGAGCCTCCGCCTGCCGGGGTTGCGGGTTGTTCGAAAGAGATACCGCGGCCCCGGAACGTAAAGGGCAATAGAAGGAACATGGGTGGGTTTTAGTCAGTACAAGTCTGACATGCCCCCCCGCTCCACCCAGAGCGGGGGAAGTCATAGGATGATTTCCCACCCGAAAAAAAAAAAAAAAAAAAAAGCCACCCAAATACAATAAAATAAAAAATAAATAAAATTTATTTTAAATTCCACATTAGTGATTAAATATTTGGGTCCCTGACCTATAAAATGGCTTGTGGCTTATAAAGTGGGTCACTAAACTCCCAAGCGCGCACGTCATACGTTACCTAGTTGCATACGTTTTCGAAATATAAATTGAAATAGATCTTCTTATTATAAAGTGATACAACCTTATTTTAGTCTGTGGTATTTTTTTCGGATGGAAAGTCTTCAAATTACTTCTCCTGCTCTAAGTGGAAGGTAGTGACAGGCTTTTGCTGATTTAAAGCCATCCATGTTCTTTATTCTGGCTGAGCAATCGACTACCGCGCTGCGTGTCGCGGGTTCGATTCCCGCACGGAACAAATATTTGTATGACCTACAGATAGTTGTTCCGGGTCTGGCTGTTTGTGAGTGTGAGTTTAAATGTTATAAACGCACTCACAATACAGCAGAAAATGCCTTTGTGTTCCGGCGGTATCTCCACAACCAACAACGGGTCAACCCGCAAACCCAGCAGACATTAGCCCTGGCGGGTCCCTGTGCTTTGTTGACATCTCTGAGGCACGCGTAGATCACGAACGACTCGATTAGTCTCTGATCTGCTGGCTTCTTCCTTCATTGTACTCCGCATACGTTTTGTTTCAAAATGGCGCCTGTTACATATAAATAGGATGAAAGGGAGTCGTCTGTCTTGGTATGGACATGAGATGAGAAGGGATGCAGCACATGTGACTAAAAGAGTGATGGATCTGAATATTGATGGACGGAGAGCGAGAGGAAGGCCAAAGAAAAGATGGATGGATTGTCTATGGAATGATATGAAGGAGAAAGGAGGAAATGATGCCGTGACGTCTGATAGGGGAGAATGAGAAAGAAGAAAACGTGTTGCACCGACCCCAAATAGAATGGGACAAGGGCAGGAAAATTATGATGATGATGAAGTAAGGTGACACAATGGGCGGTCTTATCGATAAAAGCGATCTTTTCAAGACAACCTTTGAATTAACATAAAGGAGGAGAGTCAGTACTGTAGAATTACTGTAGAATAGATAATTTCGTAATCAAAACAGTCTAAACTCGCTCAATTAAATCTGTAACTCCGTCCCATGTCATCCTGAACAGTTCCAACTTCTATATTTGTTGAACCGAGTTTCATACTTGAACTAGGTTATGATGTAAAACTAGACTACGTTTTCAAGTGAAATTGGAATAATTTCAGCTGTTCAAGGAATAATTAATGCGTTAAGGGGCCAATGTTCCAAAGTAAATATCTCAGTTTATATCTAAGAAAAATACGCTTTAATAATAGTGTTAGTCTTTTAATGTGCTCCTTTGTCTCGCGATGACAATGGGGTCCTGGATTCAATTCCCGAATCAGGCAAAGTGGGTTTTACCATTAGGAATTTCACAGTAGCAGACCAGAGTTTGGAAATTGGCGGTAAGATACCCCCGTGCCTTGGAAAGCACGTTAAGCCGTTGGTCCTGCGCCTGATCTCTCTCTCGTCGTGTCGGATTGCCGTCCCATCGGACTATGAGAGTGAGGGAACATAGGGTGCACCTGTGCCTGTGCACAAACTTGTGCAATCTCCGCTGAGATTGGCCACCGTGACCAAAAACGTTCAGAAGGACTATATCGACTCGGTTGGTGCACTGCCGCGCTGCGTGTAGTGGAATCGATCCCCGCACGAAACAATTATTTGTATGACCTACAGATAAATAATAATAATAATCGTTAAAGCCGCCTTCGTTTCAAAACGTCACAAAATAAATATCAACAGCTTTGTAGGTACTTTGCCAAGCTAATATAACACTTAAAACCTCTAGCTCGACTCTAGTCTATGTAGTTCTAATCACAGACTTCAAAGTTCTATATTTGTTACCTAGAACCGCTTTGAAGCAAGTCGGGCGCTTAACGAGGTTCTCTGCAATTAATGTAATTAATACAATTTAATATTTACTGGCGACTAGATAAGGCGATTTAATTACGTATTTTTTGCTACTATACATACAAATAATATAGCTACGTTTCCTTGTATAATATATCTTTTTTCAACTTTGCCCCACACTAGAACGTGCGTTTACAAACAGTTATACTCACACATACAAACAGCTAGACCCGAAACAACTACATGTCTGGTAGTAAACTACAGGTCTAGGGTACGAAACCACCACCCACAGCGCAGCAGTCGATCGCTCAGCCAATGCGCCAAACGTGCCGTCAATTTAATTTTGTAATTAAAATTTCAATCGAGTTTTAATTGACAGTCGTCAATTCTCTTTCTCTTTTAAAAGAGTCTAAAGACTAACGCTCTTCAACCAAGGTTTCTTGCCCGTTATGATTACAGAGTCGAAAAGTAACTCACGATACGGGTGGTCCATTAATTCAAGATATCTCAGCGAGCTATGGACCATGCTTGGAGTTTATCTGACGGATCAGATACACGAGAGGGAATGCGAAGCGGTCACCTCCTTCTGCGAAGCAGTTATGCTAACGAAGGAGGCGGTTGGACGTTTGAGGGAGTGAACCTAAAACTAACCCAGCCGCTGCAGGAGACGTTCCGAGCGTCGGGCGCCACGAGACGACATCTGGTCACCTGAGAAGCAAGTCTGTGGACGATGAGCAATGGGTAGCATCTCTCGCGTCCGGCCCTTGTTCAGGCCATGGTCCGGAGCGAGAGGGAATGGGAAGCGGTCACCACCTTCTGCGAAGCAGTAATGCTAGCAAAGGAGGTGGCCGGGCGTTTAAGGGAGAGAACATCTGCCCAACCCAGCCGCCGCGGGAGACGCCCAGGGCGCCGGGCGCCGCGAGACGACTTCCGGCCACCGTAGATGCGGGCCTGTGGGCGGTGAGCAATGGGTAGCTCACCGTCCGTTCGTCTAGTGACGACAGGTCGTATCGACGACGAGTTCGTGTTCCACACTTGCTTCAAAAATATGTAAGCCAAGCAGAGGGGCCCGCTAGGGCCACCACCTGCCGTGATTGCGGGTTGTTCGATAGAGATACAGCAAAAATCCGCTAAAAAAACATCGCATGTCAGAAGATTTGATCCGATATAGAACCAGTTGTTTTCATAGCTCACAGAATAAGTAAGTTGAAGTGGTAGTGGACCGGCCATCTTAGCCGTAGAACCGATAACCGTCGGGATAGACGTGTTCTTAAGAGAACACCGCAAATTGGCAAGCGTACGTTTGGACGCTATCGGCTCCTATATCCAGTAATGGAATGTTCTAGGCTCATTAGCAATTACATTTACCTTTAACTTTAAGAAAAAACTGACATAAGGAGCTTATGAGTGTAATTTGAAATAAAATTAATTATTCTGTCTAGATCACTAAGTCAGTTTTTGATTAAAGTTAGAGGTAAATGTAGATATATCTGTTATATAAGTAGGATCAGCCATCATTCACTAGTTAAATCTAGATGTTATTAATCAACTCAGCTCTTCAATAATTGGACATTTACCTGTACCAAGAGGTATGTCAAAACCATTCAAAATTACGCCAACTTTCATTTCACAATTTAACAAACATTAATTGTGTTATTTGCGTTGGCAAGCTAACCGATTTTACAAACAAATGAAGCAATGGATAACATTGTACAATCAAAATGAAAAGATTATGAGTGAGTTACAGAATTGGGGTGCTGGTTTGCAATCCATACCAAGTTTCGTCTGCCTTTTCAATTCCAACTATAACATGCAGTAATTAGGTTTAAAATACATCGTAGCGTCGACTAACTTCATATAATATAAGCATGACTTGGAGCAGACTTCGAGGTCGTTAAAACTTTAACAATATTGTGATCAAGTTGAATACAGACTTGTGTGTGAACTAATAGAGATTGTAACTAGTTACAAAACTGGAATATTCTGTCTTAGACTTGAATGACTTGTTTGTAAAGTAGTTGTTTAGTAGTAGCTTTTTTATTTATTTTTCTGCGGATGGGAAATCATCAAATAACTTACCCCGCTCTGAGTGGAGCGCTAAGGAGTGACAGACTTGTACTGACTAAAATTCCCCCTTGTTCCGTCTATTGGCCATTACGTTCCGGTGCCGCGGTATATCTTTTGAACAACCCGCAACCCCAGCTCACAGCTGCTGTTGCTTTGTTGAATTTATTTCATCACACTTTGGCTCGTTAAATGGTTACAGAAAATAACCAGTGTATCCAGGAACAAAAATATCGAAGACATCTACCTAACCTCATTGGACTAGTGTTGGCTGTAAAGTCATTTAATCCCCAAGCGGCTCTGTGATAGTTACACATCCCTAGTATGGTGGATTTCGGAGGAGCTCGTAGTTAAATAATAAGCCCGGCTTTGGTCGTTCTTTAGGTATACACGTATTTACCTATGTAGGTCCGCGCATGGGTGACCATCCCTAACATACCGAGTGTTCTCCATGCCTCGGACAACACGTTATGCCGCTGGTTTCGGCTATTGTTTGGAAAGATTCGTGGTCGGAAAGTCTGACAACCAGTCTTACCAAGGGGAATCGTATTACCCAGTACTTACTAAAACGTGGTCCCACACAACGAATTTCTCCCGTATGTTGGGTGCGTTTACAAACATTTAAACTCACATACACAAATAGCCAGACTCGTAACAACTATCTGTAAGTCATACAAATATTTGTTCCGTGCGGTGATAGAACCTAATACGTAGCGCGGCAGTCAAACGCTTAGCCAACAGTGTCGTCAATATGGTTTTTCTCCGCACGGGTAGCACTGCAGGACGCAGCTAGTGTATTAATATTCCCTTGTACAATTACATACAAAAGCGTTACAACAATATTCACTCCCCATGATAATTGACGGTATTTTAATGTCGTCACGTACACCCGGTACATATGAGCTCAGTTATGTCGTCATCGCGTCATCTATCACGTACAGTGGCGTACAAAAGCTGTTGGCGAATTTAATAACGAAACTATTGTGAATATATTGGAGTGCATTGTTTTTGTTGATGGATGTTTTTGAACTGTAATGGAATTCACGCTGGAGTTCTATCATTTATTACATACAATCGGTTGAAACCATTGTGGGTCATTTTTTTTTAGTTTGTGAGTTTTTAACGATTGTCTAGTAGCTTGAGTACTAGCAAATTAAGCGAACGACTAGTACGAGTAAGTGACCTACATTAATGTCCTTTTAAGGGTCCAGTAATGCAATGGGTAGCTCACCGTCCGTCCGTCTATTAGCGACAGGCTCTGTCGACAGCGCGTTAGTGTTCCACGCGCGCCTCAAAGAGATGTCAGCAAACAAGAGGGGCCTGTCAGGGCCATCACCAGCCGGGGTTGCGGGTTGTTCGAAAAAGGTACCGCGACCCCGGAACATAAAGGGCAGTAGAAGGAACATGGGTGGGTTTTAGTCAGTACAAGTCTGACACTCCACCCGCTCCGCACAGAGCGGGGGAAGTTATTTGATGATTTCCCATCCCACAAAAAAAGGGTAAAAAAGTACGTCACAAGGACAAAATAGGAACCCTTATTGCATCTCTTTGTTGTCCATCTGTCTGTCAAGTCTATCTCAGGAATGCGTGGAGATATCGAGTTAAAATTAAAACCATATACTGAAATCTGTGGTCGTTTAGAGATGTGAAAACAATTCACATTCTAAGTCCTTGCATTCAAAAGATATGACCGTTTATGACGCAAGTTTGTACGGAACCATCGATGCGCTCGTCTGACTCGTTCTTGGCATTTTATGATAAAATCTAAAGACGAAGAAAATATCAAATCTAGATAAAAATAAAAAAGCGAGATTAAGTAAAGAAATAGTGTTGTGGAAGCAAATAGTTTAGACGATTCTGCAGCGAACGGGATAACCTGATAGCTCTCGATTTGCAAAATAAACGATTGTTGTCGTTCTCAAACGGTCTAAAGTGTCGTCTGTCTCATGTTTTCTACTCGATTTATTTTCGATTATATCTGTTGGTTGAAGGAAAACATTTATATAAAGTGAAATGATTTATTGGAGTTTACTCCTTAAGAATCGATTTTCATATATAAGGCGCCCGGTATGAGAAAAATGTGAGGTGTAAAATCTACTGACGAATGACCTCGTTACGTTTTTGGTGCATGTGCACTACAAACGTAAGCCACACCGTGTCCCCACTCCGACGGGCACGGAGGTGTGGCTTGTCTAACGTCGTTTACACAATACGGTCAGTTATTTCAATCATGATTCTAATGTTCTAATAGCGTGTTTGGTAGAGAATCGGATAGTCATTCGACATTACGCTGGATCAAACTCAAGGTCTTGTTTTTCTTTTTGCGACTTCTTTTCATTGGAAGTACTTTTTAAATATTATATTTAGTCTTTTATTTATTGTCTAAGTTGATTAAAAAATGTTTCTTTTTGCGACTTCTTTTCATTGGAAATACTTATTAAATATTTTATTTAGATTGTTTTTATTTATTGCATAAGTTGATAAAAAATGCTATTTATTATTTTTTTTTTTCCCCGATAGTACGTCTGGAAGAGTAGAGCTCATGGCTAAATAATAGCAGCCGCTTGGTACGATCTTAAGGTTAAGCAGCGCTTGCCTAGGTTGGTTTGTAAATGGGTGTTGACCGAATTTCCTCGGTGCGCAAAGCACTTTTTTTCACAGCACAGATAGACCACAGAGTTGAGTATATGGTTTTAATTTCAACTTCACACGTTTCCGAGATAAAGGGTTTTGAGTCGACGAGTTTGCTATGCTACTTCAAATCAATATATCGAATTTGCTGCAAAATCATACAAACTATTTACTTACAAAACACTATTTACTTTGTGCCTTTATTTTATTTACCATGAGTATTTTGGGGGAAATATTTCAAGTCTTTATTTGATCAAGAGTTTTGGGGAGCTACACCACATTTACACTCCAGGGTTGACGCATCGGGGTTGCGGATTGTCCGGGGTTGCGGGTTGTTCGGGGTTGCGGGTAGTTCGGGGATGCGGGTTGTTCGAAAGAGATACAGCGGCCTCGGAACATAAAGGGCGGTAGAAGGAACATGGATGGTTTTTAGTCAGTACAAGCCTGACACTCCCCCCCGCTCCGCCCAGAGCAGGGGAAGTTATTTGATGAGTCCCATCCGCAAAAAAAAACGGGCTGAGTCATTTATAAATGTCCACCTGAACATGTTTTCCTTACTTCGGTCAATCTTATCGCTGATAGTGATATCTTTCAGACAATCTTACGATGCAATGGACTGTACTAATGTAAAAATTTTAAGGGGTTCAATGGCGTATTTGGTGTGGTGGTGTATTGATCCTTACTAACATTGTAAAAGCGAAAGTGATTTTGTTTGTTTGTTACGTCTTTACGCCTAAATGGTTTTTTTTTATTGTTTTATTTTTAAATAAATATCTTGGGACAACTCACACACGGCTATCTGATCCCAAGCTAAGCAGAGCTTGTGTTATGGTAACCAGACAACTGATATACATACTTATATAATTTATAAATACACACATATTATAGATAAATCACACCCAGACACAGAACAAACAATCATGCTCATCACACAAAGTTTGTCCTGGGTGGGAATCGAACCCACGACCTCCGGCTCAGCAGTCAGGGCCACTAACCACTAGACCAACAGGCCCGTCTACCAAATGGCCTAACCGATTTTGATAATTTTTGATACAGATATAGTTGGGACCCTGGAGACGGACATAAGCTAAAAAAAGTGAGAAAAGGGGGAGAAGTTGGGAAGAAAAGGGGAGACAAAGATATTTTTTTTCGATCATCACCCGGGATCAAGTCAGCGTTAGCCCAAAGTAACTATGCCACGCGGACGAAGTCGCGGGCGAAAGCTAGTAATTTATAAGCCGAATTAACATTATAGGTTGGGTTTGTTTTTTGGTAGTGGGATCCCATTGAAAAGCAACCGAAATCCATGTGGACGAAGCCGCGGGCATCAACTAGTAAATTATAAAATCAATTATAATGTTTACTTTAATTACTGAAGTAAATATTGTTTTAATCGAGCAATTGTTTTTAATCCCGAGTAGATTTCAATTAGTAGTTTATTTGGAATTTCGACCTCTTTTTGGTAGCTTTTTCAGGTTGGTTCAACGAATTGCTTCAATTGCATTGATTGTGAAATTGCAAAATGTATTGCTAAACTTATGTGTTTAAAGGATTTCATGACTAAATACTAACAACCCCAAGGTTCAATCTTCAAAATCGGCCCTGTTAGTCAAAGTCGGCCCGTGATTGGGTGACCACCTAACACATACCGAGTTTCATCGGTGCCTCGGCAAGCACGTTGAGCCATTCGTACCGGCTGTCATTTGTAGATCTTTGATAGTCGTTACAGTGACCCGAAAATTGGTCTACCCAACTTAACAAGATTAGCCAGTAAGATAACCCAGTACTTTTTTATTTCATTTTCTTTTTAAAAAAACGTTGTCTCACACTAGGAATTTCTCCTGTATCCAGACCCGGAACAACAATCTGTAGGCCATACAAATATTTGTTCCGTGCGGGGATCGAACCCGCGCCACGCAGCGCAGCAGTCGATCGCTCACCCACTGCGCCAACCGTGTTGTACTACTACTGACGGGGTTGTAGACCAATAGGCGTTATCACATTCCATGTGGTACACTGGTTTTTACCTGCATGCCACGTGAACCCAGTGGAGATTGCTGAATGTAACTTTGGGTCCTAAGTCATGTAGGTATATTCCTCACGTTTTTTTTCATAACCGTTTTCAAGGTATCAGTTAGTGAGTAAATCAGAAAATGTGATTTCCAATCATTTCAAGTTCCCGATTTTTCGACGCTGTTGTAAGCGCCACAATAACGGGATGACACAATAATTGGAAATTATGAAAGACTAGCTTTTGCTCACGTTAAATTCGGTATAACACAGTACCCTTGCGCCTTATTGATTTGTAATAGCAACGCTAAGTTTTCCCTTTTCTTCCCTTGTTCTCCCTCATAACCCACGTTTTTTAAATAAATTAGCCTATGGCCGTCTCCTGGTTCCCAACTATCTCTGTACCAAAATTCATCAAAATCGGTTTAGCCATTAAAGCGAGAGAAGAGGCAACAACCAAACAAACTCACTTTCGCTTTTATAATATTAGTAAGGAAGTAAGGATTTCCTGTTAGTGGCAGAGTGTCTATATACTGTTTTTTTAGGGATGGAAATCTTCCTAACTTCCCCGCTCTGGGCAGCGCGGGGTAGGGTCAGATTTTTACTGACTAAAACCCATCCATGTTCCTTTCTTTTGACCTTTGTATTCCGGGTTCACAGTATCTCTTTAGAACCACCCGCAACCCCAGCAGACCAGTGAACCTGGCAAGTCCCTCTTTATACCTTACTATCTTTTGCCCGCGGCTTCGCTCGCGTTAAATTCGGGGTAACACAGTTCCCCTTGCGCCTTATTGATTTGTAATAGCAACGCTTAGTTTTAACTTTTCTTCCCTCTTTCTCCCTCACATCCCACTTTTAAAAAATCTCTGTACCAAAATTCATCAAAATCGGTTTAGCCATTAAAGCGTGAAGAGGTAACAAACAAACAAACAAACTCACTTTCGCTTTTATAATATTAAGTAAGATTAGTCTATTTATACCTTAAACCAATTAGAAAGCCTAATTACTGAATCATTTTTAAGTTGTCTGTAACAAAGCCTTTTGTAGCCCATCTTAATTTTCTTCTCCTTTTCTGTAAATATAACTTATTTTTTTATAGAAAGCTTGCCATCTTTTTTGAAAAAAAAAAAGTAATTTACTTCATAATTATTTTTATTATATTATAATTTCAACTGCCCCGTTGGTCTTGTTGTCGAAACCCGTCTTGTTTCGAAAATCTCACTTCAATTTCTAAAAAGGCCGCTTTATTTGGCCTCAAACGCTAGACGCTTTTAAGAGTAGTGCTTCTCAGACTACTTTTCAATGAGGGAACGTAGAGATGTAACCTAGATAACGGCATTCACACAAGCCTTTGAGCCACCTAACCGGCCTACCTACCTGAAGTTTAGGTCCAAGAGTTTTGAAGAAATCCTTTCAAATTTGTGGATAACCCTTATTATGAGATGAATTAATAAATACTGGATGACGGTTAGTATTTGATAAATATTAACCTTCTTCTAAAAATAGGGGAGGTTATGTTTTCGACCAGGATTTTGTTTTACATGTTTGTACACTGATTTCTCTGTAATTACTGGCCTGGTTTAAGTGATACATTCATTTAATAAAGGAATGCCACGCAGTGGTTGCTTCTGTACTAGTTGTGTTATTTGTCTATGTGGATGATATGCCAATAACTTTGACGGCGCGTTTGGCGAAGTGGTTAAGGGATTGGCTGGTACGCCGCGTTTTGCGACTTCGATTCCCGCACGGAACATATATTCGTGTGACTGACAGGTAGTTGTTCCGGATCTGGCTGTTTGTGAATGTGAGTTTAAATGTTTGTGAGTGCGTTCACGACACAGGATAAAAACCTACTTTGACGAAACGTTTTTTTTTTTTTAACTTCTCGAAACAATCGTAATCTGCTTAACCTTTTCCCAATTATGTTGAGGTCAGCTGCCAGTCTTACCAGATACAGCAGAGTACCAGTATTTTACATGGAGCGACTGCCTATCTGACCTCCACAACACAGTCAGTACTGGTTAATACGATACCCCTTCTTGTATAGTACAACCAGACAACCAGTTTATAGTTACAATGTAAATTTTGACGACACGGTTGGCGCAGTGGCTGAACGATCGACTGCTGCGCTGTGTGTAGCGGGTTCCCCGCACAGAACAAATATTTGTATGATCTACAGGTAGTTGTTTCGGGTCTGGGTGTTTGTGTATGTGATTTTAAATATTTGTAAACGCACCCACAATACAGGAGAAATTCCTAGTGTGGGGCAACATTTTTCATAAAAAGAAAAAGAAATACGCTACCCCTTCTTGTATGGTATCTACTATCACGACCAGACAAACAATTTAGTTACAAAGTAAAAGTGATACTTGACAAGGATTTGTGTAAGGTACTACTAAATTGGTTAAATAATACAAAAGATTTTTGCTTTTTTCCTGATGTGCTCCAAAAATCTTTATTTCAATTTTTGCCCCAAATATTTCGCGTACCCTTAAATTTTCCCTATTGCCCCCAAATGCAAAATTTTCATTACTTCCTTGAGATGATATCAACGAATAAACAAAAAAGGGACAGGCAGAGTTTCAAGTAGAATCGTAGATTACAAAACTAAGTTGACTAATTACCGCTTTTGTAAATCAGTTGTTTTAGTAGCCTTTAGCAGGGTTGCGGGTTGTTCAAAAGAGTTACCTCGGCCCCGGAACATAAACGGCAAAAGAAGGAACATGGTTAGGTTTTAGTCAGTAAAAGTCTGACACTCTCCCCGCTCCGCCCAAAGCGGGGGAAGGTTATTTGATGACTTCCCAACCACTTGAAAAAAGTAACCTTTAGCATTGCTGGGCAAAAGCTTCCCACTTGCCTTGTCAATTTCCTCTACGTTTTGCCGTTTTTTTGCTAGTTGTCAGAAACTAATATCTTGCCTTTAACTGATAAAAAAACCGGTAATTTTTTTTTTCGCGCACTGATGTCGCTGTACAAACTTGCGATATAAACAGCCATACAAATTACATTTTTTATTTACGGGACTACAAATTTATGTATATGGTAATTTCAACTCGATACCTCCACGCGTTCCCGAGATACAAGTTCTTGACAGACACACAGACAGACGGACAAGAAAGTGATCCTACAAGGATTCCGATACTTCTTTTATCAGACCCAGGAATCAAACCTAATACTTCACGGACACGACGATCACAAGACCATCGAAGTTCCCATTTTATTTATTCTCACGCCAAAAAACCCAATAATAAAATATAATAGGATCCAACCCCGACCCAATTTGCAGTAATATTAAACCTTTTTTTAGTCTTTGATATAAAATATTCGATAATTTGAATAGAGAAAGGAAAACTCCCTCGAAAAAAAAAAAGAAATGAAGTTCATTTAACTTTCAAAACAAATGACAGCCATTTTGTTTCCATCTTCCCATACAGCACAAAAGTGCTTTAAATCTTTGTGACAACACTTCATAAACAAATGACAAACATTTACATACAATTCTGTCTATTCAGCGCTGCATCGCTTCAAAAGATTTTATAGCGCCACAGACGTTTAGGCAATGTTTAGCTGAATCGTTCCCACGGGGCACGAATATCATTCACGGTTTACACTGGCGGCCAGAGAATTGTACACAGTAACAATAAACATTTATAGTTATTTTTTTCGCGTTTTGAAGGGTCTTTATAACTTTTTAGGGTACCGCTCTAACAAAATAGGAATACTAAAACCCTCTCAAGGATTTTTTTTAGTTTTATATAATATTTCTCATTGCTTAATTGTGGGGTTACTTACCTTAATAATTACAGCCGTATGAGTCCATCTTCTAGAATAAGAAAAGCTTTTTAAGTTTGATCTGTGGATGTGTCACCATAGATTACTTGGCAAAACTCTCATGTGCGACCCAATGCCGTTTGTTCCAGCTATCATTTTGACAGTCGACACGAGTGGTCAAGGGCCTGAAAGGGTATGTCCGTCTCCAGGATCCAAACTATCTCTGTACCAAAATTCATGAAAATCGGTTTTGCCATTTAGGCGTGTAGACGTAACAAACCAACTCACTTTCGCTTTTATAATATTAGTAAGGATATATAGTGCCAATTTTAGATTTTTGAATGAATATATCTATTTTATATGTTTGCTCATTTACCACAGATCACTCTGAAGGATGAAACTTGACTAAGTAAATTGTGGTCTAGACGAATTTACAAGTTTTAACTAACTTATTTAACGTGCGTCGTCAGTCTTCATCGTATACATGAATGTGGTTACCAAACTTCAGGATCAAACGGATCCAACATTTTGAAATAAAACAGTCCCTAGGTATTTAGAGAGGATTCATATTAGTTAGTCAAGATGGGTAACTAGGGGTTGCGGGTTGTTCGAAAGAGATACCGCGACCCCGGAACGTAAAGGGCAATAGAACATGGGTGGGTTTTAGTCAGTACAAGTCTGACACTCCACCCCGCTCCGCCCAGAGCGGGGGAAGTTATTTGATGATTTCCCATCCAAAAAAAAAATTTTTAGTGCATGTGTTGTGTTGTGTCTAACTGCGGGCAGTTTTTAGGTGCTGTATTTTCAACCTACCTCTAAAAACCGGCCAAGAGCGAGTCAGACTCACGCACCGAGGGTTCCGTACAAACTTACGACATAAACAGCCATATCTTTTGACTGCGTAGACTCAGAGGGCTGATTTTTTAACAGCTTTAAGGAACCAACATTTTTGTGTCTATACGAAGGATCTGTTATCAACTTTTAGTAACAAACGAACATGAATGAAGAAGTAATGTGAGAAACCCACTAAAAATGATGAAATCAGAATAGTTTTAGCCATCTTGGTCGGTCCAAAGTCCATCTAAAAGTAGACTGGAAAATAAAGCTATTATGGTTATTTATTTATTTTAGTTTGTTTAGCTTACAGATAACAATACAAAAATAATTTTAGTTGGGTAATTAACGGCAAGGCAGTGACCTCAACTTTTAACAACAAATTATTATTGTATAAACTTTTTTTTATTATTTACTAGCTTCCCGCGATGTCGCCCGCGTGGCATAGTAATTTTGGGCTAACGCTAACTTTGACCCGCGTGATGATCGAAAAAAAATATCTTTCTCTGCCCTTCCCCTAAAAAAAATTACCTATGTCCGTCTCCAGGGTATCAACTATCTCTGTACCAAAATTCATCAAAATCGGTTTGGCCATTTAGGCGTGAAGACGTAACAAATAAACTCACTTTCGCTTTTATAATATTAGCAAGGATTCATATACTTAATAGACAATTTCAAATTTATTTGCACCATTAAACCAATAAATGGTTTGTATTGGTACTAACATTCATTACCTAATTACTAAAAACAAGAAACGTACTTTTAATTAATAGAATTAACGATATTGAGCGGTAACTATTATTATGATTTTTTTGGTATTACATTGTCAAAGGGGTTTTGTATCGATTTAAGTTCGCAACTAAATTAATTCCATAATCTCCACTCTACTATTTACTACAGTATTTATAAACTTAAAAAAAAATTAACATTTTAAAAACGGAACCCTCCCTGTATTTTCCAATACACGGTTCATCGGACTTTCCGTTTCAGCATCCGTCGAACGTTTGTGAAAATAGGAAAGTGTCAAGATTGTTCAAGAGTTTTATGCGACAAAAATGGGTTTCTGTTTTTCTTTTTTTTTTGTTTCTGGCCGTTTGTTGGATAAGGAAAGGAATGGAGCCGCTTTACGGATTATGGAAAAGGTTTAGTAGATTTATTTTTGTAATAGGTTGGATGTTTGGTTCGTAGTAAAACTATTTTTGTTGATCCATTGATGATGATTCTTTTTTTGTTTTTTTTTTCAATTAAATGTTATTTAATTTTATTTGACACGTTAATATTGTGAATGAATAAATGGAAGTGTTAAGTCGGGTAAAGTCTTATTGGATGTTTCCATCAGGTTTTTTTAGTAGCAATGCATATAGCATGGCACTTAAACATAAGTAGCAAAAATGGGTGTATCATTAGGTAGACTTCTGCCTAATTCTTTAAGGCTTACTGGCGTGATGTTGTGCTATGAATGAAACTATGTAAGCATATTATGTTGCACTATTATAAAGTAATGGCTACTTACCTAGTTGGTTGAACTAATTTTTACAACAATTTGACACTTAGGTACTTAATTTGACACTTGAGTAAGTGTCAAAATAATATAACAATTTGACACTTGAGTTAGTGTCAAATTGTTATAAGAGTGCACTACCTATAGTTACTTTTAGCTGCATCTGACTATATTAAGGAATATAGAGTGGTTTTTTTACTAAGAAACATTTTTTCTTTTAACATCCAAACAAGAGGTCTTCAAAACAATTTCGAGTGTAAAAGTTTTTCCCGGCAATATACACACAATCAATTTAATTTGTAGTGAAGCCTTAAACAAGTACCCATTGCGAGGCTCTCGTTTCCCGTTAAATTGTAATATTTTCATCAACGACAGCATTATAATTATTCTGCTCTAGTAACCTGTCAAAAATACATTAATTTACGAGTAACATTGAGTAAGGAAAAACACTCAGAAAAATGGAAAGACAGAAAAACCGGCTCTATTTAAATCAAGAAAGCATAACAATACTTCTTTGTACTCACCAATTAAAAAAAAAACGAAACGCCTCCAAAAATTCAAATCCATTTCGAATAAACACTTCTTAAAAAAACTCAATTAAAAAGTTTGAAACAAAAAAATATCAACCGTTCCATTTTCATAAAACTCATTTCACAGACACAGATATGAAAAACTGTTGTTTTTTTTTTAGAGTCGCGTAATTTAGTTCGCTGGACTCATCGTCTTGGCGAGCAAACCTACATCTGCTCTGGAGCGCGGTTCGCGGCAAACTGAGGGTGGTCGGTGTATGAGCGTACTATTCGTACATCTATTCACCCCGGTTGTATTTCCCTTCCACTCGTTGAATTTGATGAAGCGATAGTTTTAGTACGGTTCAAAATTTCGAATTTAGAATGTTTGAGGAAATTTTGTGGTCGAATAAATAGAGGGTTTTAATGAATGTTGTTTGTAATGTAAATTTGAACGGCAAAGCTATAGATTGAAGGGTAAGTAATAAATGTGCATTTAATAAAGTGAGTCTAATCGTGAGGTCTAGGGTTCGTTTCCGGGTCGGACAAAGTGTTATTGTGTTTTTCGAACAAGCATTTCTCCGTAGCAGCCATGGTGTCTAGATTTGTACTCGGTTTAGGGCAATAGGGTCGCCCCTATTACTAGGCACTTTAAACACAATTGGCAAAATGTGGGCATACATTCTAGTAGGAACACCACACACTTTGGGGCTCATGATTTTATGTTTACCTGGGCTTGTAACATAGGCTGTATATTATTCAACTAACATTGCCCCCCCCCCCCCCTCAACTGTTTCTCAACTGACAACTATCATGACAGGCATCAGAATAACACGGCTAAAAGGCAAAGCAGATGATTCTGTAATAATACTGGAGATATCAGGTAACGAAAGCAAAAAAAAAAAAAATATTGCAATCGAAATTCGAATAATTTTAAAAAGTAAATCGAATCTAACGCTTTCATAGTCGCGACACGCTCGACAGCTAGTTACTTCTAAAGATAAAAAAAAAACAAATGAATGGCATCATTTTCAATTTTGCGAGATATCAGCAAAGCAGAGGGGCCTGCCAGAGCTACTCCCCGCTGAGTTTGCGGGTTGTTCGAAAGAGATACCGCGGCCCCAGAAGTCAGGTGGGTTTTAGTCAGTAAAACGGTGCACGGCGGTGGGGAGTGTCAGAACACTCCCCACCGCTCTGCCCAGAACGAGTGAAGTTATTTGATGATTTCACATTCAACAACAGGAAGAGCTCGTGGCTATATAATAGCAGCAGCTCGGGACGATCTTTAGGTTAAGCCGCGCTTGCCTAGGTTGGTCTGTGGATGGGTGACCACCCGTTACATACCGAGTTTCCTCCGTGCCTCGGAAAGCACGTTAAGCCGTTGGTCCCGGCTGTCATTTGTAAATCTTTGACAGTCGTTACAGGTAGTCGGTGTCCCGAAAGTCTGACAACCAGTGTCACCAAGGGGTATCGTAGTACCCGGTACTAACTGGGTTGTGAAGGTCAGATAAGCAGTCGCTCCATGTAAAATATTGATATTTAGCTGCATCCGGTTAGACTGGAAGCCGACCCCAACATAGCTGGGAAAAGGCTAGGCAGATGATGACAATCAACAACAAAAATAAAGCGCAATGTTCCATCAATTCAAACAATTAATAATCATAAATTCGTCTCTCTGTTCCATCAATTCATAATCACAACCTACCCTTGTATTATTCAACAAATGAACATCAGCTTCACAATCAGTCCCACATGGATCAGAATCACTTCGCTTTCCACTTCGTTACACATCGACAATCCGTATTAGAGGGTACTTGTAACAATTCTATATTTATACCCCCTTGGGTATGGAGACTGAAGGATCATCTTTGTAGCTATCGCTTCAAACAGGCACCATAGAGTAGGAAGAATATAGAAGGTTTACCTTATCCCAAATGTACTCGGAATTCTCATTTTTTTCCTTTTTGTGTAAACCCATGATGGAACGTGTAAGAGGTTGTGCGTTAGTGCGTAACACTATGTTCCCATTTATCTCTAAAAAAGCACACAAATAAATAAAATTGCAGTATCTTATTTGTTATTAAGAAAACAGACTTTTTGACTGTCTGTTTGTATCGGGTTATCTCTGAAGTAGCTAGTCCTATTTTGACGCGACATTTACAGCTAGATATCTGATGTTATAAGGAGTTAGAATTAAAACCCTTGAAATTTTAAACAAAATCTAGTTCAAATAGGAATAATAATAATATATATATATATATATATAATATATATATATATAATAATATATATTTATAATATATTATAATATATATATATAAAAGAAAAAAATCACTGACTCACTCATCACGAAATCTAAGAAACTACAAGTGTTAGGAAACTCAAACTTAGAAGTGTTTTAGTTCGTAGACGGAATATTCCTAAATTCATCCCCTGAGGGAGTGAACCAGGGTTGCAAGGTTTGTATGGGAATATGCGACTCTTTTTTTTTTAATAAACAACAATATTGACTACACGGTTGGCACAGTGCACAGAGCGATCGACTGCTGCGCTGCGGGTTCGATCCCCTCACAGAACAAATATTTGTATGGCCTATAAATAGTTGTTCCGGGTCTGGCTGTTTGTGTATGTGAGTTTAAATGTTTGTAAATGCGCCCACAATACAGGAGAAATTCCTAAGGTGGAGCAACGTTTTTTTTTAAAATAAATAACACACCTAAGCCTTCTGTCTCTTTTACTACCTAATATTTAGATACAGATATTCAGTAGCAATTGTCTTTACTTAACTCTGATTGTCCTGAAGTGGGTATTATCATATTTTATTGCTATTCCTTTTTATGTTTACAAGGTTTTTGGTAAGAAAACATATTTCTTTCATTCGTAACAAAGAGAAATTTAGAACAGATTAGGTTTTTTTTAACGTTTCCCCACTGTAAGAACTTCTCCTGTATCGTAGGTGCGTTTACAAACATTTAAACTCACATACACAGACAGCCAGACCCGGAACAACTATTTATAGGCCATTCAAATGTTTGTTCCATGAGGGGATCGAACCCGCAACACGCAGCGCAGCAGTCAATCGCTCCTTGGAAAGACTGGACGTCAAACATTTAGAGCACTGTATAGATTGTTAAAGATCTACAAATGATAGTAGGGACCAACAGCTTATACATAAAACTCGATAAGTAAAGTAAGATCACTAATCCATCGACCAACCTATGCAAGCCGACAAATCAACCCAACCCCAACCAACTCCTCTAGCTGTCATTATTAGTCACGAGCTTCTCTATTTTATGGCCGATGTAATGTATTGAAAAGACACAATAGTAGACAACAAGACCAGGTGAAACCTTAAAAAAGTACCAACAAAAAGTCCTACTCTAAAAGATTAATAATTCACGGAACTACTATTCCTCAAAGCCCTTTTAGTCCACTAAAAACCTAATGCATCCATCCTACAACAAACTATAAAAATAGTACACCTGCACCACTTAAGTTCAGCACTTTAGCGCATTACCGTTACCCCAACCCCCGCCTTATATTCAAAGGAATAGGAGTCATAATCGCGTGATCTAATTAAAATATCACATGTACCAATTCTGCTATAAAGACAACCACGTTGTAATGTTGGTAGCAGATGTTGCAGGCGGCCATTACTGTATGTCATCTCTGATAGGGAGGGGAAAGTGTCGACAGATTCTTAAAAGTACGTTATTATGTTATCGATGATTTCAAAAGGCCTTTGGGTTGAAAATATTTATTCAAACCAAAGGCCCTCTTTAAGTTTAAAGTTCACTTAAACTTGACAGTTGGGAACATAACCGAAATCAATACTGAAGCTGAAAACTATCTTTCAATTTGGAAGTTTTTAGTGTTGGCCAAGTTAGAGGCCAGATTATGAACTAACTACACGATAAAAAACAAGAAAGAACTTAAGTATCAGTATTTTTTATTTATTTTTACTGTACAAGGAAATTTCATACCACCTCCCCCAAAGGTGGTTTGAAATTTACTTGTACGATTTGCCCAGTACATACTACAAACTAACTAACAAGGTAAATTAAATAAAAGCTTAAAGAATACCCTTCAGAGAACAACTTTATGCCTCACTTTGAACATGAACTTAACATAAGTTTCGCTTGTTCTGTTTAAATTAAACCGCCAGTTACAATAAGCCATCACATACTGCGACGTTGTAACTTAATTTTCTGAAGTTACAAGTCAGTTCTTTGTTAATTGCAAGCAATTTTGTGTGTTGCATTTTAAACTTCTATGTGTAAAACTGATGTTTGGTATAGATTTTTTATTCTGTAGGGTAAATTTTCAAAGACCGTCGTGTCCTGTTTTCAGAGATTTTTCAGAACAGAGAGTATTGTCTTTTTTTTTGCAATGCCTTTGGACTAGTCCTCTTTTTAAAACAGCATAACAACACAATTCAGTTGAACAAAAGACAACAGTGAAAATTATTTTAAAAAAGCACGAACATTTCTAAAGAAATGTTCAACAGTTTTTCGAACATTTTCACTTCACATCGCATAATAAAGAATTTGCTACATAATGTTATTGCTACGTCAGCTACGCCGTAGTAGGAAGCTACGCAATGCCGTAGAACGTTCAACAGGCTGCTACACGTGCAATACAATACACTACAGTACAATATACATATTGTATCGTAGGCTTTTTGTGTGGGAACAGTTCTCGTAGATCTGTATAATGATGTCAAATCAAATATTTTTATTACACATAGTCGTACATGCATACTTATTAAACGTCAAGAAGGTTTTAGTCGTTTCCTATAGAGAAGAACCGGCAAGAAACTCTATGCTTACTACACAGTACATTAACATTGCGTCAATAATGGTATTGATTCTGCTGTCACAAACTAAACTAAAACTACTCTAAAACTCACAGAAATTAAGTTTATTCCTGTCAAACAACGTTTCTTACTCTGAAATTGATTGAAATGACACATGTTACCTATAATAGCAGTTTGACAGCATCCTAAAAGCGAAAGCGAAAGTGAGTTTGTTTGTTACGTCTTCACGTCTAAATGGCCTAACCGTTTTTGATGAATATTGGTACAGAGATAGTTGGGACCCTGGAGACGGAAATGGTATTTATTTGTTAAACTGAGAAAAGGGGGAGAAAGAGGGAGGAAAAGGGGAGAAAAAGGTTTTTTTTTTTGATCATCACGCGTAGTGTGCAAAGTAGTGGTTGTCAAGCTAAATCGGACTATCTTTAATTGTGACTATAATTGTGTGGAATAAAATAAGACGTGATTAGGTATGTCATTTTAGTCTTAGTCCAGTTTAATCTGATGGTTTATCAGAATTGGCCCTACACAAATTTTTATTCCTATCGAGCCTACTGTCACATTCACACACACATTCGAATCCTAGGCTAATGCTGCTCATTTTTAACGTTTCATACGTAAAAAAAACGATATCCTTATAGGATCAGCTTGTAGTCTGTCTGTCTGTCCGTTAAGACCCTTTAACTCGGAAACTCGTGGGCGTATCGAGTTGAAATTTAAAACCATATACTTAAGTCTCTGGGCTCATAGAGCTGTGAAACTCAAGCCTCTAAGTCTACGCAGTCAAAAGATATGGCCGTTTCTATCGCAAGTTTGTACGGAACTCTCAGTGCACGAGTCTGACCTAACCTAACCTAACACTTAGTCGGTTTTTTTATATTAAATGTAGGCACATTTAATATAAAAAATCTTTGTACATCTTTGTACCTCAATTGTTCTGAGATCGACGATGGAACGAGCTAACCCAAGCCTTTTAAATTGCGACTTATAAAAAAAGTTACTGACAAAACATAATAACATTTTGTTCACCTTGGTTACTGAACCAGGAACCTTAAACTCCAAGCTTGTAAAAAAAACTATTGAATACAAAGAAACTAAAACTAAAAGCCTTTCAAAACTATCGACCTTGTCCCCTCACTACGCCATCTAGCTGTCTAAAAGCTATTAGCAGTTGGCGACGGTGGCACCTGTGTCTGTCATTTCCTTACGAGAGATTACGTACAAGCATTAAGTCGTATAGACGTTGTATAGACGTTGTGTAGACGTGTTTTAGCTTTAGCCAATTACCCGGTTCGAATGACTTGGGGAGTTGACGAGATTCGCATGAAAAATCCGAGAGACATTCAGATGGGTTTTCCTTGTTAATTCCTTGTGGGGTGGTGCTGCAATTATTTTTTGTTTAGTTGAAGGGTTGAGGCAGTGGGTATGTGTACCTTTATGAGTGGATGGACATCCAGGAGTGTTAGATTTTCGGTTTTATGCTACCAGTCTTTAGTCCAGCAATATATTTAATATCTCCAGTTATAGCAATATTTCTAGGGTTGCGAGTGATAGCAGGGTTGTAGGTTGTTTGAAAGAGATACAAAGAAAGCAAAGAATTAACATGGGATGAGTTTGAGTCAGTCCAAGTCTGAAAATCCCTTCCGCTTCCGCCCAGAGTGGGAGAAATCCTTACTAATATTATAAAAGCGAAAGTGAGTTTGTTTGTTTGTTACCTCTTCACGCTTTAATGGCTAAACCGATTTTGATGAATTTTGGTACAGAGATAGTTGGGAACCAGGAGACGGACATAGGCTAACTTTTATTAAAAAAAAGTGGGATATGAGGGAGAACGAGGGAAGAAAAGAGAAAACTTAGCGTTGCTATTACAAATCCATCAGGCGCAAGAGCAAAAACTGCAGGTCTGTTTGGTGTGTTATACCGAATTTAACGCGAGCGAAGCCGCGGGCGAAAGCTAGTCATTTAATAATTTCTCAGCCGAAAAAGACAAACATAGCAAAATTTGACTGTTTTGTTGTTTTATATAGATACTAAGGACTATTAATTAAGAAACCTTTGTGTAACTGTTTGTTTTACCAAAGAAAATAAATAAATAAATAAATAAAATGTCCTGGGTTCAACTCCCGGGTCGGGCAAGGTGTTATTGGGATTTTCCTAAATATAGCAGCTACTGAGTGAAATTTTGCCCGGTTGATGGCAATGTTTTGCCCTCTGTTACACGGTATTTAAAACATATCTGGAGAAATGTAACGATACAGTTATCGCTGTAGCTTGGTGCTGGTGATTTTAGTTTTTTTTTAAAAAAAAAACGTTGCCTCACACTAGGAATTTCTCCTGTTTCGTGGGTACGTTTACAAACATTTAACAGTCACATACCTAAACATCCAGACCCGGAACAACTAACTGTAGGCCATACAAATATCTGTTCCTTGCGCTCACACAGCCACTACGCCAACCGTATCGATTATAAGACATGTTTAGTGATGGGATGTTTTCGAGATGTATTTTTTACAAGGCTGGGCGTCCCCCCCACCACCCCGCCAGGCAGGCGTCTCTGCCTTGCTGACATCACTTTGAGGCGTGTGGAACACGAATGCGCCGTCGACAGGTGAGCTACCTATTACGACCTACTACAATTTGTAACTGCACAATGATGCAATTTTAAAACAAATTAACTACCTTAAATCCTATATGGTGACTTCAGTGAGGTTCCAAGTGATTTTTACGAAATAACTGCACAGACTTTCAACTTCAAAATCAACACAGATATTTTTATTTCTCCCATTCCATTTCACTGACCTCCTTGGTTAGCATGCCAAAAATTCGGACGAAATCCATCGGAGCTAGAAACTCTTTGAAGAATTACAAAAAAAAAATGGAAAACTTCCTTTGAGCATTCGCTGTATCTAGGACATCCACATGTAACAATTTGAAAAGAAAATCTCTTCCATTTTTGAGCTAAAACAAGTATCAATGTTTTTGGAACGGGTGAGTTGAATGTTATGTTTTGAAAACGATGAGAAAGAGTTGAAAGTTACACACCAACATACTATATACTTGCCATTATAAAGGGTGATTATTCCCAAAGATAGATGCTGCGGCCGCGGAACACATAGGGCAAAAGAAGAAATATGGATGGGTTTAGTTAGTATAAGTGCCCATGTAACAAGTGCCATGTTGACGTCCAGGGAGACGTAATATCGACGTTTGTCAGACGTATAAGACGTGTAATAATTAAATAATAATAAAAAAACTTTTACTAATGAAGTAAAAGTATTTTTATTATTATTTAATTATTTAGAACTAGCTGGCGCCCGCGGCTTTGCCCGCATCATATCGACAAAAAATATCCTATGAGTTATTCCAGACCATAATCTACCGCTGTGCCAAATTTTATCAAGATCCGTTCAGCCGTTTTGACGTGTGATCCATCCACCCTCACAAACATTCGCATTTGTAGAAAATATTAGTAGGATTTAAGTACACTGAAATTTAAAAGTTAACTATTTAACTACAGAGAGCACTTTGCATGTGGTGTTTGCCTGTAATTGGTTGTACAGTGAGACTTAACACACAATTATTTATATTATGTATGTTCCTGTCTATATGATATCTATCTGTAAAAAGTGTTGGTGAACCTTAATTAAATAAATAAATAAATGTACGGCAAAAATATTTTGGCTCCCGTGGTACTAGCATGATGTTATATATCGCCTATGTAACTCAGTGATTTTTTTTTTATAACTTTGCACCACATTAGAAAATTTCTCCTGTATCGTGGGTGTGTTTACAAAAATTTAAACTCACATACGCCAACAGCCAGACCCGGAACAACTATCTGTAGGCCATAAAAAAAAAATCTGTGCGGGAATCTCGGGTCCAATCGAACCATCTTTCAAACAACGTTACTTTATTAAATCACTAGCTTCCGCCCGCGACTTCGTCCGCGTGGAATAGTTACTTTGGGTTAACGCTAACTTTAACCCGCGTGATGATCGAAAAAAACTCTCTGTCCCTCTTTTCTCACTTTTTTTTAGCCCATGTCAGTCTCGAGGGTCCCAAATATTTCTGTACCAAAATTCATCAAAATCAATTTGGCCATTTAGGCGTGAAGACGTAACAAACAAACTCACTTTCGCTTTTATAATATTATAAGTAAGGATATGCAACTCTGTCTATCCACAAAGAAGGTTTTAGCTTCAATTCCTCCACAAATTGCACTTCCAACAAAATTACATCATACTAAGACTAAAACTACTTTCCAAGAAGCATAAAGTTCGAACTCACTAATTGTTTCACTCACTTACAACTTTTTTAACTTTCTCGATAACTAGAAAGGAACGATTACTGTTTCCTTGTAGACAAAGACTAAAGAAGTTTTAGTGTAAGAATAAATAAGGCAGGTTTAAAGAAGCTAAAGTTTTCTTAAAGTTGTTGTTTAAATAATGTTTTGGTAACAATGGAAAATGAATACTCGATAAAAAAATATGTGATATATCATCCTTACTAATACCTATTATAAAAGCAAAAGCGAGTTTGTTTGTTACGTCTTCACGCCCAAATGGCTGAACCGATTTTGATGAATTTTGGTACAAAGATAGTTGAAATCCTGGAGACCGACATAGACCAATTTTTAGTCTATTTAAAAAAAGAAAAGAGAAATGAGGGAAAAAGAGGGAAGAAAAGGGAAAACTTAGTTTTGCTATTACAATAAATAGGGAAGCAAGGGCAAAAACTACATTTAAAACTGTGTTACCCCAAATTCAACGCGATCGTAGTCGCGGGCAAAAGCTAGTTATACTATAGCCAAAAATGCTGAAATATCAAATAATAAAACCGACTTAGAAAAAAAATTGAAAAGAAATGAAGAATAAATATTTATTAGTCGCAACGAAGACGAGCACTCAAAATAACAAAAGAAAACCGACCAAGAGCGAGACAAACTCGCGCACCGAAGGTTCCGTACAAACTTGCGACATTAACGGCCATATCTTTTGACTGTGTAAATTTAGAGAGTTGATTTTTTCACAGTACAAAAGAACCACGGAATAAAGTATTTGGTTTAAATTTCAACTCGATATCTCCACGCGTTCCCGAGATAAAAGGTCTTTACGACAGACGGACAACAAAGTGATCCAATAAGGGTTCCATTCTTTTTCTTTTGAGGAAAGGAGCCCTAAAAAAAATCATTAAATATACAAATCATCACAAATATTTATTAATACGTATACGGAACATATGCGCGATGGTTGCTCATCCACAGATTGACCTCGGCGAGGTAAGCTTAACCTCAACTGCGACCATCACAAAGATTTCAAGACTATTTTTTATTATATCAGACTAAAAATAAATAGAGAAGTTGAAGACTTATGGAAATAACAAGTTCTATGCCAAGTCTGAGTTCCTTAGTTTCGGCGCACGTTGTAAAAGTTGCATAAATCTGACTTGTGGCAGATTGTTTTTAACAAGATGGTGGTGCTTGGTACAAAGTACAAGCGACTATCCTACTTCCTACTAATATTATAAATGCGAATGTTTGTGAGGATGGATGGATCGATGTATGGATGTTTGTTACTCTTTTACGTCAAAACGGCTGAACGGATCTTGATGAAATTTGGCACAGAGGTAGATTATGGTCTGGAATAACACATAAAATACTTTTTTCGACATCACGCGGGCGAAGCCGCGGGCCCCAGCTAGTGAGAAATATTTAATACTAGGTTTTGCCCGCGGCTTCGCTCGGGTAACACAGTTCCCCTTTTCTTCCCTCTTTCTCCCTTATTTCTCACTTCTTTCCATAAAAAGTTATTCTGTACTATCTCTGTACCAAAATTCATCAAAATCGGTTTAGCCATGTAGGCGTGAAGACGAAATAAACAAACAAACTCACTTTCGCTTTTATAATATTAGTAAGGATTTGTATTTGAACTAAGCAGCGTGTGAAACCAATAGGCACAGCTAATAGCACTTATAAGACGTCAAGGAAAGGTACACGGTTCGGGTGGGACGATTCCTATGGAGAAGAACCAGCAAGGAACTCCATGGTTACTCTTTTAAAATCATTTGGGACAATAATAAGGGATCTCAAAATTATACGGCAAGAAAACGTGCAATCATCAAATAACTTCCCCCGCTCTGTGCGGTGCGGGTGGGAGTATCAGACTTGTACTGACTAAAACCCACCCATGTTCCTTCTATTGCCCATTACGTTCCGGGGCCGCGGTATCTCTTTCAAATAACCTGCAACCCCGGCAGGAACGTGCAGTCCCTTATATTCACAATAAGTATTACAATACCATACGTCTCTTGTAACTTGGACCACAAACAAAAGAATTGCGGATTCCGACGAAGTTATGCTCGTGATTATTCAATTATTAAGATGGTTAACATTCGCGGAGGGTTTGAAGTTAAAAACGGTATAATTTAATAAAGTATTAATATCGAAAGTTTGCATACGTATATGAATTTTTAGGATTCCCTACCTCAATCGGAATAATACGGAGCACTTATAGGATCACTTTATTGTCCATCTGCTAATCAAAACAAATCATTTATGTCAATTAGACCATTTTTTTTTCGGGTGGGAAATGATCCAATGACTTCCCCCGCTCTGGGCGGTCAATTAGACCATTACAGACACTTTTGAATGTCATGAAAACAAAAAAGAAAAAGATGCTGCTACAGTCCCAGTCACAAGACATAATAACTTGTGAAAGTACTGTAGTTGCCCATTCCAAAGCGTAAATCTCTATGGAGAAGAATGGGCAAGAAACTCCATGGACACTCTTTTGAATCATAATTTACAAAACCATGGATACATCATTCATGTTGAGATCATAAATACATGTGAGAACGATGTAGAAAAACGAGCACATTAAGAGCGTCCAGAGTAAAAGCAAAAACAAGAGTTTAATAGATAAATATATTTTTTTGCCTTTAATTGCCTGTCAAGGACACTTTATCTCGGAAACGCGTGGAGGTATCGAAATGAAATTAATACCACATTATCAAGTCTGTGGTCCCTTAGCTGTGAAAATCAATAATTTTTAATCCCGGTGTTCCCGTAGAATGTACAAAAAACTCAAATAAGTTTTTTGCCCTTAACAAGGTAATGCGAGGAGCTCGTAGCTTCTACTGCCACTCGAGTCGATCTTGAAGTTAAGAACCGTTTGCCTAGGTTGGTTTGGTGACCACTGATTACATACCGAGCTTCCCCGTGCCTCGGAAAGCAAGTTAAGCCGTTGTTCCTGGCTGTCATTTATTGGTCTTTGACAGTCGCTACAGGTAGTCTGAAAAGTCTGACAACCAGACTTACCAAGGCGTATCAAATTATAGGCAGTCACTCTATGTATAGTGCTGGTATTCAGAAGCATCCAGTAAGATCCCAAAATATTTTGAGAAATGGCTAAGCAGATGATGATCATGGTAATGCATACAAATACACAACACATACTATTTCCAATTACTATATCATTTCTTACCAAGTAGATTATACCTATGTTAACTTTTTTGATCTAGAGGACATACTGGCTGGCTCTAAAAAAAAAAACAAGTACGTGATAAAGAGTCATCCATCATCCGGGTAAGTCTATCAGACATGTTATTTCGGGTTGTTCTCGTTTAGTTAGAGTACTTGCACAGGCACAACCATGTGGCCAGGATTATACACCAGCAACTTGCTTTAAAATATAAACTTGTGGTACCTATCTCAGGTTCCGTACTACAAGTATGTGCCCGACCCAGTACTCGAGTAAGACCATGTCACGTTGTATTGGGATCGGTCTACCATCACTAACAGGACTATCACTATATCAGTGCGTCGCGTAGCGATATCGATATTTCCATCCCGCATGACGAGAACCTCGTTAAAGCTGAGAAACAGACACAATTAAAATATCTCGACTTGGCACACAAGGTTATCGACATGTGGAATGTGAACTCGGCTATCATTGTGTCGACTGCCGTATCGGCCAATGGCTTAATTACCATGTTCTCCTTAAGGGTTATTTTAGGAACTGATTTCGTACCTCCATTTGAGCGTACAATATAATTTCAGCTACCTTTAAAACAAAATCTTACATTCAAAATTGTCAGTAATAACTGCACCGACCATTTCACGTTTTCACATTTCTAGCTATTACGAATATTGGCTATGTCTGTAGCATTCAACGTAGAAATGGGAAAAAAGACCAGGTGCTGTATTATATTCAGTAACTTTACTGCTAGAAGCTTTGCGAAGTAATGTATTTTTAAAATATGAGGTCTAAGATATGTGAAAGCAATCCCGGTACTAACAACAAGACTGTGCATTACCGCGTGGCCATAAGCTGCACGTCAAGCGTCACGCGTTTTACGAATAGTGACTACGAAAAAAAAAAATCCTTACTAATATAATAAAAGCGAAAGTGAGTTTGTTTGTTTGTTACGTCTTCACGCCTAAATGGCTAAACCGATTTTTAAACTCACTTTCGCTTTTATATTATTAGTAAGGATTTGTTAGTTAAAAGTGGTTAATAAAAACGTGCTAACAAATAATGAAAGATGTAAATAGGTATCCATATTTACGGTGCGTGACACAAATCACTCGATACTCAATTGAAGGGAAGAAGTGACACACGCGTGTCTCGCTTGTCGTCACAAGCATCATCATCAGGTCATTAGACTATGACCTCTGAGTTTGTTTCGGCTGTTTCTTCTCAGAATAGTCGGATACGAAACACCGGCTTCATATAGTTAAAAAAAAGACGTGTAAAATTGTTTGTGAAAACCTACTTGCAAAATAAACATCATTTATCATTTATCGCTTGAGGTTGTGCACCGGGCATAAAAATCGAGCACTAAAAGTTTTGAAATTCCGTATTTAAATAGTAACAACGGGACTAAAATACTTAGCCTTTGTCGTCTTTTTGTTTGTTTTTAAGTTAAGTTAGGCAACACTTTTTATTTATTTTTGTTTTAAAAAATGACATTCCAATTCAAACTTAAAACTATTCAAATTAAAGTTCAAAACTAGCGTTGTCGTCGAAAATTTGAAAGTTTGTTCTGAAATTCCATATCACCCACTAAGTTAATATTATAATTTAAAGTTTTAAGCTTTGGACTTGCGTCGAGAGTATCATACCCGTTCTGAAATAGTGATGCACGGGTTTAAATCTTTACAATATCGATATAACATGTTGCGGAACATCCTTGGATCGATACAAAGGTAAAAGTAAAAGGAACGAGCAGGTCGTGTCGTCAATCGGAATTATTAATCATTTGTCTAGATTTTTCCTGACTAAGTTGTGGTCCACTTCCAGTCCAACCTAATGCAGGTGTATGCCACTATTATTTATGGATTGACTGCTAATATGACTTCCACAGCCAAGTTAATATTGACTACGATTGCTAATACTGGTTGTCAAACTTTCAGGCCACTGACTACCTGTAATGACTATCAAGTGAAAAATCTTTATGCTACAAAAAGTTCTTTAAATGACAGCCAGGACTAATGGATGAAAATATTTAAAACAATGCGGGTTGTAGGTATTCAGGGCTAAAGTCATAGCATACTTGTATTGTTTTCACATTTTAAGTAATGCAAGTAAAAAAAAATACGTGCAGTTGGTAGTCTACAGCTCGTTTCGGAAACGCATTTTTACACACAACATTAGGACAGTTCAATAAGACCTGTAAGTGCGAGTAAAAGATCCACTTAAAATGATTTGTTTGCATGATTGTTTGTTCTGTGTCTGGGTGTGATTTATCTATAATGTGTATGTATTTATAAATTATATAAGTATGTATATCAGTTGTCTGGTTACCATAACACAAGCTCTGCTTAGCTTGGGATCAGATAGCCGTGTGTGAGTTGTCCCAAGATATATTTATTATTTATATTTTATTATTATTTATGACTCAGTTCGCACGTTTCTAATGGCTCAAGTATAAAAATTAACTTGCATTCCGAGGTACGGAGGAAACTCGGTATGGAATAGATGGTATCCACGACCGTCTATAGATCTACTCCAGCAAGCGCACCTTAACCTTGCAAATCGGCGTTTGTGGCTGTCATTATTTAGCCGAGCTAATTAATACAAAGCATCGATACAAATGCAACGAGCATCCCTATTCTGGAAAGATGAAAAAGTTTTCAAGCGTCTGAAAATTTCAATATCACTAAAAGGATTTTGCGATTCGGCTGTTTTTGAATAGCCCTTGTTATTTTGAAGTAGATTGAAGGGCCTAGAGTAAAAATGTGCGGAGGTTTTCTCTATTTAAAATTTGTAAGTGGTTTTAGAGGTATTAATACTCTTTGCTTGTGTCTACTTTAGAATTTAGTTAAGTTATATTAAAGCTGTGTGTGCACTGAGCAATTTTACTTGCTGATGGTTGTCTGGCATTTTTTAAATTAGACAGACCTCACAATATATACACGAAGTAAACGATTAGATAGACGACGAACAATTATTTTTAAATACATATTTATTTTTATTTATTATAACGTTAACTAATGTTTAATAACTTGTTTATGTAAAACTTATTTTAAACTCAATTATTACATAAAATAACTTTGATGACACGGTTGGCGCAGTAGCTGAGCGATGAAATGCTACGCTGCGTGCCGCGGGTATCATACCCGCGCCCCCGCACGGAACAAATATTTTTATAGCCTACAGATAGTTGTTTCGGGTCTGGCTGTTTGTGTACCACCCACGATACAGGGGACATTCCTAGTGTGGGACAAAGTTTAAAAAAAAAGTTAGGAAAGTCACAGCACAACAGTACTTCATGGTTTCAGACATGGTGTGGACCATAGACTAATTAACACAAGACCTCTTGTAGAATCAGATCTTGTGTTTATTATTTAACACTTTGTAGGAACTTTTGAGCATATTGCGTTCTTATATCTAACGGTTGTGACTTTTCTTTCATTGAATTTAAGGAGAAGGTAAATTTATTTTAATAATTCACTTGCATTCACTTTTATTTTTTTTGGAGGTCCTTAGAACGGAAGGCGTGACCATTTGGACCCGTAAAGGTAAAGGTAAAACACCGTGAGTGTTGAAAAGGAATGGGGGACGGTTTGCGCAGCAGTTGGATAAAATAGGCTAATTAAGAAAATTAAAAAAAAAACTTTTTTTAAATAGCCTCTTTCTTTAGTGATGAACGTCTTTGTAAAGGAGGTGCGTGTTTTGAGTTTAAACTCTTTTGAAGTGATTGGCAGTCTGGCAATATTTAAACGAATATAATAAAGGCGGAGATTGGCATAACTACTGTGTTCGTGGTAGAAATAAATCAGCTGGTTATCCACACATCCTAGCTCAATCTGGAAAGTTAATTCATATCATGGGCCCATCGGTATACAATTGGAAACCGAATGACATTTTACGCGTGACGTCTTTTTTTGGCGGATCGAATCTTGAAATAACTTCCCCCGCTCTGGATGGAGCAGGGGGGAGTGTCAGACTTGTACTAATTAAAACCTACCCATGTTCCTTCTTTTGCACTTTATGTTATGGCCGCAGTATCTATTTCGAACAACCCGCAACCCTGGCAGGGAGTGTGAAGACGCGCGTAATATTGTTGTAGAAGCTATATTATAGTAAAGTTTCATTAAAATCCATTCAGTGGTTTTTGCGTGAAAGAGTAACAAACATCCTTACAAACTTTAGTGTTTATAATATTTATAGTAGGAAGTAGGATATAACTTATTTAGTTGAGTGAAATTAAACAAATCTATCAGTCACTGCAGTAGGCTATCACTGCTTACCAACATACCATTGACGTCACACCAGTCACAAATATAAAAACTATTTCTTTTAAAATCTCTGCAGAGAAATTCTCGAAAATAACTTGTTTAAGAAGAAACAATCCATTTTAGGTGAATAGTATCATGTCTCGACGGCGGGTACTATCGGACGCCCCAGGTCTCTTCAACTCATCTTTTATTCATTCCTGATTTTTTTTCTGTGCGTACCCTGTGTGGGTGCAGTGTTGCCAGGTTTCGGAAAAATGTTTTGAATGTTTTTAAAGCGATTTTAAATGGGAAAACTGATTTTTGCAGGATTACTTTTTGTCCGTGTTACACAGAGGTTTCTCTTGAGGAAGCAAAAATGTAGGAATTGAATTTTGTCCTTTTTATGGTTTTGTACCTCAAAAGGAAGAAACGGAACCCTTATTAGATCACTTTGTTGTGTATCTGGCTGTTTGTCAAGACCATTTATCTATTTAAAAAGTATCGAGCTGAAATTGTAACCATTTACTTAACCCAATGAATGTCGTTATGAGCCTACGGGGGCACATAAGGCATACAAAATTATGCTCTGGCGCGTGAAGAGTTAAATCTATGGTCGCCTCTAAGTCAACGCCATCACAAGATATGGCCCTTTATGCCGCATGTTTGTATGGAAGCGTCAGTGGGCGAGTCATTTCACCAACCATGCATTATTGTTCAAACTAAACATGTTTGCAAAATTTCATTATAGTCGGATAACGGGAAGCGGTCTAATTTACTTTCTGGACTGAGTTCAGCTAAACACTAATATCCTACTAATATTCTAAATGCAAATGTTTCTGAGGATGTTTGGATGTTTGTTACTCTTTCACGTCAAAACGGCCGAACGGATCTTAATGAAATTTAGCACAGAGGTAGATTATAGTTTGGAATAACATATAAGATACTTTTTTCGATATCACGCGGGCGAAGCCGCGGGCGCCAGCTAGTTTAATATGAAGCGACTCTGACCTCCACAAACCAGGTAACATTGGGTTATACGATACTCTATGGTAAGACTGGTTGCTAGATTTATGGGCCATTGACTGTCAATGACACAAAAAATATTATAATACCGGCTTATTAACTGTCCTACTGCTGAGTAACGGGTTCTTTTTTTTAACAGAGAAGGCACGAGCATTGACCACAACGCTTTTTTTTGGGTGGGAAATCATCAAATAACTTCCCCCGCTCTGGGCAGAGCGGGGGGGGGGTGTCAGACTTGTACTGACTATAACCCACCCATGTTCCTTCTATTGCCCTTTACGTTCCGGGGCCGCTGTATCTCTTTCGAACAACCCGCAACCCCGTGACCACCACGCTTGCTCAGGCTTAGTTAGCGATTTTAGACCTATGTACATATATCCTAATATCCTTACTACCTTCCTAATATTATAAAAGCGAAAGTGAGTTTGTTTGTTACCTCTTCACGCCTTAATGGCTAAACCGATCTTGTTGAATTTTGGTACAGAGATAGTTGGGACCCAGGAGACGGACATAAGCTTTTTTTTTAAAGTAGGATATGAGGGAGAAAGAGGGAAGTAACGGGAAAACTAAGCTTTGCTATTACAAATCAATAAGGAGCAATGGCAAAAACTGCAGGTAGCAGGTACCTGCAAATCAGGAAAGATTAACTGCGTTATGCCGGGCGGGCAAAGGCTAGTAATATTATAAAATATGCGAATGTTTCTGAGGATGGATGGATGGATATTTGTTACTCTTTCACGTCAAAACGGCTGAATGGATCTTGATGAAATTTGGCACAGAGGTTATAGTCTGGAATAACAAATAGGAAACAAATTTTTTGATATCACGCGGGCGAAGCCGCGGGCACCAGTTAGTTAATATAAGTCCAGATTTCTGCACGATGTTTTCCTTTACCGATGTCTGTGGTGTCTTAGGTAAACTTTAGAAAATATATATGAATTGAAAAAGTCAGATTAATACTTGCCCAGATTTGAACGCATAACCTCATGCATGAGAGGCGAGACACTTAACCTCAGGGTCATGACGATTGTCAATGCCTTAACTAAATTAAATACGACTTTGCTTTTAGAAAAATCTGGATCTAACAAACACAAAACAAAAGTGAGACAACATTTCAACAAAAAGCTTTTAAAACAAAAAACATGAAACATGATGATAAAACACAGTAAAATTGTAACTTTTCCAGTTTTAACAGCAGAAATTCCAATTAAACATTTTTCCCAACTAAAGTGTAGTATTTTTTCGGTTTGGCAACACAAGTACGAATCGGCGGTCCAATAAATCCGATATAAAATACGAATCAGTGTTTACCTTGTTTTCTTTTATTTTTCCACTTTTTTTTGTTTTCACTTCTGCTTCGCATGCCGTATTCGCGATAATGTTAGTACATTTGATGTTTTTTTGCACTGTTTTTAATTACTTCGTTCCAATGCACTTCGAATATTTTCGCTCTAGTTCCCATTTTGAATGTTTTTGTAGGTTTTATTGTAGTTTGTTAATGGCCAGAATTAAATGTAGTTTATAAGAAAATGTAGGTATGCAGTTTGTTCTACATTTAAAAAAATCGAAGACTTGTGACTGCGCATAAATTACTCACCATCTTAAAACCTTTTTGATAGATGTTCATATTATTCTTATAGGATAGTTGATAATCTAGCAAAATAACTACCAATGTCCAGCCGTACAGTAACAGATACACAATTTTATATGAACGCACAAAAACATGTAATAGCAAAATATATTATTCAATTAAAATTCAAAAACATTTCAGAAACTGAACATAAAGTAAAAAACCGGCCAAGAGCTTTCCGTATAAAATTGCGACATAAAAAAATCACAACTCTAAGGGACCACAGAATTAAGTATACGGTTTTAATTTCAACTCGATACCTTTACGTGTCCCCAAAGTAAAGGGTCTTGACAGACAGACAGACAAATATACAGAGGGACAACAAAATGATCCTATAAGGGGTTTCTTCCTCTTGAGGAAAACGGAACCCTAGAGAGAATCCTATCCTAGAAAGATCACCGCCAGAAAAAGACAAAAAGTACAATCGAAAAAACGTATAAGACAACGTAATAATGAAACCGACACGGCGACACGGAGACCAATTGCAATTTTTCATACGATTGGCTCGATTCCAAAGTGATTACCGCGAATACTTCACCAGGTGAAATATGTATGAACTATGAACAGAATAAAATCTCTCCCTTGAATTGTTTTCATTGATTGGGTACGGTCCGCTGCGAAAGTTTTTGTGAAGATTTGACAACAATTTCAGCAGATCAAAATATTACTAAAACTGGAACATCACGTAACATAACACCTGTAATTCTTGAAGGGTTAGCAGAGATATGCTTTGGTAGGTTCATAAAGGTAGCTGGCAAAATGTGGGTGTAATATACATTGTACTACGCTAGGGTAGCTCAAAAGCGGTTATTAAAAAAAAATACAAAAGTGATTTTAATGGCATTGGGTAGCCTAAATAAATACGCATCTAACAAATTAAGCAGAAAAATAAAATTTAAACATATATAAATGTTAAAAACATAATAAATAAAAAGCATTAATTTTAGTGAAAACCAAAGCATTTTACAAAACTCGGTAATTTCCTCAAAATAATGTGTTGATGAAGTTTATTTTAAGTTTGAAAGTTGCGCCTGTTACAGAAAAATTGTAAAGGAGTCGTTTGTCTTGGTATGGACATGTAATGATGGATCTGAATGTTGATGGACGGATAGCGATAGGAAGGCCAAAGAAAAGATGGATGGATTAAGTAAGTAGTAAGGAATAATATGAAGGAGAAAGAAGTAAATGATGCCGTGACGTCTGATAGGAGAGAATGGAAGAAGAAAACGTGTTGCGCCGACCCCAGATGGAATGGGACAAGGGCAGGAAAATGATGATGAATCAATATTTTTTTTAAGTTAAAATGTGAAGAAAAAGAAAAGAAAAGAATTTTTTTTATTCAAATCTGAAAATAAAGTTCAATTTGTTTTTCACGCATTTTCTCAACTTAGGAAAACGACTATAAATAAGAAAAGTGACAGACCATTTTTTGGCTTACCGTACCCGGATTTTATACGATTTTCGGTTGAGATCAGCCCTAACGTTGTTTCAGACGATATATAATTATTTTTTATCCCGTGAAGAGGCTCTTGTTTTATTTAATTTGTTTGATCCTTGAATGAGGAAGCTTCAATTGTTTTTGTAATTGTACCGAACGAATATTCAAATAATCGTTATATATTACTAGCTGGCGCCCGCGGCTTCGCCAGCGTGATGATAAAAAAAGTATCCTATGTGTTATTCCAGACTATAATCTACCTCTGTGCCAAATTTCATCAAGATCAGTTCAGTAGTTTTTTCGTGAAAGAGAGTTTCGTCAAACATACATCCATACTCACAAACATTCGCATTTATAATATATGTAAGTAGGATTTTTGTTACTGCCATGAATGTTAAGATTTATGAAAATACTGACTTCGGTTTCGTACTGCCAAGATAACAGTTTTTTATATGAACAAATAACCATCCATCTCCACAAACATTTTATTTCGATTTAATTGTAATAAGATTGTTCAATTCTTAGTACAGTTTTTGTTTTAGTTCCTTAACTTAAAGAAACTAATTTATTAATTGCGTCAAAAACTTCATCTTCAGCGCTGTCAATTTTCAAGTACAAAAAAAAACAGACGACACGGTTGGCGCAGTGTCTGAGTGATCGACCACTGCGCTGTGTGTCGCAGGTACGATTCCCGCACGGAACAAATATCCGAATGACCTACAGGCCGGATCTGGCTATTTGTGTACGTTAATTTAAATGTGTGTCCATCCACGATACAGGAGAAATCTAGTGTGAAGCAACTTTTTTCTTTAAAAAAAACTTAATAATTACGGTTTCAATTTTGTCCAAAATAAATGTATAACTTTATTTGACCACTTCCTTCTACTACCGATATTTTAGTTGATCACAATCTGATATGAATGTGTGTGTGCTGTAATCTAAATTAATCCTGAACAATTTTTGAAAAAAAAGAATTAAAAACCGGCCTGCTATCGACGGACAAATCGCGCAACAAACATATGGCGGGCCTGTTGGTCTAGTGGTTAGTGGCCCTGACTGCTGAGCCGGAGGTCGTGGGTTCGATTCCCACCCAGGACAAACTTTGTGTGATGAGCATGATTGTTTGTTCTGTGTCTGGGTGTGATTTATCTATGTATAATATGTATGTATTTTTAAAATTATATAAGTATGTATATCAGTTGTCTGGTTACCATAACACAAGCTCTGCTTAGCTTGGGATCAGATAGCCGTGTGTGAGTTGTCCCAAGATATTTATTTATTTATACAAAATAAACAGTCGAATTGAGAACCTCCTCCTTTTTTGAAGGCGGTTAAAAATGCTTAGCAGATGATGACGATATATACGTTTCTGCATTTAATCACATTTTCAAGCTAACTTACCATTCCAGTGTCAATATTGGTCCTTATTCTCCATTGGTATAATACTACAGTACAAAAGACCAGAATGTATTGTTCTCTGCCTTTGTTTGGTTCTTACAAGGCCGTTTACAGAGCATTATTGTAAAGGCTCTGAGTATGAATTACAAACACACATGTCTTTATTTACCCTCGGACTTTGAACCTACACAATAGAACAGTTACATTAGTATTTCTTATAGCCAGTTTCTTCATGAACAAATTAAACTATCAGCAAAAGTATTAACTTTTACTTACACATTACTGACATTTTAACAAATGTGTTTCTTCATCCAAGTAACAGCTAAACTAAAAGTCCTATTTGGTGTTACCATGTTCTTCACTTTATAAGAATGTACCAAAACCATGCAAGCATTGCATAAATGATGGCAAATCATTAGTGCTATGGGAGCGTGGTTTTGTTTCATAAATCGGTTTGATAAATCCAAATTTTGTGTTGTTTATAGTTTTGGGTCCAATTAAAATCTAAGATGGCAGTGAGTCTCCAAAATTTCCTAGTTTCCTTTTTTTGCGAGTTTCCCAGTGTCCTGTTTCATTCGGCTATCGGTATATTTCATAAACATAAATACACCCAAAAAAAAACTAAACGATCGAGTTGAGAAAAGGGGGAATCCCCCATTTGTAAGTTTATTTAAAAAAGTTGAAATAATGTGCGATTACCTACTTATCAATCGTAATCCGTCTTTTATCATTTGATAACAAAATATACATGTCGGCAAATAAACACAATAAAACACAAAGATGTTAATTTTGACAATAGTCTAATTTTGCTCACAGTGCAGTGTGCTTGGAACGTTCCTATATAGTGACTTTCACCCCCGTATAATACCTCTACAAGCTTACATCTTTCTGACTGGTTACCAACCTTATCATAATTCAGCCGGGTGGCTTCCCAAGAATTGGCGACAGGCCCTGTTCTTCTTGCGTCCACGAAATAAGATTACTTCTGGCAACAGCTAACTACGAGTGCTACCATCATCATCATTCAGCCGGGAGTACAAAGGCGTCCCCAAAGGATCTTTGAGTTGAGCTAACGGACACTTCATGCAACAGCAATCATACAGCCAGCACCTTACCTATTGTTGATCCACCGATCCTATTTTTTCTTGATTCAAACGGATTGTAGACCGCTGATTGCCATCATCATCGTAAGAATCTATGAGTTCATTTACCGGCTCTACGCTTCTAGCGTTCCATTGCGTCAGGTCATCGATTCATCTAGTCTCCGCGGTTTGCCGTACAAAGTCACCACTCAAGAACTTTTCTGACTAGCATTATCGATATTTCGATTTGGAATCGCTCACTGCTAGGTGGCTTTTCTAGTGTTCTACCATTCGACGGTTCCGAGTTCACCAATAGAAAACAGTGTAATTTACAAGTGAAGTTAATAAAGATTTTGTGAAGCTCGCCTAACTACGATTAGAATACAACTATGGCATCGACAGCAGATCCAAAAATTGTGGACACAGAAACGGCATTACTCACTGAAGTTCGAATGATCCGAGAAGCAGTGCGCGATCTAAAACAAGAAAATTGGAATTTTTATACGTCGTTGTCCGAAACTATGAATCGAAAAGAATCATGTCCAATTATGACCTGTCAAACATTTTGACAGAACGTTGTGTATAAAGTGATGTTATTTAGCGTATAAAATAAGTAATTTTTTGCTATGCACGGAGTACCAAATTACAGCAGAATTAGTAATGTGAAAAAAAAGAAAAGTTAATTTTAAAACAGCCACCAAATAAAGCGTTATTATTAATACAGAACGCAGCCATTTCAAATGCATTGAAGTACCGTTCCGTTATACGTTGTGTTTGACATTTGGACGCAGTTTTAGTACTGTTATTATTTATTGATTTTGTATTTCGTTCATACTTTATGGTACAAATCATTTTATTTAAATTCTTTTTAAGGTTACTTAGTAGTAAGTATATTCCTAGGTTGTCAATCCGAGGTTGTGAAGTTACTAAAAGTTATAACTGTGAAACGAAACGGTTTTTTCGTGCTGTCAGTGTGACATCCCTGACATGATGGCGTCGGTTGGTTATGAATGTTCTATGCAGTCCTTCGTTTGCTTTCGCGTCGATGTGTTCTGTGTGCTTTTACGGTTTTCCTCTTTCTGACGACATTTGCATTCACTACGGACTCCGATTCCCTGCGCTTACGTTGACTTTGGCTTGTGTTACACGGACACTGATTACGCTTACGTTTACTTCGGCTAGTGTTACACGGATACTGATTAGTGCTTTTGTGATTTTGGACTTGTCTTCGTTTGCACTTAAACAGGACACCATGAGTGAATGCACGAGACCGCTGATGTCGCAGCGGATACATTGTATCAACTGCAATATATGTGTGACTTCATCAAACACACAAAGCCGCTATCTCGTCTTCGAACAAAACACAAGAGTCATCTCTTTAATCAGCAACTGGATATCTCCGGTCATTGTAAGTTTATATTTAATGAAAAACATACTTATTTATTTAGCTGCAAGGCCCTTATAAAATACAAACATTAAATTAATATGACACTTATTTGATATAATACATAAACTATACGAAAATAAAACTAATTCACACAAAGAGACAGTGTCGTGTGTCGCACGGTGTCAGATATTCTACCTACCAAGCTTCTAATAGGTTCATTGTTGAATGTTAGGAAGTGCCATTTGAAATACTTGTTTATCTGTACTAAATAAGTATTTATTCTACCTCCGTATTAATCATTATTTTTTTTTTAGGTTACTGAAGAGGACTTTATTTGCGAGGCATGCTTTTATTTGGCAATGCAAAGTGTCAATGTTGAGCTTCATGAAAATAATGATAGATCTGCAGGCCCATCTCGTCGTGGACACAAAGAAGTTTGCTTGCTGTGTGGACGATCATTGGCCAAACTGCAAAGCCATTTGGTTCTGAGTGTGACTACATCTTCGCATCATAATAAAATGATTGAAATAGTTGAGAGTAGAATAGCACCTCGTCAGGTAAATATAAAAAATAGTTTTACTTGTTGTTTACTAAAGTTACTTTTTTGTAGTTATTAAGTTTATAAATACTTATCATTAACATAAAATGTTTAGTATAAAACAAACCCATGAAATATGAAGAAAAAAACAATGCATAACTCGATGAAATGAACTGAACAGCTGATATTATCAAGTGTTTTCATTTACTGTTGTATTCTGGTAACTGCATTCAACACTTGAACTTAAAAGTTACAGTACTACCACAGATTAATTCAAATGTATATATGCAACTGGATAATAAATCTTTGCTTTTTTTACAATTCAGATAAAAGAGAAGATTTTGGGAATTTAATAACTTAGTTACATATATTGTTGTTTTGTTTGTAGATATCGCCATCTGATCGTCTGTGCCACGCCTGTTTTATGAAGGTGAAAAGAGACGCCATTCGTACCGAATCACATGACGAAACAAGAAACGTGTTTGTGAATATTGACGACATGCAACCTAGGAGTTCAGGACTTCAATCGCAAACTCCAGTGCCACCTGCGGATGTTGTGCCCCCTGCAAACCCAGATGAGGCTTCAGAGGAATCCAGTGATTCGGCAAGTCCAGAAGCTCAAATTCACCAGGAACTGACTGACCATCCACTCGTCCCTGACTGTCCGGACACTATTATGCAAAATTATAGAAGAGCTCCAAATACGGCTTCTCATTGTCTTTTTTATGGGTGCAATCAAATCTCCAGTCTTCACAGAGTGTCAGATCCACTACGAAGAACACTTCTAATCAATTATAGATTTTATGTACCCATCCTTGCCAGAGTCTGCACAAACCACTTAATACAAAATAGTTGGGATGCCCTGTATGATGCAGAGAACAGCCAATCCAACTTCACTGTTCAACAATTAGAACACATGCTGTCATTTATAAATATAGATAAACCATTTCTTGATTTTAGCAGCCTGGAATCAATTGAACAAATGGATGATCATTTGTGTAGGTACTGGATGGGTATAACCAAAGATAATTTAATATCTTTAATAACAGAGCTACCTCGAGTCATAGAAATGCACAGAGGTATATTAGGACTAGCATGCATCCTTATAAAGATGCGAACAGGAGATTCTGATGAAAGAATTTCCACACTCTTACAAATACCACGCACAACAATAGAACGTCTCATGAGAAAAGTAAGAGATATTTTGTTACAAGCCTTTGTCCCAAGAAACTTAGGGTTAAATCATTTAAGTAGAGAAGAATTGCTTCAACACAATTTGACTATTCCAAATGGAATATATAATGAAAACAATTTGCAAACAATTGTAATCTGTGATGGAACATATATTTATTTAAACAAAAGTAGTAACTATATGTTCCAAAAAGAATCATACTCTTTACACAAATACCGAAATCTGCTCAAACCATTTATGCTTGTAGCATGTGATGGATATATTTTAGAGTGTTATGGGCCCTACAAGGCTACCACATCAGATGCAGACATAATGAAGTCTCTATTCATCAATGAAAATTCCCCAATCAGACAATATTTTCAAGAAAATGATATATTTATTTTAGATCGGGGTTTCAGGGACAGCATCAACTTATTAGAGAGCTGCAATTACAAGGTCTATGTACCAGAGTCTCTAAATGAAGGTGAACACCAATTGACTACTGCCCAAGCTAACAGAAGTCGCTGTGTAACAATTTGCAGATGGGTTGTTGAAGTGGTCAATGGATATTTTAAAAGAGATTATAGATTATTTCGGTTTGACCACTTCAACAAAACAGTGCCAAATATGATGGCTTATTTTCAAATAGCTGCAGGATTACTAAATAAGTTTGGTGTTCGCCTACATGACAGAGTTGATGCTGGCCAAATTGTTTGTTTGATACGAGAAAGGATGCCCTTAGAAAATAATTTATCAAGAGCAGTTAATTTATTAAATCTCAATAGACGGGCATCCTTTTTCAGGAGTATCACAGCTCATGATTATAATGTTTTGTTCCCCCGTCTAGAATATAACGATCTTATATTATTCGCCATGGGAACGTACCAAATACGTCAAGCACGATCATATTATGGCGAGCATATACGTTTCCATGGTGGATACAGAATTGAAGTGTGCAGAGAAGTATTAAACATGGACGAGTTTAATTTAAGAGGTAGTGGGGAAAATTCATTGATAAGAGGAAAAATTAAATCAAGGCATATTGGCAGGCGGCAATACTATGTGTACATTTTAATTGAAAATAATTTAAATGGTAGACAAGGCATAAGTGAGTATTGCTGCAGCTGCCTTGTAGGACGTCGCACTGTTGGTTGTTGTGCACATGTGATGACATTGGTGTGGTACCTTGGATGGGCTAGGTACCAAAGAAATATAGAACCTCCAGCAGCATTTTTAGATGATGTAGTAGTAAGAGAAGATTTAGAATAAAACAATGAAACTAATAATTGTGCTGTTTTATTTTTATTTAATTTCCCAACTTTTTTCCTGTTGTTTTTCAACAAGTAAGAACAACCAATCATACCACTTATTCAACCACTAATAAAAGTGGGTACTTACTTTATTCATGAAGGTCGATAAGTACAGGCTACTTACATAATATTATTATGCAATAGTTCTAAAACTGATAGTTTGTACTAATGTACGTTTGACAGTTAAGTAGGTAAGTGTATGTTACCTACATAACCTCAAATATTGTTTTCATTGTAACATTTTTACCTCATTGTCAAATCAAACCAAGTTTTTACGGTGGCTTAGTTATGACTTAATCTATAATTTGATATAATTCACATCACTATACATCATGTGATAAAAAATTTGATTGACAGGTCATCGCATGTATGGAGCGTGGTCATTGTTCTTTGATCGATTAGAAACGCGAATGAATACGAGGAATGATGAGACCGTAAAACTGAAGCATTCATTAGCTGAACACCAGAATAAGATGAGTAATTCTTTCGAATCGATTAAAAACTTTTTGTTTATTCTTTTGTTATTAGCTTTAGGGGAGATTGGGTAACAGTGAATCGCGGGTCACAGTGGATAATGTACAATAACATTCTATGTGTTGCACTCACGCACACCAAAAAACCTGTATTTGCCGCTCGTCTATACCTGTTTGCGTCGCACTTGTCATCGGCGCGCTATCGAAGCGGGAACACGTACTGCCTCACTCCGGACCCTACGTAAGTACCTAATCTATTATTTTACGAGATTTTTAAATTTATTTAACTCCTTATTGAATAATAATTGTAGATGTTTTTGCGATGACGTATACTTGTCATACTTTAGACCCGTTGTAATACATATTGATTTGTCCTCAAGATAGATAGTTTTTTTTTGGTTTATTTTATTTTCTTAAAACGGTCAATGGGTCACAGTGAATCGTTTTGTAATGGGTCACAGTGAACTGTTGATCCATTGTAACCCATCAAGCTAATGTTTATTTGTACTTTATGTTTTAGGTAAACATGCCTCGCAATCTAGTAAGAAAGACGACTATTGGACTTCATACTGAAGAACAGATGAGTAACGCTCTAAAACTTATTTAGGACGGCCAAAAACTAAGAGCCGTTGCTAGGTCGACTGGTATTCCATATACTACGTTATATAGCTATCATAAGAAAGTTAAAAACAACCCTGACCCTGAAAAACCAATAAGGCTTACACCTAACTATGCAGTTCATAAAATATTACGTTAATTGTATGCTTGTTCTCGAATTATTACAGTTCAAAAAACGATTTTATGTTGGTTAATTATTAGATCTTGAGAAAAGCTATTTTTAAGTTTATCAAAAATGTTATTATTATTTTTTTATAGGACTATAGTAACTTTGACATGAAAGACTGTCTATTATTATAAAAAGAAATAAGTATTTACATGTTTTATTTGCAGTTATTTTTTCTGAAGCGAATTTATGTTAAGATTATGTTTCTTTTCAAGTTAAATTACGTACCTATTACTGTTAAAAGAAGTGTATATTTGTTTATTTTAGGTTCAGGAATATCTACCTATTTTTAAGTTCATTAAAAAGTGATTGCTTTTTTTATAAGGTTATTTTGACGTAAAAGACTGTCTAGTACCTAGTACAAATAATAATATTATAATAATATGAAAATTTATGTTTTATTGATATTTCTTTGCAATTGATCCTGGGTGCCCCAGCCGATTCACTGTCACCCATGCAGTAATCCAAAGTGACCCGTTCCCGGGTCACAGTGGATCATTTCTCATTATTTAAAAAAGTGCCTATACCTCGTAAATTAGTATAATACACGCCATGAAATGACTTTTATTTTAGACATTAGATATTCACATTATCATTTAATTTCATAGATGTATCATTTTGACATAAACTTCGGAGAAACACGTCTTTAAAAAAAAAATGATTCACTGTTACCCAATCTCCCCTACTTTACAGCTATTTCGAAGTGGTATCCAAACAGCGTTTTGATTGGTCCAAGATGATTTCGCATTATTATAACTTATATAAGTCATTTACGTAAATGAAAATCATCGTTGGGTGTGACGTCATCTTTTATGATGACGCAATAAAAGTCACATATGTTTTTGTATGAATATTAAATGAAAAAGCGTTTGAGATTGTAAATCTTTTATTTTATTTTACTATGATTGCATTTTTATGATTAACTAACTTTGCCTCGCGGTTCCACCCGCCCTTTGCCTCTTAAGAGCTTTCGTCTCCTTCGACTTCTCTGCTGCTGCGCTGCACTGGCTTAAAGCACAGGCCGGCAATCAAAGACATTCGAATATTTATGAGTGACTAGCTTTAGCCCGCCGCTTCGCTCGCGTTAAATTCAGGTAACACAGTTCCCCTTTCCTGATTTGCAGGTACCTGCTACCTGTAGTTTTTGCCCTTGCGCCTTATAGATTGTAATAGCAAAGCTAAGTTTTTCCTTTTCTTCCCTCTTTCTCCCTCATTTCTCAATTTTAACCTATGTCCGTCTCCAGGGTCCCCACTATATCTGTATCAAAGCTCATCAAAATCGGTTTTACCATTTAGGTGTGAAGGCGTAAAAAACAAAATAAACAAATAAACTTACTTTCGCTTTTATGATATTAGTAAGGATAAACGGGACAAGACGATTAAAATCGTAATCCAATATTTGTTACTACTTGGTAACAAACTTTTGACGGGCTTGTTGGTCTAGTGGTTAGTGGCCCTGACTGCTGAGCCGGAGGTCGTGGGTTCGATTCCCACCCAGGACAAACTTTGTGTGATGAGCATGATTGTTTGTTCTGTGTCTGGGTGTGATTTATCTATAATATGTATGTATTTATAAATTATATAAGTATGTATATCAGTTGTCTGGTTACCATAACACAAGCTCTGCTTAGCTTGGGATCAGATAGCCGTGTGTGAGTTGTTCCAAGATATTTATTTATTTTTTCTAATTTCACATTCCCGCTAATTACGAAGGCTGCGGCCGGGGAACTTAAAAAAAAAACAATTTAAATTTAAAAACTGATTTAATTTAAGTGTTGCATTACAATAAAAGAACTATATCTAACTAAACCTATGCCTTCATTCGAAGTTGGAATGGAAGTGTCCGACCTCATTCATCTGGCGGCGGCGCGATGGTTGGACGGCTGAGTTGCTGACGTATTGCTCATGGCTCATTTTACTTATTTAAACGTGTTGCGCCGACCACAAATAGAGTGGGACAAGGGCAGGAAAATGATGATGATGACTTATTTGCTGCACTAAATTGAGGTCGTCCTTAGTCAGCGCTTTTAATATACTACGCTTGCGTAACACGCTTGTGAGATTGTGGTGAGGATCAAAATGTTTGGGATAAAAAAATCGAATTTCTACTCAAGTCTTTCAAGTATCTGTGCCGACTTTCAAATGCAAAACTCTTATCTTACTAATATTATAAATGCGAATGTTTGTGAGGATGGATGGATGTATGGATGTTTGTTACTCATTCGCGTAGAAACGGCTGAACGGATCTTGGAGGCAGAGTATGGTCTGGAATAACACATAGGATACTTTTTTTGCGATATCACGCGGGCGAAGCCGCGGGCACCAGCTAATACTGTTATAAAATTTGACAGTTAGTTCCAGACATTGGTACATTTGAGAAAAAACCACTAATTTGTTTCTGTTTAAAAATGGAAGGTTGATCAATGTTACTTTTTTTATCATATCTGTTCCAAAACTGAATCGTTGACTTAATGAGATCCCACTCAAACTACCACATGAAAGTTCTCCTCAAATACTCAACGAAATAAAGCACTTATCCTTACCTTTTACCAACAAACAACTGAAAACGAGGGGAAAGCAAATAACATTAGTTAGTACTTAGAGTGTAAGTAGAATATTCGCTTCTCGAGGTCGGTAACTTTGTGCGAACTTACTCGCTGTTGGCTTTTTTTTGGAGTGGCAAATCATCAAATAACTTCCCCTGCTCTGGGCGGAGCGGGAGGGAGTTTCAGACTTGTACTGACTAAAACCCACCCATTTTCCTTCCATTGCCCTTTACGTTCCGGGGCCGCGGTATCTCTTTCGAACAACTCGCAACCCCGGCAGGGCCCTCTGCTTTGCTGACATGTCTTTGAGGAGCGCGTGGAACACAAACGCGCCGTCGACACGGCCTGTCGTCAATAGACGGACGGACAGTGAGATACCCATTGCTCACCGTCCACAGGCCCGTATCTACGGTGGCCGGGAGTCGTCTCGCGACTCGCTGTTGGCTTAACAGAACATCTATGTTGATTTTGTATGATGGTATCAAAGTGGGTCTACTTAATGCAAATGATACTGCTGAGCATGAAATCCTTGAGTTTGATTCCCAGGTCGAGAGAAATGTTATTGATTTTTAGGGTTCAGTACCTCAATAGGAAAAAACGGAACCCTCATTGCAACAACATAAATGATGTAATCATGACCTTGTAAAATTATTATGATTTAAAAGAGTGTCCATGGAGTTTCTTGCCCATTCTTTTCCATAGAGATAAACGCTTTGGAATGGGTACCTACATTACTTTCACAAGTTATTTGGCATTGTGTCTGGGACTGTAGCTTTTTTTTGTTTCTTGGCATTCAAAAGTGCCTGTAATGGTTTAATTGAAATAAATGCTTCCAGTTTATCACTTTGTTCTCCATCAGTCTGTCTGTTTATCCGTCTGTCTGTCAAGACCCTTTATCTCGGGAATGTGTTGAGTTAAAATTTAAACCATACGACATACCATTGACGGCACGGTTGGCGCAGTGGCGATCGACTGCTGCGCTGCATGTCGCGGATTCGATTCCCACACGGATAGTTGTTTCGGTCTGGCTGTTTGTATATGTGAGTTTAAATGTTTGTAAACGCACCCACGATACAGGAGAAATTCCTAGTATGGGGCAACATTTTAATAAAAAACGACGGGACAGGATTTGTTATGTTATGAAGCGCAAAAATCAATTTAATGTGACGTAGTATGATAACTCACCAACAGTAATCAGTCCAATGATAACAAATAAATTACCTCCATAACATTTTAGGCTAGTTGATATGGAGCCATGCTATCGATAGTCACAGTTTGCTCAATACGCGGCGCGCTTAGATAACTCGCGCACCGCTAAAGTGTAGTTCATTGTTCTGCAGTAGCTGATTGCCACTATCATTCAAAAAAAGGCGTATGAATAATCAATCAATTAAACTTAAAACTGCTCTCAAGCTTGATCGAAAATACCTCCCAAAACATTAGAACATCAGTGCACAGTGGTGCAAAAGTGCTTGCAACAGCTCCTGTGTTTGCTGCATCTACCAGATTCTTGCAAACAACACCAGTTTATCAGCACTCCTCTAGAATTATCCATGTTGTGTTTTGTGGTACGAGTTTATTGTGGCTTACAAGCGTGTCGAACAGTTACGTGACAGGAAATCAACAATAATACGAGTGAAGTTCAGTTAATAGACGTTTGGATCGTATCGTATATGTCCTGTTGTTTGGTCATTACTGGAACTGTCAGATGCAACTGAAGACCTTAAGATCTCGGGAAAGTTTTATGCTAAGTTTATGTACATAGCAGTCAGATGCTAAGAAGCAGAGTAAAGGTTTGCTAAATCAATAATATCAAACTTAAAACATGGCTTACAAACCACCAAGCATGCGTAACAAAGAAAATAATCCTAGCTACATGGAATGCTCCATTTGCGCTTCACAATATGAAATAAGTCTGCTTAAAATTGACAAGGAAACCTATGACAGGTTCACACTTCATGACAAACAGAGTTGGGAATGTGAGTCCTGTCTGACAAACCAAACGAGAAGAAGAATTTTCAAATCTAGGAACACATTCTTCGGTGGAAGTCATCGCTCGACCAGCCAGACGAACCTTGACGGCTCTTCGACCAGCCAAGATGTAGACAACAACATGACAATAGTCAGAACAACACCAAGGAAGATTTCGGAGACAGAAACGTCCCTGCTTACTGAAATCAAAATGCTTAGAGAAGACTTACAAGAAATCAATGCAAAAATTTCGTCCCTATCTGAGAACATGGATCGTAAATTCAACGAATTTGAAAGACAAATAACTGCGAAAGATGACGAGACCTTGATTTTGAGGCATGCCTTAGTACAACATGAAACTAGTGTGAACAGTACTGTTCAACCGATTAAATATTTTTTATTTATGTTAGTGTTACTGTATCTTGTTACTTTACTTCATAGTAAACGTAATTAAGTGCCAGGCCGTGTTGACGTACCAGCAAAGCAGAGGGGCTTGCCAGGGCCACCGCCTGCCGGAGTTGCGGGTTGTTCGAAAGAAATACCGCGGCCCCGAAACGTAAAGGGCAATAGAAGGAACATGGGTGGATTTTAGTCAGTACAAGTCTGCGTCACTCACCCCCCGCTCCGCCTAGAGTGGGGGGAGTTATTTGATGATTTCCCATCCGCAAAAAAATAGTGCGTCTGTATATTGTACTTTGGCCTAGTTAGTAATTACTGCAATTCTGATAAAAGTAAGTTTGCTGTATTGTCACGTACACAAATACGTCAGTAGTGCCATTGCCACCGAACTTTCACGACATTTATAAACATTTATTTTGTATTTTTTTAAGTAGCATAATTTATTTAAGTGATTTATTAAAACATTACTTTTTGACACCTTTTTATTTTGCAACATTCGACAACATAAGACTATTGCCCTGACAACTTGTTAATAATATTTATTTGAGTTATTTAACTATCCATAAATTAATAACATAATCACCATTTTTCTGACCTTTTTTTGATGAGGGTTATTAATCAAATAACTTCCCCCGCTCTGGGCGGACCGGGGGAAGAGTACAAGTCTGACACTCCCCGTGTCAGACTTGTACTGACTAAAACCCACCCATGTTCCTTCTATTGCCCTTTACGTTCCGGGGCCGCGGTATCTCTTTCGAACAACCCGCAACGCCCGGCAGGCTGTGGCCCTGGCAGGCCCCTCTGCTTTGCCTATAATTTAATAATTTGTAATATTACCACAGTCATTTTCCTGCCCCTGTCCCATTATATTTGGAGTCGGTGCAACACGTTTTCTTCTTCCACCACAGACAGATATTCTCGAAAAGATTTTGTCTGAGACTTTGCAATCAGATATTGATCTGCAATGCTCCCTCGGGTCATGAAAGGATTTATAGCAGAGTGACGTAACTCATGCTCACGAGTCTAGCTATCTATAGATATATAATAAAATAAAGTCGTGTTAGTTACACTATTTATAACTCAAGAACGGCTGAACCTGTTTGGCTGAAAAATTGTGGGATGTAGCTTAGAACCAGGAGACGGATATAAGATATTGATGACATCATACATCCGCAAAAAAAGTGAAGATAGCAATTTTTTTATGGGAGAACTCGATTCCTTGGGCCAATTGTTTATGATAGGATGTGGTTGTACAGGATGGCATAAGTTCACGGTGATATTTGTTCAAACAGTTGGTCTGTACATACAAGTTATGGATGGAACCTACTAACTTTTTATCCCAGTCTACGCGGATGAAACAGCGGGGCGCAGCTATAGGCTGTATAACATCACGCTACTTACCTAGGAGCTGAGCAGCCGGTGAAACAGCTGGGCACAGCTAGTTATATATAAATAATATATAGCAACTCCTTTTAATTGTTAACACGTGGGTCCTTTTAGCGTGTGCATCTTTGCCAAATGGTTCTAGTAACGCTTGACGAAATTCGGCCTTCGGCAAATCCTAACGTAATTTTCGCATTTTATGTGTCTTTGACTCATAACAAAACTACGTGTAAATAAAAATCACTTAAGAGCGCCACGACCGATTTTTTTTATTGTTGTGTTCGTTTCTAACTGTCCGGATAAGGTTGTGTGCAAACCGTGTTGTCGCCGCGTTCGTGTTCCACGGGCGGCTCAAAGAGATGTCAACAAATCAGGGCAGTGCTTGCCGTGGTTGCGGGCCGGGTTATTCGAAAGAGGTACCGCGGCCGCAGAATCACAAAGGGAATAAGAATGAACATGGATGTGTTTTGGTCTGTAAAAGTCTGACACTCTCTTTCGCTCCGTAGGGCGGAGCGAAAGAGAGTGTCAGACTTTTTTTCAGCGGGAGTTGGTATTTTTGATGATTTCCCATCCGATTTTTTTTAAGCTATTGCATAGCTTCTATCGCGGGCCTTGAGCGCGGGGACCGAATCCAGAAATTCCGTAACGAAAAAAAACCTGACGCTCCCCACTCCGACGGGCACGGAGGTGTGGCTTGAAGGCCGTGCATTGTCTAACGTCGTTTACACAATACGGTCAGTTATTTCAATCCCGATTCTAATGTTCTAATAGCGTGTTTGGTAGAGAATCGGATAGTCAATCGGCATTACGCTGGATCAAACCCAAGGTCTTGTTTTTCTTTTTGCGACTTCTTTTCATTGGAAGTACTTTTTAAATATTATATTTAGTTTTTTTTTTATTTATTGTCTAAGTTGATAAAAAAATGTTTCTTTTTGCGACTTCTTTTCATTGGAAGTACTTTTTAAATATTTTATTTAGATTGTTTTTAATTATTGCATAAGTTGATAGCTTTACCGCGGCAGTCCCCGAGTGCCACACGTATTTTTTTTTAAGAAACGTTGCCCCACACTAGGATTAAAATAAATATGTTAGGAAAAATGTACTTCACTTCACTTTTTTATTTAATGGCCTTTGTGAAGGAAAAATGTAGCTGAAATTAATATCGTTATGTCATAAATAACTCTGTAATCATTTTTGACGTTATCTTCAATATTGCCAGCGTCTAGATTACAAAGATAGCTAGGTAGTTGGACTCCTTGCACAAAGTACTGTGATAATTAATAAAAAAATTCTCTGAAGGAGAATGGTTTTCTAGCCATGGCCATCTGTTGGATTATTTACATGAGTTCGAATATTTTTATACTAGCTTCCGCCCGCGACTTTGTCCGCGTGGTATAGTTACTTTGGGCTAACGCTAACTTTAACCCGCGTGATGATCGAAAAACAATTGTCTTTCTCTCCCCTTTTCTTCCCTCTTTCTCCCCCTTATCTCACTTAAAAAAATTGGTTTAGTCTAAGAATGACTGATTCGCGAAATCCGTCGTCCGTCGTCCGTCTCCAAGGTCCCAACTATCTTTGTACCAAAATTGAACAAAATCGGTTGGGCCATTCAAGCGTGAAGACGTAACAAACAAACTCACTTTCACTTTTATAATATTAGTAAGGATGAAGCTTGGCCTTCGTAACTTCCGCCATTTTTAGGGTTCCGTTACTGAAAAGAAAAATCCAGGCTAGTGCGAGTCGGTCTCGCGCACCGGGGGTTCAGTACAAACATATAGGTAACTCATGAAATTACCGAACATTGCTCAAACGAAAACGATGAACAGTTTTGAAGGACAAATTTAAGTTTAACGTTGGAAAACTGTTGTCACCATACATCGAAAAAGGTCGCGGTTAGTTTACTAACTGCGATTAAGTTTGTAACATTTTTTTTTGTGATGCATCTATTATCATTATCATTTTCGGATTTTTCCATATTGCTTCTTGCCAAATTTCATGATAATGTGATATTTGAGACTACACTATGATTACAAACTTAATTGCAGTTGAAAACCAGAAAAGGACTAGACGGATGATGTTAATGTCGTGCATACTTTTTAATACAAAAATTACAAAACACATTCTTATTTTTTATTTTTATGAAGAAACGATATAAGATATAGTAACACTAATGTAAACAAAAAGTATTTAATGGGTTGCACAGTACTGTTCACTTTTGCCTGATGTTCAGCTAAAGAATACCTCAGAACCATAGTTTCATCATCCTTAGCCTTGATTCGTCTTTCAAATTCCAAGAATTTACGATCCATATTTTCAGACAGCGACGAAATTCTTGCACTGATTTCTTGTAGGTGTCCTTTAAGCATTCGTATTTCAGAAATAAGTGTTGCCTCTGTGTCCGAGTTTCTCTGTTGTGTTGCCCTGACTAAAGTCATATTGCTGTTTTCGTCGTTGTTTTTGGCATACGGGTGATCTAATTGCGTCTGACTGGTTGAGTCTTGCCCAACCGGTCTTATCTTTGTTGACCTTACAGAACTCATGTTGTATTCCATCTGGGTGCTAGAGCGTGGATCAACTACTCTTGTTTGTGCTGTCCTGACTAAATTCACGTTGTGGTCTATATCTTGGCTTGTCGAACGGTTGTTTGTTACATCCTGGCTTGTAGAGGGGTTATTTTCCTTCATTTGGCTGGGTGAGTGTTCCCCAATCAGTCTCGTTTGTGATGTCTTGGCTAAATTCACGTTGTGGTCGATATCTTGGCTTGTCGAACGGTTGTTTGTTACATCCTGGCTTGTAGAGGGATTATTTTCCTTCATCTGGCTGGGTGAGTGTTCCCCAATCGGTCTCGTTTGTGATGTCTTGGCTAAATTCACGTTCTGGTCTATATCTTGGCTTGTCAAACGGATGTTTGCTACATCCTGGCTTGTAGAAGGATTATTTCCCGTCACCTGGCTGGATGGGTGTTCCCCAACCGGTTTCGTTTGTGTCGAACTAACGACACTCTCGTTGAGAGGGAGTTTGTGCACTATATGTACATGTCTTGCCGAAGGTTTGTCTGGCCTATACTGGGTATAGCTTTGCCTCATCGGTGCTACCGTGATATATGTGCCCTTGGGGGCACTAGTACTCCTTGGTGTATGCTCGGAATAACCCATCATACAGGACGGGCATGTCCAGTTTCGTCTTTCTTCGTGTGTAAACTTGTCAAAGGTATTTTTGTCAATATTTAAGGTTCTTATTTCATGTTTTGTAGTGCAAAATGTGCAATCCATGTAAAAAAGATCTTGTTCTTTGTTACGCCAGTTCGGCGGTCTGTAAGACATAGTTAATAATAGTGCTAACCGCTTTTTAATCCTAAATACGCTTTCTTTTTATCGTAGAGTACGCTTGGCCGAGTTAAAGAAAGTTTCACTATTGATTTATCAAACGCACAATCTTCTTAAGATAGTGTAGAGAGCAATCTTAAATAAGTCGACCTTGAACACCATCGCGAGGTAGTAGCACTTATCAATGAACAAACAATGGTACACAACATTAAGTGCTTCTAATGTTCTTCAATATGATTGTTAAACTTTTTCACGACACATCACTTTTTTCTGCCCTTAGTTCGAAATGTTCTGAAGTCACCACTACCATTGACGAGAAGAAGAAAGGTTCTGAAGGCAGTACTGAGTCTGCAAAACGTGATTCCGCGCATCGAGCGATTGTCTACTGCCAGTCATACAGACTTCATTACGAATTGCTAACAAATTTGATTGCGATAATCGGTTTGTTATCGAAAGATAAATATAATAAATGTTTTTGTGCACAAAGCGTTTATTTTGTAGAATTATCTATAGGCAAAGCATCACGTTTGTAATCCCCTGGGTGAAACAACGGTGTACCTAATATCTAGTAAATACACATTTTGCCAGTTATTCTTAAGTCTTGTGATATCTGATGGTAGCTTGTGTGTCGGGCCATTTAGTTCTTTTCAAAATGGTTGAGCTGAATGGGGCTGATATATGCGTCATGTTCTTGAACAGGCGCTGTGAGACGTGACTGGTCTCTTAGCTCCCACGGTTTGTTTCAATTAATCTATTAAACTCTTGTTTTTGGTTTCTCTGTACGCTCTTAATGTGCTCGGTTTTCTACATCGTTCTCACATGCATGTATAATCTCAACATGAATGATGTATCCATGATTTTGTATAAATATTATGATTTAAAAAGTGTTCGTGGAGTTTCTTGCCCATTCTTCTGCATCTACGATGTTGAGATCTACGCTTTGGAATGGGCAATTACAGTACTTTTGCATGATATTATGTCATATGACTGGGACTGTAGCATCTTTTTTTTGTTTTTATGACATTCTAAAGTGCCTGTAATGGTAAAAAATATCACAAATATTTATGAAATAATTCGATCTGAGGGGGGCGGGGGGTGAGTCATAACGATTTGTATGGGGTAATGGTTTACTGACAATGTGATATCCGTTTGTATGTCGGTGTCCTCAAACTCTGTATGTTTTTTGATAATTGTAGCTTATTATTAGGTAGTACGTATATCAATATGTATATTTATCATGAATTTGTAGTCATGATAAAAGATAAAACTGAATATTATCAATACAATTGCAGAACAAAATAACTCTTATCACTATAGAAAAGGAGGGAAAATAACTAGCTAGATAATTGTATGATAAAATAAATGTCCAAAAAGTACTGTGTCAATTTTTTTTTAAACGTTGCCCCACATTATCAATTTCTCATGTATCGCGGGTGCGTTAACAAACATTTAAACTCACGTACACAAACACACAGGCCCGGAACAACTATCTTCAAATATTTGTAACAGAACAAATATTTGTATGTCCGTCTCCAGGGTCCCAACTATCTCTGTACCAAAATTCATTAAAATCGGTTTGGCCATTTAGGCGTGAAGACGTCACCAACAAACAAACTCAATTTCGCTTTTATAATATGAGTAAGGATTATATTATAGTTGCACTCTGTTAGACTAGGAGCCGACCCAAACACAGTTTGAAAATGGCTAAGCACAAGACGATCTGTTCTTTCATTCTAAATACAAAAACTACAAATCACAGACTTTTACTAATTATTTTTATTTTCTATTATAAACTTAATTACGTTTTCTATGAAGGAAAGTTATAAGATACAGTAATACTAACATAAATAAAAAGTATTTAATGGGTTGTACAGTACTGTTCACCCTTGCCTGATGTTCAGCTAAAGAATACCTCAGAATCTTAGTTTCATCCTCCTTAGCCTTGATTCGTCTTTCGAATTCTAAGAATTTACGATCCATATTTTCAGAGAGCGACGAAATTCCTGCATCAATTTCTTGTAGGTCACCTTTAAGCATTCGTATTTCAGATAGAAGTGCTGCCTCTATGTCCGAGTTTCTCTGTTGTGTTGTCCTTACTAAAGACATATTGCTGTTTTCATCGTTGTCTTTGGCATACGGGTGATCTACTTGCGTCTGAATGGTTGAGTGTTGCCCAACCAGTCTCGTTCTCGTCTTTGCTGTCCTTACAGGACTCATGTTGTTGTCTACATTTTGTTTTATAGCAGGGTTGCCTAGCTTCATCTGGCTGGTTGATAGATGGCCAACTGGTCTCGTTTTTGTGGTTCTTACAAAAGTCATGTTGTTGTCTATGTCTTGGTTTGCAGGGTTGTCTATTATATCCTGGTTTGTTGAAGAGTTAGCTTGCGTCATAGGCCTGTTTGTGCGTTCCCCATACGGTTTCGTTTGTGCTGTTCTAACAAAACTGTCGATGTTGTCTAGCATCGACTGGTTGGTTGATAGATGACCAACGTTTCTCGTTTGTGCTGTCCTGATTAAATTCTTGTTGTTGTCATCTTCATCTTCGCTTGTCGAGAGGTTGGCCATTTCATCCTGGCTTGTAAAATTATTTTGCATCATTTGGCTGGTTGAACGTTGCCCAATCGGTCTTGTTTGGGTTGTTCTAACAAAACTCTCGTTGTTGTCTACATTTTGGCTTGTCAAGTCTGTCTCTACCTTTATCTGGTTGGTTGAGCTTTGCCTTGTCGGTTTAACCGTAATGTAAGTGCCCCTGGGAGTACTAGGTTTCATACGTGTATAAAAATAACTCTTTATACAATACGGACATGTCCAGTCATGTCTTTCTTCAAGCTTATACTTATCATAGGTTTCTCTGTCAATATTTAAGGTGCTTATTTCATGCTGTGAAGTGCAAATAGAGCATTCCATGTAACGTAAATCATTATCTTTGTTACGCCAATTTGGTGGTCGGTTGGCCATACTAGAATTAATAAATGCTGAGTTGTCATAAGGCTGATTTTGAGCTGGTGATTTGGGCTGATTAAGTTGACCTAAAATGATATCAAGTGCTCCAAACGTACTTTTCACTGCACATCACTTTTTCTGTTAAAAAGTTCTTCTTTTTTAAAATCACCACTAGCTTTGCAGAGAAGAACAAATGTTCTGAAGGCAGTAGTGTTTACTGAGTCTGCACAACGTGGATAAGACACGAAGTTAACCGATAAACTGTCGAAGACGATGAGCAAGAGCGGACTGCTTCAGGTGGAGTTGATAGAAGTTTTTCTTTTGAATCATGAAGCTGACGGTCAGCTGTTATTACTGTCAGGTACGATGCGGAAATAGAAACACTATTGCGATTGGATTCGCGAGTTTTACGTAACGAAGCGCTCCGCGCATCGAGCGAGTGTCTACTGCCAGTCATACAAACTTCATTACAAATGCTCACTGCTTGAAGTAATCGGTCGTCAGTTTTTTTTATTATCGGAAGATAATAAATGTATTACGATTGTCGAGTTATCGTGTTATAAAGCATCAAAACAGACTGGTTTCTGCGCAAAATATAAAAAGTATTGGAGCATTATAGTATCTATGCCTACATCACATTTTCACTTTCACATCACACGCCGAGAACACCGCCGTGGCGATCTCTCGCGTCCGGCCTTGGTTCAGGCCATGGTCCGGAGCGAGAGGGAATGGGAAGCGGTCACCTCCTTGGTCCAACAACCCATTTATTTTTATCCTAACAGATAGTTGTTCCAGGTCTGGCTGTTTATGTATGTGAGTTTAAATGTTTGTAAACGCACCCACGATACAGGACATATTCCTAGAGTACAACGCTTAAAAAAAACTGTCTCGTCCACAACCACCAGAAATGCACTAGTACATACAATGAGAAAGAAAAACTATTTATAAGTCGTAATGAATGAATTGCAAGCTGTTGGTCACTACTTAGCATGATGCTTTGCTATGGGAGCCCACAGCACAGCGCTGGTTTTCAGTGGTCAACACTTAAAAAAACTTACGGAAGACAAGACAGCATATATAAGGATATAAGTAGGATATATATCCTACTTATATCCTTACTAATATTATAAAAGCGAAAGTGAGTTTGTTTGTTACGTCTTCACGCCTAAATGGCTAAACCGATTTTGATGAATTTTGGTACAGAAATAGCTGAGACCCTGGAGACGGACATAGGCTATTTTTTTTAAAAAAAGGAGTAGAATGGGAACACTTAGCATTGCTAGTACAATAAAAAAACTACAGGTAGCAGGTACCTGTAGATCAGGAAAGGGGAACTGTGTTACCCCGAACTTAACGCGAACGAAGCCGCGGGCAAAATCTAGTAATATTATAAATGCGAATGTTTGTGAGGATGGATGTATTGGTTTGTCACTCTTTCACGTCAAAGCGGTTGAACGGATCTTGATGAAATTTGGCAAAGAGGTAGATTATAGTCTGGAATAACACAAAGTACTTTTTTCGATATCACGCGGGCGAAGCCGCGGGCGCCAGCTAAATTAGAATAATTCAATAAGAAAATGAAATAAATAGTAGGTATGACATAAACATATGATATATAGATAGATAGATGAATGAACGATGAACGTACACACAGATACAGGTTGTCTCGTTGTATTTGCATCCATTGATTGCGACATGCCTCTCCAATAACTGTAATGACAGCTTTTCCATTCAAAAATAAACTATAGTCCCCTTTGATTTAAGTGCAAAAGCTAAAAGAATACCTTCAGACACCATTGTATTAAAGACTAGCGTCGATTTTCGATAAATATCAACACCTACCTAGCTGACTAGGGAAAGGGGGGGATCCCCCTATTTTAATCTAAGATAAAGGGTACATTGAGTGCTTAACCATCGTGTCTGGCTGGAACAATGTTATGTTAACACTTCATTTGCACTTTAAGGCTATAGTTATAAAGTCGATTTTAGATATCTTGTATGTATTTAGTAACTTTGTATCGCGATACTTGAAGACAATTTTCGGTGTACGGTTGGGAAGTCTGTAAGTCGCTTGGCACAAGGTCGAGATTTGAGTGATTTATGTGTAGTTTTTAGTGTGGTTTTTTCCGTATCTGTAGATAGTAGACTTGACAATAGGGCCTCTTGTTTCACCGGTCGGTGAACGCAGAGGTAGCGTTTTTAGTGCATAAGCGACAGCGATTTAGTTTTTCTACTGAAATAAGAATGATGATGCTTTATGGTCTTCTTCTTTTTCTTCTTTGTCGAGGGTTCGTGACTTATCTGATGATAGAGTTTTTATACTGCCTATGTTTTTACTTGGGGAACATGCCGTCAAAAAATATCTCTCAATCATGCTGGTTTCCACACTGTGGTCCACAAGTCACTGCGAGGCGACGCAACTCATTTGAAAAAAAAAAAACTAAACAGTGGAAAATAATTAAATTTCCGGAAGTCAGTGACTTTTGTTGGTTTGGTTAACATTTTTGCCACCGAATTCCGTAAGTAAAGTTATTTTCCACTTTTTTCTTGGAAGTCGGTTTTATTTTTTACAAAAAAGTTTTTTATTTCAGCATTTTTAGTTCTGGTGTATATGATATACTTATCACATATTTTTTATCGAGAATTCATTTTCCATTGTTACTAAAAGATTAGCTGATCATCCATATAGACATTAAGAAAAAAAAATGTAGTATAGACGACCTAACTACCTGGAAAGTATACCATATCAAACAAAAAAGAATTTTGTAAATCGGTCCAGGTGTCTTTGAGTACGATAACTCAAAGACGACGAAAAGATCCCGAGGAATTGAGAACCTCCTCCTTTTTTTGAAGTTAAAAATAAGTGACAATCAGACGGGTCACGTCTAAACGACTGAGGTCATGAACAGCGGCTTACAATATTATCTTCGAGTCGAATATTTCATTATACCTACATATTTTATTCACGAAACAAGTGATGGTATTAACTAATGGCTAGAAGGTATATTTTTTCTTCATGTATCTTTGTATTTTTAACTCTCTTTTCATTTTTTTTGTATGTATTTGTCGTTATATTTTAATTGATATTTTTTTTCGAATTCTCTGTTATGTACCTTGCACCTACTATGTTCTCTCTCTGCATCACCCTAAGGTAGACTGGTAGAAAATGCCCAAAGCATTAAGTCCGCCTTTGTACAGTGTTTTTTATACATGTGAATGAAGTTTTAATAAATAAATATATCGCATGCTTGAAGCAGTTTGCGTCAATAACCAAGTCACAAATCGCAGCAAGTCGTGTCGCAAGTTGCGTCGCAGTTCGCATCTACTGAGGTCATGAGCAGAGCCTTAACCTCCAAACCGAAACACAGCCAAACTATGCAGTTGCAAGAAAGGTTTTTTCTTCCTCCAGACATTCCCCGCTGTTCTTCGCCCACTATACCCAGAGCCTATCCACCTGCCTGCCCCCCTCTTCATTGACAATAGATTATCTTCGAGCCGGACACTTCATTATATCGTATTATATTCACGAACTATACGATGTACAAAATGGTTGCGTTCAATGAACTGCTAGCCTGGAAGTTAAGCAAAGAGTTTACCTAGGATCACATAATTATATCTAGCACTAGCTTCACTAGCAAAAGCTTGTATTATAAAAGCGAAAGTGAGTTTGTTTGTTTCTTTGTTACTTCTTCACGCCTAAATGGCAAAACCGATTTTGATGAAGTTTGGTACAGAGATAGTTGGGACCCTGGAGATGGACATAGGCTATTTTTTAAAGTGATAAATGAGGGAGAAAGAGGGTAGAAAAGGGAAAACTTAGCTTTGCTATTAAAATAAATAAGGCGCAAGGGTAAAAACTAGCAGAAACCTGCAAATCAGGAAAGAGGAACAGTGTTACGCCGAATTTAACGCGAGCGAAGCCGCGGGCAAAAGCTAGTGTAAATATAATTAAACAGGGACAAAATAATACATGCATTTCAGCACATTAGTAATTAATTTAAACGCGACCTGCCTGCTAAATGACGCACACTTGAATCGTTTCATAATTGAATGAAATGTTACTGCACTGTTACAGAAACGTTGACATTAATTTTGTATGCTGGCGGTATGCGATATGACTATATTATGAATAGAGGTCGTCGTGGCTAAATCATTTAAGCCACTCAGGTCGATCTTACGACGACACGGTTAGCTCAGTGGCTAAGCGTTTGACTCTATTTGATGATTTCCCATCCACAAATTTACGTAACCCTAATAAATATGAAACTACGGTGAAAGTGAAACTTTTAGACATTAAGACGTCCGGAGGTCCACCCGTTACATACCGAGTTTCCTCCGTGCCTCGGAAAGCACGTTAAGCCGTTGGTCCCGGCTGTCATTTGTAGATATTTGACAGTCGTTACAGGTAGTCAGTGTTCCGAAAGTCTGACAACCAGTCTTACCAAGAGGTATCGTATTACCCAGAATTAACTGGGTTTTGGAGGTCAGATAGGCAGTCGCTCCATGTAAAATACTGATATTCAGCTGCATCTGGTTAGACTGGAAGCCGACCCCAACATAGTTGGGAAAAGGCTAGGCAGATGATGAGACATTGAGACGTCCCTACTCCGCGGCCAACCGTCACGCGACATGCAACACACAGACGAAAAAGTTTGAGACGATGTAATAAAAATTTCACTTTAAAATAAATACCTACTGCTACCTCCCCAAGTCCGCTGAATCTATAGCTCTACTATACTGCCATGTTTACGGAAATGAGGGGAAATGAATTTTATCGAAATCTTTGTAAGAAGATGAAGAATTAATGAACGTTGAGACAGGCAAATTACTTTACTAATATTATTTTAGAGAATATCCCTCTTAGGAATATCCTTGAGCGAATTTATTTGCTGATTTAAGTAAGTAGATTTCTTGTGCTTGCGTTTGACGTGGATACTTCTGGATCAGTGGCCCTACCACGAGCGAGCGTTGTAAACATGACGTTATATTATTATAATATTTTTAATTTTATTTTTAATGTATTTTATAATTATTTTTATTTGTGTTTTTTTTATTGGGTTTGATGCCTTTTAGAATATAATAAATAATTATATCGTTAGGCAGCTGGATCAAAAGCTTGAAGGAACAAAAAGCGGTACTCTTGGACACGGCTTGTATTGTTAGGAGGTTCCTTTCTCTGGAGGTCAAACCGCCAGTCGCTTGAACTCTGTTCCTGATATTGGGGGGGCTATTTTAAAAAAAAATAATGAGTATGTGAAAAAATGAATAAACGAGAATAATAATATCGGCCTATAAATGTCCCACAGCTGGGCAAAGTCCTCTTCTCATACAGAGAAGGCATTGATTGCATAGCATTGATCACCACGCTTTCTTAATTATTGGGTGTGTTATTATTATTTAGCCACAAGCTCTTAGCGTCTTAGCTCTAGCGTGTGGATCACGCATGGACATAATAATAACAATTAATTTGGGTACTGCGTAATTAATTTAACACCCACAACAGAAAATAAAGGGATAACCTATTTGACCTCCGAAAAACGTGACGATGAATAATTTATACTGAATAAAAGCCTTAATGAAACCCCAACTATACCTAAAAGCGATTATAAACTTTCTATTCAAAACTGACAACTTTTCTTTAGTAATTTAGCGTCCATTTTATTATGAAAATATTCAATCTTTTGTTAAATATAATGTGAACAACGGACTGACGTCTAATAAATAGCTTTTTATTGTCATGCAACAACGTGAGTTTGAATACACTTGAGGACAAAGTTAGTCGACCCATCTAAAATTGTAAGAGGACAATACATTTCACGAAACAGTTTCACAAAATGTCGGCTGAGAATACCTGTCAATGTCATTAAACTGCTAAAAGATTTTTGTATCTTTGTATTTGTAACTTAACTTAGTTAACTGAATGATAGCTAAAAGCTAATACAACGTAAAAAGAGGAAGACTATGTATATTTTTGAATGGATTGACTGTAATAAGAAACAAGGAATTATCTCGATACTGTGCGATGAAAAAATGCTGAAACTACTAATTTAATTTAAACCCTGATTTGATTTATATCAGTTTATCAAACACATCGATGCAAACTTTAGAAGAGTATACAAATATTCAAGTTTCTAAATACTATCAATAGTCTTTAAATATTTAAAAATAAAAGGAGGTCGTTTGTCTTGGCGTGGATTTCTAGTAAAGAGGGACGAAGCACATTTGGCTAAAAGAGTGATGGATCTGAATGTTGATGGATGCAGAGGGAGAGGAAGCCCAAAGAAAAAATGGATAGTTTGTGTAAGGAATGAAATGAAGGAGAAAGGAGTAAATGATGCCGTGACGTCTGACAGGGGAGAATGGAAGAAGAAAACGTTTTGCGCCGACCGTAAATAGAATGTGACAAGGTCAGGAAAATGATGGTGATGAATCTTTACATACTTTCACTGTTAAAGCTAAGATATGTTGCTTTTACGGTTTGTACACCACAGTAATTTTCGGATTCTCCAATGAGTTCCCGATATCTCGACGCTGTTGCAAGCACCATAATCGCGGGGTTTTCCTTAAGTGACAGTGTTAGTTCAAATACTTACTTGCCAATAAAAAAAACTGGCAGAATCCATAATCTCTTCCATTTTTAGAATTATATTTAAAAAAGGAATAACATTGAACATAAACCGCAACAAAGTAACAATTTAAAACATTGTCGTACACCGTGTCGGTAGCAATTATTATGGCTTGCAGTGCACGTACGTACAATACACGTCACGGCCAGATTTCCACCACACTCACTGTTGCATCGTGTTTTGTTTTTATTTTATTACCCACTGGCAAGTTGTTTATTAAAGATTTTGTTTTTTTGTGAAAATTTGTTATTATTAACATTTTTAAGCTAATGTTTCTAGCCCTAGAGTATTCAGAGAATAGATTTGATGAGTATAAGTCAGAGATAACGAACAGAAGGCCATTGACATGTTATTTTAAGCACGCCACCGAACAAAAGATTGTTTGCATTTTAGTTCAAAATAACAAAATTCAGTATGAAGTAAGTAGGTTAGCAAAACCCTATATATAAGTTTGTCATAAAATATGCAAAAGCAGGCACCTACTTGGAATTTAAGTTAAACTTATATTACATAGTGTTTCGGTTATTCGTTTAATTTTATTTCTCCTAATGTTCAACAGTCAAAATTATTTTGTAATGCTTGCCTGCTGCTTAGCTTCGTTAAATAGTTACTTATTTATAAAAAAAAAACTGCCATGTTAATATGATGGAGAGTTTAAATCGCGTGGTTATAGCTTATAAATTGTAGCTTAAATGTGTTATTCTGGTGTATTATTGCATCAGAATAACACATTTGCTTTATATCTTTATGAATTGTAGCCTATGTGTTTTTCTGATGTATTATTGCATCAGAATAACACATTTACAGCTATATTGTTGTAAATTTACATTAAAATTCATTCAGTAGTTTTGCGTGAAAGTGTAACAAAATATTGTTCATCCTCACAAACATTTGCATTTAGAATATTAGTAGGATAGTTTTTTTTATTTTTTTCATGAAAAGGGCAGATGAAAATCATGTTATGAAATAAAAATGTATTGAAACATTTATTAATCATTCAAAAACCCAACAAGGCTTAAACTAACTAACAAAACCTACTTAAGGTTTAGTAAGCCTCTATATTTGGTCCAACCTAAAAACACTTATGTAGGTACCTATATAAATATATACAGTTACGAAACTTTTCTAATAGTTTGGGCCTAGACAGATTGTTTCGCATAAATCCTTAGACCGATTCTAGGAAACCCAGCCTACTTCAGAGCGTCTCGGCGTCGGTGATTCAGGGTTGCTAGATCAAATTTTGAATTTTCCCCTAAATTATACGTTATGCAACTTTTTTCCATTCTATGTTACAGAAAAAGCAACGTACAAAGAGATAGATATTTATTCAAACGTATCTCTGTCGATCGAAGGTACTACTACTTCTTTGTATCGAACGCGCGACATGATGCAATGGACATTATCTACCAACTAGCACATGCCAGCGGCGTTGCCCGCGTGACATTCGGTAATTGTACCACGGATCGTTCTACTAGGATTAAATGTATTATTTATGTCATTCCGGTAGAGTAAGAAACATCTTCACGTACAAGCTTTTTTTAAAAAAATATTACTTGTATAACTAGTTTGCTCTTGATTTTTGCTTTCTTTGAGGAAATTTCCCCAAAAACACAAGGGACAGAATAATTTCCCCCCAAAGAAGAGGTAAAAGTCCCCAATCTTACAACACTGGGGTGATTAGAGCCATACAAAATGTAGCGGGCACTTAAACGGAGTAAGTATGTACGAAGCCACATCATTTAAATTACATAGAAGGATTCAAGAGCCAGGGAGGTTAGAATCTTGCCGGGGTTGCGGGTTGTACGAAAGAGAAACCTCGGCCCCAGAACATAAAGGGCAATAGAAGGAACATTCCGGTCCGCCCAGAGACGGGGAAGTTATTTGATGATTTCCCAACTACAGAAAAAAAAAATAGGTTAGGCCGTGTCGACGGCATGTTCGAAAAAGAACAAATTGTAATCGACATTTTGTTTTAAACTAGGACTTATTTCTTTCGGATTTAATGAAATTTATTCAGCGCTTTTATAAGAATTAATACTCCATGCTCATAAAATAAATAGGAATATGTGACTCTTACAGTTTTTTTTTTCTGTTAATATTTAACTCTTTCAGAGAGTAAGGTTTCAGATTTTATTAATTACGAACACTTTTGTTGATAGCAAATGACAAAAAACGTTTTTTGAAGTGAAAACTTCTTTAGCGGCGTTGAGCACTTTTTCTGTAATGGGTATAAAATCTTAAACTCGCGTCAGGACACGTGACCTGATCGAAAAAGCGTAAGACGGATGGAGAGTAGACAGCTATCCCCTCTCTACGGCCGCCGACTCGCCAAATTTTCTCATTCGATTTTGAACTTAACCTTCAACATTTTATGGTTTAAAATCATTTAAAGAAATTTTTAAATGTTTCCAATCAACTTTGAACCTAATGCTTTAGGGATAAAGCTGACAAATCTATTAAATAAATTGCCACCCGCCGCGCGCCGGCGCAGCGCCGCGAAACCTAGTCCTCTGGCTATCTTCATCGTCCTTAAGATTGTGATAGAACCGTGGTCTTTGGGGGATTCGCACCGTGCTAACTACGAAGGCAATTTACGTGCTATTTACAAACGTTACGTACCTGTAGGTATGTTAGTGTAGCTAAAATTCCGTATTTCCTTGCAATTTTATTGATTGACGCATAATGACAAGAGATTCTAAAATCAATAAGACAGTGTTGTCTTTGAGTTTGCAGCTTTCTTAGTATCTAGTAGCTATTAAAAGTACTTGTGAAGGCTTTTAAGATGCAAGCACAATCATGAAAATAAAAAAGGAAATCGTTCAATCGCAATAAGTACCTTCCGAGTATTAAATTGCTAAACATTTTCACTAAGGCGTTTGTTGTTTGGTAAAATAAAGTTCAGTTTATTTAAAAACCTGCTTTAAAAATAATTTGATTACAAGTATTTACAAGTAAGTTAAAAAGCACGAGTGTTATTGGTATAGGAAACCGATAAATTCTCAGCTAATTCTGTAGTAAGATCAAATGTGACGTTCCTGCTTACGTGCTTACTAAGCGCCTGTGAAAAGATGTATCGCACACATTTTTATGTGCGACAGATTACTTCCACACTTTTAATTACAAATTCTTTAGGCAGGATTCAATGATAACATAACATCCTGTGATCCCCGAAGGCTCAGGCAGGGGTGCACCGAATAGTACACCCACATTTCGCAAGTTATGTTTTAAGTCTTTTTATTCATTTAATTACTTCATTTATTTTTGTAATCACTGGGATTACAAAAATAAATTGAATAAATTGTCATGTTTGTGTACGATAGCGCAATAAATGAATATTGTATTCTACCACATAAATGATAGTACTTTTATACTGATAAAGCAATTGGTGCAAAATTATTCCCTAACCATTCCAAAATATCAAACATGCTCAACGTTAATAATCAAGTTTTCACTTCTGCCGGCACTCCCGGAGTGCACCCCGTCTTTTTTTTTTATTATTTTCAACCATGTTCTTGACAGATAAACTATAAACTATCCTTATTAATATTATAAAAGCGAAAGTGAGTTTGTTTGTTAGGTACCTACCTCTTCGCGCTTTAACGGCTAAACCGATGAATTTTGGTACAGATATAGTTGGGCACCTGGAGACGGACATAGGCTAATTAAAAAAAAAAGATTGCTATTACAATAAATAAGGCGCAAGGGCAAAAACTACAGGTAGCAGGTACCTAGCTGATCAAGAAAGGGGAACTGTGTTACCCCGAATTTAACGCGAGCGAAGCCGCGGGCAAAAGCTAGTAATTATATAAACTTCAAGTCTTGGTTATAATGGCACAACTGTACCTACACAATAATAATAATAAATCGTTTATTGGACTCAGTAGAATATAGCCTAGTACAAAAGATGACTAAACAAGGTTATAATATAAAAAGGCTTTTAAAAACCGTCTGACTTGGAAATCAGTTCACTCACTTTCAAAGACAAAATGAATTGAGGAGCTTGATATAAAAATAGTATGACAATTCCAAACTAGTGGTAATTAGACTATATTATTATAATACATAATTCTCTGTTATCGCATCTAACTGTTTTTTGTCTCTGCATCACACTAAGGTAGACTGGTAGAAAATGCCTAAGGTATTAAGTCCGCCTTTGTACAATTTTTTTACTTATGCATAAAGTTTTAATAAAAATAAAATAATTATGATGTAATAATAGAGTGAATGCCATCCCCCTTTGACCCCGGATAAGATTACCCCGTATTTAATACAACATTCAGCCAAAATCAGTCAAGCCCTTTCGATGATACAAAAAAAAAGTTTCTGATATAATATTTTCATTATGCATTCAAAAGGGTGGAGGGAAGTAACAAAGAGTTATTTGAATTTACAGACAGACACTTTAATTATATTTATTTGTATATAGATTCTCCAGGTTCTCCATATTCTTCTTAGCTCCTAGACCACTTTAAGAGGATCTCATTTAGAACTTAAATTGCCCATGACCCACTATTCGAGTAGTTTCATTACCGAACTATAGCCATATGTAAGTTCTTCCTTAGTTAGAGATTTCGCCAATGGAATGTTCTACTAAGTTCACTCAAAGTTAAGTCAAAATCCATGTGATGTTACTTTCATTTAGGAACTAATAAGTCTCGTCTTTATTGCAGCGTATGTTAAGTTGATTTTAGTATAACTACGAGCTACAACACCAGCCTATGCAAATGCTATGTTAATAAATAGATGCTAAATAAAAAACAAGGGTATTTAGCTGCAGCTATCCACATACCAAATTTCATTCAATTCCATTGAGCTGTTTGCGCGTGAAGGAGTAACAATCAAACACACAGAGATGTATTTTGTATAAACATTCGTCATTGTATGTATATATATAGAAAAACCGGCCAAGAGCGAGTCAGATTAGCGCACCGAGGGTTCCGTACAAACTTCCGACAGAAACAGCCTTATATTTTGGCTGTGTAGATTCAGTCTTTTTTTTCCGATGGGAAATCATCTAATGACTTACCCGCTCTGGGCGGAGCGGGGGGGCATGTCAGACTTGTACTGACTAAAACCCACCAATGTTCCTTCTATTGCCCTTTACGTTCCGGGGCCGCGGTATCTCTTTCGAACAACCCGCAACCCCGGCAGGCGGAGGCTCTGGCAAGCCCCTCTGCTTTGCTGACATCTCTTTGAGGCGCGCGTGAAACACGAACGCGCCGTCGACACTGCCTGTCGTCAATCGACGGACGGACGGTAAGCTACCCATTGCTCACCGTCCACAGGCCCGCATCGACGGTGGCCGGGAGTCGTCTCGCGGCGCCCGGCGCCCGGGGCGTCTCCCTAGATTCAGAGTCTTGATTTTACAACATTTAACACAGCACAAAAGACCACAGACTTGAGTGTTTGGTAATTTCAACTATACCTCCACGCAGTGGCAGCGTAAGGGGGGGGCGGCGGGGGCGGTCCGCCCCGGGTGCCAAGCATCAAGGGGTGACAACCTTCCGGGGTTGCGGGTTGTTCGAAAGAGATACCGCGGCCCCGGAACGTAAAGGGCAATAGAAGGAATATGTGTGGGTTTCAGTCAGTAATCGTCTGACACTCCCCCTCGCTCCGCCCAGAGCGGTGGAAGTTATTTCCCAACCAAAAAAAGGGGTGACAACGGAATGCCAAGCCAGTCGCGCAGTTTAGTAACGCGCAGCGTTAGTAGCCACTGGCGCATCTGCACGACAAGGTCGGCGCGGGCGACAGGGGCAAGTTGTTGATGTGTCGATCAAAGCAATCACAGTTGACAAATGGTCAGTCAGCCAGTGTTATTGTTTCTATGATGTTATCTGGATCAATTTTGAAGTTCGTAGCACCTTCTGGTTCTCTGGTATCAAACACACCACAGCAAGGTGTTGAAAGTGACATTGAAACAGATGGTGTACAAACCAGGAGCCAAAATGCATTGCATGGGGGGACGCCGGGAAGATAGCCTGACAATCTTGATACACAAGATGAAAGAAGGTAGAGATTAGCAACAAGAAGAATCTGGCCAAAAAAAAAACCGACATTCAAAAAAAGAGTTAAAAATAACGTAAGCAACTTGGTTTGTTGGTTTCGTTGACTTTTTTGCCACCCGGAAGTAAAGTTATTTTCGGCTTTTTAGTTTTTTGTTGGAGGCCGGTTTTGATTAAAAAAAAATATTCTGCAGTTTTAGTAAAACAGAGTTTCGTCAAAGGATTTAATTCATGGTGGAAACTAAAACCTTAAGTGTCTGAACACATAACGAATTCTGAAGGTCTCCTCTCCTGTTTTGAAAAAAGGAAAATCTTGAAATGGATTGAGGCTTAAAAAATCTATCGACCATGAACATCAAAATGTTAAGAGACCAAGAAAAAAAAGTGGAGTGCGCTTTTGAGCCGCCTTTTAGATGTTTTTCCCTTCCTGGCACGCCAAAATCATTTTCATCAGACAATAGAAGGTTTTTTCAGAATTAGTTAATCTATTGTCAAAATATGACCTAGGAATAGAACATGCTATCTATATGCAAAAAGTAAACGGGTAGTGTCCAAATACATTCAAAAGGAGTTCAATATTTCGGAATTATTTTCATCGAGTGTTACCATCTTTCTTTTTAAGCATTTGTGTGGCTTTTTTTTTCGGGTGGGAAGTCATCTAATGACTTCACCCGCTCTGGGCGGAGCGGGGGGCGTGTCAGACTTTTACTGACTAAGACCCACCCATGTTCATTCTATTGCCCTTTGCGTTCCGGGGCCGCGGTATCTCTTTCGAACAACCCGCAACCCCGACAGGCGGAGGCTCTGGCAAGCCCCTCTGCTCTGCTGAGATCTCTTTCGAGGCGCGCGTGAAACACGAACGTCGACACGGCCTGTCGTCAATCGACGGACGGACGGTGAGCTACCCATTGCACAGGCCCGCATCTACGGTGGCCGGGAGTCGTCTCGCGGCGCCCGGCGCCCGGGGCGTCTCCCGCGGCGGCTGGGTTGGTTTGAGGTTCTCTCCCTCAAACGCCCGGCCTCCTCCTTCACTAGCATTACTGCTTCGCAGAAGGAGGTGACCGCTTCCCATTCCCTCTCGCTCCGGACCATAGACTGAACAAGGGCCGGACGCGAGAGATCGCCGCCGCCGATCGCCTCCACGAGGGCGCGGTGGTGCTCCGCCCCGCGCTGGGCAGACCGCCAGTGCTGTGTGCTCCACCGTGTCCTCCGGGCGATCGTGACAATCGTGACACCCGGGCGTTTCCTCCCGCCCGATTATGTGCAGGAACCTCCCGAAACTTCCGTGTCCGGTGAGGACCTGCGTCAGGCGGTAGGTGAGGACGCCATGACGCCTCTACAGCCACTCCTCAAAGAGGGTACTTACCGCCACTATTGTGGCGTGCCCTGCACGGGGTTGCGACAGTCGCTCTCTCCATGCCACCATGAGATCGCACCGGAGGTCTGTCCGCTGAGCGGCAATTTGCCGCGGCAGCGGAGTTTCCCCCCGGTGTAGTGCCTCCGCGCGCCACTCAAACAGGTGAGCGAGCACTATCGCCTCCAGATCCCACGGTGGCAATCTGGCAAGGAGGCTCGCTGCCTCGCCGGAGATCGTGCGGTAGCCCCGGATCAGCCGTATGGCTACCACCTTTTGGGGCGCGTTCAGGTAGTGGGCGGCGCGCCGCCCTAAAGAACGCGCCCATACCGGGGCCCCGTAAAGGGCCATGGACCGCACGACTCCGGCATAGAGCCTACGGCTGGAGGCGTTTGGCCCCCTCAGATTGGGCAGAAGCCGCTTGAAAGCAGCCCCCGTCCGTTTGAGTTTGGGAGCCAAACGTCGGAAATGCTCGACGAAATTCCACCGGCTGTCGAGGACGATTCCCAGGTACTTCATCGTCGACCCGACGCCGATGCGAACCCCTCCTACCGTCAGCTGGGATCCCGACGGTGGCGTGTTTCCGCGGCCATGAAGGACCATGGCCTCGGATTTGTGCAATGCCACCTCGAGACCCAGCAGCCGGATCCTCTCTGCGACTATCGCAACCCCGCGTGTCATGATGTCGGCCGCCGCCTGGTGCGACCCCCCCTGAGCCAGAACGACTGTGTCATCTACGACATCTCTGGCCGGTTCCGCTCTCCAGAGTGACCGGGGTAGATGACGGCCCTGTCCGTCAGATATGCCCCGTCCACACGAAGAAGGTAGGTCGGCATCCGGTGGTATCGAAGTGCCTCCCTGATGCAGCTCCAAGGCATGGTGTTGAACGCGTTGGCGATGTCAAGAGACACCGCCACTACAACCCCACCTTTGGACACTGCAGCCCCCGTCGTGAGGGCTCTCACGCGCACGATGGCGTCCACCGTCGAGCGCCCCTTGGGGAAACCATACTGGTGATCCGCAAGATCCGGCCCCGTCCCCACAAGGTGCCCGACGAGGCGGTTTGCAATTACTAGCATTTGTGTGGCTTCAGTGACTTCTTGTAAAAGAAGTTTCTCAAATGTTTAGTAAATAAAATCTTACCTAAGATCTACAATGACCCAAACGCGACCTACCAGTCTTTCCATATTGTCCATTGAAAAGGACCGAAACGTTAATTTTGATATCATAGAATATTTTAGCAAATTAAAGTCACGCAATCGCGTTTAGTATTTGCCGTTTTATTTTGAGGGTGCTCAATAGAAAGTCGCCCCGGGTGCCAACCCATGCTACGCCGCCACTGCCTCCACGTATTCCTGAGATAAAGGGTCTGGACAGACATACTAACAGACAACAAAGTGATCCTATTTTTTTTTAAACTTCGTTCCACACTAAGAATTACTCCTGTATCGTGGGTGCGTTTACAAACATTTAAACTCACATACACAAACATCCAGACCCGGACCAACTATCTGTAGGCCATACAAATATTTGGTCCGTGCGGGAATCAAACCCGCGACACGCAGCGCGGCAGTCGCTCGCTCAGCCACTGCGCCATGTCGTCTATATGGGTTACGCTTTTTTCTTTTGAGACACAGAACCCTGTAAATAGAAATATTAGTATGATAGATGATTTAAATGACAGTAAATGATAATTTTGAAAGAACTCTAACCTAGAGTATATTGTTGTGTTATTAGACAATTCCTGTCCTTATTTATCCTATTAAACTTTAAAGAAGCTAATGGATACTTTTTTGCGGGTATGAAATCATCAAATAATTTCCCCCGCTATGGGCGGAACGAGAGTGAGTGTCAGACATTTACCGACTAAAACGCATTCATGTTGCTTCTTTTGCCCTTTTGTTCCGGGCCACGATATTTCTTCGAATCACCATTAACTTCCAAGCGAACTATATTAGTAACTTTTAGCTTGAATAAAGCAGATTTCTGATAGAATAACAATCAAATTCAATTTCATCTTCATGACACAAATTGTACGGGAGCGTAGAAAAGCTGCTTGAGCTTGCTTCGTAGAATTTTATCAATGATTCTGTCACGAGATATTTTTAGTTATGTTAAGTAGCACGGTTTTAGGAAGTGTGCATGTTTTACTTATTGGATCACAAAGCAATATGCCTTATGGTGTTACCCATCAGCCAAACTGAATATTCAAATAAATAATTATATCTTTATTCAAAAGTTTAAATTGGTTACAAAAATCCTTACTATCCTTACTAATGTTATAAAAGCGAAAGTGAGTTTGTTTGTTACGTCTTCACGCCTAATGACTAAACCGATTTTAATGAATTTTGGTACAGAGATATTTGAGACCCTGGAGACGGAATATGGGAGAAGAGGGAAGAAAAGGAAAAACATAGCTTGGCTATTACAATAAATAAGGCGCAAGGGCCAAAACTGCAGATAGCAGGTACCTGCAAATCAGGAAAGGGAAACCGTGTTACCCCGAATTTAACGCGAGCGAAGCCGCGGGCGACAGCTAGTATAAAATAAATCTTAATGTAGGTAAAACAAATTAAGATGCCTGTACTAGGATGAATCTGTATCACAGACAACAGTTTTTTTAATAATATTAAAGTTTTTTTAATGGTGAGATTACGTGTTCATATCCTTCGTGTCCTTACTAATACCTATTATAAAAGCGAAAGTGAGTTTGTTTGTTTGTTACCTCTTCACGCTTTAATGGCTAAACCGATTTTGATGAATTTTGGTACAGAGATAGTTGGGAACCAGGAGACGGACGTAGGGTTTTTTTTTAAAGTGGAATGTGAGGGAGAAAGAGGAAAGAAAAGGGAAAACTTAGCGTTGCTATTACAAATCAATAAGGCGCAAGGGGAACTGTGTTACCCCGAATTTAACGCGAGCGAACCCGCGGGCAAAAGCTAGTATATAATAAATTTTAATGGTAATGTAGGTAAAACAAAGTAAGATGCCTGTACTAGGATGAACCTATTTCACAGACCACAGATTTTTTAATAATATTAAGTTTTTAAATACTTAGTGAGATTACGTGTTCATATATCTATATAATTATGTAAGTATATATTTCCCGTTGTCACGCCATAACTTGAGAACGGCTAGACCGATTTGGCTGATTATTTTTTTGTAGTTTTCCAATACTCTGTAGAAGGTTCTTACGGAAAAAAAATGAAAAAAGGTTAGAAAAAAAATTGTGAAAAAAAAAACATTTAATTTTGCATATTTTAAAAAACGCGCGTAACGAATGTCAACGTCATTCACAGCCATAGACTGTGTTGAAAGAGCATCGTTTGTTCGGAAATGTGGTTACTTAATTAAATTCTATCGCACTAATTTACAATTTTTTTTAAAGGGGAACTGTGTTACCCCGAATTTAACGCGAGCGAAGCCGCGGGCAAAAGCTAGTTATCAATAGAATAGAATAGAATAGAATAGAATAGTATTTATTTGCAAATATGGGTTATACATAAGTAGGTGGTAGTAGGTTTATATCAATTCTGCCATATTTCACCATTCGGCATGCAACATTTTCATTATATAAAATTGTTAAAATTTTAATTCTTGTAGTACATTAGATTAATAAATTAATTACATAAATAAAAGTAATTCTCATAAAATAAAATGATTAAAAATTCAAATTGTCATTAAAATTGTCAACTTAAAATAAAAAAAAATAATAATAATAGAAAACAAAAATAAAACATAATAATTAATTAAAAATTCGAGGTAGTTTGATCAAAATTGTCCGTTAAAAACTCAGCAACACTGTAGTATGTTTTACCTATTAATAGTTTACGAAGTCTTGCTTTAAATTGCAACGTTTTTAAGTCTTACCAAGCACTTGGTAATTTATTATAAACAATTGGGGCCATGCAATAAATACTTTTGCGCATCAAAGTGGTTTGACACGGTACATTAATTAATTTAGAATTGTCACGTCTGTTTCTTGGGTAAACATCGGCCATACGTTCAAAACGATTTGGATTGTTCTTCACAAACATAGCTACTTCAAGAATATATATACAGGGAAGTGTCAATATTTTGTACTGCTTAAAATATGGCTTGCAACTGTCGGTGGTTTTTAGTTTGAACATTGACCGGAGACATCTTTTTTGAGCCTTAAATGCTGTTTCTTTATCGGTTGAGTTCGCCCAGAAAATGACACCGTAGCGTAAGTAGCATTCAGCTATACCGTAATAAACCGTAAGAAGCGCTTTTGTATCCACTATGGAGGACAATCTATGCAAAGCAAATGCAGACGAACTCAATTTTTTACACAACATGTCGATATGTGCTTTCCAGTTTAAACTGTAGTCTATTTGTAAGCCTAAAAATTTGGTATCAGCTACTTCACCAATTTCGTCATTTTGGTAGTGGATGTTAAGGTTAGGTACACGAGGCATACGTTGTCGAAAGTGTATTATCTTTGTCTTGCTTAAATTTATATTTAAATTATTTTTATCAAGCCATTTAATTAAATTGTTTATAGAATTATTAATGTCCGTTTCATACGTATTTACGTTTTTACAATGGATAGTAATGGTACTATCATCAGCAAACATGTTTAAGGGATGTTCAATGGATGTGGGCATATCATTAACATATAATATAAATAAAAATGGGCCCACAACGCTTCCCTGTGGAACACCGAATGTAATTTTGCGTTCTCGTGACCGTGATATCTCTTCATGTTTATTAATTACATTGATGCGACTAATTTCGGTAATCTGTGTTCTGTTTTCTAAATATGATTTCATTAATTCGAGCACGTTGCCTCTTATGCCGTAGGCTTCTAACTTGTTTAATAATGTATTATAATGTACATAATCGAAAGCCTGCGTCATATCACAAAATATGGCACATATGGGGACTCGTTTATCCATATTTCTTATAATCGGCAACAAAAAGTCATAAATTGCCATATCGATGGTTCTATGCTGCCTAAATCCTTTTTGCTCTTCACATAATATGTTATTCTTCTCAATGAAGTTAGCTAACTGTTTGTAGATGTACTTTTCGAATACCTTTGAGATGACTGGTATGAGTGAGATGGGTCTATAATTTTCCATCAATTCCTTATCTACTTTCTTAAATAGAGGTTTAATTAAGGATATTTTTAATTCTTCTGGATATACACCCTTACATATACTGAGGTTAATTAGGTGACTCAGATGACTGATATCTCGACTGATACTAATTTTAAAATTTTAGTGGCGATCCCATCAAAACCTACACTACCAGTGTTTTTTAATGACATTATTATTCTATGTATGTCGTGTGGTGAGCTGGGAGCCATAAACATTGATTTAGCATTTTTCGATTTAATGGATGCTTTTGGTTTATATTCAGCATCTAATTTTGGATGAATTTTGTCAACAAAAAAGTCATTAAAAGCATTAGCGATACCCAAAGGTTTGTAAATTGTTCGATTACCAATTCTTAGTTTTTCAATTTGCTGTTTAGGAATATTGTTATTTGTCCGATTAATTATTTGCCATGTCGTCTTTGATTTATTTTTTGATTGTTGTATTTTATAATTATTCTGTGCTTTCTGTGTTAGATTAATAATTTTACTATACAATTTAGAATAAGTAGTAAATTTCTTTTTATTTTCGCGGTTAGGATTCAATCTAAATTGCCACAAGAGTTTAGTTTTTCTCTTACTGCACAATTTAATGCCATTTGATAGCCATTTGGGTTTATTAAATGTGTTGATTTTGGTTTCCTTGAACGGAAAGCATAAATCGTAAAACAATTTAAATGTGTTGATAAACTCATTATAAGCCAAATTAGGATCTTCAGTAAGATATATCTCTGAAAATTTGAGACTGTTTATAAAGTTTTTAAATTTAGCTATATTTTCGTTGCAGTAATCCCTTCTAGTTATATGCCAGTATTTTATTCTACATATAGTGGGTACTGGACATTGTAGCAGCTGAGCTGTATGGTCTGACAATGCAAACTCTAAGACGTCTGTTTTCACTGTATTTTTAAAATTATGCGCAAAATTATCTATGCATGTCTTACTAGCCATTCGAGTAGGTTGTTTAAGAACAAGTTTTAAGTTGTAATTTAGTAACATACACTCCAGTGCAACCGTGTTTCTATTCGGTTTTAAATATCGATATTAAAATCGCCTGCAATAACAATATTCTTATTAATTCGGTTGGATACATCTTTGAGCAATAATTCAAGTTTATTAAAACATTCACTTATATTCTTAGTATTTGGTATTCTATAGAGACATATGACTATCAATTTATAATTAATTAGCTCAACGCCACAACACTCAAAAACCCCTGGTGATGACAATTTAGCTATTTGAGGTATTTCTTTCCATTGGTGGCAGTTATTAATAATAATACACGCTCCCCCTCTCTTTTTATCTTGTCTACTATAACATGCAGCCAAACTGTAGTTTGGTATGCATAGTTGTTTTTCGAGTCCCTTCATGATGAAATGCTCGGTAATACATACTACATCCACATTTATATTTTTATCGCAAAGTTGATTTAAGCATACCGTAAGTGCGTTTGATTTATTTAACAAACCTGCAATATTTTGATGTAAAATGTTAATAAATTTATTGGAGAAAAAACAATTCTTTTGACTCATTTATTGAATTAAGCGTATTTTCTTCTAAAATTTCCAGTTGAAGGTTGTACAAGTCCTCAAAGATAGTTTTCATGGCGTAGTCTTTTAAAGCTCCCGATCTTGTATACGAAGAATGACGATAGCTTAGATTCAAATTAGAGTCCAGGATATATGCGTATTGATGTGCAAAATTGTCTATATATAACATGTTGTTGAAAATTTCAAGTCGTGAATTATATAAAATATTGAAGTTATTATTTAATTTAAAAGTTGGTAATGTAATAATTATATTTGTGTTATTTATATCCAGCAATGTATTTTTCATGAATGTTATTATGTCAAAGTAACATTTTGTAGTTTTAAACTCTTCCTCGCCGATCATAATTATACAGAAATCATTCTTAGTAAAATATCTGAGCTTTGACTGAATATCACGCAAAAGGTGCATAATACTTGCGCCTGGTGAAAGATAATGACATATTTGATATCTGTCCTGAAAATAATCTTGTGCTAAAGTTAATATATTCTTATTAGTTTTATTAGTGCTAAAAATACATAGGTTATTTTTCAATTTATTGTTGTCTGTTTGTGTATTATTCTGCTTTGTCCCTTGTACATTCGCAGCTTTCGTCGCCATCTGTGGACTGGAATGTGTACTAATATTTTGCTGTCCATCATAGCTGTTAGTTACTTTTTCTGTCATAGATATGACCGATTCAGTTTGCGTCTCTTTATTTTTACATCCTTGTTTGGATTGTTTATTCCCTTTTTTTTTTAGGTGTTGGAGATTTAGGTGTACTTGTACTGGCTATTTGTTTATACAGGGACTTCTTCCGAGTTTGATTTTCGATTTCCTTCTTTAGGTTTGCGTTTTCAAGGCTTAAGGCGTCTACTTCTCCATTTGCACAACATAACCTCATTGTGAGATCCTCAATTTGTTTCTTTAATTGAGTAACTAAATCAATATCATCATCCGACAAATCTGGCATACTGCATGCAGTGCCATCTAGAGTGAAATTTGCAACACTGTCATTCAAGTTCATATCGGAGGTGGAACGTGCGCGTGCGCGTCTCATGGTGACGTTTTTGGTTCCACTCATAGTTCAGCTATTTGTCACTAGATGCCTTTTAACTGAAGTCGATAAAACAGTTCTAGGCTTTAGTTCAGCTACTGTCCGCATGAAGCGCTGACAAGAAGTTTAAATTGTAGAAAAGAAAAAAAACCGTCATCCGTTATTGTTCACCATAGATTTATCACCATGAAAAGTATATAGTGTCACTGCTTAGCGATGAACAGAACTTCACTAGTGTGGTTTAGAACTTTTCGTGGTAAAATTTTAACTATTTTTAGTATTTAATACTTTTTAACTGTTTATGCACTGTCACTTTGTTTATAACGATTGTTTACATCTAAACTGTGATTGTTCTTCAAGATAACACTTGTACGATATAATTATCGGTTAATGTTCACTTTAACTCACAATACGTAATTAGTAATTTGGTATTTATAATTAAAGCAATTTATTAAAAACTTTCGGCAAGGAACTTAGTGTTTACGCAATGGCAGCGCCATCTAGTCTCTAAGAATAAATAAATCTTTATTTCAGACCATGTATCCATAATTATTATTATAAAATTTATCATAATATTGGAGTCCTGCAATGACCTGTAGGATGCTGATAGTGCTACCCCGTACTCTGCCTAATAACGCGAGCCGCTTGCGCGCTATGGCATGGAAGCCATCTACATCTATCTACCATAATATTATGATAACGATATCTAATTTAGGTAAACGCTATTTTTACGAGTAATAAAAATAATTAAAATATTATATTATATTTCCGTAGTTCCTCACTCTTCAGCTCTTGTACAAAATGTCGTGCTGCATGTCCAAATAGTTGAGTGACCTGTTGGGGTTGCGCGTCAGTTAGTAAAAGTCTGCCACTCCACCCCGCTCCACCCAGAGGGGAGAAGTTATTTGACGAATTCCGATACGAAAAAAAAACAACTTTGCTTTGAGTTTGAGTTTTAGTTTGAACATTACCCCTATTCCTCAAATCTAAACCAATTATTCAAAATGATCCGACCAATCACTCTTGCTATCAATATATTCATAGCATTACCCAGCAGTACTGTGTAACAATATTTCCGGCCATTTCTCTTCAGAGGGAATTCTGTTGGAGTTTTCTTTTTCAATTTCAAACTGTCTCTAGTCTGGGACTCGCGAAACAAGTGCGGAAGTAAGGGTTCAGACGATTTTAGTGTGGATGAGACGTAAATAGAAAACATTCACTAAAAAGACGGTAAATAAATTTACTTTTGGAAGTCTTTGACTTTTGTTTGATTCATAGATTTTTGTGCCATCGACTTCCCGAAGTAAATTTATTTACTGTCTTTTTTTTATTTTGTGGCTTTTAGTTGTAGGTAGATGTGTTTTAGAGTTTGGAACAGTGGGATTAAAGAAATGGCGCTTGACATCGTATATAGCTCTCTGCCTTTTTCCTACACTAGAACGACAATAAAACAATTGCGACATCATGTTTACCCGCCTGCATTTAATTGACACACACTCGAACGCCTTGTACATTTATAAAATCTATAATAGTACGATATGGTGATTGCTATTTTTTTCTGCCAGGCGCATCAATTTTGTTTTGTTTTAGCTTATTATTAGTACACGCTTATCAGATTTGTATTCGATCACATCGAGGACCTAATACATTTTCAAGTAAAAAAACTAAAATAAACACTCCCTTCTTCCTTCCTTGTACAGGTACCTACTAAAGATATTAAGTATGAATGCGCTGGTTATATGAAATACTTTTTCCTAAAGCTCTTACCTTCTGCAATAACATACCTACTACTTACTGGATGTAGAGATACCTACCTCATTAAAGAAACTTGGAAATAAAAAGCTCTCAGCTGATTTTAGGGTTGTCGCACGGAGGACGTGCAAAAAAAAGTCCTATTTGAAAAACTGAGAACTCGCACAATTTATGGCCCTTGAATGTTATTGCTCTTTTTTTTACATGTTATATACATTTTGATCAGCTGATCGCGTCAGTACAGAAGTTGTAGAACAAAAGTTGTTCATAGTCCGAGAGATACCTTGAGTTAGGTACACCTTGTATATACAGGGCACATCCACACAAATCTAGCGAATATCAGAGCGACGCGACGTCTAAAATTCGCTGTTATAGGAAGAGTTTCGAAAAAAGAGCAGTAAGACACTCGGTCTAATAGAATTTAAATTGTTACTCGTTCAGTTTGTTTATATTTTGTCTGCGTTTACGTATTGTAGGGTTTTTTTAAGTACTAGGTACCTATATGTATAATATCCTACCATTATCCTTACTAATATTATAAAAGCGAAAGTGAGTTTGTATATTACGTCTTCACGCCTAAATGGCTAAACCGATTTTGATGAATTGTGTGGTGCAGAGATAGTTGGGACCCTGGAGACGGACATAGGCTAACTTTTTTTTCAAATAAGTGAGAAATGAGGGAGGAAGAGGGAAGAAAAGGAAAAACTTAACATTGCTATTACAATAAATAAGACGCAAGGGCAAAAACTACAGGTAGCAGGCAAATCAAGAAAGGGGAACTGTGTCACCCAGAATTTAACGCCGAAGCCGCGGGCAAAAGCTAGTAATATTATAAATGCGAATGTTTGTGAGGATGGATGAAGATGTTTGTTACTCTTTCACGTCAAAGCGGCTAAACGGATCTTGCTGAAATTTCGCACAGAGGTAGATTACAGTCTGGAATAAGACATAAGATACTTTTTTTTCGATCGCAGCGGCTGACAGAGTAGCATGGAAGAAAAACAAACCGTCTTTCGAAAACCACGACTGCAAATAAATTTACTTGTGGCAGCTGTCAGTGAAATGCGCTAAAATCGAAATAAAATTTGAAATAATACATATATGCGTCGTACATTTTTCGATATCAAAAACAGTATTGTGCACTATAAATAGATAAGGATAAAAGTTTGTTTTATGTACAAATATGAACCTTACGACGAAACCGGTTCTTATACGTTGACGGCACGGTTGGCGCAGTGGTTGAGCGATCGACTGCTGCGCTGCGTGTCGCGGGTTCGATTCCCGCACGGAACAAATATTTGTATGACCTGCAGATAGTTGTTTCGGGTCTGGCCGTTTGTGTATGTGAGTTTAAATGTTTTTAAACGCACCCACGATACAGGAGAAATTCCTAGTGTGCGGCAACGTTTTTTAAGAAAAAAATAAATAAATAATAGGCTGACTCATCCCATAATACCTACTGGTTAACCTTTATTGTGGGTTCTTAACCTAACCCTAAAAATAACCCGGTTAAAACCTTCATACAGATTAACCTTCCGGTCCCTGTTATCAACACAATGAAACAAAGAAACTGTTTATTCAAAAAATATATCGTGCTTACAGTGCGAAGGTTGATGGTAGAATAATGACATTAGTAAGTCCGGCGAACGATTGAATGAAACGCCTGGCAGAATGCGAATAGCACGATGAAGGATTTCTTAATGGTAAATATATATCTATTAGGCGTTTTGCTGCGCCCCAACACCAGCAGTTGCACCCGCTGTTCAGCTGATGATAGGTATATGTATAGTCTATATTTCTTCATGATAATTAGCTTTCATTTGACAAAGAACCGTAAAAATATTAAAAAGAAATATTTCTTCTTTAAAATATTAGTAGGTATACTAAACTTAATAATTCTATTTTCTACTATTGCGGCCATTTTAGGCCCCACGTAGCTATTGTACCTCATGTTATCTTTCACACATTTCTCCATTGTTGCTTTGATAGTCAATACTCTTTAGTCTATAGCTTTTCAAATTCAGTCAGCCCAACGATATTTTTGTTAACAAAGGCATTCAGATTGTATTTAATTTTGTCAAATCAATAACATTCCTAAAAAGTTTCGTATCCAAATCGAGTGCAAAAAAAGAAACAAAAGGCAGAATCGACGCTCGTCAATGTCTCCGAGAATGGCAAAGAGTAGGTACCTACGATTGGAGTTGGAGTATTGAAAATTGAATTAACGTCAAATGTCAGTCGCGTATGGAATGTTCTGCTGTGAAACAACGCTTTATTGGACTGTGAGTGCTTTGTGTGAAAGCAGGCAGTATAGAATTGTACCAAAAAAATTAACATGTTATGGGTTTTCGTCAGTACAAGTCTGTCATTCCCTTCCACTATGCCCACAGCAAAAGGAGTAATTTGATTAAATCCTATCTGCAAAAGAACTGGCTAAAAGCGAATCAGACTCGCGCACCGGTTCTGTACAATCTTGCGACATAAACAGCCATATCTTTTGACTGCGTAGACTTAAGGGGTTGATTTTTTCACAGCACGAAGGGTTTTAATTTCAACTTGATAATTTCACGGGTTTCCGAAATGTCTTGACAGACAGACTGACAACATACTTAATCATCCAATAAGGGTTCCGTTTTTTCTTTCCGCTTAAGGCGTTTTTCATAGAAAAAAGAAAAGTAATTAAAATTGGAGAAATTAAATAAAAGAAAAAGTACTTTTGTTATTAATTAATATAAAACTATGATTTAATTTGTTTTTTTCCGCGCTTTGCCTTCTCAGACTGTAGGAGAAACAAAGGTATGTATGACACCGCAAAACAGCAAAAAAAAAAAAAAAAAATTCTAATCCTTTTGAATTTAGAACTGAAATGTATTTTAAGTATGTCAGAACTGATAATGATGTTTATTTGTGATTATGTTGATAAATATGCTAAAAAAAACAAATAAAAATAAATACGCAATAAATGAGAAAAAACCACACGTGTGAAATACATTGCATGTTAAACCTAATCCTAGTGCAATAAGAGCCAGTTTTCGAGGAAGTGTATTGAAAAACAAATTAACAGCCAAGTACATACATCACTTGACGCGACGATCAACTGGGTGGGAGGGAAGTCAGTAAGTTATTAAATGAATACCAAAGTTAGGTAGGTACCTACATCACCTTTACAACACATTTATTTGCAAATGATATTGTACCTACATAATTATTAATGATACTGAAACAAAATGCAGACAAGAAATTTGAGCAACTTTATTACACTACTACATTTAATACCGATGTACCGAGTCATTTCTTGCATTTCCAATTATTTTCTCCACGTACTTTCTTATATGATAATTATTAATATTGTTTCAGTTTTACTTTTTCATAATATTATGATTTACTTGTTTGGCACAGATCATCTTCCGTACATTTTCAGTTTTAACACTCTTCAAAGTTCATCTATATTATCGATAGCCCAATCAATTGCAAGCGGATCCTCGGCATCAGCTTGCATCAATTCATCATCGGAAGTACAAATACCAGCCATGATTGCATCGTCAATTAATGGTTCTTCCTGCGAAGTCGGACTAGGACTTTGCTCTTCACTGTTTCTATCAGCTGTACCGCTTGCAACATTGAAGTCGAGCGGCGAAAATGTAGTAAATACTCCTTTATCTGTATTCGCATCACTTGAATTTGTAGGTTCAAAGCTTTCACATTCAACTTCATTCAAATCTTCAACTGCAAACCTTTGAATTTTTTTGAATACCATGTCATATGGCGACTTTTGACCAGGACTTTTAATTTGATTATTCAAATACGATTGTACTCCATAGCAGGCAATGCTCCAGTTTTCAAACTCATTTCTGGTCATCCATTCAGTAATCGTTTTCTTTAAACGTATCAATTTAATTTTGTCTTCTTTTAATACTTGAACTACTATTGATATAGGTGCGAATGTAGTTAAATGTGTGATTTGATCTAGAGCTACACGGAAAATGTCATTGCTTATAAGGACTTCTTTAGGCGGTCCAAAATCCATAAAGAGTCTTAGCAGCTCCACACAAATTTCGCTTTCCCCTGAATCAGAACTAATTGGACTCAAGTGAATATATCCAGTGTACATGTCTTGGTAAATCATAATTTGGGTGAATGCATAGTCTGCAATTCCATTTACTGATAAGATGTCTAGGGAACAGCGCATATACGGTGATTTTCCTACCATACATTTGTAACAGATTTCGTTTAGTTGTTCAATCGCAAAATCATTCACTATATATTCTTCTTGCAAAATTTGCTTCAGCGTCCCAGCATTAGGATGACAATGTTTTAAATGTATTTCCCAAAAAATGTCAAACATATCTTCCCAAGGAAGAATCACTTTGAATTTGTTATCCTCGTCTTTTAGGAACAACCTTTCTTTTTCATTCCAAATTCCAACCATCATATATTTATCGTCATGACTAAAAATGAAAATTCCGGTATGCCCTGATTTTTCTTTCTCTTTTTGTATCGTTAATATTAATGGATCGAGACAATTATAACTCCATAAGTCGGTCATTTTAGGGCATTCATTCAAAGCTCTCGTTGATAAAAAACGTGTTAATAATTTTTCATTAAATTCAGCTTTAATGAGTTCTTTATCCGAATCGGAAACCTCCTGAGAGGGCCAATTACCTGCTGCTATTATTCTTACCTGTTTGTCTGTGCTCGTAGACGCCATTTTGTGATACACTAAATACTACACGGTAAAAACGTTGTGTTTGATAAAAGTCAGAAGATGAAATGAAAGAAAACGTTCCATGTAAACAAAACAATGTTAACTTGCAACGCACGGAAATGAGGAAAAGAGAAAAATACACATAATTTTTACTCAAACAGAACTGAGATGCAAGATAAAATCGCGTCGTTCTGCGTGTTCTGTCGCGTGGCATGGTGAAGACAAGAGTGAAATAGCAAAATTAAAGTGTGTGAGTGAGCGAGATAGAAAGCCGATTTGGTTCCAAGTCAAAACCATTCCCAATACAGAATGACCAGTTTATCAATAAGTACGGTGAGATTGTGAACTAAACAGAAAATGTACTAAGTTTGACGTTTAATTTGCAAGCAGCGCCATTCACATAAATGGCAAGTTGTTGTATTGGGCATGGGCATCCATTCACTTTGTTTTGCCTTTGAGGTTAAACCAATTTTGTTTGTTTTAATCCAATTGAATAGGTAATAGTTTTCAATTGCATAACGAATTAGGTATGTTGAAATTAGTATGTCGATGGTCGAACGGCAACCGACCCGGAAACGTGATAAAGGTAAGCACGAATTATTGTGATGGCAATAACAGTTACGCTAATTACCGGCGCCTTGTATTTATCATAACTATGAATAGCAATGCTTACTTAGTTTTGTGGATATCACGCACGACCAGTGAAGTCTTCAAGTAAACACCGAAGGGGCAGACTTATAAAAAAAAAATAGTAGGTAAGCAGTTTTATTGTATGTCTATATCTTTTGACGTTCCTAAATAACAAAGGCATTTGCAATAATACAGGCATATAAAAAATCTAATACGTACCTAAGTACCTACTTAATAAATTCAAATTTAGTTCCAAAAAGTTTGTCATAAAAAAAGATACTTACAGGAACTTAACCACTAAGTACATAGTATTCAATGCATTTGTACAATTTGTTATTTAGCATGACTGCGTACGAGAAAAACATTGAAAAAAAGTACTTACAAATTATAAATAGCTTTGTGGTCCTCATGGCTCCACTAAAAAGGTCAATTTTAGGAATAATGTTAGACAGATCATGCTATCTGACTAACAATGATTTTAAAATAGGCAGCTTAGCAGCATAGGTCCTTACAGAGAATGGTGTAGGTAACCAAGACAGGAAAGTAATTATCATTTCGACAGGTAATAATATAAAATATCATGCCGTTATCTTCTAAACAGTTATGCAGAGGTAAATGTATGCCTCAAATTTCGCCAGTCGTATGTTATAGGGGTCCATGTAACCATAAACCGGATATAACTCTGCACTCAGTGGTGGAACACTAACACTTTGACCGATCTAAGAATAAATCTTAGGTCCTCATACTATTCAAAACTTGTGGTAGACCAATAAGGCAGTTATTATTTTGACAGATGATACAAACAACAATTCCGGTATAGATAACAGTGACAGTGAAGTTGTGTAGAAAGTTATTTATTTATTTAAAAACTAGCTTTTGCCTGCGGCTTAGCTCGCGTTAAATTCGGTATACAGTACCTACTACCTGCAGTTTTTGCCCTTGTACCTTATTGATTTGTAATAGCAATGCTAAGTTTTCCCTTTTCTTCCCTCGTTCTCCCTCATATCCCACTTTTTTAAATAAAAATTAGCCTATGTCCGTCTCCTGGTTCCCAACTATCTCTGTACCAAAATTCATCAAAATTGGTTGAGCCAGTAAAGCGTGAAGAGGTAACAAACAAACTCACTTTCGCTTTTATAATATTATAAATAATAAATATCTTGGGACAACTCACACACGGCTATCTGATCCCAAGCTAAGCAGAGCTTGTGTTATGGTAACCAGACAACTGATATACATACTTATATAATTTATAAATACATACATATTATAGATAAATCACACCCAGACACAGAACAAACAATCATGCTCATCACACAAAGTTTGTCCTGGGTGGGAATCGAACCTACGACCTCCGGCTTAGCAGTCAGGGCCACTAACCACTAGACCAACAGGCCCGTCGTATATTAGTAAGGATTTATGTACTGTATACAGAAAAATAAAAGACGAACAGAAAATAGGTACAAAGGTAATGCTTATTATTCTTTATTTATTATTGATAGATCTCAAACAAAGAATGTTTAACGAACAAAATAAGCATACAATTAAAAGATTTCGTGTAAGTTTTCTTAGAAACTGATGGATGGATCAAAGGAAATGAAATGAAATTAATTAACTTTTTACTTTTATTAATGTGCATAAAAATAAAGTTTAACTGTACTGTGTTGACTGTACATAGACCATAAGAAATACATCATAAACAACAGCAGTATCAGAAATCAATAATAACTCCAAAGCTGTTACAGTTATTATGCATTAAGGCTGGGTTCTGATGCTATACATTTTTTTTCCACAATTCATTTGTGTCTGTAAAGGTCTATCTTCTGTCTATAATTTTTTTTTAATTTCTATATCGTGCAATCAGTCCTTTGACTATGAGCAGATGTGTTGTCACAGATTTAGTGGTCTATAATATAAAAATGAATACTTACCTGAATTTGTTGCTAAGCTCAAATCTTGAGAACAGCTGAACCAATTTTGGTAATTCTTTATTTTGTTGTGTTGGTTACTGTCAGAAGAGGGTTCTTATAAAAAAAAGTAGGGTAGGTCGGGTGTAGGTTGGGTAAGTAGGGTAGGTAGTGTAGGTAGGTAGAAAAATGCCCATGACAGCTAGTCCTACTTCCTACTAATATTATAAATGCGAATGTTTGTGAGGATGAATAGATGTTCGTTACTCTTTCACGTCGGACGGATGAATGGATCTTGATGAAAGTTGGCACAGAGGTAGATTATAGTCTGATATAACATAGGAAAGCATCCTATGTTATTTCAGACTATAATCTACCTCTTTTTAGGGTTCCGTAGTCAACTAGGAACCCTTATAGTTTCGCCATGTCTGTCTGTCCGTCCAAAGTAAATAGAGGGGAAGTAGGTTATCTCCGGCCCAATTCGCGATATAATTGCCTACTGTCATAGGGTTGTCACTTTTAGCTAAATTTTAATTCAGTACCTATAAATTGGCAAGGGTCGAGAAGTTGTATTTTTTACTTTTATTTTAAAGTGACTAAAATATTATAATTAAACAAAAAACACCGTAAAACAACATTCAAAACTGTCTGTCTACTCTCTGCCTGTCTCTTAGACTATAATCAAATCTGTTGTTATGATTCGAACTTTGCTTTATATGTTTATATATAATTTAAAATTAGTCAATAACTTATTTTTAATTACGATTTCATAACTGTGGGTAGTTAGTTAATATACCTACAATACTGAGAAATCGGCACAACTAAACGTTAACAAAGCAATAGCGGTAAATCAGTTGACAGATCAAAAGTACAAACATTCTAGTGGGAAAGTAGACCTACCTACCTACCTACTTCGCGATAACTCGCGGTACTTCTTAGCGATAAGACCGCCATTGTAACCATAGATTTAACATCTTTTTGTAAAACAGTTTTGTTTCGTAGATTTTGGTGTGCAATAAAGTATATTCTATTCTATTCTATTCTACTTCCTCTGTGTGATAGAAAACTAATATGCTAATACAACAAAAAGAAGTCAGTAGGTAGGTATCTCATTATGAAGTAAAAAATTGAATTATGCTAGAATAAGTGAGTAGCTTACCTTTCCTGTTCAATAGGTAATTTGAACTTAGACAATTCTGGAATTGATGAATTATTAAGACACCCAAACACACAGCAATACTTTCTACCGCGGTTATCAGACATTTTTTATTCGTTTAGCGGTGCCGAAAAGCCGTGACGCGCGAACCTCGTGCAGTGTTAGCCCCGACTGGCGCACCTCGAAAGGAGCCGAGATTTTGTTTAGTGTGCGTGCGGCGACGCATAGATACTACGGCACACACATACAAGCCGCGCGCTATGCGTTTGTATGAAGATAACGTACTTCCCCTCTTTATACTATGGTCCGTCCGTCCGTCCGTCCTCGCTTAATCTCTGTGACCGTTAGCACTAGAAAGCTGAAATTTGGTACCAATATGTATATCAATCACGCCGACAAAGTGGTAAAATAAAAATTGGAAAAATATGTTTTATTAGGGTAGCCACCCTATATGTAAAGTGGGAAGTGTTTTTTTTTTAATTTCAACCCTAACGTGTGATATATTGTTGGAAAGGTATTTAAAAATGAATAGGGGTTTACTAAAATCATTTTTTGATAATGTCTATAATTTCGGAAATAATCGCTCCAAAAGTAAAAAACAATGTGTCCCCCCCCTCTAACTTTTGAACCATAAGTTTAGAAAATATGAAAAAAATCTGAAAAGTAGAACTTTATAAGGACTTTCTATGAAAATCATTTTGAACTTGATTGACACAACAGTTTTTGTACAAAAAAGACAAAAAGTTGTACAAAATAATTTCCTCCTCCACCTTTAAACTCATAAGTGGGAACACTTATTGTGACGGACGGGAAACTACGGAACCCTACACTGAGCGTGGCCCGACACGCTCTTGGCCGGTTTTTCTATCATCACGCCGGCAAAGCGGCGGGCGCAAGCTAGTATGAAATAAATACTTTGAGTACCTATGAGTTTTGAGGAGGTTGTTAGTTTACATAACATCACGACTGCTATCCCCTAAGGGTTTGACAGAGGTGTTCCTAATAGTACTACTACATTTTTCTAGTTCTGAAAGTGACAACCAGTTTTATCAAACAGTATTGTTTTACCCAATTATTAACTAGGTTGTGGTAAGTAAGAAAGGCAATGACGACACGGTTGGTGCAGTGGCTGAGCGATCGACTGCTGCGCTGCGTGTCGCGGGTTCGATTCCCGCACGGAACAAATATTTGTATGACCTGCAAATAGTTGTTTCGGGTCTGGGTGTTTGTGTATGTGAGTTTATATGTTTGTAAACGCACCCACGATACAGGAGAAATTCCTAGTGTGGGGCAACATTTTCTTTACAAAAAAAAAAAAGTCGTTAGTCAGTGGTTTGTCATAGCATTAGAGTATCGCCTAGTTAATGCCAACGGTCTATACTTCCATTTGCAGTTTCTGTTACCAATGTTTCTCTTCCATTCCCGACCACAGACAAAAAAAAACTGAATAAAAACTTTTCAAACTCAATTGAATAAATGTTCGATACAAAAACTTGCACTATTCGTTCTTTGCGGCAGGGCGAAATAGAAAGTAAATATTGTTCCTGCAGCGGTATGTAGTGTTTAGGGTTCTGTAGCGAAATGGCCGAAACAAAACCCTCGCAATTTCGTGTCATATTATGTCTGTCAGTCCGTCTGAGGAGCCCGTGGCTAAATAATAGCAGCCGCTCGGGTTGATCTATAGTTTTGCCTAGGTTGGTCTGTGGATGGCCACCCGTTACATATCGAGTTTCCTCATTGCCTCGGAAAGCACGTTTAGCCGTTGGTCCTGGCTGTCATTAGCAGATCTTTGACAGTCGTTACAGGTAGTCTGAGTATGAGTTTTGAGGTTGTTAGTTTACATAGAGGTGACCTTATAGTAGGTACCACAACACTTTTCTAGTTCTGAAAGTCTGACAACCAGTCTTACCAAGGAGTATCGTATTACCCAGTACTAACTGGGTTGTGGAGGTCTGATAGGCAGTCGCTCCATGTAAAATACTAATATTCAGCAGCGTCCGGTTAGACTGGAAGCCGAACCCAACATATGTAGTTGAGAAAAGGCTAGGCAGATGATGATGATGGTCAGTCCGGCTTTATAGTAGGTACTGTTACACGATTACTATAATTGAAGTATTGACAATCAAATCATCAATGTTTAGAAAGGTGTTCTTTATGAAACTCAGAGCAGTGGTATTATAGTAAAATAAAGGAAACAATTAAGCGCGGTACTCCCAGTTCAACGCCAGTTTGACGGCACGGTTGCCGCAGTGGCTGAGTGATCGACTCCTGCGCTGCGTGTCGCGGGTTCGATCGCCGCACGGAACAAATACTTGTATGGCCTACAGGTAGTTGTACCGGGTCTGGCTGATTGTGGATGTGAATAAAGTTATACAGGAATTCTCAAAAAAAAAATCGATTCAGGATTTCTTTATTATAAAAACGAAAGCGAGTTTGTTTGTTTGTTACGTCTTCACGCCGAAATGGCCAAAACCGATTTTGATGAATTTTGGTAGAGTTCGTTCGCTTTGACCAGTTTAAAAAGATATTTTTTCATTATTACCTACTTACAATTTAATTTTTAACCGACTTCAAAAAACGAGGTTCTTTGTTTGACCGTATTTTTTAAAATATATGTTCATCGATTACTCCGTCAACTGAGAAGAACTCGGTGAACTTCAACCAAACAATTAAGAGTCAACGAATTCAGGAAGTGCAATAATTTTCCACTTGTTTGTTTTTTTTAGAAGTCATTTTTCGTTTATTTTATTTAAAAAAAAATCTTTGTCTATAGGATTAAGTTCTATGATATAGGGGACGATCCTATTATTTAGCAGAACACTAAACTAGGATCCAGGCTGTCATCAAGAAATTCCAAATCAAATAATAACTGACCAGAGGACGTTCTCAAGTCGACATATAGTTTTCTAATATAACTCACACCTTTATAACCTGTAGATTGAAAACATATCTACATCTATCCAACCCAGCAGTAGTTCTCTAAACCGAATATTAATTTCTGCTAGTAGAAAAACAAGCAAAACAAGGACTTAGTCTAAATCCGACACTGCAGTGGATTATGCAAGAGCCAAATTCGCATACCCCAGAAGCATCCACATTTCCGAAATAACTTGATTTTCAGAGTAATACCTACCTTCATCTTCCTAGCTTAGGTATATAATCCCTTGAATACATCCCAAACCCACCCTGTGACCGAGAAACAGGGGTTCATTTTAAGCCACACTTAAATCACTTTCCATTCCCCATTTCATCTAAAACTCATTGATATACAAGAGGCCACATATGTAAGTGCTATTGAGGCCTTTAAGTCCCTTTTAAAACTCTTCAACACGGAGTTTCAAAGTTGAGGGACCTGACATTGTTCTTCGCGAAACAGAGATGGAAATATTCACTTAAATAGTGCTATCCTTGTTTCGCAACAATGACGATAGTTTCAGTTCTATTGAGCGGAAATAGAATATAGTAAGTTTAGAAGGTTCATTCACGTGGAAAGTGTGATAAAATAAGCTTAGGTACACCAATATACAGAGGTAAGGTCGGTAATCCTGGCGATCTGATTTTGGTAAAACTTGGCATGGTTCGCCTGAAAACTATACGCAATAGACACTGTTCAAGAAGTAGGTTTCGTAAGGTTTTATAGCTTAAAATCAACCTCAAATTAGGCAGGCTTTTTGAAGCTGCATTCGGATTCAGATTTAAGAATACCTAATTTAGGAAGACTAGACTAATGATGTGGATGAATCGCTTTAATTTGGACAATAAAAACTAAAGTAAAGAAACACTAACATTAGTATATTTGCGCACATCACTAGAGCGTCTATACGTGTAGCGTGGCGTTCGCGCCTAGTCAGCCATGTTCGGTTGTTACATTACAGTCGGGTCACCTTAATTTAATATTATAATGATTGATGTGTGATTACATACCGAGTTTCCTCCGTGCGTCGGATAGCACGTTAAGCTGTTGGCCCCGGCTGTCAATTGTAGATCTTTGACAGTCGTTACATTTAGTCAGTGTCTCTAAAAGTCTGACAACCAGTCTTATCAAGGAACATCGTATTATCCAGTACTAACTTGGTTGTGGAGGTCAGATAGGCCGTCGCTCCATGTAAAATACTGATATTCAGCCTGCATCCGGTAAGACTGGAAGCCGACCCCAACGTAGTTGGGAAAAGGCTAGGCGGATGATGATGATGTACTGTGTATTGATTCAATAAAGTGTTTCATCGAATACACGCGTTTCTCATACAATTGGCTACTCAACCCTACTTTCTCACATCTAAATACTAATAAGGAAGGATTCGTTTGTTTGTTGGTATCGAATAGGCTCCAAAACTACTGGACCGATTTTAATCATTTTTTCACTAATAAGAAGCTACATTATCAGGAAGTAACATAGGCTATACAACATCACGATACTACCCACGGGGGCAGGACAGCAACTAAAGACGCGGGTGAAACCGCACAAGACCGCTAGTGTCCTATTAAAAGCACGGTGAAATGGAACTTCTGCAGCTCTTTACTTCGTGTCACATCCCACAAATATGTAGAAACAATAGAAGTTCAGAGTACACTCCGCAACTTGTTCAAATACCACCAGATTTGCATGCAGTACAGCACGGTCTTTAGTGTTAGAATGATACCTATTGAATCTGTGGAAACAAATGACTACGGCTGGACTTCGTGGTGCTTTGTTCCATGTTTCGAGAGTTGCAAATGTTAGATTTTGGGCTTACAGTTGGAAATTTTAGGGATTGATTGACTTCTGTTTGTGTGAGTAGCAAGGAGTTTGGATTTATGCTTGTCAAACCAATACCTACGGATTGTTATGAGAACGTCACTAGTGTTGTGGTACAGACGCCAGCAGGTCAAGCTACCCGAAACTCCCAATACTTTAGCAATAAAGTCGAAAATCTATCAAAGAAATCTGACAGATTGTAGTAGCTTGATGTGCAGGCGTCTGTACATCACTAGTTACTAAAATGACCGTCGTGACACGCATTATACAAATGGCGTCTGTCGGCAAGTCTTATTAACAATCCTAATGAACCTTGTACCTATGTAGAGATTAAGCATTACTTGTCTCCAGCTTTCAGAGGATCAGTATAGTTATGGCAGCGAAAACCTTGCAGGTAATTCCTGTCAACATAACATCAAAATCGGACCTCCATTCGTCAGCAAAAACATTCCCATTCAAGGTAAAAAAAATAAAACACAACATATTTTATTTAAATATTATGTCCACTCATAAGGTAAAAACACCATTTACCCGCCTACCCATCTTGTTTTTTCTCCTAATAAATCGCCCTGCGTCAGTCCATTAAAATACAATGGACACAACAGCGAGACGGACTGAAATTGGCTAAATTATTGTTTTTTATGTTCCATGTTTTGGAAGTTTTACCTCATTTTTAGGGGACGGACACGTGGATGTTTCTAACTAGGTCAGCGTTTGAAGACCCCTTGTTTTCTGACGGGGATTTACTTTTTAATGAGGCCTAAACTGTATTCAAATTTATCATGATAACGTAGTTATCATCTGTAACAAAAAATAAAAACATCCGTTCTAGACTGTATTTATATCAAAGGGAGACTGAGGAAAATGTTATGACAAAAGCTTTGAGTAAGCATGTGATTCGATGTAAGAGAGAGTAGAAGAAGACCAAAGAAACGATGGTCAAAAATAGTTTTGTTTCATTCTATGAAAAATATGTATTACTAGCTTCCGACCGCGACTTCATCCGCGCGGCATAGTTACTTTGGGCTAACGCTAACATTAACCAGCGTGATGATAAAAAAAAATCTTTCTCTCCCCTTTTCTTCCCTCTTACTTCCCCTTTTCTCACTTTTTTAGCCTATGTCCGTCTCCAGGGTCCCAATTACTACTTATACTTAGACGTACAGGATACCAACTTCTCATGCTTTCCAAGGTAAAAGGAAATTCGGTATGTAATGGATGGTCACCCATCCACAGACCGACCTTGGCAAGCGCGGCTTAACCTTGAATATCGACCCGTGCGAGCTTCTGCACCACAATCTCCTCCATTTCAGTAAATAACATAAAACAACAACAGCATACATTGCTGTTGTAGTTATAAAGTAACCATTTATTTGAATTAACTTCTACGCAAGTACTGAGTAGGAGACAATATATTCTTCTTAGAAAAGCGTACAGTATTGTAGAGTGTTGTAGGTAGCTCTCTAAGTGATTGATTTACTATCGAAGTATAGCTTGTAGGTTCCATACTGTATTATTAACCTTAAAGGTACTAGTCAAACTCAAACTCAAAGCATTTATTTCAATTAGACAATTACAGGCACTTTTCAATGTCATAAAACAAAACACATCACCCTCCTTTTTAAAAAAAAAAAAAAAATCATTTTAGAAATTCACATACCCAAACAGCCAGACCCGAAACAGCTACCTGCAGGTCATACAAATATTTGTTTCGTGCGGGAATCGAACCCGAGACACGCAGCGCAGCAGTCAATCGCTCAGCCACTGCGCCAACCGTGAAACTTAGCGGCGCGGCGCGCAGTCGGGTAAAAAGATGCTGGTATAGTTCCAGTGAAAAGACATAATAATTTGTGAAAGTACTGTAGTTGCCCATTCCAAATTGTAGATCTCTATGGAGAATGAATGCAGACAGTGGCCCTGGCAGGCCCTTCTGCTTACCTGTAGGCATTATTTTGCTTACACATTATAGCACTAGTGCTCTTCAGTTTAACAACTCCTAGATAAATGCTATAAAACCCCAAAAAAAGAAATATCTGCAATATCTATCTGCTCAAGATTTGAAGGTTGTGAAACAAATACGAAACTTAGATCAATACGCCCGCCATTTTCTAAACCCGATCATAACACTTTGGCGCCAATTACTTATGTTCCATATTCGAATCAAAACGGCATCCAATCTAATCACATTGGCTCCAAGAATCGGGACAAACCGGACCAATCCCGATTTGATTGCTATCCGTACTGTTGTATTCGAATCCAATTTTCTTTACTGGCAATCTATTTTTTTGAGGAGAAAAGATATTTTTGAGACAATGTGAAATTGCGTGATCTTTTTAGCGTTTCGAGGGAGGGCCGATGCTCGTTGTTTCAATTCCTATTTTCTGCGTCATATAAATGTATATGATGATGGTAGAGAGCCTAAACAGTAACATCTTTAAAAAAATATATATATATAAATGTAAGTGTCTGTAATTTCTAAATAAAATACTTTTTATTGAATGCATATTAAAATATAGGTGGTTAATCTTTTTTTCCATTTTAACCCCTCTGTCTGTTCGGGCTTATCTCCGAAATAGCTGTATCGTTTGTCGGGATTTTAGCTGCCAGATAACTGATGTTATAAGAAGTAACAAAAAAAACCACTTCAAATATAGTAGGTAATATCACTACATAGTATAAAACATTTTTGCAAAAAATAAAACCGACTTCCAAAAAAAATCTAAAAAGTGGAAAATAACTTTATTTCCCGATGTCGGTGGCAAAAAAGTCAACGAAACCAACAAAAGCCACCGACTTCCGGAAATAAAGTTATTTTCCTCTTTTTAGTTTTTTTTGGAAGTCGGTTTTATTTTTTTCAAAAAGGTTTTTTATTTCAGCATTTATTATTTTGTATTGTATAGTATTTGATATAATACGCAAAAACGGTTTAAATTCTTAGCTTTTTAGTGCGTAGGTCCCGTCTTAAATACAAGCTTTAGTTCCACATCACGCTATAAGTAGTATTAAATAGGTACTATCTAAATTATGCTTTAGTTTAAAACCAATTCAGAAATCATATGCATCATCGCCTAGGGGACACAGCTGATACTTGATCTGATGATTATGTTTCTTAATGACTAGGTGAGGGGTGGGGAGGGTGTACGGGCACCCTGCTCCCACTCGCCTGCCTACCCTGGCGAAACCCATACTTATACATGTGATTGCAGCAATCACGGCAGATTTGCTGTCATTTATTGAAGAGTTCCGTTGTATATCACTGAAGATCTATCACCAAATTAAAATACAATCACCTCAAAAAACTGAGATGACCTTGCAAATCATAGTCGATACCTACCTAGCGTTTTTTGTTCATTTGTCTTCGACAACCTCTAAAACTATATCATCAACGTACACGAAGTCAATCTAATACGCATTATTAAAGATAACCCAAAAACTGCTGGCCGGATCTTGATATTTTATGGGACCAAACGACAACCACCAGCTTTCGAATAAAAAAAGAATCATCAAAATCGGTTCACCCAGACCAGAGTTATGAGGTAACAAACACAAAAAAAAACAGTTGAATTGAGAACCTCCTCCTTTTTTGAAGTCGGTTAAAAACAAAGTCGCCGTTTATAATATTTGTAAGGATAACCATTCCTCTTAAATCACAATATTACGTATCTTTATCGCACCTGTGTGAAGCCGGTGCGGCTCGCTAGTATTTATAATAATTTAGATCAGATCTACATATATTACAATAACGAAAAAGCTTCCTCTACCTACCTCTCCACCAAAAATATACGTACACAATATTAATACTCATGAATACGATCCTTGAGCAAATCAGTCCCTCCCTTTACGAGTCCCTATGTTGAACTAGGCATTTACACGATGTTACTAACATTTATGACTCCGCCGTGTATTCAACCCCTTAGTTTTGTGTGATTCGCGATAGAAGTTGCCGTCGGAAAAAATAGTAGATTTTGATTGAAGTGAGGAAACTTTGTCATTTCAGCCGAGCCGCCAGGCGAGAGCGTTATAGAACCGACAACAGTCAATTAAATAACGTTTTTTTTAATACACTTCAAAGAAATTAAATAACAGAATAAAAAGTACCTTTGTCATGAATCAATATGAAACTATGATGTAATTTGATTTTTCCTCGCGCTTTGTCTTCTCATACTGAAGGAAAAACAAAGGCATGACATCGCTAAACAGCCTAATATTAAAAATAAGAAATATATCATAATGAAGCAGGTAGGTACTAAAAATTATCCTACTAATATCTATTATAAATTCGAATGTTTTTGCGGATGGCCGGATGGATGTATGGATGTTTGTTACTCTTTCACGTCAAAACGGCCAAACGGATCTTGATAAAATTTGGCACTAAGGTAGATTATGGTCTCGAATAACACATAAGATACTTTTTTTTCGATATCATACGGGTGAAGCCGCGGACGCCAGCTAGTAATCGCTTCCTCTACGAAATCACTTAAATTGGTGCAGTACGGCCCGGCCAGACGGAGTAATCGATGCACAGACATAAAAAGAAAGATACCGGCCTTTTTTTAAGCCAGTTAAATAATAGATCCCCACATGTAACATCTACCTTGTATCAACTTCACAATTATACCGCCGCCCCATCCCACTCTCGGGGGCGTCTAAAGAAAATTTATTGTTATTAGTGTTGTACTCATTTTTACTGACACTAAACTTTGTGTAGGTATCTATATCTATGGCATTCCCTGAAGAGGGTAGTTCGGATATAAGTTATAGTTTATTATAGTGTCCATCTAAATTGAGGGGACTACGAGTATGCCTGTTTATTTAAGGTAAAAACAGGCCTTTAAATTTGAAGTTTTTGTTTGATTGGCTTCATTTTACTGTTCATAATGATTTGAACAACGCTTTGATTTAAGTGCACTGTATTCCGGCTAGAGATCCAGCCCAATGTCTGGATTGGCGCTTAATAAAGTTAAAGATAGGCTATAGCTATCAATCGAGACTGTGGGTTACTTCTAAAAATAACTATGGTCTCAATAGCCAAATTTACATGACCTAGGCGACCGAGTCCCAAACGACGAAATCCGGAGACTTACGAAAGTCTTCGATATTAGAAATCGTATTATAGAATAAGAATAAGAAGAACTGATGGAATAAGATTAAAAATAATTGGATCAGGATAGGAAACCTAGCTAGTGGCGGTAATAGAAGGTGGTAAGCTATGACCGAGTTGCATCCAAGGATTGGAAAGAGAAATGTTGGTCGTCCAGGCGGCGAGGTTGCCAGCGCGGAAATATTCTGGATGAAGCTGGCACAAGGTCGTAGAACTTGGCACAAACAAAGAATGAGATCCAGCAGTGTAGTCAGACTATGTATGATGATGGCAGAAAACAAAGAGGCAGTCATGGTCTTTTCCTAACTCGATACCTTCACGCATTTCTTATATAGAGGGTCTTGACAGACAGACAGACCACTAAATGATCTAAGAAGGGTCCCGTTTTTTCCTTTTGAGGTACGGAACCATCATTAACAGCCTAGTCTTTTCCCAATTCTGTTGGGGTTGGCTTCCAGTCTTACCCGGCATCAGCTGCATACCAGTTTTTTACTTAGAGCGACTGCTTATCTGACCTCCTCAATCCTGTTAATAACGAGGTAATACGATACTCCTTAGACAGGCCGTCAGCCTTTTAAGCCACTCACCAATCAGTTTATTAATCTAAAATGCAAACCTTATAAAAGAAAAAAAACTGCGAGCGTTTTTCCCGACATAGTTTTACCGAAATCTCTACCATGCAAGCTTGTACAATAATTCTTTCAAAGCCTTACATTACTTAAATCTTGTCTACGGTACATCTTGGAGTGTTCCCACAAAACGTGATGTGATAAAATGGATTTATGTAAGTATATTATAATGTAAGTATAGGCTTGTTTCTCCGTGACGTGACATCGCGTCGGAGAAAATGGCGGTGACTTTTTTGCTGTGTTTTGTTTTTCTTTATTATATTAGAGGTGAGATGTACTGTGGCGGATAGTTAGGGAAAGACGGTGTGTTTTTAAGGTTAGATTGCTGGAAATCTTATTCTGTTGTTTTGCTATAAACTATTATTTGTTTTTTGCAGAGACCGAACTGAAACTGAAAGGTTATTCTTATTACGTATAGGGTAATCGGGTAAATTTTTAGGTAAATTGAATAACCCTTGAGTAAAGCTTAACCCGTATTAAATAATTAATTAAAACGCAGAGGTCATTTTGATTAAAAAAAATGCAAGAAACTGTCGGAGTTAACCCACGCTTCGTATTTTGTCTCATTTTGGTTAATCAGCAATAATAAAGAAGCCAATATATTTTAAAAGTTAACCCATATATTGATTAATCAAACATATGGGTCCCTTGTTTGTTGTAATAATAACCTCCAAATAGGAGTTACAGAATAGAAAGCGCAACTCAGCTTGTAGCCACATCGTGTGTTGAATGTTAATTCCTCTGCCGGGTTGCGGGTTGTTCGAAAGAGATACCGCGGACCCGGAACGTAAAGGGCAATAGAAGGAACATGGGTAAGTTTTAGTCAGTACAAGTCTGACACTCCCCCCTACTCCGCCCAAAGCGGGGGAAGTTATTTAATGATTTCCCATCCACAAAAAAAAGGTTAATTCCTAAACATGTTTTCGCACCTTTTTCCGCAACATCCTTTGTTTCGAAGAAGAACTAGTTACTGTACTAATATACAATGTGTCCGCTCATGGACTATTATCCAGTGGAGGCCTAAAATGCCGCTTATATATATTTATATTTTTTTATATTTTATTCATCAAATGATAATAAAATTAATTACGTAACAATTCGTAAAGTTTGTCTGATTTTCCGCTACGCCGCCCAGAGCGGGGGTAGTTATTTAGTGATTACCCAACCGAAAAAAGGTTGTTGCTGACACTTCAGTAGCCGTCGACCATAGACCATCAGGGCAGTCGGTACAACTATAACAATCTAGTTGGCTTTTTTTTGGGGTGGGAAATCATCAAATAACTTCCCCCGCTCTGGGCGGAGCGGGGGGGCGTGTCAGACTTACTGGCTAAAACCCACCCATGTTCCTTCTATTTCCCTTTACGTTCCGGGTCCGCGGTATCTCTTTCGAACAACCCGCAACCCCAGCAGGTGGAGGCCCTGGCAAGCCCTCTGCTTCGCTGACTCTCTTTGAGGCGCGCGTGAAACACGAACGCGCCGTCGACACGGCCTGTCGACAATAGACGGACGGACGGTGAGCTACCCATTGCTCACCGTCCACAATCTAGTTGGCTTAAGTTATTATTTCGGATATAAGAACTAACGTTAATATAAGGACTATTTAGTCCCTGTATATTTGTACAAGGCGTCAAATTAAGGCAAGTACCTAAATACGTAAATGCGCTTATGAATGCGAACTTAATTAAAACAGGAGATATTAAGATGATATAATTGCTATGATATGGGCTTTGGGTCCGAGCTCTTCATTACGCGGTATTCAGAGAATTTATCTACACGGAAATGAAATTTCAGTTAGTTGAATTACGAAGCATTTTGGGACTGTTCAACATCTATTGAAACATACAGCTATATTAGAAAGCATGTTGCGATGACTGAAGAATTTTTTAGTTCCTCAAAAGAAAAAAAAATCTAACCAACTCTTAAAAGATTACTTTGTACATCCGTCTGTCTGTCAAAGTCAAAGTAATTTATTTTTCAAAAACATGGTGTTGAGGATGGTAGGTATGTTTCACCAATGCTAGGTATACAAATATTGGATATGTCATTTAAAATAATTTATACTATTTTTTTTTTTTTTTAAAAACGTTGCCCCACACTAGTAATTTCTCCTGTATCGTGGGTGCGATTACAAACATTTAAACTCACATACCTACACAAACAGCCAGACCCGAAACAACTATCTGCAGGTCATACAAATATTTGTTCCGTGAGGGAATCGAACCCGCGACACGCAGCACAGCAGTCAATTGCTCAGCCACTGCGCCAACCGTGTCGTCAAATTGATACAGATTGCGGTTGTAAAATATTATGTCACACACTTTACTCCTAATTATTTTAAGATATAATATTCATTGGCATTCATATCTACGTTTTCACTTTTACACAATTTCACAATTCAATTAAATAATTAATCAAGTCGAAGTAACTAGTTAAAATTAAAACCATATACTCAACTAGCTATTGCCCGCGGCTTGGCTCGCGTTAAATTCGGGGTAGCACAGTTCCCCTTTCCTGATTTGCGAAAGTGAGTTTGTTTGTTAGTTACGTCTTCACGCCTAAATGGCCAAACCGATTTTGATGCATTTTGGTACAGAGATAGTTGGGATCCTGGAGACGGCTAATTTAAAAAAAAATACCGAGATAAGTGTTAGAAAGAAGGAAGAAAAGGGGGGAGAAAAAATATTTTTTTTTTCGATCATTATGTGGGTTAAAGTTAGCACAAAGTAACCTATGCCACGCGGACGAAGTCGCGGGTGGAAGCTAGTCATACAATAAACCGCTTGTTGATTGGAGGACGCAGCAGCTTTTTAAGTAATAATTGTATTATTCGCATAACTTGATTACCAAACCAGCAAGTACCTTTATAAATGAACGTGAAACCTCTTTGTTTCAAACGCACAACATTTCCTCAATCTCAACAATCTTGTTCATAAAACAAGACACATCTCTAATTTCCCTTACTGAAACTAATTAACACAACAAGGAAATTCCTACTGAGTTCACAAACATAGTACCTACAGTATATAAAGTTGTCAAGCGTAATTCCTAAACTTATGTTATAAAGCATAGATCACGGCTTCCTGCGATACAGCTGGCGTAAGGTCACATGAAAATCCGACGGAACATATATGGCGACGGAATTTATATGGAACACTAACGACGACTGTTTGACGGGCCTGTTGGTCTAGTGGTTAGTGGCCCTGACTGCTGAGCCGGAGGTCGTGGGTTCGATTCCCACCCAGGACAAACTTTGTGTGATGAGCATGATTGTTTGTTCTGTGTCTGAGTGTGATTTATCTATAATATGTATGTATTTATAAATTATATAAGTATGTATATCAGTTGTCTGGTTACCATAACACAAGCTCTGTAAGCAGAGCTTGGGATCAGATAGCCGTGTGTGAATTGTCCCAAGATATTTATTTATTATTTATTTATTTACTAACCCAACACAAGATAAATAAATAGATAGATAGACAAGCAAAGGAAGCAAGTTTTTTTTTAATAGCGTTCCATACCTCAAGAGGAAAAAAAAACTTGAGAGGTGTCAAGGGACACCCGGATGGAACGAAGTTATTATTTATTATTTACAAAAAACCTGTAAACACTCAACAAAAATAATCGTCGCGACACCACACTGTTCAATGCGAAATAGAAAGACGAAACGAAAATAACTGGCTTGCTTTCTATGTGAGACCGAGACAGACAGAGAAACACGCGCACGGCTTACAACTATAGCAAAAAGTTTCGTTACAACTTTTGGTCTTATTTTTTCCGTCTAGCCCCCTTTCGCAACGCTCGATGAGGAACTTCGTTCCAAAACGGAACCTTTATATGATCACTTTGCTGTCCGTCTGTCTGTCTGTTTGACACTTCATCTCGGGAACGCTGGGTGGTTTCGAGTTGAAATTAAAACCATATACTCAAGTTTATACTCCCATAAACACTGAAAAAATCAACCCTCTAAGTCTATGTTGACAAAAGATATGGCTATTTGGGTCGCCAGTTTGTACGGAGACTCTCATTTGGTCGGTTTTTTTTAATCGTATCTCTCACGTCTACCTAGGAGGTTAACGGCTACTTAATCAGGATATCCTGTGAATGATTGCGTGAAAAACCTCTTGTCAGGGCACAGAAACTGGGTGGCTCACCGTCCGTCCGTCTATTGACGACAGGCCGTGTCAACGGCGCGTTTGTGTTTCATGCGCGCCTCAAAGAGATGTCTGAAAAGCAGAGGGGCTTGCCAGGGCCTCCGCCTGCCGGGGTTGCGGGTTGTTCGAAAGAGATACCGCGGCCCCGGAACGTAAAGGGCAATAGAAGGAACATGGGTGGGTTTTAGACAGTAAAAGTCTGACGAATGATCATTCTTGTCCTAATACTAGCCAAAGGATTTATAAACATAATATCCATGCCCATAAGTTTAAGCAAAGGTTTACCTTACTCATATTTGAGTCTTACTAGGCGGGCGGACCGCGAGCCCTTCCGCTCCGCCCAGAGCGGGGGAAGTAATGTGATGATTTCCCACCCCAAAAAAAAAGGGCACAGAAACTGAGTGACTACACGTTAAACTTAAAGATCTTCCTTGTGTGGTACGAGCTTCGACTAAGGGCGTCGTTGGGGGAGGACAGGGTCATGATAAATATTTTTTAAAGAAAACAACTGTCGCACAATTGTCCTTAAACAGAGACAAGTCGTATTGCCTGAGGTTGTGCACGGGCCATAAAACGTAAACTCCAAAACTTACGTTATTATGTCTCCGTGTCGTCGTAAATTATTTTGAAGTTATGTTATTTCGTTCCGGGTTCCAGACGGCCATCTTGGAATTTTGCAGTTCGGTTGCTAGTGAGCGATGTCGGGAACGTGCGTGGCCATTTTGAATGTAAATGTCGTCGCGATATAACGTTGTAGTAGTTGTAGCGAGGGATAGTGATTTCGAGGCCGAATTGTTGACGTGAGCAAACAACAGTAAAGGCGATGCTTTAATAAAGCGTTGCGTTGCGTCGTCGCAGATCAACGCATTGTGTGCCACATTTGCGTTGCAGCGGAAGAACACGACGCACATGCTCAGTCAGTCTTCACAAGGGATCGGAACTAACGTATTCTATCGTCACGTGTTTCGTGCTTTGCACGTACACGTACGTTTTTTGGCGTCCGTTTCTTGCGTTGGTGGTGTAATAAGAGGTTGATGTTAGTAGTAGTAGCACGTCTCGTTTGATCCTCTAGCAGAAGAACACTGTCCGTCGGTGCACCGGAGTTCCAAAAACGCAACGCTTCACTCTCACCCCCGCTACGTCTCTCGTCCGTCGATCCGCTGAAAAAACGCGTGCGATGACGCAATGCTATAATCTGTGCATATAAAATATATGGAAAACGACGGCGCTGCAGCAACGCAACGCAACGCACTAATTAGGCATCGCCCTAACAAAAACCGGCCAAGAGCGAGTCAGACTCGCGGGTTTAGTACAAAATAGCGACATAAACGGCCATTTCTTTTGGACTGCGTCAACATAGAGGGTTGATTTTTTCACAGCTCCAAAAGAACACAGATTTGAGGTATACAGTTTTAATTTCAACTCGATACCTCCACGCGTTCCCGAGATAAAGGGTCTTGACAGACAGACAGACGGACAATCCAATAAGGGTTCCGGTTTTTACTTTTGAAGTACCTACGGAACTCTTAAAATCAAGGCTTATCTATATTTTTCAACTGACTTGTAAAACTATGCGTATATTCCCAAGAACATTTAGAAAGAGAATTATTGTGTTCCCAGCAAAAGGCCACATTCCTTCCCATACCGCACGCAGTTTGGAAATGCAACCAAAATTCCGCTGCTCTGCATTTCGCGAATATAAGCAATTCTTTGCTTAAGAATGTTTTGTGGAGTTCGGAGGTTCACATTTTAATTACTGGAAGGTTTAAGAATGAGGGTTTTCTTGTTAGAAAGTTTTTAGTGGGTAGCCTATCCCGCCTTCTTTTGCGGGTGGAAAATCATCAAATAACTTCCCTGCTCTGGTTAGAGCGGGGGAGAGTATCAGACTTGTACTGATTAAAACCTACCCATGTTCTTTCTATTGCCATTTATGTTCCGCGGCCGCAGTATCTTTTTCGACAACAACCCCGGCAGGCGGTGGACCTTTCAGGTCTCTCAGCTTTGCGGACATCTTTTTGAGGCGCGCGTGGAGTACTAACGCGCCGTGGACACGGCCATTCCGCCTTTAGACAGGTTAATATACCTACTCCTGAATTTGGACCAAACTGAATTATCGAATGAAATCAAGTCTTAAGTTCTCGTTGGTAAAGTAGGTAGTGGTAGCTTTTATAATTCTAGGAAGGTACCTCTTCCTAGATGTATTAAAGGTGTGAAAGTAACTACTCTTAAAGGAGCCGAAAGGTACTTATTATATTTCTACCGTCATTGCTACATTTTTTTTTTCTAGAATATAGGTACCTGGGAACCTTCAACTTACGGAGATATTGGGGATCAAAGTTCCAACTGTTTGACAAGTTTTTTTTTTAAGTTGTTACCTAACTTGCCTATCTCCCCAACCCCCGTCCTTTTCATCGTCTCTCTCCGATATTGTGCTCCCAGTATTTCATTGAAATTATTGATACACAAGCAAAGATTATTAAAATTTAATCATTTGCACAATTTTTTAAAGTACTTACTTTAAAGACCATTTTATTAAATTTCACTTTTTTTTTTTTATTTGCGACAAAATTTGTCTATGCGAGGCTTTACAGAATTTAGTACTTTCAAAGTTGAATTTAATGCTATCAGAACTGTTTTCTAAGTTTAGACAATCGTGGTTCCAGAATAGCTTTGATGATTACCTACAGCTCAAAAATTTATGATTTTAATCTTAGTCTAATTTAAACCGGTGGGCTATCAGAACTGGTACCATGTCTTCCAAACTAAATATGCATGCAAAATTTCAGTAAAATGGGAATTCGGAAAGTGGGTCTTTAATAATTGTTTCTTTATATCATCGTCGGTTCACTTCTTTAAACTATTTACCCTAGGAATTTCTCATATAACGTGGGTACGTTTACAAACATTTAAAGTCACATACACAAACAATCAGACCCGAACGAAATATTTGTAGGCTATACGCATATTTGTTTAGTGTGGGGATCGAACTCGCGACAGGCAGCAATCAATAGTTCAGGCACTGCGGCAATAGTGTCAGTCAGTTACACATCGTCATCATTTTCCTTAGTCAGTTACAGCTGAATCTAATAAAAGCGTTTTAAAAACTAACAAAAATACTATAATATACTACCACTATTGTAGTATTTCTACTTGTATTTATTTATTCCAGCCATAAGTCAATATACCCAATATATTAATATCTTAAAACCAATACAGTTTCCAATATTACGTACTAGCAGGATCATAATTTGTACAGTATTCCAATATCGTGTCTTTGAGGCGAACCTGCCGAACGTCCGTAGGCGTCTAAAATGGATCATGTCAGGGATAGTGAACCTGTGGAAGCAATTTCTAGGCAAGACGTCCAGTTTAATGCAAAATCGTATCATTTTATATTAGTGCATCATAATGGTGTTGATTCTGCCATCGCAAATTAAAATCACAAAAAAAATGTATATTACTGTCAAATGACGTTTTCTATTCTGAAATTGATGACACAACTAAACTTTACTATAGTTTGACAGTATTAATGATAGTTTAGTTACTTAATTTAGAGAAAATGGGATTCTCGTTATTCTGAAATTGTTATACTTATTTTCACCAAAGTGTTCCTTTCAACTTTTTGTGCCATCCTGTTCTGTTTATAAATATTTGTTATACAATGAATATGAAATTTTAATATTTTTTTGTATGCAAGTGCGAAAAATAATTATTTTATAGCGATCGTTTTGCTGTCCGTCTGTCTGTCAAGATCCTTTATCACATAACGCGTGGAGGTTTTACGTTGAAATTAAAACCATATACCTACTTAAATCTGTAGATCCTTGAAGCTGTGAAATAATCAACACCTATATGGCCGTTTATGTCACAATATGTACGGAACCCTCGGTCCGACTCGCACTTAGCCGGTTTTTCTTTGTTTATTTTTTATTTTTTCTTTTAAACCTTATAATATTCAGTGTTTCTTTAAATTAATATTTATGTTGATGTTGCATATACTTTTGACAAAAGGTTCACCATCCCAGCAGTAAGGTATCGGATACATAAACCTGCGTTCTAACAAGATAGGTTATCTGTGGTTTAGTATTTATACGTGTATACATGTATGTTGATGTTAGAAATGTCGTATGCGTTTGTGGCAGGCATGTGTGTGAGATCGGGTGGTTTTGGAAATGTCTGTTAGAATTTTGGAGCAGTAGGGATATTCTCTAAGCATACAGCGTCGAGCTCAGCGCCGACATCTATCTATGAAACTTGGTGCTGAACGGCGCTAAGCTTGACGCTGTATTCTTAGAGAATATCCCTACTGCTCCAAAATTCTAACAGACATTTCCAAAACCACCCGATCTCACACACATGCCTCTCTTTTTTTTTCAAGCGAGATTGAGTGTCAGACTTGTATTGACTAAAACCTACCCATGTTCCTTCTATTGCCTTTTATGTTACGGAGCCGCGGTATGTCTTTCGAACAACCCGCAACCAGAGAATAGCCCTACAGTATTCATTAGGTAGCGAAGTAAGGCTGTATGGATGTTACTTTGTTTGACTCATAGTCAAGAGAAGATGTCATGTGCTGCATGATAGCTTCTCATCAGGCGTGTTTAAAAAGAAAAAAGTGTGATAACTGACATGGTCACTAACATTTTAATAGTCCTTCTGACCGTTTTCGGCCGATCTCAGTGGAAATTAGCCTTCAACGCGGGAGATATTATAATGCAGGCGTGTGTGCGCAGTCACAGGTGCACTCTCTGTTCCCTCACTCTCATAGTCCGATGGGACGGCAATCTGACACGACCAGAGAGAGATCAGGTTCAGGGCTGCATACATAAATTAGAAATAAACAACACTTTTTAAGGGAAAAAACCGACTTCCAAAAAAAACTAGTAAAAAGTGGACTTTAACAAAACAAACAAAAGTCACCGACTTTCGGTTTTCATTAGTTTTTATGTTAAGTTTTGAATTACGTTTAAAATTCGTAAAATCACTACTAAGTGACAATTCATAATATTATTATCCGCGTCTCTGACAATTTAAAAAAGTTCAGCATGGTTTAAATTTTTAGTCTATTTTTTAATTTGGGCCCGTGGTCATTTAATGTTCTTGCTAAATTTTGTATCTTACAGCAACATAACAAACGTCTCGGCTCACAAACGTTTACGAGCGACGCCGGTGATGTGTGAAACATACTCCACTACTATATATACACTATATTATATACATATATCTATATATATACTTACTTGAACGATCAACGATACAGGAGAATGGACACCTGATAGACATGTTCATTCGTGAAAATTCATCTGATAAGTATAATCTAAAAAGCTTTGGTGGTATATTGAAAACATTTTACATGTTACAGATTCGGAACAAAACAGACACTTTTTTTGTAATCGATGGGAAAACTTCAAATAACTTCCCCCGCTCTAGGCGGAGCGGGGGGGAGTTTTAGACTTTTACTGACTAGAACCCACCCGTATTCCTTCTTTGGCCTATTATGTTCTGGGGATAAAAACCATGATGTTATGTTGTGCATGTGAAAAGTGTCTGGTTGCCGTGTCGACGGTGCGTTCGTGTTACACGCGCGCCTCAAAGAGATTTCAGCAAAGCAGAGGGGCCTGCTAGGGCCACCGCCTGCCGGGGTTGCGGGTTGTTCGAAAGAGATACCGCGGCCCCGGAACGTAAAGGGCAATAGAAGGAACATGGGTGGGTTTTAGTCAGTACAAGTCTAACATTCCCCCTCGCTCCGCCCAGAGCGGGGGAAGTTATTTGATGATTTCCCACACCAAAAAAGAAGTATACATTTGTATTTGTAAATGTTTGTGCATGTTTAGTGTTTATTTTTTTTTGTTATTTTGTAAACTCGTCGTAATTTGCAACAAATAAATATTTTTTCTTTCTTTGTTCTTTCAATGGGTTCCTGGGTGGTTTAAAAACACAATTGGTCGGTACGACACCAAATTTGATTTGCTGTAGATGGGGCAAAATAACGTCTGCCAGGTCCGTTAGTTACTCTACAACGAGTCGACGTGAATAGAAGATAAAGTAAAACTTCTCTAACCCTCGTTCCAAGCGACGTTCTCAATAATTATAATATCCCTTCAAAGAAACGGTAGATCAAAGGGAACCAAATAACGTTCATAACAAATTCCCTGCATTTTATAATACTCGCGCTCAGTCATTTGAGCAAAATTAATAAAAAATCTGCCAATGTTCTTTGTCGGACAGCATAGTAGGGTTCCGTAGAAGGAATTAATTATATTAATGACGGACCTGACGGGCCTGTTGGTCTAGTGGTTAGTGGCCCTGACTGCTGAGCCGGAGGTCGTGGGTTCGATTCCCACCCAGGACAAACTTTGTGTGATGAGCATGATTGTTTGTTCTGTGTCTGGGTGTGATTTATCTATAATATGTATGTATTTATAAATTATATAAGTATGTATATCAGTTGTCTGGTTACCATAACACAAGCTCTGCTTAGCTTGGGATATTTAATGCCATTTTTGCTTTTAATCTGGATGCTCTTAATGTGCATGTTCAACTACATCGTTCTCACATTTTTGTATAATATCAACATGAATTGTATCTTTAAAAAATATTGTTATATTAAAATAGTGTCCATGGAGTCATTTGCCTATTCTTCTCTATGGAGAGATCAACGCTTTGGAATGGGCAACTACAGTACTTTTACAAGTTATTATACCTTGTAACCGGGACTGTAGCTTCATTCTTTTGTTTCTTGACATTCATAAGTGTCTGTTATGTTGAAATTAAAATAAATGCTTTGAGTTTTAGGGTTTAGTGTTCTTTTTTTGTTTTGTATAGACGATTTTTTTTTAAATGTTGCTGCACACTATGAATTTCTCCTGTATCGTGGGTGCGTTTACAAACATTTAAACTCACATACACAAACAGCCAGACCCGAAACAACTATCTGCAGGTCATACAAATATTTGTTCCGTGCGGGAATCGAACCCGCGACACGCAGCGCAGCAGTGGATCGCTCAGCCACTGCGCCAACCGTGCCGTCATTGGCGGATTGCGTTGTAGAAGAAAAGAAGGGCGCAACTGAGATGACTCGGGTAAAGTCTAGAGAAACACACAAGCTCATTAAAAAATGTTAATAAAATTCTAGCTGTTGCCTGCCGTTTCAAAACTAGGACATCTGACACTTCTCCCCATTCCGCCCAGAGCGGAGGAAGTTATTTGGTTATTTTTCAATCGAAAAAAAGGTATTCTAATAAGAGAAAGTCAAAAAGGTACCTGAGACTACTGGAGATAATCTTTAATTTCAGAATCTACAAGATTTTACAGCATAAGACCCTGGTTACAGAGATTTTTCAGAAAAAAAAAAACGGTTTTCAACAGTAAAAAGGTTTCTGTGACGCGCTTCGGAACCCTAGAAATCTGCTTGCAAAAGAAACTAATAGCATAAATTAAATTTCCTTTGAAAGTTTTCTATTAGCATACGTCGGATTTATACTTGAAATGGAATGTTAGTAATTCCGTTATTTAAATTTCTTAGTTCTTTTGAACTTTTTGTAGAATTTTCTACCTAACTGATGTTTGAGTTTGAATAAAGAGTATTTTTATTTATTTACTAGCTTTTTCCCGCGGCTTCGTTCGCGTTAATTTCGGGGTAACACAGTTCCCTTTTCCTGATTTGCAGGTACCTGCTACCTGTAGTTTTTGCCCTTGCGCCTTATTGATTGTAATAGCAAAGCTAAGTTTTCTCTTTTCTTTCCTATTTCCCCTCATTTCTCACTTAAAAAAATTGCCTATGTACGGATTAGCAGTCGATAGCTCAGCCACTGCTCCAACCGTGTCGTGAAAACTACTGGACCGATTTTAACCATTTATTCACTAATAGGAAGGAGGCTACATTATCAAGAAGTTACATAGGCTAAACACGAGGGTGAAACCGCGCAAGATAGCCAGTGTTTTATACGTTAAAAATGGTTTGTGAAAGTATACACAAACATTCATATTAAGAATAGGAAAACGGTCACAAGTCTAAGGAAAAAAAACTTCAAGTTTTAGGCTACCTCAATTTTGATCGTCATCGACACACTTTTTTTGCGGATGGGAAATCATCAAATTACTTCCCCCGCTCCGCGGATCAGGGGGGTCAGCGTTGTACTGCCTAAAACCCACCCTTGTTCCTTCTATTGTCCTTTACGTTCCGGGGCCGCGGTATCTCTTTCGAATAACCCGCAACTCGCAACCTAAGCAGGCGGTGGTCCTGGCAAGCCCCTCTGCTTTGCTGATATCTCTTTAAGGCGCGCGTGGAACACTAACGCGCCGTCGACACGCTAAGAAGACGTTTAGAAGTAGGAACATAGACAAGTAATATGAGGCTTTTCAAACCTCTCATTTTCAAAGACATTCCAATTCATTACGTTCCAAAATTGAGCACCATTAACGGAATACCTATCATAATTCAAACTCAAGGTATTCTTACCCAGCATGAGTCATTTTAAACAATTCATTAAATAAATTGTTTTACCCAAAGCAGCAATTCACGAAGATATTAGGTCCCTAACAATTATTAAAATCATCTGCGTGGACCTTTTAAGGGCAGATTAAATTTTCGACAGCGTAAGCGCCATCTTTTATTTTTAATTGTGCGAGTAAGCAGTTTGGAGGAATGGAGAATTTCTATTAGCATCTCAATTTTGGAAAATAGATTTTCAGTTGAGAGTAATTGAATGAAAGTACGTAAGTGCCTAAGATCCTTATGCTATCTTGTGGTAAGTGCCTTATCTAGTGTTTGAGTTTTATTCCGCCCAAGAGAAAGTACTAACGCTATAACAACAACATTGTGAAACCAAAGTATTTTAAAACAGTAACCATGGAGTTTCTTGCCGTTTCTTCTTTATAGGAAACTACCAACCTGAAACATGCACCTTTTCTCGACGTTTGTAAGCGCCCATGTAGGCCTATCCTACTTATTATATATTATATCCTACAAATATTATAAATGCGAAAGTTTCTGAGTAAGGATACCTATATGTTTGATCCTCTTTCACGTCAAAACGGCTGAACGGATCTTGATGAAATATGGCACAGAGGTAGATTATAGTCTAGAATAACACATAAAATATTTTTTCCGGTAACACGCGGGAGTAGCTGGGGACGCCAACTAGTATGAAATATTTTTTTTTGATTTGGGACTCTGGACTTTATGGACATATTTTTTCTTCTACCGTATGAGGATGTTATTTGCTTATATTTTTGGCAACGATGGAAAATGAATAGTCGATAAGAGTTTGTGTGAGGTACCATCATAACTTAAAGACAGAAATAATATGTATAAATATAATATCTCTCCCAAAATTCCTCCATTTATCCTTTGATGTTGTAGAGGCACAGACTTACCAAGGGGTATCGCTTTACCCAGTACTAACTGGGTTGTGGATGTCAGATAGGTAGTCATTCAATGAAAAATACTGGTATTCAGCTGCATTCGATAAGAATGGAAGTCGACTTCAATAGAGTTGAGAAAAGTTAAAAAAAAACGTTGCCCCAGACTAGGATTTCTCCTGTATCGTGAGTGCGTTTACAAAAAATTAAAACTCGCATACACAAACAGCCAAACCTGGAACAACTATCTGTAGACCACACAAAAATTTGTTCCGTGCAGGGATCGAACCCGCGACACGCAGCGCAGCAGTCGATCGCTCAGCCTCTGCGCCAACCGTGTCGTCAAATTCAATTCAATTCAAGTCAATTCTACTAGCTACTTTGCAATCCGAGTAATTAAAATGTCGACAAACAACCAAAGCCTTGCATGTCCACTTTTCATTAACAAAATGACTTCGTAGAATTTTATTTATCAAAAACACTGGCTGGCTGGTCTACCAAAAAGAGCTTAATGAAATAAATGTCAGAAATGTATAATTCCGCGGGCACTTTGAACTGTGGACGAAATTTTGTTTTATTCTTTGTTGCATATTCTTGGCAGCCAGTATCGTAAGGGTTGGTTTTTGTGATAGCGATGCTTTTATTTAATACTAGTTGGCACCCGCGGCTTTTGCCCGCGTGATGATCGAAATAAACTATCCTATGTGTTATACCACACTATAATCCTCCTCTGTGCCAAATTTCATCAAGATCCGATGAGATCAGATTTTTTAGCTTTTGTCCGTGTCCAAGGTCCAAACTATCTCTGTACCAAAATTCATCAAAATCGGTTTTGCCTTTTAGGCGTGAAAACGTAACAAACAAACAAACTCACCTTCGCATCAACAATGCTCGTGCCTTCTCTGTATGAGAAGAAACTTTTGCCTTTGCTCATAGGTTGGTATTATTATATTTTTAATATTTTCCCCGCGTGGTATGACCTGCATTTACGTAATCACTTACCCTACTGCTCAGCCCGGTACCTCGCAGCATGATAGCATATGACACACAAATAACGTGGCTTTCTATTAGTATAAGAATGTTCAAAATCATTTCAGTTGATCCAGAGATTACCAGCTACTCACAAACTCACAAACACTGACCAAGAGCGAGTCAGATTCGCACATCGAGGGTTCCGTGCAAACTTGCAACATAAACAGCCATATCTTTTGAGTATGGTTTTAAATTCAACTTGATATCTCCACGCGTTCCCGAGATAATGGGTCTTGACAGAAGGACAACAGAGTGATCCAATAAGGGTTCCGTTTTTTTCCAGGGCAGAAGCAACTCAAAAATATTTAAGGGGTAATTTTCCCAAATGACGATGATGAAGATGTACTGACGTCACTAAAAAATATTGACTTCCAACTTTGACTGACCTTTCTCCCGATATTGCCTCCCAATCCCACACCCCCACTCATTAATAAATCACACCCCTTTTGCCTGTTTCTCTCCACACGTATTCTAAAACAGTTGGAGTCGCAACAAAATATTTTTAGCTCTAAAATATTTTCAGTGGACAGACATTTTTGTACTAACATTCTTTTTTCGCATACTCAGCAGTTTCCGTCGCTCCGTGCCGCTTAAAATCTGAGCTTTAAAACGTTATGTGCCTGCTTAAGGGGAAGTTCACTGGATGTTTCCCTAATCGGGGTTTTTTTTTGGCAGGCATGTGAATGGAAGATGAAGGGTTGTTGATAAAACGGTTACGGATTTACGGTATCAAAATACGGTATCATTAAAATGATGTGGGTAAATTTTATTTTGTATGTACTTTGAAATATTTTTTAAAACTGTTTTGGTTAAATAATAAGAATCTATTATTTTTAATAAATTCTAAAGGCACAAAAAATGCTAGAATTTCATTATTATTATTATAATCTTTTGAAAGTTCAACCATTACACTAAGCGATATTAAAAACTAATTTCTTGTTTTAATTTGACTAGAATGGAAGTTTTATTTCGTTGCTCAACGCAAAAAATAGACATTCCAAACAATAATCTATTAAGATGTCGACCTATATTTCCAAAAACAGTCAAAAGCTTGTTTCAATTAAAACTAATTTCAAATTCACTCAATCAGTTAACCTAAAACTGTAACCTCGTTGCGGAGTATTATTGTGATTTTGTGCTGGGCTATGCTCAGTTCAAAATTGAATGGTAGTTATCACGACCTCTGCAACAGGACGCAGCAGTAACTAATGGTCCCTGAAGACAACAATGAACGGCACTATAACTCAGAATCACTAGACGGAGACTTAGCTCTCTAGGCAAAGTGCTCCGGGGTTGCGGGTTGTTTGAAAGAGATACATACATACATAAAGGGCAAATCAAGGAACATGAGTGGTTTTTAGTCGGTAACAGTCTGACACTCCCCCTCGCTCCGCCCAGAGCGGGGCAAGTTATTTGATAACATCCCATCTGCAAAAAAAATTGGCAAAGTGCCATCTGATGCCTCATTCAATATACTTAATATAATATTTGACTATGGTTACCTGTTCTCTTGTTTCGTTTCAGGATAATTCAGATAAGGATGAACTAATACAAATATAAACTAGTCTGCAATGAATGTTTGAAGACGCCAATGACGATATATTCGTACTTTTTTATGCGATTAAACGTAAATTTTATTTGATTGTTTAAATGCTTTTAAATAATAGGAAAACTTTTTTGCCAAAAAAGCCGTCCAAGAAAACACAAAAAAGACGGAAAGTCAAAAACTACTTCACTTTAAGAAATGATACCCGGTGTTCATATAAACCCGGATAAAATGCAACTCCACCCAGCTTTTAAAACACAACTTTGCCTTAACTACGGAGGACGAAAACCGTGCATAATTAATATCTTTGAGCGGACACACATTGCATATTCATGAACGAAACGCCTCAGCATAAAACTAGATTATAACAATTTTCTATCATTTCTAATTGATATTAATTGTGTGGTAATATAGGAGATTATTATGAGATTCTGTCTGAGACAATCTGGAAACGGTTTGTCTAGTTACAGGACTTGAACTCAAACTCAAAGCATTTATTTCGATTAGACCATTACAGGCACTATTGAATGTCAAGAAACAAAAGAATGAAGCTACAGTCCCATACACAATTTATTATAACTTGTAAAAGTACTGTAGTTGCCCATTCCAAAGCGTTGATCTTTATGGAAAAGAATGGGCAAGAAACTCCATGGATACCCTTTGAATCATAATAATTTTACAAGATCACAAAATGTTTATATATATGTTGACATGCAGGATTTAAACTTAGTTTTCATCGTGTAAATTAAAAAAAAAGGATAACCTTACTGTCCATGCGTTTTCTTCCTTCGAGGCGTCGAAATTAGTACGTTCAGTTCCTGCGAGAGCGATTACGAAGCATAATGTTCACCAAGTATCGATCTTCTCGTGCTGTGGTACACCTGGTTTTGTCTGTTCCTGGTCTGTACAGGTAAGAGCCAGTTTCCTCAGCGTCGGAGAACTCTTTGTACTGTTGACAGCGACACACCGACAGTCCTGACAGTATCGCGATGACTCCGGCCGGTTTACAGCATTGCGAGAATTCAGGTGAGTGTATACACACGGTGACACATCAGGCGGTGTTATTGCAAAAGCGATCTTTCTAAGACAATCTATGAATACAGGAAGACGGAGAGACAATACTGAACGGATACCTTAATTGTTTGTGACAAATTAAGGAGACTGTAGCTAAATAATAACAACTGCTCGGATATGTCTTTTGGGTTAAGCCGCGCTTCCCTAGTTTGTGATCTGTGGATGGGTGACCACTCGTTCCATACCGAGTTTCCAAGCGGTTGTTCCCGGCTGTCATTTGCAGATATTTGACAGTCGTCACGTCACAGTCAGTCAGTAGTTATAGTTGTCAGTGTCCGGAGTCTGACAACCAGTCTTACTAAGAATTACCATATAAATAACTTTATACGATATATTTTATCCTTACGATATTTTATTTATATATATTTTAATATTATAAAAGCGAAAGTGAGTTTGTTTGTTTGTTTGTTACCTCTTCCCGCTTTAATGGCTCAACGTAACGTAACTCAACGGTGTCCCTAGCAGGCCCCTCTGCTTTACTGACATCTTTTTGAGGCGCGCGTGGAACACTAACGCGCCGTCGCGTCGGCACGCCCGTCGTCACTGGATGGACGGAAGGTGAGCTACCCAATTCTCACCGTCAAGAGGCCCGCATCTACGATGTCCAGGAGTCGTCTAGCAGCGCTCGACGCTTGGGGCGTCTCCCGAATAGGGAGGATGGACAATGATGAATCTTATACAAAGTTTTCACCACATTTATCGTTCAGATAACATCTTAGTCAACACCGCATCAATTGTCTATCTATTCACTCGACACGAACTAACCACAGGAGAAGTGAAGAGCAATTTAAAACAATTAAACACCCAACAATACGTGGGGAGGCTGGGGATACTCACAATGGCGCGTAGGGAAGCATCCAGGATTGTAGAATATTTTGATATGACAAAGCAAGCCTTGATACGATCCTCTACATTGTCTTTTTTAGTTGCTTTATATGTCCTACTGCAAAGGCTTCTCCATTATCCCTCGAGGTCTTCTTCTCCTACTAAACCGACTCAAACTTGCCTTCGTAATACGCTTTCTTGGCTCGCAAGGTTGTCGTCATGTGGGATGTGGACTCAGTGATCACCGTGCCGATAGTCGTTACAACCAACACCCGAGGAGGCTCTCGTTAGACAGCTGGATCAAGAGTTTTATACAGAAAAGGGTACTCCTAGACACGGCTTGTATCGTAAGGAGGTTCCTCTCTCTGGAGCCCTGTCTACTGGTAGCTTTGACCCTGTTTCCAATACCGGCGTGCTACTATTTTTTATACTTTTAAGGGTTTTTTTATGTTTTTATCAAGAAATATTTAAAAATGTAAAACATGTGCTAAAATGATCACACGAAAAAAATTGTTAAACGTGCTGAAGCTTAATGCCATCTCTTCATCTCGTTGCTATACCAGAATATCTAAATTAAAAAATATGTAAGTACCGTATCCTAGCCTAATTCTATGCTCCATGGTAACAGCGACATACGCACAGATAGACCCCACATCCCTTTTGATTCGGAACACTTCATTTACACTAGTACGACGAACAAAACATTGTTATAGTGGTTTTTACTTAGCGATGAGTAGGGTCGAGATACAATGAGAGCTTCTAAAAAAAAATTGAAATTATATATGTATTTTTTTTTAAGAAGAAAATGTGCTGCGCCGACCCCAAATAGAATGGGACAAGGGCAGGAAAATAATGATGATAACGTTTTGTTTTTAATTTATCGATTCAAGTGAATTGAGAATTCTAAAGCTACAGTGCTGTTAAATATAAGAGTTATTGACCGGAGGGCTTACAGTTCAAACTTGAAGTGATATTCTACCAGTAATATCGAAGATAAAGAAGTAAACAAAACATGTTAGAAAACAAATCAACTGAAACATATAGGTTTTTTTTTTGTTTAAAAAACGTTGCCCCACACTAGGAATTTCTCCTGTATCCTGTATACTTTATTTTTAAAGACATAACCCTGTGTGTTTAATTTCGCGAAAAGTTTAATTTTATATTTTTTTACCATTAACTTATTTTTCTATTTTGTACTGGGTTCGTATTCTTTTTAGAAACGCCTTTCAATTATGACCATATCATGGGAAGGCATGAATAATAACTAGCCGCGTAAACTTTGAGAGTCCGCCATATTGGATTAAGGATGATACCAGTTAGACAAACATGCATTATCTATCACTATACCCCAAATTAAGCAAACAATCCTAAATAAAGCATATCTGTTCCAAATGTAAGCTCAACTGGAAACCAACAAAAGGGTCACAAATTTTATTTCTAGTATTTTTTTTTACATATGTAGTGACACATACCTACATACCTAGAAACCACCAGTACCAATACCTTTACCATGAAACCACAATACCATACCGTACCTCCGAACCAACCATTAATTACCATATATACGTTTTCGACATTTCCTTCAAGAAACAGTGAATCAATCCGCCTTGAAAAAAGCGCACGGTATGACGACTGATAAGAAATAAGATAGCGTCAGCGCGGCGTGTATATCGTTTCGATTCTACAACACCGCGTGCGCCAGTTCGCTCCGAAAAGAGCGGTTGGATTGTTGGGGCCGTCGCCGTGCTTGAGATCTTCAATGCAGCAGAAGTGAAGACCCGACGACGCAGGAGTTCGGACTTCGGACGCAGAGCTCTTCAAGTCTTCACACACGCAGCGATGTTGACACGACGGCGGCCCGCAACAGAAAAGGACCGTCGCGCGGGGGGGCACCCGATTTTATAAGCGCGCCACACTACACCGCGATCGCGTATCGCCCGCTCCTCGCCCCGCGCGCCCCGCGACCCGCGACGTCGCGAGCGCGCCCTCTATCGACGTGTGTAACTTGTAAATATGTTAACTATCCGCTACTTGCACTATGGTATTTGTAAATATAAATAGGCCAAATGTAATCAGAAAATACAGATATACAGACATCGGAACGAGTAACAAGTGTCTCATTTACTCTCGACTCCCTCACTCCTAAATTGGTGACCCCGCAAGAAGAACACGCAGAATATCAAGAAGAACATCAAAATTATCAAGACCCCGCAAGAAGAACACGCAGAATATCAAGAAAATCAAGCATCCTAAAGAAAAACCACCATGTCGAAGCATTCAGAAGAATTCAGCGAAGCGCTGGACGGCACAACAGTGAGGAACGACGTAGCCACGATATCTCTTCCTGCCAGACTACCACCATTTTGGCGCCAAAATCCCCGCCTGTGGTTCGCACAATTCGAAGCAGCCATCGCCGCCAGCAGAATCGGAGAAGAACAGAAATTCAACCTCGTCGTCCCGTTACTCGGCTGCAGCGATCTCGAACAAATCGCCGACATCATTCTCGAGCCACCCGTCACCGGCAAGTACAGCGCACTCAAAGACAGGCTGATTTCGACGTATCAAGAGTCAGACCATCGCCAGCTGCAGAAGCTACTCAGCGGACTCGAACTCGGCGACCAAAAGCCGAGTCAGCTGCTGCGCAAAATGCGTGACCTCAGTGGCAAGTTGCTGTCCGACGAGGCGCTAAAAGTCATGTGGCTCAACCAGCTGCTCACACAAGTTCGCGCCGTGATCTCCATCAACACAGAATCGTCGCTCGAAATATTAGCTGCGATGGCCGACAAAATGACCGAGCATTTCGAACCGACAACAATCGCCGCAATCACCGCAAACTCCCCGTCATCAAGCACAGCAAGTGAATCCAACTCAATAACAAACCTACAAATCAACATACTATCAAAACAAATAGAGAAACTTTTCCTGGAAATCGCCGAGTTACGTTCAAGCCAACAGCAGCGCGCGGCGTACCCCCGCCGCCCGCACTCCCGTTCCCGCTACCCGTCATCGTCGCGGTACCGCAGCGTTTCGCGTTCGCGCCAAAATTCACGCGCGCCGTGCAAGCCGGGTGATGCCAAATGGCTGTGTTATTACCACCACCGATTCGGCGATGAAGCTCAAAAATGTGAATCGCCATGTGCTAAGATCAAGAAGGAAAACTAGAACGTACATCGACCGTGGCGGGTGTCGATGTATACCAACCAAGCCTCCGCCTATGTGTGACCGACGTCGAAAGCAGAGAAAAATTTCTTGTCGACACTGGAGCCGACATATCAGTATTAGCAGCTCGAAACACAAAGTATACCAAGCCCGCAAAAAACTACCTACAAGCTATTTGCCGCCAACGGCACAGAGATTCGTACCTACGGAGAGCGCACCCTAGAGCTCAACCTAGGCTTACGAAGAAGCTGCAAGTGGACTTTCGTCGTCGCCAACGTGAAGACTTCTATACTGGGCGCAGACTTCCTAGTACACCATAAATTACTAGTCGACCTACACCAAAGAAAACTCATCGACCGTGTGACCGAGCTTAGCGTGAACGCCATCAAAACAAATAGCTGCGAAGAATCAATCTACATGATCAACAGTGACCACACTCATCACGACCTGCTGAAGAAATATCCAGACGTACTACGACCTATGTCACTCAAGACTCCAGCCAAACATGACGTCACACACCATATTGAAACAACCGGACCGCCAATCTACTCTCGGTCGCGCCCTCTACCGCCCGACAAATATAAAGCGGCGAAACTGGAGTTCGAACGTATGATCGAGATGGGAATATGTAAGCCCTCAAAAAGTCCGTGGGCGAGTCCACTTCACGTCGTGAAAAAGAAGGATGGTTCGCTACGAGTTTGTGGCGACTATCGAAGACTAAACGCCTTCACCATTCCCGACCGATACCCCATACCGAGAATTCAAGATTTTACCTACCAACTGCACGGCAAGAAAATATTTTCAAAACTGGATTTAAAAATGGCATATTTTTGGATTCCGATCTCAAAAGAAGACGCTCAGAAAACTGCAATCATTACACCCTTCGGTCTCTTTGAATTTAACTGCATGACGTTTGGTTTAAGAAACTCCGGCCAAACGTTTCAACGTTTCATGCACGAGGTATTGAGAGGCCTTGATGACATCGTGTTCTGTTTCGTCGACGATCTGCTTGTACACTCGAGAAACGAAGAAGAACATCGCCACCACCTACAATTAGTACTCGAACGCCTAGATACCTACGGCGTCAGTCTAAACATCGATAAGTGCGAGTTCGACAAGAAAACAATAGAATTCCTCGGATACGAAGTCTCGGCAGAAGGAATCAACCCCACGCAAGAAAGAATTCAAGCCATAGTAAATTATCCAAAACCTCAGACAGTACAAGAACTAAGAAGATTTTTAGGAATGATCAACTTTTATCGCAGTTGTTTATCACACCAAGCCGAATATCAACATGAACTCAATAAGTACCTACATAACACCAAGAAAAACGACAAGACTCCGATCGAATGGTCACAAAACGCAGAACAAGCCTTTGAGAAATGCCGACAAAGCATACTCGAGGCCACAACTCTGACGCACCCAATTCCTAACGCACCGCTATGTTTATTTACCGACGCATCGAACACTAGCATCGGCGCCGTTCTGCAACAAAAGGTCGACAAAGAGTGGAAACCACTGGCATTCTACTCGAAAACTATGAGTGAGACGCAGCGTCGCTACAGCGTGTACGATCGCGAACTATTAGCTATGTACACCGCTGTCCAACATCTGCGAAGACTAGTAGAGGGCAACGACCTTACAATATTCACCGATCACAAACCTCTAACTTACGCGCTAACAAGAACACCGAGCAGCAGCGATACACCACGTAGAGAACGCCAACTACACTACATAAGTCAGTTTTGCACAAACATCAAGTACGTTCACGGTGATAAGAACGAAGCCGCAGATGCCTTATCACGAATCGAAGAAATAGATTTTTCACACTCCGCAATCGACTACAATCAACTCGCTCAAGACCAAGAAAACGATGAAGAACTGAAGACCTGCATGTCCAACCCAAGACTCAAGTTATCACGTGTCACATTACCAGGAGATCAACGACCCGTCATATGTGAAACATCTACCGGCAACTTTCGTCCGTACCTACCAGCGACTTATCGTTTTGCTGCATTCAAAGCTTAACACGAACTGAGTCACCCAGGTGTTCGTACAACAAGAAGAATCATGTCCACGAAGTTCTTTTGGCCGAGTATGAATAAAGAAGTTGGTTTATGGGCGAAATCATGTATCGGTTGCCAGCGCGGGAAAATTCAACGACACGTTATCAGTCCGCTCGGCGAGTTTCAAAAATCAACGCGTTTCGAACATATTCACGTGGATATTGTGGGACCGCTGCCACCGTCAAATGACTACAGATACCTACTTACGATGATTGACCGCTGCACAAAATGGCCCGAAGCGATACCTATGCGTGACGTCACCGCCGACACTGTTGCTAAGGCGATCTACGAGGGGTGGATATCTCGATTTGGCTGTCCGTTACGTGTTACGACGGATCAAGGGAGACAATTCGAATCAGCATTATTCACCGCCTTAATGAAAAGGTTTGGCATCTCGAGAATTCGAACGACTGCATTCCACCCGCAAGCAAACGGTCAAGTTGAACGCTGGCATCGTACTTTAAAAGCCGCACTCATGGCGAGAAGCGCAGGCAGACACTGGAGTGAGGAATTAGCGACCGTACTACTTGGTCTGCGTACCGCTTTACGTGAAGATACTCAAGTCAGCCCAGCCTTGATGACCTACGGAGCAACACTTAGAATACCGTCAGATTTCTTCGAGCCTACACAGCCGAATAAAGAAGACGCCGAATTTGTCCGTCAGCTGAGCGAAACGATGGCAACTCTTTCACCAAGCAGCAAGTCACACAGCAACAAAACAAGCACGTTCGTGTATAAAGACGACGTGTACACATGTTTTCGTGCGCAACGACACCGTGCGAAGTCCGTTGACCCCACCATATGATGGCCCGTTCAAAGTCATTCAACGTGGCATCAAGCAATATACAATACAGAAGCCCTAACGAACTACAGTTGTCTCAATGGACCGATTGAAACCAGCATATCTACTCAGCGAGGAAGAGCCCATCACCTCAACCACATCCCGCATGCAAAGTCAGCAACAACCAGCGTCGCGCGCTCCGAGCCCGAGCGTCGAGCCACAGCCACCGGTCACAACCACACAGCGCGATGCCTACATCACTCGTACCGGCCGCACAGTAAAACCGAACGTACGCTTCGCTTAGGGGGGAGTGATGTAGTGACACATACCTACATACCTAGAAACCACCAGTACCAATACCTTTACCATGAAACCACATTACCATACCGTACCTCCGAACCAACCATTAATTACCATATATACGTTTTCGACATTTCCTTCAAGAAACAGTGAATCAATCCGCCTTGAAAAAGGTGCACGTTATGACGACTGATAAGAAATAAGATAGCGTCAGCGTGGCGTGTATATCGTTTCGATTCTACAACACCGCGTGCGCCAGTTCGCTCCGAAAAGAGCGGTTGGATTGTTGGGGCCGTCGCCGTGCTTGAGATCTTCAATGCAGCAGAAGTGAAGACCCGACGACGCAGGAGTTCGGACTTCGGACGCAGAGCTCTTCAAGTCTTCACACACGCAGCGATGTTGACACGACGGCGGCCCGCAACAGAAAAGGACCGTCGCGCGGGGGGGCACCCGATTTTATAAGCGCGCCACACTACACCGCGATCGCGTATCGCCCGCTCCTCGCCCCGCGCGCCCCGCGACCCGCGACGTCGCGAGCGCGCCCTCTATCGACGTGTGTAACTTGTAAATATGTTAACTATCCGCTACTTGCACTATGGTATTTGTAAATATAAATAGGCCAAATGTAATCAGAAAATACAGATATACAGACATCGGAACGAGTAACAAGTGTCTCATTTACTCTCGACTCCCTCACTCCTAAACATAGTTATAAGTGAAGCTAATATAAAGCATGTTAATTGAGTGTCCGCCATATTGGATTTAGGATGATACCAGTTCGATAATGCATTATCTATTACTATAACCAAAATTAGGCAATATATCCCAAATAAAGCATAGATATTTCAAAGGACCAGGGCGAGATTGGACCCACATTATTTATAAATTAACGAAGTAGGTATCATTCACTTGCGAGTTAATGTTTATTATAACTAAGAGTTTATAAGAAGATTATCTAAAAAATATTGAATGACTAGATTATGGGAATTAAAAGTTAGAAAAGATTTTTATTTTCTTATAAATAAGTCATCATGCAGTTATTGAACGCACCGTATTTCGAATTACATTCCAACCTACTCTTTATATGATTTACGTTCTCACACTAGTAGATATTTACGGTTGTAATTTTTTTTAAATATAATATACAAAACTAATATACAAACGTTAATATTACATAAACAAGCCTTCACAATTTTTAAAACAAAAATGCACAATGTTAAAATAATTACGATTATCTATGATAACGTAGAATGAAACGTCATGCTGTCATTATGAGCTGACTGTTAGTGTCAAAACTACTTCGTATTATTTCATTGTTTGTTTTCAACGGCTAACGTGGAATGTCTAATATTTTCTGTGTGATTTTATGGATTATTGACGACTTGGCTTTGCGTTTGAATATGAGACATACTATGCTCAAAATGTTACCTTCACACTCAAATAGAATTCCCTTAATTGACAACAAATGACCTAGAACTAAGTAAGTACCTATATTTGGCTAAAAAGATACAGAACCACGATGAAACTGTTGGTAAATAATTATTATCTGATTGAACACCTTTTTGAAACAACGTATTACATAAAAAAGATAATATTGTACTGTTAAATACGCAATCTTGGATTCGTTTTAGGTTATAATCTTCTACCTGGAATTTCTTTTTTCTCCCTTTCTCTACGACTTACTGCCCATTTGCTTTTTTTCTAGTTTTATATAGTTCTACAACTAGGCACGAGTTTCTATACGGTACGGTACTCCTAAGAGTGGGTCCCATTGTACATGGTGTCCCCGCCATCCTTCTTTAAGCTCAACTGAATACCACCAAAAGTGTCACAAAACGTCTAGCATTTTTTACATTTTTTTGCATTTAGCACTAGCTGCGTGAGATAAAAAAAGTATCCTATGTGTTATTCCAGTAGTTTTTTCGTGAAAGAGGATGAAACATACATCCATAGGTACTCGCAAACTGTCGCATTTATAATATTAATAGGATAGGATAGTAGGATGTTAAAAAATCTAGCGACATCAATCCCAATCTAATCTCCTTCAAAATTATCTCCCCCATTTATCTCCCATCCTTCCTGTCTCCCGGTGCACTTCAACTTGTCTGAATGACGCTCAAGAGGGGAACAAAGCAAGGAGGATGTAAGAGCGGATATCATCCGCGCCATATTGAAGATTAACTGACCGGTAAAAACTTTTTTTTTTAATGTTACCCCACTCCAAGAATTTCTCCTGTTTCGTGGGTGTGTTAACAAAACATTCAAACTCACATACAAAAACAGTCAGACCCGAAACAACTACCTGTAAATCATACAAATGACATGACACTGACAGTGCTACTAACATTATAATTGACACTTGAAACGGGATATTTACCATGTATGTTATTAATTTCGAGTTTCCGATATTTCGACAATGTTGCAAAGCGTATGATCACGGATGATCTGCAATACAAAGTGCAGCAGTCGATCGCTCAGCCCCTGTGACAATCGTGCCGTCTGTATTATGTTGACGGTTTTCTTTGCTATATGCTTTTTTATATTGTAAACACATTTTCTAACGGGTTTAAATAAAAACTGAAATAGGTAAAATAAAAACCTTATTGAAAAAAAAGCAGGTATCTTAAAAAAAACACGGCCGAGACCAAGTAAAACTCGCACACCAAGGGTTCCGTATAAAATTGCGACATAAACAGCCATATCTTCTGACTGCGTAGACTTATAAAGTGTTTTTTTTTTTCACAGCACAATAAGACTCCATAGTTGAGTATATGGTTTTAATTTCAAATCGACACCTCTACAGGTTCCCGAGATAAAGGGTCTTGACAGACAGACATACGGACAGCTAAGTAATTCAATAAGGGTTCCGTTATTTCCTTTTGAGGTACAGGACCCTAAAAAACAGAATTTTTGTGTAAAATAACTATATTTTCGATTTTTAAGTCGATGGTAAACCGACACTGAAACAAACCAGTCACCGACTTTCAGTTTTATATCGCTAAAACCTCAGCATACTACTACCATGACGGCACGGTTAGCGCAGTGGCTGAGTGATCGACTTCTGCGCTGCGTGTCGCGGGTTCAATCCCTACACGGAACAAATATTTGTATGACCCACAGGTAGTTGTTTCGGGTCTGGCTGTTTGCGTATGTGAGTTTAAATGTTTGTAAATACACCCACAATACAGGAGAAAATCCTAGTGTGGGGCGACGTCCTTTTTAAATAAAAAAAATAACATACTTTTCTTACAAGAAAATTCTACATTTAAGATAAAAAATATGATAAACTCGTGAACAACAAGTACTTCCTAACTTACAAACAAGATCCGAGTTATTTAGCAAAAAGCATTGCTTTGCAAAACTGAAACAAGCTTACGTTGGATTTTTACTTTTTTCATAGAATGGGATGATATTACAGTAAAGGTTTATGCTATTGTGGGCTAGGCGAGGCTAGGTTTGTATTAAGGCATCGCACTGATGACAAACGTCTATGTCACTTGTTCTGTATTTTCGCCTGTGGACGGTGGGTAGCTCACCGTTCGTTCATCTATTGACGACAGGCCGTGTTGACAGCGCGTTAGTGTTCCACGCGCGCCTAAAAGAGATGTTGGCAAATCAGAGGGGCATGCCAGGGCCAATGCCTGCCGGGGTTGCGGGTTGTTCGAAAGAGATACCGCGGCCATGGGTGGGTTTTAGCCAGTACAAGTGTAACACTCCCCCCCGCTCCGCCCAGAGCGGGGGAAGTTATTTGATGATTTACCATCCGCAAAAAAAGGCATCGTACTAATAGCAAACATCTGTGTCACTTGTTTCATATAGTTTTTAGGTTTCCGTAACCGAAGGGTAAAACGGGACCCTATTTCTAATACTCAGCTGTCCGTCCGTCTGTCCGTCTGTCACCAGGCTGTATCTCATGAACTGTGACAGTTAGACAGTTAAAATTTTCACAAATGATGTATTTGTGAGGCTGCTATAACAACAACTAAAAACCGACTCAAATAAATACATAAAGGCGCTCCCATACACAAAAATAAATGTAGATATTTTTGCCGTTTTATTTCAAACTAGCTTCCGCCTGCTACATTGTCCGCGTGGCATAGTTACTTTGGGCTAACGCTAACTTTAACCCGCGTGATGATCGAAAAAAATATTTTTCTCTTCCCTTTTTTCTCTCTTTCTCCCCTTTTATATACTTATATGTATATAAAAGCGAAAGTGAGTTTGTTTGCTTACGTCTTCACGCATAAATGGCAAAGTCGATTCTGATGAATTTTGTTACAGAGATAGTTGAGACCCTGGAGACGGACATAGGCTACTTTTGTCTCTTTCTTACCCACTTCCCTTAAATAGGGAGTGGAAGTTTGTATGGAACATTCCGCAATTTTCAAGATAGGAGGCTAAAAATTAGTATGCGTACTATTTGTCACTAACAAAAACATCGTGCGACATTTTTGTTTGGAAATCTACCCCCAACCCCTTAAAAAAGGGGATGACATTTTATATGGGACTTTTCGCAGGTTTTAAGGTAGGAAGCTAAAAATCGGTACACACACTCTTTGTTACCAACAAAAAATACCTGCAAATAAGGAAAGGGGAACTGTGTGTTACCCCAAATTTAACGCGAGCGAAGCCGCGGGCAAAAGCTAGTAAAGAATAAAGACTAGGCAGATGCTATAGAAGAAGACACAAAATATATCTTAGCAAACACTGGACTAGTAGCCTCCAAGTAGCCGAGGACTTTATCAGATTACGTAGACGGCGCTCTACAATGAAGAAATACGTTTTTTAAATGGATTTCATGCAAAATAAAAATATTTTACGCAAGAGATGTTCTGACTTTTCGCTTTTTTATCATTTCGAATTCACAATTAAGTTTTTTCTTGTTATACATGATGTGAAGATGTTTCAATGTCGCAATGTTGACTACACGGTTAGCGCAGTGGCTAAACAATCGACTGCTTGCCGGGTTCGTCCCCTGCCCGAAAAAAAAATTGTTTGACCTACAGGTAGTTGTTTCAGGTCTGGCTGTTTGTGTATGTGAGCTTAAATGTTTTAAAACGCACCCACAATACAGGAGAAAATCCTAGTGTGGGGTAAAGTTATTTAAAAAAATAATGTTTACGTAACCCTATTAAACTATTACGACCACCATTCCGTAAGACTGTTTCAGGTTTCAATTCTCCTATTCCAAGACTTTGCCGACTTCTTAACAATCATGACGACCAGATCGATATTTGTTGCACTTCACTCAGGCAATTCAAGAACCAAGTCCACCTGAATATTGTTATTACCGAAATAAAGGCTTTTTTGTAAATAGTAAAAGTGTACCCACATTATGGAAGAGGATTTTAAAATCTTTCGTCACGCCTATTGATAGGCTGGTGGTAATCATTTTGCCTTATAATTTGATTTTCCTTTTTTTTACTTTTTTTCAAATGAAGAAAGAGAGTATTGTTTAGTAGGCGCTTTTGTTTACTTTATTAATTCCATGCGGATAATTAAAAAGATGTGATGTAACATTTTATATATATTTTAATGCCGACTTATTTCTAAATTATTTACAAAATATAATATTTACATTGTTTTGTACAGTTTCTTTGTAATTTTAATGAGGTTTAAGTATTCTTCTAGAGAATTTTCATTTGACACAAATATTTCAAAAACAATAGATTCAAAATCGTTTATATACACAATTTAACTACAAGCAAATAATGTACAGTCGGCAAATGAGATACATTACCAGGCTCGTTAAAATTTCATACAAATCCATAAATGTTTTCGAATAAAGTTAAATGTATTTGCAAGAAAACAAACAGTTTATTTTGTAATAAAATATGAGTTTCAAACGTCTATCGGTTTCTAAGAAAAAAGCAACTGTCTGACGATATTGGTTACTTATCTCCTTAGCTGACTGTACTTAGGAAAAGTAAGTTTTTAAGACAAGTATCTTACAAAAGATTAAAATGGAACTAAATCTACTTAGAAGTCATGTTCAATGCCTCCTTGGATTCCAACTTCAGGTCTGTGATGTCCAAACTGCTTCTGCAGATTGCCTCCAGCAACGAATCTGGTGTTATGGTCGAGTTTCCATACTCCGTCACCAGTGAGCTTCATCTGAAATGTTTAGAATTTACGCTATAGTATATTGGTAAAATCAACTTAAAGAAGTGTTGAAAACATTACCTTCCTTTGCGGTGCGCAGTCGGGTAAAAAATAGATAGCACGATCTATGCCTGGCACTTCTAGTGGGTTCAATTACTGTGTCAGGCAGTGTGAATAGAATAGAATAGCATTTATTGGAAAATATGGGTTATACATAAGTAGGTGGTACCTAGTAGGTTTACATCGGTTCTACCATATTTCACCATTCGGCATGGAAACATTATCCTTACTTTAATATTATAAAAGCGAAAGTGAGTTTGTTTGTTTGTTACCTCTTTACGCTTTAATGGCTAAACCGATTTTGATGAATTTTAGTACAGAGATAGTTGGGAACGAGGAGACGGACATAGGCTATTTTTTTAAAAAAAAGTGGGATGTGAGGGAGAAAGAGGGAAGAAAAGGGAAAACTTAGCGTTGCTATTACAAATCAATAAGGCGCAAGGGGAACTGTGTTACCCCAAATTTAACGCGAGCGAAGCCGCGGGCAAAAGCTAGTAATTAAATAAAAGTAAAAAAAAAATCTAACTGTCATTAAAATTATACTTAATTAAAAAAAAGTGGTGTTAGTGGACTTTTCATTTGAAATTTCTCGCTCAGATGCCCGGAGTTTAGATTTGTAACCAGTATTTAGACTGGGCTGGGTTATGTGAACCTTTAGTAAAAACTGACGCAGTGTTCTCAAAAAGGACGTAAATAAACGTACAAACTTGCAACATAAACGGCCATATGTTTTGACTGCATTGACTTAGAAGGTTGATCTTTTCACAGCTTCAAGGGACCACAAATTTGAGTAAAAAGCTTTAATTTTTTTTTTTAAACTTTGCCCCACTCTAGGAATTGTTCCTGTATCGTGGGTACGTTTACAAACATTTAAGCTCACATACAAAAACAGCCAGACCCGAAACAACTATCTGCAGGTCATACAAATATTTGTTCCGTGCGGGAATCGAACTCGCGACACGCAGCGCAGCAGTCGATCGCTCAGCCACTGCGCCAACCGTGCCGTCAAAAATTTTAAAGCGCTACCTCACCGCATTCCCGAGATAAAGGGTCTTGGCAGACATACAGACATTACGGACAACAAAGTGATCCTATAACGATTCCGTTTTCTCCTTTTGAGGAAGAGAACAATAAAAACGAAAGGGTAATAGGTACTTACACCACTCCCACCGCCAATCTCCTTCTGAAGTTCGACGCCGGCTCTCACGTTGTCGTTGGCATTGTTCCAGTTGAACTTGCTCCCGAGCACACTGCTATCTCCACCAGCACCGAGGACTCTCTCTCCATATGCCTGACCCTGGAGACGACCGCGGTGGTCGTTGAAGATGTCTTGCTTGTAACCGCCTCGGCCCTGTGAAAATATGGGTTTTTTAGAAAACATCAAAAAGACATAAAAGTTCAGAAAACGATAGAAATTGCTTATTTTGTTTCTTTATATCTACTCTCTTTCTTAACTCTCGACTCTTGCAAGAGTTGCAAGCAAATAATATTTATTTGGCATCTTTTTTTAGTTTAGGAGGCTTAAAATAATATTAAAACAGATGGACTAATGTATTTACTTTACTCAAATACTTATTAATCACTAAATTGTATATATTTTTTAAGAAAACTTTGCCCCACACTTGGAATTTCTCCTGTATCGTGGGTGTATTTACAAACATTTAAACTCACACACACAAACAGCCAGACCCGTAACAATTACCTGTAGGCCATACAAATATTTGTTCCGTGCGAGAATCGAATCCGCGACACGCAGCGCAGCAGTCAGCTATATATAGATACTAGCTTTCGCCCGCGGCTTCGCTCGCGTTAAATTCGGTATAACACACCAAGCAGACCTGCAGTTTTTGCTCTTGCGCCTGATTGATTTGTAATAGCAACGTTAAGTTTTCCCTTTTCTTCCCTCGTTCTCCCTCATATCCCATATAAAAATTAGCCTATGTCCGTCTCCTGGTTCCCAACTATCTCTGTACCAAAATTCATCAAAATCGGTTTAGCCATTAAAGCGTGAAGAGGTAACAAACAAACAAACAAACAAACTCACTTTCGCTTTTATAATATTAGTAAGGATAACAAGCTAAAATAATGTGTACTTACGAATAGCGAATCATCCGTGCTGCCCAAAGTGCCGAAGACCTTGCCTCTACCAGCATTACGCTCCCAAGTTGTATCCCGAACGCGACGGTCCAGATGATCCGGACGTGGGTAATACGACGCCGCATCAGGGTGAGTTATAACATAGCCTGGTGGTGGTCCATTGTAGCGGACCAGACCATGGGTGCAAGCCACGAGAGCAACGAAGCAAAATACAACGAGGGACTGCATGGTGCGCTGAAATATAAACACAAATATTTGCTAAGTACAGATAGCTACCGATGGTTGATGGAGTGAATGTGTTCTGGAGTGAAGACAAGCGCAGTGTAAGACGTGCCTCAGCTGACCCTTGAACTTAAAGAGGGCAACTGGCTAGGAATGGAAGCTGAAGACGGAGGACAAGGGGTTTTAGTACGGTGCATTAGTATTCCACGCGCGCCTCAAAGAGATGTCAGTAAAGCAGAGGGACCCACCTGGGCCGCCGCCTGCTGGGATCGCGGTTTGTTGGGAACTGATAGCCCGCTCCGGAACATAAAGGGCAATGACAGAAACATGATGAGCTTTAGTTAGTACAAGTCTGATACTCCCCCCGATTCGGCTTTAGGGGATGTTATTTGATGATTGCCCGTCAAACACAAATATAAAGGGGTTCTGGTCTTTTGATCTGTAAAACAGGTTTACCTAACACAGACACCAGTCTTTGAGTAGTGATGCTTTGACTATGTTCTGTTTTATTATGATGAGCTAAATAAACCAAATTTATTATTATATTATATAACTGTTCGTAAACATATTTAATAGTAGTTATAACACGGTAAATTAACATTGGTTAATAATTTGAAAAAAAAAAAAGTTTTTTTTAATATTTTTAAATGTTTTTATAAAAAAATATTTAAAAATGTAAAAAAAAATATTTAAATATGTGAATAAATGAATAAAGGATAAAAAATTGAATTAAAAATGTTCACGGTATTATGATTTGAAGTGAATTAGAAATAAAATTGATACAAAGTCTGTACGTTTAGTTTTATTATTTATTATTATACGTACATTTTTGATTATTAACAAAATAATACAGACCTTTGAGAATAGTCAGGTACTTATTCACAACACAAGAAACTGTTGTAAACTGTGTTATCTTCAATTCTGCACCGATTATTTATACTAAATTCTAGATCTGAGGTAAATTCCCTGTGCTCTCGGCATGAGGATTTATTTGAGATAACGTGAGTCACTGCAGTGTTTGTAAACAATTATATATTTTTGGATTGAACTATTAAATCATATTGTGACAGGAAAATGCAAGAAAATATTTTGTAGTTGCATGACAATGTGGAGCCAAGTTCGAGTTTTTATTAAGCAGTGACTTACGTTATCTTAAATAATTCCCCATGCCGAGAGCTCAGGGAATTCACCTCAGATCTAGAAGTAAGTATTCCTAAACGGTCCAGGTTTGAAACAGTTTACAACAGTTTCTTGTGCTGTGAAGAAGTACCTGACTATTTTAAAAGGTATTATATTGTTACTAGTGAATGCTTTTCTATGCTCATATGAAACAAGCTTTTGCCCGCGGCTTCGCTCGCGTTAAATTCGGGGTAACACAGTTCCCCTTTCCTGATTAGCAGGTACCTGCTACCTGTAGTTTTTGCCCTTGCGCCTTATTTATTGTAATAGCAAAACTAAGTTTCCCACTTTCTTCCCTCTTTCTCCCACAATTCTCACTTTAAAAAAAATAATTGCCTGTATCCGTCAGCAGGTACCTGCTACCTGTAGTTTTTGCCCTTGCGCCTTATTTATTGTAATAGCAAAACTAAGTTTTCCACTTTCTTCCCTCTTTCTCCCACAATTCTCACTTTAAAAAAAATCGCCTATGTCCGTCTTCAGGGTCTCAATTATCTTTGTACCAAAATTTACAAACAAACAAACTGACTTTCGCTTTTATAATATTAAGTAAGGATTCTAAATTGACGGCACGGTTGGTGCAGTGGCTGAGCGATCGATTTTTTTGCGGATGGGAATTCATTAAATAACGTGCCCCGCTCTGAGCGGACCGGGGGGTATAGTTAGACTTGTACTGACTAAAACCCACCGATGTTCCTTCTATTGCCGTTTATGTTCCAGGGCCCCTGTATATCTTTCGAACAACCCACAACCAAGGCAGGCGGCGGTCCTGGCAGGCCCTTCTGCTTTGCTGACATCTCTTTGAGGCGCGCGTGGAACACTAACGCGCCGTGTCAAAACTTCTTGTCCTCCTTCTTAAGCTTCCCTTCTTAGCCGGTTGCCCTCTTTAAATTCGCCGGTTCAGCTAAGATACGTTGAGACGTATCTTGAATTGAGTTGAGTGAAGAAAACAAGTACAGCTCCATCGATCATCGGTATTTGTACTTAACAAATATTTCTGTTTATATTTCAGCGCACCATGCAATCCCACGTTCTCTTCTGCTTCGTTGCTCTCGTGGCTTGCGCCCATGGTTTGATCCGCTCCAAGGGACCACCACCAGGCTATGTAGTTACTCACCCTGATGCGGCGTCGTATTATCCACGTCCGGATCATCTCGACCGGGATATGACCTGGGAGAGTAATGCTGGTGGAGGCAAGGTCTTCGGCACTTTGGGCAGCACGAATGATTCGCTTTTCGTAAGCACAAATTATTTCTCTTTTGCATATTATATATTTTTTCCAAAGAAAATATGGGTGGATTGTGTAAGGAATGATATGAAGGAGAAAGGAGTAAATGATGCTGTGACGTCTGATAGGAGAGAATGGAAGAAGAAAACGTGTTGCGCCGACCCCAAATAGAATGGGGCAAGGGCAGGAAAATGATGATAAAACCTGGTTACTTTTGTAGCTTATTCTGTATAATTAGATTAAGCATAACTCGGATATGGGACCGTTACATTATATTTACATTGTGTAAAAACAATCAGAAATTATAATTAATTAAGACTTTCTGATTTAATGATAATAATATGTTATAACCTCCTAAATTTACGATGCCTAAAATTAATATCTGTTTGCAATTCTTGCAAGAGTCGAAAGTTAAGACAGTAAGAGAGATTGTAATGAATAAAAAAAAGCATTTTTTCTGATTTATATATTTTTTTATCAAAAATATATAAAACTTCAGAATAACTTTAATATATTTTTGATGTTTTCTAACAAACCTATATTTCCACAGGGCCGAGGCGGTTACAAGCAAGACATCTTCAACGACCACCGCGGTCGTCTACAGGGTCAGGCGTATGGAGAGAGAGTCCTCGGTGCTGGTGGAGACAGCAGTGTACTTGGGAGCAAGTTCAACTGGAACAATGCCAACGACAATGTGAGAGCGGACGTCGAACTTCTGAAGGAGATTGGTGGTGGAAGTGGTGTAAGTACCCATTTCTTTTCGAGGGGTCCCTACCTCAAAAGGAGAAATCGGAACGTCTGACTGTCTGTATGTCTGTCAAGATCCTCGAGAATCCGTGGAGCTATCGCGATTAACTGAAAGAAATAATGACACGTTTGGCGCAGTGGCTGAGCGATCGACTGCTACGCTGCGTGTCGCCGGTTCGATCCCCACAAGGAACAAATATTTGTATGACCTAAAGATAGTTGTTTCGGGTAAATGTTTGTAAACGCACCCACGATACAGGAGAAGTTCCTACAGTGGGGCAACGTTTGTAGCAACGTTTGTGGCAACGTCTGTGGTCCCTAGAAGCTGTGAAGAAGTCAACCTAAAGTCGACGCATTCAAAAGATGTGACCTTTTATGTCGCAAGTATGTACGGAAGTCTTTGTGTGATACGACTCGCACTTGACCAGTTTTTTTTTGGATGGTGAGGCAGTTAGCATCTTAGATGTGACGATGGCAAGTGGATTCTTAGCCATGTTTAGGAAAAAACTGACATTGTCGCTTTATTTTAAACACCACGCTTGTTTATACCAAAGCTTTACATAATCCAGCCCAGTCTAAATACCGTTCACAAATCTAAAACCTGAGCTAGAAATTTCATACGAAAAACCCCAATAACGCATTGCCTGACCCAGTAATTGAACCCATTAGAAGCGCCAGACATTCGTACCATCTAATTTTTTTCTAAACTTCATTAAAGTTCATTTTAATACTAAAGCGTAAATTCTTAACATTTCAGATGAAGCTCACTGGTGACGGAGTATGGAAACTCGACCATAACACCAGATTTGTTGCTGGAGGCAACGTGCAGAAGCAGTTTGGTCATCACAGACCTGAAGTTGGAATCCAAGCAGCTATTGAACATGACTTTTAAGAAGATTTAATTCCAACGTTCTCTATTTAAATATTCTGATACTTGTCTTAAGAACGCACTTTCCTAAGTACACTCAACTAAGGAGATAAGTAACCAGGTTCATTAGATATAGTTGAGTTTTTCTTCGAATTCTATGGTCGTTTACAACTTAAATTTAATTATGAAATGCACTGTTTGTTTTCTATCAAATATACCTATTTCCTTTTATTCGAAAACATTTATGGATTTTTAAGATATTTTTTCGAGCCTGGTCATTTATCTCCTTCGCCGACGTACATGATTTGCTTGTAGTTAAGTTGTTCTTCAATAGATTTTGAATCTATTATTTTTTAAATCTATGTGGCAAATTAGAAATCTTTAGAAGAATACTTAAACCTCATTAAAATTACTAATGAACTGTACATAACAATGTAAATATATTTTGTAAATAACTTAGAAATAAGTCGACATTAAAATAAATATAAAATCATACTTCAACGTTTTTTTTTTAATTTTTCGCTTTGACTCTGAGTAATTGGTTACAAACAATTATTGCATGAAATAAACAAAATAAACAAAAGCGCCCACAAAACAATACTCTCTTCCTTCATACGAGAAGTTGGTTAAACATCAAATTACAAGGCAAAATGATTACCACCAGCCTGTCAGTTGTGACATAGACTAAAAAATCGTGTAGAATAGAAACTCATTTTTGTAGTGAGCCTAATACCCGGGGTTGCGGGTTGTTCGGAAGAGATACCGCGGCCCCAGAACACAAAGCAAAAAACGGGACATAAAACCCACCCGTTTTATTCAGTTAAAGTCTGACATTTGTGATATTTTCTCTCCGTGCAGAGCAGGTGAAGTTATTTAATTACTAGCTTTTGCCCGCGGCTTCGCTCGCGTTAAATTCGGGGCTACCTGTAGTTTTTGCTCTTGCGCCTTATTTATTGTAATAGCAATGCTAAGTTTTCCCTTTTCTTCCCTCTTTCTCCCTCATATCTCAATCTTTTAAAAGAAAGTGGCGAAAACACTCAAGCGGTTAAAAAAAAAATAGCCTATGTCCGTCTCCAGGGCACCAAATATCTCTGTACCAAATTCATCAAAATCGGTTTAGCCAGTTAGCCGTGAAGACGTAACAAACAAACAAACTCACTTTCGCTTTTATAATATTAGTAAGGATTTCAATCCGAACAAAACCTTATACATTTTTAATATAGATATACCTCCTAATAATTAAATGTCCAAATGAATTATTTATGTTATGGCCACAGATGCCTTCAATATAATATAAATAAATATATAAATTATATTATATTATATATAAATTATATAATGTACGGGACACTTTAAAGTGAGGAGAGGTGGTGAGAGGTTTATTTTAAAATGTAACATATGTTTGTGTCAAAAAATAAATTTTATAATTATTAGTATTACCTATTTATTAATAGCTACTTAAATTCGACGTTCTTAGATTTTTGTACCAAGTTTCACACGTTAAAGTAAAACTGATAAATCCTCTCTTTTTGTATCAAGGCAGAATGTAATTCACTCTGAATATAGTTACACTTCTGTTTTAATTCTTAATCTATAACTACATTCGAGATACTGATTAGCGTCACCCGAAGCCAATTAGCACATTAAAAAGCCCTACAATTGGATTCACCCTCACATACCACTAACAATTTTAGACAATTGCATTAACAATCACGCGTTCGTGATGTTTCAAAAAGCTTATGAGTGTTTTTAGGAAGAGTTTTACCTATATGGAAAGCAATTTTGCTGTCTGTTTGTTTATAGCGAGGTTTTGCTCACGGCTTTGCTCGCGCTATGATCGAGAATACTTCCTTAATGCAAAATTTTTGATGTAGCATAAATCCTCACTTAATAGGCTATATCTTCGTAATAGTTTTAACTGGACAGATCCACTCAAATCTGTGTAGTTCTTTCTTAAAAAGTCCATTTCAGGCACTAATCTGAATAGTATTCATGTAAGTTGACCAAGATTTTTGTCTGAGCCTTAAAAGAGACTTTGACCTCTGAGTTTGTTTTCGGCTGTTTCTTTTCAGAGTAGTCGGGTATGAAACACCGACCAATTCTAGTTAAAAAAAAAAACGACCTGTTTGTAAAAACTAACTTGCAAAATAAACATCCCACGATTTGCAATTTCTGAAATACTTGGTCGGTACAATTATTTTTTACTAGCTGACACCCGCCGCAAAAAAAAAACAGGCACCATCTACTTATATTTAGTCCTCCTCTCCGTTTTCGGCCACGGCGAACGATCTCAGCGGAGATTAGCCAGCGCAGGAGATATTATAATGCAGGCGTGTGTGCGCAAGCACAGGTGCACTCTCAGTTCCCTCACTCTCATAGTCCGATGGGACGGCAATCCGATACAACCGGAGAGAGGTCAGGCGCAGGATCAACGGCTTATCGTGCTTTCCTAGGCACGGGGGTATCTTACCGCCAATTTCTTCCAAACTCTAGGCGGCTACTGTGAAATTCAAATGCGGCTAATGGAAAAATCCTATATCATATTTTTACCAACCCGGAAATCGAACCCAGAACTCTATGCTCCGCTGTCGTGCTTGCGACTTAATAATTGATTAATAATTTATTATGTTTTTATATTTTTAAATGTAAGTATTAAGAAATGTTTAAAAATTTAAACTCCTATGTAAATAAATCAGAATAAGAACAATTAATAATTGTGCAATTATCAGTATTACGTACGATCTTTTATATCTAGTAATATAAAATTTCCCAAAAAATTCCGAGCGCAACCTAAACTCTCCACTAGTGCGACAATAATTCGCACAAATTGCCACGAGACGCCCGCGCCGCGTACTGACGTAACTTGATAATAAATTGCGAGACAGGCTACAATTTTGCTAATTACCAACATCAAGGGATTAATGCATGGCTTTTTATATTGTTTCATTATTTTATTTCTGATATTTCGCTTTTGTAGCTGCTTTGTATTAGAGACTGAGAGCTGTGAGTTTTTTTAAAGTTCTATTGTTATTTGTATCTAAAGATTGTTCTTATTCCTTTTTCTTTAAAAAAAAAAAACGTTTCCCCATACTAAGAATTTCTCCTGTATCATGGGTGCGTTAACAAACATTTAAATTCACATACACAAACATCCAGACCCGGAACAACTATCTGTAGGACATACAAATAATTGTTCCGTGCGGGGATCGAACCCGCGACACGCAGCGCAGCAGTCGATCGCTCAGCCACCGCGCTAACCGTGTCGTATGAGGAGCTTGCGTTTATAATGCCCACCACTCAGCTCCTAAATATTGTAGCGTGATGTTATACAGCCGATAGCTGTGTATACAGACCAAACTGTTTATAAATAATGCCACTGTGAATTTCATGCAATTCTAGTAATTTTATGTTAACGCAGGTAGTTCTACCAAGAATTTGCATCCACAGATCATACTGATGGAAAGAATACCACCGTGAATACATGCAAGTCTAGTACTTTAATCATTATTTATCAAATCAAATCGATCCAGCCGTTTATTTGCAGTATAGATAAATAACCTAGATATCGACTACAGCGCCATCTGCTGGATCGATTTGTGAATCTAAACTATCCAGGGCGCCACCCAAATGCATAGAAAAAAAAACATTCAAATCGGTCCAGCCGTTTAGGAGGAGTTCAGTGACATACACACGTACAGTAGAATTATATATCCTACTAATATTATACTCCTTCTATCCTTAGTAATATTATAAAAGCGAAAGTGAGTTTGTTTCTAAAAAAAAAATAAAGAAAACGTTTGTCTTTCCACAAACTGTGTCTACATATCTCATCCAATTTTTCTCTCGCAGGTCTGCTGGAAGAAATTTGTAAAGAAATAGGCTGTACCGTTGTGCGTGTCTGTCTTAATGTAATGTCCTGTCATGTATTTTGTGTGTGCATAAATAAATAACAAAAATCCAATGAATGTCAAAATTTATGGATTACTCTCGTATTAATAGTGAAAATCAATAGGGTAGTTTCCAGGGTCAAAGTAATTACATTCTATTTAGTCCGTCTTTTAGATTATTCAAAAATAAGGGACACGTATTTTTTTATTTGTAAATTAGACCAAAAATTACAAAGATATAGCCCATTAAAGTTACATGTGACGTCACTCGTTGCGAAAAAATGCAGCAACGCGTTTGTAATTTACAAACAAAAAAATTCGTATCCCTTATTTTTGAATAATCTAAAAGACGGACTAACATTTTTTTTTGGAAACTAGCCTATTACGCAACTTCTACAACTTATCAACAAACTCTATCTACTAAAACCTTAATAAAGTGTACATCTTGTTATCAAAACGCATGAGTCCAATCTTCAACTGAACATCCACTTGGCGCGGATACAGCTTCAAAGGTCAATACAATCCTATTAAAATATTTATAATATCGAGGGGCTTATCGCAATATCGAGGCGTTTCACAGAACAGGACGCTTCGACAGAACATCAATTACTCTGTGACATACTGGATTTACCCCTACTATGGGTTTTTTTTTGTGGATGGGAAATCATCAAATAACTTCCCCCGCTCTGTAGAAGTCTGCGGGGGGAGTGTCAGAATTGTACTGACTAAAACCCACCCATGTTCCTTCTATTGCCCTTTATGTTCCGGGCCGCGGTATCTCTTTCAAACAACCCGAAACCCCAGCAGGCGGTGGCCCTAGCAGGTCCCTCTGCTTTGCTGACATCTCTTTGAGGCGCGCGTGGAGCCCTACTATGGATTAAGGCATATTTTATTCCACCCGTTTCATACCGAGTTTCTTCCGTGTTTCGGAAAGCAACGTTAAGCTGTTGGTCCCGGCTGTCATTCGTAGATCTTTGACAGTCGTTACAGGTAGTCAGTGTCCCAAAAGTCTGACAACCAGTCTTACCAAGGGGTATCGTATTACCCAGTACTACTATACTACTAACTTGGTTGTAGTGCTCAGATAGGCAGTCGCTAGGCTTGTCGTCAATAGACGGACGGACGGACGGTGAGCTACCCATTGCTCACCGTCCACAGTCGGGTGCCCGACGCCCGGGGCACCCGACTGTGGACGGTGAGGTTCTCTCAAATGCCTGGCCACCTCCTTCGCTAGCGTAACTGCTTCGCAGAAGGAAGTGACCGCTTCCCATTCCCTCTAACTAGGGCCTAGAGAGATCACCGCCACAGATCTCTCGAGGGCACAGCGATACTACGCTTAAGCTGGGCAGACCGCCACAGTGTGCTCTACTGTATCCTCCGGGCGATGGTCAAAGTGGTGACACCCACGCGTTTCCTCCTGCCCGGTTACGTTAAGGAACTTTCGAAACATCCGTGTCCGGTGAGGACCTGCGTCAAGTGGTAATTGGTGGCAAAGCACCTCTTCAGTCACTCCTCAAAAAGGGGACTTATCGCCACTTTTGTGGCGTACCCTATATCTAGACCCTTAGGCCTTTTAGATTGATTTCTTCTTCTCTAAAGTGAAAGAAGTTCGAAAAAGACCTATAGTAAGGAAATGCTGTCACAGCAAAGTTTTTATATCTGGAGCTCGCGACCCGGATACCAAGAATTTAATCTTAGAATTGCTTGCTTAGCAGATTTAGAACATGGGACGTAAAACTAAAGCGAAATAAAACTTATCTACTTATACGATCATTTACTGTAGTGCTTCAGTTTATTTGTGTTCCGATGTATAGGTACTATTTTCGCTTTAGCATGGTGCGGGTGGCGTTAGATGAAATTATATGTTTAGCGCTTCATAGTAATACATCCCATCACTAAACATGTCTGTGGGTAGTCCTTTACGGCTATGATATTTAGGGGCAAGCCTTAAAGACCCACCGTGCCCTCGTAGAGGCGATCGGCTGCGGCGATCTCTCGCGTCCGGCCCTGGTTCAGTCCATGGTACGGAGCGAGAGGGAATGGGAAGCGTTCACCTTCTTCTGCGAAGCAGTCATGCTAGCGAAGGAGGTGGCCGGACGTTTGAGGGAGAGAACCTCAAACCAACCCAACCGCCGCGGGAGACGCCCCGGGCGTCGGGCGCCGCGAGATGACTCCCGGCCACCGTAGATGCGGGCCTGTGGACGGTGAGCAATGGGTAGCTCACCGTTCGTCCGTCTATTGACGACAGGCCGTGTCGACGGCGCGTTTGTGTTTCACGCGCGCCTCAAAGAGATGTCAGCAAAACAAAGGGGCTTGCCAGGCCTCCGCCTGCCGGGGTTGCGGGTTGTTCGAAAGAGATACCGCGGCCCCGGAACATAAAGGGCAACAGAAGGAACATGGGTGGGTTTTAGTCAGTACAAGTCTGACATTCCCCTCCGCTCCGCCCAGAGCGGGAGAAGTTATTTGATGATTTCCCATCCGCAAAAAAAAAACTTCTTACAACTGCAGTTGTCTATTAAACTACTGTTTACTTTATAATAGGGAATCATGCATCTTCACTATTCAGAATTCTAGAGGACCATCTAACGTTCGTGGCTCAGAATATTCAACAGTCGATGTGTCCGCGTAGCAGCAATAGATTACGTCTCGTTGGCAGATGGTACATTATAGTGTTCACTGGTAGCATGAATTGTGTACCAACAGTTTATAAATACAAACAATGAAAATGTATGTCGGGTATTAAAGGGAAAAGTGTATTATGTTTGAGCGACTCAAAACCCAGATTATTAAATCATAATCATTTATTTATTTGTAAGTTTATTTATCATTTATTTTTTTGTATTTTAAACGGTTTTAAACTATAAAAGGAACTTATTAAGCAGTGTTTTTTATGTTTGCGTACCTTCAAATGGAAAACCGGAACCCCTTTTTTTTTGGAATGGGATTTCATCAAATAACTTCCCCCGCTCTCGCGAAGGGGGAGTAGTGTCAGACTTGTGCTGACTAAAACCCACCCATGTTCCTTCCATTACCCTTTATGTATAAGGGTTTATTGGATCACTTTGTTGTCCATCTGTTTGTTTGTCTGCCTGTCAAGACTTATCTCGGGAATGCGTGGAAGTATTGAGTTAAAATTAAAACTGCTGTGAAAAAATCAACCCTCTCAGTATACACAGTTAATGTTTCAAGTTTGTACGGAACCCTTGGTGCGCGACGGACTCGCTTTTGCCCGGATTTGTTAAATAAAATATTTTAATTATTTTCTATAAGCTTTATTTAAATTCTAAGATTTTTATTTCAATATATCTTTATAAAAAACTTCAAAAATGGAAACAGCTGTCTTAAATTAACTCAAAAATATATAAAATGTTTTCTGCACATGAAATATAAAAAATATCACTAACGAAATCTTCTACTCTATCATAACATTTTTCAATTAATTGCGAACAGAGGGTTTTCTTAACCTTTAATAAAAGCAATTTTACCCATCCTAGTTAACAAATCTATAGCTTCTCCTTAAGCTAAGCTCCGGCCTTTGCAATCACTACACCTTAAACCATGCCTTAACAGAGTTCGTGATCAGAATGAAGTCTTCAAAGAATTTCAATACAAACTTGCATCGCTTTATCACAACACATCAGGGCCCTGGGTGTGAAAAATGATGCTATCATTAACCCCTTTTGAAGATACGATCATCAAAAACGATGGACGTTTCCATTGATGTGGTGGTTCCGATAACTCAACTCAACTCAACTCAAAGCATTTATTTCAATTAGACCATTACAGGCACTTTTGAATGTCATAAAAACAAGAACAAAAAAAACCGGCCAAGAGCGTGTCGGGCCACGCTCAGTGTAGGGTTCCGTAGTTTCCCGTCCGTCACAATAAGTGTTCCCACTTATGAGTTTAAAGGTTGAGGAGGAAATTATTTTGTACAACTTTTTGTCTTTTTTGTACAAAAACTGTTGTGTCAATCAAGTTCAAAATAATTTTCCTAGAAAGTCCTTATAAAGTTCTACTTTTCAGATTTTTTTCATATTTTCTAAACTTATGGTTCAAAAGTTAGAGGGGGGGGGGGGCACATTGTTTTTTACTTTTGGAGCGATTATTTCCGAAATTATAGACATTATCAAAAAATGATTTTAGTAAACCCCTATTCATTTTTAAATACCTTTCCAACAATATATCACACGTTAGGGTTGAAATTAAAAAAAAAACACTTCCCACTTTACATAAAGGGTGGCTACCCTAATAAAACATTTTTTTTCCAATTTTTATTTTACCACTTTGTCGGCGTGATTGATATACATATTGGTACCAAATTTCAGCGTTCTAGTGCTAACGGTCACAGAGATTAAGCGAGGACGGACGGACGGACGGACGGACAGACAGACATGGCGAAACTATAAGGGTTCCTAGTTGACTACGGAACCCTAAAAATGATGCTGCTACAGTCCCGGTCACAAGGCATAATAACTTGTGAAAGTACTGTAGTTGCCCATTCCAAAGCGTTGATCTCTATGGAGAAGAATGGGCAAGAAACTCCATGGACACTCTTTTAAATTATAATATTTTTACAAAATATATTTTAATATAATTATAATACTTTTACAAGATATTTTTGTCAGTTTAAGAAAAAGTAATAAATTACATTTCTTTTGGATAGCGGTTTAAAGTTACGGGCCAGCTTGGTAGCTCACCGTCCGTCCTTCTAGTGACGACGGCGCGTTTGTTTTACGCGTGCCTCAAAAAGATGTCAGCAAAGCAGAGGGTCCTGCCAGGGCCACCGCTAGAATACTATATCACGCGGGCGAAGCCACGGGCGCCAGCTAATTCATAAATAATAAGTTCGTAAACATAATTAAAGCAAGTAACATCATAAGGAAAATAAATAAGATAAATATTTGGTACTGAATGAAGTACGAGTTCGCAAAATTTTCTTTTTTTTTGTGAAATTTTCTCTTCTATTGTAAGTGTATTTAATTTTGTAAACTGACAAGGTCACTAATATTATTAATAACATGTGGAATGGAAACCTTACAATTAAAAATAAACTTGGTATAATATGTCCCGTTAAAAATGTTTTTAAAAAATTAAAAAAAAATAAGAATGACACTAACTTACAAATTCAAATCTATTTTTCCATGAAATTATGTACCGGAAAAATATTTAAGAATGACCTAAGATAATAAAGTTTGTTTTTTTAAAAGGGCTTGGTGAAAAAATATGTTTTGAGTATTGTTTTTTTGTTTAAATCAATTTAAAACTCAATTGAAGTCGAAGGACAAAAAACGCCACGGTAAAAGAGGCCCTTTTTTTGGGTGGGAAAACATCAAATACCTTCCCCCGCTCTGGGTGGAGCGGGGGGGCGTGTCAGACTTTTACTGACTAAAACCAACCCATGTTCCTTCTATTGCCTTTTACGTTTCGGGGCCGCGGTATCTCTTTCGAACAACCCGCAACCCCGGCAGGCGGAGGCCCTGGCAAGCCCCTCTGCTTTGCTGACATCTGAAAGAGGCCCTTAATTACCCTCTCGTCCGTAAAGACTAGGTATACTTTGAAATCATAAGTAGGTATTAATGTAAAGCCACAATCTTTGTGTTGTATTTGTTCGCGTGGAAATTACAGATGATAAAAGATTACTCAAGTGAATTTTGGTCATGGCTATTCAAATTATATTTAGTAGAAACCCCATAGAAATTACTTTGATACGGGTTTATGGACGTCACCACCGAAATCGGCCACGAAAGAGGTGGTAAGATAAATTGGACGCGCACTGCGATGGCTGTTTAAATATGGCGCACGAAAATGAACCAGGAATGATAATATATGAGGGACGCTTATTCCCAGCAGTGGGATATTTATTCATCTATTAAAACTTCATGTAAAAATAAAAATAAAAAACTTTGTACAAAGGCAGACTTATTGACTAGAAAAAATGGGTTCAACGACATTCACAATCCGCACTGGGGCTGCTCAATGAATCACGGCCATCATGGCCCACTGTCCATCATACAGAAAGAAGGCCTGTAAGGCCAATGCAGTGGGATATTTTAGCCTGAACATTCTTAAGTATTCTTAAGCATATGGTTAATCAAGTCTGCACCATATTAGACAGAGCTTTACCAAATTCAAAGTATTTATTAGTGTGTTTTTGCTGATGCAGTAGGTCTTAGGCGGCATCTCAAATGGGCATCGATCACGACATGATAGGTTTTATAGGATAACTAGCTTTTGCTCGCGGCTTCGCTCGCGTTAAATTCGGTAGCGCCTTATTGATTTGTAATAGCAACGCTAAATTTTCACGTTTCTTCCCTCTTTCTCCCTCATAATCCCACTCTTTTTAAAAAAAATAATAGCCTATGTCCGTCTCCTGGTTCCCAACTATCTCTGTACCAAAATTCATCAAAATCGGTTTAGCCATTAAAGCGTGAAGAGGTAACAAACAAACAAACAAACAAACAAACTCACTTTCGCTTTTATAATATTAGTAAGGATTGTATTTTCAATTGACGGGCCTGTTGGTCTAGTGGTTAGTGGCCCTGACTGCTAAGCCGGAGGTCGTGGGTTCGATTCCCACCCAGGACAAACTTTGTGTGATGAGCATGATTGTTTGTTCTGTGTCTGGGTGTGATTTATCTATAATATGTATGTATTTATAAATTATATAAGTATGTCTGGTTACCATAACACAAGCTCTGCTTAGCTTGGGATCAGATATCTGTAATATATATACGTAGTAATAGATATACGTAGATAAGCAAAAAGGATCCAACCCACAACATGTCCGAAAATGACTTAAGTATATCAAACTGCTCGTCAAGGTCTATATTCTCGATTAGCAAAAACAATCCAAGTAAAATACGAATATTTTGACATTAAAATGACACTGGTTACCAAGCCACATGTATGGCGAACCCCTATTTTAGTTTCATAAAAACGATCCATTCTCCTTGGATCATATTGTAAAACGGTCAGTCTAAGAAACTGACAAAAAACTAAAATGTTAAAAAAAATCCAAAGCATGTGGATCCTTTTAGATTATAATATTTACTTCAAATTTATGCATATGATAAATCACTAAAAAGATTCAGAAAGCATGAATCCTTTTCGTTAAACTAAATTTTTACTTACAAAATGCACTAGTTAAATCACAAAAACGATTCAGAACATTTGGATCTCTTTTGCGAAACTAAATTTTTAATTAAAAATGCACTGTTTAAATCACAAAAACGATTCAGAACATATGGATTTTTTTTGTTAAACGAAATTTTTACTTAGAAAATGCACTGATTAAATCACAAAAACGATTCAGTGCGCTTGGATATTTTTCGCTAAACACTTTTCTGTGTTTCTGTATTGATGAATGCAACGAAAGAAGAAAGTTGACACAAGCATGCTGGTATTCTTAATTGCTTGCTTGCCAAGTTCTTACTTCACACTATTACACACATTGACACTAGAATTTGTTTGAATCTAACAAAGACCCAGGTCTCAAGACTTTTATAATGGAATCATCTGTCAATTTCGTGGAACTAGCTATTGCGGCTAAGGATATAATTTGGTGGGCGTTTTGAACCGTTGTCATGGTGATATTTGTCTAGCTGAATGGAGTGCAAACAGGTCTTGGAATATTTTGTCATCGTGTAGGTAATCATTTAAATTAATTCAGCCAAAACTTGGCGACGGGTTTTGCGCTTTCTGTAGCGTCGTAGCCACCAGCATCGAGAATACAAACAACAGCATAAACAGGACACAATATGTACTGTCCTATTGTTAGTAGGGCAACAGCGCATTTACGCTTCAATGCAGTGATCTCGGGGTTGCGGGTTGTTCGAAACTAATACCGCGACCCCGGAACATAAAGGGCAAAAGACGGAACATGGTTGGGTTGTAATTGGTAAAGCAAGCAGTGGGAAAAAATATGCACGTTATTTTTTGACAGTAAATGTGTATGGATCTCCACCTGAACAGGTTTTCATTGTTTTGGTTAAACTTTGTTCGAAGTCCAACGAACATTTTTCGAATATTTTTAGCAAATGGCACAAGCGGGAAATGCAGTATTTATTTATCTTGTGTAAACTGACATAGGAATCGACTGTGATGGATGCAGTCAAAGCTTTGTGATTATATTTTCGTAAATGTCGTCATTTGAAACTAATTTGAAGTGGAAATTTGCCGTCAACCGCAAAACTAATTTTGTTTGTCTTTGTATATTAAACTAACTATATACGTACAACTAAATAAATAGAATTAACTAAATAAATAAATACTGCATTTCCCGCTTGTGCCATTTGCTAAAAATATTCGAAAAATGTTCGTTGGACTTCGAACAAAGTTTAACCAAAACAATGAAAACCTGTTCAGGTGGAGATCCATACACATTTACTGTCAAAAAATAACGTGCATATTTTTTCCCACTGCTTGCTTTACCAATTACAACCCAACCATGTTCCGTCTTTTGCCCTTTATGTTCCGGGGTCGCGGTATTACTTTCGAACAACCCGCAACCCCGAGATCACTGCATTGAAGCGTAAATGCGCTGTTGCCCTACTAACAATAGGACAGTACATATTGTGTCCTGTTTATGCTGTTGTTTGTATTCTCGATGCTGGTGGCTACGACGCTACAGAAAGCGCAAAACCCGTCGCCAAGTTTTGGCTGAATTAATTTAAATGATTACCTACATGATGACAAAATATTCCAAGACCTGTTTGCACTCCATTCAGCTAGACAAAAATCACCATGACAACTGTTCAAAACGCCCACCAAATTATATCCTTAGCCGCAATAGCTAGTTCCACGAAATTGACAGATGATTCCATTATGAAAGTCTTGAAGCTAGTTGTTTTATTAATGAAATGAACAATTTTTAACGATTTTAGTGGCAATTAGCTACTTTGAATCGTTTTTGCGAAATGAAAATGAGCTTAGCATAATTGAAAATAGCTTTTATCAAAAAGGATCCTAACACACATTTAGCTGAATATCTCAAGAAATAAGACTAAACTCAATAAAATTTATTTGTATGAATAAAATATACATTGACACGCATATATTATCTTAAGAACCAATAAACGCAAGCAAGTCTATTAATAAACAAACACAGGTTAAACTTCAATCTTCAATAACTCAAATGTAACATTTTGTGGGGTGGATCCTTTTTGTTTATCTACGTCCAAGTATTCTTAAGCATATGGTTCATCAAGTCTGCACCATATTAGACAGAGCTTTACCAAATTCAAAGTATTTATTAGTGTGTTTTTGCTGATGCAGTAGGTCTTAGGCGGCATCTCAAATGGGCATCGATCACGACATGATAGGTTTTATAGGATAACTAGCTTTTGCTCGCGGCTTCGCTCGCGTTAAATTCGGTAGCGCCTTATTGATTTGTAATAGCAACGCTAAATTTTCACGTTTCTTCCCTCTTTCTCCCTCATAATCCCACTCTTTTTAAAAAAAATAATAGCCTATGTCCGTCTCCTGGTTCCCAACTATCTCTGTACCAAAATTCATCAAAATCGGTTTAGCCATTAAAGCGTGAAGAGGTAACAAACAAACAAACAAACAAACAAACTCACTTTCGCTTTTATAATATTAGTAAGGATTACCTACATGATGACAAAATATTCCAAGACCTGTTTGCACTCCATTCAGCTAGACAAAAATCACCATGACAACTGTTCAAAACGCCCACCAAATTATATCCTTAGCCGCAATAGCTAGTTCCACGAAATTGACAGATGATTCCATTATGAAAGTCTTGAAGCTAGTTGTTTTATTAATGAAATGAACAATTTTTAACGATTTTAGTGGCAATTAGCTACTTTGAATCGTTTTTGCGAAATGAAAATGAGCTTAGCATAATTGAAAATAGCTTTTATCAAAAAGGATCCTAACACACATTTAGCTGAATATCTCAAGAAATAAGACTAAACTCAATAAAATTTATTTGTATGAATAAAATATACATTGACACGCATATATTATCTTAAGAACCAATAAACGCAAGCAAGTCTATTAATAAACAAACACAGGTTAAACTTCAATCTTCAATAACTCAAATGTAACATTTTGTGGGGTGGATCCTTTTTGTTTATCTACGTCCAAGTATTCTTAAGCATATGGTTAATCAAGTCTGCACCATATTAGACAGAGCTTTACCAAATTCAAAGTATTTATTAGTGTGTTTTTGCTGATGCAGTAGGTCTTAGGCGGCATCTCAAATGGGCATCGATCACGACATGATAGGTTTTATAGGATAACTAGCTTTTGCTCGCGGCTTCGCTCGCGTTAAATTCGGTAGCGCCTTATTGATTTGTAATAGCAACGCTAAATTTTCACGTTTCTTCCCTCTTTCTCCCTCATAATCCCACTCTTTTTAAAAAAAATAATAGCCTATGTCCGTCTCCTGGTTCCCAACTATCTCTGTACCAAAATTCATCAAAATCGGTTTAGCCATTAAAGCGTGAAGAGGTAACAAACAAACAAACAAACAAACTCACTTTCGCTTTTATAATATTAGTATAGTAAGGATTGTATTTTCAATTGACGGGCCTGTTGGTCTAGTGGTTAGTGGCCCTGACTGCTAAGCCGGAGGTCGTGGGTTCGATTCCCACCCAGGACAAACTTTGTGTGATGAGCATGATTGTTTGTTCTGTGTCTGGGTGTGATTTATCTATAATATGTATGTATTTATAAATTATATAAGTATGTATATCAGTTGTCTGGTTACCATAACACAAGCTCTGCTTAGCTTGGGATCAGATAGCCGTGTGTGAGTCGTCCCAAGATATTTATTTATTTATTTAATTCAAAAATCGTTGTTGTTTACTTTACGTTTGCACCCCGCATTTGTCCTAGGGCCTCTAAAAACTCAATTCATTTACACATTACTGCTAGGGTATCAGGCTACGTTATAACAGCTCAGCTCAGATTAGTAGGTTAAAAAACTATTGTGTCATTAAGTCACACAAAAACGGCTGTATTTCTATATGTTAGGTTGGAACTCTCACTGCGAACGACTTGAAGTTGACGTCAAAATCAAAACTTAAAGCATTTATTTCAATTAGACCATTACAGGCAATTTTGAATGTCATTAAATCAAAAAAGACTCTGTTGCAGTCCCAGTCAGTTGTTGCCCATACAAAAGCGTAGATTTATATGGCGAAGAATGAGCAAGAAACTCTATGGAGACTCTTGTCTTGTCGTAGCGCGATTTCATCTTTTCGACCCTCGGAGTCGAGTCAGTATTTACTCTTAAATACTGCACGTTTTTGCAGATGGGAAATCATCAAATAACTACCCCCGCTCTGGGCGGACCGGGGGGGGGGGGGGGGGGGCCAGACTTGTACTGGCTAAAACCCACCCATGTTCCTTCTATTGCCCTTTACGTTCCAGGGCCGCGGTATCTCTTTCGAATAACCCGCAACCCCGGAGGTCATGCAGTATTTGAGAAAAGCAACACAACATTTAAAAAGCCGTGTGTCTATGGAAACACGGTAATAGATTAACCCTCCGCTTGGTACCGACAGGCCATCCATTATAGAAAGACGATACGCCGATTGACACAGACGTTTATTGAACGTTCTTTACTAACAACCTTACTTTCTGAACGATCTGATTATATTGGAGAATTTGTTCAATTAGATGATGTTATAGACACGTCATGAATATATATATATTCGTAACGATAAAACACTGACACTCTCATCCACTCGGCGCAAAGAAGCAGAAGAAAAAGGGGAATTTATTCGATGAATTCCCTTCCCTCAAAAAAATCGTACTACCTATCTTACTAATATTATAAATGCGAATGTTTGTGAGGATGGATGGATGTTTGTTACTCTTTCGCGTCAAAACGGCTGAACGGATCTTGATGGAATTTGGCACAGGGGTTATAGTCTGGAATAACACATAGAATACTTTTTTCGATTTCGATTTCGATCGTCACGCGGGCGTATCCGCGGGAGCCAGCTAGTTTAATATACAAACGAAAAAAAATATCCATTTTGGGGATTCCCGATAATCTGTCTCATTAAATTTTATGCATGGAAGACTATTTAAAAAAAATGGCGGAAAAACATCCGCCATTTTTTTTGCCGACCACGCTGCATACAAAAGTATTCCAACTCCTTTAAACAATTTATCGACTTTCTATACGCTTCTGTTTAGGTCGTGTTTGTCATCGCTTAGACTATCGTCATGAGCCATTTTCTTCAGACAGGCACTTACGTTTTACGAGTTTTTCAGCTCATACTTAATTCAGTCTGAGAAGTCAGGGATCAAGCGAAAAACGTTTTTCATAAAAAATATCGTTCTCAGCTCATTTATTATTTATTTAAAAACTGTATGTCTTAAAAGTGTCTTAATCTTTACATGTACATACTATTTTGAATTATTATTTGATGTCTAAATAAATTGCAGGAGAAATGAGAAATATTTAATTTAAAAAATACACAAATACTTAAGAAAGGGTAAACATTTTTATTATGCTGGTAACCCTATTTTATCGTCAATGTCAAATTGTTTGACATAAGTGTATGTTTTTATTATTTGAACGTGTTTTTTTTTGTGCCCTGTCACTTTTTGCCTAGAGATTTGATACCTACTGTTTTGAATGATTGGGGAATTATAATGACGTGACTTAACTCACAATGCATTGTTTTCCAAACTAAACATGTTTGCAAAATAACAGCTTAATCGGACACTAAGAAGCGGGTCAAATTTAACTTTTAAGATTCTTGGACAGTTTTATTAGCTTCACTTTTGTATCCAAAAACGAAAAAAAAACAAACAAAATAATGTCAAATACAAATGGATTTTCGATTGCCGTTTAGTAATCTTTAGTTTTAAACTTAATTTTTATAATATGACTAGCTTTTGCCCGCGGCTTTGCTCGCGTTAAATTCGGGGTAACACAGTTCCCCTTGCGCCTTATTGATTTGTAATAGCAACGCTAAGTTTTGACTTTTCTTCCCTCTTTCTCCCTCACATACCACTTTAAAAAAAAAAAGTTAGCCTATGTCCGTCTCCTGGTTCCCAACTATCTCTGTACCAAAATTCATCAAAATCGGTTTAGCCATTAAAGCGTGAAGAGGTAACAAACAAACAAACAAACTCTCTTTCGCTTTTATAATATTAGTAAGGAAGTAAGGATAACTAGCTGTGCCCAGCGGTTTCACCCGCTGCTCGGGTCCCCTTCTCACTCACGGTTTGCAAGAGAAAGATTCAGTAAGTCTGAGAATCAGCTACTATCTATTATTGCCGATTCTCAGACTTACTGAATATGCATAAAAAAAGTCATAAGAATCGGTCGAGCGGCTTCAGTATGGGAACGAATATTGTGACACGAGAATTTTATATATTAGAAGATTGGTTTTAACGAACTATGTACAAAAGAAATACAAGTGCGCGTCGGACATGCACACCGTCCATATCTTTTCACTCCGTAGACTTAAAGATATGATTTTTTTCACAACTCCAAGGGACTACAGACTTGAGTATTATGGTTTTATTTCTACTTGATGCCTTCACTTGTTTCTGAGATAAAGGGTCTTGACAGACAGACAGACGGATGGACAACAAAGTGATCCAATAAGGGTTCTGTTATTTTTTTCGAGTTAGGGAACTGTAAAAAAACGCTATACTATGTTGTTAACTATTTTATGTTTATTATTTTAACTTTAAATATCTTTATTATTTACAAAATATATTTACAATTAATACAGAATGTACTTAATTCCTATTAGGTTTAAGTATTTTTTATATAAATTATATTTTGGCACAAGAATTATAAAAGATTTCATATCACAATACTTTAAAGAACTACAAGCTTATTATTTCTACTTAAGTTAATAAATGACAACAGTGTTCCACAAAAGTAGAGGAACAGATACTAACAATTTGTTATTTTGTTGTATAGGAAATCAACAAATAACTTGGGGAGTGTCAGGATCTAAGTGACTTGGGTTAGATTAAGACTTAATCTACTTAGAAGTCATGTTCAATGCCTCCTTGGATTCCAACTGCAGGTCTGTGATGTCCAAACTGCTTCTGCACGTTGCCTCCAGCAACGAATCTGGTGTTATGGTCGAGTTTCCATACACCGTCACCAGTTACTTTCATCTGAAAGATCAAGAATATTATGCTATAGCGTATTGGTATAACTAAACAAGGAAATAATATCTCATCATAGAATTTGGAACTGGAGGTCTTGGGGGGTACAAAGTAAACTTCTCAAAGTTACAGAACAGAGAAGACATCGAGAAATTCAACATAACACCACTTTCACAGAAATTTAAGAACGGCGAATTTAAGTCATCATCATTTTCCTGCCGTTGTCCCATTCTATTTGGGGTCGGCGCAACATGTTTTCTTCTTCCATTCTCCCCTGTCAGAAGTCATGGCATCATTTACTCCTTTCTCCTTCATATCATTCCTTACAAAATCCATCCATCTTTTCTTTAGCCTTCCTCTCGTCAATCAACATTCATGTGTTGATGTTTCACCAGTTATTATTTCAAATTACAATTGTTAATAGTCACAAAACCGTGCTAAATAAATGTGTGGCATTTGTCAGTCATTTGTTCTGAATCATTTTAAGTTGTATCTCATATTCACTGGACTGATTGCGTTGGTCATGATGCGGTATTAGGGGTGACCTTTTTAGCAGAGGACCTGCCAGGGCTATTACCTGCCGAGTTGCGGGTGGTTCGAAAGAGAAACCGCGGCCCCGGAATATAAAGGGCAAAGGAAGAAACATGGGTGGGTTTTAGCCAGTAGGCCTGACACCACCCCCCTCCGCTCCACCCAGAGTGGGGGCAGTTATATGATGATTTCCCATCCGCGAAAAAAAATCGGGCATCCTTATGGCCCATACTCAACTTTTGGAGTGTGTGAGACTTCAGAAGTGATATGATTGTAAAGCCTCTCATCAAAATCCAGGAACAATAGGTTTGTCAATGCAATAATAGAAAATATATTTCTAGACTACTTACACCACTTCCACCGCCAATCTCCTTCCGAAGTTCGACGCCGGCTCTCACGTTGTCGTTGGCATTGTTCCAGTTGAACTTGCTCCCGAGCACACTGCTGTCTCCACCAGCACCAAGGACTCTCTCTCCATACGCCTGACCCTGGAGACGACCGCGGTGGTCGTTGAAGATGTCTTGCTTGTAACCGCCTCGGCCCTGTGAAAATTTGGTTAAGTTATAGGATTATGTGAAATGTATGGGACTGAACGATAACTCAAACTAGTTCCGACAAATAACGAATACTGCACTGATACTTCCGTAGTAGTATTTGTATGAAAGTTTCCCAGTACGAAGGCGCGGTCGCAATTTTTCCATACCAATTAACTAACCTAACAGCTGTTATTAGGTATTTGTTGACAACCATTTCAAATACACTTTTTTTGCGTCCCCGGTCCTGTACAGTACAGTAATAATAATCATAGGACTGAGCAATTGCCTTTATTAGGCCATGCCTTTCCGAGGTTCCGAGTTGATCCGGGCTTGCGATTAAGGGCAAAAGAAGGAACATGGATGGGTTTTAGTCAGTAAAAGTATGATACTCCCCGAGTTATTTGAGGATTTCCCAAAAGGCCATGCCTTATAAAGGTTTTCATATATCTATATCGTATATATATTGAACAGCATTTATCAGGCCCTCAGATTTCTTAATAAACGAAGCAGAGTCTGCTGGAAAAGTTAACCAAGAAAAACATGAAAAATGGTAAGCAGGTACTTACGAATAACGAATCATCCGTGCTGCCCAAAGTGCCGAAGACTCTGCCTCCACCAGCATTACGCCCCCAGGTCAAATCTCTGCGACCGCGATGATGAGGACGTGGGTAGAAAGCTGCATCTGGGTGACCAACCACATAGCCTGGTGGTGGTCGCTGGTAGTGGTATTTAGCGTGGGCGCCAGCCACGAGAGCAGCGAAGCAGAAGAGAATGAGGGACGGCATGGTGAGCTGAAATATAAACATATATATTATTTATGAAACCATCATTGCTTTTACTCTGCACGCTCTTAATGTGCTCGTTTTTCTACATCGTTCTCACATGTATTTATAATCTCAACATGAATGATGTATCCATGGTTTTGCAAAAATATTATGATTTAAAAGAGTGTTCATGGAGTTTCTTGCCCATTCTTCTCCATAGAGATCTACGCTTTGGAATGGGCAACTACAGTACTTTCACAAGTTATTATGTCTTGTGACTGGAACTGTAGTAGCATCTTTTTTTGTTTTCATGACATTCAAAAGTGCTTGTCCCTGAAATAAATGATATGATTTGATTGATCAATGGCTGATAGAGTAAATTAGTTGTGGACAAGAGATCGTATGCAAGGTGTTAGCGAACTTTTCACAAAACCATGCATTCTATACATCAAACTAAGCAACTCTACACAAAAACTTTTGCTGGGAAACAGCATATTTTTTGGGGTAAAACAACACGTTTTGCAACGTCTCAAAACATTATGATCATCATAATGTTTTGCGATTGGATGCAATGAATAATACGGGGCCATAATTAGGGAGGTATTTAAAGTTAAATTACTAGAAGTGCGTTGATATTATTTGCAAATGTACGAAAATTTTATAGTAAATAAAAAAATGAGAACTTTTTCAATGGAAGACTTAGTTAATTTGGCAAGTGTGCTCCACCATATAGGTTGCATTATCACTTCACATGAGGCAATTTGCGGAAAAGAGCAAGACTATTTTAGGATTAAAAATCCTTACTTAATATTATAAAACCGAAAGTGAGTTTGTTTGTTACGTCTTCACGCCTTAATGGCTAAACCAATTTTGATGAATTTTGGTACAGAGATAGTTGGGACCCTGGAGACGGACATAGGTTATTTTTTATGTGAGAAAAAGGAGAAGAAAAGGGGAGAGAAAGATATTTTTTTCGATCATCACGCTGTTTACCTTTAACGTTTAACTTTTTTTTTTTAAAAGTGTGAAGTGAGAACTTATCATTGCTATTACAATAAATAAAGCGCAAGGGCAAAAACTACAGGTAGTAGATACCTGCAAATAAGGAAACACAGAACACATAGATCCCCGTGTTACCCCGAATTTAACGCGAGCGAAGCCGCGGGCAAAAGCTAGTAACACCAATTGTGAATGTATTACTATTTAATACAGACCTTTTAAAGTAGTCAGAAACTTCTTCACAACACAAGTAACTGTTGTAAACTGTGTTATCTTCAATCCTGCACCGATCATTTATACTAACTTCTAGATCTGAGGTGAATTCCCTATACCAAGAACACAGGCGACTTATTTTAGATGACGCGTCACTACAGTGTTTGTAAACAAATATTATTGTCTGCCTCGGCTGGGCTGTTAATCATATTTTAACAGGATAATTTGCAAAAATATTTTTTTCATGCATGGCAGTGTAGAGCCAAGTTTTAATATTTGTTTGATGAACGATTAGGTGAGGAGATATTTTGATGAGTCTGCTTTGAAGCTGTTTTTTTTTTACTGGTTGTAGTTTGATTTTATCAGACCCTGTATCTTGACTTGTCAGATTTTAATTACAATAAACTGGACTACTATAGCCATTAATAGAATAACTGACTGAAAGTTTAGAATTCTGTTTTAGGCAGATATTTAATTCTAAAGAGTTGCAATTTATAGGTTTTCAAGTACTTGTCTTTTAAAACTTCCCACTCCCTAGGAATTTCTCCAAAGTCGTAGGTGTGTTTACAAACATTTAAACTCACATACACAAAATACCGCACCCGAAACAACTACTTGTAGGTCATACAATTATTTGCTCCGTGCGGGGATCAAACCCGCGACACGCAGCGCGCTGCAACTGCGCCAACCGTGCCGTATTTTTTTTTTCAATTTGAATGTGTGTTTTTTTATTTAATAGTAATAAATCATCTTGTTTTGAATTCATGAAGAGTAATCAATCAAACAATGCTTCTGTTGATACTTATTAAATAACAATAACGAAGTTACTAACATTAACGATATTAGTATTTTTGTAACCACAAAAAATACTAATATCACATTTTTTTTTAATAGCATTATCGAACTCCCATACTAACTCAGCTGAATAAATACAGAACTAGGCCTTCACACCTAATTTATCGTTACATTTCTTGTCAATATCTTGGAAGTCAAATAATTGTTTAACTTCAAAGATAAGCGGGAATTACTCTGAGTTATCGTATAAAGAACTCATGACGTATTGACATGTCTATCAACATATCTAAAATGATAACAACAGATGATCGTGCTGGCAAGGGGGTAACTTATCGGGTCTGTAGACGGTGAGCAATGGGTAGCTCACCGTCCGTCCATCTAGTGACGACAGGCTGTGTCGACGGCGCTTTCGTGTTCCACGCGCGCCTCAAAGAGATTTCAGCAAAACAGAGGGGCCTGCCAGGGCCACCACCAGCCGCGTTTGCGGGTTGTTCGAAAGAGATACCGCGGCCCCGGCACATAACTTGCAATAGAAGGAACTTGGGTGGGTTTTAGTAAGTACAAGTCTGACACTTCTCCCCGCTCCGCCCAGAGCGGGGGAAGTTATTTGGTGAGGTCCCATCCGCAAAAAAGGGTTAAGTTTTTCTTATACTCCCCCCACTCCGCCAAGAACGGGAGAAGTTATTTGATGATTTCCAATTCCTCTTGGCCGGTTTTTTTTTCTGTAAACAAAATGCATTGTCTTTTACAAATTTAAGAAAAACTGTCGTCTTTCTTAAGATCTGTGAAGCAATTGAGACGGCCATCATTTCTCGTCATTAAGGGACAGTCGTAAAACGGTTGTAAAACTCTTTAAGTGTCCATTTTATCTGAGGCGTTACCTTTTTGTTACCAATTCTACTCATAATGCCATTTATAGCGTATTTTAATGATAAACTTAAGTTTAAGCTCGAAATAAATGATAGCGTCAATCGAAGTTAAGCTGCGGTTATCGAAGTCAGTCGGCGGATGGGTGACCGTTTTTGACCTTTCCTTGGATAGATAGAGTATTCTTTATTATGGACACTATACAAATAACATTAAACAACTTATAAATAGACACAATGGGCGGTTTTCTCGCTAAAAGCGATCTTGTCAAGACAACCTTTGGATGGATTTAATGGAGGAGAAACATTACTGTGGGCAGTCCGTTGTGTAACATTTTTCAAAATTAATAGCTACATTTAAAAAACAAATACTTATAAATAAATACATATAGTTATACATTTAAAATAATAATCATCAAGAGCAAAGAAGTATTTAATATTTTTGTTTAAGGAGAGAGTTAGTGCTTTTTGACCAGAATTTTAAGGTAGTGCTTATTGACCTTTTTTTTTCGGGTGGGAAATCATCAATGACTTCCCCCGCTCTGGGCGGAGCGGGGGGGCATGTCAGACTTGTACTGACTAAAACCCACCCATGTTCCTTCTATTGCCCTTTACGTTCCGGAGCCGCGGTATCTCTTTCAAACAACCCGCAACCCCGGCAGGCGGAGGCTCTGGCAAGCCCCTTTCTGCTTTGCTGACATCTCTTTGAGGCGCGCGTGAAACACGAACGCGCCGTCGACACGGCCTGTCGTCAATCGACGGACGAACGGTGAGCTACCCATTGCTCACCGTCCACAGGCCCGTATCTACGGAGGCCGGGAGTCGTCTCGCGGCGCCCGGCGCCCGGGGCGTCTCCCGCGGCGGCTGGGTTGGTTCGAGGTTCTCTCCCTCAAACGCCCGGCTACCTCCTTGCTAGCATTACTGCTTATCAGAAGGTGGTGACCGCTTCCCATTCCCTCTCGCTCCGGACCATGGCCTGAACCAGGGCCGGACGCGAGAGATCGCCGCCGCCGATGGCCTCCACGAGGGCACGGCGGTGCTCCGCCCAAGCTGGGCACACCGCCACTGTGTGCTCCACCGTGTCCTCCGGGCGATCGTCACAATGGTGACACCCAGGGTGCTTTTTGACCTTAATTAATGTTTCATGAATTACAGTATCGTTTTTCTTAAATTTCTTTGCGAAGACGTTTAAATAAAACAGGTGTTAGGTAATAAACGGAATCCATTATTAAAATTACTTTTTTTCAGAATAGAAACTTTTTGTCTTTCATTAAGATAATTACGAATGACTTTTAAATTAGGATGAAATAATTATAAAATAAGTTACCTATCTTTTAATTACTGAAATGGTTCAGGTGAAAATAACAAGGTTGTTCGTAAAAAGTGTGTAATGAATTATGTATCTTAGACAATTTTTTGCCAAAATAAATGTTACGATAACTGACAAATGCTTGCATTGACTGAACAGGTCCACTCAAATATGTGTGATTCTTTCTTTTCACAGACACTGTCTACATAGTTATCATATAAGTTGAACAAGATATTTATCCGGCCCTTAAAAGAGACTATGACCTCTGAGTTTGTATCGGTTGTAGTTTTTTAGAGTAGTCGGGTACGAAACACCAGCCTCGTCTAGTTTTAAAACAAAAAACCGACTTGTAAAAGTGTTTGTAAACACTAGTTGCAAAATAAACATATTTTTACTATAATTAATGTTGTAAAATGTTATTGGCTTTTTAATGTTTTAAAAACGTTTTTCAAAGAAATTTTTTTTCGCCGCCATCTTGTTTACACATTTTCAGAAATTGATTTAAAAAACGTTTACCGAATTATTGCAGCACTGTATTATTCGAGAAGCCTAAATTTTTGACAGAAACAAAAACTTTAAACAGCGCCCGTCTTTGGGAATAAGGCCAGGGAGTGTGAGATTTCTGTGAGGTGTCTCTTTTCGAAAAACTGAAATCTTTCTGCGGCGCGCGTGGAACACGAAAGCGCCGTCGATACGGCCAGAGGTCTTCCCTGAACCTCGCTGTGCAAATCGTATCTGAGGTCAATCGGTGAGAGCTTGGAGACCTCATTCTAAACGCCAATCATGAGTTCTATACTATCATGTACCCAACTACTTAAACATTCTAAACACATTCCCCAATCTCATACCAAAGAGGTTCAAACTCAGTTCAGTTTTCGGTATAATTTTAAACCGGATCAGATGCGATATCTACTTTATAACTTGGTGGAACTAAATGGAGCAACTCATCGGATTTGAAAGGCGTTGTGAAAAATGGTAGGATTTTCTGAAAAGTTATTGACTTGGTTTGCTAGTGATGAATTGTTTGAACGGTTAGAGATGCATTTTTAATAGAAATGTACCTGAGCGATAACTTATATAAGCTTACTTATTTTGATAAGCATAATGGCCTAGAATTTAACTGCACTTTGTGCACTAAGAATCAATGCCGCTAGGGCCGCTGCTTATCAGGGTTGCAGGTTGTTCGAAAGAGATACCGTTTGGCCCCGAGACATAAAGGGAAAAAGAAGTAACACGGGTTTTAGTCAGAAAAAGTCTGACGCTCCTTTCCTGATGTGAAAGTACCTGCTACCTGTACTGTTTGCCTTTGCGCCTTATTTATTGTAATAGCAATGCTAAGTTTTCCATTTTCTTCCCTCTTCCTCCCTCATTTCTCACTCTTTTTAAAAAAAAATAGCCTATCAGTGTCCAGGGTCCCAACTATCTCTGTACCAAAATTCATAAAAATCGGTTTAGCCATTTAGGCGTGAAGACGTAACAAACAAACTGACTTTCGCTTTTTTAATATTAGAAAGAATTTTTATAAACATACAAAACTAACGTACGAAAAATAAGTCTGAATACAAAAAAGCAAGGTTTTATAACGGCACGGAACAAGTTGAGAGTAAGCAGACAGTGATAGTTAAGTGCTTAATGTATCCGTGGAGAGCAGACGCGCCGCTTGGAAATTGAAATTGCTTAAGGTCTGGTTTCGTTGGTGCGTTTCTTTTTGCGAAAATTAAAATAAAGTGGCTTAACATTGAACGATGACCTATTTTTCTTAATATCTGAATACCTTACGCTTTAAATCCAAATAAACAATTCTATGTGCTTGTTAATTAGCCTGGTTGTGATTTTTTGCGCCCTTTGCGCCTCATTTATTGTAATAGCAAAGCTATGTTTTTCCTTTTCTTCCCTCTTTCTCCGTCATTTCCCACTTAAAACATAGCCTATGTCCTTCTCCAGGGTCTCTCTCGATCTCTGTACCAAAATTCATCAAAATCGGTTAAGTGATTCAGGCGTGAAGACGTAACAAACAAACTCACTTTCGCTATTATAATATTAGTAAGGATGTATAAAAGTTTAAAAAAAAAACTATAACACTTACTTTTTCGTATTTTTCTTAGCAAACCTTTTCATCTGATAACCTTTTTTTCGGATGCGAAATAATCAAAAATCTTCTCTGGGCGGAGCGATAGGGAGAGTCAGACTTCTATACTTCTTTCGAACAACCCAAAACCTCTTTTATATAAAAAATGCCGCAGTGAAACCGATCACTAAACAAAGTCTACTTTATGAGAGTTATTCAGTTTTAATATTTCGCTAGCGAAATAAGCTCTAATGGCGAACGTTTATGATAAAACCTTTCATTAGAATATTTAAACGATTCTGTTTTATTTCTATTAATTATAAAGGGTGGCCAACTTGAGTGTATTCAACTTCTATTGGCCGCCATTTTGATTTTGTAGCATGCCTTCTAACCTAAAAATATGTGTTAACTATTTCTTTAGTTAGAGCTCACAGAGTAGGTTATAATGTCAATCTTTCAACACTTGGAAAACATTCATTTTAATTTAATTTTAAATAAATTTAAGTATAATTGCAACATAAAACATGTGGGACAACATAGTTTCTTTCAAAATCGATTCTATTAAAATATTCTTAATTTTTACTCGACTACAGGCAAGCCAATGAATTTTAACAGACTATATATTCAGGTATGTATGTGCTATGAGGTATATATGTACACACACACGTGTGTATATTCATCTGTTCTCTCATAGCTCCTATTGGAACTCGCCAACTTATACGTGAAGTATTATAAAACTCAATAAAATTGCCTATTTTAATAATAATAAACCGTGTTTCATATCATTTAAAAAGGTCTTTTTTTGCGGATGGGAAATCATCAAATAACTTCCTCTTCTCTGGGCGGAGCGGGGGGGGAGTGTAAGACTTGTACTGACTAAAACCCACCCGTGTTCCTTCTATTGCCCTTTGCGATACGAGGCCGCGGTAGGTACCTCTTTCGAACAACCCCCAACCCCGGCAGATTTGAAAGGTCTTCACTTGTACTTTTCGAAAATATCAACAAAATCTGATGTAACATTAAACTGTACCTATAGTATTTAACACCAAAATAGTAAAAGAAAAAAAAAATAAAACCAGACTACAACAAAAAAAAGTGTGTGTGTCAGCTCCGACGCACGACTGGAGTTTACTCCTTAAGTACAAAAATATCACTGACGGACGACAAATTTCATAAAGCGCCATCTAGTAATATTCAAAAACACCATAGGTGCATGTGCACCAAAAACGTAACGAGGTCATTCAAGGTCATTCATCAGTAGAGTTTACACCTCACATTTTTCTCATACCGGGCGTCTTATATATGAAAATCGATTCTTAAGGAGTAAACTCCAAAAACCGACGCTAAAAAAGTATGGAACATGATTTTTCGGATACTTTTTTTTGTCATTATCGAGTTTTTATAAACGTACCTAATACTCTTCAGTTGGCCACCCTATACAAGCTGCAGCTTTGAGATGTGTTGAAGGAGGTTTAATTTAAGTACCTTTGGTGCACTGTGCAAGCTACACAGTGTGCACAGGCATGCCCACTGTGTAGCTTGCAAATTGGCTTGTATTTTCGATATCAACTGTAGATATTATACTATTTTCGCTGTAGCGTGGTGCAGGTGACATTATGATAGATGAAAAGATATGTATAGTGCTTCATAGTAATACATCTCATAACCAAACATGTCTGTGTAATAATAAACAAAATACTTAACTGATTTAATCAGCCTGAACTTAAACTAAAATTAAGATTAAATTTGCGTAAAAGTGCGGGCCTGTGGATGGTAAGCAATGGGTAGCTCACCGTCCGTCCGTCTATTGACGACAGGCCGTGTCGACGGCGCGTTCGTGTTTCACGCGCGCCTCAAAGAGATGTCAGCAAAGCAGAGGGGCTTGCCAGGGCCACCGCTTGCCGGGGTTGCGGGTTGTTCGAAAGAGATACCGCGGCCCCGGAACGTAAAGGGCAATAGAAGGAACATGGGTGGGTTTTAGTCAGTAAAACTCTGACACGCCCCCCCCGCTCCGCCCAGAGCGGGGGAAGTTATTTGATGATTTCCCGCCCCAAAAAAAAAGGAAGTTGTAAGTCTCAAACTGACATGGTTATTAACATTATTATTAACACTTGATACGGGATATTTACCATGTTTGTTATTTGTTGCCATGATCACGGATGATTAACTGAAGTTATTGCGGGTGGATGTTTATGAGCAGACAAAACGATCTACCCTCTTTCTTATTTGTTTTTGCGTGCGGTACCACTAAAACCGTCACTCACAACTCAAATTTGTTTGACACATTAAACTCACTGAATCATCGATCTTTTTTCACTACTTTTTGGGTTTTTACACAATTGAACCACGGGATTCCAGGCTTTTCATAGTTGAAACCTGTCATTTCGGTTGAAATTCCTATATTTGGTAATCTCAATTACTTCTCTTACCAGTCTAGGAATACAGTGGCGTTCTGTCGAGATGGCCTGAGACTTATATAAGTCAATCCAGTGGGTTGATCCTGCTTCCAAAAGATATTGACTGAGCTATGGCTGACTTTACTTTAAGCTCGAAACAAATAACAAACATGGTAAAAATCCCGTTTTAAGTGTTAAAAATAATTTACGCATAATAGTTACGCTTATATGTTTAATTTATGGTTTAATCTATGTTTACATTTTAACTAAATTTAATATCTTGACCTAGCTTTTTGAAAAACTAAAATGTTAAATCTTACTTCAGACATCTTTCTCTACATAAGATTGTAATGTGAACCAGCACCTATATTATTATTGATGTCTAATAATTATTTGCTTTCGGCAAACATTGATTTTTTTGGAACAATATAAATTTATCTACTATGAATATTTTATTTATCGCATTCTAATACATTTCCAGATAACTTTCGAATCCCAGAACTCTTATACTTAAAAAAACAAAGCCCAAGATTGCAATAAATATGTTAAAAGTGAAAAGCGAACGCCCATTAAATTTGAGCGAGCCCTCACTTAGTAACATTGAGTGTTTTCCTAACAAATTGCTTTTGAATTTAGTCCTGATATTATATTTAATGTAACGGCTGAATTTATTACTTTTAAAATTTATCGCACTTGGGTTTTAATGTCTTCTTCGTCTTTCGGCGTTTATTTTTAGAATGAGTTCTGCAACTTCATCGTTTGTTTAATCGATTTTTTGCCCGACGATGTTATTACGACACATTGAACGGAAAGCATATCCTACTTCTTACTAATATTATAAATGCGAATGTTTGTGAGGATGGATGTATGGATGTTTGTTACTCTTTCACGTCAAAACGGCTGAACGGATGTTGATGAAATTTGGCACAGAGGTAGATTATAGTCTGGAATAATATATGTTGTAACATCACTATTTAGTATGTTACTAATATGGTCTTCACTAGTAAATGTATTATCTGTGGTCGGCAGCGCTCCGCCACACTTCATGTCATGATGTAGACTTATAAGCATCTCCTGTGTGAACCTACAATAAACCTGTATCTTACCCAACGGACTATCATTCATAAACATCCAACATAACATGGTGTCAGAAGTGGTTTAAGAAGAATCATTCAAGAAAAAGTCGAGGTCGTCGAACAAAATGCCGGACCAAGCGGACGTCAGCCATGATGGTGAGACAAATTTTCAAACACGTGTGAAACAATTAAATATTTCGTCAGATACCACGAACAATAACGCTGAAACGTGGAAAAGATGGTGGCAACAACTTGAGTTATATTTGTTAGCCACAGGTCTAGATAAGTCAAGCGAGAAACGGAAAATCGCAATTCTCTTACATTGCATTGGAGAACGAGGTCTCAATATATTTAACTCATTTAACCTAAAAATAGACAAGAGCACGCTTGACGAAGTCAAATCGAAATTTGACAGATTCTTCGAGCCAAGAAGAAACGTGACCATGTGCAGGTATCTATTCTTCACACGCAGGCAGGAGAAATCCGAAAGCATCGACGAGTTCCTCACGGATTTGGAGAATAGAAGCAGAGAATGTGAGTTTGGCACGCTCAGGGAATCGCTCATCAAAGATATTTTCATTGCAAACCTCAATTTGGACTTGTCACATGTGCGTCAAAGGTTACTGCAAGAACATGACTTAACATATCAGAGAATGCAAGAGCTAGCGAGGACGCTCATCGTCGCACAGCAGGATGCTGAGAAAATAGTCAAAGGAAGCAGCATCGCCAGTCAACGAACGTCAGAAAACGTCATGCATCTCAGTCGGAGGAGCCGTAGTCGGGGAGATCGTCGACAGCGAGCTTCCAGTCGCAAGTCAGCTTCGAGCAGTCGCAAGCCAGCTTCAGGCAGTCGCGAGTCACCTTCAGCTTCAGGCAGCTTGAAGACATGTAGCCGCTGTGGGCAGTCTCATCGCTACAAGTGTCCAGCCCAAGGAGTTCAATGCAGGTCATGTAAATCTTACAATCATTTTGCTAAATTTTGTCACAAAAATAAAAAAGTCAGTCAGTTGCAATCGTTTAATTCAGATAATGGTAGTCAAGATTATTTCGTTGGTATGCTGGATAGTCAAAGTCATAATGGTCACAGTCATAATAGTCATTCTCACAGTCAGTCACTTAGTCAGCAAAGTCATAATGGTCACAGTCATAATAGTCATTCTCACAGTCAGTCACTTAGTAAGAGACACAGGAACACACAGACACACAGTAAGACATCACATCCATCCATCCATCCCTATGATGAGAAAAGTGACATGTCTGAGAGATCCAATGTCCATTCAAATAGTCAGAGTCCCAATTCATATCATCTCAATGATGAAAACTGTGATAGGTCTGAGAGATGTAATAAAAACAAACATCTCAATGATGAAAACAATCACATGTCTGAGAGATCCAATGTCCAGTCAAAAAGTCAAAAGAAAAAATGTCAGAGTCTCAATGATGAAATCAGTCACATGTCTGAGGGATTTCACAATAAGGCACAGTCGTCCAGTCAGTCACACAATGGATCATCAGTCGTCAATACTTTGAATCATTCAAAGCAGTCGTGGGAAATTAGCTTATTGGTAGGAAATACCAAAGTCAAATGCATTATAGACTCAGGTGCAGATGTCAATATAATGTCAAAACAAACATTTCAAAATGTTAAAAGTCAAAATAAGCTGTCAAAATTCTCACTAGTCAAATGTCAAATAAATGTCAAAGGATTTGGTGGAAAATCCATTCCGATTTTAGGCAAAGTCAACTTAAATTGTAATTTTTGCTTAAACAATAAGAACATTGTTGAAAACATAATGTTTATTATACCAGATATAGAGTGTCCAAATGTCCTTGGTCTCCCAATTTGTGAAAAGCTAGGTATAATAAAACGTGTCTTTTCAGTGTCAAAACAAGACTTTTGTGAGCAAATTCATACACAATATAATGATGTATTCCAGGGTCTTGGCTGTCTGCCTCCAGTCTGTCATCTGAAACTCAAGCCTGATGCAGTACCATGTGTGGATCCGCCCAGGAAAGTCCCATTCGCATTACAAGGGAAACTGCGTGAGGAGTTGGATCGCATGGAGAAAATGCAAGTCATAAAAAAGGTTACAAAACCTACAGAGTGGGTTAATTCAGTCGTTGTAACAGTAAAAAGTTCAGGTCAGTTACGAATTTGTCTTGATCCCAGAAATTTAAATAAAAATATCATGAGGGAACATTATCCACTCAAGTCAATTGATGAGATTAGGTCTCAGCTCGAAGGGGCTGTATGTTTTTCTCATTTAGATGCATTTTCAGGATTTTGGATGCTACGTTTAGATGAATACAGTTCAGAATTATGTACTTTTCAAACACCATTTGGTAGATATAAGTATTTAAGATTACCCTATGGCATAAATGCCTCGTCTGAAATATTTCAAAGAGTCATGATGAATCTATTTGGTGACATAGAAGGCGTACTCATATTCATCGATGACATCTTAGTCTATGGACCAAATGAGTCAGTTCATAATGAAAGATTACACAAAGTCATGCAAAGAGCTCGTCAAGTCAATTTAAAATTTAACAAGTCAAAGTGTAAATTTTCACTGTCAGAAGTATGTTTTTTAGGTTATGTCTTCAGTAAAGACGGTGCAAGGGCAGATCTTGAGAAGGTCAAAGCAATTGTCAACATGCCCACACCACAAAATGTCAAAGAGTTACAGAGAATACTAGGTATGATAAACTACCTAGGACCCTTTATAAGTAACCTGTCAGAAAAAACACAAGTATTAAGAAATCTTTTGAAAAAAGATTCAGTCTGGACTTGGGATGAGAATCATAGTCAATGTCTGAGGAAACTGAAAGATGAAATCACAAATTCACCAGTTTTAGCTCATTATAATCCCAAGATTCCATTAGTCTTGTCAGTCGATTCGTCAAAGTCAGCGTTAGGCGCAGTCATTTTACAAAAAAATAAACCGATAGCATACAGTTCAAAAACCTTAACTGAAACCCAGGAAAGATATGCTCAAATAGAAAAGGAGCTGCTGGCAATTCAATTTGGTTGTGAAAAATTTCACCAATATGTATATGGTAATAGAGTCACAGTTCATACTGATCACAAACCTTTAGTCTATCTATTTAAAAAACCATTACATGATGTCCCAGCTAGATTACAGCGTATGATGTTAACTTGTCAAAAATATGATTTAGAAGTTATACATGTCCCAGGCAAAGAAATGTTCATATCAGACACATTGTCAAGAGCAGCTTTGAAAGAACATTATAGGCCTGAAAATGAATCAGAAATGTCTTGTCATGTCAATCTAATGTATGCTAACTTAGCAATTACAGATGAATATAGCACAAAATTGGCTCAGGAAACTAAGAAAGATGAAACCCTGCAGCTATTAATAAAGTATTATAATGAAGGTTGGCCAAAAACCAAAAATAGTGTCAGTCCATTAATAAAACCATTCTGGAATATACAAGGAGAAATCCATAAAATTAGAGATTTAGTATTCAAAGGCTCAAAATTAATAGTACCACAGTCAATGCATAAAGAAATGTTAGTAAAAATTCACAAAGGTCACCAAGGTATAAATAAATGTCTAAACTTAGCTAAAGAATCTCTTTATTGGCCAAATATGTCTAGTGATATTAAGAATTTAGTAGAACAATGTCTAGTATGTGCAAAATTCAAACCATGTAACCAAAAGGAACCACTACAGAATTATGAAATAAGCAAATATCCATGGCAACAAGTCGGTATTGATTTAATGCATTTTGATAGTTTAGTATATTTAATTGTCACTGATTATTATTCAAAATTTATAGAAATTGCATTATTAAATAACAACAGTACATCAAAAAATGTAATAACTCATTTAAAGTCCATATTTGCTCGTCATGGAATACCATTGTCACTGGTATCAGATGGTGGACCTCCTTTTCAGTCAGTTGATTTTAAAAATTTTATGGAAGAATGGGACATAGAACATATTGTAACTAGCCCATATCATTCACAGTCTAATGGACAAGCAGAGAGTTCAGTCAAAATCATAAAAAACATGCTAAGAAAATGCAAAGAAAATGGATCAGATCCATACATAGCATTGTTACAATACAGAAATACAGGTAAAAATAATTTTTCATCACCAGCACAGTTACTCATGTCTAGGAACTTAAGAGATAACATTCCAACATCATATAAGAAGTTGAAGCCAAAAGTGGTAACATTTAAAGATTACAAAGAGTCTGTCAAGAAAAATGATAAAAATAAGTCAAAATACTACAATAAAAATGCCAAGTCAATGTCTATGTTACATCATAATGATCATGTCTATTTTAAGAGAAACCCTAGTAGCAACTGGGAACAAGCTATTGTTAAGCAAAGATTGTCAAATAATAGATCATATGTTGTTGAGGATGTCAATGGAGTTAGGTATAGGAGGAATAGAATACACTTAAGACATAAATATTCTCATAATTGTGCTAACCCTCCCATGCAATCCAACTCGTCACAAAGGGGAGAGGAAGGTGACAGACAGGAGTCTAGGCATCAAGAATCCTCATCTCAGCAATCCTCAAATGTAACAACTAGGTCAGGTCGTATTGTAAAACCTACCAGAAGGTTAATTGAAGAAATGGATTAAGTTAAATTATAAATAAGGTCATAAGTAAAGTTTAAGTATAACTATAAGTATAATTAAGCATGTTGTCTTGTATAAACTTAAATAGCATAGCACTTATATTAATTGTCAGTCAGGGGTCTAATTTGAACTCAACAAGGGGGATGTTGTAACATCACTATTTAGTATGTTACTAATATGGTCTTCACTAGTAAATGTATTATCTGTGGTCGGCAGCGCTCCGCCACACTTCATGTCATGATGTAGACTTATAAGCATCTCCTGTGTGAACCTACAATAAACCTGTATCTTACCCAACGGACTATCATTCATAAACATCCAACATAACAATATATAGGATACTTTTTTTCAATAGCAAGCGGGTTAAGCCGCAGGCGCCAGCTAGTATACAAATATAACTCTGCCGGACAACTTTAGTCGTGACGTATTTAGAAGGAAATTCGTCTGGCCAGTCATATAAGGGCACACACAAGGAAATACCCTTAAAAGGTTGCCATTACCATAAACGGTGTGAGGACAGGAATAATATAACATTTTCCTTTTAAATCAAAAAGCCTCCGCCTTTAAGTTTTTTTTTAAAGTTGCCCCACACTAGGAATTTCTCCTGCATCGTGGGTGCGTTTACAAACATTTAAACTCACATACACAAACAGCCAGACCCGGTACAACTATCTGCAGATCATACAAATATATGTTCCGAGCGGAAATCGAACCAACAAAATGAACAACATGACCTAATCACCTGTCTAGGGTCGTTAGTATTTTCCTTAGTAGGATGCAGAAATCACAGACCTCCATGCTACCATGCTCATTTACCTACTCTTTTTGCTTAGTACATGTTCTAACTAGTCATACACACACAGCGATGCTCGACTAAATTCTTTAGTTAAAAGAAAACTAGTTCTTTCAGGCAATTTATTTCCTGAAGTCAATCAACGCTAGTGTGTTCAAAAGAGTTCCACCACTTCAAGTTTAAGCAAACTGCACCAAAATTTGCTCTGTGTCCAAACATACAGCGCTGCATTGCAAAGTAAACATTACAACCCGTGTCCCAGATCTACGCTCACCGCATGACGTTTTACAAACACTAGTGTGTGATGTGGATGGTTTTCGTATGAGGCAAGTATGTAGTAGATAAGTAAGAGGCTGTTGGAGTCGATAATATTGGCAATAACAATTACTTGGACTGTAATTTCATAATCATATCTTTTTTGTGGGTATTCCTTAATGTAAAAACCTAACAATGGGCTTAAAGCTAAGGTACAATTACGGACGCTGTATAGGTAACGTAAAGTGATTGTGAAATAAAATTATTTTGGGGCGGGCGCGGCCTAGTATTAAATACGGCCAAGTCATGTACTTTAAAATACTCTGAATGAACCGTGCCCAAAATCTGCAGCAAACACATCAAAACACACAGCGCTGCATTGCAAAGTAAACATTACCACCGTGTCCCAAATCGACGCTCACCGTATGACGTTTTACAAACACTAGTGTGTAACGTAGGCTTTCATTTATTTGATTTGCTTGTTAAATAGCGTAAATTTCGAGTTTTCATTCATGTTTGTTTCCATGAAGTTTGTTTTGGGTAATTTCGGTCGCATGTTTGATAGGATATTGACTATTTAGATTTAGGTAAATTGATGGTTTTTTTTTGCGGATGGGATATCATCAAATATCTTCTCCAGCTCTGGGTGGAGCGTCAGTCTTTTACTGACGAAAACCCACCCATGTTCCTTCTATTGCCCTTTATGTTCCGGGGCAGCGATATCTCTTTCGAACAACCCGCCACCCTGGCATGTGGTGGCCCTGGTAGGCTCCTCTGCATTGCTGACATCTCTTTGAGGCGCGCGTGGTACACAAAAACACCAGCACTTGACATCAAAATCATCATTTGCGTAGCCTTTTATAATGTTGGATTCGGCTTCCACTCCAGCCGGATGCAGCCGAATACCAGTGTTCTAAACGGAGTCACTGTGTGTAAGATCTCCGCAATCGAATCAGTACTGGGAACTACGATACCCCTTAGGACGTCTGATTGTCAGACTTTAGGGCCACTGACTACCTGTAACGACTGTTAAAGATCTACGAATGACAGCAGCTAGCAGCATGACCAATAGCTTGGAGAAAACTGGGTACGTAATGGGTCACGAAAATTAACATAAGTTAGCTTGCAAGTTGTAATTTTTGCGAAACCTGTGGCAAACGGACGCAACGGGTATTTCAAAAGAGAGGCCGGGCTATTGAGGGAGAGAACCTCAAACCAACCCAGCCGCCGCGGAAGATGCCCCGGGCGTTGAGCGCTGCGGGACGATTCCCGGCCACCGTAGATGCAGGCCGGTGGACAGTGAGCAATGGGTAGCTCACCGTCCGTCCGTCTATTGACGAAAGGCCGCATCGACGGCGCGTTAGTGTTCCACGAGCGCCTCAAAGGGATGTCAGCAAAGCAAAGGGGCCTGCCAGGGCGTGCCTTGGTTGCGGGTTGTTCGAAAGAGATACCGCCGCCCCGAAACATAAAGGGCGATAGAAGGAACATGGGTGGGTTTTAGTCAGTACAAGTCTGACACTCCCCCCACTCCGGAGTGGGGGAAGTTATTTGATGATTTCCCATCCATAAAAAAATCGTTTGATCCACTTTCCGGTTTCCGAATAAGCTGAAACTTTTCATACATGTTTCATTTACCACAGACCAACCTAGGTAAGTGTATTAATTTGAAGATTGATCCGAGCGCCTGTTATTATATTTGACGGGCCTGTTGGTCTAGTGGTTAGTGGCCCTGACTGCTGAGCCGAAGGTCGTGGGTTCGATTCCCACCCAGGACAAACTTTGTGTGATGAGCATGATTGTTTGCCCTGTGTCTGGATGTGATTTATCTATAATATGTATGTATTTATAAATTATATAAGTATGATATCAGTTGTCTGGTTACCATAACACAAGCTCTGCTTAGCTTGGGATCAGATAGCCGTGTGTGAGTTGTCCCAAGATATTTATTTATTTATTATTATTATTAAACCAGGATCTGCTCTCACCACTCAACATCTAAATTAAATTCAGGCTCGTAATTCGGAATCAAATTCACAAACAATCCGAGTACGGAACCATGTTACTGAAATCCTGAATACGTTTCTGTTTGACGTCCGTTTTAGATGAACATGCTACAATCACATAATATTGGATTGAGTTTCTGAGCAGTATTTGTACTCTATGTATAGCGTGTTTTGGTGCTGGAAATTCTAAAGTTTGCTGAAACTATCACTACATAGATCATATTATTATATGGAAAGTTGGCAACACAATATCTCAAATAGCTGTCAAAAATTTCACTGTTTTTAGCCGACTTCAAAAAAAGGAGGTTATCAATTCGACTGTATGTTTTTTTTATGTTTGTAACCTCATAACTTTTGACTGGGTAAAACGATTTTGATGATTCTTTATTTATTAGAAAGCTGTCGCTTCTTATGTGGTCCCATTCAATTTTATTTATATTGCTTTGGTGGTTTATGAATTATCGTCTATAATACATATTTTTTCACTATTTCTTTATGGATAATCTGGTAATCTTTTAGTAACAATGGAAAAAGAAAACTCGATAAAAAATAAGAGATACATCAGAGATATGATATACCATAACTAAATTATGACTAAGTAATCATTCTGATCTCATTAATTTATTTTGTAAATATTTCCTAGTCTGTAGTTGTTTATTGTAAATGAGGACCTTGTGGATCATAACTTTTATTTACTTTGTTTGTTTTTGACGATCGTCTGGCAGTTTGAGTACTATACCTACACAAATGTCCTTTTTTTGGTATTGTTCGTCGTGTCGTTGAGCTCCTTGGGTTATGAGTTGAGCTACACGATAACTGACAAAATGCTTGCAGCTGGACAGGTCCACTCAATCTGTGTGGTGCTTTCTTAAAAGGACCATTTCAGACACTAATCTGCATAGTCCTCATGTAAGTTGACCAAGAGTTTTTGTCTGGACTTTAAAAGAGACTATGACCTCTGAGTTTGTTTCGGCTGCTTCTTCTCAGAGTAGTCGGGTACGAAACACCGGCCTCATCTAGTTTTTAAAAAAGACGTGTAAAAGTGTTTGTAAAAACCAACTTGCAAAATAAACATCATTTATAAAAACGCTGAAATAAAAAACAGTTTTGTAAAAAATAAAACCGACTTCCAAAAAAAATGTAAAAAGTGGAAAATAACTTAATTTCCGGAAGTCGCTGGCAAAAAAGCCAACGAAATCAAAAAAAGTCACCGACTTTCGGAAATAAAGTTATTTTTCACTTTTTGGTTTTTTTTTTGGAAGTCGGTGTTATTTTTTACAAAAAGTTTTTTATTATGAAACGACTTCAAAAAAAAGGAGAAAGTTCTCAATTCGTCAGAATCTTTTTAAGCTATTGCATAGCTATTATCGCGGGCTTTGAGCGCGGCGACCGAATCAAGAAATTCTGTAACGAAAATAAAACCTAACACATCTAACTAACGCAACATTGAAAATAGCTGTCAAAATATTTCGCAGTTTTATTTAATATCGCTTTGTTGTTCTAATACAATATGCATTGATTAATGTTTGTATAGTTACAAATGAACACTTCATTACTAGGTATTTCAATGGTTGAAAACTACACGGTTTAAGCAAACATTGCTGTTTAAATAACAATTTCACCTGTTGTTGCAAACGCGACTTCTGAGCATAAGGTACTTCTTTTTTTGCGTATTGGTAATTATCAAATAATTTCCCCCCCTCTGGGCGGAGCGGGAGGGGAGTGTCAGACTTGTACTGACTAAAACCCACCCATGTTCCTTCTATTGCCCTTTATGTTCCGGGGCCGCGGTATCTCTTTTGTATAATCTAAACATGAGTGATGTAAAACGGTTTTGTATTATAATTTAAAAGAGTGTCCATGGAGTTCCTTGCCCATTCTGCTTTATAAAGATCAACGCTTTGAAATGGGCAACTACAGTACTTTCACAAGTTATTATGCCTTGTGACCGGGACTGTAGCTTCATTCGAATGTTTCTTGACATTCAAAAGTTCCTGCAATGGTCTATTTGATATAAATGCTTTGAGTGTGAGTATTCTTTCGAACAACCCGCAACCAGCATGAGGTCCTGGTTTCAGTTCCCGGGTTGAGCAAATTGTTATTGAGGAGAGGAGCAGCTACGGAGTCTCGGATTGTGCCTAGTTGATAAGTATAAGTATAATCCTTATTACACAAGAAGGGGTTAAATTTTTCGTGAAGTCCCGGACTCCTGAGGTAGGTGAAAGACCTGTGTTTCTGGAGCCAGGGCCCTCTCCCAAAGAAGATTTTACAGTGTTATGTGCAATAAAACTAACAAAACAATAATATTTAAAATAAAAATTAAATACCAATAAAATCCTACTAATATTATAAATGCGAATGTTTGTGAGGATGGATGTATGGATGTTAGTTCCTCTTTCACGTCAAAACGGCTGAACGGGTCTTCATAAAATTTAGCACAGAGGTAGGTAGGTATTATAGTCTGGAATAACACATAGGGTACTTTATTTTAATATCACGGGCAAAGCCGCGGCCGCAAGCTAGTAAAAGATAAATTAAAGGCGGTTAAAAGTAAACTGTTATTAGTTTGAGAGTGTTAGTATGTATGTGTATGTAGAGCGTGTGTTTGTCTGCCTGCGTGTGTGTGTGTGTGTGTGTGTGTGTGTGTGTGTTTGTGTATATTTGTGTGTGTGAGAGAAAGAGAGCCTCGCTCCATTAGACTTTAAAACATAATTTTTGAGATGTGGTTGTGACTATTTAGTGTACCTCTGCTCGATCGATTACAAGCGTGAAGCTATATTATAACAGTTTTAACTTTTTTCCAGTTTTATTGCAGTTCGCTACAAAGCCATGACAATAAAGTACTTTAATTTGCTTCATTTATTTGAACTAGCGACGTAGCGACCCGCCCAAGGTCCGCACAGTTTTTAAGGAAAGAAAAGAAAGAAGAAATAATAACCGTTGATTAGACTCGCATAGGATAAAACAAAATTAATTTTAAAAAAAGAACAACCGAAACCATAAAATAATATAATATTTGCAAAAATGACAATCACAAAATTGGACCTGTTCGAGCCAAAAGGCAACCGCTGATTTTCTAGCAAAACGACGACATTTTTTGACTGCGTAGCCTTAGAGGATTTATTTTTATTAACACGCTTATATTAGCTTCATTTTTAACTATGTATGTAAGGAAATCTTGGAATCCTAATTAGACCCACTTCCCGGTCTTCGATTAGGATGAACTTTTGCACACGCTCTGAATTCTAATGACAATACATGACTAGCTAAGAAACGTCATTACAAATCCAATATGGCGGCCTCCCCAAGATGGCGGACTGGCTGTTTAAAATCCACCCCATGATATGGGTATCAAATGAAAGGGTTTGCTGTCAGAAATACAAAAAAAATAGTCACGTGACTTAAAAAATAAGCGTGTTTTTTAGTTTTTCAAACTAATTATTTCACAGCTTCAAAGGAGAGATTATTATTTACACTACACTACAACTCAATAACTCCACGCGTTCCCGAGATAAAGGGTCTTTTTTTTTTTTTTTTTTTCGGGTGGGTAATCATCCAATGACTTCCCCCGCTCTGGGCGGAGCGGGGGGGCATGTCAGACTTGTACTGACTAAAACCCACCCATGTTCCTTCTATTGCCCTTTACGTTCCGAGGCCGCGGTATCTCTTTCGAACAACCCGCAACCCCGGCAGGCGGAGGCTCTGGCAAGCCCCTCTGCTTTGCTGACTCTCTTTGAGGCGCGCGTGAAACACGAACGCGCCGTCGACACGGCTGTCGTCAATAGACGGACGGACGGTGAGCTACCCATTGCTCAGCCGTCCACAGGCCCGCATCTACGGTGGCCGAGAGTCGTCTCGCGGCGCCCGGCGCCCTGGGCGTCTCCCGCGGCGGCTGGGTTAGATAAAGGGTCTTTACAGATAGATAGACAGTCAGACGGACAACAAAGTGATCCTGTAGGAGTTCCGTTTTTTCTTTTTGAGGAACGCAACCCCAAAAAGGATGTCTGAAAGGAACATCAAAAAGATAGAGAGAAAAAGAATGTGAAAAATCCGTGTTAAAATTAAGATAGATTGATCTGAAGCGATTTCCATGATTTTTAAAAAAACCACAACTGCCCTGGGCATACGGAACCAAGCTTTATGGCGTCACTACTTGAACCACCCAGTATGCTTCTATTAAATGATAACAGATTATCGACGGCACGGTTGGCGCAATGGCTGAGCTATCGACTTTGGCGCTGCGTGTCACGGGTTCGATCCCCGCACTGAACAAATGTTTGTAGGACCTTTAAGTAGTTGTTCCGGGTCTGGCCGTTTGTGTTTGCAAGTTAAATGTTTGTAAATACACCTACGACACAGGAGAAATTCCTAGAGTGGGACAACAACGTTTAAAAAAATATAGCAGAGAAATCAGGCTACTTAAAAAATAATTAAAACTTATGAAATAAACTCACCAAATAATAATTATGCATACGAATCCCGGTTATACTATCTCGAGAGCTAAATCTGTGAATTCTGTGAAATGGAGTTGAATCACAGCTAACACGCTTCAATCAAAGTACGCTGAACTAAGCCCCGTGAAATATGTATATGTGCTAGAAATTCTCGCTTCAAATGGAAACTAGGCAATAGGTTTAATATACGGAATTGATTGTATATTGATTTGGTTGTGTATATCACCCCCACCCACTGCTCAGTATCATTAAATAACTTCCCCCGCTCGGGGCGGAGCAGGGGGGACTAAAATAGAAGAAACATGGGGGACCATGTCTCTTCTATTGCCCTTTATGTTCCGGGGCTGCGGTATCTCTTTCGAACAACCCGCAACCCCCGCAGACGGAGGCCCTGGCAGGCCCTTCTGCTTTGCTGACATCTCTTTTAGGAGCGTGTGGAACGCTAACGCGCCGTCGTCACGGCCTGTCGTCACTGGATGGACGGACGGTGAGCTACCCATTGTTCACCGTCTACAGGCCCGGATATAGACAGGTCAAATTACAACAGAGTATGAGATGTTACAGATATGTATCTATAAAAACAACTGGACTTAATGTGTATTTCGAAGCAAATACTCTTCAATTTAATTAGAGTTCATAACGTGATAGGCCAGTAGCCCAGCTAGGCTATGTAACCCAAATCCATGCATTTTGTAAAATGGACCCGGCCGGACATGTAACATGCTTCAATCACAGAGCACACTCCAGAGAGCTGTATTTACTCTGTATGTAGGTGGGTGTGTGTCCATTGATTGGGTACGGTAAAGGCTTATCTAGAGTTTACTTGACAATGACCAGTAGGTATCGTTGCCTGTGAGACTATAGAAAACGTTTTTGAACCCGGTTTTTTTGCTTTATCTGTAACTAACACTTTTGCACGGCCATTTTCTTTTAAGAAGAAACAGGTGAAACAAAGTCAGTTCTTTTTTTAAATCATAAAATGACTTCTCCCACTCTAGGCGGCATGGAAGGAAGTGTCCGATTTGTACAGACGCCTGCACATCAAGCTACTACAATCTGTCAGATTTCTTTGATAGATTTTCGACTTTATTTCTAAAGTATTAGGTTCAAGGTTCATTGGGAAAAATTGACAGTTTCGGGTAGCTTGACCTGCTGGCGTCTGTACAGACTATTACCCATGTTCCTTCTTTTGCTCTTTGCAACTTCGTTAGGCAGTGACTCTGACAGACCGCTCTGCTTTAGCAGCGTTTAGAACACGAAAGCACGGCCGTCGACACGACCAACTCAAAGGCCTCTTTTAATGTATTTTTCAGATGTGTGTCTGCGATGGTCTTCTTAAGAAATAATCGCATATAGATTTGAGTGGACTGAAGTGGTTCGAGAAAACGTAATAAAACGAACGGTTTCAGTTAATGTTCTTATAATTATACTCGACACTTTTACGATAAAAATAACAGGTTTTTTTTTGTAAATAAAGGAATTAGTACTTGGCGCAAGTCTAGGTTTTGCGGAAAGAACGGCGTCTACTTGTCAGGGGTCCGGATCAAGTACCGTCGATCGATGACCCTGCTAATTAATTAATATGACGCAAGTCATCTGTTCCAATCATAGCCGAGTTAGCCCGAAGGCTCCCGAAGTTAAGTTCGGAAGATACCAAGGAAAATTTACAATACATTGAAGAAGTGTTTGCAAATATTTATTGATATTGTTAAAAATGAATAAAGATATTATGTGTGAAATAAATCGACCCAAGGATAAGGATTCTTTAAAAATCCCAAACTCTAAAAGACTCGCGATGCTACAGCAAGTTGGTGTTGGATATTCCATTTATCGAGAAAGGCTGCTGATGTTATGTACGTTAGATTCTAACTCAAACTCAAAGCATTTATTTCAATTAGACCATTACAGGCACTTTTGAATGTCATAGAAACAAGAACAAAAAAGGATGCTGTGACTACAATGACTTTTTGCCGGGCGTACGCTGTCCTCTCATATTTAAGTTCACCAATCCGTACCGTGAACTTTTTGTCGACGTTTTATAAGTGCAGTATGGTAGTTCTATGTGAAATAAAAATATTTTGATTTTGAACTTCATAATATTTTCTAAATGGCGTGACGTATAACAACGGAAACTTACCGTTTCCCGTGCAGCGCCGAGTCAACATAATGGATGAGCATTGCATTTGGCGAACGCCCAAATTTACTGCTAGATACAGTATGTACTAGTACATTATGTACTTGTCTAATGTTTCGAAGTGTTCCTATGTTTTGATATCGATACGTTCTAAATGTTGCGAGTGTATTAATAGGATACATTTCTCTGGGGGGAAGGAAATAAGTGAGCAACATTGTTTATTTTTAATTTGCAACATTAGTTTCTCTCATGCCGTTGACCGTTTGGTGAGTGTGAACAATGCAAAAGGAGTATGTATGCATTCGTTTCTGTACGAACGTGTCGAACTTTACAATATATATGAGTCACATAACTGAACTACTTTTTTTTTCATAAAACATTGTACAATTTATTTTTAAAGTTATGTCTGACGTGGGCAAAAAAACGATGATCAAGCAAAAACTATTGAGTGTATTTTTTTTAAAGTTTCAAAGTCTACAAGATAATTTTATTGCTTATCTTTTATATACAGTTTTTATTCGTAATGTGTTTGATAATTGAAGGTGGTTATTGTGACGCCAGCCAGTGGACCCGGGTTTACATTCACCCCATAGAGCACCATAGAGTACGCAGTTAATAATCAATTATAAAAAAGTATGTATATAATAACCAACAGCCAATCATTGCACTATTATTGACCCAAAATAACGTCCAACCATCCCCACAGATTAATTAGAAGAGTACTTCCATATTTCATTTTTAATATATGGCAACATTTATGCCAAGCCGATAATGTTGCATAAACGGGTTAATTATTACACAGCCTACAATAATAGCGGTTGGCACACTGAATGTTTTGTAGGCTTTTTTTTTTTTTTTTTTTTTTCGGGTGGGAAATCATCCTATGACTTCCCCCGCTCTGGGTGGAGCGGGGGGGCATGTCAGACTTGTACTGACTAAAACCCACCCATGTTCCTTCTATTGCCCTTTACGTTCCGGGGCCGCGGTATCTCTTTCGAACAACCCGCAACCCCGGCAGGCGGAGGCTCTGGCAAGCCCCTCTGCTTTGCTGACTCTCTTTGAGGCGCGCGTGAAACACGAACGCGCCGTCGACACGGCCTGTCGTCAATCGACGGACGGACGGTGAGCTACCCATTGCTCACCGTCCACAGGCCCGCATCTACGGTGGCCGGAAGTCGTCTCGCGGCGCCCGGCGCCCTGGGCGTCTCCCGCGGCGGCTGGGTTGGGCAGATGTTCTCTCCCTCAAACGCCCGGCCACCTCCTTTGCTAGCATTACTATGTTTTGTAGGCTGTGATATAGATTTTGTGTGATGGCGTGTGAATTATGCTTTGGGGGAAGATGGGGAAAGGTGGTAGTTTGAAGATCGGATGTGTTTTGGGAATCGATGGCTACAATGGTAGAAACTTATATAAAGTTCAACATTAAAGAGAACCTATTTAAGTTTTACAATAGAAATTTGTTTTTTTCAGCGTTTTAAAACGGATTCCACCGTGTGTCAATTCACACTTGACCGGTTTTAAATACAATAAGATAAAAGATTAAATTAATATGGGACTACCTCAGAAGTAGATCCTTTCGACCAAAAAAGAATTATGAAAATAGACCCGGACCAACTACCTGTAAGTCAAATATTTGTTTGTTTTGTGTTGCGGGGATCGAACCCGCGACACGCAGCGCAACAGTTTATGGCTCAGCCACTGTGCCAACCAATGCAACAAACAATCGCAGCTTGGAGCCTGGTTTCTGAATTGACAGCACAATGCTATCCCTTTTTTGCTTTAAGCATCTGGCAAAACAGGTGGCTGTACTAAAGTACTCCCCTGTCTATCCCACTGAGAAAAATAAAGCGTGATGTTTATAAGCGTAAGTGTTAACTATTATTTAACACATACGAAAATAGTTCATAAGCCCCCGTTTTTATGTAAGTGTTAACTATTATTTAACACATACGAAAATAGTTCATAAGCCCCCATTTTTATCATAATAGCAGAACCAAATATAAACATTCAACGTGCTAAATACAACTGCAATGATAACAAGGTCAACTAAGGTGTGCGTCTGATAAAGGGGATTAATTTTAACTACAGTAAATAATATCCTAGTATGCATAAATCTTGTAAGGCATCCGTACCTCAATAGGAAAAAAAAACGGAACTCTTACAGGATCTCTTTGTTGCCCGTCTGTCTGTCTGTCTGTCAAGACCCTTTATCACAAGAACGCGTGCAGGTATCGAGTTGAAATTAAAAACATAGACTCAAGTCTGTAGTCCCTTGAAGCTGTAAACAAATTAACCGGCCATAAATTTACAAAAATAATTAACACGCTTTTATTAGCTTCACTTGTAACTATGTGTGTAAGAAAATCTTGGAATCTTAATTTGACCCACTTCCCGGTCTTCGATTAGGATGAAATTTTGCAGACGCTCTGAGTTCTGATGATAATACATGACTAGCTAAGAAACGTCATTACAAATCCAATATGGCGGTCTCCCCAAGATGGCGGACAGGCTGTTTGAAATCAGCCCCCATGATATGGGTATCAAATGAAAGGGTTTGCTGTCAGAAATACGAAAAAAATAGTCACGTGACTTAAATTCAATATGGCGGATGTCCAAGATGGCGGACAGGCTATTTGAAATGCACCCCCATGATATTATGGGTATCAAATAAAAGGGTTTGCTGTCAGGAATACAAAAAAAAATGTCACGTGACTCTAAAAAAAAGCGTGTTTCTTAGTTTTTTAAACTAAATAATAAATTTTTCAACCATCTAACTTGATTATTTCTTAAAATATATGGCAGTGTTTGTCGTAAGTTTTTAAAGAACCCTCGGTGAGTGAATCGGACTCGCACATGCTTGTTTTTTTTTCGTATTGGACATCCTTAATGACTTCTCCCGCTCTGTATGGAGCGGAAGGGTGTCTCAGACTTGGACAGGATTTCAACTAGGATCAAATGCTTGGTATCTCACACATGTGAAAGCATTTGCACCGGTTTTTTGTAAGCTTCAGGGTACGCAAAATACGCGCCTCAGACGTGGAGTTGCGGACACCAGCCCGTTATACAATACAAGCTTCAGGGTACAGGTTTTCGTCTTTTTCTTTTTCATACCCTCGCTGAGCATCGCGACCAGACTTGATCCATCTCCACGTTATTGGCTCCTAGGCACGCCGCTGGTGCCACCAGTTTTTGGCTTATAACTCCGAAACTAAAGGGCTCTGCTTGTTAAAGCATTGACTCTCTATTCTTATACCAGATCTCTATTTTGCTAGAAAAGTGAAGAAAAAATTAAGACTAAGAATAAAAATTTGTTGATATTGACCCAATATGCTTTGCCGATAACGTAACGCCGGTATCGTTTATTAATGAAAAAGTGAATCCCCTTTATCAAGCGGTTACCTCAGTTGACCTTGTTATCATTTGCAGTAATAATTAGCACGTAGCTGAGACGAGATAAAACTGGGAGTTCATGAACTATTTGTAGTTTGGCATTTAAAGCGAAAGTGAGTTTTTTTGTTTGTTTGTTACGTCTTCACGTCTAAATGGCTAAACCGATTTTAATGAATTTTGGTACAGAGATAGTTGGGACCCTGAAGACGGAGATAGGTTATTTTATTTTTAAGCGAGAAATGGGGGAGAAAGAGGAAAAAAAGGGAAAACTTAGCTTTGCTATTACAATAAATAAGGCGCAAGGGCAAAAACTACAGGTAGCAGGTACCTGCAAATCAGGAAAAGGGAACTGTGTTACCCCGAATTTAACGCGAGCGAAGGCGTGGGCAAAAGCTAGTACAAAATAAAATAAAAACAATAATAACCGAAAGAGAAAAGCAAATATACATACTACTTACTAAATAAAAAGTTGCCAAGTTTCGTGTAGAAGACGTAGTGTAATTGTTATGTGTGTGTGTGTGGAGTATGTGTGTAGGGTACCTATGTGATTTTGTGTGCTGGGTGTCCTAAGCAGGCTTCTGAGACTTTTGATAGAGAAACCTTATATCTAATACTTTGCTAACCTGAAAGAAGCAAGCGTCAAAGAAGATGTTCAGTTTTGTAGGAAATAGTTGTTTTATTATTTTGCGGAACCCTTTTTTTCGAATGAAAAATCATCAAATAACTTCTCCCGCCTTAAGCGGAGCAAAAGGGAGTGTCGGATTTGTACTGATTAAAACCCATCTATGGTCTTTTTTGCCCTTTGTGTTCCGGGGCCGCGGTATCTCTTTCGAACAACCCGCAACCCCGACAAGATTTGCGAAACCCTCCCTGTGCCGATTGCGACTGGTATTTGGCCAGTTTTGATAAAAAAATTGTAAAAAAAGAAAACACAAGCAATTCATGATATGGATTTTATTTACAGAAACTATAAGAAATATTTACAATATTATCTAATTAAAGAAAATCTATTTACAATACAAAACATTTTGGCACTTATTTACTTATACAATAATTGTCATGTTTTCAATAAATAATACAGAAAAGAACAAAAGTTACAATGAGCGCTATGGAGAAAAGAAGCGACTGATGAATGAAATTGACAGTCCATCAAACTGGACTGATGATCTTAAAAAAGGCGAAGTGATAAACTTGATGCAAAAGGTAAAGAAAGAGGAGTAATAGTACGTATTAGGAAAGCTTTTTATCTAGATGTGAACCGCGATAACATAACGTAACTAAGTTATTGAGAGAACCTTATCTTTCACCTATTCAGTACTATGTAGAACAATGTTTTAATGTAAAATGTTGGAACATTTCCAAGAATTTTAGTTTCAGTCAAAACGATTATCTAAAAACTGAAGAAATGATTGATATATGACTTAGGTTTGAAGACTTATCTTGAACAAAAGAAGTCTTGTTATCAACTACTATTCTATTTAAAAGTCGTTTTCAAGTTTAGCACTCCAACTGTGCAAGTAGTTGATGGAATGAATGATATATTCCATAAGTTAGAAGACTTATTTTACTATACAAAAGTCAGTCTTGATATCAACTTCTATTCTATTTAAAAGTCGTGTTCAATTTTAGCCTCCAATCCTACTGTAGGCTTGTCATGTCCGAAGGTCTTGTCCACAACACCTCCAGCAACAAATCTGGTGTTCTTGTCGAGTTTCCATACTCCGTCACCGGTCAGGGTCGCCTGAAATGTGGAGAATATTGTGTTAGAGTGTTGCTACTGATTAACATGTCTCGGGTTGTGTCGGTATTTCCTGTTTGATGTGAGAAGACAAGGTCGTGGGAAGGAAGAAAAGAAAATGTTATGCAAAATTCCAGTATTTTTTTCTAAGATACTTAGCCTCTCAAGGACCGCCATTATTTACGTCAACTATCCGTCAAGCACCGCCGGGCGGGCTCTTATCGTGAGCGTAATCTGATTTTAAGACTTATCTTTACTACAAATACAGTTTTAAACCGAACGAGGTTTGGTGGTACAGATTTGTGCCAGCGAGGCTCAACGGTAATACTTGTTTACTGGCAAGTTTTTATGCCGCTGAGACTCTAGAGGTTAATTTTAGAAGAACTATTCTTATCTACAAGCTTAAGCCAGCAATGATGTCGATTTCTGAATGTTTTTATATTAATAATCAGCCATGAACTATAGAATAAACAAAGCCTTTTATTATTTTTGAGTGACATTTTCATAGTTGTCCTTTGCTGATCAAGAGAACTGGCTCTCACAGACTTAAACCAAGCGATATAACTCCAAATACTTTTAGCAAGAGGGTCGAAGGTTGCTTGCACTTCTACACACGCATTTTGACCTGCTAGATATTAAGGGAGCAATCAGCAGATGTCAAGTTGTCATTGTTAAAGAGTTAATACTTACACCACTGCCCCTTCCGATTTCCTTATGCACGTCTAGAGAAGCTCTCACGTTGTCGTTGGCATTGTTCCAGTTGAACTTGCTCCCGAGCACACTGCTGTCACCAGTAGCACCAAGCGTTCTCTCTCCGTACGCTTGACCTTGGAAGCGACCGCGTTGGTCGTTGAAGATTTCTTGCTTATAACCGCCTCGGCCCTGTGAAAATATGCTTTTGTTAGAAAGGTCTTTGGTAGGAAAAGAATCCTTAGTCCTTACTAATATTATAAAAGCGAAAGTGAGTTTGTTTGTTTGTTTGTTACGACTTCACGCCTAAATGGTCAAAACGGAGTTTGATGAAATTTGGCACAGAGATAGTTGGGACCCTGGAGACGGACTTAACCTATTTGGTTTATAAAAAAAGTGAGATAAGGGGAGAAAGAGGGAAGAAAAGGGGAGAGAAAGACATTTTTTTTCGATCATCACGCGGGTTCCACGCGGACGAAGTCACGGGCTAGTAGGTTATAGTTTTGTAACCTGTGATCGTTAAGAGACGATACGGATATAATCGTTCGCATTTGCTGGTTATTGTTGCCAAAATGGGATGGCTTTTATTATATAGTTAGAAGTTCAATCATCTATTTCTTCACTCGAACAATGATGACCGTTGTGTGACATGGTTCGACAACAATTAACTTCAATTTTGTTGTACTATCTTACTATGTTATCTACAGTTACTATGTTAAAGGAATAACCATCTAGAGACAAATATTGTTGAGCCTGTCAAGGTTTGGTGGAGCTAACTGTAAAGTAAGAGTTGCGCCTGCCGGGGCCACCGCCTGCCGGGGTTGCGGGTTGTTCGAAAGAGATACCGCGGCCCCGGAACGTAAAGGGCAATAGAAGGAACATGGGTGGGTTTTAGTCAGTACAAGTCTGATACTCCCCCGCCCAGAGCGGGGGAAGTTATTTGATAATTTACCATCCGCAAAAAAAAGAGTTGCGCTCACTCACTTGCAAAGACGTTCGAAAATCAATTCAAAGATACAGGAGGTCTTCTCTTAGGTACTCTAACAAATATGATGCTACAAGAAATATTTGAGCATCTTGACATAGCTGCCTTGACGAGGGTTAATACAAACCTCTTCATCATAAAAAACAAGAGCGAGTCGGACTCGCACACCGAGGGTTCCGTACAAACTTGCGTAATAAATGACCATATCTTTTGATTGCGTAGACTCTGAGATATGACTGATTTTTAGACAACTCCGAGGCTAAAGCTAAGGCTAGGGATGAAGGGGCTTGACAGACAGACGGACTACAAAGTGATCCGATTAGGGTATTTTTGAGGCACGGAACATAAAACAAATGAGATTTAAGATACTCACGAAGAGTCCAGCATCATTGCCGCCCAAAGTACCAAAGATTCTGCCACTGCCAGCATTGCGCTCAAAGTGCAGATCTTTGAAGAACTGACTGTCGCCCATTCCTGGTAGTCTGTACGGATGAGCGTATGAGCAAGCAACGAGAGCAGTGAAGCACAAGAGGACGGTGGACTGCATGGTGATCTGAAATAGAAAAAAAATGGCATATTGACGCAATGCGTAACATTATAGCGGGCGTCGGGCGCCGCGAGACGACTCCCGGCCACCGTAGATGCGGGCCTGTGGGAGGTGAGCAATGGGTAGCTCACCGTCCGTCCGTCTATTGACCACAGGCCGTGTAGACGGCGCGTTAATGTTTCACGCGCGCCTCAAAGAGATGTCAGCAAAGCAGAGGGGCCTGCCAGGGCCTCCGCCTGCCGGGGTTGCGGGTTGTTCGAAAGAGATACCGCGGCCCCGGAATGTAAAGGCAAGAAGAAGAAGGAACATGGGTGGGTTTTAGTCAGTACAAGTCTGACATGCCCCGCTCTGCCCAGACCGGGGGAAGTTATTTGGTGATCTCGCACCCAAAAAATATGCGTAACATTATTGCCGTGGATATTTTAAATAGAAAATGCGTCATGAACAGTCGAATAATCGGAAAGGGTTTTTTTTTTGTATTTTGTAACCAAATAAGAAGCTGTGTTTTGGCTTTTGGCAAGCAACTATCTCAATAGGGTAGTTTTAAGGGTCAAAGTAATAAAATTCTATTTAGTCCGTCTTTGAGATTATGCAAAAATAAGGGACATGTATTTTTTATTTGTAAATTAGAATAAAAAGTTACGTGTGACGTCACGGCGTTGCTGCATTTTCCTGCAACGAGTGACGTCACACGTAACTTTAATGGGCTATATCTTTGTTATTTTTGGTCTAATATTTTCTTTTTTTTTGGAAACTAGCCGATTCCATGAGATTTCTTATATTTCTGGAAACAGGCAACATTTCTACTGTGTTTTGCAATGTTTTTAAAGACTAAGTTTGTCCCTCAGAAGACCCCATAGTATTGAATATTGGAGTCATTAAAAATTAATACAAACCTTGTTTGTAGCTACTTTTCACAAGTCAAGGAACTGAAATAAACTGTGCCTTCCTCAATCCCGAACTGATCTTTTATACTAATTTCTATATCTGAGGTGAAGTCCCTGTACTGAGAGCACAGGGGACTTATTCTGCGATCACACGAGTCATACGGAGTTCATTTTCTTTACTGCGCGATTATAAATTTTAACGGGGATAATTGTGAAGGACCTCATAGCTAAATAATAGCAGCCACTCGGTTAAGCTGCGCTTGCCTAGGTCGGTCATTGGATGGGTGACCACCCGTTACATACCGAGTTTCGTCCGTGCCTCGGAAAGCACGTTAAGCTGTTCGTCCTGACTGTCAGTTGTAGATCTTTGAGAGTCGTTACTGGTAGTCAGTGTCCCGAAAGTCTGACTACTAGTCTTACCAAGGGGTATCGTATTACCCATTACTCAGTCGTTCCACGTAAAATACTGGTTTTCTGCTGCATCAGGTAAGACTGGAATGAAACAAGAAATTTGTATATAAGACGATATGGAACCCTTTGCACGCCAGAGGGACCGGCCGCCAGGGCCTGCCGTGGTTGCGGGTTGTTCGAAAGAGATACCACGGCCCCGGAACGGAAAGGGCAATGGAAGGAAGATGGATGGGTTTTGGTCAGTAGAAGTCCGACACTACCCCCCGCTCCACCCAGAGCGGGGGAAGTTAATCGATGATTTCCCATCCGCACAATAAACCCTTTGTACGCGAGTTCGACTCGCGTTTGCCGGTTTTTCTATTTAAGAGCAGTAAATACTTACCATTTACTCTTTTCATAAAAAAAAACTGTCACTAAAATGATGACTTACAACTAAAATTAGAACAAAGAAAACAATACATCTAGAGCCAACAATACATCTAGAACAATACATCTAGAGCAAATAATCCCCTCACATTTTCTTTATTAGGCATATTTAAAGTGACTCAAAGACAGCCAAACAAAACGTCATAACTTAAGAAGAGGATTCCCCTTATCAACCGCTGACCGCAGTTGACCTTGTTATCATTGTAATTTTATTGTTATAGCACGTGGTATGTCTATATTTGGTTCTGCTGTTATCATCAGCTGGGATGAGATAAAATCGGGGATTTATGATTAATGAGGTTTATTTTGCAAGTAGGTTTTTACAAACACTTTTACACGTCGTTATTTTAAACTATGTACAGGGCGGTGTTTTTTACCCGACTACTCTTCGAAGAAACAGCCGAGACAAATTTAAAAAAAAAAACGTTGCTCCACACTAGGAATTGCTCCTGTATCGTGGGTGCGTTGACAAACATTTAAACACACAAACAGCCAGACCCGGAACAACCATCTGTAGGCCATACAAATATTTGTTCCGTGCGGGAATCGAACCCGCGACACGCAGCGCAGCAGTCGTTCGCTCAGCCACTGGGCCAACCATGTCGTCTCACGTGTCAAACTCAGTGGTCGGACCCTCTTGTAAGGTCCAGACAAAAATCTTGGTCAACTTACATGAGGACTATGTAGATTAATGTCTAAAATGGTCTTTTTAGGAAAACAGCTCACAGAAGGAATAGACCTGTGCAATCAAATCCCAAAAAGTAGGGAAAAAAGATCGCGAACCCATACGGTGAGTTTTGTGTGTCGAGAACAAAATCCAGTTGTGTGTCGAAAACAAAATATAGAACTTGCGAGTGCCGTGTCAGCGGTGTACCGAACGCATAAAACGAATAAGAAAGAGGGTAGATCGTTTTGTCTGCTCATAAACATCCACCCGCAATAACATCAGTTCATCCGTGATCATGGCGTTTGCGACATCGCCGAAATATCGGAAACTCGAAATAAATAAGAAACATGGTAAATATCCAGTTTCAAGTGTTCATAATAATGGCCACCGTAGATGCGGGCCTGTGGACGGCGCGTTCGTGTTTCACGCGCGCCTGAAAGAGAGTCAGCGAAGCAGAGGGGCTTGCCAGAGCCTCCGCCTGCCGGGGTTGCGGGTTGTTCGAAAGAGATACCGCGGCCCCGGAACGTAAAGGGCAATAGAAGGAACATGGGTGGGTTTTAGTCAGTACAAGTCTGACATGCCCCCCCGCTCCACCCAGAGCGGGGGAAGTCATAGGATGATTTCCCACCCGAAAAAAAAAAAAAAAAAAAAGTGTTCATAATAATGGACCTGTTCAGTCAGTGCAAACATTTGTAAGTTGTCAAGTTGCTCGACTCATTACTCAAGGAGCTCAACGACACGACGAACAATACAAAAAACAAGACATTTGTGTAGGTCGCTTATAGTACTCAAAATGCCAGATAGACGTCAAAAGACGAACAAATTAAATAAAAGTAATGATACAGTGAATTCCTCTTATCAGCGGGTGACCTCAGTTGACCTTGTTATCATTTTAATTGTTATAGCACGTGGAATTTCTATATTTGGTTCTGTTGTTAAGATTTGATCAGCTGGGGTGAGATAAAATCGGGGATTTATGACCTATTTTTAATGGACATCAAAAAAGGAGGAGGTTCTCTATTCGATTGTTTCTTTTTATTACAAGCTTTTATTTAACTTGCAATGTATGTAAGTATGTATGTATGTATGTAAGTTTGTTCGGGGCGAATCTTAGAACTCAATTTTGACACAGTTATCTTCAACCGATTGAGCTGAAATTTGGCACACCTATATGACGTCGGTGACAATGCAATATTACGGTACCATGGAGCTGGTCTGATGATGGAATCGGAAGGTGGCGATAGGAACTCCTCAACGAAACAAGATAGACATGCCGTGTTTGGTGTCCCCATATTTGTCTTTACATGTGTTGTATGCCTAGGCGGTGCCCAGGGTCTGATGATGGAGCTGGAAGGTCGCGATAGGAACTCCTCAACGAAACAAGATAGACATGCCGTGTTTGGTGTCGCCATATTTGTCTTTACGTGTGTTGTACGCCTAGGCGGTGCCCAGGGTCTGATGATGGAGCCGGAAGGTCACGATAGGAACTCCTCAACGAAACAAGATAGACATGCCGTGTTTAGTGTCCCCATATTTGTCTTTACTTGTGTTGTACGCCTAGGCGGTGCCCAGGGTCTGATGATGGAGCCGGAAGGTCGCGATAGGAACTCCTCAACAAAACAAGATAGACATGCCATGTTTGGTGTCCTCATATTTGTCTTTGCGTGTGTTGTTCGCCTTGGCGGTGCCCAGGGTCTGATGAAGGAGCCGGAAGGTTGCGATAGGAACTCCTCAACGAAACAAGATAGACATGCCGTGTTTGGTGTCGCCATATTTGTCTTTACGTGTGTTGTACGCCTAGGCGGTGCCCAGGGTCTGATGATGGAGCCGGAAGGTCGCGATAGGAACTCCTCAACGAAACAAGATAGACATGCCGTGTTTAGTGTCCCCATATTTGTCTTTACTTGTGTTGTACGCCTAGGCGGTGCCCAGGGTCTGATGATGGAGCCGGAAGGTCGCGATAGGAACTCCTCAACAAAACAAGATAGACATGCCATGTTTGGTGTCCTCATATTTGTCTTTGCGTGTGTTGTTCGCCTTGGCGGTGCCCAGGGTCTGATGAAGGAGCCGGAAGGTTGCGATAGGAACTCCTCAACGAAACAAGATAGACAGTAATGTAAATGATGCAAGTAATGTAAATAAATAACATATAACAAATATCAAATGGATAAAAAATTTGAGACTAAAAACAATTTTTAATTTAAAAAACAAGCTTTTATTCCCATAAAAACGTAATCTGAAATAACGGGAACTAAAAAAAAAAACTTTAAAAACAAGCTTTTATTTAAATGCGCTAAAAAGAATAAAATAACTTTGGCTTCAAAAAAATGTTACTGCCTGCCAGCTTACTAAATAATTTGAGACTAAAAAGTGAAAAAATAAAATTGAAGTAAAAAAAGGATTTTTAAAAAACAAGCTTTTATTCCCATAAAAACGTAATCTGAAATAACGGGAACTAAAAACAAAAAAATAAATTTAAGTTACATCGCGTACAATCAGCAACACTCATATGTTTACAAGTCTTGAGGCACTGATGTACGGTACCAGTTACGTACACACAATATCAGTGCCTCAAGCTTTTAAATTTGTATGTCGTTGATGTACGGTACCAGTTACGTACACACAATATCAGTGCCTCAAGCTTTTAAATTTGTATGTCGTTGATGTACGGTACAAGCTTTTAAATTTTACATGTGTACAGAGCATGTGGATAAAGGAAAGTACAATTAGCAACACTTAAGTATATAAGTCTCTTTGGAGTACTTACTGTAACCATTAGATGGCGCTGTTGTAAATATGTTCGAACATATACAATAACGCCATCTAATAATTACAGTAAGTACTCAAAAGAGACTTGTAAACTTAGGAGTGTTGCTGATTGTACGCGATGTAACTTAAATTTATTTTTTTGTTTTTAGTTCCCGTTATTTCAGATTACGTTTTTATGGGAATAAAAGCTTGTTTTTTAAAAATCCTTTTTTTGTATGTTTGTGTCACGGATTTCTTCGTGAATTTTGGCTAATAACAACAGACAGAAAAAAAAACAAAGAAGTGGCAAATAAGTTAACTTTCAGAAGTTGTTGACAAAAAAATCGATGAATCAAACAAACAGAGCCTCGTTTTTTCCATCATTTGATAGCTGATCAACACGTATGGGAAAACTTAAAAATAGTTATGGATTTCCAAAAGTCATAGAACTTATGCTATCCAGTTTTAAGGTCTGAAGGACCTGTTTTTTGCGGATGTGTAATCATTATATAACTTACCCGCTCAGGGCGGAGTGGGGGGGACTGTCAGACTTGTACTGACTAAAACAAACCCATTTTCCTTCTATTGCCATTTATGTTCCGGGTCTACGGTATCTCTTTCGAACAACGCACAACTCCGGCAGGCGATGGCGCTGGCAGGCCCCTCTGCTTTGCTGACATCTCTTTGAAGCGCGCGTGGAACACTAAGATGCCTTCGACACAGCCTGTCGTTAATAGACGGACGCACGGTGAGCAACCCATTGCTCACCGTCGGGAGTCGTCTCGCTTCGTCCGACGTCCGGGTCGTCTCCCGCGGCGGCTGGGTTGGTTTGAGGTTCTCTCCCTCAAACGCCCAGCCACCTCCTTCGCCAGCATGACTGCTTTGCAGAAGGAGGAGACCATTCCCTCTCGCTCCGGTCCATGGACTGAACCAGGGCCGGACATGGGAGGTTATGTTTCACTATATATATTACTACAATTATTACAAAATTTTAGTAAAAAAAACCGGCCAAGAGCGTGTCGAGCCACGCTCAGTGTAGGGTTCCGTAGTTTCCCGTCCGTCACAATAAGTGTTCCCACTTATGAGTTTAAAGGTGGAGGAGGAAATTATTTTGTACAACTTTTTGTCTTTTTTGTACAAAAACTGTTGTGTCAATCAAGTTCAAAATGATTTTCCTAGAAAGTCCTTATAAAGTTCTACTTTTCAGATTTTTTTCATATTTTCTAAACTTACGGTTCAAAATTTAGAGGGGGGGGGACACATTGTTTTTTACTTTTGGAGCGATTATTTCCGAAATTATAGACATTATCAAAAAATGATTTTAGTAAACCCCTATTCATTTTTAAATACCTTTCCAACAATATATCACACGTTAGGGTTGAAATTAAAAAAAAAAAAACACTTCCCACTTTACATATAGGGTACCTTAATAAAACATTTTTTTCCAATTTTTATTTTACCACTTTGTCGGCGTGATTGATATACATATTGGTACCAAATTTCAGCTTTCTAGTGCTAACGGTCACAGAGATTAAGCGAGGACGGACGGACGGACGGACAGACAGACATGGCGAAACTATAAGGGTTCCTAGTTGACTACGGAACCCTAAAAAAAAAAATCGCAGTTAAAAAAACGATAGAACTTGTAATTTTTTTCCTCTGTTAAAAAGTGACTGCCGTATCATAACCGAAACCCAATCAGGGGGATTCCTAAGCACTTCCTCCGGAGGCGTTACTAATTATTTACTGTCGGCAAAATAAATCAGTCACTGAGTCTGTTTTTTCATGCTTCACTAATTAGTAAAAAACCGGCCAAGAGCGTGTCGGGCCACGCTCAGTGTAGGGTTCCGTAGTTTCCCGTCCGTCACAATAAGTGTTCCCACTTATGAGTTTAAAGGTGGAGGAGGAAATTATTTTGTACAACTTTTTGTCTTTTTTGTACAAAAACTGTTGTGTCAATCAAGTTCAAAATGATTTTCATAGAAAGTCCTTATAAAGTTCAACTTTTCAGATTTTTTCATATTTTCTAAACTTATGGTTCAAAAGTTAGAGGGGGGGGGACACATTGTTTTTTACTTTTGGAGCGATTATTTCCGAAATTATAGACATTATCAAAAAATGATTTTAGTAAACCCCTATTCATTTTTAAATACCTTTCCAACAATATATCACACGTTAGGGTTGAAATTAAAAAAAAAATCACTTCCCACTTTACATATAGGGTGGCTACCCTAATAAAACATTTTTTTCCAATTTTTATTTTACCACTTTGTCGGCGTGATTGATATACATATTGGTACCAAATTTCAGCTTTCTAGTGCTAACGGTCACAGAGATTAAGCTAGGACGGACGGACGGATGGACAGACAGACATGGCGAAACTATAAGGGTTCCTAGTTGACTACGGAACCCTAAAAAAGAACAGAGTACTTTTTGCGGTGGATGAAATTCTTACGCGTTACGTCATCAGAAGTCAAGACGTTATTGCAGGTCTTGAATAATATTTTGGCATGTTAACTATTTCTAAGTAAACTTAATTATGGAGGAAGGGATGCGGACGCAGAAACGAGTAGGTACACGTATTCAATAGATAATTTTTACTCCCCATAGGAATTTGTCTAAATACTCGATAAGAATTTGTGTGAGATAGTACTATCATGCAACAACTAACAGGCTGAAATAAAAAAAAATTGCAAGAAAAAAAATCAATTTTCAAAACAACATTAAAAGAAAATAAATTTGTTGTGTATTTTCTTTTTGGCCAGTGACTTTTGGTTTAAGAACTAAGAGATATCATATCGTACATTAGAAGATTCTATTTTGTGCCAGATTTTTTATTTCATAATTGGAAGATTAGAATGACGTGTCTTTGCTAACCACACATGGCACCAAAAAAATATTACAAAAAAAATTGAAGTCATTAAAAATAAGTTTACGTTTATTAGATGGCTGGATCAAGGGTTTGATACTGAAAGTGGACACGGACATCCTGGACACGGCTCGTATCGTTAGGTTCCTCTCTCTGGAGTCTGGAGCCCTGACTGCTGGTAGCTTGAACCCTGTACCCGGTGGGCTATAAATGTCTTATTTATTGTTGAATAAGGAGTATTAAAAAACATATTAAAAAATATGTACAAAAATGAATAAACAAAGTATAAGTTTTAGTAAGCATTCCTGCGCATTTCCATATTAAAAATCACAAACTAATTCTTATCTCCATATTACCGTGCATACACTCATACTAATTACTATCTTACGAGTAATTGACCCGTTACAATTTACGTACGCGCTGTTACGTAAATTAACTCCGTATGACTCTGTGATCTCAGAATAACTCCCCTGTGCTCTTAGTACAGGGAATTCACCTCAGATATAGAATTTAGTATTTAATAACCTGTTCAAATCAGAAGACGGCACAGTTTACTACAGTTGCTAGAGTTGTGAAGTTGTTGCTAAATATTAACAAGGTTTGTATTTGACAATATCTTAAATATTCAATAGTGTTCGTGGCTAAATAATCATAGCCGCTTGGATCAATCTTGAGCCGCGCTTGCTTAGGTTGGTCTATAGATGGGTGACCAGTGTGACCAACCTCTTTATGGTCATGGGAAATCATCAAATAATGGGGGTGTGTTAGACTTTTACTGTTTAAAACCCATCTATGTTCCTTCTTTTGCCCTTTATGTTACGGGCCGCGGGATCTCTTTCGAGCAACTTACAACTACATAGGGTTTCCTCCGGGCCTTGGCAAGTGTCCTCCGGGCGATCGTCACAATGGTGACACCTGGGAGTTTCCTCCCGCCCGATTATGTGCAGGAACCTCCTGAAACTTCCGTGTCCGGTGACGACCTGCGTCAGGCGGTAGGTGAGGACGCCGTGACGCCTCTCCAGCCACTCCTCAAAGAGGGGACTTATCGCCACTATTATTGTGGCGTGCCCTTGAAGTACATCCTCACCTACACATTCCAGTTTCAATGGTTTTTCTTATCGGATCGGGTGATGTCTGCATTATCCGAAGGATCAGGATATATTGCCAGCTGTCAGTAATATAATAAGTCTCATGTAATTGGGTAACTTTTAGCTAAGTGTCGAAAAAGTAGACTTAAAAAAACGTTACAAAAAACTTGATTCAACTTTTTTGTTTGAACTTGGCGAAGTGGTACGCACCACAATCCCACCGTAGACTAGTCATTTAAATCTAATATGTTTTCCTAGAACCTTGTTTCTGAGGCGAGTGAGAAGAGTGTCCATGGAATTTCTTGCCCATTCTTCTCCATAGAGATCAACGCTTTAGAATGGTCATCTGCAGAACTTTCACAAGTTATTATGTTGTGTGATCGGGACCGTAGCTTCATTATTTTGTTTTCGTAATGGTCTAATTAAAAAAATGCTTTGAGTTTTGAGTTTTTAAAAGACACCGCTCGGCCGCGCGGTATGGCGGTGTCATTTGCCATCGGCAGATTCCATTTAATGCGCCGTGAGATCCGCTTTACCGCCTGACCACGCGGGGCAAGCAAGCAAGTCAATTTATAAATTGTATATTTATGTTCCAGATCACCATGCAGTCCACCGTTGTCTTGTGTCTAGCTACTTTCGTGGCTTGCTCATACGCTCAAGTCTACAAACTGCCAGGAATCGACGAAAACGAGTTTTTCAGAAAATTGCACTTTACGCGGAATGTTGGCGGTGGCCAAATCTTTGGCGGTTTGGGTGGCAATGATGCGGGACTATTTGTAAGTAGCTGTTACATATTTTTATTTAAAAATAAACAGGGGGGTAATTTAACCCCATCAGAAGACATCTGAAAAGATGCGCAACGTGATTCCTGTAGCATCATGTTTATTTCAAGTCCCTAATCAAAAACTTGCATTTGCCAGGGTTGCGAATTGTTCGAAAGAGATACCGCGGCCCCGGAACATATAGAGCAATAGAAGGAACATGGGTGGGTTTTAGTCAGTACAAGTCTGACACTTCCCCTCGTTCCGCTCCCACTCCCACTCAGAGCAGGGGATGTTATTAGATGATTTCCTATCAAAAACTTGCTGTATCTTCTTGATGCTTATCTCTGCAACGTTTTTGCAAGTGCTGCATTTAAATTAAGTACAACTCATGTTTATAAAAATCTCTGTGCAGACACAAGAGGTAAAACACGATATTATAATATACCTTTTTTTGCGGATGGGAAATCATCAAATAACTTCCCCCGCTCTGGGCGGACCGGGAGGGAGTGTCAGACTTGTACTGACTAAAACCCACCCATGTTCCTTCTATTGCCCTTTACGTTCCGGGGTCGCGGTATCTCTTTCGAATAACCCTCAACCCCGGCAGGATAATAATATGCCTTAATTCAAGGATAATTATGTAACATGCCTGGCATCAGACCTGGCTGCAGGAGATCTATTAATTTTAATATTTTTCTTAAGAAGATCATTCACCTAGTATACTATAACTGCAGATGTCACAATTACCAATTTTGTCATGTGACATAACGGCTATTCGTGTTCAAATGTAAAAGCGAAAGTTTGTGAGGATGTATGTAAGTATGTTTGTTGCTCTTTCACGCAAAAACTGCTGAATGGGTTTTGATGAAACTTCACATTAACATAGCTTACATATCAGAATAGAACATGCCTATGTGCTATTCTTATATGTAATTACTTAAATAACAATTCATAAAGATATACTGTATTTTCTATCACCACGCGAATGAAACCGCGGGGAGCAGCTAGTATTAAATAAAAGCCATTGCAGTTTTTCACCCATACTACTAAACGAACGCGAACAATCTCAAAATCTGCTTTTTTAACCACAATGGTGATTTCACTGTAACTTATAATTTTCGAACGAAAACATTGCAAAAAATCAAAATATTTTTATTTCACATAGGCCTACATGGACACTTATAAAACGTCGAGAAAAGATGCACGGTTCGGGTTGGTCGTATCCTATGGAGAAGAACCGGCAAGAACTGAACCATAACCATTTGCCTAACCAAACCATAACCATTTGCCTAACCAAACCATATGTCTACAGGGCCGAGGCGGTTACAAGCAAGAAATCTTCAACGACCAACGCGGTCGCTTCCAAGGTCAAGCGTACGGAGAAAGAACACTTGGTGCTAATGGTGGTGACAGCAGTGTCTTAGGGACCAAGTTCAATTGGAACAATGCCAACGACAACGTGAGAGCTGGCCTCGATGTTCATAAGGAAGTTGGAGGAGGTAGTGGTGTAAGTAATGAAATTATTTTTTTATCTGGTGGTTAGTTAGTGCCTAACCTGGTGTCAGAGTTTTATGCTGCCCATGTGAATCTTTTTTTTTGCGGATGGGTAGTCATTGAATAACGTCCCCCGCTCTGGGCGTAGCGGGGGGGAGTGTCAGGCTTGTTGTTTGGCTTTAGATACTTGTACTACTACAAGGGGGTAATAAGTTTCCCTCAAAAAAATACGCACAAATGGAAGTGGGCTGATTTGAACACGCGGGGCCCGTAACAATTGCTACGTGGTTAATCCGGCACTGTCTTTTCCTATTCTTACAAGAGATCATATTCATTCACAAAACTTTCCTCAGTATATTCTTCATTTTCCTTCACATTATTATCACTTATCGCTGTGTATGTTTATATTGTTACTAGCTGTGCCCAGCGGTTTCACCCGCTGCTCACTTAGGGGTATGAAAAATAGATGTTGGCCGATTCTCAGACTCACTGAATATACATAAAAAAATTCATAAGAATCGGTCCAGCCGTTTCGGAGGAGTACGGTAACTAACATTGTGACACAGAAATTTTATATATTAGATAAGATTGTTTTTTATGCACTTTCCTTGTCTTCTATAATAATTTGTTTTAAGAAACCGTAATAAAAACTCCTTATGACGACTTTTAGTTTGATCAAGGTCTACCTGTGCCAAGACTTAACGCTAACGCAATATTTTTTACATTTCAGGCTACTCTGACTGCTGATGGAGTATGGAAAGTCGCCAAGGACACCCGATTTGTTGCTGGAGGTATGGTGGACAAGACCTTCGGACATGACAAGCCTACAGTAGGACTGGAAGCTAAAATTGAACACGACTTTTAAATAGAATAGAAGTTGATACCAAGGCTTTTTGAGCATCATTATGCCAAAAAAAATTAGCAATGTTACATGCATGTATCGACCAAAGACTTAATAAAAACGTTGTTCTACATAGTACTGAATAGTTATGGAAAGATGATCGTTTTTTAAATGCTTAGTCATGTTATGCTATCTCGGTTCACATCTAGATAAAAGGTTTCTGAAATTGTACCATTACCCCTCTTTCTTCATCTTTTGCATCCACACTGGATACAAATGGTGAAGAAAGATCACCTCGCCTTGTTAAGACCATCAGTCCAGTTGATGGATTGTCAATTACTATTCATCAGTCGCTTCGTTTTTACGTAATGCTCATCGTATCTTGATTACGTTATTTTTTTAAATTGTACCATTAGCCCTCTTTCTTCAACTTTTGCATCCAGTGAATTACCTCGCCTTGTTAGGACCATCAGTCCGGTTGATGGATTGTCAATTACTATTTATCAGTCGCTTCGTTTTTACGTAATGCTCAAGGTATTTTGATTGCGTTGTTTTCTGAAATTGTACCATTAGTCCTCTTTCTTCAACTTTTGCATCCAATGTATCACTTTGCCTTGTTCATATAACCAGTCCACGTAGGATTCCAGTTGTACAAGTTGTAAAAGACAAGACTGATGAATGGTAATTGATAATTATCTTTATTCTGTCTTGTCTTTTCTGCATTTAATTCATTGTTACTTGATTGTGTTTTTTCCTGTATTACTTCATGTAATCATTACAAGTATTATTTAAGTTAATAATTGCCAAAGTATAAGTTTTGTAAATAGATTAAGTACACTTAATTATAAATGTTAGAATTTCTGTAAATAAATTGCATATCATCTTTTAATTTATTTCTTTATTGGGAATGTGAGGACCATGTGGGTAATTTTTTTGTTATTTAATTAAGGATTGTGTGGCTCTTTGAGTTTTATAAGTATCCTTTTTTGGTATTGTTCGTCGTGTCGTTAAACTCCTTAAGTTATTACTCGAGCAACACGACAACTAACAAATACTTGCACCGGCTAAAGGTGCTACTAACAAATACTTTCAGGTCCACTCAAATCTGTATGTTACCTACTTTCTAAAAAAGACCATCTCAGACATTAGTCTGCATAGTCCTCATGTAAACTGTCCAAGATTTTTGTCTATAACAACAATAATTAACAGTCAACTAATTCTAAACTATAATATAATGTCGAAGTTGGTTTGTTACATAAATAATCATAGTCACATTTAAGTCAAAAAGAAGTGTCAGCAAATATAGACCAGCCAGCCAAGCCCTGCAATTCTGATAACATTGACACATTAGCTGGCGCACGCGGCTTTGCCCGCGTGATGGTCGAAAAAAAGGTATCCTATGTGTTATTCCAGACTATAAACTAACTCTGTGCTGAATTTCATCAAGATCCGTTTAGCTGTTTTGATGTGAAAGAGTAACAAACAACCATACATCTATCCATCCATTCTCTCAAACATTCGCATTTATAATCTTCTTTAATATAAAATGAATCGCAAAATGTGTTGGTAAGCGTATAGCTCAACAAGGCCTGGACCAATTTTACCAATTCTTTTTTTTTATATTCGTTGAAGTACAAGGGTGGTGGCTAGAAAAAAAAAGCTAAACGCAGTATAGGTTTTTGTGTAGTTTAGGTAGGTAGGGTATATAAATTGCATTGCAACGCATGCCGGGGTACAGCTAGTATTGTATAGTAGAAAATAGGATATAACTCACATAACATCACGCCAGTTAATTAACGAAGGGATTGGCAGAAGTAACTGGTGAACCTAGGGTATCTACTGTTTGAGTTTCTTTTTGTTGTAATTCGTGAAACGGTGAAAAGTAAACTTTGGGTACAGATTATGTAGGGAACAATGCATTTGAAACACGCGTTTCTTTTTTATTCGTATGAGTAATCATCAAATTCCTATTCTTCTTCCAGAGAGGAAGTGTCAGACTTCAATTACTGACTAAAACCCATGTTCCTTCTTTTGCCCTTTGTGTTCCAGGGCCGCGGTATCTCTTTCGAATTAACGCGCTCTGATGTAGGTACATACCTAATACTTGGTTGACGTCATCCATCGTGAAAGTGTAACTTAAATAGATGTCCATACATAATGTATGTACGTACATACACTTCTAAACTTATTTAATTATTCAACCGTTGAAGCTCGGGGATGTTCGGGGAGCCTCGGGGATAGTCGGGCGAGCTCGGTAAACTGCAAAACTTTGATAATTACTAGCATTCCAAGTGGAGAAATTGTTTGTTTTTGTTGCAGCGTTGTAGCTAAAAATGTGTTTGAAACTAGAAGATACAAATTAAACTTGCGTTATTTTAAGCTTGAGATTAATAAATTAAGCTTTTCCAGCTGTGGGGCAAAGGATCCCATAAACAAAAGAATAGTAACATAATTCGGCAGAAACGTTGAAAAAATGCGACCCTATTGCCGTATAATAAAGGCCCAGGCTACTGCTGGTAGAAAATCCCAAAACTTATCAGTTTGCCCGAATTGAGAATCGAATTAATCACTAATCTGACGACGCAGTCTTGGTCATTGTTTAAATTCAGTACCATTCAAAGACTACAATTAATAGTATATAGGTAGGTACCATTGTCGGACTATCTGTCATAAAATAGGTATTCACTCTGCACTTTGACACAAGTACACTTAAGTACTGATTTTCTCCTTGCCTTGATACTTACTTACCTAAATTTATTTTTTTAAAGATGCTCTCAATAGAGAGCATCTTTAAAAACCACCAAAAGCCACCATGGAAAAGACGACGAGGTTATTACCTACCTCGTCGTCTTTCGTCGTGGTGGGCTGGTATATTGCAGAGCTTAGGTCACTTTGGTTTTAATTATTGTGGGTTGTGTGGCAGAGAGGCCCTAATAGGGGGTAAAACATAGTTTGTTGTGACACAAATCAACATTCAACCATGTTTGTAGAACATTGTTGCATCATATTTCAAATATTTGTATTAGCGCCATCTATTTTAATATGAAGAACCACGTTACACACGATCGCACAGAACTTACGTGAAGTTTTTGTGTCGATAGAAAAGGTATATCAAGATTATTTCAATAATCCCAATCATCAAAAACATTTAGTATAATGGTAAAAATATTCTGCATCCAATAATAAAGAGTGATAAAATTGCTGTTAACAACGCCATCTGTGAATAAATTTGTACACTACGATCGCTGCTTGCGTATCATCGCACTACGAAGCATAATAATTACACTAAAGAACACTAGATGGCATTGTCCTCAAACCACTTGTTTCAAAGATTTTCCGCTCGCCTACGCGCCGCCCGGCAAATTATAAATGGCAAAATTATTTAAAACAGACAATTTAGAACATAAAACATAATTAATTCCGCAGTTACCAGTGGGATAGGTAATTCGGATACCTGCAAGAATTCTTAACTATTAAAAAAATCTCAGAAATACCTACTTTTATCCTGTTTATTTTTTTTTGTAATCTGGAGAAAATTGATTGTAACGGTGTGGACATGTCTTCGTTACACTAAAAATTGATTATCTATGACTGATCTGAACTATAGAATTTCGTTTACGCTTATTTAATATAAAATAAAAGAAAAACTTAGAAAAGTATCTGTTATTTATTCAGTTCGCTTAGCTGTTGATTTTAAGCAGTTCGTCCAATGATTTTCTGTCTAATAGTACATTTTGGCTCAAGTGAGGAAACTTTGTTATTGCAGCCGAGGCGAGCCGCCAGGGGAGAGCGTTATAGAGCCGAGAACAGCTACCCTACCATGACGTCTTAAAGCAGAACTTATTCCACTGAGGGAAAGAGACAGAGCTATACAGGGTGTCTAGCACCATCTCTTTCCCTCAGTGGAATAAGTTCTGCTTTAAGACGTCATAGTAGGCCTACAGTAGTGACAAATTCACACGTAAAATAAACGATGTTTTTCAATACATTTCGGGGAAATTAAATAACAGAATAATAATTAATCAAATTAAATCATACTGAAGGAGAGTGGGTTCTCATACTGAAGGAGAAACAAAGGCAAAATAAGAAATTCAAATATTTTTGATTTTTCTACTTAAATAAATATCAACTTGTTGTTACAAGAAAAATATATTAAAATGTCAATGTCAATGTCATCATGTTTATTTGTGATTATTTTTCCGACCCAAATATCGACCAATAGAATTGCACCATTCGACGTCACGTGGTACAACCTACATGGTATTATACTGAAAATTTTCTCTGGTCGTTGTTATGCATAAAAAACAAAACATGGTGCAATTCTATTGGCCGACATTTGGGACGGAAAAATAATCCCCCGAATACCACACGAGCTTCAAAATTATCTGGCATTTCCCGATAGGTTCCCTGCAAACAAATAAAATCGTCAAGTTTTTCAGGAAAAATCACTCGCGCTTCGCGCTCGTGATTTTTTAACCTGAAAAGAAAAACTTGACTCCTTCATTTGTTTGCAACGAACCTATCGGAAAATACCCGATAATTTTGAAGCTCTTGTGGTATTATAAGTGATAATATACTTACTGTTGATAAACACTAATGTTCTTTTTTAAATTATTTGTTTTTTTTTTTAATTTGAATTTTATTTATTTGAAAAGCCAAATAAATAAACAAAAATATGAAGGTCTTAAGAATAAGCGCCTCTTTCCTCTAAAAAAAATACTGCCGGCTATAAAGATTTGAGCAGTTGTTTGTTCTAATCCTTGATGAAACAGAAAAAAAAATGAAAGCCCTTGTTGTGATAAATAAGAAAAAAGAACGCGAGTGAAATCCATTGCATGTTGGACCTAATCGTAGTGCAATAAGGGCTAGTTTTCGAGGAAGTGTAGGTATTGAAGAATATTTATCCTGCATTCTGGTTATCAAAATCCAACAAGACTGTCCGGAAATGAAACCTGGAAATCGAACCCAGGATCTCACGATCAGTAGGCGAAGATCCTTCATCAATTAATCATTTATCACTGCATAGACCAAAAGCCAATACATCTATCTACTAGGATTACATAAGTGAATGTAAGTATCGAAGGGGCGTTCACACCATTCTCTTAACTGATGTTCGGTAGCCGTAAATCTTGATAGACATAACGAGAGATTTACTGTGCAAGAAATAGATTTGATATCTAGTAGCCTAGGATATTCGTATCTCGTTTTTGCGGTTGATTTCTCTACACATAAATCTATTGGACTATTAGGTCTTTCACAAGCTAAATGGAACTTAGGTACATTCTTTATTTAAAAAATGTTTTTTTTTCTTATGTGGCCTTTTTGGTATAAACAAATTAACGATAGCGAAGATGGTTTTAACTTTGATCGCTAATGTGTAGGTATCTCAAAAACGTGACGCTTTCAGAAGATTTTCTCGTATAGATATACCTATGTAGTCTGTACAGATTTTCGTCTATGCTTTGGATAGAACGTTAAGCCGTTCGTCCCGGCTTTCATTTGTAGATTTTCGTTTGTCGTAACAGGTCCGAACTTTCGGTCCGTCCAGTTTCGGTGGCCAGAATGTTTTTTTTTTTACGGAAGGGGAATCATCGAATACAAATTTATTTGTATGTGAAGTGTCAGACTTGTACTGACTAAAACCCATGCATGGTCCTTCTTTTGCCCTTTGCGGTCCGGGTGCCGCCGGGGCTTTATAGGCCGGCAGGTAGGCCTGACGCGTGTGGAACACAAACGCGCCGTCAACAGACCGGTGTCTACGGTGTCCGGGATTCGTTTGAGGTGCAGCCCGAAAGTCTTTTTTTTTGGGTTGGGAATTCATCAAATAACTATCCCCGAGGCTACCCGAACATCCCCGAGGTTCAACGGTTGAATAATTAAATAAGTTTAGAAGTGTGAGTATGTACATACATACATTTTGTATGGACATCTATTTAAGATACATTTTCACGATGACGTCAAACAAGTTTTATTTACATCAGAGGGGTCTGCCAGGGCTACCGCCTGCCAGGGTTGAGGGTTGTTCGAAAGAGATACCGTAGCATGGGTGGGTTATAGTCAGTAGAAGTCTGACACTCCGTTCCGGTCCGCCAAAAGCGGGAGCAGTTTTTTGATGATTTGACTATTAAAAAAACTAGACTAGTTTTTGCCCGCCCGCTTCGCCAAAGTGGAACACCATAAGATTGTTTCTTCTATTACAATGTATGTACTGATCATGTAAATCCGTAATACAACGTAACTTTCACGATATTTTATAAAATTAGTACTTATGGACTGTTATACTTCCGAATAAACACCTTTTACTAACTACTTATACGCTTACCTAACTGCAAATAGACGTAATGTATAGTTCGACCAACATATCTATGCAGGCGGTAAAAAAGAGAACTAAAAAAAAATGTATGAAGCTTGACATATTGTTGCATTTTTTTTCTTGACAAGCAGCGCCACTTTGAACAGTGAACTCAAACTGGTCGTAAAGCAATGTAATCGACATTCACAAAAAAGAAAAAAAAAACATCTTGAGTCATTCGTTCAACTAAAATTAGAATATGCAAATTACGTAGAAGCTATTTTAAAAGATGTTGTTTTTAAAACTCGGGTAACAAATTGGCCAACTAAATTACTTCCGTGGGTGACAAATTAAGGGTCTGAAAAGTTTATTTTTATGTTGTTTAATGTCAACGGCCTTTAATTTATGTAAGTACAATGGGCTTAAAAAACCGGCGAACGCGGACATATCTTTTTACTAAGCAGTCAAGACTTAGAGGGTTGATTTTTTCACAGCTCCAAGGAACCACATTGGAGCATTTCAACTCAATACCTCTACGGGTTCCCGAGAAAAAGGGTCTTTGCAGACAGACGGACAAAAAAGTAATACTCACACTAATAATAAGTGACCCGTTTTTTCCTTTTGAGGTAGGCAACCCTAAAAATTAATTCTGAAAAGAGTATTTAGCCAAAAGCAAGGACATTAGGTTTAATATCGATTGTTAAAACCTTTGAAAGAAGCCAGCTATAATCGGTGTCGACTATACCATTTATGTATGAGTATGATGTTTTGCTTTTTTTCGCTTGACCGCAACTTGCCTTACGCAAAGCCTTGCCTTATCGACACGGTTGGCGAAGTGCCTGAGCGATCGACTACTGCGCTGCGTGTCGCGGGTTCGATCCCCGCACGGAACAAATATTTGTATGACCTACATATAGTTGTTCCGGGTCTAGCTGTTTGTGTATGTGAGTTTAAATGTTTGTAAATGCACCCACGAATATACACTTCTGGACTCATCTATTGGCCCACCTTGTATTTTCAGTTTCGTTTGGTCCTAGCTAAAATTTTATATTAGGTCGAGCAAAAAGTTTTTATGCAGTTTTTAACCTGGCACATTCACAATTTCATTCAATAGTCTTTTTTTGAATTTCGAACACAGAATTTAAAGAAACAAAAGACAATTTGGAGCCTGTTTGTTGATATCAAACAATCGAATACTAAGAAAATCAGGTTTTATTGGTTTACTTGGATTTAATTCTTGAAAAAGTGATTGATATCTTTGGTTTTGCAACAAACATTACTTATTCTTAACATTAAGGTGAGGTTCTATCAATAATCTATGGATACTTCACCTGAAATTGCCGCCCAAGCTGTGGCACTTATTCAGGCCGGACACAGCCAAAGAAACGTGAGTGCTCAACTTAATTTAAGTCGATCTGCGGTCCGAAATGTTTATCGGAGGTACCTAGAGACTGGCGGCTTTGTTCGTCGCCAAGGAAGGCCACGATCTCGGGTCACAACTGAAAGGCAGGATCGATTCATCGTGACGACCAGCTTGAGAAATCGTCACCTTACCTCCATTGAGATACAAAACCAACTTCGCGACTTCCACGGAGTATCTGTAAGCGCTCGAACTGTTCGGAGAAGGTTAAAAGAACGCGATATGGTACCACACAAGCCAGCTAATGGGCCCAAACTAACGCGAGCCCACCGAACAGCGCGCCTTCATTTCGCACGCAGTCATTTAAATTGGACACAGCAAGATTGGAGCCGTGTACTCTTTTCTGATGAGTCTAAAATTGTGTTACATGGCAATGATGGAAGGAAGAAGGTCTACCGACGTAAGGGAGAGCGTTTCGCACAATGCTGCTTTGAAGAGAGGGTTGCTTATGGCGGTGGCTCATGGACTGTCTGGGGCGGTATATCCGCGAGCGGCAAAACTCAACTTGAGGTTGTTACAGGACCACGGCTGCCAACATTAAATGCTGAAAGGTACATTCGTAAGTGCTTAGAACCTCACGTGATGCCATACGCGGACTATGTGGGCCCAAATTTCCTTTTTATGCATGATAATGCAAGAGCCCATGCGGCCGGCATCGTCAGGGAATATCTTCGGGATGTGAACATCACAGTTATGGACTGGCCAGCCAGAAGCCCAGACATGAACCCTATTGAGCACATGTGGGACGAGCTAAAAAGACGTGTTAGGGCTCGTCAGCCAGTTGCCCAGACGATGCAGGAGTTGAAAACTGCCATAGAAGAGGAATGGGAGATGATCCCTCAAAATTTCATAGAGCGGTTGATAAACTCTATGCCTAATCGTATGAGAGCTGTGGTAGATGCCCATGGAGGCAACACGCGTTATTAAATTAAACCTTTATTTGATAAAACATGTTTTTTATTCAAAAATCAATTGCCTTTAACAAGGCGCATATCCGACTTGTTAGGCGTAGCTCCATGTCGTATGGTATTCTGAATTCAAATTTAAAACAATACGATCGAAAAAGATGGTAAAATGTATCAGGTTTAAAACTGCATCAACAGTTTTTGTTCAATCTAGCAATCATATTTCGGTAGGGGCCATCGAAACCTAAACTCTAAGGTGGGCCAATAGATGTGTCCAGAAGTGTATAAGACAAATTCTTAGTGTGGGGCAACGTTTTTTTTTTAATGTAATGCTTTCTTCCAACGGCAGTATTTGAGTTTCTTCTCTGTCAAGGAGGACACCAGTAAGTAGCTGATGGTTTTCTATTATTACTAGCTGTGCGCAGCGGTTTCACTCGGTACTCAGTTCCCCCTTATCACTTAGGGGTATGAAAAATAGATAGTAACCGATTCTCAGACTTACTGAATATGCATAAAAAAATTAAGTAAGTAAGAATCGGTCGAGCCGTTTCGGAGGAGTATGGGAACGAACATTGTGACACGAGTATTTGATATATTAGATAAATAGACACAATGCCTTTCTTGCAGATATAAAAAAATTACCAACAGCCAATCTGTAATTCTGTTCAGAATTCGGAAACGAAATTGGATTTGAGATCGGAATTAGTTAACGACGCGTCCGTCACGCATGAAGAAGTATTGAGATCTCACGTTTTATTTAATTAACTATCTTTTGCCCGCGGCTTCGCTCTCGTTGAATTCGGGGTAACACAGTTTCCCTTTCCTGATTTGCAGGTACCGGCTACCTGTAGTTTTTGCCCTAGCGCCTTATTGACTGTAATAGCAAAGTTAAGATTTCCCTTTTCTTCCCTCTTTCTCCCTCAAATTCAATTTTTTTTAAAACATTAGCCTATGTCCGTTTCCAGGGTCCCAACTATCTCTGTACTAAAATTCATCAAAATCGGTTTAGCCATTAAGGCGTGAAGACGTAACAAACAAACTCACTTTCGCTTTTATATCTATTATTTTTTTTTTATCTTGTGAAGGCAGTTGCTCCAATGTGTCCTAAAAGTTTAAACAAGTGACGATCGTCTTCGCTGTGGTTCGAATGTATTCAGCGGATTTCAACTATTATAGATTAGCATAAGATTTTCGGTATATATTCACTCATTTTACACGTTTGACTTTTAAAAAAATAGTAAAAGGTTAGATTGAGTCTCACCTTTTACTATTTATTAGGAGTTAGTTTTGTGATTATGACGTGTACAATTGAAATATTGGACACTTGATAGGGACCATGCCAGTTTAGATACTTAATCCGGCCATCTCTAGACCCTGACATTATCTGCTAAGTTGGAGTCAGCTTCCAGTTTCATTGGATTCAGCTGAATACCAGTATTTTTCACGAAGCGCCTGGATATCTGACTACATAAGCCAAGCTAATAAGCACGATTACATGTTAGCAACATGGGCTGTGCATGCGGCTCTATGACGTCACCGGCAGAGCGGTACAAGGGAATACCGTCAGTGGGGCAGTCCGGCACGGTAAGCCTTAAGGCGCTGTACAAAGCAAACACTTCGTAAAACATCTAGATTTTCGTCGCAAAGTTTGCCGTATCTGTACATGCCACTAGCCAAAAAAAAATACCGTGTATAGTTCAATACATAAAGTAAAGACTTAAACAAATTCAGTTTACAAAAGTGGTCTAGTAATACGAAAAAAAAAAGTTTAAAAAGACCACGAAAAAAATTTTTTCGTCTCGAAATTCTCAATTTTTTCAGCGACATCCATCATATTTTTTATATCTTTAACAAAGGAAATGTTATAGACTAAAGAGATATCTAAAACTTTTCAAACACGGAACTGTATTTTTTTATATTCAATTAAAACTGCAAAATGACCTACATTTTGGCGGACATGATATTGAAATAAAATCAAACACTGAAATATTTTAGACCTCATTTCTATTCTTTCGATGCAATACTGTCGTGTACTTGTGTCAGACCATGCCCAGTATGCAGCTAGCCTCACTTCCGCGAATACCTAAAGATTAGCTTGTTACCGCGCCTTAAGTGACGGACGGGATTTATTTTACTAGTACTTTTTATGAATGTCACCTCTGTTTTCTACTTAACCGGGCAATTAGTGTGGATGCCTTGAAATTAAAGACTGCTGCGCTGCGTGTCGCGGGTTCGATTCCCGCACGGAACAAATATTTGTATTACCTACAGGTAGTTGTTTCGGGTCTGGCTGTTTGTATATGTGAGTTTAAATGTTTGTAAACGCACCCACGATACAGGAGAAATAAAATTCCTAGTGTGGGACTACGATTTTTTTATAAAGAAAAAAAGAAAGTATCCAGCCAAGGCTAACAAACTTACCTACAAAGTGACTACGCGCTAAAGGCACCCCCTGTAGGGTACGAGTCTCGGCTTAGGGCGTCGCTGGGGGAGAACAGCAAAGGGACAGGCTGGATTTGAGTGAACTTGCTGGCTCAGCAACGCAGGCTGGCTCTAGAAGACAAGTACCGGGATATCGCGACGGGCCTCATCGACGAGGACGGAATGACGGCGATTCCGTTTGCGTCTGAATTTAAAAGGGTGCTAGTTTCCCAACAGCTCTCCTGTAGGAGGTTAAAGCGTCGTTAGGATTACTAGTATTTAAAAAAAAAATGTTAATATAGTCACGAGTTACAAACGGCACCGCGACGTCAGCCAATCTGTTGCTAAGTAGCCACGAGCCATACAAACATGTAGTACCAATGAATGGATTAAGTAATATATTTGACTTGCGATCTCCGCTCTCGAGACGAAGTGAATGTGATTCGTCTTTTCTTTGATGTATTATAGGTACAGTCTCAAGCACTAACGGCTTCAAAACCTGCCAGTTTCATAATTGAAACTGACGGCTCTTGAACTCCGTTTTGATGTGTTTGCTGATCGCGGTTAGTTTTATTGGTTGCACCAGCTCTTATAAGCAACGTGAGAAGTGAATCCTTTCTTCCTTACTAATATTATAAAAGTGAAAGTGAGTTTGTTTGTTTGTTACCTCTTCACGCTTTAATGGCTAAACCGAATTTGATGATTTTTGGTACAGAAATAGTTGGGACCCTGGAGACGGACATAGGCTTTTTTTTTAAAAAAAAAGATTGACATATAAGGGAGAAAGAGGGAAGAAAAGGGAAAACTTAGCATTGCTATTACAATAAATAAGGTGCAAGGGTAAAAACTACAGGTAGCAGGTACCTGTAAATCAGGAAAGGGGAACTGTGTTACCCCAAATTTAACGCGAGCCAAGCCGCGGGCAAAAGCTAGTATGGACATAAAGTAATACTACGACTGTTGAACACGGGGTCCTGGGTTCGATTCCCGAGTCCGCCAAAGAGTGTTATTAGGTTTTTCCATTACGAATTTCACAGTAGCAGCCCGAAGTTTAGAAGTTGGCGGTAAGATACCCCCGTGCCTGGGAAAGTACGTTAAGCCGTTGGTCCTGCACCTGATCTCTCTCTGGTCGTGTCGGATTGCCGTCCCATCGGACTATGAGAGTGAGGGAGCAGAGAGTGCACCTGTGTCTGCGCACACACTTGTGCAATTTCTCCCACGCCGATGGCTAATCTCCGCTGAGATTGGCCGCTGTGGCCGAAACGGTCAGGAGGATCAAATATTATTATGAAGCCCATGTCATTTGCCAAGTTAAAGTCAAACTCATTGTCAAATTTTATTACCATCTCATTCAGTTGTTTTGTCGTGAAAAGGTGACAAACTAAATTAAATAGAGTTCCTTTCACATTTATAATATTGGGATGGATAACATTTGGTCGCGACTGTACATCGGTATATTTATGTCAAGTGACGGGCCAAATCAGAACGGAACTCGACCGTTGAGTCAATGATTGACAACTTGTTACTTTTTCTCCGCATACTCTGTATGCTTTACGAGCACAACAATGGAGTTTATGCAAGACCGATTACCTATTGGATGGACTGTGTGGTGGTTAGAAAGGAAGTGACTGCTAAGGTGACGAGTAATATAAAAGGTAGAGGAGATTGTAAGAAGAAGATATGATGTGTCGATCTCAAAATTGAGATAAGCAAAATCAAAATCAAAATATTTTTATTTTACATAGGCCTACATGGGCACTTATAAAACGTCGAGAAAAGATGCACGGTTCGGGTTGGTCGTTTCCTATGGAGAAGAACCGGCAAGAAACTCCATGGTTACTCTTTTAAAATCATTTAGTTTTACAATGTTGTTGTTGATACAGCGTTAGCACTTAAGTATGAGAGGACAGCGTAGGCCCGACAATAAGTCATTGCTTACTTTACAAAAAGTAAAATAAAATAATACGTTAACAAAAGTTAACAAGCGTCTAAGAATCTACAAGGCCAACCATGTCCACTCATTCACAACGAATAGGTAGAAAAGAATCTATACAAGAGTAAAAAAAATAAAATAAAACAATATTGCAAAAACAAAATAATAACTAAAAGACGAGTCACACAGATGTTGCTATCAGTACTGTAACTATTCAGAACAAGGGTGATATAAATATGTGATTTGACAACTATTGCAAAAAAAAAAAACAAAATGATTAAAGAGATCACAAAAATAAATAAGATTGAGAATAGTTAGAGACATCCACAAATTTGTGCTGATTATAGCTACCAGGGAGGCCGCATGCGCAGAAGGAACTATAGCCAAACTTCTTTATCTTCAACGTAGTCCTTGATTTTGTAATATGCGTTTTTAATAAGGACACGTTTTATGTAGTTTTTAAACTTTCCATCTGTCAGTTCTATAACTGATTTTGGCAACTTGTTATAAAAGCGTATACTGTTTATTAGAAATGACTTGCTAGTTTTTGATAATCTAAATTTAGGAATTACAATTTCGTGTTTACTGCGTGTATTAATATTGTGGTAGTCGCTCCTAATTTTGAAAAGCCCCCGATTTTTACGGACATACAATATACATTCTAAGATATAAAGTGAAGGCAGAGTCAGTATATCGATCTCTTTAAATTTTTCTCTGAGGGACTCGCGAGGACCCATTTTATAGATCGCGCGGACTGCCCTCTTTTGTAATATAAAAACTGAATCGACGTCTGCTGCTGATCCCCACAGGAGAACGCCATAGGACATAATACTGTGAAAGTAAGCATAGTATACTATACTGCGTATACCTTAAGCGCATTTACTCTTTCCAAAAATATGGCTGGTGGATCAAAGTGGTATTTTAGTGGAAGCCTTGGGGTTAAAAGAGGCCTAGAGAAAGATCACAATAGATGTCACAGTAGTGTCAGGTGAGGCGCCTCGGTATCCTCATCTACCGCCTTTTTTTTTTCGGGTGGGAAATCATCCAATGACTTCCCCCGCTCTGGGCGGAGCGGGGGCGCATGTCAGACTTGTACTGACTAAAAACCACCCATGTTCCTTCTATTGCCCTTTACGTTCCGGGGCCGCGGTACTTATCTACCGCCTGACACAGATTTTCACCGGATACAAAAGTTTCGGGGGAGTTCTGCACAGAACCGGGCGGGAGGAAACGCCCGGGTCAATGGTGACACATTGTGACGATCGCCCGGAGAACACGGTGGAGCACACTGTGGCGGTCTGGCCATCTTAGACGGAGCACCGCCGTGTACTTGTAAAGTCGATCGGCGGCGGTGATCTCTCGTGTCAAGCCCTGGTTCAGTCCATAATCCGGAGCAAGAGGTAATGGAAAACGGTCACTTCCTTCTACGAAGCAGTTACGGAGGTGGTCGGGCGTTTAAGGGAGAGAACCTCAAACCGACCCAGCCGCCGCGGGAGACGCCTCGGGTGTCGGGCGCTAGGAGACGACTACGAAGGTTATACGCAAGGTATCAAGATACCTCGCGTTTGCATGATAAAGAGTCTTGACAGGCAGATAGACAGACAGACACAGGGACAACAAAGTGATCCTATAAGGGTTCCTTTTTTCCTTTTGAGTTACGGAACCCTAAAACAAAAGAATAAGTTTTGATTGTAAAACTGTGATCCGTCTAAAAATCGTTCCGACCTTGCCAGCTTTTTCGAGCCGTATCAAAAGCAAATTACTTTGAATAGTAAGAAAATACGTCTATTTGGATGATGACAATATAAACGTAATTGAAAGATAATGTGAGTTTGTTGTACGCTGAGGTCTTTGACCTCTAGTAATTTTAACAATCAGTTTAATCAGCACCAATTCGGTAAAATGTCAAGTAAAATTTAACCTACTAGCGAAAATATATTGCTCTACTAGCTTCCGCGTGTGACTTCGTCCGCAAGTCATAGTTAATTTGGGCTAACGCTAACTTAAACCCGCGTGATAATCGAAAAAAAAAACTTTTTGTCCCCTTTTCTTACCTCTTTCTATAAGTTACAAATAGGTAATTAGAAATGGCCCAATCTTGAATTATTCTTGACCACAATCGTGAATTATTTTCAAGTACATTTTTAAACGCGAACAGTATGATATCTGACATATCTAAAGACCTCATTCTCCACGAACGCCTAGACTCTACCGGTGAAAAAATGAGCGATGGCCCGCCCCCTTTGGGCTCGTTCCTTCCGGATTGGCCAAAATAGGCAACACACCTAGAGTGGGACTAAATAGGCTGAATGAAAAAAAAGTGTTATTCATGGCCAAAGACTTTGGACTGTTCAGCCTCATCTTTGACGTCATCATGAGCAAAACTAAAAATTAATTAAAAATGAAAACAGATTGGAATACAATAATATTGAAATTAGTTGCATAACTTGAATCGATCTACATAAAATAATAAAAAGTTTGAAATACCCGAAAAACCTTTAAAACCGGATTGTTAATGATTGAGCGCACGGTTGACGCAGTGGCTGAGCGATCAACTGCCACGCTGCACGTGGCGGGTTCGATCCCCGCACGGAGCAAATATTTGTATGGCCTACAGATAGTTTTTTGACCATGATACAGGAAATATTTCTAGGGTGGGGCAAAGTTTTTTATTTCTTTAAAAAAAATATTATTATAATATCATAAGTCATGACGTTGTTACATAATAATTAGTGTTTCTGTACAAACGGCTACACATCAAGGTGTTCATTTCCAGTATCTTATGACATCGCCTTGGAATCGATTTTTCGAACAAAAGAAGATACAAATAAAACGGTTTTGTATAGTTTGATTGGTTGCAGTGTGTTCACCAATCATGACAGTCGACTTTATAATAAGCAACGAGTTTTAATTTCCCCAGGAAAGATTATTAAAAGGTACTAATTTCCTTGTAACAATACCATATTAATGTTTTACGATTCATTTCAGTACGAATATTGGCAAGTAATCGAAATACAACCTTTCTAAAATTGATTGATTAATTTAATTAGCTATTGTTTGTGATATTATAAAGTATCGCACTAAGGAAGTAGTTTTGTCATTGAGAGTACTATGAGAGACTTTGTCGTTGGTCTTGTGTTCGCTAGCCCGAGGGCTGAGCACGACATCTTGAGTTCAATTCTGAGGCAAATTTCAGGTGGCTGGATGTTTGAGGGAGGGAATCTTAACCCAGTTCCGGCCACCGTAGATGCGGGTCTGTGGACGATGAGCAATGGGTAGCTCACCGTCAGTCCGTCTAGTGATGACAGGCCGTGTCCACGCGCGCTTCAAAGAGATTTCAGCAAAGCAGAGGGGCCTACCAAAGCCACCGCCTGCCGGGGTTGCGGGTTGTCCGAAAGAGTTACCGCGGCCCCGGAACATAAAAGGCCAAAGAAGAAACATGGGTGGGTTTTAGTCAGTTAAAAGTCTGACACTCCACCACCCCGCCAGAGCGGGGGAAGTTTTTAAATGAATTCCCTTGAATAAATTGACTCGAACAAAAAAAAACACAATGACGGAGAGAACAAATGCTTTTCGGCTTTTTTAAAGGTACTATTGCATCCTTTATAGGTAGTTCGTCCGCGTGATATAATTATTGACCGAGAAGCAGACAAAACCGTGGACAAAAGCTAGTCTAGTGATATCATTATGTTACTAGGCAAACATAACTTGGTAAAGCTACATTAATTATGTCAATATGCAGTAGTTGCAGACAAAATCACTTTCTTTTATGTAACGTAAGATGTTTATCGAAAGTAGATTCTATAAACATCTTATAATAAGAGCAAATTCATAATTGGGGACCTGCTTTTAAGATGTAAATTGAGTTTTTTGTCTTCCAAGTAGCAAGTTTGACGACTATCTTGTTTTAAGCGCCTACACAAAGTGACATTCGATTAGCAGAATGACGTTAGAAAAGTTAGAAATAAAGGGTGTCCCAATGGCTTAAAATGAAAAAATAAAACCTGCCAATTACGAGTCAGACTCGCGCACGAAGGGTTCCGTAACATCCTTACTAATATTATGAAAGCGAAAGTGAGTTTGTTACGTCTGTACGCCTAAATGGCCAAACCGATTTTGATAAATTTTGGTACATAGATAGTTGGGACCCTGGAGACAGATATGGGCTATTTTTTTTTAAATGGGAAATGAGGGATACAGAGGGAAGAAAAGGGAAAACTTAGCTTTGCTATTAACAATCAGTAAGGCGCAAGAGCAAAAACTACAGGTAGCAGGTACCTGCAAATCAGAAATGGGGAACTGTGTTACCACTTATTTAACGTGAGCGAAGCCGCGGGCAAAAGTTTTATATAAAAAAGTCAAAAAATCAAGTTTATTGTACAGAAGCCCCTTTTTTGCGGATGGGAAATTATCAAATAAATTAACCCGCTGTGGGCGAAACGGGTGAGAGTGTCAGTAAAAACTTACATAAGTCCCTTTTAACCCTTTCTTTTTCGGAGCCGTGGTACCTCTTTTGAACAACCCGCAACCCCAGCAGGCAGTGGCACTGGTAAGACCACAGATCATACAAAGGAGGTATCTATAATTATATAACGTATAAACCTCCTTAATCTGTTCTGTGGGCAGGACCCTTTTTTCCGATTGGAAATCATCAAATAACTTCCCCCGTTTTGGGCAGCGCGAGTGAAAAAACCCACTTATGTTCCTTCTTTCACCCTTTATGTTCCGGAGCTGCGGTATCTCGAAGAAACTGCAAACCCCGTTAGGTGGTGTCCCTGGCAGGCCCCAAGGTAACACCGCTAGTCCTATAAATCCGAAGTCCAATAATGAGTCCGCTATCGGAAGCTAGCGTACTAAGGCAACTCGTTAGTGTTCATTAAATCGGGTAGTAGGAACTGTTTGCGGGTTACGATACACATTTGATAATGATGGGGAGTAATGGGCAGCGTGATTGGCTTAGAGATCAATTACCAGTAACACGCACGAATGAGTTAGAGGTGCGTTTAGATAGTGCAAGGCTTGTGTTGCAAATGTGTGTTATCTATACAGCCAGTTATGGCAACATTTTGGTTTTTGTGAGAAAATCTTCGTTGATTTGAAAAATGGTCGATTAAACAGAATCGTAATAGGTAATAATAATAATATAAATGCAAAAAAAAAAAGTTTGTGAAGATGTATGGATGCATGGATGTTTGTTACTCTTTCACGTCAAAACAGCTGAACGGATCTTGATGAAATTTGGCACAGAGGTAGATCATGGTCTAGTAGGTTAATAATATAAATTACTTTAACATTCGTAAAATTCACAATATTAAACGCGACTAGACCCCTGCACAGATTTAAATGTGACGAAAATAGAAGATTGTTGCAGTCTCCTGAATAAGCAGTATCTTTGTGCTCTTCTTTCTTAATTTAATGTCCTGTTTAAGTATTTTGTGTTGACAACTAATAAACAAATATACAGAAAGATAACCAGAGATTCAGGGAGACAAGATACATGATGATTCACCCGCAACCCTCAGGAGAATCTACGTGTATCTAGTATCATCCTGTAATGCGTAGTGTCCACAACTGCACGTTTTTCTATAAAGATGTATACATAAGCAAATACACAGAAAGATAATCAAAGATTCAGAAACCTGGAAGATACACGTTGATTCCCCCCAAACCTCTAAACGAATCTACGTATATCTTGAATCAGCCTAAAATGCGTAGTGTCTTCCCTTGTCGTCTTTCTTTAATTATAGATACCAGTAGGTACTTCGACGACTAAATGCTAAAGACGACGTCAAAAATGATTGGGCCTGAGGCAATCGTGTCATGCTAAGATTTAAAGCAGTTAGAAGACCTTGACTTGCACTGCATTTTTTTTGCGGGTGGTATACCATCACATAACTTCCCCCCCTCTGGGCGAGGAGGGGAGTGTCAGACTTGTACTGGCTAAAACCCATCCATGTTCCTTCTTTTGCCCTTTATGTTCCGGGGCCGCGGTATCTCTTTCGAACAACCCGTAATACTTGCCCTGTCTGACCGGACCTTTTTGATGTGTTGTCAAAACAAATGAAGCGTGTGCGTATGATTTTTATCGCCACAGTTGAACAAACCACCTTGTTGACTGGACTATTTCAGCTTGCTGGCTTGGTTTCCTTTGAAGAAAATATAATGTTCTTAATGAATACGTGGAAACCTATTTTTGGAGTTTCGTTCCTCAAAAGGAAAAAAACGGAAACCTTATTGTATCACTTTTTTTGTCTGTCTGTCAATACCATTTATCTCGGAAACGCGTGAAGGTATCGAGTTGAGTTCCTGCCGGAGTTGCGGGTTGTTCGAAAGAGATACCGCGGCCCCGGAACGTAAAGGGCAATAGAAGGAACATGGGTGGGTTTTAGTCAGTAAAAGTCTGACACTCCCTCCCGCTCCGCCCAGAGCGGGGGAAATTATTTGATGATTTCTCACCCCAAACAAAAAAAGTATCGAGTTGAAATTAAAACCATATACTCAACGCTGTGATCTCTTGGAGCTTTGAAATTAACCCTCTAAGTCTAGCAGTCAAAAGATATGGATGTTTATGTCGCAAGTTTGTACGGAACCCTCGGTGCGCGAGTCTGACTCACTCTTGGCCGGTTTTTTGAATATTCTATGTGGTTCCGTAATGATGTTCTTAATGAATACGTGGAAAACGTTTTTCTTAACGTTTCCCCACACTAGGAATTTCTCCTGAATCGTAGGTGCCTTCTCAATTAAAGTCACATACTCCAGCAATCAGACCCGGAACCCTGTTCTGTGTGGGGATCAAACCCACGACAGGTAGCGTAGTCGTCAGTCGCTCAGCCACTGCACCAATCGTGCCGTTTGTGCTTTGATGTCCATTCTAAGCTCTATAGTCTATGGAGACGGTTCTCGCGTAAAGTAAGAACAACAAAATTGATCAGTAGATACAGTCTATTCAGGATTTCTTTTCTAGTTCTTGATGACAGCAATATTGTTTACATTAACAAGTTAACACTGTACATTATTATCGCTACTATCTTTCACTACAGTCTAAAATCCAGTTTCGTCCTGAGACCCTTTCGAATTGAAAGCTCAACGTATCCGAACTGAGAACTAGTTCCTGAACGGGCTGGCAGCACATAATACAAAGTGAGCCAAAAAATAAAAAAAAAGTAAAGGTAATTGGTGCCAAAGAAGGTACGGGCCGCGGTATATGTATAGAGTTGTTATTACCGCAAATTTAAAATTGTTTTTCGTTTAATTTTAAAGTGAAAGATTCGTGAAAGGTGACAAAAATACTTATCTTTACTGAAAGCGAAAGTGAATTTTTTTGTTTCTTTGTTACGTCTTCACGCCTAAATGGCAAAACCGATTTTGATAAATTTTGGTACAGAGATAGTTGAGACCCTGGATACGGACATAGGCTACTATTTGCTACTTTCTAACCCCCCACTTCCCTAAAATAGGGGGTGTAAGTAGGAAGCTAAAAATTGGCTATTCGCAATTTTTCACTAACAAAAACATCGTGCATCTTTTTTTTTTTGGAAATCTGCCCCCCCCCCCCCCTTTAAACCAGGGGATGAATTTTTAAATGGGGCTTTTTGCAGTTTTTAAGGTAGGAAGCTAAAAATCGCGCTCTTTGTTACCAACGAAAAATACCTGCAAATCAGGAAAGGGGAACTGTGGGAACTTACCCCGAATTTAACGCGAGCAAGGCCGCGGGCAAAAGCTAGTGCATATATACAATATTACGTCTGTTAACTCCGAAGTACTTAATATTATACACCCACGTTTTGGCAGTTATGCTCCAAGTACCTTGTCAAAGATAGTGAGCCTATTTATGGTCATCAACCGTGCACACATCCAAACTCCATGATTGTTACTAAGAAACTCGGAAACCGAGGGTTCCATACAAACTTGTGATATGAACAGCCATATCTTTTGACTCCATAGACTTAGAGGGTGGATTTTTTGGAGTTTACTGCTTAAGAATCGATTTTCATAATATATTATAAGGCGCCCGGTATGAGAAAAATGTGAGGTGTAAAATCTACTGATGAATGACCTCGTTACGTTTTTGGTGCACACGCACCTATGGTGTTTTTGAATATTACTAGATGGCGCTTTATGAAATTTGTCGTCCGTCAGTGATATATTTTTTTTATGTTATAAATATATGTATTTTTTTTTGTACTTAAGGAGTAAACTCCAGTCGTGCGTCGGAGCTGACACACACACTTTTTTTTTCACAGCACAAAGGGAGCACAGATTATATGGTTTTAATTTCAGCTTGATACCTCCATGCGCGTTCCCCAGATAAAGTGTCTTGACAGACAGACAGACGGACAACATCATCATCTGTCTAGCCTTTTCCCAACTATGTTGGGGTCGGCTTCCAGTCTAACCGGATACAGCTGAATATCAGTATTTTACATGGAGCGACTGCCTATCTGACCTCCACAACCCAGTTAGTACTGGGTAATACGATACCCCTTGCTAAGACTGGTTGTCAGACTTTCGGGACACTGACTACCTGTAACGACTGTCAAAGATCTACAAATGACAGCCGGGACCAACAGCTTAACGTGCTTTCCAGACAGACGGACTACAAAGTGATCCAATATGGGTTACGTTTTTTTCCTTTTGAGGTACGTAACCCTAGAAAACCAATAAAATTATTATTTTATCTTCAATTTTGAAAATGGAACGTGATGCCTGTCGCCAGCAGTAGCACAATACAGGCTGGTTTTAAAATTGCTTAAAGAAAAACAATTTAGTGACGAATATAATTTTAGAACCTGCGTTGTGTGGAAATTGTAGGTATTCATATTATACTTACCTTATCTTATTTTATTATTTATCTTCAGAAAACAAAACAAGATAAAAGAAAAGTATCCGAGAAAAATTAATATGAAAGCAAACAGAATTTATTGTACACACATTAAAACAAACTTCTGTCTATTTATTTACTAACTTATTGTTCCGAGTAATTTTATTACCTTTATTTATTACGAAAATCTGGGAAAAAAATATTTACTCTTGTTTAGAAGTTTTACTTAGTTAAAATATTCAGGTTTTTTTTTGAGGATGGGACATCATCAAATAACTTCCCCCGCTCTGGGTGAGGCGGGGGAGTGTCATTGTACTGACTAAAACCTACCTACCCATGTTCCTTCTATTGCCCTTGATGCTTCGGTCTGAGGCAAGCGTGTCTTGCTAAGATTTAAATCAGTTAAAAGACCTTGACTTGCACTGCCATTTTTTTTTTTGCGGATGGGTTTCCATCTCATAACTTCCCCTGCTCTGGACGAGAAGGGGAGTGTCAGACTTGTACTGGCTAAAACCCATCCATGTTCCTTCTACTGCCCTTGATGTTCCGGGGCCGCGGTGTCTCTTTCGAACAGTCCGAAACCCCGGAAAACCGGGGTCTGGCCTACCCTACCCTACCCTTATAAAATATTTTAATTTCTAATGAAAAACCCAATAATACTTTGCCCGACCTGGGAATAAAACCGTGGACCTCATGCTGAAAAGTCACTCTTTCAACCACTGGACCAACGAGGCAGGTTAATATAATTCGTGTTAAAAAAAATGTTTTTAAAAACGTTATATGTAGTTGTTTGCTCATTCTTCGCTATAAAAAGTACTCTTGCTTTTGGTCACAGATTAATGTGAAGCCCTTTTTTGCGGATGGGAAATCACGAAATAATTTCCCCCGCTCTGGGCGGAACGGGGAGAGTGTCGAACTTTTAATTAAAAGTAAAACCCACCCCTTTTGCCCTTTATGTCCGCGATATCTATTTCGAATAACAAGCAACCCTGGATTAAAAATTAGGCTAGGTTAGATTTTTTCATTTAAATTTAAAATTTATTATAATATTTACAAACCTACATTACACTTTGGAACGCAGTCAAAATAATCTTTCCTTTTTTTAAATAGGTATAAGTAGGTAGAAAAGCTGAACTAGATCTCAACCAACCACAGCAAATTCGGAGAAGGATGGAGATAGGGTAGATAAATATTTTAATAAGAATATCATTAAACTACAATAACCAAGTCCAATGACCGAATAGTCTCCAGCTAAAATTCAGGGAAATCCAATAATTTGTTAAGGGACGAGGCTTGAAACTTGGAATTTATTCAAATGATTGGGATCTAGTGATGTACAATCCGATCTGATACTTTACAATACATATCGATAAAACATGATGCCATACATCGATATTGTAAATCAATACAAACGAATACGAAGCAGTGATTGGATTGATACATAAGTGCTGATATCGAAAGGAATGATATACCATATTGACATACACTGCATGATCAGTCAATTTAAAAGGTCGTAGTATTTTATTTAAAAAAAAACCTTGTCTAGAACGTTTATTATTTTAATATGGCTGCGGCATTATTCCATAAATGCGACAACTAAGAATTTTAGTAGTTTTTGTTAAGATTTAAGTATACACGGGTGCTAGGAACACACATGAATTCCTTAAACCTTTTGCCAAGACTCTTAAAGGCAAATATAATACCAGAGGACCATACAAACGATTCGATTTTCGAATCGTATCGTATTCACATCGGATTATTGTCATTACTCATTTATTTTTATACGTCGTAGCATCATGCTGATATAGTGCCGTTTTCCTCGTTTAGGACCAATTTAGTTTGCATTTTGTTTTATATTGTCATATGTAAATACAAACTAAAATTCCTTTTAATACTTTTCTATAGGCCTATTTTGCCCTTAACGTACCAGGACCGCGGTATCTCTTTCAATCAACCCGCAACTTTCTTTATGATCCTAGTATCGTATTGTAAAGTAGCGATCCGGATCAATCAAAAGTATCGATAACAATGCATGTATCGTTGTGCAACCCTATTCGGATCGCAAAATTTATTTGACCGGCACAAAATTATCAAGGCCCCTTGAATTTGACCATCTTATTTATATTCATTAGTTTGTATAGATAATGAAACTTTGATTACCAAAGCCCGAGGATATTTTGGTAAATGTATTTCTCTTGAACTTAATTACATAGGCTGGCTTTTCCATTTTCAGCAAATTTATCGCCGGATTCATGATTGATTTTGTTTTAATAAGTTTGTTCATTTTGACTGCGTATTTGTTTTTCATTTAGATAACGATTGCGTTTTCGGTAGTCATTGCTTTTTGTGATGACTGTACATTTTATTAGGGTTTATTTAAATTTTTGGCAATTGGGTCACCCTGTATTAAGTAAGAATTACACATACCTGACAAAAACGTGTGTAGTATTTTTTTATAGTGTGGTCATGGGCCCCTGACTTCGCTTAACATGACAGAAAAATATCAGCATACTGAAGTTAGGCCTGTCGAAGTTATTCAGGAGACATACCGCGGCTTTTAAACAAAAAGGGCAAAATAAGGAACATGCATGGGTTTCAGTCACTAAAAATCTGACACTCCCACACGCTCCGCTAAGAGTGGAAGAAATAATTTGATGAAAAAAGGGGGGCAACAAATAGAAATAAATAATAAGTATTATTTTTCAAAGATATAGGTATATTCGACTTAATATTAATAAAGAGTTTAGTCCCATGTAATACAGAGCGAGTCTTACTAATATTATAAATGTTTGTGAAGACGGATGGATGAATGTATGGATGTTTGTTACTCTTTCACGTCAAAACGGCTGAACGGATCTTGATGACATTTGGCACAGATACAGATTATAGTCTGGAATAACACATAGCCTACTTTTTTTTCGATCATCACGTGGGCGAAGCCGCGGGCGTCAGCTGGTACTAAATAAACATCCCAACAATAATAGGTACTCATGTCTATTACAAGAATGATAAAAGAAAATTTATTATATTACGTCGCAAAAAATGTAAGTAAGAAAAACGTGAACACAAGGACTAATGAGGACACTGTGACGATATTTTTGGAGATAATTTTGTAAATTGCTGTCTACTCTGTAAGCTCAACAAATCATGTGGTTTGACTATCGTATCGATAGCTGACTATCGTATATTTTTTTCTTAAATGTTAAGAAAAAATTGTTGAAACGTATTTTAGTGTTGTCAAAACAAGGTGTTTTCTTTCAATGTGTTTCTATTATTTAATAGTGTTGTCTATATTAGGAATATAAACTAATTGGCTATTAAAACAGAAGAAGTATATTTTTTTTCTTTATTATTATTTATAGTATTATTATCTCCTTTATTTACATTACATCTTATACTTACATTTTTAAATATTTCTTAGAAAAAAAAATTAAAAAAACATTTAAAAATATAAAAATAGGTTTCCGCCGGTAACGGGAGCAGGGTCCAAGCTACCGGTGGTTAGGGCTCCAGAGACAGGAACCTCCTCACAATGCGGGCCGTATCGAGGAGTACTGCCTTCTGAATCAGGCCCTTGATCCAACCACCTAAGGAGAGCTTCGACAGATGTTCGTCGAGGCTCTTGGCAATTAAGCCGTTGGCCGTTACGACAATCGGCACAATAATAGCCGAGTTCACATTCCACATGTCAACAACCTCGTGTGCCAAGTCAAGATATTTTAGTTGTTTTTCTTTCTCAGCTTTCACGAGGTTCTCGTCATGTGGGATGGTAACATCGATTATCATTACGCGGCGCGCTGATCGGTCTATCACCACTATGTCAGGTTTATTGGCGACAATAGTCCTGTCAGTAATGATAGACCGATCCCAGTACAGCGTAACATGGTCTTTCTCGAGAACTGGGTCGGGCATATACTTGTAGTACGGTACCTCAGATTCAACAAGATTATATTTCAAGGCAAGTTGCTGATGAATAATCCTGGCCACTTGGTTGTGTCTATGCAAGTACTCGCTGTTAGCTAGACGAGAACAACCAGAAATAATATGTCTGATGGACTCACCAGGACGGTGGCATGCCCGACACACGTCAACCGTCCCATCCTTCATTATATATTTCCGGTAGTTATTCGTCAACATAACTTCGTCCATAATCGCACAGACAAAACCTTCAGTTTCCCCAAATAGGTCACCGAATCGTAGCCAGGACACGGACGCCAGAAAATCTACATCGGGCCCATGAAGAGCCTTGTAGAAGCGCCCGTGAAGCTCCTTACCTTGCCATACTACCTTGCGGTCATCGGTAGTAAGTACTACAGGTTTGCGCCAATTCTCTTTAGCCATGGACAGCGGGGTGAGTCCCTTGTCCACTGCGACTACATCTCGGTGCATACCCACGTCGGTTTTTAAAAAATATTCCCTGAGACTGCACACCTCTCGGTTATGGAGGGTCTTCGCGTTTAAAAAGCCTCGACCCCCACACTTCCGTGGGATGTACAGTCTCATCACTGATGATCGTGGGTGATGCATCCGATTTCCAGTCAGCAGTGTACGGACTCTCCTATCCAGGGCATCGAGTTCAGTCTGAGTCCATTTGAGTATGCCGAAAGAGTACATTATAACCGGCATGACCCAACTGTTGAAGGCGCGCACCTTGTTCCCGCCCGAAAGAAGGCTTTTTAATACCTTCTTCAGGCGACCAAAGAAACGCTCCCTCAACAATTGCTTCATGTCAGCTACGTTAATGCCTAACGCTTCCGACATACCCAAATACTTATAGCTTTCGGATGAGGAAAGGGATCTGAGGTGTATGGAATCCGAGAGTTGAATTCCCTCGGATTCCATAATCTCCCCTCGCTTCACATACATGACTGCACATTTGTCCACACCAAATTCCATCCTGATGGCGTTACTAAAAGTTTCAGTTACTTTCAGTAGCTCCATCAGTCGCAATTTGTTGGGAGCAAAGAGTTTCAGATCATCCATGTAAAGGAGGTGAGATATGACCTGACCACCTGTTCTCAACCGATAGCCTAAACCCGAATCCTCCAGCAATGTGCTTAGAGGATTCAGGGCTAGACAGAACCAAAGTGGACTCAAACTGTCGCCCTGAAATATTCCCCGTTTAATCCACACAGGCTCATCGTTTCCCTGGATTTGTCTACATCCTGGATATCGAAGGACCGTCCTCCATTGCCCCATACACGACTCAAGAAAGGCGCGTAGGGTTGCATCTATCTTGTACAACTCCAGCACCCTCTTGAGCCATGTATGTGGCACTGAGTCGTAGGTCTTCTTATAATCTATCCAACATGTCGACAAATCCTTGCGGGATCGACGAACCTGTTGGCTAATGGCCATGTCAACGAGGAGTAACTCCTTAGTACCGCGAGACCCGTTCCTACATCCATTCTGAGAGGCAGACATAATTGAATTGTTGTCTATGTGTGAATTAATTTTCGCTCTCAAAATGGACGTAAGAACTTTATAGACCGTCGATAAACACGTGATCGGCCTATAATTCTTGGGTTCCGCGGGACTACCTGACTTATAGAGCAGGTGGGTAACGCCTGTTGTTAAAAACTGTGGCAGAGACCCGGACTCAAGGCAAGACTGAAATTGAGATGCCAGGCGAGTGTGTGAACTACTGAGCCACTTGACCAAAAGTTGTGCAGTCCATTATTATTATTATTCTCTTTATTTTTCTTTTCATCTCATTTTTAAATACATATTTCCTGAAAAAAACTAACAAAACAAAATATAAAAATAGTGGTCCACCAGTATCGGGAGCAGGGTCCAAGCTACCGGTGGTTAGGGCTCCAGAGACAGGAACCTCCTCACAATGCGAGCCGTATCGAGGAGTACTGCCTTCTGAATCAGGCCCTTGATCCAACCGCCTAAGGAGAGCTTCGACAGGTGTTCGTCGAGGCTCTTAATAGTATTTATTATTATTAGTATTGTTTTGTGATTTCTCAGGGCAAACATTTTTTCATTAGGTACTTAAATAAAATAATTTTGTGTCTATGTAGATTTAGGTACAATCCAATTCCTATACATTTTTATTTTACCGATATCTAATTAACTTCAAAATTACACAAAAATCAATCAACACACACAACTTACAAAAAAAAGAACTGTCACCAAAAAGATCATAATCAAAAACAACAACCTGGTAACAACATCTCTATAGAATTCCCTCCACCTTTCTACCGCACTCCTCTCTGAGACAGTCACTTCCGGTCTCTATAAAAATGTTTGTGCATTTGTTTGAAGCTATCACTGCAAGCTACGCCGGCAGATACGCCATACCAAGCTGTAGAAACATGAAGACTTTTGTAAGTGATCGATACCTTTTTTTTTTCTCTAAAGTGTTAGAAGTGCGTGATGTGACCAATAGATGGCGGTAGTGGATTTTGGATTTTCTCTTTTTGAGTGAATGGACCTTCAGTGAATTATTTCGAAATTCAAATATTTTTTTCGGACAAGTTTTGTGTCTAAACGAATGTGATTTTTATGTACGAAGTTTAATAACAGCACCTTCAAAGTATTTAAAATCAGCCAAAATTCATTATTGCCATCTTAAATAAATATAATTTAAGTGTGAATATTATAATCGCGAATGTGCCATGATAAAAATTTTACGTACTGTATAACTAGAATCTCAGACAAATCAAAAAACAAAGTGCTCCCAAAAATTACCTAACAAAAAATCGTGACTAACAAACTGACACATCAAAACCGCTAAACAGTTAACTACTAAGGATATCAACAAAGCCCACCGCAACCATTTAAAAGAACACGGTTAAACCTACCACATTCATTCCTTTGTCTAACAAAATGCTTTTACAATAGACTTTTGATTACAATCGAAATTACAGTTTTGTCACGATAGACATACTGCTTTTGTTGGCAAACGTTTCTGTTACGTGTGGTAATGAAGACAATCATAACGCTGATCTTGGTAATGATGTAGTATCTGATGCAATTAAAGCTGTTTATGAGATTCTAGATCGTACAGATTTTAGTATAGACGGTGATGATATAAACATTGTTGGTATAAGAGAACGTAATTTTGAGCACAATAGTAAATCCGGTCAAGATTGAAACTAGTCCGGGGCAGCGGAAGTCGGATTAGATTCCGCAGCACTGTCTGTAGTCTGTAAAGGTCTGACAGATAACTCCGTTCTTCCCAGACGGAAGAAATCTGTTTAAAAATTGCACATCGAGAAATAAATAATATGGTTAGAGATAGCCAGGAGGATGTAGAGAGTAGGATAACATATTGTGCTTTATCTAAGGAGTGTCGAATCACCATTTAGAAAACAACTGACATTTCTAGAGATTATGCCAAATTACTTGCTCTTAACCCAATTCATTTCAGAGATCAACGCTGTGTATCTATTGCATGCATTCATACGAATTTCTCTATAAGTAACAATCTCAGTATTCGTCGATTTGCTATTCATTTATCTTTAACACATTTGAGGATGACGTTTGAAATTGTTAAAAGATAATATTTAAAAAAAAATTTTGTTTTAAAGCAATAACTTCCTGAAAAAAAAAACTAAACGAATTCACAAAGTGAAAAAATCAATATAAATCATTTTATATGGAAGCCAAAAATCATAATACAGATGTTGAGTATTAGTAAGCTGACAAGAACTGTTATTAAATAAGCAGAATCATAATATCATCAATCAATTTTATAGTTTGTGGCAGACAGCTTGTAATGTAATTTTATTACTACGGGCACAAGAAACTTTATTTTACTGTTCAAAAACAACTGTTAGAACTTTGTTCTGTTGAACTTAAAGTTCAATTTGTAGTGGCTTTTTCATTTAAAATGGAATAGATATTTGTTTGACTTACATTATGTTTGCCCTTTTCGAATTTAAAACTAATAGTACGTAGTAACAAACTAAGGATTAACTTCAAAGTTCGAATTTCGTTAAAGGCTAGTTCAATATTGTTTTTTGAAGGATCTCTATTGTTTTCTTTAACCAAAATTTTAGGAGACTTCTAGTAAAAGGCTTAGTTTTGTCTAGACAATTTAACAGCAGTGGATAGGCTTGTTCTTTGACCGACAGTCTGGAATTCGTACCCAAGACACGCACCTTTAATTTTTCGGATTCATATGCGTATTGTATAATGATCACTTGCTTCGGTAGAGGAACATATCTTGAGAAAACCAGCACACCTGAGACTTATTTATCGATGGCCAAAGCCAAGTCAGATGCCATAAAAACACTGACACCAGGAAAGACACGATAAAGGAAAGATTGCATCATTCAATACACAAAATTATTATTACCAAATAATTGACCTTTTCTGCCTTGTGGGACTCCATTGAGTTGGTTATCTTAATATCATTTGCAAAACATGTGACTTTCAGAACTTTCTCCAGTCAGTAATGATTTTAGCACAAATATCAATACCAGTAATTGGTTGAGATATTTTAATCTTATTTACAAATCAGTGCGTTGCACTTGGAGTGTTGTACCGGTTTTGCCAGGAACAAGACAAGTAAAAGGGATAACACCTTCACTATCTCTAAAACCAGTTTTTGAGACATATAAGCAACCTTTCTCTTTCATAATATGCGTATGTACTCTCCATGCACTTACCTTAAGAGATTAGTAGATCGCCAAGCAAGATTGTTTTTTCAAGAAATGCATTCGAATGAGAATATAAAAGTCAACTCTTGTTGTGACTTTAAGTACAGCCGCACGGGTCAATCTTCATAGTTAAGCCGCGCTTGTTCGTTGATGGGTGTCTATCTATTTTATGCCGAGTTTCCTGCGTACCTCGGAAACGGTAAGATGTTGGTCCAGAGTGTTACTGACAGCCGTTAAAAACTCAGTGGCCCAAAATTCTGACAAATAGTTTTTTTTTTTAACTTTGCCCCACACTAAGTATTTCTCCTGTATCGTGGGTGCGTTTACAAACATTTAAACTAACATACACAAACAGCCAGACCCGGAACAACTACCTGTAGACCATACAAATATTTGTTCCGTGCGGGAATCGAACCGGCGCCACGTAGCGCAGCAGTCGATCGCTCAGCCACTGCGCCAACCGGGTCGTCGGTCGTTTTATACCGAGTCTCCTCCGTACCTTGGAAACGGTAAGATGTTGGTCCCAAGTTGTCACTGACAGTCGTTACAGGTGGACCACTCAGTCGCCCAAAATTCTGACAGTCAGTTTTACCAATGGGTATCGTATAACCCAGTTCGAATTAAGTTGTAGAGGTCATTCGATTCAGATTAAAAGCCGACTTCAACATGGTTGCGAAAAATAAAAAAAAGATAATAATTTACTAACCGGCAGAGCCAAACGCAGTCATGAAAATTCCACAAAAAAAAAACATAGCAGATGATAACACAATCCCCCAAATTAACTTTACCAAAATAATTCACTTCTTGGCTCCAGTCTCATCTCATTAGGTAAATGTAAATGAAGTACGGCTTGCAGAGGCCCAAAACTTCCAACACTTATGCGTCCAGATAGCAAAGATCTATTACCTCGTAAACCTGGAATTTCCTTAAGATAATTTGTGACAGCCATAATTCCGGCTATCACATCCTACATAGACATCAGTGGCGACGTGGCCACATAACACAATTCTCGGCTTCCCTTTTGAAAAAATGTAATCTATAAGTGACCTACATTTTAGCTCGTTCTATTGTAGTTTGCTTCACATTATTTTAACGCCTACAAAAATAAAACAGCAATGGCAAAATTGCAAGCCTAAAAATACCGAGTTATTTCTAATGGAACTGCGGTGTTAGTACACAGGCGACGTTTAATAATGGCTTTAATTAAAATAGATGGCTACTTAACGGATTTTTAAAGTGCAACGAAACATTATTTTTAAAACTAAGATTCGAAAGTAAAAAAACATGTGGTGCAATTAAGCCGTGCTACATCAAACATTTTAATAACTCCGGCTTTCCTTCTAGTATATCCACACCTCGCCACTGAAACATAGCTACACACATAACCTTGCCATTCTCCCCTTACATTTTCCGCCTAGTTACCGGTACTTTTCGTCGGAATATATCGTCCATAAAGTTACCCAAAGTTCTTAGGGTATGAAGAAAATACACTGATTTATTATACGTATCCTCTACTAGATTTTTTGGAAGACAAATAACCGTTCGTTGTTTGTTTGTTAGATTTTATGTTAATTTTGTTATTTTCTTTTATGTTAACTGACCTATAATTCATACGTGTGATGTATAACTGTTTATTTGAGTTAGTTATTGACACGTTCCTTGCGCCATCATTTTCAAAGAACTTTCAGCTGGTGCTTTGGAGGCCTAAAAATCTCGAAACTAACCTACTCTTTAGTGCGTTTGTGACCTAATTATTAACCTAAAGATACAGTTTTCTCATACTTAAAGAACTTTACACGTTAGATCCTCCCGCAAGGAGTGAAACAACACGATTATATTTAACGCACAATGCAAAAGTCCTGCAAGAGATCTGATAGATCTCGTAATGCAACGAATGTGTTAATAAATGAAAAAGACATTCATGATTTGCTCATCCTAGACTTATCCAAACTATATTGGGGTGGGATTCCAGTCTAAAATAATGCAGCTGAATATTAGTATTTTCACATAGAAGGACGGCCTATCTGGTTCTAGGTAATACGATCACCTTGCTGACTGGTTGTCAGACTTTTAGGACACTGATTATTTGTAACGACTGTCGCTTAACGTACTTTCCGAGGCACGGTAGGTGGTCACCCATCCACAGACCAACCTAGGCAAGCACGCTAATTCTACTTAATCTTATAAATACAAAAGTTTGAATGAATGCTTTTCACTCAACCACGCCTGAACGATTTTGAGGAAAATTGGCACAAAGATAGATAGTTATAGATTTTTTTCCCACACTTAAACATCATAAATTTCTACACGAACGAAGTAACGGGCAACAGCTAGCTATTGTGTAGTGTCTAAGTTTCTAGAAAAATCGTAGTTTGTCAAGTATTACGTAGATAATTGGAAAAAGAAATGTGAAATGTTCTACTTTTATCATGATCTTATTAGTTTAGTTGTAAAAGCTTCTTGTCATCTGTTTGATATTAATCATGTTTTTATGAAATTTACTGTGAAAGGTACTCGTTGTGGAGGGTCCTTCGCATAGAGCGGGGGAAGTTATTTAATGATTTCCCATCCGTAAAAAAATGAGCTCGTGGCTAAATAATAGCAGCCGCTCGGGGTCTATCTTTAGGTTAAGCCGCGCTTGCCTAGGTTGGTCTGTGGATGGGTGACCACCCGTTACATACCGAGTTTCCTCCGTGCCTCGGAAAGCACGTTAAGCTGTTGATCCCGGCTGCCAATTGTAGATCTTTGACAGATAGGCAGTGTCTCTAAAGTCTGACAACCAGTCTTATATAAGGAACATCGTATTACCCAGTCCTAACTGGGTTGTGGAGGTCAGATAGGCAGTCGCTCCATGTAAAATACTGATATTCAGCTGCATCCGGTAAGACTGGAAGCCTAAAAAAACAAAATCAAAAGTCATTTTTTCAAATTAGGCTGATAATCAGCACTTTTTGAACGTCACATTACAAGAGACAGTCTTACAAAAACGCCCTGACCTTCGCCACCGCTGACCCCAACATAGTTGGGAAAAGGCTTCGCAGATGAAAAAAAAGGGATGTTAATTCATGTGTTACGTACTATGATATTTTCTTAATAACGGTAACACAGCTTTATGAACCTGTGACTTGTAAGAATCCCTTTATTTTTCGGGTGAGATATCAATTAATGACTTCCCCCGCTCTGGGCGGAGCGGGGGGGCATGTCAGACTTGTACTGACTAAAACCCACCCATGTTCCTTCTATTGCCCTTTACGTTCCGGGGCCGCGGTATCTTTTTCGAACAACCCGCAACCCCGGCAGGCGGAGGCTCTGGCAAGCCCCTCTGAGCTATCGTAGCTTGATGTGATATGGTCTATTAATTTCGTAAAAGCATGCCTTTGCCAAAATTCAAGTGAATCCAGTCAAGGAATCGCATTCGCCCATACAAACTTTAGCTACCATATTTCACTCCCTTAGCAGCACGTCCTAAAAGAAACTTCCCCATGCAGCATTTGAGACCCCCAACACTTGTAGTTTCTGAGATTTAGGGATGAATAAGTTAGAGATTTTCTTTTTTAGATACCTTAACTAACTGAGCCCCGTGGTTACACTCGTGTGGTGATATAATATACAATATATCTTTATGAATTGTAGCCTATGTGTTAAAATCAAAATCATTTATTTCAATTAGACCATTACAGGCATGAATGTCATGAAAACAAAAAAATGATGCTACTACAGTCCCAGTCACAAGACATAATAACTTGTGAAAGTACTGTAGTTAACCATTCCAAAGCGTAGATCTCTATGGAGAAGAATGGGCAAGAAACTCCATGGACACTCTTTTAAATCATAATATTTTTACAAAATCATGGATACATCATTCATGTTGTGATTATAAATACATGTTTGTGAGAAGAAGAGTGTTGTTATTCTGATTTGTAAGCTATATTATTGTTAGGTTTCATTAAAATCCATTCAGTAGTTTTTGCGTGAAAGAGTAACAAACATACATACAATTTTTTGCGTTTATATCGGTAGGATTTACCTCACACGGAACCCTCGTTTGTATCAAACTTTTGTTGCCCCATTTTCAACAGTTCCAACATCTCATTTGGCGTACACGCGACGACCAATCAAGCTGTACAAATCCAGAATACACTGATCTTTCATTGTACAGAATCTATACAGAGCAAAGGAATGATAGACTGGAAGTGTTTAGCTTGATGTGGCGCTAATGTACCTAATTCATCCGATCGCGTCTGCTGGCAAAGTGCCCTAAACAATTTGTGGGTTTATTAAGAAGATTCCATAAACTGTTTGAAAGAGATTATTATGCGGACGTTTTTTGTCATAATCATGACCTTTAAGGACTTGGTTGGGGAAGATAATGTTCTAGATTTTTCTTAAAAAATTGGAGTCTAAGGACGTTCGTTAGTTTGAAAATTATGCTCGGCAAATCTTGAGAAACGAATTCAAAAGTTGAGAAGAAGTACGAACTAGTCATTTTTAGGGTTCCGTAACTCAAAAGGAAAACAGACAGAACCCTTTAGGATCTTTTTGTTGTTCGTCTGTCTGTTTGGAACCCTTGGGAACGAGTGAAGGTATTGAGTTGAAAAAAAAACATATACTCAAGTCTATGGTCCCATAGAACTGTGAAAAAAACAAACCCAATCAATCAAAGATATGGTATGGTATGTCGCAAGTTTGTACAGAACTTTCGGTGCGCGAATTCGACTCGCCTTTAGGCCGGTTTTTTTTAAACATTTTGTTAGCTTGCTGATGTCCAAGAAAATCACGTTAGAAAATCCTACTTTAATTCATAAAGTAAAGATGTATGGATAGACTTTTATCCTGTGTAATATTAGTTGTACGACTTCTCTCGCTCTGGAAGTATCAGTCTTGCACTGACTAAAACCCATCTACGTTCCTTCCTTTGCTCTTTGTGTTTCGCGGTATATCTTTCGGCTCAACCCGTAGTACAACTAGAACGCCACTGCTAACTAGACCAACTGCTTCGTTGGTGCTGCGTGACTGTTGAGCATGGAGTCCTAAGTTCGACTTCCGGGTAGGGTAGTGTTATTGGGTTTTTTCATTAGAAAATATCTCAGTAACAGTCCGGAGTTTGAAGTTGGCGGTATGATACCCCCGTGCCTCGGAAAGCACGTTAAGCCGTTGGTCCTGCACCTGATCTCTCTCTGGTCGTGTCGGATTGCCGTCCCATCGGACTTTGAGAGTGCACCTGTGCCTGCGCACACGCTTGTGCGCAATAATATCGTCGGCTAATCTCCGCTGAGATTGGCTACCGTATCCAAAAATGTTCAGAAGGTAGACCTTGGTTAGGTCTAGTTGTATAGTTACAACTAGACCTAACTAATACACTAAGAAATAATGTAGATAAACCAAACTCCTTACACTCAGAATACAAAAGTAATAGCAAAATTGAGAAATTTTACGGTAGAATAACTCGGATACTATTCTCGTCATTTTTTGCTCTAAGCCAAAGAAGTTGCAAAACCAATTCTGACACAATTTCCTTCGAACATAATTCTGTATTTATTACGCTGTGTTACATAAATATGACATTGTGTTAAATCTGAAAGTTCAATGGCACAAAGGCGGAATCAACAATCCGTGAACGAGAGGTTTTTATGTGAGCACTTTTTTGTGTTTTCATTCCAACGGTTGCATAGTTACGTGTGATTGAGAGAATGTTATGAAAATTCTTCAATGTATGTAGGTATGTAGCTTGTTTTTTTTCCATATCATGATATAGTTTGGTATTGGTAGGAGAGTTGCTTTTGCCAGCTGCACTGCTCTCTATGCAGTCGAAAAGTAGCTCACAGACACTAAAAAGACGGACAATAAGTTAAGTTCCGAAAGTCGGTGACTTGTGTTTTTTGGAAGTCGGTTTAGTTTGCAAAAAAACTATTTTTTATTTCATCCATTCAAATTTTGGTATGGTTTTATCTCACAAATTTTCCATTGCTACTAAATGATACAAGCAAATCATCCATTTACAATAGAAGGAAAAAATATGTAATACATATAGACGTTAACTCATAAACTACCGAAGCAATCCAAAATCAAAGATAAAATTACTATGGAACCTTTCCGGGAGTATATCCCTTTGAATATAAAAATAGTTTTGAAAACTGGCCCACAATTGACAATGGAATCGCGTAATAAGTGGTGTACTGATCTGAGGAATAAAAAAAAAGACAAACAAAAACAAAAAATAACCATTTGAATTGAGAACCTCCTTAAAACCAGAAGTAGCCACCCACTTGACCCCCAAGAAGAAGAAAAACAGCAAGAACATAACACAGATACGGAAGCACTTTATGTAGTGAAACAAAACAGTGAAGGCGATCATTAAAAGATCATTAAAGTATCCACTGTTACATCAATGTTTGCGATCCCTGATTGCACAGAGATGTACTACACGTAATCGTCTCACCTGTCTTGTTTAAGGAGAAGCTACTACTGAGCTTGGCTCCTTGGGTCGAACAAAGTGTTGATATTGTTTTTTTTTTAAAGAAAACTTTGCCCCTCACTAGGAATTTTTCCTGTATCGTGGGTGCGTTTACAAACATTTAAACTCACATACACAAACAGCCAGACCCGAAACAATTATCTGTAGGTCATACAAATCCTTACTAATATTATAAAAGCGAAAGTGAGTTTGTTTATTTTTTTATTACGTCCTCACTAAACCGATTTTGATGAATTTTGGTACAGAGATAGTTGGGACCCTGGAGACGGACCTAGGGTATTTTTTTTTAAGTAAGAAATGAGAGAGAAAGAGGGAAGAAAAGGGAAAACTTTTCTTTGCTATTACAATAAATAAAGCGCAAGAGCAAAACTACAGGTAGCAGGTACCTGCAAATCAGGAAAAGGTAACTGTGATACCCCGAATTTAACGCGAACGAAGCCGCGGGCAAAAGCTAGTATTATAATAATACTTTACATACACAAAATGGTGTACCTTAATACCTTTCCGGGATTCCAGGCGTCTTGTTATGTTATGTAAAGTTAAGTTAGATAGTGTTTGTATTGATCTAGCTAAGTAGCTTGATCTATAATTAGTGACGTTATGTAGCACGATAATTTTGTAGATAATGAGGTTATTATGAAACTAGAGCGATACGTTTGAAAGGTTTCTAAGTAGTGATTAAGTAACTTGATCTATCCGAAGAATATTCTAGCAAAACAGTATGAGTTTATCTTAAACATCGCTGTCACGGGCGAATACATTGTGCGGATCACTTAAAAACCTGTATACCTTTTATTTATTAACAGCAATAAACGTAACCCTTATTGGATCCCTTTGTTAGTTATCTGTCTGTCTATCAAGTTCCTTTATCTCGGGAACAAGAAGAGGTATCGAGCTGAGATTAAAACCATATACTCAAGTATGTAGTACCTTTGTGCTGATCAACCTTCTAAGTTTACGCAGTCAAAAGATATGGCTGTTTATGTCGCAAGTTTGTACGGAACCCTTGTTCGCGAGTATGAGTCGCTCTTGGCTGGTTATCTTAATGCTGATTGTGCATTCTTTTATTTTGTCCCAATATATTTTGTAAGTCAGAATCTAGTTAGAATATAACTAACAAAACAATCAATTTAACTTAAACCAATTAGATTGAAGACATCCGGAATAAACATATTAGAAAAACAATATTAAAGTTTTCATAACAAATTTGTTCAAAGAAACCCAATATATAAAAAAAAAAGTTTTAAGTACTAAGAACTCTTACAAGCGAGTATAGAATCAATTAATTCGCCAATGGAGAGGTAGGTATAGAAAGGCGAGTGAATGTTTAGTGAAAGGAGATTGTTTGACACTCGATGCATCCTTTTTTTTAAACATGTTATAAAATAGAGCGATTCGGAAAGTGAACTGTCAAGATTGTGGTCGAGTTGCATCAGCGTCATTATTAATAGTTAATCGACTGTTGACATTTGGTTTAACCGACCCATTCATTTTTCCATGCGTCCATAACTTTTACGCTGGAAGTATTATGTATATGGATATATATTTATATATATATAATGAATACTAGCTGTGCCCAGTGGTTTTCACCCGCTGCTCAGCTCCTTTTCTAGAGCAGGGTATGAAAAATAGATGTTGGCCGGTTCTCAGATATGCACACAAAATTGCGTTCAAATCGGTCCAGCAGTATGGTAACTAACACGAGAATTTTATATTTATTATTAGTTAGCAGATTATTTTTATTGTACACCATACAAATTACAAAAAAAAAAAAACAGTATACAACTTATGAATAGGGTGACACAATAGGCGGTCTTATCGCTAAAAGCGATCTTTTCAAGGCAACTTTTGGATGGATTTTACAGAGGAGATATAGTACTGTATATGGATGTTTGTTACTCTTTCAAGCAAAATCTACTAAACGGATTTGGAATAAATTTGACACTGAGGTAGTTTATAACCTGGATTAACACATAGAATACTAGGATATAAGAAAGGCCCTTTTCTCGTCTTCTTTGTCCTCTGTAGAAGAGTTAATTCATACTTATGATCCTATATTTGTTTTGATAAAAGTACACAATTTTTAAAACGTACCTTATCAAAAGACAAAGGCATTAACAGATAAACAGGGGGTCTGAAATGGCTATAGAATCATAATAGGTTAATAATATGAATTAGGTTACTATTCGTAAAATGGTCACAAAGTGTCAGTTCACAATATTAACTGCGTCTGTGACCATTTAAAGAATATTAACGTAATTAATGTTACCTATTATCGATGAGCTCGTGGCTAAATAAATAGTAGCCACTCGGGTCGATCTTTAGGTTAAGCCGCGCTTGCCTAGGTTGGTCTGTGGATGGGTGACCACCCGTTACATACCGAGTTTCCTCCGTGCCTCAGAAAGCACGTTAAGCCGTTGGTCCCGGCTGTCATTTGTAGATCTTTGACAGTCGTTACAGTTAGTCAGTGTTCCGAAAGTCTGACAACCAGTCTTACCAAGGGGTATCGTATTACCCAGTAATAACTGGGTTGTGGAGCTCAGATAGGCAGTCGCTCCATGTAAAATACTGATATTCAGCTGCATCCGGTTAGACTGGAAGCCGACCCCAACATAGTTGGGAAAAGGCTAGGCAGATGAATGTTACCTATTATGAGTCTGCTAAAGCAGCCATTTTAGACCCTCATTTTCCAACAGAATCATTTCGTACTTTAATTCAAAAAAGCTCCAAGAACAAAAAAAAACATCCTGCAAAATAAAAGAGCGAAAATTTAATACAATTACACTCTACGTTCGTCCAAGTCAATTCACAAAATAAACCTTAAAAAGGTTAGTTACTACAGAAGTAATTGTGAGAGTTGCTTTCAGTGTTTTTTATTATTCCAAATTCGTAATTAAAGCGGTCATTCTGTTCAAATTGGCTATTAAGACACCGGTTGTTAAGCTGATTTGCTTCTTTTGTTTTTTGATTATCCTTCTGGCATTACGAAATCTGTTGGTTGATTGTGCTAAACGAGTTGAATAGTCTGATCTTGGCGTTTGAAGACTGTTTTTAAATGATTTTCTGTGATTTGTTTTAAGAGGCGTTGTTAGCTGCCACGGTTTATTTTAATTAATAAATATATGTGTATCTATATATTTATTGCCATTTTTGCTTTTAATCTGGACACTCTTAATGTGCACGTTTAACTACCTAATTCTCACATATTTGAATAATCTCAACATGAAAGATGTAACCATGATCTTGTAAAATTATTATGATTTAAAAGAATGTCCATGGAGCTTCTGTTCTTTAGATACCAACGCTTTGGAATGGGCAACTACAGTACTTTCACAATGCAATTACAGTACATATGAAATTCATAAGACATCAATCAATTCTTGACATTCAAAAGTGCCTGTAATGGTCCAATTAAAATAATTGCTTTGAATTTGTTTTTTGAATTCAAGGAAAACGGTGATGCTTTTAAATTTGTGTTCGTTTGAACAGAACATAACAAAGACATTCATTTGAAGCACATGCTGAGGAAAACCACATATTTTATTAGCAGGATTTAAATAGACTGAAAATGTCGCATAAAACCGTTTTTTACTCACCTACTGAAATCTAAATATTTTATTTCACACTAGCTGGAGGCCGCGTCTTCGCCCGCGTGATATCGTAAAAGATAATCTTATGTGTTATTCCAGGCTATAATCTACTTCTGTGCCAAATTTCATCAAGATCCGTTCAGTAGTTTTTTCGTGAAAGAGGATCAAACATCCATACATCCTCACAAACTTTCGCATTTATAATATGTAGGAAGTAGGATGGATTGTAGACTAGACTACATGGGCACTTATGAAACGTCGAGGAAAGGTGCACGTTTCGGGTTTCTCTGAGGGATTGAAGAACGATACACGTTATAAAAGCTGTATAGAACGTCGTCTTTGGTATTAATATTGTAAACACTGACATAAAGTTCCTTTTGAGAATCTCATGTATTGCAAAAGAATTTATGCCTCGTTGGTTTAGTGGTCGTCATCGCGACTGCTGAGCGCGATATCCTGGGTTCAATGCCTGGGTAAGGAAAAGTGTTATTGGGATTTTCCATCGGGAATTTCTCAGTAGCAGCCTAGATTCGTACCCAGTTGATGGCAATAGGGTGGCCCCCTATTGTATGAGACTTGATCATAAGTGGCAAAATGTGGGTGTACTATTAAGTACTTTTCTGCCTAACCCTAGAGAGATTACAAGCGTTATGTTACGGCATGTTTTACTAGCTTCCGCCCGCGACTTCGTCCGCGTGGCATAGTTACTTTGGGCTAATGCTAACCCGTGTGATGATCGAAAAAAAATATCTTTCTCTCCCCGTTTCTTCCCTCTTTCTCCCCATTTTCTCATAAAATCGGTTTAGCCATTTAGGCGTGAAGACGTAATAAACAAACAATCTCACTTTCGCTTTTATAATATTAGTTTACTGTGTACTTATCACCTTTTCTTTCTTTTCAGGTGTGTTTGTTGCTGGCAGTTGCCTCTTGCAAGGCCGGGATCGGCTATTCCAACGAAGTAGGGGGTGATGGTGGTCATGGAGGCGGGAGTACAGGATACGATTACTCAGCACCAAGCAGCGGAGGAGGCGGTGATTTCTCTGGTGGACAAGGACACAGCCTAGCAGGACTTGGAGGACAAGGTTTTGGCGCCAGCGGCGGAGGACACGACTTCTCCGGCGGACAATCCCACACCCTTGCTCTTGCCCAAGGACACGACGGCGGTCAAGATTTTGGTGGATTCGGAGCCCAATTCCATGGTGACTTCGGAGGCGGCAACGGCGGTGGTCACGCCCAATTTGCTGTCCATGACGGCGGCAACCAAGGAGGTCAGGATTTTAGCGGAGATTCGTATCTTTTAGCTGCTCAAGAGTCTGGGCATCAGGGTGATGATGGTGGTTCTCAAGGGAATGGCGGTCATGACTTTGGTGGTCAGGGACAAGGCGCACATGACTTTGGTGGGCAAGGACAGGGCGGGCATAGCTTTGGTGGACAAGGACAGGGCGGACATGGCTTTGGTGGCCAAGGACAAGTTGTACACGACTTTGGAGGTCAGGCTCAAGGCGGACATGATTTCGGCGGACAAGGTGGTCACGGATTCGGCGGACAAGGTGGTCACGGATTCGGCGGACAAGGTGGTCACGGATTCGGCGGCCAAAGTGAAGGCGTCCATGGATTTGGCCCCGGCTCTTTCACCCTTCATGACGGTAATCAGGAATACGGAGACGGCCACGATTTTGGCAATGCTGAAGCTATCCCCGTTGGTACTCACGTTGACGAAGAACACCCCGTTGAAGTACCCAACTACAAACATGTTACGTTCGCCATCCCTAAGACTGTTCACATCAACGTACCCAAACCTATTCTGATCGGTGTACCCCATCCTTACCCTGTCAAGGTTCCCGTTAACAAGCCTGTCGCTGTGCCCGTTGAGACTGAAATCTCTATTCCTATTGAGAAGGTTGTGCCTTACCCTGTCGTCAAACACGTTCCTTACCCCGTTGAGAAACACGTGCCAATTAAGGTCGAGAAGACTGTCACAGTGCACGTGCCACAACCTTACCCAGTTAAGATCCCCGTATACAAAACCATCCACCATCATAAGGAGCATTAAGGAGTAGTAACGAGAAAGAGTCTTTGGAGGAATTAACAATTTATGCTTCTATTTTTCAAAGAACTAGCTCAAACGATTTTTTGTTTGTTGACTCATGATTTTCACTACCATAAGTCTGATTTTACTATCAAGTGAAAAGTTTCAAAGCTAGAGAAATACATTTATTATGTAGACTCTGATTTATAAAAAATTGCGAAGGAATTGTTAGATTTCTCAAAGTACTGTTTCAATCGAGTGCCTTGTAAATATTTTGTTGTTAATTTTAAGTCATTTTCAACTGTCTTCATGTTGTAGTTGATTTATTTATTGTATGTTGTTGTTACTGTTGTTATTGTTGTTGTTGTATGATGTTGATTATACGTTTACAATTGTTAAAGATTTACTTTGTTGTCTTTCATTTCTTCGGGTAATAATGGCCATGCAGGCTAATTATTGAAATAAAAAAAAATACAACTAACTAAATTGGTCCTATACGAGGTCAAAGGGCCTATCTCAGCATGGTGCTGCAACATGGCGGCCATGTCATAGCGCTGATATTCTAATAGGGCCATAGGCAAGTGAAGCTACCGTCAGATAACAGGAATAAATAAATTGTGACACGAATAAATAAAAACAAGTGTGAAAAAAGAAGCGAAATCTACACCCATCGTAACACCTATTATTATAATTATGGTACTGGTATTATAATATATAATAATATATATGGTAACATCTATACCTTAACTGGCGATGGCAACACTGACAAGCAAAGTGACGTGGATGCAGATACTACGATCTACAAACACGACCATCGTTAGTTCATTAGCGGTGGTTAATTTAATAACTGCTTGTAAGCATAAACATGATTTAACGGCCTCTCGGGGTTGCGGGTTGTTCGAAAGAGATACCGCGGCCCCGGAACATGAGGGACAATTGGAACATGGGTGGGTTTTAGTCAGTACAAGTCTGACGATGCCCCCCCCCTCGCTTCACCCAAAGCGGGAGAAGTTATTTGATGATGTCTCATCCGCAAAAAAAGAAGCCTATCAATTATGTAACGATACATTCGCGTTGTTAAACTCAAACTCAAAGAATTTATTTACCGTAGCCATTGTTTTATTTTAATATTAAATCTCAAATCCTTCATTCTTCCAGCAATCAACACTAGCCTTCCTTTACTGTCACTCCAGCACCAAATATCCTTGTCGCACTATGTTACCCTATGGTAACTTTACAGAAAGTCATTTTAACTAAATGCTCAAAAAGAAAACGACCAAGTACGTGATTTTACAAAGAAACGGTGGCGGTCGAAAAGAAATAAACAAAACTTTAACAAAAGCAATTGTAATGCAGAACTGTATATAAAAACTTTATGTAACGGAGTATTCTCACAGAGTATTACAGAAGCTTCGTTCCGCTCACAGACGTGTAAAGAGAAAGAAAATAGGTTTATTTGGCACATGCCACAACTGCCACAACATCAAACATATTTGTATCTGACATTTCGCTGAGAGAACCAGAATCGACCAGCTTGATGCGCGCTGTTGGATTTAATAAACCACAAGTTAGTTTGCTTATAAAACTATATCGAAGACTGGATCCAGTGCTCATCGTGTCTTGGGTGGACACATGAAGCATGTGCAGACGTTCCAGAGTGTGGAGATGGCTACACATGCAATCGATGCAGACTCTTCTAAAATTTCCGGGGCTAGGAGTATGGCAAAAATATGCGTCCGGTACTAAGTGCCACATGTTAAAATTATATTTTTTGTTACCTTCATTAATGGTATTATGCTCAAAACATAATAAAGTAAGTTGCTTTTTTAATTTTATTTGATTTCTATTATTGTTATCTACTGTAAGTCATAAATAAATAAACATTCTCTAAAATATTTTTTTTTATTCATAAAAAACCTTAGGTGTCCGCCACTGGGGGACTTCCCCTATTGTCTGTCTCACGGCTGCGGCAAATAGGCCCAGTTCAGCAAACTGCCGAGCAACTAGTGTCCAACGCTGGTTTTCAACTGGACTTGTGATGGTGTAAATGTATGAATTTGTATGTCACTCAGTCAACCACTTCAAATAAAGGAAGTATTTTTTCTCATATTCATCACTTAATCCTTACTAATATTATAAAAGCGAAAGTGAGTTTGTTTGTTACGTCTTCACGCCTAAATGGCTAAACCGATTCGAGACCCTGGAGACGGACATAGGCTATTTTTTTAAGTTCTCACTTTTGATTGAGGGAGAAAGAGGGAAGAAAGGGGAAAACGTAGCTTAACTATTTCAATAAATAAGGCCCTAGTTGATTATAAACTCAGGAATAGTGTTTTAAAACATTTTCTTTACTCCGGCTTATGAAAATATCCACCCATCGTCGCCACGGCTATGTATGCGTACATTTTCGCTCATGGAATGGTACTTCTGTAGTCATTACTCTGTGGTAGGATCCCATTTCCTGCTATTTCAACATAATGTGGCTGTTACTTTTTGTGCCTGATCAACACTAATGAAATAAAATTGTTTATTACGAAAACATGTTTGTGAGTTTGGTTGTATGAGCTGAATAAACTTTAGTTGGACATAATTGCTATAAACTGTTATGTGAACATGTTTTTTTTTGTGTGTTGAAATGTTTTCAGGCGATACTTAACTTGTTTATGAAGTTAAAAAAGTGAAAATAAAAGGGATATCTATGCGGTGTCTATACCCGGTGACTATATTTATTAAATATGATGATTTTCGACGTATTAAGATTCTTCAATATTACTAGGTATAAATGGACCGGATTCACGGATTAATCGATATGAAAGAAAGAAAATACATTTATTTGGCACTTGCCTCAAGTGCACACAACACAAAGAAAAAAAATATTAAAATTTAATCAATAGAATTTTATAAAAGACAATGTTGCGTGTCTCAGGGCTGCGCCAAATAGGCCCAGTTCATCAAACTGCCGTGCAGCTAGTGCCCGCCGCTGGTTTTCAACTGGACCTGGGATGTGATGTGACGGACGTAAGACAGTTTTATATTTGTGTATACAGGGTTATTTGTAAAACACCGACAACCTTGCAGGACTGTATTACAATCATCATAAACAACAACTTTTTTTCTATGATTTTTTACAAAAATTTATACATTTACCAAAAACAAACCTTCAAGATTTCGTTGTCCTATCTAACACATTTCAACTCCGTATTTTGCTGTACCTACACCGCCGCTTGTAGGTACGTTTGCTTCGCATAGATTTCGTAACATTTAGACCGTTCAATTTCAATATTTTTATTTTTGTATGAAAATCTGATGAACTAAAATATGATAAATGTTTAAATGTCCTAGAACAAAAGTTGTTGATTATGATGTTAGTAACATGGCCGTGAGACGTTGCCGGTGTTTTACAAATAACCCTGTATAAGTGTATGAATCGGTACGTATATACAACATTATTTTTAGTATATTCGAAAACTGAATATACTAAATAATAATAAATAAGGTTCAGAATAAGTAACCGAATCGATTCCAATCATTTTTACACCATGTTATATTGTGTCCCAAAAATATTAATAAAAGGTTACGAGTTGGACACTTAGTCGGTATACGAAATCATACGGCGCGCAACAAGGTCACGGCAGGTCACAGCGACAGTACACACGTGCGGTGCCGTTTAGGCAGCGCGGTGACCGTGTTTTTGTACGGACAACCAGGTAAAATAACAAGCTTATAATTTTCTGATTTTCCATGATAAAGTTCTGAAATTTCGTACATAGAAATCTTTACATAAACATACAGGCACGTGTTTCGGGTTTTGCATTAAGTAAAATTAATGTTGTAGAGTAAATTTATGCAAAAAAACTGTTAACTACATATTTATAAATCTCTCTTAAAAAATATTAATATTCTCAATTTATAATTTTCTTATGAATTACGAAAAAGAAACCAACTGTTTATATTTTTTATCAGATGGCGTTGTAATGAGAGTATCGCATGAAATTGCTAACATTTGTGCCCGTTGTAAACACATGGTTTGGAGCCTCTGAAGCAAAAGGTTTGAACTGAACACTCTTCAAAACCCCCGTACGTGTGATCTCCAAACTAGGAAAAATAAGCCCGGGGTTGCGGGTTGTTCGAAAGAGATACCGCGGCCCCGGAACGTAAAGAGCAATAGAAGGAACATGGGTGTTTTAGTCATTAAAAGTCTGACACTCCCCCCTGCTCCACCCAGAGCGGGGGAAGTTATTTGATGATTTCCTAACCCAAAAAAGGACAAATAAGCTTGCGGGACTGAAGCTTTAACATTTTGTTTTTTTGACATTCAAAAGTGCCTGTAATGGTCTAATTGAAATAAATGCTTTTGTTTTTGATTTTTTTAAAGGAAACTTAGACGGAAGGAAACTCGTAATTGATGGTCACCAATCCACGAACCAACCTAGGTAAGCACCGCTAAGCTTCGAAGATTAATTCCAAATTCAATATGACTTGCAAAGATGGTCGGCTAGTTATGTTGTTTGCGTGTAAAAAACTAGCTATCCTGCGCTCATATCTTTGGTTACTGCCCCGCTCCCGTGGGTAGTAGCGTAATCTTATATAGCTTATGTTACTCAGTGGTAATGTGTAGGTTTCATTTGCAAAAGAATTTTCGAAATCGGTCCAGTAGTTTTTGAGTTTAGTCGTAACATACAAATCTTTTCTTCTTTATAATACTAGTGCAGGTAAAATGACGTTACTCTCATAAACGTGGTTTAACTAAAAGTATTAGTACTCATTACATCCCAAGGGAACAAAATTATGAGTATTTTTCCTTACAAAACATTGCTTGAACTCAGACATTTCACATTTGCATGTGTCGAGTTCAGAGAACCTTGTTTTGTCTCTTGAGACATCAACTTCGGGACAAAGTGAATGGGTCAGTAAAAATTGCGCATGACTTTTTCAATTCTCATTTATTTTTTATTCATAAAGTTCATTTGTCAATTGGTATTAATGTATTATGACGGTAACGTTGCTTGCACTAAATGACTTAAACAGATCTGTAATTCACTAACAGTCTGTCCAGGAAAATCTATCTGTGCACACAACACAGGCCAATCCTAATCGGACAGATCTAGTTTAAAATAAAGTCTATTTTCAACTATTAGGTAATTGCTGTGCCAACTTTGAGTAAAAAATGGCAGAAATTATTTTTAGTAGAAAAAAAAATCAATCTCCCTTTGAAATTAACAAACATAACACCACGCTTTTCAAAAAGGGAGTCAAGAGGTATATATAATGGGCCTGTGGACGGTGAGCAATGGGTAGCTCACCGTCCGTCCGTCTACTGACGACAGGCCGTGTCGACGGCGCGTTCGTGTTTTACGCGCGCCTCAAAGAGAGTCAGCAAAGCCCCTCTGGCTTGCCAGGGCCTCCGCCTGCCGGGGTTGCGGGTTGTTCGAAAGAGATACCGCGGCCCCGGAACGTAAAGGGCAATAGAAGGAACATAGGTGGGTTTTAGTCAGTACAAGTCTGACATGCCCCCTGCTCCGCCCAGAGCGGGGAAAGTCATTGGATGATTTCCCACCTGAAAAAAAGGGGTATATAGGTATAATATCATCGTTAGCACGTCTTCATTTTCTAAGTTATACCCTAATCCTATGAAATAGGGGCGAATCTATATTTTGACTCGAGTCTACTACTGAGAATTCTTAAAAAACCCTAAACACATTTGCAGACCCCATGACCCTCCGGCATAATCACTGGTAATTTACCAGACCAATATGGTAAACAAATTGTTCGTCTTATATTTAATTTTTGAAAGGTACTGAAAGTGCTATAATAAAATTCACTCCGGCAAATACATTTTGGAACCATATTGGCAATAAGGCAGTCCAATGGGACTACCCTTATTACAAACACCGAGGAATATACCGAGATAATTGTTTGAAACAGACCGCAAAAGAATAACTATTAGCGCACTACTATCGCGTTAAGTAGGTGTATATATTACGGTCTAAATGGGTCATTAAATTGTCCTCCAGTGTACGTCTGCTGCACTCAGTAGCTCAGAACAGATGTAATGTGGAGTAAACGGCGCACTTTTGTTCCATTTTATTTTGTATTTTACACTTAGGAGTAAAATGGGATATTTATTTTCTTTGAGAGTGCATGAACTATTGTAAGTCACAGATCAGTAACCGTAGAAGATGCAATGTGTGTGATAGGCATTTGCGCATCAAATTGTGATATTTTTATGTAGTTTGATTTATTTTTGACACAATAAATCTGTAACGGACGCCGAGACATGCCACTAAGCTATAACAAACGACGAGATAAACGTCTCACATATATGCCTTTATATAGTATGATTAAAGTATATTGTTCAATATTCCTTGAATTCCTTGTTAAAACTAGCGTATTATAATGTAAAGTATAAACTGTATGACTGTTAACTTAGTGGATAACATGTAAATAAAATGTTTATTGTTGTAAGTAAATAAGATATACGTAACTAGGTAACTAAGTTTAGTAAATAAAGATAAGACGTTGTTTGATTGGTTAATATTGTAAGGTCCGGCGGACCAGCATTCCTGTAGCGAGCAGGTCTCGACCTGTCGAAACCTGCTCACGCCGCTCCGCCGGGCTACGAGTAGCTATTGGCCAATGGGCAGGGGGCGTAACGACACACGACCGCGACGTGCGCCCCGCTGCCCAGACGATATATATAGGCGGCCTTAGCAGAACACGTACGATCCATTGAAAAATTGTAAATTGTCGAATTGCTGTCCGAATAATAAACGGTGAAAATCTATGTGCAGTTTAATTGTGAGTCAAGAACACTTCAAATAAAACACAAGAACCAACAGGAAAACACTCATTTAATACAGTCCACTACAGTCTGGTCCTCCGAGCGCCGGATTAAGAACCAAGTGAAGTGAAAATCGACTAATTAGCTGCCAGCAGACGCCGGGATCAAGACCGACAGTGTTAGTGCCGACCTAAAGTGCCTAGCTCCGTGACGAACCGACCGGACCTAGACTACGTCGTCACCATCTACGTGCCGGGCAGCGACCGAACGAACCGTCTGCGTGCCGACACGACCCGAACCGTCTGTGCGCCGACTCAAACCGACAGTGTTAGTGCCGACCTAGAGTGCCTAGCTCCGCGACGAACCGACCGGACCTAGACTACGTCGTCACCATCTACGTGCCGGGCAGCGACCGACCGAATCGTCTGCGCATCGATCAAGACCGACAGTGTTAGTGCCGACCTAGAGTGCCTAGCTCCGCGACGAACCGACCGGACCTAGACTACGTCGTCACCATCTACGTGCCGGGCAGCGACCGACCGAATCGTCTGCGCATCGATCAAGACCGACAGTGTTAGTGCCGACCTAAAGTGCCTAGCTCCGTGACGAACCGACCGGACCTAGACTACGTCGTCACCATCTACGTGCCGGGCAGCGACCGAACGAACCGTCTGCGTGCCGACACGACCCGAACCGTCTGTGCGCCGACTCAAACCGACAGTGTTAGTGCCGACCTAGAGTGCCTAGCTCCGTGACGAACCGATCGGACCTAGACCACGTCGTCACCATCCACGTGCCGGACAACGAACCGAAGACGTATTGAAACGTAAGTTCAAGCAAAATATTACAATGGTTATCACTCGAAGTCACTCGGACTTGGCCGAGGTTGAAGAACAACGACGCAACGAGCAACAAGAAGCCATTCGACGCCGTGAACAAGAACGCATAGAACAAGAGCGATTACGACGAATCTCACTCGACCCGCCGGCCTCACCCTTTTCAAGACCAGCGGAAACCAGCATCGCCGGGCCCTCGGGAATTCAAACGACAGTGACTGTGAGACAACGACCGAGATCACCGACACAATCAATACGTTCACACCGCTCGAACACAAGTGTCACGACGCGACTACGAATGGCGGAACTAAACGCTGCTGAGAGACTCGCGGCGCTCCAGAGAAAACAACTTGAAATGGAAGCAGACTTGGTGAAGAAAAGACTAGCTGCAGAGGTGTCTGCCATCAACGATGAAGAGTCTATAAATGACGAACCTGCTCCTGAGGCACCGCATCAGAAAGTAGACGAGTGGCTGAGAACCAATCCGATCGACGCACGGGGGGAGGAAGCAGCAAGGGGAACCAGAGAAGAACCAAGACAGATAAGGTTTAAGACACCACGGGCAGAGGAGGTCAAGCCAGCCGAGCCCGCCAAGGAAGAAGTCGTCCTGTCAGTGGCAACACAATCAGCTGCTGGGCCACGAGCTGTCCTACTGAAGATGTGTCCAATCATCGTGTCCGGACCACGGGGGGAGGTGCAGACCTACGCGCTCCTAGACGAAGGGGCAACCATAACGCTAGTCGACAAGGAGCTAGCAGCCAGCATCGGGGCAGTGGGGCCATCACGACCACTGCGTCTCAACGGTGTCAACATGTCACAACAAGAAACAGAGAGTCAACTGGTCACCCTTAAAGTACGTGGCCTGAAAGAAAATCAAGGTTACAAGATCAAAGCGAGGACTATGAAGAACTTAAGAATGCATCAGCAGGCCATTCCCGAGAGCTTGCTCGAGTATGACCATCTGAAGAACCTGCCCAGGGACGAGGTGTGCTACGAACGCGCACGCCCGGGACTGCTAGTGGGGACCGACCACTGGGAGTGCATCGTCTCGCGGGAACTCAAGACTGGCGGCCCGAACGAGCCGGCCGCATCGAGAACAAACCTAGGATGGGTGGTGCACGGAACAGCACCACGCAGCGCCATCATATTGGAAGACAAGGTGCTGCACATATATGAGCCCGACCAAGAAACGAACGTGAGCAATCAGGAACTTCACAACTTAGTCGAGGCCCATTTTCAGATTGAAGCACTCGGAATACATAAGAAACCCCGAGTCACCGAAGCGAATCAGCGCGCTATCACGATCGACGAGACAACGCCGTCATGCCACCCAGCTACAATCAAGCGTTTCGACGACTAAAGAAGATCGAAAACAAGATGGACGCCGACCCTAAGTTCGCGAGGGAATACTCCAGCCAGATAGAGAACCTGTTGAAGAAAGGCTACGCGACACCATGCGACGGCTCGGAACGTACGAGCCCGGTATGTTGGTACCTGCCACACTTTGCCGTGCAGAACCCGAACAAGCCCGGCAAGTGCAGACTAGTGTTCGACGCAGCAGCAAAGAGCAACGGGGTATGTCTCAACGACGAACTGCTGGAGGGACCGGATCTACTGCTGTCGCTGCCGGGAATCCTGTTTAGATTCCGGGAAAAGGCGGTCGCGATAACAGCTGACATTCAAGAGATGTTCCTGAGAATCCAGATAAGACGTGAAGACCAACCGGCACAACAGTTCCTGTGGCGAGGTGATGAACGAGAGGCGCCTCCAGCCAAGTATAAGATGACCAGCATGATCTTCGGCGCAGCGAGCTCCCCGTACATGGCCCACTATGTCCGGAACCACAACGCGGACATTCACGGGCAGGAGTTCCCACGAGCCCTGGAAGCCATCAAGGAGAGTCATTACATGGACGATCTGGTGGCCAGCTACGATGACCCGATGGAAGCATGGAAGGCGGTAGAAGAAACAAGAACGGTACACGCTCACGCCGGCTTCACGCTACGAGGATGGAGTGCAAGCAATAAGATAGTGCTGCGCGACGTACCAGCAGAGTTGCACGCCACTACCCCTGCGCAGCTGGGGGGAGAACAGCCGGAGAACAAGATCCTCGGCCTGTACTGGAACGCGGAGCGGGATGAGCTCGGCTTCAACACCTCGATGAGCCGAGTCCCAGTGGAGGTACGAGACCGAGCACGCGCGCCGACTAAGCGTGAAGCCCTCAGCGCCGTGATGTCCATCTACGACCCGCTCGGGCTGCTGAGTCACTACACTATCCGGTCGAAGATCATCTTGCAGAGCTTGTGGCGCCTCCGGACGACGTGGGACGAACAGATACCGGCTGAAGAAAACGAGCTCTTCGCAGCGTGGCTGGCACACCTCAAGGAGATTGGCAAGCTGCGACTACCGCGCTGCTACACGACAAAGGTACGCGAACGCATCGACCTCCACGTACTCTGCGACGCCAGCGAACAGGCCTACGCGACCGTGGCCTACTGGAGAATCACAAACAGCGACGGGAGTATCGACGTGGTGCTGGTGGCCGCTAAAGCTAAGGTAGCGCCAAGGCAGGCGCAGACTATACCCCGGCTCGAGCTACAAGCCGCGGTCATCGGAGCGAGGCTTGCCGATACCATAAAGAAAGAACACAGAATGAAGATTGGTCGAACGACCTACTGGACCGACTCGTCGACCGTAGTACATTGGATTCAGCACGACATGCGACGCTACACACCCTTCGTAGCACACAGGCTGGGTGAGATTGCTGAGCTGACTCAAAAGGAAGAATGGCGATGGCTACCTACAGAACACAACGTGGCGGACGACGCGACGCGACTCAACGACGCATCTCTAACCGCAGAGGATCGGTGGTTCCAAGGGCCCAGCTTCCTCTACGAACCGGAAGAGCAGTGGCCCGTGACGTCGACAAGAGATGAAGACGAAGAAGAGACCCTGCATACGACAGAAGAACCAAGACGAGACAGCTGGCTCCCGAACCCTGCACGCTTCTCGAAGTATGAGGTCCTAGTAAGGGCCACCGCACGCGCTCTCGCCTTCACAGATATCTGTCGAAAGAGGGCCACGAAGATGGAACATCGTCACGTCGAGCGCGCCGAGTTAGAACTACTCCGACACGCGCAAGAAGAAAGTTTCAAAGAAGAGATAGAAAGAATCAAGTCGGCTCGACCATTAAGTAAAGCAAGTAAGCTGTACCGACTAGACCCCGTAATAGAAGATGGACTACTAAGGGTACGAGGAAGAATCGAGGCCTCTTCAGCACCGACGGAGACAAAGCGGCCTGTCATAATGGACGGCCGGCACCCGCTGACCAAGCTCATCGTGCTACGGGAACACTGCGCTGCGGGTCACGCCAACCGCGAGCGCGTGACGAACGACCTACGACAACGCTACTGGGTCATTCACCTGCGACCCACCGTGCGCACCGTTGAAAGAAACTGTGCCCTTTGTCAGCGACTGAAGGGGACACCACACACGCCGGCAACAGGAGACCTGCCGGGCGCCCGCCTGGACCCGTTCCACCGCCCGTTCACTAACTGCGGGGTGGACTACTTCGGCCCAATGATGGTCAAGGTGGGCCGTCGCCGAGAGAAGAGGTGGGGGGCATTGTTTACATGTCTCACCTCCCGCGCCGTGCACATCGAGCTCGTCGCGTCCCTCTCAACCGACTCAGCAATCATGGCGCTAAGAAGAATGGCGGCACGAAGAGGATGGCCGCAACTTATGTACTCAGACAACGCGACCAACTTTCGAGGGGCTGATCACGAGCTCCGAGCCGCCTACGCCGAGTGGCTGCCTGCACTACAAGACGAGGGGCTGCAACAGCGAATGGAGTGGCGCTTCATACCTCCTGGGGCGCCCAATCAGGGAGGCGCATGGGAGAGAATGGTGCGGTCAGTCAAGGCCGCCCTCAAAGTGACCCTAAGGGAGAAGGCGCCGGCAGAGGAAGTTCTCAGCACGCTACTCACCGAGGCTGAGTTCTCTATCAACGCACGACCACTCACTCACGTCAGCGTTGACCCTACGGACCCCGAGGCCCTGACCCCCAACCACTTCCTGTTGGGGTCGTCAAAAGGCCTACCAGCGACGGGACCCTGCGACGAGGCAGATCGACGGGCGTGGCGAGCTAGCCAGGCGCTCGCCGACCACTTCTGGCGGCGCTGGCTGCGCGAGTACCTACCTACCCTGGTACCCCGCGGCGAGCCGAAGAACGACGCGCGACCCCTGCAAGCTGGCGACGTAGTCCTCGTGGTGGACAACACGCTGCCCCGCAACACCTGGCCGATGGGAGTCGTCGAGAACACGCACCCTGGAACAGACGGCAGCATCCGAGTCGTCGAGGTGCGAACCCGCACCGGCATCTTCAGGCGGCCTACAAGCAAGCTCGTCGTCCTGATCAAGAAAGAAGAGGCTACGCAGGCTGCGCCGGGGGGAGAACTGTAACGGACGCCGAGACATGCCACTAAGCTATAACAAACGACGAGATAAACGTCTCACATATATGCCTTTATATAGTATGATTAAAGTATATTGTTCAATATTCCTTGAATTCCTTGTTAAAACTAGCGTATTATAATGTAAAGTATAAACTGTATGACTGTTAACTTAGTGGATAACATGTAAATAAAATGTTTATTGTTGTAAGTAAATAAGATATACGTAACTAGGTAACTAAGTTTAGTAAATAAAGATAAGACGTTGTTTGATTGGTTAATATTGTAAGGTCCGGCGGACCAGCATTCCTGTAGCGAGCAGGTCTCGACCTGTCGAAACCTGCTCACGCCGCTCCGCCGGGCTACGAGTAGCTATTGGCCAATGGGCAGGGGGCGTAACGACACACGACCGCGACGTGCGCCCCGCTGCCCAGACGATATATATAGGCGGCCTTAGCAGAACACGTACGATCCATTGAAAAATTGTAAATTGTCGAATTGCTGTCCGAATAATAAACGGTGAAAATCTATGTGCAGTTTAATTGTGAGTCAAGAACACTTCAAATAAAACACAAGAACCAACAGGAAAACACTCATTTAATACAGTCCACTACAAAATCCTTACTAATATTATATAAATTGAAAGTGAGTTTGTTTGCTTGTTTGTTACGTCTTTACGCCTAAACGCCTTCACGGCTAAACCGATTTTGATGAATTTTGATACAGAGATAGTTGGGACCCTGGAGACGGACATAGGCTAATTAAAAAAAGACTTAGAAATGAGGGAGAACAGGGGAAGTAAAGGGAAAACTTAGCTTTGCTATTACAATAAATAAGGCACAAGGGCAAAACTATAGGTAACAGGTACCGTAAATCAAGAAAGGGGAACTGAGTTACGCGAATTTAACGCGATCGAAGCCGCGGGCAAAAGCTAGTATGAAATAAAATAAAATTACTATTCTGATTACTAATATTTTCTTTAGCTTATAAACAAATTATTAAATAAAAAAAAGTCACTGTGGTCATTTTTGAAAGAAAACGCAACTGACTACCTGTATTTTAGGAAGGTCTACCGATCCGAACTCTTAAATCGATTTATTTTCGTTGGATCCCAGTTTTTGATCCCATTTTTTAGGTATTAACGATGGGTCCCATTTGATATTACCATTGAATCCCATTTTATGACAACATGTGTACATTTCAGAAGAAAAGTGATTTACTTTTATTAAATATTTCAAAAACACCGTGTGTGTATTTTGGATTTTTTAGGATTGTTGCCACTGGGGAATAAATGAGACAAATGATGTACTCCAAATAGTACTAGACTGGCATGAGTTAAAAATGATCAGGTTTATTTGTGATGTTTATAAATAAATAAATATGAACGCCTTCAAAACAAGCGCCTCTAAGCTCAAAAAAAAATACTGCCGTCATAATTTTTCCATATTTTTTTTATATAATGTGGCCGTTTCTGGCACACAGGTCACAGTTTTAACCTAACCTTTTTTTTGTAAATAAGTAATTATCCTAATCTAAATAGTTCAGTTCCGGGTAAACAACTAAAAACAATCTCTTTTTTCTATAAATGCAAGTCGTTTGTGGCACTCGCCGGCCGCTGCCGCGGCACCGCTCGCTCCGCTCGCTCGGCTCGTGCGTAGGAGGTCACAGTTTTAACCTAACCAAACCTAGTTCCCGGTTCCTATAATTTGTTTGGGTAATGAAATTTTGTCCAAATCTTTTCGGAAAAACGGCAGGCACCCGTTATTCTAACATAACCTATCCACATACCCAAATATCATCCAAATCAGTCTAGAAGTTTGAGCGTGTTGGAATAACAAACATACATACAAAATTTCGCCTTAAAATATTATTGTGATTTTGTTGTTGGATGTACCCGCATTCAGATGTTTTTAAACATCTGGGATCCAACGGAAATAGTTTTTGGGATTCAGTGGCAATAAAACGTATTTTTTTAGTATTTTTCAAATTTGGGATTCAACGGAAATATATAATAATGTTTTGTGGGATCCAACGCCAAAAATATTAAAGTGGGATCAAAAACTGGGATCCAACGAAAATAAGCGCTTAAATCGAATTACTGGTAACATTATTTATTTAAACTTCATGTACAATAGTGGTACATAGGCGGACTAAATGCCAGTAAGGCATTCTCTACCAGTCAACCTTTGAGTAAAATACGACAACATTGTGATATGGTGCAAAAATTATATAAAGATATATATTTATACATATATAAAAGTATTTTTTTTCTAAAACGTATTTACTTATTGATACTAATACACATATACATATGAAATAAACTAGTAAATACATTTTAAAAATAAATAAAAACGAGGGATTTAACAGTAATTACTATTGGAATTACATTTAATTGGAAGACGGACCTAAATAGTGGTTACGAACTTTTCATTTAAAAATAAATTTACTTTCATCTTTTTTAATGCCAAAGGGTAGCGCATTCCAGAGCTTTATTGTTGAAACAACAACATTATCTATAATAACTCTTAGCAAAAAAAAGTGTGTGTGACAGCTCCGACGCACGACTGGAGTTTAAACCTTAAGTACAAAAAAAAAATTAAAAATATCACTGACGAACGACAAATTTCATAAAGCGCCATCGTAATATTCAACTGTACGTCTCGTAACGGTCATTCATCAGTAAATTTTACACCTCACATTTTTCTCATACCGGGTGCCTTATATATTATGAAAATCGATTCTTAAGGAGTAAACTCCAGAAAAAATTGGTCAAAAGTGTGTCATTAATTTGTCCGCCACTGTACCACAATAATGGCACGTGTATTCTAAATAGCACCATAGATTGTAGAACCCAGTGTAGACAACGTGACTGCAACTTACTAATGAGGCATGAATGCAAATTAATTTTACGACCAATGTATGCGCAATGTGTGCACTCGGTTTTCTTAGCACCTACCCAAATTGTAATTAAAGGTGTTTTGCCGCCTTTCCTTACCGTAATGTTTGGGGACTTGGGTCCTATTTAGCAGAATCACTTCTTACAGTACCTATACGTTGAAAAAAATATCGTAAGGAAACTCATTGCCATTATATAGCTACTAGCTTTCGCCTGCGACTTCGTCCGCGTGGCATAGTTACTAAGGGCTAACGCTAACTTCAACCTGCGTGATGATCGAAAAGAAAAATATCTTTCTCTCCCCTTTTCTCACTTTTTTTTAGCCTACGTCCTTCTCCAGGGTCCCAACTATCTCTGTACCAAAATCATGAAAATCAGTTTAGCCATTTAGGCGTGAAGACTTAACAAACCAACTCACTTTCGCTTTTATAATATTAGTAAGGATTATGTGTCCATATTTGTCCATTTTTATTTTCGTTACTAAATCCATATAAAGAAACTATATTTCTTTAATTCTTATTTGTTTCAGAGATTGACTGTAGATGTACAAAATAACTAAATAGATGGCGCTGTGAGTAATCGAGCCAATACGGTGGATAAAACAGCTTGCCATGTAAAACAGAAAGCTCCATGATTAAGCAATACTGTTTTGTAATAATAAAATTGTATTGAAGAAAAGACAAACTTATTAAAAGATAGGACTCGCGCAACGAAGTTTCCGTACAAATTTGCGATACTAACAGCCATATCTTTTGACTGCACAGACTTAGAGGGTTGATTTTTTCACAGCTTTAAGGGACAACAAAGTTGAGTATATCGTTTTAATTTCAACTGGATACCTCCACGCGTTCTCGAGATAAAAGTTATTGACAGCCAGGCAGACAGATAGACAGACAGATGAACAACAAAGTGATTGTGTGTAAGATTTTTCGTTATAATATACGGAGCCCTAAAAATGATTAAAAAAAGAATGTACCTAAACCCAAGTTCAACGAACTACCAACCAAACTTCTAGAATAAACGAAAACACACATTATGGTCACCAAAAACAAACAGTTGTACCACAACAATAACAATAATTTTCTCGTACGCAGAGACAAAAGAAAATAATGCTCAACACATGTCCAAACCTCGAGAAAAGGGAGAAATTTCTCACCTATTTTTTTCTTCGTAAGTAACTAAGCTGGTATGTTTACGTGGTTTAATTTACTGTTGGCTTAATAGGAGGAAGACGGTAAGATAAACAAAGGAATAGTGATGGGAACTTGTTATGTCGAATAATTCATTAGGATATATAATTATATATAAACAATGTGTCCGGTCGGACGGACGGGCGGACCTGCGATATTCTATGTACTTATATAACAAACATTCTAGTACTCTACTTTTTTTCACAAAAACGTTTACAAAGCTTTCGTTGATATGAATATTTTGATGGACTTTAATTTTGTTTTCTAAAGTTACGAAAATGTAAACTTATCATTTCTTAATTGAAACGATAGATAATATTGTTGCCCTCTGAATAAACCTATTGCCGTCTCAGTAAGACCAACACTTTGAGAGATATGATTATTTTTTGTACACGCATAGCGAATATCTCAAAATGGCTGCCAAAAAGCGAGGAAGTGAATTAGACCCAAGTGTGTAGCGTAATAGTATATTAAACACTCGTTACATAAGTATGTAGAATATCGCTAGTCCATGACCGGTCACATTGTATACAACATTATTTTTAGTTTATGCGAAAGCCCAAACACCTGTCCAGTATTTTTATATAAAGAATCTATGTTCAAAATTTCAAAACTGTATCATGAAAAACCACAAAGTTATAAGCTTGTTATGTTACCTGGATATCCGTACAAATTCACTGTCACCAACGGCGCGCGGCCGGCGTCCCCGCACCGCGCGCCTTGCGTTCATTGATAATGATAATTTCTCGGTTTGTATTGTAATTAACTAGTGATAACATTTTCCATCAGACTGTCTTGCAGGCTTTGGCCTGTCGTAATGGTCAAGTGTAGGCAGATATTATTACTACTTGGTACTTAGTGTCGCAAGGTGTCCATATTATAAACTTTCTTAAATATTTTTGGGAAAAAATATAACATGGTGTAAAAATGATTGAAATCGATTTAGTTACTCATTCTGAACAAACTATATTCAGGTTTCGCATATACTAAAAATAATGTTGTCTAAATATACTAGGTTACGGTATTATAACATCACGCCTGTAGTTTCTGAAGGGTAATGCAGAGGTGTTTCTAACAGTCGCCCAGATATAATGTCGGCTCGGTTGGCGCACTGGCTGAGCGATCGACTGCTGCGCTACGTGTTGCGAGCTCGATGCCCGCACAAAACAAATATTTGTGTGACCTACAGATACTTGTTCCGGATCTGGCTGTTTGTGTATGTGAGTTTAAATCTTTGTAAACGCACCATATAGGAGAAATTCCTAGTGTGGGGCGACGTTTTTTTTGTTAATAATAAAATGGGAGTGATCCTTATGGCATCAATCAGGCACGAATCCAGACTCTGTGCCGGCTATTGATAAATTGTTGATTAAAAAAGTTAAAAAAGTTTGTGCAGACTGGGGATTGAATCCAAGACGAGAAAAGACGACCAACAAGGAGAATGTTTAATTAAATATTAAATCCTGAACCTTTGATTGTCACTCCTCATTAATTTATTTAGGGTCAGGATTAACTAGGTTTAAAAAAAATACTGGAAGAATATCGATTTAACTTACTATGTTCTATATTTAAATATGAATCTTACCTATGGATTCATGAGTCATATAATCATTAAAAGTACTTTTATTAGATAGGTAGTTAAGTTAGCAAGGAGGCCTGATATTGGAAGTCTGCTATGCATGAAATACCACTCTTCAATCTGAAAGATATTAAAAAATACCATTCAATAATATTGAACACCCCAAAATATTCGATTAAAAATTACCACCTAAAAAGACAATAAGAAATTCGAAAGCGTCGTACCCGAATAAGAAAAAAATCGGTTTCAATTGCAAACGATGTCGTTATTACATTTTCGTGAATGACAAAATTGCAATCGCTCCCGAATCGATTTCAATCCGAATAAATTTTGAATGCTCTAGTTGAAATGTAATTATGGAATACGAATAGAATATTTTCTTCCTTGTTTTATTTTATTTTCGATAATACGCAATTCAGTGCCAGATTTTATTGAAAAAAATTGGGCTTTTTTCCGTTTTCCTGTTCTCACACTGAGGAGATTTGAGCTTTGATTGGTGATCAAAAGTAATGTTTCTCTGTATTATTTAATGTTTAGCTGTCTTGTTAGTCCAGTGGTCCTCATCGCGACTTTCGACTGTCTGTCGTGGGTCCTGATTTCATTTTGAAAGCCGTGTAATGCTATGCACTATATTCGGTTTGTTCCTTATCGCACGTTGCGAAAGGGAGGAAAGATGGAAAAAATTAAGACCAAAAGTTGTAGCGACACTTTTAGTGTTGTCATAGTTGTAAGCCGTGTGGCGTGCGTGTGTTTCTCTGTCTGTCTCTCTCTCATAGAAAGCAAGCCAGTTATTTTCGTTTTGTCTTTCTATTTCGCATTAAACTGTGTGGTGTCGCGACGATTATTTTTGTTGTGTGTGTACAGGTTTTTTAATAAAATAATAACTTCGTTCCATCCGGGTGTCCCTTGAAACCTCTCAAGTTTTTGTTTATATTAGGAATTAGCTTTTGCCCGCGGCTTTGCTCGCGTTAAATTCAGGTTAACACAGTTTCCCTTTCCTGATTTGCAGGTACCTGCTACCTGCAGTTTTTGCCTTTGCGCCTTATTGATTTGTAATAGCAACGCTAAGTTTTCCCCTTTCTTCCCTCTTTCTCCCTCACATCCCACTTTTTTTAGAAAAAAAATAGCCTATGTCCGTCTCCTGGTTTCTAACTATCTCTGTACCAAAATTCATCAAAATAGGTTTACCCATTAAAGCGTGAAGAGGTAACAAACAAACTAATAAACAAACTCACTTTCGCTTTTTTAATATTGGTAAGGATGCCATATGAACTGAACATTCAGTCTTAGGTTGTATTTCCAGGTTAGAGCGAAGTTTCATTGGATCTTCCCATCAGGAATTTATATGTTGCAGCCACGAAGAACGTCAACGGGCGCTGTCAGTTGGGACTAGTCATCTCTTACCTGCCACGGTTTATTTTAATTTATATGTATTTAACATTTTTGCTTTTACTCTGAACGCTCTTATTATGCACGTCTAACTACATCGTTCTCACATATTTATATAATCTCATCATGAATGCAACCATGCTTTTGTAAAATTATTATGATTTAAAAGATTGTCCATAAAGTTTCTTGCCCATTCTTCTCCATAGAGATCAACACTTTGGAATGGGCTACTACAGTACTTTCACAATTTATTTTGCATTGTGTCTGGGACTGTAGCTTCTGTAATGGTCTAATTGAAATAAATGCTTTGACTTTGAGTTTGGAGTCTAGATTTGTGCCTTGTTGATGACAATAGGCTTGCCCCCTGTTTTATGGGACTTGAATATAAACTATTAAGTATAATTCTGCTCAAGTCGTCTGGGATCGCAGACGTGATGGTATTTATATTTTTATTATGAGCTAGAATTGTCTCACTGCAGGGCAAAGGTCTCCCTTCCTTCCTTCCATTTTTTTCTGTCATTAGCTGTCTAGGTCCAATCCTTTTCGTGGAAGTCCAGCTCGTCACGCCATCTCCTTCTGGGCTTACCGCGTCGTCGCCGGGTCCTGTTGTTCGGAACCCAATCGGTTGTTACATTGGCCCAATTTTATTGCGACATGCGGCAGATGTGGCCAGCCCAGTTCTACATTGACTTTGCAGCTGTGTTGCCAACGTCTGCTATTTGGGTCTTGGAACGAAGCATACTGTTTTTATACGGTCAGAAATTATGACGTTTAGTATTCTTCGTTCCATAGCTCGCTGGCAGACTGTGTTATTTATATGAATGTTACGGAATTGTGCTGCAAAACCTTTGGAAAAAAAACTGAAACAGACGAAATTTGTCCACGATTTTTTATGCGAGGTGAGCGTTTCAGGTCAAGTTTTAAACCGGCAACTGATTACAAAAGAAATGTACGTGAAACTACGACAAATAATGAAGCGCTAACAAAAATAGATAAAAACTTCACGCTTTACTACAAAATCAATAGCCCTAACAATACCTACATTCTCTCCACGCAATCCAAATCGAATGATACACTTGAATCGATTACGTAACCGAACAAAAAATTGTCGAATAACCTGAATACGATAACGTTACATCACTACGGACGTAATTTTGTGGTTAAAACGTAATACTTTATTAAGTTAATTAGGCCAGAATTATTTTGTGTACCACATCTGGCTGTCAGTGGAGTATTATTTCGAATAATTTAGTCGAAACAATGAGATAAAAGTGACGAATTTGGTGAAGGAGCTGTCGTTTTTTTGCGACTGAAATTATTTCGGTTGAATAATTTTCTTTGTTTTGTCGACGGTCGACTTTGGGGCTTAATATTTATTTTGCGCCTTTTCTATTGTAAACCAACGAACTGTAGTTAACGAAAATAATTTGTTCCGTTTCCTTCTTTCTCTCCGAGATTGTTGGTGGGAAACTAAAGTCAGCCAAGAACTACGGAGTTTCTTCCGATGGCAAAACAAAATTAAAAATGTGATCTAAATAATGTAGTTTGTGTCTAATTTATTCTTTTGTATTTATTTAATGTGTAATTATCACAACTTGATTGGTAGTTATGTTTTTGAGCCGTTTGGGGTCGAAACACTAGGGCCATGGGGTCCGAGTGCCCATGTAGTATAGAAATTGACAAGCAGTTGGTCGACTCTTCTTGTGACCAGAGGGCTGGCTTGTTTTTTGCGCAAAAAATAAGCATTGCCATCCAACGCGTTAATGCCTTGCCAGCCTTCTGGGCACTTTTCCTGTTGACTGCGTTGTGGACGAATTTTTTGACGCCCTGCAATTTACCATTTTTTTTTACTTGTTAGTACATATTTTTTTTTCAGGTATCCCTTAGATTTTGTTGACTTTCTCTGACCAGTTTGAGCTGCCCTGATTTTTCGATGACTCTCCATAAAATGAACACCCTGCTGGAGGTGTACCTAAGAGTACACCCTCATTTCGCCAGTTTGACGGCACGGTTGGCGCAGTGGCTGAACGATTGACTGCTGCGCTGCGTGTCGCGGGTTCGATTCCCGCACGGAACAAATATTTGTTTGACCTGCAGATAGTTGTTTCGGGTCTAGCTGTTTGTGTATGTGAGTTTAAATCTTTGTAAACGCACCATACAGGAGAAATTCTAGTGTGGGGCAACGTTTTTTTCTTTAGTTAAGTTTAAATCTGATGGCACAGGAGACGAGCCTATTGCCAACAACTGAGCCTCTCGTTATCAAAGTCAAACTCCAAGGCTGATATTTTGTATATTATTTATTCAGAAAGGCATCAAAAATCGATATAAAAATAGAACACACAAAAATTCGAAATCGAAATATGTAATTATAAAATTCATTAGAACTATTATCACTAATAATACTTTTAAATGAACAATAAAATAAAATTAATTATGAAATAACGCAACACAAAAAAAAATGTTTTTTATTATATGAAAAAGCAATCATGCTTTTCCCTATTTTGGAATTGAACCTAACCCCACGCTCAGCAGTTAGACATTTTGTGTGTACTACACCAGCCAGATAAGTGAGACATCTAATCTTATCTTTGGTCCAAACAAACAACATTATATTGTTAGTCCGTTTGTATGTTCAGCGTTGTAACATATTAGACAGGTACCTGCCTTGATTCCTGTGCCAGTCAGGCAAATTCACAAAGGCTAGGTTTCAGCCTAAACATTCATAAGGTACACTGGTCACAGGGATTGCTACGTTTGTGATATAAGGTAGGGAAATGGCGACGAGGTGGATACGATATGCGAAATGTATGTTGTCAAAACAGGTTGCTTGATTAGAATTGTAACACTTGTGACTTCACAGAAATTGGACTCTAAACAACTAAGCCATAGTTGTTTAGAGTCCAATTTCTGTGAAGTCCTGCCTGGGTGAAACATTATGTTCCGGGGCCGCGGTATGTCTTTCGAACAACACGCAAGCCCGGCAGATGCAGTATGATACCTTTATTAAATATCAAATTAAGTAAAATATTCTGCGAACCATATGAAAAATGCAACAACAGTAAAACAACCACGGAAGCCTGTTGGTATAGTGTTCCACGTGCGCCTCAAAGAGATGTCAGCTAAGCAAAGGGGCCTGCCAGGGCCACCGCCTGCCGGAGTTGCGGGTTGTTCGAAATAGATACCGCGGCCCCGGAACATAAAGGGCAATAGAAGGAACATGAGTTAGTTTTAGTCAGTACAAGTCTGACACTCCCCCCGCTCCACCCAGAGCGGGGGAAGTAATTTGAAGATTTTCCATCCGCAAAAAAAAGGCTTGCTAGTAGAAATTTCGTTTGAAATAAGCTGTGTTCTTTGTGATTTCTCCTGTGTGTATATAAATGATTAAATAAATAAAAAAAACAACGAATTCAAGAAAATTACCTTACCTTAATCAATAAGATTAACAAACACACCTCAGACTTAGCAGCCGTCAGCTAAAACAATGTTAAAACAAACTTGTTCAATCAAAACAACAAGGAAAAAACAAAAAGATAGATTTCCACTGAACTTTGCTAACAATAAACTGTTGAACCACGCTGTAATCCCAAGTGGCGTTACACACATTTGAGAACCACTGACACAAACATATAGATAAATACAGAAAGACCACTCCACTTCCACAACCCGTGCCTAACTAGCGCAGGTCCGCGATGCTGAGCCAGTAAGTTCAAACCAGTCGCTAAATAATAGGTATCACTCAGATCCACCTTGTCCTTTTTGCTGTCCTCCCCCAGCGACACCCTAAGCTGAGGCTCGTACCCCACAGGGGATGCCCTTAGCGTGTAGTCGCTTAGTTTGTTAATTTCTGGCCTTGGCTGGCGGCCATAATTTCAAGGTATCTACATGAATTGCTCGGTTAAGCAGACGACAACCTCCTAGGTTGAACTGCAATATTCCGTTCACAAAAAAAAACATTGACACGTATTATTATGACCCTTTTTCTCGGGAAAGAGTCCTCGTTAAAGGGTCTAAGTTCTAGGTCGAGGTGAAATTCAAACCGTAGATACTGACTGAATCTTTGGTCTCTTATAGGTCTGAAAAAATCAACCCTCAAAGTCTACGATATCAAAAGATATGGCTGTTTATGTCGCAAGTTTGTTCTGAGCCCGAGGGCTCAGAACAAACTGTGAGGTGCGAGATTCTGACTCGCTCTTGTTTCGAAAAAGACCCACAGATCGCCATCCTTACAGTACGTAAGGCGATCTCAAACACACAAGCTACACAAGCTTGCAGTACAGTCATGAGCACTGATGTCCATGTTACCGGCAATCTACATCCTTACTATTATAAAAGCGAAAGTGAGTTTGTTTGTTACGTCTTCACGCCTAAATGGCCAAACCGATTTTGATGAATTTTGGTACAGAGATAGTTGGGAACCTGGAGACGGACATAGGCCAAAAAAAGTGGGATAAGGGGGAGAAAGAGAGAAGAAAGGGTAGAGAAAGATAATTTTGTTTTCGATCATCACGCGGGTTAAAGTTAGCGTTAGCCCAAAGTAACTATGCCACGCGGACGAAGTCGCGGGCGGAAGCTAGTTATCTTATATTCCGTAGAATACCAGAATGTTCTGTAGATCACCTAAAACGTTAGGTCAAAGTATGTAATAAAATTTGCTTTGCCTATAATTTCTATACATTATTGCACGTTCAATCGAGTATACGGATGGTGGCAATGGTTAGCAGGATATCGGGAGTGACTTCGGTAATGGTGATGCAACCAACTTGGCGTTAGTTTCCTCTAAAATGGTTGAAATGAATGGGGCTGATCAATTTGTCATGTTTGAAAACGGGCGTCCTCAGTTGGAACTGGTCATCTCTTAGCTGCCCTGGTTTATTTTAAATATTTTACTTTAAGTCTTTATAAATCGTTCTCACGTATATTTATGATCACAACATGAATGATGTAACCAAGATCTTGTAAAAATATTATAATTTAAAAGAGTATCCATGGAGTTTCTTGCCCATTTGATTCTTCTCCATAGACATCAATGGTTTGGTATGGGCAACTACAGTTCTTTCACAAGTTATTAAATAAATAAATAAATAAATATCTTGGGACAACTCACACACGGCTATCTGATCCCAAGCTAAGCAGAGCTTGTGTTATGGTAACCAGACAACTGATATACATACTTATATAATTTATAAATACATACATATTATAGATAAATCACACCCAGACACAGAACAAACAATCATGCTCATCACACAAAGTTTGTCCTGGGTGGGAATCGAACCCACGACCTCCGGCTCAGCAGTCAGGGCCACTAACCACTAGACCAACAGGCCCGTCCAGTATTATGCATTGTGTCTGGGACTGTAGCGTCATTCTTTTGTTTCTTGATTTCCAAAGTGCCTGTAATTGTCTGATTGATAGAGGGGCCGGCCAGGGCCACCATCTACCGGGGTTGCGAGTTGTTTGAAAGAGATACCGCGGCCCCGGAACAAAAAAAGCAAAAGAAGGAACATGGGCGGGAGAAATAATTTGATGATTACCCACACCCAAAAAATAAGAGATAGCGCTCGCGGGCCACAAGTCAAATCGACTTGCAGGTGTCGGCAAGTAACGAGTGTGTGCGTTTTCGGTCGTTGTATGAACTTGGCCCTCTGTACCGATCTATTCTGTACCTCTGACCTAGCTCTCGGTCTATTTATCTGACAAATTGAAAGAATCTTTTTCCAACATTTTGTGTACAAAGTCTCTGAACGTGTTTGAGGCTCGATTTTATTGAACCACTAATCGTTCGTGTTAATAAATTTTCTTTTTCGGTTTGGTTTACATTTGTATTTTTTTAGCAGATGTTTTTCATGTTAATATTCAGCCCTCTTTTTTCTGTCTGATAGAACATGTTTTTATCCTTACTAATACCTATTATAAAAGCGAAAGTAAGTTTGTTTGTATGTTACGTCTTCACGCCTAAACGACTAAATCGACTTTGATTAATTGGTACAGAGATAGTTAAGATCCTGGAGACGGACATAGACTATATTTAAAAAAAAAGATTGAGATATGAGGGAGAAAGAGGGAAGAAAGGGGAAAACTTGGCATTGCTATTACAATAAATAAGGCCCAATGGCAAAAACTACAGGCAGCCGATACCTGTAAATCAGGAAAGGGGAACTGTGTTACCCCGAATTTAACGCGAGCGAAGCCGCGGACAAAAGCTAGTAATACATAAATCGCACACCTGGAACCAAACTGAGGTAATTCAAAAAAGGATTTGTTTCAGGAGACGAAACAATAGATCTTATATGTATGTAAATAATTGTGTTACGTTAGGTTATTGCATATAATTACTGAGCATTCGAAAATAAGGGTAAACGAAAACAATTCAAAGATCGTGATTTTTTTGTTGTTTTCGTTTAAATGAAAGAAAAACTGTTTATTAGACTTGCACAGGACGAGACAGCAAATTAAAAATTATTTTAACAAAGAACAACAAAAACTAAATTTGAAAAGGACAATTAATTTCATTTGTTCTAAACGACGCCAATAGACCCCTATCTCGGCATGGTACTGCAACATGGCAGCCATGTCGCAATGCTGATATTCTGATAGGGCCTAATAAAGTGAAGCCACGGTCAAATACGATAAAAAACATAACAAGAATAAATAAATTGTAGGACGAATAAATAAAAATAGTTTATTTTTATTTAAGCACCATGTAGTTTCAATTTTTTTTTCTATATTAGTGCTGTAAGACATTGCGTTTCTTTCTATATTTTATGAGTCTAGGCAGGTTTTGATATGATTGTGAAAATATTTGGGTACTTGATATAAAGGCCTCATGTCTCATGATAACGTTGATTTAGTAGTCCGATTTTTTACAGTTTCAAAGAAGCATAGTGTTCAATTTATAGAACTTGATACCTCTACGCAATCCCGAGGACAGAGGTCTTAAGACTCAGGCAAACACGGACAACGAAGTGACCCTTTATGGTCTCCATTTTAATTACTTTTGAGGTACGGTACCCTAAAAATATCATGTCCCTTTTATTAAATATTTCCCCAGTAAGAACAATAAACCAACGCAGTTATCCTCCAAATATATGCGGACAGTGAAAGGAACAAATTAGTTGAAAAGACTTTTATGAAAAAAATGTTCCCGCGAACTCTTTGTTTTGTTCATATTAGCATATTTCATCCATTTGTCAAAGAGTAACCATGGCAATGAAAAATGTTACATTTAATAGGGGTGTGAAGTAATTTTTTCTGATGCTGACGTCCCTTCGACGTTATGCGATGCGATTTTGCGACTTGTTTCCAAGCGACAAACGCGTGCGTCAGACTTTCCTTACCAGTGTGCCTTTTTCACATTTCTCGATGGCATGGTAGCCAAGTGAGAGGCCTATGTGCGCCATACAAACTCTGACTCCAGGTTAGCCACACGCTAAAGAAGAAAAAGTCGGTCCTTCGTTTAAAAACTGTCTAGTCACGATGACTCGTGGACAGGTACTGGTTAATGAGATTAAAAGGTTAACTGATTAAACCTGCAACCCAAATGTTTGATTAACCATTATAAAGGTTTACCCCTGCAATATTTGGGTTAACAATTTTAATATCGCTTATTAACCGGAATGTAAGAGAAAAAGCTTCTAATGAGAACTAACTCCTTCACTTTCTCATATATTTTTAATGTTTAAAATGCACTTGTGAACTGGATATTATAGGCAGATTAACCGTCTAACTAGGGTTAACCTTTACCAAATATAACCCGATTAAAACACCTACACGGGTAGCCCTTTCGGTCGCTATCGCAACACAACACGCTTGTCGTTAGAGCATGTGTAGTAACATAACCCGCCGTCTACGAAAATATTTAATGTCTGATCTTGCGTCTGGTAGTGAGATAAATCGTGCTTCTTGCTTTTGACCAAAAGTCACATTTGTTTTGAATGGCGCGACTGTTTGGACGGTGTGGAAAGGAGTGTCAGACTTGTACTGACTTAAAGCCATCCATGTTCCTTCTTTTGCTCTTTGTGTTCCGGAGCAGCGGTATCTCTTTCGAACCAACCCGCAGCCTTGAAAGTCACACTTGCGGTCAAAAGTCGAGGTTGTGGCCTTGCAGTACACTCTTATAATAGGGGTGTGAAGTAATTCATTTTTTTTGTCCCTTCGTTTTTTGGTGTCACTTAGTTCCTTCGTTGTATTTCAGGGTGGATTATTCTCAACGTTTCCTGAGACTTTTTCCTCTTTCACGTTGTCGGTTCTAATTATTAGCTTGCTGTTTTGGTTTTAAATGTTTCGATGTCCAGAAAATGATTTGAGAAATGGGCTTTTAAGCTGCCAGTACCTACTTACTCAAAGAAAGATGTTTTTATCTAAATTCATGATCTAAGAAAATTTAACTGTCGTTTTTTTTTTTGGCACAGACGTTTTTTATTTCACTCTTTAGGTATGATGGTATCTCACATTCGTTCATTTCACAGTACATTCTTATTACACACATTCATAATGATTCACTCGAAATAGTTTTTTTTTTGTTACATCCTTACTGATATTATAAAAGCGAAAGTGAGTTTGTTTGTTTGTTACGTCTTCACGCCTAAACGCCTAAACCGATGTTGATGAATTTTGGTACAGATATAGTTGGAACCCTCGAGACGGACATAGGACTATTTTTTTTAAAAAGGTTAGTTATGAGGGAGAAAGAGGGAATAAAGGGAAAATTTAGCTTTGCTATTACAATAAATAAGGCGCAAAGGCAAAAACTACAGGTACCTGCAAATCAAGAAAGAGGAACTATATTACCCCAAATTTAACGCGAGCGAAGCCACGGGCAAAAGCTTGTATTATAATAACCCTATTCCAATAATATCTTGCTTGTACGGAAATAGAGGATTTACGGTACGTTTCATTGAAGACTTTTCCTTAAAACATTCTCTACTTCCCTAAACATAAGATTCTCATGATTGCAAAATGGCTTACGAAGCCATTTGTTTCTAGGAAAAACTATTTGTCTTTTTCAAAATTCGTTGTGAAATATAGTTGTTTAGGGAGTTTTTTTTTAACTGTGCATTGAATAAATAGGTTTACTAGGCATGTCTATGGCTAGTATTTTTGTAAATATAACCGTAATGACTACGAAATCCTTACTAATATTATAAAAGCGAAAGTGAGTTTGTTTGTTTGTTACCTCTTCACGCTTTAATGGCTAAACCGATTTTGATGAATTTTGGTGACGGACATAGGCTAACTTTTTTGAAAAAAAAGTGGGATGTTAGGGAGAAAGAGGGAAGAAAAGGGAAAACTTAGCGTTGCTATTCCAAATCAATAAGGCGCAAGGGGAACTGTGTTACCCCGAATTTAACGCGAGCGAAGCCGCTGGCAAAAGCTAGGTCTTTATATTTTTCTGATTATTGTTTTTAAAGTTGTAACTTTATTTCACCCAAAAAAAGTAATATCCCAGCCACATGTTTCGCGTAGATATTCTTAGTTTGATGTACTTGTGTTTGTTTGAAGGCTTCAGGAAGGGTCCGTTTACATCGTTTATGTATTGTGGTTGTCTACGCTAATCCTTACTAATCCTTACTAATATTATAAAAGCGAAAGTGAGTTTGTTTGTTTATTTGTTACCTCTTTAAGCTTTAATGGCTAAACCGATTTTGATGAATTTTGGTACAGAGATAGTTGGGAACCAGGAGACGGACATAGGCTATTATTTTTTTTAAAAAGAGTTGGATATGAGGGAGAAAGAGGGAAGAAAGGGGAAAACTTAGCGTTGCTATTACAAATCGATAAGGCGCTACCGAATTTAACGCGAGCGAAGCCGCGGGCAAAAGCTAGTTTTTTATAAACAAACGAAATTACTAACTACACGCAAAAGAAACCTTTATTAGATTTATGTTGGAATGAATCTTCTTTATTAGATTTATGTTGGAGTCTGCTTTATTAGATTTATGTTGGAATGAATTTTCGAAGCTTTTTTTTTGCGGATGGGAAATCATCAAATAACTTCCCCCACTCTAGGCGGAGCGTGGGGGAGTGTCAGACTTGCAATGACTAAAACCCACCCATATTCCTTCTATTGCTCTTTATGTTCCGGGGCCGCGGTATCTCTTTCGAACAACCCGCAACCCAGGCAGGCAGAGGCCCTGGCAGGCCCCTCTGCTTTGCTGACATCTCTTTGAGGCGCGCGTTGAACACTAACGCGCCGTCGACACGGCCTGTCGTCAATAGACGGACAGACGGTGAGCTAATCATCGAGGCTTAGAGGAGCTTACGTAGGTTGGTCTTTGGATGGGTGACCCAATGGCGCGGGTGAAACCGCGCGTTATAGCTAGTTTTATTTTGAGTTAAAACCATTAAACATAGTATAGCCAACTAAACTATAATAATCCACCAATTTCCGCCAACTACGATCAAAGAGGAACACAAAATATCATACAAACTTTCCACTACAGCTTTCAAAAACAGTTTAATATTTTTCTGACAATTTTTGTATCCTTTGCTCTATCCTCACAAACAAGACGCGTAAAAACTTCGCTGGCTAGTTGCGAACTCGATAATAATTTTCTGGATATTTCTGGATGTTTCCGCGCTCAGTTTGAAGTTACAGAAGTTCGTATGTGATGGTATGTATGGGTAAACGAGGGACTTGAGTATTTTATTTGTAAGGCGGTTCTCTCGTCACCTCCTTCTGCGAAGTTTTAATGCTAGCGAAGGAGGTGGCTGGGCGTTTGAGGGAGAGAACCTCAAACCAACCCAGCCGCCGCGAGTGACGCCCCGGGCGTCGGGAGCCGCGAGACGACTCCTGGCCACCGTAGATGCGGGCCTGTGGACGGTGAGCAATGGGTAGTTCACCGTCCGTCCGTCTATAGACAACAGGCCGTTTCGACCGCGCGTTAGTGTTGCACGCGCGCCCCTAAAGTGATGTCAGCAAAGCAGAGGGGCCTGCCACGGCCACCGCCTGCCAGGGTTGCGGATTGTTTGAATGAGATACCGCGGCCCCGGAACGTAAAGGGCAATAGAAGGAACATGGGTGGGTTTTAGTCAGTACAAGTCTGACACCCCCCCCTGCTCCGCCCAGAAAGGGGGAACTTATTTGATGATTTCCCATCAGGAAAAAAAAGGCGGTTCTCTCGATGAACAAAAGGTAGCTCACCGTTTGATCGTCTAGTGACGACAGGCCGTGTCGACGGTGCGTTCTTGTTCCGCGCGCGCCTCAGAGATTTCAGCAAAGCAGAGGGGCCTGCTATTGCCACCGTCCCGGGATTGTTACATGAAACATAAAGGGCAAAAGAAAGAACATGGTTGGGTTTTAGTCAGTAAAAGTCTGACACTCCCAATTAATTGATGATTTCCTTTGGCGGTGAAACAGATCTCACTTCGCATTGGCTTGTATGAAATCCGTGTACGTCCTGCGAAATTGAACATCGCACATTCAGTATCCAATATGGATGAAACAAGCACAAAAAATCAGAACAAAAAAAGAGTGTCCTCTTTATTGTCGAATTAAGTTTTTATCTTTGATTGTCTTGTGTGTTTTTCGCGTATTTCATGTGCTTGTATTAAACAGTTTACTTAGCGATCCCCTGACGCAACGACGCTACGATTAAAATATTCTACTTTTACAGAGTTACAATGATTACCTTTGCTTTATTTAACGGTTCTTACTTACTTCAAATTCTTGTCTATTGCATAAAAATTGCATAAGACATTACCATAGATTAAATTATTACTATAACTTGACAATAGAAAAGAGCTGAACAGCGCCCGAAACCGGTAGGCACGGTTAGTGTATATATTTCTTCAGCACGTACGTCCCTAGTTTACCCAGTTAGCCTTCTCTATGGGTAATAAAATTCGTATTTACGCTAGATCGTTGGTGGTTGTTGTTTTTTTACATTGTCTTGCCCTTAATTTGTTTTAGATGAGGGTGTGAGAAAGGGCGAGCCCTTTTCTTTTCCCTCTAGTTATGTAATGCTATGTTTTTCGTGTGAAAATCCTTGGCATCCTCTGTTTAGAGAAGGTAGATGATTTTGTTGCAATTTGCGGAAAGTGACATTTCCATCAGCGGTAACGATGATTAAAAGTTGGTAAAATAACGAAAAAAATATATATAATCGTACACCAAGATCTCAACTAAGCTAACGCGTAAAATGAAATATTTCTGAACATGAAAAAAACGTATTTCACTTTGTATGGGAAATTATGAACATTTATTTTATTTTTGATGTTTTTTTGGGGTTTTGTTGCCAACAGAGTACCCTTATAATTTAGGCAAGGCCGTCTGTCAAACATAGCACGAGAAAGCTGTACATTTAAAGGGACATATTATTTCCGCTGACAAAAAAAAACCACTACAAAAAATCTTCTAAAAACTAGAAAATAATATCAAAATATTTGTCCCTATAAGTATGTTTTAAAAAAGTAGAATATTTTATCCTCCTTGGTCCAAGGGATCTTTCTTCTTTGGTCGGGGGTTAAAATTTATATTTTAGGCTCAAAACCTCTCAATACAAAGTGGCAATTACAGCAATAATAATGAAGTTCTGCCAATGGCTTAATTGCCAAGAGCCTCGACCAACACCTGAGGAGGCTCTCGTTAGGCAGCTGGATCAAGGGCTTGATACAGAAAGCGGTACCAGGCGTCCGTCACTCGCTCAAGGCCACGCGTTTTATGCCTACCGCTTCGTGTATCGCCGTCGATACAACTGACAGTGGGCTGTCGCACGCCTGTTTGAGTGCTCGCACGTCACGATTACCGCGCTGAGTTTCAAAATTCCGAAACCACGTAATTTTTGTGCAGTATAAAGCTTATAAGGATTCGTCTTTTAATGGCGGGCTTAAAGTGCCACCAGAAACTTTTAATAATTATATTGAAGAATTAGAATAAACTTTTTTAAATAATTTTGACAACGTAATAATGGATCGGCCTGGCAGTACCATCTTGGAAATTTTGAAATTGATTGATTTTCCTCCACTTTGCTCCTGTTTCCCTTTCGATTATTTATTAAAATTATTTACGCGGTTTAGAATATTTTCCACAATAAAATTTAGTAAGGAAAAAAATTATCAGTCATTTTATTAAACTGAAACATATTTGATTCTACAACATTCGTTTTATTATCATTATCAACAATTCATCATCGTACAACCCTAGCACATTCGCTCGATGACGCGCCCGCACGTTGGTCGCGCGGCGGGCAATACAATCTCAACTCTCTCTGTGCGTACTTATGGTGCATTTCTTTTGGCTGCAAACAGCTGGTATTATTATTATGATTTTGTAGGCTATTATAGCGTAGGTATTTTCCTTTTTGTATTGGAGTGATGTATCTGCTACGTAGTAGCTATTTAGTAATCTGTGGCGGTACTCCTAGACACGGCTCGTATTGTTAGGAGGTTCCTTTCTCTGGAGCCCTGAGCGCCGCCCGGTAGCTTGGACCCTGTTCCCGATACCGGTGGGCTACTATTTTTATATTTTTAAATGTTTTATTTTAATTAAATATTTAATATATGAACAATATGGAAATTAATCAATAAATGAACGAAATAATGAAGTTAAAAGAAAAACTATTGCGACTAAGTAAGCTAACAAGTTAACGTGTAATAGTCGAACAACTTATAAAATATACTTGAATAAAATATTCTCGCGTACAGTATGTATAGGAAAACATGTTTTTCGACTGCAAATGTAAGTTTAAGAATAAATATTTAATACAATCTTACTTATCCTACTAATATTATAAATGCGAATTTTTGTGAGGATGGATGGATGTATGGATGTTTGTTACTCTTTCACGTCAAAACGGTTGAACGGATCTTGATGAAATTCAGCACAGAGGTAGATTATGGTCTGGAATAACACATAGGATATTTTTTTTCGAAATCACGCGGGCGAAGCCGCGGGCGGCAGCTAATCTATAAATATAATTTAGTGTACCTTACTAAAATATTTAGGAGTAACAAAAAGGGGAAAACAATTTACAGGGCGTCAAAAAATCATCGACATCGCTGTCAATAAGAAAAACGCCTAGAAGGATGGCAGGATTGCCACCTTGGACTGCAATGCTGACTCTTTGGCCGAAATAAAAGCCTGCCTTTTGGTCACGTAAAGAAATATTTTATTAAAATAATCACCACTAGCTTGCGCCCACGGCTTCGCACGCGTGATATCGAAAAAAAAACCTAAGTGTTATTCCAGACTATAATCTACCTCTGTGCCAAATTTCAACAAGATCCGTTCAGCCGTTTTGACGTGAAAGAGTAACAAACATCCATAAATCCAACCATCCTCACAAACATTCGCATTTATAATATTAAGAAGGAAGACTGCGGAACCCAACAGGAACACTAAAAAGTCAATTAAAAGTTTTTTTGTCCAAAAAAAAGAAAACGCCCAATATTTTCTTACATGTGGGATGAGTCCCAAAACTTGAGAAATCCTTCTTAGAATTTGGAAGGCGTCCTAAACAATCCGTCAAGTATTAAGTACTGTTTGGGACTCTTAAGCTTTATGTAAACCTCACTTTCTGACTACTACGGATGTCAATGTGAGCAATGTCCATGACGGCACGGTTGCTACGCCGCGTGTCGCAAGTTCGATCCCTGCACAGACCAAATATTATGACCGACATGTAGTTGTTCCGGGTCTGGTTGTTTGTGTATGTGAGTTTAAATGTTTGTAAACGCACCCACGATACAGGAGAAATTCCTAGTGTGGGACAAAGATTAAAAAAAGTGATGATTTTACTCTAAGATTTCCAATGTAATGAAACTGCGGAGTACTGGGTAAAACCGGGCAAATGACAGACTCGCGCATCGATGGTTCCGTACAAACTTGCGACATAAACAGCCATATCTTTTCACAGGGAAGATTGATAGAGGGTTGATTTTTACAGCTCAAAGGGTTCTCAAACATCCATCCATACATAGATACTCCATACATCCTCACAAACATTCGCATTTTTAATATTAGTAGGATTTCTTCTTTTTGTAATACTAAAATTTACTTGATTTATTTCGGTTACTATTATTTTAAACTTTAAATAATCATTCTGAGGCCCTATCAGTACCGATCTATGTAAACAATTTTGTGAAACAATTCAAATGCTACCTTTGGCTCGCTCTTCAGTAAAAGGAGAAAGATTTACAATTTACGTTTGAGACGGGGCCATGAGAAACGGGGCTCTGAAATTTCGCGAGAAAACCGACGTGTTCTAGAACCAAAATTTCGTAATCGAATCCTCTTTTGTAAATCCTTACTAAAATTATAAAAGCAAAAGTGAGTTTGTTTGTTTGTTACCTCTTCACGGCTAAACCGATTTTAATGAAATGAGGGAGAAAGAGGGAAAGAAAAGGGAAAACTTAGCATTGCTATTACAATAAATAAGGCACTAGGGTAAAAACTACAGGTGGCAGGTACCTGCAAATCAGGAAAGGGGAACTGTCTTATCCCGAATTTAACGCGGCAAAGCCGTGGGCGAAAGCTAGTTCAATATAAGTATGGTTTGCTGAATGAAAACCCAATTCTCGCCGTCGTACATACGTTTTATTATTGCAATTTGTGTGAATAATGAATGTGTACAAGGCAAAAGTATCGACGGCGCTTTCGTGTTCCAAGAGCGCCTCAAAGAGATATCAAATCAGAGGGGCCTGCCAGGGTTACCACCTGCCGGGGTTACGGTTTGTTCGAAAGAGCGGCTAGGATGGAAGGAACATGGATGGGTTTTAGACAGTAAAAGTCTGACACTCCCTTCCTCTCCGCCCAGAGCGAGAGAAGTTATTTAATGATTTTACATACCAAACAAAAGTGGAAAATAACTTTACTTCCAGAGGTCAGTCATGTTTGTTTCGTTCACATTTTTTTTGCCACCGACGACGTGGAAGGCGGTTCTTTTTTGCAAAAAAGTTTTTTATTTCAGCAATTTTAGTTATGATATAGTTCTTACTAAAAGATATTAGCAGATCATTAAAACCTAGAAGAGACCTATTAACCCTTAAATACATAGAAGAAGAAATATGTATTATAGACGATAACTCGTAACCTACCCAAGCAATATAAATAGAATTGTTATGGACCAACTTCAAAGTACCTATACCCTTTCGAAAAAGAAAAAAAAATGAAAATTATTAGTCATTATCAAGTAATCGGTGAACATTTTCGCGCTTACACACTCTAAGTTCAAAAGGATGGCTATTGAATCTTTGAATTGTGGATTTAGTTTTGAGGAGGATGAAATTGGTAAGTTCACATGTACTTGCCAGCTTTGTTTTCTGTAGGACTGAAAGCACGCATTTAATTTATTATTATTTTACCATTATTTCGCGGACATTGGCGTGGGTTTCACGTTTACTTATTTTGAAAATATAATATTGTCACACTTATTGTAATGTGTTATGTAGATAACTGTTAAATGTCCTAATAAAAAACATCTTCAAACAACGAATAGGGTAACTATTCTGGTTATTATTCTGGTTTACAGTAGTGAAACCGCGGGACGCCGCCGCGTAGTGATAAATATGTATTTTTAACAAAACATTCATTATCACAACAATCGCAGCCTGCAAGCCCCCACCCAATGTTTAACATTCTCGGGTAGCGTTGACAGAAATTGGCCCCTACAAAATGAGAGTGATAATTTCAGAGAGCCGTGACCTGGGTGTCAACGCAGCAGATTTAATATCGTGGAAGCTTGCTTCCACATTTACTAGATTAGCTTTGGTGTAAATGAAGGTTGTAGGCGATGTTAAATTATTGTTTGTTTTTGTTGTGATTGTATCTGATCTTGTACTATCCTACTTCATACTATCCTATTTAATATCATAAATGGGAATGTGTGTGAGGATGTAAGGATGTTTGTTACTCTTTCACGTCAAAACGGCTGAACGGATCTTAATGAAAGTTTGCACAGAGGTAGATTATAGTCTGGAATAACACATAGGATACTTTTTTTTCTATATCATGCGGGCGAAGCCGCGGGCGCCCAACCTCCATGGTATCATACGATGTAATAGGAATCTGCACCGGAACAAGAATACGAGTAATCCACTGGGAATCAGTTAACTTCGACAAAAATAAGCGGGAAATGGAAGTGGCGTTGGAGTTGTTAGCTTGTCATCCCTTGTTTCAATGGGAAATTCATTCAAGTTCTTCTTTCTTTATTTTTTAATTTTCCGGGATTAGTGATTGAATTGTGTCGTGTTAAGAAGTTAAGTTTAATTAATATAATATGATTGTGAAAGTTCCCACCATACGTGATATTAGAATTAGATAGGTACTGCAATATAATTTGATTAGTTTTAAGACATTTTGCTGCTCCCTAACAGGGTCATGTAGGTACTCAGTCGTTATAAGCCTAGCGTGTAACTATATGTATATTGTGCATTAAATAAATAAATAAAAAACTTAAAAGTTGTCAAGGGACACCCGGATGGAACGAAGTTATTATGTACAAAAAACCTGTAAAATAAAAAAATATTCGTCGCGACACCAAACTGTTCAATGCGAAATAGAAAAGCGAAACGAAAATAACTGGCTTGCTTTCTATGAGAGAGAGAGAGAGACAGACAGACAGACAGGGAAATACGGGCACGCCGCACGGCTTACAACTATACCAAAAAGTGTCGTTACAACTTTTGGTCTTATTTTTGTCCGTCTAGCCCTTTCGCAACGCGTGATAAGGTACTTCGTTCCAAAAGTTTGAACGCCTACGCCTAAACGCATAGCAATGCTTTACAAATGTCACACGTATAGCGCCTATAGATGATGGCGCTCTCTCTCGCTACTAAACTGTGCACGTTCCTTGTTTGTTGTAAAATATTATTGGTTTTAAATAAATGGTTCCAATTATGTAGATTGCTTTTGTTTTTATTTCATCACTAGCTGGCGCCCTTGGCTTTGCCCGCGTGATATCGAAAAAAAAAGTATCCTATGTGTTATTCCAGACTATAATCTACCTCTGTGCCAAATTTCATCAAGATCCGCTCAGCCGTTTTGACGTGAAAGAGTAACAAACATCCATACATCCATCCATCCATCTATCCATCCTCACAAACATTCGCATTTATAACATTAGTAGGATGTAGTTGCGGACGCCAGCCCGTCAATGCTGGCTGGTCTGTTTTTTGTAGGCCTGCGTACCTCAAACGGAAAAGTTTTCATTCCTTAGTTTATGTTTTCTTTTTTTATTTTCGGTTATGAATTCATCAAATTAATCGTCCTGCTCTGGGCAGAGCAGAAAGGAGTGTTAGACTTGTACTGACTAAAACCTGTCAATATTTATTATTTTGCTCGTTGTGTTCCGAATAACCCGCAGCCCCCGCATCCAGTGGCCCTGACAGGCCCCTCTGCTTTGCTGACATCTCATTTACGCGCGCGTAGTTCACGAACGCGCCGTCGACACGGTTTATCGGCTTAAGCCCCGTTCCAATAAACAAAAACGACTCGTTTTGCTTACAGATGGTAGCATTTTGACATAAGTTCTATGAGACTTATGTCAAAATCTTACTACGCGTAAGCAAAACGACTCGATTTTGTTTATTGGAACGGGGCTTTACTGCAGTATCTTGCCACATTTTTACATTACAATTCGACCCATTTTCCGGTGTCTGATCGAACTGAAATTTTGTATACATGGTTAGTTCGGAGGACGATGCATGGCTACTAATGCCATGTTATTCTAAATCCAAAATGGCGGACTTCCAAAAATTTCGGACTAGCTATTTTTCTGCTTACTTGTACAATGGGTATTAAATGGAAGGACTAGTTGAACACGTAACTTCCTCCTTTTTTGAAAGCGGTCGTTAGATAACAAGCCATTTCAAAATATCAGTTTTGTATTTTTTTCTGACTGCCCTGATAGAAAATAGCGTGAGACTTTGTATGTATGTATACCTGTATTATTAATGCTTGTGTTTTTGTATAGCATTACACAAAAACACAAAAAATGCAAAAGAACAGAAACAAAATGAATTAACGACGTAATTTGTATGGAGCATCGCCAAAAAGCGTCAGCCATAACGAAAACAAATAAATTCCGTAGGATTTGCGTTCGGCTCGGTATTGCGAACAATGCCCATTGAAAGCCATGGTTTTACCGGCAGAAAATTATCTTGAAATGGGACCAAACTGATTTGGGTCAAACGGTAGTACAGTCAGCAGTAAAATGGAAGGAAATCCCTAATGGCATTGGAAATTCTTCTTTATCCATTAAAATATTGACTGAAAGCAGAGGAAGAGGAGGAGGTTGGCTGTGCAATCAACTGCTGCGCTGCGTGTCGCGGGTTCGATTCCCGCACGGAACAGATATTTGTATGACCTAAAGATAGTTGTTCCGGGTCTGGCTGTTTGTGTATGTAAATTTAAATGTTTGTAAACGCACCCACGATACAGGAGAAAGTCCTAGTGTGGGGCAACGTTTTATTAAAACAAAAAAAAAGTGAACAAAACCGGTCAGTGCGAGTCGGACTCGAATCGAAGGTTCCGTATGAACTTGCGACATTAACAGCTATATCTTTTGACTGCGTAGACTTAGAGGGTTGACGTTTTTACAACTTTTGAGGTACGGAACCCTAAACATTTATGCATTAAGTAAGTTTACTGCGGGTAGATACTGAATATACTCGAAAAGTAGTCAAAAGAATAGTGATCTGTAATCTCGTTACAGTAAGGTTGCAGATGCATTGCAGCCTATGACAAGTCCAATAGAATCATATTTGCTTCGATCAATAATCCTTACTAATATTATAAAAGCGAAAGAGAGTTTGTTACCTCTTCACGCTTTAATGGCTGAACCGATTTTGATGAATTTTGGTACAGAGATAGTTGGGAACCAGGAGACGGACATAGACTATTTTTATTAAAAAAAAGTGGGATATGAGGGAGAACGAGGGAAGAAAAGGGCAAACTAAGCGTTGCTATTACAAATCAATCAGGCGCAAGAGCAAAAACTGCAGGTCTGCTTGGTGTGTTATACCGAATTTAACGCGAGCAAAGCCGCGGGCGAAAGCTAGTATACCATATTTGTCTATATTTTTGTTAGATTAGGGTTGTCGTATTTAGAAGTCAAAAGATATGGCGGTTTATGTCACAATTTTGTACGGAACCCTTGGCTGGTTTATCAGGGTTCCATAGACAAATAGTAAAAACAGAAACCTCATAATTTATTTGTGCAGTCTATTCGTCTCTCCGTCAGTATGTCATAGCTTGGTCATAGCCATTTCCTCGGAGATAAATTAAATTTATGGTGCTGTTGCCCGCGACTTCTTTCGTACTTTTATCTTCTTGTGTGTGTTTTCTTCTATATCTATATATCTTCTATATCACTACATAGTATAAAACAAAGTCGCTTTCTCTGTCCCTATGTCCCTTTGTATGCTTAAATCTTTAAAACTACGCAACGGATTTTGATGCGGTTTTTAGTAATAGATAGAGTGATTCTTAAGGAAGGTTTTAGTATATAATTTGTTAAGTTTTTGTATTTATTTCTGTGTACATTAACTATATTTGTTGAAGATGTCGGCAAAAAGTATGCTGTCTGGGAGCTTTCAACGAAAACGCTGCCTAAACCCTTTAAGATATAACAAAATAATGTATGGTGTAATTGTGTATCTTATATAGGTCCACAGAAAAGTCAGCGGTGACATATGTCTATATCTTAAGGATAACATACTATATCCATTTTAATACATTAACAAATGGGCAATTATAAAGCGCTAACTTGGAAAGCTATTTACATAAATACAGTATTAATCCTTATCATTTTAAATAGGTTGGTTGGCATGAACATTTCATGAAGATTATTTTTCCTTTTACATCATGCAGATTAAATTAATACTTTAGGAGATATAGCAAAATCAAAATAACGCGCAACAAAATTAATTTCATGTCGCCGTGACTAGGCTGGCCCGCTCGGGCGCGGTGTAGGGAACAAGTCGCTCATCGCTGAGTGCGCGACCCGAACACGGGCAGACGCGTGAGCACAGAGTACGTTGAGTTGACACGTTCCTTACAAACTAAATTCAAATCCTTTATTTGTGAACATATAGGTACAATAAGATCTAATTACATAAAATGTAATAAAACATAGGTTTTATGAAGTTTCATAATACATACCTATTAGTTAGATTCGTACCATTATTACCTATGGACGGACGAACAGCGAAGACTTAGTAATAGAGTTTTTACCCATTGGGGACGTAACCTTAAAAATGAGACGTAGGTACCTAATTTTATTTATACTTCGATTTTGTTATTTTTGCTATAGGCTGCTTTTTATCAACACACCACGCGGGCGAAGCCGCGGGCGGAAGCTAGTACTTATAATAAATCTGTAGAGAGGTCAATTCTGTACATGAAATATATTTCCAAAATAACTATCAGGGGGTGATTAGTGATCGATACTGATGCCAAAAATGCAATCAGTAAAATTTTTGTCTGTCTGTCTGTCTGTCTGTCTGTCTGTCTGTCTGGATGTCTGTATGTTCGTTATAGAAACAAAAACTACACGACGGATTTTAACGAAACTTGGTACAATTATTCTTCATACTCCTGGGCAGGTTATAGTATACTTTTCATCACGCTACGATCAATAGGAGCAGAGCAGTGAAGGAAAATGTTGGGTAATCGGGAGAAGTTGGTTAAAGCTACACAGTAATCATGTATGACGGAAATGTTCTCCTTAAAATTATATAAAAAAATATCCTACGACAGCATAGGTCTATATTTTATGGTTGACTCACAATAACACGTGTAACTCCCGATAACTTAGCAGTTCAGAGCTTTCTGATTATATTTGTCTACTCTTACGTTTATAACACTCCCACTCATCTCTAATTAAAAACAGTTAACATTATTACGTATTCAATAAAAAAAGAATCATATAAATCGGTATACAAACACCAAAGTTATGCATGAAATACGCTAATAAGCCATCGCGCGTGAATACTGAATCATAGTATAAAGAGGGGAAGTACGATAACTTCATACAAACGCGTAGCGCGCGGCTTGTATGTGTGCGCCGTAGTATCTATGCGTCGCCGCACGCACACTAAACAAAATCTCGGCTCCTTTCGCGCTGCGCCAGTCGGGGCTAACACTGCACGAGGTTCGCGCGTCACGGCTTTTCGGCACCGCTAAACGAATAAAAAATGTCTGATAACCGCGGGAGAAAGTATTGCTGTGTGTTTGGGTGTCTTAATAATTCATCAATTCCAGAATTGTCTCAGTTCAAATTACCTATTGAACAGGAAAGGTAAGCTACTCACTTATTCTAGCATAATTCAATTTTTTACTTCATAATGAGATACCTACCTACCTACTGACTTCTTTTTGTTGTATTAGCATATAAGTTTTCTATCACACAGAGGAAGTAGAATAGAATAGAATAGAATATACTTTATTGCACACCAAAATCTACGAAACAAAACTGTTTTACAAAAAGATGTTAAATCTATGGTTACAATGGCGGTCTTATCGCTAAGAAGTACCGCGAGTTATCGCGAAGTAGGTAGGTAGGTAGGTCTACTTTCCCACTAGAATGTTTGTACTTTTGATCTGTCAACTGATTTACCGCTATTGCTTTGTTTACGTTTAGTTGTGCCGATTTCTCAGTATTGTAGGTATATTAACTAAGTACCTAACTACCCACAGTTATGAAATCGTAATTAAAAATAAGTTATTGACTAATTTTAAATTATATACAACATTATTTTTAGTATATGCGAAACCTGAATATAGTTTGTTCAGAATAAGTAACTGAATCGATTCCAATAGTTTTTACACCATGTTATATTTTGTCCCAAAAATATTAATAAAAGGTTACGAGTTGGACACTTACACCCGTATTCACAAACGTTACTATGCGGTCTCATAGTGCGCGCGAGCGCACAGGGCCCTTAAAACTTATTCATAGACAATACTTGAGTGGCGGCTAGCACTATGCGTCCCTTAGAATGAACGCACAGCTAAGGTAGCCTGCTAGCTGTTTTAAGCAACGCATAGCTCTTGACTCTCGATTCTCTGTGGTAGTGTGGTCTTTTATTGTGTTATGAGAAATAGTTTTCGGGGTTAGATTTTACTGTTTGTGATAAATTTCCATTTTAATAGCGTCTGTTTATAATGGATTATAGTAGTGAAGAAAAATTTGATAGTTACATCAATGAGAAAAGCACAATAAGTACTAGAAAAGTGATACGGGATTTTCAGAATCCTTTTGATTATTACAGTTCGGATGAATTTAGACGACGCTACAGGTTTTCCAAAGATTTGGTACTTTTTATACTCTTGCCACTGATAAATGAAGATCTAGAAAAATTTACTGCTAGAGGATTTCCAGTGCCGGCTATTTATTATCAGCTGCTTGTGGCCTTAAGATTTTATTCTTCTGGCAGCTTTCAGGTACCTACTAATGGAAATTTTACTATAGGTACCATAAGATTTTTGTAAAAATATTATAGTAGGTACCTATATTTGAATTGTATCTATTCAGTCAAGTCAAACCCATTGGTGCTTACTCTATTGTTAAAAGGCTTTTAACTTTATTAACGAACTATCTATACCTACCTACTATTAGCTTATCTATTATTATCTTCAATATTAATTTTACAGATGAATGAATACAATGAATTAGGTAGGTACTCTTACTAACCTGACAGTTGTGTTTAATAAACCTGAAGCTATTGCTTTATCCATATTTATAAAATTCACAAATACACAATAAAATCAACGCAAAGACGAACGAAATAGTTCTCAAACACCGGTCGACCGATTGAGGTTATGTTATGCCAAATGAAATGAACGTCAAACAGCAAAGTGAACAACGCAACACAAACGGACCAATCACAGAGCTGTATTCGACGCTGTGCGTTTGCTTAGTCAAGGGTCGTTAAAGTATTGTTTATGAATTGAAAGGCTTGCCATATGCAACGCAGTGAGAAATGCCTTACTTCGCATAGCATTGCTACTTTACTTAGAAAAGTATTGTTTGTGAATACGGGTGTTAGTAGGCATACGAAATCATACGGCGCGCAACAAGGTCACGGCAGGTCAAAGCGACAGTACCTACGTGCGGCGTAGTTTGTGCCGCTCCGTGGCCGTGTTTTTGTACGGACAGCCAGGTTAAATAACAAGCTTATAACTTAAAAGTGACAACCCTATGACAGTAGGCAATTATATCGCGAATTGGGCCGGAGATAACCTACTTCCCCTCTATTTACTTTGACTGAATCATGCTATAAGGATTATTTTTGTGTAATATTTGGCTGTTGATGCGAATAGACGTTCAGAGTGTTCGACCTTATTGACAGACAATGCTTTCAGCCCGACTTTTAGTCTTTAAATAATTTCTTTTTTGATTTCTTTTGTTGTTATTTTATAAAATAGGTATTAGTTATTTTGGTAGTGTTTAAATATTCGTTCAAATTACAAATTATTCATAGTTTACATTTTATTTCTTTTTAGGTGAAGCAGTAGTAGGTACCTACGCATAGATTTTTAGAAACCGAGTTTCGGCTAATTTATGTTCAGTTTTTTTTTTATACTATGTTGGTAAAAGCGTAGTTAATTATACTAATTATAGTTATAGGTATTATTAATTAAAGTATTTATAGGTTTTTATTTTTAAGTGAAGTAGGTATACATAGGTAGATAGTATTGGACGGGTTCCCTCTATCTGGCAGAATCTTGATGCTCCGAAATTTATTTGGCATAACACACTTAGCATATTTTTCTTTAAACGAACATTTTAAAGGCATTAAAATTATTTGATATAATTATCGTTTGGCATAATGTTTAAAACTCCGAATTTACAATTGCGTAGTTTTAAGATGGCAGAATTACATTTAGTAAAATTACGATTGCCAGAGTTCAAATTTCGCATAATATCGTTTAGCATAATGTTCAACTAGAGCGACGAGTATTTGGTATAATTTCACTTTTCATACTATACTTTAAAGACTTATATGCCTAATAAGTCTTTAAACTGACATGGTCACTAACATTATTATTAACGGTTAAAACGGGATATTTACCATGTTTGGTATTTATTTTGAGTTTCCAATTACAGTGAGTTACAATTGTATATCTGTGTTAAGTACTAAAATTACAAACCTGTTTCAGTCATACAACCTTGAAAACAAATTTTTGGAGCCCACTAGAATAACCCAGACTAGTGCCACTTGCCTAGATAATATTTATACAGATGTTATACCAACCCACAAAGTAATTATTAACTTATTAGATTCAGATCATTGCGGGCAACTGATCACAATTCCAAATGTAAACAAAAAAGTAGCTAAAATGGATATCATTGTCAACCCAAAAACTAAAAGTCGCCTAGAAACTTTTAAAATTAAACTCTCAACTAAATTACCACTTTTGTCAACTAGTGATGACCCCAATCAACAATATAACAATTTTTTTAGTATGTATTGCACACAGTTTAATACCACGTTTGTTCCTAAGACTATCTCGGTTAATAATAACGCTTCTTTCAATGACTGGGCCACCATTGGTATTCATAAAAGTAGAAAACGCCTTTACGAGCTGTATGAAGAGCGAATTTGTATTAATACTGTAGAATTTAATTTGTATGTTAAGAATTATTCTAAAGTTTTTAAAAAAGTATGTGCTATAGCTAAGTCACATTATTTGAGTTCAAAAATTAAAAATAGTAGTAACGTAATTAAAACGACTTGGAACATTATTAATAGCGAAGCAGGAAGGTCTTGCAAGCGAAATAGTGACTACAGCCTTGCTATCGGCGATAATATCATAAAATCAGATACTCAAGATGCTACAGCTTTTGAAAATTTCTTTGCGGATATTCCTGTATCGACTACTAAATCGCTAGACTCGTCGCCTGCGGCTGCAGATGCTTTACTAAAGGAAAACGTTCCATTTAATGATTCCGAATTTAATTTTCAATATGTTAACTGTAATGATGTAATTAAAACATTTCATATGTTAAATGTTAAGAAGACCGCTGATCTATGGGGTCATTCTGTGGACGTTGCTAAGTCCATTATAACCATTGTAGCTCCTTCATTAGCTGTTATATTTAATGATTGTATTGACCGTGGTGAGTTTCCTGATCTAATGAAAAATAGTAAAATAATACCATTGTTTAAATCGGGTAGTACATCAGACCCTACTAACTATAGACCAATTTCAGTGCTACCAACATTTAGTAAAATTTTTGAAAAAATAATTTTAGATCAAATGCAAAGATTTTTCAATAAACATAAGTTAATGCATCATAAACAGTTCGGTTTTACAAAGGGTCGTTCAACTACTGATGCCGGTGTTGAACTTCTAGGACACATTTATAATGCCTGGGAAGATAAATGCGATGCTTTGGGGATTTTTTGCGATTTGTCCAAGGCTTTCGATTGCGTTCTCCATAAAACATTAATCAGAAAACTACACCACTACGGAATCCGGAACGCCTCTCTGAATCTTCTTACGTCATATTTGAGTGGTAGGATTCAGAGAGTTGATGTTAACGGGAAAAGATCTCCCGGATCTGTAGTAAGCATGGGAGTACCTCAAGGCTCCATTCTTGGTCCTTTTTTGTTTCTTATTTATATTAATGACTTGCCTTACCTCATAAAGGATAATCATGATGTAGTGTTGTTTGCAGACGACACTTCTCTTTTATTTAAACTAAAACGTCAGCAGCTAGCTAGTGACGATGTTAATAGCGCTCTGGTAAAGGTCGTTAATTGGTTTAACGTTAATAATTTACTTCTAAATGAGAAAAAGACCAAATGCATTAAGTTTACGTTACCTCATGTTAGACAAGTGGAAACTAGTGTACTAATCAAGGATGAAGAGTTGAAACCGGAAGATAACACAGTGTTTTTAGGCTTAACTTTGGATGCTAAGCTTCAGTGGGGCCCTCATATAGATAAGTTGTCAAAAAAGCTTAGCTCTGCAGCATACGCCGTTAAAAAAATTCGTGATTTGACTGATTTAGAGACAGCCCGTTTAGTTTATTTTAGTTATTTCCACAGTGTGATGTCGTATGGTATTCTCTTGTGGGGCCATGCCGCCGATATTCAGACAATTTTTATTTTGCAAAAGAGGGCAATTCGTTCAATGTATAAATTAAGTCCTAGACACTCCCTCAGAGAAAAATTTAAAGAGATTAACATACTAACTGTGCCCTCTCAGTTTATTTACGAAAACCTTTTGTACGCGCATAAAAATATAAAATTGTTTAAAAAATACAGTGATATCCACGACATAAATACAAGGAACAAACACAAATTTGTTGTTCCTGCAACGAGGCTCAAAAAAATAGGGGGTACGTTCACATGCCAATGTATACGTTATTATAATAAACTACCAAGCGATATTCAAACACTAAGCCTCAATAAATTTAAATCTTTTATAAAACGTAAGCTATGTTTGAAAGCTTACTATAATATGAATCATTACCTTGAAGATAAAAAGGCTTGGGATTAAGCTGCTCCAATTTAATTTGCTCTGTGAGTGTCAAAATTTTCCTTTGTTTCACTTATTTATTGTTTATTCCTTTATTTTTATTTTATACAATTTGACATTACTTTGTTTATTTTTATTTTTACATTTCTTTTTATTATTTATTATTTGTGACATTTTATTTTCCTTATTATTTTAATTCATGACATTTTATGATTTCATTATGATCTCATTAATTTAATTTTGTATTTTTTTATTTTTATTTGTTTATTGTGAATGTGAAGACCATGTGGATCATTTCTTTTATTTACTTTGTTTTTTGACGATAGTCTGGCAGTTTGAGTACTATAAGCGACCTATACAAATGTCCTTTTTTTTGGTATTGTTCGTCGTGTCGTTGAGCTCCTTGGGTTATGAGTTGAGCTACACGATAACTGACAAATGCTTGCACTGACTGGACAGGTCCACTCAATCTGTGTGGTGCTTTCTTAAAAAGACCATTTCAGACACTATCTGCATAGTCTTCATGTAAGTTGACCAAGATTATTTTGTCTGGACCTTAAAAGAGACTATGACCTCTGAGTTTGTTTCGGCTGTTTCTTCTCAGAGTAGTCGGGTACGAAACACCGGCCTCATCTAGTTTTAAAAAAAAATGACGTGTAAAAGTGTTTGTGAAAACCTACTTGCAAAATAAACATCATTTATCATTATCATTTATACAAAAACATATTAAGGCTAGGTACCCGGTAGGTAGGTTACCCGGGACTCATCTATTAAGATTAGGTTAATTTGTTAAAAAAAATGCGTAGGTTAGGTTAGGTTAAAACTGTGACCCCCTACGCACGAGCCGAGCGAGCGGAGCGAGCGGTGCCGCGGCAGCGGCCGGCGAGTTCCAGTAACGACTTGCATTAATAGAAAATGAGATTGTTTTTAGTAGTTTACCCGGAACTGAACTATTTACATTAAGATTATAGTTACTTATGGAATTAAATGACATTATTACAAATTCAATTAAATAATAGTTAAAATAAATGATATTTTTTTTAAGAAATAAATAATTAAAATAAATGACAACAAATAATAATAAAGATGAATCTAACTATAAACTTTCTGCGATATGACAATTCTGCCGTTTAATGATATCGATATGAAATATATGTCAAAAGACGATTCTGACTGTGAACTTTCTGCGAAATGATGTTTCTGCTTTTTGAATATTATGGATATGAAATGATTCTGACTTACAAAATTATGAGTTTTGAATGTATGATAAATGAGTGTCTGCCAAACAATTTTCTGCGAAATGAAGTTTATGCTATCCGTTGTTATGCAAAATAAAATTATGACATAAAAAGTTCTGCTATAAAGGGTGGACCCAGTATTGGACAGGCGTTTTAGCTTTATTTTTTTGTTACAAGTTGTACTTACCTACATATTTCTGGGTATAATTCTATTAGAATTATTTAGTTTTAGTACCTACTTTATTTGGTAATTAATAGGTTCTTATAGATAATAGGCATAATTAGATATATTAAAAAAAACAAAATATTTATACATAATTTAGTACTTAAATTATTTTCAGGTTAAATATAAATTTAAATTATTATTTTTTAATTTATTTAGCTGTAGTTTTATTTAGTTGTAGCTGTAGTGTATTTAGGATCAGTTTTATTATTTAAGTAGGCACTTTTTTTAAGTGTAAGGTAGCTACAGTTAGGACCTCTAACGTAGCTTATTTCGTTAGGTAACTGAATAGGCATTCAGTTACCTTCGGTTATTTTCATAAATCCTTACTAATATTATAAAAGCGACAGTGAGTTTGTTTGTTCTTTCTTTCTTTTTTTTTAAAAACGTTGCCCCACACTAGGAATTTCTCCTGTATCGTGGGTGCGTTTACAAACATTCAATCTCACATACACAAACAGCCAGACCCGGAACAACTATCTGTAGGTCATACAAATATTTGTTTCGTGCGGGAATCGAACCCGCGACACACAGCGCAGCAGTCGATCGCTCAGCCACTGCGCCAACCGTGTCGTGTTTGTTACGGCTTCACGCCTAAATGACCGAACCGATTTTGATGCATTTTGGTACAGAGATAGTTGGGGCCCTGGTGACGGAAATAGGCATTTTTTTTTAAAGTGAGGAAAGGGGGAGAATGAGGGAAGAAAAGGGGAGAGAAATATACATTTTTTTCGGGTCATCACGCGGGTTAAAGTTAGCTTTAGCCTAAAGTAACTATGCCACGCGGACGAAGTCGCGGGCGGAAGCTAGTATGAAAATAAAAAAAAGTTCATTTACTTTTCTAAGCATCTCTGTGTCAAATTTCATAAGGGTCCACTCAGCCGTTCTGTCGTGGTGGAGTAACAAACATTTATCTAAGCTTTCACATTTATAGAAGACTAGCTTTTGCCCGCGGCTTCGCTCGCGTTATATTCGGGGTAACACTGTTCCCCTTTCCTGATTTGCAGGTACCTGCTACCTGTAGTTTTGCCCTTGCACCTGATTTATTTTAATAGAAATGCTAAGTTTTCCTTTTCTTCCCTATTTCTCCCTCATATCTTAATCTTTTTTTAGTCTACGTCCGTCTCCGGGGTCCCAACTATCTCTGTTCCAAAATTCATCAAAATCGGTTTAGTCATTTAGGCGTGAAGACGTAACAAACAAACTCACTTTCGCTTTTATAATATTAGTAAGGAAGTTAGGATATATACAAACACAATGCCGCGGCGTTCCTCGTCTGAAGTTCGGCAATTGTTCCAAGGGATCGTTTTACCGGAATCAAAGTATCCTATGTCTCAATCTATGTTATAAACTATCTGTGTGCGGTATTTAAACCAAATCCGTTTAGCAGTTTTTATCTGAAAGAGTAATAAACACAAACACGTATGTTCATCGTAACACAATTTTCACAATTATAATTACTAAGTTGGAAAGGAGAGACAATGTGTTTCAGTAGTACCTTAAATTTAATCTGTACTTAATTATTGTTTAACCCTAGATCACTAACCTTCGTCAAAACGACGACGAGGAGTTAAAAAAAGTGGTATAAATTTTGAGTGCGTCGTCGTACGCATTTCAAATTCCAGCTAATCTCAGTCGACCCGCAGCTCGCGCGGCCCACGGGTTTATTTTTTATGTAGTGGCCCTGTGCTCGCCGTTCCAGCCACCATGAGTCGTCAAATCGACGAAGGTTAGTATTAACGTAGTAACATATTATTCTTGCAGAATTAATTTTTATTATTTTTTCGTGTTATAATTATTTCGATGTTTTGTAAACTTTGTACTTAATGTGCCTACATTGTAATAAGTACCTACATTATTTTAATTTGAATATATTTTTATTTTAGATACGATTCGTCAGCTGTTATTTGATGATAATAGTGACGAAGAAATTGCTCTGAGAGTGAGAAAGAAGAACACCTTGAGGCTGATCCGGATCCAAAAAGCCCACGATGGTCGAGTTTTACATTCAATCTAAGAGCGGAGTAGCTACCTTGGACCATATGTGTTCTCTCGCTTCTTCATCATCATCATCATCATCATCAGGCTATATTAGTCCACTGCTGGACATAGCCCTCCCCTAATGAGCGCCATAGCGCCCTGTCTTCAGCTTGCCGCATCGAGCATCTGCCTGCAGTCTTTCTTAGATCGTCATTCCACCTGGTCGGAGGGCGTCCTACACTACGCTTGCCGATTCGCGGTCTCCACTCAAGAACACGTTTACCCCAACGGTTGTCGGTTCTTCGCGAGATATGGCCAGCCCACTGCCACTTCAGCTGGCTGATTCTTTGAGCTATGTCGATAACTTTGGTTCTCTCGCTTCTTACAGTAGAAAAACTCGACGTTGGCCTTTATGCAATTTTTTCGAAATGCTAACTACATTGCACTTATAAATAGTTATGTTATAAATGTAACCAATACTTTAGAGGATTCTAAAAAACCTTCATCGAGGCGTGAGTACTTCAAAACTCTGCTTCAAAAATTAGTCGAGCAACACATGCAAAAAAGATTAAAATTTCCGACACTTCAAACGGGGCTACGGTACTCAATAACATGATTTTGAATATGCCAGGAACCAGTAGTTCTACTTCTACACATGAGACTGATCAAAGAGAAGAAGCAGTTAGTCTACCTATCGCCAAAAAAATAAAAAAAATGTGCAATTTGCCCCTCAGCAAGGCGAAGAATGACAAAGAGTGGTTGCACTAAATGCAACAAACCCTTGTGTGGCGAACACAAATTTGACATTTGTCACAAATGTATTAATTAATAGATTTTTTGTAAACTGTTTCTTTCTTATGTTTATTTTATATCTTAATTTTAATATATTAATGTTTTTTTGAGTCTTAGTTTTTTTAGTTACTAAGATTTTAAGCATTTAAAAAACAAAAATGTAAACATGAGTAAAATTTTCGGGTCTCAATTAGAAGACTGTCAAAGTAATTAAAACGTGATTTTAGTGAATAAAAATGTTATAACTATGTTAACAAATGATTATTGTAATAAATAAATAAATCACATATATATTTTATTTCAAAAACCCTTACAAGCCTCCCTTTTACATGGCGTAGCCGAAACGACGAAGGTTAGTAATAAGCGTTGAAAAATAAGGTTAGTGATCTAGGGTTAATACCAACCCGCCCCGGCTTTGCACGGTTGTAATGTACACACAACGGCAGGTAAATCTATACAAAACCATTTTACTCTGATCTCTCTACTACGGTTTGCGATCCTGCCGATGTCGTCGGGTGTACAAAAAGAAAAACACAAAAATATTTATTTTATCTGAAGCATTGTTTCATACATAAATTGAGGCAGCCCCAGTAAGTAACAATAGTACTTGTGTTGGAGCTGTCTCACTCTTCCCTTAAGTGGTAATTTAACAATGAAAAAGAAGAAGACAATTTTATTGTGAAAAGAAAAGTATCCAGAAGCTCTCCTTAGGTGGTTGGATCAAGGGCCTGATTCAGGAGGCAGTACTCCTCGATACGGCCCGCATTGTGAGGAGGTTCTTGTCTCTGGAGCCCTAACCACCGGTAACTTGGACCCTGCTCCCGTTACCGGCGGAAATCTATTTTTATATTTTTAAATGTTTTTTTTATTTATTTTCTAAGAAATATTTAAAAATGTAATATTAAGATGCTAAGTAAATAAAGGTAATAATAATACAGGTATAAATCGTGGCCAATACTTTAAATTTAAATAAAGCAGTGGTTAGTTGGTAATTATGCAGGCAAGTCTTCATACAAAAAGCTGCCAATCCCTATACATGCGTAAGTTTATGAGGTTGGATCCATCATCACATTTGTTCCTCCTTGTTTGTTTTTCCTCTAAGTTTCTTATACCCCGTATTAACGTGCAGAAAACTGATATCACGATACAGGATTTTTAGTTCTTAATTTCCATCATAGATGTCTAGTAATCAGAAGAAGATATAAAATATAAGCAGCTCTAGATGTGTTAGGAGTACACGTATATGCATGCATGTGTGTTTGTGTATATATGAGGAGCTCGTGGCTAAATAATAGCAGCCGCTCAGGTCGATCTTTAGGTTAAGCCGCGCTTGCCTAGGTTACTCTGTGGATAAGTGACCACCCGTTACATATCGAATTTCCTCCGTGCCTCGAAAACCACGTTAAGATGTTGGTCCCAGCTATCATTTGTAGATCTTTGACAAACGTTACAGCTAGTCAGTGTCCCGAAAGTCTGACAACCAGTCTTACCAAGGGGTATCGTATTACCCAGTATTAACTGGTTGTGGAGGTCAGCTAGGCAGTCGCTCCATGTAAAATACTGATATTCAGCTGCATCCGGTTAGACTGGAAGCCGACCTCAACATAGTAGGGAAAAGGCTAGGCAGATGATGGTGTGTTTGTGTATATGCGTTAGTGTGTGAGTGTGTGTGTATGCGTGTTGGTACCCAGCTTGTTAGATCATCCTGATCAGAATGTTTTCTGTTTCTTCGTAGGTCTGATACCAATGCAATATTACTAAACATATAAATAAACCTTGAATCACTCTATCTACAAAAACTTATCAAAATCCGTTGTGTAGTAAAAGCTATACGCATACGTATGGGCAGACAGACAGCGGGAAGCGACTCTCTTTTATTATGTACTATGCATTAAAAACTTTTTATGTAATTAACTGTCAAACACACTTAAGAGACATCCTCTTTGTGAGCATAGCTTCAGGGATATTGCAAGACTTTTATCTAACGGACTAAACGAGACGATATTTATTCGAGTGAAAAGATTACACAATTATTCCAGTAAGATTGTTTCACTTGATTCCAGAGATTCAACCTTAAAAGAGGCCGGTTTAATTAACTCAATATCTTATGGAGTACTAGCTTCCGCTCACGATTTCGTCCGTGTGGCATAGTTAACTTTAGCCCGCGTGGTGATCGAAATAAAATATCTTTCTCTCCCCTTTTCTTCCCTCTTTCTCATCCTTTTCCAATTTTTTTTAGCCTATGTCCGTCTCCAGGGTCCCAACTATCTCTGTATCAAAATTCATCAAAATCGGTTTGGCCATTTAGGCGTGAAGACGTAACAAACAAACAAACTTACTTTCGCTTTTATATACACACATCAAAAGTATCTAGGGATCAACATATATTTTTGCAATAACTTTTCTCCTGATTGATATTAATTAAAATTTTCTTTAAGGATTCATCAAATAAAGTGTTTTCGTTTGTCACAGTAACGATAAACCAAGTCACCTTTGCATTAATAAAGAAATTTGCCATTTTCCTAATAAAGGGATTTTTGACATTTGAACCACTAACATTAAAGTTCGAAAAAAAGACTGAAATAACAGTTTTCTTTAAAATTTTATTGGGTAACTTAAACAATTAATAATCCGTGTTTCTACCGCGAACACTAACAACACAAGAACATCGGTTTGGCATACTCAAAATGAGTTCATCCAAATCACGCTGTGGAATGGCCGCCCATGTTCGTTGCAACAACAAAAAAAGGTCTTCTTGCGACTGGATACCCTCCATATTCGGCAGAGCTCTTCTCTGTAGCATATCCCATGCATGCTCAATCGGGTTCAAGTCTGGCGACTGAGCAGGCCAGGGCAGGACATTGATGTTAGCTGCGGCGAGAGTCTGTCTTACAACTCTTGCGGTGTGCGGTCGTGCATTATCATGCATTAACTGAAATAAGGGACCGATTTGCACTTGTAGAGGAACGATGACGTCTGATACAATCGTCTCAGCATAAATTTGAGCGTTGAGGTTGCCTCTGATCCAAATCAACTCAGTTCTTCCGCCGATCCAAATACCCGCCCATACCATGATGGTTCCACCACTATAAGGATGGACTTCCTGGCAGGATTTTAATCGCTGTTGGCGTCCAGGGGTTCTCCAGTGTCGTATACGTCTTGTATCCGGTCTCATACCAAAACGAGACTCATCAGAAAAGCACACGAAACGCCATTGTTCTTCTGCCCAATTTCTGTGTTCAAGAGCCCATTGATATCGAATCCTACGATTGTGCATTGCTATAGGTGGTACCCGTAGCGGTCTTCGGGAATGAAGGTTCACTTCATGCAAGCGGTTTCTGACTGTTTGGTCGCTAATTAAGTTCCCTGAAGAGTGATGAAGCCTCACGGCTAACATCATGGCGGTTATTGTTGGAGCTCTTCGAGTTAAGATTTGAATGTATCGGTCTTGTCTCCGTGTGGTGCAGCGATACCGTCCTCCATGGCGCTCAGCCACGGTACCAGTGCTTCGGTAACGTGTCCAAAGTCGACTGATAACACTCTGACTTGTATTCAGAGCTAAAGCTACAGTACGTTGCCGGGAACCAGCTTCTATCATTCCCACGGCTCTGAGCATTTCTTCCCTGCTTAAATGACGTCGCCGCTCCATAATAAGGTTGGTTTTAATCAGTAGTAGGGAAACAGTAGCACTAATAATGTCTTCAATGCGTTGTATGTTTTTATAGGGAAAATATTGACAGCTTATTTTCATCTTTTACTCGAATTTGATTGAGAGTTCCTGATTCAAATTATGAAATGCACCAAAAAGGATCCATATAAATTTATAAAATCATAAATTTATTACAAAGCCACATCTCAATCTCAAGAAATCCGCATAAAAATGCTTGATCCCTAGACACTTTTGATGTGTGTATATTAGTAAGGACTTACGGAGTATTAATTTTGCTGGCAGTATTTCAACATCTGCTTTGGTTTTTCTTAACTGTCAGGTCGGCTTTCCATCTAACCGGATGTAGCTGATTACCAGTATTTTACATGCCTACCTCGTGACTACCTCTCTGAAATCCATAATCTGGTTAGCATTGGGAAAAAAATACCTCTTTTAAACACTGGATGCAAGGTTTATAAAGCAAAGCAGACTTGCCGCCAGGACCACTGCCTGCCAGGGTTGCGGGTTGTTCGAAAGAAATGCCGCGGCCCCGGAATATATTAATATAAGTAATATAAAGGGCAATATAGGTATTTTTGCCTTTTGTATTCGGGAGCCGCGACTTATCCTTTCTTTTTTCCTTTTTTTTGTATTCTGAACCCATCCATGTTCCATGTATTGTAGCTCTTTCCTAAGATCGTAATTGAAATTATCTTTCATACTGTGCAGTAAAATAAAAAAAAACTGTATTTTACAGACATTTTTTATTTCGCTTTCACTTACGTAATAAAAATACCCTTTTTTTTTTTTTTTTCGGGTGGGAAATCATCCAATGACTTCCCCCGCTCTGGGTGGAGCGGGGGGGCATGTCAGACTTGTACTGACTAAAACCCACCCATGTTCCTTCTATTGCCCTTTACGTTCCGAGGCCGCGGTATCTCTTTCGAACAACCCGCAACCCCGGCAGGCGGAGGCTCTGGCAAGCCCCTCTGCTTTGCTGACTCTCTTTGAGGCGCGCGTGAAACACGAACGCGCCGTCGACACGGCCTGTCGTCAATCGACGGACGGACGGTGAACTACCCATTGCTCACCGCCCACAGGCCCGCATCTACGGTGGCCGGAAGTCGTCTCGCGGCGCCCGGCGCCATGGGCGTCTCCCGCGGCGGCTGGGTTGGGCAGATGTTCTCTCCCTCAAACGCCCGAATACCCTTAAGGGCCTTTTTTCCGGGGTTGTGGGTTGTTCGAAAGAGATGCCGCGGCTCCGAAACACAAAGGGCTAAAGATAGATAGATAAATCATTATTTTGATGCAACAAAAGACACAAAACAGGAATTAACAAAAAAAAATATCTAACTGAGAAAAAAAAGAAAAAGATTAAAAAAATAAAATTAAAGAAGATTAACCCATAGATTAAAAAAGGAACTTATAAATGGGTTTTAGTCAGTAACTGTAGAAGTCGTACAGTCCCTTCTGCATCGCTCAGAGCAGGACGATAGTCATTAAATGATTTCCCTTTAGAAAAAAAACCCAGTTGTCATCCTACCAAGATCTGCCAACACAAAACTAGTACAAAGGACTCTCCAACTTTTTCCTCTTGTGGAGCCGATAGTCCCAAGTTTGAAGCCTGGTTGCATACGTAACGAGGACATTTGTGCAGTCGGTAGTACGTGACTGAACTACTCAAGGATACTGAGAGATGCTGAACTTTATGAAATGGAGATTTTGAGGTTTAATGGTGTGATCAGGTTATGAGAGTTAGGTAATACTTGGCATAGATCTGTTATCTGTACCCATTTTCTAATACACGAAGCGATATTAGTACATAAAAAAACAAAAGAAGACATGTTTATTTGGCACTGGCCACAAGTACACATAAAAAACACTTAAACTTGAATGTTTCCATATTTAGTAAGTTGTTCCAAATTCAAACATTGATGCTGCATTTTTTTTTAATCGTTGCCCCCCAACTTAGGAATTTCTCCTGTATCGTTGGTGCGTTTTCAAACATTTAAACTCACATCACAAACAGCCACCCGAAACAACTATCTGCAGTTCATATAAATATGAACCCGCGACACGCTGAAGAGCAGTCGATCGCTCAACTACTGCGCCAACCGTGACGTCTTGTCGAATTGAGTTATTGCAGGATTTACCTTACAGGATTACTTTGTTGTCCATCTCTCTGTCTATGTGTCAGTCAATACCCTTTATCTCGGAAACGCGTGGAGGTATCGAATTTAAACCATATACTCAGGACTGTGGTCCTTTAAAGATATGAAAATCAACCCTCTAAGTCTACGCAGTCAAAAGATATGGCTGTTTATGTCGCAAGTTTATATGGTATTCTCGGTGCGCGAATCTGACTCGATCTTGGCCGTTTTTTTAATTAATACTATTTTTTTTACTTTGTTCTGCGCGTCACAGTACAATACAGCATTTGGTTATATAATCTAATATATAAAATTTCCGTGTCACAATGTTAGTTACCGTACCCCTCCGAAACGGCTCGACGTGTACATATTGGGTAGGTCTGAGAATCGGCTAACATCTATTTATCATACCCCTAAACCTGAGCGGGTGAAACCGCTGGGCACAGCTAGTTATTTATATATTGGTTTATGTGTACTTAAACGAAATGAGCGCAGCTCGCCAACAGACGTAAAGTTTGCCAAGGCAATATCGCATGAAATACACAAAAACTGTTTAAGAAAAAAAATACCTGCCACCCAAAAATCTAGGCGACACATGATATTAGGATCAACTGAATTCAAATACCACTTTAGTTCGATCGCAGTCAATCCAACGTCTCCACAAATTTATTCCGTTTAGATCTGAACTTCGCAAAGATTTGACAAATGAAAGCTTCGCAGTACTACCAGAAGTCCCACCCCAGAGGGTTTATAAGCAAGCATATCCAGCACAAAATTTGATCGTTAAGTGAGTGGGGTTTTTTTTTTTTTTTTCGGGTGGGAAATCATCCAATGACTTCCCCCGCTCTGGGCGGAGAAAACCCACCCATGTTCCTTCTGTTGCCCTTTACGTTCCGGGGCCGCGGTATCTCTTTCGAACAACCTGCAACCCCGGCAGGCGGAGGCCCTGGCAGGCCCCTCTGCTTTGCTGACATCTCTTTGAGGCGCGCGTGAGACACGAACGCGCCGTCAACACGGCCTGTCGTCAATCGACGGACGGACGGCGAGCTACCCATTGCTCACCGTCCACAGGCCCGCATCTACGGTGGCCGGGAGTCGTCTCGCGGCGCCCGGCGCCCGGGGCGTTTCCCGCGGCGGCTGGGTTGGGTAGATGATCTCTCCCTCAAACGCCCGGCCACCTCCAAGTGAGTGGGGTATGGGGTACCAGAGAAAGCCAAAAATATATTTGTAAATTTAATGTATAGATTTGTGTATATAATCACACTTTTATTAGAAAGAGGAGCTTGCTGTATCTCCGCTTAGAATGACCAAAAAAAAAAGTATTTATTAGAGTCGCAAAGGACAAGACAGTAAAACAAAATTACTTATTTAAAAAAAAAGAACTACAAAAAATGAAAAGCAATTAAATAAATTAGTCCCGTACTAGGCCAAAAAGTCTTTGTCTCAGCATGGTGCTGCCGGCCAGGAAAACTATAATTTTAAAAGATAACCTCATTTCTATTCGCAAGGAGGGTTCACTTTCAAATTTCAAAAAGGAACAAAGTAAGCAATTGTTTTTTTTTTGTACTTTGGCAACATTGATTTTCACCTATCAAGTTTTTGTGCTGAATATTCTCGCTGAAAACCCTCTGGGCTCCCCTTCCATAGGAAAAGTTGGCGCGAAAAATACATTTTCGCCAATCACGATTCTGGCCACGTCGCTTGAGAATGTCAACTGAGGCGAGTGACTGAGGAATTTCATTTCTACCCGCTATCGAACATCTGTGACTCGTCGAAACAAAAGATACTCATCTATTGTCATAGAGTAAGTAAAAGACTATCAAATCAGTCTAACAATTTTTTATTTTGTTGCTCACAACTCGAAGCGTGAAGCTATAATGCGGCTTAAGATAAAGCACGCTTGCTAATAAGAAACCCCTTCACACGAAACAGTACATACTCAATTAAATTTCTTAAAAAAAGTTTTATCTGGTAAGTAACCCTAAACATCATAACCCACTTATTTCTTCCATCGGTCTAACCCGTTCCTCAAACTTAAAATATATCGACACTTATCATCGATACCGTCACACACATCACTTACTATTGTTTAACTAACGAAGGCGATGGATGCGACTACACGACCGAACATTTTGGTAGTTAGATTTACAACGAATCACTTTTAACGTAGCTCATTAGCACTTGGGATACTTTAAATTATTATTGTGTGAAAACTAATTTGAATTCATTAATGTACTTGTAATAATCTTGTATAAAAATATGCAGTTTATTATGTATAATAAAGTGCGTATGTGTCTAATCATCGCGCTGTGCAGTACAACTTATTTAACGTAAGTATCAAGATACCTCTGATTACAACTAGAAAGTTATACATTACATTTTGTATGTATTTCTAAATATTTTATAAAGGCGCCATAGCCTACATAAAATACCTAATAATATCTGTTTTAAATGCTTTTAGAAAAAAATCTGAATGTCATTTATATGTTTTAGGTCCCTCTGTTTTATTTATGTTATAGATAAATAAAAATCAAATTCAATCCTTTACTCGAACCTTGTAGATATCTAGATTATAAATGATAAATGATGTTTATACACGTCTTTTTTTAACTTGATGAGGCCGGTGTTTCGTACCAGACTACTCTGAGAAGAATACTTTAACCATTTAACGGTGACGTCTTGTCAGATGGTTCTCAAGGTCAAGGTTATGTGGAAAATACCAAAGGCCTGTTTATTCGACCTGTCGTTCTATATTAATTGGAATACTGGACAGTGAAAATACGGATAAAACGGGTTGTCACCACAAGCTCCTCCGTAGTCCGGTCCAATTTTTTGAAGTGACGAAGACAAATCATGTTTTAATTTGTGATTTCAGCTGCAAGAGTTCTCATGGCAGCCGTACCAGCTACCGCTACACTTGACTGAGATAGAGTACTACAACATCATCCGCTGCCCGACTTTACCCTTTGCTTATTATAAGCCTCTCTTTTGTGCCAATCTTCATGTTCCTCACTGTTAGATACTTGCTCCAAGCAAACACTTCGCTATTCAAACGAAACCGAAACGTCAACTGCCAGATGCATTCGAAATGAGAATGCATAAATGGCACGTTCCGAAATGCGGTGCACATAAATTCCGCCAATCAAAAGCCCCAGACGATTGGGTAAACGTTAAGCGGTCGCGTTGGCTAACTGTGACATTCTGGTAGACTATGGTATCCTAGTAGTTGCGATGAATAAAGTTTATTTTAGATATTCAATGGCGTCGGTGTCAAATAATCCAATGTGAAAAAAAGGGGAAAACCGGGAGAACGTATTTGTATTTTCGCCTAAAATTATTATGCAGTTTGTTTGTTAAAAAATAATCATGCAGCCAAATAAAATAAAGGTATCAAATCGAAAAAACAAACAAAACGAAGCGCAAATTACATTCATTTGCACATAATGACTTCATCTGTGGTGGTACAAATAAACTAGCAGCATAATAAATGAAAATGTAGCCTGCTGGCTTTGACATAAGACTCTTTTTGTATTAAAACAGAGGTTTGTTACGCAACTTTGATCACTGGAAAAATATGTACGTGAGAATATATTTGTTTCGTGTATTTCACGACAATCAAAGATGTTGAAGGTTTGAAAAACAAACAAGCATTGTAGTGAGGATAGGAACTAATCTCTTAAAATAATATTTTTTATTGTTTTTTTTTTATTTAAAGCGAATATAAGGCCAATTATAAATTTCTATTTATATTTCACAAATAATAGTAGTAGTTTAGACAATAGTAGGCTCACAGTTGCACTTATAAGTAGATAATACTTCTTCCTTTTTCTTATACAATCCTTACTAATATTATAAAAGCGAAAGTGAGTTTGTTTGTTTGTTACCTCTTCACGCTTTAATGACTAAACCGATTTTGATGAAATTTGGTATAGTTGGGAACCAAGAGATGGACATAGGCTATTTTGTTTAAAGTAGGATATGAGGGAGAACGAGGGAAGAAAAGGGAAAACTTAGCGTTGCTATTACAAATCAATAAGGCATAAGAGCAAAAACTGCAGGTAGCAGGTACTGTGTTATTTCGAATTTAACGCGAGCGAAGCCGCGGGCAAAAGCTAGTAAATAATAAATAAAAGAAACTATTTAAATATAGATGAAGAAATATGAAAATCTTATTTTTAATATTAGACTGTTTAGCGATGTCATGCCTTTGTTTCTCCTTCAGTATGAAAAGACAAAGCGCGGGGAATAATCACATACCACAAGAGCTTCAAAATTATCGGGTATTTTCCGATAGGTTCGTTGCAAACAAATGAAGGAGTCAAGTTTTTCTTTTCTGGTTAAAAAAAAAATCACGAGCGCGAAGCGCGAGTGATTTTTCCTGAAAAACTTGACGATTTTATTTGTTTGCAGGGAACCTATCGGGAAATGCCAGATAGTTTTGAAGCTCGTGTGGTATTCGGGGGATTATTTTTCCGTCCCAAATGTCGGCCAATAGAATTGCACCATGTTTTGTTTTTTATGCATAACAACGACCAGAGAAAATTTTCAAAAAAATTTCAGTATAATACCATGTAGGTTGTACCACGTGACGTCGAATGGTGCAATTCTATTGGTCGATATTTGGGTCGGAAAAATAATCAAATTAAATCATAGTTTTATTGATTAATGGCAAAAATACTTTTTGTTCTATAATTTACTTTCTCCGAAGTGTATTGAAAAACGGCGTTTAATTCACGTGAGAATCTTTTACTGCTGTTCTCGATAAATCTATTACCATTGTTAAAATACAATATCTTTGTCTAACTACACTTTATCGAACTATAACAAATTCTAAACAAAAATATTGCCCTACATGCTTCAATAAACAGTACCTTCAATTTTCTTCACAGACCATACGAACTATTTACGTTAAAGAGGATTTTCTGTTTGTGTTAATGCGATTCCCGTGTTTGCCATAAGTGATGATACCACAATTCAGATTTGTTGTGAAACTATACATATGTGATTACAACTACATGCTGTGTCGACGGCGCGTTCGTATTCCACGCGCACCTCAAACAAATGTCAGCAAAGCAGAGGAGCATGGCCGGGGTTGCGGGTTGTGAAAGAGATACCACGGCTCCGGAACATGAGGGTAAAAGAAGGAATATGGGTGGGGTTTTGTCAGTAAAAGTCTGACACTCCTCCTCGCTCCGCCCAGAGCGGGCGAAGTTAAAATCTCAATCCACAAACGCCCGGCCACCTCCTTCGCTAGCATGACTGCTTCGCAGAAGGAGGTGACCGCTTCCCATTCGCTCTCGCTCCGGACCATGGACTGAACCAGAGAGATCGCTTCCGCCGATCGCCTCTACGAGGGCACGGTGGTGCTTCGCCCAAGCTGGGCAGACCGCCACTGTGTGTTCCACCGTGTCCTCCGGGCGATCGTCACAATGGTGACACCCGGGCGTTTCCTCCCGCCCGGTTATGTGCAGGGCAGGAACCTCCCGAAACTTCCGTGTCCGGTGAGGACCTGCGTCAGGCGGTAGGTGAGGACGCCATGACGCCTCTCCAGCCACTCCTCAAAGAGAGGACTTACCGCCACTATTGTGGCGTGCCCTGCACGAGGTTGCGACAGTCGTTCTCTCCATGCCACCATGAGAATGTTATGTCCCCTTATGACCTCTCTTGTGTACTATGACAAAATAAAAAAATACATTTAGTCTTGCCAAAAGGGTAATTCATTGTGCTGTAATAAATCATTGCTTGTTCTTTCTTTTCGAAAAAGGACATAAGCCCGTTAACGATAAAACAAGTCGATATTATTGTTATTATCTTATCTCCGAACACACGCGGCATGTTCTGTAGTGTTCTGACGTCATTAATAATGTTCTAATATTATATAAATCAAAGCTTTAAATGATAAGGCTTAGTTGTGTTCCGAAAGTACAGTTGATTAACTGTGATTATTTATCTTTTGTATTAAACTGTGAAAATAAAAAGACAAGATATGTATGTTAAATAGTGAATAAGTTTATGAGAAAGTTGTGAAGTTTAATTTAAAAATAGTTTTATTTAAGATACACAATAATAACCACTCAGTGAGCACCAAAAAGCAAAACAACAACGCGGCAGACTCAAAAGAAGATGGTGGGATGAGCTGGACTCTTTCTCAAAGGATTGGCCTACAATCGCACTAGACAGCAAAAATTGGAAGGAGGGAAGGGAGACTTTTGCCCTGCAGTGGAACAATACAGGCTTATAATAATAATAATTACACACACACACACATCAGCTGAAATTCGTCCTGTACTGGACAGTGGACCTCTTCTTCGATTGGTTCTTTGTTTCTATCGAACAAGTTGTGGGGTTTAATTAAAAAACAGTTTTATTTAAGACACAAAAATAGCGACTCAGTGGACACCAAAAAGCAAAACAACAACGCGGCAGACCCTAAGGGAGATGGCGGGATGAGCTGAACTCTTTCTCAAAGGATTGGCCTACAATCGCACTAAACAGCGAAAATTGGAAGGAGGGAAGGGAGATCTTTGCCCTGCTGTGGCAATATAGGCTGAAATTCGTCCTGTATCCGACAGTGGACCTATTCTTAGATTGGTTCTTTGCTTCTCAAACCTATCGAATTCCTGAGACATTCACCAAGTCAACGGTTTACTTTACGGTAGACGTTTAAACGCTGTGCCTTAAAGATTCACAAAAGCACAAAAGCAGCGAAAAATTGCATGTCATATTATCAATTACAAAGAAATCAAAAGTGGCATATAGAACAACGAAGAACTTGTTTTTTTATCAAAACATACACAGGAATCTTGCAAAATAGTCAATCTCAGCAGTTTATATGGCAAAAGTCACAAATGCTGCTAAGCTGCAGCACCATGCAAAAGAGAAGTAGAAACATTTTGCAGTTGACAAACCTCCACTAATAGAAGAGCCACCAAAAGTAGACGATAATTTTACAACAGGAGGAAAGGTGTTCAAACTTGAGGCACTTAAAAATACAAAGACAATATGAGATCGTCAACCACAGACATTACAAACTTACCTGATGAAGTAGAAGACAATTCAGTTCAAGAAGAAATTGAAACTAAATTTCCGTTCATGCTAGCGGTATTGGGCGTATTCATATTTATAAAACTGGTGATTTGTGTTTGGTATGTGATATACAAATCGTATAAGAGAATAAGGAATTGTATAAAAAGAGCTGATGGAGCAATCCCTCAAAATCGGGTGACGGAAGGCAGGACTTTTCAACAGCCACCGCAAATAATTGTAACAACGTAACTGGGTGGGGGAAAGACTGGAGGAAGACCAAAGAAACAATAAATGAACGAAAAAAGAAGAACGAATGAAAAAAGGATAATAGAAAAGCAGGAGATTATGAACTGATGGCGTATATTCAAAATAATGATGTCGGAATTAGAAACAAAAGACGCGCGTGTGTTGTCTTTTGTTCTCGCTGGTGAAGTGAGGTGGACTAGCGGCTTGTATCCCCGCGCAGCTGCCGCGCCCGTCTCCGGAGCTGTCGCCCGACGCCTGACGAAGATAGCCGATGGTGCGGTAGCGCCCGAACAGACTGTATGGAAGGATGATAATACGGATAGAAAGGAGGTGACTGCTTCACCTTTATAGAGCGTCGATTACAATCTAAATTGTGTCAGGCGAGTCCTTGTGGATCGCGGTGAGCTAAGCTACTGGAAACGCCAACGCTTTCAGTAGCATCCATCGTTTTCAAGTGTCCCATAGTTGTGGGGCAATACCATTTACATTCCATGACAGGTATGAGATGACTAGAAATAGGGTAGCATGATAAAGAAGACAAGCTGTGCCGAACCTGAATAATTTGGCATAAAATCAGGAGAAGAATGAACCTATTTGTCATTTTTTTTCTAGCAAAGCAAAATAAACCTACTATAAAAGTGAAATTTAATAACAATTTATATTCGCAAATAAAGGTCTTTTTTTACTAATTAATTAATTAATTAATGTTGTTATTAACCGACTTCAGAAAAAGGAGGAAATACTCCATTCGTCTGTATGTTTATTTAGCAATTTCTCCGTTGATTGTGAGCCTTTTTTCAAAATTGTTTTTTATTCAATTTATATTTATCTATATTGCTTAGGTAATTTATAATATTTTTTTCTATACACATATTTTTTATTTTAATGTAAATAGACAATATGCTAATATCTCATTACAGCAATGACAATTTGAATACTCGATAAGAATTTGTGTGAGATACAAAAATAGGAAATAATAAACTTTTTTTGTCAATAAAATTATAAGAGATTAATAAGAGATGGTGCTAGACACCCTGTATAGCTCTGTCTCTTTCCCTCAGTGGAATAAGTTCTGCTTTAAGACGTCATGGTAGGGTAGCTGATCTTTTAACTGCGTAGTTTTATAGGGTTTGTTTTTTTTTCATAACTTTAAGGAATCACAGTTTTGAGTATATGAATAAAAGAGTGATTGTGACTAAAAGAGTGATGGATCTGAATGTTGATGGACGGAGAGCGAGAGGAAGGCCAAAGAAAAGATGGATGGATTGTGTAAAGAATGATATGAAGGAGAAAGGAGTAAATGATGCCGTGACGTCTGATAGGGGAGAATGGAAGAAGAAAACGTGTTGCGCCGACCCCAAATAGAATGAGACAAGGGCAGGAAAATGATGATGAGTTTGAGTATATGATTTAAATTTTAACTCGATATCTCGAGGCGTTCCCGAGATAAAGGGTTGCTAGACAGACGGACAACAAAGTGATTCTATAATGTTTCCGTTTTCCGGGGTTTCAAGTTTTTCAGAACTTAAAGGGCAAGAATAATAATATGACACTCTCCCGCTCCGCCCAGAGCGGGAGAAGTTATTTGACGATAAATTCTATCCATAAAAAAGGGATATTTTGTTTTTCCTTTCGAAATACGGAACCCTAAAAGCAGACCCAAAAAGCCTGTTATTATATAGCAAGGATGGCCAACCAGTCGATCGCGATCGACCGGTCGATCGTGGTTATTACCCCAGTCGATAGCGGCAAGGCAAACAAAATAAATACGTCTAACAGATGCGCAACGTAATCACTAAAAGTCTGCGCGTATTATATTGTGCTTTTTAATAAAAAAAAATACTACATACACAATAGCATTGATATAATTATTGTAGTCGATCGCTCCGGATTTAGTCCGTAAAAAGTAGATCTTGGGTGTATTCAAGTTGGCCACCCCTGTTATATAGTATCCTGTTGTATATTTATAATAAGCGACAAGTTAGTAACTAATGAAATATTAATGAACCCATTAACAGACAGCGGTGACAATTTCGCGGTAACGAGATTCGCATAGCACGTGTGTGACATGTGATTTGCAGCTACGGTAATATGATTATTATGTTAATTGTCACTGTAACTGCTACAGTATTATAGTTGGTCTATCTTTACTAATATTATAAAAGCGAAAGTGAGTTTGTTTGTTTGTTACGTCTTCACGCCTAAATGGCTAAACCGATTTTGATACATTTTGGTACAGAGATAGTTGGGACCCTGGAGACAGACATAGACTATTTTTTAAAAAAAAGTTTGAGATATGAGGGTGAAAGAGGTAAGAAAAGGGAAAACTTAGCATTGCTATTATAATCAATAAGGCGCAAGGGCAAAAACTACAGGTAGCAGGTACCTGTAAATCAGGAAAGGGGAACTGTGTTACCCGGAATTTAACGCGAGCGAAGCCGCGGGCAAAAGCTAGTAATTTAATAAAATAAAATCTTTTTATTTCAGACATATTTAGCCCATATTACTGTTAGTAGTGTAACTTAAAAGCTATGTTAGGTACATTTACACACAATTAATTTAAGTATTTGCCGCCCTCTGGGGCCCCGGGCACACGCACTTGCATTTGAACCCAGTGCCCCAGAAGAGGGCTATACAGTTTATGGCTGAGCACGTTCAGGATGGCGTTAGCGCTCCCACGCGTTCGGAACATCAGTGAAGTGAAGCGATGCGGCGCCGCAGCACAGTGTGAATTTAGTGTAGCTAACTAAATTTATGTAAAATTCCCAAAAAGTGTCTTTTTGGCAATCACGTCATTGCTAAGTGCAACAAATCAAAACAACGCATCGCTCCCGCCATCTGACGGCAAAATGAAGCAACGAGGAGTTCGGATCAACTGCATGTAAAACCGCGCGCGTGGTGAAAAAACACTAAAACTCTCGCCCTCGGGACGCACCATGTAGATCGCACCTTAGATCCCTCCTTCAATCCCTTCCTCATAAAACAAGTTACTATTCCCTTATCTTCTCCGTCCATGCTGTAAGATTGTGGAACTCACTTCCGCCTAGCATTAGAGACTTAAAAACCATATCTACTTTTATGATTAGACTAGCTTTTGACCGCGGCTTCGCTCGCGTTAAATTCGGGGTAACACAGTTCCCCTTGCGCCTCATTGATTTGTAATAGCAACGCTGAATTTTCCCTTTTTATCCCTCTTTCTCCCTCACATCCCACTAGCCTATGTCCGTCTCCTGGTTCCCAACTACCTATGTACCAAAATTCATCAAAATCGGTGTAGCCATTAAAGCGTGAAGAGGTAACAAACAAACAAACAAACTCACTTTCGCTTTTATAATATTATATTAGTAAGGATTAAAAGAGCATTACCTTTCCTCTCAATTGTGAATATTTATAATATTGTATTTACATATCTGTTTATATATTTTTGTGTTATGTATTTATACAGGTATACTAGCTGTGCCCGCAATATAATTTTCTACCTTTCTACCCTACCTACTCTACCTACCCTATCTTTCAAGTTGGATCAAACTGCACACGGTTTGCAAATTTAATTTAAAATCGGTTAATTAGTTTAGGAGTCCATCGCGGACAAACAACGTGACACGTGATTTTTATATATTAGATATTATTATACTTATATGTGTACTTATATTTAGGTTAAGACATTTATATTTTAGTTACTATTCTCTTCTTGTTCTTACACACACTACTGTATACGTTTCTTTTCGTCATATTTCCTCTCGCAGGCCTGCTGGTTAAAATTTCTTTTGAAATAAGCTGTGCCTTTGTACTCTATGTTTTTTATGATGTTTCCTTGTTTTTTATCCTGTGTGTACATAAATCCTTACTTCCTTACTAATATTATAAAAGCGAAAGTGAGTTTGTTTGTTTGTTACCTCTTCACGCTTTAATGGCTGAACCGATTTTGATGAATTTTGGTACAGAGATAGTTGGGAACCAGGAGACGGACATAGGCAAATTTTTATTAAAAAAAAGTGGGATATGAGGGAGAACGAGGGAAGAAAAGGAAAATTTAGCGTTGCTATTACAAATCAATCAGGCGCAAGAGCAAATACTGCAGGTCTGCTTGGTGTGTTATACCGAATTTAACGCGAGCTAAGCCGCGGGCGAAAGCTAGTAATTAAATAAAATACCGTAAAATACAACTGCTAGTAAAATGTGTGGTGATCTACTGGTACCCAGCATCCTGTGAGTACCTGACCATCCATTTTTAATATTTATATCTTAACCTGTTATTGGTAGGCAACTTAATCAACGTTGTTCCCGGTAAAACGTGAAGCTAAAACATATTTGGCGTCAAAAAAAAACCACCACATCGCTGTCAATAGGAACAGTGCAAAGTGAAAAGTTGTTTGAGGTTCGCACCCTCAAACGTCTACCAACCTCCTTCGCTAGCATGACTGCTTCGCAGAAGGTAGTGACTGCTTCCCACACCCTCGTTCTCCGGACCATGGACTGAACCAGAGCCGGACGCGAGAGGTCATCGCCGCATTTCCACAACCCAGTTAGTTCTGGGTAATACAAAGCTCCCGTGGTAAGCCTGGTTGTTAGACTTTTAAGGCTTTCTGTGAAGAATGCAGTGACTACAAGTCAAAGATCTAGATTGTTTGCGTTGCGTGTCGCGGGTTCGATTTCTGCACGGAACAAATATTTGTTTGACCTACTTTTATTACCTACATTCGTTTCTCTGGGTCTGACACTATGTGTATAAGAGATTATTTTTTTGTAAATATACCAACACTAGCTGGAGCCCGCTACTTCGCCCAAGTTATATCGAAAAAAAGTATAATTATGTGCTATTCCAGAACATAATCTACCTCAGCGCTAAATTTCATCAAGATCCATTCAGCCGTTTTGACGTGACAAAATCAAAATCAAAATATTTTTATTTTACATAGGCCTATATGGGCACTTATAAAACGTCGAGAAAAGATGCACGGTTCGGGTTGGTCGTTTCCTATGGAGAAGAACCGGCAAGAAATTCCATGGTTACTCTTTTAAAATCATTTAGTTTTACAATGTTGTTGTTGTTACAGCGTTAGTACTTAAGTATGAGAGGACAGTGTAGGCCCGACAATAAGTCATTGCTTACTTTACAAAAAGTAAAATAAAATAATACGTTAACAAAAGTTAACAAGCGTCTAAGAATCTACAAGGCCAACCATGTCCACTCATTCACAACGAATTGGTAGAAAAGAATCTATAATTACAAGAGTAAAAAAATAAATAAAAAAAAATATTGCAAAAACAAAATATTAACTAAGAGACGAGTCACACAGATGTTGCTATCAGTACTGTAACTATTCAGAACAAGGGTGATATAAATTATGTGATTTGACAACTATTGACAGAGTTACAAACATCCATATCTCCATACATCCATATATCAATCCATCCTCACAAACATTCGCATTTATAATATTAGTAGGATAACCAGGGAAATATCTTTGTATGGGGTATTTTAATTTTTAAGTATGAAAAAACAATGAAGCTATATATAACAGTATTTTGCAAGGAGCAATTACTTAACTGAACCCTCTCACCAAAATCTATGAAATTTGACAATGTATTTTGATTTAATCCATCTTTTGTTCGATAACTTACACATCAAAGGCCTACCCAAAATCGGAGATTAATCTTAATTGCCTCAAGATTCATGTTATCAGAATATCGTCATCTAATCTATCCTTTGATACGCTGATTCTATAATCAATTAGCATCGATTAGGCCGCTCCTGATCTAATTTAAGGGTTATTACGTTCCAAGCTACTGTAACAAGTCTATACAGATTATAATATTAAGTTCGGTAGTAACGTTTGTAATTGTTTTAATGTTAAATTGTTATAATAATGGATGTTTAATTGTTATAGACATTGAGTCTCTTTATTCTTTAACGGGAACAGGGTCCAAGCTAACGGTGGTTAGGGCTCCAGAGACAGGAACCTCCTCACAATGCGGGCCGTATTATAGAATTTTTATCGTTTATTGAATTATTTACATACAAGTTTATATTTTTAAATATTTCTAAAACACAAAAAAAAAATACGTGTGGCACTCGGGGACTGCCGCGGTAAAGCTATTGCATAGCATTTTTTATCAACTTATGCAATAAATAAAAACAATCTAAATAAAATATTTAAAAAGTACTTCCAATGAAAAGAAGTCGCAAAAAGAAACATTTTTTTATCAACTTAGACAATAAATAAAAAAATAAAAAACTAAATATAATATTTAAAAAGTACTTCCAATGAAAAGAAGTCGCAAAAAGAAAAACAAGACCTTGGGTTTGATCCAGCGTAATGTCGATTGACTATCCGATTCTCTACCAAACACGCTATTAGAATATTAGAATCTGGATTGAAATAACTGACCGTATTGTGTAAACGACGTTAGACAATACACAGCCTTCAAGCCACACCTCCGTGCCCGTCGGAGTGGGGAGCGTCAGGTTTTTTTTCGTTACGGAATTTCTGGATTCGGTCCCCGCGCTCAAGGCCCGCGATAGAAGCTATGCATATTATAAAAGCGAATGTGAGTTTGTTTGTTACCTCTTCACGCTTTAATGGCTAAACCGATTTTGATGAATTTTGGTACAGAGATAGTTGGGAACCAGGAGACGGACTGCTAACTTTTTTGAAAAAAAAGTGGGATGTGAGGGAGAAAGAGGGAAGAAAAGGGAAAACTTAGCGTTGCTATTACAAATCAATAAGGCGCAAGGGGAACTGTGTTACCCCGAATTTAACGCGAGGGAAGTCGCGGGCAAAAGCTAGTAGCTTAATAAAAGTAATTTTATATTATTATACTGATTCGTATAGTTTGACCGTTACCTATATGTACCGACCCATACCGACATTACCGGGACCGAAAATCTTGTATCTTTATGTTTGCTCCCTTAGAAAACACTTTTGGAGCCTCACTGAAAACTCTTTGCGAAAAGGTCGTAACTTAAAACCATAATGCAGAAAAGTCTTTCAAGTCAAACTGTCATGTCAGCATTGACATAAAGTAATTGTACCAACATTTTTAACCGAAAAAGCTATGTAAAATTCAAAGAAATGTTAGAAAAAACTGTGTTGCAAATGAGAAATGCTAATTTTTTACGTCGTTATAATACTTTTGGAATGCTTGCAGGCAGCCTGTGAGTAGAGAATTTCATACTTTTTATTATATTACACAAAAAAGAGTGTTCTGTTTAAGGTTGTGTGCTTAAAAGGTTTTTGTGGTAAGCTCAATGCTTTTGCACTCTAATACAGCATTAAGAAATCTCAGTATGTAATAAATGTTCTCTCATCTGCTGACTTCAAAACAAGAAATACGCTTGTTGAGCAAATTATCACTTGGCGTTTATTTCTGAGATTTCTCTAAAATAGTTGACAGTGACGAAAATATAGATAAACTAGCTTTTGCCCACGGCTTCGCTCTCGTTAAATTCGGGGTATCACAGTTCCGCTTTCCTGATTTGCAGGTACCTGCTACCTGTAGTTTTTGCCCTTGCGCCTTATTTATTGTAATAGCAAAGCTAAGTTTTCCCTTTTCTTCCCTATTTCTCCCTCATTTCTCACTTTTTAAGCCTACAAAATAGCTTATGTCCGTCTCCAGGTTCCCAACTATCTCTGTACCAAAATTCATCAAAATCGGTTAAGCCATTTAGGCGTGAAGACGTAACAAACAAACAAACTCACTTTCGCTTTTACAATATTAGTAAGGATCAGTCTACAAAGTACGAAACGCTGGCCTAGACCATAGAGGCTGTCACCACTTTCCGCACAAAGGGTGTAGTAACAGTTTGCTCCGCAGCAGGACTTTAATTTAGCTTAGGTCAGAGTGAAACCGCCAGCATTATTAAGTTTCCATTCAAAATCAGTGGTAGGTAAAATACAGTCTAACGCGCTCGGAATATGGTCCTTTTGAATTCCATGGAATTTCTCAGTGGCAGCCCAGTTGATAACAATAACCTCGCTACATAATACACCTTGCTGAATTTAGGTGCACCTTTTTTATGCGGTTCTGAAATCCTTATCCTTACTAATATTACAAAAGCGAAAGTGAGTTTGTATGTTTGTTACATCTTCACGCCTTAATGGCTAAATTTTGATGAATTTTGGTACAGAGATAATTAAGACCCTGGAGACGGACATAGGCTATTTTTTTAAGTGGGAACTGAGGGAGAAAGAGGGATGAAAGGGGAAAACTTAGCTTTGCTATTACAATCAATAAGGCGCAAGGGCAAATACTACAGTTAGCAGGTACCTGCAGATCAGGAAAGGAGGGTTACCTGGGTTACCCCGAATTCAACACGAGCGAAGCCGCGGGCAAAAGCTAGTCATCAAATAACTTCCACCGCTCTTGACAAAACGGGGGGTAGTACTAGCTATAACCCACCCATGTTCCTTCTTTTGCCCTTTATGTTCCGGGCCACGGTATCTCATTCGAATAACCCGCAACCCCGGGAATAGATGCACCTCAATCTACCTTTCCAATATTACAAGTTTTTTTTTGGGGTGGGAAATCAACAAATAGGTACTCTTTGCGTAACGGGGCGAGTGTCAGACTTTTACTGACTAAAACCCACCCATGTTCCTTCTATTGCCCTTTACGTTCCGGGGCCGCGGTATCTCTTTCAAACAACCAGCAACTCCGGCAGGCGGAGGCCCTGGCAAGCCCCTCTGTTTTGCTGACATGTCTTTGAGGCGCGCGTGAAACACTAACGCGCCGTCGACAAGGCCTGTCGTCAATAGACGGACGGACGGACGTCCACAGGCCCGCAAATTTTACAATCTTGATAATTATGCTATTCATCTTACAGATTTGTACGACGAAGATGACGCAATAATCAAACCAGACATGCCAACGACAGAGGACCTAGAATTTGAACCAGTAATGACCCTAACGAAGGACAAAGAAAAAATGGTTTTAATGAAGAATATAGATTGCGACAGCTTTGCTGTTTATGCCATGAACTGTACATTTGAAGCAGCTTTGATGTATAACTCCAGTAAGAAGTCTCCCCCGATGCCCGCCAAAGTTAATGATTGGTGCAAGTAAATATTTACAGCTGTTATGTTAACTGTTGGTGGTAAGGTGGTAAAAGACTAAACACCCGTTCCAATAAACAAAAAGCGACTCGTTTTGCTTACGGATGGTAGTATTTTGACATAAGTTCTATGAGACGTCATGTCAAAATCCTACTATCCGTAAGTAAAACGACTCGTTTTTGTTTATTGGAACCGGGCGTTAAGCATACACTTGTGACAGATCATCGAGCAGTCGCCATCTTTAAATTTGTGGAACAGAACAACGAACAGGAAATCTAAAATGGCCGCATTAGTAGAAATTCTTATAAATGGTTACAGACGCAGTCAATATTATGAATTGTCACTTTCTGATCATTTTACGAATTTTAACGCAATTCATAATTATTATCCTATTATGATTCTGCTAAAACGGCCATTTTAGGTCCCCTTTTTTTGCAGATGGGAAATCATCAAATAACTTCCCCCGCTCCGCCCAGAGCGGGGGTGTGTCAGATTTGTTCTGACTAGAAGCCACCCATGTTCCTTCTTGAATCATATCAGCAAAGCAGAGGGGCCTGCCAGGGCCACAGTCTGCCAGGGTTGCGGGTTGTTCGAAAGAGATAACCACGACCACGGAACACAAAGGGTAAAAGAAGGAAAATGGGTGGGGAGTGAACTCTCTGGTTAGAGCGAGGGAAGCTATTTGTTGATTAAACATCCGAAAAAATGGTGTCTACTAAATATACCTCTGCCTAAACATTAGAAGAATACTTTGTTGAGGAAAGTTGTTATGTATGCTCAATGCATACGTGGTTTATTTTAAAAACTGTTTCCTTTCACAGAGCAATACGCTTCCTCACAAATTGTGCAATAGACTGGAACTCAGATTGTAAAGATGTAACAGAAAGTCATTTCAATGAAGAGAGCATCCGTGGCCATATGCACGTCATCAACAATATATGTGATGATGAGTGGTTTCTAAGTAGTAAGTATGTTGTTTGTTGTAAATTCTTCATTGTGGAAAATGGCGGTCTGATACCCCCGTGCCTCGGAAAGCACGTTAAGCTGTTGGTATTGCGCCTGATGTCTTGTTGGTCGTGTTGGATTGCCGTTACCGTATCGATTTGAAATTCGATAAGGCGGTCGCCATGCTGTGGTCCCTTGAAGCTGTAAAAAAAACAAATCTCATACGCCCGATTCCAATAAACAAGAAACGTTTCGTTTTGCTTACGGATAGTAGTATTATGACATATGTCTCGTAGAAAATACTACCTACTATCCGTAAGCAAAACGAATCGTTTTTATTCATATTCAAGTTTGTACGAAACCATCAGTGCACGAGTCCTACTCGCTCTTGGCCGGTTTTTTTTTAAATACGTGAAACGCTTGCGAGTTGCAGTCAACCGTAACTTGCCTGATGCCGAGCGATCATACGGCCTAGTATGGACGCCCGCTTGCCTAAAAGAATAGGGTAGTTTCCAGGGTGAAAGTAATCACATTCTATTTAGTCCGTCTTTTAGATTATTCAAAAATAAGGGACACGTATTTTTTTATTTGTTAATTAGACTAAACATTACAAAGATATAGCCCATTAAAGTTACGCGTGACGTTATTGAATAATCGAAAAGACGGACTTATTGTTTTTTTTTTGGAAACTAGCCTATTCTAATTCAGTCCAACTGTGGAGAGGTCCACTTTGATTGATCCAGATGATCAGGTAACAGAACCATTGTGACGATCGCCTGGAGGACCCGGGGGAGCACACAGTGGCGATCTGCCCAGCTTGGGCGGAGCACCGCCGTGCCCTCGTAGAGGCGACTGGCGGCGGCGATCTCTCGCGCCCGGCCTTGGTTCAGTCCATGGTCCGGAGCGAGAGGGAATGGGAAGCGGTCGCCTCCTTCTGCGAAGCAATCATGCTAGCGAAGGAGGTGGCCCGGCGTTTGAGAGAGAGAACCTCAAACCAACCCAGCCGCCGCGAGACGACTACCGGCCACCGTAGATGCGGGCCCGTGGACGGTGAGCAATGGGTAGCTCACCGTCCGTTCGTCTATTGACGACGGCCGTGTCGACGGCGCGTTTGTGTTTCGCGTGCCTCAAAGAGATGTCAGCAAAGCAAAGGGGCCTGCCAGGGCCGAAAAAAAAAGAAATACCGCGGCCCCGGAACGTAAAGGGCAATGAAGGAACATGGGAGGGTTTTAGTCAGTACAAGTCTGACACTCCCCCCCGCTCCAACCAGCGAGCGGGGGAAGTTATTTGATGATTTCACACTAAAAAAAAAGGTAAAAAAAAGAATAACTTAAACCTAACACAAAAAGGACATCGTATTGTGAGTCTCACGACTGCGCCAAATTGGCCTTAGAAGTTGACTTGTGTCATTGTTAATCTATGCCAATCCTAAAATATTTGGAAAAAGGTTAAACAGTCGATGATGGCAATGTTATTCACTGCAGAAGATATCCATCTTGGTTTCAGGATACGATGTACTGCCAATATGTATCGAGGGGTCTACCGATGCCTGGGAGGGCTGCTACTCACTCTTCAAGACCCTGGTAGATGATCAGAAGAACACCACACATGAATGGACTCACTTTGATACGCATTTTCATATGTGCTGGTTAGTAGTTTTCGTTAATTTGGGTAACACAGTTCCCCTTTCCTGATTTACAGGTACCTGCTACCTGTAGTGTTTGCCCTTGCGCCTTATTTATTGTAATAGCAAAGCTAAGTTTTCCCTTTTCTTCCCTCTTTCTACCTTATTACTCACTTTAACAAAAAAAATATGCCTATGTCCGTCTCCAAGATCCCAACTATCTCTGTACCAAAATTCATCAAAATCGTTTTAGCTATTTAGGCGTGAAGACAACACACAAACTGACTTTCGCTTTTATAATATTAGTAAGGAAATAAGGATGGTCGCCCATCGGACCAAAGCTCAGACAAGCGCGGCTCATGTTGAATTTCGACCTGGGCGGCTGTTTAATTTAGCCACAACCTTTTGACACCACGAGTTTCTTGACCACCAGGACTCTGCATACCCTCATAGGAAATAGGCGTCACGATATGGATCTATGTATGAATTTGTACTTTGTTTACAACGCGCTCTCAAGCCAAGTCCATTGGCGATACAGAGTGTGCTTCCAACAAACAAAATTTGATTTCAGCTTGTACACAAACAAGTAATGAAGCTGCTGTTTTGTAGGTACAATATAGAAACCAATATTCCGTCTATATAACTAGCTGCGCCACGCGGTTTCACTCGCATGGTGAAAGAATATACAATATAACTATGAATTCTGACGGCACGGTTGGCGCAGTGGCTGAGCTATTGACTACTGCGCTGCGTGTCGCGGGTTAGATTCTCGCACCAAAAAAAATATTTGTACAGACGCCTGCACATCAAGCTACCACAATCTGTCAGGTTTCTTTGATAGATTTTCGACTTTATTTCTAAAGTATTAGGTTCAAGGTTCATTGGGAAAAATTGACAGATTCGGGTAGCTTGACCTGCTGGCGTCTGTACCTAAAATAGTTGTTTTGGGTTTGGTTATTTGTATATGTGACTTTAAATGTTTGGAAACGCACCTACGATACAGAATAAATTCCTAGTGTGGGGCAACGTTTTTAAAAAACATTCTAGCCTATGTGTTATTTTGATATGTAAGCTATGTTATTGTGAAGTTTTATCAAAATCCATTAAGTTTTAAAAAAGATGCCGACGAATTGAGAACCTCTTCCTTTTTTTTGAAGTCGTTTTAAAAATCCCATTAATATTATAACTGCAAATGTTTGTGAGGTTGGATGGATGGATGTATGGATGTTTGTTACTCTTTCAAATCAAAACGGCTGAACGGATCTTAACGAAATTAGGCACAGAGGTAGATTATAGTCTAGAATAACACATAGGATACTTTTTTTTTCGATATCACGCGGTGGAAGCCGCGGGCGACTGCTAGTACTTACCTACTTAAAAATAAACACAAATATTTCGTCCATTCTCACCCAGAACAAGTCCAAGATAATTATGTTATGTTTGACGACACGGTTGGCGGAGTGGCTGAGCGATTGACTACTGCGCTGCGTGACGCGGGTTCGATCCCCGCACGGAACAGATATTTGTATGGCATTCAAATAGTTGTTCCGGATCTGGTTGTTTGTGTATGTGAGTTTTAATGATTGTAAAAGCACCACGACACAGGAGAAATACCTAGTGTGGGGCAAAGTTAAAAAAAAATACATACAGATAAGAATCAACATATCGAACTCCAAAAGCCATCCTACACTCTAGCACAAATAAAAAACATGACACAGAATGAACAGATCTACCATTTATCTATCTAATTCTTTGAACAAGAACTATTTTATCATCCACCCTGACCGCTGTACCGTGGCAATGAAGCATGAACTCAATCGACAGCGTTCAATACCTCCGTAAGCCAAAGAGCAACAACTCAATCAAGCTATGAAAATTGCATTCGCTTTAAAAAGCTAGTGGCTAAATTATAACAACTACACGGATCAATAATCAAGGTTAAATCACGTGCCAAGATCGGTCTATTGATGGGTCCACATTTTTATTAAATGTCAAGTTTCCTACGTGCCTCGGAAAGCACGATTACCGTTTTCATTCGAACAAATTCAAACTAGAATTCGAATTTCAAACCAGAATTCGAATTTCAAACCAGTTCTTCCCAAACCGATTGAGCTAGAATATGCACAGTATTTTTGGTCTGGTGACAGTATATTTCTATGACAGACATGACTTAATCCTGCAGCCAGAATAGCCGCCTTACTAAAGAACTCCTCAACAGCACAGCACATTTGAAGTATTTCCAAAATTTAATGACCATTCATTAAATTTTGGAAATACTTCAAATGTTAAAAGAAGATACATCATTTTTTTGTAACCTTTTTATTTAAGTTTAAAAAGTTTTTTTTTATATGTTGCCATAAAAATACGAGGTGGACAACCTATCTGGTTCTTCAGTAGTAGACTTTGAACTAGTTGACTTGGTTCCAGATGTTTCAATCTACCAAATGATTAAGCAATTTAGCTTATTAACAGTCATAATCCTTATATCCTTACTATAATATTATAAAAACGAAAGTGAGTTTGTTTATTGTTTTGTTTGTTTATTACGTCTTCATGCTTAAATGGCTAAACCGATTTTAATGAATTTTGGTATAGAGATAGTTTGCACCCTGGAGACGGACATAGGCTTTTTATTTTTTAATGTGAGAAATGAGGGAGAAAGAAGGAAGAAAAGGAAAAACTTAGCTTTGCTATTACAATAAATAAGGCGCAAGGGCAAATACTACAGGTAGCAGGTACCTGCAAATTAGCAAAAGAGAACTGTGTTACCCCGAATTTAATGCGAGTGAAACCGCTGGCAAAAGCTAGTAAGTTAATAATATGAATTACGTTACCATTCGTAAAATGGTCACGAAGACAATTCACAATATCAACTGCGTCTGTGACCATTTTGTTTTTTTTTTGTAACTTTCTTAGTTTTGGTGATATTGCTTTTTCGCTTACGAGTGCAACAGATATTTCAACAAAAAAATCCTGAAGCGTGTGACAAATGCCATTTTTTCTGTTTTTCTTTTTTGTTCACAGTGCTCGAGCTCAATTCAGGCGGTGCACACTGGATTCACTGTTTTCCATACCCGATGTCTGCCCCTACGATCAAGCTGTTACGTTGCAAAAATTTTCTGTAATTGTCTCCGAAGGTGACGTGTATCAGGTATGTTTTTTAGGGTTGCGTACCTTAAAAGGAAAAAAGGGAACCCTTATTGGATTACTTTTTTTGTCATCTGTCTGTATAAATAAATAAATTATAAATCATTTATTTTTGGACCAAAGTTGTTGTACATTTAGTAAACCCGCCAAATTGCGTTACAGTTTGTCGGCGGGATAAGCGCTTGTTTGTTAAATTGGTTCACATGCCATCTAATTAAAAAAAAAAAAATACAAAAACTTATAAACTAGAAAACATAAAAAAAAACAATATAATATTTAATTAATTAGTGGGTATTTCCCCAGCCTGCGCCAAACTCATTAAGGAGAACAGCTTTTAATTTGTTTTTTAATGTTTGTTTAGACATTCTACTGTTATCCTTTCTTAGCCAAATTAATTATTAGCAAATTCTTAGTATGTTAAGGCCCTTTAGCTCTGGAATGCGTGGAGGTATCGAGTTGAAATTAAAACCATATACTCAAATCTGTAGTTCCTTGGAGGTGTGAAAAATCAACCGACCAACCAAGATATGACTATTTGTGTCGCAAGTTTGTACGGAAACCTCGGTGCGTAAGTCTGACTCGTTCTTGTGCGGTTGTTTTTTTGTAGGATTTTCTTTAAATCAAATCAAATCATTTATTTCAATTAGACCATTAAAGGCACTTTTGAATGTCAAGAAACAAAATGAATCTACAGTCCCGGTCACAAGGCATAATAACTTGTGAAAGTACTGTAGTTGCCCATTCCAAAGCGTTGATCTCTATGGAGAAGAATGGGCAAGAAACTCCATGCTCCTTTATTCTCACAACCCATCCATTGTGTATAAAGAAATACACAATGGATGGGTTGTGAGATTATGGATTAAAAAGTGGGGACTGACCGTTGCGCTGCGTGTTGCGGCTTCGATCCCCCGCATGGAACAAATATTTGTATGGCCTACAGATAGTTGTTCCGGGTCTGGCTGTTTGTGTATGTGAGCTTAAATGTTTGTAAACGTGCCCACGATACAGGAGAATTCCTAGTGTGGGGCAACGTTGTATATTAAAAAAAAAAGAAGCAGCTCGGATCGTTCTTCAGATTAAGCCGTGCTCGCCTGGTTCCTGGATGACTACCTCGGCAAGCACGTAAAGCCGGTGTGGACTGTTATTTGTTGATCTTTGACGGTTATTAATGGTAGCAAGCGGCCTGAAAATCTGACAAACAGTCTTAGCAAGCGGTTGTCTATTAGGCTGCTTACTTAAAGGAAACTGTTTTCTGGGACAGAAAAACACGTGCGGATCGATATTGGTCGCTGCAGGATTTACTAGCATAATGCAGAAAAAAAATATATTTATTAGTCACAATTAACACAGTTCCCCTTTCCTGATTTGCAGGTACCTGTAACCTGTATTTATTTGCCCTTGCGCCTTATTTATTGTAATAGCAAAGCTAAGTTTTTCCTTTTCATGCCTCTTTCTACCTCATTTATCACTTAAAAAAATAGCCTATGCCAGTCTCCAGGGTTCCAACTGTTTCTGTACCAAAAATCATCCAAATCGGTTTAGCCATTTAGGAGTGAAGACGTAACTTACTTTCGCTTTTATAATATTAGTAAGGATTTTTTGTGTGAAAAATGTTTTTTAATTTCAATGCATTTTTTAGCTATTCGAACAAAGGATCATGGAAGCGTGATTCTTTATTAGTCTATGATTTTTATTCCCCAATTTATCGTTATCGATACTGTTCGGCTTTTGAATTTTGATATATTATTCATACGCACTTTAAACGGGTCAGTAATTTCATTTCGTTGTTGTTTGTTTTGGTTTTATTTGTATTTTTTATAGATATGTCATCACTGTATAATCATGTGGGGCTAGTAGCTAAATAATACCTCGTAACAATCTTCTGGTTAAGTTGCTCTTGCCTAGGTTGGGCCATAGATTGGTAACTGGCCATCAGACTTGTACTGACTAAAACTTACCCATTCGTTCCTTCTATTGCCCTTTACGTTCCGGGGCCGCGGTATCTCTTTCGAACAACCCGCAACCGCGGCAAGCGGAGGCCCTGGCAGGCCTCTCTGCTTTACCAGTCTACCTTAGGGTTCAGTTTACCTTATTATGTGGCTGGTCTGAAATAAATATTTTCAATTTCAATTTATCGAGGTCAGATAAGCAGTCACTGCATGTAAAATATTGGTTTTCTGCTGCATCTGGGTAGACTGGAAGGCTTAGGAAATGGCCATTTTGACCCCATTTGTAGTTAAAAAACGTTCCCGGAGCAAATTTACAAGGATATTAATAATTTGATCCCCAAAAACACATCAGTCGGCTCCAGTACTGCAATTTACTATTCAGACTCATTTACATTGAATATGACTATGTTTTACTATATTCTAGTTTGACAAAAACTACCTTTTCCAATGCGTTCTCATCTTGTTTGATTACTAAATGAAGTTATGAACAAAGTTTATCTAGTTCTACATTTATTTTGTACTGGTGTGCATTACGATGGCATGACCACTTAGGTAATTTTCTTGAATTTTGGCCTTTAAAAAAAATTTTATATTTAAACATCAGTTTCATAAAACATCGTTGGATACATTATTTTGACATTATTTTTAATTTTCATCATTTATATTTTAAAATATTTCTTAGAAAATTATAAAAAAAAAAACATTTAAAATATAAAAATAGTGGCTTGCCAGTATCGGGAGCTTGCCAGTGCTCCAAGCTATCGATGGTTAGGACTGGCTAGAGACAGGAAATAAAATAAGAAAACAGCTGTTTCCAATAACACCAAGAAAAAAAACCAGCTGTTTATTTTTTTTTAAATTACCGATGTAACATGTCTCTATTCAGAATTGCGGATGTAAGCATCTTAACTACTATACTATCGATACTTCTTAACATCCATTTGTATAATCAGCTTTGTGGTCATACCACACTCAAACACAACCTCATTTGTTCCACAGACTTCCGTCCTTGGGCCTCGTCAGCATTCCTGGCAAATTTCGAATACTCCACAATTTTGTAAAAGAGACTACAATGTGAACAATTTCAGGCACTTTTGCTTTGCGTTAGGGTTGCTTTTTGTTCAAAAATAAAAGTACATTGCAATGTGATACTGTTTATGCGACGTTTTCATTCGAAATTTTGTTTGTTACGGTCATGGAATATGTACGATTCAGTTGGCAGGAATGGATAGAATTTTAACACCTGTTTGAGGCATTTTTTGACCGACTGAGTTTTGACTGGATTTTATTTTTATTTACATTAATGTGGCTTTGGATGCGATACACAAGGCCAATGTACTTCGGAGTGAAGTTTAATAAATAACGTGAAACACATTACATTTCGCTTGTAATCCCCGAAGAGTTAGGCAGATAAGATACAATTTAAAAAAAAATATGGGTACAAGTTGAGGTGTTACAATAAATACAGAAACAGCCATATTGGGCCAATAACAAGGCATGCAAAAGTACAGAGTTTAAACCACACAATTATAGAAAAACTGATGATGGATATCATCTTAGCATCATAACATGCAGTAAAAGTCTAACACTCCCTGTGTTAGACTTTTACTGACTAAAACCCATCCATGTTCCTTCTTTTGTGCCTTTTATGTTTCGAAACCGTGGTATCTCTTTCGAACAACCCGCATCCCCGGCAGGTAGTGGCTCGGGGGAAGAAGGGGGGCGGAGCTTAGCTTGGCTATACAAGAATTTGCATGTTAGAGGATAATACATTCAGAAATATAATTTACAAATTTACTAAGATGTGTTTACTTCGCGCCTTCATAGCTAGAACCACAAGTGGACCGTCACATTTGCTTGCTTTGCCATTCAATAATATTTAAGAGCAATAGAGTATCTTTTACTCCATCCGTTTCAGACATTTTGAAATGTAGATTAAAGTTGTACTATTCTATTTACAACCCCATGCATTCTCTTTCCCAGGACTGCGACGCCAACATGATGTACTCAAATTGCCCAGGGGGCGATCCCCGACCTTCAGGCAAGTCCCTAGCCAAGCTGATGAACGCGGAAACCTTAAAAAGTACAAGATCTTTTGCTGCGAGAAATCAACTGTCTGTATTTTGCGTGATATTTCTTGTTTTTCTAAGTGGTTTACTAAAGTAAAATTGTTAAATGACGTGTTTATTTTGATAGTTTGTTAATTAAATACTACCTGTTTTGCGCGGTTTCACCCGCATCCTTAGTAGCTTCGCCGCTCCCGTGGGTAGTAGCGTGATGATGTATAGCCTATGTTTCTTCACGATAATGTAGCTTCTTATTAGTGAAAAAATGGTTAAAATTGGTCCTGTAGTTTTGAAGCCTATTCGATACAAATAAACAAAACTTTCCTCTTTGTAATATTAGTTTAGGTAGGCTTCAGTTTGCCTACAATCCTTTCACGATATTGAAGTCCTCAATGGTTGTCCGATGAAGGAGTCTACTAGACTTGTCAGTACAAGTCTAACAGACTCCTACTGATGTTCCCTCGCACATTTGCGTCAGGGTGCACCGGTGTCTGATGCGACTTTCGCTGCGCCGGACTAGAGACACACACACGCTCACATCACCTACGGGCCTCGTCCTGCTGGTCGAGTGAGATCTCCCTGTTAGATATAAGAAAGGCGGGCATGGAACACTATGCACTGCCATCTCTTGTCCAGTGTAATAGAGGCCGACAGTCTTCATACTAACATTGACGGCGCGGTTGGCGCAGTGGCTGAGCGATCGACTACTGCACTGTGTGTCGCGGTTTCGATCCCCGCACGGAACAAATATTTGTATGACTTACAGGTTGTTTTGGGTCTGGCTGTTTGTGTATGTGAGTTTAAATGTTTGTAAATGCACCCACAATACAGGGTAAATTCCTAATGAGAGGCAACATTTAAAAAAAAAAACAAAAGTAATTACCTACACTCCTGAAATCTCGAAAAATTCAGCAGAGGTGTACCAATAGTATACCTACATTTAGCTGGTTATACCTCCAAAAAAAAGATGGATCGATTGTGTAAGGAATGATTTGAAGGAGAAAGCAGTAAATTATGCCGTGACGTCTGACAGGGGAGAATGGAAGAAGAAAACTTGTTGCGCCGACCCTTAATGTAATAGGACAAGGGCAGGAAAATGATGATAGTGAGTTTTGTTTGGAACTTAATAAAAACATTTCTATGTCCCTACATAACTACGAAGACATACAAAACACGCAGACAAAGCCACGGGTAACAGTTTAACGTACCAATATCATATTTTAACTCAATCCAAAGAACCACAGCGCTGCGGTCAAAAATTCAAAAGAAAAAGAACCGAAAGCAATTACTTTAATGGCATCTGTAACATTTCTTTGAATGCCAAGATGGTTGGGTCTACCATGGGGTCCCATAAAGAAATTAGGAAGGGTAGCGGGGAACACTTCGTAAAAGTTGTTCAATTTCCTTTTCAGTTATTATAAGGCTCAGTTGAATTAGCTTTAAATTATTTGATTGCTTCTTGTTTTCTTTGTGAAATGTATTGTGGCCCTTTTTTGAACTTTCCAATCATCATAGCGTGGGCTTGTGGCAAAATGCATACCCAATGTAACTTTTCATTAATTTCATTAACGTTACCCCACACTAGGAATTTCTCCTATATTGTGGGTGCGTTTACAAATAGCCAGACCCGGAACAATTACCACCAAACAAAAAAAAAATGTACGTGCGGGATTAGAACCCGCGACACGTAGCGCAGCAGTTAAACGCTTAGCCACTGTGCTAACCGTGTCGTCAAATATTAGCAGCCGCACGGGTCGATCTTCTTGTTTAAATAAAAACTAAAAACTTTTTAATACAGACATACTTAGCCCATATTTTTTCGTTCATTTATTGTTTTATTAACATATTTAATTACATTTTTAAATATTACTTAAAACATAAAAAAAACATATAATAACCCTCCTTTGCGGAGCGCAGTCGGGTAAAAATAGTAGCCCACCGGTATCGGGAACAGAGTCCAAGCTATCGGCGGTCAGGGCTCCAGAGAAAGGAACCTCCTAACAAAACGAGCCGTGTCGAGTACCGCTTTCTGTATCAAGCCCTTGATCCAGCTGCCTAACGAGAGCCTGTGAGAGTCTGTGTGAGCGTGCGTAAACATGTGCAGGCGCACTACAGTAGCGCAGCAGCCCCACCAGCACTCTGAACGCGTTTAATTATATTGAATTTGGAGTACGTTGCTAGCTAGCGTTAATAGCGTGTAACTCACAGATTGCAGGTATAAACAGAGTGATCTTTACCTTTAAACTACACCTCGCAAATCTTCGTGCCAGCATGTTACTGCGGACCGTCATCGCCTTCCTCTCCCTTTCTATGTCTACCTTTTTTTTAATTTTCGGTGGCCGAGATATTTAAATTCTCTCACTCTTCGAAGAGCGACAGTGCTAAGCAGAACCGGTGCTACATTCCCGATATTACGACCCTTGGTTTGATAAAAAAAAAACCAATAGCTCGCTTTTCTGTACACTGTACGGAAGACTGTATACCCTCGCATACTCTTCACACACGCCTATCAGCTTTCTTAACGCAGCTATTGATGGGCTGAGCAACACCATATCATCTGCATAACTAATGCTGTTGATACAGTGACCGTCGCATATATGTAGTTATCCTTACTAATATTATAAAAGCGAAAGTGAGTTTGTTTGTTACCTCTTCACGCTTTAACGGCTAAACCGATTTTGATGAATTTTGGTACAGAGATAGTTGGGAACCAGGAGACGGACATAGGCTATTTTTTTATAAAAAGTGGGATATGAGGGAGTACGAGGAGTATATATATAGTTTAAGGAGAGCTTTCCAAGGTAGGACCGTCGATTGGTGACTATCTATCTATTCAGTGGCTGTGTCTTTATACAAACTCAATGGCTCGAATTGCTGTTGTCAAATACTTTACCTCATAATAGGTAAGTTTCCAAAAAAATATTTTTTTTCTATCTTTTAGATTAAGTATTCAAAAATAAGGGACACGTATTTTTTTGTGTGACGTCACGCGTTGCTGCATTTTTTCGCAAGGAGTGACGTCACACGTAACTTAAATGGGCTATATTTTGTCATTTTTATTCTTATTTACAAATAAAATTCACTCACATCATTTTTCTCCATCGCGCCAAAATAAGTATAACTTAAAAAATACGTGTCCCTTATTCTTGAATTATCTAAAAGACGGACTAAATAGAATGTAATTACTTTGACCCAGGAAACTACCCTGTTTCGAGGTTTATGCTATCGGCTGCTGTAATAGTTGCCTCTAGGCAATTCACTACATACGAGTATTACATATCGAGTTTCTTCGAAAAGCGCGTAAATCAAGCTGTCTCTTGTAGACTGTATTCGATCCGTATTCAGCTTTACAGAGCAAATATTAATTTAAACCTGTAGTAAGTTGTGGTCATACCAACCAGTATCGTATTACCCAGTACTAACTGGGTTGTGGAGGTCAGATAGGCAGTCGCTCCATGAAAAATGCTGGTATTCCGTTGCATCTGGTAACACTGAAAGCCGACCCCAACATAGATGAGAAAATGCTAAGCAAATGATGAATAAGTTCTGGTTAAACCTAAAACTCATTTGACTCTTTACGCTTTTTCCAAAAAACCTCCCTTTTCTGTCTTTCTCATTCAAACCTTAAAAGCAGTCAAAATAACGCCCAACCAAAAACAGCTGTCCTACACCAATAGTGTCCCTATTTGTCCCAAATTTGTCCCTCGCCCATCGTTAGGACAATTCTCACGTACCTTCGTACTTATTAAGGGCTCTTAAGGCGGGCCAATGTGAAGAAAAATCCTTTGAATTCCATTCTCGAGAGAACTTCGGTCAAATTGATACGGCCGAATTTCTCCGTGGTCGTTCCACTTTCTTAAAAAAAGGGTACAGAATTACATTTTGATGGGCGAGTTGTTTTCATAGGGAAAAGGTTGGTTAGTTGTTATGTAGGAGAGGGTCTGCCAGATGTTTACTTTGAGCATAGTTACTACCTTCTTAGATATTTTGGTGATTATAGCAAGACTAGGTTTTGACCGCGGCTTCTCCGATTTAAGCGTATCGTCTTGTCATCGAAGTTAAGAGGAAATACGCATATTAAAAGAACATAAAATACTTTTAAATTATATTATAGTTTATAGTTTCGGCAATAAATGTCACACAGTGAAAAACAAGGCTGAGCCCATCCATTATTTATTTAAAAACTTGAGTATTCGAATGTCTTTGCTGTTGCAAACTACCCTTTTTTTTGCGGATGGGAAATCATCAAATAACTTGTCCCGCTTTGGGCGGAGCGAGGGGGAGTGTCAGACTTGTACTGACTAAAACCAACCCATGTTCCTTCTATTCCCTTTTTGTTCCGGAGCCGCTCTCATTTGAACAACCCGCAACCCCGGCAGGCGGTGGCCCTGGCAGGCCCATCTGCTTTGCTGACATCTCTTAGAGGCGCGCGTGGAACACTAACGCGCCATCGACACGGCCTGTCGTCAATAGACGGACAGACGGTGAGCTACCCATTGCTCGCCGTTTACAGGCCCGCATCTACGGTGGCCGAGAGTCGTATCGCGGCGCCCGATACTTGAGTATTCGAATCTCTTTGCAAACCAGCCTGTACTGTCACAGGTTTGAACAATATTATCAGACGTCTATAGTAAATAAACTGTGGAACATAAATAAAATTAAAACATATTATCCGAATAATTATTGTGTCCAATAAAAATTTCAATGATGTTGCCTTTATGAGATAACATTTTTGACCAATGAAGTACCCCTTGTCTAACCGAACTGTTCTCCTGTTTGTCCTCTTACTACTATTATAAAAGCGAAAGTGAGTTTGTTTGATTGTTACGTCTTCACGCCTCAATGGCTAAACCGATTTTGATGAATTTTAGTACAGAGATAGTTAAGACCCTGGAGACGGAAATAGGCTAATTTAAAAAAAAAAGTGAGGAATGAGGGAGAGAGAGGGAAGAAAAGAGAAAACTTAGCTTTGCTATTACAATTAATAAGGCGCAAGGGCAAAAAGGTAGCAGGTACCTGCAAATCAGGAAAGGGGAACTGTGTTACCCCGAATTTAAAGCGACGGAAGCCTCGGGCAAAAGTCAGTAATTCATAATTGCACTATCGTTAGGATCCAGTAAAGCCAGTTCACTGAATCAGAGACCCATTACACCGACCCTAGTATATTTAATTGCGTATAAATCAAAACGTACGTGTTCATGCATTAAACTCGTAAATCAAATCCCATTTCGTAGGCTCAGTTATGCATTTATTTGTGACCTAATATTAATATATTACTGCTCTCTATTATTATGACAGTGCTTTCATTGTTCTAAAATGGCCGTAAATATCAAGTACTGTTGGTCAGTAAGCTGAACACTATGACATTAACCATTTACTTAACAGTATTATAGAACAGCCAAATTCTGATTTGAAAAGGTCTTACTTTGATAATGATATCAAGTCTGTAATACCCAGAATGTGAGGCAAAGGTGTACCCTGTTGCCGGGGTTGCGGGTTGTTCGAAAGAGATACCGCGGCCCCGGAACGTAAAGGGCAATAGAAGGAACATGGGTGGGTTTTAGTCAGTACAAGTCTGACATGCCCCCTCGCTCCGCCCAGAGCGGATGAAGTCATTGGAGGATTTCCCATCCGAAAAAAAAAATGTGTACCCTGTAGTACACCCACTTTTAGCTAGTTTGTAATTTAGTTGGTATCTTAGTCACGTAACAGAAAAAAAAATAAGATCCACTCCTCGATAGGAATGATCTCATACTTTCTTACAGCAATATAAAGAAAATATTATAACTTCGCCCTTCAGTTCATGCAGGAAGTTCGTGCCTAAAAAATAACTGCCACTCCAGTGGATCTTAACATTAAGCTTGCCTAGGTAAGTTCTTAGATGGGCGACCACCTATTATATAGCGAGTGTTCTCCGTGCATCGGAAAGCTCATACGCACATAAACTTGGATTCCAACTCAGGACATACGTCTTGGTAGACCAAAGATTTAATACCTTTGTCAAGATAGTTGAAGAGCTGTTACGTGGAAATGTAAAGCCCAAAAATCTTTCTTGTTTTCTGTGTGTTTTTTGGTTATATTTCGAGAGATGATTTAAAAGAGAGTAAATTTGTGGAAAAGAAGTGGCATCGGTCAACCAGTATCCCCTCTTTGAGGAGTGGCTGGAGAGGCACCACAGCGTCTTCACCTACCACCTTACGCAGTTCTCACCGGTAGTTTCGGACACATCATCGAGCGGGAGGAAACGCCCGGGTATCACCACGGTGACGATCGCCTGGGGGACACAGTGGAGCAAGCACACTGTAGTGGTTCTCCCACACGCGTGGCACCGCTTGGTCCTCGTAAAGGCGATCGGCGGTCAAATGGTCAACAAACGTTGTATTTCGTTGAGTTTGAGCTGCACGTTACTGTTTAATGGAAACTTTATAAGTTCAGTTCCTTCAAAGACGTAAATATTTTTGGGACTGCCAAATTAAATATTACGAAAGTAATATTGCAGTTACTTTTCGGGCCTCCATATTAATGTCCTCAAACTAATCTTTGTAAGTAAATCAATTGTGATGCTCAAATTACTGTAACTAAATATTTTCAGTAGCCTTAGACCTTCAAACAATTCTCATTTTTCAAAACAATTTCCAAAGGCGAATCTGTTAAAACTTCCTGTCTTCTTAGAACAGGAAAAAACATAGAAAGAACAAAATCCTCTGGGAAATCAACGGACGGCTGACCGCAAAGAGGACATCGGTCGGGTAATCTAAAAAAAATAAGATACCATTCATTAAAAACCGGCCAAGACCGAGTCAGACTCGCGCACAACCGAGGGTTCCGTAAAATCTTGCGACATAAACGGCCATATCTTTTGACAGTGTATACTTAGAGGGTTGATACAGCTCCAAAGGACCACAGACTTAAATATATAGTTTTAATTTCAACTCGATGCCGTGGTTCGTTGTCACTAGTACCATTAACAGTTCCATGATGGAACTATTGGTGTTTTTTCAAATCACTAGTTCCATTATATAAGAATCTGAAAATAATGGAACTAATGTTGAATTTTTTGTACCATTAACAGTTCCATGATGGAACTATTGATGTTTTTGTTGTTCTTTAGTTCCATTTCAAAAGAATCTGAAAATAATGGAACTAATGTTGAATTTTTTGTACCATTAACAGTTCCATGATGGAACTATTGATATTTTTTTTAACCGACGAAAAAAAGGAGGTTCTCAATTCGACCTGTTTATTTTTTTTTTAATCTTTAGTTTCATTTTCCAAAAGAAAAATAATATTATAATCTGAAAATATTATTACTTTAGGCACTTGTGAAATTTTTTAACCGACGAAAAAAAAGAGGTTCTCAAGTCGACATGTATATTTTTTTTTTTTATGTATGACCACGCATAACTTTTTACTAGGACGTCCGATTTGAAAAATTCATGAAATGAGTTTAAACACGATATATCGCTGCTTTAAACTGTTGAGGACCTCTTGCAAAATGCAAGTATTTCCTGTCTCCATCATCCATCATCAGGTCATTTTGACGCCGTATTATCATCAGAACTACAAATGTGTTTCAAATTTAAACAAAATCGGTCCACAATTGCAAATTAAGTATGAAAAAAAAACAATCAACTCCTATTTTTCTACCCTTAGGGGCGGATTTTTTTTTAATTTAAAATGGGACTAACTTTGAAATATACTCTCTCCAATGAAAAAAGAATTTTTCAAATCGGACGTCTTAGTAAAAAGTTATGCGTGGGCATACATAAAAAAAAAATATTGTATACATGTCGACTTGAGAACCTCCTTTTTTTCGTCGGTTAAAAAATTTCACAAGTGCCTAAAGTAATAATATTTTCAGATTATAATATTACTAGCTTTCGCCCGCGGCTTCGCTCGCGTTAAATTCGGTATAACACACCAAACAGACCTGCAGTTTTTGCTATTGCGCCTGATGGATTTGTAATAGCAACGCTAAGTTTTCCCTTTTCTTCCCTCGTTCTCCCTCATATCCCACTTTTTTTAAATAAAAGTTAGCCTATGTCCGTCTCCTGGTTCCCAACTATCTCTGTACCAAAATTCATCAAAATCGGTTTAGCCATTAAAGCGTGAAGAGGTAACAAACAAACAAACAAACAAACAAACTCACTTTCGCTTTTATAATATTAGTAAGGATTTTTCTTTTGGAAAATGAAACTAAAGATTAAAAAAAAAATATACAGGTCGAATTGAGAACCTCCTTTTTTTCGTCGGTTAAAAAAAATATCAATAGTTCCATCATGGAACTGTTAATGGTACAAAAAAAAATATACATGTCGACTTGAGAACCTCCTTTTTTTCGTCGGTTAAAAAATTTCACAAGTGCCTAAAGTAATAATATTTTCAGATTATAATATTATTTTTCTTTTGGAAAATGTAACTAAAGATTAAAAAAATAAAAATATACAGGTCGAATTGAGAACCTCCTTTTTTTCGTCGGTTAAAAAAAATATCAATAGTTCCATCATGGAACTGTTAATGGTACAAAAAATTCAACATTAGTTCCATTATTTTCAGATTCTTTTGAAATGGAACTAAAGAACAACAAAAACATCAATAGTTCCATCATGGAACTGTTAATGGTACAAAAAATTCAACATTAGTTCCATTATTTTCAGATTCTTATAAAATGGAACTAGTGATTTGAAAAAACACCAATAGTTCCATCATGGAACTGTTAATGGTACTAGTGACAACGAACCGATGCCGTCACCCGTTTTCGAGATAAAGGGTCTTGACAGACAGACAGACGGACAATAAAGTGATCCAATAAGGTTTTCTATATTTTCTTTTGAGGGATGGAACCCTAATTATATATTTTATTAACCTTGGTACTCGCAGTTGTTACATAGAATTAATCAATCACTGTGAAGTATTCGTTGATGAACTGTCAAGTCAAAATGACAGACAGGCTCTTTTCGCAAATTAGTTTACGTGTGATTGTGAATCGCTGTGATCTATGGTAAGTTTTAAAATTAGGTTGCTGACTGAGGTTTAATAGCTGTAAGGCTTCGTACGCAATGACAGGTAACTTTTTCTTTTTTTGCGGATTCGAAATCATCTAATATCTTCCTCTGCTCTGGACGGAGCGGGGGGGACTGTCAGATATTTAATGATTGTAACCCACCCATGTTCCTTCTTTTGCCCTTTATGTTCGCGGGCTGTGGTATCTCTTTCGAACAACCCGCAACCCCGAATGCCCATCTAATCTAGTCAGTTAAGCCTAGCGGTATGACCTTTTTTTTCGCGGTTGGGAAATCAGCAACTAACTTCCCTCACTCTGGGCGGAGCGGGGTGGAGTGTCAGACTTGTACTGACTGAAACCGACCCATGATCTTTCTATTTCCCTTTACGTTCCGGGGCCGTGGTATCTCTTTCGAACAACCCGCGACCCCGGCAGCGTGGTATGACCTTTAGACTACCAAGACGTATGTCTTGAGTTGAAATCCAAGTTTATGTGCGTATGAGGCATGAAGAAGACTCGCTATATAGGTGGTAGAACATTCTAGAACTTACCTAGGCAAGCTTAACGCTAAAATCGACCAGAGCTGCAGTTGTTATTTGGCCACGAGCTTCCCTCACGAACTGAAGAGCGAATTTATAATATTTCCTTTGCAGCTGTAATAAAACGTGAGATTATTCCTATCGAGGAGTAGATCTTGTTTTTCATTCTGTTACATGAAGATATTTAATGAGTAGGGATGTAGTCGCCAGACTATAATGCACTACATCCGGCGACGAACAACTTTAGACCACTGTCTATAAAGATATTTTTGCAATAAAAAACCGACTTCCAAAAAAAACTAAAAAGTGGAAAATCACTTTACTTCTGAAGTCGTTGACTCTTTGTTTTGTTGACATTTTTTCCATTTTTTTATTGAGAATTCATTTTCCATTGCTATTCAAGTTATATAACTCTAGCCGGCACCCGCGTGATATCGAAAAAAAAATCCTATGTGTTATTCCAGACTATAATCTACCTTGTACCAAATTTCATCAATATCCGTTCAGCCGTTTTGACGTGAAAGAGTAACAAACATCCATACATTTATACATCCAGCTATACTCACAAACATTTGCATCTATAATATTAGTAGGATTCTATAGCATTTGTTGCCAGCGGCAACATAAATACATCATCTGTAAAACCACACTAGGAATTACTCCTGTATCGTGGGTGCGTTTACATACATTTAAACTCACATAGGTACACAAACAGCCAAACCCGGAACAACTAGCTGTAGGTCAAACAAATATTTGTTCCGTGCGGGGATCGAACCCGCGGCACGCAGCACAACAATCGATCGCTCAGCCAGCCACTGCGCCAACCGTGTCGTCAAATATGTGGGTTCTTCTATTCTATGCTTAACTTGTGTATGTGTAACAAAAAAAACTGGCGCACACAGAAATATAACTGACCAACTAAACTTTACTTTTATATACCTAATTCTACTGCTCCCAGAAAGAAACAAGGTATAAAATACAAATCAAGTCTACAGTAAGTATCTACTAAGAATCTTTTACAGTAAAATTCTACGTTCTACGGAGTGTAAGCCCGGCTTGACCTCTCTGCGTTGCACTCAAGACGTTCTTAATATCGTCCACTACACTATCATCCTCGGCGCCATCATTTCTTTTCCTAAGTCTAGCTTAAAAAGATAAAATTATAGAGAGTCCAATGTAGAACGAAAGATGTATAATGCCTTAAAATAGTTAAATTTTTAACCGGCTTCAAAAAAGGAGGAGGTTTATTTATTTATTGATGTACACACAAAACATTATGAAAAATAAAAATACATAAAGACAAGCAAAAAGGTACTGCTTATTTCATAAAGAAAACTCTTCCAGCGGACCTGTGATAGGACAGATGGAAAAAAAAACAGTAGACACATTGTGTAAAAGTATCAACTTAAGCACTAACTTAAATAAACAAAACTTTAGTAATATTGAAAAACTTACATACTAATAAAATAATAAATATATGTTTACATAATATACAAAATATCAAAGTATAGAGGAGAAGTAATGTTCTTTGACCAGTTTTTTAAATACAAAGATAGTTTTGGCGCCACAAATGAAGAGTTTCTCAATTCTTCGGAATCTTTTTTTATGTAGGTATGTTTACCGATTACTCATGCCTGGACCGATTTGAAAAAAAAATTTTTCGTTTGTTAGTCTCCAGGTGGTCCCATATCAGTTTAATTTGTATCGCTATGGAAGTTATAAGTAATAATCAAATATTTTAAGAGGCACTGCAAATCCTTACTAATTTTATAAAAGCGAGAGTGAGTTTGTTTGTTACGTCTTCACGCCTAAATGGCCAAATCGATTTCGATGAATTTTGGCACATAGATAGTTGGGACCTTGGAGCCGGACATAGGCTATTTTTTTTAAATGTGAGTAACGAGGACGAAAGAGGGAAGAAAAGGAAAAACTTAGCTTTGCTATTACAATAAATAAGGCGCAAGTGCAAAAACTACAGGTAGCAGGTACCCGCAAATCAGGAAAGGGGAACTGTGTTACCCCGAATTTAACGCGAGCGGAACCGCGGGCAAAAGTTAGTGTTCATATAAAGAAGAAAAAACAGTATTCACATCAGCAACGTATTTTTAATTATTCCCGAACTATACCCGGACCAATCCCGTACAGGCGGGACTTAATGCCAGGCATTCTCTAGCACACCTTTATATGGAGATTTTTATATGGGGACTGCCTTATACTGGCTGATATTCTTTTAAAAAATTCAAGTTAATAATAAAAAACTAAACAAGTGTGGCCACCCCGCTTCTGCGGTCATCCTTCAGCTTTTTCCTTTAAAATTTCTACATAATTTTCTACTCGGGATGGTTTTATTTTCAGGAACGATAATAATATTTATATATTTGAATTAACGAAAAAAGTATTTATTAACTAGTTTTTGCCCGTGGCTTCACTCGCGTTAAATTCGGGGTAACACAGTTCCCCTTTCCTGATTTGCGGGTACCTGCTACCATTGAAAAAAAATGCCATTGAAAATTGTTAATAAAAATATACGCAATAAGTTGATAATTATAACTTATTTATAAACCATTCACGGGCCGTCAGTAAGACGTCCGCGGGCCGCGTCTTGCCGACCGCTGCTTTAAAGTCATAGTTATTTCACTTTACGGAGACGAAGTAATGAAAACTGTAGTATATAAGGCAAAAAGTTTCACAAGGTTGACTTTTCCGTAACCGAAGCAGTTTTTTCTAAGGAATATAACTTGTAGGCACACTACTATCGTAAACCTTAATGTCTTTCTTGCTTATTTGTATCTCTATGACCCACGTAGGATTTTATGCTTCACGCTGACTCAGGGTCATAAAATAATGGTAAAAGTAGTGCTTGTTGCTTTTTGATATATCCTTGCTATATATAACGTGACTGATATCCGCCATTACCCTCAGGGTATCGTTGGGTGTCACGTTTTGGGTTGAATATTAAGTCATGTAAATTGTACGTTTGTGGTTTTGCAAGGCTGGGCTTTCTTTGCCGTGGTTTGATAAGCGTTTGAAACTTTTGTACTACAACAGATTTTAGTCTCGGGTAAATTTACTCTGACTAATTTTGTTGATTATTTTGCTGTTTTCACGACAAATAATTAGTAATACTTACTTAAAAAAAAACTTTCCAATTTCGAAGTACCTCTTACCTATAAATCAATGTTGATCCAAAAGGAAAGAGGTTGAGGCAACAGAGAGGGTGGAATACCCACTCTATTACAAGACTATCTAGAAGAACTTCGGCAAACTATTGTCTAGCAGTGATGTGTATAGCTGTTTCAAACTTGGGCAAGAAAAATGCTGAAACATACAAACACGCCTGTTCTCCCCAAAATGTAACACAAAAGTGCCCTAAAAAAATACATCACCTTCTAAGCCTTTTTCCAACTATGTTGGGATCGGCTTCTAGTCTAACCAGGTGCAGCTGAATACCAGTATTTTATATGGAGCGACTGCCTATCCGACCTCCAGAACCCGCTTAGTACTGAGTAATACGATACTCCTTGGTAAGTCTGGTTGTCAGACTTTCGGAACACTGACTACCTGTAACGACTGTCAAAGATCTACAAATTACAACCGAGACCAACGGCTTAACGTGCTTTCCGAGGCACGGAAGAAACTCGGTATGTAACGGGTGGTCACCCATCCACAGACTAACCTAGGCAAGCGCGGCTTAACATAAAGATCGACCCGAGCGGCTGCTATTATGTAGCCACGAGCTTACGTATTTACGTACTGAAGATGAAACTATATATACTATGCTATTTAAAATTATCGATCTTTCATCGTCTTAATATCGAACCTCAACATAGAACGACTTGATATAATACTGGAGAGCGCATTAGGGTCCCGTTCTAGGATAATGTTGATCTTAAGAGCTCTTTGGAGCCACTTACACTGTACTGCGATCAGTTTTAGATGATCCTCTCTCTCAGGATAAATTAAAATAGTTTTAGTATAAGTCCTGTAGTAAAACTAAGACCTTTTTCGTTAATTTGAAAACTACTAATAATAAGTGTGATAGGGATTTTTCAAAATTGTTAAAAAAAACAGTGTTTCGGCACTAGAACATCATCAATATAAATTTTGGAAGTACTTTTAAAAATATACACGACAGTGACTGGTGAGTTTGGGATAACTTCACTGTTTTTGCTGTTGAATACTGTAATTAACAAATATTCAAAACAGCTATTGATTAGCAGCCATCCTTGCAAGATATACATTTTTTAGCTGAATTGAAATCTGATAATAGCCCGTAACAATATCGAGATGACATGAGATTGATTCAAAAACACTGTTATTTGCTATCTATGACACAACAGATTGAGTACAAAAATGAGCAGTCCCAAGGCGACGCAGACATCTTATAAAACAACCCAACAAAAAAATATGGAAACATTACTAAGGAAAGCAAGATATTGAAATAATTCCACATTTTTCCTCTTTTTCGCCTTTACAAAACGTCGACATCGCAATTTTCCTTAATTTTTAACTCGACTCGTATTGTTTCGTTGTCTCCGCAAAGGTGTTTCTCTTCCTTGTGTCAAAAGTAAAGACCCAATTTTCTGAGAACCCTCATTTCTGCCATCTAAAAATTACTCCTTTGTAGACGAAGGAGAATTACTTTGATTCCCAATCGTGTACGGAACGAGATTCTTGTTGGTTTGTAATCATTTGCCTTGTGATCTTGGATCATTGAAGTATCTGTATGTCGAAAGCAGAATTATTGATGAGGCAATCCGTATTTTTTCTTTTATATTTGACTAGCTTTTGCCCGCGGCTTCGCTCGCGTTAAATTCGGTTTAACACAATACCTGCTACCTGCAGTTTTTGCCCATGCGCCTTATTGATTTATAATAGCAACGCTTAGTTTCCCTTTTCTTCCCTCGTTCTCCCTCATATCCCATTTTTTTTTATATTAGCTTATGTCCGTCTCCTGGTTCCCAACTATCTTTGAACCAAAATTCATCAAAATCGATTTAGCCATTAAAGCGTGAAGAGGTAACAAACAAACAAACTCACTTTCGCTTTTATAATATTAGTAAGGATTTATCTAGAAATGCTGGTTTTCAGTTTTTTTTTGTATGATGTGTTACACGTGTTTTATTTATTGATTAACCGCTGTTATTGGGTGATCCTTATTTATTGTAATAGCAAAGCTAAGTTTTCCCTTTTCTTCCCTCTTTCTCCCTCATTACTCACTTTAAAAAAAATGCCTATGTCCGTCTCCAGGGTCCCAACTATGTCTGTCCCTAAAATTACAGAACTAAAATTCATCAAAATTGGTTTAGCCATTTAGGCGTGAAGACGTAACGAACAAACAAAAAGCTCACTTTCGCTTTTACAATATTAGTAAGGTTTTGGCATAATGTAAACTTATTTCGAAATCACAAGGTAACGGAAAGTAAGTACTACTTGTGCAGTATATTTTGATATCTTAAAAATTCAGTTAGAAGTATTTTTTCTTGAAAGCCATCTAAAATTTATAGTCAACTAGCTTTTGCCCACGGCTTCGCTCGCGTTAAGTTTGGGGTAACACAGTTCCCCTTTCCTGATTTGCAGGTACCTGCTACTAGCAGTTTTTGCCCTTGCGCCTTATTGTTTGTAATAGCAACGCTAAGTTTTGCCTTTTCTACACTCTTTCTCCCGTCCTCGTTCTGTCCGTATCCTGGTTTCCGATTATCTCTGTACTAATATTCATCAAAATCGGTTTAGCCATTAAAGCGTTAAGAGGTAACAAACAAACAAACTCACTTTCGCTTTTATAATATTTGTAAGGATAAGGATTTTAGGTGTAGTACGTCATCTAAATATATTATGGTGACCTAAGTTTACTCTTTTCTTCTCTTCACATATAAAATTTATGTTAGGTAATAAAAAAAAACTAAATAAAATAACAGATTATTTTCTCTCTAACGTTCTCGCGGTCTAATAAAGAACAAGCACATATAAAATAGGGTTGGTATATTTTCAAATAAGGTCGGTTATTCCCGAGATCCGTTCGCATGGAAAAATCCGCATCGCCGGAATTTGGTAACAGGTGTGTGCCAAAACTTGAATGAGTTACAACGGTGAAATACGGGAGCATAGTTTGAAGGATAAACGTACCATATTTTTTGTTTGGAAGAAAGTAAAACGAATGTTTGGTCTGAACTTTATTGACGGCGAAAAATATCTTGAAGTAACAGCTGTTATGTGCTTCGCGAGGACTAAGATTTATTTTTTTAATAATTTATGTACACACAGTAGACAAGAAAGGAAAAAAACTAAATAATTCTTATTTTAGTTACTATTCTCTTCCTATTCTCACACACTACTGTCTACGTTTCTTTCTTCATATTTCCTCTCGCAGGCCTGCTGGTAGAAATTTCTTTAGAAATAAGCTGTGCCTTTGTACTCTTTGTTTTTTATCATGTTTTCCTATGTTTTCTCTTGTGTGTACATAAACTATTAAATAAATAAAAATAGTACAAAGCTACTGCTTATTTCTTAAGAAACTTCTGCCAGCAGACCTGCCAAAGGAGATATGAGAACGAAATGTAGACGATACTGTGTGAGAGAAAAATACGAGAAAAATATGTGTGTGTGCTTTAAACTATTATAAACTTACACATTTGAGTATGTATTAAAAAATCCTTACTAACATTATAAAAGCGAAAGTGAGTTTGTTTGTTTGTTACGTCTTCACATCTTAATGGCTAAACCGATTTTGATGAATTTTGGTACACAGATAGTTGGGACCCTGGAGACGGACATAGGTTAACATTTTTTTTAAAGTGAGAAATGAGGGATACAAAGCGAAGAAAAGGGAAAGCTTAGCATTGCTATTACAATAAATAAGGCGCAAGGGCAAAAACTACAGGTACCTGCAAATCAGGAAAGGGGAACTGTGTTACCCCGAATTAAACGCGAGCGAAGCCGTGGGCAAAAGCTAGTACTTGTATAAATATATAATGCTTAAATATATATTCATAAATTAATACATAAATTACGATTAAGAGGTCAGGTTTTGCTCTTTCACTCTGTTTTTGAACAGAGAAATAGTCTTACGTGTGGCTGTGCGTACTGTTATGTGTGAGTCTTTAATGAAAAAATCCAAAATGCCAAATAGACCTCTCTATTTGGCATTTTCGGAAGGATTTTTTCTTGTTGTTTTGTTTCATATTTATCTGTTATTAATATTATGCTTTGTATGTTATTTTTTTAAGTACTCGGCGTCATTTCTAACAAAAAAAAATTGTTTCCTTTTTTTCAATAATTCAAACATTTTTTCTTCCTTTGAATCATTCAGTTGTATTAATGCTAGTGAATATAAATTTTAACTGACATCATTACTGTCAACATTGTTTCACCCACTGTTAAGTAAAAATCTCTTGGCTTTTCGGCCAGTATCTGCCTTGTCTATTCAAGTCTCATCTAGGTCTTCAGCACAATCTTTTGAGAATAAATATAAGTTATCTATGTGGTAGATCAAACTTTTTTTTTATTATAGCTACGAAGGTCCACGGCATTCTATATTCAAATTTCAAATATTACACAAACTCCCCATTTCCTGGCTGTTGGTTTAATCCTCAAATCAATCTCTAAAATGTGTTCAGATAAGACTTTGTTTCGTAGTTGGGGAATTAAACCTTTCAAATAGAGCCAAACTAAGTTCTGAAACCTTTAGGAAACCGTTGATTTGAATATTCTAGACTGGAGAGCCGAAGCGTTTGTCCGTATGTCATCAAGCTTAACCCATCTCACAGAGAATTTAGAGGCTCGTTATTTTCCAGTGGCCTCTCACTTGAGCAGGATTTATCGGAAGTTATATTCCTGTGTCTATCTCTTTCGCTCGTATAGTTTAACGGATAGCAAGAAAGGGAAGGAAAGATTATTAAAACTGGAATATTGCAGGTGCATTGAGAATTTAAACTTTTATTAGTTTGGGTGTTGTCAGGATCTATATCTTTTGAAGTAGAAGCTAGAGGAGTATTTGGCTGGAGTACGTCAAAAATAATTGGAAAGTGGTGTGTTACTTGTCCCTAGTTTTTTTTTCAAGTTATCATTGAAATTTCTTATTTTAACGGACTTTATTATTCATATTAATGTGCTTTACGACGTCGATTGGATTTTATCAAGTTTTTTAACTACTTTTAATGAGCTAAATAATGGCTTACAAAATACCTTTTTTTTACGGATGGGAAATCATCAAATTCTCTGTTCCTTCTTTTGCAACCCTGGCAAGCCCTTCTGCTTTGCTGACATCTCTTTGAGGCGCTCGTGGAATACAAACGTGCCGTCGAAACGACCTGTCGTTACTGGACGGACGGACGGTGAGCTATCCATTACTCACCGTCCACAGACCCGCATCTACGGTGGCGGTGAGTCGCGGCTCCCGACGCCCGGGAGAGACTCTCGTGGCGGAACAAAATACCATCGGATTCTCATCTATGCCAACAAGGTTACAATTTAACTTTGAAATTTTCATGTTAAAGTAATAGAAGATTGCAATCATTATTTGAATCTGAACTAGTTTTAGTTTGTTCAGCAAAATGAAAACCGTGTTATCTCGACGATCCTTGCAAGAAATCTTTGAATAAAGTTGCATCTTATAAGGTTGTGACTATACGCTATAAAATAGAATGATCTTAGATTGAAAACATGCACTGTTTGGGACCTAACTAAGGACTAAAACAGTGGACTGTAGTTTTATATATTGATTATGATTTAAATATAATCCGATTAAGTAGGTACAATGTTACGATCGCGCGGATCGTGGATTATTGGTTTCATAAACTAACCTATGAAATAGAAATAGAACCTTTTTGAAAAAGTTGAACTCCCTTTCGTATTGCCTTTTTTATGTAAAACATACAAACGCGCAAACACACATACCTCTACGTCACACACACGCACACATAAGTATGCACTTTACGCGCAAGACACACAGTCCCACATAAAATTACACCGACTCTGTCTCTGTCATCTGACCGATCTCTATGAGACATTGAACTGCATTTTTTGCAGGAGCTCAGAACAAACAATCTCATTAGCCAAAATTTTTAAAACAAAAGTGCAATCAGCAATTAATGAGTGAGTGTAATTTTTATTTTTTGTAATAATTTAAGTAATTATCAGAAAGGTATGGTATACGTAGTCGAAAACACAGAAAACGAATTACTCTTTTTCAATTTAATTTATTTATTGTGGTGTTTTTTGTTTAATTTTAATGCGATCGATGTATTTACCATAGCTCAGGTATAATATTATCTATCTTTTTTTATCTATCATGCTCATGAAGTTGTGAAGGGGCGAAAAAACAAAGAAAATTTAGGTTAGGTTACTGTTGGGTTACCTTAAAACATGCATTATCCCACCATGTAAACTTTACCATGTTAACTATTTCGTTCTTAAAGTATTTCTATTCGTTTAAAATTGGAACAAAAACTAAAAATCTAAACAATCTTCCATATCCCAACAGTCTCTTATCACATATAAAGGCAAGAACCCTGAATATATTTTTATAACTATGAGAAAAGCATAAAAATTTATGTTTCGCAGCAAAATGGACACTTGGACGCATCGTTGTAGCGACTAGCAAGGCACAAAATTGCTTGAAGCTATGTAGCCTTATCTCTTAATCTTTTCTTATTTTAAGGCCTCAGTTTTCCATGTTGACGTTAGAATAAAAAGACAATAATAGGCTGTTGGATTCGTGGGATACGGAAAGTTAGTTTAAAACGGAATGTTAGTTTTAAATGGGAAATGTGTGGTTGGAAAAAGATTTGGGGCTTTTGGAATAGTTTTTATTGGCGGTGCATATGATTTGGTTGGCTAAAAAGGAAATGGCGCCCGCCTCTGATTTTTTTTCTTTTTATGAAAATGTTTGTCATAATTTCGGATTACTTAAACATACACGGCATCATTCGGCATTTCTATTTTTTCTTTTTCTAAACATTTGATGAAGACGCTTTCTGTGGGAAAGCGGAGTCATTTTAAAAGATTTTCTTGCGAGTTTCTATACAATACAAAATACTGAGGAACGGAGTCTTCTACAACAAGCATAATTTGTATAAAAGAAGTTTCCGGACATAACGTTTGGTAACTAATAATTTGACACAAAAAATCCGGTCAAGAGCGACGAGGTTTCCCTTCCGGCCATTTATGTCTGAAGTTTGTAACATGTGACATAAATGGCCATTCGTTTTGACTGCGTAGACTTAGAAATATGATTTTTCCACAACTCCAAGTGACTATAGACTTGAGTATATGTTCATAATCATATTCATATCTTTATTACATTCGATAATGTGTGAAGATTTTAAAATGGGCTTAAAGCTAAGGTACAATTACGGACCCTATAGGGCACAGCAAAGATTATAAAATAATTTTGAAATAAAATAAATCCATTAACCAAATAATTTCTTTGTGTAATAAAATAAAATATATGGTTTTAATTGCAACTCGATACCTCTACGCATTCCCGAGATAAAGGGTCTTGACAGACAGACGGATAACAAAGTGATCCACTAAAGGTTCCGTTTTTCCTTTTGAGGTACAAAACCCTAAAAGCAACTGTATCTGACTAACCTGGTAACCCATCTCTTTTGCAGACTGTACATACAGCATGCATGTATTGAGTGCGATTGTATTCCCATCAACCAGACTCAAACCGGTTAAAATCTGATATTAGTGATACTATCTATACATACCGACAATGCCCGAGGGTAAACCCGAACACAGATGCGTTCGCAAAGGGACTGCCTTATAAATGATGTGTTCCAAACTTTGTAGTTCGTAACATGGGGCCCGCATAGTTATCTCAGTAAAACAACTTTGTGGAGAATTTTAGAGTAATTAAATATTAGGTTGATACGTATTGTTTCATGGGTATGGCCTAGTTTAAAGTTTGGAACACAGACGTTATGCATCGGATCAACAAAAGGATGGATGAAATGGCGACAGGTCACTGTAACAATTTGTGACCCACGGATGCCCCTCAAGTTAAAGCGGAAAATCCTTACTAATATTATAAAAGCGAAATTGAGTTTGTTTGTTACCTCTTCACACTTTAATGGCTAAACCGATTTAGATGAATTTTGGTACAGAGATAGTTGGGACCTAGGAGACGGACATAGGCTAACTTTTTTTTTTAAGAGTGGGATATGAGGAAGAAAGAGGGAGGAAAAGGGAAAACTTAGCTTTGCTATTACAAATCAATAAGGCGCAAGGGCAAAAAGACTGACACTCCCCCCTGCTCCGCCTAGAGCGGGGGAAGTTATTTGATGATTTCCAATCCGCAAAAAAAAGGACCGACAATCCGACATACTTTGCATGTGCTTGCGACCACTCGACCCATTCTATTCAAAATTTAAATTAGTTTTACAATTAAAAAAAAAACAAATAACTTCAAAATCAACAAATAACTTCCCCGGCCCTGGGCGGAGCGGGGGAAAGTGTCAGACTTCCGAGATGTTCCTGGCCCGCTGGCCCTGGCAGGCCCTTTTGCTTTGCTGACACCTCTTTGAGGCGCGCGTGGAATACGATCGCGCCGTTGACACGGCTTGTCTTCGTAAGACGGACGGACGGTGAACTACCCATTGACTCACCGTCCACAGTCGCGCATCTACGGTGACCGGGAGTCGTCTCGCGGCGCCTGACGCCTGGAACGTCTCCCGCGGCGACTGGGTGAGTTTGAGGTTCGCTCCCTCAAACGTCCGGCCACCTCTTGCTGACACACCCCTCCATAACACATTTTCCCAAACATTTTACTCGGTAGCAAATGAAAACAAAATCCTCGTGAACGGAACAAAATCAAAAGAGATTTAGCCCCATAACTTATAGGGTAGACACATTACAAAGAATTACATTTCGTAGCTGACCGCAACAATGTGTAATCCGCGACAGCACCCTTTGTACGGAAGGAAATACCGCAAATAATGGCTTCACGTAGGGATGACCAACCTTGGGAGGTCAGTGGACCGATTTGTAAAAAATCAGAACGATGTAAACTGAAAATTGTCTCGAAATATATAAAATAGATTTACGTAGGTATAGTTTCCGCAATATTGAAATATCGTGTCTTTATTAGTGAGTTACGTAGTACTCGAAACCGGCGGGCGTGTGTACATACAAAATTTATAAATGTGGACGTATTATTTATAAATGTGGATTATAAAGGAGTATTAACGATCGTTGCAGTGTCGGTTTAACCTTATGTTTAATAATAAATAATAAAATCGTTTATTTATAAAAAAAGGGGGCACGCACATACACAATAAAATAAAGCATCTTAACAAACAATAGAATAATGCTCTAATGAAATACTCTTACTATAACTTAATACTCTTCTTATGAAGTAAGCAGTACCTTTGTGCTCTTCTGTCTTAATGTAATGTCCTGTCATGTATATTATTTTGTGTGTGTATAAATAAATAAATAATAGAGCACAGTTGTTTATTTGGCTGAACTAGGTTGGACCTGTGTTTCAGGCGAACACTAACGCGCCATCGGCACGAACTGACGTCAATGGACGGATAAACGATCAGCTTACCATACTACCCATTGCTCACCATTGTGCTTTCTTTTGCCTTTTATGTACCGGGGCCGCGGTATCTTTTCGAACAACCCGTAACCCTTCACGGCACATACTTATACGAGCATAGAAACGCGTCAACACGCGTACTATGCAACTACACGTACTACCAAACATGCTTAAATTACCTAAAGGCAAGCTAATCTGAAACCACTCCAGTACTGCGTGCCATCTATTCTGTCCCTGACCTAATTTGTATCGTACATCTCTTTAGCACATGTACCAAAGGTTTAGCATCCCTGACATTAACTCGACAATGTTTCACGCTCGGCAATAGAATGGCCAGAAATTCATTTAGTTAAAATCTAAAGCTGTTGCTTTAACTCTTTAATGCGACTGTACTGTACATTGTATTCAACGGAAAACAAATAAACACAAAATATTCTACTTAACAGCTTTTCAAGGGTTCCGAACCTCGAAAGGAAAAACGGTACCCTTTTTTTGCGGATGGGAAATCATCAAATAACTTCCCCCACTCTGGGCGGAGCGGGGGGGAGTGTCAGACTTGTACTGATTAAAACCCACCCATGTTTCTTCTATTGCCCTTTACGTTCCGGGGCCGCGGTATCTCTTTCGAACAACCCGCAACCCCGGCAAGCGGAGGCCCTGGCAAGCCCCTCTGCTATGCTGACATCTCTTTGAGGCGCGTGTGAAACACAAACGCGCCGTCGACACGGCCTGTCGTCAATAGACGGACGGACGGTGAGCTACCCATTGCTTACCGTCTACAGGCCCGCATCTACGGTGGCCGGGAGTTGTCTCGCGGCGCCCGGCGCCGGGGCGTCTCACGCGGCGGATGGGTTGGTTTGAGGTTCTCTCCCTCAAACGCCCGGACACCTCCTTTGCTAGCGTGACTGCTTCGCAGAAGGAGGTGACCGCTTCCCATTCCCTCTCGCTCTGGACCATGGACTGAACCAGGGCCGAAAGCGAGAGATCGCCGCCGCCAATCGCCTCTACGAGGGCACGGCGGTGCTCCGCTAAAGCTGGGCAGACCGCCACTGTGTGCTCCACCGTGTCCTCCGGGCGATCGTCACAATGGTGACACCCGGGCGTTTCCTCCCACCCGATTATGTGCAGGAACCTCCCGAATATTCCTTGTCCGGTGAGGATCTGCGTCAGGCGGTTGGTGAGGTCGCCATGACGCCTCTCCAGCCACTCCTGAAAGAGGGGACTTACCGCCACTATTGTGGCGTGCCCTTTCACGCGCGCCTCAAAGAGATGTCAGCAAAGCAGAGGGGCTTGCCAGGGCCTCCGCCTGCCGGGGTTGCGGGTTGTTCGAAAGAGATACCGCAGCCCCGGAACATAAAGGGCAATAGAAGGAACATGGGTGGGTTTTAGTCAGTACAACGTCCCCCGCTTCGCCCGGAGCACGTTTTTTGATGATTTCCCAAACGCAAAAAAGGATCCCGTATATTAAGGTTCTATACCTCAAAAGGAAAAAACGGAACCATATAGGTACTCAATTCTGTGGTCCTTTGGAGCTTTGAAAATATGAACCCTATAAGTTTTTAAACAACGCGTTCAAAGCCAGTAAAACCTAGTTCTTAATAAACCACGAAAATGTAGCGTGAAACATGGATTATACCCAACTTTAATTTCATAACTAAGATTAGCTATGTAAGTAGATCGTAAGATATAAAATTTCAGAAGACAAAAGAATCCAATTTATTTCGCCTAAAAGTTAAGGGAAATTACCTCACAAACTTAGTTTTGAACTTTGAATAATTGGACGATAAAAAATTGTATGATTTCTTTTAACAAGCACGAGTTTTGTGTTGTGGGTAGTACCTACGTTTTCAGCGGAGTTTTGAGGATACTGACTTTTAGTTATTTGAACCTTAAACAGCGGCCCTTGAGGAGCTCGTGGCTAAATAATAGCAGCCACTTGGGTCGATCTTTAGGTTAAGCCGCGCTTGCCTATGTTGGTCTGTGGATGGGTGACCACCCATTACATACCGAGTTTCCTCCGTGCCTCGCAAAGCACGTTAAGCCGTTGGTCCCGGCTGTCATTTGTAGATCTTTGACAATCGTTACAGGTAGTCAGTGTTCCGAAAGTCTGACAACCAGTCTTACCAAGGGGTATCGTATTACCCAGAATTAACTGGGTTGTGGAGGTCAGATAGGCAGTCACTCCATGTAAAATACTGATATTCAGCTGCATCCGGTTAGACTGGAAGCCGACCCCAACATAGTTGGGAAAAGGCTAGGCAGATGATGATGAAACAAAACCCTTATAGGATCACTTTGTTGTCCGTCTGTCTGTCTGTCAAGACCCTTCATCTCAGGAATGCATGGAGGTATCGAGTTGAAATTAAAACCATATATGTATTTACTAATATTATAAAAGCGAAAGTGAGTTTGTTTGTTTGTTTGTTTGTTACCTCTTCACGCTTTAATGGCTGAACCGATTTTGATGAATTTTGGTACAGAGATAGTTGGGAACCAGGAGACGGACATAGGCTAACTTTTTTTTGAAAAAAGTGGGATGTGAGGGAGAAAGAGGGGAAAAAAGGGAAAACTTAGCGTTGCTATTACAAATCAATCAGGCGCAAGAGCAAAAACTGCAGGTCTGCTTGGTGTGTTATACCGAATTTAACGCGAGCGAAGCCGCGGGCGAAAGCTAGTATGTATATATTTAAATAAATAACTTTATCTTAATTGTTTTTGTAGTATTACCAGTAAGTACCTACACGATTGACTTCCCCCGTTATATTTTGATACTCGTACAGTCCATCCAAAGGTTGTCGGGAAGTTGCGGGTTGTTCGAAAGAGATACCGCGGCCCCGGAACGTAAAGGGCAACAGAAGGAACATGGGTGGGTTTTAGTCAGTACAAGTCTGACATGCCCCTCCGCTCCGCCCAGACATTTGATGATTTCCCACTCGAAAAAAAAAAAAAGGTTGTCGGGAAGATATCGCTGTCAGCGATAAGATCGCCATTGTAACCATAGAATTAGCAATTTCAGTAAAACAGTTATTTTTCAACTTTTGGTGTGCAATAATGTAAATTATATTGTACTAGATGTTGCCCGCGGCTTCGCTCGCGTTAAATTCGGGGTTAAGCCGGGCAACCTGGGCGTTAACCCCGGCAGGCGGTATGTAAACTTAAAAATATATAAACCTATGATTGCGCGTTTATTCGAAGTTTTCGTTTTGTCAGGTCAGGGACTACACCTGGGGATCTAAAATGGTCACTTAAACAAAATCACAATCCTTACTAATATTATAAAAGCGAAAGTGAGTTTGTATGTTTGTTTGTTACGTCTTCACGCCTTAATGGCTAAACCGATTTCGATGAATTTTGGTAAAGAGATAGTTGGGACCCTGGACACATAGACTAACTTTTTTTTAAAGAAAATTGAGATATGAGGGAGAAAGAGGGAAGAAAAGGAAAAATTTAGCATTGCTATTAAAATAAATAAGGCGCAAGGGTAACAACTACAGGTAGCAAGTACCTGCAAATCGGGAAAGGGGAACTGCGTTACCCCGAATTTAACGCGAGTGAAACCACGGGCAAAAGCTAGTCTGTTTATATTTATGCATTACACAAAATCACATTGTCGTTTTGAAACCTACAAGCGGCACTTCGAAAAACCTAACTGCAACTTAGAACACAAATACTACAACAACATCTAAGACACAAATAAAAAAAACATCAAACGTTTATTTGGTCCTTATCTACTCTTATACCCGTATACGACACACTTACTCAAAACTTTCCTCACCACATTTTCTTCATTCATCCGCATTAAATGTCCTTACCACGATATCGGATTACTACGTTGCTCGTAAGTTTAAATATTTAACAACTCCAGGTACAAACTATCAGTTTAAATTCAACTCATATACCTAAGTTAAGGTTACTTAAACAAGGAGCGGTTCAAAGTTTATTCCGCAATATCCTTCGGGTATCACTTGGCAAGAGTTTCCACTTAAAAAAGTTCGTTCACCGTTAAGAATAAAGTTGAATCTTAATTTACAATTTCGTAACAAAAGTGGGTGTTTTACAGCGTTTTTTTGGTCCTAATTTGGATGAAAGGACCAAAAATTTTATCCCCAAGCGACTGGATCAGGGAGATTTGATGAAAGTACTAACTGGGTTACAGAGGTCAGAAGTCAGTTGTTATATTATGTAAAGTACTGGTGCATCTTCAGCTTCTTCAGCTGCATCTGGTTAGACTCGTAACTTACTCCTATTTAGAAAAAGGCAAAGCAAATGACTTTTCGCTTTCCTTTTATATCGTTGTTTCAGGTCTGGCTGTTTGTATGAATTTAAATGTTTGTAAACGCACCCACTATTTAGGAGAAAATCCAAGTGTGGGGCAAAGTTTTTTTAAAAGAAAAAAAATATCAGGTTAAAACTGTTCATAAAAATGAAAAAAAAAGACATTAAACGAATTAATTAAAGGCAATTTAAATTGCCAAAAATATTGCACCAATATTTTGCACCCAGATAACTTTTTGCGGACAAAATTGTTGTTTCTTTTTGGTCTTTTTTGTTCTATTATAGGACAAAACCTCTGTCCTTTTTCACTTAAATCGATGCTGAGCCAAAATGTACAAATCTCAAATGACAATTAGAGTCACTCTCGGCTAATCTTAATGTTCTCTCTGTTTACTTCGTAATTGGCGTAATGTTTAATTTTATAGTTTAACTAGCTTTTGCCCGCGGCTTCGCTCGCGTTAAATTCGGGGTAACACAGTTCCACTTGCGCCTTATTGATTTGTTATGGCAACGCTACGTTTTCCCTTTTCTTCCCTCTTTCTCCCTCACACCCCACTTTTTCTTAAAAAAAATAGGTATGTCCGTCTCTTGGTTCCCAACTATCTCCGTACCAAAATTCATCAAAATCGGTGTAGCCATTAAAACGTGAAGAGGTAACAAACAAACTCACTTTTGCTTTTTTAATATTAGTAAGGATGTTTATGTCTTGTAAGATGTGAAGCTACCTTTTATTAATAAATAAAATACCTAATAAAAAAAATGGCAAAAAATCATATTAGTTGTAAAGGAGCCCCCTTCAATTAATATTTTAATTTGTTTTTTTTTTTAGTATTTGTTGTTATAGCGGTAACAGAAATACATCATCTGTTTATATTTCAACTGTCGAACTATTCTATGTTCATGAAATACAATCTAGTGACAGACGGACAGCCAAGTCTTAGAAATAGGGTCCCCTTTTGTACGGTTCACGTAGGTACAGGCAAATTGCTAACGCTTTTTTTTTTGGGGTCGAAAATCATCAAATAACTTCCCCCGGTCTGGGCGGAGCGGGGGGCGTGTCAGACTTGTATTGACTAAAACCCACCCATGTTCCTTCCATTGCCCTTTACGTTCCGGGGCCGCGGTATCTCTTTCGAAAACCCGCAACAATTGCTTCAGCTGCAATCTACTTTTCGCTACGCGCTTAAATACTTTTATATTTATAATTATTCAGTTGACCAATAGCTGCCGTAGCGCTATAAACGTGGATTAATAACATCCAACGGAACCTTCAGTAACTTTTAAGAATAAAACTAAAATATCGTGAAGTCTGTGGTTTTTCGTCAACTCACATCCAACAACTCAACTAACTAAACGGCTACCTCTGAATCATAAATGTTTTAACCTTTTGGGTACAACTAGCTTTTATTGCATCAATTTCAACTTCTGAGTAACTCAGACCGATCGTCAAGACCTGTCATGATACCTTAAGGGATTGGTCTCTTAAGGTATCATCAGCGGTTGCGGGTTGTTCGAAAGAGATACCGCGGCCCCGGAACGTAAAGGGCAATAGAAGGAACATGGGTGGGTTTTAGGCAGTTACAGTCTGACACTCGTAGCTAAATAAATAGTAGCCGCTCGGGTCGATCTTTAGGTTCAGCCGCGCTTGCTTGGATTTTTTTTTGTTGGTCTGTGGATGGGTGACCACCCGTTACATACCGAGTTTCCTCCGTGCCTCGGAAAGCACGTTAAGCCATTGGTCCCGGCTGTCATTTGTAGATCGTTGACAGTCGTTACAGGTAGTCAGTGTTCCGAAAGTCTGACAACCAGTCTTACCAAGGGGTATCGTATTACCCAGAATTAACTGGGTTATGGAGGTCAGATAGGCAGTCGCTCCATGTAAAATACTGATATTCAGCTGCATCCGGTTAGACTGGAAGCCGACCCCAACATAAGTAGTTGAGAAAAGGCTAGGCAGATGGTGACAGTCTGACACTCCCCCGCTCCGTTATTTGATGATTTTCCATCTGCAAAAAATAAAAAAGGACCAATGTTTAAATGTTTGTTTGTTTTGACGACACGGTTGACGCATTAGCTGAGCGAGCGACTGCTGCGCTGCGTATCGCGGTTTCGATTCCCGCACGGAACAAATATTTGTATGATTGCAGATAATTGTTTCGAGTCTGGCTGTGTGTGAATGTGAACTAAATGCACCCACGATACAGGAGAAATTCCTAGTGAGGGGAAACGTCTTAAAAATAAAAAATGTTCTTAGATCACACTCCATCTAACACGCGGCTATGGGACCCGGCCCAGTTCCACTTAAGTTCAGCTGTGAACAGAAGTTAATATAAAATTAATTTCAAAATAACAACGTAAAAGATAAGCAGGACAGTTCACAAAGTAAATAAAAACAAAACCAATAATATTATATAGACGCCATGCTTTTAACATCGCACTTAATATAAAAGACGCTTGTTTCGTAATAAGACTGTGGTCTTAGTGCAAGCGATAAATACGATAAAAATATATACTTAAGTTTTCTTGAGAAAAGAATCACGCCAGTTGAAGTCTTTTCTCAACAGGCATAAGATTTCTTATCAGTTGTTTCGTGTGTAAAATTCTCGTGTCGCGGTATTTGTAACCAATCTCCTCTGAAACGGCTGGACCGTTTTCTATGCATTTAGGTCTGAAAATCAGCCAACATCTATTTTTCATACCCCTTAGTGGTAAAGGTGGCCTTCTCCACAAAATAAGCTAAGCATCGGGTGAAGTCGCTGGGCACAGCTGGTATATATTTAAAGAAGTAGGTATGTACATTTCCCGCCTCTGATCTGGCTGTTTGTGTATAAGATTTAAATGTTTGTAAATGCACCCACGATACAGGAGAAATACATAGTATGGGGTAACGATTTAAAAAAAAATATCACCGTGGATCTGTGGACGGTGAGCAATGGGTAGCTTATCGCCCGTCCGTTTATTGACGACAGGCCGTATCAGCGGCGCGTTAGTGTTCCACGCGCGCCTCAAAGAGATGTCAGCAAAGCAGAGGGGCCTGCCAGAGCCACCGCCTGCCGGGGATGCGGGTTGTTCGAAAGAGATACCGCGGCCCCGGAACATAAAGGGCAATAGAAGGAACATAGGTGGGTTTTAGTCAGTCTGACATTAGTTATTTGTTTTTTTTTTCTTTTTATCAATATAGAAAACAAAATCAAATTTTATTTTAAATGAAATTATTTAATTTTGCATTCGCAAAAAAGGGGCAAATAAATTACTCACATATAATACCACAAGAGCTTCAAAATTATCGGGTATTTTCCGATAGGTTCGTTGCAAACAAATGAAGGAGTCAAGTTTTTCTTTTCAGGTTAAAAAATGATTTTTCCTGAAAAACTTGACGATTTTATTTGTTTGCAGGGAACCTATCGGGAAATGCCAGATAATTTTGAAGCTCGTGTGGTATTCGGGGGATTATTTTTCCGTCCCAAATGTCGGCCAATAGAATTGCACAAACTCCAAATCGACTCATTTTCATGCAAAATCTCCAATTTTCACAATTGAATTCAACCTGTCAGTTTGACGTGTGGTTAATTTGACTGGATGTTTTGTTTTTTATGCATAACAACGACCAGAGAAAATTTTCAAAAAAATTTCAGTATAATACCATGTAGGTTGTACCACGTGACGTCGAATGGTGCAATTCTATTGGTCGATATTTCGGTCGGAAAAATAATCATTATTAATTAAATATTGTCATTGTATTAAGTGTCAGTCATGTCATCACCATAAACATACAATCATGTCATTTGTTTAAACTTCGATATAAAATTATATAACAATGCAATAAAACGAGTATTTTATCTCTGGTCCAATTATAGGACGATGCACATTAAAAAAAAAAACAAGTTGGTAAGGTCGTTGGTATCGCGTAATCAGTAAAAATAAAAAACATGAATCCTTACTAATATTATCAAAGCAAAAGTGAGTTTGTTTGTTTGTTACGTTTTCACGCCTAAATGGCTAAACCGATTTTGATGCAGAGATAGTTAGAACCCTGAAGACGGACATATAGGCTATTTAAAAAAAAAAAGTTAGTAATGAGGGAGAAAGAGGAAAGAAAAGGGAAAACTTAGCTTTGCTATTAGGTACAATAAATTAGGCGCAAGGACAAAACCTACATGTAGCAGGTACCTACAAATCTTGAAAGGGGAATTGTTTTACCCTAAATTTAACGCGACCGAAGTCGCGGGAAAAAGCTAGTAAACTTATAAAAATTCATAAGCGTTTTTCTACTACTGGTACTAAAATAAAAACATGCATATATTTAAATATGTCAACAATTTGAATATGGAACCATTAATTTTTCTGAATTTATAAAATAAAATAAATGACTGAAAAACAACAAACTTCACATAGAACTCTTGCCTCCCACAAAAAAAAAAACGCTCATTACCATACATCAAAAATAATCACAACCGTCATAATTTCCACGCTAGCATTAAGGCCACGCGGGTTCCGCTCATGAGTAAAGTTTCCTCTCCCATTATAGAGATAAGGGTGAGAATTGAACGCATTTACTTGATATCTCTGAATTAAATGAACCTTCAGATGGCTAGGTATTGTACTGATGGTGATGTAGGGGCAACTTCTTATCGTTGTTACTTTGAATTTTGAATGTCAAATTGTGGTCACCGTTAAAACCAAAAATTGTCAGAGTTTAAACTCAGTTGGTACACTTGTACAGGGTGAATTTAAATTCATTAGCAATTTTAAAAACCAGTTCTTTTTTTTTCATGTTTGGCACACCGGTTACTCAGTGATTATCGAGTGAATTTACGTGTTTATTTATTTTATCATTGCATGAGGAGCTCATGGCTAAATAATAGCAGCCGCTCGGGTCGATCTTTAGGTTAAGCCGCGCTTGCCTAGGTTGGTCTATAGATGGCCCGTTACATACCGAGTTTCCTCCTTGCCTCGGAAAGCACGTTAAGCCGTTGGTTCCGGCTGTCATTTGTTGATCTTTCACAGTCGTTACAGGTAGTCAGTGTTCCGAAAGTCTGACTACCAGTCTTACCTAGGGGTATGGCATACCCAGTACTAACTGGGTTGTGGGGGCCAGATAGGCAGTCGCTCCATGACAAATGAATAAAGAGGCTATCAAAGTACTAATTAAAATAACTTTAAAATGTACCTGATTTCAGTGTACCTATTAACAGAAGCCTCCTAGCTGTTTCCACTGCCGATCTCATCTTCCTATCTTCTAAGCTGTCTGCCTTTCCTCCCTTTGCCGCCCCCCGGCTACCAATTTGTTATTGTTTTGATCCATTTTTCCTGCTTATCTCTCATCATATGGCATGTCCATCTCCATTTCTGTTTTTATTGTTCTGACTGTTATAATACAAAAAATATTTTTATCAGTTTAAAAACTTACTAGTACTTTTAGCCATAAATAACTCATGTCACGCACAAAATTAACAAGTATTGAATGATGTTTAACAAACTCCAACACGCTGCTGCGTCCAGCATTACCCACGACGCAGCTGTACGTGTCGAGATTGCTTCACACCACGGCAGCTGAGGACATCGTGGAGTATGTACGTGTGAAGACAAACTGGACTTTGAGAGTCATGCAGTTCTGCCGTGCAGGCCCTAAAGTGCAGTATGAGGAAAAAAGCGGTTTCGAGAAAACCGCGAAAAACTTTTTAACACTGTTTTTTTTAGATTATTTATGTGTATGGCGCATATTTTTATTGCTACGAGGACTAAGTGACAACAAAGATGGTATTTACAAACACAAATGTTAATTTTGTTTATTAGATTTTAAATAAAATCAGGTTTTTTAAAATCCTAGCTTTTACTGCACGCAAAAAGTTACACATATGCAGATTAAAACGCGGTAAAAATACTTGATACTACAAAATCTTTGATTTTTTTGCTACTTCGCAGACTAACTTGCAGCATAAGATTTTCTTTACTGCATTTTAATTTGTCTTGAACTAATTGCACATGTAGTATTTGCAATTTCTTTCAATTTACGAGTATGTTTTAGGTAGGAATTTACAGAAAAAAATACATTATGTATATATAAAATTGTCGTTTAGTTTATAATATTATAAGGTAAGTAATTGTAACTTAAATTTAAAGTGCTTTGAACACATTTCGATAAAAAAAATGGTATAAAGCTTTTTGGTTTCGCAAGAAACATGAGATCTTTCCATTAAATGGCACATTTATTAGTTTTATATAAATGTGCCATTTAATTGAAAGATTTTGTATTGTGATTTTGATCTTTGATTTTTTTTTTAATTCCATGTTGCACTACAACGTGGAATAATCTTTAAACAAAATAAAAAACGAATAACGAATCGGCAGACATAAAAGTATGTCCCGGCTCGAAATACTTCAATATAATTTTAAAACGGCTATGTAACTAACTTTTAATATCCGATCAAATAAGTTATCCGATCCGATCCGATCAAATAGTAACTAGTTTTTGTTCTAAGCTGAACAATTATCAAGCCATTTTGTTATTTGAGGAGTGGCTGGAGAGGCGCCATTGCGTCCTCACCGCGTAACGCAGGTCCTCGCCGGACACAGTAGTTTCGGAAGGTTCCTGCACATAATAGAGCGGGAGGAAACGCCCGGGTGTCACCATTGTGACGATCGCCCGGAGGACACTTTGGAGCACACAGTGGCGGTCTGCCTAGCTTGTGCGGAGCACCGCTGTGCCCTCGTAGAGGCGATCGGCGGCGGCGATCTCTCGCGTCCGGCCCTGGTTCAGTCCATGGTCCGGAGCGAGAGGGAATGGGAAGCGGTCACCTCTTGCTGCGAAGCAGTGATGCTAGCGAAGGAGGTGGCCGGGCGTTTGAGGGAGAAAACCTCAAACCTACCCAGTCGTCGCGGGAGACGACCCGGGCGTCGGGTGCCGCGAGACGACTCCCGGCCATCGTTGATGCGGGCCCGTGGACGGTGAACAATGGCTAGCTCACTGTCCGTCCGTCTATAATTGACGACAGGCCGTGTCGACGGCGCGTTAGCGTTCCACGCGCGCCTCAAAGAGATGTCAGCAAAGCAGAGGGGCCTTCCAGGGCTTCCGCCTGCCGGGATTGGGGGTTGTTTGAAAGAAATACCGCGGCCCCGGTACGAGAAGGAACATGGGTTGGTTTTAGTCAGTACAAGTCTGTAGTAGTCCGTAGTAGTAGTCCCCCCCCCGCTCTGCCCAGAGCGGGGAAGTTATTTGATATCTTCGATTTTAAATTTTTGATGATCGCTTCGATTTGTGAGAGTTACGTAGCGTTTCCTTTTGGTCTTAATATTTGTCTTGGCACATTCATTGGTATGAAATAGACCTTTAAGAAAAAGTTCTCTGGATTCCCATACCATTGACCAGTAATCAGCATGGATAGATTGCCTTTTACCCTCACTAAAACTTACAGAACACAGTTTTTTGCAGATATTGTGAAAAGGTGATATGGTGAAGAGGTGGTCTAATAAAATATTTGTCAAAATTCTTTTTAAAATTTTTACTAGTTTTTTTTGTATATTTCTGGTTTTGCTTTTTCGTTTATTGGTAGTTCCTTTTCCGACTGCTTGCGTATGATCTGATAAACTACTTTCTAATGAAGGCACAGGAATATAATTTTTATCTGCTACCGAGTCAGAATCTGGAAAAACTGGTGTTTTAGCTAATGGAGATCGCGAAATCTGAAAAATATCTGTTGATGTTAGCAAAACCTCAGAACTTAATAAATCTTCTTATGTCACAAAATCATTGAATGAATGTTCAGAAGCTATTTTTGTCGTAGCTAAATCCGCTAGACCAGACTGAGGGAGAGCCTCGACAAGCCTTCGCTGCCTACACTGGCGCGGCGCAGACGTCTTCCTTCCTCGGCAGTAATCGACACACAAACACGACTGATTGAGCGAGAGAGATAGCGACAAATTCTGACTAGAACGCAGTAAAATATGACCCGTACTACAGTGAAATTAGTAAAATCGTTCAAGTTACCAATTATAATGCAGTAACAGAGTGTCATACTGCGTTTTAATTAGCATATAACTTATTTTCATCTTTTGTAAAATACCGACTATACTGCAGTAAATAATGAACATACTGCAATTTAAATAGTTAGTTCATGTTAAATAAACTAGTGATCAACCATGCAGTATAAACACTGTTGGTACAAAAACTACTTACTGCGTTTTAATTTATATCCCTCAATATTTTTTTGGGTATAGAATACAGTTTTTTGTGGTAATATAGATATTTACTGCGTTTAACTTGGTAAAGTGATGGATCGTGGTAGGCGTAACTGCTATAACTGCATTTTAGTTGGTATTGTAATATATTTAGACATGCAAAGTTAAGTTACTGCTTTCACAAATTTGATTTTTAAACCGTTTAAAGCATCCTAACAAAAATCTGATTAGATCTTCATGTTCCTTATAACTTGTGCATTAGGGTTCAATATTCAACAAAAAAATGACAAAAAGCCTGTTACTGCGTTTTAGGGTCTGCACGGCAGAGTTGGAGTCGCGCCATGACATTAATTTTAAGTCGTTTGTGGTGCGGGTGCCGACTAGTCAATTGGACACCTTCCTCAAAGGAGAGTTTTGGCCAAAGGGTGTCGTGTATCGACGTTTTCGTGGAAGGATACCGAACTCGCAGCGAAACACGAAGCCGTCACCTCGTGTGCAATAGTTTTTTAATTTCATAAAATATGTATTAGTTTATAAATTTATGCTTATTTGTGTATAGTATGTATGGGCCTTCGATGCCTGAAATAAATTGATTTATTATTATTATTAACAAAAGGCCAAGTTATCAAAAAACTGGTAACGCACCTAACTATAATGTTGTCTATTTTCATAATTATTTGACACTAGCTTTTGCCCGCGGCCTCGCTCGCGTTAAATTCGGGGTAGGTAACACAGTTCCCCTTTCCTGATTTGCAAAGTCCCTGCTACTTGTAGTTTTTGCCCTTGCACCTCATGTATTGTAATAGCAAAGCTAAGTTCTTTCCTCTCTCCCTCATTCCTCACTCTTCTAAAAAAAATACCCATGTCCGTCTCCAGGGTCCCAACTATCTAATTATCTTAAACATTCAGTTAAAAGTATTTTTACTTGAAAGCCATCTAAAATTTATAGTCAACTATCTTTCGCCCGCGACTTCGTCCGCGTGGCATAGTTACTTTGGGCCAACGCTAAATTTAACCCGCGTGATGATCGAAAATAAAAAAAGCTTTCTCTCCCCTTTTTCTCCCACCTTTTCCAACTTTTTTTAGCCTATGTCCGTCTCCACAGTCCCAACTATCTATGTACCAAATTCCATCAAAATCGGTTTGGCCATTTAGGCGTGAAGACGTAACAAACAAACAAACAAACTCAATTTCGCTTTTATAATATTAGTAAGGATAGTAAGGACGCACAAAATTAACAAATATTGAATGATGTTTAACAGAAGGCCAAATTATCAAAAAAATGAGTGACGCACCTAACTATAATGTTGTCTATTTTCATAATTATTTGACATTAAATTTGTTTTGAGATAAATAGTTCCTAGTTGAGATAAAATTTAATGAAGACACTAATATCTCTATAATTTTCCATTATCTATTTAATTCGAAAGCATTCAAACCAAAATGGAGGATTGTGTAAGGAATGATATGAAGGAGAAAGGAGTAAATGTTGCGTTGACGTCTGATAGGAAAGAATGTAAGAAAAAAAACGGTTTGTGCCAACCACTAATAAAATTGGACAAGGGCAGAAAAATGATGAAGCAATCGTACCTTAGGACCAAAAACTCAAAACGCAGTAAATCAAAACTATTTTATTTACAAAACGGATCCAATAATACAATTCAAAACGGATTGTCTTAGTTACGTTTAACTTTAACACTTACACCTTGAGTCAAATTCTTATACATTACAAATAAGGCAGTGAATAATAATACAAGAATGGCTAAACCTCCTAATAGAACAGTTACGACTAGTTCTAGTTCTAGATACTGCGCCCACGACATGTTGGCGGCGGGCGCGCGCAGATGTTTCGCACCACCATGACGCAGCACGTACTCCGTCCACCACACGGCTCGCTCCAGAGGAGGCATGGGTTCATCCTTCACCACACTGCGTAATTTTTCTATGTTGCGCCGATAACTGCAATCAAAAATACAATCCTTACTAATATTATAAAAGCGAAAGTGATTTTGTTTGTTTGTTACGTCTTCACGCCTTAATAGCTAAACCGATTTTGATAAATTTTGGTACAGATAGTTGGGACCCCGGAGACGGACAAAGGCTAGGTAAGTAGGAAATGAGGGAATCAGAGGGAAGAAAAGGGAAACTTAGCTTAGCTATTACATTCAATAAGGCGCAAGGGCAACAACTACAGGTAGCAGATACCTGCAAATCAGGAAAAGGGAACTGTGTTACCCCGAATTTAACGCAAGTGAAGCAAAGCTAGTAAATCATAATTTGAGAGATACGATGCCACAGACTAAAACATGGACATACAGTCGTTTAATGTAAAATACTTAGGGGTCTAAAATGACCGCTGATGCAAAATCATAATCCTTACTTATTATTATAAAAGCGAAAGTGAGTTTGTTTGTTTGTTACCTCTTCACGCTTTAATGGCTTAACCGATTTTGATGAATTTTGGTACAGATATAGTTGGGAACCAGGAGACGGACATAGGCTAATTTAAAAAAAAAAAGTGGGATGTGAGGGAAAAAGAGGGAAGAAAAGGGAAAACTTAGCGTTGCTATTACAAATCAATAAGGCGCAAGGGGAACTGTGTTACCCCGAATTTAACGCGAGCGAAGCCGTGGGCAAAAGCTAGTAAGTTAATAATAAGAATTACGTTCCCATTCGTAAAATGGTCACAAAGTGACAATTTACAATAATAACTGCGTCTGTGACCATTTTAAGAATGTTTCCCTTTTGTTTTAAGAAAACGTTGCCCCACACTATGAATTTCTCCTGTATCGTGGGTGCGTTTACAAACTTTTAAACTTACATACACAAACAGCCAGACCCGAAACAACTATTTCTAGGCCATACAAATATTTGTTCCGTGCGGGAATCGAACCCGCGACACGCAGCGCAGCAGTCAATCGTTCAGCCACTACGCCAACCATGCCGTCGAAATTCATATTATTATCCTATTATGATAATGCTTTAGCAGCCATTTTAGACCAGCCATTTTAGGTATTTAGCTGTATTGAGTTAGACTGGAAGCCAACCCCAACAGAGTTGGGAAAAAGCTAGGCAGATGATGCAAACCTATTTACGCTGACATTTTTTTTACTGGATCATCCTAATAATATTGTAAATGCGAATGTTTGTGAAGATGTATGGATGGACGGATGTATGGGTGGATGTATGGATGGAAGTATGGATGGATATATGGATGTTTGTTACTCTTTTACGTCAAAACGTTTGAACGGATCTTGATGAAATTTGGCACAGAGGTAGAATATAGTTTGGAATAATACATGATTTTTTTCGATATCACGCGGGGGAAGCTATTTATTTTCCCAGCCACTCACAACTTTTTATTTTTTGACGATGTCCGAAAGCATTATAAATAATAAAGATTAAGATCCTTTTAATTTGTTAAGAGGTTTTCCTTTACGCTTTTAGATCCAGGAAAATTGTGTTTTCAATCTTTGATTTCGTGTAATTTAATTTTGTGGATGATATATAAGGTAAAATAAAATTATTTTTCAAATCTTAATCTCCATATCTATTCTTCGAATTTTATTCTCCCTTAGATAACAGTGTCTATCAAAGCATTAAAACTATCATTAAGCCTCAGCTTTCACGAGCGTTTTAGCGTTCAAAATTGGTCCTTTTGAATCAAAGGACCACTAACTAGGAAAGTTTAAGTGCCTATAAATATGGATAGCTTTTAGAAAAGCGGTCAGTGACAGTGAAAAATGAAATAACGACTTCTTCGAAAGCCTTTTCCCAACTATGTTGGGGTCGGCTTCCAGTCTAACCGGATGCAGCTGAATATCAGTATTTTACATGGAGCAACTGCCTATCTGACCTCCACAACCCAGTTAGTACTGGGTAATACGATACCCCTTGGAAAGACTGGTTGTCAGACTTTCGGAACACTGACTACCTGTAACGACTGTCAAATATCTACAAATGACAGCTGGGACCAACGGCTTAACATGCTTTCCGAGGCCCGGAGGAAACTCGGTATGTAACGGGTGGTCACCCAACCATAGACCAACCTATGCAAGCGCAGCTTAACCTAAAGATCGACCCGAGCGGCTGCTATTACATATTTACGACTTCTCATACTGATGAACAAAAATAAAACAATCAGCTATGATACACATTTATCAGATGTATTTAGGGTATGGCTTAAATGAATTAGGACCAGAACCATCTGTCCGGCCATAATCACAGCTAAAATTTCAGTTTAGACCCTTAATAACCATAAACTCATTACAGTACTTATTTAATCGCACAACTTTTAAAGAAACAATTGTAAAAATCCTTTATTTGTATACTAGTACCTAGCTTATTATATAATTATTTTTTATTATGCACCCTGCATCTACCACGATTTCTCTCTGCATCACCCTAAGGTAGACCCTAGAAAATGCCTAAGGCATTAATTCCGCCTTTGTACAGTGCTTTTTATATATAGGTATGCACAAAGTTTGAGTAAATCAATAAATAAAAGTCAGCAAAAAGGTAATTTTTTTTGTAAATTTTCTAAAATGTCCATTAACTAGAAAACTATATGACACTTTTCCTTAACACAACTTATCATTTTCTGATCAGTCATGATATCATGATGGCCCCCACCATTGATAAGGAATTATTCATTAATTACAGGGTATGACATTACATACCCTGTAAATAGAGGGAATGATGCCGATACGATGAACCCAAATAGAATAGGATAAGGGCAGGAATATGATGATGATGACCCAGCATAAAAGACTAGTTCGATCAGCAATATAATGATTGGGTAGGGTAAATTTGTAGTCAGAGTATACTACGGGCTGTGTGTGGTTGGTTCGAAAAAGATACCGCGCCATAGAGGGCAAAAAAAGGGATATTGATAGGTTTATGTCAGTAGAAGTCTAACACTCCATTCCGCTCCGCCCAGAACGGGAGCGCTCACATGAAAAGTTCCCATCCAAAAAAAAGAAAGGAAAGGACTGATCAATAATATTTTAACGCCATGTAATGAGGAGGACCCTATTGCCGTCAACTGGATACAAATTTCCTGTACCGTTTTCGCTGTAGCATGGTACGGCTGACATTAGTATAATGCACTAATCCTCTTCAATCTGGAACGTTACCTCGATTTATGACCATGACTGAAAGCCTTTAAAGCTTTACCCTGAATGTCATAGCCGTATAGAACTACCCACAGACATGTTTAGAGATGGGATGTATTACTATGAAGCACTAAACATATCTTTTCATCTAATGTCACCCGCACCATGCTACAGCTGAAATAGTATAGACACTGAGGAATCCCTGGTTTAAAAACCCATTTGCACTGTCTAGCCTTTTTTTTTGGGTTGGAAATCATCAAATAACTTACCCCGCTCTGGGCGGAGCGGGGGGGGGGGAGTATCAGACTTGTACTGACTAAAACCCACCCATATTCCTTCTCGTTCCTGCCTTTTACGTTCCGGGGCCGCGGTATCTCTTTCGAACAACCCGCAACCCCGGCTGAGATGTCTAGCCTGGCAAACATATACTGTATCATAACTGGGACATGATACGCCGTACCTTGTATCTTCAATAACAGTAGTAATCGTATTCTTGAACTGTTCTTCAGTAAGCGTTTCCAAATCCAGTTGAGATCCTATCTTCAGGTAGATATATTTCTCTACGTTGAACCACTGGTCGGCCAACATCGGTAGACCGATGAGAGGTACTCCTGCTGTAATAGCCTCGTCTGTTGATTGTAGACCTCCTTGTGTTATGAACAGCTTCACTTTGGGGTGTCCTGAAAAATATTTAATGAGGATTCTTTAATTGGTTGTGGTTGAGCAATCGACTGCTGCGCTGCGTGTTGCGGGTTTGATCCCCGCACGGATCAAATATTTGTTTGACCTACTGGTAGTTGTTACGGGTCTGGCTGTTTGTGTATGTGAGTTTAAGTGTTTGTAAACGGACCCACGATACAGGAGAAGTTCCAAGAGTGGGGGCAACGTTTTAACAAAAAATACGGCTTTACTTATAGCACGCCTGCTCAAAGGATAAGGCAGAGTGATTAAGTTTAAGGATTATATCAAAATTACTGAAGAATCAGACCAAATTACCGTATTTTTAGGGTTTCAGTACTCAAAGGATAAAACGGAGAACAGCGGAGTCTCAGTAATAAAAAGTCCTATTACTAAGATTTCGCTGTTCATCCGTCTGTCACCAGGCTGTTTCTCATGAACGGTGATAGTTAGACAGTTGCTATTTTTACAGATGATGTATTTCTGTTAGCGCTATAACAACAAATACTAAAAAACAGAATCAAATTAAGAAGGCTTATATAAAACAAATATATTTTTGCCGTTTTTATAACTAGCTTTTACCCGCGGCTTAGTTCGCGTTCACCCCCCCCCCCCATTTTAGGAAAGTGGTGGGTTCTAAAGAGACAAAAAGTAGCCTAGTAGCCTATGTCACTCTCCATCCCTTTAACTTTATTTATTAACCTTAACCTTAACCTTATTTATTTTGGGTATGGTTGGGTATAACGAGTTGAGGGTCAGGAGAGATCTCACATTCACCTCGTACATATTCAAGATACTGAGGGGGAAAGTACATAATGCGGATATTTTACAGCAGATAGGGTTATGTGTTCCAGACAGGTACGTAGGGCGACGTCGACAGCCACGCTTGCTGGCGGTGCCGCGCGCGCGTACCAATCTGTTAGGGGAGGCTCCAATGACGCGCGCAATTCGTACGCTCAACCACATAGCGAGTGACATTGATATGTTTCTTTGTTCTTTGAATGAGTTCACAAAAGTTGCATTATTTGTAATTAGTTACAAAGTATAATTTAACCGTTATTGTTATTGTGTACACTATCGCATTAGGTAACCCTGTAAAGATAGTCGTAAGATAGATAAATAAATAAATAAAAAACTAACTCCACTTAAAAAATCACGTGAATTCGTCGCTTCGTTTTGCCATGAAAGACTGACAAACAAACAGACACACATATAAACTTTCCCATTTATTTATGATATTAGAATCGTGCGCGAGTCCGAATCGCACTTGACTGGTTTAAAAAAAATGTATAAAAAAACCAAGGTCAAGTGCGATAATAAAAAAGTGAAAGTGAGTTTGATTGTTTTTTTTTTTAAAAAAAACGTTGCCCCACGCTAGGAATGTCTCCTGTATCGTGGACGCCTTTACAAACATTTAAATTCACATACACAAACAGCCAGACCCGAAACAACTACCAGTAGGCCATACAAATATTTGTTCCGTGCGGGAACCGAACCCGCGACACGTAGCGCAGCAGTCAATTAATCAGCCACCACGCGCCAACCGTACCGTCGTCGTGTTTGTTACGACTTCACGCCTAAATGGCCAAACCGATTTTGAAGAATTTTGGTACAGACATAGTTTGGAACCTGGAGACGGACTACGCTAAAAAAAGTGAGAAAAGGGGAGAGAAAGATATTTTTTTCAATTATCACACGGGTTAAAGTTAGCGTTGGCCCAAAGTAACTATGCCACGCGAACGAAGTCGTGGGCGGAAGCTAGCATAATTGTATTTTTTTAAATTATTTTTTCCTATGTGCTCATTGTATAAATAGAGGAAGCAGAATGTGCCAAATCGGAATATTTATCTGTAAATGTGACATTTTGGATGAATGACATAAATAATATCAACAGGATAATATTTGCTGATTAATGTTTGTAATTGTAATTATATCTGGCTGCAAATACCGTCTAAATTAAGTAGGTATATTTATTGTCACAAAACATGAATCACAACTCATTATTTAACTGATGTAAAATACATAAATAAATTATTTTCAATTTTGAACGTAGCAATTGATTATTTAAACGTTTGTTAACTAAATAGTGATTAATTCAAACTCGCAATTTTAGCTTTGCATTTTTAGTTCTGGTTAAATATCTGTACCTACTAAAGAAAAGGTGTCGTGTGGGAGGGAGCTCGGGGTTAATTGATCTTTTGGTAAAGCCGCTCTTGTTAAGGTTAGTCTGTGTATGGGTCACCACCTATTTTATACTGGGTTTCCTCCGTGTCTCGGAAAAACGTTAAGCTGTTGGTATTGGCTGTCATTTGTAGAACTTTGACAACCGTAACGACTAATCAATGACCCGAAAGTTAAACAACCAGTCTTACCATGGGATATTGTATTACTCAGTTGTAACTGGGTTGTGGAAGTCATATAGGCAGTAATTGCTCCATACTACTAATATTATAAATGCGAAAGTTTGTGAGTATGGATGTATGTTTGATCCTCTTTCACGAAAAAACTACTAAACAGATCTTGATGAAATTTGGCACAGAGGTAGAATAACATATAGGATACGTTTTTATCATCACGCGGGCAAAGCCGCGGGCGCCAGCTAGGGTAAAATATAGCTGCATCCGGATAGACTGGAAGCCGACCCCAACATTGAAAATCATCTAATAGCTTGCCCTGCTCTGAGTGTCGTTTATGTAACAGCCGTGAATAACCTGCTACCCCGGCAGACGGTGGACATGGCTGGCCCCTCTGCTTTGCTGACATCTCTTTGAGGCGCGTGTGCGACACGAACGTACAGTCGACGCGGCCATATTTATACCCCTTACGATAGCGCCAGCACAGAATAGTAAGATGAGATGATGCAATATAAGTTATCAACTTACTCAGCAGATCAGACTGTGGCAGCCATTTGGATATCCTGATGTTCTCACTTCGCCCAGGCAGCTCATCATTATTCCACTTCCACAACACATCGTATCGCAGCTGAGAGAAGACTTTCACAAGCACCTGGATTCTCTCTGGAGGTAGCATTGTAGGATCCACGTTGGTTCCAAAGCTTATATAGATGACACCGTTCTTTGAGGAGTCTAAGTATGACTTTATATCCTTGAAAAAAAAAACGTAACATAATAATATAGTATGTTTTTTTTTGTCTTCCTTATATTTATCTACAACTTTTAAACTGAAATGCTTAAACGGGCAAATAAGTTCAATGATAAATTATGTTTATTTTGCAAGTAGGTTTTTACAAACACTTTCACACGTCGTTTTTTTTTAAACTAGATGAGGCTGGTGTTTCGTACCCGTCTACTCTAAGAAGCAGTCAAAACAAACACAGAAGTCTCTTTTAAGATACCGCGGCCCAGGAACATAAAGGGCAATAGAAGGATCATGGGTGGGTTTTAGTCAGTACAAGTCCACCCAGAGCGGGGGAAGTTATTTGCTGATTTCCCATCCGCAAAAAAAAAGTCCAGACAAAATCATGGTCAACTTACTCTAAGAACTTTTCTACAGTTAACATCAAAATTCTGTTTTCTTAGTTCGTAATAAAGAATTTGACTTTGACTAACATAAATAAATAAATAAAATAAAAAATAAACAAAAAATAAAAAAGCCTTTATTTGCCCCACTTACAAAAAAAAGTTTTTTTCTTAGATTAAGTACTATGTTATTATTACTTATATCTAGATAATAAATTTGACTAACATAGCATGACTAAACCAATTTTCATAATCATTATAAATTACAGTAATTGAATATTCATGAGTACTTGTATTATGTATGATGTGTTTCCTATAAAGAAACCGGTTTAAAATACTGGTTTAACTCAAGGTGTCGAAGGATGACGTTCTCTGTTTTAATTATCCTTTAGGCGCTATACATAGCAAACACTTTGTAAAACGTCTAGATTTTTGTCTCAAAGTTAGCCGTATCTGTACATACCACAAACCAAAAAAAAATAGTGTATAGTCAAATACATAAAGAAGAGACTTAGACAAAAACAGTTTCCAAAGTGGTCTAGTACTACGAAAAAAATTGTTTAATAAGACCACGAAAATCTTTCTCAATTTTTTCAGCGACAACCATCATATTTTTTATATCTATGACAAAGGAGATTTCATAGACTTAAGACATATCTAAAACTTTTAAAACACGGAACTGTAATTTATTAAATATTAATTAGTAAAATGTGTTATAAACTAAAATTATTAAACTAAACTAATTTTATACATAAATTAAAAAATAGCGTCAAAAAATATTCAATTAAAACTGCAAAATTACTTACAGTTTGGCGCATATTCAAATAAAATCATACGCCGAAATATTTTCGACCTTATTTCTATTTTTTAACCGACTTCAAAAAAGGAGGAGGTTCTCAATTCGACTGTTCTTTTTTTGTGTTTGTTACCTCATAACTCTGGTCTGGGTGAACCGATTTTGTTGATGTTTTTTTTTTATTCGAAAGCTGGTGGTTGTCGTTTGGTCCCGAAAAATATCAAGATCCGGCCAGAAGTTTTTGAGTAATCTTTAATAATGCGTATTAGATTGACTTCGTGTACGTTGATGATATAATCTTAGAGGTTGTCGAAGACAAATGAACAAAAACGCTATGCACTATGATTTGGAAGGTCATCGCAGTTTTTTGAGGTAATTGTATTTTAATTTGGTGATAGATCTTCAGTGATATACAACGGAACTCTTCAATAAATGACAGCAAATCACATGTATAAGTATGGGTTTCGCCAGGGTAGGCAGGCGAGTGGGAGCAGGGTGCCCGTACCCCCTCCCTCACCTAGTCATTAAGAAACATAATCATCAGATCAAGTATCAGCTGTATCCCCTAGGCGATGATGCATATGATTTCTGAATTAGTTTTAAACTAAAGCATAATATAGATACTTAGTATTTAATACTATAGCGTGATGTGGAACTAAAGCTTGTATTTAAGACGGGACCTACGCACTGAAAAGCTAAAAATAACCGTGTTTACGTATTATATCATAATACTATAACTAAAAATGCTGAAATAAAAACTTTTTAGCAAAACAATAAAACCGGCTTCTAAAAAAAACTAAAAAGTGGAAAATAACTTTATTTCCGGAAGTCGGTGGCAAAAAAGTCAACGAGCAAGTTGGTTTTATTTTTTTAACTAAAAAGTTTTTTTCGATGCACTACTGTCGTATACTTGTGTCAGTCCACGCCTAGTCTGCAGGTAGCCTCACCTCCGCGAATACCTAAAGATTAACTTCTTACCGCGCCTTAATACTTACATAACATGACGTCTGTAATATTCCAGGGTCGGCAGACCTGAGTTTATAGAATACACATTTTAGCCAGTTTTAGTTTTGAGTCCTATTTTATAGTGCAGACTCCAACCGGTTACTGACCGGGGTTGCCGGTTGCTCGAAAGAGATACCGCGGCCCCGGAACATAAAAGGCAGGGCATACAAGGAACATGGGTGGGTTTTTGTCCGTACAAGCCTTGCATTTGTCTTGTCGGGAATTGCATTCCCTCCCGCTCCGTCCAGAGCGGGGGAAGTTAGTTGATGATGTGACAAACGCAAAAAAATCAAAGGCGGTTACTGAGAAATTCCTGATATATGTATAAACCAAAAAACACTTTCCTTGACCTGGGAATCAAATCCAAGGCTTAGCAATACCAAATACAACCAATTAAGCAATTTATTTTTTATTATCCTTATAACTCCGAGTGGCCTTATCTCGTCTAAGCAGCGTGTGCCGACTTCAAGGATTTTTGTATAAACAAAAACATCTTCTGAATATTTTAACCAACTTCTAACAAGCAAGTGGTTATGTAATCCACTAGCATCTTTTTAGGGTTCCGTAACCAAATGGCTAAAACCCTGTAGAAATTCGCCCTATACCTACGTCTGTCCGTATTTTATTTTTTAAATAAAATTCGAATTAAAATCGAAATTCGAATCGAAAATATTGCACACGCCATGTTTACGAATAAAAAAAACCGGGCAAGAGCGGGTCCGTACAAACCCCCCCGTCCCTTTACTCGAACCAGCCCGCAATGCTGACCCAGTAATTCAAAATCCCCATCCAGCCTGTTCCTTTGCTGTCTTCTCCCACCTATGACCTAAACCGAGGCCCGTACTCCGCAGAAGTGCCCTTAGCGTGCAGTCGCTTAGTTTATAAGTGTTAAGCCCCTGGCCGAAGGCCTGAAATGCAATGCATCCACAGGATTGACCGGTTAAGCAGATAACGACTTCATAGGTCATACTGCGAGATGCCTTGAAAAAAAAAACGTCCGTACAAACTTGCGACATAAATGGTCATTTTTTTTGACTGCGTAGACTAGAGGGTTAGTTTTTTCACAGCACAAAGATGCCACAGACTTGAGTATATGGTTTAATTTCAACTCGATACCTTTACACGTTCTTGAGATAAAGGGTCTTGACAGATAGACAGACGGACAACAAAGTGATCCAAAAAGGGTTCTGTTTTTTCTTTTTGAGGTACAGAACCCTAAAAATGAAGTTATTGCGAGTAGATGTTGCTGGTAGTATGTACAGACGCCAGCAGGTCAAGCTACCCGAAACTGTCAATTTTTCCCAATGAACCTTGAACCTAATACTTTAGAAATAAAGTCGAAAATCTATCAAAGTAATCTGACAGATTGTAGTAGCTTGATGTGCAGGCGTCTGTACCATAATTATAAATACATTTCTGCCTCCTCTTTTGAGCATTACATTCGTAATGTTATTTCATGAATAAACAAAAATGGAATACTCACTGATGGTAGATCCTTTGAAGGTTTCTGATGCAGCCCTCCCATATAAACCACAGTCGGTGGAACAGGCCTGATCCCTTCAAATATCGGATTTACATTCAGAAACAACATATCCACATTGTTCACCAACTCCGTAACAGGAGGAATATCCGGACCAAAGTTTTTCCTTAGCACTTCATTTTCTATTGATTCGTTGTTCTCATAGATTTTCGTGACACTGTAATGACCGTACAATTCTGTGATTTTCTCCCAAAAACTAAGATTGTATTGTCTCTGTCTGAAGATGGACGGGTAAAGAAGTGGATGGTCGGCCGCTCCAATCCATTCGTAGTTACCAGGGGCAGCACCTAAGGAACTCACTAGAATCACAGGCACGTCCTTGTAAACATAAGAGAAAGCTAATGCTGGCCTCACGCACGCTTCCAGCAGTAACAAATCATACTTTTTACTCTTGTCATTAATTATTCTTTGTACCTCTTCAGATTGCACTTGTTCGTCGAAAACTGCCGCGAATGAACTCAGAATGATTTCTATTTGCGAATTTAAATCGTTTTTGTTCCCTTTTGACGCTGCTTTGATGAAGTTCTCCTGCCAGATGCTGTAGGATATATCATGGACGTCGATTTCTGTAAGGTTAGCCGGGGCTCCTCCATTTTTGAAGACTGGGTCTGGGGTGACTACGGTGACTTCATGCCCTCTCTTAGCTAGTTCCTGAGTCAAAGGACGGAAGACCACTTGATGGCTGATTGATGGAACTGGAAAGACTGCCAAGATTCGAGCCGCTTCATTTGATCCGATTATAAGAAAAGAATACGCGACTAAATAGAATACTGACATTTTTACTCGACCGCCAATGTCGACGTACTGAGGTAAGCATGTTTTAAAAGCTGTTTATATGCATTTTGTTTTGTTGGATGGTACTGTTTATTAGTGATACGTATAACATTTTTACTAATATTATAAAAGCGAATGTTAGTTTGTTTGTTACGTCTTCACGCCTTAATAGCTAAACCAATTTCGATGATTTTTGGTACAGAGATAGTTGGGACCCTGGAGACGGACATAAGTTTTTTTAAAGTGGGAAATGAGGGAGAAAGAGGGAAGAAAAGAGACAACTTAGTTTTGCTATCACAATAAATAAGGTACAAGGGAAAAACTAAAGGCAGGTAGCAGGTACCTGCAAATCAGGAAAGGGGAACTGTGTTACATCGAATTTAACGCGAACGAAGCCGCGGGCAAAAGCTAGTTTAGGGTTTTTTTTTATTTTTAGGGTAAGTTGGAGTTTTTAAAACACAGTCACGTCCTTTAACTTGACTCTTGTCTTGATGTAAATAAAGACGAAACCAAGTTTAAAGCAACAAACTATTTTCTTTCTAGAATTATAACTTAAGAAATTGAAGGGGGAGGGACAGTTTTTTTTCGATTTCAGAGGCAAATCGCCACAGCATCGGCCACTGACTTAATGTGTTTTAGTTACCTTTATATAAATATTTAAGACCTATTGATAGACATTTCACACGGTTCAGCATTGAGATATTTTTTCAAAACACTTCCTTGAAAATTGGTTCATAACGCACTACAATTATGTTCAACATGCAATGTATTTTACACGCGTGCATTTTTCTTATTAATCGCAAAGATAGTATTCATTTTTTTCTGACTTTACCACAGATAAACAAATCCCTTTAGCCGACGGTGATTTTTTAGAGCAAGGAGGCACACTTTGTTAAGGACTTCATATTTAATAAAAAAATAATTTAGTATCCACAGAATATCATAAAAACATAAACATGATCATGAATAAAATAATTTGTTAATAACAACAAGTTCTAAATTCAAAATTATTTCAAAATCTTTTTTTTTAAATATAAGTCTGTTTAACTGTGTTGTACCTTTCTTTCTCATTCATCATCAAGTCTGAGGAGACAACAAATTAAATCATAGTTTCATATTGATTAATGACACAAAAGTTCTTTTTGGTCTGTTATTTAATTTCACCGTAAGTGTTTTTTAAAAAAAACATCGTTAAATTCACGTGAGAGTTTGTCACTGTTGTTCTCGGCTCAATAACACTTTTTCCGTTAAATCTGCTTCGGCTGCAATGACAAAGTTTCCTCACTTAAATCAAAATGTACTATTTTCAACCCTAAGTTAAATATATGGAGAGCCAAAGAACAATACTTTTGATTAGCGGTTTGTAGAAAATACCTACCCTCCGACCAGTCTCAGAGTGAATTTAAATACGTCCAGACGGACAAGGCCCGACACCTAAAAGGGTTCCGTTATTGCAATTTGCACCTGAACCCTAAAATGGCTTTGTGTATCAAATCATAGATCTTGAGGTTTATTTTTTAACCCTCGACCACAAAAGATGGATGTCGAAAGTTTAACGTGTGAATCTGTAGGTATGCCTGTCTGTGGGAGAACTTAAACGGATGAACCGATTCTGATTCATTTTTTTTGCTCTAAAGGTAATATGATCGAGAATTTTCTTACTTAGATTAAAGAAACCGGTTTAACTTAATCCTTGAGAGCTTTTATTTTTTATTTTCGACACTTTTTTGGAAATTCTTTACTTATGTTCAAACTTTTTGTGACTAGACTAAAAAAATAAGGTGTTTTTTTAATTCCAGTCTTAGTTATAGTTTGAAAAAATCACAAAAAAACTAACTAAAAATTCTACTTGATGTTGTTTTTACTTCTTTGCCATGTTGAAACCCGGATTAAATAAAATAATATTAAAAAGTATGACCCAACCAGCTTCATAATTGTGTGATAAAAAGTTCACCTCAGGAAATAATCTGACAAGCTATGAATTATGAAGCAAAACATAAGGTTCTAAATTAAATAATTATGATTTAAATTGTTGGCAGCTTATTTTCGTTATAACTTCGTTCATTATAATTATTATAAAAACTACAAAACATGTACAAGTATAATGTAAGTGCTATGTATAAGAAAATAATTACAGGACGTCAAAAATTTCGTTCACATGGCTGTCAATAGGAAGTGCCCACTAGGCTGGCAGTATTGCCACGTTGGATGGCAATGCTATATTTTTATTAAAAAAAGTTCGATATGAGGGAGAACGAGGGAAGAAAAGGAAAAACTTAGCGTTGCTATTACAAATCAATCAGGCGCAAGAGCAAAAACTGCAGGTCTGCTTGGTGTGTTATACCGAATTTAACGCGAGCGAAGCCGCGGGCGAAAGCTAGTAAATTAAATATATAATATTAAAAATAATATTTTATTAAATGCATGTGGCCAGACCTACTCACTCAATTTAGCTCGGCCGGTGGATTTTTTATTTAATTTAAAAAGTATACACCGACACCAATTGCTAGTTGGACACTCTACCAAGGGTTCCATACAAACTTGCGAGATAAATGGCCATATTTTTTGACTGCGTAGATTTAGGCGGCGTTTAATTACCCGCCGGGGTTGCGGGTTTTTCGAAAAACTACACCAACACCGTAGCCAAATTGCTAACTCCCAATGCTAGTCAGATTATGAACATAACTTTTAGTATTATTACTAACAGAGAATCTATCAAGGCTACCTAAAAACTAATAAAAAAACATTATTAAACATACTAAAACTAATTGAGTTTTTATCTCGGATGAATTATTTGCGACATGACGTTATTTGACTGATAAAGTCTGTCCATATTATAGAGTATGATAAAAATGAGGTTTTAAGTGCAAGTCCGATCAATTACCAGTATGGCTTTTTGAATTCAAAATATTTGCGTTCTTTTTTTTGCGACCTGCGACAGCGATATGAGAAGAGATGTTGACGATGGTGTGTGGCGAGAAAAATATGTATGAGTGCCTTTTTTGCGCATGGGAAATCATCCAATAACTTCCCCAGCTCTGGGCGGAGCGAGGGAAGTGTCAGAATTTTACTGATTAAAACCCACCCATGTTCCTTGTTTTGCTTTTTTATGTCCCAGGGCCGCGGTTACTCTTTCGAGCAACCCGCAAATCGAGAATATGTACGTTCTAAATTTAACCTTTTGAACGCCAGAGCAAAAACGCAGAGAAATTGATTTTACCTACAATATTGTCATATATTTGTGTCGTTCGCGTCTAAGGCCCTCACTTACGGAGACGCGGCACGTCGCGCGTTTCAATGGGCTGCGCAACTCGCACTGCATTCAAACATGGCGTTGTATGAGTGGGTTTAAGGAGAGGCAATGTACTGAGAACAATTTATGTAGAACGTCATGACACACATAATAGATATCTGAGGTCATCGGAAAACCTGAGACTGGAGATGCCGGTGCATTCTACTAAAGTCCAGTCGCGGAGCAGGAATAATTTCGTACAATGACCTCTTTACCTACTGCCAGTGGTTACAAACATTTTTGTATTACGTGTGGTTTACAGGAAATATTTGAAGCAAAAAAATAACCAACTTATTAAATAAATTATGTACATTGTAAACTCTTTATAACGAAACTCAAGGGTCTGAGCATTTTTACTTAACAACAAACTAGGAATAGATAACTGTGTCCGAAAACTGAGCTAACACTAACGCATCCCAAGATGGAATGTCATTGTTCGTTATTTAAAAATTATGTCAATTAAGGACTTTTTGTCGTGACTCAAGGCCAACCAAAAAACCACATGCAAACAAGAACAAACCTTACAGTCACAGGTAAAAGGTTTACAATTCCTGGGAACGGCCGCCATTGCAACTGTTTGAGCGAGACGCATTATATTTACGTGGGAGTGAAAGAGACAGGTAATAACAGGTCAACGTTCGAAATTCTTTCTTTTTTTTTTTTTTTTTTTATTTATAATGAACTCACTCTTGACCTCGATCTCGCCTGATGGTAAGCGACAGATGAGGTCTACGATGGAGCGAGCGAGCCCAGAAGATGCCTATTAACTCTTGTTTTGAAGGCAGACGGGTCGTATGTGGTAGGGAACACAGAAGCTGGCAGAGAGTTCCACACCTTGGCCGTGCGCACAATAAAAGTTGAGGAAAAGCGCTTAGTACGACAAGACGGTATATCGACCAAGTGCGGGTGGTACCCTGCCGTTCGTCTGGTAGCCCGGTAGTAAAACGGAGATGGTGGGATCAGGTCATGGAGCTCCAGCGCACACTCTCCGAAGTACAATCTGTAGAAAACCGACAAGCTGGCAACGTTACGCCTATGCGCCAGGCTGTGAAGCTTGGACACAAGCATCTCATCGCCTATGAGCCTTTTGGCCCTGCGTTCCACCGAGTCGAGTGCAGCGAGCTGGTATTTTGCCGAGCCATCCCATAGGTGGCTGCAATACTCCATACAGGAACGGACCTGTGCTTTATACAAGTTACAAAGCTGTCCCGGCGTGAAGTATCGCCTCACCTTATTTAGGATGCCCAGCTTTTTAGCTGCAGTCTGTGCTTTTGACTCGATGGTTGGACCGAAGTTGAGATCTGACGTCAACTCCATGCCCAAGAGCTCCAGACGGTCGGTAATGGGTACAGATGTACTTCGGAAAGTAGGGGATAAATTAAATGGGCTCCTTTTGGCTGAGAAAAGCTGCTTCTGCTTCGCGTTCGTACTTTAGCTTCTATGATAAATCCTTTACAGTTCAAGCTGTACGGTTATGGAATGCCCTGCTCGTGTCTGTAAGGAGCGCTCAAACCTTGTCTATTTTTCAAACTATGGTCAAAAAGCACTACCTCTCTCCTTAAACAACAATATGAAATATTTCTTTGCTCTTTATGATTATTATTTTAATGCATACTATAATAATATGTATTTATATATAGGTATTTTTTATTTATTCAAATGTATCTATTCGTTCGTAAAATGAAACACCACAGACAACTTACAGTACTGTCTCTCCTCCTTTAAATCCATCCAAAGGTTGTAGTGAAAAGATCGCTTTTAGCGATAAGACCGCCCATTGTGTCACCGTATTTATAAGTTGAATATAACAATATACAACATTCTTGTCATTTGTATGGCGTACATAATAAAGAATATTCTATCTATCTATCAATTTGCTTATCTATGAAATTGCGTAAAACAGACTTAGTCACCGTCTCAAAGGAGTATGAAATTCTCGACTTTCATCCATCTCAACATTCTCATCTCCGCTACATGCAATAGTTTTTCATCCACCTTTTTAACACCCCGTAGTATTCTGACCCATACAGTACTACAGGTCTAATCACGGACTTATATATTTACCCGTTTAACTTTTTAATCCAGATTAAAAAGTTAAACGTTAGTTCAAAACGTTATTCCAGTGACCTGTCGCTGCTCCATCCATCCTACGTTGATCCGGTGCGTTATGTCCCGGTCTAATCCGCCATCCCCTTGGACAAGCAACCCGAGGTAACGGAAATTTGAGAAGATCAGTATCGTTCCGGCAAGAGTTATGGGCACAGGACTGGAGAGACAGAAATCGCAGAACAAGTAGGTATTCTGTTTTAGTTCTACTCAATTTCAGGCCAACATTCTCCAGTCTTTGCCACCAGACCTCCAATCTTCTCAAATTACTTCAATGTACCAAATAACATACTTCTCGGTACAGATAATTTCCATCACTGAAAAGTTATTTCAGGCTTGAGGTATACAGTCAAAAATAACTTCAATTGACTAACTAAAACAGTCTTTTAGAAGAATTTTTATGAATAATATTTTATCTTCTAATGGATCCTATTTGCTACAGAAACGTTTTTATAACAACCACCCACTTACATTTTTTCGAAGAATTTCAGACGAACAAAAAAAAATCTAGGCTCAGTTTACTTTCGTCCTTGTCATTGCTCGCTGGAGTAGATTAAACCACAGTTTTTTTCGAATATAACATCAGGTCTTTGATCCTCGAAGGGTTTGGTAGAGGTGTACCCAATATTAGTACAACTAGTACCTTTTAACCTGTAAAAGTGACGGCACGCCTCGAGATGTCAGCAAAGCAGTGCTGCCTAGCAGGACCGCCTGCCAGGTTGCGGGTTGTTCGAAAGAGGTACCGCGACCCTTTTTTTTGCTTTCGAGATATCATCATGGGGCCTTGCAGGACCGCCTGTCAGGTTGCGGGTTGTTCGAAAGAGGTACCGCGACCTTTTTTTACCTTTGGGATTTTATCAAATAACTTCCCCAACTCTGGACGGAACGAGGGAGTGTCAAACTTTTACGGATACCCATGTTCCTTCTTTTGCTATTTATGTTCCGAGGCCGCGGTATCTCTTTTGTATAATCTAATCTTTATGAATAGTAGCCTATGTGTTATTCTGATATGTAAGCTATATTATTGCGAAGTTTCATCAAAATCCATTCTGTAGTTTTTGTGTGTGAAAGAGCAACAAACATACTCACAAACTTTTGCTTTTATAACCGCTCGATCGCTTCTAGCAACCACAGTTGCAAAGAAAAAGTTGTCAATTTTGCTTCGTGCAACCGTGGTTGCAAGGCGACGAATTTTTTTTAATCTATTTTAGTCGCTATACCAAACGCATAAAGTCGTAGTAGTATGTATTTAAACCAAAGACAGATATATTTCTCATAGACGTGTGCCCATATTACCAACATCACGGTAGAAAAATAACGAAATATCCTCAGTTGTGTTTAAGTGAGTGAAGTGACGCTATAGTGTTTTCAAGGAGGTGATAAAAAATGTCGTAAGTTTGTTATTTTAATGATTTCTGCTGATGTTTATATACTAAATTAATCTCCAACGTGTGTGTTTTTATATCAAAGTAATATTTTTAGGTAAATTGTAAGACAACATTTAAAAAATCGTCATTTAAAAACATACTCGCAGTTTCGTAGTCCTAAACTTAATTTTGTAGTGCTTAAAATTATAGTAAATACCATGTTTTTTTAAACATACAATGTTATTAATGATATTTGACTATATTTATTCAATTTAAGGTATTAAGTTGTGTAAATTGTTCTTCAGATTGTAACAGATTGCGAAAATTAAACCGTCCGGTAAGTTTTTACCTACTCAATTTGATATTGCCGCTTTGGTTGCGCGAAGCAATACGTGTTTTAGCTTAGGGTTGGCGGTCGATGTTTTTTGTTGGCTTATTTTTATTTTATTTATTGGTGAAAGGTGACGAGTAATTTTTTTAAATCTAAGTTAATTACCTATGTTTTTTTATCATTTTTAAATAGTGCTAAGCTGTAAAAAAATATTATTTGTCCTGCATAAAATTGATTGTTTAAAATGAGGTGATGGTGATTTTTGTTTTTCTCACTTTTGGTTCAATAATGTTTTTGTTGTGTTTATTTTTATGTTTTTTTTTTTAATAGTGGAAAAGGTAAAAGAAATAATGAAAGAGGAAGAGGTACTAGTCGTGCTAGAGGACGCGGCAAAGGAAAAGGCTATGAAAGTAAAGATTTCGCAGTCGCAGGTCCAAGTTCAAGGTAATTATTTCATCAGCTGTTATTCTTTTTAATGAAAAAGACTATAATAATATATAATTGATTCTATTAAAACTTTTGTTTATATTTTGTATGCAAAAATAAATAACATAAATAAAATTTGATTTTTAGAAAAAAAAATGATTTATTTACACAATGTTGTTCTCTTAATTTAAGCAGTAAGTCGTAGTAGTTGACAACCCTAGCCAAGAATGGCCGCCATCTTTGCGGTTCGGGCGTCAAGTGCTTGATCTTAAGTCCCAGTCAGGTTACGTCTGTAGCCGTTTTTATTTAATTTTTTATTAATGTTAATAATACTTTATTTTTGAGATTTATGACGCTTTCGAAACGTCAGGATTTGGCCTATTTATTGTATGAGTTAATATGATTGCTTGGCGGTCTATATTTACAAATTTAAAGAATTAGGTGGGCAATGCAAATTGGCAAAAATATGTGCCGCTTATTTTAATTTATTAATTTGACAAACATTTAAGAATTACCCATTTAAACTATTATATTCATCTAATAGTGAAGAAAATGACCTTTATAAAGGTGGTAATATTTTTGTTCTATGTACTTTAGTTTTAATGTAAAGTGGCCTCAATTATACCTAAAAAAAGTTACGATCTTTTACGTATCCGCGAATTCTGCACCTAGTTTTACATAATATTTTTACTACATTCTCATATGTGAATTGTTTTCAAATGCTGTTAAATATGTATAGTATTAAACCTTGTTTAAGAATAATATAAATAACTATATACTTATTGATCTTGTTTTTTTAAAACCCTTATGTTTTACAAAATGTCGCTTAAATGGGTGGTACTCTTAATTTAAACACTTGTAAAATATTATTGTAATCATATTTTTAAAATAAAGCGATCACACATTATTTCTTATCTCATGGCCTACTCATAACAGTAAAAACATTTAAAGTACTTCACTTGAGCAAGTCATAAATTAAGTTTTAGTTACAGCGGGCAGAACGCGCAGTAAGCGGTCCAAAGTAACTGGCAAAGTAAGGTACCCATTTTTTTTCGCGCAAGCGATCGAGCGGATAATATTACTAGCTTTTGCCCGCGGCATTGCTTGCGTAAATTCGGGGTAACACAGTTCCCTTTTCCTGATTTGCAGGTACTTACTTGCAACCTGTAGTTTTTGCCTTTGCGCCTTATTTATTGTAATGGCAAAGCTAAGTTTTCCCTTTTCTTCCCTCTTTCTTCCTCGTTACTCACTTTAAAAAAATAGCCTATATCCGTCTCCGGGGTCCCAATTACCTCTGTACCAAAGTTCATCAAAATCGGTTTAACCATTTAGGCCTGAAGACGTACCAAACAAACTCACTTTCCCTTTTATAATATTAATAATAGGATGTGCCATTTTTCGTATGAAAATTTAGTATGATTTGAATTTAGAATGATGATGATACTTCTAGTAAAAATGTATGCTGAACTGTAGTCATCTACTCAGTGGTTCCTAAGAATCTTTAATGTTATTCTTCTCTGATAATAATGATTCGCCATTGCATGGTAGATGAAAATATGGCAAAAATTGGTGTCGGGTCCAAAATATTGTGTCGCATGCCATCAATGGCACGCGTGCCATATCTTCGCCATCCCTTCTATAGGACGTTCAAATAAAACAATAACAATGCTTTCATATCCATGTTATCAATTACGTTTTACTTTGGCACTGCTACAGCAAGACTTAGCAAAAACTTTTTTCCACGCTAAGTAAATACTTAACACAGAAATCAAAGCAACAATTGATAATCCAAAAAAAACAGTAAGTATAAGGTCAAGATCTAGATATTGCGCCCACGACATGTTGGCTGCGGGCGAGCGCAGATGTTTCGCACCACCGTGACGCAGCACGTACTCCGTCCACCACACGGCGCGCTCCAGTGGCGACTGTGGCTGATCTTGCATGATATTCCGTAGTTTGATGACATTGCGACGATAGCTGGAAATGATATGAAAAACGATTTAAGTAAACATTTGAAAATATAATAAACCGTCTGAAACCCGTGAGACACGAGTTTCAGAACGCCCAGATGATCACCTATCCATTGTCTGGTATCGGCGAGCTTAGCTAAAGCTGCCGATGCTGTAGGTTGGTTTTATTACATTATGACGACACAATTGGCGCAGTGGCTAAGCGATCGACTGCTGCGCTGAGTGTCGCGTTTTCGATCCTCGCCCGGAACAAATATTTGTATGGCCTACAGATAGTTTTTCAGGGTCTGGCTATTTGTATATGTGAGTTTAAATGTTTCTAAACACACCCGCAATACAGGAGAAATCCTAGTGTGGGGCAACGTATTGATAAAAAAAAAACCGGCCAAGAGCGTGTCGGGCCACGCTCAGTGTAGGGTTCCGTAGTTTCCCGTCCGTCACAATAAGTGTTCCCACTTATGAGTTTAAAGGTGGAGGAGCGTGCAATGTTGCACGTTCCGCGGTAGGCGCTCCAACAGTTTTTGTACAAAAAAGACAAAAAGTTGTACAAAATACAACTTTTTGTCTTTTTTGTACAAAACTGTTGTATCAATCAAGTTCAAAATGATTTTCCTAGAAAGTCCTTATAAAGTTCTACTTTTCAGATTTTTTTCATATTTTCTAAACTTATGGTTCAAAAGTTAGAGGGGGGGGGGGGGACACATTGTTTTTTACTTTTGGAGCGATTATTTCCGAAATTATTGACATTATCAAAAAATGATTTTAGTAAACCCCTATTCATTTTTAAATACCTTTCCAACAATATATCACACGTTAGGGTTGAAATTAAAAAAAAAAACACTTCCCACTTTACATATAGGGTGGCTACCCTAATAAAACATTTTTTTCAATTTTTTATTTTAGCACTTTGTCGGCGTGATTGATATACATATTGGTACCAAATTTCAGCTTTCTAGTGCTAACGGTCACAGAGATTAAGCGAGGACGGACGGACAGACGGACAGACAGACATGGCGAAACTATAAGGGTTCCTAGTTAACTACGGAACCCTAAAAATACAGCAAATATAAGCTTACTCACAGTATTTTTAAGGATATTGCAAAAGGTTTAGTTGACACTTCCCGTAACCCAAGAGCTGGCTTTTACTCTACAACGTGGCAAGGCGGCCAGCCTCTTGGGGATAATACCAACTGATCAGCGAAGAGGACTAATAAATTTTACTGTTTAATTTATTTTATCTATAAGTTAGTTTCTTTCAGTTATTTTGAATCTGACTTACCCCGAATTTTTGTTAAATTCGGGGTAAGACAGTTCCCCTTTCCTGATTTACAGGTACCTGCTACCTGTAGTTTTTGCCCTTGCGCCTTATTTATTGTAATAGCAATGCTAAGTTTTCCCTTTACTTCCCTCTTTCTCCATCATATCTCATACAATAAATAACCGTCTCCAGGGTCCCAACTGAGATAGTTGGGACCAAAATTCATCAAAATCGGTTTAGCCATTTAGGCGTGAAGACGTAACAAACAAACAAACTCACTTTCGCTTTTATAATATTAGTAAGGATTACAAAGAGTACTACAAACCTCTCATCCCCAATGACAGTTTCAATCGCATTCCTCAAGTTATCTTCAGTAATATTCTCCAGATCTAATCTGACTCCGATCTTATGGAACAGATATTTCTCCACATTGAACCATTGGTCGGCCAACATTGGTACACCAATCAGAGGTACTCCCGCTGTGATAGCCTCGTCGGTTGATTGAAGACCTCCTTGTGTTATGAACACTTTGATCTTGGGATGTTCTGTAAAATACAAATTAACATTTTCAAACGACACGTCTGTTTTTTACAAAGTTTGTAGCAGGGGTGGTGTGGGTTGGTTCAAAAGAGAGACATGGATGTTATTTACTCCCTTCTACCCCAGCCAGAGCGGCAGAAGACTTTGATGATTTCTTAACCGAAAAAAAGGGGAGGACGGAACAATAATATTTAGGCACCGTGTAATGGGGACGAGCCTATTGCCATCAACTGGATACAAATCCAGATTTCCTAGCTGCTTCTGAAAAACCCAAAAGCACTGCCTAGCCTGGGAATCGATTGCGTTTCCTATCATTAGGAACAGCAGTCCATTAAATACAATCCCTAGAATAAAATATCAATAGATTTAAGCACTGACTTCGTCCTGCGATTTCACCAGCGTAGGCCAGGATACTGTGTTTTTTAACGGATCCCCCATGTTTCAGGGCCGGACGCCGCCGATCGCCTCTTTGAGGGCACAGCAGTGCTCCGCCCAAACTGGGCAGAGCACCACAGTATCTCCAGCCTGTGTTTCAACCGATAGTCACAGTGGTTACACCCGACCGTTTCCTCCTGCCCGATTATGTGCAGGAACTTCCCGACACTTCCGTGTCCTTTGTGGACCTGTGTCAGACGATAGCTGAGGACGCCATGGTGCCTTTTCAGCCAATCCTCAAAAAAGGGACTTATTTTCACTATTATGGCATACCCTGCACGAAGTTGCAATAGTCGCTCTATGTGTTAATCCAAAGTTTAAGCTATCTACATCCCAATCACTTCAGATGCTTAAGTGTGAAGGAGTAACAAGCACACACATACAAACTTTCGTCGTTGTAATATTAGTGTTACGTATACTATGTATATAGTAATCTTGGATAATATGTATAGTGTTGGCCGTGGTGAGTATCTAAACATAGAAAAGTTCAAGGTTACAGACATCGTTTCCGTACATAATAAACCAGTTTTTTACAAGTCTCGCGTTTTGCCTTAGTAATTTCAGCTGATAAAATAAATATCTGTTAGGTCCATAGTCCATAGCCTTATTTTTTTTTTTTTTTTGTAAACTATAACAACGTTTTGCGTGCATGTAGAGTTTACCTATAAGTGATTGTTACACTTTGTCCTGTTATTTTGCTTGTTAAGTTTGTTTATACCAGTGTATTTACTACAGTGTAAATAAATAAAACTCGTGTTCATATATACAAAAATCGGGCCAGTGGGAGTCGTAGGTTCCGTACAAACATGCGACATAAACGTCCATTATCTTTTGGCTGAGTAGATTTAGAGGGTTGATTTTTTCACAGCTCCAAGGGACTACAGACTTGAGTATATGGTAGACGGGAACCCTTATAGGATAACTCTGTTGTCAGTCAGTCAAGACCCTTTATTTCGGAAACGCATGCAGGTATCAAGTTGAAATTAAAACCATATACTCAAATCTGTAGTCCCTCGGAATTGTGGAAAAATCATCTCTCTAAGTCTACCTAGTCAAAAGATATGGCCGTTTATGTCGCATGTTTGTACGGAATAAACATGTTTTCAGTCTTTCTTTTTCTAAAAAAAGTTTATCTGTGACATCACAGACATCGGTGAAGGAAAACATCGCGAGGAACACCGGAGTTATAATTAATACAAGTCTGAAATCGCCAACCAGTCTTGAGCAAACGTGGTGATCTATGCGCGTACCTTCTCTTAACAAACTGAAAAATGATATTATCCCTTTAGCTATTTTCAGTACCTATCTAGACAATTAGTAGGTACCTATGCATTTTTTCAAACGCCTATGTGGATGTAAGTCCAACATTAAAATAGGTACATAAAAACTGTTCATATAATTTATATTGTATAACATTGGTAGGAAACGGTATTCTTAATATTAGGGGTAGATGGCATCTGGCGAATGTTATTAGTCGCATAAAATACTATAATTTTGTTTTTATATTTTTTTTGTTTTTTGGCATACAGCTAGTCCGTGTTACAGGAGTATTTGCAACTTACACAATAAAAAAAAATACGTGTGGCACTCGGGGACTGCCGCGGTAAAGCTATTGCATAGCATTTTTTATCAACTTATGCAATAAATAAAAACAATCTAAATAAAATATTTAAAAAGTACTTCCAATGAAAATAAGTCGCAAAAAGAAAAACAAGACCTTGGGTTTGATCCAGCGCGCTGGATCAAACCCAAGGTCTTGTTTTTCTTTAAAAATGGTCGCAAGCATTTGAGCTATATTTACTAGCGACAGGCCTTGACAAAGCAACTGAGAAACGCAAAATAGCCATTTTACTGCACTCAATCGGTGAGCGTGGTCTGAACATTTTCAATACCTTTAACCTAACAATCAATGGCAGCACGCTTGAAGAGGTGAAAACAAAATTTGACAAATATTTCGAGCCAAGAAAAAATATCACGATGTGCAGATACCTATTCTTCACACGTAAGCAGGAAAAATCCGAAAGCATCGACGAATTCCTCATGGATTTGGAGAATAAAAGCAGAGAATGTGAGTTTGGCACGCTCAGGGAATCGCTCATCAAAGATATTTTCATTGCAAACCTCAATTTGGACTTGTCACATGTGCGTCAAAGGTTACTGCAAGAACATGACTTAACATATCAGAGAATGCAAGAGCTGGCGAGGACGCTCATAGTCGCACAGCAGGATGCTGAGAAAATAGTCAAAGGGAGCAGCATCGCCAGTGAAAACGTCATGCATCTCAGTCGGAGGAGCCGTAGTCGAGGAGATGGTCGACAGCGAGCTTCCAGTCGCAAGTCAGCTTCAAGCAGTCGCAAGCCAGCTTCAGGCAGTCGCGAGTCACCTTCAGCTTCAAGCAGCTCGAAGACATGTAGCCGCTGTGGGCAGTCTCATCGCTACAAGTGTCCAGCTCAAGGAGTTCAATGCAGGTCATGTAAATCTTATAATCATTTTGCTAAATTTTGTCTCAAAAATAAAAAAGTCAGTCAGTTGCAATCGTTTAATTCAGATAATGGTAGTCAAGATTATTTCGTAGGTATGCTGAATAGTCAAAGTCATAATAGTCAAAGTCATAATGGTCAAAGTCATAATAGTCATTCTCACGGTCAGTCATTCAGACAGACCAGTCAGTCAGTCCAGTCAGGTCCTATGTCCAGTCAAAAAGTCACGGTCAGTCACTCAGTCAGACCAGTCAGTCAGTCAGTCAGTCCAGTCAGATCCTATGTCCAGTCAAAAAGTCAAAAGAAAAAATGTCAGAGTCTCAATGATGAAATCAGTCACATGTCTGAGGGATTTCACAATAAGGCACAGTCGTCCAGTCAGTCACACAATGGATCGTCAGTGGTCAATACTTTGAATCACTCAAAGCAGTCGTGGGAAATTAGCTTATTGGTAGGAGATACAAAAGTCAAATGCATTATAGACTCAGGTGCAGATGTCAATATAATGTCAAAACAAACATTTCAAAATGTTAAAAGTCAAAATAAGCTGTCAAAATTCTCACTTGTCAAATGTCAAATATATGTCAAAGGATTTGGTGGAAAATCCATTCCGATTTTAGGCAAAGTCAACTTAATTTGTAATTTTTGCTTAAACAACAAGAACATTGTTGAAAACATAATGTTTATAATACCAGATATAGAGTGTCCAAATGTCCTTGGTCTCCCAATTTGTGAAAAGTTAGGTATAATAAAACGTGTCTTTTCAGTATCAAAACAAGACTTTTGTGAACAAATTCATACACAATATAATGATGTATTCCAGGGTCTTGGCTGTCTGCCTCCAGTCTGTCATCTAAAACTCAAGCCTGATGCAGTACCATGTGTGGATCCGCCCAGGAAAGTCCCATTCGCATTACAAGGGAAACTGCGTGAGGAGTTGGATCGCATGGAGAAAATGCAAGTCATAGTAAAGGTTACAAAACCAACAGAGTGGGTTAATTCAGTCGTTGTAACAGTAAAAAGTTCAGGTCAGTTACGAATTTGTCTTGATCCTAGAAATTTAAATAAAAATATCATGAGGGAACATTATCCACTCAAGTCAATTGATGAGATTAGGTCTCAGCTCGAAGGGGCTGTATGTTTTTCTCATTTAGATGCATTTTCAGGGTTTTGGATGCTACGTTTAGATGAATATAGTTCAGAATTATGTACCTTTCAAACACCATTTGGTAGATATAAATATTTAAGATTACCATACGGCATAAATGCCTCATCAGAGATATTTCAAAGAGTCATGATGAATTTATTTGGTGATATAGAAGGAGTTCTAATTTTTATTGACGATATTTTAGTGTATGGTCCAAACGAGTCAATTCACAATGAAAGATTACATAAAGTCATGCAAAGAGCTCGTCAAGTCAATTTAAAATTTAACAAGTCAAAGTGTAAATTTTCACTGTCAGAAGTATGTTTTTTAGGTTATGTCTTCAGTAAAGATGGTGCAAGGGCAGATCTTGAGAAGGTCAAAGCAATTGTCAACATGCCTACACCACAAAATGTCAAAGAGTTACAGAGAATACTAGGTATGATAAACTACCTAGGACCTTTTATAAGTAACCTGTCAGAAAAAACACAAATGTTAAGAAATCTTTTAAAAAAAGATGCAGTCTGGACTTGGGATGAAAATCATAGTCAATGTCTGAGGAAACTGAAGGATGAAATTACAAATTCACCAGTTTTAGCTCATTATAATCCCAAGATTCCATTAGTCTTGTCAGTCGATTCGTCAAAGTCAGCGTTAGGTGCAGTCATTTTACAAAAAAACAAGCCTATAGCATACAGTTCAAAGACTTTAACTCAAACCCAAGAAAGGTATGCTCAAATTGAGAAGGAGCTGCTAGCAATTCAATTTGGTTGTGAAAAATTTCACCAATATGTATATGGTAACAGAGTCACAGTTCACACTGATCATAAACCATTAGTCTATCTGTTTAAAAAACCATTACATGATGTCCCAGCTAGATTACAGCGTATGATGTTAACTTGTCAAAAATATGATTTAGAAGTTATACATGTCCCAGGTAAAGAAATGTTTATATCAGACACTTTGTCAAGAGCCGCCTTGAAAGATTACTATATACCTGAAAATGAATCAGAAATGTCTTGTCATGTCAATCTAATGTATGCTAACTTAGCAATTACAAAAGAATATAGTTCACAATTGGCACAGGAAACCAGAAAGGATGAATCCTTGCAATTATTAAAAAAATATTATAATGAAGGATGGCCAAACAATAAAAACAATGTCAGTCCATTGGTAAAACCATTTTGGAATATTCAAGGGGAAATTCATGTAATTAAAGATTTACTTTTCAAAGGCTCAAAATTGATAGTACCACAGTCTATGTACAAAGGAATGTTAGAACAGATTCACAAAGGTCACCAGGGTATAAATAAATGTTTAAAACTAGCTAAAGAATCTCTGTATTGGCCAAATATGTCAAGTGATATTAAGAATTTAGTAGACCAATGTCTTATATGTGCTAAGTTTAAACAAAGCAATCAAAAGGAACCACTACAAAATTTTGAAATCTGTAAATACCCATGGCAACAAGTAGGTATTGATTTAATGCATTTTGATAGTTTAGTATATTTAATTGTCACAGACTATTACTCAAAATACATAGAAATAGCATTATTAAATAAAAATAGTACATCTCAAAATGTTATTACTCATTTAAAGTCAATTTTTGCACGCCATGGAATACCATTGTCACTAGTCTCAGATGGTGGACCTCCTTTTCAGTCAATCCAATTCAAAAATTTTTTGCAAGAATGGGACATAGAACATGTTGTTACTAGCCCATATCATTCACAGTCTAATGGACAAGCAGAGAGTTCAGTCAAAATTATAAAAAACATGCTAAGAAAATGCAAAGAAAATGGATCAGATCCATACATAGCATTGTTACAATATAGAAATACAGGTAAAAATAATTTTTCATCACCAGCGCAGTTACTCATGTCTAGGAACTTAAGAGATAACATTCCAACATCATATAAGAAGTTAAAGCCAAAAGTGGTAACATTTAAAGATTACAAAGAGTCTGTCAAGAAAAATGATCAAAATAAGTCAAAATACTACAATAAAAATGCCAAGTCAATGTCTATGTTACATCATAATGATCATGTCTATTTTAAGAGAAACCCTAGTAGCAACTGGGAACAAGCTATTGTTAAGCAAAGATTGTCAAATAATAGATCATATGTTGTTGAGGATGTCAATGGAGTTAGGTATAGGAGGAATAGAATTCACTTAAGACATAAATATTCTCATAATTGTGCTAACCCTCCCATGCAATCCAACTCGTCACAAAGGGGAGAGGAAGGTGACAGACAGGAGTCTAGGCATCAAGGATCCTCATCTCAACAATCCTCAAATGTAACAACTAGGTCAGGTCGTATTGTAAAACCTACCAGAAGGTTAATTGAAGAAATTGATTAAGTCAAGTCATAAGTAAAGTTTAAGTATAACTATAAGTATAATTAAGCATGTTGTCTTGTATAAAGTCAAATAGCATAGCACTTATATTAATTGTCAGTCAGGGGTCTAATTTGAACTCAACAAGGGGGATGTTGTAACATCACTATTTAGTTGTACTATTATGGTCTTCACTAGTCTATGTATTATCTGTGATCAGATGGCGCTCTGCCTCACTTCTTACTGTCATGTCTTACGACGTGTACATTCCTGTGTCTCCTGCCAATAAACCAGTATCATACTTAATGGACATCTTTTATTAAGAATCCAACATAACAAAATACTAAAATAAAAACAGTTGTAAACGCTTATTTATAACATTTCCTCGATATCAGATTCATTTATGATTTCGTCAGACGTCAGCGTAATATTATTTTCTTCAAAATCTTCGGATTCTAAATTATTGAAGTGAACATTGTCTGTTGTTACGCATAGGAGTTGGAGCACCGATTTCGATAGGGGCAAAGGTTTTTTATGTTTGTGACGTGTACTAAGTGTTAATGTTGATATATATGGATCGGACGACTCTAATGCACGGTGAAATAAATCTAAAATTGTTGTTTTCCTGTCTAATTTCCGGGTATGGTGTTCTCGATCATAGCGCCAGTATTTATTCCTTGACTCACCTGCTTGCTCGGACAACATACCTATGGGTAACGGGCTGGCGTCTATGATTTGACGGCCATGAATTAATATTTTGTGCATCGTGACAGACATGTAAAACCAATTGTATTTCTCCACGTACTTTGCAGCTACAGATTTACAAAAGGCATCAAATTTTTCAGCATCTATTACTAAGCCACTTGACAGCGCTACTAAAATAGTATGCAGATCATCCACCAACCATGTCTCTATGCCTAAGATATCTGCAAATGTTTTCCGATGTTGGTCTGATAGTGCTGTTCGTGCAGTGTTCCCATCATTGGTTGTCCCCGAATTGGGACGAACGACATCTACCAAAAGTGACAGTTTGTCTCTTAATGCAGTTTGTATTTTTTTTTTCCTCTCCTCAACAATTGTGGATGCCGGTGATTTCTTGCTAATTCTCCACTTCATAACTGCTGGATCATTTTTGTATCCCAAGTGCAGTAAAAATTCAAAAATTCTTATCCAGGCATGTAAAGGACTTAATCCGTAACGTAAGGCTTCTGGATTTACAGGTTTGTTGATGACAACATCCAACTTATTAAACTCCGTTGCTGTAGCTCCACAACAAGCACAACGTAATTGTGAAGTGGTCCCAGTAATAACGTTAAATACTTTGCCATCTATAACGGTTAAATATAATTTCGGATCTGAGATTATAGTTTGTCCTTCATTTGTTTCCGCATAAAGTGCTGTTAATTGGTCTATTTCAGTCTGTACCCGATGTTTTTCTTCAATGATAAGTTCTTTTGTCTCATTGCGATATTGAATTTTCAATGGACGACAAAACCTGTACGATTGTGGGCACGGGTTAGACCACAACACAAAGCCGTCATTCGTTTTTAATCGTAAGGGGATATACGTTGTTGTAAATAAACAATTTTCATTCTCGTTATCATCACCTAAAAACTTCTGTTTATAAAAAGCCTGTCCTGTACTGCCATCAAATCCCCAAGAACCCTCAAATCTACAATATAATATGTTGTTTTGCTTTTGTTTGCAATATTGTGAAATTTTTTCGGTATTCAATTTTATGATTCGGCGGAATGTGTGTAGTAATAAGCTATGAACTGAAACACTTGCTTCCCTTTCAGTAATAACTATGTCTTCTTCAGGGTAACACATTTGTTTAGCTATTTTTAATTTATAGTATGGAGGATAAGCTGAGAAGCCTCTGTCTTTCAAGTCTTTCTGTATGATACTGTAGTCTTCCACAGTTAGTTTCCTATCAATGACGAAAGAAAGGGCTTCATCAGGAGTATAAGGTTTGGGTTCGGCTTTCGCTTTAATGGACGATGCAATTTTTTTAGGACGAGTCGGACTTTTCAGGCACTCATTGATAACAAACTCTAACCCTTGAGCAGAGCTTTTAATAAGTTTTTCGCCGTGAATTTCGTCTGTTACAATTTTCGACATCATTTTAATTATTTTTGACCGTGGCTGATCCTGAAGAGACTCCTCTAAACTTTTCTGAATACGACACATTTGACGAGAGTTCATTTCATTTGAAACAGATGAACTGTTATTAGATGTTCCGGGTATTGATTCGTGTTGGTGATTACTGGTTATAAAAGAAGTTGATGGAGCTTCATGTGAAGTTTCAGGCATCGGTTCTGTATACAAAATATTGCTTACCGAACCCATATCTGATGATTCTGGTTCTTGAGGTTTTAAAAGATTATTAAAAGAAAATTTTTTATTTAATTCTATGGGCAATTTTTCTGTTTTGGTAGGTATTTGAATGTCGAAAATTGTAGAAAGCCATTTCTCATTCTTTTTACTAAAGCGTTTAAAATTTCTTTTGCTGTCATTATATAGCTTTTCACAATTATTGATAAATTTGGAAATATTATCTTTAAAGTATTTATTATGTACATCAAGATTGTTTGGAATACCTGTTGGGTACAATGCATTTAAGATAACCATTGCGCGATCATTGGTTTCTAAATCACCCGGTCTATGTTTTGACCCATATTGTTTGGCTTTTTTAACTAAAACGTTATAAATTTCCAATTTCGTTATTATTCTCGGATCCGAATTCAAGCTTAGGTCGTCGGTAATTATTGCCTCTCGCTGACCAGCATGAAGGTTGGCGCCCTCATGCCCCCCTTGCAATAAGTCCTCTGGTCGGGGCCCAGACGGACATCCCCCAGCAGGACGGGTCAGTGCCTGCCGAGGCAAAACAGTGCCATGGGTCTTTGACGGTTCCATGACACCTCACCCCCGCTCCTCGGGATATTATGTAATGTAAAGGGATTGGGTTTTAGCATTTGCCTAACGAGGGCGGACCCCTTCCCAATCCCACACAATATCCTTCATCGAAGATAGATCATAAACAAAAGTAGTGATCGAATCCAACCGTAAATATTTAAATTTTGATTTTGACTTTTTGCACAATTTTGTCAACTAAAATTGTGTAAACCGTTACAATTTAATCCGACTATACCTACCAAAAATAATGAATCATAATTAATTAGTAATGTTCTCGTGAAGTATTGAACACAAGTTTTAGTGACAACCCTAACCGACAATTTTGAAATTCAATAATTCCGAAATCCGAGGTTTGTTGCAACTGTTTTTTTTTTTGGTGATAGTTATTATAGTGATAAACATTTAGGCTTAACAAAAAATGCGACCATGAATAGAATGTTCTGAAAAAAAATAATTTCTAAATCATAGAAAAAAAAATATTCTCGCTTGTGTGAGCAAGATTTTTAAAATTTTCAAGAAAAAAATGGTTTCGGTAGTGAGCTTCTATCACACCTAAAAACATTTCGTGTAAAAAACAAAATAAAAAACGAGATATTGTGTTTCTATGGTTTTTAAGGATTTTTCTCGATTTTATTTATTTCTCTTAAACTACAGTAGTTAGAGTCGGCGGTGTTTTTTTAGGAGTTTTGTTTTATTATAAGCTTACCGAAATACACATAAAACGGAAGTGTCCGAACTAAGGCAAAATAACACACAGTGCAGCGTAATGTCGTTTGACTATCCGATTCTCTACCAAACACACTATTAGAACATTAGATTCGGAATTGAAATAACTGACCGTATTGTGTAAACGACGTTAGACAAGCCACATCTCCGTGCCCGTCGGAGTGGGGAGCATCATGTTTTTCTTCGTTACGAAATTTCTGGATTCGGTCCCCGCGCTCAAGGCCCGCGATAGAAGCTATGCAATAGCTTAGAAGACAATTACTTGTCGTGTACTTATTCCGATACTTGTTATTGCACAGCGCCATTTTGGACATTGGTCCTTTGTGTTTAGCGCGTTCTGAGGGATGAATGTTTATGAATCTACGGATATATTATCTATGTTTATATTTAATTCATTCATCCAGATAGTGAATTTGATTAAAATCATTCAAATTCCATATCTCTGGACGTCATAATAATGGACATATCGGCTGTCACTAAGATCCTTGACGTACCTAGCAGTGATACCTACTTGAGGACTTCAGATCAGCGAAGCAAGAAAAAATCAGTCCTAATACTTACGCAATAAGTCTGATTGTGGCAACCACTTCGATATTCTTATATTATCAGTCTTTCCCGGCAGCTCATCTTTGTTCCACTTCATCAAGACATCGTAAGGCAGCTTTGAAAATACGTTCACTAGAGTCCGAATCCTCTGTGGTGGTAAAACAGTAGGATCTACATTTGATCCCAAACTAAAGTAAATGACGCCGTTCTTTGAAGAATCTAGGTATTTCTTGAGGTCCTAAAAATAATATAAGGCAGATTAATCATGATGTGGTGGTGTTTGATCAGCTAGAAAGCGTGTACACACTAGCTTCCCACGTCAAGCGTTGACAAGCATCCAACTAGTTACCGCGAAGTGCAGCACAACGTGATGCTTCGCCACACCAGACTTCTCTTATTATCTTTTTTTTAAATAACCTATGTCCGTCTCCAGGGTCCCAACTATCTCTGTACCAAAATTAATCAAAATCGGTTTAGCCATTAAGGCGTGAAGACGTAACAAACAAACAAACTCACTTTCGCTTTTATAATTTTATTATTATTAAGAATTAAGATAAATTAATAACGTTGTAATTTTCAATTATTAAATTACCTTGAATAAATTTTGTATTTTTTTCAATCCTCCGGCTATAGCCTTCGTAATTAGCGCACATTGATTGCTGACATAACAATCTGTCATGACAATAACCTCGTGAAAGCTGACGAGGTTAGCAAGAATTAAGATCCTTTGCTCGGGGGGCTGTCGACATGTGGGATGTGAACTCAGCGGTCATTGTGCCGATAGTTGTTACAACCAATAGTTTAATTACAAAGAGCTGAGGAGGCTCTCCTTAGACGGGTGGATTAAGGGTTTAATACAGAAAGCGGTACTCCTAGACTCGGCTCGTATTGTTGGGTGGGTTCAACCAGAATATCTACAGAAAGCGGTATTCCTAGACTCGGTTCGTATTGTTGGGAGGTTTCAATTAGACTCCGATATATTTATTTTGGAAAATCATTAGCATGTTTATTAATCGTAAACAAATGAGAAGTACCTATTTAGGAATAGCTAGATTCTGGAAGCATACAATTTCTACGAAACGTCGTAATTGAATTGCCAATACATTCGTTTTTCAATTGTTTCAAAGTCCAGACGTTATAATTACTTTAAAAGTTTTTTTTAAGCTATAGAACCTAGTTTTAATCCTTACTAATATTATAAAAGCGATAGTGAGTTTGTTTGTGTGTTACATCTTCACGCCTAAATAGCCTAACCAATTTTGATGAATTTTGGTACAGAGATAGCTGGGACCCTGGAGACGGACATAGGCTAAAAACTTGAGAGGTGTCAAAGGACACCCGGATGGAACGAAGTTATTATTTATTATGTACAAAAAACCTGTATACACTCAACAAAAATGAAAATATCTGGCTTGCTTTCTATAAGAGAGAGAGAGAGAGAGACAGACAGAGAAACATGCGCACGCCGCTCAGCTTACAATAGCTTACTATAGCAAAAAGATAAGGAACTTCGCGATAAGGAACTTCGTTCCAAAAAATAAAAAACTTTTTTGCAAAAAATAAAACCGACTTCCAAAAAAAAAAGTGGAAAATAACTTTATTTCCGGAAGTCGGTGGCTTTTGTTGGTTTCGTTGACTTTTTTGCCATTATATTTTTATTTCAGCATTTTTAGTTATAGTATTATGATATAATTCGCAAACACGGTTATTTTTAGCTTTTTAGTGCGTAGGTCCCGTCTTAAATACAAGCTTTAGGCAGTTGTCTCACCAACGACGAGAAAACGACTAACTATCGGCTATTTTCTCGCTCAAGAAACGTACAATAGAATACTTTCCGTGTGAATAAAAGAGATGCATATACAAACAGTTGATCGCTGACTGTTCACACTGCCGGCGAGCACTCGCTTCACTAGTTTGTAGCTGAGCGACAAGAGCTATGAAAGATAACACTCACTCGGCGATACTCGCCAAGCGATTAGAAATCACGCCGAGAGAGCAACCAGTGGTCATGTCATTTGGTCGCGTATGAGGCCGCAAGACTGACTGTACGCTTGACTGCCGCGAGCGAGTGATGCGAGTAATCGCCCGCCTCACTCGCACACTCGCTTATAGCCGAGCTACACAAATATCGGAACTACGCACTTGCTCCCCACGTCTCGCTAACTCGTTTCTAGTTCTACTCGTTACTCGTTGCCGGTGAGACAAGTGCCTTAGTTCCACATCACGCTATAGTATTTAATACTATCTAAATTATGCTTTAGTTTTAAACCAATTCAGAAATCATATGGATACAGCTGATACTTGATCTAATGATTGATTATGTTTCTTAATGACTGGGTGAGGGGAGGGGAGGGGGTACGGGCACCCTGCTCCCACTCGCCTGCCTACCCTGGCGAAACCCATACTTATACATGTGATTGCAGCAATCACGGCAGATTTGCGGTCATTTATTGAAGAGTTCCGTTGTATATCACTGAAGATCTATCACCAAATTAAAATACAATCACCTCAAAAAACTGCGATGACCTTCCAAATCATAGTGCATAGCGTTTTTTGTTCATTTGTCTTCGACAACCTCTAAAATTATATCATCAACGTAGACGAAGTCAATCTAATACGCATTATTAAAGATAACTCAAAAACTACTGGCCGGATCTTGATATTTTTTTTATGGGACCAAACGACAACCACCAGCTTTCGAATAAAAAAAGAATCATCAAAATCTGTTCACCCAGACCAGAGTTATGAGGTAACAAACACAAAAAAAATAAAAAAATAAAAATAAACATACAGTCGAATTGAGAACCTCCTCCTTTTTTGAAGTCGGTTAAAAAGTGAGAAAAGGGGGAGAAGGAGGAAAGAAAAGGGGAGAAAAAGATATTTTTTTTTCGATCATCACGTGGGTTCATCAAAGTTAGCGTTAGTCCAAAGTAACTATGCCACGCGGACGAAGTCGCGGGTGGAAGCTAGTGTGATTATAAAAGTCCTTAACTATAAAAAAAAATGGTAATAGTAACATACCTGTGGTAATTCCTTCTTAGGATTTTGATGCAGACCTCCCATATACACAACAGAAGGAGGCACAGGGCGGATCCCTTCAAACACTTGATGAATATTCAAGAACAACATATCCACATTATTACCTAACTCATTGACTGAAGGAGTATCAGGACCAAAAAGTTTTCTAAGCATTATGTCTTCCAATTCCACATTATCATAAAGAACTTTTAGTCCGCTGTAATGGGTGTACAGTTCTCTAAGCTTCTCCCATTGTGTTAAGTTATACAATTTTTGTCGCATAAAAGAAGGATACAGCGTTGGATGCACAGGTGCTCCAATGAGCTCATAGTTTCCTGGCGCACCTCCCAAGGAACTCACAAGGATAACAGGCATATTTTTGTAAATATGACTGAAAATCAATGCCGGTCGTACAGAAGCTTCAATAAGAACTAGATCGAATTTTTTAGTTGTATCCTTAATCAGTCTTTGCACCTCTTCGGCTTTGAGTTGAGCCTCCACGACCACGATGAAAGTTTTCAGAAATATACCGAGTTGTTTTGGTATATCATCTATGTTTCCTTTCTCAGCTTCTTTTAGAAAATATTCTTGCCATGCGTTGTATGAAATGTCATGGACATCGATTTCGGTCAAGTTTTTTGGCGCTCCACCTTTTGGGAAGGCAGGATCTGGGGTGATGACTGTGACTTCATGTCCTCGTTTGACTAGTTCTTGAGTTATAGGACGGAACACTACTTGGTGGCTTATTGAAGGCACTGGGAATACTGCTAAAATTCTCGCCGCTTCGTTTGGAATTATAAATAGACTGTAACATGTTATAACTAAAAATAAAATCACCGACATCTTGTCGGGTTCGAAAATCGCGTTCGACTAAAGTTTTTTAATACGATGCGTATCTTTTTGTTTAGGTTGCTATACAAGATTTTTTTATTCCCTTTATCTGTGTCAATATCATTATATTTAGCTAAATCATTGCTTCATTGTTTGTCATATCCGTAAAATGTTGAGTCTATATGACTCAACAGTTTATGGACAGTTGACGTGATATTTTTGTGTGAATGATTGAATTGACGTCAAAGTAATTTTGAAATATTTTATTGTACTATTTTTAATTTAGTATCAATAAATAATTTAAAAAATCAGTGATTATTTAAATGTAATATTTTGTTGTTAAAAATAAAATAATTATACAGATCTCATTCCGTGGGTTTTCACTCCAGATTCACATAAACATTCATAATTTAAAACATGTTTTACTTTTTTTCAATAATAAAATGTGTTAACAAATTCTTATGATAAATTCATTGGTCTCCTGCCAAAAGACTTATAGCAATGTTACACAGTACAAAAGAATTGATTACGTTTTATTCAAGGCGTAAATCTTAAACATTTATTGATTCACATGTATACTTAAACTCACACCTTTTTCGCAATGGGATACCCACTACCCAGTTACCAATATCACAAGGTCCAAACACATTCCTCCACGATGCACGTTGTTTTTGTCTTGCGGATTCATTTCATCTTCAAAAAACTTCTCCGCTCTGGGCAGAGCGAAGGGAGTGTCATACTTTTACTGGTTAAAACCTGCCTATGTTCCTTTTTTTGCCTTTTATGTTCCGGAGACGTGGTATCTCATTCGAACAACCCGTAATCCCGGCATGCGGTGGCCCTGACAGGCCCCTCTGCTTTGCTGACATCTCTTCGAGGTACGTTGCACGTTGTGGGGGCATACACACACGATAGTTGCAGGTAAGTGCTATAAAGAATGCACTAGATTACTACAATAAAATCGCATATAAAACTTTAAGATTTTATTTTCATATTATAAATAAATAATAATAAATATCTTGGGACAACTCACACACGGCTATCTGATCCCAAGCTAAGCAGAGCTTGTGTTATGGTAACCAGACAACTGATATACATACTTATATAATTTATAAATACATACATATTATAGATAAATCACACCCAGACACAGAACAAACAATCATGCTCATCACACAAAGTTTGTCCTGGGTGGGAATCAAACCCACGACCTCCGGCTCAGCAGTCAGGGCCACTAACCACTAGACCAACAGGCCCGTCGATTATATTATAAAGATACATCTCACACTTCCTATTCCATTTCTAGTCTCTGTTTTTCTAGTTCTTTATTTAAAACGACCTGAGTATTGGAACGTCATGGCCAACGCCAGCGTTGGTTAAGGTATAAAACGTCTTATAGTACTAAGCACCTGATTCTGATCAATACATTTATGCAAAAACGACTTATTGCTTTATTCAAATTACTAGACGTTTAGAGATCCATATTTTCTTTTTGTATAAATATCGACATGGTGGAAAAGATATAGACATCCTATTACCATGGAATACAATACATCGCGCATAGATCTAAATTAGAACCACTCAAGACGCACTCGGAACACTTAGGATCTCTCAATTGCCGATGCCCTGGTGGTTGACAGAATTTTATGCGCACTTAAATGTCTCGCTGATGGTTGCGTGTGTCGGGTCATTTAGTTCCCTACAAAATGGTTGAACTGAATGGGGCTGACCCATTCGTCATGTTCGTGAACGGGCGCAGTCAGTTGGGACTGGTCATCTTTTTTTTGCTACGGCTAAGCTAAGGATTTATTTACTAACACGACTTGTATTAGCTAAAACAGTTCCCCTTTCCTGATTTGCAGGTACCTGTCACCTGTAGTTTTTGCCCTAGCGCCTTATTTATTGTAATAGCAATGCTAAGTTTTCCCTTTTTTGTTGTTCTTGGGGTTAGCAATAATGTAATATAATAAACTCGTTTCATAGGTAAAACTTTGTGTGTTTATTTTCCGAATTATCTTAGGCTGTTACATGAGAGTGGGAAGCGACCAAACTCAGTGCCGGTAAGGAGAGTACTAGTTCCCGGCTCGCTCGGCGCTCGCGACCCACAGCTACAATAAATTGCTGTGTCGACATTTACAACATTGTGTCACCACACCTTTTTTTCCCTCTTTCTCCCTCATTTTTCACTATTTTTAATAAAAATAGCCTATGTCCGTCTCTAGGGTCTTAACTATCTCTGTACCAAAATTCATCAAAATCGGTTTAGCCATTTAGGCGTAAAGAGGTAACAAACAAACAAACTCACTTTCGCTTTTATAATATTAGTAAGGAAGTAAGGATTGTCTATAAGGTATTTATCTATGGGCCTAGATGCCTGAAAATAAATGTGTTATTATTTTATTATTATTTAGTTGCCACGGTTCATTTTTAATTTATTTAGATTTTTATTTGTTAGACTTTTACTGACTAAAACCCCTTATGTTCCTACTTTTGCCCTTTGTGTTCCGAGGCCGCGGCGTCCAGAGTAAATAAATAATAAAAAGCTAAATTCAATTTTTTTTTTAATTGAATTAAGCTTTCTATTATTTATTTTTTAAAAAGCTAAATTCAATTAATTTTTTTTAAATTGAATTTAGCTTTTTATTATTTATTTTTAAAAAAGCTAAATTCAATTAAATTTTTTTTTATTGAATTTAGCTTTATATTATTTATTTACGCCGCCGCGGTCTCGGAACACAAAGGGCAAAAGAAGGAACATAAGGGGTTTTAGTCAGTAAAAGTCTAACAGGAGTGAATGGGAAATGTTATTTGATAATATCCCAAACAAGAAAAGAACAACCTCTCAGCCGTCACGCTTGCGACCAGTGATCACTGGTCGCAAACTTCGTTGGTCTAAACGAAGCATAAAAATTTGGACAAAAAATGTAATGGCGCCTTACAAATATAAACAAAAGATAGATTCGTTGGTAACAAGGTACTTTAATAGCTGATAACAATGCTATTTGAATTATCGAGTTACCCACCTGTTGCTTGATAACTGATAAGATAAATTATAATACTATACAAACACGGAAGTATGATTATCAACAAGCCTGTAAACTCCGAAGGGTTAACCAAAGGTGTGCATCTGCTGGAGTTGCGGGTTGTTCGAAAGAGATACCGCAGCCTGGGAACATAGAGGGCAAAAGAAGGAATGCAGGTGGGTTTTAGTCGGTACAATTCTGATACTCTTTCGCCCGCTCCGGCCAGAGCGAAGGAAGTTATTTGATGTTTTCCAATCCGTAATAAAAAGGTGTGGAAAATAAAAAGGGGTTGAGTTTTTTTTTACGCTTGTGAAGTGGGATTAATAGAAAATTTAGTAAATAATAGTTGTAGTTTGTAGCAAACAATTTTATAAACGACTTATTTAGTTAGACGCCATTCCATTTGACCATTTCTGAAACAACATTGAGCAAGAGTTTTGGTAGGCGCTAAAAGATTGGTGTGATTGTTTAGGTGTGTATTTTTCTTTTGCTAACACTTTCTTTATTTTTAACTAGCTATCCGGCGCGGTTTTACCCGCCTTTGGTTACTGCCCCGCTCCCGTAGATAGTACTGTGATGTTATATAACCTATGTTCATAGATATAATGTCGGCCTCTAATGGTAAAAGTATTTTTCAAATCGGTCTAGTAGTTTCGGAGCCTATTCGATACAAACAAACAATTAAATCTTTCCTCTTTATAATACCTATTATTGTAAATTGCATTATGTAATATCACGTCTTTAATATCTAAAGGGTTAAACAGAGATGCATCTATCAGTACACTCACCGACTTCAAAAAAGGAGGAGGTTCTCAATTCGTCGGAGTCTTTCTTTTTAAGCTATTGCATAGCTTCTATCGCGGGCCTTGAGCGCGGGGACCGAATCCAGAAATTCCGTAACGAAGAAAAACATGACGCTCCCTACTCCGATGGGCACGGAGGTGTGGCTTGAAGGCCGTGCATTGTCTGCCGGGGTTGCGGGTTGTTCAAAAGAGATACCGCGGCCCCGGAACGTAAAGGGCAATAGAAGGAACATGGGTGGGTTTTAGTCAGTACAAGTCTGACATGCTCCCTCGCTCGCTAAAGCTGCCAGATAATCCGGGGGATTATCTGGCAGCTTGAGTAATATAAGCGACCTACACAAATATCTTTTTTTGTTGGTATTGTTCGTCGTGTCGTTGAGCTTCTTGAGTTATACGATAACTGACAAATGCTTGCACTGACTGGACAGGTCCACTCAAATCTGTGTGGTGCTTTCTTAAAAAGCCCATTTCAGACACTATCTGCATAGTCCTCATGTAATTTGACCGAGAATTTTGTCTGGACCTTAAAAGAGACTGACCTCTGAGTTTGTTTCGGCTTTTCCTTCTCAGAGTACTCGGGTACGAAACACGGGACTCATCTTGTTTAAAAAAAAAGTTTAAAGTGTAAACTTAACACTATATACACTTATTTACTATTAATAATATTTATTTAATATTATAAAGAGGAAAGTTTGTTTCGTTTGTTTGTACCGAATAAGTTTTTCAACAATAAAAAACCAAATATCAGGAAGTAACATAGGCTATAAAACTTCACGCTACGTCACTTAGGATCAGAGCAGCGGGTGAAAAATCTGGGCACAAATAGTAATTTATAACTTTGTTTATTTACAATGAAAAAGTTATCATTTCTACATCGATTTCTTATTTTTCTGTCAGGTATTATAAAATCCTATAGTAGTTCATCAAACCTCAAATCTTTAAATCAATGGTCGTGTCGTGGTGTTTAGTAAATCTATAACTGCGCCTGTCTATATTTTTTTAGCAATATATGTTGTAATAATCAAATCAAATCAAATAATTTATTTCAATTAGACCATTACAGGCACTTTTAAATGTCAAGAAACAAAATAAATCTACAGTCCCGGTCACAAGGCATAATAACATGTGAAAGTACTGTAGTTGCCCATTCCAAAGCGTTGATCTCTATGGAGAAGAATGGGCAAGAAACTCCATGGACACTCTTTTAATATATCTTAACTATGTAATATTATAAAGAAATTTATAATACGGCCGGGGTTGTGGGTTCTTGGAAAAAGATAGTGGTACCCGGAACAAAAATTGAAAAAATATTTGACACTCCCTTTCGCTCCGCCTATAGCGGGGGAATTTACCCCATCCGAAAAAAGTGCCGTTCATATTTAACAGCCTGTTGTAGACCACTGTTGGATATAGTAATATCCTAAACAGAGCCATCTCTGCTTACCGTGTCCAGCCATTTCCAGGCACTTGGGTATTACAAAAGTAAAACACAATAAGTACTTCCATATTATAAAAAAGTTTTTATTGAACTATTTGCTTTGCTTTACATCTATGTATAAATTTTAGTTCTAATTGTAAACTCTTTCTAACTTCCATCATCAACTTTCTTTATTGGTCCCGTAAAACTTGGGGCCAGTGAAACACGTTTTATCATCCATTCTATCTTGTCAGACCTCACGCTATCATTTATTCCTTTTAAATTAATATCATTCATCACACAATCTTTCTCTCTCTTCTTTGGCATTCCTCTCCTTCTAAATTCATCTATATTATAATGGTCTCTAACTAGCTTTTACTTTGGCAGCAACTGAATAATTTCTTAAAATATACTTATAAATATAACGAAGAATCATAACAGACATTGTCAATATTATTAAAAGTACAAATAATACAACAAGCACTAGTTCTAGTTCTATATACTGCGCCCACGACATGTTGGCGGCGGGCGAGCGAAGATGTCCCGCGCCGCCGTGACGCAGCACGTGTTCTGTCCACCACACGGCGCGCTCCAGTGGCGACTGTGGCTGATCGTGTATCAGACTTCTAAACCTTTCAATGTTGCGACGATAGCTGGAAAAGAAATCGAGTAATTTTAAGCAAAAGCATGAGCTAAGAATGTGAGAAAAGTAAGTAAATAGTTATAATAAAAAAACAAGGATAAATAGTGTGAGACCAATGATCAAATAAGCCAAGTATCACCCATAAAAACGATGTCAAATTCAAATATCCCCTGATGGCGTTACTAAAAGTTTCAGTTACTTTCAGTAGCTCTACCAGTCGCACTTTGTTAGGAGCAAAGATTATCATCATGTAGAGGAGGTGATTAGTTTACCTGCCATCACCAATAACAGTCTTGATTGCATTCTCAAATATTTCTTCAGTCAGTGTTTCAATTTCCAACTTCACTCCAATATTGTGGCGTTCGTATCTTTCCGTATTGAACCACTGGTCTCCCCACATTGGTATACCGATGAGAGGTACTCCTGCTGTGATAGCCTCGTCTGTTGACTGTAGACCTCCTTGTGTTATGAACAGCTTCACATTTGGATGCTCTGTAATTATTCATTTTGATTAGGACTATTTTAAACTGCAGACAAGTCAGAAAAGTATATGAGGAGGAGCTCGTGGCTAAATAATAGCAGCCGCTCAGGTCGATCTTTAGGTTTAGCCGCGCTTGCCTAGGTTGGTCTGTGGATGGGTGACCACCCGTTACATACCGAGTTTCCTCCGTGCCTCGGAAAGCACGTTAAGCCGTTGGTCCCGGGTGACATTTGTAGATCTTTGACAGTCGTTACAGGTCAGTGTTTCGAAAGTCTGACAACCAGTCTTACCAAGGGGTATCGCATTACCCAGTACTAACTGGGTTGTGGAGGTCAGATAGGCAGTCGCCCCATGTAAAATACTGATATTCAGCTGCATCCGGTTAGACTGGAAGCCGACCCCAACATAGTTGGGAAAAGGCTAGGCAGATGATGAGACAAGTCAGAAAAAAATATGAAGTACTGAACTAGAAACCGATCCCAATATTGTAAGGAAGAATCTAGAGGAACATGGTGGTGATTGTAGTTTGGTGTCTAGAAAAAATAATTTCTATTTAAATACTTCTTTCCTTTCCTCAAAGAAATAATTTATCTCATAATATTATTTTCTAGTTTTAAGCTGCTTTTTGAACGACAAATGAAGTTTCCTCCATAGCGAAGCATTTCATGGTAATAGGTTCAGTATGTATATAAGTATTTTATTTTCTAATTTTTTTTTCTGTTATTACAGCTACTGTGTTTTGTCTCTGCGTCACTCGTCGTCGTCGTCTTAGGTAGACTAGTAAAAATGCCTAAGGCATTAAATCCGCCTTTGTACAGTTTTTACTTGTGCATAAAGTTTTACTTGAGACGGTCTGGATAGCCTTATTGAGTAGTGAAGTTTTAAGGAATAAAGGAAAGCGATGAGAGAGAGATGAAAGAGAAGCGAGAGAAGTAAACTTACTAAGTAGATCTGACTGCGGCAACCACTTGGAAATTCTCATGTTATCGGTTTTTCCCGGCAGTTCATCCTTGTTCCACTTCCACAGCACATCGTATGGTACTCGACCTAACACTTGCACGAGAACCCTTAACCTCTCTGGAGGCAGTGATGACGGTTCTACATTAGTGCCGAAGCTGATGTATATTACACCGTTTTTGGAATTGTCTAAGTACGATTTGAGGTCCTAAAACAAAGCATAAACTTTGAAATTTCATACATACATCAGGTTTATTTTCAAAAATCAAGAAGAAAAACATAGTATTTTAACTAAAACCAAGAATTATTCTGCAATAGCGCTTAGAACTGACTGCTGTATTTAAATATATTTTATGCATATTATATTTTTTATATTATACCTTTGTGTATTTTATATTTTACAGCAGTCAATCCTTACTAATATTATAAAAGCGAAAGTGAGTTTGTTTGTTACCTCTTCACGCTTTAATGGCTAAACCGATTTTGATGAATTTTGGTACAGAGATAGTTGAGAACCAGGAGACGGACATAGGCAATTTTTTTTTTTAGTGGGATATCCGGGGGAACGCGGGAAGAAAAGGGAAAACTTGGCGTTGCTATTACAAATCAATAAGGCGCAAGAGCAAAAACTGCAGGTAACAGGTACTGTGTTATACCGAATTTAACGCGAGCGAAGCCGCGGGCAAAAGCTAGTATACTATAAAAAAACTTAATTATTGGAATAAGTTAGTGTATGTAATTTGCTTTTTATCGCTACCTGTAGTATTCTTTTTCTCTTGTCTAGTAAATAATAGCAGTTTGGTTTTTCTAATTTTATGTGTTAATAATATTCTGTCTACTTATACCGTATTTAAAATCTTTGTAGTCCGTGGAAATGTCATGGATTGTACATAAGTTCATTTATAATTACAATATTTGCTGTTACATAATATTGTACAATTGCTTATTTTGCCTTAGATAAATACCTAATGATTACAAATAAATCTATACAAGATTAGATCTATTACAGAATACACTAATAATGAATTAAAGTTACTTACTTTAGGCAATTCTTTGTCAGATTTCTGCTGTATTCCACCAATATGAACCACTGATGGAGGAACAGGTTGATTTCCTTCATAAGTCGGATGTAGATTCAAGAAGAACATAGCAACATTATTGTATATTTCTTGAAGCGGTGGAAGGTCCTTACCAAAGTGCGATTGTAGCATCTTATTCTCATATTCATAACTCCTTATTTGCATTAACTCGATATTGAGACGATAGTACAGTTTGACCAATTTCTCCCATAACGAGAGATCATAAAATCTTCTACTCATATTATTTGCGTATAGAAGAGCATGTGTTGGAGCACCCACAACATCGTAGTTATCAGCCCATGGTCCGAAAGAACTGATCATGATAGCAGGTGCTTTGAATACGTGTGAAAATACAACAGCTGATCTGTCAACAGCTTCGGCAAAAACCAAATCAAACTTTTGATTTTTATCACGTATTAATTTCAGCACGTTTTCATCCTTCAATTGAGCGTCCATCACTTTTGCCATTACTTTAAAAATTACTTCATACTCAGGTAATATTCCATACTTTTGGCCTATAACTATCTCCTTTGTATCTTCTCTCCATATATCATAGGATATATCATGAACGTCAATTTCTGTCAAATTGGGAGGCGTTCCTCCCTTAGGAAAAGCTGGGTCTGGTGTAATGATAACAACTTCATGGCCTCTTCTAGCCAGTTCTTGAGTTAAAGGACGGAATATCACTTGATGGCTTATTGACGGAACTGGGAACACTGCCAATATTCTTGCAGCGTCATTTGGTAACAACACTGAACTGAAGCAAAACACAAATAATAATGGTATCATTGTTCACTTGTCGCAATGAGACACTAGACTGATTACATTTTAGATGTTTTGCTCTATATATATCAGATAATTACATAATGTTGTGTAATATTTTAATAAAAGACCGTTGATCTTTTGAATTTCAGATAGTATTTTGTAATATTGTGCAATATTTTAACTGACTGGCAATTTTCCCGTGCGAAATAAACATAGATAAAAGTCGTCTAGTGAGCGGATCCTCCTTTTTTGCTTTTATGTTTTGACTGAACAGGTTTTTGAATAGTTTTAAAAACTGAAACTTTGACTTCATTATCGATAGAATTGTCCAACAAGTTTATATAATAATTAAACAAATAAAACAATATTACTATGTCATTTTGTTTAGTAAAAAAATATGATGGTGTTTTTCTTCTTTTTTACCCCAGTAAAAACTGAATTCTTCGACCAAAAATATGTATGTGCAAAACTGGATGTTACCAAATCCATATCTGCCGAATAACAAATTCGTTCGAGAGAACTTTGCAATTTTTTGGTACGAATTACGATACCAAGTTGTATCACATCACAGTATATGATGCTGTGCATACACTGTCGTTGGATGGCCTCCACAAGGCCACACAAGTCTATAGACTAGGGATGGGAATTCTTTCGAAAAAAGATCATTTTTTAAATCGATTTGAATTGTAACTTTATAAATCGATTCGCATCATTCGAAAAATAGATGTTTAAAAGATCGATTTTTAAGAAATCGTTTTAAGTTTCCTTAGACAATCTTTACTAATATTATAAAAGCGAAAGTGAGCTTGTTTGTTTGTTACGTTTTCACGCCTAAATGGGAAAACCGATTTTGATGAATTTTGGTACAGAGATAGTTGGTACCCTGGAGACGGACATGTGCTAATTTAAAATAAAAAAGAGGGAAAAAAAGGGGAGAAACTTCTTAAGTAAAGTTTATTAAAGTATATTAATGTTTGCTGTGGTCGACTTGGCGATTGGCGACGCGACGCATGAAGAAGCTTGTATTATGCTATTTAGCCTATGATTTCGTTACTCGGCTTAAATGAAAATGTAGATGTCAGTGAAGTAAATAACTTCGGTGACAGCATAAATCATTCAACTGTCTTAGTGCTAGCGCGCACTGGTGACTTTTGTCACGGTGACTTTTGTCACGGCCAAGAATATGTATGGAGGTGCGCGCACGTTACGACGTGACAACTGACATTTATGTACGCCGACTGACGAGTGAGGAAACAGTCACCGTGACAAAAGTCACCAGTGCGCGCTAGCACTTAACACGCGAGTACACGCGCGGGCTACATATGTAGCCCAGGGTATCGTTTTTGTTCATTACTTCACGAAATCGTATGATTTAACTTTGAGTCTCTAGCTAAGCTCCAATTGGTTGTTGCTCGATTTGTTTAGTGTGGCGTGAGCGCTCGACGCTGGCGGACGTGCGAGTTATAACGATTTAAAGTTGTTGGGCTACGTATGTAGCCCATGCGTGCACTGGCGGAACTTTTGAGGTACGATTTTTTTCCTAATTTGAGATAAATATCTATGTTTTCTTATTATTATATTTTATATTTATGAACTATAAACTTACTTTTTGTTGATATTCTATAAACAGATCGGAAATATGGAACGCCGAATGGAAGAAAACTTGTTGAGATGGCTAGAAGAGGAGTCAGATCAGCATGATTTGATTGAAAGCGAACAGGAAGAGGATTTAAGAGTAGAAGAAAATATTATTAACTCTCCGCATGAAACTGACACCGAGATTTGGAATAAAAATATTTATGGTAGTGGACACAAAATGCCCGTATATTTACAACTTTGAAATTTATTGTGGTGAACAACCAGAAGGCCCATTTCGTGTATCCAACAAAGTTGCAGACGTCACCAGCAGATTACTAGAGCCACTTATAAATATGGGATGCAATGTTACGATGCAAAATTAATTTCTTTTTATTTAAAAAAACTTAAAAAATGAACCAAAAGTTGATTGATCTCAAATAAGTAAAAATTATGTGATTTTTTAAGAAGTCTGAAGTTTTGTTAATATTTTTAAGTTTAAGAAAGAGGAGATATTTTTTTTAGTTTCAGTTTAGTTAATAAATGTCATTAATAACAATAAATGTGTTTTATTTTAAAATATAAACATTATCTTTCATAATGAAGCAATTTAAAATGGGCTACAAGGGTAGCCCACGCGAGCAGTCGTGGTCCTTTTTGAGGCGCGTGTACTGTAGTGTTAAGTCCTACGACGAAATAAAAAGCGAAGAAAAAGAAAAAACACCAGAGAGAATAATATGGCCAGTGTATTAAATCATTCAAGGTCGGCAATCAAATGGTTATGTAAACTGCTGTAGCAATTTATATCTACCTACTCCATAAATTGACCTTCAAAGTCTGCCGGACATAAAACAACGGCGTGCTGTCCGTTTCTAAATAAAGCTCACAAGTACATAACAAGTCTTCAATTGATAAGAGGCACGGGATATCCAAGCGCCTTGTCTCATATCATTATCAATTGACTCTGCAATAAATTTGATGACTTTTGATTGTAAACTGCGTAATCATTGTCGAATATGTAATGTTTATCATTGTTATTTATGAATAAACTGCCTAGTAATCGATAGATAATGCTGAAGCAATAATCCTGAATTCAGTTCGTGGATCGGCCAGTGTCATTGGGTTTTCCCATTAATAATTGATCATTAATCACTACCTACATACCTAGTATAAAACAAAGTCGCTTCCCGATGTCTGTCGATATGTATGCTTAGATCTTTAAAACTACGCACCGGTTTTTATGCGGTTTTTTTAAGTGTGATTCAAGAGGAAGTTTTATATATATAATATTAGTATATTAATATTTTTTTTATGTTTCTTCATATTTATTCGTATAGGTACCTACCTACTTAATTAAAATAGTAGTCCGGTATGAGAAGAAGGGTTCAAGCAACCGGTGATAAGGGCTTCAGAGAAAGGAATCTTTTCACAATGCAGGCCGTATCGACGAGTACTGGCTTCTGAATCGGATCTTTTATTAACTTTTGCCCGCGGCTTCACTCGCGTCCACCCCCCATTTTAGGGAAGTGGGACGTTAGAAAGAGACAAAAGGTTTTAAAAGTAGCTCCATTTATATATCCATCTCTTCATGTCCACTTAAAAAATCACGTAAATTTGTCGCTCGAACACGACAACGATGACGAAAGACAGATAAACAAACAGACACACACATACACTTTCCCATTTATAATATTAGTATGGATAATTTTAAATATTTTGCTCCGAATCTGGGTTTTACAAACGAAGAACTCAAACATACTGCAAAGATTTTCCCAACCATTGAAATACTGGGTGACGTGTTGTAGTTTCCTAGCGAAAGCAGATCTATAGTGGATGTGAAAATAACTATTTCTTTATTTTTTTAGAGGCTTTTGCTTTACAAAGGTATGTCAGCCTCATCATAACCATCATCATTTTTCTGCCCTTGTCCCATTCTATTTGGGGTCAGAGCAACACTTTTTCTTCTTTTATTCTCCCCTATTAGACGTCACCGCATCATTTACGCCTTTCTTGTTCATCATTCTGTTTACAATCCATCCACCTTTTCTTTGACCTTCCTCTCGCTCTCCGTCTATCAACATTCAGATCCATTACACTTTTAGTCACATGTGCTAAAACAACAACAGTTAACAGGATTTGAAGTAAACATCAAAGAGTTCCTGGATACAAAAAAAATGGATACCTACTTATAAATAAAACCTCCACGTTCCTCAGTCCTTTAATGCATCTATTATCACAGTATGTTGAGTGCGTTAGATTGAGTCCTACCGCACAAAGTGATTTTTCATCCCAAAACAAAAAATACATTTCACAGCAATCAGACGCCACGGTTAACGCAGTGGCTGAGCGATCAACAGCGTGTCGCACGTTCGATCCCCGCACGCAACAAATACTGTATTTTAATGGCCTACAGATAGTTGTTGCGGGTCTGGCTGTTTGTGTTTGTGAGTTTACATGTTGGTAAACGCACAATGCCAGAATGATGGAAGGCCGTTTCGTGAAGGGTCCGTTTATACCTTGCATGCTTTCGTAACATCATTATAGATGTTTAATTAACACGTGGATGCATGCTCACACACGCGCACGGGCGCGTATACCATTACCAAACAATAGATTTTTTTATTTTCATTTTTGTTTCCTCATTTTATTTATAATATTATTTTTCCTTAATGCCAAAATGGCTAATCGACAAATATAAATGTTTTAATTTAAATTTATTGCAACTCCGGCCCCCAAGATACAGGCGCAGCCTAGTTCGGGTACCATTGTTTTCTAATTCTGTCAACATAGAACAGGTTACCGATATTCGTAATGATGTTAGATTAAGAAAAATGTTGTAACACAGGTTTAATAAATTTATTCTTTTGTCCACACACGACGCTACATATCGCTATTTGCTACAATTAAAGTCGTAACGTTATTAAGTCTTTTTCAAATAATAATTAGAAAAAAACTGTTTTATAACTTATACATTTATTTTTCGCATTACTTAGCCGTCTTAAAACTACATTAGATATAAAAATAAATACAGTACACTGGTAATCAATTTCCTACAGACAATCAATGACAAACAATTTATGCCACTTTTCAACCAACTTTTACTCCCATTGCCTGGGTAGTTAATATGTATTTTCTGTAACATTTTTTTTCTATGCCCATGTGGATAATCCACTCATATTTATAGGAAAATGGAAAATGAATACTTGTTTGAAACAGGTTTTTTTGCAACAAAAAATCTACTTGTGCCTGACTTCCATAAAAAAGTGAAAAATAACTTTAGTTCTGGAAGTCGGTGGTAAAAAAGCAAATACTTTCCTAATATTTATCCCAAATCATTCTTAATTGTGCTGATCCATACGTCATGTTCGTGAACGGGCGCTGTCAGTTGGGACTGGTCATTTTTTAACTACCACGGTAATTTTTTAACTTATTTAGATTTTAAATTGAATTTTGCTTTTTATTTACTCTGGACGCTCTTACTGTGCACGTCTTTCTACATCGTTCTCACATATTTGTATAATCTCAACACGAATGATGTAAATACGATTTTGTAAATATAATTTAAAAGAGTGTCCATGGAGTTTCTTGCCCATTCTTCTCCATAGAGATCAACGCTTTGGAATGGGCAACTACAGTACTTTCACAAGTTATTATGCCTTGTGACCGGGACTGTAGCAGCATCATTTTTTTGTTCTTGTTTTTATGACATTCAAAAGTGCCTGTAATGGTCTAATTGAAATAAATGCTTTGAGCTTTTGAGTTTTTGAGAATCATTGACCACGAGATCGCTAATCCATTTCATTTCTCTTGCGATTTTGGTATCTCCAAAATCCTTTCCAAGAATGATGTCTACTATTAATCACTAATCAATAAAATATCTTACAACTAATACTAATGATATAACGAATAAAATTCACTTGTATATTGAGATAAGAGCAAGACAAATTATATGACCTTCTTAATGACATTGTCAATTTTCAATCATCAGTTTACCCAGAACTTCGCAACGACTTTTTCGCTTTCTAGTTTATTTATTTTTTTGGATAGGAAATCGTCATATAACTTCTCTCCTTCTGGGCGGAATAAATAATAATAAATAAATATCTTGGGACAACTCACACACGGCTATCTGATCCCAAGCTAAGCAGAGCTTGTGTTATGGTAACCAGACAACTGATATACATATTTATATAATTTATAAATACATACATATTATAGATAAATCACACCCAGACAGAGAACAAACAATCATGCTCATCACACAAAGTTTGTCCTGGGTGGGAATCGAACCCACGACCTCCGGCTCAGCAGTCAGGGCCACTAACCACTAAACCAACAGGCCCGTCAATGGAATGGAATGGAAGGTAGTGACAGACTTATACTGACTAAAACCCATCCATGTTCCTTCTTTTGCTCTTAGTGTTTAGGCCTAAACCCCGGCAATAAATTTTGTACCATGATGTTAATTTTTACACAACTACAACTATCACATCACGTACGCTTAATTTTAATCACAGCCGAATACCTTCTGAAAATCTTAACATACATGAATTTTACTAAATATATGAGTACTGCTATGATTGTTATAAATGCCAATAACAAGGTGAAGACTAGTTCTAGTTCTAGATACTGCGCCCAGGACATGTTGGCGGCGGGCGCGCGCAGATGTTTTCCACCGCCATGACGCAGCACGTGCTCCGTCCACCACACGACGCGCTCCAATGGAGGCATCGGCTGATCGTACATAATCTTGCCTATTCTTGCAACGTTTTGGCGAAAACTGGAAATAAAATAAACAAAACATATGAATACCCAACTATTACACTAAAGTTTGACCATTATAGCACTATGATACATTTTATTTAAAAAAAAAACCGGCTAAGAGTGAGTTAGACCCGCGTACCAAGGTTTCCCTACAAACTTGAGACATAAACGGCCATATCTTTTGACTGCGTAGACTTAGAGGATATTTTTTCACAGCACAAAGAGACCACAGTCTTCAGTAGGTAGGTATATGTTTTAATTTCAACTTGATACCCTTACGCGTTCCCAAGATAAAGGGTATTGAGTCCTCGACAGACAGATAGACACCAAAGTGTCCTATAAAGGTTCCGTTTTTTTTTTCTTTTGAGGTGTTACGAAACCATAAAAAGGATTCCAAGAAAAGAATGTTAAAATTCAGACTTAAAAATTGGAAGAACATGAAATCACAACGTGCGACTGATATGACGATGGTCAATTTATGTTACACAGTGTAGTAGAAGGAATAGCTCAGATATTGAAGAAAGTTTATGAACAACACCGGGTCAACAACTAGTCAGAAGAACATCGGGAGAAAAGTTGAACTTTATGATAGGGTTGAGTAAGTAAGTCAACTGACGCTACTGAAAGCGCTATAGGAAATCATCAAATAACTTTCCGGGTAGAGCAAGGGGGTCAGACTTGTACTGACTAAAACCCACCTATGTTCCTTTTTTTGCCCTTTATGTTCCAGAGCCGCGGAATCTCTTTCGAACAACTCGCAATCCCACTGACAACTTGCAGTGGCATAGTAAATCTGATTATTAAGATACAAAATCTTCAGTACCAACCTGTCATCTTCAATGACTTTCTTAATTGCATTCTCCAAGATTTCATCATCAAGCAATTCTAGGTCCAACTTCAGTCCAATATTGAGCTTCTCATATTTCTCTACATCGTACCATTGGTCACCAAACATTGGTACACCAATCAGAGGTACTCCTGCTACGATAGATTCGTCTGTTGATTGTAGACCTCCTTGTGTTATAAATAACTTTATTTTGGGGTGTCCTGCAAAATTACATTTGATTTATTAATAAAGATTGTAAGGAAAGGAATAAAAACTTTTCTAATTATGCTTGTATAGGTACACCTAATTGGTGATGATAATTAAGTACATTAAAATCGAAACCTTTATGTTCATTCGACAAAGCTTATTCATTAAATGAAATTTTAAGGAATCACGTGACAGAATTAGCATTGGGCTTTGATATTTGTACCAGTGGTGTTATTACAGTTCTAAAATTTTGGATGGGTGTGACAACAGATGGGCCTTTTGCAAGCCATCCACTTCTATAGAATTAAAGAAATAATAAAAATGTATTCTCATACTTAGTAGATCAGACTGCGGCAGCCACTTGGAAATCTTGATGTTCTCAGTACGGCCAGGAAGTACATCATGGTTCCACTTCCACAGCACATCGTAAGGTAATTTGGAGAATACTCGAACAAACGTTGCTAGCTTCTCTGGAGGAAACAGAGCTGGGTCCACATTTGTACCAAAGCTGACATAGATCACACCGTTTTTGGATGAATCTAAGTAAGATTGTAAGTCCTGCAACCAAATAATATATAAAAAATCAATTAATTTAGTGATACATTCTAAATAAAAATAGGAAAATAAAAAAAAAAAATAACAAAGACACCAATAATTTAACCATATCTTGAGAATTTACGAGAAATAAAACAAGAAACCCTATTACATATGAAATCTGGGTGCACTATTATATTAAGTACATTTTTGCAGAACCTTTTGAGAATTACAGGCGTGTTATGTTATATAAAACAAAAAAAGTCTCCGTTAGTTTGTAATATTTACAACAAAATTAAATACGGTATTGTCAACTTAAAGTAAGTAAGAGATCAATATGTTATGAGGAGGGACGAGGCATATGTGACTAAAAGAGTGATGGATCTGAATGTTGATGAACGGAGAGCGAGAGGAAGGCCAAAGAAAAGATGGAAGGATTGTGTAAGGAATTATATGAAGGAGAAAGGAGTAAATGATGTCGTGTCGTCTGATAGGGGAGAATGGAAGAAGAAAACGTGTTGCTCAAATAGAATAGGACAAGGGCAGGAACATGATGAATTAAGTAAGAAATCAATATAAAAAAACTTACATGAGGCAAATCTTTTTGAGGTTTCAGGTGAATACCGCCCATGTGCACCACGGATGGAGGAACAGGCGTGTTCCCTTCAAACACTGGATGCAGGTTCAGGAATAACATCGCCACGTTGTTGTTCAACTCTTGAACGGTCGGAGCTTCAGGTCCAAAATGCGACTTGATGATTTTATTTTCTACGTCATAGCTGTTTCGATGAATCCATTCTATACTCAAGTAATCGTACAGTTCGACTATCTTCTCCCATAATGTAAGATTATACAACCTTCGACTTATGCCACGGTGGTACAAAAAGGGATGCATTGACACCCCCATTACTTCATAATTGTCACTGAAGACGCCAAAAGAACTCATCATGATTGCAGGTGCCTTGTAGACATGAGTTAATACAAGTGATGGTCTAATCCAAGCTTCGTTGAAAATTAGATCGAATTTTTGATTTGTATCATTTAGCAGTTTTTGAACTTGTTCATCCTTCATTTGAACATCAAATATACTGTTCAATAGTCTGTAAATAATTTTAAAATCAGTTTGCAAATTTCCTTTCTTGCCCTTGGGTTGGACAACAAATTCTTCTCTCCACATTCGATAAGATACCTCGCCGACATCGATTTCAGTCAAATTGGCTGGTGTCTCTCCTTTCGGAAATGCTGGATCAGTGGTAATGACTGTGACTTCGTGTCCTCTCTTGGCTAGTTCATGCATAAGAGGTCTAAATGCAACTTGGTGACTGATAGACGGAAATGGGAAATATCCCAATATTTTTGCAGCCTCATTTTGATTTACTACTAAACTCAACCACGTTATTAAAATTACACGAAGTAGGATCGACATTGTTCACAACCACTTTGGTGAACTGTGTTTGATTGACTATGCCTACGAGACAATGTGACGGTCTATATACTGAGCATTCATTTAATGTCATGCTTATGACTTGCGATATTGTTATCAGTCTGAAACAAAATGACGTTGTCTGTTGTAGAGTAGGTACGACGATTCATCAAAACCAACTAACTTCATTTTATCGCTGTCTCATATTTTGCTTCGTAATACGTTTTGTTGTAAATTTTGATAAGGCTTCTCCGATGAGATTTGTTTTAATTGTAAGCTAGGTTGTGCACAAGGCTTTGCTCATGTGAAGTTTGGTAATAATTCCACTATTGAAATCGGGATATGATATATTCATGTGTGTGTTTACCCAGCTTTAATATATAAAAACATCACACACCCATAGACACAAAAACATACCACTCCACACACGCATAGGCATTATGGATTGACCACATTCCTTATCACCTCACCATCTTCTCAATTCTGGATATCGAACGATCCCCAGATATTACACCTTCTTTCTTTTTCTTAATCAATGTTTGACACCTATCCTATTTTTCAACCGCATAATATGTATTATAAAACACATGTTAAATAAATAGATTAAGTGTATTTATTTTTGTATAGGTATATATATTTTGAATAAAAAACTTTATTTTAATTGTTTGTGTAGTATTAGCAGTAGGTACACCATTGACTACCCCCGTTGTATTTTTATATTCGAACAGTCCATCCAAAGGTTGTCTGGAAGATATCGCTATAATTATCGATTTAATTATAAGACCGCCATTGTAACCATAGATTTAACATATTATTTTGTAAAAACAGTTTTCTTTTTGGATTTTGGTGTGCCATAAAGTATATTCTATTCTATTCTATTCTATTCTTCTTCTATACAAATCTTATTTAATAATTTATTTTTAGACTAGTTTTTGCCAGCGGCTTCGTTTGCGTTGAATTCGGGGTAACACAGTTCCCCTTTCCTGATTTGCAAGTATCTGCTACCTGTAGTTTTTCCCATTGCGCCTTATTTATTGTAATAGGAAAGCTAAGTTTTCTCTTTTCTTCAATCTTTCTTTTTTTTTTTTAAATTAGCCTATGTCCGTCTCCAGGATCCCAACTATCTCTGTACCAAAATTCATCAAAATCGGTTTAGCCATTAAGGCTTGAATACGTAACAAACAAACTCACATTCGCTTTTATAATATTACTAGCTGTGCCCAGCGGTTTCACCCGCTGAGGTTTAGGGGTATGAAAAATAGATGTTAGCCGATTCTCAGACCTACCCAATATGTACCCAAAATTTCATAAGAATTGGTCGAGCCGTTTCGGAGGAGTACGGTAACTAACATTGTGACACGGAAATTTTATATATTAGATTAAGGATTACCAACGAGTAACCTACCAAGTTATCTTTTACAAAATTAAAATTTCACAATATCCTGCAATGTACACTCAATTACAGGTAACCACAGCTTACACATTATTGAGTAGGTACACATGCTATAAATACACAAATTATTTAATAAAAGAGATACGTGCTACAATCATGCTATTTTTCAAGATTAAAATATCAAGAAAATTTAAATAGGTACAGTCAAATGAAAAAAACAAATTAAATCTTTGACGATATTGAAAAATACACTCAGACTTACCAGAAACTATATTATATATATTTTTAATAGGTTCGCTATCAGTATAATTAAGAATCAAAACAATTTTTTTTCCATGAATAAACAAAAAAATCATGTTAACTGTTTTTTTTTGCGTTTGTGTCTGCGGTGACATTTGCTTTTTACAAGTTCGAGTAAAATCTGATAAGTTTATGCGCAGGTATTGTTGTGTCGATGATTAAAGATTTTAGTTGTAGAAGGGTTCTTTGTCTAGACACTCGTCCATAAAAGTATGAGTTTAGTTATCGTAAAAAAAAACTGGATCGCATTACAAAACTGGTGCCCTGTGATAGTGAGGTGAGAAGAAGCCAAGAGATGGGGGAACGACCTGCAGTGCTATTCTGTAAATAGTAAATCACTTTACAACTCATCTCACAAATCATCTCGAAAGTCACACTCTCACACTCACTGCACTTCTCACCTCACCTGTATAAGTTTTAGTATTAAAAAGACAAGATCGAGGCCAAGGGAATGGGAAGCGGTCACCTCCTTTTGCGAAGCAGTCATGCTAGCGAAGGAAATGGCCGGGCGTTTGCCGCCGCGGGAGACGCCCTGGGCGTCGGGCGCCGCTAGACGACTCCCGGCCACCATAGATGCGGGCCTGTGGACGGTGAGCAATGGGTTGTTCACCGTCCGTCTATTGACGACATGCCGTGTCGACGGCGCGTTAGAGTTTCACGCGCGCCTCAAAGAGATGTCAGCAAAGCAGAGAGGCCTGCCAGGGCCTCCGCCTGCTGTGGTTGCGGGTTGTTCGAGAGAGATACCGCGGCCCCGGAACGTAAAGGCAATAGAAGGAACATGGGTGGGTTTTAGTCAGTACAAGTCTGACACTCCCCCCGCTCCGCCCAGAGCGGGGCAAGTTACCTGTAGTTTTTGCCTTTGTGCCTTATTTATTGTAATAGCAAAGCTAAGTTTTCCCTTTTTTTGCCTCTTTCTCCATCAATTCTCAATTAAAAACAATAAAATAGCCTATGTCCGTATACAGGGTCCCAACTATCTTTGTACCAAAAACATCAAAATCGGTTTAGCCATAAAGGCGTGAAGACGTAACAAACAAACTCACTTCCGCTTTTATAATATTAATAAGGAGAAAATCGTTATGATTTCTGTAAACAACAGATATGACGCTAAAGATAAGTCCCCGTTTAAAATTAAACATAGTCAGTGACAACATTATATTAAGAAAACAAGACGATGATATGCATAATATCTTTGATTGTACTAATTGATAGGTCAAGTTCAATATCGAACCGTTTAAACATAAATGATTTGCATCCGTGAGATTGTTGATATGGACGTGTTTTTTTTAACAGACTTCAAAAATTAAGAGGTTCTATGTTCGACTGTTTTTTTATGTATGTTCACTGAATAAGGCGCTGTACAAAGCAAACACTTCGTAAAACGTCTAGACTTTCGTCGCGAAGTTAGCCGTATCTGTACATGCCACTAGCCAAAAAAAAATACCGTGTATAGTTCAATACATAAAGTAAAGAGTTAAACAAAATCAGTTTACAAAAGTGGTCTAGTACTACGAAAAAAAAATGTTTAAAAAGACCAAGAAAAGAATTTTTTCGTCTCGAAATTCTCAATTTCAGCGACAACCATCATATTTTTTATATCTAGAACAAAGAAAATTGTATAGACTAAAGAGATATCTAAATTTTTTCAAACACGATGCTGTATTTTTGTTTATATTCAATAAAAACTGCAAAATGACCTACATTTTGGCGGACATGATATTCAAATAAAATCAAACACCGAAATATTTTCGACCTTATTTCTATTCTTTCGATGCAATACTGTCGTGTACTTGTGTCAGACCATGCCTAGTATGCAGCTAGCGTCACTTCCGCAAATACCTAAAGATTAGCTTATTGCCGCGCCTTAAGTGACTACTCCGGCAACTGTGCAGCCACATCCCAAATTCTTTTTGTTCGAAATGTTATACTTCAAGGTGGTTTCATATCAATTTTATATATATTGCTTGGGTAGTTTATGAGTTATCGTCTTTAATACACTTTTATTCTGTTTTTTTGGAAGTCTGTTTTCTTTTTGGTGGGTACGGAAACCATCAAATGACTATTCCTGCTGTGGACGGAGCTAAAGGGAGTGTCAGACTTCTACTGAATAAATCCAATCCATGTTCCTTCTTTTGCTCTATGTTCCGATACCGTGGTATCTCTTTTGAATCAACCCCTTGATTTAGAAGACAGTACTCCTAGATACGGCCCGTATTGTGAGGAGGTTCCGGTCTCTCAAGTTCTTAAAACCGGTAACTAGAACCTGCCCCCGATACCGGCCGAAACCATTTTTTATATTTTTAAAAGTTTTTTACATAAATTTTGTTTAAAGTATATTTAAAAATGTAAATGATAAGGGTAAGAAATTAATATAGGATAAAAATGAGATTAGTCAAAATAATAATTATATCTATTTATTATTTACACGATACCTTAGACATATTTTTTTATATTACTTATTTCTACCTAAATATTTACAATATAAATTGATGAACACGGTCGGCGTAAGACCATTGAGCACTGAGCTGCATTGATTCTCTTTGTACAAAACCTTTTTTAATTATTTTCTTTTTGGGTATTAATTACATGAATATTATGTGCTGTCTATACTTTATAATATTATATATATAATATAGATATGTTTACTTGTTTGTATCGAATAGGCTCCAAAAACTACTAGACCTATTTTAATATTTTTTTCACTAATAGGAAGGTACCTACATTATTTGAAAGTAACATAGGCTATACAACATCACTCTACTACCCACGGGAGCGAGCGAGGCAGCAAATAGCGCGGGTGAAACCGCACAAACAGCATGTAAAATATACAGAAACTTAAAATCAACTACGTTTTACTTTGATAGGAACATCATTTCTGAAGGAAATATTATAAAGTGAACGAAGAATCAAAATGAGTACTGTAACAACTGTTAAAATTCCTAGCAGTAAGGTTAATACTAGTTCTAGTTCTATGTACTGTGCCAACGACATGTTGGCGGCGGGCGCGCGCAGATGTGTCGCGCCGCCGTGCCTCAGCACGTGCTCTGTCCACCACACGGCGCGCTCCAGTGGCGGCTGTGGCAGGTCATACATAACGTTTCGTAGTGTAATGATGTTCTGGCGATAGCTAGAAGAAAAAAAACATCTGAATTTGAATGAGGCATACATTATAGGCTCAGAAACAGACCAATTGTAGATTTAAGCCGACTTAAATGAATAAAACTTATCAATCATCCATCTTCTAGAATGTATTGAAAATTGAAATTGAAAATATTTATTTTAGACCAGGCACATAAAGTTACAAGACCATATAATAATGATTACCTAATAATATAAGAAGAAACTTAAAAACTATGTTAGTAAAATTTAAAACAATCATTATGTTGGACATGCATGAGCGACCACTGCCTCAGGATTTAGCTGTCCACTCTGTCCGACAACACACTTAGAAGCCTGTTGCTTCCTTCTCACCAAAATGGGCCAAATGATTCTAAGAAATAAGCATTGTAGGCCGTATTATCTTAGTTTGCGCCTGTGTCTATCTTGCGCACTTGAATATTTCCCTGATCGCTATATTTCCTCAAAACCTGACTACCGACGTTTCGTCTAGAGGACTATGTTGCTGTGATCGATTTTAATCAAAATTCAAACCAAATCATCTTGCTTACCTGTCGTCCTCGATAATTTTATTGACTGTTTTAATAACTTCCTCCTCAGTCAGTGTCTCCATATGCAGTCCTTGCCCAATTCTGTGGTACTCGTATCTTTCTACATTGTACCACTGGTCACCCAACATAGGGATACCAATAACTGGTACACCTGCCGTGATAGCCTCGTCTGTTGATTGCAGACCTCCTTGTGTTATAAACAGCTTTACATTAGGGTGTTCTGTAAATTGAAATTCACTCATGAGAATGATGCAAACATTTGTTTGCCAAGTAAATTAATAGTCTCCAGAAATCAGAAATAAGTTTGAATGACCCACACCATTGGCTACAGATTACAGAGTCTTCTCGTGATTTTCGGCAATCGATTGCTTTACAATACCCTGCCCACCTCCTTCAGCATATATTCTCGCATTGCCAGCTATTAAAGGTTGTCAGTTAATTTGACTGGAGGTCTTCCCACACTATATTTCAGCGTTCAGTAAAAAAAGAAGTACTCACTCAGTAAGTCTGACTGCGGCAGCCACTTGGATATCTTGATGTTGTTGCCTTTTCCTGGCAGCTCATCTTTGTTCCACTTCCACAGCACATCGTACGGTACTTTAGAGAGCGCCGACACTAATGTTTGTATTGTTCTCGGAGGTAGTAGAGAAGGATCGACATTTGTACCGAAGCTTAAGTAAATGACGCCATTTTTAGAAGAGTCTAAATACGATTTGAGATCCTGTGGAAAGACATTTTAAGAATTGATATTGTAAATCCATTAGCCAATAGTAATGTATGCACTCGACGTGGAGCATCCACGGCATATACTCAAATAAAAACGCTGCTTAAACGCAGCATTTACGTCGAAAGCGCGTATAAACATTATCGTACATATAAATGTTAGTGACGCGTTAGAGAAGCGCTATCTCTGCCAATAAAGTTAGAAATATGCAGCGTCTTTCGCTTCACAACTTTTTCGTGATTGTATACGATAGCCGCGCGGCGATTAAGCGTTTAATACGCTATTAAACTGCGTTTTTGTTGCGTTATAACTGCGTCGACGGTGCGTGAAAACGTCGTCGTTATCGTGCAACTAACATCAATAGCGAACTAAAATATACTTACTTTTGGTAGTTCTTTTGCAGGATTCTGGTGTAAACCACCCATGAACAACACGGAAGGAGGTACGGGTCGGATACCTTCAAACACTGGATGTATATTCAAGAATAGCATGTGAACATTATCACTAAGTTCTTCTACCGAAGGTGTGTTCGGTCCAAAAATTGATTTAAGCATTTTATTTTCTAATACTCTACTGTCTTCTCCCATTTTGATAATGTTATAGTGATGATACAATTCCTTAATTTTGTCCCATAAGGAAAGATTATTCAGCTTTTGACGTAGACCATTTGGGTAAAGAAATGGATGGGTTGGAGATCCTATCACATCGTCATTATCAAAAAACGCTCCCATAGAACTTATCATAATTACTGGCGCTTTGTAAATATGTGAAAATATTAACGCTGGCCTGATATGAGATTCTACTAGTATCAAATCAAATTTCTGACTCTTATCTTTTATCAGATTCTGTACTTGTTTATCTTTTAGTTGCGCTTCAAACATCAGCAATATAGATTCTATATATCCCGCGAAATTCACCAAAAGATCTTTCTTGTATCCTTTAGAAAGTCCCATGAAAGTGTCTTTCCATATTGCGTAAGAAATGTCATGGACATCGATTTCCGTCAGATTGGCTGGTGTTCCCCCCTTTGGGAAGGCAGGATCTGGTGTAATAACAACCAATTCATGTCCACGTTTTGCTAACGCTTGGGTTATGGGTCGAAACACAACTTGATGACTGATAGAAGCTACTGGAAACACTGCTAAGATTCTTGCCGCTTCACTTTGACTTAAAACTAGAATTAAACTAGCAACAATAAAATTAAACACCGACATTGTGGCGCGACTATACACTCCGAAATTACTATCGTGAATGCTGACAGAATTATATCACTTCTACTTAAATCACAGGTATATTAACAAGTATTGTGAAATACCCGTTTCTTGTAGTACAAAATGCCAAGTCATTTAATCGAAGCATTACATTTTATTTCATTAAACCTCATCGACATCATTTACAACGATAAATTGTTTAACGTAGGTATGAAAAAAGATCGTATCCGAACTAAACTTTTTAGTGATTCTTAGCAGACTGTGGTAGGGCCGCTTTGGCTCTACTGCAGTCAAATAAATAGTTACTATTATTTTGCATAACAACAGCCTCTAAGTAAAGTCGAAAACAAACTGGATTGTAATTTTTTTTTTTCAAATGGCAACCCTAAGTATGGGCAACATCGTTCTATGATATATATGTATAAAACTACTTATCTGATAGTGTTTTGACACATACGATAAGTAGTTTATAATTTGTCCGATGCGGAACCACTTGTGAAACTTTGATTATTGCAATTTCTAATCATTTAAAATAAAAATAAAAAACGGGATTCTACTTTTTAGGGTTCCGTAGGTCCGAATAAATAATACGGAACCCTTATCACTCGTGTGGTCTGTCCGTTCGAAAATTGACTGAGTGACGGACAGAGTGAAGTTTGTCCGTCCGTCACAGTCAATTTTCTCCAAATCTACTAAAGCGCGGCTTAACCTAAAAATCGACCTGAGATGCTAGTATTATTTAGTCACGAGCTCCTCTACAGGGCTACGGTTCTAAAATTAACATAAGTACCTAATCTATCCGTAGGTCATACAAATATTAGTTCCGTGCGGGGATTGAACCCGCGACACGCAGTGCAGAAGTCGATTGCTCAGCCACTGCGCCAACTGTGCCGTTTCTGTCTCATTGTGACAATAGGCTTTTTTTATCAAAGAACTTCCCCGCTCTGGGCGGAGCGGAAAGACGTATCAGACTTTTACTAAGTACCCATCCATGCTCCTATTGCCCTTTATGTTCCGCGTCCGCGATATCTATTTCAACCGAGAAGCCAGGCAGACAGTGGACTTTGCCCCTCTGTTTTGCTGACATCTCTTTGAGGCGCGCGTGGTGTTACTTAGGCGCGTCGCCACACGACTAACAGTCGAGGCGCAGTCGAGGACATTATTTGTAAAGAAAATCTCGTTGCGGCGTGCCTCTTATGTGCCTGCGTCTCAACTGCACCTCGACTGTTGATCTTGTGGGCGACGCGCCTAATGCGCCCGCGCCTCGACTGCGCCTCGACTGTTGGTCGTGGAATAGCGATATTCTAGATGCTTATGTAACGAGTGTTTTAATATACTATTACGATACACACTTGGGTCACTTCCCCACTTTTTGGCAGCCATTTTGAGATATTCTCTATGCGTGTACAAAAAAGATGCATATCTCTCAAAGTTTTGGTCTTACTGAGACGAAATAGGTTTATTCAGAGGGCAACAATATTGTCTATCGTTTAAATTAAGAAATGGTGATTAATTTTCATAACTTTAGAAAACAAAATTAAAGTCCAAAAAATATGCTTAACAACGAACGTTTTGTAAACTTTTTTGTGAAAAAAATGGCAGTTTTTTTTTCAAAATCAATAAGTTTGAGTACTAGAATGTTTGTTTTATAAGTGCATAGAATATCGCTAGTCCGTAGACGGACTGACGATGGTGAGCTACCCATTGCCAACCGTCCAAAGACCCGCCTGATCGGTGGCTGGGAGTCGTCTCGCGGCACCCTACGCCCGGAGCCTGACAATAAACTTGTTTGCGGTTGCAGTGACCTTTCAAATTGTTCATTGATAAAATGCTCTTTTCTGTCATTGAAGAAGAACACTTGTTTTGTATTTATTGTGGAAGTACAAAATTGGTCTCTATTTTTAGAAACGCCAAAGGCACAATTCCAACGCCGACGGTTTTATAAAGGATGTTCTAAACAGTGAACAAAGTTGTTCCTAAAATAACATAATCTGTCGCAATAAAATATGCCTTGTGTTACATAATGATAAGGCCTTACTTGGCATTTTTAGATACTACGTGGTCTTATTGATAAGATACTATCATGCGTACTGTTGACAGTCATACACTGTTCAATTCCAATAGTCATTTATATATGCATGATAATGTAAAAAGCAAACATCAAATCAGTTATGTTACAGTAAAATCTCGAACTTTGTTAAATTCTGAGATTTTCCAGTTTTTTTTTTTTTTTTCGGGTGGGAAATCATCCAATGACTTCCCCCGCTCTGGGCGGAGCGGGGGGCATGTCAGACTTGTACTGACTAAAACCCACCCATGTTCCTTCTGTTGCCCTTTACGTTCCGGGGCCGCGGTATCTCTTTCGAACAACCCGCAACCCCGGCAGGCGGAGGCTCTGTCAAGCCCCTCTGCTTTGCTGACATCTCATTGAGGCGCGCGTGAAACACGAACGCGCCGTCGTCGACACGGCCTGTCGTCAATCGACGGACGGACGGCGAGCTACCCATTGCTCACCGTCCACAGGCCCGCATCTACGGTGGCCGGGAGTCGTCTCGCGGCGCCCGGCACCCGGGGCGTCTCCCGCGGCGGCTGGGTTGGGTAGATGATCTCTCCCTCAAACGCCCGGCCACCTCCTTTTCATTTTCTAGTCTTACTTAAGGTTTTCTACCTACCGAGCGTTACAAGAAAAAGTATGACATGCACTTTTTGATGATATCTATTAATGTAATGTATGTATAATCTTTTAGATAAATACTCTTTTTTTACCGCCTTTAAAAAAAGGAGTTTATTAATTCGACCCGTACTTTTTTATATCGTACTAGCTGGCACCTAGGACATCACCAGCGTGATATCGAAAAAAAATCCTTTGTGTTATTCCAGACTATGATCTACCTCTGTGCCAAATTTCATCAAGATCCGTTAAGCTGTTTTGACGTGAAAGAGTAACAAGCATCCATACATCCATCCATTCTCACAAACATTCGCATTTATAATATTAAAAGTTGGATTGTCAGATTGCACTTGCAATTGTTTATGTTAGTCAATACCAGCCTGTAACCATGTGTGCCAAATTTCATAAGTGTATGTATGTTTGTTTGCGCATATTTCAAAACCCATGAGTCAAATTGCAAAAAAAACTTTAAGTTCAACTAGGTCATATTCCAATTTAGAAAACTGCAAGTATGATTAAAATCGGATCATTCGTTTTTAGATATAAACTAGCGAACCCGACAGACGTTGTCCTGTCTACACGTCTTTAATTTGAAAATTTCAAACTTTTTTTAATAAGCTAATAAGCTGTCTAATTTGACACTGCGATGGTAGCGCCGTCTGTCGGATCCAATGTAAAACATTCCAAAATCAACAACTACTAATAAATTAAAAATTAATTAAAAAAACATTGTCCAGCGGACAAAATTGTGAATCTAAACCATTCCCAGATCCCCTTGAACACACACAAAGAATTTCATCAAAATCGGTCCAGTCGTTTGAGAGAAGTTCAGTGACATACACACTCACAGAAGAATTATATATATAAAGATAAATATAAAGATAAAGTTACTAGAAATCGTGTCTATGATCTACTGATAACTTTTAGTAGCCTTGGAAAATAAAATACTCGATAACAACAAAACGTAAGATACCATCACATCACTACGAAAAAGACTGAAATAAAAAAAAACATCATCATTTATGTACGAAGAAAAATCTTCAGGCTCGAGAATTTCGATATAGCGACTAGAGTGTTCGACTCGATTTGTTTGAAAAAATAAGGTATTTCTTATATTCTACTGGCATAGCCTATTGTTATGTTTATGGTACATCTTCTTGAGTAAATATCAGCAGCCGTTCGGGTCGATCTTTAGGTTAAGCCGCGCTTGCCTAGGTTGATCTGTAGATGGGTGACCACTTGTTCCATATCGAGCTCCCTCCGTTTCCTGGAAAGCACGGTAAGCTGTTTGTCCAGGCTTTCATTAGTAGATCTCAAACTCAAACTCAAACTCAAAGCATTTATTTCAATTAGACCATTACAGGCACTTTTGAATGTCATAAAAACAAGAACAAAAAAATGATGCTGCTACAGTCCCGGTCACAAGACATAATAACTTGTGAAAGTACTGTAGTTGCCCATTCCAAAGCGTTGATCTCTATGGAGAAGAATGGGCAAGAAACTCCATGGACACTCTTTTAAATTATAATATTTTAACAAAATCGTATTTACATCATTCATGTTGAGATTATACAAATATGTGAGAACAATGTAGAAAGACGTGCACAGTAAGAGCGTCCAGAGTAAATAAAAAGCAAAATTTAATTTTAAATCTAAATAAGTTTAAAAATGAACCGTGGTAGCTAAAAAATGACCAGTCCCAACTGACAGCGCCCGTTCACGAACATGACGTATGGATCAGCCCCATTCAGCTCGACCATTTTGAAGGGAGCTAAATGACCCGACACACCCGCCACCATCAGCGAGACATTTAAGTGAGCATGACACTATCAACCACCAGGGCTTCGTCAAGTCAATGATAATACACAGCACTCACACATGGGCTTAATAATTATACAATACTAGAGAATTGATTCTATACATTGCAAAGATAGTCTTACAATCTTCTGCAGCTTCCACTATAGCTTCGGATACTGAGTTTACCCCTATGCTTGTGGAGCAAGACCAGCATTGAGCCAAGCATTTTTATCATCAACTAGCTTTTACCCGCGGCTTCGCCCGCGTTTATTTAAGAATAATATTTTTAGTTGGATAATAAATGTGAGTAACAGCACAAAAGTATGGTCGAGTTAGATGGGCAGAAAAGAAATACATTATGGATACGGCAAGAGCGGCCACTCAATGGGTGCCAGGAGATGGACGGTGTTGCGCGGCGAGGCTGTGTCGGCACCCGCAAGAGATGGCGTGATGACTCAGACGTGATACCACAAGGGCTGGTTCAGGACAGCATGAGAAAAGAAGTGGGACAGCGTGGGCCAGGAAAAAAAAACAACTCCGCTAGTCCTTGACCGCTACAATTATGGATACAAAACAGAGCATTATTTAAGGACACTATTGTACACTATATTCATTGTCCTTCCATCAGGTGCTAATAAATACAAAGTTCGGGCACCGGACACTCGCGAACATGCAACATACAGCTGCCCATGGGAAAAGCATGGCTTTTCCAAATGCACGCCTGCTACCTGTAGTGTTTGCCCTTGAGCTTTATTAATTGTTATAGCAAAGCTAAGTTTTACTGGGAACTGCAGTCTTTTGAATTGGAATGGTAAGTCCGTGGGAATTATTGGTATTCGAGGTATGAACACACTTTCTCCTTTTCCCATACCTGTTAAAATAGTAGCGCCTATTATATTTTGCCCTAATTGTGTGATACGAAGCCTCGTCCCGTTACATAATCTAGGTGCATCAATATTTCGCATAAGCATAACTGGTACACCTAATTTTAATTGAAGTTTATGCGAAGGCACACCTGACAATTCAAGCGAATTTAAAAATTCAGTGGGGTAGGAAGTGCTCTGTTCTGTATCCATAATTGTATCAATTGACAAATACTCCTTTATTACTCCCTGCACCTCTTTTAAAATGTCCTGGTTAATTTGATTGACACTATCATTTTTTGGTGCAAGAATTGCTCTTGCGCATAACCATTGATCACAATTCATATTTTGTTGTAAGTCCGGGTAAACTTTAGCTATGAGGTCCACATCGTTCTCTACCAAATTACAGAATTCTTCTGTGAGCACAATCATACCTTCGGCATCTGTATCCAAACGTCCATCGCCAATTTTTAAAAGTGTCTCTGCATAATGTCCAGAATGTACGTCATTATAAAGATGCACCCGCATATTTGTTGTTAGGCTAAATTTTTTAACTTTTGCCCATAAGCTTGAGGACTTGAGACAGGCCTTGATCTCATCTGCAGGTGTGCCTCTCTGAATCACTGGTAGAGTTTGTCGGAAATCACCAGCCAGCAAAACTACCATTCCTCCCATGATATCGGTACTGTCTCGTAAGTCCTGAAGTGATCGATTTAACGCCTCTATAGCTTTTTTATGAGACATCGTGCTTTCATCCCATACTAAAAGTTTACACTGCCGTAGCATCATACCCCGAGAGCTGTTTTTGCTGAAATTTGCAGATGGGTGACTCTTCCTGTGCAAGGTTTAATGGCAATTTTAGAACGGAATGTGCAGTGCGGCAACCATTCAGTAATGTAGCGGCTATACCAGAGGAAGCCACGGCGACAGCTATATTTTGGTCTTTTCTTATGAAAGCCAGTAATAAGTTCAGTAAAAACGTTTTCCCAGTTCCTCCAGGGGCATCGAGAAAGAAGAGAGCGCCATTACCTGAATCCACTTGATGTAACACTTGTTGAAATACATAACTTTGTTCTGGAAGCAATTGGGGAACTAACTCAATTACTTGCTCTTGCAACGCTGTGAAATTATAGTTTAATTCGCGAGCAATTTCATCGCTAAAGTCCCTTCATCTGAACGCCGTCGAGGACTTACCATTCCAAAATCTTGTAACTTCTTCCCAGTCATTGTCATCACCTTGTTTTCAATATTTATCAGAGCTTCATTGTATGTGTTTTCATTTAAAGTTATGTCTACATGGACTTGTTGCAGACGTCGTAAAATATCTTCCGCCATGTATTCTTTGACTTATCCCACAGCGTTTGGGGATTGGAAAGGCCGCATGATGATATCAGGGTTGCGTAAAGTTCTCTTATTTTGTCTGTGGTCAGTGGTTGTCGTTCTCTAACAAATGTAGAGTCTTGCATGCATCTCTAAAAGTTTCACATTCGCGACCGTTGTCATTTTTAAGGTCTTTAAAGCTAGTTGGGCCTCGAACGTGATGCAGCAACATTCGAAGACAAAAGCACTCAAAGTTCGTGACGTGGACGGTGTAGACACGACCCAGGGCGTCCGATGATTTAACTCCTGGACAATTTGCAACGGGTGTACCTTGCAAGCGGCGTTTCCACTCCTTCTTGGAGGTGTTCCATGTATAGTAAAGGGGGACTTCGGAATACAATAACGTTTTTGCGAAAGTATCTGTTTGGCAGAGCTGGAAAAAGGCAGTTAAGGTGGTTTTAGGAGGTGATGAAATTCTTTCCTGAAAATTATTAACGTTAAAAAAAACACGCTGTCCATTTTCTAAGTGTACGGCTAGATGGGTAACAGCCGGATGTCTTTCGTGCAAAAGAAAACCTAGGAGCCGCCATACTGCCTCATTGCTACTAACATATCGCCCTGCTTGATATGTCTGTACTTCATTGAGAGGCTGCCCTGAACCTTCGTTACGCAAATTGAATATCGCCTGATCGCTCCCTTTATTAATATATTTGCAAATATATTTAATAGCGCGAACAGAGTTGCAGGCTTCTACATTTATGTGGGCATTAAAAATTTTACATAAAATGGGCGAATATGGCACAACCCAGCTATTATCAAAAGTTTGGACAATACCACTGCGAGCCTGAATGGTAACACTTCTGCCACCATCCTCAGGTGCTCTCCGTCTGTACAAAGGGTAACCCTTATCGTTGTGCACAGTCTCCTTTAACAGCTCTCGAGGGATTTTTTTGGTACATTTTCCATTTTTCATGCAAGGCGATGCTGGATTGCGTGCTCCACAGGGACCATGTAACATGTTTCTGACTATGGTATCGTACAAATCCTTATCTATTTCGGGATCCGGAATCTCGGCGCTTATTATATTATCTATTTGGTTGGGGCACAGCTTTTCTTTCAACCAAATAAGAATGTGCACATGTGGCAGCCCTCATTTCTGCCAATCAATGGAATACATGTGGCATTGGACGTCTCCAAATAATTTCCCTCGTGTAATAATATTCATCAGTTTTTGAACTTTCAAACGAAATACACGCGCAACTATATCATGCCGGTCAGTACTTCTTTGGCCAGGCATAAGCTCTTCTGCTATTTCCTTTCATGAAGGATTGCAGGTGAAAGTTATAAAGAGGTCAGGTCTGCCGTAAGTGCGCACATAGACGAAAGCGTCTTGTGTGTATTCATGTAGATAGCGGGGACTGTTCACAAAAGTACAGGGAAGAATAACCATTCGGCCTAAATCGTTCGGGTTTATATCACCATCCGTGCTGATCGCATCTTGTAGATGAATGTAATTATCTGATCGCAGTTTTTTCTGGTTTAAAGATATATAACGAAGCCGTTCACTCTCTACTTTGACGTACACATCTACTAAAAATTGGTGGAATAGCTGTCTTGATCGTGGAAGGAGGTTAAAATCATTTTCTCGAATCATAATGTGATAAGCGTGAAAATCCATGCAAGAAACTTTTTTGTTGGGAACGGGCTGTATTGTGGTGGGATTAATGACTGGAATATCAAAATGATATCCAGCCTGACCCTTGCTAAAAATCAATGGGTACTGCAAAGCATCATAGAACTTATGAGTATCAGCGACGTGTATAAGTGTATTATCGTGTGCTCGTAATACTATGTCTCGGGAAGAGAACTGGTCACCGCTCACTACGGCAGCTACTTCGTTAATAGTCGGTGCATTATAGCGCCTATTATGTTCGCCACGTGGAGTCCGATCAGCATGGATGACTACTTTATAATCTTCTTGAGGCCAGTTTTCTATTGCGGTTTTAAATGTATTTATTAAGATGTTGTGGTTATGTAACATTCTTTGAATTTTTAATACAGTTTCGCTTTCAAGTCCCTGAATGTATTGGCAACGACGGTTCACTTCATTTTCTTCATTACCCATGAAGTGAACTTGTAAGAATTTATGCTGTTGATTATCTGTAGGGAAAAGAGAACCAATTCGATGGTATATCTGACCTTGTACAGTAAAGGTTGGTGAAAACCCAGGCATTCTTACCTCCTTATCTACTCCAAAAGATGTCATTTGGAAACATGAGTTATACTTTCTTATTCTATTTAAAAAGCGTTGTGATTCTTCTTATAATAATATATAAATATATAGAATATATATATATATATATATAGAGTTTTTAGAGGTTCTTCTGGTTCACCAAGTAAAGGAAGGAAAACTTTGCCATTAGAACAACACATTCCTGCAGTTTCATCCTTCCATTTTAAAGCATTACAAAACTTGCATTTATTATTCATCAAACCAACAACAATTAAAGAATGAGTTTTGTAATCAATTTAAGGATCATATTGAAACTTAGAAAAATTAAAGACAGACCAACCGTTACGCATAAAAGTTCGTCGGCGTTCGGTTTGCATTTCTGAATGAGCAGTTCTTCTCGCCTGCGACTCTTCTGGAGTTTCTAAGGCTCTAATGGCTGCCTGCCGTTGAGCTTGTTCTTCTAAACGCAACTGTGTTTGAAGGGACGTTTCACTCATTCTCAAATTTCTCTGACGTTCGGCTTGTTCCTCCAAACGCAATTGTGTTTGAAGAGACGTTTCACCCATTCTCAAAGCTGTCTGACGTTCAGCTTGTTCCGCCAGACGCGATCGGGTTTGAAGAGACGTTTCATCCATTCTCAAAGCTGTCTGACGTTCAGCTTGTTCCGCCAAACTTCGCCCTTAAAATGTGAATTTTCATATATAATTTGTAAATTGACGTTTCTTATCCCCGTTTCTATTCCATTTTAGGGATAGTCTGCAAAATAAAACAAATATGCAGTCTGTACGAACTTTATTGATTTGTTCAAAGTAAATCGGACAACGCAATTAGTTTCGCATAAAAATTCACCCCTCTCCCCCATCCTTTCGAAAAGTAGCCTATAACCATCTCCAAGGTTCCATCTATCTCTGTACTAAAATTCACCAAAATAGGTTCAGCGGTTTGGGAGTGAAAGCGTAACAAACAAACGTCGAACTCTAGAAGCAATCGGATAACGCAATAAGAAGTTTTTCCCGTTTTCTTCCCTCTTTCTATAAATAATTCTATATTATATATAATTCTACTTTAAAAAAAAAGGTTTCGCCCGCGGCTTCACTCGCGTTAAATTCGGTATAACACACCAAGCAGACCTGCAGTTTTTTCTCTTGCGCCTGACTGATTTGTAATAGCAACGCAAAGTTTTCCCTTTTCTTCCCTCGTTCTCCCTCATAACCCACTTTTTTTTATTATTATATAATTAGCCTATGTCCGTCTCCTGGTTCCCAACTATCTCTGTACCAAAATTCATCAAAATCGGTTTAGCCATTAAAGCGTGAAGAGGTAACAAACAAACAAACAAACAAACAAACAAACTCACTTTCGCTTTTATAATATTAGTAAGGAAGTAAGGATATAATCCCCCAACTTATAATATGCTTGCCTACATAGTGTGCGTTTAATACAAGATTTAAATTTCGTTTCATTCAGTTGAAGAATGTGGGGAGGTATTTTATTGTAGCATTTCAAACAGTACCCCATGAAAGATGAGTCTACTTTAGCTAACCTGAAACCTGGTTGAACTAATTGGTCCCTATTTCTAGTATTATAATTGTGTCTGTCACCTCTTTTACTAAAATTATGCAAGTTTTTCCTGACATACATGATGTTTTCATAAATATATTGACAAGGTACTGTCATGATGTTAATATCCTTAAACTGTTCCCTTAAAGAATCTCGCCTACGTAGGTTATATATGGCTCTGATGGCTCTTTTCTGCAGAATAAATATAGACTCGATGTGTGCAGCCCGTCCCCAAAGTAAAATACCGTATGACATTATACTATGAAAATAACTAAAATAGACTAGTCTCGCGGTATCTACATCAGTAAACTGACGGATTTTTCTAACAGCATATGCTGCTGAACTAAGGCGTCCTGCAAGAGATGTTATATGCGGACCCCATTGTAGCTTTGAATCGAGTGTTATTCCCAAGAAAACAGTTTTTTCGACGAATTCTAGTTTCTCTTGATTCAATACTATGTCACACTCACTGTTTTTGACATTTGGTAGAGCAAATCTTATGCATTTCGTTTTTTTCCCATTTAATACTAAATTATTAGCGGTAAACCAATTATGTACCTGCATTAGGGCATTATTTACGTCGTCAAGATTTGAGGCACGTCTGTTTATCTTAAATATTAAAGAAGTATCGTCAGCAAATAACACCATTTGTGGTTGGTTTTTAAACAAATGGGGTAGATCATTAATATATACTAAAAAGAGGAAGGGATCTAATATCGATCCTTGTGGTACACCCATTTTTAGATTTAAACCCATTGAATTGACACCATTTATTTGTACTTGCTGCTGTCTATCATTTAAATACGATTTAACTAAACTAAGGGCAAGTTTCCCTAGGCCGTAATGTTCAAGTTTTAAGAGAAGGGTTTCGTGGTTCACGCAATCAAATGCTTTTGAGAGGTCACAAAAGATCCCTATGGCATCCTGTGCTTCTTCCCACGCAGTAAATATGTGTTTTAATAGGGTGACACCGGCGTCAGTCGTACAACGTCCTTTGGTGAAACCATACTGCTTCTCATGTAAGATTTTATTGGTGTTAAAGTGGTTGAGCATTTGGTTAAGCATTACCTTTTCAAACACCTTGCTGAAAACCGGCAAAACAGATACGGGTCTATAATTATTGGTGTCTTTACTGTCCCCAGATTTGAAAAGTGGTATTACCTTGCTGTATTTCATAAGGTCCGGGAAGACTCCTTGGTCCACACACAAATTAAATATAAAGGCTAAGTACGGTGCTATAGTCTCAATGATAGCTTGACAAACTTTAATAGACAATCCCCAAAGGTCTTCGGTTAATTTGATTTTTATTTGTTTAAAAGCTTTAATGACTACAGTGGGGTTAATATGCTTAAACTGAAACTCAACCGGGCATGGTAAAACGTTTGCTCTTAATAAGTCAACAGAAAGTAAGGGTGAGGAATTTAACGTTTCTGTAGTTTTAATTGGGATACTAGTAAAGAAATCCACAAATTCTTGAGCAACTTCGTTTTTAGTGGTTAGAAGACCACGTGAAGATTCTAGTGTTATATCATTATTATATTTTTTATTTCTATTAGTTTCACTATTGATTATTTTCCAAACCGTCTTAATTTTATTATCAGCGGATTTAATCTTGTTGCTTATGAATAAGGCTTTAGCTACCTTGCAGGTGTTTTTAAACATTTTTGAGTAAGTAGCAACATAGCGATTGAATGTTTCCGAGTTGATGTAAGGCTTAAGGCCGTAAAGCTCAAACAGTCGTTCCCTACTTTTTCTTATACCCTTAGTTGCCCAATCACTAAATATAAACTTTGGGCTAATAGATTTAGTTTTTATTTTTAGCGTATCATTGAACTCTGTGTAGACAACCGAAAAGAATTCCTCATAAAAATGATTTACATTATTAATATCATATCCCGGAATGCCTAGATTACTTATTAAATTATTATTAAATTTATTTAAATTGCTGGGTGTTATTTCTCTGGACTGTATCTGAATTTTTTGTGATGATGTGTAGGACTCGAAAACAACGGTTTGACCGCTGTGATCAGAGGGAAGGTAATTTACAATGGATTCATCTAAGAAGTCGCAGCAACAGAAAACATTATCAATACATGTAGCGGTATTTGTAGTAATTCGGGTTGGCTCCGAAAACACATTCAACAAATTAAATGATTTAAAAAGATTTAAGAATCTACTGCTATTTGAATTTTCATCTAAAATATTGATGTTAAAGTCACCACAGATGACTAGCGACTTATTACCCGTTGCAAGTTTTGCCAAAGCATCTTCCATTACTGACTCAAATATCGAGTAGTTTTGATAATTTGGGGGCCTGTAAACGCACACTATGACATGCTTATCTAGCTCAACACAAGACAATTCAATATTATGTTCAACCGATAGATCAACTATATCAATACGACTATATCTATGATAGTCGTTACAGATAGTACCCGAAAGTCTAACAACGAGTCTTACCAAGGGGTATCGCAGTACCCAGTACTCACTGGGTTGTGGAGGTCAGATAGCATAATATATAGGAGGTAGGTATAAACGTATAGTCCTCCTAACCGTTTTTGGCAATTGCGGCCAATCTCGAGATTAGCCATCTGCATCGGCGCGGGAGATATTATAGTTCAGGCGTGTGTGCCCAGGCACAGGTGCAATCTCTGTTCTCTCACTCTCATAGTCCGATGGGACGGCAATATGACATGACCGAAGAAATATCAGGTGCAGGACCAACACCTTAACGTGTTTTTCGAGGCACGGGGGTATCTTACCGTCAACTTTTAAACTCAGGGCTCAGGGCTGATACTGTGAAAATCCCAATGGAAAAACCTAATAACACTTTTTGCTCGATCAGGGAATCGAACCCAGGACTCGGTGCCCACAGGGGTGGATCTATATAAGGGCTTTTTTGGCTGTAGCCCCTTGAGGGTGAAAGGTATTTACCATTTAAGACAATAGACAATAGTTTCGGGAGGTTCCTGCACATAATTGGGCGGGAGGAAACGCCCGGGTGTCACCATTGTGACGATCGCCCGGAGGACACGCTAGCACACAGTGGCGGTCTGCCCAGCTTGGGCGGAGCTCCAGCGTACCCTCGTAGAGGCGATCGGCGGCGTCGTATGTACCAGGATATCATTATCGAAAACAGTTTTTTGACATAAGGGTAATCACTTGGTTAATTAAGCAGGCCCCCAAATAGTATTCGTCAAGGGCCCCACAAACTCACGGTCCATCTCTGGGTGCCAGCAGTTGCGCTTGCGACCGCGAGGCCAACGGAGCAGTTAATAAATTAATAACCGCGTAATAAATGAGGTAGGAAAGCACTTCGTACAAATGTATGAAAGAACGAAAAGTTATGCTACCCTGCAGTACGTTTTGTAGGTTTACAAATATCCACGCTTTTGCAGTGACATAATTAATTATATATAAAACAAATGCGGCATTCAAGATTGTAGCGTATAATAAATACCGACACGCTTAGTGGTAGGGCGAGCGGTGGCGGGAGCGCGCTCAGTCATATTAATGGACTGAGCGCTCACTCGCTTCTGGTCCGCCGTGCTAGTAAGACGTGCTCATTGGAGACAGACTGTTGTTTAATTTAACATACCTAACACCCTAATAGTGTAACCTGTGCAAGTGGCGACCGTGCCAGGATTGCATAAGTGTAAGGTATGTACCAAAATTCAAAACATATTGTGAATAAAGAGGTAAATCAGTGACTAATCAGTTTTATTCATTGAGATGTTCCATGTAGCCCACAACTGGGTTTTAAAATGAATTAATTACTTACTTTTATTAAATCTGGGTACGTAATTATTAAATTGTTACGTAATTATTAAATTGTTACCTAATTATTGAAATAAAATAACGAATTTAAATATAATTTTGGTTATGACACAATAATTAAAACGATTGGCTTATTTAGCTTACGTATGCTATTATTTTAGAAACCAGCATTCTAATTAATTTACGTAATTTGTGTGTTTTGAGATCACAAAAGGAATATTTCAAGATAAATCTGATTTGGTTACTTGGTTGGTACCTAAATAGTCGTTATTGACTAATCGAAGTACCTGTACATCAAAATATACCACAAATGAAAGTCGTTGACAGAACAAAACTATCAAAGGTGTTAATTAATAATTTGAATGTCAGTGTTTTCGAAGTAGCTATTGTTACAATACACGATTTCATAAATATTATGAATAATAATAAATTATTTATTGGCATTAACAAGTTAATACATATTTGTGAATCACTGGTGCCTGTGGTGGGTATTGAAACACCTGTATCACCGATCACCGGGTATTATATTATAAAATCTTATTCATTAGACAAACTTTATGAGAACTTATGGCTTACTTACCTGTATACAGTATAACCCTAAATATGTTTTTCTTTTATATAATTTTTACATACACAACAATATAGTAATATAGTTACAATAACTTGATAAGTGTGAGTGTAACTGATATTAAATAACTCACTGTAGTTTATTATGTTATTTTACTTTTGTTCTGTCAACAAAAACGTGGTTATTAGAGGTAGTTTGGGTAACCAAACAGTACCTAAATGGTCTTGTAAAATAAGATCAAGGGAAGTTCGATGAAAATCGGAACGGTACCTATAAAGGAAGTAATTCCTTAGAGAGGTAGTTTGGGTAACCAAACAGTACCTAAATGGTCTTGTAAAATAAGATCAAGGGAAGTTCGATGAAAATCGGAACGGTACCTATAAAGGAAGTAATTCCTTAGAGAGGTAGTTTGGGTAACCAAACAGTACCTAAATGGTCTTGTAAAATAAGATCAAGGGAAGTTCGATGAAAATCGGAACGGTACCTATAAAGGAAGTAATTCCTTAGAGAGGTAGTTTGGGTAACCAAACAGTACCTAAATGATCTTGTGAAATAAGATCAAGGGAAGTTCGATGAAAATCGGAACGGTACCTATAATGGAAGTAATTCCGTCGAAAAGAAAAAAAAAAAAAAAAAAAAAAAAAAAAAACAATGTCGACGGTCCCTGCGTGCATGAGGACATGTCGAAAATGGCATTTTATTATTATATCATCGGCTTTAGATTATAAATTATCTATGCCTACATGCTGAACTTGTTTTTATTCAATAAAGCAAAATAACAACCTTGCACAATTCAACTTACTTACAAATAAGCAGTAGAGGTAGGAGACACTTTTTGTCGGTACTCATTATAGATGGTTGTTAACACAGAACTGATTCACTCTGTTCCCCCCGTACTAGTATAAACTGTATTACGGTGGAACAGTTTTCCTCGCTATGTTATTTTATTTATGGTAGCAGACTTGTGACAAAATAATTACTTATTAGTTGAAATAATTAATACATACGATTTTTATTTAACTTATTTACCGTGTTTTAGAAATCGTATAAGACGTATAACAAGTATTATAAATACAACGAATAAGTGTCGTATAAATGGTCATCTATAAGTTTTTCAAAAAAAAAACGTGGAAAAAATAAAATACCTATGTACGTAGGAACCGTCGAAATACACCTACCGCCACTAGACTCGAGCGTGCGCCTGAGTTGTACTTGATCGCTACTAATGTAGCAACGTCAAAAAAAAAAAAAAAAAAACGGAACGGATTGCGATGTTCGCATCTGTGTGCATGATGATATGAGAGCCAATCGAGCTATCATTAGGGAAAAGCATCCTTTGCCCACTATGGAACGAAGCGACGAGGCCGAACATAGCACAGGCTTACAAAAAATGTCTTACGGGTTTTAAAAGATAACAATGTTCTGCTAAACGAATCAAAACGCGCTTAATAAAAACCCTTTAAAATAAAAGCTCTGGATTATTCAAACTGAATTATACACAAATTTAACGTTATTCATTTTGAAACTTTCATGCATTAGAAAAAAGGAAAATTAATGACTGAATTAACGTTTTAAATAATGCGCTAGGCATGTGAACGTCGTGGGAATTTAAAAATGTACTTTGTTTATTGTATTTTCCTTTGAAAACATGGCGTCGGTAATTACTAAGCGAAGGCTATGTTTTTATCAAAGTAAAGTAAGATGGCTGATTGTCTAGTCAATAAACTGTTTTAGTTGACATAAAATCACGCGTATAATCTCTGGAGGGTTAAGCAGAGGTCAAACTCAAAGCATTTATTACGATTAGACCTTTACAGGCATATTGAATGTCATGAAAATAAAAAGGATTGTGCTACAGTCCCAATCACGAGACATAGTAGCTTGTGAAAAATTAAATACTGTAGTTGCCATTCCAAAGCGCAGATCTCTGTGGAGATGAATGGGCAGAGGGCTCCGTGAACGCTCTTTTAAATCATAATATTTTTACAAAATCATGGATATATCATTCATGTTGAGATTATGCATACATGTGAGAACGATGTACAAAAACGAGCACATTAAGAGCGTCCAGAGTAAAAGCAAAAACAAGAGTTTAATAGATGAATGAACGAATTAATTTAAACAAAACCGTGGCGGCTAATAGTCGACTGTCAGTGCCCGTTCATGAACATGACGGCAGCCCCGTTCAACCATTTTGAAGGGAACTAAATGACCCGATACTGATAGAATCGTTGCGAGTGCCAACAGTAATTGGAAGGTACAAAGCTTCTTAGGGCTAGTATATTATGTAGGAAAATGGATCCCTTATTCAGCTTCATAGACCGAATCCTTGCGCGAACTTTTAAGACTGAACTTTGAAGATACGGATATCATCTCTTATTGGCACGATACACAAACACAAGCTTTTAATGATGATAATAGGGTAGATGACACCACCAATCATTTGACATACTTTTTATGAGCTGTCAAAACGCGATTCCCCCATAGATTTTGTATGGGACTCGCAAACGATGACGTCACTAAGTTGTCAAGTCAATGACGCAACTATTTATTGATTTAAAAGCAACTAAAAATCGAATTTTAAAGTTATTTTGAAATTAATGCAGTTCTCAGGTCTAGAATAACGTGTTCTTTCAGAAAAATTGTGTCTTTAAATTATTGGTTAATGGTGTCAGCTACCCAATTATTTATACTTGGTAGTTGATCAATATCATCCTGTAGCAATTACTTTGCGTGAATAAAGGCAAGCCTGTGAGGGAGATTCAGAGCTAAAGTTAGTCAGGAATGAAATATAGAACAATAGTTGGGCGAATTGCATATCCATTAAATTGGACGAATTGGCTATCCATTAAATTGGACGCATTGGCTATCCATTAAATTGGACGCATGGCTATCCATTGGCGCATTCTTGTGGCCAAAGCCACCCGGGCATTCTAGCCATGAAAATGAGACTACGTTCCAAAGTGGACAGTGATGGTGAACATTGTAGAGATTACTTTGGATAAGCCAAACCAAAAAGGTGAACTGACATCCAAATTCAAATTAGGTCACAATTGCAAAGGCGTTTCACAGGGCAATATTTTAGGCCCACCCTTTTTTATATATATCAATGATCTGACAAAAGTAACTGATGATCCTTGCGTAGTCTTTGCAGACGATATGTCCGTAACCATTCCTAAAAATGAAGTAAACTTTAAATGAGGAAATCAATAGTAATGTGAGCAAAGTAATAACTAAGAAAAAAAAAAGAAACTTTAACCTCTAGAGCCCCAGCGGCACAAAAACGTGCCAGTAAACAAGTATTACCGTTGAGCCCCGCTGGCACAAATTCGTGCCACCAAACCTCGATCGATTGAAAACTGTATTTGTAGTAAAGACAAGTCTTAAAATCAGATTACACATACGATAAGAATCCGCCCGGCGGTGCTTGACGGATAGTTGACGTAAATAATGGGGGTCCTTGAGAGGTTAAACCCAACATAGAACCTAATATGTCCAATTTTGTAACAATAATTGGAATAAAATAAAATATTTGAACATCAATTATAAAGATAAAAGTATACAACAATCAGATAGTATGACTTTTCTTGGGACAGATCTAGATCATAAATGTTCCTGGATTAGTCATATTGACAAGATATGTGAAAAGCTCAGTAAAAAAAGAGGGGGAAAGAAAAGGGAATGTTTAGCTTTGCTATTACAATAAATAAGGCGCAAGGGTAAACACTAGTATGTGTGTGCCAGCTGTATGTAGCATGGTCGCGAGTGTCCAGTGCCCGAAATCTATATTTATCAGCACCAAATGGAAAGACATTCAATATAGTTTACAGTAGCGTCCTAAAATAATGCTGTTACTCACATTTATTATTCAAGTACAAATATTATTAGTAAATTAAAGTACATATATTAGGCTAGTAGTAGATATAAACAAATGAAAACCTTTAACATAGACTCTGCACACTCCAAGCTTAAAGAGGTATTTTCTTGGTTAGGTGCACCCGTAAGCGTTACCGCTGATCATGGTCGGCAGTTTGTTAGTTCAATTTGAAAGTTTTTGTAAAGAATTTGGTATCCAGTTGTTCCAAACAGAAATTTCCAAATGTCGAAGTTAAGAGGCAGAACTGTTTGATTCTTTATAAGCAATTTATTGTGAATGAGTGGACATTGTTGGCCTTGTAGATTCTTAGACGCTTGTTAACTTATTATTTTATTTTGCGTTTTATAAAGCAAGCAATGACTTATTGCTTGGCCTACGCTGTCCTCTCATATCTAAGTACTAACGCTGTAACAACCACATTGTAAAACCAAATAATTTTAAAAGAGTGACTATGGAGTTTCTTGCCGGTTCTTCTCCATAGGAAACGACCAACCCGAACCGTGCACCTTTTCTCGAATGTTATTTATAAGTGCCCATGTAGGCCAATGTGACATAAAAATATTTTGATTTTGACTAAAAACATAGATTCTGCAAAGAAAAGAAAATGCAGATAGCAAGAGGAAAGCAACAGAATCTAGGAAAGATATTGGAAAAAAAGTATATGTTGAGAATACAATAAAGAAAACAAGTTATCCACCACATTCAAGGATACGACACACATTGGTGAATAAATAGTGGACAGCGGTTGCGCAGAAATATAGTAAAGAAAGTGGGAAGTTTGACCAAATAAGGATAATAAGCTTTCAGAAAATAGCGATACCGCCTGTAACAACTTGTGTGACGAAAATGAATAAGTGATTGTTTAACGGAATATTATTAAAATTATTTGATGATTATTCTTGAAATAAACTCATTTGTATGTTATTATATTTATACAAAATTATGCTATTTTTAAAATTTTGTAAAAGGTAGATGTAGCGTATAATAAATACCGACACGCTTAGTGGTAGGGCGAGCGGTGGCGGGAGCGCGCTCAGTCATATTAATGGACTGAGCGCTCACTCGCTTCTGGTCCGCCGTGCTAGTAAGACGTGCTCATTGGAGACAGACTGTTGTTTAATTTAACATACCTAACACCCTAATAGTGTAACCTGTACAAAGATAATAAGCACGTGGTTGTTTCGTGTCTATATTAGAATTATTTTTTATTTGCTGATTTCTTATCATAAGAGACGATTACTTAGCAATAATATGTCAATGTTGATAAGATATTCTAGCCTTCCGCATACAGGGCGCCAATTCTTGCCCAGATGGCTTTTTTGATAAGTCAATATAGTATGTAGATAAGGAAGTGTTTTTAAATATTTATCAATCAATAAAATATTTATTAAGCTGTTTTTTAGGGTTAGGAAAATAACGGAACCCTTATTGAATGACTTTGCTCTCTGTCTGTCTGTCTGTCTGTCAAGATCCTTTATCTCGGCCACGCGTGGAGGTATCGTCTTCAAATTAAAACCATATACTCAAATCTGTCGTCCCTTGGAGCTGTGAATGAACCCTCTATGTCTACTGTTAGCTTACTTAAAATTCATGTTCGAGTTTCTATTAAATTCTGTGCATTTTTAAAATACTTTTGCCAAATTTATTAAAAATAAGTAGTGAATTGTTTCTAAACCTGTTGAATTACGGAAGTTTGTATTTAACTATAACATTCATTATTGTTCAGTGTTCTTTAGGTTATGTTGATTTTTACTTGTATTTTTAAAAACTATCTTATATTTCATTTTAATATTTTTAATTCATTTATTTATTTACATACATATTTTTTATATTTTTACATATTTTTTTTATCAAAAACAAAAAAAAAAAACATTTAAAAATATAAAAATAGTAAAAATAGTAGCCCACCGGTATCGGGAACAGGGTCCAAGCTACCGGCGGTCAGGGCTCCAGAGAAAGGAACCTCCTAACAATACGAGCCGTGTCCAGGAGTACCGCTTTCTGTATCAAGCCCTTGATCCAGCTGCCTAACGAGAGCCTCCTCAGGTATTGGTTAATGTTACTTAAATTCGTGGTTCAATTTTGAGTTCCGGTAAGGTAATGGCGGTAAAATGACGTTGGTTATGAGATGAGTGGGTACTTCCAATAACTTGCTTATGCCTATAAATAAGCCCCACAAGTTATTCGAGGGGAGTCATCTCTGAGCTACGAAGTGAGCTAGTTATTATTGTTGTGTATAACTGTGTATTGTTAACAAAATTATGTTTATTTATTTATAACAACACTGCTAACTTTACAGGAAATAATCCTAATGCGGTAGCGTGGTCCTTACTTAAACTAACTTATAATATAACTATCCTAAATAACATAACACATACAACATTGTTTTTGTGAATTCATTCAGAGAGCAGGAAAATAATATCGATTGATGTTGAAGTGAAACAGTATTTGAATTAGTTATGAACAATTTTTATACTACGAAGTCAAAAGATATGGCTGTTTATATCGTAAGTTTGTACGAAACCCTCGGCACGCGAGTCTGATTTATACTTGGACGGTTCTGGAAGTTATTTTCCACTATTCAGTTTTTTTTGGAAGTTGGTTCTTTTATTTCAGCACTAACTTTTGCCCGCGGCTTCGCTCGTGTTAAATTCGGGGTAACACAGTTCCCCTTGCGCCTTATTGATTTGTAATAGCAACGCTAAGTTTTCCCTTTTCTTCCCTCTTTCTCCCTCACATCCCACTTTTTTAAAATAAATTAGCCTATGTCCGTCTCCTGGTAACTATCTCTGTACCAAAATTCATCAAAATCGGTGTAGCCATTAAAGCGTGAAGAGGTAACAAACAAACAAACAAACTCACTTTCGCTTTTATAATATTAGTAAGGATTTTTAGTTATAGGTATCTCTCACTCTTTTTTATCGATTATACACGTTTAATTGTTACTGAAAGATATTAGTAGATCATCCATACAGACATCAAAAGAAAAATGTATTATATACGACAATCATAAACTACCCAAGCAATTTAAATAAAATTGATATGGGACCTTGGAACCTCGGACCCTGGCCAACAAAAACAGAATGATAGAAATTGGTCCACAGTTGGCGGAGTAATCGGTGAACAAAACTCTTCCTTTTTTAAAATCGGTTAAAAACTAGTAACTTACTGGTATTGGGAATATGGTTCAAACTACCGACGACGGTCAGGGTTCCAGAGCAAGAACCTCCAAGAACGTATTGACGTTGTCAAACTGATTAACCAGAGCTTCCCCAGATGTTAATCGAGACTCTTGGTAATAGGGTAGTTTCTAAGGTCAAAATAATTACATTCTATTTAGTCCTTCTTTTAAATTATCCAAAAACAAAGGACACGTATTTTTTATTAACACTTGAAACGGGATATTTACCATGTTTGTTATTTATATCGAGTTTCCGATATTTCTATATATATCTATATATAAATAACAAACATGGTAAATATCCCGTTTCAAGTGTTAATATTAGTAACCATGTCAGTTTAAAGACTTATACGTATTTTTTATTTGTAAATTAGACCAAAACTGACAAAGATATAGCCGATATAAAAAAATACCGTCTTTTAAAGTTACGTGTGACGTCACTCGTTGCAATAAAATGCAGCAACGCGTGACGTCACACAAAACTTTAAAAGACGATCATTTTTTTGGATACCTACTAGCCTATTAAGCCATTGATTGTAACAGCACAATGATCGTTCAGTTCACATCCTACATACACACAACCTTGTGAGCCCAGCCAACATGTAGGTATATATCTATTATTACAATAATCATAAGTTGCTGATTTGTAAGTAGTGTTTTTGTACTGATAAAATAAAAACCTAATTATAATTGACTTAACAACATAAAAAGTCATCGTCTTGTTAAAAATGCACGATCATACCTTTGTTTACAATGATATTACGCAACGATAAAAACGGCTAAGTACGAGTTGGACTCGCGCACGTAGGGTTCCGTACAATTTTGCGACATGAACGGCCATATCTTATATGGTCAGATGGAGTCTGACTTGTTCTGCGCCTGTTATTTTTGAATTGGTTCTAACCATTTCATGGATGTTATAAAAACTATATGAATATAGGAGCTTCAGTAAGTACATTCGATGTTTAAAAAAAATAACTTCTATCCATCAAACACACGTCAAAGACTGCTCTATCTCACTATGTAGGAAAAAATAAAAGAACTGTTGTATATTTAATGAAACGTTGCCCCACACGAAAAAAAATCTTCTGTATTTTCTGCGTTTACAAACATTTTAACTCACATACACAAACACCTACAGATTATAGGCCATACAAAAATTTGTTCCGTGCGGGAATCGAACCTGTAACACGCAGCGCAGCAGTCAATCGTTTAGCCTACTATGCCATCAATGAGGCTATATTGTCCCACTGCAGGGCAAGACCCTCCCTTCCCTCCTTCCACTTTTCGTCCTGTGCACAGATGGAGGCACCTGTGATGGGTCGGGCATAAGAAAGTGAAATTGGATTTTTCCATTACGAATTTCACAAAAGGAGCTCGGAGTTTGGATGTTGACGGTAAGATACCCTTGTGCCTCGAAAAGCAGGTTAAAATTTGGTCCTGCGCCTTATCTCTCACTGGTCGTGTTGGTTTGCCGTCCCATCGGACTATGAGAGTGAGGGAACAGAGAGTGAACCTGTGCATGCGCACACACTTGTGCACTGTAATATCTTCCGCGCAGGTTCTGCGGCTTTTTACCGCTGAGATTGGCCGCAGTGGCTGAAAACGTGACCGTTTTCAGAGGTTTTCAGGAGGACTATATAATTATGGGTGGTATGTTTATGAAACCACCAAAAGAATTGCCATTACTTTTAAATTTATACTATTTAGTTTATTGACTATTAGAAACCTTTATTTATTCTTTACTTGTAGCAAAAACTACCATTCAGCTTATCCTCAACTGATTCTAAAAGCAATGCTAGAATACTTACCAATATAAATAGCAAGGAAATATAAATTACAAATAAAAAATACGTATCCCTTATTTTTGAATAATCTAAAAGACGGACTAAATAGAATGTAATTACTTTAAACCTGGAAACTACCGTATTGTGGACAGTCAAATTTATTATTAAGTAAGTCGCACAACAACACCATGTCGTTAATCTGCGTAATATGAATATACGCAAGGTTTGGCACAAACGTGGATTGCCCAATTGCCTTCCCTCGGAATAGAAAAAAGTTTTAATAAAGACGATTTTTTAGTTGCTTCATGACGTTTTGAGGTAATAGTACACTTACAGCCTCGACAAAAAAATCTAAATCATTTATTTGCGTCAATAAGGTTCAGAAGGTTGACAAGTAGACAAAATTGATATCTTATTTTGTCTTTAATTTCGGCGTGCAAATTAAAACAGACGCACTGACAATAGCAAAATACCATAATGGCTGCCACAGCAAGATCTTCTAAGTGTTTCTTGTTTTATTTGCATTACATGACATCACGGTTGTGTTTTTTTCGAGCGTAGCGTGCGGCGTGGCGTTAAGCAGCGCACGCGGTATGTATGTTTCGTTGCTATTAATACGCGCTTTACGGCCACCTCTTCCATTAAATAATTTACTTTGAACTTTTCTAACATAGAATTTTCTTCTAAATAAAAAAACGATAATATCGTATTCCATTGTGACGTTGATTACGTCTGCGTTCTGCAAATTCCAAATATGACTTGCAGAAGATTCCGCCGCGGGCATCGCTTCATCGTGAATTACCGCTGCGTGCGCTGACGCGATAAACGCCGCGTAAGACGCGGCGGAGCCGCGGGTTCAGCCGCAAAAAACGCTCTATTTCAAGCAAACGCGTCTAAAATCGCTTCTCCGTAAACGCACTCATACAACGCTATATGTATGAAATTAGCGCGGGCCGCGCCGCACACGCAATGCGCTACACCCCGCGTCTCCGTAAATAAGGCCTTTTTTTTGGGATAAGAAATCATCAAATAACTTCCCCGCTTTGGGCGGAGCGGGGGAAGTTACCGTTAGTTAGTACCATGTACATACGTGACGTGTGCCATGTATGTACATGACGTGTACAGTGTATATTATAGATGACGTGTACCGTGTATAAATATGACGTGTACCCCGTACATACATGACGTGTACCATGTACATACATGACGTGTACCCTGTTCGTACATCACGTGTACCATATACAGACATTACGTGTGCCATATACAGACATTACGTGTACCATACACACATGACGTGTACCATGTGCAATATTCGTACATGACGTGTACTATGTACAGACATTACGTGTACTATATACAGACATTACGTGTCGTGTACCATGTTCGTACATCACGTGTACCATATACAGACATTACGTGTACCATATACAGACATTACGTGTACCATACACACATGATGTGTACCATGTGCAATATTCGTACATGACGTACAGACATTACGTGTACCATAGACACATGACGTGTACCATGTACAGAAATTACGTGTACTACGTACAGACATTACGTGTATCATACACACATGACGTGTAGTATGTACAGACATGACGTGTCCCGTGTTCATAGATGACGTGTATCGTGTACAAAGATGACGTGTACCGTGCATAAATATGACGTGTACCACGTACATACATGACGTGTACCATGTACATATATGATGTGTATTGTGTACAAACATGACGTGTATTGGGTACAAACATGACATACTGTGTACCAACATGACGTGTATAAACTATAAAAAACTCAAATACTTGAGACTAATATAAAAACAGGGGGTTTTTATTGAAAACATCAATGAAATTTCAGAAATAATTAACAACCTACTTTTATTTCTAATTTTGTCAGTCTTCTTATAAATGACAACAAAAAATCTTACATATGTTATATAATTATATCGTAAGTACATAACTTTAAAAAATACTCTACCACGTGGTTTTGATGATTTTGCCTCTTAAAACACATTGAACACGAACACATTTATGTCGTATGTTTGGTGCAGAGTAAGTCCTTGCACAAACCGCAAGCATTTATTCTTACGTCTAGGACATAGAGAACAGAATCCGCCTAGCCTAGGCAGTGTAGTAGCGTAGAGGCCGACACAAATTTTAACGGCTTAATCGCCTTGAGCTCTGATGGTATGCTCTTCGTTCGTACAAATCCGGCGTAAAGTTTGTGGTTTTTCCCAGCTCTAGCGCCATATTTTTTTAATACACACGGATGGGCGCGTGATGAGTATATTACCACAAGATGGTTTAAGCGATTTTTACTAAGGCTTTGCTGCGCGGTCGCAACAGATCTGACCCAGGTCCCTTTAAATTTTTGTGTAAGTAAATTGATCTTAGCGTGTCTCACGGTTTAGTTTTGACATCTAGCTGAAAATTTTATATTATCTAATTTAATCACTTATAATACCACAAGAGCTTCAAAATTATCGGGTATTTTCCGATAGGTTCGTTGCAAACAAATGAAGGAGTCAAGTTTTTCTTTTCAGGTTAAAAAATCACGAGCGCGGAGCGCGAGTGATTTTTCCTGAAAAACTTGACGATTTTATTTGTTTGCAGGGAACCTATCGGGAAATGCCAGATAATTTTGAAGCTCGTGTGGTATTCGGGGGATTATTTTTCCGTCCCAAATGTCGGCCAATAGAATTGCATTGATTGCATTGATGTTTTGTTTTTTATGCATAACAACGACCAGAGAAAATTTTCAAAAATTTTTCAGTATAATACCATGTAGGTTGTACCACGTGACGTCGAATGGTGCAATTCTATTGGTCGATATTTGGGTCGGAAAAATAATCATTGTTATAGTATTATTGTTTTGATATAATTGAATTGAATGTACTTAATTTAAGAGAAAAATGTATAAAAACTATCTATGTTCTGAAAATAAATAGTTTCTGGCATTCGAATATTTTATGGTTACAAAATGAATTAACTTGAACCATCTGCATTTTCATCCTATTTTTCGGCCCAACATTCAAAATCGAAAATCAACTGCGTTTAATTTTGATATTATTATTTTTACTAAAAATAATTTTATATACTAAACGGCCAGCCGTAATTAATACTGCTACTGCAATTAGAAGCCCCAGTAGTAAGATGAATACTAGTTCTAGTTCTAGATACTGGGCCCACGACATGTTGGCGGCGGGCGAGCGCAGATGTTTGGCTCCGCCGTGACGCAGCACGTACTCCGTCCACCACACGGCGCGCTCCAATGGGCTCTCGATCTCATCACGCATAATACCTCGAAGTTTGACCATGTTTTTTCGGTAACTAGAAAAAAATGAAGAGGCAGACGCTTTAGGCAAAATAAAATTATTCTGATCGGATCTAGTTCGACTAGAAGCCGAACAACAACTAAGAAAAGAATAGTCAGGGAGATGACGACGCTTACCTGTCATCCATCATGACGGTTTCAATGGTGCTCTTCAACTGTTCCACAGTTACGGTTTTCATGTCAAGTTTTTTTCCAACCTTGAAATATTCATATCTCTCCGCATTATAAAACTGATCGGACATCATAGGGAAAGCAATTAGCGGTATTCCGGCATTTATGGCCTCGTCTGCTGATTGAAGTCCACCTTGGGTAATGAACAGCTTGACATTGGGATGTTCTGTGACAAAACAATAAAATATGTGAGAAATGATATACAACTAGGAAGACGGTGACTACTAGGATAACTGATATTGGAGAACTAAGGAATAAGGAGATATTCTAATGAAATTATAATGTGAACCTATCTCATTAGTTTTCCATTTGGGAATCTACAGTGACAGCCCAACGTTTAGATGACAGCAAAACAGATGGGAAAAAAGCTCGAATTTAAAGCCAGTTGTGTTATAACATGGAACATAAAAATATGGATGAAATTTTGATTTGTCAAAAGTACATCTCAGATCGGGGTTGCGGGTTGTTCGAAAACGCGGCCCCGGAACATACAATGCAAAAGAAGGAACAGGGGTGGGTTTAAGTAGTAAAAGTTTGACATTTCCTCCCGCTCCAGCCAGAGCGGGGGAAGTTATTTGATGATTTCCCATAAAAAATACTCACTTAAAAGATCTTGCTGTGGCAGCCATTTTGATGTTCTGATGTTGTCAGTGCGTCCAGGGAGTACTTCATTGTTCCATTTAAACAAAATGTCATAAGGCAGCTGAGAGAACGTTTTCACCAGAACTTCAACTCTGTCTGGAGAGAATGCGGTCGGGTCCACGTTTGTACCAAAACTTACGTATATTACACCGTTTCTTGAGGAATCCAGATATGATTTCAGTTCCTGTAATAATAATATTACTTAAATACTGTTTTTTTTTTTTATAAATTAACTAGCATTGCTTTTTGGATATTTTTGTTTGTTTTATGGCACAGAGCTTAATTAACAAAGGAGAACATAACAATATTGAAATAACTAAAAGTAGATCGTTAACATGGCGGAAAATTACTGTTTTAGCAGTAAATTAGCAGAAAGCTTTTATTATCCTGATCATAGAACCTGATTTTAACAGAACTGATAATAGGGTAGTTTTCAGGGTCAAAGTAATTACATTCTATTTAGTCTGTTTTTTAGATTACCTATTCAAAAATAAGGGAAACGAATTTTTAAATTACGTATTTTACTATTTTTTATACGCGGTGCTGCATTTTTTGCAACGAGTGACACCACACGTAACTTTAATGGACAATATCTTTGTAATTTTTATTCTAATTTACAAAAAAAAAATACGTGTCCTTTATTTTTGAATAATCTAAAAGAATGATTACAATTATAATTATATGCCTACAAGATGGATTATTTTTTTTGGAAACTAGGCTATTATAAATTCAACTGTACTTACAGTTGGTAATTCCTTTGGTGGTTTCACATGCAGACCACCCGTAAATACTACAGATGGCGGTACAGGACGAATGCCTACAAACACTGGATTAACATTAAGAAACAGCATATCAACATTATTGTTCAGCTCATCAATTGATGGAATACCATCTCCAAAAAGCTTCTTCAACATGGCATCCTCCGCTTTTTTAGACTTGTCGTACATTTGGTTTGTTTTGTAGTCAATATACATTTCATTTATTTTGTCCCACATCGAGAGATTGTGCAGTCTTTGGCGGGTAAATGATGGATAGAGGATTGGATGAACTGGAGCTCCTAGATTCACAAAGTTATCAATGGCTGCTCCAAAAGAACTCATTTGAATGACTGGTACTTTATAAATATGAGAAAAAGCTAGTGCCGGTCTAGCACAAGATTCTATGATTAATAGATCAAATTTCTTATTCTTATCGTTTATGAGATTCTGTACTTGTTCGTCTTTGAATTGTGCCTCTATTGTTGCCGTTAAAGCTTCAAAAATCACGTCCAAAACTGTAACTACGTCATCTTTGTTTCCTTGAAATGATGTCAGGAATACCTTCTTCCATATATCGTATGATATGTCATGGACGTCGATTTCTGTTAAGTTTGCTGGAGTTCCTCCTTTAGGGAAGGCAGGATCTGTTGTTATGACTGTTACATCGTGTCCCCGCTTGGCTAGTGCTTGAGTTAAAGGCCGAAACACTACTTGGTGACTTATGGCTGCTGCAGGAAATACAGCTAAAATTCTTGCTGCTTCATGACTACCAAAGAATAAACACAAAACTAGACATGATATAAATCTCATTTTAATGCTTGATTATTACCTAGCGACTGGCGTTAATAAATGCCGAAAGAACACTGATACGCTACGCTTTTTATAGGGCCTTAAGTGGAATATTACACAATATTGTGTGATACCTATAGAATTATCAAATCGGATAAGAAACTCAGAAGTATAAGTGAGTGAGATAAAAAAAAACCGCAAATTGAACAAAAACCATGCAATCGAATGGCAATAAAACTATTTATAACGATTTTATTCTTTAAGTTAAAAGTCTTGACTTTAGAATTGTTGATCACTATTAAATAACTATTCATGTTAAAGAAACAATTGACAACTTCACGTTGTTATCAAATGGACTGAAACGGAGATTTTATCACTTAGTCTTCAAAACTTTTTTTTTTGTAAATATGAAGTAAAATTAAATAGGTATATATTATATACCTATTTAATTTTACTTTAAGAAAAATATGCAAAACCACGAAAAAAGCTGTGACAAACAACTAGTTTAGTTCAAGAGGAGCTCTACTATTTGAACAATGATTAACGCACAGTTCAATGTTCGTCTGTTACCTTGAGCTGGCCTTCAGTGCGGCATTTTTTTAACTACACTAGCTATGCTGTGCGGTTTCATCCGCGTCTTTACTTGGTGTCCCGCTCCTGAGGGTAGTAGCATGATGTTGTATAGCTTATGTTACTTCCTGATAATCTACCCTCTTATTAGTGAAAAAATAATTAAAATCGGTCCAGTAGTTTCGAGCCCATTCGATACAAATAAACAAAAATATCTTTTCTCTTTTTTAGAATATTGGTATAGTTAGGCTTTCGTTTGGCCGCACCTCGCCTGATGTGAATTCCTCGATTTTGATGAATTTTGGTACAGAGATAGTTGGGAACCAGGAGACGGACATAGGCTAATTTTTTAAAAAATAAGTGGGATGTGAGGGAGAAAGAGGGAAGGAAAGGGAAAACTTAGCGTTACTATTACAAATCAATAAGGCGCAAGGGGAACTGTGTTACCCCGAATTTAAGGCGAGCGAAGCCGCGGACAAAAGCTAGTTAGAAATAAATGATTAAAAAAAAAGTAATCAAGCTAAATCGTGGCAGATGAGCGATGACCAGTCCCAACTGTCAGCGCCCGTTCACAAACATCACGCAATTTTTTTTGCGGATGGGAAATTTTCAAATAACTTACCCCGCTCTGGACGGAGCGGGGGCAGTGTCAGCCTTGTACTGACTAAAACCCACTCATATTCCTTCTATTGCCGTTTATGTTCCGGGGCCGCGGTATCTCTTTCGAACAACCCACAAACCCTGGCAGGCCCCTCTGCTTTGATGACGTCTCTTTGAGGCGCGCGTGGTGCTGAGATGACTAAAGGTATGATTCCGAATGACGCTGCATGCAGCAATGCTGCCGCAACACTACTGGTCCCCATATAATTTCTATAAGCTTATATGAGATTATATTCCGAGCTAGACAGCAATGTCGCGGCATCAATGTAGCGGCAGCACTGCTGCGTGTCAGTGTCACCCTACCGTCGGGACAGACTACTAGTGACGCGCAACAGTATAAATAAAGTTGGTCATCAATCGACATCTTGTCAACACAAAGTAAAGTAACGAATACACAACAATGCATCAACACGAACAGAGCGACACTGCCGCTTTGCTCGGAATCAGCGCGGCAGGCAGCACTGCTGGGCAGCACCTTAGTTGCAGCACTGCGGCAACAGCACTGCTGCTTGTTGCCGGGTTCGGAATCATACCTTTAGTAAGTGTTTATAAACTCAACGCTAAGTGTTCTGTTTATACAAACAAATATTATGATAGTACTATTTTCTTAGATGCACTCGTTTACATGAGGCATGACTAATGTGTACCTATGTTTTCAAATACAAACTGTTATATAAACAACATACGCTCACCACCCATAAGAAAAAATAAAAATGCATTCATAAAAAAAGCAATTGGCTTCGAAACTATACCTACCTGTACTAACTTAAACTAAGAAAAAATTAAAACGACTTTCGGTGACTTTTGTTGGAAGTTTCGTTGACTTTTTTGCCACTGCTTTCGGGAAGTACTCGTAAATTTATTTTCGACCTTTATTTTTTTCAAAAAGTTTTTATTTCAGCATTTTTAGTTATGGTATAATGATAAATCACATAATTTTTATCGAGTTTTCATTTCCATTGTTACAAAAAAATAGCAGTTCATCTATATAATATAAATATAAAGAAAAATATATGTATTATAGACGATAACTCATAAACTACCTAAGCAATATACATTAAATTGCTATGGAACCACCTGGAAAGTATACCCAATCAAACAAAAAAAATATTTTGCAAATCGGTCCAGGCGTCTTTGAGTAATCGGTGAACATACATAAAAAAAAAACTGACGAATTGATCTTTTCTTTTAAAGACGGTTAAAAAGCTTAAAAATGGTATCAAGTACTCTTGAAAATCGTAAATCTAAATTAATTTGGTAGTCATCAGTGGCATAGGCTTACTCATACTTTATGATTTAGAATCATTTATTTTAAATATTCACCTTTCTTTGCGAAGTGGAGGGGAGTGTCAGACTTGTACTGACTAAATCCCAACCACGTTCCATCTATTGCTCTTTATGTTCCTGGGCAGCGGTATCTCTTTCGAACAACCCACAACCCAGTACACTGTGGGTACCTACTATTATAATAAAACATTTAAATGAAAATGAAAATGAGAATGAGTTCTGTTTATTGAATAAGTCACAAGAACCGACAAGAATACACATTTTAATTCTAACTGTGGACATTGCATAATATTGTGTAATATTGAACACGAACTCGTATAATTTATTATTACCGTCAGTTCACAGTCGGCAATCATTAATGCCGGTCGGATAGTTAAAAAATCTTGTTGTTGTGATATAAAACATTAAAATGAGAATATTCTTGTGTTTTGTTCTGTGTTTATTTTTTGCAAGTCACAATGAAGCAGCCAAAATCCTTGCAGTGTTTCCTATACCGTCTATCAGTCATCAAGTAGTGTTTCGGCCTTTAATTCATGAACTAGCAAAACGAGGACATGATGTGACAATTATTACACCAGATCCTGCATTCCCCAAAGGAGGGGCACCACCAAACTTGACAGAAATCGACGTCCATGACATATCATATGACTTATGGAACAAGATTTTCATGGCATCAACAAAAGGAAACAAAGATGATGTTATTGGGGTTATGGGTGTGATTTATCAAGCCTTGATAGCTATAGTAGATGCACAATTGAAAGACAAAACAGTGCAAAAACTTATCAATGATAAAACTAAACAGTTTGATTTATTATTTCTTGAAGCTTGTGTACGTCCGGCACTAGCGTATTCCCATATTTATAAAGCACCAGTGATTCAAATGAGTTCCTTAGGAGCGGCACTTGATAATTATGAAAATCTGGGAGCTCCTGTACATCCAATACTGTATCCATCAGTTACTCGTCAAAGACTCCACAATCTTACGATGTGGGAGAAGATAAAAGAATTGTATTACGAGTTTATGATGAGCAGGTTGTACGAAAACAGTAAAACAGCGGAGAATGCGATGTTGAAAAAACATTTTGGAGATGACATTGCACCGGTTTCAGTGTTAAATAATAATGTTGATATGCTATTTCTCAATATAAATCCAGTTTTTGAAGGTATTCGCCCTGTACCTCCATCAGTTGTGTATATGGGTGGTATGCATCAGATAACTCCAAAGGAATTACCAGCTGTAAGTACATTTAAAATAATAGCTATAAATATTATATAGCCATAATATCTAACGTCAATAACCGTAAAGTTATGAAATTAACGATAAGAATAATTCAAAACGTGGGATTCGTCATCAGCTAGAATAACCAACTTTTATTATCTTGCCAAAAAATTTACCTTCGTTACGACAAGCAGTAATTAATGTATCCGCCTATTAGTGAAAACATTCTAGATTCGTTGTAAAAATAACATCTTAAAATAAATAGCTACGTAGTACTAGTACTATTTATATTAACAAATAATTCAATGTCAATATTATGTTTCAGGATCTCAAATCTTTTCTTGACTCATCAAAACACGGTGTAATATACATAAGCTTTGGCACAAACGTGGACCCAACTACTTTCGCCCCTGATAGACTTGAAGTTCTAGTAAAAACGGTTTCTCAATTGCCTTATGACGTTCTCTGGAAATGGAACAACGATGTACTTCCTGGACGCTCTGACAACATCAGAATATCAAAATGGCTGCCACAGCAAGATCTTTTAAGTAAGTCATTTAAATTTTAGTGGAAACTTACAAACATCAAATTGTAGTGAAATCAATGCGATTGCTGCTGAGGGCCTAACAAACTGTCTGACACCGCCACTATCGTTATCGCACTAGCTGATACAGTATAAGCGGTTAAGATAATGGAGTAGTCAAAAATGCTATCTTGTTGTTAACTGAACTCAATATTAAACTAGTTGAAGGTCGTTTTAGAAACACAATTGCTTTGAATACGTTTGTCAAGGCTCTCTAGAACTGCCGGGGTTGTGGGTTGTTCGATAGAGATACCGCGGCCCCGGAACATGAAGGACAATAGAAGGAACATGGGTGGGTTTAGTCAGTACAAGTCTGACACTCCCCCCCGCTCCGCAGCGGGGGAAGAATTTGATGATCTTCCATCCGCAAAAAGGCTCTCTGGAATAATATATATGGATGCAAAGTGTGTAGTTAAAGATACACAGCTATATCATCACTCTCCTGCCCCTAACAAAAAATATTTGGGACGTGCGCAGCAACTGTTCTATTTTCATACTTCTCTATTACTCTTAAATATATATCATCAGACAAGTCCTTTCTTACCATTTCATCCTTTACACAGTCCATCCACCGTTTCTTTGATCTTCCTCTGCTGTTACACCCGTCCACATTTATATTCAATTTTTTTCATTCAATGAGCTCAGGGTAGTTCCAAAGCTTTGCAAATTGGGATTATATATTTTTTTTAAATTACTTAAAATATTTTGTGTTGATTTCTACAGAACATCCCAAAGTAAAGCTGTTCATCACACAAGCTGGACTCCAATCAACAGACGAGGCTATCACAGCAGGAGTACCTCTCATTGCTCTGCCAATATTTGGTGATCAGTGGTACAACTCAGAAAAGTATGAATACTTCAAGATTGGAAAGAAGCTTTTCATGGAAACATTAACCGTGGAACAGTTTAAGGATGCCATTGAAACGGTCATCACTGATAAAAGGTAAGCATCCTAATTTGTAGTTTCGGGAGGTTCCTGCACATAATCGGGCGGGAGGCAATGCCCGGGTGTCACCATTGTGACGATCGCCCGGAGGACACGGTGGAGCACACAGTGGCGGTCTGCCCAGCTTGGGCGGAGCACCGCCGTACCCTCGTAGAGGCGATCGGCGGCGGCGATCTCTCGCGTCCGGCCCTGGTTCAGTCCATGGTCCGGAGCGAGAGGAAATGGGAAGCGGTCACCTCCTTCTGCGAAGCAGTCATGCTAGCGAAGGAGGTGGCCGGGCGTTTGAGGGAGAGAACCTCAAACCAACCCAGCCGCCGCTGGAGACGCCCCGGGCGCCGCGAGACGTCTCCCGGCCACCGTAGATGCAAGCCTGTGGACGGTGAGCAATGGGTAGCTCAGCGTCCGTCCGTCTATTGCCGACAGGCCACGGCCTGTCGGCAATAGACGGACGGACGGACGCTCGACGGCGCGTTTGTGTTTCACGCGTGCTTCAAAGAGATGTCAGCAAAGCAGAGGGGCCTGCCAGGGCCTCCGCCTGCCGGGGATGCGGGCTGTTCGAAAGAGATACCGCGGCCCCGGAACGCAAAGGGCAATAGAAGGAACATGGGTGGTTTTAGTCAGTAAAAGTCTGACACTCCCCCCCGCTCCGCCCAGAGCGGGGGGAGTTATTTAATGATTTCCCACCCCAAAAAAAAGCATCCTAATTTGTCAAGCCAAACTCATATAATATGTTAGAGGAGTCTTTTTCTATACGAATGCAGTTGAAAACTAGTAGACTACAAAACCTTGAGAGAGATCTCTTTGCTAAAGTCCTCCAAGAATGAGCACAACTGCGTTGCTCTGGCTGGGGGCCTAAGTCTCAAGTTACCCACAGTCAAAAACATCATAGGTTGAACTGCGAGATGCCATTTACAAAAAAAAAAAACACAACTGCTCTGTTAAAAAAGTACAGAAAGACACTCAAACTATAATGAGAAGAGGCATTTGCTCAGGAGTGGGAAAGAAGTATCCAACTAGAAAACTATCTTTGAATAAAATGGTTTAAGTTTCATCGAGACGCAAACCTGTTTCCATAAATAGGGTAGTTTCCAGGGTTAAAGTAATTACATTCTATTTAGTCCGTCTTTTAGATTATTCAAAAATAAGGGACACGTATTTTTTATTTGTAAATTAGAATTAAAATGACCAAGATAATTATAGTCCATTAAAGTTACGTGTGACGTCACGCGTTGCTGCATTTTTCGGAACGAGTGACGTCACACGTTTCTTTAATGGGCTATATCTTTGTCAGTTTTGGGCTAATTTACAACAAAAAAAAATTCGTGTCCCTTATTTTTGAATAATCTAAAAGACGGACTAATAATTATTTTTTTGTAAAAAGTAGCCTATTGCAATACAAGATACTTCTTCAAAAAAAATTAAATATTGTTGGTTAACGACTCTCAAATTCTGAATAAAAATTACCATTTTTTTTTTCAATTTACTCAGTTACCGAGAAAATATGGTCCAGCTACGCAGTGTAATGCGTGACGAGGTGGACACTCCTCTGGAGCGCGCCGTTTGGTGGACGGAGTACGTGCTGCGTCACGGTGGTGCGAAACATCTGCGCTCGCCCGCCGCCAACATGTCGTGGGCGCAGTATTTAGAATTAGAACTCGTATTGACTGTATTATCCGGGTTTCTATTTGCTTTAGCAGTACTTGTTTTATTGACCCGTTTTATTTATAAAACTGTTTGTAAAAATGATGCTAGTATAAAAATTAAAAGTAGCTAATATTAAAATGTGTTATATCGTCTGTTATAAAATTTTTGTGTCACAGGTTTTGTTGCCATACTCCTCCGAAACGGCTTTCACCAATTTTTATGAAATTTGATTTGTATAATTATGTAGTTTTGAGAATCGGTCGTAATATATTTTACATACCCTGAAGAAATAAGGGTGGCCCTCTTCAGAAAGGGACCTGAGAAGCGTGTTCCTGGGCACAGCTAGTATTTATGTAAAGATTGATGATTGTGATAAGTTTAAACTGTTCATAAAATTAATTGTTAATATAGGTAATATAAGTTTTCAAAAACATGCTTCAATTTGTCTATATATTACTATAGCACCATTTTACGCAGAAAAGATTACTACAGTATATTTTTTTTTATCCTTATCTTCTTACCCAACCTTGTTGTAACTTAGGCTCAATGTAGTTCGTCTTTTTCTACCTTTCTTCCCTGTCAGCCATCAGGCATTTATCAGGTTTTGTAGTATTTGTAACGGGTTCACCCTTTATAGCAGAACTTTTTATGTCATAATTTTATTTTGCATAACAACGGATGGCATAAACTTCACTTCGCAGAAAATTGTTTAGCAGACACTCATTTATCATACAGTCTAAACTCATAATTTTGTAAGTCAGAATCATCTCTAGGCATAAACTTAATATCCATAATATTTAAAAAGTAGAAACATCATATCGCAGAAAGTTCACAGTCAGAATCGTCTTTTGGCATATATTTTATATCGATAATCATTAAACATCAGAATTGTCATATCGCAGAAAGTTTATAGTTAGGATCATCTTTGTCATTATAAGTTGTCATTTATTTTAATTAATTTTTTTTTTAAATAATGTTATTTATTTTAGTTATTGTTTAATTGAATTTGAAATAATGTCATTGAATTCAATAAGTAATCTAACTAGTTCAGTTCCGGGTAACCTACTTAAAACAATCTCTTGTTTCTATTAATGCAAGTCGTTTCTGGCACTCGCCGGCCGCTGCCGCGGCACCGCTCGCTTCGCTCGCTCGGCTCGTGCGTAGGTGGTCACAGTTTTAACCTAACCTAACCTAGCCATTACTGCCGTCTGCATAGTATGCCAAGTGAAATTATACCAATTAATATATTATGCGAAATTTGAACTCTGCCAATCGTAATTATACTAAATGTAATTCTGCCATCTAAAAAGTATGCCATTGTTAATTCGAAGTTTTAAACATTATGCCAAACGATAATTATACCAAATAAGTTTTATGCCTTTAAAATGTTCTTTTAAAGAAAATTATGCTAAGTGTGTTATGCCAAATAAAATTCGGAGCATCAAGATTCTGCCAGATAGAGGGAACCCATTTGTAACTCATACATCAGATCACATCACACAACATACACAAACACACACTCTCTCTCTCTCACACACACACACTCTCTCTCTCTCACACACACACACTCTCACACACAGTACACTCTTACACAAACACACACACACACACAGTACACTCGTACACGAACACACACACACACACAGTACACTCTTACACAAACACACGCTCAAACATTGACACAGAATCATCATCATTTTCCTGCCCTTGTCCCATTCTGTTTGGGGTCGCCGCAATACGTTTTCTTCTTCCATTCTCCCCTATCAGACGTCAAGGCATCATTTACTCCTTTCTCCTTCATATCATTCCTTACAAAATCCATCCATCTTTACTTTGGCCTTCCTCTCGCTTTCCTTCCATCAACATTCAAATCCATCACTCTTTTAGTCACATGTCTTTCATCTCTCTTCATTACATGTCCATACCAAGACAAACGACTCCCTTTCAATTTTCACACTGACACAGAATCATGCACTCTATAACTCCCCTAAATAAGTACTAGATTTTGTAAATAGTCTGCCTATTTGGTTTAGAAACTGATAGAAGATATTGCAATTTTAGGCACTACTTTTGTTATCTTTTTAACCGACTTCAAAAAAGGAGGAGGTTCTCAATTCGACTGTATTTTTTTTTTTTTTTTTTTTTTTTTGTGTTTGTTACCTCATAACTCTGGTCTGGGTAAACCGATTTTGATGATTCTTTTTTTATTCGAAAGCTGGTGGTTGTCGTTTGGTCCCATAAAAAAAATATCAAGATCCGGCCAGTAGTTTTTGAGTTATCTTTAATAATGCGTATTAGATTGACTTCGTCTACGTTGATGATATAATTTTATAGGTTGTCGAAGACAAATGAACAAACAAAAATCGCTATGCACTATGATTTGGAAGGTCATCGCAGTTTTTTGAGGTAATTGTATTTTAATTTGGTGATAGATCTTCAGTGATATACAACGGAACTCTTCAATAAATGACAGCAAATCTGCCGTGATTGCTGCAATCACATGTATAAGTATGGGTTTCGCCAGGGTAGGCAGGCGAGTGGGAGCAGGGTGCCCGTACCAGGGGGTACGGGCACCCTGCTCCCACTCGCCTCACCTAGTCATTAAGAAACATAATCATCAGATCAAGTATCCTCTGTATCCCCTAGGCGATGATGCATATGATTTCTGAATTGGTTTTAAACTAAAGCATAATTTAGATAGTATTTAATACTATAGCGTCATGTGGAACTAAAGCTTGTATTTAAGACGGGACCTACGCACTAAAAAGCTAAAAATAACCGTGTTTGCGAATTATCGTTATATCATAATACTATAAATAAACCTAAAAGGTGGTAGCCATTCGGCTGATCCGGGGCTACCACACGATCTCCGGCGAGGCAGCGAGCCTCCTTGCCGGATTGCCACCGTGGGATCTGGAGGCGATTGTGCTCGCGCGCCTGTTTGAGTGGCGCGCGGAGGCACTACACCGGGGGGAAACTCCGCTGCCGCGGCAAATTGCCGCTCAGCGGACAGACCGGTGCGATCTCATGGTGGCATGGAGAGAGCGACTGTCGCAACCCCGTGCAGGGCTCGCCACAATAGTGGCGGTAAGTCCCCTCTTTGAGGAGTGGCTGGAGAGGCGTCATGGCGTCCTCACCTACCGCCTGACGCAGGTCCTCACCGGACACGGAAGTTTCGGGAGGTTCCTGCACATAATCGGGCGGGAGCAAACGCCCGGGTGTCACCATTGTGACGATCGCCCGGAGCACACAGTGGCGGTCTGCCCAGCTTGGGCGGAGCACCGCCGTGCCCTCGTGGAGGCGATCGGCGGCGGCGATCTCTCGCGTCCGGCCCTGGTTCAGGCCATGGTCCGGAGCGAGAGGGAATGGGAAGCGGTCATCTCCTTCTGCGAAGCAGTAATGCTAGCAAAGGAGGTGGCTGGGCGTTTGAGGGAGAGAACATCTAGCCAACCCAGCCGCCGCGGGAGACGCCCCGGGTGCCGGGCGCCGCGAGACGACTCCCGGGCCCCGGCCACCGTAGATGCGGGCCTGTGGACGGTGAGCAATGGGTAGCTCACCGTCCGTCCGTCGATTGACGACAGGCCGTGTCGACGGCGCGTTCGTGTTTCACGCGCGCCTCAAAGAGATGTTAGCAAAGCGAAGGGGCTTGCCAGAGCCTCCGCCTGCCGGGATTGCGGGTTGTTCGAAAGAGATACCGCGGCCCCGGAACGTAAAGGGCAATAGAAGGAACATGGGTGGGTTTTAGTCAGTAAAAGTCTGACATGCCCCCCCGCTCCGCCCAGAGCGGGGGAAGTCATTAGATGATTTCCCACCCGAAAAAAAAAATACTAAAACTAAAAATGCTGAAATAAAAAACTTTTTTGCAAAAAATAAAACCGACTTCCAAAAAACTAAAAAGTGGAAAATAACTTTATTTCCGGAAGTCGGTGGCAAAAAAGTCAACGAAACCAACAAAAGCCACCGACTTCCGGAAATAAAGTTATTTTCCACTTTTTAGTTTTTTGGAAGTCGGTTTTATTTTTTGCAAAAAAGTTTTCCTAATTAATATTTTAGTGGGGTCTTGGTGACCTAAAATTCAGGCCTTGGCTTAGTTTAGGCGCCAGTCTCCTACAAATAAAATACATTATTCCTGTATCTATGTTACATCTTAAGTACTGATTTTATTTATTTGTGGAAGACAAATAAACAAATTTATTATTATTTATTATATTAACTTCTTTTGTATCCTCCAATCCATCCATCTTTGCTTTGGTCTTTCCCTTTCCCCTATTTCTATTAACATTTATATTCATCTCTCATTGAGATCCGCATTACAGAACATCATTGAATCAAGCATTACTTTAAATTAGTTTTAACAGTTCAAATACATTTTTTTGCACATGGGAAATCATCAAATAACTTCTCCCGCTCTGGCCGGAGCGTGGGGGAGTGTCAGACTTGTACTGACTAAAACCCACCCAAGTTCCTTCTATTGCCCTTTATGTTCCGGGGCCGCGGTATCTCTTCCGTACAACCCGCAACCCCGGGATTCAATTGCATTGAATTTAGTTTTTATATTTAGTATTGACCTTCTTCTTCTTATACGGGCCTTAGGCAAATACGATTCATTCCTCCTCATGATATGTCCTATGCCTGCCAAGGAACATTAAAAAAAACAGTCCAATAAATACGGTACAATATTGAAAAGTTTGTCCCTGGACTCCACACTAGGGCACCTGTGTCGTGGGGTTTTTTTTGCTTATGAAGAGGTGTGAAACAGGTAAAACTTTTGAATGTCCTCTAATCAAACTCAAAGCATTTATTTCAATTAGACCATTACAGGCACTTTTGAATGTCATAAAAACAAGAACAAAAAATGATGCTGCTACAGTCCCGGTCACAAGGCATAATAACTTGAGAAAGTACTGTAGTTGCCCATTCCAAAGCGTTGATCTCTATGGAGAAGAATGGGCAAGAAACTCCATGGACACTCTTTTAAATTATAATATTTTTATAAACTGATTACCCACTTTATTCATTTTTGACTCTCCAGATATGAGATAGTAAAACTATTTTGCCAAAAATACAGTAATCCTTACTAATATTATTATTAATATTATAAAAGCAAATGTGAGTTTGTTTGTTTGAGAGATAGTTGCGACCCTGGATCGACATAGGCTAATTAAAACTCGGGGACTGCCGCGGTAAAGCTATTGCATAGCATTTTTTATCAACTTATGCAATAAATAAAAACAATCTAAATAAAATATTTAAAAAGTACTTCCAATGAAAAGAAGTCGCAAAAAGAAACATTTTTTATCAACTTAGACAATAAATAAAAAACTAAATATAATATTTAAAAAGTACTTCCAATGAAAAGAAGTCGCAAAAAGAAAAACAAGACCTTGGGTTTGATCCAGCGTAATGTCGATTGACTATCCGATTCTCTACCAAACACGCTATTAGAACGTTAGAATCGGGATTGAAATAACTGACCGTATTGTGTAAACGACGTTAGACAATGCACGGCCTTCAAGCCACACCTCCGTTCCCGTCGGAATGGGGAGCGTCATTTTTTTCTTCGTTACGGAATTTCTGGATTCGGTCCCCGCGCTCAAGGCCCGCGATAGAAGCTATGCAATAGCTTAAAAAAAAAGTGAGAAATGAGGGAAAAAAGGGAAACTTAGCATTGCTATTACAATAAATAAGGCGCAAGGGCAGGTAGCAAGTACCTGCAAATCAGGAAAGGGGAACTGTGTTAACTCGAATTTAACGCGAGCGAAGCCGCGGGCAAAAGCTAGAAGTCGATGACGTTGTTTGATTTATATATTTTTTCCACAGACATCCGGAAGTAAATTTGGTTTTCGTTTTTTAGTGTATTATTGGAAAACTGTTTTGAACTTTTTTTAAATTTCAGTCTATTTATTTTTTGACTATTCATTTTTCAATGCCATTAAGAGATATTACCATATTGTCCATTCATACTAGAAGAAAAAATATGAATTATAGAAGACTAGCTTTTGCCTGTGGCTTCGCTTGCGTTAAATTCGGGGAAACACAGTTCCCTTTTCCTGATTTGCAGGTACTTGCTACCTGCCCTTGCGCCTTATTTATTGTAATAGCAATGCTAAGTTTTTCCTTTTCTTCCCTCTTTCTCCCTCATTACTACATTTTTTTAAAAAAAATAGCTTATACCCGTCTCCAGGGTCCCAACTATCTCTGTACCAAAATTTATCAAAATCGGTTTGGCTATTTAGGCGTGAAGATGTTACAAACAAACTCACTTTCACTTTTATAATATTAGTAAGGATAACTCCTAAATGACGCAAGCAATATTTATATAAAATTCATATAGAACGCTTTCGGGAGTATTCTCTATTGTTTTTAACCGCTGACAGTCGCACATCATCACAATTGATAACCGTGACTGATCGAAATACACTTTTCCTCCAAAGTTGGGCAACACCACCGTAAGGCTTGCCTTTTGCCTTTGGCGGCGGCGATCGCTCGCGCCCGTTTCTGGTTCAGTCCATGGTCCGGATTGAGAGGGAATGAGAAGCAGTCATGCTAGCGAATGAGGTGGCTGGGCGTTTGAGGGAGAGAACCTCAAACCAACCCAGCCGCCGCGGGAGACGCCTCGGGCGTCGGCTGCCGTGAGACGACTCCCGGCCACCGTAGATACGGGCCTGTGGACGGTGAGCAATGGGTAGCTTACCGTCCGTCCGTCTATTGACGACAGGCCGTGTCGACGGCGCGTTAGTGTTTCAAGCGCGCCTCACACAGATGTCAGCAAAGCGGAGGGGCCTGCCAGGGCCAACGCCTGCCGGGGTCGCGGGTTGTTCGTAAGAGATACCGCGGCCCCGGAACATAAAGGGCGATGGAAGAAACATGGGTGGGTTTTAATCACTACAAATCTGACACTCCCCCCCGCTCCGCCCAGAGCGGGGGAAGTTATTTGGTGATTTCCCACCCCAAAATAAGGCCTGCTTTTCAGAACGCCTGCTGATGTGTCCACCGCAGATGTTCCAGTGCTACCTAAGTCCTTACTGACCTCCTCTAAAGCAGATAACTCGTGAGGTAGTAATCACGTCTCTTGAAGCGCAATAACATCTGCTTTATCACAGAGCAGTCTCACTCGATCCAGTGATTTTCCACTGAAAAGATTACTTACAGTTTTTTTTTTAAACTTTGCCCCACACTAGGATTTCTTCTGTATCGTGGGTGCGTTTATAAACATTTGAACTCACATAGACAAACAGCCAGACCAAAAACCACTATCTGTAGGCCATACAAATATTTTTTCCGTGCGGGAATCGAACCCACGACACGCAGCGCAGCACTCGATCGCTCAGCCACTGCGCCAACCGTGTCGTTTGTTAAATGAAATAAGCCTTGCATTACTGTGACAATTCATTACGGTCTGTTGAAAGTTGCCTCTCAGCCGCATATTTTGGATAACTCTTATGTCGATCTGTCATATTAACAAAACGCCTAGAAGAAATACCCGTAGGCCACAAACTCTCACCAAGATACGTCTGCAGGTAATTTTTGCTCACAAATATTTTACAGGCGCTTTAATTTCTTTCTCTAGTCATTTTGATCCTAGTAGGCACTACTCTTGGTCGTTTGACGGGCCTGTTGGTCTAGTGGTTAGTGGCCCTGACTGCTGAGCCGGAGGTCGTGGGTTCGATTCCCACCCAGGACAAACTTTGTGTGATGAGCATGATTGTTTGTTCTGTGTCTGGGTGTGATTTATCTATAATATGTATGTATTTATAAATTATATAAGTATGTATATCAGTTGTCTGGTCACCATAACACAAGCTCTGCTTAGCTTGGGATCAGATAGCCGTGTGTGAGTTGTCCCAAGATATTTAAGATATTTATTTATTTATTTATATTTACTCTTTGAGAAGATATACTTAGTCACATCATCCTCCAATACATTCTTGTTGACATAAGTAATGAAGAGGGAAAACTTGGTATCAGCTAGTTTAAATTTGCTGCTATCTTCAGTTAAACTTGAGACCTCTAAACTTGATTAAAATAGAGAACCTCCTTCTTTTTTAAAGTCGGTTAAAAAAGGCAAGAAACGTACTTTATTTACTTTTTTTTAGTAAGAAAATTAAGCATGACATAAGGAACTAACTGGTAGGAGATAGTAGTCTTATCTTTTGTAAGATAAAAATTGTTAAATACAAAATGTTGGATAGTGATTTGAAAAATCATTTTGATAAGATATTATATACAGGCAATCAAAATCAAAAGTCATTTATTCAAATAAGGCTGATCAGCACTTTTTGAACATCAAATTACAAAAGACATTCCCACAAAACGCCTACCCTTCGCCACTTCCTAGTGTTTTAGCTGGAAAGAAGACGTGGTGGAACAAACTCCCTAGCAACACCAATCAATATTAGCATGTCAACTAGAACTTACACGTACTTAGCAACTGAAATCAATCACGTTTATCTCAGAGCTCTATTATTTTCAAATCACTATCTGACGATAAAACTAACATAGTATCATTTGACTACATCATGTCTTCGTACGATCTTTGGTAGAGAGGACGACGCCTAATTGAGTGCAGTGTCGTTTTGCCGTCGTCATTTTGATGTTAAGTATTTATGACAGAAGAAGAGCGTTTTTTCACAGCTTCGAGGGGCCACAGATTTGACTTTACGGTTTAAATTTCAACACGATAACTTCACGCGTTTCTAAAATAAAGTTTCTTGACAGACAGATAGACTGACAACTAAGTGATCTTAAAAGGGATCCATGTTCTCCTTTTCATTGATGGAACCCTAAAAATGTACGATTGACAGCTTTAAACAACAGCAAAACAATTCATGAATGTGAGAAAACTAAGTGGTTTGTTAGCGATATAGATTGGACAGCCCTGACCTAGACGCAACTCTTTATAATTTATGAGTTCTATCTCATGTGATAAAATTCGCAGTTTATCAACGTCATACTGAGATATATATTCTTTGCACGTGTATAAATTGCTATGTCATTATCAAGTACCGAGTCACTCAAGTATCGTCATAAACAAACGTGATTCTTGATAGCTCACCATGATTTTCAAAATAGTACCTATTTCAATGCCAGATCAACGACGTTTCATTCTCATTTGCAAATTTAAAGTGTGCTCTTGTGTTTAATTATTAAGTACTTAAAATGTCAAGAATATTTAATTATTTTATTTTTTGTTCTATTTTATTTTTAAATCAAAATGAAGCGGCAAGAATCCTTGCGATGTTTCCCGTTGCTTCTATAAGTCATCAAGTAGTCTTTCGGCCTTTGATTCAAGAATTAGCAAAACGGGGACATGACGTGACAATCATTACTCCAGATCCTGCCTTCCCCAAAGGAGGATCACCTACAAACCTGACAGAAATCGACGTTCATGATGTATCTTACGCAGTGTGGCAAGAAAAATTTATGTCACTCCCAAAAGGTCAGAAAGGAAATTTGTATCTGCATTTTCAGTCTTATTTAGAATCAATACGACTGATGTTTGAAGCGCAGATTAAAGATGAGCAAGTGAAAAATCTGTTTAATGATAAGACTAAACAATTTGATTTGATTTTCATGGAAGCAGCTGCCCGACATGGCCTAGTGTTGTCACATATTTACAAGGCACCAGTGATCTTAGTGAGTTCGTACGGAGCGTCTTTTGACAATTATGACGTACTTGGTGCTCCGGGGCATCCAATGCTCTACCCAATGTGTGTTCGTCAGAAACTGAATAACCTTAGTTTATGGGATAAAATTAAGGAAATGTATCTGCATTTAACTTTAGAAATAACACATCGTCAGGCTTATACGTTGGAAAATGAATTAATAAGAAAATATTTTGGACCTGACGTCCCACCGATTGAAGAACTGAACAATAATGTGGATATGATGTTCTTGAATATACATCCGATTTTTGAAGGCATCCGACCTGTGCCTCCTAGTGTATTGTTCATGGGTGGTCTACATGTGAATCCTGTAAAGGAATTACCAAAAGTGAGTATTGATCACAAACTAATGTCTTCTCAATATATTCGTACGTACCGATCTCAGTAATTTCATGGATGTACTAGCTTTTGTCCGCGGCTTCGCTCGCGTAAAATTCGGGGTAACACAGTTCCCCTTTCCTGATTTGCAGGTACCTGCTACCTAAAGTCTTTGCCCTTGCGCCGTATTGATTCTAATAGCAAAGCTAAGTTTTCCTTTTTCTTCCCTTTTTCTCCCTAATTTCCCAGTTTAAAAAATAGCCTATGTCCGTCTCCAGGGTCCTAACTATCTCTGTACTCAAATTCTTCAAAATCGGTTTAGCCTTTAAGGCGTGAAGACGTAACAAACTCACTTTTGCTTTTAAATCTAATATTAGTAAGGATTCAGCTAGTTCCTAATTGAAATTTAGTATATTTTAATATAAATACAACACGTTGTTGTCTAGATTTTTTTTTTGCATTGCACCTCTGTGAAGATGAGGCGTGTTGCAGGTAAAGATATCATTAATAATATCAGTATTGTATTGGTTGGTGAATATTGTTAATTGAAAGAAGCATAAAATACATTAAGATAATATTTTAGTTTTTATTTCACCAATACATGTCACATACATAATTTGCATTACACACATTTAATTTGCTCTGTGAGTGTCAAAATTTTCCTTTGTTTCACTTATATATAGTTTATTCCTTTATTTTATACAATTTGACATTACTTTGTTTATTTTTACATTTCTTTTTATTATTATTATTTGTGACATTTTATTTTCCTTATTATTTTAATTTATGACATTTTATGATTTCATTATGATCTCATTATTTGTTTATTGTCAATGTGAAGACCATGTGGATCATTTCTTTTATTTACTTTGTTTTTTGACGATAGTCTGGCAGTTTGAGTACTATAAGCGACCTACACAAAAATGTCCTTTTTTTGTTATTGTTCGTCGTGTCGTTGAGCTCCTTGGGTTATGAGTTGAGCTACACGATAACTGACAAATGCTTGCACTGACTGGACAGGTCCACTCAATCTGTGTGGTGCTTTCTTAAAAAGACCATTTCAGACACTATCTGCATGGTCCTCATGTAAGTTGACCAAGATTATTTTGTCTGGACCTTAAAAGAGACTATGACCTCTGAGTTTGTTTCGGCTGTTTCTTCTCAGAGTAGTCGGGTACGAAACACCGGCCTCATCTAGTTTAAAATAAAAATGACGTGTAAAAGTGTTTGTGAAAACCTACTTACAAAATAAACATCATTTATCATTTATCATAATTCTCAAGCTATTCTCTTATTTTTTATTTATTTAAAACCTGATAGTACGAGATCCGGATGCAGAATCAGTGTACCCATTGAAATTTTTGCTAAAAACCAATATTTTACACATATTTATCATTAGGAGAATTTATACCTATCAGGTTGCCTATCAAAATGTGGCCGCTAGTATTTTTAATTAAATTCATATTAACCAGATTTAATTAGGCAAATAGAAGAAAATAGCTTAAATTTGATACATAAATTATGAATGAAAAAATAATAAATTATTTAAAAATATAAATGAAATAATTAAGTTGTGGGTGTATAAATGTAACAAAATCATACCTGTGTACACCTGGCTGCGAAGAGGTGCGCCAGGTACGCAATGGCAACCATGATTTACTTTATAAATGTTGCCGTGAAGTGGACGACATTTCATTGAAAAAACAAGTCAATGAAATTTCTTACGGAATATAAATTACTAGCTAAAAATACTGGCGTCCACATCTTGATAGGCGACTTGGTAGACATAAATTCTAGGTTAGGTTAGGTATCCTAAGTTTTAATTTTTTGAATGTTAATTTAATTTTTTTTTTCAAATATTAGGTTTATGTGTATTTATAAGAAATAAAGTTTGGCGAGTAGTAGTTAAATACATCATGATTACACTAAAATTTTAAAATGTCTTCCACAGGAACTCAAATCGTATTTAGACTCTTCTAAAAACGGCGTCATTTACTTAAGCTTCGGTACAAATGTCGATCCTTCTCTACTGCCTCCGAGAACAATACAAACACTAGTGTCGGCGCTCTCTAAAGTACCGTACGATGTGCTGTGGAAGTGGAACAAGGATGAGCTGCCAGGAAAAGGCGACAACATCAAAATATCCAAGTGGCTGCCACAGGTAGACCTATTAAGTGAGTAGTATTTTTAAAACGACTTAAAACCAATAGTCCTTTTTCTCTTTAATAAAAATAGTCCTTGGTTCTCAATTCGAATGTATGACTTTTTGACGTGGTAACGTCTTTAAAATCGTTTTAGTCGGGTGACATGTTCAGAAACTTGTGTCACACCAAAACCTCACAAGCGACATTTCATAAAGATGGTAGCGCCATCTGTTACTTGGCTCGAAAAAAAAACTTTAAATTAGTACTTAATTTCATTTTAGATGTCACTACTGGTGATAACTTATATCACCAATAAGACGTTATCACGTAAACATCTCGATCGTAAACCTACTTTACAAACAACCAATTTTTTGTAAGTTTGACGATTATGGGCCGATTTAAAAAAAAATATGAAAGTGGAACTTTTATTTCATCGTCTCAAACTTTTTCGTCTGTGTTGCATGTTGTCAGCCGCGAAGTAGAGACGTCTAAATGTCAATAATGTGAAAAAAAATATGACTTTTACCGTGGTTTCATAAAGCCACACAATTCTTTTTTTTTAATCGATAGTGAATGTACTCCCTAAGGGGTCTCATATATCTATATTTTATCTATATTGCTTGGGTAATTTGTTAGTTATCTTATATTATACATATATTTTTTTCTAATGATGGACGATTTACTTTTAATAGCAATGAAAGGTTAAAAGGCCCCAAAAACGTTTTTGGCAAAAAAATTGACTTTCAAAAAAACAATAAAAAAAAAACGGAGAGTAGGTTAAATTTATTTCCGGAAGTCAGTGGCAAAAATATCTATAAATCAAACAAAAGTCACCCACTTCAAGAAGTTTGATTTACTTACTGTCTTTTGTGTTTTTTGGGAAGTTTTATTTTGGAAAAAACGTTTTTGGAACTGCGAAGAAACCATCCCTCTAGTCTAGACGTACTATTATCGTTAATTTGTACGGAATACTCGGTGCGCAAGACCGATTCGCACTTGTCCGGTTTTATAAAAAAAAAACTATTTAAATTTGCAGGACATCCCAAAATAAAGCTGTTTATAACACAAGGAGGTCTACAATCAACAGACGAGGCTATCACAGCTGGAGTACCTCTGATTGGTATTCCTATGTTGGGTGATCAGTGGTTTAATGTTGAGCGGTATGAGTACCACAAAATTGGGCTTAATCTGGATATGGATACACTGACTGATAAGGATTTGATCAATGCCATTGACATTATCATTAAGAACAACACGTAAGCATCTTTTTATAGATTCACAAAAAACACGAGCAGAAAAAACGTGTCGTTTGGTTTTCCAAATTCTTGTCTAATTTATCATCAGTTTTAAGAATAAATAAATATACCAAACAAATAAAAGATAAATTAAAAATCATTTATTTATTTAGCGCCATCTAGTTGGTCTTTCAAGTACTATCTTAGTTAACAACGTTCTTTTTTTTAGCTTCTATCGCCAGAATTTAGCCAAACTGCGCAGTGTTATAAGCGATCAGCCACAGTCGCCACTGGAGCGCGCCGTATGGTGGACGGAGTACGTGCTGCGTCACGGCGGCGCAAAACATCTGCGCTCGCCCGCAGCCAACATGTCGTGGGCGCAGTATCTAGAACTTGAATTGGTGTTTACCTTACTGCTAGGATTTTTGATTGTGATAACAGCAGTGGTATTGACTGTCCTTTACATTTACAAGATTAGTTTAGGAAGCACTGTCATTGATATTAAAATAAAACGTAGCTGAGTTCTGCTTTATTTAAGTTTTTTTTATGTTAAGATATAATGAATATTGTTGTAAATATACGTATAAGTATTTTAATTGTCTTCTTTATTACTTCAGCCCTGAAATATCCCCGATCTTAAATAACAATTATTTTACTAGTATTTCGAGGGCGTTGTGTTAAAACCTAATAAGTACCAAAAATCAAGAATCGTTTTTATCAGTCCACCTTTATGCATTTTTATTGATACACTAACTTTTGCCCGCGGTTTCGCTCACGTTAAATTCGGGGTAACACAGTTCCCCTTTCCTGATTCGCTACCCGTAGTTTTTGCCCTTGCGCCTTATTTATTGTTATAGCAAAGCTAAGTTTTCCTTTTTCTTCCCTCTTTCTCACACATTTCTCAATTTGAAAAAAAAAGCCTATGTCCGTCTCCAGGGTTTCAACTATCTCTGTACCAAAATTCATCAAAATCGGTTTAGCCATTTAGGCGTGGAGACGTAACAAACAAAGTCACCTTTGGTTTTATGATATTAGTAAGGATTGATACATGACTCAGCCCAAAAACCACACAATAGTCATAGGCACAACACCCTTCTGTCCTCCGCCCAGATATCTATTACAACAATTTTGTTGTATAGTTTCTAGCCCTGTTTTGTGAATATTAATAACAATATACTTATACGAAATATATTTTTCGACCGATATGTCCACAACCGCCAGCAGTCGTCGAAAAATCAGAAAAGCTGTAAGAACGACTGCCATGTCAAAATCATCTGCATAGTCTTTTCCCAACCATGTTGGGGTCGGCTTCCAGTGTAACCGGATGCAGCTGAATATCAGTATATTACATGGAGCGACTGCCTATCTGACCTCCATAACCCAGTTAATACTAGGTAATACGATACCCCTTGGTAAGACTGGTTGTCAGACTTTCGGAACACTGACTACCTGTAACGACTGTCAAAGATCTACAAATGACAGCCGGGACCAACAGCTTAACGTGCTTTCCGAGGCACGGAGGAAACTCGGTATGTAACGGGTAGTCACCCATCCACAGACCAACCTAGGCAAGCGCGGCTTAACCTAAAGATCGACCCGAGCGGCTACTATTTATTAAGCCACGAGTTCCTCCATACTGCCATGTCAAAAAATAAACTAAAAAGAAAAAACAAAGATGTTAGTTTTACATTTGCCGATGGAATGTGCTAGGAACAAAGATGAAAAGGAATCGAAAACGTAGAATACTTTCTTGTATAAAAAGTCCAGAGTCCATGAACCCTAATAAAAAAAACATAACACTTCTTTTTTGGGGCAGTCGTGTAAAAAAATCACATAATTATTGCAAGCGCACAGCACAAACTGAATTGTGAAAAATGCTAAAGTTAGTCAATGTCAAGAAACAAGATGCAAGGTTGACGATTAGTGATGGGACGTGGAATACAATTTATACGACCCCTTGAATAAAGATTTTTGGATAAATATTTATTTCGTCGTATAAATTGTATTTAAAGGTACATGAATCGACAAATATGTTATTTAATATCCAAGATAATGAAATAAATGAACCGATACATTGCAAATATTTTTAAAATTACTTAGTTTTTTTTCTTTTTTTTAATCGATTGTCAAGAATCGGTATTCAATAAATCGATATTTTGCAATAAGGGTAGCAATCCCTATTTGACAGGACTGAGCACTTTATATAGCGGAAACGTCAGACACTGCAACAGACAACTGAGAGTTTTAATCATTCATCTTTTATTTACCGACATTTCATAGCAGATAAATATTTACAATATTTTAGAGGAGCTCGTGGCTAAATAATAGCAGCCGCTCAGGTCGATCTTTAGGTTAAGCCGCGCTTGCCTAGGTTGGTCTGTGGATGGGTGACCACCCGTTACATACCGAGTTTCTTCCGTGCCTCGGAAAGCATGTTAAGCTGTTGGTCCCGGCTGTCATTTGTAGATCTTTGACAGTCGTTAGAGATAGTCAGTGTCCCGAAAGTCTGACAACCAGTCTTACCAAGAGGTATCGTATTACCCAGCACTAACTGGGTTATGGAGGTCAAATAGCAGTCGTTACATGTAAAATACTGGTATTCAGCTAACTGAAGACTGGAAGCCGACCCCAACATAGTTGGGAAAAGGCTAGGCAGATGATGATGATTTCCAATATTTTAGTTGCAAAATTAGTATTTTTATTGTATGTATCTTATAGTTGAACAATACATGGCCAAGCATGAGCCTATGAAATGGCAATAGATTGATAATAGTATAGTTATCAGTTTACAAAAATGACGATAACATTAATTTGTGGTGATATTATTATGTCCTACCTAGATAAATGACTATGCACATGTACTAATGCGTTCAAGCAGACAATTTATTCACCATGATTTTCAATAAAACACCTATTTAAATGGGAATCAAATCAACAACAATTCATTTCCATAAGTAAATTTGAAGTGTGTGCGTGTGTTAAGCTTAATTGTCCATAAAATGTCTGGGATAATCCATTATTTGATTAGTGTCATATTATTAGTAAACCAAAACGAAGCTGCAAGAATATTAGCAATGTTTCCTATTGCTTCCATAAGTCATCAAGTAGTGTTCCGACCTTTGATTCATGAACTGGTAAAACGAGGACATGAGGTGACAATCATTACACCAGATCCTGCTTTCCCCAAAGGAGGATCACCTGCCAATCTGACAGAAATCGACGTTCATGACGTCTCGTACGCTGTGTGGCAAGAAAAATTTATGTCGCTTCCAAAAGGTCATAAAACAGATTTGTATCTGCATTTTCCTTCTTATTTGGAATCAATAAGACTGATGTTTGAAGCGCAGCTTAAAGATGAGCAAGTGCAAAATCTGTTTAATGATAAGAATAAACAATTTGATTTGATATTCATGGAAGCAGGCGTCCGACCTGGGCTAGTGTTGTCACATATTTACAAGGCGCCAGTGATCTTAGTGAGTTCGTATGCAGCAGTTTTTGATAATTATGAAGTACTTGGAGCTCCTGTGCATCCACTTCTGTATCCAATATGTATACGTCAAAAACTCAACAACCTCAGCTTATGGGATAAGATTAAAGAAATGTATCTGCATTTTTATTTAGAAATTATCCATCATGAGGACTATACGTTAGAAAATGAATTAATTAGAAAGTATTTTGGAGCTGACGTGCCTCCGATTCAAGAACTGAACAATAATGTGGATATGCTGTTCTTGAATATAAATCCAGTGTTTGAAGGTATCCGACCTGTCCCTCCTTCTGTGTTGTTTATGGGTGGTCTTCATGTAAATCCTGAGAAAGAATTATCGAACGTGAGTATTGATTATAACGCTCATATCCAATATATAAAAAACCCTATCAAATCCATGAAGGTATTATACTCGCAAGTATCGAAAAATGCTTCTTGGGTATGACTATCAAACTAAAGCAAATGATTGTGTCGTCACACTTTTAAAAATTGCTATATTTTTGTTACAAATAACATATTTAAAAAAAAACTTATTTCGTTTGGTAATACTATTGGAATGCCTTTATGCGTCTGTAGGATCGGACAAGGTTTTTTTTAAAATATATATTGTATTTAGTTTTTAGTCCTCGGACAGTAAGCTGTTAATTCCGGATACCATTTGTGATTTTTTGAAAATTCTAACAACTAGTGTTATCATGGGGTATTGTTATACAGTAATTGTGGAAGTAAAAGTGGTTGCTTAAATTATAATACTGTTATTATTGCGACAAAAGTTTTATAATTTTGCCTGCCGTTAAAATTATCGAGATAAAGGATAACGACCTTAATTTTTTTCTGCAGGAACTGCAATCGTATTTAGACTCTTCTAAAAATGGCGTCATTTACTTAAGCTTCGGTACAAATGTCGATCCTTCTCTACTGCCGCCGAAAACAATACAAACATTAGTGTCGGCGCTCTCTAAAGTACCGTACGATGTGCTGTGGAAGTGGAACAAGGATGAGCTGCCAGGAAAAGGCGACAACATCAAGATATCTAAGTGGCTGCCGCAGTCAGACTTACTGAGTGAGTAGTTGTATTAAAACAAATTAATCAGCTCCGTCCCTAGTCTTACAATGGAGTATCAAATGACGCAGTACTAACTTGGTTATAGAGATCAGTAGGGTTACCGTGACCATCTTATAGCAATTCTTATTCCTGTGTGAGAAAGAGATGGTGCTAGACACCCTTTATATAGCTCTGTCTCTTTCGCCCAGTGGAACAAGTTCTGCTTTAAGACGTCATGGTAGGGTAGCAGATAGGCATTCAATATGTGTAAAATTACGGTATTTAGGTGCATCCAGTTTAAATCGACCACAACATATTTGGAAATGTTAGGTAGTTACAACCAACAATATTTGTAAACATATCTTTTATTTACAGAACACCCTAAAATAAAGCTGTTTATAACACAAGGAGGTCTACAATCAACAGACGAGGCTATCTCAGCAGCAGTACCTCTGATTGGTATACCTATGGCGGGCGATCAGTGGTTCAATGTCGAAAGAATCGTCTACCACAACATAGGACTTGGACTAGACATGGAAACGCTGACAGAGGAGGATTTGACAAATGCAATTGACGAAATTATCAAAAACAAAACGTAAGTTTTATTCTGATTACAAAAAAGAACTTTTGTTTTATGTGTTAGTAACAATCTATACTAATATTGACGTATTGTAGTCTCTGGATCTACTGAACTGATTTTGGATATTCACGTTATTTGTGAGTGTCATAGGCTATCACCCTTCGAGCTACGGGTGCTGATCAGTAGGTTCAGTTACTACGAGAACGCTGGTGAAACCATCCGGGAAACCATCCGGGGCTAGTTATCCTTACTAATATTATAAAAGCGAAAGTGAGTTTGTTTGTTTGTTACCTCTTCACGCTTTAATGGCTAAACCGATTTTAATGAATTTTGGTACAGAGATAGTTGGGAACCAGGAGACGGACATAGGCTAATTTTTATTAAAAAAAGTGGGATATGAGGGAGAACGAGGGAAGAAAAGGGAAAAGTTAGCGTTGCTATTACAAATCAATCAGGCGCAAGAGCAAAAACTGCAGGTTAGCTTGGTGTGTTATACCGAATTTAATGCGAGCGAAGCCGCGGGCGAAAGCTAGTCTATTATAAAATGACTGCGTGCAAAAGAATTCCAAATTAAAATTGAAGTCAGCGCCATCTAGTTGGAGTTAGTTGAAAATGAAAATTGTTGCTAAATAAATTTTAAGTACCTACGAAAGATTTTATAATTATTTCTTTATTTATTTATAGATTGTATCGCCAGAATTTAATCAAACTACGTAGTGTTATGCGAGATCAGCCACAGCCTCCACTAGAGCGCGCCGTGTGGTGGACGGAGTACGTTTTGCGTCACGGTGGCGCGAAACATCTGCGCTCGCCCGCAGCCAACATGTCGTGGGCGCAGTATCTAGAAGTGGAACTAATCATCACTTTACTGCTAGGATTTGTGATTGTGATAACAGTACTTGTTTCGATTGGGTATTATATTTATAGGATTATTTTAGGACGTACTGTCACAGATATAAAAATAAAACGTAGCTAATTCCTAATTAAAAATTGTTACTAATTTAAGGGTAGTAAATAATTATTAGAAGTTTAATTAAGCCTTCCAAATGCATTTTTTACGCTCTTTTTATTATCTTCATCCATTAGGCTGAATTTGTAGCCAGAAGAATATTATCCAAAGACTAAGATATAATAATAGACTAAGCTTTACATACGTAGAACAAAACCAAAAATAAACAATAGTGTAGAGTTTTATTTTGTATTAAAACATTTCAAAAGTAACAAGTCATGTTAAGTTACATGAGTTTTGCTCACTTTGTATACCAAGTTTCACTGAACGTTATTTGGAGAAGAACTAGATCAGAACAAGAAGTTAAAAAAAACCAGTGTAAATTATTGTTGACCAAGAAACCAACCATAACTTTTAATTATTACGATTTTAGTACGCTCGATAAATGTCTCAAGGCATCCACAGGATTTATCCGGTTAAGCAGACGACAACCTCATAGGTGAAATTGCGAGAAGCCATTCACAAACGAATGTCGCTTAAATCAGGACACAATTGGTTTTCAGAACTCCGAGGTAATGATTAATAGGGATAACTGGGGGCATTCGTATTGCGACGTCAGAGGTGAAATTCTTGGATCGTCGCAAGACGATTGTGGTTTCATTTTCAACCAGCAAGGTAATACCACAGCAGTAATACCACAGCAGGTAATACCACAACAGCAAGGTAATACCACTTTTCAAATCTGGGGACAGTAAAGACACCAATAATTATAGACCCGTATCCGTTTTGCCGGTTTTCAGCAAGGTGTTTGAAAAGGTAATGCTTAATCAAATGCTCAACCACTTTAACACCAATAAGATCTTACATGAAAAACAGTATGGTTTCACCAAAGGACGTTGTACGACTGACGCTGGTGTTACCTTGTTAAAACACATATTTACTGCGTGGGAAGAGGCACAGGATGCCATAGGAATCTTTTGTGACCTTTCAAAAGCGTTTGATTGTGTTAGCCACGAAACCCTACTCTTGAAACTTGAACATTACGGCCTAGGAAAACTTGCGCTTAGTTTAGTAAAATCATATTTAAATGATAGACAGCAGCAAGTACAAATAAATGGTGTCAATTCAATGGGTTTAAATGTAAAGATGGGTGTACCACAAGGATCGATATTAGGTCCCTTCCTCTTTTTAGTGTATATTAATGATCTACCCCATTTATTTAAAAACCAACCACAAATGGTGTTGTTTGCTGACGATACCTCTTTAATATTTAAAATAAACAGACGTGCCACAAATCTTGACGACGTAAATAATGCCCTAATGCAGGTACATAATTGGTTTACCGCTAATAATTTAGTATTAAATGGGAAAAAAACGAAGTGTATAAGATTTGCTCTACCAAATGTCAAAAACAGTGAGTGTGACATAGTATTGAATCAAGAGAAACTAGAATTCGTCGAAAAAACTGTTTTCTTGGGAATAACACTCGATTCAAAGCTACAATGGGGTCCGCATATAACATCTCTTGCAGGACGCCTTAGTTCAGCAGCATATGCTGTTAGAAAAATCCGTCAGTTTACTGATGTAGATACCGCGAGGCTAGTCTACTTTAGTTATTTTCATAGTATCATGTCATACGGTATTTTACTTTGGGGACGGGGTGCAGACATCGAGTCTATATTTATTCTGCAGAAAAGAGCCATCAGAGCCATATATAACCTACGTAGGCGAGATTCTTTAAGGGAACAGTTTAAGGATATTAACATCATGACAGTACCTTGTCAATATATTTATGAAAACATCATGTATGTCAGGAAAAACTTGCATATTTTTAGTAAAAGAGGTGACAGACACAATTATAATACTAGAAATAGGGACCAATTAGTTCAACCAGGTTTCAGGTTAGCTAAAGTAGACTTATCTTTCATGGGGTACTGTTTAAAATGCTACAATAAAATACCTCCCCACATTCTTCAACTGAATGAAACGAAATTTAAATCTTGTATTAAACGCACACTATGTAGGCAAGCATATTATAAGTTGGGGGATTATATTGATGATAAAAATGCTTGGCTTAATGCTGGTCCTGCTCCAGAAGAATAGGGGTAAACTCATTGATTGGTATCCGAAGCTATAGTGGAAGCTGCAGAAGATTGTAAGACTATCTTTGCAATGTATAGAATCAATTCTCTAGTATTGTATAATTATTAAGCCCATATGTGAGTGCTATGTATTATTATTGACTTGACGAAGCCCTGGTGGTTGATAGTGTCATGCTCACTTAAATGTCTTGCTGATGGTGGCGGGTGTGTCGGGTCATTTAGCTCCCTTCAAAATGGTCGAGCTGAATGGGGCTGATCCATACGTCATGTTCGTGAACGGGCGCTGTCAGTTGGGACTGGTCATTTTTAGCTACCACGGTTCATTTTTAACTTATTTAGATTTAAAATTAAATTTTGCTTTTTATTTACTCTGGACGCTCTTACTGTGCACGTCTTTCTACATCGTTCTCACATATTTGTATAATTTCAACATGAATGATGTAAATACAATTTTGTAAAAATATTATAATTTAAAAGAGTGTCCATGGAGTTTCTTGCCCATTCTTCTCCATAGAGATCAACGCTTTGGAATGGGCAACTACAGTACTTTCACAAGTTATTATGCCTTGTGACCGGGACTGTAGATTAAGTTTTGTTTCTTGACTTTCAAAAGTGCCTGTAATGGTCTAATTGAAATAAATGGTTTTGACCCTATTAGTATGTCACAAAAAGTTCAACATAACCATCTCGGTTACAATCAATTATTCAAAGATAAACATACTGTTGATACAGAAAACTTTGATAAAGAAAGATGTTAGCCACTATAATGAGTGTGTAATTTGTGTCAACATATGTTAGCGACGTCAAGGATCTTGATAGCATTATGAAAGGGTGTACTTAAGTCGCTTGTGTCAGTCAAAAGGTTACTGATACGAAAACAATGCTAGTACAGTCCTTAATTTTTCCTATCATCGACTATGGTGACGTGTGCTAGTTTGAGTCTCGCAGTTCTACATAGGAGGTTGTCGTCTGCTTAACCGGGCGATACCTGTGGATGCCTTAAAAATTAAGACCTCCAGCCAGGGAAAAAACTGACAAATTGAGTGACTACAAGCTAAGGGCCCTGTGGCGTACGAGCCTCGGCTTAGGGCGTCACTGAGGGAGGACAGCAAAGGAACAGGCTGGATCCGAGTGATATTAATTGGCGACTGATTTGAACGCAGGGCACTCAGCAGGGCAGGATGGCTCAAGCAAGGGAAATGCAGATCTACTCGTTAAACCTGACTGTCTTTTAAATAACTGCATTCGCCTTGTTATTAATTGGCGTAAATATGATCATTTCTTCGAGCACCATCTCGTCTCTTCTTAAGTGGTTGCCCATACGTTAGCGTGTTGGGGTCTTGTATTCTTTTCTTGATTCTTCTACTTCCTCTAGTTACCTACCTCCCCACTTTGCTCCCGCCCAGTACATTTGTGCCAACCACATTAGGAGAGTGCGGTCATCGCATAACCGTGTTCTTCTATGTCCCTCTCACCGTACTGACTTCATTCACCGATCATTCTTCGTCCAGTCTATTTCTTCATGGAATGCGCTTCCCCAGGAAATCAGGATGGCGACCCTCTGTTTATATTTAAAATTAAAGTTCGCGAGTGTTTTCGTTAAAAATCGGCACTATCGGCACATCGTTAATGTTTTCCCCATTGTTTGTCTTTCTATTTTAGTATCTCTGTGTATCTTCAGGTTGATATTATATTTTATAGGTTTTTTGTTTTATATTTATAGTATTTTATATATCCATGTAGTATAAATTAATAATTTACTTTTTGTTTTACACTTCCTCTGTTCGTTTCTGCGTCACCCAAAGGTTGACTGGTATAAAATGCTTATGGCATTAAGTCCGCCCCTGTGCTTGAAGTTTTAAATACCTACATAAATAAACGTAGGGTTTGCTGCGGCAAACAAAAACACGTTATCATAAAAGGTTTTCTGCACCAAAATGTTGCTCAAGTTATACCCGCGCTTTATTAGTTTGAAGCATCAAAGTCAAGTTCACTACCAAACAAGAAGTGGTAATGAAAACAAATAGGTAAGCAAAATCATCACCACCCACTACTACTTTTTGTAAAAACGAAAAGGAAAATCGTGGTTATCCTTTGAAAAGCGGCATGTCCAAGAACCAACATTTTGCCATCATTTGAATCGTCTACCGAGGCTCACTGGGCTCGTGTGAAATGTGAATTTCCTAGAACTGTAGTATAATTAGCATTCAAAATTAAAGAACACATTATTAAAGTAATTGAAGCTTATAGAATTGGTTGTAATAATATTAATAATGTCAATGATTTGTCAATTGACGATACGGTTGGCGCAGTGGCTGAGAGATCGACTGCAGCGCTGCGTGTCGCAGGTTCGATTCCCGCACGAAACAAATATTTGTATGGCCTACAGATAGTTGTTTCGGGTCTGGCTGTTTGTGTATGTGAGTTTAAATGTTTGTAAACGCTTCCACGATACAGGAGAAATTCCTAGTGTGGGGCAACGTTCTATAAAAAAAAAAAATACAATAGAAAAATGTCAACGTGAATTTTTGAAGTGCACCAAATCAAAAGATTTATTTGGATCTCTAATGTCAAACAAACACAACAAATACTGATATTGTAATCAATCATAACTGACGTTATATGACATTGCGAAATGTCGCAGCGTTAATAAAAACAAGCTACGCAGATAACACTAATTTATTTCACGATGATTGTCCATACACTACCTATTTAATTTGGAGCCAGATCAACGACACTTCATTTCCTAATGGGAATTCAAAGTGAGTGCTTGTTCTTATTTAATCTATAAAATGTCAGTAGTATACAAATGTTTAGTCGTCTTTTCGATATTATTTTTAAACCAAAATGAAGCATCCAGAATCCTGGCGATGTTTCCCGTTGCTTCTATAAGCCATTCAGTAGTGTTTCGGCCTTTGATTTATGAACTATTAAAACGTGGTCATGAAGTAACACTTATAACACCAGACCCTGCCTTTACCAAAGGAGAAACGCCTGCCAACCTAACAGAAATTGGCGTCCATGATGTATCTTACGCTGTGTGGAAAAAAACATACATGTCGCTATCAAAAGGTCATCACAGGGATCTGCCTGTGCTAATTAAGTCTTATTTGGAAGCAATACGGTTAATGTTTCAAGCGCAAATCAAAGACGATCAAGTCAATAAATTGTTCAATGATAAGACTAAACAATTTGATTTGATATTCATGGAAGCAGGTGTTAGACCTGGGTTAGTACTATCACACATATACAAGGCGCCAGTGATCTTAGTGAGTTCATACGGAGCAGTTTTCGACAACTATGATGTCTTTGGAGTTCCGACACATCCAATGCTCTATCCTATGTGTAATCGTATAAAAATCCACAACCTCAGCTTATGGGATAAAATTAAGGAACTGTATCTGCAATTTTCGTTAGATATGATGCAACGAGATAGCTATACGATAGAAAATGAAATAATTAGAAATCATTTTGGACCTGACGTCCCTCCGCTTCAAGAACTGAACAATAATGTGGATATGATGTTCTTGAATATACATCCAATTTTTGAGGGCATCCGACCTGTGCCTCCTTCTGTATTGTACATGGGTGGTCTACATGTAAATCCGCAAAAAGAACTACCAAATGTAAGTATTTATTACTATGATAATTTACAATTAAAAAACCCTGTCCAGTCTGTGAAGGTATTAAGAATCAAAGACGCGAGCATCGCCACTTCGTTTGTGTCTCGGGTAGTGACGTCATAAACTGTCAAACAAACTAAATTTGATGAAGTTATCACTCTTCAAATAATTACTACGTTGTTGGAAAATGGTGGTATGTGGACATTTATGTAACAACATTATTGTGCACCAAAGAGATGAAGCAGTTTCTTATGTCATCTGGTCTATTTGAATTTAGAACGCAGAGAATGACTCTAAACCTCCCGAGTAGTGCGAGGGAGCTTTAAAGGATTCAGTTAGCAAAAATTGTTTTACCGTTAGATGATCCGAATGTTGTCGACAGGATAAGACAACGTCATTTGCGTAAGGTAAAATTTTACTAACATTCCGAAAATTTCTCCCATAGGAACTGCAAGTATATTTAGATTCGTCCAAAAACGGCGTCATTTACTTAAGCTTCGGAACAAATGTCGATCCCTCTCTACTGCCTCCGAGAGCAATACAAACACTTGTGACAGCTCTCTCTAACGTACCCTACGATGTGCTGTGGAAGTGGAACAAGGATGTGCTGCCAGGAAAAGGCGACAACATTAAGATATCTAAGTGGTTGCCGCAGTCAGACTTAATGAGTGAGTATTTAAAAAAAGATTTTTTTAAGCTTGTGAGTTGGTTTGGCGTGACGCAAGATAAGAGTACCTAGAAAAATTTGGGTGAGGCCCAGCACTAAGACTTACAAGAGAGACACAAAAAAAAACACGAGAACTTACGAAGTCTCACTCAAGATTTTACTATCGACGAAACATGTACGATTTATGTAACTTTCATAACATGATATAACATCACGGGTTTTATTTTTCTTTAAAAAAACGTTGCCCCGCACTAGGAATTTCTCCTGTATTGTAAGTGTGTTTACAAACATTTAAACTCACAAACACAAACACCCAGACCCGGAAAAAGTATTTGCAATTACTGCAAATCAGGAAAGGGGGAACTTTGTTACCCCGAATTTAACGCGAGCGAAACCGCGGGCAAAAGCTAGTCTTTATTATTATTATTACTACTACCAATCGTGTCGATTGTAATTTCTATTGCCACTGACATGGTATAAACATTCGAATTGAGAACCTGTTCTTTTTTAAATTAGTTAAAAAGGCAAGGATAATGGTTGTGGGTTTTGGTTTTAAAACAACAACAAACATTTCTAATAAAATCTTTTTTTTTTTCACAGGACACCCTAAAATAAAGTTGTTCATAACACAAGGAGGTCTACAATCAACAGACGAGGCCATCTCAGCAGGAGTACCTCTCATCGGTATTCCTATGTTGGGCGATCAGTGGTTTAATGTAGAAAGAATGGTCTACCATAAAATTGGACTTGGACTAAACATGGAAACGATGACAGAGGAGATTCTGACTGATGCAATTGACAAGATCATCAAGAATAACGAGTACATAAGCTTTTCTATTTTCATCTAAAGAACAATAATTCCTAAACATTCATGGGACTTAAATGAGACGACACGGCTGAACTATCAACTGCTGCGCTGCGGGTGGCGGGTTCAATCCCCGCACGGAACAAATGATTATATGGCCTATAGATAGTTGATCCGGGTCTGGCTGTTTGTGTATGTGAGTTTAAATGTTTGTAAACGCACCCACGATACGGGACAAATCCTAGTGTGGGGCAAGTTTAAAAAAAGAGGCAAAATTTGATTGTACTAGTAGGTACAACTCTGCTTAACCCTCGGGGATTACAGGCTTCATGTTGTGTTTTATGAATTATACCTATTTTATTTTTCCGTTCATGAAGAAGTCTTGTTTCATAAAAATGACTGCATGCAAAGGAATTCCAAATTATAATTTAATTCAGCGCCACCTAGTAATGATGAGTAACAATTTTTTTTTTCTTTTTTTAGTTTTTATCGACAGAATTTAGCCAAACTACATAGGGTTATGCGCGATGAGCCTATGCCGCCACTGGAGCGCGCCGTGTGGTGGACGGAGTACGTGCTGCGTCATGGTGGTGCAAAACATCTACGCTCGCCCGCCGCTAACATATCGTGGGCGCAGTACTTAGAACTAGAACTGGTGTTTATATTACTGCTAGGTTTTCTGATTGTGACAACAGCTGTTGCTTTTCTTCTCCGATATATTTATAGGATTACTGTGATAGGTAGCAAACTTAAACAAAACTAATACTCAATAATGTTTAATTAAATTATTATGTAAAGATAAGTAAAATCGTTGTTTTATTTTACGTTTTTGGTTTAAAATATATTCAAATACAAAGTATTTGAATAATTATTAAATTTGAGATTTATCAAACTCAAAGCATTAATTTTAATAAGACCGTTACAAGCACTTTTGAATGTCAAAAACAAAAAGATGAAGCTGCAGTCCCAGTCACAAGGCATAATAATTTGTGAAGATACCGTACGTAGCTGTATCGTTGCCCATTCCAAAGAGTTGATCTCTATGGAGAAGAATGGACAAGAAACTCCATGGACACTTTTTATAATCATAATATTTTTACAAGATCATGATTACATCATTCATGTTGAGATCCTACATATTATAAATGCAAATGTTTGTGAGGATGGAAGGATGTATGGATGTGTGTTACTCTTTCACGTCAAAACGGCTAAACGGATCTTGATGAAATTTGGCACAGAGGTAGATTATAATCTGGAATAACACATAGAATACTTTTTTTAGATATCACGCGTGCGAAGCCGCGGGCGCTAGGATATATTTTGTTTACATTTACGTTCTTTTGTTAGCACTTGTGTCACAATAACCTATTTCTGTTCATTCTTTCTTTCGGCTCGAATGATGAAACAGTTAAAAGGCATCATATTATATGAAAAAGGTTGTGTCTTCCCGTTAGTTATGAATGGCCACAAGAGTTAACGATAAGCCAAGCGGTCCCTTTCACAGTGAAATATAGAGGTAGTGATAAACTTTGGATTGCTGGATTCACATTGTTTTAAGAATATTTTTTGACGATAAATTTTTTTGGAAAACGTTCTAAGGATAGTAGTTTTTGGTCACGTGTTTGGTTCTATTATAATTATGATAGGAGTTTGTGGATTTTTTTCTTTTTCGGTTTTCTGCGCGGACGAGAGGAGTAGAGTGAGAATCGCCTTTGTATTTATAAATAACAGCCAACCTATCTGCTTTAAAACTGATAGCAACTTTCAGATAATTTTGTTTTCATGTATTTAAAATCTTTATCGGTAATCACTGATATTGTACTAAATTTGAAAATTCATCAAAATCATTTATAAATAGATAACCCTTATGCTAGTACTATTACGGCTTAATATTGAGTGATTTCTGAACAACATTTTTTCTGAATTATTGCTGTGTAACGTATCTTAAGTTATAAATAGAGATAGTAAAATATACATCGCTTGTTTGCAACATTAATGACATAACACAAAAAATAAAATATACAGCTCAGCATTTTTTACCCGACTGCGCACCGCAAAGGAGGATTACAAAATTAAAAAAAATAAAATTTTCTGACCGAACCATCCACTTCAATAGACCAGACATCACATTAATAAATAAAACAAACAAAACTGGATTCCTCATAGACATAGCTGTACCAAATACACAACACACAACTTACAAACTACTATTGCAGTAAAATTATCTAAGTATACCGAATTAAAAGAAGAAATTACCCGCCTCTGGCATCTTCAAAAAGTTACAATAGTCCCTATAGTGTTGTCCACTACAGGAGCTATACCAAAACAACTTCACCAGTCCTTTGAACCTGCCCTCAAACACCAACCACCTGCTTCAGAAGGCAGTGATACTAAACACGTGTAGACTGGTGAGGAAATTCCTACAATGTGAATCAGATAACCCGAACCAACATATCCACTTAAACAGACCCTCATCTCTCTTTCAAGCTACAGCACAAAACAGTATTGTACCTATTACTACCTCTTTAACTCTAAACCCAACTGATAAGCCGGAAAGTACTGATAGCACGGGCCTAAGCCAAGTGGCTTAGGCCCGTGCTATCAGTACTTTCCGGCTACCCAGGTAGCCGAACAAAATAAATGTATAGATAAAAATAATGGGTTCCCTCTATCTGGCAGAATCTTGATGCTCCGAAATTTATTTGGCATAATAACACTTAGCATAATTTTCATTAAACGAACATTTTAAAGGCATAAATAATATTTGTTAAAACTTCGAATTTACAATGGGATACTTTTATGATGGCAGAATTAAATTTGGTATAATTACGATTGGCAGAGTTCAAATTTCGCATAATATCGTTTAGCATAACGTTCATTTAGAGCGATGATTATTTGGTATAATTTCACTTGGCATACTATGTAGATGATTGAAATGGCTAGGTTAGGTTAGGTTAAAACCGTGACCACCTACGCCAGAAACGACTTGCATTATTAGAGAAAAGAGATTGTTTTTAGTAGGTTACCCGAAACTGAACTATTAAGTTTAGAATAATTACTTATTAAATAAAATGATGAAATTTATCTCTAGAGATGCTTCTGACTTACAAAATTATGAGTTTTGAATGTATGATAAATGAGTGTCTGCCAAACAATTTTCTGCGAAGTGAAGTTTATGGCTATACGTTGTTATGCAAAATAAAATTATGACACAAAAAGTTCTGCTATAAAGGGGGGATCCAAAAATAATAATCTCATAAATAATGAATACCTAATAGATACTCATAACTAAAAAGTTAAAAAAAAAAATATTAAAAAAAATAAAAAACCCGACTGCGTAAAAAGTGAAACAAACTACACACCTAATAAAAATTAAAATCTGGAAAGGCTCACACTCCAATAATGGGTCCCGACTGTTCTTCATAGTTCCAGATTACAGTAGTTGTTTTTCTCTTTTCAGTTTTATTTTTATTAGGTGTGTAGTTTGTTTCACTTTTTACGCAGTCGGGTTTTTTTTTTTTATTTTTTTTTTTTTAAACTATTTCACGTTTTAATTCTCTTTGTTTGACTGTGACCCCTGTCCTTTTAATTTTATATGACAATCACTAAATAATTTTTAGGATGGACCTCAAAAAGAAAGAACGGCGCCCATAAAAGATCACTTTGTTGTCCGTCTGTCTGTCCGACTGTCAAGACCCTTTATCTCAAGAACGCGTAGAGGTATCAAGAAATTATAACCATTCTAGCTTTTGCCCGCGGCTTCGCTCGCGTTAAATTCGGGGTAACACAGTTCCCCTTGCACCTTATTGATTTGTAATAGCAACGCTAAGATTTCCCTTTTCTTCCCTCTTTCTCCCTCATATCCCACTTTTTTTAAAAAAAATCATCATCAACATCGGTGTAGCCATTAAAGCGTGAAGAGGTAACAAACAAACAAACTCACTTTCGCTTTTATAATATTAGTAAGGATACTTAAGTCTGTGGTACCTTGGACCTATGAAAAAAATCAACCTTTTAAGTCCAGGCAGTCAAGAAATATCGCAAGTTTTTACAGAACCCTCGGTACGGGAGTCTGACTCACACGATTTTTTTTAAACATTGCTCTACTAATTTCTCTTGTATTGGGTGCTTTTACAAACATTTAACCTCACATACACGAACAGCCACACTGGAAATCACTACTTGTAGATCATACAACTATTTGTTTGCGGAATTGCACCCGTGACACGCAACGCAGCAGTCGAACTAGCTCAGTTTGAGCTCCAACCAAGCTGTTTTTATCACGAAGGCCAATATTGTCTGCATAGAAACCGTTTAATCAAAAGATGAAAAGTTTATTACGTACTAGCCTTAGCCCGCGACTTCGTCCGCGTGGCAAAGTTACTTTGGGCTAACGCTTGATGATCGAAAAAAAAATATCTAGGAGGAAGAGGGCAGAAAAGGGAAAACTTAGCATTGCTATTATAATAAATAAGGCGCAACGGAAAAAACCACAGGTAGCAGGTACCTGTAAATCAGGAAAGGAGAACTGTGTTACCCCGAATTTAACGCGAGCGAAGCTGCGGGCAAAAACTAGTAACTGATATTTATATTAGGTACATAAGTGACCTATTTATCGTATCTAAAATAATGGTGAGTGATTACCTGAATTTTATTGATAACGTACTATCAAAAATACTACAACATAGTAAGCCAAGATAGTACACAGTTGTATACTCGTTATCTCTTTAAATGACCAAAATAACTTCTCCCGATCTGGGCGAAGCGGAGGGGAGTGTCAGACTTTAACTGACTAAACCCCATCTATCTTCCTTCTGTTGTCCTTTGTGCTCCGAGACCGCGGTATGTCTTTCGAATTACCAGCAACCCCTGCAGGCAGTGGCCCTGGCAAGCTCCTTTGCTTTGCTGACATCTCTTTGAGCGCGCGTGGGACACAAACGCGCCGTCGACACGGCCTGTGGTCATTAGACGGGTGGACGTGTCTCTGACATAGACCTCTACGGTAGACGGGAGAGGTCTCGCGGTACTTGTACAGTCCTAAGTTACAAATGACAGAAATTCATTACAAAACTACATGAAACTTTAAAATTGAACTTGCTCGAAACTTTGGTCACACATTGAATTTGGACACTATAAGGTATTGATAAGAAGTAGAGCGCAGCAAGTCTCGTACAATAACACGAACGCAAAGGGCAATAGAAGGAACATGGGTGGGTTTTAGTCAGTAATAGTCTGACACTCCCCCCCGCTCCGCCCAGAGCTGGGGAAGTAATTTGATGATTTCCCACCCCAAAAAAAGGCTAAATGAAATGAATGAAATGAAGGAAAACTTGCTCAGTTGATGAGTAAATATAAAGGAGAAATTCTTAGTGTGGGGCAATGTTTTATAAAAAAAAATGTATAATAGACGATTCCTGCTTCAATTGACTGTACGGTTAGACAAACGAAGAAACCTTGTATCGTGTCCTGCACTTTAATGCCTACACACTACAAGAGAATTGATGGACTCTAGCAATTGTACCAACCGTGTAGCCAAGTTTCTGAGAGCGGCGACAGAAGAAGAATTTCAATCTTTTACTAATGTAATGACTGCCTTACCGAGATTGAGGGTTGTTCGAAAAAGATACCGCGGCCCCGGAATACAAATGGCAAAAGAAGGAACGTGGATGGGTTTTAGTCAGTACAAGCTTGACACATCCCCAGCTCTGCCTAGAGCCGGGGAAGTTATTTGACAATTGCAGGATCGAAAAAAAGAATTACGACTGCAAAGTTGACGGGATGGTTGGCGCAGTGACTGAGCGGTCGACGGCTGCGCTGCGTGTCGCAGGTTCGATCCGCGAACGGAACAAATACTTGTATGACCTACACGTAGTTGTTTCGTGTCTGGCTGTTTGTGTATGTGAGTTTAAATGTTTGTAAATGCATACAGAAGAAATACCTAGGGGAAGGAAAGGTTTAAAAAAGAGCTACCGTACGCGCTCTATAATCCTTATACTTTAATGTGAATTTATTTGGAACTTGCTGTAGAAGTAGCTCCCATGTGTTTGCAGTACGTCGCCAGGAAACTTAAACTTAACGCAAACTTTAATGTTTATTTACCGTTACAAGTTCAAATGTTTGCTACGATACAATGTTTTAATTCTTTGGGCACGAACACATGGAGTCTTGAACGTAGAAAAAAGCGCAGCAAACATTGCCACACTGACCAATATTTATATACTTACTTGTACTGCATTTTTTAATCAGATAACAACCACAAACAAACTATTTCATATCAATTCTAAAATAACTCGTAAAGTTATAACAATAAACTCCTAATTTCAAAACTCCGAACAATGCGCTATCATCATCAGGAATCTATTAAATTGGTATCAGGCGCTTTCAATAGATCGCACTCAATGAATGAAAATCTTGGCTTCAAGCCATTGTTAGGTTCTGTTTACTAACTGCAATAATGGCTCGATGAACTGTATGGATCGCAAAGAGATGAAGTCTTCGCTGAAAGGACTCAATAGCCGTTTTATCGCTTGGCCACGAGCTGCATGCTTAAGGCGATTCTCACAATACAGCGCTTGTTTACGCGGATCGTCCGCGCGGTCGGCCGGTTCACGTTTGTTAGACATCAACGGTGGAGTGATTTTTCATTACTCCAAAGAGGTTATGTCCATGCAGTTTTTCAGATATGGAGAAAAACCAGGAACTTTAAATAAACTTAAAATTATACTGAAAATTTGTTCGTTTGAACAAAAAAAGAATTTTGGTCTGTTAGTTTCCTTATGTAACATGTAGTTTTTGACGTGATAACGTCTTTAAAATCGTTTTAGTCGGGTGACATGTTCAGAAACTTGTGTCACACCAAAACCTCACGAGCGCGATCGATCGGTTGATCGATCGATCGTCTTACAAACAACCATTTTTTTATACAATTTTTTTTTGGTCTAATGATTATTTTTTAACAAGACCGTGACGATGGCATTCATAGACTTTGTTCTAGCAAAAAGCACGCGAACGAAGCGGTGCCGTGTTATAATCGTCTAAACTAAACTAACACGTTTTGTGGTAGTGCCTGAAGAATTAGGTAATTTAAAAAAAATGCTCTGAGCATGCCACGCGAAGAGACACATTAGTATTGCAATGAAAGCAAGTGAAATCTAGACGTCTTTTCTTTTCTTTCCTATAATTATGTCTTTTGTTTTATATCGTGTATAAAATCTAAAACGCAACGTGTCGCGCCGCGCGCCGAGCCGTCGCCAGTGTGAACAGTAGTATGCGTTTTCATAGTAATTGTTCTACGGTGATTTTGTCACTGCACACCGTGCCGCGCGTGTCTGAATGAGCCTTAAAGGTTTAAAATTCTTGTTTAAATGTTTTTCAGTGTTTTAACAATAGTAAATGTCGATTTCGACAATTCTTTTTTACTGCCTGCAATAAGGATTGGATGAACGGCTTGGCTACGAATCACATACTAAAGCGACGCGTGTTGCTGGAGACGCCTGCGAAGAAACTATATAAATACTAGCTGGCACCAGCGGCTTCGCCCGCGTGATATAGAACAAGAACAAGTTTCCAATGTGTTATTCCACTATAGTCTACCTCTATGCCAAACTTCGTCAAGATCCGTTCAGCCGTATTGACATGAAAGAGTAACAAACATAAGTACATCTATCCTCACAAATATTCGTAGGATATTTCACAGCTGAGATCCAGCTAGAATCATTAAAAACTACCAAGTCTCCACTTGGACACTCAAAATATTAAGACACTGGTATCAAAACTTTTGGCAGCTAATAAATTATGAGTTTCAAGTAAAGAACTTCCAGTTTTCTTCATTATTAATTAAATATTCATAATCTTGCAAAACCAATATTTGAATATTCTTTCCCAAATCTTGACTAGATGGCGCTGACTTAAATTTTGTTTTGGAACACATTTTTAAATTCAAAATATTAAATTCCTTTGAGTTTATAACGGTAATTTAAAATATCAGATAGTTGAGAAACTCCTGCTATTCCTCAAGTCGTATAATATCTCTGATTAATTATAATTCTATTTGGATTAAACTTTCATAATTACTGTTTCGAGACGATGAAACCATCGCTCAGATTTAATAATTGGAGTTTGTAAGATACTTGTAAATTTTGCTCTGTTTAAATATTAGATTCTATATTTACAAGATTTATTTTGATTAGGTATAGATTTTATTCCTCTTGCACCACAAAATACTCATCATCATCATCATCATCATCATCAGGCTATATTAGTCCACTGCTGGACATAGCCCTCCCCTAATGAGCGCCATAGCGCCCTGTCTTCAGCTTGCCGCATCCAGCATCTGCCTGCAGTCTTTCGTAGATCGTCATCCCACCTGGTCGGAGGGCGTCCTACACTACGCTTGCCGAGTCGCGGTCTCCACTCAAGAACACGTTTACCCCAACGGTTGTCGGTTCTTCGTGAGATATGGCCAGCCCACTGCCACTTCAGCTTGCTAATTATTTGAGCTATGTCGATAACTTTGGTTCTCTGTCGGATGTATTCGTTGCGGATTCTATCCTTCAGAGAAACTCCGAGCATAGCTCTCTCCATAGCTCGCTGAGCAACTTTGAACTGATGGACCAACCCTGCCGTGAGTGTCCATGTCTCGGCTCCGTAGGTCATGACGGGTAGGACGCACTGATTAAAAACTTTTGTTTTCAAGCATTGCGGCATGGATGACGAGAGGACTCGGCGTAGTTTCCCAAACGCTGCCCAGCCCAGCTGGATCCTCCTCTTGGCCTCCCTCTCGAAACTGTTTTTACCTAACTGCAGAATCTGCCCGAGGTAAGTGTACTCAGAAACGATTTCGAGAAGGTGACCATGTACGACGACCGGCATTGGATCAATGTGGCCATTGATCATGACTTTGGTTTTATCCAAATTCATGCCAAGACCGATACGTCGCGAGGCTGAAGCTAGGCCGTCCAGCATTTGGTTCAGCTCCTCTAGCGACTCCGCCATTAAGACTATGTCATCTGCGAATCGTAGGTGTGAGATGTAGTCGCCGTTTATGTTGATGCCCTTTCCTTTCCAGTCCAGCGTCTTAAACATATCCTCCAACGCGCTGGTGAACAGTTTCGGGGATATAACATCCCCCTGTCTCACTCCTCTGCGCAATTGGATCGGTTTAGACTGCTGGTCCTGTACTTGGACACTCATGGTGGCGGCTTCGTATAGACATCTCAACACCTCAATATAACGATAGTCTACTTGGCATCGCTGTAAGGATTCCAGAACAGCCCAGGTTTCGACAGAGTCAAAGGCCTTCTCATAGTCCACAAAGGCCAGACACAGGGGCTGATTATACTCTTCGGACTTCTGTATAATCTGCCTCACTGTGTGAATGTGGTCTATAGTGCCATATCCTCCGCGAAACCCGGCCTGTTCCGGCGGCTGGAACTCGTCGAGTCTCCTGGCGAGACGATTCGTGACCACTCGTGAGAACAGCTTATAGACGTGGCTCAGGAGCGAGATGGGTCTGTAATTCTTAAGGAGGGTTTTGTCACCCTTCTTGAAAAAGAGCACCACCAAACTCCCGCTCCACGCCTTTGGAGTTCTCCCACTGTGAAGGACGTCGTTGAAGAGGTTCTGTAGTTCCTGTATAACAGGGACTCCTCCAGCTTTCAAAAGCTCTGATGTTATTCCGTCCTCACCGGGGGCTTTTCCATTTTTAAGCTGCCTCAGAGCTGACACGATCTCGTCTTGACTGATGTCAGGCAGTTCGTGGGTGTAGTGGCGAGTCAGGGTGGCTCTAGAATCGTGGTCATCTCGTCGGGAATGAGAGGCATGTGCAGCATATAATCGGCCGTAGAAATCTTCTATCTCGGCGAAGATCTCTGGCTTTGACAATACGGTCCTCCCGTCGTGCGTTTTTAGCTTCGTCAGGTGGCTCCTGCCAAGCTGCTGAGTGAATACTTTAGACCCTCGGTTTCGCTCTATCGCCTCTTCGATGAGGCGTGTGTTTGAGCTCCGAAGGTCGCGCCGTACCATCTTCGCAATTTGCTTGTTCAGGTCTGACCTCTCCGACGAAGTCGCATGGGTGGTTTCCCGTCTTTTTGTCATCAACCCGAGAGTCTCAGCCGAGAGTTTGGATATCCTGCCAGTCCGCTGCGCCCTACAGAACTTAATGCCCTCATCCCTCAGAGTTTCGACCAGATTGTGTAGGCTCTCGTCAACGTCGTCAGTGGGTTCCAAGGCAACAAATCTATTCCCGAGAAGCTGCTGGAACTTCTCGGTGCCCGCCATGATATGGATTGGGTTAGGTCGGAGCGTGGACTTCATCAGTCGGCTTCTTTCAAGCTTTACGTTGATATTCAGAGAGCCTCGGAGAAGTCGGTGATCAGATCCGGTATTAAACCTGTTGATCACTGAGACATCTCTGAATATGTGCTTGCTATCCGTCATGATGAAGTCGATCTCATTTTTAGTCACAGTGTCGGGGCTTTTCCATGTCCACTTTCTTTGAGGCTGTTTCTTAAAGAAAGAGTTCATTAAGAACAGTCCCTCCTTCTCAAGGAAGTTGACAAGCATTTGCCCCCTGTGATTCCTAACTCCATAACCATGCGGGCCTATACGGGATTCGTTGCCAGTCTGTGTTCCCACCTTGCCGTTAAAGTCCCCCATAACAACATTGAAGTGGGCCTTGGTGGTGTTGTGTAAGGCTTTGGATATGTCTTCATACATAACCTCCACTTCATCATCCGGGTGTGTCGAGGTCGGTGCGTAAACCTGAATGACCTTCATGCTGTAGCGCTTGGACAGCCGAAGGATCAGGTACGCTACCCTGGTCGACACACTGGAGATTTCTTCAACGTTGTTAGAGAGGGCCTTATTGACGAGGAAACCTACGCCACCCTGGGATTTCTTATCCCCCTCGCGAAAGTAGAGAAGATGGCCCGAGTCCAGGGTTACGGTGTCCTCCCCCTCTCTACGGACTTCACATAACCCTAGAACATGCCATTTAATGTTCTCTAACTCCACTTCCAACTGCGCTAGATGGTGGTCAAGCCTCAGAGTGCATCCGTTATACGTTGCCAGGGTCAGATCTTTGTGGCAGCCTGCCGTAGCCCGGTGATTCTTCGCACCCCCTGCCCCGCCGTTACCATGGCCGCTGCCATGGCCAGGAATAGCGAGGCGGCCGGGAACTGAGGGCCATCTTTTTTGTCGTGCCATCATCGAGGGGTAGTGCCCATAATCCCCACGCTGGGCATGCGGGTTGGGGATCGCAGTTTGGTTGTTGGTTTGCTATGCAGGGGGCGCTGCTGCCCACCCCCCGGTTTTGTGTCCCTTAGTCGCCTTTTACGACACCCGCGGGCAGAGTTGGGTTGGTGCTATTCTTTTAGGCCGGCACCACACGGCCAACAAAATACTCAATCTTTTTAAATTTTGTCCGACTAGTCTATGGGCCAGTTTCTTTTTTAACCCCCGACGCTAAACCGACGGGGTGTTATTTTACATAATTGACAATGGTTATTGCTCTTTCAAACGTCTATTTTCATATTAATGGTATAAAAAATTTTTTGCAAAAAAAAAACGACCTCCAAAATAACACTAAAAAGACGGAAAATAAATTTACTTCCGGAAGTCGGTAATATGTTTGATTCATCGTGTGTAATTCAAACGTGATGTAAATTTATTTTTCGTCATTGTATTGTTTTATTGGCATTTGTTTTTTTTTTCCAAAAAGTTTTTTATTTAGCCTTTTTAGTTGAGTTATGGTAGTATCTCACATAAATTAATAAATAAATAAATATCTTGGGACAACTCACACACGGCTATCTGATCCCAAGCTAAGCAGAGCTTGTGTTATGGTAACCAGACAACTGATATACATACTTATATAATTTATAAATACATACATATTATAGATAAATCACACCCAGACACAGAACAAACAATCATGCTCATCACACAAAGTTTGTCCTGGGTGGGAATCGAACCCACGACCTGCGGCTCAGCAGTCAGGGCCACTAACCACTAGACCAACAGGCCCGTCAAAAAATTCACAAACATTAGAAGAAAAAATTAGACTTAAATGAGATGTCAATTAAGCAGAAGGGCCTGCCATGTTGTAGGGTTGTTCGAAAGAGATACAGAGGCCCCGGAACATAAAGGGCAAAAGAAGGAACATGGGTGGGTTTTAGTCAATTTAAGTGTGACACTCCCCCCCTCTCCGCCCAAAATGGGGGAAGTTATTTGATGACTTCCGATCCGCAAAAAAAAGACATCAGAGACATTGGTGAAGGAAAACATCGTGCGGAAACCTGGTTTTATCTGAAAATTAATAATCTGTAAACAATTTCTCCGTTTGGAATTCAGTGACCCTGTAGTAAGTTTTATCATCATCTGCCTAGCCTTTTCACAACTATGTTGGGGTCGGCTTCCAGTCTAACCGGATGCAGCTTAATATCAGTATTTTACATGGAGCGACTGCCTATCTGACCTCCACAACCCAGTTAATACTGGGTAATATGATACCCCTTGGTAAGACTGGTTGTCAGACTTTCGGAACACTGACCTGTAACGACTGTCAAAGATCTACAAATGACAGCCGGGACCAACGGCTTAACGTGCTTTCTGAGGCACGAAGTTTTGTAGTAGTTTTATGAATCAAAAAATTACGTAGTCTACTCTTAAACAGCTCTGTATATACCTCCAACCACTTGATAATTTATTGTAAATAATAGAGGCTATACATCTATACAATAAACACTTTTTTATGAGTATTATGTTCATATAATTATATTCATTACCCATCAGTGTTTACATGCGTAATATAATGAAACGTAGAAGTGTTTATTTTATGCAATTTACAAAAATAATTGGCATTCCTTCATTATATCATTAAATTTACCAGACGATGGAGAGTTTCAAACAAACAAACAAATAATTTCAACTGTGTGAATTTCGTGGTGAAATCCGGGCAAGTATTGATGTGACTTTTCAATTCCTATGTACATTTTTTTTAAGTTTATCTAAGACATCACCGACTTGAGGGAGAGAACCTCAAACCAACCCAACCGCCGCGGGCGTCGGGCGCCGCGAGATGACTCCCGGCTACCGTAGATGCGGGCCTGTGGACGGTGAGCAATGGGCAGCTCACCGTCCACAGGCCCGCATCAATCTGACGTCAATAGACGGATGGACATCCGTCTATTGACGTCACGGCACGGCCGTGTCGACGGCGCGTTAGTGTTTCACGCGCGCCTCAAAGAGATGTCAGCAAAACAGAAGGGCCTACCAGGGCCACCGCCTGCCGGGGTTGCGGGTTGTTCAAAAGAGATACCGCGGCCCCGGAACATAAAGGGCAATAGAAGGAACATGGGTGGGTATTAGTCAGTACAAGTCTTACACTCCCCCCGCTCCTCCCAGAGCGGGGGAAGTTATTTAATGATTTCTCATCTGCAAAAATAAAAGACATCACAGGATTTGGTGAAGGAAAACATCGTGAGGAAACCTGGTTTTATCTATAAATTAAATAAAAAAGAAAATCGCTGTTGGAAGTTTCAAAATTGGCATGACCTATTAGGACGTAGGTGCTCATTAAAACGTAATTTTGCAAAATTCAAATCCGAAATCGCCAAACCATCTTGAACAAGCGTGGTGATCAATGCACATGCCTTTTCTCTATGAGAAGAAGCCTTTGAAAATCAGTGGAACAGTCATAGGCAGGAGTTATTATTATGTGTGAATTTTATCCAAATTGAAAATAGAGTCGATACAGTACTTCGTATTAACGAAACCGTCAACCTAGTTACCGAGTTTATTTCTATTTGCATTCACTTAAAGTGCTTACAATTTTCCGTACAGCAACACACTCCTTTGCCCGTTTCCACTAACTCTCCAAAATGCTTAAATTTTATTCCACTGTTGCATTTTAAGCTCTCGGCACTGAGCTGAACGTTTCAATTCCAACGGAGTGTAGTGCAGTGTTGCTGAAAATGTTTATTAAGCGTTGAAAGTTTACCTAAAGCAAGGCAGATGTGTGTGGTATAAGTTGAAACAGGCGCCTACCGCTAGCCTAGATTGCTTTAATTACTTCTACTTAGCAACTCTTTCTGGATATGGAGCTGGTGTAACGATTGGTGTATCACGATATCGTACAATTGTAAATATGTAGACCGATGCATGTCTTTTTTCTTCATCCATTAACTTCTCCCGCTCTGGGTAGATCGAGGAGGAGTGGCAGACTTTTACTGATTAAAACCCACCCATGTTCCTTATTTTGTCCTTTATGTTCCGGCCGTGGTATATTTTTTGAACAACCCACAACGGCAGGCAGTGACCCTGACAGGCCTCTCTGCTTTGCAGAGAGATGTTCTGAGGCGCGCGTGCTACACGACCGTCGACGTCCACAACTCCACACGGCCTGTCTTAACTAGATGGACGGACGGTGAGCTACCTATTGCTCACCGCATCATAGACCCGAATCTACGGTGGCCGGGAGTCGTCTCACGTTGGTTGGTTTGCCCTCAAACGTCCACCTACTCTAACTGCTTCGCAGAAGGAGGTATCAGCTTCCCATTCCCAGGAAGTTCACCGCCTCGCCGGAGATCGTGCGGTAGCCCCAGATCAGCCTTATGGCTACCATCTAAGAATGTGGCCTATACATTCGATATTTACATATCCACTTCCGATGTTTCACGAAGGCGACCGAAGGCAGCCGATAAAAATTCAGAGGTACTAAAGTGTACAAAAAAATGTACCACCAGTGATTCACTTCAATGCATTTCAAATCTAAAATGGAACTATCTTGCCAAGTTGACGTTGTAACATTAGAAGATTTAATAAAAAAAAACACAATGGAGTCGTCATCGCATCTGCTTAAAAAAATATACAACATGACATTGATGAAAAATGCTAATTAACGCCTCAACCGTCAAATTACACGCTCGTAAAATTTTACATAATGTAAATATTGTGTATATTATTCAATACGTTTCATACTTTAAAAAATACGTACTAGAATCGAAAACAACATACTATCACTGTGGAACTTACAGCCAAACTGTCAAGATGCTACTACTTTTGTACTTAGTGAGTTTTCTAATCGGTGCAAGCGATTCATCAAGAATATTGGCAATATTCCCTACTCCGTCTATAAGCCATCAAGTGGTTTTCCGACCTCTGACTCAAGAACTAGCTAAGCGAGGTCATGCAGTCACAATCGTTACAACAGATCCTGCGTTCCCAAAGGGACAAACGCCTGCTAACATCACAGAAATTGATGTCCATGATGTATCGTACAAGATCTGGACAGAGAAACTATTGAATAGAAGAGCAAGTGGTAATAAAAACGAGTTGAAAAAACAGGTTGAAACCTACTTTCCAACAATATTGGAAATAGTTTTACAACAGTTACAGGTTGATGAAGTGCAAAACTTGATTAAGGATAAAACAAAGAAATTCGACCTGTTGATTCTAGAAGCTTGTGTACGACCAGCACTTCTTTACTCACATATCTACAAAGTTCCAGTAATCTTAATGAGTTCACTGGGAGCCATGCCTGGGAATTTTAAAAAAATCGGTGCCCCTGATCATCCCTTGTTATACCCAAATGTTTTTAGACAGCGATCCAACAATCTAACGAAATTTGAGAAAGTAATTGAAACATTAAAGTTTTATATGTTCAATCGAATATCGGAAAGTTATGAAGATGTTGAGACTGAGGTGTTGAGACAACATTTAGGAGAGGATATACCAAGTTTTTCAGAATTATATAAAAACGTGCATATGTTATTCTTGAATGTTCATCCAGTATTTGAAGGTGTTCGTCCGTTACCTCCGGGTGTAATCTATACGGGTGGGTTACATCAGAAGCCTGTTAAAGAGTTACCAGCAGTAAGTATGACTGTTCTGTTATTTAATATTTCACTATAACCCACGAATCTGCTTCCCATAGTGAGAGGGAAAGGACTAGTATGCCATGAAGATAAACTACAAACTGTGTACTGTAGAAGGTGAACAACTATACGTAATTGAAAGCGCATAAAATACTTTTAAGACTATATTTTATTTCATAGTTTCAGTAGTACATGTACAACAACGCTAAGCCCTTCTCTTCATCACCATCATTTTCCTGCCCTTGTCCCATTCTATTTGGGGTTGGCGCAACACGTTTTCTTCTTCCATTCTCCCCTGTCAGACGTCACGGCATCATTTACTCATTTCTCATGATCATGGAGATCATGACGTAAACGCAACTGCGAAGAAATATCAGGAACGCAAAATAAATTGTATCTGTTTGTGTATGTGAGTTTAAATGTTTGTAAACGCACCCACGATACAGGAGAAATTCCTAGTGTGGGGCAAGGTTTAAACAAAAAATGTAAACATGGTAAACATGCCGTCTTAAATGTTATAAATAATGTTAGTGACCATGTCAGTTTAAAAACTACTACTCCATCGGAGAGCGGTCCTGTAACAGACATTGGTAGCCATCAACCACTTCAGCTTGCTTATTCTTCAACAAATAATATTCTTTTTCTTTGCGCAAGAGAAATCATTAAATAACTTGCCCCGATCTGTGCGGAGTGGGTTGTTAGGTAAGACTTTTACTGACTCTAACTTTCCCATGTTCCTTCTTTAACTCTTTATCTTCCGGGGGCGAGGTATTTCTTTCGAGTAACCCGAAACCCCGGTAGGCGGTGGCTCTGGCAGGCGCCACAGCTTTGCTGTCATCTCTTCGAGGCGCCCGTGGAACACGAACGCTCCTTCGACACGGCCTGTCGTCACTTAGTTATAATTTAGTTATAATGTCCTTGAAATCTGTTGAGGCTAATATTATTTATCAAAATTTATTTTAGGACCTCAAATCTTACTTAGACTCTTCTAAAAATGGAGTCATTTACACAAGTTTTGGCACAAATGTGAATACGAATCAGATAGCTCCAGACATTTTGAAGAAAATAGTCAAAGTTTTATCTGAGCTGCCTTACGATGTATTGCTGAAGTGGAATGAAGATGACCTTCCTGGACGAACAGACAATATTAGAATATCAAAATGGCTGCCACAATCAGATCTGCTTCGTAAGTTTTAGTTTTGATGATCTTTTTTTGTTTAGAAATTAATGTTTTTGTTCTGAAAATAATTTACCGAAAAATAACAAGAATTTAACAAAAAACACATGATTATTTATGCAATTGTGCACTGGCAAATGCTCGCATGTATCAAATATTGATATTGTTCAACACACTTTCAAGGTATGAATTATCTTCTATTATATAAAATTCTCGTGTTGCGGTGTGGGAAATTTTGTGTACATATCATACCCCTAAGTGGGAGACCTAAGCAGCGGGCACCAACCGCTGGGCACAGCAAGCATATGTATCATATTTCGAAAACATAACGTTGTCACAAATACTTGTGAAAAATGGTCTTACAGATTTTTTTGTCAAAACATCGATATGACAACATTGATGTTAAAATATCGAAGTTTAATAATAAACAAGTGTTTCGTAATAAATAACACAAAATTGCCTATATTTTTTCAGGACACTCTAAAATCAAATTATTCATTACCCAAGGAGGTTTACAATCAACAGACGAGGCTATCACAGCAGGAGTACCTCTGATTGGTCTACCGATGTTAGCTGACCAGTGGTTTAATGTAGAAAGATATGAATATCACAAGATTGGAATCAAAGTCGACTTGGAAACACTTGAAGAGGAGCAGTTTAAGGCTGCTATCACTACTGTTATCCAAGATGAAAGGTATATTTATTTTATTACTTTTCAAACCCTGCTTTGTTTGTTTGCTGTGTTGCAGTGTCGATGGCGCATTAGTATTCCACGCGCGCCTGTAAGAGATGTCAGCAAAGCAGGGCCTGCCAGGGCATCGCCTGCCGGGGTTGCGGGTTCCTCGAAAGAGATACCGTGGCCCCGGAACATTAAGTGCAAAAGAAGGAACATGCAGGGCCCACCCATGTTACTCAGTAAAAGTCTGACACTCCCTCTTGCTCCGCTCAGAGCGAGGAAGTTATTTGTTGATTTCCCATCTGTAAAAAAGGGCCCAGTGTGTCCCATTAAATCTCCACATCTCCCAATACGGTGATGTAAAATATCTTGAGGATAGATCCTTTAAAGTAACAATTGAAGACATCTAATCAACGTTCTAGTTCTTTGTTCCGAGTCAGTCTGTTTCAATAATAAATTTATTTTAGTCATCGTAGGCAGCCCTGCTGAAAACTATAAATGTGTAAATATTGCTAACTACAAAAAACCTCTTGAGTGTTCTTGATTTATCACTGCAGTTCCTTTTTCAAAAGTATAAATGACAGGAGTTATAAAATAGTTTCCAGGGTCAAAGTAATTACATTCTATTTTGTCTATTTAGTGTAACGTCACCCGTTGCTGCTTTCTCGCAACGAGTGACGTCACACGTAACTATAATAGGCTATGTCTTTGTCATTTTTGGTCTAATTTACAATTAAAAAAATACAAGTCCCTTATTTTTGAATTATCTAAAAGACGGACTAATACATATTTTTTGGAAACTACCCTATTCTGTCTTTGTTGTAGTTGACATCACGATGCTGATTATTGGGCTGTTTGCCAACATGCCAGACGTCACCGATTCATTCTTCATTTTCAGCTATCGTCAAAACATTGCCAAACTTCGTTTTCTAATGAACGACCAGCCACAGCGTCCACTGGAGCGCGCCGTATGGTGGACGGAGCACGTGCTGCGTCACGGTGGCGCGGGACATCTGCGCTCGCCCACCGCCAACATGTCGTGGGCGCAGTATCTAGAACTAGAATTAGTTCTTACTCTACTTATAAGTTCACTGATTCTAGCATTCGTATTCATCATTCTTGTTTATATTGTTTGTATAAATTATGTAACTTCAAAGAAATTTAAGGCAGCTTGATGAATAAACATGTTGATTTTAATCATAAGTTTGTAATTCAAACGTTTGGCATGGCGGTTGTTTAGAATATTTTGATCAAGTTTTACAATTATTTGTAAATTAATTTCGGTTTGGAAAAGACTTAAAGCCTTGAGTGATCAGAACAGCTTTTGAGCCAAGTTGTTTTGTTTAAAAATTAAATCAGTCTGGTGCTTTGTGCCTGTTGGTAAAAGTAATAGTTTTGCATACAAATGGATTCTTTTTGTATAACTTGAACTAGATTGAGCTGTTTAAACAGATTTATTGTTTGCTGATGGTATCAATAGAAGTTACTGACGTAGGTATAAAGTCTAGTGAACAAAGTTTTAAGGGCCTATTAAAAGTTGTAAAAACCATTTTAGATCGAATGATGTTGGTCTGAAATTCTTTTTTTGAACTTTTGTAAAAATATGATTTTTGTATGCGCAATTAAATATATTATTTCTTTGACAAATGCTAGTGCAATTGACAATACCTTATTAAATTGCTTTGTTTTTACTATATTATTGTTTTGTGTGACTGTATTTAATTTTCTTAGTTTTCATCTTTTATGTATGACTACTTGTAAGTGTGGTGTTTACTGTTAGTATAAATAAAAAAAAATACCTTTCTATTACGATCCCACTGTTGGGCAAAGACGTCTTCTCTTTAAAAAAAGGATCATTGAAAACTACTTTCGCTCAATAATTATAAGTGTAGGTTTCCTCATGATGTTTTCCTTCACCGCTGGCAGATAAAAATGTCCGAGAAAAACTTAAAAAAGTACATAGTACATTGAAAAAGTCACATTGGTACTCGCCCGGATTTGAACCCACAACCTCATGAATGAGAAGCGAAGCTTTAACCTTTGAGCCATTCTCATTTAGACACAAGACTAAATTTTTCGCCGAGGAGATTTTTGGGACCATTTTAAGTTAATAATAATACAAAATACCCTCGTGAAAGCCGAGAAAGATAAGCAAATCAAGTATATTGACTTGGCTCGCGAGGTTGTCGACATGTGGGATGTGGACTCAGCGATCATTGTGCCGATAGTCGTGTCTGCCAATGGCTTAATTGCCAAGAGCCTCGACCAACACCTGAGAAGGCTCTCGTTAGGCAGCTGGATCAAGGGTTTGATACAGAAAGCGGTACTCCTGGACACGGCTCGTGTTGTTAGGAGATTCCTTTCTCTGGAGCCCTGACCGCCGCCGGTAGCTTGGATCCTGTTCCCGATACCGGTGGGCTACTATTTTTAAATGTTTTTTTTTATGCTTTTTTTTATTAAGAAATATTTAATTGAATGTAATTATATGTAAGAAAAACAAATAAATGAACTAAAATACATAAGTTTAGGGTTCCACATCTCAAAAGGAAAAAAATGGAACCCTTATTGGATCACTATGTTGTCCGTTTGTCTGTCTGTCTGTCAATACCCTTTATCTAGATAACGCGTAGAGTTAACAAGTTGAAATTAAAACCTCAAGTCTGTGGGCCCTTCGAGCTATATAAAAAACAACCCTCTAAGTCTACGCAGTCTGTACACACTCAACAAAAATAATCATCGCGACACCACACTGTTCAATGCGAAATAGAAAGACGAAACAAAAATAACTCACTTGCTTTGCCGCACGGTTTACAACTATAGCAAAAAGTGTCGTTACAACAACACAACAACTTTTGGTATTATTTTTTCCGTCTAGCCCCCTTTAGCAACGCGCGGTAAGGAACTTCGTTCCAAAAAATTTAATCCACCAGCATCGGAGACAGGGTCCAGGCACCGGTGTTCAGGGCGCTTGAGAGAGGAACCTTCTAACATTATGCGCCGTATGTACCATGCCACGCTGTGTACTGCTTTCTGAATCAAGCCCTTGATCCATCTGCCAAGCAAGAGCTTCCTCAGATGTTGGTCGAGGCTATTGGCTAAGCCATTGGCTGATACGACTACTGGCACAATGGCTGCTGTATTCACAGGGCACATGTGGACAACCTCGCGAACCAGAACTAGAGACTTGTTTGAGTGTCAAACTCCAGTTGTGATGCTGGTGGCCTCGACTAAATAAAACTTCCGTTTCCATAAGACTGTATAATATTGACTGGGTGGTGTACAAAATAAAAATGGCCGATGTATGCGCACGCTTAGTGACGGCAAGCGAGTGTCCCTCGGTATGGTCGAGGGCCTTGCGTTAGGTGGAGCGTTTAGATGACGTAGGATCATACGCCGCGATCCCATGACTGGTCGGCGCAATGTGAAGATCCAGAACATATTCCCCGGGTTGAAGTGCGTGAAGGCTTCAAGATGATGTTGTCAGACGGGAATAGGGCAAATGTTGTTCACGTCTCGGGAATTTAATATATTTTTAAATATTAAACTTTTACAAGATTTAATAATTAAATAATCCTTATTTATTTATTTAACTATTTATGTACACACGACGACACATCAACCTATACAAAACCAGTTTATGCGGATCTCTCATTGTACTTGAAATCTATGGTGTACGATCCGTTGTTGAGAGAGCAGCATAAACTGGTTTTGTATAGGTTGATGTGTCGTCGTGTGTACACACAGTAAAACAGACAGGATAAAAAACATATAAAATTTGAGTACAAAGGTACCTACTGCCCATTTCTTAAGAAATTCCTGCCAGCAGACCTGCGAAAGGAGGACCTTACTAATATTATAAAAGCGAAAGTGAGTTTGTTTGTTACATCTTCACGCCTAAATGGCTGAACCGATTTTGATGAATTTTGTTACAGAGATAGTTGAGACCCTGGAGACGGACATAGGCTGTTTTTTTATGAGAAATGAGGGAGAAAGAAGGAAAAGGGAAAACTTAGCTTTGCTATTACAATAAATAAGGTGCAAGGGTAAAAACTACAGGTAGTAAGCCGAATTTAACCCGAGCGAAGCCGCGGCCAAAGGCTAGTGTTGTTATATGCATGTGTAATGGTGCCCTTCTTTGTAAGGATCTCGGCGATTCTGTTATGCCCATCGGATCCTGGCGAAGATCCGGAACATACTTAAATTGCTTATCTTTCTTTGCTATCACGATGTTTTCGTAATGGGTGACCGTTATATCAACAATCCTGGGGCCTAAGTTAGTTTAGTATGTAGTAGATTACCAAACTTGTCAAAATTAACCATTATGCGATCAGTGATCGACCATTCTGACACCATTGTAATAGCAGACTAAGGCCCCAGTACATTCCAGTATAAAATGGCTTCGCTTTGATTCCTTAAAGTCAAAGGTCAAGATAATTTATTTGTCAAAGACATGGTGTTGAGGATAGTGCATACAGTAATGAAAAGTTCAACATGTTTCACCAGTGCTAGGTATACAAATATTAGATACTAGCTTTTGCCTACGGCTTCGCTCGCGTTTTTGGGGTAACACAGTTCCCATTTCCTGATTTGCAGGTACCGCTACCTGTAGTTTTTGCCTTATTTATTGTAATAGCAAAGCTAAGTTTTCCCTTTTCTTCCCTCTTTCTCCCTCATTTCTCAATATTTAAAAAAATATATATTAGCCATGTCCGTCTCCAAGGTCCCAACTATTTCTGTATCAAAATTCATCAAAATCGGTCCATTTAGGCGTAAAGACGCCTTTCGCTTTTAAAATATTAGTAAGGATGTCTTAAAAAAAATAATTACTAAATGACACTAGAAAACGTTTGAAAATATTATTATGCAAGTAATATTTCAGATCCTTATAAACTGGTTTTGTATCACTCGATTGGTCCCTGCGTGTACGAAAGTTTACTATCAAAGAATAAACTGATAAAGGCATTAATTGTAGAATTTAATTAATAAAAAAATCTCAATTTGATTCAGAATTCTATAGCATCGCAACAAAAGAAATAATAACATTAACTTTAAATATTTTCAGCGTCCCTTAAACTGACAAGCGAAAAGGAACGTTACACTTAATGAAATAAAAGACAATCAAGTTAATTAAATAAAGAGTGCGAAATTGAGAACTCTGAAAGAGAATTATAAGATTAACGGACGTCGACTCCATTTAGTGATTAAATGAGACAACAGAAAATTGTTAATTTGTTGAGACAAGACATTACTACTGAACTTTTTTTTTTAAAATGACTTATAACATGGCTTTTATATTCCTAATAATTTGTAGAATATTTCTGTTGTGAAATCCTTACTAATATTATAAAAGCGAAAGTGAGTTTGTTTGTTACGTCTTCACGCCAAAATGGCTAAACCGATTTTGATGAATTTTAGTAAAGAGATAGTTGAAGCCCCGGAGACGCCTGTCGCGGATTCGATCCCTGTACCGATGAAATGCGGGGATCGAATCCGCGACAGGCGGCCAATCTCTTAACTACTGCGCCAACCGTGCAATCAGCCTATAAGGCGACACCTTAACCTATTTTTTGGAGAACACTTGACCAGACTGTCTCCATTATTGACACTCTTCCTAATTTTTCACTGATCTCTCCATTTCGATTCATTTTATTGTTTCTACAATAAAATGAATATCCAAATGTTTAACATCATAATCGCCTTTGATTTGTATCTGGAACGCGGAAATCTGTTCAAACAATCTAATTGAATTTGGAAGCTCAACTTTTTTGGTCGACAAAGTTTCTGTAAACCATTTGAAACGATTTTTTGTCAAGATAAAAGGTCTTTTCATGGATCCAGGAGTTTGTTTGAGACCTCTAAGTGATTTTCGAGTCTTTTCTGAACGAAATACTGATTGCCTCTTCCACTCAAAGTTTGGGCTGTGAAGTGGATTGAGTGAAGATTTGAGTTTGCAATTAATGTTTTGGTAACTCGATTTTGGAGGGTAAATGCAATGGGAAAGCAAACATCCTTTACTTTTGGGTACTGACTATATAAATATCGTTTCATTTGACTTCACTGAGTTTTATTTTGCAAGATCGGATATTTTTTGTCAGTCTTGTTTTGTGTACAATTTTTTACCGACTTTATTTAAAAGGAGGAGTTTGTCAATTGGAATGTATTTTTTATGTTTGTTACTAAACTTATTTGTTAACTTTCGACTGGGTGAACTTATTCTTTTGATTCTTTTTCTATTTGAAACTTGATGCTTCCCGAGTTGTCCCATTTTAATTTGGTCCAGTTCTGACAGTGGCTTTTTTTTAGCTTGGTCCACTCGCAGTTCAACTCTCTTGAGTTGTTATACTGCTTAACCGGACTTTCCTGTGGTGATCTCAATAAATGAAGGCCCCCCACCAGGGCTACAAAAACTACTATGTTATAAATGACCGCTCGCTAAGGGCATCCCCCGTGGGGTACGGACCTCAGCTTAGGGCGTCATTGAGCGAGGGCAACAAGGGTGGCTGGGTCGATTTTTTGGGGGCTTTTAGTTTTACTGGCTCAGCATCGCGGGCTTGACAGTTTCTTTACTGGGGTTTCGCGACGGGCCGCGATCTGACCTCGGGCGGCGAGGTCAGATCGCGGTCTGTCATGTGTTTCTTACGGATTGTGCTGGTTTCCCTACTGCTTTCTTGCAGGTCATCAGGGGTGATGATCCGAGGGTATGCCTTGGTCGGCGAATTTTCCCTATTCTGGTGGGAGAATGGCGGGTTGCCCCTACAATTAGACTGTTTGTGTGCCTTTCAGCGGCATCGAAGAAACGCTTCGTGAGGCGTTTCATCGTTTGGGCTAATATCGGTATTTTGAGGTCGACATGTAGTCGTGCATTCCTAAGGTACCAGGGAGCTTCCACGGCCTTTCGGAGAAATCGGTTCTGAAGAGTTTGCATCCTATGGATTCGGGATGGGTTGATGTGTGCGAACACAGGGCAAGCGTACGTCATGATAGGACGAATGCACGCTATGTCAATGCGCAACTTGCACTTCAGTGACAATTTGCTGCGTGCATTCAGTAGGTAGTAGAGCCTGCCTAGAGCAAATGCGGCGCGCGAGCGCACCGTCTTTATGTGCTCTCCGAAGTTGAGGCGATTGTCCAGGATTACACCAAGATATTTGGTTCGCTTCTTCCAAGGGATCGGCTTGCCGAACATGGTGATCGGATCGGGGTAGGGAGGGGCAGGTCTGCCTGGTCGAGAGAAAAGGACCGCCTGGCTCTAGAGTGTCTGCGGAGTATTGGAGGGTCCTGGTGATGACATTTGGTCTGCGGCCGGAGTAGTATATAACCGTGTCGTCAGCGAACAGAGCTAACTTAGCCTTGTTCGGGATGTCGCTGGTGTACAGCGTGAACGCGAGGGGGGACAGCACTGAACCCTGCGGGACTCCTGCTCTGAGCGGACGGCTGCATCCATGAGCGGTGGCATCCTTGAGAAAACCATTTATAGTTTTTTTTTTGTTTTAATTTTATGTAAAATGATGAGATGCCAACCTCGATAACAATAGAAAAATATTTTTCGATAAGAATGAGTGTGTTATACCATCATAACACAATTAAAAAGGCGGAAATAAAAAACATATTTGCCAAAAATAAACCGGCTTAAAAAAACACTAAAAAATGGAAAATAAATTTCCTTACGTAAGTCGATAAATTAAACAAAAATTACCGACTTCCGCAAAATAAATTTATTTTCTGTCGTTTTAGTTGTTTTGCTGGTGTGTGGCACTTTATATGATAGTTATCGTCAGCTGGCTACTTTTTTGTCGACTAGGATAGGTTTCCTTGCAGGAATGCAGCTGAATACCAGTATTTTACACGAAGTGACTGCCTATCTAGCCTCCACAACCCAGCTGGTACTTAACTAGGTAATAGGTTGCGTTCAGGGGTATGTTGGGGCTCCCCTGGCGGTGCAGTGCTTCCGGCATGTTTGCCGAGTACAGCACACAATAATTATTAATTATCTCCTTTTTGTGTTTAGTTTTAAAATTAAATTTTTTAAGCTATTGTATAGCTTCTATCGCGGGCCTTGAGCGCGGGGACCGAATCCAGAAATTCCGTAACGAAAAAATACCTGACGCTCCCCACTCCGTTATTTCAATCCCGATTGAAGAGAGAGAGAGAGAGAGGGAGAGAGGGAGATTATATAGATTTTGTTTTATATTGCCGTCTTTTAATAGGGATGAACCTATTGCCGTCATTTAAAAGGGACGGACCTATTGCCGTTTCTTAATACGGACGAACCTATTGCCGTCATTTAATAGGGACGAACCTAATGCCGTCAATTGGGCACAAATCCAAACTCTATGGCTGCTACTGAGGAATTCCAGATTTAAAAACCTTAGCTCGACTCTGGAATCAAAGACTTGACTATATGGTTTTAATTTCAAGTCGATACCTTTACAAGTTCCCGAGATAAAGGGTCTTGACAAACTGACATACGGACAACAAAGTGATCTTCAACCACAAGACCTGTAATGAAGTACTAGGCTTGCATGAATTCACGGTGGTAATCGTGATGCAATAGCTTTACCGCGGCAGTCCCTGTGTGCCACACGTATTTTTTTTTTTTTTGTTTTTCATTTTATTTCTTTATTTGTTTGATGTTGTGTGCACTTGTGGCATGTACCAATTAAACCTATTTTGTTTATTTCTTTCTTCTTTCTGTAATGTGGTCTGGATGGGAAATCATCAAAAAACTTTCCCCACTGTGGGCGGAGCGGGGGGGAGTGTCAAACTTGTACTGACTAAAACCCCCCCATGTTTCTTCTGTTACCCTTTATGTTCTGGGGCCGCGGTATCTATTTCGAACAACCCACAATGGCAAGCAGTGGCCCTGGCAGGCCCTTCTGCTTTGCTGACATCTTTTCGGGGCGCGCGTGGAACACGAACGCGCCGTCGATTCGGCCAGTCATCACTATACAGACGGACGGTGAACTACACATTGCTCACCGTCCACAGACCCGCATCTACGGCGGCCGGGAGTCGTCTTGCGGCGCCCGACGCCTGGAGCGTCTCCCGCGGCGGCTGATTTGGTTTGCGAGTTTTGGTTTATATGAAACTGATTTAATCGAATTTCGAAAGCACCCAGATTATAATGATTGGAAAACAGAGAAGCTGCCAGTTAATTCCAAAAACTGACTGTTTGCACACAATTAAATAAATGTCGAAGCATGAACAAACCCTTGTCCGGGGAATCTCAACCATAATTATAACGCTTCACCATAATATATCTCTGCTTGTACAATGATACGTAGAAAGGGGATGGATTAGTAAATGGATGGTATTTAAAAGTACTTCAATTTATTCCCATTTCATTTACCTAATTTTACCTGTGTTCCACCAAATATACTGAATGTGCACCAAAATATGTTAATTAAAATATGTCATAACGAGCATCAGCGCACTACAATAAAAAAGTGTTAAATCTTTATCCATTTCCTATTAATGCAAGTCGTTACTGGCACTCGCCGGCCGGTGCCGCGGCACCGCTCGCTCCGCTCGCTCGGCTCGTGCGTAGGGGGTCACAGTTTTAACCTAACCTAACCTACGCATTTTTTTAACATTCAGGAAAGAATATTTTGTGCACGATCAGTATTTTTGGTGAACACAAAAATATTATCCTTAGTAAATTATGTAATTCTATGTATTATATTGGCTCCCGAAATGTAACCAATACCTAGGTTAGGACATAGAATATTTGGCGACGTCCACGCGGAAAAAACTTCGAGGAAATTCTTTTGTTTTTCTTGTTTTCCTTATCTTACAATCCGAGTTGACTATAATATTGAGCAAAACCTATACATTTTATAAAATTTCAATATTTTTAACCCCAAAATAATTTCTACCAAGGCTGACTATATACTTGCCGGGGTTGCGGGTTGTTCCAAAGAGATACCGCGGCTCCGGAACATAAAGGGCAAAACAAGGAACATGGGTGGATTTTAGTCAGTAAAAGTCTGACACTCCCCCCGCTCCCAGAGTGGGGGAAGTTATTTAATGATTTCACATCCGTAAAAAATAAAATGGCTGACTATATCTATACTTAAGTACATTATAATCCTACTAATATTATAAATGCGAACGTTTGTGAGGATGGATGAATGGATGTATTATTATTACTCTTTCACGTCTAAACGGCTGAACGGATTTTGATGAAATTTGGCACCGAGGTAGATTATAGTCTTTCGATATCACGCGGGCGAAGCCACGGGCGCCAGCTAGTGTAATATTAAAAAAGAGGAAAGATTCGTTTGTTTGTTTGCATCGAATAGGCTCCAAAACTACTGGACCAGTTTTTATCATTTTTTAATTAATATGAAGCTACATTACAAGGAGGTATCTAACATAGGCTAAACAACATTACGCTACTACCCACATAAACGGGTAAAACCGTTTTAAATAAAATTAGGCATGACGACAGTAGTTGTAGTAGGTTTAGTTTTAGGTATTTAAAAATAACAGATTATTAAGATTTTCAATAAAATAAAACATTAAAATACTGCAATCGGCCATTTTGACTGAAACACCGATCACAGCGTATGACGTCACGGTTATGTGATATATGGGACGATGTTATAGACACAATGACATTTTTACTTAACTGTGACGTCATGCCGACGCCATGACACATGCGAGCTGTTTTCGGGCACTATTGAAAAACCATGAGAAAAATGGCTTCAAACTTTGTTAAACTTAAGTTTATTACCGAAATAAAGGCTTTTTTGTAAATAGTAAATGTGTACCCACATTATGGAAGAGGATTTTAAAATCTTTCGTCACGCCTATTGTAAAACAAAACGTTGATCTTTATCCACAATAAAATATTATTAGTTATGATTCCTTTCATCAACACTTAGCTGAAGTGAGAAGTAAAGTAAATTAATCCTCCGCGCCTTTGTATTAACGTCAACCCGTTTCAACCGACCGGCCCAGGAGGGAGAGACACATGGTATTGACGGATAGAGAATGGCTATTCATAAGTTAGCTAATAGTGGATTCAGTGACAGGTTTTAACCGACTTCAAAAAGGAGGAGGTTCTCGATTCGTCTGATTTTTTTTGGGTAATTTATGAGTTGTCTCCTATAATACCTATTCTTTCTTCTACTGTAAATAAATAATATGCTAATATCTCTCAGTAGCAATGAAAAATTAATACTTAAATAAAAAAAGTGTGTGATACTGTAGGTACCCTAAAAATATTTTATGTAAGCGTCAATAAACCGACTTCCGGAAGTGAATTAATTTTCCGGTTTTTTAGTGTTTTTTTGGAAATCGTTTTTTTTGTGTCAAAAACAATTTTTTACCAAATATATATTTTGCAGTATTTGGTGTTTTTTTTTTTTTAAATATGTATACGCATTGATACTGGATATCAAAAGTAGCTATTGTCATATTTCACAGTTAACAAAACCATTTTAAAATTATGTAAATTTTATTTTATTTATTTATTTGGCTCACCAACAAGTTTAGGTTACGATATTAGGAGATGCATCAAATCCTTACCAATATTATAAAAGCGAAAGTGAGTTTGTTTGTTACGTCTTCACGCCTAAATGGCTAAAGCGATTTTGATGAATTTTGGTACAGAGATAGTTGGGACTCTGGAGACGAACATAGGCAATTTTTTTTTAAAGTAAGAAATAAGAGAGAAAAAGGGAAGAAAAGGGAAAACATAGCTTTGCTATTACAATAAATAAGGCGCAAGGGCAAAAACTACAGGTAGCAGGTACCTGCAAATCAGGAAAGGAGAACTGTGTTACCCCGAATTTAACGGGAGCGAAGCCGCGGGCAAAAGCTAGTGTACCTATAGATGAGCGTACCAATTTCTTATAGGTAATCACATCATGCATTAAATTAATGTTGATTGATGCTGAGTGCTAAGGTACTTAAAAATAAGACGAGTTCAAAGCTACTCACCGCGCATAATTATGACTTAAAACTAGTGTTTTAGCTTCGCGTTTTACCGGGAACGCTGTTTTAAGTTGCCTACGAAGAAACAAGTTAAGAGATATTCAAATATGGATGGCCAGGTACTAACAGAATGCTGGCTATCCGTAGATCACCACACTATATAGCTAGCAGTTGTTTCACGGTATTTTAGTATTTTTAGGGTTTCTTACATACAACCTGCACAAAACCAGTTTATGCTGATCTCTTAACAACGTATCGTACACCTTGTATTTCCCGTACGATGAGAGATCCGCATAAACTGGTTTTGTATAGGTTGATGTGTCGTCGTGTGTACTTAAAAGGAAAAAAAAACGGACCCTTATTGGATTAGTTTGATGTTCGACTGTCTGTCTGTTAAGACACTTTATGTTAGGAATGCGTGGAGATATCGAGTTGTATACTCAAATCTGACTGGTTTTGTATAGGTTGATGTGTCGTCGTGTGTACTTAAAAGGAAAAAAAAACGGACCCTTATTGGATTAGTTTGATGTTCGTCTGTCTATCTGTTAAGACACTTTATGTCAGGAATGCGTGGAGCTATCGAGTTGTATACTCAAATCTGTCGTCCCTATGTGCTCTGAAAAAATCAACCCTCTAAGTTTACGCAGTAAAAAGATATAGCTGTTTATGTCGCAAGTTTGTAAGGAACTCTCGATGCTCGAGTCTGACTCGCTCTTGTTTCACTTTGATTGATGATTCGAACTCTCGTTTGGAATTCCAATTTTGTGTTTAATGCGTGTATATATTATGGAAAATAGCTTCTAATTTTGAAAACCCCTCGATGTTTGCGGACATATAACATACAGTCTAAGATGTAAAGTGAAGGCAGAGTTAGTTTCGATCTCTTACATATAGGTATATTTTTCTCTGAGGGACTCGCGAGGACCCATTTTATAAATTTCAACCTAAACACAAAAAACGGCTTTGATTTACTTCGGCATCGTTTTCATTAAACTCGTATTTCTATAAATTCCTAATACCGTATCATAGTTTACTTTCAATAAAACGTAGTGTAATATTAACAATTTCAGCATCCTATTGAATTTCTAAGAGTAACTTTGTTCAACCTTATTGAAGGAGTATTAGAGCTTCTTTTAGAAGGGCTTCTTCGGGAGGATCTACCCACGCAATACCATCATATTATATTTCAAGCCCTAAGCAGAATTAATACGCCACAGAAACGAAATAGGTTCTATTTTATAGGTCATCGTCTACGATTTAAATTACATACTCATATTCCGGATATTTTGCACTAATTTTACCATATCTAGTAAAAACTAAACGTATATCAGTTTTGGGTAATATAGTAATCTTGTTTTACCGGGATAGGAAATCATTAAATAACTTAACCCGCTGTGGGCGGAGCGGGGGAGTGTCAGACTTATACTGACTAAAATCCTTCCATGTCCCTTGTTTTGCCTTTTGTGTTCCGGAGCGGTATTTCATTCGCATACTGAGTTTTCTTCGTGACTCGAAATTCATGTTACATCGTTGGTCACGGCTGTCATTGGTAGATCTTTGACTATGCCCCAAAAATCTAAGAAGCAGTTAAGGAGTACCTTATCCTGGGTTGCAGATTGATCGAAAGAGATACCTTGGTTCAAAACACAAGGGCAAAAGAAGGAACATGGGTGGGATTTAATCAGTACAAGTCTGCCATAACCCCCGCTCCACCCAGAGCAGAAGAAGTTATGAAAAATTCCCATCCACAGAAAACTAACTCATTATAGATGATGAGTTAGTTTTAGCATAGCCTTTTTCCAACTACGTTGTGGTCAACTTTCAGTCTCACCGGATTTGGCTAAGTACCAATATTTTACACGGAGCGACTGCCTACCTAATCTCTACAATCCAGTTAATATAAAACGATAGTCCTGGGTAAGACTGGTTGTCAGACTTTCGAGCATTGTCTAGTGGGTTTCAGTCAAATTAAGGAAGTTGTTTGGTGATCCTCAAAAAAAGGCCTTAACACATGACATAATACAAAAATCTACCAAAACATCCTAATGACGTAAAACATTAGATATCTACGTCAGACGGGTCTCTGAAGACTCGGAGAATAATGTTGTGAGCGACATCTGGAAGCAGCTTATAAGCTCAGTAGCAGACATGACGTTAATAAAGGCATCTCTTCACGATGTTATTAAATATTATTATGATGTTCTTCTTTAGGGTTCAGTGGGACAAACTTAGTACTTACTTATTTAAAAGTAATTGGTGTTTAGAAGTAGCAATGGGTTTTAATACGAAAGGATGTTATTATTTACAATTTTAATTTTACGAATAATAGGGTAGTTTCCAGGGTCAAAGTAATTACATTCTATTTTAGTCTTTTAGATTATTCAAAAATAAGGGATACGTATTTTATTTGTAAATTAGAATAAAAATTACAAAGATATAAATAACCTTTTAAAGTTACGCATGACGCGTGACGTCAAAATCATTTTTTTTATACTAGCCTATTCTGCGAAGCATTTATACCTTTACACATATTTTGAAGAAGAAAACGTGTTGCGCTGACCCTAAATAGAATAAATCAAGGGTAGGAACTTAATCATAAATCTTGACTTTATGTAAGTAGCTTTCAAGTACACACAACGGCATGTTAACCTATTCTAAACTATTATAACCTGCTGCCCTACTATGACGTCTTAAAACAGAACTTATTCCACTGAGGGAAAGAGACAAAGCTATACAGGGTGTCTAGCACCATCTCTTACTCACACAGAAAAGAAAAAACTGCTATTAGATGTCATGGTAACCCTTCTGATCTGTCTACTATTCGTATCGAAAGGAAACAAAAACAACGCTTAAAAACAAGCATAAGTTATTTAAGTTACTGAATAAACATTTTTATTTACAACAAACTATTTGACGGCACGGTTGACGCAGTGACTGAGCGAACGACTGCTGCGTTGCATGTCGCGGGTTCGATCCCTACGATAAGGGATAATTCTATTCTCTGTTTCTATCTTCTTTACAATATTCAGTATGTACATAAATGATTAAATCCTTATTCTTACTTAATATTATAAAAGCGAAAGTGAGATTGTTTAGTTGTTTGTTTGATACGTCTTGACGCTTAAATGGCTGAACCGATTTTGATAAATTTTGGTACAGAGATAGTTTAGACCCTGGAGACGGACACAGGCTATTTTTTTGTAAAAAAAGAGAAATGAGGGAGAAAAAGGGAAGAAAAAGGAAAACTTAGCATTGCTATTACAATAAATAAGGCGCTAGGGCAAAAACTACAAATAGCGTGTTACCCCGAATTAAACGCGAGCGAAGCCGGGGTCAAAAGCTAGTAAATAATATTTGAAAGTAAGTGTTGATGGCTATAACGAAACAAACCAACAAAAATTAATGTTTGGATGCAAAAAAGCTACGGAACCTAAATAATAATCTCGCTAAGCCTTTGTACAACCATTAAGTAAGCATGTTGTTTTCCCGAGGAGTTTCTTAGAGCGTAATTGGCAGATTTTAATAATATTTTCTGTTTCTTCAATGACAAGGGGACGTGTGATTCTGACGAGGTCGGAACTTCTTTTAAGGTTGTACTTTGATAATACCGACAAGGAGTTGGAGTGAAAGAGCATTACCTGTCCTCTCAATCGTAATTTTTGTATTTATATATGGTTTAGCAATATAGATACAACTCATATGGAAACCCCATCTTCTATCCTTACTAATATAATAAAAGCGAAAGTGAGTGTTTTTGTTTGTTACGTCTTCACGCCTAAATGGCCAAACCGATTTTGATGAATTTAGGTACAGAGATAGTTGGGACCCTGGGGACGGACATATGCTAAAAAAAGTGAGAAAAGCGGAAGAAAGAGGGAAAAAAGGGGAAAACTTAGCTTTGCTATGACAATAAATAAGGCGCAAGGGCAAAAACTACAAGTAGCAGGTACCAATCAAGAAAGGGGAACTACCCCGAATTTAACGCGAGCAAAGCCGCGGGCAAAAGCTAGTAATACATAATTATGTTTTCATTCCGGGAGTATACCCTTTCGATTATCGAATTAGCCATGTACGAGGCCCAAAAGGTCCCTATGTGAGCATGGTGTTGTAAGTTAAAAAATGTGCACCGTATTGTAGTACCTAATTTAGTTTTTTTTTAAATATGAACGAAAAGTCACATACTCCTTTGTTCCAAAATAGAACTTAAGCCAACCATAGATAAGTAATGCGGTTTCACAATTTTATTTTGACATAGAAACAGTCTTGTCTGAAGAGCATTTTTTTTTACACATTTTAGTCGGGTCCGGAGTTTCATGCGCCTAATTTAATAAAGTCACTTCCTTTGAAAGCTAGAGACGCTTCTTAAGTAAGTCTAGGACCTTTTGCGTTCTAGAATACATGAATGCTAGATGTACTATGAAGTTTTATAAGTAATACATATGTACATCTATCCTTACTAAATTTATAAAAACGAAAGTGAGTTTGTTCGTTACGTCTTCACGCCTTGCTGGCTAAACCGATTTTGATGAATTTTGGTACAGAGATAGTTGGGACTCTAGAGATGGACATAGGCTATTTTTTAAGGTGAGAAATGAGGGAGAAAGTGGTAAGAAAAGGGGAAAACTTAGCAGTGCTATTACAATAAATAAGGCGTAAGAGCAAAAACTACTAGGTAGCAGGTACCTGCAAATCAGGAAAGGGAAACTGTTACCTGTTACCCCAAATTTAACGCTAGCAAAGCACCTCTCTATAATATAAAAAACCGGGCAAGTACTAGTTTGACTCGCACACTGAAGGTTCCGTACAAAATTGTGACATAAACGGCCACAGCTTTTGTCTGCGTAGACTTAGAGATATGGTTTTTCCAACAACTTTTAGAGTTGTTGGATTACAGACTTGAGTATACGGTTTTTACCTTCACGCTTTCCCGATATAAGGGCCTGTGGACGGTGAGCAATGGGTAGGCCGTGTCGACGGCGCGTTAGTGTTTTACGCACGCCTCAAAGATGTCAGCAAAGCAGAGTTGCCTGCCAGGGCCTCCGCCTGCCGGGGTTGCGAGTTGTTCGAAAGAGATACCGCGGCCCCGGAACGTAAAGGGCAATTTAGAAGGAACATGGGTGGGTTTTAGGGTTCCGCCTAGAGCGGGGGAAGTTTGTTGATGATTTCCTATGCCCAAAAAAAAAAAACAAAAAGTGTCTTGACGGATGAAACAGACGGACATCAAAGATTTTTTTTATTTATTTGGCTCACCATTGAATATACGTGTGTAGAAAATACATCAAATAAATTTATAGACAAGACAGTGTACTAATTTCTTACAGGTAAGCACATCATGCAACTATATTACGATTGTGAATTCTATGTTTAACATCCTTACTGCCTTACTAATATTATAAAAGCGAAAGTGAGTTTGTTTGTTTGTTACGTCTTCACGCCTGTAAGGCTAAATCGATTTTGATGAATTTTGGTACAGAGATAGTTGGGACCCTGGAGACGGACATAGACTAAAAAAAGTGAGAAAAGGGGGAGAAAGAGGGAAGAAAAAGGAAGAGAAAGTACATCAAATAAACTTATAGACAAGTGTACTAATTCCTTACAAGTAAGCACATCATGCGATTATATTACGATTGTGAACCTTTTAACAGTAATGAATAAATGATTTGATGTTTTACATTAATGTTGATTGAAGCTGAGTGCATAGGTACTTAAAATTAGATGAGTTCAAAGCCACTCACCGAGCATAATTGTGACCTAAATCTAGATTGTTTAAAATGTAAATTAAATTTACATGCAAGCTAAAACACTAAATAGTAAACACATTTTAAAAGTAAATAACGCTCCTAAACCTACTAAGTGAGTCAGAAGGAACATCAACCAGATCGCTGCAGCTGTTCAATAACTTAGGTACAGACGCCAGCAGGTCAAGCTACCCGAAACTGTCAATTTTTCCCAATGAACCTTGAACCTAATACTTTAGAAATAAAGTCGAAAATCTATCAAAGAAATCTGACAGATTGTAATAGCTTGATGTGCAGGCGTCTGTACATAGGCGGGGGATAGGGGAATTGGCACCAAGGACAGTTCTGCGAAGTGGGGGGCGCAAGGGGGTTACTTATACATATTATAAAACCGAAATTGAGTTTGTTACGTCTTCACGCCTCAATGGCCAAACCGATTTCGATGAATTTTGGTACAAAGATAGTTGGGACCCTGGAAACGGACATTTTTTTTAAATATTGAGATATGAGGGAGATAGAGGGAAGAAAAGGGAACACTTAGCATTGCTTTTACAATAAATAAGGCGCAAGGGCAAAAACTACAAGTAGCAGTACTTGTATATCAGGAAAGGGGAACTGTGTTACCCGGTATTTAAAGCGAGCGAAGCCGCGGGCAAACCTAGTATTAAATATTTTTGTGCGTAGGAAGTTCTTAGTGAGTACTTCAATGTTAAATATAGTGGAAGTTAAGCTTGTGTTTGTAAGTTTCTGATGAGATGTTCAGCGTGGGATGCCCTAATAGCTAGATAGATCGTCAGTTTTCTGAATAGGACAGACGGTGCTGTGTCGCAGTTTGGGAGAATCTTATGTCCAGCTGTTGTTCTCATGTGTGTGTACTGTAAAAGATAGTCAATTCAAAATTATTGAAATTAAATAGTTTTTAGACTATATTTTAGATTATAGTTTAAGCAGTAAATGTCACAAAATAATGAATAAACAAGGCCCTTCTATTCCTTCTAAATCTTTATTTAAACCTTGAGTATTCGAATGTTTTTTCAAACCAAAACCAATTTTTTTAAATAGTTACAATAACTATCACGGTAATTAAATAAAAAATTAAGTCTATAGTATGTTAGACTGTCGGGATCCATTATTGTGAGCCGTTCTAGATTTTTATGGGTCCCGACTGTCTAACTTACTATAGACTTAATTTTTTATTTAATTACCTTGATAGTTATTCTTCATAGTTCTAGATTACACTACTTGTTTTTGTCTTTTGACGTGATAACGTCTTTAAAATCGTTTTAGTCGGGTGACATGTTCAGAAACTTGTGTCACACCAAAACCTCACAAGCGACATTTCATAAAGATGGTAGCGCCATCTGTTACTTGGCTCGAAAAAAAAACTTTAAATTAGTACTTAATTTCATTTTAGATGTCACTACTGGTGATAACTTATATCACCAATAAGACGTTATCACGTAAACATCTCGATCGTAAATCTACTTTACAAACAACCAATTTTTTAGTTATATTTTTATTATGTATGTAATTTGATTCACTTTTTACGCAGTCGGGTTTTTTTTTTTAAATTATCTTATTTTAGTATTTTTAGTTATGAGTATCTATTATAACGACGGGCATTCTTATCGGCGTCAGTACTACATCCCAATATCTTACTAAATTAACTTAACTTTATTTTAATGTCCTACTTTACCCCTCTAGGACCGATGATTATTCATAAAATAATTGGAAACATTGCAAAACAAAAATGTAAATAATCAATTTTAGTTTCAAATAAACAATTTTAAACAATAATATTTTTTTTCTGTTTTAATGTTTTTATCATCGTTTTTTTTTTTGTATTTTGTATTGATTTATTATCGTATTTTTTATTATTTTGTATTTTTCATATTATTATTAAGTCTAAGATAATAAATATATACAAAATATCAAGTTTAGGTATAGGTACATGATACTCTTTCGGTTGTGAGACATACATATTATGTCAGTCTGTGTTGTCGTTAAATTTCGCAATCTTATCATTTCATTGAGAGAGTTGAAATCATGCGGATTATTTAGAAGCTTGTGGGAGTCCAAACTACTAATTACCAAACCATCTAAAGACCTAACCCTGCTCAAGGCTACGTAGGCTTGGCTTTTGGCAAAAATGCGCGAACTGAGATCGACAACGGCTCGATTCAAAGTTGTGCCTTGTAACTTGTGTACCTACAGTTACACCCCAACACAATATTAAAGGTAACATGTTTCTTTCGATTTTACCTTGGCCACGAAGCGCATCGAATTCGGTTGTTGATGGTTCGATCTTAACACCAACTCCAGGGACGTTGTTCTTCGGAGGCACTACACCGGGGGGAAAACCCGCTGCCGCGGCAAGTTGCCGCTCGGCGGGCGGACCTCCGGTGCGATCTCATGGTGGCATGGAGAGAGCGACTGTCACAACCCCGTGCAGGGCACGCCACAATAGTGGCGGTAAGTCCCCTCTTTGAGGAGTGGCTGGAGAGGCGTCATGGCGTCCTCACCTACCGCCTGACGCAGGTCCTCACCGGACACGGAAGTTTCGGGAGGTTCCTGCACATCATCGGGCGGGAGGAAGCGCCCGGGTGTCACCATTGTGACGATCGCCCGGAGGACACGGTGGAGCACACAGTGGCGGTCTGCCCAGCTTGGGCGGAGCACCGCCGTGCCCTCGTGGAGGCGATCGGCGGCGGCAATCTCTCGCGTCCGGCCCTGGTTCAGGCCATGGTCCGGAGCGAGAGGGAATGGGAAGCGGTCACCACCTTCTGCGAAGCAGTAATGCTAGCAAAGGAGGTGGCCGGGCGTTTGAGGGAGAGAACATCAGGCCAACCCAGCCGCCGCGGGAGACGCCCATGGCGCCGGGCGCCGCGAGACGACTTCCGGCCACCGTAGATGCGGGCCTGTGGACGGTGAGCAATGGGTAGCTCACCGTCCGTCCGTCTATTGACGACAGGCCGTGTCGACGGCGCGTTCGTGTTTCACGCGCGCCTCAAAGAGAGTCAGCAAAGCAGAGGGGCTTGCCAGAGCCTCCGCCTGCCGGGGTTGCGGGTTGTTCGAAAGAGATACCGCGGCCCCGGAACGTAAAGGGCAATAGAAGGAACATGGGTGGGTTTTAGTCAGTACAAGTCTGACATGCCCCCCCGCCCCACCCAGAGCGGGGGAAGACATTGGATGATTTCCCACCCGAAAAAAAAAAAAAAAAAAGGGACGTTGTTCTTTATGTCTTTGTCATCGAATTCAACATAGACAGCCTGAGGCAGCTCTCCGGGTTCCAACTGATCTTTCCGAAGAGCAGGCCATTCAATTGTTCTTACTACTCCCATGGCTCCGTTGACCAGACCATGGTTAACATTCAGGTTTCTGCGTAACATTAGTCGCGACCCTAACCCGATCGTTAAACATTTGTCGATTCCTCCAGTTTTGTTTGGGTCGTCAGAAACATACGAATCTTTTGGTTTTTGACCATATGTCTTCGTTTCTACTGATATATCTACAGCATGTAATTTATATAGTTTTGTGGTTTTTTCTAATTCTATTGTCATTTTTTCATTATGTTCATTCGCCTGTTTGGTAGTAGGAAAAATTCGGATTATTTCATTAGGATGGTCTGCCTCTACTCGTCGCCTATCTAATATCTCTAGCTGTTCCATGGTGAGTTCCCCTACTCTAAGATTATTTAATATATGTACAAATGTATTGTCCTGTCCTTGTCTCATATTTTGTGGTAACTCACAAAAGTTAAATAAATGCCAGAGGTTGACTTCACCTGTTAACATCGCAGGCTGACGAAAACAATAAGCCCCGCCAATTGTTTTAGAGACCGGTGGCAACTGCATTAAATCCCCGAAAAGAATGACATTACAACCACCGAAGTGTAATTGACTGTTTTTTAATTGCTGAAGGCGTAGTTGAATATTCCGTAGTGTGAGGTACGGATAGATACCTCATCTATTATCACCCAATCTATGAATTTCCATTTTAGTCGTTCTCTTTGAAGACGTTCGCCAGTTAAAGGTCGCAGGGATTCTGGTCTACCCTTTTCTATAGGGAGTGCAAAGGTCGAATGAATCCACCTATCAATCGGGCTGCTACACCAGTAGGTGCGGTCACGACTATTGCTTTTTCATGCATGCCATTGCTACGAGCCTTCTTACATCTTCTACGATTAATTTTAGCGTAAAAGTTTTACCTGTACCGGCTCCACAAGTGACAAACATTCTAAGTGGTTGGTTATCATCGGTCAATAATTTTTGAGACACTCTTCTAAAGGGCTGTCTTTGCTGAATATTCAACGAGGAAACAGCTCGTTCAAATTCTTCATCAGAAAATCTTGCGTCATTTTCATTTTCTTCCTTCTTAATCGTCTTCATGGTCTCCTTGATTAAGCAATATACATTCATCGTTAATTATTCTCTGTGCATCATTATCTTCGTTATGTTCTATTATATTTATTGCTGCATTCTCTGCTACAAAGCGGCTAATAGCTTGTTGAATTTCCGTTTCCCATCTAGACATAGTTCCTTTATCGTAGCCGTGTTATAATGGTCGAAGTAAATGCCTTTTATTCATAAAAGCTTCTTTAGCATTTTCAAATCCTTCCAGCAATTCTTCTTCTGCTCTAAAAGGGACATAGGTTACTAACAGAGAGTAATAATAAGCCTCTGGATCTGCAGAAGCTGTGTAATATCTAGTCTGTAAAATAGCAGGACGATTTCTAGCCTTCATTCGCCCCACATTATCTAATAAAAAAAAAATGAAAAATGAAAAATATTTTTTATTTAAACAAAATGCTTCAAACAATGATTTGTGTTTGGAGCCTCCTTTTAGGCAAACAATGCCTGTGTTAGGAGACTCCGCTCTTCCATATCTTAGAAATATTTGTTACATAAAAATATCACAGCAAAATTGCTATTTCATAATCTATCATCTTGATTATGTAACATGTATCACGTGAAGCGTCGTGTGCTTTAGTTAGACGTGGCGCGTGTGTAAGATGTAGTGCGGTTAGATGAGATGTGCGGTGTGGTGCGGTGTGGTGTGTGGTGCGGTGTGGTGTAGTGTAGTGTGGTGCGGCGGTGTAGTGTGTGGTGCGGTGTAGTGTGGTGTGGTGTGGTGTGGTGTAGTGTAGTGTGGTGTGTAGTGTGGTGTGGTGTAGTGTAGTGTAGTGTGGTGTGGTGATTTGTAGAGTAGTGTAATGTATGAAGTAGAGTAAGATTTGTATCATTATGGTGTGTTGTATTACTCATGATAAACCAGAAGAGCTTCCGTATCCTCATAACTAAGAGACTTTGTCCAGTTTGTTATAACTTTTTTACAGTCGTGATTATTTTTATTATGTATATATATGTTAATAATGTGATAATTCTCTGTCTGGTTATGGGAGTGTCGTCAACAGCGTAAGCGTCAGCATCTTGACTATCTTCAGCCATATTATTGCGTGTTATTGGCTCATACTGAACTGAAAATTCGCCTAAGCTGATAAAATCCAAATTATGCGGTCCACAAACATACCGATCAAATATATTTTTAAATGGTTCAGAATTTTCAGAGGAATCCACACGTAACATACGGTATCTTTGGGACTGCGCACTGGGTTTTAACAAAAACGCACTTTCTTGAACTATCGCGTAACTTCAAATGACAGAAACGATAAGAATATTCTGTTGCTGACACTTCACGATGGGTTAAAATGGCGTTTTGCATTGCAAAGATCTGATTTGCAAAATATCCTCCTCGTTCTTGAACTCTTCTAATATATTCCCGTATAGACCTTGATACTTCGGCAAGTTCAGACTTAGATATATATTTTGAAATGTAATATGCCACACCTAAAGCAGAACCGCATGGTTGTATATCTATATTGGCACGCCAAACTCTCAATATTCTAGGATTGTAATTGTTGATCATAGTTTGTTGAGCATCTCTTTTTAAAATACAAAATCTGCCACCATTACGTACAGCTTTGTCAGATTTATTTTCGTTGGATCCCAGTTTTTGATCCCATTTTTTAGGTATTAACGATGGGTCCCATTTGATATTACCATTGAATCCCATTTTATGACAACATGTGTACATTTCAGAAGAAAAGTGATTTACTTTTATTAAATATTTCAAAAACACCGTGTGTGTATTTTGGATTTTTTAGGATTGTTGCCACTGGGGAATAAATGAGACAAATGATGTACTCCAAATAGTACTAGACTGGCATGAGTTAAAAATGATCAGGTTTATTTGTGATGTTTATAAATAAATAAATATGAACGCCTTCAAAACAAGCGCCTCTAAGCTCAAAAAAAAAATACTGCCGTCATAATTTTTCCATATTTTTTTTTATATAATCAGGCCGTTTCTGGCAGAAAGGTCACAGTTTTAACCTAACCTTTTTTTTGTAAATCAGTAATTATCCTAATCTAAATAGTTCAGTTCCGGGTAAACAACTAAAAACAATCTCTTTTTTCTATAAATGCAAGTCGTTTGTGGCACTCGCCGGCCGCTGCCGCGGCACCGCTCGCTCCGCTCGCTCGGCTCGTGCGTAGGAGGTCACAGTTTTAACCTAACCAAACCTAGTTCCCGGTTCCTATAATTTGTTTGGGTAATGAAATTTTGTTCAAATCTTTTCGGAAAAACGGCAGGCACCCGTTATTCTAACATAACCTATCCAAATACCCAAATTTCATCCAAATCAGTCTAGAAGTTTGAGCGTGTTGGAATAACAAACATACATACAAAATTTCGCCTTAAAATATTATTGTGATTTTGTTGTTGGATGTACCCGCATTCAGATGTTTTTAAACATCTGGGATCCAACGGAAATAGTTTTTGGGATTCAGTGTCAATAAAACGTATTTTTTTAGTATTTTTCAAATTTGGGATTCAACGGAAATATATAATAATGTTTTGTGGGATCCAACGCCAAAAATATTAAAGTGGGATCAAAAACTGGGATCCAACGAAAATAAGCGCTTTGTCATCATCCAAAATTTTAGTAGTATCTGAAACGATTCGCGGAAAACCAAATCGGCATTGCTTTCCGTTGTTAAAACAAGTATTTGTGTGTTTGCAAGCGATTAACTAAAATATTCATATCTAGATCATCCTCAGCATCCGGTATTTCGCAAGTAACTACATTTTCTATTAGTTCAATACCTTCACGGCTATCAAAAGACGGCATATCTTTACACCATACCACCATATTATGTACATGTGGACTACCACGCAACTGGAACTCTATTCTCCACCAATAGTCTTCCACTTTTCGAGCCAAGATTGGATTGACGTCTTTCTTTAGAAGTCTAAAAAATGCATTGAACCTAAACATAAATTGCCGTCATAAAGTCACCGGGTATGATTCTACGAGGCGTGTTTTTTCTTGAAAGGTTAAATTTTCAACATTAGGTTCGGGGCGTCCATCGGCCACTAATAAGGCACGCAACATATCAGGCCAGTTCAGATCGTTGCATGATAAAGTAATAATATACCAATGAGGTCCTATATGATTAACCATCGCTAACAAATCAGTGTACGCTTTGTGCCAATATGATTGTGTACCTCTTATGTTTCTCATGACTAAATGAACGTTTTGTACTAAATCTCTGGGTTCAGCTCCATCTTGCCGTAATCTACCACAAACAGAAACGTTTTGCCGAGCCTTATGTAATTCAACAGTCGACAACGTCGACCCTCCTTTGCGGCGCGCAGTCGGGTAAAAAAAGCCGTTTTGACGTGAAAGTGTAACAATCATCCATACATTCATACATCAATACAGCCATCCATCCTCACATATTCGCTTTTATAATATAACTAAGTTATTATTTAGAAACAAGTGCGTTTGAGCTTCGTTAAGGGTAGATACTATTAAACCTTTTTCAGGATTAAAATTATATATTAAAGGCTCATGTGTGTTTTCCCCGACTTCTATAAACTTAAATGCATACACGCTCGTCTGCACAACGCGTAATGCATTTTCCATGTTCTTTTCAACAACGTGTTCGGTTTACGTCATATAAAACATTAGCACTATCTCTTTTACGACTGAACTGTGTTTATTTGTCGTATTTTTTGATTTTTAAGATGAAAGACTCATGAATAACTGGTTTAGGATTTTATGGGAAAAAGTAGAGACGCACCCAAAAATTTATAAAATAACTGACAGCCCAGCGGTTTCACCCATCACTCAGCTCCCAACTATTGTAGCGTAATGTTATACAGCCGATAGCTGTGTTGTATACAGACCAAACTGTTAGAAGGAATACCACTGTGAATTTCATGCAATCCTAGTAGTTTTATCTCTACGCAGTTGGTTCTACCAATAACTTGTATCCACAGATAAAACTGTTGGGATTACCACCGTGAATTCATGCAAGCCTAGTACTTGAATTATGATTCCTTCAAATTAATCTAGACGTTTAGTTGCAGTATAGATAAATAACCTAGATACCGACATATTATAATCTAAACCATCCAGGGCGCCACTGAAACGCATATAAAAAATCATTCAAATCGGTCCAGCCGTTTAGGAGCAGTTCAGTGACATACACACGTACAACAGAATCATATATTTAAAGATAACGTTTTTTGCACAATATGGCCGCAGTAGAATACGTTTGCTTACTTAAAACCTTAGCGCATTCTTTTTCTTCCTTTTTTTATGGGGTGGGAAATCAAAAACTTCCCCGGGGGCAGTGTCAGACTTGTACTGACTAAACCCATCCATGTTCCTTCCATTGCCCGTTATGTTCCGGGGCTGCGGTATCTCTTTCTAACCACCCGCAACCCCGGCAGGCGAGAGCCTTGCCAGGGCCTACCATCTAAACTGCCAGGGCACGCGCGCCTCAAAGAGATCTTTGAGGCGCGCGTGGAACACTAACGCGTCGTCGACACGGCCTGTCGTTAATAGACGGACGAACGGTGAGCTGCCCATTGCTCACCGTCCATAGGCCCGCATCTACGGTGGCCGGGAGTCGTCTCGCGGCGCCCGGGGCCCGGGGCCTCCTTAGTAGGTAACATTCACAACTTTGCTTGTTTCATACAATTGAGTAAATTATAACTAGGTCATCGTGCAAAACAACCAAGATTATTCGAATTTCAAAAAAGACGAAGCTGTCGAATTTTGCAAATTATATTTCTAATTTCCGAAATGCGTGTTTCGTTACCGGCCCTGATCGGGGATAACCGCGACTCATCACAATTACCGAAGCAATTTCCTTCGGAATTTTTAACAGTCTTTTGATTCATGTCGTTAAACTTTAGCGATTGAAGACTGATTGAAGTATAATAAAAAATATTCTGAATCCACTCAGGTTATATTATGACTAGCTTCCACCCGCGACTTCGTGCGCGTGGTAGTTACTTTGGGCTAACGCAAATTTTAACCCGCGTGATGATCGAAAACAAATTATCTTTCTCTCCCTTTTCTTCCCTCTTTCTCTCCCTTATTTCAGATTTTTTAAACAAAATTACCTATGTCCGTCTCCAAGGTCCGAACTATCTCCGTATCAAAATTCATCAAAATCGGTTTGGCCATTTAGGCGTGAAGACGTAAAAAACAAACTCATTTCCGCTTTAATAATATTAGTAAGGTTTTATTATTTGATGAAACTTCCTTTAATTTTATAACTACATAGTTTAACGTTTTTTTGAAGTAAGGCACCACTTATTGTGATGATTTCTCATCCTTTTTTTTCGGAGAGGAGAGAGAAAATCATCAAATATCTTCTCCCGCTCCGGGCGGAGTGGAAGGGAGTGTAAGATTTTTACTGACTAAAACCCATCCATGTTCCTTCTTTTGCCAAGATTGGTCGAAGGTCGCGGTATCTCTTTCGAACAACTCGCAACCCTGGCAGCAGTGGTCGTGGCAGGCGCTGCTGATCTTCCCATACTTAAAGTACTGACGTAGTAGAAATATGTCATTGTTAAACTACATAATACATACCTACCAAAAAGTGGAGCAATTTGAAACCCGTCGGCATTCGAAACTTTGGAAATAAATTATTTGATTGATCATTAATTTTTAAATTAAAAATAAGTCGCAAAAAGAAAAACAAGACTTTGGATTTGATCCAGCGTACTGTCAATACACATTCCGATTCCGTACCAAACACGCTGATCGAACATTGAAATCGTATATTGAAATAACTGAGCTTATTCGTAATGAAATTGTTAGGTTTTTTCGTTACGGAATTTCTGGATTCGGTCTCCATGCTCAAGGCCCGCGATAAAAGCTATGCAATAGCTTAAAAAAAAATCAATCAAATCTTTTTAATTCGAAATAGCCCCAACGGTATTTTAAAAATGGAACTACCACATTTCCATTCCTATGGCATGGGTATCAAATGAAATTGTTTGTTGTCTGAGAAGAATAGGTACAAGAGAGAGAGGGAATAAATGTGTATTTGGTGATTTAACTATGAAATTATTTATCTGCAAGTTCTCAGTAACTGGCAAAATGTAAGCGTTTTAAAAGATTAGGCACTCTTCTCCCCAACCTTTTGAAGAAGCAAACGTGATATTTTCTTTTTTCAGCGAACGCTAAAAAGCCTTGCTTATCAAGCCGAGTTTACGTAAATATTGAACCAGGTCAAAACTAAACAATTTTTGTTCTAAATGAACGCCTTGAGCAACATTTTTCTGCGAACCCTTCCCCCATTCCACTTTCATACTGTCCCTAGATTCTTAACTTTTAACCTCGTTACAACTTTAGCGCCGTCTCTTGCTTCATCATGTTCTTTTTGTATGTCTGTCTCTTTTACTCTTATGTCATCTGCAAAGTTTGGAACTAGCAAACGGCTGGTCCCCGCCGGTGCAGTTTACGCCTGTGATAATGAATTAACTTTTGTTTATTTGTCACGCAGTAACTTCAGGACTTTGATGTAAGTATACATATGGTCCTGGGTTTTAATAAACGGCTTGTTTGTGTTGAATTAGTAATCACAGAGAAGATTGGATTTTGTTGTTATGTTTATTTTAGTTTAGCTAATTAGTTTTCTAGTGGAAGAAGGAGGAGCTAATGGCTAGCTTGAGTTTAAGCTGCCTTTGCCTAGGTTGGTTCCTGAATGGGTAACCACCCATTACAAACCGAGTTTCCTCCGTGCCTCGGGAAGCACGTTAAGACCGGGCGATTCCTGTGGATGCCTTGAAATTAAGGCCTCCAGCCAGGGCAAAAACTTACAAACTAGGCGACTACACGCCCAACGCGACAATACCCCCTGTGGGGTACGAGCCTTGGTTTAGGGCGTCGCTGGGGGAGGGCAACAAAGGGACAGGCTGGATCTGAGTGATATTATTTGGGGACTGATTTGAATTTACTGGCTCAGCATCGCAGGTTGGGTCTAGCAAGGTACGGGTGGGGCAGGTACGGGGACGTCGCGACGGGCCTCATCGGCGAGGATGGAATGAACATTAAACTGTTGGACTCGGATGTCATTTATAGATATTTATAAGCTTGAAAGATCTGACAACCAGTTTTACCAGTACCAACAACCAGTTGACAACCAGCAGTGCTAACCAGTTTTAGTATTGTTTTATCCAGATATTAACTGCAAAATATTGATATTTAGCTAATTCCGGTTAAACCGAAAGACGACCCCAACATAGTTGGGAAAAGGCTAGGCTAGAGTTCGTTTTCTGTGGATGGGAAATCTTCAAAAACTTCTCCTGGTCTAGACGGAGCGGTGGGAATATCAGACTTGTACTGACTAAAACCCACCCATGATCCTTCTTTTTGTTTGCCCCTCATGTTCCGGGGCCGCGGTAACTCTTTCGAACAACCCGCAACCCCGGGGGTGGTGGCCCTGGCAGGCCCCTCTGAACCCATAGGCCTTAAATAGCTTCCCTTAGAGAATTCTTAATCGACAATATTACACCTCCTCAAATAACTAAATACGACTTTGAGTAAGTAGGTTTACCAAATGGAGCGCGCAGCAAATAGTATGTAGCCGAATCAATCAAAATACTTAACCCAAGTTTTACCACAGATTAAAAACGTGCAGAAGCGACATTTTTGCTTCTCCAGATCGGCGTGAAGGATGGGATATCATCAAATAACTTCCTACTCTGGACGGAACGGAGGTGGGGACTGCCAGACGTTAACTGACTAAAACCCATCCATGTTCATTATTTTGCCCTTTAAGTTCCGGGGCCGTAGTGTTTCTTTCAAACAACCCGCAACCCCAGTAGGCGGCCCTGGCAGGCCCCTCTGCTTCGCTGATATCTCTTTGAGGCGCGCGTGGAACACTAACGCGCCGTCGACACGGCACGCGTTTTGGCACTTTATTGCTTGTAATTTCTGTGAGTAATGCTTTCAAAACGGTAAAGAAAAATATCGTGAGGGTATCGATGTATTCTAGAACTAAAAACTGGGAATATGTGCCGTCCGCCATTCTACTCATTTGCGTTCGGTTGATGGCAATAGGATCGTCCCTATTACAGGGCACTTCTTAAACTCATCTGGTAAAATAGGTGTACTATTCAATCAAATCAATAAATCCAAAATATTTTTATTTCACTTAGGCCAACATGGGCACCTATGAAACGTCGAGAAATGTGCACGGTTCGGGTTGGCCGTATCCTATGAAAAAAAACCGGCAAGAAACTCCATGGTTACTCTTTTGAAATAATTTGGTTTTACAATGTTTTTTGGTTTTAAAATCAATCTAGTTGAGAAACTCCCCCTTTTTGACGTTGGTTAAAAAAAATGACACACTAGCTTTTGCCCGCGGCTTTGCTCGCGTTAAATTCGGGGTAACACAGTTCCTCTTTCCTGATTTGCAGGTATCTGCTACCTGTAGTTTTTGCCTTTGCGCCTTTATATTGTAATAGCAAAGCTAATTTTTTCTTTTTTTTTCTTCCCTGTTTCTCGCTCATTTTTCGCTTAAAAAATAGCCTATGTCCAACTCCATGGTCCTAACTATATCTGTACCAAAATTAATCAAAATAGCCATTTAGGCGTGAAGACGTAACAAAAAAACAAACTCACTTTCACTTTGATTAATATTATTAAGGATTTTACGACACTGTTGGCGCAGTGGCTGAGCGATCGACTGCTGCGTGTCGCGGGTTCGACCCCTGCACGGAACAAATATTTGTATGGCCTATAGAAAGTTGTTTCGGGTCCGGCAGTTAGTGTTGAGTTTAAACATTTGTAAACGCACCCACGATACATAAGAAATACAAGTGTAGGGCAACGTTTAAAAAAAAAAGACTTTCCCATCTACTCGCAATTTATATTCTATGATTCCTACACAAATCTGAGATTGACACAGCTTGGCATTACTCCGAACCACTTAAACTGTATTAAAGGAGATCAATTCAAAGACATTTGACGCTTCGGGTCTTCATTGAATCGAGTCGAGTCTTTGTGATTGGGTGTCGATTTAGCTCACTGTCACCATTAACTGTGTCATATTGTGAGCTTTGGGAACAATGTTCGGATTTACCCCCATATCTAAGACAAAAGTGGGATGAAGTATAAACGGTTTTCTCTTTTAAAAAAATATTTTAAACTAACAACATAACTTTTCGATGTCACGTCTTTACGCGTAGATATTATTATACGCTCCGGCAGACTAACACTGACTTATATTGAGCGTTCATCTACGTTCCGGCCCACGAGAGGTTAATGTTGTCCAAATATAATATTAGTTAAATTTGACAGGATTAAACTAAGCTTTTGTGTTTTTAGTCGTTTTGGATTTGTTTTTAGAATTGGCACAAATGCATGGCCAGTTAAATGTCGTTATCTAAATCCAAAATGGCGGATTATGGTACAGTGATAGCCTATCAGTGTCACCGTAGGACTGCTATGTCATAGGACTCGAGTGGTTCATCAAAATAGGCACCATTGTCAATTAAACTATCCACGTATGCAAAATTTCAACTCGATTGGGAACTGGAAAATGGTTCTTTTTTACATAATTATGCCTGCTGCTGCATCATTTTTGTTTTGTGCAATGTACCGAAAAACCAAGATGGCAGCGTGTGTTCTGTTTTTGACCACAAGCCAAAATTTCCTTTTACCATTTCTAAAAGGTTAATCTGACCACTCGTAAGGAGTATTTTTGCTTGCGGCGCCATAGCAGAGTTATGCTTATAAGCCAACAGCTTCTGTTTTTTGCCGAACCTCTTGTTTTTTTTTTAATGTATATGATGACCACAACTATTAACCAAATAGTTTTAGGTTATCGTGTGCAAGGCCAAGGGCTAAGTGCGAGTCGGAATCGCGGACGAAGAGTTCCGTACCATCCTATTATACAATATTATAAATGTCTAAGTTTGTGAGGATAGGTGGATGTACGTTTATTACTCTTTCACGCAAAAACTGCTGAATTGAATTTGTCACAGTGATAGTTTATAACCTGGATAAACCCATAAAGTACTTTTAATTGTGGTGCTATGTGTCCTTGGGATAAATTAAGAACCCACTCGGACAAAACCGCGGAAAACAGCTAGTTTTCTATAAAACAGTAAAAAAACGTGTTTGTTGTGTCCTTAAATATTTGTTTTAATATATATTTTTTTTGTATTTGCTGTAACAGCGGCAACAGAAATAAGTCATCTGTGAAATTACCTGTCTAGCTATCACGGTTCATGAGATACAGACTAGTGACAGACGGACGAATAGCGGAGTCTTAGATTTAGAGTCCCGTCTTACCCTATGGGTACGGAATCCTAAACATAACCAGATTCAACTTTTCATGATAGTACGTCTATCGATTGTCTATTGTTTTATCTCTTCATCAAACCAAATATAATACAGACTGTTTACCAAGTATTTGAAACTTCTCCAATCTTCGGCAATATTATTAAAACTTGCCTAGAATAATTGTATGCGGGTAATACGTTCAATAGCAATACAAAACAAATAGGGTGTACAATAGTGATCTTAAAATTCCATTGTTCGTCTTTGCCCGAATTCGAACACCTGCCTTAGAGGTCTAAGATAAAGGTTTTATTGAGAGAACAGTGTGGTAGTGGAAAACAAACCTTATTGAAGAAGGAACAAGCTTGAAATTTGCTAAAAGTGATGTAATGTTTAATTGAAGTAGGTATTGTAAGTTGGAGCCGGTCAACCAGTGGATTTCTCGAATAGACTCAAAAACAATTGTCAAAGCCAACTTAACCTTAGTTTCTAAATAACTTTTTAAGTTTTGGTTAAATTTATATGATTATTTTTAACAATTGAAACGGGATATTTACCTGGTAAATATCCCGTTTCAATTGGTAAATTTTACCAATTTACATATTTACTATAAATTTGAGTTTTTGATATTTCTTCGCAGTTGCACACGCCATGATCACGGATGAACTGAAGTTATTGCGGGTGGGTGTTTATAAGCAGTCAAAATTCTAACAAACGAGTTTTCCTTGATTCAACGATTTTTTTGCCATCGACTACCGGAAGTAAACTTATTTTCCATCTTTGTAGTGCTTTTTTGGAAGTCGGTTTTGATTTTGCAAAAAAAAAAGTCTTTTGTTTCAGCCTTTTAAGTTGTGGTGGTATTATGGGGGACGGGCCTGTTGGTCTAGTGGTTAGTGGCCCTGACTGCTGAGCCGGAGGTCGTGGGTTCGATTCCTACCCAGGACAAACTTTGTGTGATGAGCATGATTGTTTGTTCTGTGTCTGGGTGTGATTTATCTATAATATGTATGTATTTATAAATTATATAAGAATGTATATCAGTTGTCTGGTTACCATAACACAAGCTCTGCTTAGCTTGGGATCAGATAGCCGTGTGTGAGTTGTCCCAAGATATTTATTTATTTATTTATATGGTATCTCACACAAATAATTATCGAGTATTCATTTTTTATGGCTACTAAAAGATAAAACATACATTATAAGAAGAAAAATATTAGGTATAGAAGATAACTTAAAAACTACCCAAGCAATACATACAATTGATATTGGACCTCTTCGTATATACCCTTTCGATTAAAAAATAATTTAAAAAATCAGCCCACAATTGACGGGGGAATCGCGTAACAAAGAAACAAAAAAAACAGTCGAATTGGGAAACACCTTCTATTTTTGAAATCGGTTAAAAACCCAACAACTCTATATCTAATTCGGGAATCGAACACACATATCCTTACTAATATTATAAAAGCTAAAGTGAGTTTGTTTGTTACGTCTTCACGCTTAAATGGCTGAACCGATTGACCGACCAAAAACAACTGTGTTACCCCGAATTTAACACGAGCGAAGCCGCGGGCAAAAGCTAGTATTAAATATATAGCAATGTATAAAGACTATTCTTCCTTCAGGCAAGTATTATTTGAGTTAAGATTTATTACAGAGAACATTAATACAACAGTGAAAGATAAGATCAATATATTTCTTTTCCTGAATGGAAGAGGGAATTGGCTACATTGTATTGACTTGAAGATTAAGTTGTTAGCTGTGATGAAAATTAGGATTACCCAATTTTTGTCATGAAAAATTTGCTGGATACGGGATTTGCAGGATCTGGCATACTGGTGATGCTTGAAGAAGTTCTACATCCAGCAGGTAAAACTTTTCAGTCAAATAGAAGTACATTTTGACGACACAGTTGGCGCAGTGGCCAAGCATTTGACTGCTACGATACGTGTCGTTGGTTTGATCCCCGCTCGGAACAAATATTTGGATGACCTATTGATGGTTGTTCCGGGTCTGGCTGTTTGCTGCTGAATTTAACTGTTTGTAAACGTATCCACGATGCAGGAGAAATTTATAGAGGGGTAACATTAAAACAAATGCTATTTTTCTTAGCGAAGAACTTGTGGATTAATACTTGTGTGAATAATAGCATTAGCGATCTTTATTTTAACCCGTTGAATATCGTTAAGTCCCTACGGGGGCACATAAGACAAAATGCCACAGCTGTCTTAAGTACCCACGGGGGAACTTTATTTCAATTTCAATTTCAATAGGTTTGTAATACAGGTCTTAAATAATTAAATAGATCAGCTATGTCCCGCCCTTTGGGCATACAATAGTCGTGCATATAGGGTAGGTACGTAAATTATTTAAAAAAAAAATACTACTCGTTAGGAAAGCACGTTAATTTGTAGATCTTTGACAGTCGGTACCGGTAGCCAGTGACCCGAGAGCCTGACAATCAGTTTTACCAAATGATATCGTATTACCATGTTACAGTACGATATCTTCGTGCTGTATCTACAATCTACATCGCAATCTTATGTTCTTTATCGCACGTTCAATATCTATTAAATGTTTCTACTATCTGTTATCAACACGAAGTCGTTAGTATATAAGATGCACCTTTGGATAATTATAACCAGACTATACTACATCTTTTGTCTCATTTATACCTAATCATATACTGCCAAGAAGTTTGGCAAATTGGTGACCCCGACGAACGAATACGCAGCAAGAAACATGGCACAATCACAGTGCAAGGCGAACATAAATCAGCAAGGAACACTTGAAGTAGCTGCTGGCACCTCGGTTTTATCCCGCATTTCGGAATTTTGGAAAGACCAACCAAGATTATGGTTCACGCAACTAGAAGCCATATTAGCACCACAGAAGCAAGGAGGCGAATACAAATACTGTACAGTAATAGCAAAATTATCCAAGGAAGAAATACTACAAGTTAGTGACCTAATCACTTCACCACCGACTACAGATAAATACAAAAACATCAAGGAACGTTTAATTGATTGTTACGAAGAAACAGAACAGCGACAGTTTCAAAAATTAATATCAGAGACAGAACTCGGTGATCAAAAACCTTCGCAGTTATTACGTCAAATGCGGGTCCTCGGGAGAGGAAAAATCAGTGACGAAACAATTAAACTACTATGGTTCAGGCTTTTACCAACATCAGTTACTACGGTTCTAGCAGTTACGGAAGACATGGAAATTGACAAACTGAGCCAAATTGCAGACAAAATAATAATGAATTCAAAAGTAACCGAAATATCAGCTGTTAGCAACGACACTTCAAACGACAACAATACAGCATGCATTTTAACCCAGCTAGCAAAATTACAGATAGATATTGACGCAATTCAGCAAGGTCAATATGGCTATCGACCCAACACGCACAATCATTTCAAGAAACGTCAACAATTCCCGATTATGAGGCCGAGAACAAACTATAGAGGAGCAAATCGATTTTGTTACTACCACGAAAGATTCGGAAAATATGCAAGGAACTGCATTAAACCATGCGGTTGGAAACCAATGACTTACGTACGGAACCAGGGAAACGAATAAGAGCACAGACAACGGCGAAACTCTGTGCAATCCACCCATCCAATCGCCTCACCATTACCGACCGAAAAAGTGGTATGAAGTTTTTGATTGACACGGGCGCAAATATCTCAGTCATTAGCAAGCAACAGAGATATTCAATTTTACAAAATGAACAATACACACTATACGCTGCAAATGGGACTAAAATTAGGACTTACGGCGAGGAGACGCTTACCTTGAATTTAGGACCACAACGATGTTATAAATGGAATTTTATAATCGCCGATGTTACACAACCAATAATTGGAGCAGATTTTCTAGAGCACTATAAACTATTAGTCGACATAGCAGGTCGCAAACTTATCGACAAAGTTACAGAGCTGACAACGCATGTAACTTCAGAAAAAGCGACACAACAAACAATTCGTACTATCGCAGTGGGAACGAATCCACGTATTACGCAACTTTTAAACAAATACGAAGACATCACGAAAGAGTCCTCTCTACGCAATGCGCCCAAACATAAGATTGAACACCACATTATCACTACAGGACCACCCGTCGCAGCTCGGGCAAGACCATTACCTCCAGAAAAATACGACATAGCCAAAAAGGAATTTCAAAATATGATAGAACTCGGAATTTGCCGACCGTCAGATAGCCCATGGGCAAGCCCATTACATATGGTAAAAAAGAAAAATGGCGAATGGAGACCGTGCGGAGACTATCGAATGCTCAATAGCACGACAGTGCCGGACAAATACCCACTACCAAGATTAACTGACTTTACATACATATTAGAAAATAAGAAGATACTAAGCAAGATAGATATACGCAAAGCATACCACTGTATTCCTGTTAAAGATATAGAGAAAACAGCCATCATCACACCTTTCGGACTTTTTGAGTACTTAAGAATGCCTTTCGGATTACGCAATGCGGCACAAACATTTCAACGATTCATGGATTCCTTATTTAGAGATTTAAACTTCGTATTTATATTTGTGGACGATTGTCTCATCGCATCGGACAACGAAGATATGCATTATCAGCATTTAGAAACGGTTTTCAAACGTTTACACGAGAATGGAATAACCATTAATCTCGAAAAATGCGAATTTCTCAGAAGGGAAATAGATTTCTTAGGTTATCATATAACGAGCCAAGGAATACAACCTACCGAAGAAAATTACAAAGCAATCATGGAATTTCCCAAACCGAAAACAATTCAAGAATTAAGAAGATTTTTGGGCATGGTCAATTTCTACAGAAGTAATATTCCACGCGCAGCGGAAAATCAAAGAATTTTAAACGAATATCTACATGGTTCAAAAAAGAACGATAATTCACCTGTTCCTTGGACAACGGAAGCAGACAAAGCTTACGAAAAATGCAAGGAAAGCATGAAAAACGCAGTATTAACAGCGCATCCTTCCCGCAACGCATCACTAGCGCTCATGACCGACGCTAGTGCTACTTGCGTTGGTGGAGTTTTACAACAAAAATCCGGACGCAATTGGGAACCATTAGGATTTTTTTCACAAAAATTGAGCGAAACTCAACAAAAATATTCTACGTTTGACAGAGAGCTGTTAGGAATATACATGGCCGTCAAACATTTTCACAGATTAATCGAGGGAAGAGAATTTACAATATTTACGGATCACCGACCTTTGACATACGCATTCTCCCAAAAACCATCATCAAACGATACACCGCGACGGGTCCGGCAGTTAGATTTCATTTCACAATACAGTACCAACATCCAACACATAAACGGACGTGACAATATTACCGCCGATGCCTTATCTCGAATAGAGGAAATATACGTGCCATCACCTATCGATTACGCTGAATTGGAAAAATGTCAATCAACAGATAATGAACTAAGTAAATTACATGACAATAAAAGATTAAAATTCAAAAACATTACGCTTCCGGGTTCCACAATAAACATCACCTGCGACACGTCTACTGGAAAAAGCCGCCCCTACTTACCAAAGCATTTTCGCAAACAAATTTTCGATACCATTCATGGTATGAGCCATCCAGGAAAAAGAACTACGAGAAAAATGATAACCCAAAGGTATTTATGGCCGTATATGAACAAAGATATCAATAATTGGTGTAGATCATGTATAGCCTGCCAAAAATCAAAAATACAACGACATACGATATCACCTCCTGGTACATTTATGACAGCGCAACGTTTTGAACATTTACATATTGACATCGTCGGACCACTTCCGATTTCACAAGGGAAGAGATATTTAATCACAATCATAGATCGTTGTACGTCATGGCCCGAAGTATTTCCGGTAGAAGATATAACTGCAGAAACAGTAGCCAAGACACTTTTCGAAGGATGGATTACTCGTTTTGGATGTCCATTGCGCATTACTACGGATCAAGGCCGACAGTTTGAATCAAGAATATTTGAGTCAATCTCACAATTTTTGGGAATACATAAAATTAGGACAACACCTTATCATCCGCAATCCAATGGAATGATAGAGAGATTTCATAGAACTTTAAAGGTAGCGTTAATGACAAGAGAATCCAACGAAAATTGGTTAAAAGAAATCCCAACAGTTTTACTCGGGTTGCGGAGTAGCTTGCGAGAAGACACAGGTTATAGTTCAGCAGAGATGACATATGGAACGCCAATACGACTCCCTGGAGGATTTTTTGAGTCATCAGCAGCACAGTTATCAACGTACGAAGAATTTGTAAAACAAATTCAAAAGGACATCACACAAATGACATCAATTCCGAAAAGAAAAAACCATAACCAAGCTATATTTGTGCATCCCGAACTCAAAGAATGCTCACACGTATTTGTTCGGTGTGATAGAATGAAGAAAGCCCTGACACCGCCGTATGAAGGACCCTACCCAGTAATTAGTAAAACAGATAAAACATTTTGCATTAGAATTAAGGATAAAGAGACAGTGATATCAATTGACAGATTGAAACCAGCATTCATGATCAATGACGAATCAAACTACGTGCCAGATTCAAAGGATTGCGACAGACATTCACACACGTACACTACACGATCGGGACGTAAAGTAAAGCCAGTAGTACGTCTATAAAAAAACAGCTAAGTCAAAATTACAGACGTCAGCAAATCACACCACAACAGACGTCATCAAATTCCACCGCGTACAATAGCATTATTATTTATATACATCAGTAAATAACTAGTAAGGTCAAGATCAAATTTATATTGTAAACACTATTACCATAATATTTATTTTTCTTTTTAAAGGGGGGTGTACTGTTACAGTACGATATCTTCGTGCTGTATCTACAATCTACATCGCAATCTTATGTTCTTTATCGCACGTTCAATATCTATTAAATGTTTCTACTATCTGTTATCAACACGAAGTCGTTAGTATATAAGATGCACCTTTGGATAATTATAACCAGACTATACTACATCTTTTGTCTCATTTATACCTAATCATATACTGCCAAGAAGTTTGGCAAAACCACATGAGTAGATAAACGGGTATTACCTAACCTACCTAACTTTGTACGCCATCTATTGGCAAAAGATAGTGAACCTATCTCTATAATACCTGTAAACACCTACGTTCTATAAAATAAATGATTGATTGATATTGATAAAAAGTTTTGACAGATCGAGACCGAATATGAATCTTTAAAAAACACGAGAATTGTCTCTCATAATAGTCAAATCAAATCAAATCATTTATTTGCATAACACAGGTCTGAGAGATGTTACATAGAGCTTTTTTTTCAGTTACACTGTATTACAACCTTATATGTGGTGTGCAAATATATTCACATTGTCTTAATCTCTTATTATATGTCTTATTATATTCATAAAAATCACATTAGTAGGCAATTTCATTGCAAATTAATTAAGACTTAAAATTAAAATAATAATGTCATGCAGATTAATAATGTCAGATTGTTATATGGTCATATTTATTTGAGTCGACAGTGCCAACAATCATTTGTTAGCACATACAGATAAAATGGCAAACCGCAAACAGTGAACATCTTTAAAGTAGATTTATTGCACTCATAAAATAGAGAAATAGCCATAAAAGTAGCGCCATCTTTAGTGCTACGGTGGCTTGTGAAGTAAAACATAACAGATTTAAATGTTTTTCCTTGTTTCTTTTGCACATAAGTGAAAATTTGTTTAATACTTTCTACCTCTTATATTAATTTGCATAACATTTTATTTTAATTTCAATAATTTCAATGACATTTTATTTTTATTTTAATGATATTTTGATTTTAATTTGTAATATTTTATTTTAACCTTAACTTTTGTTTTTTTTTTTTAAATAATATTTGCATGCCGTATGATAAAATGTATCGGGACAATCGACAAAATCATCTCATCTACATAAGAATATCCATACTAATAATAATATTATAAATGGGAAAGTGTATGTGTGTTTCTGTTTGTTTGTTCGTCTTTCACGGCGAAATGGAGCAACGAATTGACGTGATTTTTTAACTGGAGGTAGTTGAAAGGATGGAGAGTAATATAGGCTACTTTTTGTCTATTTCTAACCTCCCACTTCCCTAAAATGGGGGGTGGAAGTTTATATGGAGCATTCCGCGAATTTCAAGGTAGAACGCTAAAAATTGGTATGCGGACTATATGTCACTACCAAAAAATCGTGCATCATTTTTTTTTTGGAAATCTGCCCTTAATCCCTTAAAAGAGGGGGTGAAATTTTATATCGGACTTTTTATGTGTTTGAAATCAGGAAAGGGGAACCGTGTTACCCCGAATTTAACGCGAGCGAAGCAGCGGGTAAAAGCTAGTCCCTACATAATTTGCAAATATTGATTTTGTTTTCATCCTTTTTTTTTCGGATATGCGTCTACGTCACGGCGGTGCTCAGCCCAAGCAGGGCAGATTACCATAGTGAGTCGAGCTACACGATAACTTACAAATGCTTGCACTGACTGGACAGGTCCACTCAATCTGTGTGGTGCTTTCTTAAAAAGACCATTTCAGACACTAGTCTGCATAGTCCACATGTAAGTTGACCAAGATTTTTTGTCTGGACCTTAAAAGAGACTATGACCTCTGAGTTTGTTTCGGCTGTTTCTTCTCAGGGTAGTTGGATACGAAACACCGGCCTCATTTAGTTAAAAAAAAAGACGTGTAAAAGTGTTTGTGAAAACCTACTTGCAAAATAAACATCATTTATCATTTGACATTCTAAAAAAAACTGATCAAGTGCAAGTCGAACTCGCGCACGAAAGGTTCCGCATCATTATCTCAAATGTATATAATTTATCCTTTTAAATGTTATTTTTTTTTTTTTATAGCTGCAACAGAAATGCGTCATCTGTGAAAGTTTTAACTGTTTCATTATCAAGGTTCATGAGTTACAGCCTGGTGACAGACGGACTGACAGATATACGGATGGAAATCTGACCATGGTAATAGTAAAAACGTGAGAGGAGTCAAGGGACACCCGGATGGAATGAAGTTATTATTTATTATGTACAAAAAACCAGTATGCACAACAAAAATAATCGTCGCGACACCACACTGTTCAATGCGAAATAGAAAGACGAAAATAACTGGCTTGCTTTCTATGAGAGAGAGAGAGACAGACAGAGAAACACGAGGATGCCGCACGGCTTACAACTATAGCAAAAAGTATCGTTACAACTTCAGGTCTTAATTTTTTCCGTCTAGCCCCTTTTCGCAACGCGCGGTAAGGAACTTCGTTCCAATAGGGTCCCGTTTTATCCTTTGGGTGCGGAACCCTAAAAACATGTTTACCAATAACTCCTTACTTTGATAGATTTGTAAAAACCCTTACAGCTAAACTATTTGCACCAAACGATATTGAGAAAATATCAGAAAGGCTGTGAGTGACATGGATATATATTTACTCGGCCCACACAGTTATTCATGCATTCATCATCAACCTTTCTTCGTCAGGATAAAGTTTAGTTTACCCTGCCTTGACTGCAGTTTTTTTCTGCCCACATATTTATGCTTGCGTTGATTATCATTCTTGTCTCATCGAAATAAAGTTTAATATCGCTTGTCCTAAGTGTTGCTGTTTTATTGTAGGCAAGCAATTGTGAAATATTATTTGTATGTCGTCATAATATTTCCTATATTTTGTAAATATTTGATATAAATAACTTCAAAAGAATGTTTTTGGGCATTCACAAGATTGCTTATCGACTGCAAAGAAATCATTTCAAATGGCTAGCAGTCAATAGTCCGGGTACGGATAGAATGCTCGTTTCATTAGTTAGGTCAGGTGTATAAAAGCGAAAGTGAGTTTGTTAGTTTGTTACGTCTTCACGCCTAAATGGCCAAACCGATTTTTATTAATTTCTATACAGATATAGTTGGAACCCTGGAAACGGATATAGGCTAAAAAAAAGAGAGAAAAAGGGGAGAAAGAGGAGAGAAAAATATTTTTTTTCGATCATCTCGCGAGTTAAAGTAAGCTTTTGCCAAAAGTAAATATGCTTTGGGTATAAATGTAATTAAAAGAAGCATAAAATACTTTACGATTATAATTTTATTTTATATTTTACCAATACATGCAATAATCATATTCCCAAAGCTATTCTATTCTATTTTTATTAATTCTCTATTTAAAAACCTGAGTCATCGAACGTCATTGGAAACCAGCCTGCACTATTGAAGGTTTGCTTAAAACCTTCACAGTACACACAGACAGCTTGTAACCCTGGGGGTCTAAACTCATTGTCAATCGTTGGCGCTTCTAAAACATGGAGAAAATCTTGGTTTATGTTTAATGTAAGTTCCTACAATTGATCGGATGGGAAAAATAAATTGTATAAATACTTAGATGAGGCAAAATAATGGACAGCGACATAGTATTATGAGTTTGTTTTGGATTTCTATCAAAAACTCTATAATATTATAGTGTCTCTTACATTTTAACTTATTTTACTTCAGTTTGGTTATAGAATATAAATATCTTTATTAAATACGTTGCCCCACGATGCGTTTACAAACATTTAAACTCCCATACACAAACAGCCAGTCTCTAGGTCATACAAACATTGTTTTATCGAAACCGCGACCCGCGGCGCAGTAGTCGATCGCACAGCTACTGCACTAAACGTGCCGTCAAATATAATTATATATGCATTGTAGTGCAATTCTACCACGAGAGCAATTATTGTCCCGATATAAAAGATTCAGGGAGGCTACACCAATTCTCGGCTGATTAAAACTACGTTGTAGTGTATTGCTATGGGAACAAAGAGCTAGTCAATGGCAAATTCAACGTTTTGATATCTGCCAATCATTGAGTTTGTTGGTGTTTTGTTAGTTTAGGCTTATGCCAGACAGAATCAGATCTTGTGATTATTTGTTTTCAGTTATTAAAGTTCAATTTGATTTCAAATGACTTTATAATGGTTTCAAAGCCATAAAAATACTAAAGACTGAATCTGAAGATTTATTTGCACTTTATTATGAAGAAAGATATTAGTGGAGATAAAACTCTTCAGAGAGAACATTATTTAGTGCATACATACAACTGTAGTTCAAAAAACTACCAACAGATTTTTTTTCTGTAATTTATTATAGCTACAACTTCAAGCGGAAATCTTTGCTAATGAACCTACATTTTTATTTCTAAACGTTTTTCCTCAACGTTTTCTAAATCCATCCACATAATTACCACGGACGTCAATTGTCCCGCACACCCTGCTCTAATTACGCCACTATAGAGATGTCTGTCCTACAATTCAGGTCACTGCTAATGAGATTCTGAACTTGTCACGGAACCTTTTCATCGGGTGCATTACAAATAACGACGGGAAATGTATGGAAGGGGAGGATATAATATTAAAATGAAATTTAAAAAACACAATTTCTCTCTATTTTTTAGCAAAACTTTTCATTTGATACCCAAATCATGGGTTTGTAAAATTATTAGTCAGCCATCTTTGGGCGTTCGCCATCTTTGGGACTCCGCCATATTGGATTTTAAATTATGTCACTTAAATGATCTTACATTGTCATCCAGACCAAACATGCAAACCTCAGTTCTATTGGAATCCAGAAAGTGGGGTTTCCATTTTTTTTATATAATTAAAGGGAAAGTTGATGAAAGCGTGTTAAATTCAATTATCCCTTAATTTGTCACCAAACGGGTCTTAAAAATGTGCAAGCGGTCATTAACCGACTTCAATTAAAGGAGGTGGTTATCGATTCTACTGATTTTTTACCTCAAAACATTCGACTGAGTTTCACCGATTCTTTTGTTTTTTTTTAATTCCTTGTGGTCCAATTTGGTCCAGTTTTGACAGTGGCATCCATGAGAAAACTATATAACTCTTATTTTTTTTCTTCTTATGTATATGGACGATGTGTTAATATCTCTTTTTTTCCTGTCCTAATCCAGGCCACAGTCTACCTATGTGCTGTCATCAAAATACTAACGGAAGTATTTTTAGAAGATTCATAAATACATATCGTCACATCGTTAATGTTTTTCTCATAGTTTGTCTTTCTATATTAACAAATCAAATCAAAATATTTTTATTTCACATAGGCCTACATGGGCACTTATAAAACGTCGAGAAAAGGTGCACGGTTCGGGTTGGCCGTTTCCTATGGAGAAGACCTAGCAAGAAACTCCATGGTTACCCTTTTAAAATAATAATTTGGTTTTACAATGCTGTTGTTACAGCGTTAGGACTTAAGGTCATGGCACATTATACCGGCACCGCAACAGCACCGCTCCAAACCAGCAATTAACTTGTCATTCAATTTAGAGCATTAAATCGTGTGCAGTATAATATATTTCATAATGTCAATATGCAAAAACCAACGGCGGGCAGTCAGCGCGCTTGCCGCTGCCACACAACTCGACTCGCAACCCGCGTGCTGCAAGCGAGCGGGCCCTTGAAGCGGGACCTTGTGCGCACAGCGCACCGACGGCATGCTTATTACGCGCCGACTCCGAGTCGGCAGCGAAACAACGTCATGGCGTCGTCGCAAGTCGCCCGCGCACCATCGTCGCCTTTCGCGCCTCGCTGCACTGCATTGCAAGTCCTAGGCGTGTTGAATCATAAATGCCTTGAAACAATATTGAGTTCGCGGTGACAGTAAGCTTGCACCTCGCGGCCACCGCGCGGACTGGTAGCTTACACGTCGCGGCCGGCGCGCGGACTGCGAGCTTGTACCTTGCGGACAACGCGTAGTTAGCGTGCTGGCAGCTAGCCGTAGTCTAAATTCAAGGCGACGCCGTGCTGCAGCTGTGCAGTTGCGGTGCCGGTATAATGTGCTATAACCTTAAAACATGAGAGGACAGCGTAGAGCCGACAATAAGTCATATATCATATATTTGTGTTACTGTATTTAGATTTTTTTTTAAGTTATTTTCTTTTATATTGTTTAGTATTTCAAATATCCGTGTTATTTTTTATTAATTAATAAATGATGTTCTACTAGCTGACGCCCGCGACTACGCCCGCGTGATATCGAAAAAAAAAGTATCCTATGGTTATGCCAGACTATAATCTTCCTCTGTGCTAAATTTCATCATCCGTTCAGTAGTATTTTCGTGAAAGAGGATCAAACATATATCCATACTCACAAACTTTCGCATTTAAAATATTAGTAGGAAGTAGGATAGTAGGATTAATAGGAAGTAGGACTTTACACCTACCACTGTTTGAAAATGCACTTTACGTCACACGGACATTAAAGGTTATAGCACATTATACCGGCACCGCAACTGCACAGCTGCAGCACGGCGTCGTCTTGAATTTAGACTACGGCTAGCTGCCAGCGCGCTAACTACACGTTGTTCGCAAGGTGCAAGCTCGCAGTCCGCGCGCCGGCTGCGACGTGTAAGCTCACAGTCCGCGTGGTGGCCGCGAGGTGCAAGCTTGCTGTCACCGCGAACTCAATATTGTTTCAAGGCATTTATGATTGAACACGCCTAGGACTTGCACGTTTTCATAATGTCTCGGTTTACATTGCGCGAACTAGCGACGTGCGACGACACAATAACGTTGTTTCGCTGCCGACTCGGAGTCGGCGCGCCGCGCGTAACAAGCATGCTGTCGGCGCGCTGTGCGCACAAGGTCCGCTCGCTTGTAGCACACGGGCTGCGAGTCGAGTCGTGTGGTAGCGGCAAGCGCGCTTACTGCCCGCCATTGGCTTTTTCATATTGACATTATGAAATATATTATACTGCACACGATTTAATGCTCTAAATTGAATGACAAGTTCATTGCTGGTTTGGAGCGGTGCTGTTGCGGTGCCGGTATAATGTGCCATGACCTTAAGTCCACCTTTGTTCTTTGTGCATGAAGTGTTAAATAAATTAATGAACATACTACAAAATACTGTTTTATGTATCTATTTTGTAAACTGAAGCAGTAAGAAAAGCAGAACAAAATTTTGAAGCACTTGATATTCTAATCGTGTGTTTTGACTAAAACTCCTTGCGCTCGGCAGTAAGTGCACTACCGAAGTACTTACAAGCTCTCAGGTATGTCTTGAATACGCAAAATCTAGAACATCACCGCCTTAGAATGTCTAACATGCGATGTTTGAGCGCTTTGACTTTGGTCTATGGGATCTCCAAGCTCCTGTAAGCTTGAAGAAGAACGTGTTGCTTGGTCAAAGATCTGTATCTTTGACCAAGCAACACGTTCGTTGCATAATTTCTGATCCTAACAGTGAAAGACACAAGCAATTCAATTTAATTTATTCGCAATAATGATTGATACAATTTAAAGCTTAACATTAGTAATTACAGATCCATATAAATTCCCCCGCTCTGGAGCGGAAGGAGGGAGTGTCAGACTTTTACATAATAAAACCTACTCATGTGTCTTTTGCCTTTTATGTTTCGGGGCCGCGTTATCTCTTTCGAACAACCCGCAACCCAACCAGGCCGTGGCCCTGGCAGGCCCCACTGCTTTGCTGACACAACACGCCGCCGACACGGCCTGCCTTCACTAGGCGTATGGACGGTAAGCTACCCATTGCTCACTGTTCACAGGCCCGCATCTACGGTGGCCAGGAGTCGCGTCAAACGGGTCGTGCGTCAGCTCGTCCCAAAACAAACTCGGACTATTGGGCCGAGTTGACGAATTTCAAAATTAATATTTATTTCGTTCATCATCTCGTCCCACTTTATTTTTCTTAAATATTTTAAGTTGTTTTGGTACAGTCCAAACCAAAACTTTTCACTATATACGAGTAAATAAAAGCCAAGAATTTAGTCAATCAACATTTATATAAGTAATAATAAAAATCAAAGTTAGTACGTACATTTTAATTGCGTTTTATAAATCTAAGTTAACTATCACATAATCAGTTCTATTTATAATAATTAATTACAGACATACTTAGTTTAATATTGCGATATTAAGGCGATATAGACACTTACCTGCGCCCCCATTGGAAAAAAAATCATCACTCATCTATCACATAATCAGTTTTACTTACTACTTACTAACAATGCCATTACCAACATGCAAGCAGTGTCTTATACTACTCGAAACAAAATAAGGGCCACGAGGTATTTTGTCTGTATCTACCATGAAAATAATAAAACCAATGTATATTTTTTGTCTCCATAACGAAAACTAATGTTGTTTTTACCATGTAGACCAATAAATTTATTCAAATAATAATGATTTAAAAAGTTTATTTGCTTTTGAAAGAAAAAACACATTTTAGGTTAAAAATAAAAACAATGTAAAGTTACTGAAAACAAAAGAAAATACTCCATGCTCATCTTTTAGTAACGGGTATGCCCCCCTCGTTTAGCTACGCACTCCTGGAGTGCATGCTCTCAATCAAATGCCTGACATTTTCCATTGGAATCTCTTCCCAGGCCCTTTTAACAGCGTTGATGAGTTGCTGTTGGTTGTGAATTTCCTGATCACCGTCTCTAACTCTTCGTTTCAACTCCTCCCACATGTGCTCTATTGGATTTAAGTCCGGACTGTTCGCCGGCCACGGCAAGACTTGAATTTACTGCGACTCGGTTTGTACTGGAAGCCTCTTCCAGTACAAACCGAGTCGCTTGAGCCGTGTGTGCACGAGTACGCTATTCGCTGGGTAGAGAGAGCTTGACCTTCACCTCTCTCCTTAGTTTGACGTCCTCTCATTGGATTCCAGATAACCATTTGTCCAATAACGACGCTTCAGTGTCATTGTGCATGGTTGACTTTGACCAATAGTATGACATCAGTACAGTGTAACATACTAGCGCTCAGACGTCATTTTGGAAATTTTTCGTTTTATTAAAGAAGTTTAAAAAAAATCACAGACACTTTTCTTCCTGACTGTTTTTGACGTTTAGCTATTGTTAATATTTAACAGAATTTAGAATGGGACGAGATAACGAACGAAAAGAATATTAATTTTGAAATTCGTCAACTCGGCCCAATGGTCCGAGTTTGTTTTGGGACGAGCTGACGCACGAGCCCGTCAAACGCCCGGCCACCTCCTTTGCTAGCATAACTGCTTCGCAAAAGGAAGTAACCGCTTTCCATTCTTGATTAGTTTCTTATCCGCAAAAAAAACAAAGGCATGTACCTCTGATTATCTCGATTTATGTGCGTATTGTATAACAATCACTTGCTTCAGTGAGGAAGCCAAAATGCCTGAGAGATATTTCTGGACGGCATGTTAAGCCAAGCCAGAAAAGTTAAAAAAGTTTTTATTTAAACGCTCTAAAAAGAAGATATACATCGACTTATAACCTTACTAGCTTTTGCCCGCGGCTTCGCTCGCGTTAAATTCGGTAGCGCATTATTGATTTGTAATAGCAACACTAAGTTTTCCCGTTTCTTCCCTCTTTCTCCCTCATATCCCACTCTTTTTAAAAAAATTATAGCCTATGTCCGTCTCCTGGTTCCCAACTATCTCTGTACCAAAATTCATCAAAATCGGTTAAGCCATTAAAGCGTGAAGAGGTAACAAACAAACAAACAAACAAACAAACTCACTTTCGCTTTTATAATATTAGTAAGGATTATATACAATTTTATATGATGATAAAAGCTATTCCGCCATCTTGGGTTGTCCGCCATATTGGATTTAGAATGACGTCACATAACATATCGTGCATTGTCATCCAAACTTAAAATGTATACAAAATTTCAGCTCAATCGGTTGAAGATATCTACTTCAAAATTGAGTTTAAAGAATCCACCGTAACATACGTACAAACATACATTGCAAGTTAAATAAAAGCTTTTAAAAAGAGAAATGTCTAGCCTCTTCTCAACTATGTTAGAGTCAGCTCACTTCATCATCTTCCTGCCCTCGTTTCATCACTATTTTTCTTCTTCCATTCTCTAAATACTAGTATTTTATACGGAGCGACTACATAACCTACATAATCCAGGTTAAAAATATCACTTTTACCGATAATACCGCCCATTATGTCACCCCGAATTTAACGCGAGCGAAGCCGCGGGCAAAAGCTAGTTTCCCATATTACTATTTACACTATTTACCTGGCATTATGCACACACCGCCCAGTAGTAGGCGACCATTATAAATGTATGTGATGTGTCTAAATGTCTATGGGTCAATCTAACTTCTACCTTACTTTTTTTTTAATCGTTATTTTTTTCTCAAATCGATATTTTTTTGTGTTAATTCCTGTCTTTTGTTGCATCAATTAAATAATCCTTACTAATAATATGAAAGCGAAAGTGAGTTTGTTTGTTACGTCTTCACGCCTAAATGGCAAAACCGATTTTGATGAATTTTGGTACAGAGATAGTTGGGACCCTAGAGACGGACATTGGCTATTTTTTTTAAAGTAAGAAATGAGGGAGAAAGAGGGAAGAAAAGGGAAAACTTAGCTTTTCCATAACAATAAATAACGCGTAAGTGCAAAAACTACAGGTAGAAGGTACTTGCAAATCAGGAAAGGGGAACTATGTTACCCCAAATTTAACGCGAGCGAAGCCGCGGACAAAAGCTAGTTTATCTATATATCTATCCATTTATCATTTAGAAAGCCTAGCATTAAATAAAATCCAATTTTATTTACTTCATAGTGCCATAGTTTTTATGCAAATAAATAAATCCCACGTGCATTTGACCTAGTATACAGTTGCATGTAGTTTATATGACCGAGTAAATCCTAGTTGCATAAATATTTGCATTGTAGTGAATATGCAAATCTTTTAAGCTTCATACATAAATGGTTGGTGTGACCAGTTTCTGTAAATGTTCTATGGAGCTTATGCGATGAATAGGGGAAAGATGAATAGCGGCCCGGCTTTACTCACGTGGAGGTTTGGGAATTATTCTACGGGAACGTAGTAGTGGAATTATTTAAAAATATTATATGGTCGGTATGAGTGCTGAATTTCATCGCGTTCTGTTAAGCTGTTAAGGCGTAGATACGTTGACTCACTTTCGTTTTTATAGTATTGCCATAAATTATATTTTGTATCAAATTCAATTATATTATGTTGCATTACATTACATAGCATTACACTACATTACATATCATTACTCCAAGAAACATTACTTTACATAGCATTACTAGACTCCAAAAAACATTGAGTAAGGTCACATGCAAAAGATAAGAAAAGAGAACAGGAAAAAATTATAGTATATTAGTATGAAAGAGAGCCCAGTCAGACAAATTCAAATTAATTAATTTCAAGTAACTATAGACTCATTTTAAGTATCATCTCATGTATTCCCTTTCAACAAAATTAGGTTAAAAAAAGTACATTACAAATTAATAAAAAATTGAAACTGTTAAAATTAAATTAAATTGCATTGAATATTAAGCCCTGGGTATCCGAAACATAACGAATATTAATTGACAAAGCTATGATAGAAAGTGACAACGTAATAATAGTAGCTTGGACCAATCTTCAGGTTAAGCCACGCTTGCTTAGGTTAGTAAGTTAATGGGTGACCCATTACATATCGAGTTTCTTTCATGTCTCGGAAAGCACGTTAAGACTTTGGTCCCGTCCGTCTGTCAATTCTACATTATTTAACAGTCGTTACCCGAAAGTTAGGCTGGAAAGCCTGACAACCAGTCTTACCAAGGGGTAACGTATTACCCGGTACGTTAGTTACTTGGTGATATGGGGGCGTTTATCCTACTGTCCTATTCTACTAATATTATAAATGCGAAAGTTTGTGAGTATGGATGTATGTTTGATCCTCTTTCACGAAAAAACTACCGAACGGATCTTGATGAAATTTAGCACAGAGGTAGATTATAGTCTGGAATAACACAAAGGATACTTTTTTATCATCACGCGGGCGAAGCCGAGGGGCGCAGCTAGTTCTTCATAAAAGAAGCATTAAACACTGCAATTATACAAGTCACATTATTGCGAATCTATTCTATTCTCTATTAAACAATCTGAATATTTGAACGCCAATGCAAACCAGTCGAACTTTAACCTTTGCGGGTTGTTCGAAAGAGATACCGCGCCCCGGAACGTAAAGGGCAATAGAAGGAACATGGGTGGGTTTTAGTCAGTACAAGTCTGACATGCCCCCCCGCTCCGCCCAGAGAGTCATTGGATGATTTCCCACCCGAAAAAAAATAATAATAATATAAAACCTTCACAGTACTAACTGGTTTGTGGAGGTGAGATAGGCAGGCGCTCTCAACATAGTTAGGAAAAGTCAAATCTGATGGTGAAATCTTTGATCTACTTTCCCGGACGAGTCCATTCGCAATAACCCAACTGCATAGATCTATAATATTGATAAGCAATGAGAATTTTGATTACGTCATCATGCGTCTGACGATTACGTCACAACTTGTCGCGTCAAAAGAAAGATTAACGAGCAAAGAAATTAATTAGAAATAAGGTTATAGATGTGTCATTGTGTGAGCCGTTGTGAACCGCAGTAGAGTGGGTCACCCCTGCAAACTGTAAATCTCAAATACTTATATTTTATACAATCTGTACGCCGTGGTTTCACCCGCGTAGACTGGGATAAAAGGAAGCCTATGTCCGTCTCCAATGTCCCGACTATCTCTGTACCAAAATTCATAAAAACCGGTTTGCCCATTTAGGCGTGAAGACGTAACAAACAAACAAACTCACTTTCTCTTTTATAATATTAGTAAGGATATCTAGACGTTACGACTTCACGTGGGAGCAATTTGGTAATTTAATTAAGACAACAGCGCCACCTACCAGTTCGAAATAACATCTGCCTATCTTTCAAACGAATAACAACCTTAAATAATGATTCACAAAATTTCATTTAAAAGCGGTTGGGTGAAAGCCAAAGCGCTTATTTTAGACGTGGAGTTGCAGACACCAGCTTGATATAATTAAACCCAAAAATTTGAAGAAATTTGTGACTTCTGGATGTAGCTTGATGACGTTCATATAATACAAAAAAATCGACTTCCAAAACAAAACTAAAAGACGGAATTTTATTTTACCTCCGGAAGTGGGTGACTTTTGTTTGATTCTTAAATTTTTTGTCAACGACTTCCGGAAATAAATTAATTTTCCGTTTTAAGCTATTGCATAGCTTCTATCGCGGGCCTTGAGCGCCGGGACCAAATCCAGAAATTCCGTAACGAAGAAAAACATGACGCTCCCCACTCCGACGGGCACGGAGGTGTGGCTTGAAGGCCGTGCATTGTCTAACGTCGTTTACACAATACGGTCAGTTATTTCAATCCCGATTCTAATGTTCTAATAGCGTGTTTGGTAGAGAATCGGATAGTCAATCGACATTACGCTGGATCAAACCCAAGGTATTGTTTTTCTTTTTGCGACTTCTTTTCATTGGAAGTACTTTTTAAATATTAAGCTATTGCATAGCTTCTATCGCGGGCCTTGAGCGCGGGGACCGAATCCAATCCGAGTGCCACATGTATTTTTTTTATGTTTTATTAGAAGTCGTTTTTGTTCAGCCTTTTTAGTTGTGGTATGATGGTATCTCGCACAAATTCTTATCGAGTATTCATTTTTAACGTTACTTAGAGATAATATTATAATTCGCCCAAATATTGTAGAAGATAGAAGATAACTTATAAATTATCCAAGCAGTATAGTTAAACTTCATATGGGATCTCTTGGGAAGTAGGTATAAAAAAATTTAAAGTTCGAAATGAACGAATAAGAATTTTCAAAATCGGCCCATAAATGAAATTGCAAAATAAATATAGAATCGAATGTAGAACCTCATCCTTTTTTTGAAGTCAGTCAAAAACTACTGCAACTTTAGTTTCCCTTGAATCCAGTTATTTTCCACATACTGACGGGAGTATTACAGCCGTCTTTGTCTCCCAAAGAGGGGCTGTTTATCAACAAGCAGTGCATAATAGGTAGCTCATGTTATGTTAATGTAAACTCTAAGCTCAACTTTACGGGCTTCGGTCGTGCCGTTTATTGTGTTGACATTTGGCCACGACCCACAAGTTCGAGCGACACACGTGTTCTGACAACATCTGTGTTGGCGCCACTTGATTGTCGCGGCGATAGTTTTTACTTCATTAAGAGTTTTGCCATGCTAGTCGACCACGTAGCCTTAGAAAGTTCTCATTCTTTCTTATACACAGACAGTTGCAGTGTTTTTTTCACTAATATCTAGTCATTTTACACCATCTGAAATGCCTCTCGGTTCGTTCTTTGGTAATCTTAGAGAAGACTACCGGTTACCTTAGACGCGAGTCCAACCGTCTAGTGATAACAGCCGTTTTGACAGCGCGTTTGTGTTCCAAGCGCGCCTTAAATGACAAGCAAAGAAGCCTGCCAGAGCCACGGCCTGCCGGGGTTGCGGGTTGTTCCAAAGAGATACCGCTTCCCCGGACCACAAAGAGCAAAACAAGGAACATGGAAAGGTTTTAGTCAGTTCAAGTCTGCACTCCTTTCCCCACCCAGAGCTAGTCCATGTGACGATTACCGGTCCCTTAAGAAAAAGGAAACATGTGACACACGCGCGTGTCTAGAGCGTCGAATCGCATCGCCTGAGGACGTTAACGAAGCATAAAAGTTGCAACATGCAAAACTTTTACAGCTTATAAATATTTCTGGGTTTGTTCGGTTTAAAACTGGGTGTTATTCTAAACCATCCGGTAGAATTCGCCTGTAATTCGTAACAGAAGAACTCTCGCGTTCTCATAGCACTGAGTTTCGAGAACTAGATAGCGGTAGAGTAGAAGTTTTAAATAATTCCAGTGCAAACTGGTAGATGAACTATGAATATGGAAACGTATTTCCATTCAGAAATATTTTGTTACACTGCATGTTTGGTTTTGTTAAAAGGACATTGCTTTGTGCCCTTACATTGCTGACCCTGGAGCCAAGAGCATCGGAAAATGATATATTGTATTCTTTATAATTAGTAAACTCTTTTATGATCTTATTTTTGTAGCGACTAGTTGCAGAATAGATATTTTTTTATGTACTAGATTTTAAGGTTATAGTCGAACCATAACAACGAGTTAGGTGTGATTTTAAGAAACTGAAAAATGATATCATAATAAAACACCTATGCATTTTTTTTCTAACGCCTTTGTGAATGTTGGTGCAACATTAAAATGTATAGAAACTATTCATATAATTAATTTTAGATAACTTAGGTAGGTGTAGATGGCGGCTGACGGATGTTATTAGTCGTGTAAAATACTATAAAATGTACATTTTGCCATACAGCTAGTCCGTCTTGAAGAAGTATTTTCAACTTACATAAATAAAGACAATCCTTACTTTCTTACGATTAGTATTATAAATGCGAAAGTGAGTTTGTTTGTTACGTCATCACGTCTAAATGGCTTAACCGATTTTGATGAATTTTGGTCAGAGATAGTTGGGACTCTGGAGACGGACAAGGCTTTTTTTAAAGTCATACGTGAGGGAGAAGGGTGGAGAGGGATTTGGTTGTGGAGGTCAGATAGGCAGTCGCTCCATGTAAAATACTGATATTCAGCTGCATCCGGTTAGACTGGAAGCCGACCTCAACATAGTTGGGAAAAGTCTATGCAGATGATGATGATGATGATGTGAGGGAGAAGGGGGGAAGAAAAGGGAAAACTTAGCTTAGCTATTACAATATATAAGACACAAAGGAAAAACTACAGGTAGCAGGTACCTGCAAATCAGGAAAGCGGAACTGTGTTACCCCGAATTTAACTCGAGCGAAACCGCGGCCAGAAGCTAGTCTAAAATAAATGTTTTGAGTTCGAATTTAGTGATGTAGTATAAAATCAAAAGTATCCAAAAAGAGGATGTTTACGTACCTGGAATCACTGTTATTTTAACCACAAATAACAACAGGGGCCAACGGTTTATTATGCTTTCACAAGTTAAGAAATATTTTAGTTTAAAAGGACGACGGATTCTAGTATAAAAATAACAGTGAGCGGGTTATAAGGCTTTTGTAAAGAACAATGTCAAATATTCAGCTGTAAGATATTCAGCTACGCCTAGTTGACTTAAAACTTACGCCAAAGTAGTTGACAAAACTCTAGGCCGTTGATCACCCCTTTGCAAAACCTATCCTAATTTCAGCAGCGGATTATATGAAACAGTTTTTACCCTAGTGGCATCAGCCGGCTTTAATGAATTAAGTTTGAGCTTGCTTCCAAAACTTCAGCGCATAAAGTGTGTTGGGGATAAAAATTTAAACACATTTTAAATAGTCTGTCGGCAACTTAACGCGGTTGTTTTATCCCGAGTGGGTTTTTGGATATGGTTGGTAGTCTTTTTGGAGACCTTTGATGTAGAATTCGAAATTTGAACTAATTAATCTATGAAAAGGTTTTTGGTAAACACACGTTGGGTATGAATGTGTGACGCCATGTTGTTCATCATCTCGAGCATGCCTTCGTGACGCGCGTCCAGATCATCTTGCAACCACTTCGAAACATGGCCTTGGTGACGCCGTTCATACCTAGGTCTAGAATTCGAAATAAATTTGAAAAGGGAACAAAGTTTTTGTTTATTTGAAAAAAAACTAACTGTCTTCTAAGGTAGAAACTGGTCACAAAGAAGTCGTGCCATCGATACGAAAAAAAAAGATATAAATGCACGCTGTAATGTCAATATGATCCGTTAATACCTCTTCCCAACAAAATTGGTCTGGGTGACAGCTGTTATTGTAGATCTTTGACAGTCCTTACACAGTCAGTGGCCAAAATCTCTGACAACCAGTCTTAAAAATCGATATCGTACTGTCCAGTACTAACTGGGTTGTGGGGGTAAGATAAGGAGTCACCACAAGTAAAATACTGGTATTCTGCTACATCCAGTTAGACTGGAAGCTGATCCCGACGTAGTTGGACAGATGCTAGGCAAATGATTAGGTACTTTATTGTTGGTGAGGACATTTGATCAGACAACTCAGTCAATCCTACTTAAAACCTACTAATATTATAAATGCGAATGTTTGTGAGGATGGATGGATGGATGTTTGTTACTATTTCATGTTATAACTACAACACGCTATAACTATTAAATATGTATTTATTTAAGTAATTTCATGTCTATATGTCTACTAGCTTCCGACCGCGACTTCGTCCGCATGGCATAATTACTTTGGGTTAACGCAAAACTTTAACCCGCTTGATGATCGAAAAAAAAAATGTTTCTCTCCCCTTTTGTCACTTTTCTTAGCCTATGTCCGTCTCCAGGGTCCCAACTAACTTTGTACCAAAATTCATCAAATTCGGTTTGGCCATTTCGGCGTGAAGACGTAACAAACAAACAAACTCACTTTCGCTTTTATAATATTAGTAAGGATTAGCATCTGTATAAGTATACTAGCTTTTGCCCGCGGCTTCGCTCGCGTTAAATTCGGGGTAACACAGTTCCCCTTGCGCCTTATTGATTTGTAATAGCAACGCTAAGTTTTCCCTTTTCTTCCCTCTTTCTCCCTCACATCCAACTTTTTTTAAATAAAAATTAGCCTATGTCCGTCTCCTGGTTCTCAACTATCTCTGTACCAAAATTCATCAGAATCGGTTCAGCCATTAAAGCGTGAAGAGGTAACAAACAAACAAACAAACAAACAAACAAACTCACTTTCGCTTTTATAATATTATATAGTAAGGAAGGATTAGTTTTCGAAAACAAATGTAATAATAATGTAATGTAAAAATAATGTACCCTATCATAATTTTGTCGTATTTTACCCTAAAGCATTAAGTCCGCTTATGTACTACTATTGTACAAGAAGTTTAAATAAATACCTAAACAAATTACTTTTGTAGGACCGTGTTTACGCTATTTACATAAAATAATTTAACTTTACTCATAATTAATAAATAAGCTGATGCCAGAATAAAAACAAAAATGAGGGCCAGAAAAGAATATCAATTTCAAATTGTTGATACTTTGACGACATCGGAAAACTTAAAAACAATTTCATTAATACAGTAAGTCTCTCTAAAACCCCTTCGTCGCGTCTTATGTTTTCTTTTTTCATCAAATTTTAATTTAGCTTTGTCAGCTTTTGAAGAATGGTGAAAGTTTTTCAGTAATTAAAGACTTGCTTGTTTTTAAGATTCTTTGTTGCCAAGTACTAAATTATGTGGACAGCCTCCTTTGCCGCTTGTAAACGAAAGGATTTACGTTGGAAAAAAGTTTTTGTTTTTACTTAGGGCAACAATGAAGTTTTGTAATATTTTTTTGACTTTTTGCAGAAGTCTAATGGTGCCCTGGTTTCTAGCATTTGTTTGTGTGAGTGCGCACTACAAGACTTTTTTTCTATGAGACTTATGTCAAAATGCTACTATCCGTAATCAAAACGACTCGTTTTTAGGGTTCCGTAGTCAACTAGGAACCCTTATAGTTTCGCCATGTCTGTCTGTCCGTCCGTCCGTCCGTCCGTCCTCGCTTAATCTCTGTGACCGTTAGCACTAGAAAGCTGAAATTTGGTACCAATATGTATATCAATCACGCCGACAAAGTGGTAAAATAAAAATTGGAAAAAAATGTTTTATTAGGGTAGCCACCCTATATGTAAAGTGGGAAGTTATTTTTTTTTTAATTTCAACCCTAACGTGTGATATATTGTTGGAAAGGTATTTAAAAATGAATAGGGGTTTACTAAAATCATTTTTTGATAATGTCATTAATTTCGGAAATGATCGCTCCAAAAGTAAAAAACAATGTGTCCCCCCCCTCTAACTTTTGAACCATAAGTTTAGAAAATATGAAAAGTAGAACTTTATAAGGACTTTCTAGGAAAATTATTTTGAACTTTATTGACACAACAGTTTTTGTACAAAAAGACAAAAAGTTGTACAAAATAATTTCTGGACTAAGTTTGTAGTATAATCGTATATGCAAGCATTTTTTTAACTTCGTTTACATATTTTATTATCCTGAACGTATTTTTTTTCAAACAAAAAAAGAATTATTGATATCGGTTCTTGCAATCCAAAATTACCTCCTTGCACGTCTTTGTAACCCAATTCCCCGAGAGATGGCGCTGTAGGTACTTATTACATTGGATCGGGTATTACCGAATTGATCGGTTGGTCTTTCCTTGGCGTTGGCGGTATCTTATAACTACATAGAACTGCTATCAAGAACATGCTAAGGCAATTTAGAACAAAACTAAAATTCATTTTTTAACACCATCAAAATGTTAAGGTAAAACCCAGTTCATAAATGGTTCGATAGATGGCGTTGCGTAATGACGTCATTTTTTTAAAAGTCGATGTTAAGATTTTCCGTGCTTTCATGACCTACCGTGGTAAAGAACACTTATTGTGACGGACGGGAAACTACGGAACCCTACACTGAGCGTGGCCCGTCACGCTCTTGGCCGGTTTTTTTGTTTATTGGAACGGGGCTTTAGTCGCATTGAAAATCTGCTACGACCCAAATGGTTTATAATAATTATGTAACTCTATGATAACATCCACACAGAGACTTTGCTGCTTATAGTCGTAACTATAAGGTACAATTTTATGTGCAGCATCAGTGAGTGTTGCTACGTTTCTGCTGTTTTGTATTTGAAACCAAATGATGACATTCTATTTTCAAAATCACAGACATCTACATATTCCCTCTTAAATTACATTTCAAATTGCAAAACACATATCTAAGAAAATTACGTTAATATTTAACAGTGACACCGTCAACTCCTTAAATGCGGGAAAATATTGTTGGAAATCAAGATGATATAGCGTAGCGATGTGATGAACTTTGAATAAAAACGACAATGAAACGAATTGTGCAGTAAACAGAAACCCATTACAGATGCCACGCCTTTGGGATCTGGTGCAAGGAGTACAAAGCGGTAATCTATTAACCTCTAGAGCCCCAGCGGCACAAAAACGTGCCAGTAAACAAGTATTACCGTTGAGCCCCGCTGGCACAAATTTGTGCCACTAAACCCCGACCGATTTAAAACTGTATTTGTAGTAAAGATAAGTCTTAAAATCAGATTACGCTTACGATAAGAGCCCGCCCGGCGGTGCTTGACGGATAGTTGACGTTAATAATGGCGGTCTTTGAGAGGTTAAAACCGGTTAAGTGCGAGACGAACTCGCGTTTGAATGGTTCCGTACCATTGTCTATAAAACGACAAAAAATCATATTTATTTGAATCTCTTTTTTTAAGCTATTGCATAGCTTCTATCGCGGGCCTTGAGTGCGGGGACCGAATCCAGAAATTCCGTAACGAAAAAAAACCTGACGCTCCCCACTCCGACGGGCACGGAGGTGTGGCTTGAAGGCCGTGCATTGTCTAACGTCGTTTACACAATACGGTCAGTTATTTCAATCCAAATTCTAATGTTCTAATAGCGTGTTTGGTAGAGAATCGGATAATCATTCGACATTACGCTGGATCAAACCCAAGGTCTTGTTTTTTTTTGCGACTTCTTTTCATTGGAAGTACTTTTTAAATATTTTATTTAGAGTTTTTTTATTTATTGCATAAGTTGATAAAAAATGCTATGCAATAGCTTTATTTTAGTATTTTATTGTAGCTATAACAGAAATACGTCATCTGTGAAAAATAGAACTGTCTAATTATCACGGTTTATGACATACAGCCTGGTGACAGACGGACAGACAGCGGAGTCTTAATAATAGGGTCCCGATTTACCATTGGGTACGAGAACCTAAACACCATGTATGGCTTTAAATTTAACTGCATTTATTAATTAACCTTGTTATAAGTAACATAGCGTCTAGACAAAGTAATTAATCTATTCAAGTCACGAGTTAATGGGCTTCTTTAAGGTTAGGTCGTTCCATCGTTAACCTCATCTGTGTCTCTAGGACTAGATTGAGGTCAAAAGTAGGTCTAGGCTTCTCCTGTCCTATCGTTTGTTACTGTCGACTACATATCAACAGTTTCGAGAAAAACTGGCTGTGATATACGGACACACAGATAGATGAACAAGGCGATTCTATAAGGATTCTGTTTTTACTATTCAGCAATTTGTCACTAGCAAGATTCAGCGAAATACCAGCGTCAGGTAGTCTACCTGGTATTTTGTTGAGCTGGACTCCTATTTGGTGCAATCTTGAGACACACAACGCCCAGTAGTGGGCGACCGTTATAATTGTGGTGTGTCTAAATGCCTATGGGTCAATTTAACTTATACCTTACTTTTTTTTGTGTCCCTTTTTTTTCTCAGTGATATTTTTTTTTGTATTAAGACCTGTATTGTGTCTTTTTCTGCATCAAATAAATGATTTATCTATCTATTTACCTCTCTCTCTCTCTCTTTTTAGCCATTTTCGACTATTTTGGTGTAGGCCTCCTTCAACTTCCTCCATTTCTCTCTGTGTTGCGAATCTATTTACCTATCAATTATTAAACCGAAAAGTTTTGTAACTTATTTAAGAACTAGAAACGCGTTATTCGACGAAACAAGACATGTTGCGTAATATAAAATGTAAGGATAAATTGGCCCGGGGTTGCGGGTTGTTCGAAAGAGATACCGCGGCCCCGGAAAATATAGGGCAAACGAAGAAACATGGGTGGTTTGATGAGTCACAGTTTTAGGTGGTATACTCCACCAAAACGGCTTGACTGATGTTTATGAAACTTTATACGTATATTCGGAAGGTCTAAAAACCGCTTGTAATCTATTTTTCATACCTTTAAGTAATAAGGGTGGTCCTCTCCTGGAAATTGCTGGGTACATCTAGTGTAACATATAAAGTTTTCGTTTTTTAATGTAACACAAAAACCATCTTGGTGGAGAGCAAGTGTCGTGTCGCGATTCATGGCTATCATTTGTTTTTTTTTTTTGGATAACCCGGGCATTCTGCATTTAGTCATATCTATTTATATTGTTTACAATATTATAAGTCATATTAGTTAGAAGATGCACTGCCAAAATCAAAATTATAAAACAAATTAATTAAAAAAAAAACTAAATGAAACAAGTGACGCAAATGTTGCCAACAATACTGTAACTGTTCAGAACAAAGATGGTATAAATATGTGATTTGGCAACTACTGTAAAAAATAATAATTAAATATTGTTTAACTATTCGCGAACCTATATTATAAAAAAGAAACGTGTCAAGTGTGAGTCGGATTCGCGCAGAAATTTGGGACATAAACTTTTGACTGAGACCTACAGGGTGTTTGGTGAGTTTTTCACAGCTCCAAGAGACCACAGATTTGAGTAAACGGTTTTAATTTCAACTCAACACCTTCGTGCGTTCTCGAAATGAAGGGTCTTGACCGACAGACAGATGGACAACAAAATGATCCTTTATGGATTGCGTTTTACCCTTAAAACATTTTCTTTTGAAATTGTGTTCGAAAATCATCCCCCCCTTAAACCTTTTCCACCCACCAATAAGTAATAACTCAATGTCATCTCCAAAGATATTTCGCCAATTTCGAGTTCTTAAGATTTGGAAATACTCTCATTATAATTCTTTTGTTTTCAGATTATTCCGAGGCGCTGAAGTTTCGATAACCAGACGGCATACATTTTTACAATTCCAATTTCGATGGCTGGAAAATTGAAGCACTTTCTTGAAAATCTCTTCGACATAGTTACCTATTTTGGATTTGTACTACTTAGACCTTTTTCACAGATGGGAAATCATTAAATAACCTCTCCCGGGTCAGAGACTAAGACCCACCCATGTGCCTTCTTTAATCCGGGGTCGCGATATCTCTTTCAAACAACCCGCAACCGCGGCGGTGGCCCTGGCAGGCCACGCTACGCTTTCTGAGATCAAGTCGTGGGTGGGAGATTTTTATACTGTCAATGGGCCTTTGACTGTTAGTACACGACGTGTAAGAATGTCTCAGGCATGTTTTGTTTACTTACAGGTAGCATTTGGAAGAATTGAACTGAATTGTACTGATGAGGACTTGACAGCTATTAAGACGAAAATAGACGAAGTTTCCTTCTATTTTGTTTATTTATTCTTTTAATGAACAATGTACAAATAGTTACACTTTTTGTTGTTATTTTGTTGTGTTACAAGCGAAAAAAAAACAACAAACCAATTCGGCGCAGTAAAAGCTTTGATATTCGGTATGAAATACAAATATTTATGTATATATTGTGTTTTGTAGTAGTCCTCAAACAATAAACAATTTTTTTTAGTGTTTTTTTAGAGGTTAGGATTATTAAAAAATATAAATACAATATCAAATGGATTCGCATAAGTGGAAAAATAAACTTTAATTTTGTGTCTCTGTTTTCAGAAGGTATAGTTTTATATATATAACTAGCTGTACCCACCCGTTGCTCAGGTCCCCCTTATCACTTAGGGGTATTAAAAATAGATAGTAGCCGATTCTCAGACTTACTGAATACGCATAAAAAGAAACATAAGAATCGGTCGAGCCGTTTCGGAGGAGTATGGGAACGAACATTGTGACACGAGAATTTTATATATTAGACTAGCTGTGCCCAGCGCTTTCACCCGCTGAGGTTTAGGGGTATGAAAAATAGATGTTAGCCGATTCTCAGACCTACCCAATATGTACCCAAAATTTCATAAGAATCGGTCGAGCCATTTCGGAGGAGTACGGTAACTAACATTGTGACACGGAAATTTTATATATTAGATAGATTACAAATATTTTTTACTTATTAAAGTTGTTCATCAAAAACTTAATTTTTTCTTAGCATTACAACGTTGTCCGAGTAAACTGTTTAATGCTACGAAAAGAACAAGATTCATTAAGCATCATACCTAAAAAAAGATATTTTTGTAGCTTATCACATATATCCAATGTTTGTATAAGGTAATCTCGGTAAAGTGAAGATAAAAGTTTATACAATGTATTGATGGTGATAACTTATCTGTGACTGTTTTTTTTATAATAAAAGAAAATTTTCAGTAATCCCTCAACGGTTCATAAGTTCAGTTCATCAGCTACTATTTATTTTTATCACGACGTTTTCTTTGAACTCAAAACCGGAAAACCAACTTATTTTCTCGTTTTTGTGTAAGTATAGATTTAAGTTTTATTTTTAAATTAATTTTATGTTTTTTTTTTGTTGTTGATTGTTGTGTGCACTTGTGGCATGTGTCAAATAAACTTAATTTATTTATTTCTTTCATAATCCTTTAATCAACTATTTAAAAAAAAAAAAAACGTTGCCCCACACTAGGAATTTCTCCTGTATCGTGGGTGCGTTAACAAACATTTAAACTCACGTTCACAAACAGCCAGACCCTAAACAACTATCTGCAGGTCATATAAATATTTGTTCCGTGCGGGAATCGAACCCGCAACACGCAGCGCAGCAGTCGATCGCTCAGCCGTTGCACCAACCGTGCCGTCAAATTGATGAGATCTCCTGTTTCAAAGTCGGTTTGAATTACGATTTTAGTTTTTGGTGAAATTAACCTTCTCAACATTTAACTTCTATTGCAGTTTAAGTACTTACTACTGATACCAAAAAAAACAAACAGAAATGAAGTAGACAGTTTATTCCGAGAATCTATCACCAGCCTCGGTGGCGCAGTAGGCAGCGCGTAAGTCTCATAATCTTAAGGTCGTGAGTTCGATCCTCACCCGGGGCATATCTTTTGGTAGATTTCTTCATCTCTAATCCGACGAATTTAGCTTAAACAGTCCACAAACCATTTAGACTGACTAAGTTCGGAATCGTTTCTTTGTTTGATGATTTGATCTCTGAAAAACAGAGAGACAAAGAGAGGCGGGGGGGGGGGGGTGTCAAGCACAGAACATGCTGTCTACCCCCCCTCTTGTATACCATCATGCGAGCTACCAACTAGTTCGTTCCGTCTCCTTTAGTTTTTTTTTTACTTGTATTTTTTCTGCGATTCATGTCTCCACCGGATGTTTTTATTTTTGTTGGTAGATGTTTTATTGTTTGCAGTTTTTTTAGCTACATACCTTAATTTTTATTGTTCACTATTATAATTATTTTCTTTGAATGCTTATTTTTTACATTTGTGTTTCCACCAGTATCGGTGCAGGGTCCAAGCTACTGGTGGTTAGCGTTCCAGAGACAGGAATGTTTGTGGTTAATTCCTCACAATGCGAATCGAGAAGTACTTACTGCCTTCTGAATCAGGCCCGCCTAAGGAAAGCTTCGACAGACGGTCGTCGAGGCTCTTGGCAATCAAGCCATTAGCCGTTATGACAATTGACATAAATTATTATTTTAAGTATAAATTATTATTTTAAATGAATTTCATTTTATTAATTGCGTTGTAATTAAATTTAAATCATGATAATTTGATGTTTTTGCTCTTTTGAAATGAGTACTGCAGGCTATTGCTAGTTTATTGAAGTTGATATAAAAACAAATATTTGTACAGCTAAAATGTCAAATAGCTACATTGGAGTAATGCGAGTGAGTATGATCGGAGGCACGCGCGCAAGCGACGCAAGGGGAGGGGCAAGCGAGCCAAAAAACACGCCATGTGTTTAAGTACATTTATATTTTAAGCTATTGCATAGCTTTTATCGCGGGCGTTGAGCGCGGGGACCGAATCCAGAAATTCCGTAACGAAGAAAAACATAACGCTCCCCACTCCGACGGGCACGGAGGTGTGGCTTGTCTAACGTCGTTTACACAATACGGTCAGTTATTTCAATCCCTATTCTAATGTTCTAATAGCGTGTTTGGTAGAGAATCGGATAGTCAATTGTCATTACGCTGGATCAAACCCAAGGTCTTGTTTTTCTTTTTGCGACTTCTTTTCATTGGAAGTACTTTTTAAATATTTTATTTAGGTTGTTTTTATTTATTGCATAAGTTGATAAAAAATGCTATGCAATAGCTTTACCGCGGCAGTCCCCGAGTGGTACACGTATTTTTTTTAATTCTATTTGTTCTAGTGTAACGTCATTGGGTAGTTGTTTTTTAAATCTTAATACTGTTTAATTTATTCTTATTCATTTACGTATTTAAAATATTGATGTATACTGTATTGACTTCCGTTCGTTTTACTCACGGGTTGACCACTGAAAATCAGCGCTGTGGGCTCCCATAGCAGAGCGCTGATTTAGTTTTTATCTCTATTTTTTTTTATATTTTGTTTCATATTTATATTTATAAATGTTTGTGATGCTTCGCATGCTTAATGTTTATTTTTTTTTGTTATTTTGCGACTAATTAATATCTTTTTCTTTCCTTTTTCTACCTATATCCATAATAATAAATATAGAATTTATTTATTTATTCATAGTTTTGCAGGACACACCTTACTTTGGATTCTTATACGGTAAATATCACCTCAAACTCTTACTGCCAATTTCACCCGCTAGTGGGAGAAAGTATGTTAAAAAGTTTACATAACCCTCACCGTAAAACTTTACTGCCAATTTTTACGTCTAAAGGGAATATTATAAAAAAAAATTGAAGATACATAACGCTTTTATTATATTTTTTTAAATTTAATTTTGTTTATGTACTTTTTGTTTTCTTTTTTTGTGTGCACTTGTGGCATGTATCAAATAAACGTATTTTCTTTCTTTCTTAATCCTTCGGGAACAAGCATGATTGTGGCATGGAGCGAGCGATTGTCGCAACACCGTGCAGGGCACGCTACAATAGTGACGATGTCTGGCGTCTGACCGTGGTTCACTGATAGTCCGGAGCAAGAAGGAATGGGAAACTATCACGGTGGGTTTTAGTCAGTACAAGTCTGATTCTCCCCTTCCGTTCAGCTCAGAGCGGGGGAACTTATTTGATGATTTCATATCCGCTAATAAATGGTGAATCTAGATTTAATCCCGAATCAATTTCTATAACCATCTGTTCGTTGAACCCTACAAATAACAGCCATCATTTCTTCTTGTCACAAATAAATAAAACAATAGGTAATAAAATCGTATCAATTCTCAGGGGTATAAATTTCAATACGATGCTCAATACATTTGTTTCATACGATTTGTGTCACAGACAATGACAAAATTGCGTAAAGGAAGTTTTTTGGTGACATTTCTTTGTGTATGTTTGTTTGTTGTGTTCATTTTTATGATACAGAAACTATTTTTTATGTTTATTTGAAATTAAACTAACTAAATACATTATTAAAATAAAATAAACTGACAAAGAACAGACCACAAAAGGGCATCAAAAAACTTGTCCTCAACGCAGTCAGCTGGTAATGTACCCAAGATACTGGACGCGATGCTACGTTGTTTCCTTACTAATATTATAAAAGCGAAAGTGAGTTTATTTGTTATGTCTTCACGCCTCAGTGGCTAAACCGATTTTGATAAATTTTGGTACATATTTATAGTTGAGACCCTGGATACGGACAAAGGCTATTTAAAAAAAAAGCTTGATATATGAGGAGAAAGAGGTAAGAAAAGGGAAAACTTAGCATTGCTATTACAATAAATAAGGCGCTAGGACAAAAACTACAAGTAGCCGGTACCTGCAAATCAGAAAAAGGGGAACTGTGTTACCCCGAATTAAACGCGAGCGAAGCCGCGGGCAAAAGCTAGTTATATATAATTATATTTTTATCTTGGATTCGAAATCATTAAATGTCTCGTCCCGCTGTGGACAGAGAGGAATGGAATGTCAGACTTTTACTGACTTTGACTGCGTAGGTTAAGGTTGATTTTTTTACAGCTCCATGGAACCACTGACTTGAAGATATGGTTTTGATTTCCACGATACCTCTATGCGTTTTCGAGATAAAGTGTCTTGACAGACGAACAACAAAGTGATCCGATAAGGGTTCCGTTATTATTTCCTTTTGGGGTACAGAACCCTAAAAATCAAATAAATCCCAGCTTAGGAGTCATAGAGGGTACAATAATAATAATCAACAATTTTCACATCTATTTCTTCGTTGTTTCTAACTAAACTACTACTAACTTTTTTTTGACGACACGGTTGGCGCAGTGGCTGAGCGATCGAATGCTGCGCTGCGTGTCGCGGGTTCGATTCCTGCCCGGAACAATTATTTGTGTGGCCTACAATATAAGATAATTGTTTCGGGTCTGGCTGTTTGTGTATGTGAGTTTATATGTTTGTTTATAGGCTCCTACGATACAGGAGAAATTCCTAGAGTGGGGCAACGTTTTTAAAAAAAATAAAAAAAAACTAAATACTCATTCATCACACGTACTTAAATGGATAGGTATCGAAACTTTTTGACGCACTATATTTTTCATTGTTCTTAATTGTCTATGAAAACTTTTTAATAAATCATTTGGAACAGAATCGGTCAGTTATCGAGTGTCAATTTAGATTTATTGTGGCAACTAATGAGTATCTAATGTTTATTTTTCGTTTTAAATGTTTCTATAAAACACACGCGATATGTTTTTCTTTATCTTACTTATTTGATCTTGATAAGTCATAGCTGTTTGTGTTACCTATTTATTTATTTTACTGGCTTTTGCCCGCGGCTTTGCTCGCGTTAAATTCGGTATAACACAGTACCTACTACCTGCAGTTTTTGCCCTAGCGCCTTATTGATTTGTAATAGCAACGCTAAGTTTTCCCTTTTCTTCCCTCTTTCTCCCTCATATCCCACTTTATTCCTCCGGAAACTTCTATGTCCGGTGAGGACCTGTGTCAGGCGGTAGGTGAGGACGCCATGGCGCCTCTCAAGCCACTCCTCAAAGAGGGGACTTACCACCACTATTGTGGCGTGCCTAAAGGAAGCTCACGTTCACATATTTGGGTCACTTTTAAATGCACATTTTTTTATTAATTTAGTACTAGCTTTTGCCCGCGGCTATTCGCGTTAAATTCGGGGTAACACGGTTCCCCTTTCCTGATTTGCAGGTACCTGCTATATGTAGTTTTTGCCTTTGCGCCTTATTTATTGTAAAGGCAAAGCTAAGTTTGCGCTTTTCTTCCCTCTTTCATTTTTATTAAATCAGAATCGGTAACAAACAAACTCACCTTCGCAACTCACTTTTGCTTTTATAATATTAGTAAGGGTTCAAAATCACCCTGCAAATGCGCCCTGCGTGTCCAGTATAACAATGCTTTGAGGATACTGTTGGGGCTTCCGAGGTTTTGTAGTGCTTCGACTATGTTTGCTGAGGCGCGTACGGACGACTTTTTCGCGATTATAAGGAAGCGGAGTGCTTCATTATTAAGTCGCCTACGTAGCAGCCCGAACAGTCTCCTAAGGGTGTTGTCCGAGCGGTGGGACTTGTCCCTGATACAGAGGTGGATGCAGCTTCATGTTAGCGCCTCTCCCCGTATTTTTTGACATTATTGTAAATTATTTAATATTGTATCATTATTTTCATTATTGTACTATGGGAATTTGTATTATTTTAATTTAATTGCTGTTTTTAAAATTGTATGCGTTTTTGATTATTTTACTTCTTTTTGATTTATTTTAACGTGTAATTTGTTGTTTTGTTGTCATTATGGACTGTATGTCTGAAATAAATGAGTTATTATTATTAAAATCAAAAGTCTATTATTCAAACTAGGTCGATGATCAGCACTTTTGAACATCAATCCCACCCTTTGCCACTACCCAGTGCGCTCTACCGTAAAATATGTGTAAAATATCGGCGTCTGCATTTTCGAACCCAAAAACACAATATAGATCACCTTCAATTTCGCTCCACCAACACGCGATCTTACTCGAAATCTGATGGAAGCCAAGATCGAAGACGAAAACCCTCATCCGCAGTAGACTGGCAGCAGATGGAGTTGGACTTTTTTCTCAGATACTAACTAACCAACTACGATGCGTAGTCCTACTAATATTATTAATGTGAATGTTTGTTAGGATGTATGGATATTTGTTACTTTCATTTCAAAACGGCTAAACGAATCTTGATGAAATTTGGCACAGAGGTAGATTATAGTCTGGAATAACACATAGAATTTTTTTTTTCGATATCACGTGGGCAAAGCCGCAGGCGCCAGCTAGTTTGCAATAAAAAAGTACAATGCAATGTAATAGTACATAAAAAACCCTGTGCATTGAAAATAATATTACTTTAAAAACTACCACTCTTAAGCCCATTGTCACTGTACAAGGACAGTATTTTTTTTAATACTTCGTTTTTTTTTTTTGAATTGTAAGCTTCCTGTCATTTATTAAATAAGCATTTTTGCACATATACAAATTTGTTTCATTTGTATTTGGGTCCAAAGTCAAATGAAAAACTAGTATCACATAAAAACGGACACCACTATATATTTTTATCACTAAAACTGGCTGGCATAAGTCTTATTTGGCCGTTCACAATTTGTGTTCCAAATTCGAATGGAATACGATAATTCAGGATTTGTGTTTCCATTGCGCGATTTCAACTGCGCCTCGGTAACTTTATATCAAGATACATTGCAATGGACTTTTATCCAGAATATATTGCAATAAAACGTTATGTTGTTATCGTCATTATAGGTAGCCCTGTTTCAGTTAATGGTTTGTGCAAATATACCAAGGAGGCAAACAAGTGACAATCGTTTCGTATTTCTAGAACGGCTTCCACCGGGACTGACTTAAGCTACCGAAAAGTTTATCGTTGCCTTTCGATAACTTATGTCAATTCGTTGTCAATCTAATTTCGAACGTCGTCGCTTCGTCATATTACTGATAGAATGTAATGCTTTGAGGTCTGACCTACGATCTTCTGAATATCATATTCCCTTTTTATTATATTGTGAAATTGTCTTTATAAAACAAATTAAACCTAGCGACAGAAAAAAAGTTTCGAATAACAGTCTCCAAATTCAACAAACAAAATAACAAAACATGCAGATCAACATATATTTATCGTAACCACACACTAAAATTCACAATCGACATGAAAATTTGTCCTATTTAGGAAATTACACGAACGCATTTATGCTAGCTGGCTCCCAATTTACAGCGGCCCACATATCTGGGAATGCTACCTGCATTACTAACAGTATTGAACCTGTGAAAATGCGTTTCGATCTAATCGTCGAGCACCGCGTACTCATTTCCGTGGTTACGTTTTACATGTTCGTGTTGATAGGTATATCAGTGCATGACATCGTAACGTGAACTACAGGCTTATATTATATTTTTATTTAAGTGTGGAAACTTTGGAATTCATATACGCTGTTAGGCAAGGCTGTTATGGAGCCGAGAACAGCAGTAAAAAAATTCCTACGTGAATCAGATGTACGTTATAAAAAAATACGTTAATTACTAAGAAATAATGATTTAATTTGTTTTCTTCGCGCTTTGCTATATGATAATATGTATATAGATGATACCGCGAAACTACCTAATATTAAAAATAAGATATTCATATATACTTTTTAATTTAAAACTTAAAAAAATAACAATTTGTCGTTGTAAGCTAATTATTTTATAAATTATTATGTTAATTTGCAATGTTCCGTTGATAAAAACATTTTTTTTTACTCAAAATTAAGGCCTTAAAAATATGCGCCTCCTTACTCTAAAAAAAATTAAAAAATGCCGCTGACGAGAGGCATTCGAACAGTGTGGTGAACACAGAAAAAATGAAAGCCCTCGATGTGACAAATGAAAAAAAAAGCACTCGTGTGAAATACATTGCATGTTGTATCTAATCGTAGTGCAAGCCGCACGTTTTCGTGTATCGAAAATGTTATTGTATCACTGCCGAATTTATTTTAAAAATAGAACAGCTCCATTTTTATTTTTTTTCTAACACACCAGTATTTCTCACGGAATTTAACCATAACGGTAAAAATCAGAAAGGCATTTGATTGCTTACAGTGGAAACGTTCTGCGGGATGTTTATTGCCCAATGATAAATGATGTTTATTTTGCAAGTAGGTTTTTACAAACACTTATAAATGTGTTTTTTTTTTAAACTAGATAAGGTCGGTGTTTCGTACCCAACTAATCTGAGAAGAAACAGCCGAAACAAATTCAAAAGTCATGTTTACTGCCCAATGATAAATGATGTTTATTTTGCAAGTAGGTTTTTACAAACACTTATAAATGTGGTTTTTTAAACTAGATAAGGTCGGTGTTTCGTACCCAACTACTCTGAGAAGAAACAGCCGAAACAAATTCAAAAGTCATAGTCTCTTTTAAGGTCTAGACAAAAATCTTGGTCAACTTGCTTGAGGACTATGCAGATTACACAGCATAAATCGAGTGGACCTGTCCAGTCAGTGCAAGCATTTGTCAGTTATCGTGTAGCTCGACTCATAACTCAAGGAACTCAGATAACTTATGTACTCTTTTTTTTTTTTTTTCGGCTGGGAAATCCAAAATCCAATGACTTCCCCCGCTCTGGGCGGAGCGGGGGGGCATGTCAGACTTGTACTGACTAAAACCCACCCATGTTCCTTCTATTGCCCTTTACGTTCCGAGGCCGCGGTATCTCTTTCGAACAACCCGCAACCCCGGCAGGCGGAGGCTCTGGCAAGCCCCTCTGCTTTGCTGACTCTCTTTGAGGCGCGCGTGAAACACGAACGCGCCGTCGATAACTTATGTACTTAGGTAATATTTCCTGTAAACATTTGTATGGTATTGTCTTCAACTGGAAATGTAACTTGAGTTACCAACTGAACTTGCGTAAAGTTATTTACTTTGATGTACAAAATACTTAGTTGGTTTCGTGTAAGGTTTTGTTTTTCTCTTCGTTTAAATCAGTTATCTATGTATCATTAAATAAATGAAAAATGTTATCTTGACCTAATATTGCATTCTATGAACTCAAACGGCGTCACTACGATTGGTTGGCGTCGGTGGGTGAGCGATTGCCTGTTGTGCTGCGTGTCACCGGTTCGAACAAGGCACGGGACAAATATCTGTATGGCCTACAGATCGTTGTTCCGGGTTTGTGTATGTGAGTTTAAATGTTTGTAAACGCACCCACGGTACCGGGGAAATTGCTTGTGTGGGACAACGTTTTTTTTAAACCCACGATACAGGAGAAATTGCTGGTGTGGGGAAACGTTTTTTTTTTTTAAAATAAACCAGCCCGCCCTTTTGCTTGTTCTCAAATCAAGTTACGACCTTGTTTTATATTTTACTTCAGATTTCATAGAAGGAATTTTTAACAAAAACAAACTTCGCTCGATGTATTTAATTCCAGTTAATTGGTAACCGGGGCTTCAGAAGCCAATTTATTCTTTATTCCTTTTATTGGATATATTCTCCAGCATAACGGATAATGGTAAAGCTACGGCGGCGTCATTATGTTTATTCGTAATCATTCGATACGCATATTATGGGAATGCATACAAATCAGCCATATTAAAGGACCATGGGAAGAAACGTCCCCACCCACCAACAGATTAGAAACACGTGTCATTTGAAAGATCTACTAGAATAGAGAACTTTTTAGTACGGCAACATATGTCAAATACGTGGGGTTTAGGTTTTATGATATTTTGTATTATCATATATTTTTTCTCTTTGACTAACACATTTCCTTAGTGTGCGATAAATAGGGTTAGAATATGGTTATCATAATAATGTCTTTATTTAAAGAAAACGTACGATTGTAGCGTTCATCGCAGGAAGATTATGAGCGGAGTTCCGCAGGGATCTGTTTTAGGACCTCTCTTAAGATGTGGTTCTGGTTCTGCGTACTGATCTCCTCGTTGGCGTTAATATCGTTTGCTACGCGGATGACACCCCGGCGGGGATACTGCTGAAAAGACTATTCAGCTTGCATAGCTGGGACTAGAAAAGGTCGTGTCGTCGATCCGTGAAGTGGGTCTAGAGATAGCGCCACATAAAACTGAGGGGCTTTGGTTCCATAAGGGACCAGAGAGCCACCCAGCTTGTCAGTCAGAGTTGGAGATGCGCAAGTTCAAGTGGGACGACACATTAAGTACATTGGCCTGACTTTGGACGGTCGAAGGGGATTCGAAGAGCACTTCGAGTGCCTAGTTCCTCGAGTTAGAAAGGTAGTAGGCGCTTTGCACAGACTGTTGCCCAATCTTGGAGGGCCACGAGAAAAAGTTCGCCGCCTTTACGCGAGGGCTGTGCGATCGACGTTCCTGGGGCGCCTGTTTGGTCAAATAGGCTGTCAGGCACCGACGTTGCAGGACTAAAATTAACAGTCTGCAGCGGAAAATAGCTATCTGCATCGCACGAGGATACCGTACTGTATCCTTTGAGGTGGTAACTCTCCTGGCACGTTTCCCACCGCTGGATATCTTGGCAGATATGGACGCGAGGGTCTACAGCCGAATGTGCGCCAGCCGCTATAGTAGTGATAATGTGCCAGGAATCACTGTGACAAAGCTGAGGCGGCAGGAACGCGCGCTAGAGCAGTGGCGTGAGCGGCTGCAACAGCCGCAATATTCACAAAAGCGTGTTGTCGAAGCCGTCCTGCTACATTTAGAAGCATGGCTGAGAAGAGGGGAGCGCATCTCCTTTAGACTAACTCAGGTGCTTACCGGGCATGGTTGCTTCGGTGAGTACCTGAATAGGATTGGAAGAGACGCCACGGCAAGCTGTCATCATTGTGGAGGCGGTTTGGACTCTGCGCAGCATACGTTCGAGGAGTGCTGTGCGTGGGACTTGGAACGAAGGGTCCTGGTTGCTAGGATCGGGCAAGATCTGTCTCTGCCAGCCGTAGTTGGGGCTATGCTGGCGAACTCTGACAACTGAATAGGCGTAACCTCGTTCTGCGAGACTGATGGTCCAGAAGGAGGCTGCCGAACGGGATCGTGAGAGCTCCGATCGTAGTAAGAGAAGAAGTCAAGGAGGCAACTGTCTCGCCACTTAACACGCTGAAACCCCACCTGTAATACTTAAAGCAGGAGGGACTTTGGGGTCACGGGCGTTCAGAGTGGGGACTCTGAGCGTTCAGTGAGAGACCTCAGAGATGATCGGAAGCACCGTGTTCACGTGCTGTTGTGCATACATTCACAGCGAGGCTCAGGGGTCACCTGTGTGTCGACATGGTGTAGTCGCCCCAGGGATATGCCTTAACAGGCGTTGCACAGAGGGGGCTAGGGACAGGTCTATTAAGAGGAAACGGGGCCTCCTTTCATGTGCAGATGGTGATCACCGGAGTGGTTTTAGTCCGGTAAAAGTCCCACACTGTCCGGTCTTGTCCCCAAAGACCGGTCGCCTTTTGAAGATTTTCCCCCGACAGAAAAAAAAGGGAACTTTCATATTAAGCTTACGATTGCCTACGATCAGTGGGATTGCCTGCACAATCGCACTATAGGAAGTTGTACCGCTCACTACCTGAACGCACCCCAAAAGGTGGTAGCCATCAGGCTAATTTGAGGCTACTGCACGATCTCCAGCGACGCGGCGAGCCTCCTTGCCGGATTGCCATCATGGGGTCTGGAGGTGATAGTCCTCGCAAGCCTGTATGAGTGGCGCACGGAGACAGTACACCGGGGGGAATCTCTGCTACGCGGCAAATTGCCGCCCAGGAGACAGACCTCCTGTGCGATCTCATGGTGGCATGGAGAGAGCGACTGTCGCAACCCCGTGCAGGGCACGCCACACTATTGGCGGTAAGTCCCCTCTTTGAGGAGTGGCTGGAGAGGCGCCATGGCGTCCTCACCTACCGCCTGACGCAGGTCCTCTGCGGACTCGGAATTTTCAGGATGTTTCTGCACATTATCAGGCGGGAGGAAACGCCCGGGTGTCACCATTGTGACGATCGCCCGGAGGACACGGTGGAGCACACAGTGGCCTGCCCAGCTTGGGCGGAGCACCGCCGTGCTCTCGTAGAGATTGGCGGCGGCGATCTCTCGCGTCCGGCCTTGGTTCAGTCCATGGTTCAAGAGGGAATAGGAAGCGGTCACCTTCTTTTGCGAAGCAGTCAGGGTGCTAGTGAAGGAGTTGGCCGGACGTTTGAGAGAGAGAACCTCAAACCAACCCAGCCGTCGCGAGAGACGCCCCGGACGTCGGGCGCCGCGAGATGACTCGGCCACAGTAGATGCGGGCCTGTGGACGGTGAGCTATGGGTAGCTCACCGTCCGTCCGTCTATTGACCACAAACCGTGTCGACGGCGCGTTAGTGTTCCACGCGCGCCTCAAAGAAATGTCAGCAGGGGCCTGCCAGAGCCACCGCCTGCCGGGGTTGCGGGTTGTTCGAAAGAGATACCGTGGCCCCGGAACGTAAAGGGCAATAGAAGGAACATGGGTGGGTTGTAGTCAGTAGAAGTCTGACACTCCCCCCCGCTCCGCCCAGAGCAGGGGAAGTTATTTGATGATTTCCCATCCGCAAAAAAAAAGTTAGTAGTGTATCGTTTGATATGATTTTCGGTGTACTTACTCATAAGTTAAAATGTAATTTGTTAATAATTAATTAACTGAATACTGTTAATGTTATTCAAAGATTTTCCGATTGAGAACCAAGTTTTTTTTTGTATAGAATCGTCATTTGTCTACGTGAAAATATACTTTTTGTTTGTAGTTTTTTTTTTTCATAAAAACCCAATTGATTTTGAAACCAACACTGGTACTTTAGACTTTTCTGAGTCCCAGTGAACAAATCGAGACGCATCCCAAGACTGTTGATGGGTGGGGACGGGGTTCATACAAAATCCCCCATGGTCCTTTAGAGTAACGTCACTTGTCACTGTCAAACTTTTTTATTTTATTTTTATATGCTATGCCATCTAACGGTTAATAATGTGGTACACATATTTTATTTTCTAATACATCACAATTTTTATTTCATTTACAATTTATTATTTTATTTTGCGTGTTTCGTTCAAATGTCATGTGTCCTACATGACATTTGACCGGTATTCTTTCAAACGACGTTTCTTGAGTTTCAATTGCAAGTGCTTTTCAAATAAAAATGTGTACTAGAAACATTTTTATTTGAAAAGCACTTGCAATTACAGTTCGAATTTCGAAAAAAAACACATACAAATTGTAAAAATATTCTATTAGGAGGAAATGACGTCACATCATGACCGCCACAGTCACTAGCGTTTATAGAGGCCTACCAATAGTTCGCCGCGGTAACGTAAAGAAAGAAGTCGATTTTTTTATTGAAAATACCATTGTCCTGTAGCATTTTGAATAAGTCGTAGTTGAACTTGAATTTTAATACATTTCTTGGGTTGTTAGTACTAGTATTTCATTTATTTATCCTTACTAATATTATAAAAGCGAAAGTGAGTTTGTTTGTTTGTTTGTTACCTCTTCACGCTTTAATGGCTAAACCGATTTTGATGAATTTTCGTACAGAGATAGTTGGGAACCAGGAGACGGACATAGGCTAATATTTTTTTTGAAAAAAGAAGGATGTGAGGGAGAAAGAGGGAAGATAAGGGAAAACTTAGCGTTGCTATTACAAATCAATAAGGCGCAAGGGGAACTGTGTTACCCCGAATTTAACGCGAGCGAAGCCGCGGGAAAAAGCTAGTTTATTATAAATAGAACGGCCGAGGCCAATTACACTATTTAAACATATTTAATTTATTAAATTCAGTCATTCGTTCTTCTCACAGAAATTCAAACATTCTAACAGTATCACCTTCCATTCATCCGCAAACATATCAAAACCTGTGTTAGAGTTCAGGAGAGCGTTGATAGCCCCCAGTGTCCTAGGAATAGGCGACTTGGAGTGCGCAACAGTACGGCAGGTTGGAACAACCAGCAAACGATGTTTCCTGCCACGACAGTAATTGTCTGGGACAAATAGCTTGCAAATTTCGTTGTGAAGATCAGGATCATCAATAATCCCCCCGAGGATTTTAAATACTACAATCATCTGATCGCGTGACCGTCTTACCTCCTTTATTGAAGTAAAGAAAAAATACTTGCCATACTTACACATACCTATACTTATGTATTGGAAAACAAAAAGTGTGTTGAATTGTGATCTTAATTCGTACCGTGATGTTATATACAATGTGTCCCAGGGATAAGTGACCACCCGGCGGTTTTTGAATATTTGTACAAAATTATTAATAATTACATTTATATTTGTTACTTAGCGGCTTCAGTTTTTTTTTTTTTTTTTGTAAGGACGCGTGACGCGCTGCAGTTTTTTTACGATATTTCCTAAGTTTGTTCATCTTTTTCCATTATTTTTTTCCATTATTAAACATAACTAAAATGTAGTAAAACATTTATTAAATAAAAAACAAAATTAAAATTCGAAGAAAAAGTAACTCTTCTCTCTTTAAGTATAGTCTTCCTCGATAAACGGACTTTAATAATAATATCAGCCTTTAACTGTCTCAATACTGGTGCCTCTTCTCAAACAGGGGAGGCACGAGCATTGATCACCGAGTTTGCTCAAGACTGGTTGGAGATTTCAGACATGGTAGTTATATTAATTACTAACTAGCGGCCGCGGTTTCACCCGCGTGATGATAAAAAAGTATCCTAAGTGTTATTCCAGACTATAATCTACCTCTGTGCCCAATTTCATCAAGATCCTTTCAGTAGTTTTTTCGTGAAAGAGGATCAAACATACATCCATACTCACAAATTTTCGCATCTAAAATATTAGTAGAATAATAAGCAGGAAGATAATACAAGATGAACATAGTTGTTTAGTTACAGACGAAGCTAATGAAGGCGTGTTAAGGCGCTGTACGAAGCAAACACTTTGTAAAACGTCTAGATTTTCGTCGCAAGGTTAGCCGTATCTGTACATGCCACTAGCCAAAAAAAAATACCGTGTATAGTTCAATACATAAAGTAAAGACTTAAACAAAATCTGTTTACAAAACAATTGGTCTAGTACTACGAAAAAAAAAAATTTTAAAAAGACCACGAAAAAAATTTTTTCGTCTCGAAGTTCTCAATTTTTTCAGCGACAACCATCATATTTTTTATATCTATAACAAAGGAAATGTTATAGACTAAAGAGATATCTAAAATTTTTCAAACACGGAACTGTATTTTTTTATATTCAATTATATTATATTCAATTACAACTGCAAAATGACCTACATTTTAGCGGACATGATATTCAAATAAAATCAAACACCGAAATATTTTCGACCTTATTTCTATTCTTTCGATGCAATACTGTCGTGTACTTGTGTCAGACCATGCCCAGTATGCAGCTAGCCTCACTTCCGCGAATACGTAAAGACTAGCTTGTTACCGCGCCTTGTGACTTTCTCATTTTACAACACGGAACCCTTAAAATGAGACCTACACGTACACACGACAACACATCAACCTATACAAATCCAGTATAAGCGGAGCTCTAATCGTACGGAAAATCTCCGATGTAAGTACGTTACGTAGTTAAGAGATCTGCATAAACTGGTTTTGTATAGGTTGATGTGTCTCCGTGTGTACAAAGTTGGTTCAACGTTCCTATCTCGTTATGGCGCATGTTGTTTGGATATCATTACTGAACGTGCACTAACAATCTGTGACGTCACACACTGCTCTTTGTAAAGTTCTAGATGCATATTTTCATATTATATTAAGTCAGAATAGCTATATAATATGTATATTAAAATTATATTTCGATTCAGATGATAGCATATTATAACTAGCTGGCGCCTGCGGCTTCGCCCGCGTGATATCGAAAAAAATCCTATGTGTTATTCCAGACTATAATCTACCTCAGTTCCAAATTTCATCAAAATCCGTTTGGACGTTTTGACGTGAAAGAGTAACAAACATCCATCCATACATCCGTCCATCCTCACAAACATTCACAGTTATAATATTAGTAAGATGACAAATATTACATACAAACTTGCGACCTAAAGAGCCAAATTATTATTTTTTGCTGAAGGCACCGCGGACCAAACCAGACGCGGCGGGAGACGCTCCAGGTGTCGGGCGCCGTGAGACGACTCCCGGCCACCGTTGATGCTGGTCTTTGGATGGTAAGCCATGGGTAGCTCAACGTCCATCTGTGTGGAAAGGACAGGCCGTGCCGACGAGAGGCGCGCGTGGAACACAAACGCACCGTCGCGACGGTGCGTTTGTGTTCCACGCGCGCCTCAAAAAGATGTCAGAAAAGCAGGGGCGGCTGCCGGGGTAGCCGGTTGTTCGAAAGAGATACCGCGGCCTCGGAACATAAAGGGCAATAGAAAGAACATGCGTGGGTTTTTGTCAGTAAAAGAGCGACACTCCCCCCCCCCCCGCTCTGACCAGCGCGGGGGGCAAAAAAATATTAAAATAATATTCTAATATACTGGCCACAAATGTTCTGTACAAACTTGCGACATAAACGACATTACATTTTGATTACGTAGACTAAGAGGGTTTTTACAGTTCTAATACACCGCAGATCTATTTGATGATTTCATCTTTCCAAATAGATAGGTCTAGGTATTGCACGCCGGAGGCAGTGCTCTACTCTCGACATGTCAAAAAACCCAGTCTTTCGAAACTTGAATGACTTTTTTCTCACTAATATAACACTTACAGGATAATATGAGTGCACTAAAATCGAGTTAAATAATCTATCAAGCACATTATGGTATTTTTTATGAACAATTATTTTGTTTAACATTGTAAATAATAACATTAAAATCAATCATTCTTGGACGTCCGTCAGTCTGTGTTTATGTGGCAGAGAAATTGGTCGAAAAATTTATCGTACCAGAATACTTTTTTTCTTATAATATAAAGTTATACCCTGGGCTGATTCCTAATTAATATTAGCGTTCTAAGTTCTGTCGTTTAATTATAATTTGTAAAAAAACTAAAATACGACTGTGTATTTGTATATCTATATGTCGAGGCGCCGACGCGTACATTTAAACTAACGCCATCTAACTTTGTTTTTGTGAACTAATTCGTTGTTCGTGTAGGAACGTCAAGTATTAACTTGGAGATGGTTGGTGCAGAGTAATGACAGTACTGGACGAAATTGAATGACCGAATGACGGTTTCGTTCGGTTGCCATCTTGGAATGTTGATGTGGAGCGGATAGCTTGACAGGAGGTCACTTCTTTTTGGACCTTGCACCGAGCGACACGGTTAGCCATTACTCCGCGCTAAACTTCCCGCGTTCCTGATTTAAATCTGTATCGATCATTGGCATCTTTAGTTATTTTGTTTTATTGATTTTGTGAAAGGACAATACAAGTGTAAACAAAAAGTTTTGCGAGTATCATTTCGTGTCCTTCGCCATGATGTCTCGACCATCCGACGACGAATCTCCTTCATATATATACATTTATTTGTTATTTTGTTTTAAAAAACTTGAGTTTTTGTTTTAGTTTTTTTTTTAATGTGAATGACCGCTATGAGGCGTGCACTTTTGGATTTTCCAAATTTTTGATCTATCTATTTGGAATGAATCAATTCGATACTTTCTCCAGTTTCCATGATGAAAAGTCTTAGACGGACAACAAACTGATCCCGTTTCCCGTTGCCGTTTTTTTTTTTAATTTTGAGGTACGAAAACCTAGAAATCACGGAATATATCCCGTAAGTGACGGACGGTGTAAATTTATTATTACTTTGCCCAATCCCCTTTCATTAAATATTCCCTGTGAGTATTGGTCAAAATCCTTACTAATATTATAAAAGCGAAAGTGAGTTTGCTTGTTTGTTACCTCTTCACGCTTTAATGGCTAAACCGATTTTGATGAATTTTGGTACTGAGATAGTTGGGAACCAGGAGACGGACATATGCTATAATATTTTTTTTTTTATAGTGGGATATGAGGGAGAACGAGGAAAAAAAGAGAAAACTTAGCGTTGCTATTACAAATCAATAAGGCGCAAGGGCAAAAACTGCAGGTAGCAGGTACTGTGTTATACCGAATTTAACGCGAGCGAAGCCGCGGGCAAAAGCTAGTGTACATCTAAAAGCAAGGCAAAATTAAATCACTTCATTCGGTCCCTATCATTACATTTACACAGTGCGTCGTTGGATCGCTATAAAGTCCGGGACCCGGCTAGGGTTTAAGTGGTCATCCATCACACTGATTTCAGGATCCACCCATGAAGTGAATGTTCCAGATTTACTTAGTAAGTAGTTTTGTTTGAATTCATTGACAGTTTTTACGAGAGGTCTAGATTTAGAAGGACTTTTAGACAAAGCGAAAGGATATATGGATATATCTATTAGCCGCCACGGTTTGTTTTAACTAATTTATTTATCTGTTAAAGTCTTATTTTTGCTTTGACTCTGGACGCTCTTAATATGCTCGTTTTTCTACATCGTTCTCACATGTCATGTATGTATAATATCAACATAAATGATGTGTCCATGTTTTTTTTTAAATATGATTTAAAAGAGTGTCCATAGAGTTTCTTGCCCATTCTCCTCCATAATGATCTACGCTTTGGAATGGGCAACTACAGTACTTTCACAAGTTATTATGCCTTCTGACTGGGACTGTAGCAGCATCTCTTTTAGTTTTCATGACATTCAAAACTGCCTGTAATCCTTCCTACTTCCTTACTAATATTATAAAAGGGAAAGTGAGTTTGTTTGTTTGTTACGTCTTCACGCCTAAATGACTAAACTGATTTTGATTAATTTTGGTACAGACATAGTTGGGACCCTGGACACGGACAGAGGCTATATTTAAACAAAAAGATTGAGATATGAGGGAGAAAGAGGGAAGAAAAAGGAAAACTTAGCATTGCTATTACAATAATTAAGGCGCTTGGGCAAAAACTATAGGTAGCCGGTACCTGTAAATCAGGAAAGGGGAACCGTGTTACCCCGAATTTAACGCGAGCGAAGCCGCGGGCAAAAACTAGTGGTGTATATAAATACTTTGAGAATGAGTTTGAGATTCTCGCTTTCGCTTTAATAATATTATAGTAAGGATAATAAAACAATCATAAAAAAATATCACTACAGACAATATAAAGACAGTGAATTAGATAACATAACGAATAAATGAACAATATAGAGAACGTTATTAATTTTGATGTTATTATTTCGAAGGGTACTGTTGATCGACTGTAATTGTTTGAAGTAAACAAAACATACAAACTTGACTGATAAAATATAGGGGGATGTATTTTGAACGGCAAATAACACTCGAATAAAAAACCTTTTTCTTTTTTATGGTTTTGTAGATTAAAAGGAAAAACAGAACCCTACAAGGATCACTTTGTTGTCCACCTCATCATCTGCCTAGCCTTTTCCCAAGTATGTTGGAGTCGGCTTCCAGTCTAACCGGATGCAGCTGAATATCAGTATTTTATATGGAGCGACTGCCGATCTGACCTCCACAACCCAGTTAATACTGGGTAATACGATACCCCTTGGTAAGACTGGTTGTCAGACTTTCAGGACACTGACTACCTGTTACGACTGTCAAAGATCTATAAATGACAGCCGGGACCAACGGCTTAACGTGCTTTCCGAGGCACGGAGCAAACTCTGTATGTAACGGGTGGTCACCCATCCACAGACCAACCTAGGCAAGCGCGGCTTAACCTATAGATCGACCCGAGCGGCTGCTATTATTTAGCCACGAGCTCCTCCAGCTGTTTGTCTGTAAAGACCCTTTATCTCGAGAACTAGTGGTAACGATTAATAGTTAATACTATATGCTCAAGTCTGTGGAAATAATCAAAAACTTCCTCCTGCTCCGGGTGGAGCGGGAAGGGAGTGTCAGACTTTTACTGACTAAAACCTACCCTTCCCTCTTTTACTCTTTTTCTGCGGATAGGAAGCCATCAAATAACTTCCCCGCTCTGGGCGGAGCGGGGGGGAGTGTCAGACTTGTACTGACTAAAACCTACCTTTCCCTCTTTACCCTTTTTCTGCGGATGGGAAGCCATCAAATAACTTCCCCGCTCTGGGCGGAGCGGGGGGGAGTGTCAGACTTGTACTGACTAAAACCTACCTTTCCCTCTTTACCCTTTTTCTGCGGATGGGAAGCCATCAAATAACTTCCCCGCTCTGGGCGGAGCGGGGGGGAGTGTCAGACTTGTACTGACTAAAACCTACCTTTCCCTCTTTACCCTTTTTCTGCGGATGGGAAGCCATCAAATAACTTCCCCGCTCTGGGCGGAGCGGGGGGGAGTGTCAAACTTGTACTGACTAAAACCTACCTTTCCCTCTTTACCCTTTTTCTGCGGATGGGAAGCCATCAAATAACTTCCCCGCTCTGGGCGGAGCGGGGGGGAGTGTCTGACTTGTACTTACTAAAACCCACCCATGTTCCTTCCCTTTACGTTCCGGGGCCGCGGTATCTTTTTCGAAGAACCCGCAACACCGTTCCTTCTTTTACCCTTTATGTTCCGGAGCTGCGGTATCTCTTTCGAACTACCCCAGCTTGTAGTAGCCATAGCATTCCCCTCTGAGTCTGTAGTCCCTTGGAGCTGTGAAAAAATCAACCCTCTAAGTCTACGCAGCTAAAAGATGTGGCCGCTTATGTCGTAAGTTTGTACGGAACCTCTGGTGCGAGAGTCCTGCTCGCAATTGGCCGGTTTTTTGAAGAAAAAAAAAGAAAAGAAGTATGATAGTATCGTAGCAGGTCGCGTTCTGTGCCTTCTGCCTACCCCGATAGGAAGAACGTGTGAGTTTAATGCATTGCATCTTAAATATATAGTGAAGACCATTGCAGCCGTTTTTGCTTCAAGACATACTTAATATTATAAATTACTAGCTTTTGCCCGCGGCTTCGCTCTCGTTAAATTCGGGGTAACACAGTTAGCTGCCTGTAGTTTTTGCTCTAGCGCCTTATTTATTGTAATAGCAATGCTAAGTTTTCCCTTTTCTTCCCTCTTTCTCCCTCATATCTCAATCTTTTTTTAAAAAAGTAGCCTATGTCCGTCTCCAGGGTCCTAACTATCTCTGTACCAAAAATCATCAAAATCGGTTTAGCCATTAAAGCGTGAAGAGGTAACAAACAAACAAACAAATAAACAAACAAACAAACTCACTTTCGCTTTTATAATATTATATATATATATATATATATATAGTAAGGATATGTACATGATATGTGTATAAATTCTCGAAAACATAAAGTTTTTTTTTTAATATAATTTTTGTACTCTATCACAATGTTGTCCAATTTAACCCAAACGTTGGTATAAAATGCCTTAAAGCATTAAATCTTCTTATGTACATACCACTATTGTATATGAATGGATGGATGGATGTATGGATTCCTACTAATATTATAAATGCGAATGTTTGTGACGATGGATGGATGTATGGATTCCTACTAATATTATAAATGCGAATGTTTGTGACGATGGATGGATGGGTGTGTGGATGTATGTTACTCTTTAACTTCAAAACGGCTAAACAGATCTTTATGAAATCTGGCACAGAGGTTGATTATAGTCTAGTATAGTATAGTAGAATAACACATGGGATACTTTTTTTAAATATCACGCAGGCGAAGCCGCGGGCGCCAGGCATCTTCTATATCTATCTATATCTTCTTCTTCTTCTATATCTATCTATATCTATATCTATATCTATCTATATCTTCTATCTATCTATACTTATAATAAATCTGTAGAGAGGTCAATTCTGTACATGAAATATATTTCCAAAATAACTATCAGGGGGTGATTAGTGATCGATACTGATGCCAAAAATGCAATCAATAAAATTTTTGTCTGTCTGTCTGTCTTTCTGTCTGTCTGTCTGTCTGTCTGTCTGGATGTCTGTATGTTCGTTATAGAAACAAAAACTACTCGACAGATTTTAACGAAACTTGGTACAATTATTCTTCATACTCCTGGGGAGGTTATAGTATACTTTTCATCACGCTACGATCAATAGGAGCAGAGCAGTGAAGGAAAATGTTGGGTAATCGGGAGAAGTTGGTTAAAGCTACACAGAAATCATGTATGACGGAAATGTTCTCCATAAAATTATATAAAAAATATCCTACTACAGCATAGGTCTATCTTTTATGGTTGACTCACAATAACACGTGTAACTCCCGATAACTTAGCAGTTCGGAGCTTACTGATTATATTTGTCTACTCTTACGTTTATAACACTCCCACTCATCTCTAATTAAAAACAGTTAACATTATTACGTATTCAATAAAAAAAGAATCATATAAATCGGTATACAAACACCAAAGTTATGCATGAAATACGCTAATAAGCCATCGAGCGTGAATACTGAATCATGCTATAAGGATTATTTTTGTGTAATATTTGGCTGTTAATGCGAAAAGACGTTCAGAGTGTTCGACCTTATTGACAGACAATGCTTTCAGCCCGAATTTTAGTCTTTAAATAATTTCTTTTTAGATTTTTTTATTGTTATTTTATAAAATAGGTATTAGTTATTTTGGTAGTGTTTAAATATTCGTTCAAATTACAAATTATTTATAGTTTACATTTTATTTATTTTTAGGTGAAGTAGTAATAGGTACGCATAGATTTTTAGAAACCGAGTTTCGGCTAATTTATGTTCAGTTTTATATACTATATTGGTAAAGGCGTAGTTAATTATACTAATTATAGTTATAGGTAATATTAATTAAAGTATTTATAGGTTTTTATTTTTAAGTGAAGTAGGTATACATAGGTAGATAGTACTGGACGGGTTCCCTCTATCTTACAGAATCTTGATGCTCCGAAATTTATTTGGCATAACACACTTAGCATATTTTTCTTTAAACGAACATTTTAAAGGCATAAAAAATATTTGATATAAGTAATTATCGTTTGGCATAATGTTTAAAACTTCAAATTTACTATGGCATACTTTTAAGATGGCAGAATTACATTTAGTATAATTACGATTGACAGAGTTCAAATTTCGCATAATATCGTTTAGCATAATGTTCATTTAGAGCTATTATTATTTGGTATAATTTCACCTGGCATACCATCAGATGGCAGAAATGGCTAGGTTAGGTTAGGTCAAAACAGTGACCTGCTACGTGGTTAAATTTTTGTAAAAAAATGGGTAGGTTAGGTTAGGTTAAAACTGTGACCCCCTACGCACGAGCCGAGCGAGCGGAGCGAGCGGTGCCGCGGCAGCGGCCGGCGAGTGCCAGTAACGACTTGCATTAATAGAAAATGAGATTGTTTTTAGTAGTGTACCCGGAACTGAACTATTTACATTAGGATAATAATTACTTATGGAATTAAATGACATTATTACAAATTTAATTAAATAATAGTTAAAATAAATGATATTATTTTAATGAAATAAATAATTAAAATAAATGACAACAAATAATGATAAAGATGATTCTAACTATAAACTTTCTGCGATATGACAATTCTGCCGTTTAATGATATCGATATGAAATATATGCAAAAAGACGATTCTGACTGTGAACTTTCTGCGAAATGATGTTTCTGCTTTTTGAATATTATGGATATGAAATTTATGTCTAGAGATGATTCTGACTTACAAAATTATGAGTTGTGAATGTATGATAAATGATCATGTCTGCTAAACAATGATAGTGTCTGCCAAACAATTTTCTGCGAAATGAAGTTTATGCTATCCGTTGTTATGCAAAATAAAATTATGACATAAAAAGTTCTGCTATAAAGGGTGGACCCAGTATTGGACAGGCGTTTTAGCTTTATTTTAATTTCTTTTTTTGTCAAGTTGTACTTACCTACATATTTCTGGGTATAATTCTATTAGAATTATTTAGTTTTAGTACCTACTTTATTTGGTAATTAATAGGTTCTTATAGATAATAGGCATAATTAGATATATTAAAAAAAAACACAAAATATATATAATTTAGTACTTAAATTATTTTCAGGTTAAATATAAATTCAAATTATTATTTTTTAATTTATTTAGCTGTAGTTTTATTAAGTTGTAGCTGTAGTGTATTTAGGATCAGTTTTATTATTTAAGTAGGCACTTGGATTTTTTAAGTGTAAGGTAGCTACAGTTAGGACCTCTAACGTAGCTTATTTCGTTAAATAACTGAATAGGCATTCAGTTACCTTCGGTTATTTTCATAAATCTTTACTAATATTATAAAAGCGACAGTGAGTTTGTTCTTTCTTTTTTTTTTAAAAAAAAACGTTGCCCCACACTAGGAATTTCTACTGTATCGTGGGTGCGTTTACAAACATTTAATCTCACATACACAAACAACCAGACCCGGAACAACTATCTGTAGGTCATACAAATATTTGTTCCGTGCGGGAATCGAACCCGCGACACACAGCGCAGCAGTCGATCGCTCTGCAGCCACTGCGCCAACCGTGTCGTGTTTGTTACGGCTTCACGCCTAAATGACCGAACCGATTTTGATGCATTTTGGTACAGAGATAGTTGGGGCCCTGGTGTCGGAAATAGGCAAGATTTTTTAAAGTGAGGAAAGGGGGAGAATGAGGGAAGAAAAGGGGAGAGAAAGATACATTTTTTCGGTCATCACGCGGGTTAAAGTTAGCGTTAGCCCAAAGTAACTATGCCACGCGGACGAAGTCGCGGGCGGAAGCTAGTTTAAAATATTATTATATATAGAAGGACGTAGGATTTTAACTGTCACTTACAGGATATCTTTCGTGATTTCCATTTAATAGAAGCACCCAATATACCCCCTAATTTTCAAATTATTCAATTCAATCATAACAGACACCCAATCTTTACCCCTATTTTCCAATAAATAAACATCAAAATAATAAATCCGATAAAGGTTGGTCCTGTTTACTCAGCAAACTCGCTGAACAATAAACTCCTTATACAATTAAGGCTGAAAGGAGTCATTAATTAACGTAACTTCTCCAGAAGGCTGTCTAGTCGGTAAGTGTTGAGTCACGAAGTTGAGGATATTGTAGAAAGATAAAGCAATCTAGATATAATATTATAACATTATTTTTTTCATGTATGTTCATCGTTTACTCAAAGACGCCTGAACATACTTTGGGTACACTTTCGAAGTGGTCTCAAATCATCATTATCTGCCTAGCCTTTTCCCAACTATGTTGGGGTCGGCTTCCAGTTTAACCGGATGCAGCTGAAATCAGTATTTTACATGGAGCGACTGCCTATCTGACCTCCACAACCAGTTAATACTGGGTAATACGATACCCCTTGGTAAGACTGGTTGTCAGACTTTTGGAACACTGACTACCTGTAACGACTGTCAAAGATCTACAAATGACAGCCGGGACCAACGGCTTAACGTGCCTTCCGAGGCACGGAGGAAACTCGGTATGTAACGGGTGGTCACCCATCCACAGACCAACCTAGGCAAGCGCGGCTTAACCTAAAGATCGACCCGAGCGGCTACTATTATTTAGCCACGAGCTCCTCTGGTCTCTGGTCTCAAATATATCCTACTAATATTATAAATGCGAATGTTTGTGAGGATGGATAGATGTATGGCTGTTTGTTACTCTTTCACGTAAAAACGGCTAAACGAATCTTGATGAGATTTGGCACAGAGTTAGATTATAGTCTGGAATAACACATTGGATACTTTTTTTTTCGATATCACGCGGGCAAAGCTGCTATTACTTAGGCAGTTTATGAGTTATCGTCTATAATACAGTTTTTTTTCTATGCCTAGTTGGATGATCTGCTAATCTTTTAGAGTAGCTAATAATGGAAAATTAAAACTCGATTAAAAACATAATCCTAAAGGAGAACTTACTCATTAAACTTGGCCCGATCTATGAATCCAACCCAAAGCCTCATGACCAACAGGCAATTATGTATTCAGAAAACACCAGGACTGTGAGTTGTACGTGACGGGCTCAGCCTGCAGCAGGTCACCAGCAGAAGCGAGACAGGCCGTGCATAACAAAATTATGACCTTTTAAAGGTATGAAGAACAGGTTGATTTTTTTTCTGAATGGTCTCTTGCTGTTCAACCTAGGAAGTTGTCGTTTGCTTAACCGGGCGAATCCTGTGGATGCCTTAAAATTAAGACCTCCAGCCAGGGCAAAAAACTTACCAACTAAGCGACTACACGCTAAGGGCACCCCTGTGGGGTACGAGCCTCGGTTTAGGGCGTCGCTGAGGGAGGACGGCAAAGGGACAGGCTTTATCTAAGTGATATTATTTATGGACTGATTTAAACTTACTGGCTTGTAGCGCAGGCTGGCTCTAGCAAGTCACGAGTGGGGAAGAACAGGGTGTAAAGTTTTCTATCCTAAATAGATAAAGGAGGAATCTCCGAGCCAGACGGGTGCGGTGTCTGGTGGGCCACTGCCCGACAGTTGTTCGTCGGGTGCTCGTATTTATACTTAAGCTGCGGATAATTTTGAATCTCAATATGGGCTCAATTGTGCAACTGAATAATTACTATTTATCCCTAACCCCGTTCAAATGAATTCTCTTTACTCCGTATGTCCAGCAAACTGCTTCCCCATTGTGATTTGACTCAAACGAATGAATAATAACTGTTAATTCTAAACTCTCTGAAGTTAGCAACGGATCGCTCGCCATCCGTACGCGCACGTTGAATACAGCGTGTGTAAAACCATCCGTAAGTTATATGTCATTTAAAAAGTTTTGTTGGGACACAGTGCTTAGAAGAAGAGGCAACGGTGGGTCGAGCATGTACTCGTTCGTGCATTTAAAAAAAAATTATGTCTAATATGTATCCTTACTAATATTATAAAAGCGAAAGTGAGTTTGTTTGTTTGTTTGTTACCTCTTCACGTTTTAATGGCTAAACCGATTTTGATGAATTTTGGTACAGAGATAGTTGGGAACCAGGAGACGGACATAGGCAAATTTTTTAAAAAAAAAGTGGGATGTGAGGGAGAAAGAGGGAAGAAAAGGGAAAACTTAGCGTTGCAACAAATCAATAAGGCGCAAGGGGAACTGTGTTACCCCGAATTTAACGCGAGCGAAGCCGCGGGCAAAAGCTAGTAATATTATAAAGGAGAACATTTGCATGTGTTTGTTACTTATCCATACTCAAATTTGTATGAAATTTTGTATGTAAATAGGTATATAAGTATACTGTGAGTTAACACATGTTTTTAATCCATGTCTACGAGGGGGAAACCGGGGGGAGAGTCATTCCTTATGAAATACTGGTGTTCTGTTGCATTTGGTTAAACGAGAAGCTAATCCCAACATAGTAGAGGAAGGTTAGGCTGATGATTACATATTGATTAAATAATTTGGCACGGTTGGCGCAGTGGCTGAGTGATTGACTGCTGCTTGTCGCGGGTTCGATCGCCGCACGGAAAAATACATTTGTATTTCCGAGTCTGGCTGTTTGTGTATGTCTTTATATGTTTTAAAACGCACCCACGATGCAGGAGAAATTCTTAGGCGCGTCGCCCACATGACCAACAGTCGAGGCGCAGTCGAGGCGCGGGCGCATTAGGCGCGTCGCCCACAAGATCAACAGTCGAGGTGCAGTTGAAGCGCAGGCACATAAGAGGCACGTCGCAACGAGATTTTCTTTACAAATGTCGTGTGGACGACGCGCCTAATGCGCCCGCGCCTCGACTGCGCCTCGACTGCGCCTCGACTGTTGGTCGTGTGGGCGACACGCCTTAGAGTGATGCAAAGTTTTATATATTTTTTTACCAAAGTTATATAAATACACTACCTATGCACAGAAGTTTCACCCGCTGATCAGGTCCCCTACCCGAAATGCACACAAAATTTCATTTAATTTTGTCTAGCCGCTTCGGAGAAGTTTGGCAACAAGCAGCGCGACACGAAAATTTTATATATTAGAAGTACAAGAGTAGAGTCAATATTGGAACGCCAACCGGCTGTAATTGATAAAATACAGGTTACGCTGAAACGAGATAATTAACTTATTACTATGTGAATTATTCACAAAGTGTCGTTACAAATTAATGATGTTAAATAGAGATAATTATTCAAATTTAGCGATAGCTCCCTATTATACTAAAGTGTGTTATAATTTTAGTCGTGTATATTAAATTAATTATGTAATCAGTTTGAATGGGATATTCATTTAATTATTAGTAGTTAATATACAATATACAACATTCGTAAACTGAAAAAATCAGTCAAGAGCGAGTTCGCGAGGTTTCCGTACAGACATGCCACACAAAGGGCCAAATCTTTTGATTGCTTAAACTTAGATAGTTGATTTTATCGCAGCATTAATAAGCTACAAACTTGAATTTATGGCTTTAATTTCAACTTGAAACCTTCACGCGTTCCCCAGATAAAGGGCCTTGACAGACAGATTGACAGACGGACGGACAATAAAATGATCCAATAAGGGTTAGGTTATTTCCTTTTGAGGCACGACACCCTAAAAAAACTTCGAGTTTCAGATATCTTGGACCTTTTTGGCCTCGCACAGACAATAACCTTGTCTGTACTATTTTATTTCGTTTTGTTATTGTTTTACTTGTTTTGTGCGAGTCCCAAATAAAAGTTTTTCTTTCTATCTTCTGAAACTTTTTTATATAATATAAAATCAGTAGGTTAATCATAAGTGTAATTAATAGTACTCCCACAATAAAATCAGAAAGAACAAATACAACCGGCAAAAGCCAGTTATATTTAAACGCCATTTAATAGGGGCGAGCCTATTGCCAATAACCTAGCACATTTTGACATATCATTGTAAAATCAAATGATTTTAAAAACGTAACCATGTAGTTTCTTGCCGGTTCTTTTCTATAGGAAACGACCAACTCGAACTGTGCACCTTTCCTCGACGTTTTGTAAGTGTCCATGTAGACCTATGTGAAAAAAACAGATGATTTATTTTGGACAAAGCAAACCTCTGTGGCTGCTACTTAGAAACTCCTGATGGAAAGTCCAACACAGTCGGGAACACTGTTTTTTGCGGATGGAAAGTGATAAAATAACTTCACCCGCTCTGGGCAGGGCTGGGACAGTTTTGCACTGAGTAAAACCCACCTATGTTCCTTATTTTGCCCTTTATGTTCCGGGGCCGCGGTATCTCTTTCAAACAACCCGCAACCCCGAATCATAGTATTATGATCCGGGGTTGCGGGTTGTTTTGGCAAGCTAGGGTATCCTAGCTTGCCAAAGTTTACATCCGTATGTCCCAAAAAGCGTACATTGTCTGCGTTGTAAAGCGTTCTGGGTGCTACAAATTACCGACTTACTCAACAGTTCAACTATTAGCTTCCCTCCCTTCTTCCATCACAATACGGTAGACAATCCTTTGAATTTTGGTTCAGGAATGGCAGGCTTAAGTTGGTGGGGATGACATGTCACCCTGTAAAGAAGTTTTAACAAAGTTCTGGGGATAATAGACGAGTGTCAGTACTAAGCTAGCGACAATATGATAGTTTAACGTTCCTGGATTTTCTAGGCTCAGTTGTGAGTTTGAAATATATCTCAGTTCTGAATGAGTTTTAGTTGGACACCCTTGTGTTTATTGTGTGAATTAATATTCTTGATTTGTTTGCTAAATAATAACAGTTGCGTGGGTCGATCGTAAAGCTAAGCCATGGGTAGGTTGGGTCGTGGATGAGTGACTGTTTTTTAACACGTTCGTTGCATTACGAGATCTATCAGATCTCTTGCAGGACTTTTGTAATGTGCATTGGGTATAATCGTGTTGTCGATCAAATGCAAGAATTGTGTTCGCATTTAATTGCACTTCGTTGTTATGTTAATTAAGGAAAGGCATGTATTCATAGAAAAAACTTGTTATACACCATATTATATATTGTAATAGCTGTACTCAGAGGTGACCCGCTGGTCAGCTAAAATAAAAATAAAAAAATAATATAGATTACGACCGAATCTCAGACCTACCGAATATACAATAAAATATCATAAATATCGGTCAAGCTGTTTCAGAGGACAATGGCAATTAAAATTGTGACGCAAGTATTTTTTATATTTAAGAAATTCTTGTCTTCGTTATTACACATTTCTTCTAAGTCGTCTATGTGGATAAACTGCTTATAAGTTTTAGTAACAATGTAAATGTATACCGGACAAGGATTTGTGTGAGACATCATATCATTTTGTTTGAGTAAATAAATATTATAAAAAAAAAAAAACATCACCAATAAAGCCAAAAAATAAATGAAACAAACAAATGTCACGTGCGGAGGCACGTGACATTTGTAAAAAAATGTGGTAAAAAGTGGAAAATAACTTTACTTGCGGAGGTAAGTAAAGTTATTTTCCACTTTTTGCCCGACTGTCGAAAGGAGGGTTACGTTTTTCGAGGGTATGTATATATGTTAGGGTATGTGTGTATCTAATTCTTTGACACAATCGAAAGCATAAACCGTTTAACGGCATTTGACATAATTTATGTGTATTTCTTTGAATTCGTCCCAGTTGTAGGTGTGACCTGGGGAATGTCAAATAAAACAAAATGGCGAATTTGTTGCTAAATTCGCCATGTTGTTTGAAATAAATTCTTCGAAATCTATCAAGAGGATAATCACTTATAATACGATGATTGATGATTTTTCCTGAAAAACTTGACGGAGACTCGACTTGCCAGATAATTTTGAAGCTCGTGTGGTATTCGGGGGATTATTTTTCCGTCCCAAATGTCGGCCAATAGAATTGCACAAACTCCAAATCGACTCATTTTCATGCAAAATCTCCAATTTTCACAATTGAATTCAACCTGTCAGTTTGACGTGTGGTTAATTTGACTGGATCATGTTTTGTTTTTTATGCATAGCAACGATCAGAGAAAATTATCAGTATAATACCATGTAGGTTGTACCACGTGACGTCGAATGGTGCAATTCTATTGGTCGATATTTGGGTCGGAAAAATAATCAAAATAAAATATTATAAAAAGTGATGAATTTTGCGATGGCTAAATACGAAACGATTTTGAGAAAAACTAAAATAAAAACCCAATCTGCATCATCGATTTTTTGAAAAATCAATTTACTTAGGCAGGATTTGTTGCCTATTGGGTTTTAGAAAAAAAAACAACTCCCGTATATTTACACCATACGTACGCAAATAGGGATCAATCTCTGGAAAGCAATGCTTTTCAGAAAATAATTCCTATTTTAAGGCAAACTAAAGGTAAGGTCATTGTTAGTCAGAGTCAGACTCGCAACCTGAGCGTCCCATACAAACTTGCAATATAAACAACCATACCTTTTGACTGCATAAACTGAGATTGATTGATGACTGTCAAAGTTCTGCAAATGACAGCAAGGGCTTTATCGTGCACTAATTCCCCTTTCCTGATTTGCACCTGCTACTGCTACCTGCTTTTTGCCCTTGCGCCTTATTTATTGTAATAGCAAAGCTAAGTTTTCTCTTTCTTCCCGCTTACTCCATCATTACTCACTTTAAAAAAATATTGCCTATGTCCGTCTCTAAGGCCCCTACTATCTCTGTACCATCAAAATCGGTTTAGCCATTTAGGCATGAAGACGTAACAAACTAACTCACTTTCGCTTTTATAATATTATTAAGGATTCTGAGGTACAGAGGGAACTCGGTATATAACGGGTGGTTCCACATCCATAGACCAACCTTAGAAAGCGTGACCTTACAGATCCACCCGAGCAGCAGTTATTATGTAGCCACAAACTCCTCTTCCGCTGCAAAATACGAATAAAATAATCTGAACAGAGAATATGCAAAGGTCCTGTTGCTTTAGCATTTTCTCATGAATTATTTTGTCTTAATTTGCCATTCAATCACCTTCATTTAGAACGGTTGTTTTTATTGTTTTGTCTATTTTAGCAGTATAATGAATATTTATTACTGTATTAACATTTTTGTACTGTATCTTATCAAAGTTACTGAGAAAGAAATCGGTCAGAATCTTTGAGTCATTATTTCAGAATCACCACTCGGAAATCCCGCCTATATTTTAGTTTGAAGTAGCGAGACAATACTATTTAAATGTTACTTGAGTAATAAGACAGAAACTGTATTAGTTTTGCTGTAGAGTGAGTTCAAAAAAAAAATTAAAACTTAAAGCATATTTTCAATTTTACAGGCATGTTCTAGCTCACCGTCCGTCCGTCTAGTACCGACAGGCCGTGTCGACGGCGCGTTCGTGTCCCATGCGCGCTTCAAACAGAAGTTAACAATGCAGACGTACTTCCAAGGACCACTGCCTGCCGGCGTTGCAGGTTGTTTGAAACAGATACCGCGGTCCTGGAAATTAAAGGGCAAAAGAAGAATCGTGGGTTTTAGTCGTAAAAGTCTTACAATCCCCCTTGCTCCGCCCAGAGCGGGGGAAGTTATTTGATGATTTCCAACCCCAAAAAATAAAAAAAGGTGCGCAACGGTAACCATGATTTTTCAGTCTTTATAGATGATGCCGTGAAGTGGACGACATTTTATTGAAAAAACAAGTCAGTAGAAATTTCTTACGGTATATGAATTATTAATAATTTAATTAAAAATACTCCACATTTTGATAGGCAACCTGGTAGGTATAAATTCTCTTAATCATAAATATGTGTAAAAATTTGGTTTTTAGCAAAAACTCGATGGGTACACTGATTCTGCAGCCGGATCAATGAATTAGCGATTAGCAACAGTTGTTTCAATTTTGGTGTGTAATCCTTACTAATATAATAAAAGCGAAAGTGAGTTTGTTTGTTTGTTACCTCTTCACGCTTTAATGGCTAAACCGATTTTGATGAATTTTGGTACAGAGGTAGTTGGGAACCAGGAGACGGACATAGGCTTTTTTTTTTAAATGGGATGTGAGGGAGAAAGAGGGAAGAAAAGGGCAAACTTAGCGTTGCTATTACAAATCAATAAGGCGCAAGAGGGGCGAAAGCTAGTACTAGCATAAAGCATGGCCGTTATTTTAAAAATAAAAACAAATGTCGGAGGTTAGCCAATGAATTCAAAACCCTTTGCTCATCAAAATCAGATCCTTTAAACAAGTCGTTTTGCTTATAAATTGAAACAAAAATGTTCTAAAACAGTGCCTGGAAAAAAAATCCTTGAATCCTACTCATCCGTCATTTCGAGTCATCTCTAAATCAGCGCAAATAAATATCCAAATATATAAGCGAAGGGCTTTTTCTTAAGAAAATGGCTCAGAGGTACATAGCTTTAATATAAGGAGTCGCTTTTTGTGTCTGTCTATATTATCGCGTTGTAACTTTAAACTACAAAACTAATTTAAATGCAGCTTTCACTTTCATTTTGAGAGTTTATTAGGAAAAGGATGTTGTATTATACATTAATGTTAATAAAAAACTTTTTTGCATAAAAAATAATCGACTTCCAAAAACAAACATAAAAAGTGGAAAAGTTTCGTTGTCTTTTTTAGAAGTCGGTTTTTTGTTTTGTAAAAATGTTTTTTATTTCAGTATTTTTAGTTATGTTATGATGATATTTCACACAATTTTTTAACTAGTATTCATTTTCCATTGTTACTAAAATATATTAGCAGCCATAGATGAAAAAATATGTATTATAGACGATAACTTATAAACTAACAAGGCAATATTATATAAAATTGATATGGAACCACTTCGAAAGTATACTCTTTCGTACAAAACAAGAACTATGAAAATCGGTCCACACAAGACGGAGTTATAGGTCAAAATATATTTTATAAAATACGGTCAAGCATAGAACTTCCTCCTTTTTAGAAGTCGGCTAAAAATAGTTGTCAAATGCCAAAAGTCAAGTGTCAAGTTATAGATTCAGAGAATATCACATACCAGGAAAACATGGACCAAAAGAGAGTTGGTCTTTATTCTGCATCGGGTGGGAAAAGTTATCAATGTTGATGCTGCAGTTTGTATCAAATAGCTACAGGAATGTCAGTATTTTTTGGTAATAAAATCTGTGCAAAGCCGGGTTGCTAGTCCTTACTAATATTATAAAAGCGAAAGTGAGTTTGTTTGTTACGTCTTCACGCCACCGATTTTGATGAATTTTGGTACAGCAGAGATAGTTGGGACCCTGGAGATGGACATAGGCTACATTAGGAAAATACATTAAAAAAGTGGTATAAGGGGGAGAAAGAGGGAAGAAAAGGGAAGCGTTAGCCCAAAGTAACTATAACACGCGGACGAAGCCGCGGGCGGAAGCTAGTATCATATAAGTATAGTCCTATGATTTATATTCGCTTCTGTGGAATGAGACTATTCGTAGACATATCGACGCTCCCTTCCAATATATTGCTTTTCCGATTTTAGCCAATAACATGCCGAAAATTCTAGTAGCGGAGAAATAATATAAGGAAACAATGTGCCTTTCAAAGTGACCCGAATATGTGAACGAAGGCGTGTACTTCAAAGACTTGATGCATAATTTGATTTGTCAGAGGTTTTGCTTTTTTTTAGACTCCATCATGATATCTGCATTAACACTGTCATGGAAGAAATTTCAGAAAGAACTTAAGCTTACAAAGAACGAATCACATACCATCCAAACTTTTTTTATACTTTGCCCCACACTAGGTATTTCTCCTGTATCGTGGGTGCGTTTACAAACATTGAAACTCTCATACACAAACAGCCAGACCCGAAACAACTGTTTTAAGGCCATGCAAATATTTGTTGCGTGTGCGAATCGAACCCGTGACACGCAGCGCAGCAGTCAATCGCTCAGTCACTGCGCCAACCGTGCCGTCAAATTAACACTGTAATGGAAGAAATTTCAGAAAGAACTAAAGCGTACAAAGAACGAATCACAAACCATCCAAACAAGCTAGTAGTTAACCTGATGGACATCCAAACAGCCGCTAGGAGACTAAGGAGAAAAGTTCCTCAAGACCTCATTTAGGAGGCTACAACAATAAACGGGGCAGTCAATGGCCAGCCTACGTGCAAATCTGTTGCATTTTTTAAAATAATGCTAAATTTATAATTTTAATAGATTGCGATCCTTACTAATATTATAAAAGCGAAAGTGAGTTTGTTTGTTTATTACCTCTTCACACCTAAATGGCTGAACCGATTTTTATAAATTTTGGTACAGAGATAGTTAGAACCCTGGAGACGGACATAGGCATTTTTTTTAAATAAAAGTGAGAAATGAGGGAGAAAGAGGGAAGAAAAATTTTTTAAACATTGCACCACGCTAGAATTTTGGGTGTGTATACAAACATTGAAACTTCATTTTTTTTTAAGCTATTGCATAGCTTCTATCGCAACATTACGCTGGATCAATCCCAAAGTCTAATTTTTCTTTTTGCGACTTCTTTTCATTGGAAGTACTTTTTAAATATTATATTTAGATTTTTTTTATATATTGCTTAAGTTTTTTTTTATTTATTGCATAAGTTGATAAAAAATGCTATGCAATAGCTTTACCTCGGCAGTCCCCGAGTGCCACACGTATTTTTTTACCTATTTTTTTTATTTTGAATCAGAGACCATGTATCGCTCCGCCTTCAGAGGAAGGACTGATCTCCTTTTTCTGAAGGCGGAGGAAAGGGAGTGTCAGACTTGTATCGACTAAAACCCATCCATGTTTTTATAACCCATTGTGTTCCGGGGCCACGATATCTCGTTCGAACAACCCGCAAAGGAAATATGCTAATATTTATATTTTTTGTGTTGCTAACACAAACAGCAACATTGTATCAACAACAATATCATTTCAACATGCTGTTTTCCTTTACCGTTTAGATAACAAGGGCACAGGTATTTATCTACGTATATTTATTTACTGTAATCCTTTTTGCTATTGTTGTTTGTGTTGTACCAAAAATTTCGTTTTGTTATATTTTAATAAGGAATTAATGTTTTGAATTAGTTCAAGCGATTTCAAAGAGATTCCGTATTCAAATTTTGATTCCATGAATCGTTTGACGTCATCAACGTAATCTTTTGCTCCGAGTGAACGTAGGCAGATGAATTAATGGTGGCCAGTGGCAATGACTTGATCCGGCTGGTTGAAGGATTGTGTGCAGACCTTTGACTTCAAATAAGCCCATAATTATGTATGTTACGATGGGTGTAGGTTTCAATTCTTTTTTTTTCTTTTTTTGTATTTGATTTTATTTATTCGTCCCACATTTTATTTACTTTTGTTATGTATTTTATCGTATCTGACCTTGGGTTTACTTACCTGGGCATTATTTAGAATATCAGCGCTGTGAAATATGTGCCATGCTGAGAGAGCGGCCTTTTTTAACCTCGTTAGTTTTTTTTTTTAATATTGTTCTTAAAAAAAAATATATTGTCTTGTCCTGTACAAGTCTAATAAACAGTTTTTCTTTATATAGGTACTGTAAGCTACTGGTATTAAATCACATCATCTAGAAGTCTTATTTTTTTTACTGCAACAATAGAGTCCACGACAAAAAATTTCGCATGTAGTTATTCCATTGTTTTAAGGGCTGTACGCTGTTATTCTCTTGTGTAGTGCTATATGTCTGTTCCAGTTTCCTAATTCTAAACTGACAGCTGTCGAACTGGGTTGCCAACTGAAAATGTCGCCAAATTGAATTCTTGTGTAAAACTTTAACTCGCCTGAAATATTTTGTGATTTGTATTGTTTTCATCAGTTAGTCACGATTGGTATTGATTGTTAGAGTACAAGAATGATGACAGCAAAGCACCTCTGCTTTGCTGACATCATTCTTGTAGCCCACAAGGGCCACTGCCTGAAGGGGCTGTTCAAAAGAGATGCAGCAGCTCCGGAAGATAAAGAGCAAAAAAAAGTCATGTATGGGTCAGTACAAGTCTGACACTCCTTTCCGCTTCGACCAGAGCAAAAATAGTACATTTTGATTTAAGTGAGGAAACTTTGACATTGCTGTTAAGTCGGATTTAACGCCCGAGCCGCTAAATGAGGGTGGTATAGATCCGAGAACATAAGTGACCTATTCTCATGTGAAACAAACGTCGTTTTTCAATACACTTACGGAGAAATTAAATAAAAGAACAAAAACTTCTTTTGTCATTAATCAATATAAAACTAAGATTTAGTTTGTTTTTTACCTGCGTTCATCTTCTCAGACAGAAAGACAAACAAAGGTTAGAGACCGCTAAACAGCTCTATATTAAAATTGAGACATTCATTTTTTTTTATTTAGCTCAAATAAATGAGTGTGAATTATATTGCATGTTGAACCAATCGTAGTACAATAAGAGCTTTTTTTAGTTTTCGACGAAGTGTATTGAAAAAGTTGATGATTTCACATTCGAAAAAAAGGTCATCATGATCAACCTAGCCTTTTCCCAATTATGTTGGGGTCGGCTTCCAGGTCAGCTTCCAGTCTCACCAGATCCAGCTGAATACCAGTATTTTAAACCGACTTCAAAAAAGGAGGAGGTTCTCATTTCGACAGTATTTTTTTTTGTGTTTGTTACCTCATAACTCTGGTCTGGGTCAACCGATTTTGATGATTCTTTTTTTATTCGAAAGCTGGTGGTTGTCGTTTGGTCCCATATCCGACCATCCTCATCCTCCCATTGACGGGCCTGTTGGTCTAGTGGTTAGTGGCCCTGACTGCTAAGCCGGAGGTTGTGGGTTCGATTCCCACCCAGGACAAACTTTGTGTGATGAGCATGATTGTTTGTTCTGTGTCTGGTTGTGATTTATCTATAATATGTATGTATTTATAAATTGTATAAGTATGTATATCAGTTGTCTGGTTACCATAACACAAGCTCTGCTTAGCTTGGGATCAGATAGCCGTGTGTGAGTTGTCCCAAGATATTTATTTATTTTATTTATTTATCCCATAAACGACGAGATCCGGCCAGTAGTTTTTGAGTTATCTTTAATAATGCGTATTAGATTGACTTCGTGTACGTTGATGATATAATTTTAGAGGTTGTCGAAGACAAATGTACAATAAACGCTATGCATTATGATTTGGAAGGTCATCGCAGTTTTTTGAGGTGATTGTATTTTAATTTGGTGATAGATCTTCAGTGATATACAACGGAACTCTTCAGTAAATGACAGCAAATCTGCCGTGATTGCTGCAATCACATGTATAAGTATGGGTTTCGCCAGGGTAGGCAGGCGAGTGGGAGCAGGGTGCCCGTACTCCCTCCCCACCCCTCACCTAGTCATTAAGAAACATAATCATCAGATCAAGTATCAGCTGTATCCCCTAGGCGATGATGCATATGATTTCTAAATTGGTTTTAAACTAAAGCATAATTTAGATAGTATTCAAATCAAATCAAATCATTTATTTCAATTAGACCATTACAGGCACTTTTGAATGTCAAGAAACAAAATGAATCTACAGTCCCGGTGACAAGGCGTAATAACTTGTGAAAGTACTGTAGTTGCCCATTCCAAAGCGTTGATCTCTATGGAGAAGAATGGGCAAGAAACTCCATGGACACTCTTTTAAATTATAATATTTTTACAAAATCGTATATTTACATCATTCATTTTGAGATTTTACAAATATGTGAGCACAATGTGGAAAAACGTGCACAGTAAGAGCGTCCAGAGTAAATAAAAAGCCAAATTTAATTTTAAATCTAAATAAGTTAAAAATGTAAATACCAATAACCATACATACTATTAGTCTAGTCAACAAGTTCAAAAACGTGTTAAATAGACATAAAGCTCCTAAAAATATGTATGATAGCTCATTGGATGCGGAATGATGTCTACAAAAATGTTTTTAAGGGCTTATTAGCACATAAAAAATTGCGATTGTTATAAACAAAATAAGATTAAAAAATAAAGGAATTTGGTTTTTCCTTAATAATTTTTAAAATAATGATATTTAAGGAATTATGAAAAAAGATCCTGAAAGAGGAGGAAATTTCCAATAAAAAAGACTCAACTCTCGGAATTCTATCTCTATTATTTATAACTTTTTTTTAACGCTGAAAATAGGGCTCCGTGAGGTCGTTACGGCATAGGCGCGCCGTCTAAAAAGCCGGTATATCACCTAAAATATTTTTTTTATAGTATTAAATAACAATTTAAACATTTGAATAAATTATGGTGTAATCTAAACACTTTAACGAAAAAAACCTTGGTGAAAAGAAATTGTATATCAATTTTACAAAAACTTACACCATTGTTAATTAACTAATATTTTTCCAATCTCTGTTTTTATAAATTACGGTATAAAAGTTTAAATAATTCATCTATAAATTTTTCCCTTCGTGGAACTCTTGTCATTTAGGTACTTAATAAAGTAATGCATTTTTTTTTATAATGTTTATTATTTTGTTAATTATAATTTTTTTTAAGTAACAAAAAATGAAATTTCTAAAAAATGTTATGAAATTATTATTTTTTCTGTAATATCTCATTATTGCTGTTTTTGCATCTACTATAGGTATTATTTAACATTGGAAAAAAATATTACACTATTTGTTAAGAAATTGTTTATAAACAAATAGACTATTTTGGGATTTTTTAATTTTTTTTTACCATCTTATTGTTTGGGTAAAATAATGATTTAAAAAAAAAAAAATAATTGTTTAAAATCGTTTTTTTCATATTTCAATTGTTTAAATAATTAGTTAAGAAATTATTTTTTTCTTAAAAATCATCATTGACTCTTTTCAACGGATTAACAAAGAAATACATTATTTTTATAAATAATTTCATTGTTTATTAACTTAACAATTTGTTATAAACAATTAATATTAATTGTTATATTTTTTTTCGAAAACTACAAAAAAATACTAAAACAACCATATATAACAAAATATATAAAAAAAAATTGTGTATTTTTTACAGCATTTTTAAATATTATATGATAATGAAATTACAGCCGTTACATAATTTGTCAAGTTATAAAAAATACGGTAAAGGACATTCAGGTCATTTTTATAAAGGATTTATTTATCTTTGAAATAAATTCAAAATCGATCCTGTAACTATTGTTTATCAGTTGTTATAAGCATTTGTTTATAAAAATTCAAGATTTTTTTGATATTTTTTGAAATTTCATAGCTTATAATTTGTTGAATAATATAGATACAACGATTTTTTATAACTTGACAAATTATGTAACGGCTGTAATTTCATTATCATATAATATTTAAAAATGCTGTAAAAAATACACAATTTTTTTTATATATTTTGTTATATATGGTTGTTTTAGTAATTTTTTGTAGTTTTCGAAAAAAAATATAACAATTAATATTAATTGTTTATAACAAATTGTTAAGTTAATAAACAATGAAATTATTTATAAAAAAATGTATTTCTTTGTTAATCCGTTGAAAAGAGTCAATGATGATTTTTAAGAAAAAAATAATTTCTTAACTAATTATTTAAACAATTGAAAAATGAACAAACGATTTTAAACAATTTAATTTTTTTTTTTTTTAAAAATCATTATTTTACCCAACCAATAAGATGGTAAAAAAAAAATCCCAAAATAGTCTATTTGTTTATAAACAATTTCTTAACAAATAGTGTATTTTTTTTTTCCAATGTTAATTAATACCTATAGTAGATGCAAAAACAGCAATAATAAGATATTACTGAAAAAATAATAATTTCATAACATTTTTTAGAAATTTCATTTTTTGTTACTTAAAAAAAATTATAATTAACAAAATAATAAACATTATAAAAAAAAAAATTGCATTACTTTATTAAGTACCTAAATGACAAGAGTTCCACAAAGGGAAAAATTTATAGATGAATTATTTAAACTTTTATACCGTAATTTATAAAAACAGAGATTGGAAAAATATTAGTTAATTAACAATGGTGTAAGTTTTTGAAAAATCTTTTTTTTTCACCAAGGTTTTTTTCGTAAAAGTGTTTAGATTACACCATAATTTATTCAAATGTTTAAATTGTTATTTAATACTATAAAAAAAATATTTTAGGTGATATACCGGCTTTTTAGACGGCGCGCCTATGCCGTAACGACCTATTTTCAGCGTTAAAAAAAAGTTACAGAGATAGAATTCCGGGAGTTAAGTCTTTTTTATTGGAAATTTCCTCCTGTTTCAGGATCTTTTTTCAAAATTCCTTAAATATCATTATTTTAAAAATTATTAAGGAAAAACCAAATTCCTTTTTTTTAAATCTTATTTTGTTTATAACAATCGCAATTTTTTATGTGCTAATAAGCCCTTAAAAAACATTTTTGTAGACATCATTCCGCATCCAATGAGCTATCATACATATTTTTAGGAGCTTTATGTCTATTTAACACGTTTTTGAACTTGTTGACTAGACTATATGGCGTGATGTGGAACTAAAGCTTGTATTTAAGACGGGACCTACGCATAAAAATGCTAAAAATAACCGTGTTTGCGTATTTTATCATAATATTTTACTATAACTAAAAATGCTGAAATAAAAAACTTTTTTGCAAAAAATAAAACCGACTCCAAAAAAAAGTGAAAAATAACTTTATTATATTTTTTGCAAAAAAGTTTTTTTACATGAAGTGACTGCCTATCTGACCTCCACAACCCAGTGGAAACTGGGAAATACGACACCCTTAGGTAAGACTGGTTGTCAGACTTTTGGGACACTGACTACCTGTAACGACTGTTAAAGATCTACAAATGACAGCCGGGACCAACAGCTTTACGTGCTTTCCGAGGCACGGAGAAAACTCGGTAAGTAACGGGTGGTCACCCATCCACAGACCAGCCTAGGCAAGCGCGGCTTAACCCAATGATCGGCCCGAACGGCTACTATTATTTTGCCACGAGCTCCTCCCATTCGAAAAAATGGTACGAGAATAAAAACCTTATACAGCAAAATCTTTATATCTTCAGTCACAATCGTTCTAATTCAAACAAAACTGGACGCGGGCAGCTCTTGCTCGTAAAAGGAAAACCCATTGAAAATTTATCAGCCATACCTTTATTGTAGTTACAGTTGGCTGAAACACAATTATTGTAGCCTTTTTGTTACATAAGCCATGAAGCAATGAGAATTTGGGATTTATGTTGACATAGGATAAGTTAGAAGCCAACGAAGGAGCGAAGATCCTTATCCTTACTAATATTATAAAAGCGAAAGTGAGTTTGTTTGTTACCTCTTCACGTTTTAATGGCTAAACCGATTTTGATGAATTTTGGTACAGAGATAGTTGGGAACCAGGACACGGACATAGGCTTTTTTTTTTAAAAAGTGGGATATGACGGAGAACGAGGGAAGAAAAGGTAAAACTTAGCGTTGCTATTACAAATCAATAAGGCACAAGGGCAAAAACTGCAGGTAGCAGGTACTGTGTTATACCGAATTTAACGCGAGCAAAGCCGCGGGCAAAAGCTAGTAAATTATAAAAGCAACGAGTCGATTTCCAGGGTGAAACAATGTTTGCCGAGGCCGTTTCAAGGATGGGTTTATATCGAGTTTCTTTTGTCTCGGGAAGCACGAAACTTGTTATTCTCGGCTGTGCCAGTGGCTCGAAATTCTGACAACTATCATCATCTTTGTTTTTTGTTATTAACCTAATTTAAAAAAGGAGGAGGTTCTTAAATCGACTGATTTTTCTGTAGCTTTCCACCCATCCTATCATTCGTCCATTGTGAACCGATTCTTTGGATGTATATGGACGATTTGCCAATATCTCTTACGAGCAATGAAAAATGAATACCCAATTAAATATTGTGTGAATTTTATATGATGGTCATACCACAAAAAAAGCCTAAAATTAAAAATAAAATATAATTAAATTAGACGACACGGTTGGTGCAGTGGCTGAGCGATCGACTGCTGCGCTGCGTGTCACGGGTTCAATTCCCGCACGGAACAAATATTTGTATGGCCTACAATAGTTGTTCCGGGTCTGGCTGTTTGTGTATGTGAGTTTAAATGTTTGTAAACGCACCCACGATACAGGAGAAATTCCTAGTGTGGGGCAATGTCTTAAAAAAAAAAATACGTGTGGCACTCGGGGACTGCCGCGGTAAAGCTATTGCATAGCATTTTTTATCAACTTATGCAATAAATAAAAACAATCTAAATAAAATATTAAAAAAGTACTTCCAATGAAAAGAAGTCGCAAAAAGATTTTTTTTTATCAACTTAGACAATAAATAAAAAACTAAATATAATATTTAAAAAGTACTTCCAATGAAAAGAAGTCGCAAAAAGAAAAACAAGACCTTGGGTATGATCCAGCGTAATGTCGATTGACTATCCGATTCTCTACCAAACACGCTATTAGAACATTAGAATCGGGATTGAAATAACTGACCGTATTGTGTAAACGACGTTAGACAATGCACGGCCTTCAAGCCACACCTCCGTGCCCGTCGGAGTGGGGAGCGTCAGGTTTTTTTTCGTTACGGAATTTCTGGATTCGGTCCCCGCGCTCAAGGCCCGCGATAGAAGCTATGCAATAGCTTAAAAAAAACTATAAATCTGACAAAAGTCATCGACTTGCGGAAGTAAATTTATTTTCCTTCTTTGAGGCGCAGTACCAACGGCCTAACGTGCTTTTCGGGGCACGGGATTATAAATAATTTATTTATTTCAGTTACCAGTTTCCAAACTTAATCAATATTTTTGCAATAGAGGCCTCCGTTTAAGTATTTGATACCTGTGCTAGGAGACCCCGCTCTTCTAAGCTGGCTATTATATCCAACTTCCAAACTCCCCAGCTGGTACTGTGAAATTCCTAATAGAAAAAGTTGATAACACTTTTTGCCCAACCCGGGACCCAAACCTCGCGCTCAGCAGTCGCTTGCGCTTGCGACCACGAGACCAACAGAACAGTTAAACGACGCAGCACTTAAAAAGTCTTCAAAGAACATTTCCCTTCCTTTCCCATTACACTCTATCATACAACGACATATTCACATTTACAAACTCACTCATCACTTACAATATTGCTATACTTCACAAACTTCACTTCCAACTCAATATCAACTGTATCATTCCTTATATAGAACTCGAATTCGGATACCTTGTCAGAAAATATTTAAAAAACTTTTTCCATACTTTTTGCTTCAATGATATAGGGTTTCCTATAACCATTTGACATCGTAAGGAAGACATTTTGAGTTGAAAACACAACAGAAGCCCCGCGATAAAGTTTTACGATGAAATATAGATAAATACGGAATAACCCTGCAGAAAAAAGTTAAAACATGTTAGAAAGAAGGGAATGGGGTGAGAAAACTCGATAGAAAGTTTTTAACGGTATTTGGAAACGCCAAAAAGGCTTAAAAGAACCCTGCAAAGTTGTCACAACTATGCTTGATATTCTATAAAATTATTCTTGCGGGTTTACTCGCGTTTTGTTCGGTAATTCTCCCGTCACCCTATTTAGGGATAAAACATGACCTACAGAATGACGGATAAAATGTTCCCTATCCCCTAACCTAGGTCATCAATGCAGTCATGCTGTGATTATAACGACTGTCAAAGACATACAAGTGTTGTTTTTATGTAAAATTGTTTTTATTTTTTAATCATTTGACAATACGGGGCAATAGTTTTGTGAGTCAAATAATTAAAAAATAAAAAACAATTCAGATGTTTCCCGAAAATTCTAGACATCAGCATTGCTGACAACATTTTTATAAACCGTTTTAAAAAAAAGGGGAAGTTCTCAGTTCGAATATATATCTTAGGTATTTCTTGGAGGTTTGTGACTTGTTGTCTTGAATTTTGAGTCTAGTTTTGTAAATTCTTTTTTAATCGACTGGGTATACTCTCGAGGTGGTCCAATATCATTTTATTTTTACAATGCATGGGTACTATATGTACTATACTACTAATACATATAGTATTTATTTGTTCTTTAACTGCATGTGGATGTATATAACTTAACAACGGACAATTTACACTATTAAAAATTGAAATTCTCGCCCAAAATCTAACACTAAGCCTTTTATTAAGGCATTTATTCCAAATGTGGGCAAAAACAGTCATACGTTCACATTCATGAGTAAAAAATAATTAAGCACACTTATTTAAAACTTCTAACCTTCATAATAAGGTTTTACTTTATCACAGCCCAAAAAATCGGGGTAAACGATACCTTTTTATTGCTGGGAATATCGCTAATTTCCAGGCGGGGTCAATTTCACCCCGAGTGCGAAATGGCAGGTTAAATACACGGGACGTTTTATTAAATTTTAATGCAAATAAAAGGTGAGAAGGGATGTTGCTTGGTGAGGGGCGAAGCGGGTGATACCGGTTATGGGACATCTTGGGGGTCTTGTTGTGAGGATATAATACACCCTAAGACAATGTTTTACAGCGGCACAAAAACGTGCCAGTAAACAAGTATTACCGTTGAGCCCCGCTGGCACAAATTTGGGCCACCAAACCCTGACCGATTTAAAACTGTATTTGTAGTAAAGATAAGTCTTAAAATCAGATTACGCCTACGATAAGAGCCCGCCCGGCGGTGCTTAACAGATAGTTGAAGTAAATAATGGCGGTCCTTGAGAGGTTAATACATAATTATGTTCTTTGGAATAATGACCATAATAATGGGACCGCTAAACCGTTTTTGCGTGGTTAGCTCGACATGGATTATTCGCCTCAAAAAAAAAGTGTTTGTGTCAGCTCCGACGCACGACTGGAGTTTACTACTTAAGTACAAAAAAAAAAAAAATTAAAATGTCACTGACGGACGACAAATTTCATAAAGCGCCATCTAGTAATATTCAACTAACGAGGTAACGAGGTCAAACGAGGTCATTCATCAGTAGATTTTACACCTCACATTTTTCTCATACCGGGCGCCTCACATATGAAAATCGATTCTTAAGGAGTAAACTCCAAAAAGAAACCCTTATAGGATCTCTTTGTTATCCATCTGTCTATCTGTCTGCAAAGACCCGGAACGCATGGAGGTATCAAGTTGAAATTAAAACCATACTCAAGTATGTAGTCCCTTGAAGCTATGAAAAAATCTACTCTTTAAGTTCACGCAGTCTAAAGATATGGTCGTTTATGTTGAAAGTTTGTACGAAACTCGCGGTGCGTGGGTCTCCACGTTTTTGAAGCCAACAGGATACGATTCCACCAGCAAGATATACTTCTGCTACAGTTTTTATTGTTTGACTAACCACAACGCTATATATTTTTTTGTTTATTTTATTTATTAAGGATCTCCAACAAACGATGTACACAGATCATGTAACTTAAATTTGGGACTACAATAGTATCACGTAGGTGCACTCCGTCACTTACAGGGGGCCACAACAAGCGCAATATAATCCTTACTAATATTATAGAAGCGAAAGTGAGTTTGTTTGCTACGTCTTCACGCCTAAATGGCTAAACTGATTTTGATGAATTTGGATAAAGTTGGTACAGAGATAGTTAAGACCCTGGAGACGGACATAAGCTATTTTTTTAAAAAAAGATTTAGATATGAGGGAGGAAGAGGGAAGAATAGGGAAAACTTAGCATTGCTACTACAATAAATAAGGCGCAAGGGGAAAAACTACAGGTAGCAGATACCTGTAAATAAGGAAAGGGGAACTGTATTACCCCGAATTTAACGCGAGCGAAGCCGCGGGCAAAAGCTAGTTAACTATAAGCTAACAAAATAAACATTTAATATATCATAGAGGCAAAAAAATGTGTTCTTTCACGATGTGAAGTCGTCAATTATTATTGATGTCTTCCACCCTGAACTAAGCGGAGGGTTTGTAAGACTCGTACTGACTAAGAACACACCGGTGTTCCCTCGCACACTTACGTTGATGCGATGATCTGACGCGACTACCACTGCCCTGGACTAGTGCCATGTCAGCTTGATCTTACTCCATACCTTCCTCAACCCAAATGATTCAAAAAAAGAACAGGGTAAGCAAACAAAGTAACCAACATCCATCTGGCCACCTACGCCACGGAAGAGTTTTCATCGCGCAATCAATTTCCAACTCTTGTCTTTGAAACGAGCGTTGATAATCAAACAAATTGCGTCCCATGTGCGTTGAAAAAGCGCACTGTTTCTTAAGATCCGCTTATCGCTGATCCCAGCACTGAGTTCTAAACGGGCATTGTGAGAAAGCCTTGACGCTCTTTTACGATACTATAAAAAGATACTACAATATACATTTTCGTCCTCCAAAGTATGTCAATGAATTTATATTATTATTTATTAATCCAACTTTTTCTGATAAAGAGCTGTTTTTATCTATGTTTTAGAAAACAATGATACAGTAAAAATTTAAGGTTAGGTGTGTCTAAAAGTGGTGAAGGAAAACATCGTGTGGAAGCTATATTTTTTTAACTTTGTCCTCTAGGAATTTCTTCTGTATATACACAAACAGACCCGGAACAACTACCTGTAGGGCATACTTATTCGGACATAAATATTTGTTCCGTGCAGGGATCGAACCCACAACACGCAGCACAGCCGGCAGCATTCGATAGCTCAACCACGGCGCCCATTGTGTCGTCAAATTCTAGAATTGAAATTCGAAAACATGTGGCAGTCACCGTAGACGCAGGTCTATGGATAGTGAGCAATGGGTGGCTCACCGTCCGTCTGTTTATTGACGACAGGCCGTGTCTACGGCGCGTTTGTGTTCTGCGCGCGCCTCAAAGGGATGTCAGTAAAGCAGAGGGGCTTACCTGGGCCATTGCCTGCCAGGGCCCTTTGCCTTATCTGTCTTTTTCGAACAACCCGCAATTGTTCGAAAAAGATAGATAGGGCAAAAGAAGAAACATGGATGGGTTTTAGTCAGTGAAAATCTGTCACTCCCTAATTTTCTGATTGCCCATTTGAAAAAAAGCCATGTCTCTCGCACTTGGACCGCATATTACAGTGCGCGAAATGAGAATAAGGCTTCGGGCTACATTGTGACGTCATAGCTCTCTGAGTGCTCGCTGTGTATTTTGCTTTGTAGTTTTTTTAAAATAATAATATCATTATTCTAAAACAAGGCTGCTCAAAACCACACCCGCGGGCAACGTCACGACCCGCCAACGCATTTGAATTGGCACGCGAACAGTAGATAGTCAGTGGTATTTTGAAAACAAATTTCTGGATTCAAAACCAGATCGAAAAAAATAATGTTTTCCCTCCTTATGATCCTATTCGCAATAGCCAATTTCCAGCTAGAAATGACTTCTTTATTTGATAATAAAAGTATTTTTCTGTAAAGTTACATTTATTATTAAATATTTATTTACAAGTCAGTCTTCAGTCGCAGTAGCTTATTTCCACCTAGAAATCACTTTGTTTATTTAAAAATAAATGTATATTTACAGAAATCCTTACTACTTACTATTAATACATTATTACTTTACTTAATACTAGCGGCCCGCCCCGGCTTCGCACGGGTACATATACACACACACATATACCCTTCTTTTTTGCGTCGGGTTTCAAAAAAAAAGTAAAATTATAAAGGATTTTTGAATTTTTTTTTTAAGATTTTTTCTTATTTTAATAAATAAATAAATAACGCATCGCAACGCGCATCAACGCATCTTGGGTTTTTTCGTGTAAATAACGCGGAGAACCTGTGAATGACGATGGCAGGATTACGCGTTGGCCGATGTTTGAGGGGTTAACATTTGCGTCTCGATTTAAAGCGTCTCTGAGATGAATGTATTCCTCAGCCCTCAGTCTCTGTTGATTACGCCATATGTAATTCAATCTTTCTGATATCATTTTCGCCATCATATTGACAATATATTGACTAAATAAGTCCCTGTAATAATGTAGTGTATTAAAAAAGTTAGCTCTAAACATCAACCTAAATGCATAAAATTGCATGCACGTCACAGTCTTGTTACGCGCGGTACCTTGCTGAGGAATGGTCAAGTAATAACCGTCATCACCCATTACGAATATTAAGGGATACTGTAGTGGATCATACGATCGGTGTAACTCAGAGACCCTTTTAAGTTGGCCATCTCTACCGTGCAGCACTATATCTCTGGGGCCTTTTTCTTCGTCAACTAAGAGAACGGCTACCTCGTGTACAGCTGGAGCATTGTATCTACTCGGATGTGATGTCTGCGGTGGATGGTCGGAGTAAATAATTAGCTTTAAATTATCCGAAGAGTTACTTTCTAAGTTTTGTTTAAAACTTCGTATGTATACATTGTAGTTATTCAGTGCGGTCTGTAGTTCATTAATTAAATCGATTTTTAGCGTTGGAGCTATGTTTGACCGCAACGACAGCTGATCTGCGTCTGAAATGAAATATATCTGCAGGTATTGTGGATTTTGACCTGATGGTGGTAAAAGGCTACCTATAAGGTGATATACTTGTCCCTCTATTTTAAAAGTCGGCATAAAATTTTCTTCTCGAATCTCTTTCGCGCCAAACGAAGTCATTTGAAAAAGGCTATTGTACCTACGTATGTTTCTTAAAAAATGTCCAGATAGTGAATGATCATTTGTTAAAAGACTTTTTATTGGCTGTGGCGGCTCCTGAATGTTGGGGAGACTAACTTTTCCAGAAGCACAGCACAAACCATTAGGTTTATCGGCCCATTTTTTAGCAGAGCACTTAGAGCAGATCTTATTCATGGCTCCGATTTGGACGGAAGACTGTTGAGCATAATAAATCTGTGGATCGTATCTGAAAGCCGATCTAATACTGTAAGCTAAAACTCGATTACGGACTCTAGTCGTTGACATCTGTTGTCTCTCTCGCTGATCTCCAAGGCGTTGGAAACGCTCGATACTCGACTCTCGCGCGCGTACTTGGGATGGTCTCAAATTTTGTTCAGCAAGCCGCTGCGAACGCTCGATACTCGACTCTCGCGCGCGTACTTGGGATGTTCTCAAATTTTGTTCAGCAAGCCGCTGCGAACGCTCGATACTCGACTCTCGCGCGCGTACTTGGGATGTTCTCAAATTTTGTTCAGCAACCCGCTGCGAACGCTCGATACTCGACTCTCACGCGCGTACTTGAGAGGTTCTCAAATTTTGTTCAGCAAGCCGTTGCGAACGCTCGATACTTGACTCTCTATCACGCGATTGCGACGCGTATTCTCTCCGACTTGCAAGGCGATTTTCAGTTTCTGATGAAGATTCCTCATTACGCCGTATTTTTATTGCCCTCGCCTGGGAACTATGTTTAGAAAGTTGAGATCTTGATCTTTTTGGCATTTTTGGGCATTATAAAATGAAAAATAAAAGGAAATAATTAAACAGGCTTTTACTAAATTTTTGCTTGTTGAACTTTATAAAGTATTGCATGTTGAACTTTATAAAGTACTAAGCTTTATGAATAATTAAAATATATTTATTATCAGGTAAGTAGTAGGTACTTATTAAAAGAAAATGAAAAATATGGGTTTAGAAAACTACCTTTTACTAAATTTTTGCTTAAATTTTGAACAGGAATACCTATAAACTACTACTATAAGCTGTTTGAATAGTTACATTAAAATATAATATTTATTATCAGGTACTTATTTACCTACAAAACGAATTTAAAGCGAATTCAAAATTTCTTCAAGCTAAAATCATACGATCACGCACACGACCGCTGCGTAGGGAGCGTAAGTTTTGTTTAAAACTTCGTATGTATACATTGTAGTTATTCAGTGCGGTCTGTAGTTCATTAATTAAATCGATTTTTAGCGTTGGAGCTATGTTTAACCGCAACGACAGCTGATCTGCGTCTGAAATGAAATATATCTGCAGGTATTGTGGATTTTGACCTGATGGTGGTAAAAGGCTACCTATAAGGTGATATACTTGTCCCTCTATTTTAAAAGTCGGCATACAATTTTGACTCCCCCCCGTACCCCAGTGACGCTTACATGGAGCCTACATCGCATGCTGGCTAGCTGAGCGCGGTGAGCGGCAACCACGCGACTTTTTTCTAATACTTGCATTTTAAAACTCGTGATATCTTCCGAATGAAATGTCCGAACTGAATAATTCAAAAAGTTATAAAAAGGTATTGAAGCCGTCCTGAATATAAAGTAATTTATTTTGATAAGGATTAATACCAAGGTACAAATAAAGAGCCTTTTCAAGCGGCGGCATATAAATTAAATTTTTAGAACAAAAAACCGCTTACTGTGACATAACTATAATATTTACACATATGCTGTCGCGACACTTTTTGTAGATAATGATGAGTTCTGCAAAGTCGTAGTAAATGATTTTGTTCTATCATCAATAGTTTTCGCAGCGCACGCGACGTAAGGAATTTTTCAGGTCATTTTTTTACACCTTGTGTTACATTATTGGAGTTTTACTAAGGATCCCAATTTTTTTTTAAATGTTATATAGCCTATGTTACTCGGGGATAATGTAGCTTTCCAAAGGTGAAAGAATTTTTGAAATCGGTCCAGTAGTTTCGGAGCCTATTCATTACAAACAAACAAACAAATCTTTCCTCTTTATAATATTAGTATAGATAGTATAGATTATAAAAGCGAAAGTGAGTTTGTTTGTTTGTTTGTTACCTCTTCACGCTTTAATGGCTACACCGATCCTGATGAATTTTGGTACAAAGATAGTTGGGAACCAGGAGACGGACATAGGCTAATTTTTTTTTTAATGTGGGATGTGAGGGAGAAACAGGGAAGAAAAGGGAAAACTTAACGTTGCTATTACAAATCAATAAGGCGCAAGTGGAATTGTGTTACCCCGAATTTAACGCGAGCGAAGCCGCGGGCAAAAGCTAGTTTACAATAATTTTGCTAAAAGCAAGACTAGATGCTGACCGCCGCCGGTTGACGCTCAATCAAAATTTTGGCATCCCTTCAGATTAAGTTGAGCAGCTTTGTTCTAACAGAATTTCATCACACTTTTACTTTAAATGTATATTTGTTTTATTTATTTAAATAATATTGTTTTTGTGGCTCTCTGCTAATAGCAAAACTTACGAAATAAAGTTTTATACAGAATTTTCGAGCTAAATTCATGTGAATTTCTTTTTTGGGAGTAACAAAAGTATGTGTAATGTTTGTGCGGCTCTGAAACTGGCGGAAAAAACATGACGGAATAAATGTCGATTATTCGTCGACGACTCGGTCGGCGCAGTAGCTGAGCGATTGACTGCTGCGCCCGCGTGTGTCAGGTTCGATCTCCGCACGGAATAAATTAATATTTGTATTGCCTATCTATGTTGCAGTCAAAACTCTTAACCAGTCAAAAGTACTATTGACTAGCAAAATCAGTCAAAAGTACTTTTGACCGTATGCTTTAGTCAATAGTACTTTTGACTAAAATAACAGTTAAAAGTACTTTTGCCCAATGAAGCTGGTTAAAAGTACTTTTGACTAAGTGATTCCGTCAAAAGTGGTTTTGACTGGTTGTATCAGTCAAAACTCTTAAAAAGATTGTAATGCCTCCTAATCTAAATAGTTCAGTTCCGGCATAACCAACTAAAAACAATCTCTTTTTTTTCTATAAATGCAGGTCGTTTCTGGAGGTCACAGTTTTAACCTAACCTAACCTAGTGTTAGTTAATAGTGCTTTTGACTGATGCTTTATTGCAGTTGAAACTACTTTTGACGAAGAGCGTCAGTCAATAGTACTTTTAACCGCAAATTTGCAGTCAAAAGTACTAAAAACCAATAATTTTTAGTCAAAACTACTTTTGAACAACCTGTTCAGTCAAAAGTGCTTTTGACTGATTTTGCTAGTCAATAGTACTTTTGACTAGTTAAGAGTTTTGACTGCATCATCTATACACACTTGATAGTCAATTGAATAACACATATTTCGACAATTTCATTGGTAAAGTTGCAATGAAAATACTATTATTGTCCAAGTTACTCTGATATGAACCCTCTTATTATTGTATTTACCTGTCAAACCGCGACCGCCATTTTGAAAGCCCAACCAAATGCGTACAAAAACAAATTCAGTTTCCAACAGCTTAACTTTTAGGCGAGACTCAAATTAAACGGTGACCCAAGTTAGATGATAATATGAATTTATAAATTTATTATCATACTATAACTGTTATTAAAATAAATATGAATATTTAGACTGCAATAAAAGACTTTGTGAGGGCGATGATACTAAAAATATAATTCGTGATGAGGACAAAAAATAAGCTCATTTATTTAATTTTAAGTTTGTTGTATTTGACTAATGTTAGTCTGCCAGCATCAAAAAAGGGTGTTTTGTGGAGAAAACATAAATAGAATAAACCTTATTACACACATCAAAATATTCCAAGCAACGTTAAATTCTGAATAACTATGTTTTTAAGCATTTATAACAGAAAAAATACAAAACTTCTTTGTTTAAAAATTGATGCTGGCTTGTTTAAGAAAAGCATTTTATTGATACCAATTTTTTTCACGCAATCATTTCATTGTGATTTTCAATGATTAATTAGTTGGAGGAAGAAGGATCATCGCTGAGTTTTAGTCAGTAAAAGTCTGGCACACTCTTCCGCTTCGCCCAGACTTGGATAAATGTTTGACGGCACGGTTAGCGCAGTGACTGAGCGATCGATCGCTGCGCTGCCTGTCGCGGGTTCAATCCCCGCACGGAGCAAATATTTGTATGACTTACAGGTAGTTGTTTCGGGTCTGGCTGGTTGTGTATGTGAACTTAAATGTTTGTGAACGCACCCACGATGCAGGAGAAATCCTAGTGTGGGACAACGTTTTCCCAACTGAAAAAAAAACACCTTAAATTAGTTTGCAACCGTATTAAGATCAAGAATGCTAAATATTAGACATAGAACAATTAGGTTATTATTTATCAAACTAAACACACATGTACCCAAAAAGTATAGCAACATTTTAAAATATGTATTTAAAAAAAATACAGTGTTTCAATACAAAAACTTTTTCAGTTACTTCACATTGTAAATGAACTGAACTGCACCTTTTAAATATAATAAAACACCGAACATCAAAAAGTATATTCCTTAGCTACAACCTTTTCCTTTATTTTATTTCAATGGCAGAAACGTTTCTATGAAATATAAAAACTACGCCAGATAAAATAATTCACGAAGAAGCGAGGCAATATCAGTACCAATAAGCCAAAAATACTTCTTGGCCACGAGTTGTACGTTCGAATGAACATTGGCTTATAGAAAAACAAATGAAAAGAACTGTTTACAGCCATGAAGCACAATCTTACTATTAGGAAACAAAAGACGCGCGCGCGTTTTTCTATAAACGAGTCGCATCACCCGAAGCTATGATCCCAAATGTACAGAAATATTCAGAAAAAAAAACTTAAATGTCATATAGTAAAAACAAAGTGTGCCATCAAGAAGCGAATATAAGTGGTTCAAATAACAGGGCAACAAAGTAACTAAATAAAAATAAACAGACAATACAACTAACCTTATTGAAATTGAAAAACATGGTCTAATTCCACGCAGTAGTTTTCAAAATGACCCTGTTAAAAGCTCCTCTACATTCATTTACAAAATTATCAAAACCAGCTAAAAATACTAGAAACCTTGAAGATCAAAAGAGAATACGATTTGAGCGTCAGCAAAATTAAATTTGTAAAAGTGTACAGAGCCATTTATTGGTCAAAAGAGTTCTTCAGAGGTCGTATGGAGGACAATGGGGGGACCAATTGTTATTGTCTGCAATTTATGTGGAAGTAAGTATGGTTTTATGGTGTCTTCAATTGGAGACCTTTCTCTGAGCTATTGGTTTAGATATACTGGCTAAGGCTATGTTCATACTAGGGTGTTTCAGATTTTTTTCCGTCAAATTTGACTAATTGATGTTTACCGCACAGTCTATTTATTTATTAAAACCACCAGCTTCTGTATAAAATATCTTAAAAAATAAAAATTATAGTATTGGACTTATACAGTTGCCAATTATAGGTTAACCAACATTTTTACATAATTAGTAATAACAATAATAATTTAGGCATTTTAGTCTAACCTAAATTATAATGCCATCCCACAATAATAATTCTTTTATTCAGCTGGGAAAGATAAGGACATCAAGTATCTTTACTTGGCTTGCGAGGTTGTTGATTTGTGATGTGAACGCAGCTGTCATTTTGCCGATAGACGTTTCTGCTAATCGCTTAATTGCCAAGACATTGGAACATAAATACGCAGCTAGATCAAGGGTTTGGCTCAGATTTTGCTACTATTGGGCAGGTCTCGTATTGTTAGGAGGTTCCTTTCTCTGGAGCTCAGACCGGGTAGCTTTTTTTACAAATGGGAAATCATCAAATAACTTACCACGCTTTTCGCGGAGCAGCTCGTGGCTAAATAATAGCAGCCGCTCAGGTCGATCATTAGGTTAAGCCGCGCTTGCCTAGGTTGGTCTGTGGATGGGTGACCACCCGTTACATACCGAGTTTCCTCCGTGCCTCGGAAAGCACGTTAAGCTGTTGGTCCCGGCTGTCATTTGTAGATCTTTGACAGTCGTTACAGCTAGTCAGTGTCCTGAAAGTCTGACAACCAGTCTTACCAAGGGGTATCGTATTACCCAGTACTAACTGGGTTATGTAGGTCTGACAGGCAGTCGCTCCATGTAAAATACTGGTATTCAGCTGCATCCGGTAAGACTGGAAGCCGACCCCAACATAGTTGGGAAAAGGCTAGGCAGATGATGATGCTTTTCGCGGAGCAGCGGGAGTGTCAGATTTTTACTGACTAAAACCTACCCATTTTCCTTCTTTTGCCTTTCATGTTCCGTGGGAGTATCTCTTTCGAACAACCTGCAACCACAGCAGGCACTGGCCCTCGCAGGCCCCTCTGTTTTCCTAACATCTTTTTGATGCGCGCGTGTAACACGAACGTGCCGTCCACACGCCTGACCTGGAAGCTTGGAGTTACCGTTTATCAAATGCTAACTTTAATCCTACATGACATTGTTATAACTTTAGTACAGGTATTGAGTCGCATCTAATTAGACTGCAAGCCAACCCTTAAGCGGTCGTTAAAAGGCTAGTAATATTCTGCATATTCTACTAACTTTGGCTTTTAACATTCTAGTTTTTAAATCAACTTAATCCTTATTTAATTAGTCTATTGCAAAAAGTATCTATCCATAAATTATTATTTGAATGCATTTTTCTTAAATATTTCGGACAACAGCGGTGCCGGTACGAGTGGCGCGCGGAAGCACTACACCGGGGGGAATCTCTGCTGCCGCGGCAAATTGCTGCCCAGCCGGCAGACCTCCGGTGCGATCATGGTGGCATGGAGAGAGCGACTGTCGCAACCCCGTGCAGAGCACGCCGCAATAGTGGCGGTTAGTCCCTTTTTTGAGGAGTGGCTGGAGAGGCGCCATGGCGTCCTCACCTACCGCCTAACGCAGGTCCTCACCGGACACGGAAGTTTCGGGAGGTTCCTGCACATAATCGGGCGGGAGGAAACGCCCGGGTGTCACCATTGTTGTGACGATCGCCCGGAGGACACGGTGGAGCACACAGTGGCGGTCTGCCCAGCTTGGGCGGAGTACCGCCGTAGTTGGGCAGACCGGACAAAGCCAGGTGGGTGGTATGTAAAAATCTGTTGGAAAAAAACACAACAACACTTGGCTTGGGAATCGATTTGCTTGTTAACGTTATGTTTGCTACCACTAAATTTATCGACCTATGTGGCATCTAACTATTCGTATGAGTATCAGTTATAATATTTTAACCTACTTCAAAAAATGGATTCTTAATTCGACTGTGTGTGTTTTCTCGATCAATTATAGACCGATTTTCAAAAGTCTTTACACAATCGAAAGGGAAGTCGTCTTTGGAAGTCGTGCCGTATTAATTTTATTTAGATTCCTTGAGGAGTATATGAGTTATGTTCTATACTAATACATTTTTTTTAGATGTATCTATGGGTGATTTCTGATTTGCTATGATCTTTTAGTGGTATCTTATACAAATTCTTATCAAATATCTTTTTCCATTGGCAAAATGATAGTTTTTAAGTATATTTATGTTGATAAGAAGATAGTTGACTAGAATTTGTATGAGATACCATAACTAAAAACACGGAAAATTAAATAAAAAAACGTTTTTTGCAAAAAATTATAAGAAACTTGCAACAAAAAAAACACAAAGTGGAAAAATATTTTTTTTAGAGGTCAGCGGCAAACAAAAGTCACCGATTTCTGAAAGTGAAGTCATTTTCCACTTTTTAATTTTTTTTGTTCCTATGAAAAAGCCCTTACAAAGTCTACAGGATTACTCCGCCCAAGCGTGCCGGGAATAGCTCACTCGCGTCAGATCCAGTCCTTCCCGAATATTAAAATGTAGATTTGTAGAAAATCTGACTTATAAGAGAAACTTTACATGACAGATGGTTCCAACGTTGAACAGGACTGCATAGGAATGTGTGCGTAAAGGTAGCCATATTGTTTTCACTTTTAGTTTTTGCATCATCTGAAAATTTACTGGAATAAAATGCCGTTGGCCCAGGACGGTCTGCAGACGCGTTTGCAACCACGAGACCTATGTTTCTGTTATTTAATAATGCCAATAAAAGCAGTTTTCTTTTCTTTTCCTGCTTAAGTGTCATCAAAAACACTGGCTTCAACACAAGAAGGTACAAAAAAAAACTAAAAAGTTGAAATATTTTTATAACTTTCCTCGCGCCGGTGACTCCAGTTTGTTTCGGCATTTTTTTGGAAGTCCTATATTTTTTTGCTTAAAAAAATATTTCAGTATTTTTAATTGGGGTAACATCTTGATATCTCACACATTTTTATCGAGCACTAGCTTTCGCCCGCGGCTTCGCTCGCGTTAAATTCAGTATAACACACCAAGCAGACCTGCAGTTTTTGCTCTTGCGCCTGATTGATTTCTAAAAGCAACGCTAAGTTTTCTCTTTTCTTTCCTCATTCTCCCTCATATCCCACTTTTTTTTAATAAAAATTAGCCTATGTCCGTCTCCTGGTTCCCAACTATCTCTGTACCAAAATTCATCAAAATCGGTTCAGCCATTAAAGCGTGAAGAGGTAACAAACAAACAAACAAACAAACTCACTTTCGCTTTTATAATATTAGTAAGGATATTAGTAAGGATTTCATTTTCCATTGTAACTAAATAATTAGCAGCACATCCATAAAGACATAGAAAAAAAATGTATTAAAGACGATAACTCATAAACTACCTAAGCGATATAAATAGAATTGATAAGGGACTACCTGTAAAGTATATATACCCTATCAAACAAAAGAAGAATTTTGCAAATCGGTCATGGAATCTTTGAGTAAACGGTGAACTTACGTAAAAAAGAACAAAAAAAACCGACCAGTTTGAAAAAAAAAGAATTACGTAAATTGGTTCACAGTTACAAACATAAAAAGAGGTCGAACATAAAACCTCATCCGGTTTTGAAGTCGAATAAAAATATTCCAAGTCCAAATACCTACTGAAATTAGTCTAAAATTATGATTAAGCTTAAAATCAGTCACGTCTGTGACTACATTAAATCCTTTGGTGTGACTTAGTTAAGAGGATTAGCCTCGCGGGATTAATTTAATGGTTTACGGCAACTGTCAGAGGCATCATCTCATTTCATCTGTGTAATTGTGACAAGTATGATGTTGATAATTATCGTATTGTTAATAAGTTATTGTTTATTACTTGTTCGGACCGTTCTGGTTGAGAGCAGTAAGGGACAGGACCCATTGGAAGGAATTGGAGGAGGTCTATGCCAAAAGGCACACCGAACTTAGTAACCCTATGTTTAGGAATAAAAGGCTATTATTATTATTACTTGTTGGATTTGAAACGGGCTGTGCCAGACCCTGCAAGGGTCTCTGAGGGATGGCATTCAGAACGAGGTGATACGATAGATAACCAAAATTAGCGACATAGCTAACAGAATGTTAGAACCTCGTAGAACTGATGACCGATGAGGTAGACGTATTCTCAAACGTACCTAAGGTAGGGGATTGCGTGTTGTTCGAAAGAGATACTGCAGCCCTGGAACACAAATGGCAAAAGAAAGAATATGGATGGGTTTTAGTCACTAAAGACACGGGGGAAGTTATTCGATGATTTCCCATCCCTAAAACAAAGGAAAGATGCCGCAGAGGGGCCTGCTAGGGCCACCACCTGCCGGGGTTGTGAATACACCGCGGCCTCGGAACACAAAGGGCAAAGAAGGAACATGGATAGGTTTTAGTCAGTAAAAGTCTGACAATACTCCCTATTAATAATTTCCTATTCAAAAAGAGGGTAAGGTGGGATGCTTTTCCGGATCGGTAAAGCAAAGATCTACGTAAAGTGGCTGGTAGCAACTGGGTGAGAATTTCTGAGAATCTAGTGAAGTGAAGTGAAATTGAAAAGGCCTATGGCGTGATGCTGAAGTAGTTTTACCCATTTCCTGATCCCAACCCTCGCTTTTACCACAAATTCGCCACAATACTTGGAAATGAACCAATATTGGCTAAAACTGACCACAGTTTTAGCTAATATTGGTTTAAGGTGGTCCCAATGAGGGACCAAAACCTTGTGGTGAACATTTTCAGTTCAAAGCCGAGTTGTTTGCTCTGCCGTTTCGCCTATTGTGGCCAAAACAATCGAGAAACAATTGTGTGTTCCGAAATGCTATGGACATTAGTTTTCAGGTGAACTGGTGAAGTTGTATGGGAAGACAAACTATACAATGTGTCCGGTCACGGACTAGCGATATTATATGTACTTATATGCATGGTTTTTGATGTTTTTAACACGCTTGTTTTAGCTTTACGTGTAATTAACTAGTCTAACTATTTAAACAAATCTTAGAAGTTAAATTTGAACTTAAGTGAGTTCAAATTTACTTTCTAACCTCTTTAGGTTAGAAAGTAAATTTGAACTCATCAACAATGCCAGATGTCCATAGTAACTTTGGCTCACTTTTAATTCATGGACAGTGAATATTTTTACGTTTTTTTGTGTTGTTTAATGTCAAACGCATTTCTGATATTTCCGTTTTTACAGTGTTCCGTTCTAAAAAAGAAGTTATTCAGACTTTTTAAATTGTAGGTATGTATTTTTACAGAGAGTAAATTAATCAACAAATATACAGTTGAATAGTTTTATTCTTTTTACCATTATCATTCATTATCATCATTATCAATTTCAATGTTATAGTTCATGAATTCCAGATTTAAATGATAAATGTTGCCAGTCTTGCTACTGTTATCGATAAATTCTAAATAATGAAAGTCCTGCCAATGTAATCGATACTCGATATTACATTTTTATTTAACACCTAATTATTGCCTTTTATTATTTATTTTTTTACCTCAATAATTCGTTCATCCTGTTTATTTTAAATACAGTTAATATATTTAAAGAAAATAAAAAAAACTGAATTCAATAAATTGATTTTCCTGATCGATAATTTAATCGCTTTGTAATAGCAACCCTGTTAGGTTACGACTTCTCGGTCTTTTGCAGATCTGTCAATGTCGCGCGCGCTTAAACTGACATTGACACATCTCGTATTGTTCTGAGTGAAAAGCGTAGTTTAAACAAGAAATTACTTTTTAAAATGATTTTCTTTTGAAGAAGTTCTCGAAATGCACTACATATATTTTTTTAAGTTTGAATTTTATATTTAAATTGTTGGAGGTAAAAACTTGGTGTCCGCGCGAATTTAGTTTTAAAAGTTGTGTGGGCCGAAAGCTGGCATTGTCCTTTGTAACTTCTCACGAGTTTAAATAAATAAAATAATTACAGTCACTTATTTATCAGAAATCATGAAAACGCTTTCTGTTCGCGCGATTACGTCGTAAGAATAAATGCGCGGTCATAGAGATGACATCGTAAATTTAAGTAAGTGTTTATATAATCTTTGATGACAGTTAAAATTATTGGAGACTTATTACACAATAATTATAATTATTGTGTTAGTATTAATAATAACTATTATATAAAAAAAAACATCAGTCATGTTTATTTGCTGTAATGATGAACTTGAAGTTACTTTTATTATCTAACTAGCTTTTGCCCGCGGCTTGGCTCGCCTTAAGTTCGGGGTAACACAATTCCCCTTCCCTGATTTGCAGGTACCTGCTACCTGTAGTTTTTGCCCTTGCGCCTTATTTATTGTAATAGCAAAGCTAAGTTTTCCCGTTTTTTCCCCCTTTCTCCCTTCTTCCTTCTTCTCCTTTTCACTTTAAAAAAAATGCCTATGAACAGAGATACAACTATCTGGCATTTTAGGACCCTGGAGACGGCTCCAGTGTCCCAACTATCTCTGTACCAAAATTCATCAAAATCGGTTCAGCCATTAAGGCATGAAGAAGTAACAAACAAACAAACAAACTCACTTTTGCTTTTATAGTATTAATAAGGAAGTAAGGATTGATATAAAACCAAAAAAAGGAATCATTTGGGTAGATGGTTCCATATCAATTTTTTTTCAAATCCAAATCAAACAAAAAAGAATTTCGCAAATCAGTCTAGGCATCTTTGAGAAATCGGTGAACATACATCAAAAAAAGATTCCGAGGAATTAAGAACCTCCTCCTTTTTTGAAGACGGTTAAAAATAGTGGTCATCATGTTCAACGGAACGCGCAACATTTGATTAGCAACGATCTCTGTCCATTTATGATCAGATCAGTAGCCGTGTCGCCTATTGTTAATTTCAGCGGCGGTGTTGTTGCTCGTCAAGTCTACACTTGACAATCTTCTGCTGCTTAACTATATGTTGCAAGGAAACAAAGAACAAACCGAGCATCATGTTCCGCGCTAGTTGGCAACGTCGCACGTCAAATGTTGCCTAGTGGATACGAAGCTGAAACATTAGTGCGTTCCAATTATGGCACTTGTATTCATGTCTTTGTAGCGCTTAACTACATGTTGCAAGGAAACAAAGAACAAACCGAGCATCATGTTCCGCGCTAGTTGGCAACGTCGCACGTCAAATGTTGCCTAGTGGATACGAAGCTGAAACATTAGTGCGTTCCAATTATGGCACTTGTATTCATGTCTTTGTAGCGCTTAACTACATGTTGCAAGGAAACAAAGAACAAACCGAGCATCATGTTCCGCGCTAGTTGGCAACGTCGCACGTCAAATGTTGCCTAGTGGATACGAAGCTGAAACATTAGTGCGTTCCAAATATGGCACTCGTATTCATGTCTTTGTAGCGCTTAACTACATGTTGCAAGGAAACAAAGAACAAACCGAGCATCATGTTCCGCGCTAGTTGGCAACATCGCACGTCAAATGTTGCCTAGTGGATACGAAGCTGAAACATTAGTGCGTTCCAATTATGGCACTTGTATTCATGTCTTTGTAGCGCTTAACTACATGTTGCAAGGAAACAAAAAACAAACCGAGCGTCATGTTACGCGCTAGTTGGCAACGTCGCACGTCAAATGTTGCCAAGTTGATACGGAGCTGAAACATTAGTGCGTTCTAATTATGGCACTTGTATTAATTTTTTTGTAGCGCTCAAATTCAAAGTCAATCAGACTGTTACAGGGACTTTTGAATGACCAAAACAAAAAGATGAAGCTACAGTCACCCTTTTTTTGCAGATTGGCAGTCATCAAATAACTTCCCCTGGTCTGGGTGGAGCGGGTTAGTGGGTTAGTACAAGTCAAGTGTCAGACTTGTACTAACTAAAGCCCATCCATGTTCTTTCTATTGCCCTATAAATTTCGGGCTGTGGCATCTCTTTCGAACAACCCGCAAACCCCGGCAGGCGATGGCCATGGCAGGCCCCAGGCTACTTTGCTGTCATATTTTAGGTAGCTACAATCACCCTATCGCATTCACTGTTCACTGTTACCGACCAACATTATTTAAGTATAACCTTTGTCGAATGACCAACTTCACAAAATTGACTTGTTTAGCGTTTGTTTGATCTGTCGCCACAAGATAAATTTTTCGGAATTCTTCGCAAAGTCCACGTAGATACATCAAAAATAATTGAATAATAATAAAAGGATATCCAAACCAAATATTCCACGCATAATTGCTTGATTTGCTGTGCTAAATGCAAGAAAAATAGACTTCAATATCACGCCATGTTGAGACTACGCGCCAGTCGTGGATAGCCATATGCCCGAAATTAAATTAAAACCTAAAAGTCATAAAATTATAATTATCAGTCAAATAAAACCAATTTCATGGATATTAAAACTATTTTTATGTGTTTTGTTTAAAGTTAAAAGTGTCCGCCTGAAAGCTAACAACTTTTACATAAAATACATATAAAATGTTACTTTTCGTTAGAGCCTAGGCTAAGCATACGATGTCTAATAAAATAATGACAATGAAACGATGAAGCGACTCATCTAAATTTTAATCTTTTTTTTATCGCAAACAAAGTTGACCCAAACAAAAACAAGCAAAGTCGCGGTCACGGTTTGTAACTTTTAATCTTAAAGATAGATAGAATACGCCGCAATGTTGTAACACAGTATATAAACGAAACGTATTCATAAGTTTGTCACAGTAGTCTCATACATCGTACAATAATGTCTGCAAGAATCGTCTTGTTATTATTATCCGTATCAATTACCATAAATGACGCGGCAAGAATACTAGCATTCTTTCCGGTCGCTTCTATAAGTCATCAAGTACCGTTACGTCCTCTAACTCAAGCACTTGCCAAGCGAGGGCATAACGTCACTGTCATCACACCAGATCCGGCCTTTGCTCAGGGAGAAGCACCATCGAATCTCACAGAAATCGACGTCCACGATATTTCTTACAACAAGTTTAAAGCAATGTATGAAGTAACTTCAACAGGTGACAATGATGTGGTCGCACAAATGCGAGTAGCATTCTATATAATTGCTGACATCGTTGAAATGCAGTTGAAATTAGAACAAGTACAGAGGATCATGAAGGAAGAAAAGTTTGATTTGCTTTTGCTAGAAGCGTGTGCTAGACCGGCGTTATTCCTGGCAGATGTTGTTAAAGCGCCCGTGATTCTTGTGTCTTCTTTCGGTACTGTGGACTTTAATGTTGGAACAATAGGATCAGCCTGGCATCCACTCTTATACCCAGATGCATTTTCACAGCGCCTGTACAAATTAACAAAAATGGAGAAAATTACAGAATTGGTCAACTATTATAAAATGTCAAGTGTTATGAATGAAATTGAAGATTTTGAAAATGAATTTGGCAAGAGATTATTCGGGCCAAACGTCTCGACTATAAGTGAGTTAAAGAATAAAGTTGATATGCTGTTCTTGAATACTCATCCTGTTTGGGCAGACAACCGTCCAGTGCCTCCCAGTGTTATTTATATGGGAGGACTGCATCAGAACCCGCAGAAAAATTTGCCAGAGGTAAGATTTTATTTATTTATGTATCAAGAATTGCATCAAATGAAATTTTTAAACCAACAATTAATTTTAATTTTTTTATTTTTATAATTATGGCTAAATAATAGCAGCCGCTCGGGTCGATCTTTAGGTTAAGCCGCGCTTGCCTAGGTTGGTCTGTGGATGGGTGACCACCCGTTACATACCGAGTTTCCTCCGTGCCTCGGAAAGCACGTTAAGCCGTTGGTCCCGGCTGTCATTTGTAGATCTTTGACAGTCGTTACAGGTAGTCAGTGTTCCAAAAGTCTGACAACCAGTCTTACCAAGGGGTATCGTATTACCCAGTATTAACTGGTTGTGGAGGTCAGATAGGCAGTCGCTCCATGTAAAATACTGATATTCAGCTGCATCCGGTTAGACTGGAAGCCGACCCCAACATAGTTGGGAAAAGGCTAGGCAGATGATGATATTCTATAACAAGCTGCGCCCCGCGGTTTCACTCGCGTGGTGATAGAATACTCAATATATCTTTATGAATTGTAACATATGTGTTGTTCTGATGTATAAGCTAGATTATTGTGAAGTTTTATTAAAATACATTTAGTAGTTTTTGCGTGAAAGAGTAACAAACTTCCATACATCCATAGAAACTTTCGCGATTATTATATTAAGTAGGATGGTAGGATAGAACTAAAACATAACTGGCGAAACGAAGTTGATCTAGTACACCTCTCTTATAATTATGACCACCCTTTTTTCATACACGCTGGACATTCAATTAACGCCTTAAGGCTCTCTTTTACCGCGACATTTTTCCTCTGCGCCCATTGGTCGATAGGTCGGGTGTAAATTAAAAAAGATATAGCAGTTTTGTTTTTATAAAAACAAAAATTGATCCTAAATACAGCATTTTTTCACCAAGCCCTTTTATAAAAACAAACATAAAATAATTTTATTAATCGATCAAATACTTCTCCGATAAGTACATCATTTCATAGAAAAACACGTTTGAAATCGTTAGTTAGTGTCAAATTAGTGACTTTTTTATCGAATCTAATTTATATCGCCTTTTAATTTTCACACAATATCCTCAGGTCCTTAAGTTCAACCTTAATCAAATTCATGGTATTCTTTTTTTAAATTAATAACGGATTTTAATAGTTTAAAAAATAATCAAATTGGTGAAACTTCGCCTTAACAGCTGAACGGTGCATACAAGCTAGTACTGAAATAAAATTTCTATTTTTCAATTCATTTTATCGGTGACGGTTAGTTAGGATTTGCGCAATTTTAATTGCAATGTGCAATTGTTAGGGCTGACCATAAGCAAAACTGTAATTGGTTTTATTTTTAACTATTTCGAAAATATCATCAAAACTAGTTATGCATGCGTTGCAATGCAATTTTTCTACCTTTCTACCTACCTACCTAAACTACACAAAAACCTATACAGCCTTAAACTTTTTTCTCGCCGTAAAAACCATCCTAAGACATCAACGAATATTTAAAAAAAGGAAATTGGTAAAATTGGTCCAGGCGTTGTTGAGTTAAGCGCTTACCAACACATTTTGCGATTCATTTTTAAATTATATAAGATTATTTATTGGTTTAATCTATGAGACGTGTTAGAGATGCGCGTGAAAAATTCAGCTCTTAAAGGGGGTCAAACAGCGTAACAAAGTTTGTATGGGAGAACGCAATTCCTCGACCGGACTGTTTATAATAAAACTAATAGTTTGCATGAATTTACTCGTTTGAATGTACAACATGCGAGTTCTTAGCATCAACTTATGGCATAACTACTAGGATTACATGAAATTCACGGTTCATTCATTCAAATTCAATTTGACGACACGGTTGGCGCAGTGGCTGAGTGATCGACTGCTGCGCTGCGTATCGCAGGTTCGATTACCGCACGGAACAAATATTTGTATGGCCTACAGATATTCGTTCTGGGTCTGGCAGTTTGTGTATGTGAGTTTAAATATTTGGAAACGCACCCACGATACAGGAGAAATTCCTTGTGTGTAAAAAAACAGTTTGGTCTATCCAATAACTTGTGGATAGCACCTACTTACTTTTTATCCCGGCATACGTAGGTGAAACTAGGCGCAGCTATGAGCATATAACATCACGCTACAATTATTAGGCGCTAGGCACAGCTAGTACCTACAATATATTAAGGGTTATGAAGGCCAAAATCATAAATACTCATCACAAACGGAGTGACGATGCAATATTACAATACTGCAATTGTAATAATTATAGCCTCAACGAAGTCTAATTCTGTATCTATTTTCTGAACGAACGTACATTGGATCTCAAGGTTAAAAATAAATTGTCAGCTTCCTATGTTACATTGAAGACGAAATAGATTATTCCCATTACAAATTATCTATCACTATTTTTACATTTATCTTCGTAGTAGTTTCGCCCCGCGGTTACACTCGCGTGGTGATAGAATTTACAATACCTATAAAATTATGAATTCAAGCAAGGCAGTCACGCAATTAGGTGCTTCAACATTGCTTTAATCATCACTTATAACTTTACAGGATCTCAAAACATATCTAGATTCCTCAAAATTCGGCGTGATCTACATCAGTTTTGGTACAAACGTGAAACCTTCACTGCTGCCTCCAGAAAGGGTAAAATTGATGGCCAAAGTCTTCTCTGAGATGCGATATGATGTCCTCTGGAAGTGGGACAAGGATGAACTTCCAGGACGTTCCATGAATATTAAGATTTCAAAATGGCTGCCACAGTCAGACGTGCTAAGTAAGTCGTTATAGTTTTGCAAATCTTACGCCGCCATATATAATATGCCATACAAACTTGCGCCATAACCAGCCATATCTTTTGACATAAAGGGTTGGTTTTTTCACACTTCCAAGAGACCACATGTATGTGGTCTCTTGGAAGACACTCTTGGACACCCCTTATACGAAAAGACTAACTAAATAGTGATAAACTTTCAGGGCATCCAAAGATCAAGCTGTTCATAACACAAGGAGGTCTACAATCAACACACGAGGCCATTACAGCAAAAGTACCTATGATTGGTATACCAATGTTGGGAGACCAGTGGTATAATGTTGAGAAATATGTACATCATGGTATTGGAATCAAACTTGATCTTCTCACTATGACTGAACAAGAATTTGCGAGTGCTATTACTACTATTATTGGCAATAAAACGTGAGTAACTGGAGTCTTTATTCCTCATTAATATTATAAAAGCGAAAGTGAGTTTGTTTGTTTGTAACGCCTTCACGCCTAAATGACTAAAATGACTTTGATAAATTTTGGTATAGATATAGTTGGGACCCTGGAGATGGAGGCTATTTAAAAAAAAGAGATATGAGGCAGAAAAGGGAAAACTTAGCATTGCTTTTACAATAAATAAGGCGCAAGGGCAAAAACTAAAGGCAGCAGGTACCTGTAAATCAGGAAAGGGAAACTGTGTTACCCTGAATTTAACGCGAGCGCAGCCGCGGGCAAAAGCTCTAATTATGTTTATAAATGCGCTTGGGGCCAAAATAGCCACTTTCTGTAGCCTTGCGGCAGACATCGTAAAAGATGACGGGATGGGCTAGATAAAACCAATGAACAGTGGTCCACAATGGACCTGGATAGTAACAACTGGGAGTCATGGGAGAGGTCTCTGCCTAGTAGTGGGATAACGCAAGCTAGCAGGTCACTGTTCCTACAAGCTCCTCAAATAGCCTTAATACTTAACAGTAATCGTAGCTAAATAATAACTAGTCCTTTGGTTGATCTTGAGGTTAAGCCGCGCTTGCCTAGGTTGGCCCGTGGATGGGTGACCACCCATTACATACTGAATTATATCTGAGAAAGCACGTTGAGCCGTGAGTCTTGGCTGTCACTTGTGGATCTTTGACAGTCGTTATAGGTAGTCAGTGACATGAAAGTTTGACAACCAATCTTACCAAGGATTTTAGTATTTCCCAGTAGCTAATGGGTTGTGGAGGTCAGATAGGCAGTCGCTCCATATAAAATACTGGTATTCAGCTGAATCCTGTTAGAATGAAAGCAGACCCCAACATAGTTGGAGAAAAGGTTGGACAGATGATTATGAATCATGTGTTTTTTTTTTAAGAAAACCTTGCCCCACACTGTGAATTACTCCTGTATCGTGGGTGCATTTACAAACATTTAAACTGACATAAACAAACTGCCAGATCCGAAACAACTATTTGTAGGCCATACAAATATTTTTCCATGCGAGAAATGAACCCGCGACATGCAGCGCAGCAGTCAATCGCTCAGCCACTACGCCAACCGTGCCGTCATATTTCCAAATAATGAACAAGAAGAGCAGAATGATGAATGATGTGTGAAGAATGATGTCAAAACAAAAAGAATGTATGATAGCGAAGAGTGGACCAAATCAATTTGGACAACATGTTTGGCAGTGGCTGAGCAAAGTCAATCCCCGCACAGAACAAATATTTGTATGGCCTACACGTAATTGCTTGTGGCAGTTTGTACAAGTTTAAATGTTTGTAAACGCATTCACAATACTGGAGAAATTCTTAGCGTGAGACAACGTTTATGCGCCTATCATACAGTAACATAAGAAGGGCGTTACAATCAAAAAATATATTATATGTAAACAAAATATTCACTCCACGAGATCGAAATTGAGTGGGTAAGATAAATAATAGATAGTATAAAATTATTGACTGTCATATAAATACCCCTTATCGCCAGACATGAGTAGACGAAAATCTGACTTTACAACTCTTATCAGCAATGATTCGACTTTATTATAATTTACGATAAATACCACGCTTGTTTATTTGCAGTTATCGTAACAACGTGATGAGACTAGGAAGCTATATGCGTGACCAGCCAATTGCTCCACTTGACCGCGCCGTGTGGTGGACGGAGCACGTGCTGCGTCATGGTGGTGCGAAACATCTGCGCTCGCCCGCCGCCAACATATCGTGGGCGCAGTATCTGGAACTAGAACTGATATTAACTGTATCTGCATTTGTTCTTGGAATTAGTTTAGCCTTCTTATTTCTTGTATTTAAATTATGGAAACTTATTAGGACGAATCGTGTGGAAATTAAAATGAAACATAAATGAATGTTGGTCATGTTTTTAGGACAAAAAATAAATATTAAATATTAGATTTATTGGAAATTTGTTTGTGTGTATTTTACAAAAAACTTTTTTGCAAAAAATAAAACCGACTTCCAAAAAACTAAAAAGTGGAAAATAACTTTATTTCCGGAAGTCGGTGGCTTTTGTTGGTTTCGTTGACTTTTTTGCCACCGACTTCCGGAAATAAAGTTATTTTCCACTTTTTAGTTTTTTGGAAGTCGGTTTTATTTTTTGCAAAAAAGTTTTTTATTTCAGCATTTTTAGTTTTAGTATTTTTTTTTTCGGGTGGGAAATCATCTAATGACTTCCCCCGCTCTGGGCGGAGCGGGGGGGCATGTCAGACTTTTACTGACTAAAACCCACCCATGTTCCTTCTATTGCCCTTTACGTTCCGGGGCCGCGGTATCTCTTTCGAACAACCCGCAATCCCGGCAGGCGGAGGCTCTGGCAAGCCCCTCTGCTTTGCTAACATCTCTTTGAGGCGCGCGTGAAACACGAACGCGCCGTCGACACGGCCTGTCGTCAATCGACGGACGGACGGTGAGCTACCCATTGCTCACCGTCCACAGGCCCGCATCTACGGTGGCCGGGGCCCGGGAGTCGTCTCGCGGCGCCCGGCACCCGGGGCGTCTGGGTTGGCTAGATGTTCTCTCCCTCAAACGCCCAGCCACCTCCTTTGCTAGCATTACTGCTTCGCAGAAGGAGATGACCGCTTCCCATTCCCTCTCGCTCCGGACCATGGCCTGAACCAACGCCGGACGCGAGAGATCGCCGCCGCCGATCGCCTCCACGAGGGCACGGCGGTGCTCCGCCCGAGCTGGGCAGACCGCCACTGTGTGCTCCGGGCGATCGTCACAATGGTGACACCCGGGCGTTTGCTCCCACCCGATTATGTGCAGGAACCTCCCGAAACTTCCGTGTCCGGTGAGGACCTGCGTCAGGCGGTAGGTGAGGACGCCATGACGCCTCTCCAGCCACTCCTCAAAGAGGGGACTTACCGCCACTATTGTGGCGAGCCCTGCACGGGGTTGCGACAGTCGCTCTCTCCTTGCCACCATGAGATCGCACCGGTCTGTCCGCTGAGCGGCAATTTGCCGCGGCAGCGGAGTTTCCCCCCGGCGTAGTGCCTCCGCGCGCCACTCAAACAGGCGGGCGAGCACAATCGCCTCCAGATCCCACGGTGGCAATCCGGCAAGGAGGCTCGCTGCCTCGCCGGAGATCGTGCGGTAGCCCCGGATCAGCCGAATGGCCTTTTACCTTTTAGGTTTAGTTATAGTATTATGATATTACGATAATTCGCAAACACGGTTATTTTTAGCTTTTTAGTGCGTAGGTCCCGTCTTAAATACAAGCTTTAGTTCCACATGACGCTATAGTATTAAATACTATCTAAATTATGCTTTAGTTTAAAACCAATTCAGAAATCATATGCATCATCGCCTAGGGGATACAGAGGATACTTGATCTGATGATTATGTTTCTTAATGACTAGGTGAGGCGAGTGGGAGCAGGGTGCCCGTACCCCCTGGTACGGGCACCCTGCTCCCACTCGCCTGCCTACCCTGGCGAAACCCATACTTATACATGTGATTGCAGCAATCTCGGCAGATTTGCTGTCATTTATTGAAGAGTTCCGTTGTATATCACTGAAGATCTATCACCAAATTTAAATACAATTACCTCAAAAAACTGCGATGACCTTCCAAATCATAGTGCATAGCGATTTTTTTTTGTTCATTTGTCTTCGACAACCTATAAAATTATATCATCAACGTAGACGAAGTCAATCTAATACGCATTATTAAAGATAACTCAAAAACCACTGGCCGGATCTTGATATTTTTTTTATGGGACCAAACGACAACCACCAGCTTTCGAATAAAAAAAGAATCATCAAAATCGATTTACCCAGACCAGAGTTATGAGGTAACAAACACAAAAAAAAAAAAAAAAAAAATATACAGTCGAATTGAGAACCTCCTCCTTTTTTGAAGTCGGTTAAAAATCAGTGTGGATTATAGAATAAGCTGTGATAATTATTTTGTTACACAATTAAATTAACGAGAATATTTAGTTTTTTATTTCGCCATTCTAAATTTAAATTCGGCGTGCAGGCTATCTTTGGTAAAATGTGGTCCTATGTTTTTTTTCGAACGATCGAACGTTAGTCTCACTTGACTGCCATTTATACATATTTGGAAATTGAAACGTCACATAACGGGCGTTGCTCGTGTTTAAAAAACACTTTAAATAGTGGGCGTATGTTCGATTTTAAAAACAGTTAAATTTACGACTTTTTATTAAGACGTTTTGAGACACTGGTTATATCTTGTTTTTATTTTTGGATGGTTCAATGGTTGCAGTGTGAAATACATTGCACATACATACGTGAACTTCCTCGAACGGACGGACGGTGAGCTACCCATTGGTTACCGTCCACAGACAAGCATATACGGTGGCCGGGAGTCCCCTCGCGGCGCCCGATGCTTGGAACGTCTCTCAAGGCTGCAGGGTTGGTTTGAGGTTCTCTCCCTCAAACGCCCGGCCACCTCCTTCGCTAGCATAACTGTTTCGCAGAACGAAGAGACCACTTCCCATATGGCAGGGAAGTTAAATGATGATATCACATCGGCGAAAAAAAAAACTGTCTTTTAAAACTGTTTGTAGATGGTCACCCACCCATGGACGAACCTAGGCAAACGCGGCTTAACCTAAAGAGCAACCCGCTGCTTATAAAAAAAGCCGGCAAATTGCGAGTCGGACTCACACACCGATGGTTCCGTACAAACTTGCGTCATAAACGGCCATATTTTTTGACCACGTAGATTTAGAGAGTTAATATTTTCACAAGTCTAAGTGTTCACGACATAATGTGAACTTTTTAGATATAAGTATTTATCTTTGATTTGGATTTTATTTTTATTGTCTATTTTTGATGCTTTGCTGTCTTTTACACCTTTTGTCTGTCATTATAATTTTCTAGACCGAATGGCTGTTTTTCTTATACCTGAAATATTAAGAAATCTAACTTGTAGCCTACGAGTCGGTTATAGTGGTCCTTCTACCGTTATTTAGCAAAGTGAACTAGTACATTCCACAGTTTTCCATCTTAACAGCCAAATATAAATATGGTTATCACGAGGTCAAATACGAAACTCGCAAAAAGTACACCAAATTTATCTTCCGAACCGAACCACGAGGTGGTTTCAACGCCTGTTACGTTGACTACAAGGCAGGAAATAGTACAGGTACCTATAATCAACACTCGCACATTTTCTGCTGCTACGCACACTAGCCGCTCATCTGCGACCGTCCTTGCGCAAAAATTAGCAGCAGAAGCGCAACATGCTCGTCACCTCGCACAACTAGAAATAGAGGAGATGGAGGCGACGATGCGAGCACAGATTCAGGGTAAGCAGGCTGAGTTAGAGCGTAAAGCTGCCGAACTTGCTTACCAGGCTGAGCTTGCCGCAATAGACGCGGAAAGTAAGCATGGTTCTCGCAGTGCCAGGAGTCGCGCCAGCGTTGAGCGATGGTTGCACAGCACTCCTCGCCCTGCCAAGATGCCAATTCAACAGCGGGAAGAACCAGGTAATTATTATTCGCCATCCAACAACGGAAATGAGGCAAAGCCTATTAATAACGTTACATGTTCTCAGGCAATTCCACTTCATAATGACGTCGTCATTTCAACGAATGTCGCAGTACCGAACCCTACACAGTTGCCTCAGCACAAAATAAGCGGGGACGACGGGGTCACTGCCACCGACTTTTGTAGAGAGGACGGCTCCGTTGGCGTTACACAACTGGTGCAAGCCCTGCAGTTGTTAAAAGATAATAGCTCTAATAAAAAAAACATAATTAAACTCCCCGTTTTTGACGGAAAAAACCCGTTAGATTGGCTTATGTTCAAGCGTGCCTTTTAGGACACTGTAGGAAGTTTTTCAGAGGCAGAAAACCTTGCGCGTTTGAACCAGGCACTGAAAGGTGCCCCGCGTGAGGCTGTGAGTATGCTTCTGGTGATGGCTCCTCGTGCATTTGACGTCATTGACGCTCTCGATCGGCGTTTTGGCAGGCCTGAGCAGATTGTACTGCAGGAGGTCAACGCAGTCAGAGCTCTGCCTAAGCTGGGTCAGGAGGTAAATGACTTGAATTTGTTTGCTTCTCGTGTGCGCAATTGTGTAGAAGTTGCTAAGTTACTGCAGCACAGCGATTATTTACGTTCGCCAGAATTGTTCGGGGCGCTGCTTAGCAAACTATCGCCATTGTGACGCACACGGTGGCTAGATTTTGCTGCTAATCACGACAGTCTAGGTCAGGCCAGGGTGGAGTTGTTATCGAGTTTCTTGAACCGCGAGGTCGACTTGGTTATGAGGTTCGGCGCGGTTTCTGAGACGACGGCGACCCCATCTCAGCAACATCGGGCCCATACTATTTCAGAGTCAGGCGCGGGAGGAACCCCAAATGAAATTTCAAGGCCAAATCCTGAAAAATTAGGCAATCATCAACATCATAAAAATATTTGCTTATTTTGTGGACTGACACACCCACTGTCAATCTGTCAAAAATTTATTACTTTTTCAGTTGAGGAAAAATGGCGTTTTATCAAGGAGAATAAAATCTGTTTTCGGTGCCTCCAAAAAGTTCCGCATAATTTTAGATTTTGTAATAAAAATAAAACCAATTGCGCACATTGTAACCGAAAGCATCACACTTTGTTGCACAATGACAACTTTTCTGCGCATTTGAACGATCAGACCGAACAACCTGTGAATGCAACTGCAATAAATCGTGATCAGGTACTTTTAGCTACTAATAACTCTCCAGTTGATTCTACACTTTGTCCTTTATTAAAAGTAGTAGCAGTTACGGTTTCTGGGCCATCTGGGAGCCTTAACACGTTCGCTCTACTGGATGATGGATCAACAGCAACCTTTATAGACGCGGACATTGCCTCACAAATAGGAGCCGAAGGGCCAGAGGGCCGCCTACATTTAGATTGTATTGGAGGGTTGTCGAGGGAAAGCACGGTTCAGTATGTAGATTTTGAAATAAAAGGTCGGTCACTTACAGAACTTTTTTATTAAAGGAGCAAGGTCTATCAAAAACTTAGGTTTACTATCACAGTCGGCTACTCGCGACAGCTTATGTACTTACTCGTACTTGTCAGATTTGGTTGAGGAGTTGTCTTACGACGTAGCTAAGCCTACGCTCATTATAGGAATCGATAATTGGCACCTTATCACTGCGTCTGAAGTTAGGAAAGGTACAAAGTCACAGCCTGTTGCTATTCGAACCCCTCTAGGGTGGGTATTATTTGGTTTTTCGAGTAGCAAAACTAGACCTGTGGAGAGTACCTACCATGTGACCCAACGCGAGCGTAGCGAACTGGAAGCCCTCATTAAGGAACAGTATAGGTTAGACGCGATAGGTATCACCAAGCATGAGCCTCGGAGCTCTGATGATGAGCGTGCTCTCCATATCCTGGAGCATTCAGCACGGCGCCTTCCCAATGGGCGCTTCCAGGTCGGCTTGCTATGGAAGGCTGATGACCTTGAGGTACCTAACAGTTATCCTTTGGCATTTTCCAAGTTTAAAAACCTTGAATTGAAAATGACAAGGGATCCTGGGTACGCCGAGCGTTACCGGTTCAATATTCAGAACATGATTACTAAGGGTTACGCAGAGGACTGCACAGGCGAATTACCTACATCAGTGTGTTGGTATTTGCCACATTTTGGTGTGGTAAATACTAACAAACCCGATAAACTTCGTGTTGTCCACGACGCGGCCGCTAAGGTACAGGGCGTCTCATTGAATTCTATGCTTCTGACGGGTCCTGATTTATTACAACCTTTGCTTGATATTTTGATGCGTTTTAGGGAAGGGAAAATTGCTTTGACTGCCGATATCAAAGAAATGTTCCCGCAGGTAAAAATACAAGAATGTGACCGGGATGCGCAACGTTTTCTTTGGCGCAATGAACCTGCGGAACCGATAAAAACTTATCGCATGTCTTCGATGATTTTTGGGGCTTGTTCCAGTCCATCGACTGCCATTTACATCATTAACCGAAACGCATCCGAGTTTCAAGCTGAGTTTCCAGAGGCCGTACACTCGATCAGATCCGATACGTATATGGACGATTTTATTGGTAGTGTTGACGTTTCGGTTGAGCAGGCCGCGCGCTTGGCTTCTGATATCGTTGAGGTCCATAAGCGTGGAGGTTTTGAGATGCGTGGTTGGATCTCGAATAAGCCTGAAACTTTAAATCAGTTACCTACGGACTTGCTATCTGACCTCTCAGTAGTCGATAGTGGTGTAAATTTGGGTAGTTTACAATCATCTACTTTCACTCGAACCCTGGGTTTAATCTGGCAACCTTCCCAGGACGTTATTGGTTTCAACCCAGGGCTAAAAGATCATTCACCAGCTCATCTCACGAAGCGCGAAGTTTTGGCACAGGTTATGCGGATATACGATCCATTAGGCTTGTTAGCCCCCATTGTAGTGAGAGGTCGGATTTTATTTCAGAATTTGTGGCGTAAAAATCTTGACTGGGACGAAAGACTGTCCGAGTCGGACCAAATAATTTGGCTTGAATGGTTTGAATGCCTCAAATCTATTTGGGAATTACGAGTACCGAGGTGCTATAATCTAAGCGACTATTTTGATCTAGAGCTACACGTGTTTTGCGATGCTAGCGAGCTGGCTCATGTCGCTGTTGCTTATTGGAGATTTGCGCTACACAACGGTGAGGTAAAACTTGCGCTCATAGCTAGTAAAGCACGTGTAACTCCTCTGAAGCCAGTTTCAATTCCGCGTTTGGAGCTACAAGGCGCTCTAATAGCCTCTCGCCTCGCCACTAAGATTTGCGACGCTCATCGCCTCAAACCCAGTCGACGCTATTTTTGGTGCGACTCCATGACGGTTTTGGGGTGGTTGCGAAGCGACGCACGAAATTATAAGCCCTTTGTTGCGCACCGTATCGGAGAAATGCTAGAAAACACCAACATAGGTGAATGGCATTGGGTTCCAACTGAACATAACGTTGCTGACGATGCGACACGAGGAAAGTGCAGTATTGAGCAGCGCTGGTTATCAGGGCCAAATTTTCTCCTGTCGCCGGCCTCCGAGTGGCCGTCAGAGTCCAAAGTCTCAACGCCAACAACTCTCGGACAGGAAGAACTCAAGCCATCTCTTAACAATCCTAAATTATCAAAACATACATCATGCACTGTAGAAATCATGAATTTTACCAACTCACATCAGTTACCTTTACCAGTAGTAGCTGATATCATTCATTTTAGTTCTTGGATTAGACTGGTAAGGGCAACAGCTAGGACTCATCAATTCATTGCCTCCATTTTCAAAAATCGGGATCATACTTTTCAAAATTTTTGGGTTGGGGATATTTGTTTCTCTTTAAACAAGCCTGGGCACAATTTACGGCCTAATATCGCCTCCGCCACTGCTCCTGCGCCATTGGATGTGGAAGACATCATCCGCGCAGAACGGCACATTTTGAGGCAAAGCCAGCTCAATGCTTTCGGAGAAGAAATTCACTGTCTAACTTTTGGAAGGGAGATCCCTAAGAAAAGTCGATTGGCATTTTTATCACCAGTATTAAAAAACGGATTATTACATCTAGCTGGTAGAACCTCTGCTGTCTCCGACAAACAGCCCATCTTACTGGATGGAAAAGAACCAGCAGTGCGCCTTCTGATTCGTCACTACCACAACAAATTCGCTCACGCTAACACAGAAACAGTCCTAAATGAGCTACGACAGGAGTATTGGATCCTGAGGATACGGAACGCTGTGCGTTCAGTGGTGCGTGGATGCCAGCTGTGCAAACTATTAAAAGCGCCGAGACTGCAACCACCCATGGCCGACCTTCCCGATTCAAGACTCGCCCATCATCGGAGAGCCTTTACTTACACTGGCTTGGATTATTTTGGACCCATAGAAGTAGCAATTGGACGAAGACGAGAGAAGCGGTGGGTGGCGCTGTTTACGTGCATGGTGACTAGAGCTATCCACCTTGAAATTCTTGCCAGCTTATCTGCAGATTCTGCTCTTATGTGCCTGCGTCGTTTCATTGCTCGTCGTGGTACTCCCAGCGAAATATTCTCTGACAATGGGACGTCGTTCGTGGGAGCAAACCGGCAACTGAGAGCCCTTTATGACGCTACAATTCCACAGTTTGCGGCGGAAAATAAAATTACTTGGCGTTTTGTGCCACCACTGGCACCCTTTATGGGTGGTGCCTGGGAAAGGCTCGTCCGTTCTGTGAAGACAGCCCTCAAGGTTACATTAAGAGAGCGGGCCCCGCGTGAGGAGGTTCTCGCCACCCTGTTGACAGAAACAGAGGCGATTGTCAACGCGCGTCCATTGACACACATTTCTCCCGATGCTGACTATCCGGAAGCGCTCACACCCAATCATTTTTTGCTCGGCGATTCATCTGGACACTCGTTTCCTAGCGAAGCCCTAACCGATGCGGCGTTGGTTGGTAGGAGCAGTTGGCGAAAGGCACTGCGACTTGCGGACTATTTTTGGCGGCGCTGGGTCCGTGAATACTTGCCCACCTTAGCTCCGCGGCGCGTTCCGGGTACAAACGTTGCAGTCAGGGTTGGGGACCCTGTGCTCATTGGAGACGGAGACTTACCAAGGGGCACCTGGCCACGTGGCGTGATCGCGGCTCTGTACCCGGGTCGTGACGGCGTAGTGCGGGTGGTCGATGTTCGCACCGCAGGGGGCACGCTCAAGCGACCATTAAAAAATATTGTTCCCCTGTAAAAAGGGGAGGATGTTCACGACATAATGTGAACTTTTTAGATATAAGTATTTATCTTTGATTTGGATTTTATTTTTATTGTCTATTTTTGATGCTTTGCTGTCTTTTACACCTTTTGTCTGTCATTATAATTTTCTAGACCGAATGGCTGTTTTTCTTATACCTGAAATATTAAGAAATCTAACTTGTAGCCTACGAGTCGGTTATACTAAGGAAAAGAAAAACTTTTGAAATAAAAACTAAAAATATAGTTTTTATTTCAAAAAGTTTTTTGGCAGGAAGACGAACAACAAAATGATCCAATAAGGGATCCGTTTTGTGTTGTGGGTTGTTCGAGAGAGATACCGCGGCCCCGGAACGTAAAGGGCAATAGAAGGAACATGGGTGGGTTTTAGTCAGTACAAGCCCGACTCTCCCCCGCCCAGAGCGGGCGAAGTTATTTGATGAGACACCCCAAAAAAGGCGAGGTTTCACCGATTTGATTATTTTATTTTTTTAACATTTGGAAATCCATTTTTAATTTAAAAAATAACACCATTAATTTGATCAAAGTTTAACTTAATAACCTGAGGATGTGTAAAAATTTAAACGCGATATAAATTAGATTCGATAAAAAAAATCACTAATGTGACACTAACTTACGATTTCAAACATGTTTTTCTATGACATTATGTATCGGGGAAGTTTTTGAAAGATGGATGAAATAATTTAGTAATTATTAAAAAAAAAAAGTACAAAAGTTTTATTGTCTGTCTGGCCTTGATCTACAACCTTAGACTACTAATCCTTACTTCCTTACTAATATTATAAAAGCGAAAGTGAGTTTGTTTGTTTGTTACGTCTTCACGCCTAAAGGGCAAAGCCGATTTTGATGAATTTTGGTACAGAGATAGTTGGGACCTTGGAGACGGACATAGGCTATATTAAAAAAAAACGATTGAGGTATGAGAAAGAAAGAGGGAAGAAAGGGGGAACTTAGCATTGCTATTACAATAAATAAGGCGCTAGGGCAAAACTACAAGTAGCAGGTACCTGCAAATCAGGAAAGGGGAACTGTGTTACCACGAATTAAACGCGAGTGAAGCCGCGGGCAAAAGCTAGTTTCAAATAAAATTAACTTCGTTCGCAATTTAGCTACATGGTAATAAAACAAACAAAACGCCGATTAATTACATCGATATGAATTCGAATACTCATAAAACAGCACAATCCTTGTAGGTGCTAACTTTACTACACAATTTGCTTGGAACAAATTGGTTCTGTTGTTTCTCCCATCATAGTAGCGAAGTGAAATATTTATCTTGGAATACAAGGGAAAATAGCCTTTATTACGACGAGGTAGTATTCAATATAATTTCCTACGTACCTATAAGTTCGACGTATAAGTTGGCCCTTTGTTCGGTTGTGTTAGTATGGAATATGCAATTAACTATTTCAACCAAATTTCGGAAGCTGCAATAAAGAGGTTTATAACAAATCAAGTATATTGACTTGGCTCGCGAGGTTGTCGACATGTGGGATGTGGACTCAGCGATCATTGTGCCGATAGTCGTTACAGCCAATGGCTTAATTGCCAAGAGCCTCGACCAACACCTGAGAAGGCTCTCATTAGGCAGCTGGATCAAGGGCTTGATACAGAAAGCGGTACTCCTGGACACGGCTCGTATTGTTAGGAGGTTCCTTTCTCTGGAGCCCTGACTGCCAATAGCTTGGACCCTGTTCTCGATACCGGTGGGCTACTATTTTTATATTTTTAAATGTTTTTTCTTTATGCTTTTTTATTAAGAAATATTTAAAAATGTAATCATATGTAAGAAAAACCAATAAACGAACTCTAAAGGTTTATAAATATTGTTTTATATTTTTAAATGTTTTTTTTTTATAAGAAATATGTAAAAATATAAAAAATATGTACAGAAATAAATAAACGTAAAAGGTTTATAAAACAAATAAAGTATATTGTCTTAGTTTGCGAGGTTGTCGACATGTGGAATGAGGATTCAGTGATCATTGGGCCAATATTCGTTACAGGCAATGGCTTAATTGCCAAGAGCCTCGACTAACACCTGACGAGGCTCTTGTTAGATGGCTGGATATAAATAATCAGCCGTTTTGTCGTGAAAAGATAACACACAAATAGTATTTATTTAAAACTAGCTTTCGCCCGGGACTTCGTCCGCGTGGCATAGTTACTTTGGGCTAACGCTAACTTTAACCCGCGTGATGATCGAAAAAAAAAATGTCTTTCTCTCCCCTTTGTCCGTCTCCAGGCTCCCAACGACCTCTGTACTAAAATTCATCAAAATCAGTTTGGCCATTTAGGCGTGAATACGTAACAAACAAACAAACTCACTTTGACTTTTTTTTATTAGTTAAGATGTATTTATTTTTTATATGAACAAAATATTGAGTTACATTAACATTATGATGTCAGTATGGATTAATGTATTATTACTGTTGAAAGTATTCTACTTAAACAAGATTGTAATGAAGAGGTTCGACGAAAATACGTAGCTCTTATAGTAGGACCGGATTTATCAAGTTCGTGGAACCTATTTAATTAGCCGACGACTTAATCTCTCTTAAGTTACTATCCTTATGCATCTTAATTTTAAAATACGCGTGGATGTACGAATCACGTGTAAGTACTAAACGTACCGGGCGCCGGGCGCCCGAGACGACTCCCGGGCACCGTAGATGCGAGCCTGTGGACGGTGAGCAATGGGTAGCTCACCGTCCGTCTGTCTATTTGACGACAGCCGTGTCGACGGCGCGTTTGTGTTTCACGCTCAATTGAGCAAAGAAAAAAAAATAGAAAAACTTGCACTTGTTTTTAATTATTGTGACGCAACTCGGAATCCAATTAAAACCACCAACATCAATGTACTGTTTTCAACAGTCATGATTTGACTGACAGGATCCAAATTCACTGTATGGTCAATCAATAACAAGTTCCAAGTTACGACTCCGAGTATGGCACCACTCATCCTTACTAATATTATAAAAGCGAAAGTGAGTTTGTTTGTTTGTTACGTCTTTACGCCAAAATGGCAAAACCGATTTTGATGAATTTTGTTACAGAGATAGTTGGGACCCTGGAGACGCACTTAGGTTTTTTTTTTAAAGTTATAATTGCGGGTGAAGAAGGGAAGAAAAGGGGAAAGAGAGAGATTTGTTTTTCGATCATCACACGGGTTAAAGTTAGCGTTTGCCCAAAGTAACAATGCCACGCGGACGAAGCCGCGGGAGGAAGCTAGTAAGTTATATAGAGAAAAATTAATATGTTAAGTGTTACTCTCGGTAATTACGCTAAAGAGCAAGTAAAAATGTCCAATCGCAGAGCTGCACGCGAATATAAAGTCAAACCTTCATACATACCATTGTGACGATCGCCCGGAGGACACGGTGGAGCACACAGTGGCGATCTGCCCAGCTTGGGCGGAGCACCGCCGTGCCCTCGTGGAGGCGATCGGCGGCGGCGATCTATCGCGTCCGGCCCTGGTTCAGGCTATGGTCCGGAGAGAGAGGGAATGGGAAGCGGTCACCTCCTTCTGCGAAGCAGTAATGCTAGCAAAGGAGGAGGCCGGGCGTTTGAGGGAGAGAACATCAGGCCAACCCAGCCGCCGCGGGAGACGCCCAGGGCGCCGGGCGCCGCGAGACGACTCCCGGCCACCGTAGATGCAGGCCTGTGGACGGCTGAGCAATGGGTAGCTCACCGTCCGTCCGTCTATTGACGACAGGCCGTGTCGACGGCGCGTACGTGTTTCACGCGCGCCTCAAAGAGAGTCAGCAAAGCAGAGGGGCTTGCCAGAGCCTCCGCCTGCCGGGGTTGCGGGTTGTTCGAAAGGGATACCGCGGCCTCGGAACGTAAAGGGCAATAGAAGGAACATGGTTTAGTCAGTACAAGTCTGACATGCCCCCCCGCTCCGCCCAGAGCGGGGGAAGTCATTGGATGATTTCCCACCCGAAAAAAAAAAAAAAAAACCTTTATACATCTTTTTATTTCGATAATCTACAGTCCTACACTCTTTATATCCGAAACAAAGAGGGAACTTGTATTACCACTCGGTTACAAGTTCAGACGCTGCAAAAAAATAACATCATAATATGATCCTAACGACTGGTGTTGTATTTCGTCTGTACATCACAAGCCTCGGTGGCGCAGTAGGCAGCGCGTAAGTCTCATAATCTTAAGGTCGTGAGTTCGAGCCTCACCCGGGGCATATCTTTTAGTTTATTCTTCTTAGTTTATCATTCTGGTTTCGTAAGCATTGGTGGAAAGACTTCAAATATTGTCAATTAAATTGGCTGCTAGATGGCGGTCTATAGCTTTTGCTTACCGGGATAGGACACAACGAGATTTAACTCATTTGTGTTAAAATTAAATTTGACAGAATTTGTAAACAACACCACACTATTTGAAATGTTCTGCACCAAATCGTTACAATTCCAAAGGACCAAAAAACAGTTTTATATTTTGAGCGAAATCCAGAAAATTCTCTCGGAACCCGCTCCACACTATGAAACCTACGGACAGTTGTAATTTGCGCTGCGGTTACGCCGCACTGTCTAATTTTCAACACGTATGAAGGACATTTCGGACATTTGAGACTTTACCTATTTCGCAGAGTGTCTGCGACGTAATTGTGTTTGGCCCTTCGTGATGTATTGCGAAGTTTCGCTGAATGTTTTGTTACTTTACTTCAGAGTAGAGTTGTGTTTATGAGGAGTTATTTAGATAGTAACAGCTGATTGGGTCGATGTTCTGGCTAAGGACTCGGTTTGCGGGCCTGTTGACGGTAAGCAATGGGTAGCTTACCGTCCGTCCGTCTATTGACGACAGGCCGTGACGACGGTGCGTTAGTGTTCGAGATGTCAGCAAAGCAGAGGGGCCTGCCACGGCCATCGCCTGCCGGGGTTGCGGGTTGTTTGAAAGAGGTACCTACCGCGGCCCCGAAACATAAAGGACTAGCTTTTGCCCACGGCTTCGCTCGCATTAAATTTGGGGTAACACAGTTCCCCTTGCGCCTTATTGATTTGTAATACCACAAGGATCAGTTCTAGGCCCTGTCTTCTTTATAATATTTATAAATGATCTGATAGCCTACATGAAAAGTATTTCAGATGATACTAAACTTGTAATTTTTGCCGATGACACAAGTGCTATTATATCTAGCGACAACATACAAAATTTAGAAAACAAGATAAATTTTATCCTATGTGCTCTTGAGAAGTGGTTCACTATGAATGATCTAAAACTAAATCTAAAAAAGACACAATGCTTATTATTTAAATCGACCATGAAAAACAGCGATACTGTCAAAGTGCATTTATTAGGAAATAAGGTAGATATTGTAGACAATGTAAAATTTTTGGGGGTACATATAGATGCAGTTTTAAATTGGAAGAAGGAATTGGAAGTTGTCACTAACACTATGAGTAGTGCTTGCTATGCTCTCAGAAGTCTTAGAGACGAATTAACCATTGCTCACCTCAAAACGGTATATTTTGCACTCGTAGAGTCTAGACTTAGGTATAGCATAAAGTTCTGGGGCAACAGCTACCAATACAATATTAATGCTGCTTTCGTTATGCAGAAAAGAGCCTTGAGAACTATGCTTCGCATTGAACAGACTGAGTCTTGTAGAGAACATTTTAAGAAACTGCACTTTCTCACAGTACCTTGCCTCTATATTCTAGTCCTGCTTAGTCATTTTGTTAAAAACATCCATAAGTATGAGACAGAAGAACAGAGACATATCCGTATAAAAACGCGAAGAAAGGATCTACCTAATTTTATACAGCCTAAACTTAATGTCGTTAAACATGCCTCAAGAGTGCAATCAGTACATATGTTCAATAAATTACCTGTTGAATTCAAAGGCGCTATTCATCACAATGAATTCAAGAGAAAATTAAAGTCACTGTTACTGAGGAAATGTTATTACAGCATAGAAGAGTTTCTCAAAGATAATAGTAGTTCAAACATATGATTGTATACTGATTATTATATATTGACTTTATGTAATATAATTATTAAACATTCTATCAACATTGACTTTACAATCTTAATTAATTTTATTGACATACATTTTTATTATTTTCTTTTTATTTTATATTTTTTTGGTGAATTTGTATTAATTTTGAATTATTGTTGATGTAATTTATTAAAGTTAATTTATGACTAATAATGTAAGGATCAATATGATTGTAATGTTTGTAATCTTTCCAGCCATGATTATTTGATTTTAGTGTTAATTTTTTGTAGAAACCGTTGTGTAATTTTAATAATAATTGATTTCACTATTATATCATTCGACATTTCTGTTATATTGACATTTATTGACATTTTTTTTGATTTTTTCTTTTTATTTGAATTTTTATTGTTATTTTTAATGAATATTTAGTTAAATTATTGTAATTCATATTAAGTAATCAATTCAATGTGAATGTAGTATTTGTGTCTTTCTCAGCCTCATAGTGATTAATAAATGTTAATGCTTTATTGTTAAAACCAATGTTCGACACAAATGTAATTTGTTGAAGAATAAATAAATAAATAAAATAGCAACACTAAGTTTTCCCTTTTCTTCCCTATTTCTCCCTCACATCCCACTTTTAAAAAAATATATATGTCCGTCTCCTGGTTCCCAACTATCTCTGTACCAAAATTAATCAAAATCGGTTTAGCCATTAAGGCGCGGTAACAAGCTAATCTTTAGGTATTCGCAGAAGTGAGGCTAGATGCCTACTGGGCATGGTCTGACACAAGTACACGACAGTATTGCATCGAAAGAATAGAAATAAGGTCGAAAATATTTCGGTGTTTGATTTTATTTTAATATCATGTCCGCCAAAATGTAGGTCATTTTGCAGTTTTAATTGAATATAAAAAAAATATAGTTCCGTGTTTGAAAAATTTTAGATATCTCTTTAGTCTATAACATTTCCTTTGTTATAGATATAAAAAATATGATGGTTGTCGCTGAAAAAATTGGGAATTTCGAGACGCAAAAATCTTTTTCGTGGTCTTTTTAAATTTTTATTTTTCGTAGTACTAGACCACTTTTGTAAACTGATTTTGTTTATGTCTTTACTTTATGTATTGAACTATACACGGTATTTTTTTTTTGGCTAGTGTCATGTACAGATACGGCTAACTTTGCGACGAAAATCTAGACGTTTTACGAAGTGTTTGCTTTGTACAGCGCCTTAAAGCGTGAAGAGGTAACAAACAAACTCACTTTCGCTTTTATAATATTAGTAAGGATAATGGAAGAAATATGGGTTGGTTTTAGTCAGTACAAATTTAACACTCCTCCCCGGTCCGCCTAAAGCGGGGGAAGTTATTTGATGACTTCCCACCCGCAAAAAATGTACCCGGTTTGGTCCTGGCTGTAATATATGATTTTAGTCAATCTTGCGTACAGGTTGTCGGTGGCCCGAAAGTCTGACAGCCAGTCTTACCCAAAATGTTATGATAGGCTTCTAGTCTAACCGGATGAAGCTGAATACCAGAATTTTATATGGAGAAACTGTTAATATTACCTCCTTATCCCAGTTAGTACTGGGTACGACAAGATACGATACCTCTTGGTAATGGCTGGTAGTCAAACTTTCAGATTTTTAACTGTAAAAACTGTCAGACAACTTACTTGAACAGTCTCTGGGATGTGTTCCCTAATCTCCTCCGTTCCCACCTATTTCATATGAACCGCCATTTTGGCACTCGCGTCATCGCTGAGTGCAACCAATCAAAACAACGCATCGCTCCTGCCACCTTACAGCAAAATGAAGCAAGGGGAGTTCGAATCAACAGCATGGCCACCATGTGTGTGAAACCACGTGTGTGGTGAAAAGACAATAAAATACCATGAAATACAGCTGCTTGTTATATAGTGTGGTGATCTACTGGTTTCCAGCATCCTGTGAGGACCTAACCATCCATTTTATATATCTCTTAGCCTGATATTGGTGCGCAACTTAAACCAGCGTTCTTGGGTAGAACGCAAAGCTAAATCACTACTAATGATACATTTTGTGGAATTTCTGGTACCTAATTGCCCTTGGCCCTTTGTACCGTATTGCTCTAAAAGCGTATGGCTTATTTGTACTAAGTTCAAAGTTTATAGTATAATTGTATTGTAAACTTTGTTTGTCATGTAAGACTGAATTACAGTTAAATTGACGAAACGATTTCTCACATTTCTTCCTTGAACCTGAACAAAAATATCATAATCCTTACTAATATTATAAAAACAAAAGTGAATTTGTTCTCACGCATAAATGGCCGAACCGATTTTGATGAATTTTAGTAGAGATAGTTGGGACCCTGGAGACGGACATAAGCTATAGCCCAAAGACGGACGGCGTACGAAGTCGCGGGTGGAAGTTTGTTTTACATAAGTTTTAGTATTGCAATTTGTTTGTATATTTATTTATTTATTTAACACTTCAAGCACAAAGTACAGAGTGAGAGTGTATACATGTATATTTCAAAAAAATATTATAAGTAAATAATAAAAATATGAATTCTACAAACAAACATTTGAACTCACATACAAAAAAAGTCAAACCCGGAACAACTACCATCATATAAATAATTTCTCCGCGCGGGGACCGTACCCGCGACACGCAGCGCAGCAGTCAATCGATCAGTCCCAGCCGTGCCGTCAAAAACATCGTTTATACAAACAAAATAATTTCGTGATAAAATTAAAGAATCTGTTTTTGCAGCCATCGACGGCGGGAATAAAAAAAAACCTGAGAGGTATCAAGGGACACCCGGATTTTTACGAAGTTATTATTTATTATGTACAAAAAACCTGTTGTACACTCAACAAAATAATCGTCGCGACACCACACTGTTCAATGCGAAATAGAAATACGAAACGAATATAACTGGCTTGCTTTCTATGAAAGAGAGAGACAGACAAAGAAATACTCGCACGCCGCACGACTTACAACTGTAGCAAAATGTCGTTACAACTTTTGGTCAAAAGTGTCGTTACAACTTTGGGTCTTATTTTTTTCCGTCTAGCCCCCTAATGCAAAGCGCGATAAAGAACTTCATCCAGAAAGAACAATACACCTACAAACCTATTTGGTAAATTTCATGGAACATTGACAGCACGGAAACTTTTAAAGTACAGCCATAAAGTTGACCTTATTAATAGCTCCATTATTCTGACGTAACTTGGGCAATGAAATGTGGAAATACATTTAAAATAAATCCAATGTCTGTTTGAGTATCTATTTTTACTTTAAATGTAGGCAAAATACAAATATTTGTTGAACATACACAAGGTACAGATATTGTCATTATTAATAAACGTTATGTCTAGTCGTGATCGGCGTACAAATATTTATGGTACAAGCATGCTGATTTTAACAAACTAATATTATCATCACATTTCAAAAGTTCTAATTCAAAATGTCCACACAAAAAAATATAAACATTTTAAAAAGGATAAAAAATAACAAATTCTAATTTCAATTTAAAAAGTAGTCTTGTTTGTTAATTAGGTTACACCGTATAATATGCTTTTTCATATAGTATTTTCAGGAAGGCCTTTTTAAAATCGTAAATGCTTTTAATTTCTGTAATGAAAAAGGTGTACCGAATAAGCAAAGGGGCCGGCAGGGGTTGCGGCGTGTTAGCATAAGATACCGCTGTCCCGAAACGATACGACGAACGATATAGGATGAAAAAGGAACAGCTACCTTACCATGACGTCTTAAAGCAGAACTTATTCCACTAAAGGAAAAAGACAGAGCTATGCAGTGTGTCTAGCACCATCTCTTTCTCACACATGAATAAGAACTGCTATAAGTTGTCATGGTAACCCTTCAGGGGTGGGTTTTATTCAGTAAAAGTCTCACAACCCACGCTCCACCCAGAGCAGATGAAGTTATTTGATGATTTCTCATCCTCGAAAAAAGTTGTACCAAATAGTACACCCACAATTTGCCCTTTGTGTTCTAAGTCCCATATAATACAGAGGCGGGCTTATTGCCATCAACCGGGCACAAATCTAGACTCTGACATTGAGTATCTACTTTTTAAACGACTTCAAAAAAAGGAAGAGTTTCTTAATTCGACTGTATGCTTTTAAGCTATTGCATAGCTTCTATCGCGGGCCTTGAGCGCGGGGACCGAATCCAGAAATTCCGTAACGAAGAAAAACATGACGCTCCCCACTCCGACGGGCACGGAGGTGTGGCTTGTCTAACATCGTTTACACAATACGGTCAGTTATTTTAATCCCGATTCTAATGTTCTAATAGCGTGTTTGGTAGAGAATCGGATAATCAATCGACATTACGCTGGATCAAACCCAAGGTCTTGTTTTTCTTTTTGCGACTTCTTTTCATTGGAAGTACTTTTTAAATATTTTAATTAGATTGTTTTTATTTATTGCATATGTTAAAAAAAAATGCTATGCAATGCAATAGCTTTACCGCGGCAGTCCCCGAGTGCCACACGTATTTTTTTTTATTGTTACATCATAACTTTTGTCCGGGTGAACCGATTTTGATGATTATTTTTTTTATAAGAAAACTGTCGCTTCCCATGTGGTCTCATTTCAATTTTATTTATATTGCTTAGGTAGTTTATGAGTTATCGTCTATAATACATAATTATTTGATGATCTGCTAATCTTTTAGTGACAATGGAAAATTAATACTCGATAAAAAATAAGAGATATAATATCATAATACCATAACTAAAAGTGCAGAAATAAAAAACTTAAAAAAATAACGACTTCCAAAAATAAAACGAAAAAGTTGAAAATAACTTTATTTCCGGAAGTCGGTGGGAAAAAACTCAACAAAACCAACAAAATTCACCGACTTCCGTGAATAAAGTTATTTTCCACTTTTTAGTTTTTTTAGTGATATATTTGTTATCTTCGGGATAAAAGTCATCATCATTATACCTAATTAGTGTATAGCAGTCCATTGCTCGCATAAAGGCCCTTTAAATCACACGCTACCTAACCCGATTCTCGGCCAGTCTCATCCAGTTGTTACCAGCCAACCTGCGAAGATCCTCGCTCCACCTGAGTGCGTCCCACTTTTCGATCTCCACTCAAGAACACGTCTTACCCGACGGTCATCGGTTCAACGGCTAATAGCCGAGCCACTGGCACTTCAGCTCATGTAAGCTATGTCGAGCTTCGATGGAGCGAAGTGTTAATTGGATATTATAAGAAATTTCTCTGTACCAAGAAGTGTATAATGTTTTTGCTTCTTGAAGTTTTTAAATTCGGTCCTGATATATCTTTGACTAGCTTTTGCCCACGGCTTTGCTCGCGTTAAATTCGGGGTAACACAGTTCCCCATTCCTGATTTACAGGTACCTGCTACCTGTAGTTTTTGCCCTTGCGCCGTTTTTATTGAAATAGCAAAGCTAAGTTTTCCCTTTTTCTCCCTCATATCTCAATAGCTTTTTTTAAATAGCCTATCTCCGTCTCCAGAGTCCCAACTGTACTAAAATTCATCAAAATCGGTTTAGCCATATATGCGTGAAGTGAAGACGTAAGAAACAAACAAACTCACTTTCGGTTTTATAATATTAGTAAGTAAGGATTGCTTTGTCAATCCAGCGAAAGATGATAGTTAGAGAAGAGAAGACCTGTATACACTTATACACTACTAGCTTTTACCCGCGGCTTCGCCCGCGTTTATTTAAGAATAATATTTTTAGTTGGATAATAAATGTGAGTAACAGCACAAAATTATGGTCGAGTTAGATGGGCAGAAAAGAAATACATTATGTATACGGCAAGAGCGGCCACTCAATGGGTGCCAGGAGATGGACGGTGTCGCGCGGCGAGGCTGTGTCGGCACCCGCAAGAGATGGCGTGATGACTCCGACGTGATACCACAAGGGCTGGTTCAGGACAGCATGAGAAAAGAAGTGGGACAGCGTGGGCCAGGAAAAAAAAACAACTCCGCTAGTCCTTGACCGCTACAATTATGGATACAAAACAGAGCATTATTTGAGGACACTATTGTACACTATATTCATTGTCCTTCCATCAGGTGCTAATAAATACAAATTTCGGGCACCGGACACTCGCGAACATGCTACATACAGCTGCCCATGGGAAAACCATGGCTTTTCCAAATGCACGCCTGCTACCTGTAGTGTTTGCCCTTGAGCTTTATTAATTGTTATAGCAAAGCTAAGTTTTACTGGGAACTGCAGTCTTTTGAATTGGAACGGTAAGTCCGTGGGAATTATTGGTATTCGAGGTATGAACACACTTTCTCCTTTTCCCATACCTGTTAAAATAGTAGCGCCTATTATATTTTGCCCTAATTGTGTGATACGAAGCCTCGTCCCGTTACATAATCTAGGTGCATCAATATTTCGCATAAGCATAACTGGTACACCTAATTTTAATTGAAGTTTATGCGAAGGCACACCTGACAATTCAAGCGAATTTAAAAATTCAGCGGGGTAGGAAGTGCTCTGTTCTGTATCCATAATTGTATCAATTGACAAATACTCCTTTATTACTCCCTGCACCTCTTTTAAAATGTCCTGGTTAATTTGATTGACACTATTATTTTTTGGTGCAAGAATTGCTCTTGCGCATAACCATTGATCACAATTCATATTTTGTTGTAAGTCCGGGTAAACTTTAGCTATGAGGTCCACATCGTTCTCTACCAAATTACAGACTTCTTCTGTGAGCACAATCATACCTTCGGCATCTGTATCCAAACGTCCATCGCCAATTTTTAAAAGTGTCTCTGCATAATGTCCAGAATGTACGTCATTATAAAGATGCACCCGCATATTTGTTGTTAGGCTAATTTTTTTAACTTTTGCCCATAAGCTTGAGGACTTGAGACAGGCCTTGATCTCATCTGCAGGTATGCCTCTCTGAATCACTGTAGAGTTTGTCGGAAATCACCAGCCAGCAAAACTACCATTCCTCCCATGATATCGGTACTGTCTCGTAAGTCCTGAAGTGATCGATTTAACGCCTCTATAGCTTTTTTATGAGACATCGTGCTTTCATCCCATACTAAGAGTTTACACTACCGTAGCATCATACCCCGAGAGCTGTTTTTACTGAAATTTGCAGATGGGTGACTCTTCCTGTGCAAGGTGTAATGGCAATTTTAGAACGGAATGTGCAGTGCGGCAACCATTCAGTAATGTAGCGGCTATACCAGAGGAAGCCACGGCGACAGCTATATTTTGGTCTTTTCTTATGAAAGCCAGTAATAAGTTCAGTAAAAACGTTTTCCCAGTTCCTCCAGGGGCATCGAGAAAGAAGAGAGCGCCATTACCTGAATCCACTTGATGTAACACTTGTTGAAATACATAACTTTGTTCTGGAAGCATTTGGGGAACTAACTCAATTACTTGCTCTTGCAACGCTGTGAAATTATAGTTTAATTCGCGAGCAATTTCATCGCTTAAGTCCCTTCATCTGAACGCCGTCGAGGATTTACCATTCCAAAATCTTGTAACTTCTTCCCAGTCATTGTCATCACCTTGTTTTCAATATTTATCAGAGCTTCATTGTATGTGTTTTCATTTAAAGTTATGTCTACATGGACTTGTTGCAGACGTCGTAAAATATCTTCCGCCATGTATTCTTTGACTTATCCCACAGAGTTTGGGGATTGGAAAGGCCGCATGATGATATCAGGGTTGCGTAAAGTTCTCTTATTTTGTCTGTGGTCAGTGGTTGTCGTTCTCTAACAAATGTAGAGTCTTGCATGCATCTCTAAAAGTTTCACATTCGCGACCGTTGTCATTTTTAAGGTCTTTAAAGCTAGTTGGGCCTCGAACGTGATGCAGCAACATTCGAAGACAAAAGCACTCAAAGTTCGTGACGTGGACGGTGTAGACACGACCCAGGGCGTCCGATGATTTAACTCCTGGCCAATTTGCAACGGGTGTACCTTGCAAGCGGCGTTTCCACTCCTTCTTGGAGGTGTTCCATGTATAGTAACGGGGGACTTCGGAATACAATAACGTTTTTGCGAAAGTATCTGTTTGGCAGAGCTGGAAAAAGGCAGTTAAGGTGGTTATAGGAGTTGATGAAATTCTTTCCTGAAAATTATTAACGTTAAAAAAACACGCTGTCCATTTTCTAAGTGTACGGCTAGATGGGTAACAGCCGGATGTTTTTCGTGCAAAAGAAAACCTAGGAGCCGCCATACTGCCTCATTGCTACTAACATATCGCCCTGCTTGATATGTCTGTACTACATTGAGAGGCTGCGCTGAACCTTCATTACGCAAATTGAATATCGCCTGATCGCTCCCTTTATTAATATATTTGCAAATATATTTAATAGCGCGAACAGAGTTGCAGGCTTCTACATTTATGTGGGCATTAAAAATTTTACATAAAATGGGCGAATATGGCACAACCCAGCTATTATCAAAAGTTTGGACCATACCACTGCGAGCCTGAATGGTAACACTTCTGCCACCATCCTCAGGTGCTCTCCGTCTGTACAAAGGGTAACCCTTATCGTTGTGCACAGTTTAACAGCTCTCGAGGAATTTTTTTGGTACATTTTCCATTTTTCATGCAAGGCGATGCTGGATTGCGTGCTCCACAGGGACCATGAAACATGTTTCTGACTATGGTATCGTACAAATCCTTATCTATTTCGGGATCCGGAATCTCGGCGCTTATTATATTATCTATTTGGTTGGGGCACAGCTTTTCTTTCAACCAAATAAGAATGTGCACATGTGGCAGCCCTCATTTCTGCCAATCAATGTAATACATGTGGCATTGGACGTCTCCAAATAATTTCCCTCGTGTAATAATATTCATCAGTTTTTGAACTTTCAAACGAAATACACGCGCAACTATATCATGCCGGTCAGTACTTCTTTGGCCAGGCATAAGCTCTTCTGCTATTTCCTTTCATGAAGGATTGCAGGTGAAAGTTATAAAGAGGTCAGGTCTGCCGTAAGTGCGCACATAGACGAAAGCGTCTTGTGTGTATTCATGTAGATAGCGGGGACTGTTCACAAAAGTACAGGGAAGAATAACCATTCGGCCTAAATCGTTCGGGTTTATATCACCATCCGTGCTGATCGCATTTTGTAGATGAATGTAATTATCTGCTCGCAGATTTTCTGGTTTAAAGATATATAACGAAGCCGTTCACTCTCTACTTTGACGTACACATCTACTAAAAATTGGTGGAATAGCTGTCTTGATCGTGGAAGGCGGTTAAAATCATTTTCTCGAATCATAATGTGATAAGCGTGAAAATCCATGCAAGAAACTTTTTTGTTGAGAACGGGCTGTATTGTAGTGGGATTAATGACTGGAATATCAAAATGATATCCAGCCTGACCCTTGCTAAAAATCAATGGGTACTGCAAAGCATCATAGAACTTTTGAGTATCAGCGACGTGTGTAAGTGTATTATCGTGTGCTCGTAATACTATGTCTCGGGAAGAGAACTGGTCACCGCTCACTACGGCAGCTACTTCGTTAATAGTCGGTGCATTATAGCGCCTATTATGTTCGCCACGTGGAGTCCGATCAGCATGGATGACTACTTTATAATCTTCTTGAGGCCAGTTTTCTATTGCGGTTTTAAATGTATTTATTAAGATGTTGTGGTTATGTAACATTCTTTGAATTTTTAATACAGTTTCCCTTTCAAGTCCCTGAATGTATTGGCAACGACGGTTCACTTCATTTTCTTCATTACCCATGAAGTAAACTTGTAAGAATTTATGCTGTTGATTATCTGTAGGGAAAAGAGAACCAATTCGATGGTATATCTGACCTTGTACAGTAAAGGTTGGTGAAAACCCAGGCATTCTTACCTCCTTATCTACTCCAAAAGATGTCATTTGGAAACATGAGTTATACTTTCTTATTCTATTTAAAAAGCGTCGTGATTCTTCTTATAATAATATATAAATATATAGAATATATATATAGAGTTTTTAGAGATTCTTCTGGTTCACCAAGTAAAGGAAGGAAAACTTTGCCATTAGAACAACACATTCCTGCAGTTTCATCCTTCCATTTTAAAGCATTACAAAACTTGCATTTATTATTCATCAAACCAACAACAATTAAAGAATGAGTTTTGTAATCAATTTAAGGATCATATTGAAACTTAGAAAAATTAAAGACAGACCAAGCGTTACGCATAAAAGTTCGTCGGCGTTCGGTTTGCATTTCTGAATGAGCAGTTCTTCTCGCCTGCGACTCTTCTGGAGTTTCTAAGGCTCTAATGGCTGCCTGCCGTTGAGCTTGTTCTTCTAAACGCAACTGTGTTTGAAGGGACGTTTCACTCATTCTCAAATTTCTCTGACGTTCGGCTTGTTCCTCCAAACGCAATTGTGTTTGAAGAGACGTTTCACCCATTCTCAAAGCTGTCTGACGTTCAGCTTGTTCCGCCAGACGCGATCGGGTTTGAAGAGACGTTTCACCCATTCTCAAAGCTGTCTGACGTTCAGCTTGTTCCGCCAAACTTCGCCCTTAAAATGTGAATTTTCATATATAATTTGTAAATTGACGTTTCTTATCCCCGTTTCTATTCCATTTTAGGGATAGTCTGCAAAATAAAACAAATATGCAGTCTGTACGAACTTTATTGATTTGTTCAAAGTAAATCGGACAACGCAATTAGTTTCGCATAAAAATTCACCCCTCTCCCCCATCCTTTCGAAAAGTAGCCTATAACCATCTCCAAGGTTTCATCTATCTCTATACTAAAATTCACCAAAATAGGTTCAGCGGTTTGGGAGTGAAAGCGTAACAAACAAACGTCGAACTCTAGAAGCAATCGGATAACGCAATAAGAAGTTTCTCCCGTTTTCTTCCCTCTTTCTCCCCCATTTCTCACTTTAAAAAAAAGGTTTCGCCCGCGGCTTCGCTCGCGTTAAATTCGGTATAACACACCAAGCAGACCTGCAGTTTTTTCTCTTGCGCCTGACTGATTTGTAATAGCAACGCAAAGTTGTCCCTTTTCTTCCCTCGTTCTCCCTGACATCCCACTTTTTTTTAATAAAAATTAGCCTATGTCCGTCTCCTGGTTCCCAACTATCTCTGTACCAAAATTCATCAAAATCGGTTTAGCCATTAAAGCGTGAAGAGGTAACAAACAAACAAACAAACTCACTTTCGCTTTTATAATATTATAGTATATAGTATAGTATAGTAAGGATCGCCCGCGGCTTCGCTCGCGTTAAATTCGGTATAACACACCAAGCAGACCTGCAGTTTTTTCTCTTGCGCCTGACTGATTTGTAATAGCAACGCAAAGTTGTCCCTTTTCTTCCCTCGTTCTCCCTGACATCCCACTTTTTTTAATAAAAATTAGCCTATGTCCGTCTCCTGGTTCCCAACTATCTCTGTACCAAAATTCATCAAAATCGGTTTAGCCATTAAAGCGTGAAGAGGTAACAAACAACAAACAAACGCACTTTCGCTTTTATAATATTAGTAAGGATTGTAATTTTGTTTCTTTTTCTTAATTGGACATAAAAAAAAACAAATTGCAAAACTAAAACTTGTGTACAACGGCGAGCTTAACCCAGAATTATCGCACACTTGGGTTTATTTGGCAAACCTTACTAAAAATTAATAAATTTACAAATGACGATATGGTTATACTAATGTCCATAATTACTTAAAATGTGACCATTAATAAATTATTCAACTAATATTCAATACGTACAATAAATATAAAGATACCTATAAAATCCTGTAAAATACACAATTAGCATTTGATTGTTGACAGAAAATGACTAATATATATTTTTTAATGTTCTCCTGAAAAGTCTCCGCTAAGATTGGCCGCCATGATTAAAGTTGGCCGGGATGCCTTGCCACTGCAGGAAGCTAAACAATAATTGGTTCAAAAGATTTTCAAAGCAGCCAAGACAAGGTGACAAGCACTAGTGTATCTACCAATAAAAAGGACGTAGAAAATTATCTCGTTCAATCCGATTTGATTGTAGTAGAGCTAAGTAATGACGGTTTTATATTACCTCGTAAAATTCAAAATGTCTGTTTTGAGTCAGGTTAACGTTTTATTTGAATACTTTGTTATAATTGTCAGTCCAAGGACCAATTATTAGAAATGAAGTTATTGAATTTTGAGCCCTAATTCGTTGAAATATTAGCGGGCCAAGTAATTAATGTAGAGATAAAATATTCTTTGTAAATGAGTGGACATTGTAGGTCTTTTAGATTTCTAGACGCTTTTTATCTTATAGAAGCTGTTCCCAGCGTTTTCACCCGCTGCTTACTTAGGGGAATGAAAAATAGAGGTTGGCCGATTCCCAGACTTACTGAATATGTATAAAAAATTTCATAAGCATCGGTCGAGCCGTTTTGGAGGAGTATCGTATAACGAACATAGTGGCACGAGAATGTTATATATTAGATAACGTTTTGTAAAGTAAGCAACCACTTAGGCCTAACCTGTCCTCTGATACTTAAGTACTGACGCTGTAACAACAATATGATTTTAAAAGAGTAACTAAGTATTCCTGCTTCATGGGTGCGTTTTCAAACATTCAATCTCACATATACAAACAGCCAGACATGGAACAGCTACTTGTTGGCCAGACAATTAATATTTGTAACATACAGAAATCGAAACTGCGACATGCAATCTCCTAGTCGCCAGCAAGCCATTTTAGTGACGCGGAAAAGGGCTTTGACAGCCCTCCTTCTGCACCCAGGTCTTTAGTTAGGAGAGGCAGTGAAAGTCATCTTCCTCTCCCCTTTTGCTGCTTCTTTCGTTTCCATAACTTTATCGGAGTATCGTCATTTCTTTTCCATTAAATATCCAAGTCTGATGCCGCGTCCGTAATTTTTTTTAGTCGAATTGCATGAAATTAAAAATAAATAAATAATGTGATCGGTGTGTTTTTAAAAATGATTTACTCAGGATTTAGAGTGAATGCCACAGATCACAGTCTAAATTAAATATTTTTTTCTTTTAACAACTTTTTAAAACCCTTAGTCCACCATACCTTATCCCCTTATCTCAAAACCATTCTACTTAGCGCTTAAAATTTTCCAGAACATTCATCAAAAAGACATTGTCCCTAAATCAAACCTTTCATAGAATTTTAAACCTTCAGTCTTTCAAAACGTGGTTTATTGTAGCTTGCCGAAATACTGCAGAAACCGTTGACAATTGGGCTAGAAAGCTGATAAAATATAATAATATAAAAGCTGCCTGTTACAACGAATAGTTGAGATACGAAGGGAAATTAAATAGAGTAGCGTTTTAAACGTTAATTAGTCGTTCAAATATTATTTTATAAAGTTACGAATGTTTAATTAGCCAAAAGCTTTGTTTAAAATTAGAATAACTGTTTAGTTTAGATAATTATTTCAATTGTTCTTTGGTATTTAGAATCGGAATGTACAATTGTACATGTTACGAATACAAAATATTATTTATTTACCAGCTGAGCCTCGCGGTTTCACTCGCGTGGTGATAGTCAAATACTCACTTTTTAAATAAAAAATAGCCTATGTCCGTCACCAGGTTCCTAACTATCTCTGTGCTAAAGTTCATCAAAATCGGTTTTGCCATTTAAGAGTTAGGACGTAACAAAAAAACTCACTTTCGCTTTTATAATATTAAATTAAGGATTTAAACCTACCTAGGTGGACATAATGCTGTAAGGCATTCCCTACCAGTCAATTTTTGGGTAAAATACGACAGGGTGTATGGGTTGATGAAAGGGTACTACAATTATATTTAAATTAAAAATGATAAAGCATAAATAACAATATGATAAAGTTGTAAATCTTTATGCTAAACTATAACCACATACTTAAAATCCAAAAATTAAAGTCTGTAGGTCATTTAGTTCCGAACTTAAGCGAAAGCAAAGTTTCGCATTTATGACACTCACTCACTCATGATCATCAAAAGGGTTGTATTGAACTATTATTGAATTGTAACCTGATATTTTTACTATTTTAACTGCGACATTGATGAACTCAATATTACCTAATTATTATTAATTAATTAAATTATATTTTACGTTTATTATTTAGAAATTACTTCTTATTTAAAAAAAATGTTGTGCCTGACAGGGTCCTTGTGAACTGAAATCTTATTTAAAACCTTGTAAAACACATGTCATGTGAGATGCAATAAATAATCGAATTGAATTGAACACTGTCTGACCTTGGTAAGCGTTGATTAACCTTGAAGATCGGCCCTTATTGCGTAGCTACAACCTCCTCGAACAATAACCAATAATCTTAATCTCAATCAAATTACATTTCAGAACCTAAAACAAGATAACGCCTTTAATACAAACATACTATAGTGAGGCTGCAATAAAATGGCCACTAACGTTTCAGCCCAACCGCAATTGTTCGCGTAACGATCGCGCTTGCCGTCAAGTGGTCCGGAAAGCGATAACAGGACAATTTATGTCATCGCTACTATGTAGCGTGGGTTAAGAACCGATACAATAGACCATGTATCAGGTTTGGAAAAACCAAATTTGAGTCCATCTGAAATTTAACTTGGTCCTATGATGGCGCACATTTTACTGACCTAAACATACTTAATCCTTATTTAATATTAGAAAAGCGAAAGTGAGTTTGTTTGTTACGTCTTCACGCCTAAATGGAAGAACCGATTTTGATGAATTTTGGTACAGACATAGTTGGAACCCTGGAGACGGACATAGTCTAAAAAAGAGGAGAAAGAGGGAAGAAAAGGGGAGAGATAGATATTTTTTTTCTCTCATAAGACTCGCGCAGCAAGGGTTCTGTACAAACTAACGACATAAACGGCCATATCTTTGGACTGTGTAAACATAGAGGGTTGATTTTTTCACAGCTGCAAGGGACGAAAGTTTGAGTATATGGTTCTGATTTCAACAGTAATACTTCCACGCATTCTGAATAAAGGGTCTTGATAGACAGAAAGACTGACAATAAAGTGATGATTAAGTGTTTCTTTTAAAGTCGGTTTTCCATAATATCCCGTAATCTATGCTCAGGTTCCAAGTCTGTAGAACGACTAACTGGACTGTAAAAGATACACAGTAATAGGGGACACTTGTGGTTCCCGGTGATGTATGTCTGGGAAATGTGCTAAGGGGTAATGTGTTGATAATAGGTACCTAATATCAACATAGGAATATCTACTGCTGTCTGTGAATTTTCTCAAATATAAAATGTTGTAATATACAAAATAATATTGTTGAATTAAGCATATCCTTAATAATATTATAAAAGCAAAGTGATTTTGTTTGTTTGTTACATCTTCACACCTAAATGGCAAAACCAATTTTGATAAATTTTGGTACAGAGATAGTTGGGACGAATAAAGACGAACATAGGCTTACTTTTATTTTTAAAGTGAGAAATGAGGGAGAAATAGGGAAGAAAAGGGAAAACTTAGCTTTGCTATTACAATAAATAAGGCGCAAGGGCAAAAACTACAGGTAGCAGGTACCTGCAAATCAGAAAAGGGGAACTGTGTTACCCGAATTTAACGCTGGCGAAGCCGCGGGCAAAAGCTAGTAATACATAAAATAGAAAGATATAAGACATATAAATAGAAAGCTCGTGAACATATTTACAAGAAGTAGGTAGATTCGTCTCAGAATCAATTTGTAGTTCTTGTCTAAAGTCATATTGTAATATCCTTTTTTTTGTTAATGCACCTATTGTGTTTTATATCTGCATCACCCTATTTTCGAATGGGAAATCTTCATATCACTTTTTTACTGACTAAAACCCATCCATGCTTCTTCTTTTGCCCTTTATGTTCCGGGCCGCTTTCGAACTACCTGCAACCCCGTTCTCAACATTAAGACAAAAAAGTGTGTTTGTCAGCTCCGACGCACGACTGGAGTTTACTCCTTAAGTACGATTGTCTAATTCTAATTCATTTTATATACATTTATTATAACTAATCGGCGAAAAATATCACTGACGGACGACAAATTTCATAAAGCGCCATCTAGTAATATTCAAGTGTACGACAGGTGCGTGCGCACCAAAAACGTAATAAGGTCATTCATCAGTAGATTTTACACCTCACATTTTTCTCATTCATACCGGGCGCCTTATATATGAAAATCGATTCTTAAGGAGTAAACTCCAAAAAAATCCTTCTAAGGCGTTCCTTACGGGGTGCAAAGTCAGAAAACCTCCACGTGTGCCTAGTGGCTGCTGCTCTCCTCGATCCGTTGAGTGGGAGCAGCAGCTGCTGGGCCGGTGCACCCTGGGCGCGGACAGTGGCATTCCCCGAGTAATGGGAAGAAATTCCTATCCCTTGGGGAAGATCACTGTCCGTGGCGAATATTCTGACGTGGGAGGGGTCCAACCCGGACCACCGGTGCGTTGTTCCGCGTGACCCTCTGATAAGCAGAGGGCACAGCGGAGGAGCAAGGGCGGGCTCGATGTGCACTCACCCTGCCTCGAGCAGACAGAGGAGGCACTCCTTCTCTGTCCCCGTCGATCTCGTAACCCCAAACCGGAGTGTCGTGGATCACGTCTCGCGGCTTCGATTGGGACCGAGGGTCTTGGCTTAATTGCCCGGACCGCGAGGTAGAATACCTCTATAAAAAGTCACCCCGAATCTCAAGCGGCGGCGCACCGCGAGGAGATGAATGGCTGACGGGTGTTCCTATGGAACCTTCAGTCGTTAGTGCGTCCCCCGCCAGAGTACCAGCCGACCCTCTGGCGGGTTATAACTTCAGGCTTGTCTGGGGACAGGGGGTACCCCCAGAAAGGACAACACACTTCCCCCATACTCGTGGGAACAAAAATGGAAAATTTTAAAAAACCCAACGACGAAGAAAGGGAGATTGACGAAGATAGGGAGCAAGAGGATGCGGGGTGCGAGTCCGACACCGCATCGAGTGTGGAGAGCGCGGGAAGCTCAGGGAGCTCCCGCCGCGAGAGGGCTGGGGCTGCTAGGAGGGGGAACGGAAAGTTCTTCCTCAAGCGGCCCAGGCAGGTAGTCGACCAGGGGTCCACTACAGAAGGGGAGCTTGCTTCGGCTAGGAAGATCCCCACCAGCAAGCGCGGTGGAGTGCGTGAGCGCGGTGGAGTGCGTGGCCGTGGCCGAGGCAAGGGCGAAGACCCTCTGACCCAGAAGGCTGGCGAGGCTGGGGGGCCCCCGGTCGATACCGACCCTGAGGAGGTCTCCGCGAGCGTGGAGGTAAGTGCAGATGGCGGCTCCAACCAGGAGCGTAAGGCCAGATTTGCGGAGGCAGTGGAGGCCGCGGTCAAGGACGTGGCCTATAAAATAAAGAAGGCCTCCAAATTTAAGGCCGTGGGTACGGCCGCGGCCACCATTATTGCGGCAGCAGAGGCCAGTTTTGCGTCCCCTCCTGCGTCAGACGAGGTGGCCCAACTGCGGGCGGAGGTGGCCCGCCTGACAGCCGCCACGGAGCTCCTCTTAGAGGAGAACCGGAAGCTCCAGGCGGATCTGGCCGGTTTACGGGGAAGGAAGTCCCCCGAAACACCCGAGGGTGGGCAGCAGACGGCAAGCCATGCCGCACCGGTTGAGGATCGGGTACTAAACCTGGTCCGGCAAGAGATGGCTGCCTTCCAGGCGCGGTTTTCCGTCCTGGAGGGCATCGTTCTGCGCCCGCCCTTGGCAAACAGGGGTCCGGGCACGGCAAGCGGAGCCACGGGGACGGCAAGCGGGGGCCCAGGGACAGCAAAAAGGGGCCCGGGGTCGGCATCGTACTCGGCCGTTGCCGCTGGACCGAAACAATCAGGCCGGCCCAGTAGCAGCACTCCGACGGCCCCTGCACAGCAGACCCCGGCAAAAACCGCGTCGGCCCCTGCAAAGCCGGCTCCGGTGAAGCCTGCGTCGGTCCCGGCGAGACTGGTTCCGGCAAATTCGGCGCCGGCCTCGGCAAATCCGGTTCCGGCACAACCGGCGCCGGCAAAGAAGAAAAGAGCGGGGCGAAAAGGCAAGGCGAAGGCGGCAGCGCCGGTCGCCGACGCCCCCCCCTCGGCTAACCCACCGGCGGCCGAGGCCGGGTGGGAAGTTGTCGGAGAAAAGAGGAGGGGGCGCAAAGCGGCCAAGGCGGCTAAGAAGAAGGCGCAACGGCAGAAGCGAAACGTCGCGGCCAGACTTCGCGCCCCAAAGACCGCGGCTGTAGTGGTCACACTACAGCCAGCAGCGGAACAGAAGGGCGTGACGTACCGCGACGTTCTCGCCAAGGCAAAGGCGGCGGTGAATCTGGAGGAGTTGGGGATCACCGGGGGGCTCCGGCTACGTGTCACCGCGACGGGGGCCCGAATGCTGGAGATCCCCGGTGCCGCCAGTGGCCCGTCCGCAGACGCTCTGGCCGAAAAGCTTAGGGCGTCCCTTGATGCGGACGAGGCCCGAGTGTCCAGACCCGTCAAGTGCGCAAGCCTGCGCATTTCAGGTCTGGACGACTCCGTCATGGAGGAGGAGGTGGTGGCTGCCGTCGTCAGGACTGGTGGGTGCCTTGCTGACCAAGTGAAGGCAGTGGGCACCGTACGTCCTGACTACGAGGGCATGCGAACTGTGACAGTTAGCTGCCCCGTGACGGCGGCCAAACAGATTGTGGAGGGCCGAAGGCTCCTGGTGGGCTGGGTCTCCGCGCAGGTCAAACTGCTGGAGCCCAGACCTCTGAGATGCTTCCGCTGCCACGTGGGTCACCACGTGGCAGTCAAGTGCTCAGAGGTGGACCGCAGCCGACTGTGCTTCCGCTGCGGTCAACCCGGCCACAAGGCCGCGACTTGCGACGCCGCGCCACACTGCGACTCATGTGCGACGGCGGCCAAGCCGGCCGATCACCGGGCGGGTGGCAAAGCCTGCGCACCACCCGCCAAAACCAGGGGCAGGGGTAGGTCTTCCGCAACGACCACCACCACCACCAACACCGCCGCCACAGCCGTCGCCGCTGGCGCCGCTGCTGCCGCCGCTATCACTGCCGCCGTTGACGCCACAGCGGTAGCAGCTGGGCCATCAGAGGGGGCCCAGGGGGGGGCTGATATGGAGTGCCAATAACGGCCCCATTACGCCTCCTCCAGGCGAATATCAATCACTGCGCCTGCGCTCAGGATCTCCTGCTCCAGAGCATGGCGCAGTGGTCGATTCATATCGCCGTGGTCGCTGAGCCGTACTTTGTCCTCCCCAGGGACGACTGGGTTGAGGACCTGAGCGGCTCAGTGACCATCATCTCGTCGGCCGCCGCCGGTACCCCGTCCTTCGAGGGTGTCAGGAAGGGTCAGGGGTGCGTCGCAGCACGGTTCGGGGATATAGTCGTAGCGGGTGTCTACTTCTCCCCGAGCCGAACTCTCGCCGAGTTCCACAACTCCCTCAGAGAGTTGACCGTCGTCGTCGGTAACTGCTCCCTCCCCGTGCTAGTGCTCGGGGACTTCAACGCCAAGAACTTGGCTTGGGGTTCTCGCTGCACGGATGTGCGGGGAAGGATGGTGGAAGACTGGGCACTGGAGACAGGCCTGGTCGTCCTAAATCGGGGTTCTGTTCCCACGTGTGTGCGGATGCGGGGCGAGTCGGTGGTGGACATTTCGTTCGCCAGCCCCGCTCTGTCGCCGCGTGTCGTCGACTGGCGCGTCATGGAGGAGGTGGAGACCTACTCCGATCACCGGTACATCCGGCTCGACGTCTCCACCCAGACCTCCAGCGCGCCGGTCCTACAGGCCCCGAGTGGTCCGCGGTGGGCGCTGAAACAGCTGGACCGGGAGCTCCTCCTGGAAGCCTCGATCGTGCAGGCCTGGGTGTCATCACCGGACAGGCCTGCCGACACCAACAACGAGGCGGACTGGTTCCAGGAGGCCATGTCAGAGATCTGTGACGTGGCAATGCCCCGAGTCCGGTCTGGAAGCGCCCGGCGTCAGGTGTACTGGTGGTCGCGCGAGCTGACGGCACTGCGAGAGGCATGCGTCGCTGCGCGACACCTGTACGCCAGGCACCGCAGGCTCCGCATTCGAGCACCGGATGCGGCAGCCATCGAGGCGGAGCTGTATGAGGGGTACAGAGCGGCGAAGACCGCCCTCCTAGAAGGTGTCTTGCGGGCCAAGGATCTGGCCCGTGAGGAGATGCTGGAGTCTCTGGACGGGGATCCGTGGGGGCGCCCATACAAGATGGTGCGGGATAAACTCCGCCACCGTCGGGATCCCAGTTGACGGTAGGAGGGGTTCGCATCGGCGTCGGGTCGACGATGAAGTACCTGGGAATCGTCCTCGACAGCCGGTGGAACTTCGTCGAACACTTCCGACGTTTGGCTCCCAAGCTCGAGCGGACGGGGGCTGCTTTCAAGCGGCTCCTGCCCAATCTGAAGGGGCCAAACGCCTCCTGCCGTAGGCTCTATGCCGGAGTCGTGCGGTCCATGGCCCTTTACGGGGCCCCGGTATGGGCGCGTTCTTTAGGGCGGCGTGCCGCCCACTACCTGAACGCGCCCCAAAAGGTGGTGGCCATACGGCTTGTCCGGGGCTACCGCACGATCTCCGGCGAGGCAGCGAGCCTCCTTGCCGGACTGCCACCGTGGGATCTGGAGGCGATAGTCCTCGCGCGCCTGTTTGAGTGGCGCGCGGAGGCACTACACCGGGGGGAAAACCCGCTGCCACGGCAAGTTGCCGCTCGGCGGGCAGACCTCCGGTGCGATCTCATGGTGGCATGGAGAGAGCGACTGTCGCAACCCCGTGCAGGGCACGCCACAATAGCGGCGGTAAGTCCCCTCTTTGAGGAGTGGCTGGAGAGGCGTCATGGCGTCCTCACCTACCGCCTGACGCAGGTCCTCACCGGACACGGAAGTTTCGGGAGGTTCCTGCACATCATCGGGCGGGAGGAAGCGCCCGGGTGTCACCATTGTGACGATCGCCCGGAGGACACGGTGGAGCACACAGTGGCGGTCTGCCCAGCTTGGGCGGAGCACCGCCGTGCCCTCGTGGAGGCGATCGGCGGCGGCGATCTCTCGCGTCCGGCCCTGGTTCAGGCCATGGTCCGGAGCGAGAGGGAATGGGAAGCGGTCACCACCTTCTGCGAAGCAGTAATGCTAGCAAAGGAGGTGGCCGGGCGTTTGAGGGAGAGAACATCTGCCCAACCCAGCCGCCGCGGGAGACGCCCAGGGCGCCGGGCGCCGCGAGACGACTTCCGGCCACCGTAGATGCGGGCCTGTGGGCGGTGAGCAATGGGTAGTTCACCGTCCGTCCGTCGATTGACGACAGGCCGTGTCGACGGCGCGTTCGTGTTTCACGCGCGCCTCAAAGAGAGTCAGCAAAGCAGAGGGGCTTGCCAGAGCCTCCGCCTGCCGGGGTTGCGGGTTGTTCGAAAGAGATACCGCGGCCTCGGAACGTAAAGGGCAATAGAAGGAACATGGGTGGGTTTTAGTCAGTACAAGTCTGACATGCCCCCCCGCTCCACCCAGAGCGGGGGAAGTCATTGGATGATTTCCCACCCGAAAAAAAAAAAAAAAAAAAGGCGTTCCTTACCGGTATTGCCACTCACATCTGCCTTGTAAAACTTTTAGTTAATTTCCTTATTATCAATTTAATCGGTATCTTAAACAGAGCTACTCCTAATTACGTCCGAAAAGCAAATATCGCCACCGAAAAAATTCTACCAATAAAACTCTTACCAATTCTACCCGCGTCGCGACTCTATTGGTGCCAATATAATGCATGCTTAGCTGGATCTAATTGATGGATGGCGTCGGCAATTTATGTCCTGTGTCGGTGAATTTATTTTCTAACACTCCGTCGAAGAGTGTCGTGTGTCAATCGGATTTGGGGGAGTAGCGATGTGTGTTTCCGATCTTACTTTATCGTGTGGTTTTTTTTTTTGTTTTAAATAACACTGATCAAACCTTCAACAAGCCTGCATTGTTGAAGGTTTGATCAATGTTATTTTTTGTATAAATATATTTGGTTTGTAATTAAAAAAAAATACAAGTCCTGTTCGAATACTCAAGAAATTTAGAATTAATAACAAAAATAAAAAAAAAAAAAGTGGAAAATAACTTTACTTCTACTCTACTTAACCGGAAGTCGGTGACTTTTGTTGGTTTCGTTGACTTTTTTGCCACCGACTCCCGGATGTAAAGTTGTTTTCTTCTTTAGTTATTATTTTGGACGTCGTCTGTTTCATTTTTTACAAAAAAGTTTTTATTTCAGCATTTTTTTATTGTCACAAAATTTTAAGAGTATTCATTTTCATTAATATAATTTTACAAATCGTGCCAGGCGTCTTTGGGTAATCCGTGAACATACATAAAAAAAAGATTCCGACGAATTGAGAACCTCCTCCTTTTTTTGAAGTCGGTTAAAAATAGAACAGGATAGCTTAGGAATCAAGATGAGACATATCTTGCTGAAATAATTAACAAAAATATAATTTAAAGTATTTTATGCTTCTTTTGAAATACTTTTAATTATATTTTTGTTTAGAGAAGGAAAAGCTATTAATCCTATCCTATTGGCAAAAAAAAGTAAGTTAATATGGTTTAGAGGTGACATTAAATCATCATTGGAAAATGATGATTTAATGCTAATAGATAAGGTTCAATTTAGAGAGATTCCGGACTACCTACATAAATAAAATTGCACTGTGTCTGTGATAGACCACAGTCTAGAGTTACGTCACGAAAAAAAAAATAAGACCAACGTTTACCTAATTGTTTCTAATTAGTGCTAATTGGTTTTGGGAGTTAAAAGAAAGAGATGTTACCATGCTACTACTAATAGTGGTGTGGTAGTGACTGAATTTTATTAAGGTATGTCTTAGATCCCTTACTTTTCTAAACGGTCATTACTTACTTATTGGCTATGTGAAAAGAGAATGACTATCAAAAGGGTCCGGGATCTTTTATCATCAAATAACTTTCCCCGGGCGGAGCGGGGGGAAGGTCAGACTTTTGCTTACTAAACCCCACCCATGTTTCTACCGTGGCCCTTCATTTTCCGGGCCGCGGTAACTCTATCGTACAACCCGCAACCCCGGCAGGCGGTGGCTCTGGCAAGCTCTGCTTTGGTGACATCTCTTTGAGGCGCGCTAGAACACGAACGCGCACGCGCTGTCGCTCTGTCGTCACTAGACGGACGGACAGTGAATAGGTCTTATCCAGAACTTGTATGAACAAAAAACATTGTTGGAATGAATACCACCATGAATTTCATGCAATCCTAGTAGTTTTTCCTACTATATCCTACTAATTAATATTATAAATGCGAATGTTTGTGAGGATGGATGGATGTATGGATGTTTATTACTCTTTGCCGTCAAAACGGCTGAACGGATCTTTATAAAATTTGCCACAGAGTTAGATTATTTCGAATAACACATAGGATACTTTTTTCGATCATCACGCCGGCGAAGCCGCGGGCGCTAGCTAGTCATAAATAATTCGGTCAAGGAATCGCCTTCTTCCATTCAAACTTTGCCACCTTATTTCATCACCCGAGAACGCACCGTGTGTCCAAACGATAGTTAACATGTAGGACGACACCTCACACTAAAGGACCGAAAACTGTTTAAAGATATTGCGTCTTATTCTTCCAAAACACATTACCACAAGTAACGAAACATTGAATTTCGAAGCATGCCCTCCAAACATGATAGGAACTAATATATTTAGTTCGAACGTGAAGAAAATGCTCCTTGAGTACGATGTATTGAACAAAATGTAATAATCTCTAGACGTCGAGCTAATAGTCGACGACGTTCGAAGTGCCTAAGTTAATAGTCAACATGTGATATTAATAATGTAAATCATTTTTATGAGGAATTCTTTTCGGTTGTCTACACAGAGTTCAATGATACGCTAAAAATAAAAACTAAATCTATTAGCCCAAAGTTTAAATTTAGTGATTGGGCAACTAAGGGTATAAGAAAAAGTAGGGAACGACTGTTTGAGCTTTACGGCCTTAAGCCTTACATCAACTCGGAAACATTCAATCGCTATGTTGCTACTTACTCAAAAATGTTTAAAAACACCTGCAAGGTAGCTAAAGCCTTATTCATAAGCAACAAGATTAAATCCGCTGATAATAAAATTAAGACGGTTTGGAAAATAATCAATAGTGAAACTAATAGAAATAAAAAATATAATAATGATATAACACTAGAATCTTCACGTGGTCTTCTAACCACTAAAAACGAAGTTGCTCAAGAATTTGTGGATTTCTTTACTAGTATCCCAATTAAAACTACAGAAACGTTAAATTCCTCACCCTTACTTTCTGTTGACTTATTAAGAGCAAACGTTTTACCATGCCCGGTTGAGTTTCAGTTTAAGCATATTAACCCCACTGTAGTCATTAAAGCTTTTAAACAAATAAAAATCAAATTAACCGAAGACCTTTGGGGATTGTCTATTAAAGTTTGTCAAGCTATCATTGAGACTATAGCACCGTACTTAGCCTTTATATTTAATTTGTGTGTGGACCAAGGAGTCTTCCCGGACCTTATGAAATACAGCAAGGTAATACCACTTTTCAAATCTGGGGACAGTAAAGACACCAATAATTATAGACCCGTATCCGTTTTGCCGGTTTTCAGCAAGGTGTTTGAAAAGGTAATGCTTAACCAAATGCTCAACCATTTTAACACCAATAAAATCTTACATGAGAAGCAGTATGGTTTCACCAAAGGACGTTGTACGACTGACGCCGGTGTCACCCTATTAAAACACATATTTACTGCGTGGGAAGAAGCACAGGATGCCATAGGGATCTTTTGTGACCTCTCAAAAGCATTTGATTGCGTGAACCACGAAACCCTTCTCTTAAAACTTGAACATTACGGCCTAGGGAAACTTGCCCTTAGTTTAGTTAAATCGTATTTAAATGATAGACAGCAGCAAGTACAAATAAATGGTGTCAATTCAATGGGTTTAAATGTAAAAATGGGTGTACCACAAGGATCGATATTAGGTCCCTTCCTCTTTTTAGTATATATTAATGATCTACCCCATTTGTTTAAAAACCAACCACAAATGGTGTTATTTGCTGACGATACTTCTTTAATATTTAAGATAAACAGACGTGCCTCAAATCTTGACGACGTAAATAATGCCCTAATGCAGGTACATAATTGGTTTACCGCTAATAATTTAGTATTAAATGGGAAAAAAACGAAGTGCATAAGATTTGCTCTACCAAATGTCAAAAACAGTGAGTGTGACATAGTATTGAATCAAGAGAAACTAGAATTCGTCGAAAAAACTGTTTTCTTGGGAATAACACTCGATTCAAAGCTACAATGGGGTCCGCATATAACATCTCTTGCAGGACGCCTTAGTTCAGCAGCATATGCTGTTAGAAAAATCCGTCAGTTTACTGATGTAGATACCGCGAGACTAGTCTATTTTAGTTATTTTCATAGTATAATGTCATACGGTATTTTACTTTGGGGACGGGCTGCAGACATCGAGTCTATATTTATTCTGCAGAAAAGAGCCATCAGAGCCATATATAACCTACGTAGGCGAGATTCTTTAAGGGAACAGTTTAAGGATATTAACATCATGACAGTACCTTGTCAATATATTTATGAAAACATCATGTATGTCAGGAAAAACTTGCATCTTTTTAGTAAAAGAGGTGACAGACACAATTATAATACTAGAAATAGGGACCAATTAGTTCAACCAGGTTTCAGGTTAGCTAAAGTAGACTCATCTTTCATGGGGTACTGTTTGAAATGCTACAATAAAATACCTCCCCACATTCTTCAACTGAATGAAACGAAATTTAAATCTTGTATTAAACGCACACTATGTAGGCAAGCATATTATAAGTTGGGGGATTATATTGATGATAAAAATGCTTGGCTCAATGCTGGTCCTGCTCCTCAAGCTTAGGGGTAAACTTATTGATAAGTATCCGAAGCTATAGTGGAAGCTGCAGAAGATTGTAAGACTATCTTTGCAATGTATAGAATCAATTCTCTAGTATTGTATAATTATTAAGCCCATATGTGAGTGCTATGTATTATCATTGACTTGACGAAGCCCTGGTGGTTGATAGTGTCATGCTCACTTAAATGTCTCGCTGATGGTGGCGGATGTGTCGGGTCATTTAGCTCCCTTCAAAATGGTCGAGCTGAATGGGGCTGATCCATACGTCATGTTCGTGAACGGGCGCTGTCAGTTGGGACTGGTCATTTTTAGCTACCACGGTTCATTTTTAAACTTATTTAGATTTAAAATTAAATTTTGCTTTTTATTTACTCTGGACGCTCTTACTGTGCACGTCTTTCTACATCGTTCTCACATATTTGTATAATCTCAACATGAATGATGTAAATACGATTTTGTTAAAATATTATAATTTAAAAGAGTGTCCATGGAGTTTCTTGCCCATTCTTCTCCATAGAGATCAACGCTTTGGAATGGGCAACTACAGTACTTTCACAAGTTATTATGCCTTGTGACCGGGACTGTTGATTCATTTTGTTTCTTGACATTCAAAAGTGCCTGTAATGGTCTAATTGAAATAAATGATTTGAATTTGAATTTGAATTTGAGAAATAACTGTTGGTGGATTACTTAACAGAATTTTATTGCCTGACTGGTTTGGTGTTCACAGGCGCTTCTGTTCGCTTTGAGTTTCTAATATAAAATAATACGTGTGCCACTCGGGGACTGCCGCGTCCTCGACAGCCGGTGGAATTTCGTGGAACACTTCCGACGTTTGGCTCCCAAACTCGAGCGGACGGGGGCTGCTTTCAAGCGGCTCCTGCCCAATCTGAGGGGGCCAAACGCCTCCTGCCGTAGGCTCTATGCCGGAGTCGTGCGGTCCATGGCCCTTTACGGGGCCCCGGTATGGGCGCGTTCCTTAGGGCGGCGCGCCGCCCACTATCTGAACGCGCCCCAAAAGGTGGTAGCCATAAGGCTGATCCGGGGCTACCGCACGATCTCCGGCGAGGCAGCAAGCCTCCTTGCCGGACTGCCACCGTGGGATCTGGAGGCGATAGTCCTCGCGCGCCTGTTTGAGTGGCGCGCGGAGGCACTACACCGGGAGGAAAACCCGCTGCCGCGGCAAGTTGCCGCTCGGCGGGCAGACCTCCGGTGCGATCTCATGGTGGCATGGAGATAGCGACTGTCGCAACCCCGTGCAGGGCACGCCACAATAGTGGCGGTAAGTCCCTTCTTTGAGGAGTGGCTGGAGAGGCGTCATGGCGTCCTCACCTACCGCCTGATGCAGGTCCTCACCGGACACGGAAGTTTCGGGAGGTTCCTGCACATCATCAGGCGGGAGGAAACTCCCGGGTGTCACCATTGTGACGATCGCCCGTAGGACACGGTGGAGCACACAGTGGCGATCTGCCCAGCTTGGGCGGAGCACCGCCGTGCCCTCGTGGAGGCGATCGGCGGCGGCGATCTCTCGCGTCCGGCCCTGGTTCAGGCTATGGTCCGGGGCGAGAGGGAATGGGAAGCGGTCACCTTCTTCTGCGATGCAGTAATGCTAGCAAAGGAGGAGGCCGGGCGTTTGAGGGAGAGAACATCAGGCCAACCCAGCCGCCGCGGGAGACGCCCAGGGCGCCGGGCGCCGCGAGACGACTCCCGGCCACCGTAGATGCGGGCCTGTGGACAGTGAGCAATGGGTAAGAAAGAAAGAAAGAAAAAACATTTATTTGGCCCATGCCACAAGTGCAAACAAAATGAGATAAAGACTTAAAACTAAACGATAATAATAAATACGTAATTGTGTGTCTCACGGCTGCGCCAAATAGGCCCAGCTCAGCAAACTGCCGAGCAGCTAGTGCCCGACGCTGGTTTTCAACTGGACCTTAGACCTGATGCAACGGACGTAAAACAGTTTTATATTTATTTGTGTTTATGTGTATAAAAAGGTATACATGTATATAGCATAATTTTGTGTAAAATCATAAAAAATAAACTAATTACATAAAGAAATAAATACAAAAAGTGTTCGGCAGATAATTTAAAGGAAATAATAAAGGAAATAAAAATGAGAAAACTGCAAGACCAAACAAATAAATAAGTAAGTGCGTTACTACATAAAAGATGGGATGGGCGCACCCTCCGGCTGTCGACACAAGTGACAAAAAACCCAAGCGAGCCGATCGTGAGCATGACATCAGGCTTTAATCTTTTGTACGTCATTAGCGTCAACTAATAGTACTTATATCGAGTGAAAAAGACACTCCAACCGGCCACAGGTCCTCATTCATAAAAACATTTAAAATTTTCTTTTGGTATTGAAAACTTGTATGCAGCGTATCCCTTGTTCCTCTTCATATCTATCCTGCTCAAGGACACATTTACATCAGTTTTCGATTTTATGTATGACACTATATCGTCCATGCTTGTATCCCTGTCCACATTATAGATATAAAAAGGTACATTTACCTCCGCTGCTCTAAACGATGACTGAGGTTCTACCTCCGCCTTCCCCTTCATCCCAATAAAACGGTTTTGCAACCTTTTCCGCTGTACTTTAACCCATCCTTCGTTAGGTGATTTATTTTTCCAGTCACCATATTGCAAACCTTCCCGCAAAACATCTGACATGAGTCTACAATCTTGTCTTGTCGGTGTCGATGACCTCTGCGTTGTTACACGCCCAGGTGTGTCCATGCTCGAAACCACGGTGGGCCTCCTAGTCCTATTGCACGCATTCTCTGACGTCGCGCGCGTCCTTGACTCGCCGCTGTACTGCTCCGCCGAAACCTCAGTAGCGGCCTCCACGCGCTCGACGCTGCCCCGCTCCGCGCATCTGGTTTTTTCCACAGCGCGCGTTTTGTCCTCCACCGATGCGACGATACCGCCCGTGATGCCGCTGTTTACAATTGTAACGTCAACGTCATACACCTGATTCATACCACTCTCGCACCTGCTTTTCATTGTGTTTGTGGTCGATAACCCTTCTGTCGCATAATGCGTAATCAAGCCTACTGGACCACTCTCATATTCAAAATTATTATCTAATAGGCCTGCACCTCTTTTCCGATTTACATTCATACTTCTATAACAGGGCTCACTAGCCGCTTTTATGTCATTGACATCATCCATTGTAATATATTTTTCCTTGATTACCGCCACATCTTCTTGCAGTTTTATAATATCCCTCAGTATTCTAGTGGCGTCCAAGTGATCAAACGTCACGGGTGGGAGTTTATGAAGATTTCTTGCTACGAATATCGGCAGCAGCTCCGGATCAATCTCCTTTATTAGTGTGATGATGTCCTCAATGTTACGCTGACTCTTCCCTTTTTTCATACGTTTTATTTCTCGACGAGAAGTCTCCACCGACTCAAACAACAGCTTTTTTGCTAATGTTATCTCTTCTTCAGAAAAAGCAGTGACACATAACCGTGTCATACTCTCTTCATCCATAATTCCCGCCTTGTTTTGAATAAAAGCAAGCACCTCGTTTATCACAATATTGCAATTATTACATTTAATCGCGTTAGACATTGTCGCCTCGTAAAGGTCAATGACCTCTCGGTTAAAATCCTTTCGACGCGCACGCAACGCGCGCTCGCACACGTAGCTGCGAGCGGACTGGGACTAATATAATCAAATACCACTAAAATATAAAATAGGACATATTAGCAATCTCTAAAAACTATATAAACAGCACTGAGTACACTTTTAGTACTCACAATATACATATATATATTTTACAAAAATGAACACTCTCACCACGGTGAAGGAGCTCGCTCGAGTGGCTGTTGACAACTTGTACGCGCGAATGGGCATAGAAAGAAAGAGACAGATACTGTTTGTTGCAAGTGTGAGTTTCCATTTATGAGAAATGCTGGTATTCCATATTAGGGAGACTATCCCTAATTTAATCACTTTCCTCTACCAAAAAAAACTGCCGTATTGATAACCTCCTCCTTTTTTCTAAAGCTATTTACGTAACCAAACATAAAAAAAAACATTAAATAAGTGTTAATTTAATTAGTTAATAAGTGAAAAGTAAGGGAAAATGGCGAACGAATATAATATTTACATTTCATCCCATGATTATGCAAATATCAGTTGCAAGAGTTAGTTGGAACTTATTTGCATACACGACGCTTTAGTCCACCATCCGCTGAGAACAAATACTTAGGTATATATTCAATTACTAGCTTTGCCTAGCGGTTTCAGTTGCTTCACAACTTCTAAGTGACGCTCGCGACTTCGTCCGCGTGGCATAGTTACTTTACCAGGAGGAGTTACTTTAACAGGAGGAGGCCGGGCGTTTGAGGGAGAGAACCTCAAACCAACCCAGCCGCCGCGGGAGACGCCACGGGCGCCGGGCGCCGCGAGACGACTCCCGGCCACCATAGATGCGGGCCTGTGGACGGTGAGCAATTAGTAACTCACCGTCCGTCCGTTTATTGACGACAGGCCGTGTCGACGGCGCGTTCGTGTTTCACGCGCGCCGCAAGGAGATGTCAGCAAACCAGAGGGGCCTGCCAGGGCTTCCGCCTGCCGGAGTTGCGGGTTGTTCGAAAGAGATACCGCGGCCCCGGAACGTAAAGGGCAATAGAAGGACATGGGTGGGTTTTAGTCAGTAAAAGTCTGACACGCCCCCCCGCTCCGCCCAGTGCAGGGGAAGTTATTTGATGATTTCCCACCCAAAAAAAAAAGCCCAAAGTAACTATGATCTAAAACTATGTTTTTCAAAAAAAATCTGTCACTCTCCTTTTCTTCCCTTTTTCTCTCCTTTTTCCCACTTTTTTAGCCTATGTTCGTCTCGAGGGTCCCAACTATCTCTGTACCAAAATTCATCAAAATTAGTTCGGTCATTTTGGCGTAAAGACGTAACAAACAAACTCACTTTCGCTTTTATAATATTAGTAAGGATTACTAGCTTTGCCTAGCGGTTTCTTCAGACGTTACATAGCTTTTAAGTGTTGTAGCGTGATGTTTATATACCTAGGCAATTTTGTGAAAGAATGCCTGTGGAAAATTACAAGTCAATTCGGCCAAGGAAATACGTTCTCCCATCCTATCTTAAAAGAAATAGGAGTTATTTTTTGCAAAATCCCGTCTTGGTGTACACTACGTCTTAAAAGGATCCTTCTTGCTAAGATTGAGACTGCTAACACTTGTAGTTTCTGATATTTCGTATAGAGTGAGTCAGTGATTTTTCCCTTTTAAAAATAATATAATTATAAAATTATTAATTATCCCAAATAACTTGGGATAAGGGCAGGAAATGATGATATTTAGATAATTATTTGGGTCAAGTATTTTTGTTTGAATCCTACTAATATTATAAAGCGAATGTTTGTGAGGATGTATGGATGTACGGATGTTAGTTACTCTTTTACGCAAAATCTACTGAATGGATTTTAATGGAACTTTACAATAATATAGCTTATATATCAGAATAACACATAGGCTACAATCTATAAAGATATATTGTATATTCTATCACCACGCGAGTGAAACCGCGGTGCGCAGCTAGTAATAGTCATATGTAAATAGTAAACGGATTTGTAAACAAACATCACTACAAATATTATCCACCAAAAAATGTGCCAACATAGCAGTTAGTTTACTTCCCAAACAAAATTGTGATTCTTGTTAGCACATTTCTAAAACTAACAAAAAAATAATATGCCCAGTATAAATAGAATGCAGATTTTGCCAACGCTAGCTTATTCGATTATGCAATCAATAGAAACACCTATTCATATACTTTCAAGATATTTTTTTATTTACTTTCTTCGTACATATTTTACTGTTATTAGCTAGTCTGCGTCACCTTACCGCTGGGCAAACGAACCAAGTGTAAAGAAAGAAAAGAAAGTAAACAAGTTTATTTCACACAAGCTACAAGTACCTACACAGACAAAACAAAAATAAAAAAACAAATTAGATCTAAACACAAAAATGAGATTTACTATTGTGTTTCACGGCTGCGAAAAATAGGCCCAGTTCGGCAACTAGTTGGTTTTCAACTGGACCTAGGATGGTGTGATGTGACGGACGTAAAACAGTCAAGTTTAGGTGTAAGAATGGATACTTGTGTATACACGTGTACCACGGTACTTAGGGAAAGGACCCATGAATGTCTTAAAATATATATCCAGGGTGAATGTGATCCACAGGTGGTTGGTTTTATTCTGCTCGTCCTGCCATCTTCTACGACTCTGCCACGACGCTTTCTGACTGTGTCCGGCCTCCAGAGCATTATAAAAATTAATATGATATGCAAAAAGAAGGAAAAACAACAAATACAATTATCAAAATAATGTTTGGTAATTTTTATTTATACGCTTAATTTAAAATTCAGCATCATCTGCCCAGCCTTGCCCAATTATGTTAAATTCAAAATAAATAAAAACACTGAAACCCAAAATATCTATCACCACTCCAATATATTTTAGCCATTGTAAGTACAGCTAAAAATATTGCTCAGCATGTTCATTACAAAGTAGCCCGTCTTTCCCACATTATTTCAAAAAATCTTATATTTTTATTCTTTTTCACAACTCAGCGCATTTGGCTTAAAATAATGGTCCTACAAAATATATATGAGACTTCTCACCCTTTGCCTCTCTAGTATATAATTTATCACGCCAAAATTCCCCTTTACAGCGAAATATTGGGGTACTGCTATTAAAAACCGTCATAGAAAATGATAAGACGATTTGCTTGACAGATTTGTAATTTATTTCCGTGAAATTTGTATGGAGTAATTTGGAAAGGAAATGAAGAAATATTAAAGGGTAGATTTGTTCATTAACCGTGAAATGCTGGTGATAAATAAGTTATTGATGAGATTGGGTGCGGTCTTTTTGACCCGCAGAGCCAAGAAATACCTATGCGTTTGCTTGTAAGTAGTTTCCATACAAAGTGTGTTATCATTAAAGTTCGTAGATTAGGTTAAGTACTGACAGCTTTGACAGTTAGTCCGTGACAGAAGTTGTTCGCTCAGATCACTTTGTGTGTCTCGTAAGTTGTACTTACCTCAAAAGATAAAAACGGAAACCTTATTTATACTTTGTTGTCCGTCTGTCTGTCTATCTGTCAAAACCCTTTATCTCGGGAACGCGTAAAGGTATCGAGTTGAAATTGATTGCTGATTGATTTGTAATAGCAACACGAAGTTTTCTCTTTTCTTCCCTCGTTCTCCCTCATGTCCCACGTTTTTTAAATAAAAATTAGCCTATGTCCGTCTCCTGGTTCCCAACTATCTCTGTACTAAAATTCATCAAAATCGGTTTAGCCATTAAAGCGTGAAGAGGTAACAAACAAACAAATAAACAAACAAACAAACTCACTTTCGCTTTTATAATATTAGTAAGGATTTTTTCATCGTGTTCTTTCTTATAAAAAAGTAAAAAATGTTAAGACCTCACCTTAAGTCTTTATTAAATACTAGCTTGTGCCCGCGGCTTCGCGCGCGTTAAATTCGGGGTAACACAGTTTCCCTTACCTGATTTGCAGGGACCTGCTACCTGTAGTTTTTGCCCTTGCGCCTCATTGATTTTAATAGCATAGCTAAGTTTTCCCTTTTCTTCCCTCTTTCTCCTTCATTTCTCAGTGTAAAAAAAATATATTAGCCATATCCGTCTCCAGGATCCCAACTATCCCTGTACCAAAATTCATCACAATCGGTTTAGCCATTAAGGCGTGAAGACGTAACAAACAAACAAACTCACTTTCGCTTTTATAATATTAGTATAGGATAGGATATTAGGATAATTATTACCCGTTTACTTTCAGACGTGTAAGAGACGAATAATAGTGGTATAGCAGTTACGAAAACCACTTCATCTATATACTACCGAAGTGTAGTGTGAATTTGTACGTCCATTAGCACTTTAGGCCAGCATGGATTGAACTGCAGACAGTAACGAGCTTTCAACTCTATGTAACATACAGTACTGCATCAATCGTTGACCACACTCAACCTAGCACTAGTTTCAAAACTGGTAGGTTTCACAAAATGCTAAGAGAACGTAGAAGGTCCACTCAATTTCAATAAGAACTTTTCAATAATTTTTTTTCGAATTCTGGCTCTTATTGCACTAAGATTAGGTTCAACATCGCAAAATACTTAAAAAATGTAGAATGTCCATTCAATTTTGGTAAAAACTTTTCAACCCACTTTCTCAAAAACTGGCGCTTATTTCGATTAGGTTCAACATCATCATTTTCCTGTCCTTGTCCCATTCTATTTGGGATCGGCGCAACACGTTTTCTTCTTCCATTATCCCCTATCAGACGTCACGGCATCATTTACTCCTTTCTCCTTCATATCATTCCTTACATAATCCATCCATCTTTTCTTTGACCTTCCTCTAGCTCTCCGTCCATAAACATTCAGATCCATCACTCTTTTAGTCACATGTGCGTCGTCCCTCCTCATTACATGTCCAGACCCAGATAAACGACTCCCTTTGAATTTTTCTGTAACAGACGCAACTTTCAAACTTCCTCTAAAATACTCATTCCTTACTTTATCCATTCTTGTCACTCCACACATCCATCTCTACATTCTCATCTCCGCTGCTTGCAATCGTTTTTCATCTACCTTGTTTACAGCTCAGCATTCTGACCTATACATACAGTGCAACAGGTCTAATCACGGACTTGTATATTTTCTCCTTTAACTGAAGGGGCATCCGTGGGTCACAAGTTGTTCCAGTGACCTGTCGCCATTTTTCGATGAGGTTCAACATGGTAATGTATTTTTATAGGAAAAAAATTAAAGATAAAAATTAAGAGGATAATAATAAACATAATATATGCTGCGCAAGCGTCCTCTAGAAAATCACCTTAGTCAGACTAACTCTGTGTTATGAGGTAACAACAAACATTAAAAAAATATTACGACCGTATAGCACCTGTTCTTTTTTGTGGAAGTTAGTTAAAAATACAACAAACTAAGCAATAAAAAACGTGTCACTAGCTCAGTTGAATTTCTGCTTTTCTTTTCAGTTTTGCGATACACGGAAAAGCTACGGCGATTGAACTGTAAATCATACATTTCACGTTTTGGGAACAGCCCAGTTTTATGTAGAACTTTGTAAGCTGTAGTCACTCGATATACGACATGTTTCATTCACAACTGTTTTATTAAGACTTTGATCACAACGCTGAACTAAAAGTGACAATTTACCAATGAGTTTCACTCGCCTGGTGATAGATTCCAACTAATATTATAAACGAGAATGTTTGTTACTCTTTCACGTTAAAACGGCTGAACGGATCCTGATGAATTTGGCACAGAGGTAGATTGTAGTCTGGAATAACTAACACATAGGATACTTTTTTTTTCGATATCGCGTGGGCTAAGCTGCAGGCGTCAGCTAGTATGTATTATAGAAGAAAACTGATAAATTACCCAAGCAATATAGATAGAATTCATATGGGGATTATTCCCTTTCAATCATAAAAATAATTTTGAAAATCGGTCCGCTAACCATGAAGCAATTACGAAAAAAAAACAGTAGTATTGAAAACCTTTTCCTTTTTGAAATCAGTAAAAAAAAACATACAGATCGAATTGAGAACCCAATACGCACTGCGCGCGTGCTTTTTATTCATTTTTTCATGTGTGTTATATAAAACCTTGGTAGATTTTTTTAATCGTTTTTTTTATACAATCATGTTCGGCTTATACTCTGGATTGGTTGGAAGCCGACCTCAACATAGTTGAGAAAAGGATTTGCATATTTGGTGTTCACTTGCACCAAGTCGAAGTTAAAAGGGATGTGATAATGTTAATAATTTTACGTATTGTACACACGACGGCACATCAACCTACACAAAACTATTTTAAACTGATATTTCTACTACGGTGTGTGATCAGTAGTAGAGAGTTCAGGTTGAAGCGTGTGAGTTAGTAATGTAGAAGCAAACACAGCTTACAGAAGAAAATAAAGTTTATTTAAACAGTTCACAGAAAGCACAAGATTGGTATAGCGTTGTGAAGAATAAAGACGAAGGTGAAAAGAGAAACGAAGAATAAGAGATAGCACAGTCAGTAAGAGTTTAAACACTAGGAAGCACGAATGTCTTAAGCACTAGATATAGGGCATACGTAATATAATAGTTTAGAATAGGTCGACCTGCCATCGTGTGTACAGCTTGGCCAATGTCTTGATGGAGGACATTACTTCAGACTGAAACGAAAGATGCCTATTATATAGACACACTTAAACTCTACCGAGGTTGTGGGAAATTCGAAAGAAATACCTCGGTCCTCGAAATATAAAGGGCAAAAGAAGGAACATCGGTGGGTTTTACTCACTAAAAGTCTGGCATTCCTTCATGCTGGCCAGAGCGGGGGAAGTTAATTGATGATTTCCCTTCCGCAAAAAGACACACTTAAATTGTAATAGTAAAGTGATTATAATTCGATACAGGTGGCATACTGAGAATGCCAATAACGAACCCAACCAATCCACTGGTAAATGTCCTTGTGGCGTTGACCAATGATGTATAAAACTATAGATACGTTGTCCGCACTCTAAAATGGCAACATGAAATGAAGCCAATTGGCCACATTACGCTCAGTCACGCACCAACCTGTCGCGCGACGCTATGTTTGTTTTTAATTTATATCGTGTGTGAACTAACTGAAGATGTTTATTTATCTCCCTCTAGCAACAGGCATCCCGCCATACGGTGTCATATTTTCTTTCCCTTTCTTTACGCGTATAAGTAGTTATTTATTTATTTATTTATTAAAACTTCATGCACAAGTAACAAAAACATTGTACAAAGGCGGACTTAATGCCTTGGGCATTTTCTACCAGTCAACCTTAGGGTGATGCAGAGACAAAGACATAGTAGGTGCAATGTGACAAGAAATATCAATTTTATTAATAATAAATACATATATACATACATAGAAAATATAAAAAAGTAAAGAGAGGTAAAAACTACTAAATATAATGAAAAACTGACAACTTTTTAGTTATCTAGTATTTTCGCCGTTTTTAAGCGCCGAGATGTTGGTTGATAACGTGTCTAAATAAAATACGTCATTGGTGGCGACAGATTGCAGTGTAATCAATCAACCAGCCTATACCTGTCCCACAACTGGGTAAAGGCCCCGAACCAGTTTAGATACTAACCAACCACTATTTAAAGAAAGATACATAGCATACCATTTCAATTATTTAACACTAAATATTTTTGGAACGAAGTTCCTTATCGCGCGTTGCGAAAGGGGGCTAGACGGCAAAAACTAAGACCAAAAGTTGTAACGCTTTCAACTTGAAAGCCGTGCCGCGTGCGCCTTTTTCTCTGTCTGTCTCCCTCTCTCTCTCTCTCATAGAAAGCAAGCCAGTTATTTTCGTTTCGTCTTTTTCTTTCGCATTGATCAGTGTGGTGTCGGGACGATTAATTTTGTTGAGTGTATTATAGAGGTTTTTTGTTTATGTCGTTTTTAAATTGACTTCCAAACCATCTTAGTGGATGCTGAACAAAACCAACATATGAGGGACGAGATTATTCTTCAAGAACAATTTAATTACGCGCCTAGTCGGATTAAGCAGAATTGTTCCCTATGAATAAATTTTAACTTTTAAATTCCTTTGCTCAGTGTTTGTTCGAAAAGATACGTTGTCAAACTTTAATCTGACTTTTTGCCTAGATTGTGATTCTTCTGGATTAAATTGTTAGAAATGAGTAAGGAATCAAAGTTTTTTTTATTGAATAAGGGTATTGATATAATATAATGTCAATTTGATTGACATACTATTAGGTACAAGAATGTTATCATAATTTGAATGTGTTTTGTTTTGTGTGTTTGTTGTTTTAATTGAATGTGTTTTGTTTTGTGAAAAATCTTTTTAACCGACTTCAAAAAAGGAGGAGGTTCTCAATTCGACTGTATTTTTTTGTGTTTGTTACCTCATAACTCTGGTCTGGGTGAACCGATTATGATGATTTTTAATTTTCACCGATTATGATTAATAAAACCGGAAGTCGGTTTTATTTTTTGCAAAAAAGTTTTGTGTTAGTAAAGAGATCTTGTTACTTAAAAATAATTAGAATGACACCACTAAGCTTAGATTGGTGCCGATTCTGATGAACCTTCGGATGAAAATAGACTAATATTAAAATGAGATACCTAATCTAAATTGACGGCACGGTTGGCGCAGTGGCTGAGCGATTGACTGCCGCGCTACGTGTCTAGCTGCCTCCTGGGCATGGTCTGATTCAAGTATACGACAGTACTGCATCGAAAGAATAGAAATAAGGTAGGAAATATTTTGGTGTTTGATTTTATTTGAATATCATGTCCGCCAAAATGTAGGTCATTTTGCAGTTTTAATTGAATATAAAAATAAATACAGTTCCGTGTTTGAAATTTTTTAGATATCTCTTTAGTCTATAAAATTTCCTTTGTTATAGATATAAAAAACATGATGAATGTCGCTGAAAAAATTGAGAATTTCGATACGAAAATATTTTTTCGTGGTCTTTTTAAACATTTTTTTTTCGTAGTACTAGACCACTTTTGTAAACTGGTTTTGCTTAAGTCTTTACTTTATGTATTGAACTATACACGGTAATTTTTTTTAGCTAGTGGCATGTACAGATACGGCTAACTTTGCGACGAATCTAGACGTTTTACGAAGTGTTTGCTTTGTACAGCGCCTTAATAAAAAAACCGGCCATGAGCGAGTCAGACTTGCGCACCGTGTAGAGTTCCGTACACTTGCGACATAAACGGCCATATCTTTTGACTGCGTAGATATAGAGGGTTGATTTTTTTACAACATAAAGGGACCACAGATTAAAGTGTATGGTTTTAATTTCAACTCGATGCATGCTCGCATTCTCAAGATATAAGGTCTTGACAGACAGACAGACAGACAGACGGGCAACAAAGTGATCAAATAATGGTTCTAATTTTGCTTTTGAGGTACAGAACTCTAAAAACCGAAAAGTGGGTCCAATTTAACTTTTTAATGTTTGTTTTCATAGACCAGCCTATGAATGCACTTGAAGAAAAAAAAATAGCTTGTTAAAAAGAACCGAAACACTACTCCCAACTTCAACCGACATTTATATCGATATCAACTCGATTCGAGAACTCATTTTTCATGCGAGGTAACAGCTTTCAACGCTGAACATATTTGTTCGATAATACTTCGCAAACTTTGTAACGCTCACACTCTTTGCTGTATAGAATCGATAGAGGAATAGTTTTAGAAGGAAAATATAGGTGTGTATGTGTATTTTCAATACACTTCCTCGAAAACTATTTCTCTGCATGCAATGTATTTCAAGCGCGTGCTTGTTTCTCAGTTATCGCATTTCATTTTTATAACAATCAACAATGCTCAAATCCCAATAGTCGACGGTGTTTTTTTTTACGTTATTTCTAAGACCATTCATATTTACTAAAAAATAAAACTTATTATTGAACTAGCATCAGCCCGCGACTTCGTCCGCGTGGCATAGCTACTTTGGGCTTTTTTGGGGTGGGAAATCATCAAATAACTTGTAACTCTGGGCGGAGCGGAAACACGATTACCATGTAGATGCATGCAATGCTATTGTTATTGTAGATGATAATTACTATGAATGGTTTTGTGTATATTTAGTTGGGCTGTGCCTAAATAAATAATAAATAGTATTCAATTCGATACTTCACGCATTCCCGAGATAAAAAAAAACTATGGTCTATCTAAGGTCTTGACAGACAGACAGATGATTTGCTGCAAGTTGATGAATTATTCGCCAACTCACATTCTGTTTTGAGTCTTTGACCTAAATAAGAGACTATTTCCAACAAGGAGGTTAAAATTTTCTGCTTCAACAATAGCAACAAAGTATACAACATTGAATAGAGTTGTATTCAAGCAATGTCGGTCTATCCAAAAACATTTAAAAAATAACTGTTCCAAAATTAAATTCTTCCAATTCAATCCCGATCCTTGAAACAATTTTCAAAACGATTCTAGAGCCTTTCGTGAGATTAAGAAAAAAAAAACTAATTTAAAACAAATAAACGAGTTAGCGTAAGTGTCAATGGAGGGTAACGGCACAAAAAAAAGACAGTTAGCAATACATCCTGAAAAGTTTTCTAAGAGTGGAGCTTCGGAACTAGCGATTTTTGTTATTTATTTAATAATTTATGTACAGACGCCTGCACATCAAGCTACTACAATCTGTCAGATTTCTTTGATAGATTTTCGACTTTATTTATAAAGTATTAGGTTCAAGGTTCATTGGGAAAAATTGACAGTTTCGGGTAGCTTGACCTGCTGGCGTCTATACACAATGGAGAAAACATCAGGAAACGTCACAACAAATCACAGTTTTTACAAAAACACAAATTTCTACCAGCAGAAAGGAAAGAAACGTTGACAGTAGTGTTAAAGTATGAATGTCTAAACCTAAATATTAAATATAACTAGCTTTTGCCCGCGGCTTCGCTCGCGTTTAATTCGGGGTAACACAGTTCCCCTTTCCTGATTTGCAAGTACCTGCTACCTATAGTTTTTGCCCTTGCGCCTTATTTATTGTAATAGCAAAGCTAAGTTGTCCCTTTTCTTCCGTCTTTCTCCCTCATTTCTCAGTTAAAAAAAATAATAACCTATGTCCGTTTCCAGGGTTCCAACTATCTCTGTACCAAAATTCATCGAAATCGGTTTAGCCATTTAAGCGTGAAGACGTAACAAACAAACTCACTTATTAGTAAGGATACTCGTATATCTGAAATCGCCAACCAGTCTTGAGCAAGCGTGGTGATTAATACTCGTGCCTTCTCTGGATGAGAAGCGGCCTTTACCTAACAGTAGGGCAGTAATAGGCTGGTATTATTATCCTTATCCTTACTTCCTTACTAATATTATAAAAGTGAAAGTGAGTTTGTTCGTTTGTTTGTTACCTCTTCACGCTTTAATGGCTACACCGATTTTGATGAATTTTGGTACAGAGATAGTTGGGAACCAGGAGACGGACATAGGCTATTATTTTTTTAAAAAGAGTGGGATATGAGGGTGAAAGACGGAAGAAACGGGAAAACTTAGCGTTGCTATTACAAATCAATAAGGCGCTACCGAATTTAACGCGAGCGAAGCCGCGGGCAAAAGCTAGTTTATTATAAAAGGGTGGCTATGTTTTAGGAACAAAAACAAACGATGTTTTTACTTTCTAGATATTTGAGACAGTTCTGTAGAACATTTCTGTAAAAGTCCCCCAATTTTGATGAAAATATTGCTTTTCAATTTTTGCTTTGTTTCAATACACAATCGCGGTTTAAGTGAACATTTAATAAACTATTCAGTTCCTACCTTGTCATTCTTCAAAACTGTTTTTTTTTACTCATAGACATGACAGATCTTTTTAACCGATTTCAAAAAAGGGAGGTTCTATATTCAACGAGATTTTTTTGTATGTTTGTTATGCGATTTCTCCGTCCATTATGGACGGATTTCCAAAGTTCTTAATCTTTTTATAATCGAAAAGGTATTTTATCTTTATTGCTTGAGTGGTTTATGAGTTATTTTCGAGATTACCTACATATTTTTTTCTTCAAATGTATATGAATGATATGCTTATCTTTTAAAAACAATGGAAAATAAATCAATACTCGATAAGAAATTATGTGAGATACCATTATACCACAACTAAAAAAGGCATATAAAAAACAAAAAAACATTTTTGCAAAAAAAAAACCGATAGCAAAAATTTATGAATCAAACAAAACTTACCGATTTCCGAAAGTAAACTTATTTCTCGTCTCTTTCATGTTTTTTTGGAAGACGGTTTTTTTTTCACGCTGAATTCATGGCCACACCCAACAGCTCCCAAAGTCGCTATAAAAGTGTTCGACCAATCAAACAAACTGTATAGCAAAACGAATTTGTTTTCAAATATTGAACTTTGCTACCAGAGGGCGGTGTCGGCCGGTTGGATAAAAAAACTTCCCCCCAAGGGTTATGTTAGGGCAACGAAAGTTCGATAATAATTTGGGGTTATGTGAGAATAAGGACGAGTTTTTCGTGGTTGTATAATGTTTTTTTTTATACTTCAAGGTCAAATTATTTATTAAGCGTAACTTTACATGGGGTAGTTTCGGAAAAGTGAAAATCTAACTATTGTTTTCGTCAATGTAGACTTGAAACATCAATGTAACTAGTATATTTTAAAGTAAGTTGCACTTAAGGTGAAAGCTCCAACCTACCCGCGAAATTCAAATTTTCTTACGTTTTTTGCAATTTTCAGGCCAGTGCTAGGTTGTATGTTGATTAAAATATTATTCGCGGCTGTAAGACGTATGTAATTATAGAATTATAATCATCAAAATCACCAATACAACCCTCCAAGTTCATAAAGCTGTAGGAAAGACTTTTTCTGTTTTTTTTTTGTTCCTACGCCTTTATGAACTTGGAGGGTTGTATTGGTGATTTTGATGATTATAATTCTATAATTACATACGTCTTACAGCCGCGAATAATATTTTAATCAACATACAACCTAGCACTGGCCTGAAAATTGCAAAAAACGTAAGAAAATTTGAATTTCGCGGATAGGTTGGAGCTTTCACCTTAAACCACGTTTTTTAATACCCCATCCAGACACCCATCCATCCTCACGATTAATCGCATTTATAATATTAGTAGATTAGTAGAAGTAGATAGAAGTAGAATAATTTTAGTTTGGATGACAATACATTGTTAAAACGTCATTCTCCTAATTACTAAAAATAAAAGTTATTATTTTGATCACTTTGCGTCCACAAAATGTCTAGCACAAAACAACACATTCAAATTATAACAACACACATTTACGTCAATTCGATTGACAATGAAATAAGGTATATTGTGGTAACACTTTTTTACTATTGTCAATTTAACTGACGATAATAATAATTTATACCTATTTATTTATTTATTTGGATCTCCAACAAAGGATACACAGATACATTATAGAACACAATACAATAGGTTGTTTTAACTGTGCCCCTAGATCTAACCTAGATCGTATTTTTAGTTTTTTACAAAAATCATAATTCCTATTGCCATTGGTTTCAAATTTTAATATTAAAAAAATACAAAAAGCTTAATGTAAGTACTGTCAATCGATTTACGTTTCAACAAGATTTAAAAAAAAAACCTAACAACAGATCCTTTTATTTTTAGTCGATTAAAAACACCAAAAACCTTTTCAAGCAGAATTTGCTCGGGCCGTGCGTAATAGTCCTTTTTTCGTCCACCGTTGATAAACACGTTGGGTTCCATTTTGCCACAAATTTGTCGTATCGTGTCCGTCGACAAAACCGCATTGCGTTCGACCGCAGTTTTGACTGGCAACACAAAATTAACAACTAGACATATCAAATGGGTATTTTAGGGTATGCTGTTTTTGAAAATAAATGGTTAAATTTAACTGTTACAATAAATAACATGCTGTATTCATAACTAAGGCCCCTATTCTATGAGAGGGAGTAGGTATTTTTTTATTCTCATAGGTTTGCGCTTAGCCGCATCTCCACTGGTTTTCTCACGTTTTTTTTACTGTTTTGAGAATATCATCCGCCTCACCATTTCTCAACTTTGTTGTCCGTCTGTCTGTCTTTCAAGACCCTTTATCTCGGGAACGCATGAAGGTATCTTGTTGAAATTTAAACCATAAACTCAAATCTATGTTTTCTTGAAGTTGTGGAAAAATCGTATCTCTAAATCTGCGCAGTCAAAAGATATAGCCATTCATGTTGTAAGCTTCTAGGGAACTCTCGGAGGGCGAGTACGACTCGTACTTGGCTGGTTAATCGTGTGGTTAATGACTAACCTGGTGTCAGAGTTACTATGCCACCCTTGGCGTTCTGACTTGACTAACATGTCGTCGAGAACTATCAATTCAAATCATTTATTTCAATTAGACCATTATAGGCACTTTTGAATGTCAAGAAACAGAATGAATCTACAATCCCGGTCACAAGGCATAATAACTTGTGAAGTACTGTAGTTGCCCATTCCAAAGCGTTGATCTCTATGGAGAAGAATGGGCAAGAAACTCCATGGACACTCTTTTAAATTATAATATTTTTACAAAATCGTTTTTACATCATTCATGTTGAGATTATACAAATATGTGAGAACGATGTAGAAAGACGTGCACAGTAATAGCGTCGAGAGTAAATAAAAAAGCAAAATTCAATTTAAAATCTAAATAAATTAAAAATGACCGCGGTAGCTAATATCTCTCAGGTATGCTGGTTTCCTCATGGTGTTTTCCACATGAAAGCAAGTGATAACTATACAATACGCACATGAATCGGAAAAAACAAGTGCGTGCATTCAGTTCGAACTGAGAACCTACGATTAGGCAGTCTAACGACCACGCCAATAGGCTGTCACTGCTGACACTTGCACACATGTGCTTTATTATCTGGACAATTAACAACACCGAAACAAGTAATAAGTATACAATACGCACATGAATCGGAAAAAAACAGAAGTGCGTGCCTTCGGGTCGAACTGAGAACCGACGATTAGGCAGTACAACAAACACGCAACTAAGCTGTCACTGCTAACACTTGCACATAATTATGTGCTTGTGTATTATCTGGACAATAAAAAAAAACTAATTTCTAGATGTAACGAAAAATGTCCCCTTTACACACAGAACGAAATATCATATGAAATAAAAACAAATATACAGCCCATTGTTCATGACAGTTTCAAAACGCTACGCTTGCAAACGGCTGGACATGAATAAATCCTACCTCCAACGTGCATTTTGCTATTTCAGGATTTTTTTAATGCGAATAATAAAGGGTCGTTTCGACTGCTGAGTAGTGCTGAGATCTAAATCGACTTTCGGGCCGGACAAAGTGTGATTTATTTATTAATTTAATTTATTTATTCATTGTTTTTATTTATTAAATTTATTTAACACATTTTTTTAAATTTGCCCTACACTAGGAATTTCTCCTGTAAACTCACAAGTTTAAATGTTTGTAAAAGCACCTACGATACAGGAGAAATTCCTAGTGTGGGCCAACGCTTTCTTTTTAAGAGAAAAAAAATCGTGTACCTACATCTGGCTAGTTCACGTTTTAACGATCCACTCATTTGCTAAGTGAACCCAAAATACACGTGCCTCCTTAATCACATGACTGACCCTTCTCGACCTTTGAACATAATCCTTCATTTAGGCTAACACCTCTAAGTTTATATCGAAATAGTTAAGAAACACATTGGGCTTAGTTGCTCTTGTATCAACTACCCTTATAATTTGGGCTCGAAACACCGCTGCTAGAAAACATAGTTAAGGTACAGTTCGAGAAGTGACGTCAGACCACAAACGTCAATGGCATTGCGGTTGATGACAAAAGCAAGTGAACGCTGTGGTTTTAGTTTTGAACGTGGTTTCACGGCTTTGACTGCAGTGGCATCCCCCTTCAAAATTAGTTAGTCTCTGTGAGTATTTGCTAGTGCTGAAACTTCGGGTTTGCGTTCTGGAATACCCGGTATAACTCGTATAGACGTTTTAAAATAAGTCTAAATATCTCTAAATAAATACTGAAATCTGCCGCCGGATGAAAGTCTATGACATCGGAGACCAAGTACCACCTAGGCAAACATTTGTCTAGACGAGGAGATAGCTTTTACCGGGTGGTAGCCAAGGTTAGCCCAAAGAAACCAAGGCCATCCTAAAGATTGTTGGGTTGACAATATCTTCAAAATCGTGGGAAAAGCCTGGATACGGGACGCACAGAACCGGCAATTGTGGAAGCTTATATCCAGCAGTAAGTGGCGTATATGATGATAATTATCCCTGTTTGTTTTGGGCAACAGAGCACCACCGCCGACACCAGACTGGCAATCCGACACATCTGGAGCGAGATCAGAAGCAGGAGCAACGGCTTAACGTGGTTTCCGAGGCATGGGGATACCGAAGGACGACACGTTTGGCGCAGTGGCTGAGCTATCCACATCGCACGGAACAAATATTTGTATGGCCTACAGATAGTTGTTTCGGGTTTAGCTATTTGTGTATGTGAGCTTAAATGTTTGCAAACGCACCCACGATACAGAAGGAATTACTAGTGTGCGGCAACGATTATTTAAAAAGGGTTCCAAACTCCGGACTACTGCAGAAAAGTTCTAATAGACAAACAAACAACCACTTTACGCCCTATCCGGGAATCAAAACCGGGACCCACGCTCAGCAGTCGCGCTTGCAACCATGAGATCACGGGGCATCAGGAACCAGTTGTCTTACTGCAGCCGATCACAGCGATTGGGCGACTATGTCGCTGCTGTTTGCTGTTGTGGGCGCTATCGAAATTGTACCTTAAAAATTTCTCTGAAATATGTTTGAGGTAACACGTATTTAACTTGACGGCAGGTAGGGTTTCCACAAATTGTTATGGATATTTTAAATTACTAGTATTTTGTTATATCACAGTGATAGAATCTGAACTGTAAACTACTGTTACTGATAGCCTACATGGTGCTACTGTTGGGCAAAGGCCTCATGAGTTCCAGTTCTTTCGATCCAGGGCTAATATATGGGCCACTGGTCGTTTCTTTTTTAAAAAAACGTTGCCCCACATTGGTATTTGTCCTGTATCGTGGGTGCGTTTACAAACATTTAAACTCACATACACAAACAGCCAGATCCGGAACAACTATCTGTAGGCCATACAAATATTTGTTCCGTGCGGGGATCGAACACGCAGCGCAGTAGTCAATCGCTCAGCCACTGCGTCAACCGTGTCGTCGTTTGTTATGTCTAGCTCGTCACGCCATGTTCTACTACGCTATTGGCTGTTCACTGTTAGAAGAACTGTAATTGATTAAATAACTCAAAGTAAAGGGCTTTCCCGGATTCAAAACATAAGGCTGCGGTCCTAAACACGCTGCTAGGCTGAAAATCACATCAGCCACCTGCAGAATGACCGGTGGGCAAAACTCTCCATATGATGGGTGCCGGAAGATGAACGGCGCTGCTGAGGCCGGCTCAGATAAAGATGTCGAGACGACATGGACGCGTACACCGAGGACTGGTTGGAGAAGGCCCGGGAGAAAAGATCATGGAAGGAATTGGGAGAGAGTTGCCCAACAGCAGTGGGACAGTACAGGCTAAATAAAAAAAACCAGCCAAGTGTGACGCGAAGTCGCGCGTGAAAGGTTTCCTACCATTATCTACAAAAACATGTTTGTTGTAAGTGTACCCCCCTTAAATATTTATATTATTTCGTTTTTCGTTATTACGGCAACAGAAATACATCATCAGTGGAAATTTTACGGTTCATGAGATACAGCCTAGTGACTGATCGACAGATGCACAGACGGCCGGACAGCGGAATGTCAGTAATAGAGTCCCGTTTTATCCTTAGGGTACGGAACCCTAAAAATACAAATAAAAGCTTGCCTACTAACGACAAGTAACTCGGGGCCATTATTAGCAAGCCATTACTGACTATAATAATTATGTAGTATCCCGTTTATGTTGACGCTACCCTGTTTATGTTAACCCAATTACAGAGATAGCCTTGTAGAATAACCTTAGGTATAGACCTGCCGGGGTTGCGGGTTGTTCGAAAGACATACCGTGGCCTAGGGGTTTAAAGGGCAAATGAAGGAACATGGGTGGGTGGTACCCTAGCTCCACCCAGAGCGGGGAGACATTTTTGGTGATTTCAAATCCGTAAAAATTAAATTAAAAATTTAAAAACACCCCCGACCCAAAAAAAGTACGCAACCCTATAAAAAGCAAAAAAAATAACTTTTAACACTACGTAAGTACCAACTAAAGCATGTCAGACTATCTACTCGGGACTTTGTGCCACCTTTATGTCGGAGGCATAACCGCTAATTTTGAACTGCAAATGGTTATCTTGGCCTGCTGTTGACCGTACGTATGAAATTTTTGATTAAATTTTGTCATGTCGGGGGACCGCTCTAATTTATTAGCCTAACGTTAGAAGCACACATTAAGAAGTCCTCAATCCCATTGTAATTTTTCATAAATTTTTTTTGAGTCGTTCCTAAGAATGGGGGTTAAAGTTATTGTTTATCATTTATTTAGATAGAGTATAAAGTTTTTTTTTTGATTTCGTTACTTACGTTAACATTTTCGTTGTAATTTAAATATTATTTTGTATACTTATATTCTTTTTCTTTACAAGTAAATCTTGTGAGTCGTACTATTCGTCTGTTTTAATTTTTTGTCCAGTGTTATTGTATCATTTAGTGTAGTTGTGTACATATTTAGTTTTAAAATACGAATTTTGTGATTAGGTAGGAATCATTTGATTTAGGTAAGTATTTTTGAAGGTAAAAAGCGGTCCCCCGACACGACAAAATTTAATCAAAAATTTCATACGTACGGTCAACAGCAGGCCAAGATAACCATTTGCAGTTCAAAATTAGCGGTTATGCCTCCGACATAAAGGTGGCACAAAGTCCCGAGTAGATAGTCTGACATGCTTTAGTTGGTACTTACGTAGTGTTAAAAGTTATTTTTTTTGCTTTTTATAGGGTATGCGTACTTTTTTTGGGTCGGGGGTGTTTTTAAATTTTTAATTTAATTTTTTATTTCATGCTTTTTGAAGGAGCTCCATAATTTTTCATTCTTTCATTTAATTTCTTTTATGTTTCTTGCCATTTAAAGGTAATTTTGTGTTTTATTTTTAAATTTTGGTCATTCTAGATTTTCAGCAAAAATATAAATCGGTTTATCCGTTTCATTCCGGCATTCCAGGGTTTCATCCGCCACATCCCATTTCCAGCATCAGGTCCTCGTCAATTAGAAACATAAAGAGAACTAGTTAAGACAAATCCAACGAGCCCAAACTCGAGGGGTTTACTAAAAGGCAGTCCAGGGTTACGTTTCCTACCTTCGAGCCCTATCACCAGACCAGCTCAGAGGTTCCAGATTTCCAGCATCAGGTCCTCGTCAATTAGAAACATAAAGAGAACTAGTTAAGACAAATTCAACGAGCCCAAACTCGATGGGTTTACTAAAAGGCAGTCCAGGGTTACGTTTCCTACCTTCGAGCCCTATCACCAGACCAGCTCAGAGATTCCAGATTTCCAGGATCAGGTCCTCGTCAATTAGAAACATAAAGAGAACTAGTCAAGACAAATTCAAAGAGCCCAAACTCGATGGGTTTACTAAAAGGCAGTCCAGGGTTACGTTTCCTACCTTCGAGCCCTATCACCAGACCAGCTCAGAGGTTCCAGATTTCCAGCATCAGGTCCTCGTCAATTAGAAACATAAAGAGAACTAGTTAAGACAAATTCAACGAGCCCAAACTCGATGGGTTTACTAAAAGGCAGTCCAGGGTTACGTTTCCTACCTTCGAGCCCTATCACCAGACCAACTCAGAGGTTCCAGATTTCCAGCATCAGGTCCTCGTCAATTAGAAACATAAAGAGAACTAGTCAAGACAAATTCAACGAGCCCAAACTCGATGGGTTTACTAAAAGGCTGTCCAGGGTTACGTTTCCTACCTTCGAGCCCTATTACCAGACCAGCTCAGAGGTTCCAGATTTCCAGCATCAGGTCCTCGTCAATTAGAAAAATAAAGAGAACTAGTTAAGACAAATTCAACGAGCCCAAACTCGATGAGTTTACTAAAAGGCAGTCCAGGGTTACGTCTCCTATCTTCGAGCCCTAACAGCAGACCAGCTCAGTGGTTCCAGAAGACATCAATGTTTCAAATGTCAAATCCTACATATGCTCGCAAGTAAACTGGGCGTGGAACATTCCTATTTAATTACACTCAACAAACGACCTGATGACCTTGAAGACCTGCACTGATTTCCACCAAACATAGCTAAGAACACTCTCGACTGATATACCTTTCAAACAAAAAAAAACGCATTAAAATCGGATCATCCGTTTGGGAGCTACGATGCCACAGACAGACACATACACATTTACACACACAGACACGTCAAACTTATAACACCCCGTCGTTTTAGCGTCGGGGGTTAAAAAAAGACCTACGAATGTTCTGAAAGAGAGTAAGAACAATTTTCAGATTTATTCATTTAAACTTCATGTACAATAGTGGTACATAAGCGGACTTAATGCCATAAGGCATTCTCTACCAGTCAACCTTTGGGTAAAATACGACAACATTTTGATAGGGTACTATTTGGGTACACTATTTGTTTTATGAGCCTGTTGGTCTAGTGGTTAGTGGCCCTGACTGCTGAGCCAGAGGTCGTGGGTTCGATTCCCACCCAGGACAAACTTTGTGTGATGAGCATGATTGTTTGTTCTGTGTCTGGGTGTGATTTATCTATAATATGTATGTATTTATAAATTTTATAAGTATGTATATCAGTTGTCTGGTTACCATAACACAAGCTCTGCTTAGCTTGGGATCAGATAGCCGTGTGTGAGTTGTCCCAAGATATTTATTTATTTATGAGTCAGTTTATGGTGGTTTAGATCACACGGGAAGTCTTATATTTACTATGTTCCACCTTGTATTAATGCATTTAGTTCTGAAATACAAGCATAAGAATTTACTAAACTACTCGAGAAGGAGCTTAAATATGGCTAATAATACGCTAATAATACAGCCACACGCATCTTCAAGCTAAGTCTCGCTTTTTAAAGGCGGTTTGTGGATAGGTGACCATCTTCTACATACTAAGATTCCTGTGCCTCGGAAAGTATGTTAAGCCGTTGGCTCTAGCTGTTGTTTGAGATGCTTTATTACTCTTTGCAGGTAGTTAGAGACATGAAAGTCTGTCAAACAGTCTTAGAATAGAAAATTATTTATTACTCGCTTTTGCCCGCGGCTTCGCTCGCGTTAAATTCGATAAAACACTGTACCTGCTACCTGCAGTTTTTGCTCTTGCGCCTTATTGATTTGTAATAGCAAAGCTAAGTTTTCCCTTTTATTCCCTCGTTCTCCCACATATCCCACTTTTTTTTTAATAAAAATTAAAAATAAAGCATATGTCCGCCTCCTGGTTCCCAACTATCTCTGTACCAAAATTCATCAAAATCGGATTAGCGATTAAAGCGTGAAGAGGTAACAAACAAACAAACTCACTTTCGCTTTTATAATAGAATAGAATTTACTTTATTGCACACCAAAAATTGAAAAAACAAACTAAAAAAAGTGCTAAATCTATGGTTACAATGGCCGTCTTATCATATCATATCGGTATTTATCTTATCATATTATAATATTAGTAGGGAAAGGATGAACACCATATAAATAACATAATTATGAAATTGACGACACGGTTGAGCTGAGCGATCGACTGCTGCGTTGCGTGCATTTCGATCTCCACACGGAACAAATATTTGTATGGCCTACAGATAGTTGTTCCGGGTCTGGCTGTTTGTGTATGTGAGATTGAATATTTGTAAACGCAGGAGAAATTCCTAGTGTGAGGCAACGTTTTTTTTTAAATTAAATAATTACTGAAAAACATTTCACATAACCGGTCTTATCGCTAAAAGTGATCTTTTCAATACACCGTTTGCATGAATTACAGCAAGATGGCGAGACAACACTGCAGCTAGTCTGTGGTGTACCAACTACGTATCAATATACATGCATGCATAAAGCAAATACAAATCCATCATCATGTAACAGGAGCAGAGAAACCATGTCTAGTGATGTAAGTCAATCTTACCAAGGTTTATCGTATATGTGAGATTTGCAGTCGCTCCATGTAATATATAAATTACATATAAATAAATAAAAATTAAATTTAAATAATATTATGAATGTAAATGTTGGTGAGGAAGCGGATTGTTCGAAAGAGCATGGGTGGGCTTAAGTCAGTACAAGTCTGACACTACCCCCCGCTCCACCCAGAGCGGGGGAAGTTATTTGATGATTTCCCACCACAAAAAAATTGGATGAATGTATGGATGTTTGGATTTTTGTACGGATATTGATTAAATTTGGCACAGAGGTAGAAAATAGTCTGGAATAACACATAAAATACTTTTTTTTCCGATAACACGCAGGCGAAACCGCGGACACCAGCTACTGTAAAATACTGGTATTCAGCTGCATCCAGTTAGACTGGAAACTGACCCCCCAGTCAGGAAAAGACTCCCAAATGATGTAACAAAAATCTGTTCTAAAAACGAAATAAATATTCAGAGGCACGTTAACTTTCACCGCGTACTTTAATCTGGTCGTTGACGAAATTGTTGGTAATTACTCGGCAAATTATACCGGCCAACTTTTGCACGGCGGCCATTTTAAATCAGTGGTAACTGCGTTGAATTTTGATATGAGTTGACTTGTATTTCAACCGTTTGCCAGATAACTGCGATGGATGTGTTTGACGTTTAACAAATATGTGTTTATATTTATAGCGTGCTTTTAAATTATATATATAACTAGCTGTGCCCAGCGGGTTCACCCGCTGAGGTTTAGGGGTACGACAAATAGATGTTAGCCGATTCTCAGACCTACCCAATATGTACCCAAAATTTCATAAGAATCGGGCGAGCCGTTTCGGAGGAGTACGGTAACTAACATTGTGACACGGAAATTTTATATATTAGATTATACTATATAACAAACATTGTCGTACTCAAATTTATGGTTTTGCAAATAAAAACCAAATATTTTTTTAGAAAAACGACGGACTTTGGAGTTTAATCTTATTTCCTAAAGTATTTTTTTATTACGTAATTTAAACGTTAGACAATGATATTGCCTTCTGAATAAGCCTATTTTTGTCTCAGTAAGACAAAAACTCTGAGAGATATGTTTTTACTGTAACCAGTCAAATTAGTCATTCCTTGGCTGAACCCGACATACTATCTATTTACCACCATCCGTATCAAGTCTGACCTGGATAAACTGCACTGAAAATTACACTCATTAAGTAGCTTCTGCATGTGTGTCTTTTTTTGCGAGCAGGCTTTGGCCTTAGTACGCCCGACCTGTGCCGCATTGTGGACTTCGTTTTAAGGAATTAAGACTAACATCATGAAAATCAACCACACTTGCGCCTTATGTTAAATCCCCTGTAATGGAGGCCAATCAGGCACAAATCCGAATAACATAACTGTTACTGAGAAATTCTTGATAGAAAGAATTTGCCGGTCGTGTTCAAGGATAATAAACGATTGCACCATAAAGTTAGATGTCACTTTAAGTTGTTCTTTAGTTCGGTTGTGGCCCCGGTGCATAAAGGGCAAAAGAAGGAACATGGGTGGATTTTAGTCAGTACAAGTCTGACACCCCTTCACTCCGCCCAGAGCGAAAGAAGAAGAAGTCATTTGATGATTTCTCACCCGCAAAAAAAGACCCCATGTTCATTTGTTGCGCTACAAATAACTTCCCCCGCTCTGAGCGGAACGGGTGGAAGTGTCATACTTTTACTGACTAAAATCCACCCATATTTCTTCTATTGCCCTTTGCGTTCCGGGGCCGCGGTATCTCTTTCGAACAACCCGCAACCCCGGCAGGCGGAGGCTCTGGCAAGCCCCTCTGCTTTGCTGACATCTCTTTGAGGCGCGCGTGAAACACAAACGCGCCGTCGACACGGCCTGTCGTCAATAGACGGACGGACGGTGAGCTACCCACTGCTCACCGTCCACAGGCCCACATCTACGGTGGCCGGGAACCGTCTCGCGGCGCCCGACGCCCAGGGCGTCTCCCGAGGTCATTTGTTGCGTTTGCGATCACTTTCAATTTAATTAGTACCTAATTACCAGACAATAGAAGATCTCTTTGTTATCAATGACAAGTCATAATCTAATAATAGATTGACATTAACAATGAAACCTATTCCATTTAGTTAATTGACTTATTCAGATTTGCATAATTATACTATTCGCAAATGCACGTGGTTTAGATAATTAATCAACATAATCCTTCTATTCATAAATCAGTGTGAAATAAATTGATTATACCTTCGATCAAAAACATTATTACCGAAGGAGTAAAAGCTAACGGGATTCGGACGATGATACGAAATATTTTTATTTATTTTGAACGAATTATTAGTTACTAGCTTCCGCCCGCGACTTCGTCCGCGTCGCATAGTTGCTTTGGGCTAACGCTAACTTTAGACCGCGTGATGATTATTTTTCCCTCGTTTTCCCCTTATCTCAATTCTTTTTTAAAAAAAATCCGTCTTCAGGGTCCCGACTATCTCTGTACCAAAATTCACCAAAATCGGTTTGGCCATTTAGGCGTGAAGACGTAACAAGCAAACAAACTCACTTTTATAATATTAGTAAGGGTTGCGAATTGGACTGTATGGGTCATTTATTTTTTTTTTGTTTTGTTCGTTTTTAAAGATTGTCTGGAAGTTTGAGTACTGTAAGCGACCTACACAAATGTCATTTTTTGGTATTGTTCGGCGGCGTGCCGTTGAGCTCCTTGAGTTGTGAGTCAACCTACACGATTACCGACAAATGCTTGCACTGACTGGACAGGTCTACTCAAATCTAATCTGTGTGTGTGTGTGTGTGTTTTTTTAAATACTATCTATATCTACTATCTATTATCTAAGATCTATCTGCATAGTTCTCAACCAAGATTAACCATGACCAAGATTTTTTCTGGACCTTAATCGAAACTTCAACTTTCTTTTCAGAGTAGTAGGGTACAAAACGCTGGCAATATACAATAAAAAAAACTTATCCGTGTTCCTTCTTTGGCCGATAGTGTTTCGGGGCCGCGGTATCTCTTCCGAACATCCTTGCAGAGTCGCTCTGGCTGACGTTATGATTTGGTGGTTTTACAGTTGACGTTTCAGATTGCGGTTGAGCAATCTTACAAAACAGCTCTCTTGCACAAAAAAAAATAAAATGAAATACACCCCAGTCTCCCAAACTGTCCCTTATTTAAATTTAAATCTTGTTTACTACCCCAACTGCTTGGACTGCTCCACTTAAACACGCAAACGGTAAATACAGAAGGTTGTTTACGAACAATTTGCAAGCTTAACGGGTTTTTTATCGGATATATTTCGAGAAGAGTACTATGGGATTAAACAATCTAGCTCCCTATCCCCATTCTGTCATTAGACGATGACGTAGAGAAACGTCAAAAGAAAGAAAGAAAATACGTTTATTTGCCACAAGTGCATACAACATCAGACAAATAGAAGAAAACATAATTTTTACTAATATTATAAAAGCGAAAGTAAGTTTGTTTGTTACGTCTTCACGCCTATATGGCTAAACCGATTTTAATGAATTTTGGTACAGAGATATTTGGGACCCTGGAAACGGACATAGGCTAAAAAAGTGAGAAAAGGGGAAAGAGGGAAGAAAAGGGGAGAGAAAGATTTTTTTTTCAATCTTAGCGCGGGTTAAAGTTAGCGTTAGCCCAAAGTAACTATCCCACGCGGACGAAGTCGCGGGCGGAAGCTAGTTGAAACATAAAACTATTAAAAAAAACACCAAAAGTCGATAATTATTATTTCACGGCTGCGCCAAACAGGCCGTCGCTGGTTTTTAACTTAACTGTAATGTACCTGTAATGACCTGGGTGCGATGTGACGGACGTAAAACAGCCTCAATAAGATTGTATAGATACAGTAATAATAATAAAGAAACGTCACAATTACTGGGTTACATTTCTATGATAGCGTTTTTTTCAACTTGCACATTTATTGTGCGAAACGTCTATCTGTGGTATTCAGTGCTTCTCTGTTCCTGATGATTATTAAAGCTCAAACAAATCAGTTTTTACTATGCAAGCGTGCTCCAGCCGGGTTGTTTCCGGGTTGCGGGTTGTTCGAAAGAGATACCGCAGCCCTGGAATATAAAGGGCAAAAGAAAGAACATGGATGGGTTTAGCCAGTACAAGTCTGACACTTCTTTCTGCTCCGCCCACAGTGGGACGAGTCATTTGATAATATAGCTTTTCATTCAAAATTTCAATCATAAACCGATTAGTAATTAAAAAAAATGCGTGTGAAGTCAATAAAAGCGAGCTAACAATCATTTCTTCAGCGTTTCTGCGTCGCGTGCGTAATGCGATTTGAAACAAATGACTGTCGCCTCAATGTGTTCGTGGTCCCATTTTCGCTGGTTGCGAGAAACTGACCTTCTTTCTCTATCTAGCTACTAAGTTAAGTAACGAGTGAAGTTTTTAGTTAACTAATTAATTCTGGAGCACGGTGTTATCTTCGAGGTTGCTTGCAAGGAAGGACGGCGTTATGTGAGGAGTAGCAAGTCATTATGTTAAATATTTGGTTGCTTCGAGAGAGATTGAATTAAGTAGGTAGTTAGCTGGTTTTTGGGTGTACTAAGTGGGTAGATGTGGAAGTTTTAGTGCCGTCTTTTAAGGGGTTGGTTAGGTAGGTAGGTTGACTAGCGTCTTTCTGATAGTAGCGCTAACTTTAGTGGGTAAAGCGAGCGCCAACACAACAGCAATACAAAAGTGCATGCGAAATAACTTTTCTAGCTTCGCCTGAAGAAACATTCTTTGCAATATGTATATCTGTATGTTAGCCGTTGTTGTTAGCCTTAGGTGCTGAAAAAATATATAATACTAGCTTTTGCCCGCGGCTTTGCTCGCGTTAAATTCGGGGTAACACAGTTCCCCTTTCCTGATTTGCAGGTAGAAGGTACCTGCAAACCTACCTGTATACCTACCTGTGTACCTGTAGTTTTTGCCCTTGCGCCTTATTTATTGTAATAGCAAAGCTAAGTTTTCCCTTTTCTTCCCTCTTTCTCCCTTATTTCTCACTTTAAAAAAATCCTATATCCGTCTCCAGGGTCTCAACTATCTCTGTACCAAAATTCATCAAAATCGGTTTAGCCATTTAGGCGTGAAGACGTAACAAACAAACTCACATTCACTTTTATAATATTAGTAAGGATTATAGGATCACATTGTTGTCCGTCCGTCTGTCTGTCAAAATACCGGGAGGTATCGAGTTGAAATTTAAACCATACAATCAAGTCTGTGATCCCTTGAAGCTCAACCCTCTAAGTCTATGCAGTCCATAAACATGGCCGTTTATATTGCAAGTTGGTCCTCTGGAACCCATGGTGCACGAGTCTGACTCCACTTGGCCGTTTTGTTTAGTTAATTATAATAGCCTATCAAGTTTCCCACGGCTGGGCAAAAGGCCTGGCCTTTCAATATCCAAATCCTTCTCTGTGCGAGATATGGCCATGTTCCTCCTCCTCATCTTGCCCGCGGTCTACCCGGTAATTTCCTCAGTCAGTTGTCCAGAGAGTCACAATTCGTGCTCACCTCTCTGGGTGTATTTTTGCTGCATGATCAGCCCACTCCTACTTAAGTTTGTCTGTTTTTGGCTCAACATCTGCAACCTTAGATATGGAGCGCAGGGTGGTGTTTCTACTCGGGTTAAAAGGCATAAGACTGAACTCTGTCTTATGCCTTTTGATGGCATCAAATCGCAATGTAGCCAACTTATAATATACCTTTTGATGACATCAAACTGCATTGTAGTCAACCTATGTCTTTTGATGTTATTAAACTGCAATGTGGCCAAGTTATGGCTTTTGATAGCATCAACCCGCAATGTAGCCAACTTAAGCCTTTTGATGGTATAAAACTGCAATGTGGCCAACTTATGGCTTTTGATAACATCAACCCGCAATGTAGCCAACTTATGCCTTTAAATAGCATCAATCCGCAATGTAACCAACTTATGCCTTTTGATAGTATCAAAACGCAATGTAGCCAACTTATGCTTTTTGATGGCGTCAAACTGCATTGTAGCCAAATTATGCCTTTTAATAACATCAATCCGCAATGTAGCCAACTTATGCCTTTTGATAGTATCAAAACGCAATGTAGCCAACTTATGCCTTTTGATGGCTTCAAACTGCATTGTAGCCAAATTATGCCATTTGATGACATCAAACTGCATTGTAGTCAACCTATACCTTTTGATGGCATCAAACTGCATTGTAGCCAACTTATGCCTTTTGATGACATCAAACTGCATTGCAGCCAACTTATGCCTTTTGATGGCATCAAACTGCATTGTAGCAAACTTATGCCTTTTAATAACATCAATCCGCAATGTAGCCAACTTATGCCTTTTGATAGTATCAAAACGCAATGTAGCCAACTTATGCTTTTTGATAGCGTCAAACTGCATTGTAGCCAAATTATGCCTTTTGATGGTATTAAACTGCAACGTAGCCAACTTATGCCTTTTGATGGCATCAAACCGCAATGTAGCCAACTTATGCCTTTTGATGGCATCAAACGGCAATGTAGCCAACTTATGCCTTTTGATGGCATCAAACTGCATTGTAGCCAACTTATGCCTTTTGATGGCATCAAACTGCATTGTAGCCAACTTATGCTTTTTGATATAGAATTTTAATGTAGTGAACATTTTCACAGATTTGCAGCTTGTATCACCATAGACAAAAATACACAAAATATTAATAATAAATAACCACCATTTAAGTTCATCGATTCGGTTAAATTACGCGTTAACAACGTTCTCTGAAACTTACAAAGCATTAAACCTATTGTAAACCTTTCTGATACACACTTAAATATACTTCAAAGGATTTTTATTCTATAGCATAATAATTACTAACAGGTACAGTCAGAACCATTAAAATATGTAGAGTTAGCAGATTTTTTTGTGGATTCATTTGAGACTTTATAAGTTTATCTTAGACACCACTGACATCGGTGAAGGAAAACAGTGAGAACCTGGAATTGCAATTAATGTAAGTCTGAAATCGCCAACCCGTCTTCAATAGCTGTAGTGATCAATGTTCGTGCCTTGTATATGAGAAGAGACATTTACCCAACATTGGGGCAGCAATGGACTAGTATTATAATTAGACTGGTTGAAAGACGCCACAGGAATTTATTGACGTTACTGAGGGTGCCAAACTAAAGTGACTCAAGTCTGAGCCGACAGAATGTTGAAGAAAAAAACATACGTGAACATGACGGCATGGGTGGCGCAGTGGCTGAGGGATTTACTACTGCGCTGCGTGTCGCGGGTTCGATTCTCGCACGGAATAAATATTTGTATGGCTTACAAATAGTTGTTTCGGGTCTGGCTGTTGTAAATTTTTGTAAACGCTTAAAGAATAAAATAAAAAAGTAATACCAACGTGTTACTGTGACTGGAACACGAAAGGAATTCAGTATATAATGGATGGTCACCCATCTATTGGCCAACCTCAGCAAGGTTAACCTTCGATAAAATCAAATCTTCAAAAATTCAATTCAAAAGTAGCAACGTGGTATATATTTTTGCTCGCGACTGTACTTGGATTATCATTAACGATTCCTAATTGGTACATATCTCTTTGATCACTGACTCGATGCAGACGATTTGTAATAATCGAATGAAAATCGGATTACAACTCGATAACATAGAAATCAAATTGGATTGGATAAAGTTTTTTGAAAAGAGATTGGTTTGAATGGCATGGCAATGATAATGGCTGACAGTTTTTTTTTGCGTTTTCTTTTTTAATTCAATTGTAAAAGTGGATTCCAAACTTAACTATGTCCTATAAATAGATTTTATACTTTCGGTTTTAACAAAGTTACATTCCTAACAAAAATAATGGGTAAATTGCTCGAGGAAAGATATGAAGGAACCAGGAATAAATGATGCCGTGACGTCTGTCAGGGGAGCATGGAACAAGAAAACGTGTAAACTGGCCAAGAAATATCTGAAAAAACGGGTAGGGACACAAAAATGATGGTGTTGAAATTTTTTACGGCTACTATGATAAAAAAAAATGATTTAGTTTTAGTCAGTAAAGAATCAGTTATACCTCGGTCAAATTTCGGTAACGTATACACTGAAGTATCTGACAGTTCGCAGTGCTCACAGCTGGACGCATTCGGACCGCACTGGTTTGTTCGAAATTCAAAACTCTGGCAGATTTCAAAGCCCTCATCAAAGTGACAGTTCTCTATAAGAAACTTTTTAAAGAAAACTTCATGGCTCCATCTTGCATGCCAGTTACAATGTAAACCATCGAACACTGCATACAGCGTGCTTTATCGCTCAACTCCAGTAATTATTATCGAGCCATGTATGTGTGCGGAAACTTCACACTTTCTGGGTTATTTTTCGCAGTAAAGTGCCAAGATAAGCAGACTTAAATAATGCCCGCTTGCACCATAAATCGTTGAATGCATTTAGCGTAGGTATAAAAAAAAAGTATTTTTCCGTTTCTACGAACCGTTTAAAATTGGCAGACACTAGTGATTTGTAGTGCAAGAAAAGGGCGGGCCACTACCAAAACACAATGGGAATAACCCCCCTCCATATATTTTTAGAATATTTTCAAAATTGTCGCTTATATAAAATATTTATTATGTTATGATCTATTCAAAAAATAAAGTTATTTTGAAAGAAAGAATATCTAAATTAGGTGTTCTCCTTTTGTTTTTAAATACGTTTTGATTTCTGATTCTTGTGTTACTGTTCATGTCTATTATAAATTTTTGTATATATCAAAAGTCAGCTCTAATTAAAGAGCATTTCGTAATAGAAGCAAGCCTAGTGCCCTTAAGATAGGGGGTACCAAGTGGTATTCCGACCTACAAGCATAAACTGCATAGCACAAAGATATTCAGCCTGTAACGGTGCAAATGCTGAGTCAAAGGCTATGTCCTTGTAAGAGGGATGGACCAGAATCCACAATGCCGGCTTTGCGCTGCTCGATGGATCTCATATTTCTTCGAATTTTGAAACACAATTCTAACACATGTAATTCAAACCTTCACTATGTTTCAAAAGCCGTGGTGTTCAAATAGAAGTTCTGTGAACTGAGAAAATTGGTTATGGTCTCGACTATAATAATGTTCTCAGTTTGAAATGCTTACAACAACTCCCCATCCAAACAAAGTCTTGTGTACAAAAGAGTATTCATCAAAAAAGTTCCTTACAAAAAATAAAACAAAACACAACCACATTTTTCAGCCACGCTTCTCATCATGATTTAATCAATCAGTCCTAAGACTTTAATCCCTGAGGTCTGAAGTTTAAAAAAAGAACCACGGAGTGACCTTACGAGGATAATTCACTTGAAACTTGCTCATTTCCTAATCTTGTAAACGAACTGGGAGTTCAGCGGCGAAGATACGCTTAAAACTGAGATGTAGAATGATTTTGGAGAAGGCATTCGTAATGTGCCAAGGAGTATCGTATCGTTAGTATCTATACCAACTGTGTTGTTGGCATCAGATCAGCAGTCGCTTCATGTAAAACATGGTATATGGATGTATGTGTTTGTATTAATTAATAGTACATTTTGATTCAAGTGAGGAAACTTTATCGCTGCGTGCGAGGCGGATTTAACGCACGAGCCGCCAGGCGAGGGTGTAATAGAGCCGAAAACAGCAGTGACAAATTATCACGTGAATCAAACGACGTTTTTCAATACACTTCGGAGAAATTAAATAACAGTACAAAAAGTATAAGTAATATGAAACCATGACTTAATTTTTTTTCCTTGCATTTTGTCTTCTCCTACTAAAGGAAAAACAAAGGTCCTACCTCTAAACAGCCTAATATTAAAAATAAGACATGCAAATATTTTCATATTTAGGCCTCAAATAAACGTATTTTTTTTTTGTTGTAAGCGAATTATTTTCTAAATGATAGTGATTATTTGTATATTGGAAGCCCTTGTTGCAATAAATGAAAAAAAAAACATGCGTGTGAAATACATTACAATATGTTGAACTTAATCGTATTGCAATAAGAGCCATTTTTCAAGAAAGTGTACTGAAAATATAAATCGTGACTATTACAAATATGGCGCAACAAAGTTATAATAATTAAGATCATTAAATCACATAAAATTTGCATTACATGAAAGACTTACTAAATGAACTTGGTTTTAAATCTATATAAAAATATTTGTTACGGTCGTAATTAATATTTTAAATACAACAATCTGACACTGACCGTAAATTGTAGAAAACCCGGGCAAGTTGCAAGTCGGACTCGCACATTCAGGGTTCCGTACAAACTTGCGACGGGCGGCGTGGACTTAGAGGGTTGAATTTTTCACAGCTCGAAGGGATTACAGACTTGAGTATATGGTTTTAATTTAAACTTAATACCTTAACGCACCCTGCTGGAGTTGCGGGTGATTCGAAAGAGATACTTCGACCCCGGAACATATAGGGCAAAAGAAGTTTGACACTCCCCCTGCTCCGCCTAAAGTTGGGGAAGTTATTTGACGATGTCCACAAAAAAAATAAGTTACATCATTTGAAACGGCAACGCCAACGGTTTTATTTTGAGTTTCCGATACTTCAGCAGAGCGGAATGGCATTAGTTTCAAATGTACTAAAAAAATTACATCGTTACGTATTAAGTCTTTAATCAGATCAGATACCGTAGTTAGGTTTTATCTATCTCCGCTTAACCCCTTGTAGTAAACAGGCGTAATATCACATTATACGGATAAGTCTTACTCAAGGCAAGAATCGTTACCCTCCTTCCTTTCACCCCATTGTTCGGTAAACCCCCATAATTGATAATTTTCGAACCCAAATCGATTATCACACTATCCAAAACCTCCTTTCATGACTCGCTCGTTGAGTGTATTACATTCTGGCCACAAACAATCTGTGTAGGTATAAGTAACAAAGTTATACAACAAACTCGACTTGGAGGAAGTTTACTAAACCGCAATGTTGAGGCTCGCGCCTCTTGGGAGATAGCGATACCGCGTTTTTTCACGGTGATCCAGAATTATTTTGTGGTCCTGGAAAATATGGCATCTTAGTTTTAAAATGGAATGGAATGATAATTTTAAAAAGAGAACTGTCACCAGGGTAGCCCGCGAAATTTAAATTTCCTTACGTTTTTATTTTATAATGCATAGATAAGTAAGTCTCAGATTGTATGATGATTAAGTTATACGTCACTACCGTTGTATGTTTAGTCGTTAAAGTAAGTTTCTTTTTTCTATTTGTAAATAGTGGTTTTGTATGCCAATACAGCTAAGTCTAAGTGCAGGATCCGCTAACAACTTTTATGACTATATTTTGCAATTTACAATCCATATTGTGTGTGAAGAATAACGTCAAAGAAATAGCAGTTAATAACTCTCTTCCATCCTGCCGTGTCAACGCTTACACATTTATTTACTCCTTTTCTTTCAAATCATTCTTCACACGCTAAAATATGGATTGGAAATTGCAAAATATAGTTATAAAAGTTGTTAACGGATCCTGCACTCAAACCTCGCTATATTGACATCCAACACCTCTATTTCCAAATAAAATAAAAAAGAAACTAACTCTATAAACAATCGATTGTTCCGGAAAACCCGTTGCCGTGTGACGGATATTGTGAAAAAGTGACGATCGCTTTTTTTTCTTTTTTTTGTAAACGGAATTGAAGATGAATGCATAGTTTTATTTTTGTTTTAGTTTTAAAATCAGTCAAACTTTGACATTTGATTTGTTTCTAATCTGTCATTCTAAGGGATGACGAAGTTGACAGCGGCCAGTGCTCGACAAAAAGTAATCTTGATAATTAATACAAGTAGTGGCGTGTTTGAGCCGTGTCGAGTTTTTTTTTTTTCATTGCCCCACACTATGATTTTCTCCTGCATCGTGGATGCGTTTACAAACATTTAAACTCACATACAAAAACAGCTAGACCCGAAACAACTACCTGTAGGTACAAATATTTGTTCCGTGCGGGGATGGAACCAGCGACGCGCGGCGCAGAAGTCGATCGCTCAGCCACTGCGCCAACCGTGCCGCCAATTGACATTCTAGGGTCATAGGGTCCGAGTGCTTACCTCGTATTTTAGAATATCACCGAGTAGTTGGTTGGTTCTTCTCGTGACCAGAGGGCTGGCCTTAAAAAAATAAAAACGAAGAAATTGCCTTCCAACGTAGCAATGTCTATGTGCTGGGTACTTTCCCCGTTGACAGCTAAGCGTACGAACTTTTTGATGCCTTGTAAAGTTATTTTTGCTTTTGATACATATCCTTACTAATATTATAAAATCGAAAGTGAGATTCTTTTTTTTGTTACGTTTTCACGCCTAAATGGCTAAACCGACTTTTGGTACAGATATAGTTGGGACCCTGGAGACGGGCAGAGACTAAAAAAAAGTGAGAAAAGGGAGAGAAAGAGGGAAGAAAAGGGGAGAGAAACATATTTATTTTTCGATCATCACGCGGGTTAAAGTTATCGTTAGCCCAAAGTAACTATGCCACGCGGACGAAGTTGCGGGCGGAAGCTAGTATTGAATATTGATAAAATATTATTGAATAAGTACTTACATGTTTTTCTTGTTATGTTACTTACGTGTTTATTTTTTTATTTTCAAGATTAATTAAATTAAATGTTAAAGGAAGCATATAGATTTATGTTTCATTATTTAAATTATAAAATGACTAGAGCTTGGATTTAAAATAAACCTCGTAGACAATGGTTGAAGTACAGACGCCTGCAGGTCAAGCTACCCGAAACTGTCATTTTTTCCCAATGAACCTTGAACCTAATACTTTAGAAATAAAGTCAAAAATCTATCAAAGAAATCTGACAGATTGTAGTAGCTTGATGTGCAGGCGTCTGTACAATTTCGACGGCACGGCGACCGCAGATCGCAACCCCTTTATACGGAAGCATTTCGTTGCGGTCTCTCATTCCAATTGGGTCACTTTATTGTAGCATTCTAGCCATCCTTCTCCTGACTGTGCAATTTTCATGTGACTTATAAATATTTTCATTTTCTTTTTGATTTGAACCTTTTATGTTTTTTAGTGACGAGTAGATTACTTTTTGAACAGATTTAAGGAAAAAATCTGTATTGAAAGCGTGCGAAAACATTACTGCTTTTTTAAAATTATTTACTTTAAAAACAAATATTCCAATCTTACTTAAAAATTTTAAAACAACCTATTTCTTGATTTGAATATCGTGCTCAATTTAAAAATTCGCCTCTCGTAACTTCAGTCTGTTGAAAATACGTTTATAATTTAAAATTCGAACAGCCCGAAATTCAAGCTCATCTCTAAACTCTAAAGCGAGAAAAAAAACAAAACAGAATCGGAGCTATTCGAACTCAAACACCATGGAGAGTCTATTATCGGCTGCCAAAAGCCGTCCGTTGCATATAGATAACCAAGTCGAAATGGAAATGTGTGACAGCTGTGTCTATGCAAATGCACTGGACAATTTAAATTTGGAATTCCGTGTAACCGCCCCTCGCTTCTAGAATGGATTTTAATATTCGAATTTCGAAATTCTGCTGGCTGGTTTTCGGATTAGCTCGAGTAGTGTGGATTTATGTTTTTTTTTTTTAATTTTGTGTGTACATCTGGATTGTTTCGTTGATCTAGTGGTCGCAAACGAAACGGTCCTGGGTTCGAATGCTTGAGCCAGGTAATTGCGTTTTCTACAGAGATTTTTTTCTGTGGCAGCTCTAAGATTAGATTTGTGCCCGGATGATTGTAAATGACTGGTCTATTACAATAAGATGGAATTTAAACTTGCGTAATGTACACTGCTAAACCCCTTAAATCATTTGTTTTCTATACTTTAATCAATGAAAAACAGCAAAAAAAACCCAATAAAAGTATTAAAACTTTTCATTAAAATTTTCTACTACAGTTCAAATGTTTGTTTCGGCCATGATGTGACGTCATTACTTTTACATTATTATAAATTCCCTTTTATACAAATTGTATAAGATTTAATCAAGTAATAATTGCAATTACAATATTATAATAATATCTTAACAAACATGCAACATTAACAACATTTAAAAAAAAACACTTTTGTTTGAAAAGTACCTACTTCTTACTTTTCAAAAAAAAGTGTTTTTTTTTTAAATATCATGGAAATTGACGTCACTGCCGGCATTATTACAGAAAATGCGCGTTGAGTTTGCGTTCCGTTGCACCAAAAACACGCAACATAAAATAAGTGCTGTATTAGAAAATACAATAAGTGTAAGGGTTAAGCTTTAAAAAAAAAAGTTTTGCATTGCTTGCACATTCTCTATTGCAATAATTTGACCCCAATAACGAGCGTCTAACCTGGATTATATTAGCTAGCTGTTAAAAAAAAAACTCCCTCCACCACAAACTGTGAATTGTGAAAAAACCATACCAGTCAAGTAAGTCAACTGTTCCTTTTCTGATAGACCATAAACGAATAAAATACATGTAACTAAAAAGTATGAAATAAAACCCTGAAATAAAAGGCTCTCTTGAAAAACCCGTAACACAGCCCTTAAAATATTTTTATTGCAAATTGGACAAGGGGAACACCTTCTTACGGGCAGTTGGCGAAACTTGGCCCATTTTGCCAACAAAATTTCCGATTCCACAAGTTTAAATTTGATCATAATCACTTGGTAGAACTGTAGCTATCTTGTAACATTGAATTTAGAGAGCCTTGTTTAAGAAAGATGATCTTTTAAAATAGAATTTGGTGGTGGAAGTAATCATTCTCAGAGAATTTTCTTAAAATTGAAACAGTAAAGTTGTAAAATGGGATTTTCTGCAAACCTATGTAAGGTATTTGCGCTTGACCACTTCTCACCCTTATGCTCTGAGTAATAAGGTTGAAAATAATCAGTCGTCGGTGACCTCTATGGTACTGCAAAGGTTTTATAGGATTAACAAAACTCGAGTGCCAATATAAAAAAAAATATATAAAAAAATTGGTTGTTTGTAAAGTAGGTTTACGATCGAGATGTTTACGTGATAACGTCTTATTGGTGATATAAGTTATCACCAGTAGTGACATCTAAAATGAAATTAAGTACTAATTTAAAGTTTTTTTTTCGAGCCAAGTAACAGATGGCGCTACCATCTTTATGAAATGTCGCTTGTGAGGTTTTGGTGTGACACAAGTTTCTGAACATGTCACCCGACTAAAACGATTTTAAAGACGTTATCACGTCAAAAAAAAAAAAAACAAAACTCGATTGCAGGCTGGTTTGCAATGACGTTCGGATTGTCAGGTTTTTTTTTAAATATAGAAGAGAATAGGTTTCCAATGATGTGACATGTATTTTTAAAATGCTATTATGAAATATATTCAAAAGCATTCGATGCTTCTTCTATTATGAATACCCCCCCCCCCTCCCATATCACAAGCCATTACAATACATAAACAGATGTTTCTGTACATTCTAGAACCTGACGCGTACTTCATCACCTGCATGGCCTTTCTACAACGTTGTTGGGGGTCAACTTTCAGTCTAGTTAACTGTATCCAGTATTTAACATAGGGGAAACTTGGTATGTAATGGGTGGTCGCCAATCTATGGCAGTCGCCTACCAAGTCAAGCGCGGCTTGGCCGAAAAATGAAGAGAAATGACTAAACAAAGTTTACAGTGCAATTGCTTTGTTTTGACTTATTAAAATAACCAACGATGCAGTACAAAGGAGTTTGTGGCTAAATATATATCAGCCACTCAGGTCGATATTTTAGGTTAGTCCTGCTAGTCTGTGGATGGGTGACGATCTATTTCATACCTGCCTGGGATACGGGTTGATCGAAAGCGATACTACGGCCCCAAAATACAAAGAGCAAAAGAAGGAACATGGATGGGTTTGAGTCAGTAACAGTCTATCACATCCCCCGATCCACCCAAAGCAAAAAGAGGTTAATACGTGGTAACCATTAGGCGTCTATGTTTCTGACACCCTGTAAAGTTATCAAGAACCAACGAGAGTAGATGCTCATTTATTTGATACAACAATAATTATCGTCACCTTGGAGCCAAACTTAGAAATAACGGCATCTGGAAACCTTATTAAAACAACTTCCACAAGTTATAAATTAATCCAGGTATTATGTTGACACCTAAATAATGTATTTATTATTTAAAAATCAACATAAAACACTTAGGTTGCGTTTAAATTTTAATTTGTTTAATTGTTGTAGAATGTAACATTTAAACCCAAAACTGAAAGGTTCTATCCGACATAGAGCCTTGTGACATTTAAATTTATTTTAAGAAATCAGTCAACATCACCAATATCTCAAATTACAAAACACATCACGTACAAAGACTTCCGGAAGTGCATGTGTTACCAACCTTACGCCCGAAGCACAGAATGGCCTATTACTGTCGCAGATAACATTGAAGTATGGCGCGTTGGATAGCAGATATCGTGATGTACTGCGCTTGATTCTTGTGTGGTTGTTACTCCTCGTTGGGCAAGTTGTAATTCTTCGCCTTCTAGGTAAATGAAATTTGGCAACGGTGCAAATATCTGTCAAATATTTCGTTGTTTCGATTTATTGATGATTGCTGCTTTTTTCTGATAGGTAATCCTATTAATATTATAAATGCGAAAGTTTGTGAGTATGGATGTATATTTGATTCACTTTTACGTCAAAACGGCTGAACAGATCTTGATGAAATTTGACACATAGGTAGATTATAGTCTGGAGTAACACATGGTATTTTTTTTTTGATATTACGAGGGTGAAGCCGTGGATGCCAGCTAGTCATCAATAATTTCTCCCGCTCTGGGCGGAGGGAGTGCCAGACTTTTACTGACTAAAACTTATACAGAAACCTGGAATCTTTTTCCTTTTGTGTTCCGGGGTCACGGTATCTCTTTCGAACAACCCGTAAATCTGGAACAACCAGCTACCTGGGGGTAGACTGGGTAAGCAGAGGAGCCTGCCAACTTGTTGAGGCGAGCGTGGAACACAAATAAAACGTGGAATGATGCTTATTGCTTGCCTCATTGACGTGGTGGTTGCAATCAAACCTGCTAAGCATGAAGTCCTGGGCTCCAGACTCGGGCAAATTGTTTTTGGTTGGTTCTTTCTGTCAGGGATTTTTGAAAGCTATGATATATTTATTTTTAAACACTAATAGACATATTATTGTTGGGTTGCAATCAGGAAATTTTTGAGTAGCAGCTATGAAGTCTAGATTTGTGACCAGTTAATGGAAATGGGCTTGCACCATATCATTAAAATGGTGCTCAACATAACTGGTGAAATGTGTATTTAGTTCTCTTATTTCTAGTTTCAGAACTTCTATTTTAGTAAAAATTCCTAGGTTGAAAAGCGGAGGCGGTGTAGGGCAGTCCTAAAAAACGAATATAAACAGCGTTACAGAGGAGTTTACTGCATTCAGAACTCATTTTCATTCAGGAATTAAATAAAAGAAGAAGTTTCAGAGGTTTTTGAAAGTTCTATGACGTTATAAGTCTTGGTTACAGGTTGACATTTGAAACCACAATGTTTTTAAAAATACACTTAAAGACAGGCACTGGCCGGTCAGGTATTAAATTACTTAAAAACTGCAACTTTTGTTTTATTTACTTGTGACTTATATTTCGTGGGGCTACGAAATATAAGTCTACTCTAGTACACTTGGAATTTCTCCTGTATCGTGGGTGCGTTTACAAACGTTTAAACTCAAACAAAAAAACTCAGCCAGACCCGAAACAACTATCTGTAGGCTACACAAATATTTGTTCCATGAGGGGATCAAACCCGCGACACGCAGCGCAGCAGTCAATCGCTCGGCCATTGCGCCAACCGTGCTGTCACATACATACATGCATATTCGAATGCTGGGAACGTGTCGTTATTTTAATTGCAATATATTTTTGTGAAAATATTAATTGGGTTCGTTTGTGGAGGCGCGAATTTTTTCACGTGTTTTTCTACAAGGAGTTCGCAGATTTCGATGGCGTAAATGGTTGACATACAAACATTGTTTTAAGCGTTTTGGACTGGCCTGTTAGTCTAGTGGTTAGTGGCCCTGACTGCTGAGCCGGAGGTCGTGGGTTCGATTCCCACCAAGGACAAACTTTGTGTGATGAGCATGATTGTTTGTTCTGCGTCTGGGTGTGATTTATCTATAATATGTATGTATTTATAAATTATATAAGTATGTATGGGTCAGAGCCCATTCGTCCCCTAAAATTCGTCCCCCAGCATAAAAGTTGTGGATTCGGCTCCTATATAGGTGCCCATTGGTCTTCTGGTAGGGGACCAGTTAATATTTTAATAAAAATTTTTATTTTTAAGGTACCTATTCGTCCCCTCTAATATATATACAATATAAGTTAAAGATTCGGCACCTGTTCAGGTGCCTATTGGTCCCCTGAGATAAAATTAGCTTTATTTTACATAAGAAACGGTTAACATAGTACACTTGTGAACAGTTTATTAACGGAATTAATTTAATAAATCATAACAGATCATTGAAAAAAGAGCTATGATGAATGATAATCCGTCATGATAATAATAAAACCTGTCGATAGGCTTACGATGTAATATTTGTCTCTCTACGAATGGCTTGTTAAAAAAACGGGTTACAAAATAGATAAGGTGTTTTGTTTGTATGTTATGGCTGCCTTGGTGACATATTGGTTCTTGAAAGTGACTGCGAATACGAGACTGTGTCTGACTGTGTGTGTGAAAGTGACTGTGTCAATGTGTCTTTTATTAAATGAAGCCTAACGAAATAAACTTTTTGACTATTGTCGCCATTAAGCCTGACATAGTGGTGATAGACCGATCAGCGCGCCGCGTAATGATAATCGATGTTCCCATCCCACATGACGAGAACCTCGTGAAAGCTGAGAAAGAAAAACAACTAAAATATCTTGACTTGGCACACGAGGTTGTTGACATGTGGAATGTGAACTCGGCTATCATTGTGCCGATTGTCGTTACGGCTAATGGCTTAATTGCTAAGAGCCTCGACGAACATCTGTCGAAGCTCTCCTTAGGTGGTTGGATCAAGGGCCTGATTCAGAAGGCAGTACTCCTCGATACGGCCCGCATTGTGAGGAGGTTCCTGTCTTTGGAGCCCCAACCACCGGTAGCTTGGACCCTGCTCCCGTTACCGACGGAAACCTATTTTTATATTTTTAAATGTTTTTTTTTTAATTTATTTCTAAGAAATATTTAAAATAGTAAATACATAAAGGAAATAATAATAACATTTTTAACATAATTGAATCGAATTATCTCATTTGAACCCTGGAATATGATTAGTATTATTATTGATGGTAATTCACTTTATGGTGGAATACTACAGACATATTTTGACTAAAAAGTCAAAACTAAATTATTTATTCCTAATTCCTATATGTATAGCAATTTTTTATCCGCAATTATAATTTTATCATATTAGTGGATGTTTTTGTGTTCTGACGACACGGTTGGCGCAGTGGCTGAGCGATCAACTGCCGCGCTGCGTGTCGCGGGTTCGATCCCCGCACGGAACAAATATATGTATGGCCTACAGATAGTTGTTCCGGGTCTGGGTGTTTGTGTATGTGAGTTTAAATGTTTGTAAACGCACCCACGATACAGGAGAAATTCCTAGTGTGAGCAACGTTTTAAAAAAAAAAAATGTTCTTGTATTCTAAGTGTTTCGTTTTAGCTCAATGTGGAGTCGTTGTCACCCTTTTAATGTACAAAAATAATGAACGTTCTAACATTAATTCTGTTTTGCTCCGAAAATTGGTAAGTAGGTACTCTCCAGATGTGCGCGGGGTGTGGCATGCCGAAGCGGGGGGGGGGGGGGGTAATCTTAGTATATTTTGCTAAATATTTACAAATGTACTAGAAACGAAAAGTTGATTAATTATTTTGAAGACTGGCTTAATGCCTAGAGGCATTTTATTAAACTTGAGCTTATTTGAAATAAACATGATATCTACCGAATTACTTTATTTTTATTTTACCTGTTTTCTGCGCGACTGTACCAGGACTACCAAGTTGCAGTATGCACATATACATGTACTTATATTAGAAGAATGAATAAAAATAAATATTCTTCAGGGGACGAATGGGCCCCTCAAAAGTTTTAGGGGACGAGTGGGCACAGGGTGCGAATCTTAGGGGACGAATGGGCTCTGACCCGTATGTATATCAGTTGTCTGGTTACCATAACACAAGCTCTGCTTAGCTTGGGATCAGATAGCCGTGTGTGAGTTGTCCCAAGATATTTATTTATTTATTTATCTCAACTATATTGAAGCTGTCACTTATGGGATATCTTCCCAAGAGTATTGAAATATCAGGCAGCCTCGATTTCAATACAACGTTGATTAAAAATAATAGGCTATTTTTATCTTAAACGTGTTTACCTCCAATAACGGCCCCTAAAAGCGAAAGTGAGTTTGTTTATTACATCTTCACGCCTAAATGGCTAAACCGATTTTGATGAATTTTGGTACAGAGTTAGTTGGGGCCCTGAGATTATTAATTGATCATCTGCCCAGCAAACAAAACGATAATAACAAAACAGAGCAAAAAGGGCAAAAAACCTTTTAACCGATTTCAAAAATGGAGGAGGTTCTATGTTCGATGGTATTTTTTTATGTATGTTTACTCCGCCAACTGTGGACCGATTTTCATAATTCTTTTTTGTTCTGAGGGGACAACCTTTATCGATTTTATTCAAATCGCTTGCATAGTTGATGAGTTATCGTCTGTAATACTTACATATGTTTTTTTCTATGTTTATATTAGTGATCTGCTTATCTTTTAGTAATAATGGAAAATGAATACTCGATAAAAGTTATGTGAGACTAGCTTTTGCCCGCGGCTTCGCTCGCGTTAATTTCGGTAGCGCCTTATTGATTTGTAATAGCAACGCTAAGTTTTCCCGTTTCTTCCCTCTTTCTCCGTCATATCCCACTCTTTTTTTAAAAAAAAATAGCCAATCCCGTCTCCTGGTTCCCAACTATCTCTGTACCAAAATTATTCATCAAAATCGGTTTATCCATTAAAGCGTGAAGAGGTAACAAACAAACAAACAAACTCACTTTCGCTTTTATAATATTAGTAAGGATATCATCGTGGCTAGAATGTCAACGAAACAAACAAGAGTCACCGACTTCCGGAAATAGTTATTTTCTAGGTTTTTTTTTGGAAGTCGTTAATTTTTTTTCTCGTTTTAAAAAACGATTTTTTACGACATCTTTAAAAGATCTATTCTGTATGGTCTACAAATCCTACTAATATTATAAATGCGAATATTTGTGTTGATGGATAGATGGATGGATGTGGATGTTTGTTACTCTTTCAAGCCAAAACGGCTGAACGGATGTTGATGAAATTTGGCACAGAGGTAGACTATAGTCTGGAATAACACATGGGATATTTTTATATCGATATCACGCGTGCGAAACCGTGGGCCCCTGCTAGTACTCTATATTTGGCTTCGTCTTCCAGTCTTACCAGATGAATACCAGTATTTTACATGGAGCGACTGCCTATCTGACTGCCACAACTCAGTAAATAAATTTAAACGACAATACGACATAATTCCTATAAGCCAATTAAATTTTCGCGATACCCTATGTGACGTTGATTATTTGATTTCCCCGGAGGGTCTATATTGATTTTGATGCTAATAATAAAATTATCCAAAGCAAATCAAGTACATATTGATTTGACTCGCGAGGTTGTCGACATGTGGGATGTGGACTCAGCGATCATTGTACCGATAGTCGTATCTACCAATGGCTTAATTGCTGAGAGCCTCGACCAATACCTGAGGAGGCTCTCGTTAGGCAGCTGGAGCATGACTGGCTGACATGGCTCATAATTGTTAGGAGGTTTTTTTCTCTGGAGCCCTGACCGCCGGTAGCTTTGACCCTGTTCCCGATACCGGTGGGCTACTATTTTTATATTTTTAAATGTTTTTCTATGCTTTTTTTTATTAAGTGAAATTCTGTAAATTAATCAATAAATGAAAGAACAATAAATTATCCAGAAGTAATTAACACGTCATGCTTTGTTATGACAATATTAAACGGTACCTAATGTGATTTGTCACGTCTCGAATGGTATTGGGTTCAATCCCAAATTAAACAAACGTGGTTAGATGTCAATATTTAACACAACCCCATTACAGGAACACCCTGTGGGAAGTCAACGTCGCAAATAGCTGACAAAATGTCATTGGCCTGAATTAATTTATGAGTAATAAATAAATAACAATAATAATAACAGCTTGTAACTGCCCCACTGCTGTGCAAAGGCGTCTTCTCAATCAGAAAAGTGAAAAATGGGTTAGCGAATTCACACTTATATACTTTACTAGCTGTGCCAGCGGTTTCACCCGCTGCTCAGCCAAACTGCTGATATCATGCTACAGCAGTTGTACACACGACGGCACATCAACCTATACAAAACCATTCTAACCTGATCTCTCTACCACGGTGTGCGATCCGTAGTAGAGCGATCAGGTTATAATAGTTAAAATAGGTTGACCTGCCGTCGTGTGTACTACACCAGCAAGTTATATTTTAATTATTTCAGCTTAATTTATCGTAACTACGAAATATTTTAAAGCCAATTGCGATGTTGCCAGCTTTCAAAAGATTCATCCTGCAAAATTTATCATCCAGTTAAAACGTATTTAATTTGCGTCCAAGTCCACGTATAAGTACTTCATTTAATTGCAGGGAAAAGCGAAAATACATGACATGAAAATTTTATGTCAACTTTGGTGAAACGCATACTCCCTTATTAATATTTTCCAGATAAACAGACATTTTCATCCTTTTGACTCTACACTACTTGCGCAGGTGTAAAACATAAATACAAACCTGGATCCTAACGGAAACACAATTTTATTTCGTACCCTATAAGGTTGAAAATCGCGTGTGTATGCATGGTTTAAAGTTAGTTATAGAATACTCCTGTCTCTGGCTTGTTTGTTGAGAATATAAGTTCCATTTTAAAATGGTTTTTAATTTTTCTACAGAGTAGGTAAATCTGCTTTCTTTGGAATATGTTCATGGCAGTTTATTTTGGTTCCGTGTGTAGAGTGGAGACATTGGATTGTGTAAGGAATGATATGAAGGAGAAAGGAGTAAATGATGCCGTGGTGTCTGATAGGGGAGAATGGAGGAAGAAAACGTGTTGCGCCGACCCCAACTAGAATAGGACAAGGGCAGGAAAATGATGATGATGTAGAGTGGAGACATTTTATTCTTTCAACGTTGGAGAAACTGGGTAAATTTCTATGGCGTCATTCTAACTGGCTATCAATCGTATGATGACAAAATTGTGTTATCGTCACACGATTGAGTTTAAACATCCTGACTTCTTCGGAGTGTCCTGAATGCAGCTCACGAGCCATCGCCCTATATAGTCTTGTCGATGGCGCGTTCGTGTTCTACGCGCCACTGCCTGCCGGGGTTGCAGGTTGTTCGAAAGTGAAACCCGGAACATAAAGGGCAAAAAAAGATCATTCTCCTAATGTTATAATCTTACTATATATTTATATATTAATATCATAATTGTAAATGCGAATGTTTGTGGGGATGGATGTATGAATGTTTGTTACCCTTTCACGTCAGAACGGCCGAACGGAACTTAAAGAAACTTGGCACAGAGGTAGACCATAGTCTAAAATAACAGATAGGATCAGCACGTAGTATAGCATCAAGAGTTTCAAACTCAAACTCAAAGCATTTATTTCAATTAGACCATTATAGGCACTTTTAAATGTCATAAAAACAAGAACAAAAAAATGATGCTGCTACAATCCCGGTCACAAGGCATAATAACTTGTGAAAGTACTGTAGTTGCCCATTCCAAAGCGTTGATCTCTATGGAGAAGAATGGGCAAGAAACTCCATGGACACTCTTTTAAATTATAATATTTTTACAAAATCGTATTTACATCATTCGTGTTGAGATTATACAAATATGTGAGAACGATGTAGAAAGACGTGCACAGTAAGAGCATCCAGAGTAAATAAAAAGAAAAATTCAATTTAAAATCTAAATAAGTTAAAAAAAAGACCGTGGTAGTTAAAAAAATTACCAGTCCCAACTGACAGCGCCCGTTCACGAACATGACGTATGGATCAGCCCCATTCAGCTCGACCATTTTGAAGGGAGCTAAATGACCCGACACACCCGCCACTATCAGCGAGACATTTAAGTGAGCATGACACTATTAACCACCAGGGCTTCGTCAAGTCAATGATAATACATAGCACTCACATATGGGCTTAATAATTATACAATACTAGAGAAAATTGATTCTATACATTGCAAAGATAGTCTTACAATCTTCTGCAACTTCCACTATAGCTTCGGATACTTATCAATGAGTTAACCCCTATGCTTGAGGAGCAGGACCAGCATTGAGCCAAGCATTTTTATCATCAATATAATCCCCCAACTTATAATATGCTTGCCTACATAGTATGCGTTTAATACAAGATTTAAATTTCGTTTCATTCAGTTGAAGAATGTGGGGAGGTATTTTATTGTAGCATTTCAAACAGTACCCCATGAAAGATGAGTCTACTTTAGCTAACCTGAAACCCGGCTGAACCAATTGATCCCTGTTTCTAGTATTATACTTGTATCTATCACCTCGTTTACCAAATAGATGCAATTTTTTTCTGACGTACATGATGTTTTCATAGATATATTGACAAGGTACTGTCATGATGTTAATTTCCTTAAACTGTTCTCTTAGAGAATCTCGCCTACGTAGATTATAAATGGCTCTTTTCTGCAGAATAAATACAGAATCGATGTCTGCAGCCCGTCCCCAAAGTAAAATACCGTATGACATTATACTATGAAAATAACTAAAATAGACTAGCCTCGCGGTATCTACATCAGTAAACTGACGGATTTTTCTGACAGCATATGCTGCAAGAGATGTTATATGCGGACCCCATTGTAGCCTTGAATCGAGCGTTATCCCCAGGAAAACAGTTTTATTGACGAATTCTAGTTTCTCTTGATTCAATACTATGTCACAATCACTACTTTTGACGTTTGGCAGAGCAAATCTTATGCACTTCGTTTTTTTACCATTTAATACCAAATTATTGGCGGTGAACCAATCATTTACCTGTAATATGGCGTTATTTAAGTCGTCTAGATTTGTGGCACGTCTATTTATCTTAAATATTAAAGAAGTATCGTCAGCAAACAACACCATTTGTGGTTGGTTTTTAAATAAATGGGGTAGATCATTAATATATACTAAAGAGAGGAAGGGACCTAATATCGACCCTTGTGGTACACCCATCTTTACATTTAAACCCATTGAATTGACACCATTTATTTGCACTTGCTGCTGTCTATCATTTAAATATGATTTTACTAAACTAAGCGCAAGTTTTCCTAGGCCGTAATGTTCAAGTTTCAAGAGTAGGGTTTCGTGGCTAACACAATCAAACGCTTTTGAAAGGTCACAAAAAATTCCTATGGCATCCTGTGCCTCTTCCCACGCAGTAAATATGTGTTTTAACAAGGTAACACCAGCGTCAGTCGTACAACGTCCTTTGGTGAAACCATACTGTTTTTCATGTAAGATCTTATTGGTGTTAAAGTGGTTGAGCATTTGATTAAGCATTACCTTTTCAAACACCTTGCTGAAAACCGGCAAAACGGATACGGGTCTATAGTTATTGGTGTCTTTACTATCCCCAGATTTGAAAAGGTTTGCCCTTGCGCCTAATTTATTGTAATAGCAAAGCTAAGTTTTCCCTTTTCTTCCCTTTTTTAGCCTCATTTCTCACTTAAAAAATAGCCTATGTTCGTGTCCAAGGTCTCAACTATCTCTGTACCAAAATTCATCAAAATCGGTTTAGCCATTTAGGCGTGAAGACGTAACAAACAAACAATTTCACTTTCGCTTTTATAATATTAATAGTAAGGAGAAGGATTATAATATGTATGAAGTAGGATTTGCTAATCTTTTAGTAACAATGGAAAATTAATACTCGAAAAAAAATTTGAAATGTCGTTATACCATAACTAAAAATCCTGTAATAAAAATCTTGTTTTCAATAGCTTAAAGTGTTTTTATTCCTCACCTTGTATAAATTTTAGCGCCATCTTTCTTATAAGCGAGTTGAAAGCACCGTGATTATTATTCAGAATCACGGAACGCGGCCACGCTGTTGCGTATTAGACACGTTTTGATACGCTGCGTACTGGCGTATACTGTCGCATCGTGGCGCGTATTATGTAAAGATGAAGGGTTAAGAATAATAACGGGAGTAAATGTTTTGAAGGGAAGTTTGATGGTTGTTTGTTAGCTTTTTCTGTTTGGGACTTTTGTTATGTTATTTTACATACATAACATCAGTTCTGTATTTAATTACTAAAAGGATAATATTTTTTTTTAAACGTTAGTGTGGGGCACACTAGGAATTTCTCCTGTATCGTGGGTGCGTTTACAAACATTAAACTCACATACACAAACAGCCAGACCCGAAACAACTATCTGTAAACCATGCAAATATTTGTTCCGTGCGGGAATCGAATCCGCGACATGAAGCGCAGCAGTCAATCAATCAGCCACTGCGCCAATCGTGTCAACCTCTATAGGTCAAATGTTTGACCTATATAGGTTGTTGTTCCGGGTCTGGCTGTTTGTTTATGTGAGATTAAATGTTTGTAAATGCACCCACGATACAGTAGAAATCCTTGTGTGGGGCAATGTTTTTTAAAAGAAAAAATTGGTTGTTTGTAAAGTAGGTTTACGATCGAGATGTTTACGTGATAACGTCTTATTGGTGATATAAGTTATCACCAGTAGTGACATCTAAAATGAAATTAAGTACTAATTTAAAGTTTTTTTTTCGAGCCAAGTAACAGATGGCGCTACCATCTTTATGAAATGTCGCTTGTGAGGTTTTGGTGTGACACAAGTTTCTGAACATGTCACCCGACTAAAACGATTTTAAAGACGTTATCACGTCAAAAAAAGTTATATATACTGAAGTCTATGGTCCTTTAGTGCTGTGAAAGAATCAACCCTCTAAATTTACACAGTCAAAAAATGTGGTCGTTTATGTCGCAAGTTTGTGCCCTCGGTGCGCGATTCTGAATTTGGCTGGATTTTCTTTGGATATAAGTTCCACTGTGGAGCTTAACGAAATTTTTTCATCACTGCTCTACTTCCTACTAATATTATAAATGCGAATGTTTGTAAGGATGGATAGATAGATGTATGGATGTTTGTTACTCTTTTATGTCAAAACGGCGGAATGGATCTTGATGAAATTTGGCACAGAGGTAGATTATTGTCTGGAATTTCATTGGAAACATTTTGTTTGCATCATCACGCGGGCGCCAGCTAATCTAATAATATATCGCTCTTTGAGTTTCGCTTCAATTCTGCCTTTAAATTCTTTAACAAACTTTTTATGCCACAAAAATGTTAACTTCGGTTAATTTTATCTTACTTTTATTTTTTTTCATTCCGTAGATAATTTTATCTTGAGGAAGGAATTAAAATACTAGATTCTAAGGAAGCGGAATTCGTTAGGTACTTTTTTGTGTTGTTTTTTTGCCATTAAACTACATATTTTGTTGTTATGGTCATATATAATCTCAAGTGGAACATCCTGTCCAGGGTTGCGGGTTGCTAGAAAGAGATACAGCGGCGCTGGAACATAAAGAGCAGAAGAAGGAACATGAAACTATGAAAAATCAAACCTAATATTCGTTGTTATTTGGAGAACTATATAATACTAGCTGTGCCCAGCGGTTTCACCCGCTGCTCACTTAGGGGTATGAAAAATAGATGTCGGCCGATTCTCAGACCTACCCGATATGTACACAAAATTTCGTTTAAATCGGTCCAGCCGTTTCGGAGGAGTATGGGAACGAAAACTGTGACACGAGAATTTTATATATTAGACGAAAACATCTATTATAATTACCCATGTTTGCAAAGAATAAATGATTTGATTTGATTGTTTTGGTTTGATTATTACCTCAAAACCTAGTATTGTTTTTTTAAATGTAGGTATCTATTCAGTAATTTTCGCTATAAAAAATCCTTATCCTCACTAATATTATAAAAGCGAAAATGAGTTTGTTTGTTACGTCTTTATGCCTAAATGGCCAAACCGATTTTGGTGAATTTTGGTACAGAGATAGGTGGGACTCTAGAAACGGACATAGGCTTATAAAAGTGAGAAAGGAAAGAAAAGGGGAGAGAAAGATATATTTTTTTCGATCATCACGCGGGTTAAAGTTAGCGTTAGCCCAAAGTAACCATGCCACGCGAACGTAGTCGCGGGCGGAAGCTAGTTTTACTATAAAATAAGATCATAAAGGAGTTTACTAATGATAGAGAATACAATACATAATTTGCTCTAGGGCCAACAATGTATAGGCGCAGAGATATGTCTTTTTGTTAAAAATTGGAGAATATTTTCGATTAATTTATTTTAAAAACAAACTGTACATTAAATAAACCAAGTTTGAGTTGAAAACGTCCATTTGGTTTATAAAAAGAAAGCAACTGTGGCTGTAGCGCCATAGTTGTTGCTGAATGTTCTTGATATTGACCGGTTTTTGAGTTAGCTATTATTAGATAAAAAGCGTTAGATAAAAGATAGTTTTTTTTTTGCGAATGGAAACAATTTTCCCCACTCTACGCGGTGCGAGTCCAGTGTCAGACTTTTACTGACAAAAACGCACCCATGTCCCTTCTTTTGCCCTGTTTGTTCCGGAACTGCGATATCTCTTTAGAACAACCCAAAACCCTGGAACAACCAGCCAGCCTTGGTTTAAACATGGATTGTAGGGTTAGTCTTTAACCCAAGAAAAAAAACGTTTGAAACTCTATCCTCAATTAAATACAGTCTCAAATTTATTACCAAAGTACATAAGTAGACCGTCGCAATCTAGATTTATTTCAAAGACTTAAAGTCTTGACCACAACTCGAAGGCTTTTATTCATGCGGAAACCAAATCAGGATAACAACTGATGCTTTTGTTCGTTTTGATATACTTTCTGATTTATGGAAGATAATGTGGCGAGAACTTACTGTATTTAATTACTTCTTAGCATTTCATCGTGAATCGTACTTCGTAGTTCTTGCCAATGAATCGAAAAATAGAATATGCGCCCGAAAATCTAGCCATTCGCTAATTCTTGGCTGGTATTTTTAGCTTAATTTAAAACCTTTTGAGAATCGGCTGGCTGCTTTTCATCAAGCACTAAAATTTTGAATATTCTCGCATTCTAAATAAACTAAAAACTGCGATTTGTTATACTCTTAATTTGATACCAGCTTGCTGGCAACAAAGCAATTTTAAAGCGAATATCGCAGTGGCTCTATAATATCAAACCTTTTCTAAAAAAAAACCAAACTTAAAAAATATACTAAAATTGTTACCATAAGAACCTTCAACGGTCCATAAATAATCCCGTGAGAGTTCCGCACATTTTTCGAGCGTCCAATTTCCGTCGTTCAATTTTGTTAGCCTAAAGTTTCTATCAGAACGGAGTAAGGTCCATAATTCTTTGCGCTCAGTATGAATATTGTAACCAATGGATTCAGTGATCGGGTTATGTTATATTGCATTAGCAATTTCTTGTGTGAGAAAACTCGGGTCGTCAAGTTTTCGTAGTAAAGGTTGGGTTATGTGTTATAGGTAGGTTTTCTTCGGGAATCTGCGATTCGAATAAATCTCGTTGTGGAACTAAGGATGTGAAAAGGGCAAGAGAGTTTATAAATAGAGACGCAATAGTGAAAAATTAAACTAAAAAACTGCCATTTCTTTTTATACCAAGACGTTGATGTATTTTAACCGACTTCAAAAATGAGGAGGTTCTCAATTCGTCAGAATCTTTTTTTTTTGTTATCTTTTTTCACCGATTACTACTATTTTTTGTTTGTTTGATAAGGTATACTTCCCAGGTATAACGTCCCATATTAATTTTATTTATATTGCTTGAGTAAATTATGAGTTGTCGTCTATTATACAGTTTTTTTTCTATGTCTATATGGATGATCTGCTAATCTTTTAGTAACAATGAATACTCGATAAAAATTATGTAATATATCACTATGCCATAACTAAAACTGCTAGAATTAAAAAAAATGGATCACAATGTTCAAAAATCTTACATTTTGTAACATATACATGTTACAAAATGTAAGATTTTTTATTACACGGATATAAGATACTAGCAATTGCAGTTTTACAAATGAACTCAGCATTTTAATTACAATTTTTAATTACACGAACCCAAAACTTCTTGCTCAACAGCTGCATTTTTTTTTATCTTTCCCCTACTTTAGGAATCTCTCCTGTAAAACATTTAAACTTACACACACAAACAGCCAGACCCAAAACAACTACCTGTAGGTCATACAAATATTTGTTCCGTTCGTAATCAAACCCGCAACACGCAGCGCAGGAGTCCATCGCTCAGCCATTGCGCCAACCGTGCCGTCAATCAAAAATGGCTTATGTTTAACTTACCACCAGATATAGTAACAAATAGCCAAAAATAGTAAATGATCACCAAAATTAAACCAGCAATTTAAAGTAAAATTATAACCAAAGTTTTTATTTCTGGGTGGTTTAAAAAAAAGATTTGGTGATCATTTACTACATTTGGTGGTCGAATACAATTTAAAGTGCAGTCGTGACTAAAAAAGCTGGTACTATTGTAAGTTTAGACATTATTTTTATGGTGTTAAGTAGATATTTTTGGTTACATAACTAAGGGTATCAAAGCATTTTATGGTGGTCATTATATGTATTTAACCCCATCAAAAATTTAAAAAGTTGAGTTTGAGTATTTCATCTAATTCTAATGTCACCCACATCATGCTACAGCAAAAACAGTATGGAACAACAAGTTAAAACAGTCTTCTTTCAGTAGAAAATATAATTATAATGCAAAGAGCTTGTTTGGTTTCAGCCGACATCGGAGACTTAAGCTGGACCGTCGGGAACAATAGGGTGAAGAAGTGGCCCTCTACTGCGCACAGTGATGTAAATTGTACTAGAACTGATAATATAACCAGTAACCCTCTGGATGAAGCATGTTTCTATTGCATAGCTTCTATCGCGGGCCTTGAGCGTGGAGACCGAATCCAGAAATTTCGTAACGAAAACACCTAACATTATGAAAGGTCAGTTATTTCAATCGCGATTCCAATGTTCAATTAGTGTGTTTGGTAGAGAATCGGGTCGTCAATCGATATAACGCTGGATCAAACCCAAGGTCTAATTTTTAAATAATTATATTTAGATTTTTTTTTTAAATATTGCATATGTTGATAAAAAATGCTATGCAATAGCTTTACCGCGGCAGTCCCCGAGTGCCAAACGTATTTTTTTTATTTACGAACATTTTGATCCAAGAATTACTACTCCTACTGACTTAGAAACTACTTTTAGTAACACAAATAAACTTAGAAGATATACAATAGACACTGATTCTAACATATCGCCTCAGGGTCAGCAAAACAGTAACTACCCCCTTTTTTTTGCGGATGAGAAATCATCAAATAACTTCCCCTGCTCTGGGCGGAGTGGGGGGGAGTGTCAGACTTGTACTTACTAAAACCCACCCATATTCCTTCCATTGCCCTTTACGTTCCGGGGCCGCGGTATCTCCTTCGAACAACCCCAGTAACTACCCCTGACACTCATAAATACCTTTGCGCTGAGACAATCCGCTTTTCCAAATAACCGATATTGAGATACATAAAAAAAATTAAAGATCTCTTATCGATCATCAGATGAACGAAATACAAAAGGAACGAAAAAACTTTTGCGAAAAATTCCGAGCACAACGCGGACACGACATAACACCATTGACGACATTGTAAAATACAGCTGTAGGTGGTCTAGCTTTAAGGTCATCACGTCTCTTAGTAAGTATGACTCCATTAAAAAAAAAAACTTTAAGATTCCCTTCCCTCAATTAAAAAGAAAACAGAACTTTAAATAAATTGGATCTTTCCAAAAACTTTCCATGAACTGCGGTACTTACACTCTGCTTTTGATTAACAAAGTTGTGACAGCTAACGGATGACACCGAATGGAGGATTGCCCAGTTGTCTTTTGTTTATTTTATTTGACCCATGGCTTCTTTTATTAAGTTTTTTTTTTTTTTTAATAAAGAGAAACTCTCCAATCACACTTATAGCGTTCTGCCCCTTTAGGGCAGAGAACCGCTATGACTACGTAGAGGCGATTGGCGGCGGTAACCTCTAACGTCCGGCCCTGGTTCAGTCTATGGTCCGAAGCAAAAGGAAATGGAAAACAGTCACCTTCTATTGCGAAGCAGTTTACATAACTGCTTCGCAATAGAAGGTGACTGTTTTCCATTTCCTTTTGCTAAACCGATTTTGATGAATTTTGGTATAGAGATAGTTGGGAACCAGGAGACGGACATAGGCTTTTCAAAAAGTGGGATGTGAGGGAGAAAGAGGGAGAAAGAGGGAAGAAAAGGGAAAACTTAGCGTTGCTATTACAAATCAATAAGGTTACCCCGAATTTAACGCGTGCGAAGCCGCGGGCAAAAGCTAGTTAGTAAATAAGTTGTTCTGTGTAGACTAGGGTGTGCAACTAATAGACAAAAACCAGTCATGTGTAAGTCGGACTCGCGCACCGATGGTTCCGTACAAACTTGCGACATATACGACCATATGTTTTGACTGCGTAGACTGAGAGGGTTGATTTTTTCACAGATTTAGGGGATAACAAACTTCAGTGTACAGTTTTAATTTTAACTCAATTCTTCCTCGAGGTCCCGAGATTGGTAGACAGATAGACAGACCGGAGAGGGACGACAACGTCCTACTAAAACATTATAAATGCTAATGTTTGTGAGGATGGATGGATGGATGTATGGATGATTGTTACTCTTTCACGTCAAAACGGCTGAACGGATCGGAGGTAGATTATGGTCTGGAATAACACATAAAACCCTTTTTTATTCGATACGACGCGGGCGAAAACGCAGTTGCCAGGTAGTATAGAACATAAAGGGATTAGCCTAACTTAAAATTACACAAAACATTACGCGTCGTTGCTCGTTGTGTTTGACGAATACATCAGGCTCCTGCAGAGCCTCAGGTGCGTCAACAACGTATATTATCCCCAAAAGGCAATGCAAACTTGTGTCTAAAGACCAACCACATTTTAACATAGCTGTTGAAATGTGGTTGTACGTTAAGTCCCATTTAATAGGGGGCGAGCGTGAAAATCCAGACTCTGTGACAGCTAATCCGAAACGCCTTGAAAACCCATCCTGTATCGTGGGTGCATTTGCAACCATTTAAACTCACATACAGAAACAGACAGACCCGGAACAACTATCTGTACGCCATACAAATATTTGTTCCATGCGGGGATTGAACCCGCGACACGCAGCGTAGCAGTCGATCGCTCACCCACTGCCCACTGCGCCAACCACGTCGCCAAGCGTGCCCAATGTAGGACTTCAACCCAAGACCTTGATTTGCACAGTAGTCACGCTTGTGAATACTAGAAAAACACGGCAGTCGTGGTATTTTTTCATGTTACATATTTTTAACCGACTTCAAAAAAAGTAGGAGGTTCTCAATTCGTCGGTTTTTTTATGTATGTTCACCGATTTCTTGTTTTGAGTGGCTTGTCTAACGTCGTTTACACAATACGGTCAGTTATTTCAATCTCGATTCTAATGTTCAAATAGCGTGTTTGGTAGAGAATCGGATAGTCAATCGACATTACGCTGGATCAAACCCAAGGTCTTGTTTTTCTTTTGCGACTTCTTTTCATTGGAAGTACTTTTTAAATATTATATTTAGTTTTTTTATTTATTGTCTAAGTTGATAAAAAATGTTTCTTTTTGCGACTTCTTTTCATTGGAAGTACTTTTTAAATATTTTATTTAGATTGTTTTTATTTATTGCATAAGTTGATAAAAAATGCTATGCAATAGCTTTACCGCGGCAGTCCTCGAGTGCCACACGTATTTCTATGTCTATATGGATGATCTGCTAATCTCTTAGTAACAATGAAAAAAGAATACTTGATAGTAAGTATATATATGTATATCATAATACCATAACTAAAATGCAGAAATAAAATACTTTTTTGTAAAAAATAAAACCAAGTTCCAAAAAAAACACAAAGTGGAAAATAACTTTACTTCCGGAAGTAGGTGGCAAAACACACAACAAATCTCCAACTTTTTTTGGAAGTCGATTTTTTCATGTTACATATTTTCAATCTTTTCATCCTCCACTGGTTATTCAACCACATTTTATTTCCTAGTTATTCCATCTTCCATTTCCGCAGCATAATCTGATACGCTCACAATTTTCTCTTCCGATCCTTAATTGTGAAACAAAAGCTTCAAACAATAGGTTTACATTTTATATCTTCTAGCGCTGTTAGCGCTACCAATAGTCTTCGTAAAGCGGCTTTATTGGGTATTAAATCAGAGTACGACGTGCTTGCGGGTTTTAATTACCTTCTTGCTTGTATCGCTGTAGGAATTGTGTCTTTAGGATCAGTGTTTTCGTGTTTATTTTAGGCTTTTGTCCTTGACTATTTTCCCATTTCAAATCAGCCTTTAGCATTTACATTACAGGTAGGGTGGTCCACCGCCCGTTTCCACATATTGCGACCCGTAAGTTTGTGGAACGGTAATTTTTCCGTTTTTCTATGGGCGGAGCGGGGGGGAGTGTCAGACTTTTACTGAGTAAAATCCAATCACGTTGCTTCTTTTATTTTTTATGTTCTCTTTCAAACAACCCACAATTCAAGCAGGACTCCATTCTATTGAGTAGGTACGGACGAAGCATTGCGTACGTGCAACGGTGTCGGACAAATTTACACCCAAAAAATGTCGTCTCCTAGATTTGTTTTTAGCGTACAGGTACTTACTATGACGTAGAGAATGCATGGTTGACGTATTCGTGAAAGGTTCGCTTACACCTTGAATAAAATATACAAAACAGAAATAACCACATAAAAAATAAACTTGGGAAAAAAAAACTAGGATTAAACAAAAAAGAATAGTAGTTAGATTGACCCATACACAATTAGACACATCACATACATTAATAACGGTCGCCCACTACTGGGCGTTGTGTATCACGAGGTTGCACCAAATAGTAGACCAGCTGGTCTGCAGAGCTCTGCATAATGCCAGGTAGAATACCTTTCGCTTGTATTCTCCTGAATCCCACTAAATTGATGATGATGATGCTAGCCGCTTTACGCCACAGTGACCGCATTCGATGACTTTTTAAGATGGTTGTCAAGAGCTTTGGTGTGTGGCTCTATTATGTGTTCCCAAGTGGCTAACATATCCATTTTTTCCAAAAAACTCCGAGCACAAAGAGGACATGCCATAACACCATAAATCCTTATCCTTACTAATATTATTAAAGCGAAAGTGAGTTTGTTTGTTTGTTACGTCTTCACGCCTAAATGGCTGAACTGATTTTGATAACTTTTGGTACAGAGATAGTTGGGACCCTGGAGACGGATATAGGCTATTTTTTTAAAAAGATTGAGATATGAGCGAGAAAAAAGGAAAACTTAGGATTGCCATTACAATAAATAAAGCACAAGGGCAAATACTAAAGGTAAGGTACCTTTAAATCAGGAAAGGGGAACTATGTTACCCCGATTTTAACGCGAGCCAAGCCGCGGGCTAAAGCTAGTGACATTATATAAATAACCCCTTTAAATATGAAATGAAATTTCATCGTATTTCGAAACAAATCTAATTGAGCGCACGTTATGTATAATCCGATTCAGTAATGGCTTCTGAACAACCTACCAACCTAATTCTTGAGAAATTAGATTTGCCAAAAATAGATCAAAACGTGCCATTATCTAAATGACAATATAAGTCAGTGACACTCCTGTCCTATTACTCAATTGATTCCCTAAGGAAGGATGATAACGAAACTTTTGGGTTCTCACACGGAGTAGGGAGAAATGGAATGTCATGTCACAGTCGCACACTCTGCCTAGAATAAGTTTTGTCGCTACGTCATTGGTCAATCAATGGGGGCGTGACAAATTAGTTCCGGGGAGATGGTGTTTCGTGTATCTTTGGACACTTTAACACTGAAAAATTTGCCTTGCGTTGTTGGAAAAAAAATGTGATAGAGTTTCAAATAATTTAGGAAAAATAAAATGCTGAAGTTCCACGTACAGTTTTAGTAAATATTTAAACGTTGACATCATCATCAGCCTACGAAAGTCTACATCTGCCAACCAGTCTTACCAATAGTCCAGTATTAAATGGTTTGTGGAGGTCAGATAGCCAGTCCTTTCCTTTAGAATACTGATATTCAGCTGCATTCCGTTAGAACGGAAGCCGACCCTAAGAAAGTTGGGAAAACGCAAGCAGGTAGGCAGCTGATGATTATTTTGAGTTTGCAACAACCCACTGCCGGACATAGGCCGGTTGAATAATAATAATCTCTATTGGCATAAACAAATTACAAACATATTAATGAATTCCTAAGCTCCTGCGCTAGTGTACACTGTATTACAGGAGCTAAAATCGCGTAACATCAGCCATCCCGAAGATCGACCCTTTTTTGCGGATTAGAAATCATCAAATAACTTTGCTCTGGGCGGAGCGTGTGGCAGTGTCAGACTTGTACTGACTAAAACCCACCCATGTTCCTTCTATTGCCCTTTATGTACCTGGCAGGCCCCTCTGGGAGATCGTCCCTCAACCAAGCATGAGGGCTAACCTATATTGTTATGCCTGTAATTTATTCGGTATACAGTTACGAGTTTGCTCTTTCCAAAGTTCAAAAGAGATTTTCTCCTACTGTATATTATATTAACGTTTTACAATTTCATGAACATAATATTTTGGAAGCTATATTATTACGTATCTCAAAGTAGAAACCATGTTTTCACGAGAAGATCACTTTTCAATACACTTCTTCGAAAACTGGCTCTTATTGCACTATGATTAGGTTCAACATGCAATGTATTTCAAACACGTGCCTTTTTAACCGACTTCAAAAAAGGAGGAGGTTCTCAATTCGACTGTATGTTTTTTTTTTTTTTTTTTGTGTTTGTTACCTCATAACTCTGGTCTGGGTGAACAGATTTTGATGATTCTTTATTTATTCGAAAGCTGGTGGTTGTCGTTTGGTCCCATAAAAAAAAAATCAAGATCCGGCCAGTAGTTTTTGAGTTATCTTTAATAATGCGTATTAGATTGACTTCGTCTACGTTGATGATATTATTTTAGAGGTTGTCGAAGACAAATAAACAAAAAACGCTATGCACTATGATTTGGAAGGTCATCGCAGTTTTTTGAGGTGATTGTATTTTAATTTGGTGATAGATCTTCAGTGATGTACAACGGAACTCTTCAATAAATGACCGCAAATCTGCCGTGATTGCTGCAATCACATGTATAAGTATGGGTTTCGCCAGGGTAGGCAGGCGAGTGGGAGCAGGGTGCCCGTACCCCCTCCCCTCCCCTCACCCAGTCATTAAGAAACATAATCAATCATTAGATCAAGTATCAGCTGTATCCCCTAGGCGATGATGCATATGATTTCTGAATTGGTTTTAAACTAAAGCATAATTTAGATAGTATTAAATACTATAGCGTGATGTGGAACTAAGGCACTTGTCTCACCGGCAACGAGTAACGAGTAGAGCTAGAACTAGAAACGAGTTAGCGAGACGTGGGGAGCAAGTGCGTAGTTCCGATATTTGTGTAGCTCGGCTATAAGCGAGTGTGCGAGTGAGGCGGGCGATTACTCGCATCACTCAAGCGTACAGTCAGTCTTGCGGCCTCATACGCGACCATATGACATGACCACTGGTTGCTCTCTCGGCGTGATTTCTAATCGCTTGGCGAGTATCGCCGAGTGAGTGTTATCTTTCATAGCTCTTGTCGCTCAGCGACAAACTAGTGAAACGAGTGCTCGCCGGCAGTGTGAACAGTCAGCGATCAACTGTTTGTATTTGCATCTCTTTTATTCACACGGAAAGTATTCTATTGTACGTTTCTTGAGCGAGAAAATAGCCGATAGTTAGTCGTTTTCTCGTCGTTGGTGAGACAACTGCCTAAAGCTTGTATTTAAGACGGGACCTACGCACTAAAAAGCTAAAAATAACCGTGTTTGCGTATTATATCATAATACTATAACTAAAAATGCTGAAATAAAAAACTTTTTTGCAAAAAATAAAACCGACTTCCAAAAAAAAAAGTGGAAAATAACTTTATTTCCGGAAGTCGGTGGCAAAAAAGTCAACGAAACCAACAAAAGCCACCGACTTCCGGAAATAAAGTTATTTTCCACTTTTTTTTTTGGAAGTCGGTTTTATTTTTTGCAAAAAAGTTTTTTTTGTTATTTCTCATTTAGCACAATAAGGGCTTTCATTTTTTCTGTTTCATCCCGGATATCAATAAACAACTGCTCAGTCCCTAAAACCGGCAGTTTTTTTTAGAGCTAGTTATTTGAGTTCTAAATTCAAAAACTATTTGAATTTCATATTTTTAATATTAGACTGTTTAGCTATGTCATTCATTGTTTCCCCTTCAGTATGAGAAGACAAAGCGCGGGGAAAAATATATTTTGAATCATAGTTCCATATTGATTAATGACAATTATTTAATTTCTCCGAAGTGTATTGAAAAACATCGTTTAATTCACGTAAGAATTTGTCACTGCTGTTCTCGGCTCTATGAAGCTCTCGCCTGACGGCTTGTGCGCTAAATTCGCCTCGTCTGCAATGACAAAGTTTCCTCACATAACTTCCCAAGGACCGCCATTATTTACGTCAACTATCCGTCAAGCACCGCCGGGCGGGCTCTTATCGTAAGCGTAATCTGATTTTAAGACTTATCTTTACTACAAATACAGTTTTAAATTGGTCGGGGTTTGGTGGCACAAATGACATGGTCAGAATGGGTATAGAGCTATGTCCTAACAAAAAAATATTCATGTACATTGATGTACAGTACGTCATTTTAAAGCTTACATGCAGGTCTTTACAATAGTTTATGATTTATGATCAGAGAATAGGCGAGAGACACTATAAATAGAAAACAAAAATAGCGCCTAGACAATTTGAATAGCAATGATGAAACATTCAGAGTTTTATAGGCGTAACAAAACGAGAAAGACTATTCAGACGTCATTTAGTAAATAGACTAGGCTATTCTTAAAAAGGAACTAATTCCACAAGGAAGGCCGATATCATGCAAACAGTTATCGTTATCGTGCTGTTCTACAAGAAAACAGCGTCGAGATTACCGCTGCTGCAGTGTCAAGTTTTATAGAAACTCGGCTAGAGTCGTCGCTGCGATCAAAACTCACTACAAGAGTGAAATGCATAGTAGTGTAATGTAAATGATATAATAGTAAGTAGTGTGAAATGTTTAATAAATGTGTTTTTTTTCTCTGGATATATTATTTATCATAGATATCATATTTGTAAAACGTAACTTAAACTTGCAAGTCTAATAAGTACTGCAGTATATTAATATTAGTAAACGATAGTTTGTGGTCTAGTTTCAATAGTAACAAATTACGAAAATTAATACGTGATAAAATCAACGCAAGACGACCATGTAAATGTCAATCAATGCAATGTCAGAATATAAAACCACACAATCGATGAACAAACATATTTTTTTTACAATTTCTCTCGCCTATTTTAGGGAAATGTAAATAATGGGATTATTTTTTATTTATTTCAAAAGGAATTTTCATATATTAATCATTACTGTGCATTATCAGGGAAGGAGCCGCCAGTTATAAAATCAACGCAAGACGACAATGTAAATGTCAATCAAGGCAATGTCAGAATATAAAACCACATAACAAATGAACAAACATATTTTTTTGCATTTTCTTTCGCCTATTTTAGGGAAATGTAATTAATGGGATTATTTTTTATTTATTTTCAAAAGGAATTTTCATATACTTATTAATCATTACTGTGCATTATCAGGGCAGGATCTGGCCATGTCCTTTGTGCCAGCGGGGCTCAACGGTAATACTTGTTTACTGCCACGTTTTAGAGCCGCTGGGGCTCTAGAGGTTAAATTAAAATGTACTATTTCAGTTTTGGTTAGTACGTATTCCTCATGACATAATTACTCAAACTGTTAGTTTAAACAATAACAACACACGTTAACACTCCATTTCTACTTTATCCATGTACATTCTCGTCACGGTACATTCAGACCTTTGTCCCAGGTACATATAGGCGCCTCCCAGAGGCATAGTACCAACTCGACTAGATTACATGTTTTGACAAACTTGAAATTGAATCTCTGAGTTTCGGAGAACCAACAACGTTGTTTTGTTTCGTTTGTCAAACTTGGGTAGGATGATGTATTCGGGAATAGAATTTGTTGCTTTTTTCAAGTTGCTGCTGCCATCAGCTTTCCCCGAATGTACCTCGTAATTATTCCGTAGCAATGGCAGTATACCCTAATTACCCCATTGTTTCAAAACTTTTATTTTTTGGGATGGGTAATCATCAAATAACTTCCCCCGCTCTGGGTACTCCCCTGCAGTGTCAGACTTATCCTACTAATATTATAAATGCAAATGTTTGTGAGGATGGATGGATGTTTGGATGTATGGATATTTGTTACTCTTTCACGTCAAAACGGCTGAACGGATCTTGATGAAATTTGGCAGAGAGGTAAATTATAGTCTGGAATAGCACAAAGGATACTTTTTTTCGATCATCACTCGGACAAAGCCGCGGGCGCCAGCTAGTACTGACTAAAACTCAGCGATGTTCCTTCTTTTGCCCTTTGTGTTCTGGGGTTGCGGTATCTCTTTCGAACAACCCGCAACCCCTCTGTTTGCTGACATCTCTATGACTAACGCGCTGTCGATACGACCTGTCGTCAATAGACGGACGGACGGTGAGCTACCCATTGCTCATCGTCCACAGGCCCGTATCTACGGTGGCCGGGAGTCGTCTCCCAGTGCCCCCACTACGTACAGCGTACCCTTTAATAAGAGTGGTTGCCAGACTTATGGGTCACTGACCTCTATTACTGACTGTCAAAACTTACAAATGACAGCCGGGGCCTACGGCGTAACTTGGATTCCTAGGCACAAATAAAACTCACTATTGGATGGTCACCTATCCGCGGACAGATCTGCTTAACCTTGTCGCTGTTATTATACAATGTGTCCGATATTCTATGAACTTATAAACAAACAATCTAGTACTCAAATTTAATGATTTTCAAAAAAAAAACTACCATTTTTTTTTCTCAAAAAAACTTTCGTTTATTTGCATATTTCTTTGGACTTTTTATTTTGTTTTCTAAAGTTACGAAAATGTAAGCTCATGATTTCTTAATTTAAATATTAGACAATATTGTTGCTCTCTGAATAAACCTATTTTCGTCTCAGTAAGACCAACACTTTGAGAGATATGATTATTTTTTATACACGCATAGAGAATATCTCAAAATGGCTGCCAAAAAGCGGGGAAGTGAATTAGACCCCAGTGTGTATCGTAATAGTATATTATAACACTCGTTCCATAAGTATCTAGAATATCACTAGTCCATCCATGACCGGACACATTGTATAACCACAATCTCCTTAATAATCATAATATCACTATCGCATCACACCTAATTCAAGATTTAACTAATTAGTTCGGCGCCATTGTTTGTGACGTCATCAGTAATTCTATTGTATTGTGTTTATTGGGTCGAATCTTAATTTATTAGACGTGAAAGTGCGGTTTGGTTTAATATGTTGTGCTTGATAATGAAATTACATATCACGCCTGTAACTGTAAAAGGGTAAGACAGAGGTGTACTAAGATCAAAGAAATCTAAAATACATAGAGAGCGGACATCCTTCCTTACTATATATTTATATATATATTTAATATTATAAAAGCGAAAGTGAGTTTGTTTGTTTGTTTGTTTGTTTGTTTGTTACCTCTTCACGCTTTAATGGCTAAACCGATTTTGATGAATTTTGGTACAGAGATAGTTGGGAACCAGGAGACGGACATAGGCTAATATTTTTTTGAAAAAAGTGGGATGTGAGGGAGAAAGAGGGAAGAAACGGGAAAACTTAGCGTTGCTATTACAAATCAATAAGGCGCTACCGAATTTAACGCGAGCGAAGCCGCGGGCAAAAGCTAGTAAGAAATATTTTCATATTTTAAAAATTTGTATCCTGAACATTTTCGATTTTGATAAAAGAAATAGTTGGTGGACTCCTATATTTATATTTTTAAATGTTTTTTTATGTACTTATTTAAGATATAATATGTAAATGTGAGAATATAATATGAATTCAAATAAAGTATTAATTGCTTAATTTTTTATTGTTAATATTTTAACAGAGCTATATTATGAGACCGCTATTGATGTATAGTACCTATATTTACTCGATAAGCACCCAAAAATAATATTAAAACCAAAACAATTTTTTTTAACCTTACCGCACTAGGACTTTCTCCTGTATCGTGGGCGCCCTTACAAACATTTAAACTCACATACACAAACAGCCAGACCCAAAACAACTATTTGTAGGCCATACAAATATTTGTTCCGTGCGAGAATCGAACCCGCGACACGCACCGTAGCAGTCAATCGCTCAGCCACTGCGCCAATCGTGCCGTTAAAAAAATTTACTGCCCGTTAATAAAAACAAAAAAGTGTGAACGTGAAAACGCTAAACAGAATGAATTTCAAAAAGTATACTTGTGCTGAAAATAAATAAAATACGAATTCAATTGCCAGCTGAACTTTACTTCCGACGTCCATTTCGAATGTGAAGTATTTTCCGGGCAAACAGTTCGAGATTGGAAGCAAAAAAATTGTTTGGTGCATTTTCAGCCAGTCTCCTGATTTTAGGATAGGTTTCTCTTTAGTATGTGTCTGTCTATATCGTTGAGCAGTTAAACTGACAAATTGAACTGAACTATTTCTCGGATCGGGGCAATAGAACTATTTTTTAAATTCTCTTTTTAGGTTACTTCTATCCGGCTCGAAGGACGATTGACTGTTTTACAAAATGAAGAATATAATTATGTATTTTTTCAACATATTTGCAAGAAATAGGCTTATTTTTAGTGAATATATTTTTGATGTGTACTTTTAAATTTATTTTGATTTAGTTTTTTTTTCATATTTTTTTACATACGTATTGTTTTTTATCTATATAAGGTTGTTAAATAGGTATTATGTTGTTTTTAATTCTTATTGCCACACGATAATACACGTCTCATTACCTCAAGAGCTTGTAAAAACCAAAACACTTTAGGGAACCAATCACGAAAAGGCACAAAATAAAATTCTCGCATCACCAGACACTTTCAAGCGGAATTCCCAAGATATTCATACCTTTAAGCTAAAAGCGCTTTAGACGTACTGAGTCGCTAAAAGGAAGAAATTTGTCCACTTTAGGTGTCAGAGAGATTTATGCAATGAGTTTCTTCGCTGCATCCGCTAAGTTTTTACAGTTCGCGCAGATGTGGGTATTGTTAAAATAAGTTTGGGTGATGTTTTGAATGTTTAGGTTGTAGATGTGACAGAATATTGTCGTCTGATATTAAAACTCTACACAGAGATGAAAATAAGAAAGAATGTAACTTTCGAGAAATATTATAAGACGCGGATTTTTTTTTTGGGGATTGGAAATCATCAAATACCTTCCCCCAGTCTGGGCGAAGCTGGGGGGAGTGTCAGACTTGTACTGACTAAAACCCACCCATGTTCCTTCTATTGCTCTTTATGTTCCGGGGCCGCGGTATCTCTTTCGAACAACCCGCAACCCTGGTTCTGTTGGGGGTGACTTTCAGTTTCCAGATGCAGGTGAATACCAGACCTGCAGTGCACCTCCCCTTTTGCACTGTTATGATATTTTTTTTAATATATCTTTCGATTCATCTTAATCACATACATTTTAGAATCAATATCTTTCAAACACAATCAATTTTCATAAACTTATTTCGTGTCGAAGCCTTCTGTACGAATATAAATATTATATCACTGGAAAGGTATTCCTTTAAATCTATATCCGAGTTCAGACATGCAGAGGAAGCTGGGTGTCATTAGAACATCCTCTCTTACTTATGACGCCGGAAGTTCAAATCGCCCGCACCTCCCCTCGAGGGAAATGAGAAAAGGACAGTCGCATGCGGAGTAAATAGTATTTTATTTATTTATTAGTGATGTCTTTAATATTTTATTTCTTTTGTTGGGCTTTCTTAAGAGTATTTGTGTTGTTTTGTTTAAGTTTTTTTTTCATATTTAGAATATTTCTATATAGCTGTGCCCAGCGGTTTCACCCGCTGCTCAGGCCACTCTTATCACTTAGGGGCTTGAATGATAGATAGTAGCCGATTCTCAGACTTACTGAATATTCATAAAAAAAAACATAAGAATCGGTCGAGCCGTATGGGATTGAACATTGTGACACGAGAATCCTTACTTCCTTACTAATATTATAAAAGTGAAAGTGAGTTTTGATGAATTTTGGTACAGATATAGTTGAGGCCCTGGAGACAGACATAGGAAGAACACACACATTTTCTAACAGTGCAATCATATGACTGAAGACATCGTGGAGTATGTACGTGTAAAGACAAACTGGACTTTGAGAGTCGTGCAGTTGGAATCGCGCCATGATATTAATTTTAAGTCGTTTGTGGCCAATTGTTTTTTGACGTGATAACGTCTTTAAAATCGTTTTAGTCGGGTGACATGTTCAGAAACTTGTGTCACACCAAAACCTCACGAGCGCGATCGATCGATCGATCGTCGATCGAGCGCGTTAAAATCGTTTTAGTCGGGTGACATGTTCAGAAACTTGTGTCACACCAAAACCTCACGAGCGCGATCGATCGATCGATCGTCGATCGAGCGCGATAACGTCTTTAAAATCGTTTTAGTCGGGTGACATGTTCAGAAACTTGTGTCACACCAAAACCTCACGAGCGCGATCGATCGTTGATCGATCGATCGATCGTTGATCGATCGATCGATCGTCTTATTGGTGATAACTTATATCACCAATAAGACGTTATCACGTAAACATCTCGATCGTAAACCTACTTTACAAACAACCAATTTTTTTTAATATGATAGTTTAATTTTATATAAGACTAGCTTTTGCCCGCGGCTTCGCTCGCGTTATATTCGGGGTAACACAGTTTCTCTTGCGCCTTATTGATTTGTAATAGCAACGCTAAGTTTTCGTTTTTCTTCCCTCTTTCTCCCCTCACATCCCACCTTTTTTAAAAGGGGTAATACTAGAGCTAATTTATAACGAAGACAAATCCAAATAATTAGGAGTGATAATCGGGAAAAGACGAAGAAAATCGTAATTTAATACTTGTTACTACTTGGTAACAAATCATTTTGACTAGTGTCACACATCTGCTTATCAGGTAGCATTCGTATGTATATAGCTTCCACCCGCGACTTTGTCCGCGTGGCATAGTTACTTTGGGCTAACGCTAAGTTTAACCCGCATGATGATCGAAAAGAAATATCTTTCTCTCCCCTTTTCTCCCTTCTTTCTGTCTGTTTTCTTCCCTCTTTCTTCCCCTTTTCTCATTTTTTTTAAATTAGCCTGTGTCCGTCTCCTGGTTCCCAACTATCTCTGTACCAAAACTCATCGAAATCGGTGTAGCCATTAAAGCGTGAAGAGGTAACAAACAAACAAACTCACTTTCGCTTTTATAATATTATTAAGGATAAGGATGTATTAGTTTATAATTTGTAAGATAAGATTATTTGTGTATAATACGTATGAGCCTTCGATGTCTGAAGTAAATTGATTTCGTTTTATAATATTAAGGTTATAATTTAGATCTAGCGCAGTGTCAGTGTAAAACGAACGTTGTGACGTAACAGACACAAATCCAACGTCCGACAAATCCTGATTACAAGTAGCTAACCTACTTTTTCCGTAATTCCTACAAAATACAATCCAAAGGTCGCTCGCCGTGTAACCGAATTTACGGACGCTTTGACTGAAAACCAGGGAATTACGGTCCTAGCTATAGATGGAAAATACGGCCATGGAGTAAATAGCTACAGAGGCGCAAGCACGATTTTCATAATTTCAGTAAGGTTTGTTGTAAGAAACCCAATGCTGGGTAAGGCGTTGTTTGTTGGTCGTGCGTAAAAAAAACACATTTTAATTAAACGAAATAAAATGATTAATGCCAAAAGGGCCTCAGCTCAGCGTAAGCCAAACAAGACCGCGAGTGCCATACGCTCAAAAAATAAACAAACACATAGGTATAAAAGTCTAAAATATTCTAATTGTAATTGATTCCTGAGATATTCATATTTATAATGGGCGTAAATACAAATATAACTTAACGTAGTATACATTATATAAATAAAACTTTTTTTTCAGAAACAGACGATCAGCTGCAAACTATGGCGGATTTTTATTAATGTTGCACTGTGTCTATCGACTGTATTTACATCAAAATATCAAAATGATAATGATTTATTTATTTATTTATTATATTTGGGAAAAAAAACAGTAGTACATTAATTACATTAACATTAAACTTAACAAATTAATATATTTCCGACAATATTTTCCACAGATTACAACATATAAATTATATCCTTACTAATATTATAAAGCACTAACTGGGTTGTGGAGGTCAGATAGGCAGTCGCTCCATGTAAAATACTGATATTCAGCTGCATCCGGTAAGACTGGAGGCCGACCCCAACATAGTTGGGAAAAGGCTAGGCAGATGATGACTAATATTATAAAAGCAAAAGTGAGTTTGTAACGTCTTCGCGCCGATTTTGATGAATTTTGACACGCCGATGTTTCACAAATCGGTTCAGCCGCTTCGGAGGAGTTTGGTAACAAACACTGTAATACGAGAATTTAAAATACATGATTTTGATTAGGAACATTTTAAAAATACACACGAATGCTACCTGACAAGCAAATGTGTGACACTAGACAAAATGATTTGTTACCAAGTAGTAACAAGTATTAAATTATGATTTTCTTTTTCGTCTTTCGTCTTTTCGCTTCTATCACTCCTAATTATTTGGATGTCTTTGTTATAAATTAGCTCTAGTAAAACCCTTTTTAAAAAATAGATCGAGTTTCTCTATAACCACTATTTTATTATAATAGTATCGAGAAAACCTCCAGGGCATCCTGATGTTAATATTTTATCTGACATAATTCGCAGGACTATTTTAAGCGACTCTTTTGACGTCTTTAAACTTTTGAGCGTCATTGTCACTTATATGTAAAAGCAAGCGCGTAGCCTTGACGTGAACCATACAAATATGTGACAAAAATGTATGTTAAATGAATTTCTCGGGTGCGTTTATGCTATGGTGTTCAAAAGATTAAATGGAATAAGTTTTATCTTAGAAAAAGTTACAAGAGAAATACTGGGTCTTATCATCAGAAGTTTCTTATAATGGGCACGATTTACTCCTACGCAGACTTTTCTTGTTTTTACCCGACTGCGCGCCGCAAAGGAGGGTAATGTGTTCTTAGTTCAGTAGAAAACTATGACGCAGCATCAGTTGGCTTGGTATCGGCATGGGAGGCGGAGGAATGAGGAAAATATCGTGAGGAAACTTTTGAGTACGAATATGAATGGCTATAAGATTAGCGAAAGAGAAGTCAGTGCTGTGGAATAGTGTTTTTTCAATAGTAAACCGTTTTTTCAGTATTTTAATTCATATTCAACACTGAAAAAGTTTAACTTCGTTGTTACTTTTTGAAATAATAACTATTAAAAAAAAAACTGGTATTACACCCATAATTACAATTACAAATAATATAAAACAATAGAAAATATATATGACTTAGACATTATTATTATTCGCCAGGGACACCGAACCTCAAACCAACCCAGCCGCCGCGAGGGAGCTCCGGGCGTCGGACGCCGCGCGACTCCCGGCTACCGTGGACGCGGGTACATGGACGGTGAGAAAATAGGCCGTGACAACGGCGCGTTCGTGTTTCACGCGCGCCTCAAAGAGATGTTAGCAAAGCAGAGGGGCATGCCAGGGCCACTGTCTGCCGGGATTGCAGGTTATTTATTGGAAAGATAAGATACCACGACCTCAGAAAGGTCAAAGGACGAAACATGCATGGGTTTTAGTCAGAAAAATACTGGCACTCTCCCGGTCTGCCCAGAGCGACGAAAATTATTTGAAAATTTCGCATTTGAATAATAAAGTTAGGGTCACTAAAAGACAGTCTTATCAGGAAGTATTGTATATTTATCTATTATGGAGTCAGCTTCTAGTCTTACCGGTTGCAGCTGAATACCGGTATTTTACACGGAGTGACTGGTAATCTGACCTTCACAACCCATGGGTAATACAATACCCCCTGGTAAGACTAGTTGTCAGACTTTCGAGGAAACTCGGTATGTAACGGATGACGGGCCTGTTGGTCTAGTGGTTAGTGGCCCTGACTGCTGAGCCGGAGGTCGTGGGTTCGATTCCCACCCAGGACAAACTTTGTGTGATGAGCATGATTGTTTGTTCTGTGTCTGGGTGTGATTTATCTATAATATGTATGTATTTATAAATTATATAAGTATGTATATCAGTTGTCTGGTTACCATAACACAAGCTCTGCTTAGCTTGGGATCAGATAGCCGTGTGTGAGTTGTCCCAAGATATTTATATTATATATTTATATTATATTATACCCATTTACAGACCAACCATGATCGAGCCAAGTACCTAGCTGTTATTGTTTAGCAACGATAGCACTAAATCACACCCACTCAATAAAAAGAAAAATCAAATAAATGTCTAATAAAATCTTGAAATACCGGTTGTCTGAACGTAAACGAAATAAAAATCATTGTTTACTTCAATATGTCACGATGTATGTCAATGTCATGTCTATTTGGGCACATCGTGGAAACATGAACGTAAAAGCTATCCGATTGTTTTTTTTTTTAGGCAAAATAATCCTTACTGCGGATCAGGGCACATCCTAGTCAAAGCGATTGTCGCGCGAACATGTATCGGGATTCACGATGCTCATTTGTTCGGTGGAACTAAAGGCGTGTCACGCTTTTATTTTCCAAACAAATGAAGGACATTTGAGCGTGATGAAAACTTATTCGCGCATCCAATCGTTTAGATTAGGACGTGCCGTCTCAGAAAGTAACTAGCAATAGACCCTTTCAGTGTAGCAGCAGAGCTGTAGTTTAGTAGGTTGGTAGGTAAAACACAACTCCATCAAGTCCCAATCTCAAACAGGCCGTGTCGACAGCGCGTTAGTGTTCCACGCGCGCCTCAAATAGGTGTCAGCAAAGCAGAGGGGCTTGCCAGGGCCACCGCCTGCCGGGGTCACGGGTTGTTCGAAAGAGATACCGCGGTCCCGAACGTAAAGGGCAATAGAAGGAACATAGGTGGGTTTTCAGTACAAGTCTGACATTCCCCCCCTAAAAAAAAAACGTTTCACCTTCTATCTTTCCTCCATTCATGCTGACTGTTTGGCATAGTTTAATGGCCTCTTCAATAAAACTGTACGTGGACTGTATTAAAATATTTAAATAACCAGCTGGTGCCCGCGATCAAAAAAAGTATCCTATTTGTTAATCCAGACTATCTAACTCTGTGCCAAATTTCATCAAGATCCGTTCAGCCATTTTGACATGAAAGAGTAACAAACATCCGTCCATCCATCCATCCTTCCTCACAAACATTTGCATTTATAATATTAATAGAGTAGGAGGTGGGATTTATAATATTTGTAGGATTTGGTACTAAAGTACGTCCAACGAAAAGCGATACCAAATGTAAACAAAACCCATGCTAAAACCCCATCTAAAATGGCCGCCCGAATGTTGGCGAACCCGTCTTAATGTTGTCATGTTTTTGCCGGGAGAACGAGACATTACGATAAAGGCACAAGATGGAAAGAGATAAATATTAGATTGTCAACGCCACAGTTGTTCTTTAGGTTAATGACCTTTCGTATCGCTGCTAGTTGGCCTTATTTTAAATAACTGCATCAGGTGAGTTGAGATCTGAACGGGCACTGGCGAGCAGCGGGTCGCACGGGCTCCTACCACACCACTCGACCCACGCGCCTCCCCCGCTGTCGCTCGCCTGTTGTGGCCACGGTTCGGTTTACGCATGAACACTGACTTACAGTTGACATTAGTGACAGCTCCCTTACTGCTTGTGGCCGTGAGAGTGTTTATCACTACATTACACTATCTACACGAATTTATACTAATACTAACTTTTGCCCGCGGCTTTGCACGCGTTAAATTCGGTAGCGCCTTATTAATTTGTAATAGCAACGCTAAGTTTTCCCGTTTCTTCCCTCTTTCTCCCTCATATCCCACTCTTTTTTAAAAATAAATAAATAAATAACAACTATCTCTGTACCAAAATTCATCAAAATCGGTTTAGCCATTAAAGCGTGAAGAGGTAACAAACAAACAAACTCACTTTCGCTTTTATAATATTAGTAAGGATTATAAAGATGTGTTTCACATTTTTGATTCACATCAATCGGGCATAGGTAGATCCACGCGGCGTCCACTCATCCACTAACTATCCTAGGCAAGCGCGCCCTAACCAGGAGATCGATACTAGCTGCCATGATGATCGAAGAGATCAAAAATTTGGGCTTGCATTCAAACTTACCTTCGTATGAACTGTTTCAGGAAATCTTTATTAAATAAAATTTGTGAAATTACTCGAGATTTGTCGTCATCCATCACAAGCAATCAAGCGATCCTACGAAGACCTGAACGATTTTGACACGCCCCAATTCCTTTGAGAAATAATTTTAATTAATAGCTCTGACATTCAAAAGGAGTATTAATCTGTCATTTTGTTCAATTAATTGAAACCCCAAAGAAAAAAAAATAGGTTTTTATTATTGTTCAAAGGAGGTTTGAAACTGGCCATCGAATTCGAAATTTGAAATTGGGTTTGTTAGATCGTTTACAGAGTTTTTAATAGGAAATCTTATACTAACAGCTCGACTGTTTTAGATGATTTCGATCCAGTTTTGTTTTCTTATAAAAAAAAATGTGCGTTTTATAAATTTAAAAGCCACTATCATCACCATAATCAGTGCAAAATTGCAATCCGCCTTGAACAAATGTGGGGATTTATGCGTTTCTGTATACGAAGATTTCTGTATGTTGAACTGTTACAGGCCCATTTAATATAATTATTTTTACAATAAACATTAAATGGGACTAGCCAGAACAGGTCTGCCGCATGCCGGACAAACTGTGAGCTAAAATAACCGAAAACTGATGACCTGACACAGTGAGGCAAGGTCGCGGCAGGCCACGAAGGAGATGGTGGGATGAATAGATAGATTCCATCAGGGCTGGAAGGAGGACGCGCGGGGTTTCAGACTTTTACTGACTTCAAATCCACCCATGTTTCTTCATTTGACCTTTATGTTCCAGGGATGCGGTATCTCTTTCAAACAGCCCGCAACCTCGTCAGGCGGTGGGCCTGGCAGGCCCCCCTGCTTTGCTGAAATCTGTCTGAGGCGCGCGTGGAACACGAACGCGCCGCACTCGCCCCTTATTGGGACTTAAAAACATAACGGGTGAAATGTGGGTGGTTTTATTAGGAACACCACTGCCTAGCCTTTCGATGATTACATTATGTGTGTGTACAGCTTTAAATATTTTGTGGCTAACAAAGTGGCTTAAAACCCCGACTACACTACGCTTCCCGTGCAAAAAAACACGTGTAAACATTTTACAGAAAAGTATCTAAACATCTAAAAATAGCCCTAAATGGTCAACAAAATGTGCGAAATGTAATTAAAATTCCTTTCGCGAGAGATTTTCGTCGCAGCCGCTTTCATTAAAAGTTTGGCGAAGCGAACATTTAATTCGTCACGGAGTGTGCTCTCGGCTCACATACCGCCGTACGGAGGCCTTAGCACAAGTTCGTGGCGGTAACGTAACGAAATGCTTCAAAATTTGAATTTAAAATACATTTACAAAGAAAAAGTTTTTTTTAATTGTAGCATTTTAGTTTAATTATGTATGTATTGTGCCAGACTTCTACTGTCTAAGACCCACCCATGTTCCTTGTTTTAGCCTTTATGTTCCGGGGCCGCGGTATCTCTTTAGAACAACCCGCAACTACGGCAGGCAGTTGCCCTGGCAGGCCCCTCAGCTTTTCTGACATCTATTTGAAGCACGCGTGAAATACGAACGCGCCGAAACCTACCCATTGCTAACTATCCACAAACGCGCATCTACGGTGACCGAGACTCGTCTCGCGCCCGTATTGCCTATTTAGGTTGTAATTTTAACATCTGAGGCCATCAGTTTCCTGCCAGTCTTTGTTATAAATTATCACATTGATAAGGGTCGCCCTTTAATTATCAAAATTAAACAACATTTTATATAGGCTTCCGTGTATTTGCTTATTTAATAGACAGACGGTTATGACTTACGAAATTACGAATAAATATTTGGTTGTTCTTTATTTGAATTTGAAAAGTATGTTTTTCTTAAATTTTAGTGACTTTTGCAGGATCACTTCATGGTTCATCTGACTGTCTGCCTGTTAAAACCCTTTATCTCAAGAACGCGTGAAGGTATCAAGTTGAAATTAAAACCAATTTAGCGACACAAATATGAAGAGGCAAAAACTACTACAGCGCCATCTATGCAGCTACTGAAGAACTAACGGCAAGATTCTTACATCGCGCAAGCAAAGTTGTACGCAAAGTTAGAATGTCGGGTGCTCGTATACAACATTATTTTTAGTTTATGCGAAACCCGAAACACCTGTCCAGTATTTTTATATAAAGAATCTATGCACAAAATTTCAAAACTGTATCATGAAAAACCACAAAGTTATAAGCTTGTTATGTTACCTGGATATCCGTACAAATACACTGTCACCAACAACGGCGTCCGGCGGCGGCGGCGGCGTCCCCGCGCCGCGCGCCTTTCTTTCATTGATAATAATAATGTCTCAGTTTGAATTGTAGGTAATTAACTGGTGATACATTTTCCATCACACTGTCTGGCAGGCTTTGGACTGTCGTAATGGTCAAGTGTAGGGTAGCGCTTGCGAATAGGTACTTAGTGTCGCATGGTATGGTGCCCATATTTTAAACTTTTTTAAATATTTTTGGGAAAAAATATAACATGGTGTAAAAATGATTGGAATCGATTCAGTTACTTATTCTGAACAAACTATATTCAGGTTTCGCATATACTAAAAAATAATGTTGTATATATACGAGCACCCGACATTCAACTGTCGGACAGTGGCCCATCAGACACGACACCCGTCTGGTCGTAGGATCCTCCCTTTTCCATAGAGGATGGAGAACTTTACACCCTGTTCTTCATATCTATAAACCATATACTCCTGTCTATGGCTCCATTGGAGCTGTTATATTAGCCCTTTAATTCAACACAGTCAAAAATATGGCAGTTTATGATACAAATTTGCACAGAACTCTAGAAGCGCGAGTACGACTCGCATTTGGCTGTTATTTTATCGTTAAAGTCCAAATATTTTCAAATAATATAAGGTCAATAAATTGTCTGTGGAGAATTTACTCATTTTATTAGTAGAATAGATGTGTTGCTAGCGAGTCTATTCTGCTTCTTTTTTAGTGCAATAGCAAGGAATAATCGATTTGAAAAAAAGACAAGATAAAAATAATTTTACTTTCGGAAGTTTGTGACCTTTATTTGATTCATTGACTCTATTGCCTCAAATTAATGACGATAAAGTTTGATGTTTGATAAAGTTTGACGGCACGGTTGGCGCAGTAGCTGAGCGATCGACTGCTGCGCTGCGTGTCGCGGGTTCGATTCCCGCACGGAACAAATATTTGTATGACCTGCAGATAGTTGTTTCGGGTCTGGGTGTTTGTGTATGTGAGTTTAAATGTTTGTAAACGCACCCACGATACAGGAGAAATTCCTAGTGTGGGGCAACGTTTTTTATAAAAAAAAAAATACTAATATTTTCTTTGAAATTTTAGGGAGATGTATACCTAACAGCAATCCCTCCTTTCACTTTTGCGGATTATTCGAAAGAGATACCGCGGCTAGAAGGAACATGGGTGGGTTTTAGTTAAAGTCTGACACTCCCCGCTCCGCCATAAAAAAAACTCCCCCTATTCGCCATTTATGTTTAGGGGGTAAATCTATCTCTACCAACCGTGGCTGCTACTAAAAAAATCACGGATGGAAAAACCCAATAACACTTTTCTCTTCTCGACCCGGGAATCAAACCTAGGACCTCGTACTAAGAAGACACGCTCGTAACTACTGAACCAACGAGGCAGTAACGTTCCATAATGTTATACAATCCAGCACTGAGCTTGCTTGTGGAATTACAGTCCACTTGGAGAATTTCTATTTCTTTTATTTCGGTTGGCGCAGCGGCTGAGCTATCGACTGATCGACTGCTCTGTCGCGGGTTCGATTCCCGCACGGAACTAATATTTGTATGACCTGCAGATATTTGTTTCGGGTCTTGTTGTTTGTGTATGTAAGTTTAAATGTTTGTAAACGCGTATCCACGATGCAGGAGAAATTCCTAGTGTGGGGCAACGTTTTTTTAAAAAAGAAATAATTGTGTTCCAGCCGGTAGAAACCTTAGCTTTGTTGGAGCATCTTAATCATCAGCCTGCATCAGTCTAGAGCTTTCAAGGCACCCTATTTATTTTGTTCAAACGCCTGACCAAAATCTCATAACTGCAAGTAGCCTAATTAGCCCTAATTGTAGTTATTATTTTTTACAATATGTGTCGTTCTTGTTGATAGTTTCACTTGTCCTTTAAACCTCACGTTGTGAACACCGAATTCAAATTATATTTGCCTGCATTGAGCATCCAGAGTTTATTCTTCCGGCATATCCGTAAAATTCCCGCACACTTACAAGAAAAGTAAGGTAAGTTCCTATTCGAAACTGAAAAACTATGACTACCTACATTAAACCAAAACCTGCTTAGCCATTTTATATCTAGGTTAGTAAAAAAAAACAACAACAAAATATACTACTAAAAATATTATTACCAGCTTCGCCTTGCAATTTTATCTCACTAGATCGGGATAAAAAGTAAGAGTTCAATCCAGTGTATAAGCTATCTACATACCAAACAGCATCCAAATCAATTCAGACATTTCACCGAGAAGAAGTTACAACATACATTTAAACTTTCGTTTTTCTAATAATATTAGTGTAACCAAGCGTCCATATAGCAACGGATTTTATTCCACAATACAACCAAATAATTGTACTGTAACAAACAAGCGAAGAAAATAACACGTTTATCGAGTACACTACATGAAAACTTGACAAAAACAACAATATTTTTTGTACGCAGGCTTACCTCTACAAAATAGTTGCGGATTAAATCCTCTTTGCAGGCTAGATACATTTTTGTTGAAAGGGCGGGCCGTAATTCCTTACCATACTATCATTCTATAGGATAAATGTATTATGTTCAGATATCATGTACTTAATTGTTTAAGAAATGTTTTGAAATCCAAAATTTATTCATTACTAGCTTTTGCCCGCGGCTTCGCTCGCGTTAAATTCGGTAGCGCCTTATTGATTTGTAATAGCAACGCTAAGTTTTCCCGTTTCTTCCCTCTAACTCCCTCATATCCCACTCTTTTTAAAAAAATAATAGCCAATGTCCGTCTCCTGGTTCCCAACTATCTCTGTACCAAAATTCATCAAAATCGGTTTAGCCATTAAAGCGTGAAGAGGTAACAAACAAACAAACAAACAAACAAACAAACTCACTTTCGCTTTTATAATATTAGTAAGGATAAGGATAAATGCAAAATACCAAATTGGTTTTGGTTTTGTATTTTAAAGTAGCTTTTGCCCGCGGCTTCGTTTGCGTTAAATCCGAGGTAACACAGTTCCCCCTTTCCTGATTTGCAGGTACCTGATACCTGCAGTTTTGGCCTTGCGCCTTATTTATTGTAATAGCAAAGCTAAGTTTTCCTTTTTCTTCCCTCTTTCTCACTTTAAAAAAGTAGCCTAAGTCCATCTCCAGGGTCTCAATTATCTCTGTACTAAAATTCATCAAAATCGCTTTAGCCATTTAGGCGTGAAGACGTAACAAACAAACAAACTCACTTTCGCTTTTGTAATACTAGTAAGGATACTAAATGCAAAATAGGTATTTTCAAAATATTTTCTTGAAATATATTTTGTTCAATTCAATGAAATTTTTTGACAATCTGTAATTTTCCATTGTTTACTTATATATATTTTTTATTATTAGTTTGTGTCTATTTATAGGTTGTATATATTTAGTAATTAATTGAATTATATAATGTATTTCTGTGAGAAATATAATTAATTATTTAAATTAAGTGATTTAAAAATTCAATACTCTTTATTAAATACACTTTTTAATAATACAAGTTGTTCGCACAAAATTATTATCGTTGATTTTCCTTCTGTGAAGTCGTATTGTCACGTCACAGCATGACAAAAGTATTAATACTGCTTTCTTTTTTTTTTCGGGTGGGAAATCATCAAATGACTTCCCCCGCTCTGACATGCGAGGGGCATGCACTTCTACTGACTAAAACTCACCCATGTTCCTTCTATTGCCCTTTACGTTCCGGGGCCGCGGTATCTCTTTCGAACAACCCGTAACCCCGGCAGGCGGAGGCTCTGGCAAGCCCCTCCCTCTGCTTTGCTGACATCCCTTTGAGGCGCGCGTGAAACACGAACGCGCCGTCAACGCGGCCTGTCGTCAATATACGGACGGACGGTGAGCTACCCATTGCTCACCGTCCACAGGCGTGGGCCTGTGGACGGTGACGGTGTGGTCCGTAGATGTGGATCTACGGTGGCCGGTAGTCGTCTCGCGGCGCCCGGCGCCCGGGGCGTCTCCCGCGACGGTTGGGTTGGCTTGATGTTCTCTCCCTCAAACGCCCGGCCACCACCTTTGCTAGCATTACTGCTACGCAGAAGGAGGTGACCGCTTCCCATTCCCTCTCGCTCCGGACCATGGACTGTACCAGGGCCGGACGCGAGAGATCGCCGCCGAAGATCGCCTCTACGAGGGTACGGCGGTGCTCCGCCCTAGCTGGGCAGACCGCCACTGTGTGCTCCATCGTGTCCTCCGGGCGATCGTCACAATGGTGACACCCGGGCGTTTCCTCTCGCCCGATTATGTGCAGGAACCTCCCGAAACTTCCGTGTCCGGTGAGGACCTGCGTCAGGCGGTAGGTGAGGACGCCATGACGCCTCTCCAGCCACTTTTTAAAGAGGGGACTTACCGCCACTATTGTGGCGTGTCCTGTATTAATACTGCTGAGATTGGCTTTGCTGAGCATGTGTTGTATTTTAAAAAGGAAGCACAAAGGTACCTCCAAGCAGACTAATTTTTAAAATAAATAAAGGTTAAATATATTTGAATTTGGAACTGAAATAAATGTCAATTTGTTGTTACAAGCAAATTATCTTATTAAATCATAATGTTTTTTTTTTATGAAATTCTGTTGATAAACACAATTTTTTTTTAATTAAATATGAAGATTCCCTGCTCTAAAAAAAACTTAAAAGGTAACAAGGGACACCCGGATGGAAGGAAGTTATTATTTATTATGTACAAAAAACCTGTACACACTCAACAAAAATTAATTGTCACGACACCACACTGTTCAATACGAAATAGAAAGACGAAACTAACTGGCTTGCTTGCTTTCTATGAGAGAGAGAGGCAGACAGAGAAACACAGAATCACGCGCACGCAGCACGGCTTACGACTATAGCAAAACGTGTCGTTACAACTTCTGGTCTTAAGGCGCGGTAACAAACTAATCCTTAGGTATTCGCGGAAGTGAGGCTAGCTGTAGTCTGGGCATGGTTTGACACAAGTACACGACAGTAGTGCATCGAAAGAATAGAAATAAGGTCGAAAATATTTCGGCGTTTGATTTTATTTGAATATCATGTCCGCCAAAATGTAGGTCATTTTGCAGTTTTAATTGAATATAAAAAAGTACAGTTCCGTGTTTAAAAAATTTTAGATAATATCTCTTAAGTCTATAAAATTTTCTTTGTTATAGATATAAAAATATGATGGTTGTCGCTGAAAAAATTGAGAATTTCGAGACGAAAAAAATTTTTTCGTTGTCTTTTTAAACATTTTTTTTTTTCGTAGTACCTACTAGAGCACTTTTGTAAACTGATTTTGTTTAAGTCTTTACTTTATGTATTTGACTATACACGGTATTTTTTTTGGCTAGTGGCATGTACAGATACGGCTAACTTTGCGACGAAAATCTAGACGTTTTACGAAGTGTTTGCTTTGTACAGCGCCTTAATTTTTTCCGTCTAGCCCCCTTTCGCAACGCGCGATAAGGTACGTCGTTCCAAAATTCACCACCTGTTAAAGCGATTTGTTTATTGTAATCCATGGAGAAAGCAGAAAAGAATAAAGCCGCGATAAATAACAAAAAAACACGCGCGTAAAATACATTGCATGTTGAACCTAAACATACTGTAATAAGAGCCAGTTTTCAAGGAAGTAAAAATACATTTTGTTAGTCGCATTTCACTCATCCTCTCCACATTAGAGAACCATCTAAGAATATTCTTTTCAAGCTTTGCTATTACATCTTTTTTTAAACCGCACGATCGCTTACAACCTCATCCTACAAATTAATATTATAAATGCGAATGTTCGTGAGGATGGATGGATGTATGGATGTCTCTTTCACTTCAAAACGGCTGAACGGATTTTTATGAAGTTTGGCACAGAGGTAGATTATAGTCAGGAATAACACATAGGAGAGTTTTTTTCGATATCACGCGGGCGAAGCCGCGGACGCCAGCTATTTTGTCATATTTCGGTCGAATTTCCTTTGTTTCTAGGTATATTGGTTTTGAAGCTTACAATATGTTATGCAATTTCGAGCAGTATGTTGATGTGGAAACATCTCGCATGCTGAATTGAATTTTACTCAACCACTTTCTGACAAACAGCTTGACTTTATACCTACTGTATTACTAAGCCGGTCCCACTTTACTCGGGAGCAATGTAGAGATGTATCAAAACATCGATATTCCTGTATAAGAAAAATTCTTATCCTTACTAATCCTTACTTATAATATTATAAAAGCAAAAGTGAGTTTGTTTGTTACCTCTTCACGCCTAAATGGCTAAACCGATTTTGATGAATTTTGGTACAGAGACAGTTGGGACCCTGGAGACGGACTTAGGTTACTTTTTTTTAAAAAGATTGAGATATGAGGGAGAAAGAGGGAAGAAAAGGGAAAACTTAGCATTGCTATTACAATAAATAAGGCGCTACGAGAAAAACTACAAGTAGCAGGTACCTCTAAATCAGGAAACGGGAACTGTGTTACCACAAATTTAACGCGAGCGAAGCCGCGGGCAAAAGCTAGTAAATAATAAAATCGTTTATTTATAAAAAGGAGGCACATATTATACACTAAAATAAAACAGCTTAACAATCAATAGAGCACAGTTGCTTATTTGCCTGAACTAGGTTGGACCTGAGTTTCAGACTATAAAAAGCATTAACACTTATTTAAAATAAATAAAATATGAACAAAACACGCCATAGCAACAAACGAAACAATTCTGGCAAAAAAAAACCTAAACCACTGGCCAGGTTAATCTAACTCATCAGACCGAAACACCTATAATGACGCAACAAAAAGGGGTAAGTTATTCCAACCCAAAAAGTTTGGAACAAAAGAAAAACAAAGTTTGGCAAAACAACTTGTGTTAACAACATTGTTCGTAAAGAGGACCACGCTTCGGAGAACAACGCTTATATTCGGAATATCCAATCAAAGGTCGAAATATCTGCTGTCAAAACTTCGGAGGGAACTAAGAAGAAGTTCGGTGCTACACTAAAATAAAACGTAAATTACCTGCGAAGTTATAAGGGGAGTAATAGACAGGTTGCTTTTGGACTCAGCGGTTGGCGATATCGATTTGTCTATTCTTTTTTCGATGTAGCAACGCGTAGGTAACAATAGATACATTGTTCCTTTTCAATCTTGAACGTGACTACGATTTACAATCATGACCGAATATTTTGGCTGAACGATGAATTTCGTAGAATCATTAAAAACTGCAGTAAATTTAATAATTCAACCATCCAAAATATTTTTGTGTAAAAGTAAAATAAAAATGAATGTAAAATAAAACAAAGCGTATAACATGGCAATATATGCTATGATGGATAGTCGGTATTTTTTTTATTGAAAAATAGTACATTAAATTTTTTAATAAAAAAATCTAAACTACAATATATCTTGACAACATTATTAACAAGGCCTTTCATGTATGGTTTCATAATGCGTTCTTGCAAGGAATTTAAAAGGACTTCTAATATCCTCTTCCTGTATAAAATTTGTCCGTTCTCAGTTGGAATATGCGGAGACCTTTTTACAAAAACCAGCTTCCAAAAAAAAATAGATTTTTTTGTCTGAAAGCGAACCAAAAAAAACTCAACCTAAAATGAATTTTGCAAATCGGTCTAGGCGTCTTTGAATAATCGGTGAACATACACAAAAAAAAATTCCGACGAATTGAGAACCTCCTCCTTTTTAAAGTCGATTAAAAATATAAGCACAGACTAGGCATGGTAAAAAATAAAAATTCTTCGCACTACCCACTATAAGTGTTTCCATATCAAGGTTTCTTACGCAGATTTGATGAGACAATACAACATATTAAGGCGCGGTAACAAGCTAATCTTTAGGTATTCGCGGAAGTGAGGCTAGCTGCATACTGGGCATGGTCTGACACAAGTACACGACAGTATTGCATCGAAAGAATAGAAATAAGGTCGAAAATATTTCGGTGTTTGATTTTATTTGAATATCACGTCCGCCAAAATGTAGGTCATTTTGCAGTTTTAATTGAATATAAAAAAACAGCCCCATGTTTGAAAAATTTTAGATATCTCTTTAGTCTATAACATTTCCTTTGTTATAGATATAAAACATATTATGATGGTTGTCGCTGAAAAAATTAATAATTTCGAGACGAAAAAAATATTTTCGTGGTCTTTTTAAACATTTTTTTTCGTAGTACTAGACCACTTTTGTAAACTGATTTTGTTTAAGTCTTTACTCTATGCATTGAACTATACACGATATTTTTTTTTGGCTAGTGGCATGTACAGATACGGCTAACTTTGCGACGAAAATCTAGGCGTTTTACGAAGTGTTTGCTTTGTACAGCGCCTTAAGCTTCGAGCACAGGCGTAAACTGCTGATGGTTGCTGTATGGCATATGCAACAATAGGTTCAATTGTGCAGGACTTACTAATAGATTATGTAATGTAGTACGCAGGACTGTTTATCGGCGGGAAGTTAAGGAAAGAAATGTATGACGAATCCATAGCTATCTTTACAATTACTGAGCTGAGATTTCTGTGCACTGCTTCCCGTTACATAGAGTGCATTGCTACTCCAAGTACTATCTCCGTTCGGGGTTGCGGGTTGTTCCAAAGAGATACCGCGGCCCCGGAACCGTCAAGGGCAATAGAAGGAACATGGGTGGGTTTTAGTCAGTACAATCTGACACTCTCCCAAATTATTTGATGTTTTCTCAATCGCAAAAAAGTACTATCTCCGTGAATTACCTAGTAATTTTGTATTTTTTTTGTAATTTGTTATTTTTTTATTATTTCTACAAATTCTAATTGTGTCTGTGTTTAATTTGCTTGATTTTAATGTTTTTTGTACAACTGATAACTTGTATGTGTGATTATAAGTTGTATAAATTACATCCATCTAACGTATAAGTTGATTATAAATAAACTAGCTTCCACCCGCGACTTCGTCCGCGTGGCATAGTTACTTTGGGCTAACGATAACTTTAACTCACGTGATGTTCGAAAAAAAAATATCTTTCTCTTCCCTTTTCTTTCCTCTTTCCCGCTTTTTCTCATTTTTTTTTAGCCTATGCCCATCTTCAGGGTCCCAACTATATCTGTACCAAAACTCATTAAAATCGGTTTGGCCATTTAGGCGCGAAGACGTAACAAACAAACAAACTCACTTTCGCTTTTAAAATATTTGGACACTTAACTTTTACCTAAAAGAACATTTTCTCTTTGTCATCTTCAAACGGTTGGCGGCAACAAAAAAATCGCTGCGAAAAAACGCAGTAAAAGAAGCAAGTCTGCAATGTCTCTAAGACAAAGGAAAAAAGAAAAGGACAATGTTTAAGGAAGTAGGAAACAATATTGCAAGTTACAAAAAACTCTTAAAAGGTGGCCCTGGGGCGAATCGCGACATGAATGCGAATTTTGTTTCCTGTTAGACTTATATATTATATACATATACCTACAGGTAGAATTTTATATGAATATGCTCCAAAATACAAGTTTAGATACTATCAAAAAGAATATAAATAAAATCTCTATGTAGACGACATGAACAGTTTATAAAGATCTTCTGCTAGCCAGGTCTACTCTCTGTGAAATTATTGAGCTGTAATCTAATACGTGGAAGAACTAGTTTGTGGATGCCAAATGCCTTTACTTTATGCTGCCCTGGTGTCGATACTGTGACCAAAGATATCTCAAAGCATTTATTTTAATTATACCATTATAGGCATAGCGGGAAACAAAAGAAAGAAGCTTCAGTCACAATGCAAAATAACTTGTGAAAGTACTGTAGTTGCCTATTTCAAAACGTTGATCTCTAAAGAGATTTATGGGCTTGAAACTCCATGGACAATCTATTTAATCATACTATTTAGATAAGATCATTTATGTTGAAAATAGCTTTTGCCCGCGGCTTCGCTCGCGTGAAATTCGAGGTAACACAGTTCCCCTTGCGCCTTATTGATTTGTAAAATAGCAACGCTAAGTTTTCCCTTTTCTTCCCTCTTTCTCCCTCACATCACACTTTTTTAAAATAAATAAATCAGCCATTAAAGCGTGAAGAGGTAACAAACAAACAAACAAACTCACTTTCACTTTTATAATATTAGTAAGGAATAAACAAACAGACACTAAACATTATTAGTCGTCTAGAATTCACACTCTTTTATAGATATTATTAGTGTAGTGTATTTTAATTTGATAAATACTAATAAATTTAATTTAATCGTAACAATTAATTATGTTGCTATAACTGATCAATTTATTTTTTGTTGTTATAATTTAGTTTATTAATATTTTGTCAGAATAAGTATATTTTAATATTTTTGTTGTGACTGATCTCAATAAGAATAATGTTATTATTTAGTTAATTAATATTAAGAATTATTTGGTTAATGTATTAATTTTATTTCACAATTATTTTATACTCTTTGCTGAGCTCTACAGGGTTTGAAATTGTACCTTAGCTTTAAGCCCATTGTAAGATCTTCACACATTATGGAATGCAAATAGAAATATGGATACGATGTGGCTAAAAGTGCACATTAAGAGCGTACAGAGTAGGTAAAAGCATCATCATCATTTTCCTGCCGTTGTCCCATTCAATTTGGGGTCGGCGCAACACGTTTTCTTCTTCCATTCTCCCCTATCAGACGTCACGGCATCATTCACTCCTTTCTCCTTTATATCATTCCTTACACAATCCAATCATATTTTCATCCATTAGTAGGTAAAAACAAACATATTAATTAAAAAAACCACAGACCCACAACTGTGTCATGGCCGCCTTGTCCCCTAGGCTACAAAAACTTTAAATATTGTTGTCCAAAAGCAAATTCTTTGTGTAACAGCATTATTATTTGTTTAACGATACAAAGAATACAATATCTATATCAGAAACTCGTTTTCTTTTATTTTCCCGTTTTCAAATAACAGTGAATATACTGTTTTTAATTTCATGTTAATTTCCTTAAGCTATTCCGACAAGGAAAAGGACAGTACTGCATTTTAAATGACAAAGACTTTTTGGTTAGAGTGAAGAGTTTAAAGTAACTATGGAGTGTCTTGGTGGTTTTTCTCCATAGCAAACGACTTTTAATAAGGTCCATGTCGGCCTGTTTTTTCTTTCGGGATAAGAAATCATCAAATGAACTTTAGTGCTCTGAGTCGAGCGGGGGGATTGTCAGGTTTTACTGACCAAAATTCAACCATGTTCCTCCTTTTGACCTTTGTGTTCCGGGCCCGTGGTATCTCTTTCGAACAACCCGCAACCCTGGGCCCATGTAGGCCTATGTGAAATAAAATACTACGATTTTATTTTTGAGTTAATGCGATCAACTGCACAATAAATACGCGAATTAGCGCAGCCACAAATCAAGTTTCATAGACACGCTATCGGTATCGGTTGGTATCGACGCTATAGTATTCTTAAGGCCGTACCCTACGCAAATAACCTTGAATATTCACTTCCCTCTTTGCCGCGCAGGAGTGAGTGAGTGAAAGCAGTAGTGAATTTTGCCTATTTTTTGGAATTAAATCTATATAAAATTAAGTATTAGGTTTTTGAAAAAAATATTTCTACCAAAATGTTCATTATAGAATTGTGTATCCATTAGTGTCAGTAGCAAAATTAAACAATGTTTACTTTACGAGGAGATGCATTTTATTGATATTTTTTCTCATTTCGGGGGCTTTGTTGTAAGGAGATTTACTAAATAATGACTCAATAAAAATAAAAACTAAATCTACAATAATGGAATCAAGATTATAAAGAAAGGAGATTGCCCGTTTTGTAAAGGAAGTTCGGTCCCAGTGGAAAATGCTTGTGCCCTGAAGTATTTTATTTTTCCTAATAGTAAAAACATAGCATTTTCATAATCTGAAACCTTTTTTCATTTATTCACCCTGGTTCAGGAGATATCATTAATTTTCTGTTTTAAAAATCTAGGTTATAATTACAAATTGACATAGACTAGGTATACATCACTATTATTATATGCAGATTTCCATACTATAAGCATGTTTATGCACAAAGTAAAGAAGACATAATTAGGTATACTGTAGACATAATTACGTATCGTAAATAATAACTACGTCCGTCCGATTCAAAACTCAACGTAGGTATCTAAACGAAGCAATTCCGAACGAAACGAATCTCAGAACAAAGTTCTGTGACATACGCAAGTAAATGTTGCCAGATCAATTATTTTTGATCCATTAGTAAATCGATTTCAGTTTTTTTTATCGATTAAAACTCTTGTTAATATGGCGTTTCCAAAATACGTAAGGCTTTTATGTTTGTGTAAATCGCTTTTATGAACATCTAATCAACAATATAGACTTATTATGAAAATAAGCAACCTATTGTTGTCATATTCCATCGCTATTACTCGCATATACTATAAGCAGTGTATATCCACTAGTACGTATTAAATATTTTACATAATTAATTTCATACTTGGCTTACACCTGTCTTCGTGCATTCCAGATATAATACGCTACAATATTAAGTACCTTTGAAAAAAATAGGGTTTAAGGCTAACTCATCGTCGAGAAAACATAATGCCAAATCAGTAGCTTTGAAGTTGTCAAATATTGAGACTTATATTTAAATGTTGAGACGTAAACTAGCTTTAATAATTATTGTTAAAAATATTTTTTTAATTATCGTTTTGTTTTGATATCGATTACCCCATTGATACGTCATTTTCGACAGTTATTTGTTTTCTGGCAACTTTTTTTGGTACACCTATCAAACGGATGTCGAAGTAATGTTTAACTATTAATAATAATTAACTTTATTCCCAGGGTGAAAGAAATTGTATAAAAAATAATTTGCACACAAAAAAATAAATAAAATTTTTTGGTTATTATTCCAATCAGGCACACGATTGCACAAAAGGGACCTGCCCCGTGGCAATGTCCTTTAATGTATTTTTTTTGTTACTTAGTTCGTTTTAAATAACAAGTAGATAGCTCTAGAAAACTGAACAAAAACGGCTTGCGCGGCGTTTTGGTCGGGGTGGCGCCTTTAATAAGCCCCGTTCCAATAAACAAAAACGACTCGTTTTGCTTACGGACGGTAGTATTTTGACATAAGTTCAATGAGACTTATGTCAAAATCCTACTATCCGTAAGCAAAACGACTCGTTTTTGTTTATTGGAACGGGGCTTTAGAGAATAGCACTACAGATTGATTTTCAGGTCGAGCCGCGCTTGCTGAAGTTGATGGTGATAGGGTGACTACCATTTGCATACCAGATTTCTTCCATACCTTGAAAAATAGGTTGAGCCATTGGTCTCGCCTGTAATTTGCATATTTTGTCAGTCGTTAAAGGTAGTCATCAAATAACTTCCCCTGTTCTAGGCGGAGTGGGCGGGGATTGTCAGACTTTTACTGACCTAAACCAACTTATGTTAATTTTTTTGCCCTTTATGTACCGGGGCAGCGGTATCTCTTTCCAAGAACCCGCAACCGCGGCAGGCGGTGGCGGCTTTTATTCTTTAGCAACAAGCAAGATAATCACAAACATGTAAAAATGTTTCACTAAGACTGTAATTGTAATTTATCTCATTGCGCAAATGTCACTCCAATTAATTTTGTTCTATTAACCTTGACTTGCTTTTGTTATCATTTTCTTGTTATCAGATAAAATAATGGAAATATTTTGAAAGATTTGTTGTTACTCAATTATTAATTGTGGCAATGCTTCTGATTAGATTGTAAACTATTATGCATGCAAACAAAATTAGGTTGAGGAATTCGGTCAAAAGCAAGATTTCAGGATTTTAAATAGGTGTTCCGTATAATATACTTAAGTTGCTTTATTTTGGTTGATTAATGTCATCATCATCTGCCTAGCCTTTTCCCAATTATGTTGGGGTCGGCTTCCAGTCTAACCGGATACAGCTGAATATCAGTATTTTTACATGGAGCGACATTTATTTCAATTAAATCATTACAGGCACTTTTGAATGTCATGAAAACAAAAAAAATGCTGCTACAGTCCCAGTCACCAGACATAATAACTTGTGAAAGTACTGTAGTTGCCCATTCCAAAGCGTAGATCTCTTTGGAGAAGAATGGGTAAGAAACTCCATGGACGCTCTTTTAAATCATAATATTTTTACAAAACCAAGGATACATCATTCATGTTGAGATTATACGTACATGTGAGAACGATGTAAATACGAGCATATTAAGAGCGTCCAGAGTAAAAGCAAAAACAAGACTTTAATCCTTACTATAATATTATAAAAGCGAAAGTGAGTTTGTTTGTTTGTTACCTCTTCACGCTTTAATGGCTACACCGATTTTGATGAATTTTGGTACAGAGATAGTAGGAACCAGGAGACGGGCATAGGCTAATTTTTATTTTAAAAAAGTGGGATGTGAGGGAGAAAGAGGGAAGAAAAGGGAAAACTTAGCGTTGCTATTACAAATCAATAAGGCGCAAGGGGAACTGTGTAACCCCGAATTTAACGCGAGCGAAGCCGCGGGCAAAAGCTAGTAAATAAATAAATTAGTTAAAACAAACCGTGGCGGCTAATCGATGACCAGAATACTTGTGTCGTTGACTGCCTCGTCATTAGTATAAGTTTGTGCATCGGTTGCTTTTACCATGTAAGTTCTGCGCAATTCAGTTATAGGTAAATAAAATATTCTTTAACCATCATGACATAACCATTAATCAATTTTGAAGAAAAATAACTACTGCGCAGATTGGCTGTCTGCCAATCAGCCAATATAATTTTGTGTTGTTTCAGGAGATTTCTGTAGCCATAGCAATAAATAAACTACAAAAGCAATACACTTAATTGTCTATGTCCTCAACAGATCATTCAAACGAATTTACATGGTATTCGAATAGGCATGTGCACGTCTTTCTACATCGTTCTCACATATTTGTATAATCTCAACATGAATGATGTAAATACAATTTTGTAAAAATATTATAATTTAAAAGAGTGTCCATGGAGTTACTTGCCCATTCTTCTCCATAGAGATCAACGCTTTGGAATGGGCAACTACAGTGCTTTCACAAGTTATTATGCCTTGTGACCGGGACTGTAGATTAGTTTTGTTTCTTGACATTCAAAAGTGCCTGTAATGGTCTAATTGAAATAAATGGTTTTGAATTTTTTGAATTTTGCATAAAAGCTTGAATTGTGTGGCAATAAATGTTTAGGTATTTTATTGCTAGGATTGTTGACACAATTTAGTTAATGGTGACCCTTGATGTTTCATTACTTCTAATTGCCACTTATATACGACTTAATGTAAGCAGTAGTGGTTGAAACATCAATAGATCTTGAGACAGTTATACATAATGATACTCGAGCCCTACTGTACCACAACACTAACGAGTCAGTCAATAACCGTGTTCGTTATACAGTCACAATTATATAAAATTACTTTGGTCAAGTCTCGTTGACCCTCAAGAAGGGGCCTTCTTACGTAAAGAGTTTGACGGACACAGGCTGATTTAAAAAAATGAGAAATGAGGGAGAAAGAGGGAATAAAAGTGAAAACTTAGCTTTGCTATTGCAATAAATAAGGCGTACGGGTAGCAGGTACCTGCAAATCAGGAAAGGGGAACTGTTTTACCCCGAATTTAACGCGGGCGCAGCCGCGGGCAAATGCTAGTAATATTATAAACGCGAAAGTTTGTATGGATGTTTGTTACTCTTTCACGAAAAAACTATTGAACGGCTTTTAATGAAACTTTACAGTAATATAGCTTATACATCATAATAACAAATAGGCTACAATTCATATAGATATATTAATATTTCACTCGCCTGGTGATAGAATATAAAATTGTATATTCTATCACCACGCGAGTGAAACCGCGGAGCGGAGCTAGTATGCAAAACTTTGATTCAAGCTCTTCACTTTTGCAGAAATATATTGTTTATTGAAACAAATGAAAAAAAAACTTTAAGGAAATTGCATGATTACAAATACAGTAACCATAACACATGTAAAAACTGTAATTCTAAAGGCAATTATAGCCGCAAACTATCCTGCCGGGGTTGCGGGTTGTTCGAAAGAGATACCGCGGCCCCGAAACGTTAAGGGCAACAGAAGGAACATGGGTGGGTTTTAGTCAGAGCGGGGGAAATTATTTGATGATTTCCCACCCAAAAAAAGCCGCAAACTATGAGAGGCAAAATCAGTTGAACCTGATGTTGTTTTCATACACCTGTAATAATCATATGCCTAACTTGTTGTGGAGTTCAGATAGGCAGTCGCTACATTATAATAACCACAATCAGCATCATAAGAAAGCCGATCCCAACATAGTTAGGAAAAAGAATATATTCATCGTCATCGACCTTATAGATGACGATGAATATGTACCTATATTCTTTGTGAATGGGTAAAAAGTAATTCATACATTATTTTTATTTATTTATATACACATAAAATAATTAGCAGGATTTTGCACCAAGACGGAAACGCACAATGGTAGGTACTGCTTATTTCATTAGAAATTTCTTCCAGCAGACCTACGAGAGGAATTTTGTGGTGAGATTTATGTTGACACTGTGTGTAGAAAAGACAAAACAGGAAAATTTTCCTACTCTTGTCCCATTCTATTTGGGGTCGGCGCAACACGTTTTCTTCTTCAATTCTCCCCTATCAGACGTCACGGCATTATTTACTTCTTTCTCCTTCATATCATTCCTTACATAATCCATCCATCTTTTCTTTGGCCTTCCTCTCGCTCTCCGTCCATCAACATTCAGATCCATCACTCTTTTAGTCACATTGAAAATTTAGTCATATTGAATTAAAACAGGAAAATTTAAATTAATTAGTTAAATTATCAATCATAAAACATTCATTGCAGCATGGCGTTTTTTCTCCAATTTTACATCGAAAATTGATTAAAACTATGTTTATTAAGAAACAAAACAAAAAGACAAATGAGCGACAGCTTAAATGCCTTCTACAGTTCCCTAGCTAAACAGCACCAATGGGATTCTAGAAACAATTTGGGTCAGAGAGACGTCGACACCTAACAATTTAAAGACAAAGTTGCAAGATGTATGTCAAAATAATATTTAGACACCATCTATAGAACCCTAAAACACAACAACACGAATAAACTTCACCCACTTTTGAATCATGTAATTCCCTTGCCTAAACAAATAATAAACTTGAGACACAAAATAAACATCAGAAGGTCGGTTTTATACAATGAACGAAAACGCACGCACACATAGACACGCATCACGATACAGCGAGTGCAATAACACTACTAGTGATACTGATATACTAACTGATACGATACTTTTCAGTATAGATTCATCAGAGTGCAATACTCCGAAATATTGCATCGATACAAAAGTACCGATATCGGATATGTATCGCATCGTACCACATTTCCCATGAATCAAATCATCAGGCAATTCATCCTATTATAAAAGCGAAAGTGAGTTTGTTTGTTTGAATGTTTATTTGTTTGTTTGTTTGTTACCTCTTCACGCTTTAATGGCTAAACCGATTTTGATAAATTTTGGTACAGAGATAGTTAGGAACCAGGAGACGGATATAGGGTAATTTAAAAAAAAAAATGGGATGTGAGGGAGAAAGAGGGAAGAAAAGGGAAAACTTAGCGTTGCTATTATATTACAAATCAATAAGGCGCAAGGGAATTGTGTTACCCCGAATTTAACGCGAGCGAAGCCGCGGACAAAAGCTAGTAATATTATAAAAACGAAAGTGAGTTTGTTTGTTTGTTACGTCTTCACGCCTTAATGGCTAAACCGATTTTGATGAATTTTGGTACAGAAATAGTTGGGACCCTGGAGACGGACGTAGGCTATTTTTTTAAGTGAGAAATTAGGGACAAAGAGGGAAGAAAAGGGAAAACTTAGCATTGCTATTACAATAAATAAGGCGCTAGGGCAAAAACTACAATTAGCCGGTACCTGCAAATCAGAAAAAGGAGAACTGTGTTACCCCGAATTAAACGTGAGCGAAGCCGTGGGCAAGAGCTAGTTAAATATAAATGGAAGACAAAAAAACAATTGAAAAACAAATGATGGGGAACTCAGAACAAATAAACATGATAATTTTTTTTATTGCTGATGATATTCCTGGTATTTTGCCTAAACTGTTCAAAATACCACAGCAAACGAAAGAATAAGTAGTGAGGGAGTCATTCTAGAATACAATTTTAACTTTTTTAATAATGGAATGGAAACTAGTCGATATGATTCTAAATTTGAATAGCATAGTTAGAAGGCGAATGCAAGGAACATGCATCCAAAGCACTTTCAAACCTAGCATTTATTTGAGAGCTCCATACATAAGCTTCTATGTATGTGTGCACCCTGTTTACACACGTTGCTTGGACCCGACCTTTTGTATTTATCTATTTTGTTCTTGAGATTTACCTTTATCAGTCGAGTACTCAGTGAAGGTAACTATTATCAGTTAAATTACGTTGACCTTAATAATCTTTTGTAATTTTCAGGTATAAATGTTCAATTATTACTAAGAAGGTACAGTGACTGTCATTTGTTCAACATGTTTTCGTTATTGTACTTTCTGGCGTTTGTGAGTTATGTTGGTGAGTTTTTTTTTCCGAATTTAAAAATCGAAGAAAATTAAACATAGAATCCCTCGGGATGTTTTGTTTTTCTTTTAGTGTATAATCATTTTTGGGCTATTAATGATGGCATTTTGTGTGATAAAGTGTATTAATTATTTATTAAGGAATTTGAGATCAAAACTGAAATAAACTGAAAAAAAGGTATTTAATAACCGAAAAAGTCTTTGTCAAAGTGAAAAACGTCAACAATAGTTCTGTTAAAAAAAATATTGTAAAGTAGTTGTCAATTTATAATTTAAATCCACTGATTTTTCATGAAAGAGGGCAGAGGCCAACTATTTATTTAGTGAAATGCATGTCTATGCAAAATTTTAAATCAATCCGGCCAAGAAATCGTGTTTCCCCATTCAAACTTTGCCACAATGTTTTACCCATTGGAAGTTGAATTTTGCCAATTATACCACTTAATTTTTTTTTATATATAAAAAAAACGTTGCCGCACACCAGGAATTACTCCTGTGTCGTTAGTGCGTTTACAAACATTTAAACTCACATACAAAAACAGCCTGACAGACTCGGGAAAACTATCTGTAGGCCATACAAATATTTGTTCCGTGCGGGGATCGAACCTGCGACACGCAAGAGTAGCAGTCGATCGCTCAGCCTCTGCTCCAGCGGGCCTGTGGACGGTAAGCAATGGGTAGCTCACCGTCCGTCCGTCCGTCTATTGACTATTATTCTCGTATTAAATTTTGGGGTAACACAGTTCCGCTTTCCTGATTTGCAGGTACCTACTACCTGTAGTTTTTGCCCTAGCGCCTTAATTATTGTAATAGCAATGCTAAGTTTTCCCTTTTCTTCCCTCTTTCTCCCTAATTTCTCAGTTTAAAAAAAAATGCCTATGTCCGTCTCCAGGGTCCCATCTATCTCTGTACCAAAATTTATCAAAATCAGTTTAGCCATTTATGCGTGAAGACGTAACAAACAAACAAACTCACTTTCGCTTTTATAATATTAGTAAGGATATATTCCATTCTATTTATGCTTACAGTGTCAACACCCACGATAAAATCCTTGGCGGATCTGAAGATCGTTGGAGGTGAAGACATCGACATCACCGATGCTCCATACCAGGTGTCTCTAGTAAGGAGAGGCAGACATTCCTGTGGGGGAGCCATTGTTGCTAAAGATATTGTCATAACAGCAGCTCATTGTGTTAGTGGGTGAGTATTGAGAAAACTATGTCGAATAACACGATATCTAAATAACACATCATCATTTTCCTGCCCTTGTCCCATTCTATTTGGGGTTGGCGCAATACATTTTCTTCTTCCATTCTCCCCTATCAGACGTCACGGCATCATTCACCCTTTTCTCCTTCATATCATTCCTTACACAATCCATCCATCTTATCTTTGGCCTTCCCCTCGCTCTCCGTCCATCAACATTCAGATCCATCACTGTTTTAGTCACATACTACTCATTAAAATGCAAAGATTTGGTATTGCATTCGGCTTAATCTGATTATAGTGCGTACGTGTAATGCAAGGCAGATAATGACATATGAAAATAAAAAAAAAACTGTTTAGTAAAAAAAAAAGTGAATATTCGACGTCGGTCACTTTTGTTGGTTTCGTTGACTTTTTAGCCATACCCTATCAAACAAAAAAATAATTTAGCAAATCGATCTTGGCGTTTTTGATTAATAGGTGAACATTCATATATTTTTTTTTAAAACAAAACCCAAGCATTTATTTCAATTAAACCATCACAGACACTTTTGAATGTCAAGAAGTTTTGAAGTCGGTTTAAATGGAAAGTTTACTGTAAAAAACCGTGCAGATCAAATTATACATAGTTCAACTACTTTAATAAATTTGATATGAACCAGGGGTAAAAATACTTTAGATATCTTTGAAGCATATAAGACGGTTCACTTTTATACATATTGTCTATTATTTTTTTAACTGACTTGGGAGGAGGAGGTTCTCAATTCGTCGGAATTCGTTTTTTATGTTCACCAATTTGTAAAATCCTTTGTTTTTGTTTGATTGGGTTTACTTTTTGGTGGTCTTAAATTAGTTTTAATTATATTGCTTTGATAGTTATGAGTTATCGTCTATAATACATATTTTTTTCTCTTATCTATATGGATGATCTGCTAATCTTTTAGTAACAATGGAAAATGTAAACACGATAAAAATATGTGAAATATCCGTATACCATAACTAAAAATTCTGAAATAATCTTGTACCTAGTAAATATGAATTGATTTTTTGTTTAAACCATTCCAATGATTTTAGATTTTGGCACTCAGTCACATTAATTCTCTAATATTAACAGATGAACGTTTATACTACATTATTTTATCAGTACTGTTAAAATGTATGAACGGGTAATAAAACAACAGCTTTAACCTTTTGAACGCCATTGTTACATAAATGTGACAAGCATGCGCAATTGCGCATGCCCTGGACGCAAACGACACAAATATGTGACAAATATTGAGGTAAAATGAATGGTTTGGTGCTCAGGGCACATGCGTGCGTTCTTTTGTTCCGTCGTATAAAAGGTTAAGAACTAAACATAAGAATTTTTGTGGAAACATGTTTTTAAACTTGTCCTTCTTCATGCTTTTGAGACATCATTAAATAACTTTCCCCGCTCTGGACGGATCGCGGGAGAGTGTCAGACTTGTACTGACTAAAACCCACCCATGTTGCTTCTATTGCCCTTTACGTTCCGGGGCCGCGGTATCTCTTTCGAACAACCCGCAACCCCGGCAGGTCCTTCTTCATGCTTAAAACTCCTTTTGTTTTTTCTCAGATCAAACCCAGAAATGTACGAAGTCCGCGTCGGTTCTTCATTCAGCCAAAAAGGTGGAGAATTATATCCCGTTGGAGATTTATTATGGCATCCTGACTTCAACTACTCTAAAATGGACAGTGACATTGCTATACTGTGGCTCTCCAGGCCTTTGACGTTTAGTGATAGAGTAGCACCAGTCGAAATGATAGCGAAGGACGAAGAAATTAATGATGGTGACCTGAATGTAGTGACAGGATGGGGTAATCTTTTCGTAAGTGACATTCTACTAATATTATAAATGCGAATGTTTGTGAGGATGTATGGATGTTTGTTACTCTTTCACGTCTCAACGGCTGAATGGGTCTTGATGAACTTTGGCACAGAGGTAGATTATAGTCTGGAATAACACGTAAGTTACTTTTTTTTCAATCATCACACGGGTGTAGCCGCGGGTGCCAGCTAGTAATTAACAAATTCATTACCGTTATCATCATTTGATCTGTTCAAAACTATATTATATACTTCCAGTATAACCGTGTCGGCAGCTGATTACCAGTTTTTTTACATAGTACTAGGTAATATGATACTAAATGTTAAAACTGGTTGTCAGTTTTTCGGGACACGAACCATCTGTAATGACTGTCAAAAATTTACAAATGGCAGCCGGGATCAAGCAACCTCAGTAAACGCGGCTCAATCTAAAAATCGATCGATCGTCGACCGATCGGCTACTGAATACTAACTAACTAATTATTTATAAATTATGCTAATCCTTATTTCCTTACTGATATTATAAAAGCGAAAGTGAGTTTGTTTGTTTGTTTGTTACCTCTTCACGCTTTAATGGCTAAACCGATTTCGATGAATTTTGGTACATAGATAGATGGGAACCAGGAGACGGACATAGGCTATTTCTCTCTTCTTCTTATCTTTTTTTAAAAAAGAGTGGGATGTGAGGGAGAAAGAGGGAAGAAAAGGGAAAACTTAGCGTTGCTATTACAAATCAATAAGGCGCAAGAGGAACTGTGTTACCCCGAATTTAACGCGAGCGAAGCCACGGGCAAAAGCTAGTATATTATAAAAGGAAAATTGAGTTTGTTTGTTACGTCTTCACGCCTAAATGGCCGAACCGATTTTGAAGAATTTTGGTATTAGTTGGGACCCTGGAGACGGACATAGGCTAAAAAAAAGTGAAAAAAGGGGAGTAAGAGGGAAGAAAAGGAAAGAGATTTATTTTTTTGGTTTACTCCCAACGGCCATCACTAAAACGGGCACCAGTGGTGGCCGAAGTTTCTTAGAAATCCTGCGGATTTTGATAAAAAAGTGTGTTACAATTTGGGTGCTATTCACAAAGACACGGTGGCTTTCAAAGACAGTCTTATAGTTGTTAATAATAAGACACAATATTGTGGTGTGGATTTCTTGAAAGATAAAAATAAATAGAAATGTCCTTTATAACATCACGCCTGTTTTCTTTCATGGGTAAGGCAGAGGTATAACTATAAGTTCTGGGTGTTTTATACTAGGTGTGTTAGTTTGCCAGTTATATTTAAAATCCTGTCCAATAGGGGGCGACCCAACCAGGCTCAAATCCAGTCTACGTGAATGTTTTATTCCTAATGGAAATTTCAAAGAACACTTTGCTTGGCTTAGGAATTTTACCCTGGACGTCGAGTCAGTACAAAAAAAAAGCCAAGAAATTTCATTTTCGTATGTGTGACAAAATAGAAATAACATTTTTTGTATTTGTGACAAAATAGAAATAACATTTTTGTATCTGTGACAAAATAGAAATAACATTTTTGTATTTGTGACAAAATTGAAATAAATTGTTTTTTAATTGTTTTTTTTAGGAGAACGGCGGCATTCCAACCATGCTGCAAAGGGTAGCTGTTCCTAAAGTAAATGAGAAAAAATGCAATGCCGCTTACCAGCCAGTGTATAGTATCACACGTAACATGCTCTGTGCAGGAGCTAGTGAAGGTGGAAAGGATGCTTGCCAGGTAAATTTTAAACAAAGAGATTTAAAAGACATAGAGTCTGGCTGTTTGTGTATGTGTGTTTAAATGTTTGTAAACGCACCCACGATACGGGAAAAAGGCTAGTATCGAGCAGTTTCCTTGAAAAAAAAAACATACAAGTGTTTGATCACGAACAGTTTTGACACACGAATGCGGGACAAGCGCATGACACTACATAGAAAGATTTGTTACCAAGTAGTAATAAGTATTGGATTACGATTTTCTTCGTCAATTACTCGTAAATAGTAAATATTTAAACATCTTTAGTTTTAAAGAACTATACAGAATGTTAATGAACCCTTCACTACGCCGTTAACCATATATATGCAAATATCGGAACTGAGTAACGGCTTTTTCTTTGAGGTGACTAATCACGTTTTACGGAACGACTCAATATTATAACTACAAAATATTATGCTCATGGATGCATTGATTATTACGGGGATCGTGAAGGTATTTAATTCCCTTTTTTTGAGGATGCGAAATCATCAAATAACTTCTCCTGCTCTGGGCGGAGTGGGGGAAAGTGTCAGTCTTGTACTGACTAAAACCCACCCATGTTCCTTCTTTTGCTCTTTATGTTCCGGGCCCGCGGTATCTCTTTCGAACAACCCGCAACCCCTCTGCTTCGTTGACATCTCTTTGGGGCGCGCGTGGGACACGAACGCACCGTCGACACGGCTTGTCCTCTCTAGACGGACGAACGTGTCTTTAGACGGTGAGCAATGGGTAGCTCACTGTCTACAAACGGATGGCTGTCAGAAACCCCTTAAATGAAGGTAAAAAAAAACCTCAATCATCCAAACTAAACATGTACCCACAGTTTAATTAGAAACTAGAAAGTGAGTTAAATTTTACTGACTAAAAACGATCTATTTCCACAGGGTGACAGCGGTGGCCCCTTAGTGCACGGCAGCAAACTGGCTGGCATCGTATCCTGGGGCCTTGGATGCGCCAGACCCGACTACCCTGGAGTGTACTCCAAGATCTCCGCCCTCAGACCATGGCTAGACAAGAACATTGCTAATCTACGCTGGAAACATCTCTTCAGACCGGCTGTCTAGTTTTAAGAAGTTGTCAAATGAAAAGTTTAAACCGTCTAATTCTAATGCCATGTTCTAAACAAAGTGAATATTGCACGAATACTCGATCGTGCCCTAGAAGCACTTATATGCAGTCATTACACAGTAATTTTACCTCTATCAGCAGCAATCCAAAAACACCCTTACAGTACCGGATCACTGTGGTTTTGAGTGATGCAAAATTGGAGGTACGCTGTTTCTTACTTTGTGCCACTTTGACGCTCGCTTGATTGCTCTATGATCGCTTTGGTTAGAACACGGCCAGTTCGACTTTCTGTTATTATGCTCGTGACTTTGTTAATGTTTTTTTTTTGATGTGATCAAATAAGATTTCCGTGAAAATGATATTGAGTTTTATTTAGTTATCGTTTAATTTTGAACATTTAATACAAGTATAATATTTAAGCTCATCTTTTTAGAGACGCTTACTTGTAATTTTTATTTTATCATAAACTATGTAGGGTATCGTAGGCAAATCCTACTAATGTTATAAATGCGAAAGTTTGTGAGTATGGATGTATGTTTGATCCTCTTTAACGTCAAAAGAGCTGAACGGATCTTGATGAAATTTGGCACAGAGGTAAATTATAGTCTAGAATACACATAGGACTTTTTTTCGATCATTACGCGGGTGAAGCCGCGGACGCCAGCTAGTTAGTAATAATGAAACGGTTTTGGATTCGTCCAGTCCGTCTGTCGAGGCTGTTGGATTTGCTAGAATAAAATAAGTTCTTGAAATCTCGAAAGTGTTAATTTTAATTGAGTGTAAATGTACAGCGTAGCGACCACATACGAATTAGCGTTACAAATAATGTTTTATTTTTTTCTATGGAATACTTCGACTGCCAGTTCAACTCGCAATTAACAGGTTTAAAAAAAAAAGTGTGGCAATCGGGGACTGCCGCGGTAAAGCTATTGCATAGAATTTTTTATCAACTTATGCAATTAATAAAAAAAAATCTAAATATAATTTAAAAAGTACTTCCAATGAAAAGAAGTCGCAAAAAGAAATACAAGACCTTGGGTTTGATCCAGCGTAATGTCGATTGACTATCCGATTCTCTACTAAACACGCTAATAGAACATTGGATTCATGATTGAAATAACTGACCGTATTCGTAATGAAAGTGTTAGGTTTTTTCGTTATGAAGTTTCTGGATTCGGTCTCCACGCTCAAGGCCCGCGATAGAAGCTAATAGCTTAAAAACTAGATGAAGCCTGCTTGTTTTACAGACTAGTTATTGCGAAGGTTTTTAGGATTCTGTTACTAAAAAGAAAAAATCCCTTATTGGATCATTATGATGTCCGTCTGTCTATCTGTCGGTCCGTCAAGACCCTTTTTCTGAGGAACGTGTGGAGGCACCAAGTTTAAATTTAAATCATATATTCAAATCTGAGGTCGCTTTGTGCTGTAAAAAAACCCTCTAAGTCTACACTGTCAAAAGATATGGCTGTTTTAGTTGACAGTTTGTACGGAACCCTCTGTGCGCGATTCTGACTTGATCTTGGCCGGGTTTTTTTTATTCTGTTTTGGATAGTTCTGATTTTGTTGGAGAAACTTCAATGTCGTTGCATGTCACAGTATAGATGTCGCTAGAAGTACATAATTATAAAATAAAATCCACAATAGGGGAGCGCAAAACTTCAATCAACTGCTCTGCACACATTCAAAGACATTTTCCGATCCCATTTTCAAATGGATCGCTCAGAAAACTGGCAAAAAATGAGTCAAGTGCGTTTTAGACTATAGTATTAGGTTTCGTACTTTTTTTAAATATTGGAAATAATGTGCTAAGCTGTGAGCAGAGTAAAAGGGAGTGTCAGAGTTTTACTGACAAAACACCCATTCATGTTCGTTATTTAGCCCTCTGTGTCCCAGGGCCGCGGTATCTCTTTTGAACAACGCACAGTAATCATACTGTGCGTTGTTCGAAAGAGACGAGTTGCTCCACAGTAGTAATTCATATTTATATTTATGTGCGCATGCACAGTATTGATTTTATCTACTGCAGTGCAATGCAAGTGAAATATTTTGAAATACTAACTTCACAGGAAGTGACATTTAAGTTAGTATTTCAAAATATTTCCCACTCACAAAATAATTTTGAAATACTAATTGCCGAAAACGTCCCATAACTCGCAAATAAAAAAGTTGCTCTACTTTTTATAAACTACTAGCTTCCACCCGCGACTTTTCCGCATGGCATAGCTACATTGGCCTAACGCTAACTTTAGCCCGCGTGATGATCGAAAAAAAAAACTTCTTCTACTTTTTCTCTCCCCTTTTCTTCCCCCTTTTCTCAGCCTGTGTCCGTCTCCAGGGTCCCAACTATCTCTGTACTAAAATTCATCAAAATCGGTTTGGCCATTTAGGCGTGAAGACATAACAAACAAACTCACTTTCGCTTTTCTAATATTAGTAAGGGTGTGAACCAATCTTATCACACACTGTAAGGTATTGTTTTTTTTTCATCTCTGTTACGTATATGGGGAACGCCACCCCAATGTCTTTCCTTATTGTCACTACAACAATGTTTAGCGGTGCATAGAATATAATAAGTACACCTTGCGTCGATTGCAAATAATATGGGACAAGGGCAGGAGGAAAAGGAACAATACAGGGTGTTTTTGCCCTTTTTTTTATTGTCGGGCCTACGCTATCCGGTCATATTTAAGTACTAACGCTGTAACAACAACATTGTAAAACCAAATGATTTTAAAAGAGTAACCATGGAGTTTCTTGCCGGTTTTTCTCCATAGGTAACGACCAACCCGTGCATATTTTCTTGAAGTTTTATAAGTGCCCATGTGGACCTATGTGAAATAAAAATATTTCGATTTTTGTTTTTCATCGTTAAAGTGCTTTGCGAAATGTAAATTTTATTTTAAAAATGTACCTTTGCGAAATCCGGACAGGCAGATTATGACGAAATCAAGAAGGTCCCGTTTTTGCCATTTGACCACTGATCCCTAAAAAGTAATGACGTTCCCAGTCACTCTTCAATCACCCAGGATTAACTCAATGTCCCAACTTTCCAATTTCCTACGATCGATGATATGAGAAAAAGTTTTCCGATCGTGAAATGCATTTTGAATCTGGAAGCGTACACTTAGAGGAATACCGCATTAAATGTTGTCAGTACGTTGCGACGTGAACGTTGATGCCGCGTCGTTCTACATATAAATCAGAACGACATGCCACAATAATCAGCAACCTTAGAGTTTCATGCCGCGTCTTCTCTATAGGAAACTACCAATTCGACAATCCTGGTGGGCGGAGGTGTGCGGCAATGTCATGATAAGTGTAGGATTGTATGAAGAAAATAATATCCAAGCTTTTGATAAAACGCTGCGATGTTCATTGTTTTGCTCGTATTTTTTATTTTTTGAAATCAATCATCAAATTACTTCCCCCGCTTTGTACGAAGCAGTAAATTTTTTACTGACTAAAACCCATTCATGTCCCTTTATGTTCCGGGGCCGCAGACATCCGTGTCTCTTACAAACATTGAAAACAACCCGCAACCCCGGCCGGATGTACTCGGGCACTCAATGTCTTAAAATTAAACGTTGCGTCCACGCAGCGTCAGTGTGGCATCGCTCTTACTACTCATTCGTCCTTTTTAAAAGCTGCTCTTTTGTAGCCAGCTCGAATGGTTACTCTTTTAATTCCTTCCATTCTGTTAGTTTCAAAGGCTAGTGATACCCTGAAAAAGCTTCGTTTAAAGTAACTAGTTTGTGAGCTGAAATATACTTAGCGGTACGGTTAGATGAAAAATAACAAGCCACGTTTTTCGAAAGTATAAAACAGAAAATATTATATTATAACGATTGTGGAGAGTCTTGGCGTTTAAAAAGCCTCGACCTCCACAACTCCGTGAGATATACAGTCTCATAATCGAAGACCGTTGGTGATGCATACGATATGCCGTCAACAATGTACGGACCTTCCTATCCAGAGCATCTAGTTCTGTTTGAGTCCATTTGAGTATGCCGAAAGAATACATCAAAACCGGCATGACCCAACCGTTGAAAGCACGCACCTTGTTTCCGCCTGATATCATCATCTGCCTAGCCTTTTCCCAACTATGTTGGGGTCGGCTTCTAGTCTAACCGGATGCAGCTGAATATCAGTATTTTACATGGAGCGACTGCCTATCTGACCTCCACAACCCAGTTAGTACTGGGTAATACGATACCCCTCGGTAAGACTGGTTGTCAGACTTTCGGGACACTGACTACCTGTAACGACTGTCAAAGATCTACAAATGACAGCCGGGACCAATGGCTTAACGTGCTTTCCGAGGCACGGAGGAAACTCTGTATGTAACGGGTGGTCACCCATCCACAGACCAACCTAGGCAAGCGCGGCTTAACCTAAAGATCGACCCGAGCGGCTACTATTATTTAGCCACGAGCTTGTTTCCGCCTGATAAAAGACTATTAAATACTTTTCTCAGGCGGCCAAAGAAGAATAGCCTAGGATTGTTTCATGATGTCAACTTAGAAATGGACGAAAAGAACATGCATAAAGAATACATGGGATAATGTATGGCTGCGGGTTGGTCCTGGGACACAAAAAGGAAAATAAAGAACATGGATGGGTTTAAGTCTGACACTCTCTTTCGCTCCACTCAAAGTGGGAGCAGTCATTAGATGATTTCCCACCAAAAAAAAATACAAAAAAATTAATTGTGTAAAAAGTAAGTTTTGTGTGTCGATTGATTGACATCGATTGATTGGTTTTGACTGACAGAAGTGCAGAAGTATAAAGTGATCTTATAAGGGTTCATTTTTTTTACTTTTTAACTACGGAACCAAAAAAACATATTTCAATATCCTTACTAATATTATAAAAGCGAAAGTGAGTTTGGTTGTTTGTTACGTATACACACCTAAATGGCTAAACCGATTTTGATGAATTTTGGTACAGAGATAGTTGGGAACCTGGAGACGGGACATAGGCTTCCACGCAGCGTCAGTGTGGCATCGCTCTTACTACTCATTCGTCCTTTTTAAAAGCTGCTCTTTTGTAGTCAGCTCGAATGGTTACTCTTTTAATTCCTCCCATTCCGTTAGTTTCAAAGGCTAGTGATACCCTGAAAAAGCTTCGTTTAAAGTAACTACACACATCAAAAGTATCTAGGGATCAACATATATTTTTGCAATAACTTTTCTCCTGATTGATATTAATTAAAATTTTCTTTAAGGATTCATCAAATAAAGTGTTTTCGTTTGTCACAGTAACGATAAACCAAGTCACCTTTGCATTAATAAAGAAATTTGCCATTTTCCTAATAAAGGGATTTTTGACATTTGAACCACTAACATTAAAGTTCGAAAAAAAGACTGAAATAACAGTTTTCTTTAAAATTTTATTGGGTAACTTAAACAATTAATAATCCGTGTTTCTACCGCGAACACTAACAACACAAGAACATCGGTTTGGCATACTCAAAATGAGTTCATCCAAATCACGCTGTGGAATGGCCGCCCATGTTCGTTGCAACAACAAAAAAAGGTCTTCTTGCGACTGGATACCCTCCATATTCGGCAGAGCTCTTCTCTGTAGCATATCCCATGCATGCTCAATCGGGTTCAAGTCTGGCGACTGAGCAGGCCAGGGCAGGACATTGATGTTAGCTGCGGCGAGAGTCTGTCTTACAACTCTTGCGGTGTGCGGTCGTGCATTATCATGCATTAACTGAAATAAGGGACCGATTTGCACTTGTAGAGGAACGATGACGTCTGATACAATCGTCTCAGCATAAATTTGAGCGTTGAGGTTGCCTCTGATCCAAATCAACTCAGTTCTTCCGCCGATCCAAATACCCGCCCATACCATGATGGTTCCACCACTATAAGGATGGACTTCCTGGCAGGATTTTAATCGCTGTTGGCGTCCAGGGGTTCTCCAGTGTCGTATACGTCTTGTATCCGGTCTCATACCAAAACGAGACTCGTCAGAAAAGCACACGAAACGCCATTGTTCTTCTGCCCAATTTCTGTGTTCAAGAGCCCATTGATATCGAATCCTACGATTGTGCATTGCTATAGGTGGTACCCGTAGCGGTCTTCGGGAATGAAGGTTCACTTCATGCAAGCGGTTTCTGACTGTTTGGTCGCTAATTAAGTTCCCTGAAGAGTGATGAAGCCTCACGGCTAACATCATGGCGGTTATTGTTGGAGCTCTTCGAGTTAAGATTTGAATGTATCGGTCTTGTCTCCGTGTGGTGCAGCGATACCGTCCTCCATGGCGCTCAGCCACGGTACCAGTGCTTCGGTAACGTGTCCAAAGTCGACTGATAACACTCTGACTTGTATTCAGAGCTAAAGCTACAGTACGTTGCCGGGAACCAGCTTCTATCATTCCCACGGCTATGAGCATTTCTTCCCTGCTTAAATGACGTCGCCGCTCCATAATAACGTTGGTTTTAATCAGTAGTAGGGAAACAGTAGCACTAATAATGTCTTCAATGCGTTGTATGTTTTTATAGGGAAAATATTGACAGCTTATTTTCATCTTTTACTCGAATTTGATTGAGAGTTCCTGATTCAAATTATGAAATGCACCAAAAAGGATCCATATAAATTTATAAAATCATAAATTTATTACAAAGCCACATCTCAATCTCAAGAAATCCGCATAAAAATGCTTGATCCCTAGACACTTTTGATGTGTGTAGTTTGTGAGCTGAAATATACTTAGCGGTACGGTTAGATGAAAAATAACAAGCCACGTTTTTCGAAAGTATAAAACAGAAAATATTATATTATAACGATTGTGGAGAGTCTTGGCGTTTAAAAAGCCTCGACCTCCACAACTCCGTGAGATATACAGTCTCATAATCGAAAACCGTTGGTGATGCATACGATATGCCGTCAACAATGTACGGACCTTCCTATCCAGAGCATCTAGTTCTGTTTGAGTCCATTTGAGTATGCCGAAAGAATACATCAAAACCGGCATGACCCAACCGTTGAAAGCACGCACCTTGTTTCCGCCTGATATCATCATCTGCCTAGCCTTTTCCCAACTATGTTGGGGTCGGCTTCTAGTCTAACCGGATGCAGCTGAATATCAGTATTTTACATGGAGCGACTGCCTATCTGACCTCCACAACCCAGTTAGTACTGGGTAATACGATACCCCTCGGTAAGACTGGTTGTCAGACTTTCGGGACACTGACTACCTGTAACGACTGTCAAAGATCTACAAATGACAGCCGGGACCAATGGCTTAACGTGCTTTCCGAGGCACGGAGGAAACTCTGTATGTAACGGGTGGTCACCCATCCACAGACCAACCTAGGCAAGCGCGGCTTAACCTAAAGATCGACCTGAGCGGCTACTATTATTTAGCCACGAGCTTGTTTCCGCCTGATAAAAGACTATTAAATACTTTTCTCAGGCGGCCAAAGAAGAATAGCCTAGGATTGTTTCATGATGTCAACTTAGAAATGGACGAAAAGAACATGCATAAAGAATACATGGGATAATTTGTATGGATGCGGTTTGGTCCTGGGACACAAAAAGGAAAATAAAGAACATGGATGGGTTTAAGTCTGACACTCTCTTTCGCTCCACTCAAAGTGGGAGCAGTCATTAGATGATTTCCCACCAAAAAAAAATACAAAAAAATTAATTGTGTAAAAAGTAAGTTTTGTGTGTCGATTGATTGACATCGATTGATTGGTTTTGACTGACAGAAGTACAGAAGTATAAAGTGATCTTATAAGGGTTCATTTTTTTTACTTTTTAACTACGGAACCAAAAAAACATATTTCAATATCCTTACTAATATTATAAAAGCGAAAGTGAGTTTGGTTGTTTGTTACGTATACACACCTAAATGGCTAAACCGATTTTGATGAATTTTGGTACAGAGATAGTTGGGAACCTGGAGACGGGACATAGGCTATTTTTTTGTAAGAACTACAGGTAGCAGGTACCTGCAAATCAGAAAAGGTGACCTGTGTTACCCCGAATTTAACGCGAGCGAAGCCGCGAGCAAAAGCTAGCATTGGTATAATGGAAGAAGTCATGTCAAGAACGGCGCTATGAAAAATAAAGCCAATGGACACTGGAGCATAATGTAGCTTTCGATAAGTAAAGAAACTTTCGGAGTCGGATTACTAGTACTTGGGTCTGTGGACGGTGAGCAATGGGTAGCTCATCGTCCATCCGTCTAATGACGACAGGCAGTATCAACGGCGCATTCGTGTTCCACGCGCGCCTCAAAAAGATGTCAGCAAAGCAGAGGGGCCTGTCAGGGCTACTGCCAGCCAGGGTTGCGGTTTGTTCGAAAGAGATACTCCGGAACACAAAGGGCAAAAGAAGAACATGGATGGTTTTGATCAGTGTAAGTACACTTGCACTGATTAACTGCTCTGCCCAAAGCGGCAGGTCATTTGATGATTTTCCTATAAAAAAACTAAAAACCTCATAGTTCTATTTGCATAACAATTGCATGTATGTATTCTAGAATTTAACAAAATATAAATTAAGTAGCTTGCGGCTTCGCTCGCGTTAAATTCGGGGTAACACAGTTCCACTTGCCTTATTGATTTGTAATAGCAACGCTAAGTTTTCCCTTTTCTTCCCTCTTTCTCCATCACATCCCACTTTAAAAAAAAATAGCCTATGACCGTCTCCTGGTTCCCAACTATATCTGTACCGAAATTCATCAAAATCGGTTTAGCCATTAAAGCGTGAAGAGGTAACAAACAAACAAACTCACTTTCGCTTTTATAATATTAGTAAGGAAGAATTAATGATTTTTTACGACTGACCACAAAATATTTCAGTTTTACAATACAGTTCTTAAAATTGCACTTTAAATTGACTCACAAAACAAGTTTTTTTTATGATCCTGCCTGTTTCCAGCCGCATGTACGCATCTCTAAAGTCACTTAATCAATTTTAATGAGGTCTTGCAAGCAAAGCCTTTGCTTAGGTTTTTCTTTCGTAGTTTATTTAAATACAAAATCTTCATAATTATATAAAAAAGCTTACTATTTTATGTATAAGAAGAAGGAAATGCATTTTTCAAGATAATAATAAAAAGTCATAAAAGCCGAGAAAGATAAGCAAATGAAGTATATTGACTTGGCTCGCGAGGTTGTTGACATGTGGGATGTGGACTCAGCGATCATTGTGCCGATAGTCGTATCTGCCAATGGCTTAATTGTCAAGAGCCTCGACCAATTCCTGAGGAGGCTCTCGTTAGGCAGCTGGATCAAGGGCTTGATACAGAAAGCGGTACTCCTGGACACGGCTCGCATTGTTAGGAGGTTCCTTTCTCTGGAACCCTGACCGCCGGTAGCTTGGATCCTGTTCCCGATACTGGTGGGCTACTATTTTTATATTTTTAAATGTATTTTTTTTGTTTTTAAGAAATTTTAAAAAATTTAATTATATGTAAATAAAAGAATAAATGAACGAAAAAATGTCATAAGAACATCTACCTATTTATATCCAAAGATTTTTATTTATCTTTTATTAAAAAAACATTGCCCAACCCTAGGAATTTCTCCTGTGTCGTTGATGCGTTTACAAACATTTAAACTCATATACACAAACAGCCAGACCCGGAACAACTATCTGTAGGTCATACAAATATTTGATCCGTGCTGGGATCGAACCCGCGACACGTAGCGCAGCAATCAAACGCTTAGCCACTGCGCCAACCATGTCGCCAAAGTTCGGCAGTGGTGTGTTATAGTACCCTCGCATTTCGGTAATGATATGTTCTATGTAGTAAAGGGTGAACCCATTGTCATCAACCGAAGAACGAAATCACCGAAAGCATAATTCCTTCATACTAGACCCGATGCCCCAAGAACTTAATTAAAAGTATTTTTTTCAGAATCCTTACTAACATTATAAAAACGAAAGTGAATTTGTTTGTTTGTTACGCCTTCATGACTAAATGGCTAAACCGATTTTGATGACGGACATAGGCTACTTTTTTCAAAGTGAGAAATGAGGGAGAAAGAGGGAAGAAAAGGGAAAACTTAGCTTTGCTATTTCAATAAATAAGGCGCAAGGGCAAAGACTCAGCAAAGCAGAGGGGCTTGCCAGGGCCTCTGCCTGCCGGGGTTGCGGGTTGTTCGAAAGACATACCGCGGCCCCGGAACGCAAAGGGCAATAGAAGGAATATGGGTGGGTTTTAGTCAGTAAAAGTCTGACACTTTGCCCAGAGCGGGGGAAGTTATTTGATGATTTCCCACCCCAAAAAAAAAGCGCAAAAACTACAGGTAGCAGGTACCTTCAAATCAGGAAAGGGGAACTGTGTTACCCCGAATTTAACGCGAGCGAAGCCGCGGGCAAAAGCTAGGAATAAAATATAAAAAATGTTTTGAAGTTATGAACATTCAATTTATTTGGATCGAAATATGGGTTGTAATATTTCACTATGAAAATTTGGTAATTTTAGATAATTGCATATCATTGGCGAGCATTCGAATATAAGGACAGGTAAAAAGTTTAGTTTTTTTTTTTTTTTTTGAGTTCTTTCAGTCTACATCTAGGTGTACGCTATGAAGACTAATAGATTGACTTTTCCCATTTACAATTATTTATTTACATAACATACCATTTACAATTAAATTATGCACCATAATTATGATTAGTAGTGAAAAATCAGCCAATCGTCAGTTTCTGCCTAATAGTTCCAGTTATTTTTTTATCCCGCCGAATAAAAAGTGGTGTTAAAAGTGGTCTTGAATGTCTGGCACAAAACACATTTATTTTAAGCAAACCGACTCAAAAAAAAATCAAGTCATTTATTCAAATAAGGAAGGAGACAGTCCCACAGAAACGCCCGGCCTTCGCGGGACTCTGAAGTAGACTTATATAATTATTATTATATTTGACGACACGGTTGGCGCAGTGGCTGAGCGATTGACTGCTGCGCTGCGTGTCGCGGGTTCGATTCCCGCACGGAACAAATATTTGTATGACCTACAGATAGTTGTTCCGGGTCTGGCTGTTCGTGTATGTGAGTTTACGTTTGTAAACGCACCCACAATACAAGAGAAATTCCTAGTGTGGGGCAACGTTAAAAAAAAAATAGTATGTACTTTGTTCGAACATATTACACAGCTGTTACTCAAGATTATGCAATTCATTTTAATAAGATAAGAAAATCGCCATATCATTATGATACTGTGATAATTCTGAAGACTTACTATCGACTATACAATGATGGTTCATTGGGAATTAACAAAAAAAACATGTCGTAGTAATTTAAACAAAAAAAAAAAAAATAGTATTTGAGTATGGGCACTTATCGTAAAAGATTAGCAGATCATCCATATAGACACAGAGAAAAACATTTGTATTATAGACGATACCTCACAAACTACTTAAGCAATTTAAATAAAATTGATATGGGACCACCTGAGAAGAATCAAACAAAACAAGAATTTTGCAAATCGGTTTAGGCGTCTTTGAGTGATCGGTAAACATAGATTAAAAAAACAAACGATTTGAAAACCTCCTCCTTTTTTGAAGTTGGTTAATAAAAGAACAAACATCCATATGTTTGTTCCTCTTTTAAGATCCGTAGGCCTACCATGACGTCTTAAAGCAGAACTTATTCCACTGAGGGAAAGAGATGGTGCTAGACACCCTGTGTAGCTCTGTCTCTTTCCCTCACCGGAATAAGTTCTGCTTTAAGACGTCATGGTAGGGTAGCAGTGTTATCATTTCAGTAGCTGTCGGAGTCGAACTAGCGCACCGAGGGTTCCGTACAAACTTGCGACATAAACAGCCATATCTTTGAACTGCGTAGACTTAAAGGGTTGATTTTTTCACAGCACAAAGGGACCACAGATTTGAGTATTGTAGACCGTTTTTGACTACACGTCTTTCCCGTTTTAGCTCCTCAGTCGCACTGGAAAAACTGTCTACACCCGCTTGACAGTACAGCTGTAAGTCGTCAGCGTAAAGATTATATGTAAAACTAGCTGCGCCCCGCGGTTTCACTCGCGTGGTGATAGAATCTACAATATATCTTATGAATTATAGTCTATGTGTTATTCTAATGTATAAGCTATATTATTGTAAAGTTTCATTAAAATCCGTTCAGTAGTTTTTGCGTGAAAGAGTAACAAACATCCATCCATTCATACAAACTTTAAAATATTAGTAGAATAATAATATACAAATACATTTACTCCCAAACCTCCCTCGATATTATAAAGAAAATTTGTTGGTCCAACGTTTAAACATCATGTATATTGTAGTACTGCGGTAGGTATAAATAAGTTATCATAAATGTTTCCCGGCTTGATAAAAAAATGATATATTTTTTAAAAACTACTTTATTCCCAAATACAGATAAGATAGTTTGAAGTACCAACGCACCAATGGTTCTATATAGTTTAATGAATCAACATTGTGAAATAAATTACCTAATGACAGAAGGTATGGTCAAACATTAGCGATAATAAAACCGGTTTTAATATCGCCAATTGGTTTTAAGAAAGCCAGTTTATACCGGTATAAACTGGTTTTCTAATCGATGTTTTGTGCTGAGTTAGTTAGTTTAGTTCTAGTTCGAAGCGTTAACACCAATTTTCAGGCTAGTATATTGTGAGTTCAATTACACGCCACGCAGATGAATTTTCGTCATTCCCTATCCAGTTTCTATCAGCCACATTGTGAAGATCGTTGTTTCACCGAGGCTGAGGCGTCCCACCTTACGCTTGCCAATTCAAGGACACATCTACCTCAACGCGCATTGGCCCACTGTTTTAGCTTTAGCTTTCAGCTAACTTCTTCTCTGAGCTATAAATAACAAAAATATAAATATAACACAATAGTACAAATTTGTTACTACAACAAAATGTTTCGCTAATTTTATCAGTTTGTAAAGTTTTTATCTAAACAGCCGTTATATAATCAGCAAACATATCTATTTGTTATTCATATCGGTCTGAGACGCCGAACGAAAATGACGGCACCGGTGGCCTTGCTGTTATTATTAACTTTATCAATAGCATCGAACGATGCGGCGAAAATACTAGCGTTTTTCCCACTTCCTTCGATCAGCCATCAAGTTGTGTTCCGTCCATTAACTGAAGAACTGGCCAGGAGAGGTCATGATGTCACAGTCATCACAACAGATCCTGCGTTCCCAGATGGAAAAACGCCAGCGAATCTCACAGAAATCGATGTTCACGACTTTTCATACGAGAATTGGAGAACTCTCTACAAATATACATCTACAGGGGATAATGATATATTCTTACAAATGGAAAAAGCATACCATATGATGGCTACGCTTGTCGAGATGCAGATGAATGTGGATCAAGTTCAAAAAATGCTGAAGGAAGAAAAGTTTGATTTGCTGTTGTTAGAAGCTTGTGTCAAACCTGCGTTACTTCTATCACATGTAGTCAAAGCACCCGTGATCCTTGTGTCTTCTTTCGGTGCCTTGAATTTTAATGTGCAAACTATCGGATCATCGTGGCATCCTTTATTGTACCCAGATGCTTTAAATAAGCGTTTATATAATTTGTCAAAGTGGGAGAAATTTATAGAACTGTGGAATTTTTATAAAATACATAGTCTTCTGAAGAAGGTTGAAGATGAAGAGAATATTATTGCGAAAAAAATGTTTGGACCAAATGCGCCAACTATTAGTGAACTGAAAGATAACGTTGATATGCTGTTTTTGAATACTTATCCTACGTGGGAAGACAATCGTCCAGTGCCCCCAAGTGTTGTTTATTTAGGTGGATTACATCAAAAGCCTCAAAAGGAATTGCCAACGGTAAGATTTTTACTAAGTTACCCCGTAACAAAAATTACTGTTTTTTTTTAATCTGTGACAGACATAAATAATCCGTTTTTCTAAGTACTTTTAGGGTTCCATACCCAATTGCTATAGATTTGTTGTGTCCGTATGTCACAGCCATATTACTCCAAGAGCATGGGTACCACACAGATAAAACTTGGACAGTAAGTGCCTTCTATAAACCACTATAAAAGTAATGTAAAATTGTTAAAATAATAAAAAACCGGCCAAGAGCGTGTCGGGCCACGCTCAGTGTAGGGTTCCGTAGTTTCCCGTCCGTCACAATAAGTGTTCCCACTTATGAGTTTAAAGGTGGAGGAGGAAATTATTTTGTACAACTTTTTGTCTTTTTTGTACAAAAACTGTTGTGTCAATCAAGTTCAAAATAATTTTCCTAGAAAGTCCTTATAAAGTTCTACTTTTCAGATTTTTTTCATATTTTCTAAACTTATGGTTCAAAAGTTAGAGGGGGGGGGACACATTGTTTTTTACTTTTGGAGCGATTATTTCCGAAATTATAGACATTATCAAAAAATGATTTTAGTAAACCCCTATTCATTTTTAAATACCTTTCCAACAATATATCACACGTTAGGGTTGAAATTAAAAAAAAAATCACTTCCCACTTTACATATAGGGTGGCTACCCTAATAAAACGTTTTTTCCAATTTTTATTTTACCACTTTGTCGGCGTGATTGATATACATATTGGTACCAAATTTCAGCTTTCTAGTGCTAACGGTCACAGAGATTAAGCGAGGACGGACGGACGGACGGACGGACAGACAGACATGGCGAAACTATAAGGGTTCCTAGTTGACTACGGAACCCTAAAAAGGGGGTTGAAAGAAAATATATTCACGTATTTATATGGGGTTTAATTCTATCAGTAGATTCTAAAAACGTTATGCAGCTTCCTTAAATATTATTTTTCTGAAGTTAATGGTTAGTGGGATATTTGCAAAAATGAAAATTTATTAAGTAACACTACATATACATAATATAATAATGTAGTATTGTAGAACGTAAAAAAACAACAACAAAATAAGTTACAATAAGGTTTGGTATTTCATTTTTGAGAGATGGGACTTTTTATCAAACTGCAGGTTATATCCTTGTTATTGATTGATCAATATTCTATGATCAACAAATTTAGGTTTGTTGTTTAGTGACATAATATGAATGAGCATTAACATTTTTTAGTGCTACTGAACCCTGCATGAGCACTACTCGAACACCGGTTTTTAAAGAAAGAAACATTGTTACACGCTCAACTTGAAATAAGCCTTCTCAAATAGCATGTAAATCCAATATTTATTAAGAAAATATTCGTTTGCAGGATCTCAAGACATATCTGGACTCCTCAAAGAACGGCGTGATCTACATCAGCTTTGGTACAAACGTGCAACCTTCACTGCTCCCTCCAGAAAGGGTAAATTTGATGACCAAAGTTTTTTCTGAGTTACCTTACGATGTGTTGTGGAAGTGGGACAAAGATGAACTTCCAGGACGCTCCAAGAACATCAGGATATCAAAATGGCTACCACAGTCAGATCTTCTGAGTAAGTATTTTTGAATATCTTATAATTATTATATTTTAAGAATTAGACGATGCAGACTAATGTTAATTTTTTGGTACAAAAATATGTATACTCCAAGACAGTAAATTAATTAAGCATGAAGATAAATTAAATGATTATGAACTTTCAGGACATCCAAAGATAAAAGTTTTTATAACACAAGGAGGTCTACAATCAACAGACGAGGCTATCACAGCAGGAGTACCTCTGATTGGTGTACCAATGTTAGGCGATCAATGGTACAATGCTGAGAAGTATGTACATCATAAGATTGGAGCTAAACTTGATTTGCCTACAATGACTGAGAAAGACTTTAAAGATGCTATCACAACTGTCATTAGTGATGAAAGGTTTGTAAATTAATTTCTTATCAATTTTAAATAAGAAGTTTGATTGTAAAGTACGAATTAGCGGATTTGGTTTTTAACTACAGTGTGAAAATCAAAATACAATAAGACATGTCCGCTGATTCTCTGGTGTCCGGCCCTGGTTCAGTCCATGGTCCAGAGACCTCTTCCTGCGAAGCAGTTATTGTAGCACAGGAAGTGGCTTGACGTATGAGGGAGCGAGCCTCAAATAAACTTAGCTAGACGCGGGTCTGTGGACGGTAACTAGTGACAATAGGCCGTGACAACAGCGCGTTCGTGTTCCACGCGCGTCTTAAAGAGACGCGGCCTTGGATCACAAAGGGCTAAAGAAGGAACACGGATGGGTCTTAGTAAAAGTTTGACACTCCATCCCCGCTACACCCAGAGCGGAAGAAGTTGTTTAAGGAATTCCCATCCCTAACATCAAATCCGAAAGCCTTGATTCTTGAATTTAATTATGGATATGATGGGATTTATACGAGATAGTCATTTAAATGTAGGTCGATGATAATTATCTAAGCACAATAAAGCGATTTATCCTGATAGACTCATCAAATATTTCTGATATTTTCCAGATATCGCCACAATATAGTAAAACTTGGTAGCGTGATGCGTGATCAGCCGGAGTCTTCACTTGAGCGCGCCGTATGGTGGACGGAGCACGTGCTGCGTCACGGCGGCGCGAAACATCTTCGCGCGCCCGCAGCCAACATGTCGTGGGCGCAGTATCTAGAACTAGAACTGGTCCTTACTTTATCAGCAATAGTTTTAACCTTTGTTTTTCTATTATCTTTTATTACATACAAGTTATGGAAGTACTTATGTAACAGTGCAGAAAATAGCAAATTGAAAAAGAATTGATGTATGTACAAAAATGCATCTTTTATAAATGAATGTAGAAAAAACTGTGATAAACTGTATTAAGAATTGTTATGTCAATTAAAACAGAAATAATGTCGACTAGCGTTTATATTATTATAAACTCAACACTTCTTTTTCTTTTTGTGAGGAACAAGGCAATCAGGGGCCTTAGTCTGCTATTACAATAGTGTCAGAATGGTCGATCACTGATCGCATAATGGTTGATTTTGACATTTACTACATACTAAACTTGTCAAAATCAACCATTATGCGATCAGTGATCGACCATTCTGACACCATTGTAATAGCAGACTAAGGCCCCAGGTCTTGCGGATACATACCTATGCAGTCGTCGCGTTCATATCATTTATGTCAATCACTTGAAAATTCGCTTTAGTTTGGAGCCCAGCATTTGAAACAGCTTAAAGTCGTAACATTTTATGCTATATTATTTTATTTATTATATTTATTTTCCAGACATATTTTTTTAACAAAAATATAATAATACAAAAATCGTAGCTTACCGGTATTGCTAACAGGGTCCAAGCTACCGGCAGCCAGGCCTCCAAGCAGACGATCCTTATAACAATTTGAGCCGTATCCAGAACTACCGCTTTCTGAATCAAACTATTGATCCAGCTGCCTGACCAGAGTCTCCTTAGATATTGGTAGAGGCTCTTGGCAATTAAGCCATTGGCAGATACGACGATAGGCACAATGGTCGCAGAGTCCATATCACACATGTCGACAACCTGCCGAGTCAGGTCAATATACTTTATTATTATTATAACTCTGATATCAGCCTGGCCACAGATCTGTTTAAAGTTACAGAAGACAAAGATGGGTTGGAGAATTTGAGATTTACAACGTTGGTTTAATAGTTTTTTTGTAATGCTTTCAATACCGTTGATCGTTATGCTGTGACTAGTCCGACCTAGTAGTTGGTGTTCTACAAGGAGATATACTTTCACCTCTCTTATTATAACTTTAACTGAACTCTTGCAGCTTATTAATTTCTGTGAATAAATAACAATGCTGAGCATTAATACTCAGCATTGAGCACCGAAAACTCCCAACTGTAAAAACAAGTATATGCAGGAAAGCAATTAGAAATTTTCCGCAAAGTAACGGCTTATTCTAAAACTTACCGTAAAATCTGTTTATTGTTATAAATAAGAAATTAGTCATCATTATTCCGTGACCATTTTGAAATGATTAATACTAACTAGTTGTTTAACTCGTGACTTGGTTTGTTATGGATATGGTATTACCGAGCTGCTATTAAGTTATAAGCCAGAAGTCATTTATTTAAACTGCTGTGCAAAAAAAAGGCAACAAACGACTTGATCTCACTAATTTTCCAACATATAGTTTTATATTATAATTATTGTGTAAAAAGCGTAGCAACTTTGTATTTAAATATTGTAATCATTTAAAATTGCATAACGACCAGAGCGGAGTGTAAAATGGTCAAACACGTCATATCGTTATTGTTAATTACACTATTTGTTACGACCAATAATGCGGCAAGAGTACTAGCCTATTTTCCAGTTCCGTCTATCAGTCATCAAGTTGTGTTTCGCCCTCTAACACAAGAACTGGCTAGAAGAGGACATAACGTCACAGTTATCACAACAGACCCCGCTTTCCCAAATGGAGAAATGCCAGCGAATCTAACAGAAATTGACATCCACGACTTGTCTTATAACAAATATAGAACCCTGTATAAATTCACTTCTTCAGGTAAAGGTGATTTGCTTAATCTAGTGCGATTAACTTCCGACATCATGGAAGAGGTTATTGAATTGCAGCTCAAAGATAATAAGGTGCAGAAAGCACTAAAAGAAGAAAAATTTGACCTTCTTCTGTTAGAAGCTTGTGTTAGACCTGCGTTACTTTTGTCACACGTTGTCAAGGTGCCTGTGATTCAAGTATCCTCTTTAGGTCCCATAAATATAAATGTGGAAATGATTGGTTCATCCTGGCATCCATTTTTATACCCGAGTACTTTCGCAAAGCGTTTGTACAATTTGTCAAGCTGGGAGAAATTATTGGAGTTATGGAATTTTTATAAAATGGAAAGTATAATAAATGCATATGAAGGTGTAGAAAATGAAATGGGGAAAAGATTATTTGGACAAGATATTCCATCTATAAGTGAATTGAAAAATAATGTTGATATGCTGTTTTTGAATATTCATCCCATTTGGGAAGGAAATCGTCCTGTGCCACCTAATGTTATTTATATGTGGGGACTACATCAGAAGCCAGTGAAAGATTTGCCAGTGGTATGTTTCATTTTTTTTAACCTCTAGAGCCCCAGCGTTACAAAAACGTGCCAGTAAACAAGTATTACCGTTAAGCCCCACTGGCACAAATTTGTGCCATCAAACCCCGACCGATTTAAAACTGTATTTTGTAGTAAAGATAAGTTTTAAAATCAGATTACGCTTACGATAAGAGCCCGCCCGGCGGTGCTTGACGGATAGTTGACGTTAATAATGGCGGTCCTTTAGAGGTTAATACTATTACATTTCTAATAAAATAGTGTTGCTTCTTAAACAACATAATTTTGCTATAAAACACAACTTGAAAAATAAAATGTTTGGATTGCAGGATCTCCAAACTTACCTAGACTCCTCAACAAACGGAGTGATCTACATTAGCTTTGGTACAAACGTGCAACCTTCAATGCTTCCCAAAGAAAGAGTTCTATTAATGGCCAAAGTCTTCTCAGAGTTACATTACGACGTACTTTGGAAGTGGGATAAAGATGAACTTCCAGGACGCTCTAAAAACATCAGGATTTCTAAATGGCTACCACAGTCAGACTTACTAAGTACGTGGTCGTACGTAATCCTTACTAGTATTATAAAAGAGAAAGGGAGTTTGTTTGTTTGTTACGTCTTCACGCCTTAATGGCTAAACCGATTTTTATGAATTTTGGTACAGAGATAGTTGGGACCCTGGAGATGGACATAGGTTAACTTTTTTTGTTTTCTTAAGTGAGAAATGACGGAGAAAGAAGGAGGAAAGGGAAAACTCAGCATCGCTATTACAATAAATAAAGCGCAAGGGCAACAACTACTTTCTTGATTTGCAGGTACCTGCAAATCGGGAAAGGGGAACTGTGCTACCCCGAATCTTACGCGAGCGAAGCCGCTGGCAAAAGCTAGTAGTGATATAAATAACAATGATTCAACATTACATACTAACAGAACTAAAATTGAAGAATTTGAACTGTTTAATATTTTGTTTGTCATTTCTATCAGTAAAATTAATACTCTGTTAGTTATAACATAAATGTATGCAGACAATCAAATGAAAATCAACTTTCAGGACATCCAAAGATTAAACTGTTTATAACACAAGGAGGTCTACAATCGACAGACGAGGCTATCACAGCTGGAGTACCTCTGGTCGGTGTACCGATGTTAGGTGATCAATGGTACAATGTTGAAAAATATGTACACCATAAGATTGGAGTCCAACTTGATTTGCTTTCGATGACTGAGGAAGATTTTAAGAATGCTATTAATATTGTTATTGAAGATGAAAGGTAAGTATTTTTTTTTAATATTTTCTTTCTTCAAATATTTAAATTTGCAATGGACTGCATGCTCTGATTAGCGAAGCATGATTGGCCTGTGAGATATTTACACAAATCCTTACTTCCTTACTAATATTATAAAACCGAAAGTGAGTTTGTTTGTTTGTTTGTTTGTTACCTCTTTACGCTTTAATGGCTAAACCGATTTTGATGAATTTTGGTACAGATAGTTGGGAACCAGGAGACGGACATAGGCTATTTTTTATTAAAAAAGAGTGGGATACGAGGGAGAAAGAGGGAAGAAACGGGAAAACTTAGCGTTGCTGTTACAAATCCATAAGGCGCTACCGAATTTAACGCGAGCGGAGCCGCGGGCGAAAGCTTGTATTTTATAAGTAGAGGAAAGTTTTGTTTGTTGGTTTGTATGGAATAAGCTCCAAAACTACTGGACCGATTTTAACCATTTTTTCACTAATAGGAAGCTACATTATTAGAATGTAATATCTTCTTTACTAATATTATAAAGAAGAAATTTTTGTTTGATTGTTTGTATCTTTTGGGCTCCAAAACTACTGGACCGATTTTAACCATTTTTTCACTAATAGGAAGCTACATTATTAGGAAGTTACAAAAGCTATACAACATCACGCTACTAACCTTGAGAGCGGGGCAGCAACTAAAGACGCGGGTGAAACCGCGCACGTCAGCCAGTAGTCTATATCTTTGCTAACTGAAGGAGTTGGAATCAATTAATTGGCGCAATACCCATAACTCTTTGCATGGAGATATTCTACATATAAATGTCAAAATATTACCGTAATTTTTCAGATATCGTCAAAATGTATTAAAACTTAGGAACATAATGCGCGACCAGCCACAACCTCCTTTGGAGCGCGCCGTATGGTGGACGGAGTACGTGCTGCGTCACGGCGGCGCGAAACATCTGCGCGCGCCCACCGCCAACATGTCGTGGGCGCAGTATCTAGAACTAGAACTAGTACTTACTGTATTAGCTATTGTGCTAGGATTTATTTTACTTATATCATTTGCATTGTATAGGTTATGGAAGTCTTTAAGTTTTTGTTTTAATCAAAATAAAGATAAAGTGAATTGAATAATCATTTTATAGATACCTATTATATATGTTAAAGCGGTGTGGTGTTGAAACTCTCGAGCATTTGTGACCAAAATATGTTCACTGCTGTTTTAAGGAAATTTTTAAAGCCTTGGCAAGAAGTTAATTATTGCCATATAACGTGGCAACGCCATCAATTTCTTGGGCACATACTAGTCAACACCGTTCAGAATGAGCATAATTTGACGTCCTTTAAATTTTTTGCAACACAATTCCCTAATGTTTTGCTTTTCATCTCAACTACCTCTAAAGCCTAGCTTGTGGATGGTGAGCAACAGTGAGCAATGGGGAGCTCACTGTCCGATTGTCTATTGACGACGTGCCGTGTCGACGGTGCGATAGTATTTTACGCTCGCCTCAAAGAGATGTCAGCAAAGCAGAGGGACCTGCCGGGGTTACGGGTTGTGCGAAAGACATACCGCGGCCCCAGAATATAAAGGGCAATAATAGAAGGAACATGGGTGGGTTTTAGTCAGTACAAGTCTGACACTTTTTCACAATTTTATGTTGCGTTGTCTGTCAGACGTAACCTCAGCGGCAGAGGGTTAAACTCACACACTCAAACAGTCAGACCCGAAACCGAACAACAATCTAGAGGCCTTACAAATATTTATTCCGTGCTGGGATCGAACTCGCGACACGCAGCGCAGCAGTCGATCGCTCAGCCATTGCGCTAACTCTATCGCCAAGACAAATGTTACGAGTTAGAAGTTTAGTAGGTATTTGCAATCATACGGCGCGCAACAAGGTTAAGCAGGTCAAAGCGACACGGCGCGTTAATGCAATAAATAGTGGCCGTGTTTCTGTAGGAACAACCAGTGAACATAACAAGCTTTTAACATTGTGATTTCTCATGATACAGTTTTTCAATTTACACGACACGTGTTTCGTGATTTGTAAAAACTAATGTTGCATAGAAAACTATATAAATATGTAAAATATCGAATAAATTGCGATATAGTTTGACGACTCGGCTGAGCGATCGACTGCTGCGCTGCATGTCGCGAGTTCGATCCCAGCACGGAATAAATATTTGTAAGGCCTACGGGTAGTTGTTTCGGTTCTAGCTGTTTTTGTTTGTGAGTTTAAATGTTTGTGAACGCACCCACGATACAGGAGAAAATCCTAGTGCCCACTCTAGGATTTTCTCCTATATCATGGGAACAAAGTTTAAAAAAAAAGTTTGCTATATCGCATTTATTCTGCAGTTCAACCACTTTCTCATCTAGGTGTATATTTATGTCAGTAACATACATCCATTTTGTAAATTAGGATACTTACAATATTAAAAATTCAGTATATTATTTTTTATCCACCTACAATATACTACAAATTGTATTTAATACATGCTTTTGCTTCAAGGAAACACAGTTCCCCTTTCCTGATTTGCAGGTACCTGTTTCCTGTAGTTTTTGCCCTTGTGCCTTATTAATTGTAATAGCAAAGCTAAGTTTTTCCTTTTCTTCCCTCTTTACTCACTTTTTTTTTAAATAGCCTATGTCCGTCTCCAGAGTCTCAACTATCTCTGTACAAAAATTCTTCAAAATCGGTTTAACCATTTAGGCGTGAAGACGTAACAAACAAACTCAATTCTTTTATAATATTAGTAAGAATGTCCAAGTAGCAACTAATCACACGGACATAACATCCTTACTTCTTTACTATCCTTACTATACTATAATATTATAAAAGCGAAAGTGAGTTTGTTTGTTTGTTTGTTTGTTACCTCTTCACGCTTTAATGGCTAAACCGATTTTGATGAATTTTGGTACAGACATAGTTGGGAACCAGGAGACGGACATAGGCTAATTTTTATTTTAAAAAAGTGGGATATGAGGGAGAACGAGGGAAGAAAAGGGAAAACTTAGCGTTGCTATTACAAATCAATCAGGCGCAAAAGCAAAAACTGCAGGTCTGCTTGGTGTGTTATACCGAATTTAACGCGAGCGAAGCCGCGGGCGAAAGCTAGTTTTACTATACAATCAAAGTACTCGTATAAAGTAATGATAAATAAATCTTATCTATTTCACTACGTAACATTATGTTGATACAAGAGCAATCCGTTTTATAAATAAAACAAACACATACCGGAAAAATATGTGGCATGCAAATGTAGACGATAGACTCAGTAATCACACTAATATTTAAAAGGTTGTTGTTTGTTTTTCATTTCATTTCGCGTTAAACATCGTTTTTTTTTTTCAAAACGTTTCACTTTGATTGAAAGATTCCGAAAATTGATATTTCAATAATATACAATAATTTCAATTACATAAATTGTTTCTGCATGTGACAATTCTTTTTTTTATATTAGTGTAAATGTTATGTTCAACTCAAGGTTAATAAAATTGTTATCTAATATATAAAATTCTCGTGTCACAGTTTTCGTTCCCATACTCCTCCGAAACGGCTCGACCGATTCTTATGAAATTTTATATGCATATTCAGTAGCTCTGAGAATCGGCCAACATCTATTTTTCATACCCCTAAGTGAGCAGCGGGTGGAACCGCTGGGCACAGCTAGTGAATAAATAAATATAAAAATTTCTGACAAACAGGCAGACAAACAGACAACAAAGTATTCCTATAAGGATTCTGTTTTTTCCTGTTGTGGTACGGAATCCTATAAATCCTACTATATAATATTATAATCCTACTAATATTATAAATGCAAAAGTTTGTGAGTATGGATGTATGTTTGATCCTCTTCCAAGAAAACACTACTGAACGAATCTTGATGAAATTCGGCACGGAGATATATATAGTCTGGAATAACACAAAACATACAGCTATATTATTTTAGAGTTTCATCAAGATCCATTCAGTAGTTTTTGCGTGAAAGAACAACAAACATACTCACATTCATCCTCGCAAACTTTATTTTTCTTTATATTAGTAGGATGTAGCATTCGCGTTTCAATTTTGTTTTGTGTGTTTAGTTTTGCTAAAATTTCTTCGTAATCAAGGAATTCTTTTCAACAATCTCCCATCATAACATTTTTAAACACGTTAATATTCACTGCATTGATAGTGCTGTTGATAACAGGGTTATCATTAACGTCAAACGAGATAATCTAGTTTCATATAAAACGACAGTTTCAATATTATATTCTCAGTAGAAAAATATTTGTTTATATACAATCATGTCAGCAAAGATAATAGTGTTACTATTAGCGTTAGCAATTACGTCTAACGAAGGAGCTAGAATACTAGCTCTGTTCCCAGTTCCGTCTATCAGTCATCAAGTTGCGTTTCGTCCTCTAACTCAAGAACTTGCTAAACGAGGACATGAAGTTACAGTTATCACACCAGATCCAGCTTTTCCGAAGGGAGAAACACCCGCAAACCTCACAGAAATTGACGTCCATGATTTCTCTTACAAGATTTGGAAAACATTGTATGAATTTACATCTACAGGCGATAGTGATTTGCTACTGCAAATAAAACTAGCTTATGATATGTTAGCCAAGATCGTCGAAATGCAGCTGAATGTGGATGAAGTGAAGAAGATATTAAAGGAAGAAAAGTTTGATTTACTCTTATTAGAAGCTTGTGTTAGACCTGCGTTAATTCTGTCCCATATTATAAAGGCACCTGTGATTCTTGTGTCTTCTTTCGGTCCCATGAACTTCAATACGCAAACTATAGGATCAGCGTGGCATCCTTTACTTTACCCTGACTCTATGAACCAGCGTTTATATAATTTGACAAAATGGGAAAAAGTTGTGGAATTGTGGAACTTTTATAAGATTGAAAATGTTATGGACAAGGTTGAAATTGTCGAAAATGATTTGACTAGACGAATGTTTGGACCGAATGCGCCAACAATGAGTGAGTTGAAAAACAATGTTGATATGTTGTTTTTGAACGTGAATCCAATTTGGGAGGGTAATCGCCCAGTGCCTCCTAGTGTTGTTTACATGGGCGGCTTACATCAGAAGCCAGAAAAAGAATTGCCAACAGTAAGTCAACACTTATACTTTGAACTTCCATAGAGAAATTAAAACGAAAAAATTTTTTTTTATTTGCAGGATCTCAAAGATTATATAGACTCTTCTAAACACGGCGTCATATATCTGAGTTTTGGTACAAATGTGCTCCCTTCATTGCTTCCTGTCGAAAGGATCGAGATGATCGCCAGAGTTTTCTCCCAGTTACCTTACAATGTGTTGTGGAAGTGGGACAATGACAAACTACCAGGACAGTCTAAGAACATCAGGATATCTAAATGGCTGCCACAATCAGACCTGCTCAGTAAGTAATAAAACATGATGCGGCAGTAAGTAGCCTAACCAATGATGTACTTGCTATATATTTTAACTAAAACAAATTTGAAATATGTAGTATCTTGCGTTTACAATGAGAAAGTGACTGAGCTCGCGCCATGTTGAGACTTTGGCTATCAATTACCACTTGAGTGCTGGTAAATTCTAGATATAAATGGTGCGCATAGACGCCAAGGCAAATCTAATCAGGCAAATCCCTTTATGTATTTTTAAACATAAAAAAGGTCAATCAACTAACTTTTTCAATTTAAAAGCTATGACGTCAAAAACATGGAGCCAGGTCAGTCACTTTCTCTTTTTAAACGCACTATATATTTGGATAAAATTGTGATACGGACGAACTGAATAAATATTATTATTTATTTATTTCGAACACAAAGATTCATATTTTTGTTAGTAACACTTACAAAACAATGTTAATAATATATAAAATCATGAAACTTAAATACTTAAATAAAATCAAAATTTAAATCAAAATTCATTAAAATTATCAAAATTATAACAACATTAAATTACATTTAAAATCAAAATCAAAAAAGAAAATCAACATTAAAACATTAAAATCTGAAATTTCAGGACATCCAAAGATCAAACTGTTCATAACACAAGGAGGTCTACAATCAACAGATGAAGCTATCACAGCAGGAGTACCTCTGATTGGTATACCAATGTTAGGCGACCAATGGTACAATGTTGAAAAGTATGAGTATCATGGCATTGGAGTCAAACTTGATTTGATCAAAATGACAGAAGAAGAATTTAAGAATGCTGTTGAGTCTGTTATCAGTAATAAAAGGTGGGTTGAATGAAATTACTATTGATTTATTGATTCTTTACGCACATGGTTGACCCGATACGTTTGTCGACAGTGACTTCGAATAAGACAGTTCTCTGATCATTATAATCTAAGTATCTTCAAAGATCGAGTGAATCGGTATCTTCTTTGTAAGCTCGTTGGGTTGATGATAGCATGGGAATGATCTGGCTAAGGGACGCACGATGTGAGAGTGTGATACGAAAGAGGAGACCTATAAAATGCAGTGGGAGCTTCCGAGTTGATATGATGATGATGCCACGAATTGCAAGCGATGGAAACCAGTGTTGCAAGTGGCCGACTGAAGTCATGAAGGGGCGCAAGGTTTCATACACTATGAAGTAATCGAGAAAAATGTGCATGCTTGTCATGATCGATATTGATTTTCAAATTGTTCCTCACATAAAGATATCGAAAAAAAAACTTGAGCGGTCTCAAGGAACACCCGGATGGAACGAAGTAGAGTAAGAATAAAAAAAAAATAAACGAAGTAAGAATAATCGTCGCGACACCACACTGTTCAATGCGAAATAGAAAGACGAAATGAAAATAACTGGCTTGCTTTCTATGAGAGAGAGAGAGAGAGAGAGAGAGACAGAGACAGACAGACAGAGAGAGAAACACGCGCACGCCGCACGGCTTACAACTATAGCAAAAAGTGTCATTACAACTTTTGGTCTTATTTTTTACCGTCTAGCCCCCTTTTGTAACGCGCGATAAGGAACTTCGTTCCAAAAAATAATGATAACAGTTTAGGTCAAGTTTGTTATGTAATTCGGATTAACGTATCAAAATCATGTGTGTGCTATTTTTCAGCTACCGACAAAATATAGTTAAACTCCGAAGCATGATGCGCGATGAGCCTATGCCGCCTTTAGAGCGCGCCGTATGGTGGACGGAGCACGTGCTGCGTCATGGCGGTGCAAAACATCTGCGCGCGCCCGCCGCAAACATGTCCTGGGCGCAGTATCTAGAACTAGAACTAGTCCTCACTGTAGTGGCAATTGGTTTAGGCTTTCTTTTACTTGCTTCTTTTCTTCTATATCAATTATTGAAGTGTTTCACTTCGAATGGAAAATATTCTAGTAAAATAAAGACGAACTGATGTCGTGTATAGCAGAAAAAAAAATGTGTTTTATAAACATATTATTTATAATTAAGTATAGGTTTACAAAACTGTGATAAAATTTTAATGTTGAACCAATTAAATGAAGAAGATGGTGAGTTTCACGTTTTTTTATCAACCTATGACGTAAACTATAATTTCAAGGTTCAATCTCATCTGCTTTTATGCTAGTTTTAAGGACTTAAAGTTAAGAGAACGAAACAGTGCTATTTTTTCGGATTCCGTATGTCAAAAGAGAAAGAACGACACACCTATACGATTTGTCCTGTGATGTGCAAGCAACAGAACAGAAATTGTTAGTGGGGCAGATATTCTTACTGTGCACGTCTTTCTACATCGTTCTCACATATTTGTATAATCTCAACATGAATGATGTAAATACGATTTTGTAAAAATATTATAATTTAAAAGAGTGTCCATTGAGTTTCTTGCCCATTCTTCTCCATAGAGATCAACGCTTTGGAATGGGCAACTACAGTACTTTCACAAGTTATTATGCCTTGTGACCGGGACTGTAGATTCATTTTGTTTCTTGACATTCAAAAGTGCCTGTAATGGTCTAATTGAAATAAATGATATGATTTGATTTGATTTGGCAACACCACATTTAAGTAGACACTCCAGAGCAGAGTCTGGGCTTGCGTGTTGTTCGAAAGATATCTCTTTCGACCCGACCTTTTATGTTCCTATTTTAGCTTTAAAAAAAGAGGAATAAATGGTGAGAGCGATGCCACACTGACCAAATAGGCAGTCGCTCCATGTAAAATATTGATATTCAGCGATTCGAACCCAACATCGTTGGAAAAACGCTAGAAATTATGAAAGACTTGAGAAAAGCTGTCAAATCTAGTACTTTTGATATGTAATAATACTCTTTTAGCCACCTTTATAATGATAAATGATATAAAACTTACTTCTGAGCAGTCTAATGGGTTAGCCATACTATAGTGCGCTCACCATAACTCTGCGTGCGGCCGAAATCGGAACTAATCGTTTGCCGCCATCTTGTCATTTATGTCAGGTGTTGAAAGAGTGTGCTGCGTTTCATTTTTTTATTCATTTTCATAGTAATTAACCGTAATCTTTATACGGAAAGTGATTAAAAGTGCTAACAGAGATAATTATCTTGAAGCACGCCACGAGTAGCAGAGTTATCTTGCACGCACTCTAAGTACTTATCGTTGTTCACCTTCAGTTAATGAAGCTACAGTCAACTCACAATTTTTGTACGTCCACCCTTGCATTGCTGTTCAAATTTCAGTGTTTTTTTTTTATTTTTTTAACCATGTTACCATTTTATTGTCACTAGATCATTGAGATTTTAGCACAAATATAGTTGGGACCCTAGAGACGGACATAGGCTTTTTATTAAGAAAAAAATTGAGATATGAGGGAGAAAGAGGGAAGAAAAGGGAAAACTTAGCATTGCTATTACAATTAATAAGGCGCAAGGGCAAAAACTACAGGTAGCAGGTACCTGCAAATCAGTAAAGGGGAACTGTGTTACCACGAATTTAAGGCATGCAAAGCCGCGGGAAAAAGCTAGTGTGTTTATATTTAGGAGAATGTTTAAGTCAAAACCATCAAATACGAAAAAAATAAATACCTTACCCAAACATGATGCTTATCATTTATTTTTACATGATTACGATTTTGGTGCTCTAGTTGTTCAGTTTTATGCCACAAGCAGTATAATTATACTGCTCAGTATAATATGTTGCAGACGATGCCTTGGATTTATTGACGACTAGCTTTTGCCTGCGGCTTCGCTCGCGTTAAATTCGGGGTAACACAGTACTCCTTGCGCCTAATTGATTTGTAATAGCAACGCTAAGTTTTCCCTTTTCTTCCCTCTTTCTCCCTCACATCCCACTTTTTTTTAAAACGTTGCCCCACACTATGATTTTCTCCTATTTCGTGGATGTGTTTACAAACATTCAAACTCGCATACACAAACAGCCAGGCCCAAAACAACTATTTGTAGGCCATACCAATAATATAACCAGCGACACGCAGCGCAGCAGTCAATTGCTCAGCCACTGCGCCAACCGTGAAGTCAAACGATTCCCTACATGTACGAGTTGGATTTGTTTTATGTCGCTATTAAATAGTACCTAAGTTATAATATGTAGGTAATAAGCTTATTCACTAAAAGAAACAAAACAGAATTGACATTGTTGGTTGGCCACAAACTAAGTAGCGCTTGTATCTTGTGGTTTGGGTAAATTAAAAATGATAAAAATGTTTTGGGATATTTACCGATTTGTACAGGTACTTAAGATATGATACACAAATTAACTAATAGATCATCATTTTCCTGCCCTTTTTTTTCGGGTGGGAAATCATCAAATAACTTGACACTTGATACATCCCCCGCTCTGGGCGGAGCGGGGGATGTGTCAGACTTTTACTGACTAAAACCCACCCATATTCCTTCTTATGCCCTTTACGTTCCTGGGCCGCGGTATCTCTTTCGAACAACCCGCAACCCCGGCAGGCGGAGGCCCTGGCAAGCCCCTCTGCTTTGCTGACATCTCTTTGAGGCGCGCGTGAAACACGAACGCGCCGTCGACACGGCCTGTCGTCAATAGACGGACGGACGGTGCATTTGCACCATTGCTCACCGTCCACAGGCCCGCATCTACGGTGGCCGGGATTCGTCTCGCGGTGCCTGGCGCCCGGAGCGTCTCCCGCCGCGGCTGGGTTGGTTTGAGGTTCTCTCCCTCAAACGCCTGGCCACCTACTTCGCTAGCATGACTTCTTCGTAGAAAGAAGTGACCGCTTCCCATTCCCTCTCGCTCCGGACCATGGACTGAACCAGGGCTGGACGCGAGAGATCGCCGCTGCCCTTACTCATTCTATTTGGGGTCGGCGCAACACGTTTTCTTCTTCCATTCTTCCCTATCAGACGTCACGGCATCATTTACTCCTTTCTCCTTCATATCATTCCTTACACAATCCAACCATCTTTTTTTTGGCCTTCCTCACGCTCTCCGTCTATCAACATTCAGATCCATCACTATTTTAGTCACATGTCCTTCATCCGTCATTACGTGATTATATTACCTAATAGATATTATGGATAATTTTCATGTATCGGCAAATAATTATATTGAAACTTGGTAGCATGATGCGTGATCAGCCTCAGATTTCACCGGAGCGCGCCATGGATAGAGCACGTGCTGCGTCATGGTAGCGCGAGACATCATTACCCACCAGCCGCCAACATGTCGTGGGCGCAGTACCTAGAAATAAAACTAGTCTCTATCTGCGATTGTTTCAAGTTTTGTTTTACTTTGATCATTGATTGCATATTATTTAATAACTAGCGGACCCGACAGACGTTGTCCTGTCTAAACGTCTTTAATTTGAAAATTTCAAACTTTTTTTAATAAGCTAATAAGCTGTCTAATTTGACACTGCGATGGTAGCGCCGTCTGTCGGATCCAATGTAAAACATTCCAAAATCAACAACTACTAATAAATTAAAAATTAATTAAAAAAACATTGTCCAGCGGACAAAATTGTGGATCTAAACCATTCCCAGATCCCCTTGAACACACACAAAAAATTTCATCAAAATCGGTCCAGTCGTTTGAGAGAAGTTCAGTGACATACACACTCATAGAAGAATTATATATATAAAGATATGAAAGAATTTCACTGCTAGTCAAATTATTATTGACAGGAGAAAAAAAACCCGTCAAGAGCGAATTAGAATCGCGCACCGATATATCTTTTGGTTGTATAAACTTATAGGATTGATTTTACATCACAAAGTGACCACAGAGTTGAGTATATGGTTTAAATTTTAACTTGAAACCTCCACGCGTTCTCGAGATAAAGGGCCTTGACAGTCAGACAGACAGAGGGACAACAAAGTGATTTAATAAGGGTTCCGTTTTTCCCTGTGAGATACGCAACCCTATACAATGTGTCCGGTCACGGACTAGCGGTATTATAATAACAAACATTCTAGTACTCAAATATATTGATTTAAAAAAAAACTACTATTATTTTTTCACAAAAAAGTTTACAAAACTTTCGTTGATTTGCATATTTTTTTGGACTTTAATATTGTTTTCTAAAATTAGGTACGAAAATGTAAGCTTATCATTTCTTAATTTAAAAGATAGACAATATTGTTGATCTCTGCATAAACCTATTTTACGTCTCAGTAAGACCAAAACTTTGAGAGATAGGATTATTTTTTGAACACGCAAAGAGAATATCTTACAATGGCTGCTAAAAAGCGGGGAAGTAAATTAGACCAAGTGTGTATCGTAATAGTATATTAAAATACTCTTATATTAAAACACTTACATAAGTATCTAGAATATTCCTAGTCCTTGACCGGACACTTTGTCTATATAAAATGACGTATTTAAAATAAAGGAAAGGAAAAAAAAGTGCTGTACAAAATGTTACTATGCAGCTGTATTTGCTGCTATATAGTGCATGAATTAAAAATTGAAAGTCTGAACTAAATCACTAGAATACAAACCTGTGCACAAATTAGATGAAGAAAAGAGAGACGAAGTCGCGTTTATAGCTAGCGTCATCTAATAGTGTTTTATATAACAACCCGGTATATAAGGTATTGATTCTATTCAGTTATTTCTCACAGCAATTAGTGTTCGCTCGTAGAATAATGTCGGTATCGATAGCCTTCAGTTTATTAATATTATCAATTACTTGTAACGATGCGGCAAAAATATTGGCATACTTCCCGGTGCCATCTATCAGCCATCAAGTTGTGTTCCGTCCTATAACTCAAGAACTGGCCAAGCGAGGACATAAAGTTACAGTCATCACACCAGATCCTGCCTTTCCAAATAGAGGCACACCTGCAAATTTAACTGAAATTGATGTCCACGATTTCTCTTACGAAAAATGGAGAACAATATACGAAGTAACTTCTACGGGAGATAATGATTTGATTCTACAAATGCGTGAAGCTTTCCATAAAATGGTTGAAGTCGTCGAAATGCAGATAAAAGAGGATAAAGTTCAAAAAATCTTAAAAGAGGAAGTGTTTGATTTGCTTTTGTTAGAGGCTTGTGCAAAGCCCGCTTTGATCCTGTCGCACGTTGTGAAGGCACCCTTGATTCTTGTGTCTTCTTTCGGTCACCTGAACTTTAACGTGGGAACTATGGGATCAGCCTGGCATCCCATATTATACCCAGACAGTCTGGGTAAGCGTTTGTACAATCTGACAACATGGGAAAAGATATTGGAATTATGGAACATTTACAGACTAGAAACTGTTATGAACGAGGTTGAACAAGTGGAAAATGAAATGGGAAGAAGAATGTTTGGACCGAATGTGCCTACTGTAAGTGATTTAAAAAATAAAGTTGAAATGTTGTTTTTAAACACTCACCCCGTTTGGGAAGGTAATCGCCCAGTGCCTCCTAGTGTTATATTTATGGGTGGACTGCCTCATAAGCCAGTTAAAGAATTGCCAGTGGTAAGTTTTTCAATACTTATATTATTTCTTAAGTTTTTATAAATGGTTTGCTGCACCCTGCGGTTTCACCACTCCACTCACCTCTATCTATTATTACTGTTCTTTTTTTTTAAAAAAAAAAACAAAACATTAGGAATTTCTCCTGTATCGTGGGTGCAATTATAAACATTTAAACTCACATACACAATCAGTCCGACCCGAAACAACAAACGACAGACGACGTAGGTCATACAAATTTGACCCGTGCGGGGTTTGAACCCGCGACAAGCAGGGCGGCGACAAACAGATATCGAGAGCTACCACGTTTTATAGACTAGTTGCATCCAGCGGTTTTACCCGCTGCCCAGGGAGTATGGCAACTAAAACTATGACACAAAAATTGGTGGTTTATAGGTGGTTTCAAGTGTAATCTACCAATTAACCCTTACATTTTATAATACGCAATGTGTCTTGTTTCGTCAAACAATGCGTTTCTAGTTCTAAAATAAGTTACAAAATGACGTTGCATTTTTTTTGTTCCATTGGCAAATGCGCTTATAGATTCGCTTTGTCAGTCCATTCGTCTATCTGTCAGTCCGTATGTCACAGCCATATTTCCTCGAAAATTTCATTTGAGACTGTTGACATCATAATTATTATTAAAATATGATGTCAACAGTCTCAAACGAAATTTGGACAGTAGGAGCCTTCTATAAAATAAGAATCTTCTATAGTTTCAGAGATAGTTGGGCCCTGGAGACGAACATAGGCTATTTTTTCTAAAAAGATTATTAAATGAGGGAGGAAGAGGAAAGAAAAGGGAAAACTTAGCTTTGCTATTACAATAAATAAGGCGCAAGGTCAAAAATTACAGGTAGCAGGTACCTGCAAATCAGGAAAGGGGAACTGTGTTACCCCGAATTTAACGCGAGCGAAGCCGCAGGCAAAAGTCAGTAAATAATAATAAAGCTTTATTTAATTCTACATTATAAATTACAAAATTAATTAAATAAAATACATTTCAAAGTTAATAACACAATAATTAATTAAACCAGTATAAATAAGTAGAATTCTTTTAACAAATATTAGATTACATTATGTTCAGATTAAGTTAGTTTATTTTGGTTATTATTTTGTGGGCTTTTAACAAACTTTCGCGTTTATAATATTAAATTGTATGTTGTTTATGACTAGATATAAGTTTAATTAATCCTTACTATCCTTACTAATATTATAAAAGCGAAAGTGAGTTTGTTTATTTGTTACCTCTTCACGCTTTAATGGCTAAACCGATTTTGATGAATTTTGGTACAGACATAGTTGGGAACCAGGAGACGAACATAGGCTATTTTTTTTAATAAAGAGTGGGATATGGGGGAGAAAGAGGGAAGAAAAGGGATAACTTAGCGTTGCTATTACAAATCAATAAGGCGCAAGAGCAAAAACTGCAGGTACCAAGTACTGTATTATACCGAATTTAACGCGAGCGAAGCCGCGGGCAAAAGCTAGTATAATAATATTGTGAAAATTACTTCCATACGTGATATTAGATTCTGCAATATAATTTTATTAATTTGAAGACAATTTGCTGCGCCCTAACAGGGTTATGTACGCATTAGTTATAAGCCTAGCATGTTAGGTGGATGGTGGTTGCCCTGGTGGTTGAGAGATTGTCATGCTCACTTAAATGTCTCGCTGATGGTGGCGTGTGTGTCGGGTCATTTAGTTCCCTTCAAAATGGTTGAGCTGAATGGGGCTGATATATGCGTCATGTTCGTGAACGGGCGCTGTCAGTTGTGACTGGTCATCTATTAGCCGCAACGGTTTGTTTTAATTAATTAATTTATCTATTAAACTCTTGTTTTTGCTTTTACTCTGGACGCTCTTTATGTGCTCGTTTTTCTACATCGTTCTCACATGTATTTATAATCACAACATGAATGATGTATCCATGATTTTGTAAAAATATTATGATTTAAAAGAGTGTCCTTGGAGTTTCTTGCCCATTCTTCTCCATAGAGATCTACGCTTTGGAATGGGCAACTACAGCACTTTCACAAGTTATTATGTCTTGTGACTGGGACTGTAGCAGCATCATTTTTTTTTGTTTTCATGACATTCAAAAGTGCCTGTAATGGTCTAATTGAAATAAATGATTTGATTTGATTTGTTACTACTTGTATATTGTGCATTAAATAAATAAATAAATATTAGAGTATTAGTAGGATAAAGTCTAGTTGATCAAACCTATCAGACAGCTGTTGTGTCGCTGGAGCGTTTGTTCCGCCATTTTTTTTCTTCATTTTCAGCTATGTGTGTATGATTACAAAATTTTATTTAAAAAATTTATGTATTACAGGAATTTAAGACATATTTGGACTCATCAAAGAACGGCGTGATCTACATCAGCTTTGGTACAAACGTGCAACCTTCACTGCTTCCTCCAGAAAGCGTTCAACTGATGATCAAAGTCTTCTCGGAGTTACCATACGACGTTCTGTGGAAGTGGGACAAAAATGAACTTCCAGGACGCTCTAAGAACATCAGAATAACCAAATGGGTGCCTCAATCAGATTTACTTAGTAAGTTTTATCAATCATTCTTTCTTAAGGAAAGACGCCGCGGGAGACGCTCCGGGTGTGGGGTGCCGCGATACCCGACGACTCCCGGCCACCGTAGACGCGAGTCTGTGGACGGTGAGCAATGGGTAGCTCACAGTCCGTCCGTCTATTGACGACAGGCCGTGTCGACGGCGCGTTAGTGTTCCACGCGCGCCTCAAAGAGTTTTGTCAGCAAAGCAGCCTGCCAGGCCCACTGCTTGCCGGGGTTGCGGGTTGTTCGAAAGAGATACCGTTGTTCCGGAACATAAAGAGCAACAGAAGGAACATGGATGGGTTTTAGTCAGTACAAGTCTGACACACCCCCCCGCTCCGCCTAGAGCGGGGGAAGTTATTTGATGATATTCCATCCGCAAAAAAGGCCGTAGCGACGGCGCGAATCTCTTCCACTCGTGCGTCAAAGAGATGTTAGCAAAGCAGAAGAGCCTGCCAGGTTTGCTTGCAGGTTGTGCGAAAGAGCCGCAGTCCCGGAACAGAAAAGGCAAAAGAAGAAACATGGGTGGGTTTTAGTCAGTACAAGTCTGTCGCTCCCCCGCTAAGTAAGTGATAATAGTTTTAATGGCAATGGCCTCCTATATGGGTCGCTAACTGTTATTGCTAATTTCGGGGTATTCGTCCCAAAGTTAATTAAACGTAAACTCATTAGGGTTAGGAAATAATTGAAACTGATTCCTGTTTAAATAGGTGTGGCCTTTTGGCAACTCAACAATTTATTTGCAAACTGATTTTGTATGTTTTCCTTTGTTTGAGTTAAGCTTAAGAGCCGTGTGGGTCAATCTTCAAGGTTAAGCGGCGTATGAAAGCAGACCGTCTATCAAATACCGAATTTCCTCCAAGCCTCAGAAAACATGATATGGAGCCGTTGGTCTTTTTCATGGTGCCTTTCTAAATCTATGACAGTCTTTACAAGTAGTCAGTAGGCCGTGAGTTAAGTTGAACCAGTCTTATCACATGTTATTATAATTATTACCTAGGTACTAAGTTGTGAAAGTCAGTTTTTTTTTCTGAATGGCATCTCGCAGTTCAACCTAGGAGGTTGTCGTCTGTTTAACCGGGCGATTCCCAGGGCCAGGGCCCAGAGCCAGGGCAAAAAACAGACTAGGCGACTTCATGCTAAGGGCACCCCCTGTGGGGTACGAGTCTCGGCTTAAGGCGTCGCTGAGGGAGGACAGCAAAGGGACAGGCTGGATCTGAGTGATATTAATTGGGGACTAATTAGAACTTACTGGCTCAGCAGTGCGGGTTGGCTCTAGCAAGGGACAGGTGGGAGGTCAGATATGCAGTCACTTCAAGAAAAATACTGGTATTACATCTCGATAGTCTGAAGCCGGTCGTCAGCTGAATGTATGACAGATTTATCTGATTTTTTATGTAACCGCAATCAATATCAATTTGTATCATTTCGTTATCATTCTCTTAATTAATTTAAAACGACATATCTTATATTTGTATTAACTCTGGTGAAATATGTTGAACTTTTCATTATTGTATTTACCATGTTTTTGACGAATAAATTACTTTGACAGAGGCGAAACGTGAATTTGTGGGGCTCTGGACCAATACTATTTGGGGGCCTGCTTAATTAACTAAGTAATTAACCTTATATCAAAAAACTCTATAATTATATACCAGGTTGGTTCATACGACGACACATTAAGCGCACTTCTAGTTTAGTATAGCCCAGCTTTTTATTAGTTTTATGTTTGCTAAGGTTGCTTATGGTAGAGTTTTATACCCGCCAAATTACGGTGTTTGTTTTTTTTATTCACAATTGTCTATTGTCTTAAATGGTAAATGGGGGCCCTTCCCCCTCAAGGGGCCCTGGGTTACAGCCCAAAAAGTCCTTATCAAAAATGTTGGCTCCTATTCGTATTCTCCTATAAATTTCTATAGAATAACAGACCAGCTAATGCTGTTCGAGTTATCACTTAGTTACAATACTGATGACAGTCATCTGTGTCACTTTTTTCTTAAAGTTTTTTTTACAATATTTTTTTATTTTTCTTGTTTAGATTCTTTTTACCAATTCTTTGTGAATGGGTGGACATTGTAGATTCTTAGACAATTGTTAACTTTTGTTAACATTTTATCTTATTTTACGTTTTCTAAAGTGAGCAACGACTTATTGTCGGGCCTACGCTCTCATAATTAATTACTACCACTGTAACAACAACATTATAAAGCCAAATGATTTTAAAAGAGTAACCATGGAGTTACTTGCCGGTTTTTCTCCATAAAAAACGACCAACACTAACCGTGCACCTTTTCTCAACGTTTTTAAGTGCCCATGTAGACCTACGCGTGGAACGTTGACACCAAAGACCTTTGTAGATCATTCTATATTCCATATTTGATCTAGGTTTAAGATGTATGAACGAAGTTTCTTTATTGAGTCTTAATTTGGTCTAGGTTTACTTTATGCTATTATTGACGTTTGTAAAGATATAGAGTGTAAATTGTCTTTGTCTGTCATTGTATGTATTATCTTTTTTTGTTTCAATTTTTTTTTTTGTTAGCTCATAGTAAATTATATTGTGCATGCTGTGGTCTCCTGTAAGTGCACCTGCATGATGTTATTGTCGTCCTTAATTTACGTTATATGATCTGTGTGTAATATTTGTTCCTTACTAAAATAAATAAATAAACTACATAGGGTTTTAAAACAAAATGAACGATTTGATAATCAAAAAAAATATCTGACACTATAAAAATAGAGAGAAAATAGACAAACGGGCATTTATAAAATATTTCATTAAATTAACATAATAATATATTTTCAGGGCATCCAAAAATAAAACTTTTCATAACACAAGGAGGTCTACAGTCAACACACGAAGCTATTACAGCAGGTGTACCTTTAATCGGTGTACCAATGTTGGGTGATCAATGGTACAATGTTGAAAAATATGTACACCATAAGATTGGAGTTCAACTAGATTTAATAACGATGACTGGTGAAGAATTTAAGAACGCCATTAACACAGTTATTAAAGACAAAAGGTGGGTTAAAACCTTCTTTAAATGCGTTGCTATTCTGACTAATGTAAATCGATCTTCATTTATCATTTTCCTGCACTTGTCCCATTCTATTTGGGGTTGGCGCAACACGCTTTATTCTTCCATTCTCCCCCCTATCAGACGTTACGGCATCATTTACTCCTTTCTCCTTCATATCATTCCTTACACAATCCATCCATCTTTTCTTTGGCCTTCCTCTCGCTCACAGTGGCTAATACTACTACTAATGTAAATCAATCATAATCATTGTTTTCCTGCCCTTGTCCCATTATAAATAAATAAATAAATAAAAATAAATATCTTGGGACAACTCACACACGGCTATCTGATCCCAAGCTAAGCAGAGCTTGTGTTATGGTAACCAGACAACTGATATACATACTTATATAATTTATAAATACATACATATTATAGATAAAATTATATTTAAAATTATATTTGGGGTCAGCGCAACACGTTTTCTTCTTCCATTCTCCCCTGTCAGACGTCACGGCATCATTTACTCCTTTCTCCTTCATATCATTCCTTACACAATCCATCCATCTTTTCTTTGGCCTTCCTCGTAAATCGATCATAATCATTATTTTCCTGCCTTTGTCTCATTATATTTGGGTTGGCGTAACACGTTTTCTTAACTCACGCACTTCTATTCTGTTCTTTACACACTTCATATCTCCATACTTGCTTTTGTCTTCCTCTCCCATTCCATCCATCACATTCTTGTCCAATACTCTTTTAGTCACATGCGCTTTCTTCTTCATTCATTAGGGTTCCGTTCTTAAAAGACAAAAAAAAACGGAGACCTTATTAGACTTTGTTGTCAGTCTGTCTGTCTGTTAAGACCCTATATCTACGGAAGATGTGTAAGTTATAACAATTAAAACCATATAACCAAGTGTGTGGTTTTGAAAACCTTTGAAAATATGAAAAACCCTCAACTCTCGAAGTCTTCAGCAAACTACGCAGATTTGGCCGTTTATGTAGCAAATTTGTACGGAAACCTTGGTGCGTGGGACCGACTCCCACTTGTCCGGTCTTTTAGTTTCCCTTTAAATTTTTCTGTAAATAACTTCTCAGCTTCTAAATGGTCTTAATCGGTTTGGTAGTTTTTGAAATTTTTCGTTACAAACATACAAATCTTTCCTCTTTATGTTATTTTTATTGGTGTAGATTATCTCTACACTTCCATCTTAATACTCTCGATAACAATGTAGATCAATCTTACTTTCTACTAATATTTAAAATACGAATGATTGAGATGATGAAAGGCTCTCAAGCTTAATACTAGATCTGTGTGGATGTTTGTGTGGTCCCAGTCAGAAATGATGCCCCTATTTATTTATCACAAAAAATAAATTACAACTAATTGGACAACGGAATGACAGAATCAGATAGTAATACGTGTCACATACAAGGCACTAGTAGTATTCGTACTGATCGATCTGTCAAAACAAATACTCGTAACAAACAATTACTGCTTTTCCAAACTTCTATGCGTATATGTTTTTTTTTTAAGTTCCATATTTTAAAACTATAATGTAGTTTTAAAACTATAATGTAGTTTTAAAACTATAATGTAGTTTTAAAATAACGACACTTTCCCGTTTGAATCTTTAAGACCAAATTTAATTGCATAATGTTTTTCAATATAAAATGCTCGTGTCGCGCTGTATGTTACCAAAAGTCTCTAAAACCTCTGGACCGATTTGTATGAAATTTTGTGTGCATATTGTAGTAGTCTGAGAATCAGCTAACATCAATTTTTCATACCCTTAAGTTATCGGTGGCCCTAGGCAGCGGGTAAAACCACTGGGCACAGTCCTACTACAACATTATTTTTAGTATATGCGAAACCTGAATATAGTTTGTTCAGAATAAGCAACTGAATCGATTCCAATCATTTTTACACCATTTTATATTTTTTCCAAAAATATTTAAAAAAGTTTATAATATGGACAGTGGACACCATGCGACACTAAGTAGGTACCTATTCGCAAGCGCACAAAAGACACGGCCGGACCTCGGCAAAAAAAAGCCCGGCGCGGTGACGCCGTGCGCCGTTGGTGATAGTGAATTTGTACCGATATCCAGGTAACATTAACAAGCTTATAACTTTGTGGTTTTTCATGATACAGTTTTGAAGTTTTGTACATAGATTCTTTATATAAAAATACTGGACAAGTGTTTCGGCTTTCGCATAAACTAAAAATAATGTTGTAAATATGATGATATATGATATTATAAACGCAAAAACGACAAAATGGATTACAATAAAACTTTACAATAATAAAGCTTACTTATTTATCAAAATAACATATTATAGGCTACAATTCATAAATATATATTGTGTATTCTATAACTACGCGAGTGAAATCGCGGGGCGCAGCTAGTATCTCTATGAGTTTAATTTTTGTTAAAAAAAAACTGTCTTTTGCCAGCGGCTTAGCTCGCCTTACAGTTGGAAACTATCTTACCTAAGGCTAAAAGAATTATATACCTACCTTATGTCACTCGGAAATAATGTAGGTTTTTACTAGAGAAAGTATTTTCGATGATTATCCTCTGTATCCAAACTTGAATTTTTGTAAAAGGGTGTGTAAACACCCTTGACCAAGCCGCGAGGCACTTGTTTTTTTGCTTAAGGCCATACCTCCCCAAAGACAGTATGGAATGTTGACCCCTAATATCTTTGTAACTAAAAAAATACGGAGATTTTAAGAGTCAAAGTTCCAACCACAATTTTTCTTAAAAAAATACAAGTTGTTAATGTTATAAATTTACTTTAAATACGAGAACGAGAGTCGTGGCTCTCGTTCTACAATACATTAAATACAATGCATCCATCTACAAAATGGATTTTTAAAGAATATAATATAATACAATATTATATATATAATATAATTTTTAAAGATACTTTGAATTTTACTGTATAACAAGATTTTGCTCCCGATAAAAAAAGGCATTTCCCAGTTATTTTTTTTGCGTGGAGTTTCTTAGTTAGATGTACTGGTTTTGTGAAGAGTTCATTTATATATAAATATACTGTAGGCGGACTAAATGCCTTAGGCATTTTCTACCAGTCAACCTTAGGGTGATGCAGAGACAAAAACATAGTAGGTACGATGCGACAGTTTTTTTTTGAAAAAAGAATTAAATCCTTACTAATATTATAAAAACGAAAGTGAGTTTGTTTATTTGTTTGTTTCCTCTTCACGCTAACCGATTTTGATGAATTTTGGTAAAGAGATAGTTGGGAACCAGGAGACGGACATAGGCTATTTTAAAAAAAGTGGGATATGAGGGAGAACGAGGGAAGAAAAGGTAAAACTTAGCGTTGCTATTACGAATCAATAAGGCGCTACCAAACTTAACGCGAGCGAAGCCGCGGGCAAAAGCTAGTATATACATATAGAAATGAACGTCTTGGAGATATTGCATTTTTAACACCCTGAAGTTGCACAGACTTCAGTTAATACGAAGTAATTTTTGGATATAAGGCAATATAATATTTTATTAGTTGCTATTAGTCCTGACTGAGCTGTGTTTTATGTACGCACTTAAGAAGAGTAAAGAAAAAAACTGTACCGTGTACATTGTGTAATATATATTTGCGCTGATTGGTACCGATCCTTCCAGAATTATCCATTCTGAAAACGTTACATCCAGAAAGTTTTCGAAAGAAAAAAAATCGTTTGCTATCTCCAGACACCAAGTTATCGTCTACATCCGTGATTGTAATGTCTATGATAGACTTATCGCTGACTAATTGATTGCAGTTTTCGTCATAACATCGTGAAACTTCGTGGTGTGATGCGTGATCAGCCTACAGAACCTCTGGATCGCGCCGTGTGGTGGATGGAGCATGTGCTACGTCACGGCGGCGCAAAACATCTTCGCTCACCCGGCGCCAACATGTCGTGGGCGCAGTATCTAGAACTTGAACTAGTGCTCACTGTATCGGCAATTATTTTAAGTTTTATTCTTATTTTATTTTTTGTTATATTAACTGTATGCAAACTTTTTAGAATTGGTAAATGTCAAACAAAAGTTAAATAAAATTAAAAAAATATGTAATTTGATATCTATATACAACGTGTAAAAATGGAGCGATTACATTTAAAGGGCAAGGTTTGTAGTAGTTTTACTAAGATTTAAAATAAAAAAAGACATTTTAATTACCTTTGCACGAACTCCGTGTGACAACCCTAAAATCAGCTGCTTTTTTTTTCCAAGATTATTTAATTAGCTATGTTAGTCTACATCCAGTAAGTAGTAGGTTATTTCAGTAGGTAAGAACTTTAGGAAAAACTATTTCATGTAACCATTCGTACTTAATATCTTAAGTAGATAGTAAGCTATCGAATATGAACGATTAGGGTCGTAACAGTGAAGTAAAATGAAAAAAATGTGTGGAAAGTTGAATCATTGATTTGATTATGATTCTTTCACTGTGTATTCTTTCGAAGATAATTATGTGCTCCTTTTTTACCCGTTGTATAGATCGAAAATTGTGGAACTTCTAATAAATTATGATTAGTTCAATTAAATAAACCTTTTGTATTATGTTTATAGTATTTTTTCTGATTTGATCTGGTCTGATTAACATTTTTGTATGGAGATATTCCCAATGTCCTGCTCATAAATTCTTTATGACTTCACGACTCAATTGCTTCATTGGTCATCGATGTTTTTACCTACACAGGTACAATCTTTAAAAAAAATCTATGTATTTAAAACCTCCTTGGAAATTTTAAAATTGCAACGCTCTTAGGATGAATATATCTTGGCTTACCTTTGTCGCGGCGCATCGTAAAAGAGTAGTGTTGTCTAGAATTTTAATATTAAAAACTTTTTCAAGCGTGTAATTTATATGATAATTTCAGGATGAAGGAAAAATGTATTTACTCCTTACAGAATACTGTTTATTTTCGTAAGAATAAGAAGTAAGTTCGAGTAATTCAAATTCTTCTAGGCAGGCTTGTTCCACTCTAGGCCACATCATCGCTTCACATAAAATAAATCTATTCATAGGCCAACCAATTGTAGTTTCCGCCATTTTATTTTATTTTAAAAAGACGCTACGCTTTATAGCTATATGAATCAATAGCATGTATGTATGCATCAATACAAAGTTTTGATTGCGGCCAAATCTTCTCAAGCGTCATGTTACTGAGAATGAATCAGAACAACTTTAAATCCTGCTGAAAAGGATGTTTATAATTCGATAAAAGCCTAACGCCACGGGTGAACTGGCCCCGGAACATAAAAGGCAATAGCAGGACCATATGTGGCTTTTAGTCAGTATAAGGCTGACACTTCCCCCGCGCTTCGCTTAGAGCAGGGGAAGTTACTAGCTGATTACTGATCCGCGAAAAAAAAAGAAATTCCATTGCAGTCTGTTGTTTAGAGATCTGGTAGAGGCATTGTCCATTCTCTACGGTGATGTCTGCGCTGCTTTTGAAGATCAGCCCGCGTGTCTGTTATATAATAATTAATTCGTTGGATATCACGAGCGCACACAATGACTTTGAAGCAAAATTTGTCCAAAAACACATGACTATTTTCCGTTGAAGTGTCTCTGATATGAATTAATAAATTTATCGTAAGAGGATTATGTTTGTACATCACTTTAATTAAAGCGCAGTATGTTGGTTTTATTTTATCTAATCTATCTTATGAACTTCATCTAACGAAATAGGCTGTTTGTACTATTGTGGGGCAATGCCCTCCCGCATAGTTTCCATATATCCCACTTTTTCAGGAGGAATCATGCTTGTCCCGGCATCTTGATCCTGTTTTACCGTATCCTGTCTTGTCTTAACCTAGATCATCATCTCATGTCCTTGGCATCTTAAATTATCACGATATCATATCAATCCATTCATCTTTTCATTGGTCATTCTCTTCCTCTGCATCCATCAACATTTATATACAAAACTGTTTTAGAAACATGCATTGCATCCTTTCTCATCACATGCCCATACCTAGACTGAGGATTTTTTTTGCGTATGAGAAATCATCAAATGACTTCTCCTGCTCTGGGCAGAGCGTCCGACTTGTACTAAATAAAACCTACCCATGTTCCTTCTATTGCCGTTAATGTAGGCCGCAGTATCTCTTTCGAACAACCCGTAACCCCGGGAGACTGACGATGCCCTCTTATATTTTCTGTAACAGGCGCCACTTAAAAACTTCTTTTTATGTGCTAACTAGCTTTTGCCCGCCGTTTTGCTCGCGTTAAATTCGGGGTAACACAGTTCCCCTTTTCTGAAATGCAGGTACCTGCTACCAGTAGTTTTTGCCTTTGCGGCTTATTTATTGTAATAGCAATGCTAAGGTTTCCCTTTTCTTTCCTCTTTCTCCCTAAAAAAATGTCCTATGTCCGTCTCCAGGATCCGAAGTATCTCTGTACCAAAATTCATCAAAATCGGTTGTGCCATTTAGGCGTGACGACGTAACAAACAAACAAACTCACTTTCGCTTTTATAATATTAGTAAGGATTTTTTACCTATTTTAGTCACTCCAAGTACACATCAATCTCAATATTCTCATCTCTGCTGCATATATTTTTTTTATCCGTCTTTCTCTTTGCATTATGTGTTATTCAGATTCAATCTCTTAAATTAGACATGACAAATCATTTACATGGTTATCCTAATATGGTCCAGTCTCTCAAAAAGGATACACATATTTTTTGCATTTGTTAGAATGTTATTCTCATATTTTTATTTACTAAACCTATATGCCAATGTGTACCTTTGTGAAGAGGGAAAATGAAGATATATTATTATTATTTACAACAGTTTTTTCCTCTTGAGATACGTTTCCCTAATATGTACTTCGTGCACACTACATACAATAACCAGGTTCATCGTCAACTGTAATGTAACTTGAACCATTAATATCCTGCCGGGGTTGCGGGTTGTTCGAAAGAGATACCGCGGCCCCGGAACGTAAAGGGCAATAGAAGGAACATGGGTGGGTCGGTTAGTCAGTACAAGTCTGACATGCCCCACTCGCAACGCCCAGAGCGGGGGAAGTCATTTGATGATTTCCCACCCGAAAAAAAAAAACCATTAATATTGGTCTCCATCAGCTGCCTTCAAGACTAACGGGTTGCCCTGCTCAATTCCAGCTCAGGCATGTCACCTGGACGCTGACCCTGACCCTCTGATTTTTAGACTTGGACTTCTTATACGGATTTTGGTTATTTTTATCAAAGTTTATTTTAGTTTACCATTAACATTAGGTTTATATATTTTAACTATAATTTTAACTTTTTTATTATGTTTATTTTAAATATTATAATTTTGATACTTGGCAATTTTTAGTGTTCCGTATATTTTTATATAAATATGGAAAAAAGCATATTTAAAAAAAAATGTGCAAAAATATTTCATTTTTGTACGATATAATGACATCGGTATAGATAAGATAAGGCTGACATTTTCTTTTTTTTTTTGGCACCAAGCATTTTTTTTTGGTTCAGAAGCATACGGGTCAAAAATTTAATAAATACACAGATTACCTTTTATTACATCATGACCAAAAGGTCAAAAATAATAGGTATAAAATTAACTTAAGTGTCTACTCGAAATGACTCGACAGATTCAATTGTATATCTAATAAAAACAAAGCAATAAAAACGACCAAGTGCCTGAGCACGTAAACATATAAATTGAAGGGTCCGTAGTCGGAATGATTTTTTTTTCTTATTTGGTCCCAAAAGTGACACCGTATTCAAAATAAATTAATTAATTAACTAGGTATATACCTACGTCTCTGTTCGGGTTAACTAAATTCATAAATGCACTAAAAAACTTAATTTGTACAGTAGAATTTCAACTAATTAGTTGTGACTGACGGACAAACAGTCACACGAAAGTTTTTGAAACGGTTTCTTTATTCTTAATTGGACGTGCATAACCCTAAAAACACAAAATAGTTATATTTGTATCACGCCGTCGGAGGCTGACATAAGTAAAGAACGAACTCGGAATAAAAAAAACTAGTCATTCACCATAATATTGACTATACTTATCTCGACTGCCTTCCGTATATAACACACGTTCATCAACTCGCTTGATTTAGTTGTACAACGGCTTCACAATGGCAATGTTAGGGCGTTTAGCATTTTGTCTGCTCTTAAACATTTTCGTCGCTGATGCGGCAAGAATACTGGCGGTTTACCCAGTCCCATCCATCAGCCATCAGATCACCTTCAGACCAATAACCATGGAGCTCATCAAACGCGGACACGAAGTGGTAGTGGTTACAGCAGATCCCATGTTTAAGAAAGGAGAAGCACCGAAGAACCTTACAGAGATCGACGTCCATGATGTATCTTACAATGTGTGGGAGACGTTCATGGCTACAGCAAGAGGAAACAAAGAAGATCTTATTTCACAAATGAGGGTTGGCGTTGACGTTATTATTAATACCGTGGACACACAACTGCAAGTAAAAGAAGTGAAAGATTTGATCAAAGGAAAGGGGAACTTTGATCTTCTACTGACAGAAGCGTGCATTAGATCAGTTTTGGCCTTCTCACATGTTTATAAAGTGCCTTTGATACAAGTTTCTTCGTTCGGAGCTATTTGGGACAATTACAAAGTAATTGGAGCGCCGTCACACCCATTCTTGTACCCAAACAGCATGAACCAAAAGATCTACAATCTGACAACGTATGAGAAGCTGTACGAAGTATACAACAACTATATGATAGATCATCTTTTCACAAGCATGGAAGTAGACGAGAATAAAATGATCAGGAAACATTTTGGACCGGATGTCCCTGATGTAAAAGAATTACAAAATAATGTGGAGATGTTGTTTTTGAATATCAACCCGATTTGGGAGGGAAGTCGGCCAGTACCTCCGAGTGTCATCCATCTGGGAGGACTACCCCAGAAACCACACAAGGAATTGCCCCAGGTAAGCTTTTTTGTATGATTAATATTCCATTCAAGGCTTGTTTATGTATGTAAATTAGTTTGTTCTTTTAGTACTCGCAAATGTACTTTGACTATAACTGTTTGAGTGTAAGGTCCAAAATTAAATTTTTTGGTTGGACAAAGTTTCTTTGTATTTTTCCATTAAGAGTATCTCAGTAAAAGAAGTCTGTATTTTTGCACAATTGATCGCGGATCGGTCACCCGTAATACCAAGGACTAAAATATACTTCGCTAAATGTGGGTGTACACTTGGTACAATTCAGTCTTACCCACCATGAAAATAGTTGTGAAACGATGTACTTTAAGTGCACAGATGATTCTCCAAAACATCGTCCTATTGGTGAATAGGACGATGATTTGATCCAGAAATTAATGTGTCTCAGAAGTCGCCTTCTGACAACCAGCCTTATCAAAAGTAGGGTCACACCTAGTAATTCATTTTGACTGTTTTGTTTTTTTTTATAACTTTACTTCTTTTTATGATATTAAAATTAGAATATTAAAAAATTTCAGCCACTGATGGTAAGTCATAGCGTTCGTTTTGTTGACATCTGTATCTTTACTGTCGGTGTGCCTATGTTATACAAATGAAATTGAATTAAAAAATAAAACTTATACACTGTTTAGGCTGAAAGCCGTCACTGGGAATATAATGTTCTGCTATACAATATGTATACCGATAACGTTATTATAGTTTATAATTATCTGCTTAGCCTGTTCAGTACTATGTTGAAGTCAGCTTTCAGTCTTACTAGACTTCACAACCCAGATAATAACTAGGTAGTACGAAATTCCTTGGAAAGACTGTCAAAGATCTACATTTATATTACAATCGAGATCAACAGCTTAACGTGCTTTAACACGAAGTAACTTCGTCCTTCCATTTTGTCTTCGTTCATTCATAGAACAACTTAAGAAAAAGCGGTTAAACTTTAAGATCAACCTGGGCGGCAGTTGCGTGTGTAAATTATATCTTATTTAATAATCTTTTTAATCATGTCACATTCAACTATATCGCTATCTAAACAATCCTTACTAATATTATAAAAGCGAAAGTGAGTTTGTTTGTTTGTTACCTCTTCACGCTTTAATGGCTAAACCGATTTTGATGAATTTTGGTACAGAGATAGTTGGGAACCAGCAACGGACATAGGCTAATTTTTATAAAAAAAAGTGGGATATGAGGGAGAACGAGGGAAGGAAAGGGAAAACTTAGCGTTGCTATTACAAATCAATCAGGCGCAAGAGCAAAAACTGCAGGTCTGCTTGGTGTGTTATACCGAATTTAACGCGAGCGAAGCCGCGGGCGAAAGCTAGTCGATTATAAATTACTAATTTTAAAATACAAACAAACAGTCAAAGTGTTACTGCGTTTTTCCATCAGGAATGTCTCAGAAGCAGTTGCGAAGCCTGAATGTTTGTGCCCACCATACAGGATAAATTCATAGTCTGGGGAAACGTACTGCCACCGGTAGCTTGAACCCTGTTCCCGATACCGAAGGGCTACTATTTTCATATTTGTTATATATATATTTGATAGAAAAAATACCTACGTACACCGAATTATATAAAAAAAAATTCTAGAGTCGTTACTAATATTATAAAAGCGAAAGTGAGTTTGTTTGTTTGTTTGCTACGTCTTCACGCCTCAATGGCTGAACTGATTTTGATGAATTTTGATACAATAATAGTTAGAACCGTGGAGACGGACATAGGCAATTTTTTTTTAAAGATTGAGATATGAGGAAGAAAAGGAAAATCTTAGCATTGCTATTACAATAAATAAGGCGCTAGGGCAAAAACTACAAGTAGCCGGTACCTGCAAATCAGTAAAACGGAACTGTGTTACACCGAATTAAACGCGAGCGAAGCCGCGGCAAAAGCTAGTTTCATATAATATAGACACAGACCAAGTACCTACTCAACGATACGCGTGTACGTTTTCAACAGCACTCGAATAGTCTTAACAAGTATCAATTTAGTCACGCAGAACATGTTTTGAAATGTCATGTAATCATGCTATCTTATCACTCAGCTAATTACGGAGCTTTTATCTCGTTTTAATTTATGCCAGTCATGATGACAGTTTATTAATAAATAGATTGGGTTGAAGAGACACTACAGAAGCGTCTGATTTACACGGCCATTAAACCATTGAGTTTAATGAGCTGATAAAGATATTGAACAAGTACATCAAGATTAAACAAATGGTCTTGTTGAGTGCATGACTTGCATGTTTTTAATAGTAGCCATAAAATGTATTAAAAAGCAACACATGTAACTAAAAATACGTGTGGCACTCAGAGACTGCCGCGGTAAAACTATTGCATAGGATTTTATATCCACTTATGCAATAAATAAAAAAAAAACTAAATGTAATATTTTAAAAGTAACTTTTAATAAAAAAGAAGTCGCAAAAAGAAAAATAAAACCTTGGTTTTGATCCAGCGTACTGTCAATTCACATACCGATTTCCTACAAAACACGCTGATCGAACAATGAAATCGTAAATTGAAATTACTGAGCTTATTCGTAATGAAAGTGTTAGGTTTTTTTCGTTACGAAATTTCTTGATTCGGTCATCGCGCTCAAAACCCACGATAAAAGGTATGCAATAGCTTAAAAAGTAATGAATATCAATGTTGAAGAATGAAGAAAGATTGGAAGCGCTCAGAAAATATGCATGAATTGTGAAAGGGGTGATAAGAAGGAATACGAAGTCTATGATAGCGTGACAAGTCGCAGACTGGAAGTAGTGAACGCGTTGCCCCGAACAGGACATGAAGATGATGGATTTATTAAGAAATATTAGGTTAACGAGTTTTAAATAGCTGATATAATGAGCTAAAAATAACTTTCTTCTGGATCATTGTTTTACAGACAACGATGACTATACAAAATAATAATCACTATCATTAATCATAAAATTAGCTTACTTTTTATTATCATTGCACAAATCTCTAACGCCACAACCTTTACAATTACCTTCATGGTAAAGATTGCCACTCAAAATTAAATGCCTAATTGATAATCCTAAACGAGTACCCAAAAACTAATAATAACAGTTGCGAACAACGGCTGAACATTTTTTTAAATTTCTTAAATATGTCATGAAGGAGATGGCGGAGTAAACTAGATAGGTTACGGTACGCGCCGGTTTGTAAGAGGCGGAAAGAGAGGACTGACGCCTTAAATCAGAAGTGGGGCAGAGCAGTCTAAAGAAAAAATGGACCTTCTCTCGACTTCAATTTTGTCCTGAGTATAGATGAGAGCTCGACGATGGGACGCCTTAATCGAATAAAGCCCACTCGCGTCTTGCATAGATCCTGGCTAGGATGTGGAAGCCTTTCCCATAGTGAAGATACAACTCAGTACTTTATGGGTCCTTAGCAAACTAACATATATATTGAACCTTCGCAGCTAATACTAGTTAGATGCAAGCCATTTATACAACCGATATCATCACTAACCTTAAACTATGCTTCTTTCCAGGATCTAAAATCATACTTAGACTCATCCAAACATGGCGTCATATACATCAGTTTTGGTACAAACGTGAAGCCAAGTCTTCTACCAGCTGAAAAGATACAGACCCTTGTGAAAGCCTTCTCTAAGATGCCTTACGATGTCCTCTGGAAGTGGGACAAGGATGAACTGCCTGGGAAGTCAGCTAACATCAGGATATCCAAGTGGCTGCCACAGTCAGATCTGCTGAGTAAGTCAAACTGATTCTTAGTAAATTTTTTTAATTTTTTATGCAGTCGCATGTCACTGAAGGAATGTGTGTGATGGATGGATAGAATAAAAAACTAAAGAAAATGTGGATGGATTGTGTGAGGAAACATGTAAATGAAAAAACCGGGCTAGAGCGAGTCAGACTTGCACACCGAGATCTCCGTACAAACTTATGACATAAACAGTCATATCTTTTGGCTGCGTAGACTAAAGCCCCGTTCCAATAAACAAAAACGAGTCGTTTTGCTTACGGATAGTAGGATTTTGACATAAGTCTCATAGAACTTATGTCAAAATACTACCATCCGTAAGCAAAACGAGTCGTTATTGTTTATTGGAACGGGGCTTTAGAGAGTTAATTTTTTCACAACATAAACACACGCGATATCGAGATAAAGGGTCTTGACAGATGGACAACAAAGTGATCCCTACGGAACCCTAAAAAGAGTAAAGGATAGAAAAATTATGTTGTGATTGGTGTCAATTGTTCATTTGAACAATTTCTTTACAGATTTTTTTGCTTCTATAATTTAATTCATTGTTTTATACCATCAATGTATTAATTTCCAGCACAACATCGACTTGCTTGGTACAGATTTCTAATATAATGACAGATCTGCATATAAATCAAATTTTATTTAAGTATTCATTTATTTCAAGTCAAAAACGACTTGTTTTAGGTAACATCAAATACAAAACACAAGCATTCCAATTGTAATTAAATAGAATAATGTCAGAAAAATACAGTTTAATTACATCAAACAAATAAATTACATTACATACAACAGATTATTAATATTAAATTAAGATGCAATCTAATAAATATAAATAATATTATTAGTTACTTTCACGCCTAAATGTCTCAACCGATTTTGATGAATTTTAATACAAACATAGTTGGGACCCTGGAGACGGATATAGGCTATGTAAAAAAAAAAATTAGATGTGAGGGAGAAACAGGGAAGAAAAGGGAAAACTTAGCAAATAAGGCGCAAGGATAAAAACTACAGGTAGCAGGTACCTGTAAATCAGGAAACGGGAGCTGTGTTACCCCGAATATAACGCGAGCGAAGCCGCGGGAAAAAGCTCGTTTGTATTACTTTATGTTTAAAAAAGTATCGCATACGACTATATTATGTTTGTTTTTTATAAGGCAAACCTATAATGATAAGCATAATAAGTATGTTGTTTATCTTAATATTGCAAAGTCATGCTGAATTAAACTGAAGGTATAATATTTGAAACAGCTAAGTCATCAGTTGACGATAATGTCAGCGAAACAGGTTATAACATGTCCATCAGTAGACGTACAAAAATACAACATCTTACGTACTTGACCTTGACAGCGCTATTATAGATAATAGCGCATAATATTCATATAAATACAAGCATTATATAAATACCTAGAAACCAGTTGATTAATTGATGCCAAAATAATTTATTTTATCATTTCTTCCTTTGCAGAGCACCCCAAGATCAAACTGTTTGTAACCCAAGGAGGTCTACAATCGACAGACGAGGCTATCACAGCAGGAGTACCTCTGGTCGGTGTACCGATGTTGGGTGATCAATGGTACAATGTTGAAAAGTACGAACATCATAGAATCGGAGTCAAACTAGAACTGGAATCACTGAGCGAAGAATCGTTTAGCAATGCTGTCAACAAAGTTATTGGAGATGACAGGTAAATTGCAGTTTTTCATAATCAATTTACACCACAGGTTTTTAAAGGTTACCTTCCACAACAATGGTATTCCCTCCTACATACAAATGAAATGCATTCAAAAACTATTCTGCATTCCTTTACAAAAAATATAGTAACATTTTTTTTTTCGGCTGGGAAATCATCCAATGACTTCCCCCGCTCTGGGCGGAGCGGGGGAAGTCATTGGATGATTTGTCATGTCAGACTTGTACTGACTAAAACCCACCCATGTTCCTTCTGTTGCCCTTTACGTTCCGGGGCCGCGGTATCTCTTTCGAACAACCCGCAAGCCCGGCAGGCGAGGCGGAGGCTCTGGCAAGCCCCTCTGAATATAGTAACATTTGCATTCAGTTTTAAAAGGTAGATTTTTTTCTACATGTCACAATTACACACATGTTTATTTTATTTATAAATTACCTTGCAAATGCATAGCCAGACAAGCTACTAAAACACCGGATGCATAACAATTCATATTCTACTTTCAGTTACCGCAAGAACATTGTCAACTTAAGGACTCTAATGCTGGACCAGCCCATGAAGCCTTTAGACAAAGCAATATGGTGGATCGAGCACGTGTTACGTCACGGTGGCGCGAAACATCTGCGCGCACCCGCCGCCAACATGTCGTGGGCACAGTACCTAGAATTCGAACTTATTGCTATCGTATTAGCAGCTTTACTTTCTGTATTTTTAATTGTAGCCGGTATTGCATATAGTTTGTTTAAGTTTATTACTAATAATTACATTATCAAGGCCAAAGTTAAGACTACATAATTTAGGTTTAAATGTTGTTGACACGATCCTTTAGTTGTTTTACCTCTGAACCATAGAGACTTTTATTCTATTTCTAACAAGGTTGCTTTTTAGTATCGGGACAGTGATCTTTATTCTTGGCGTAATTAGGTTTCTTTTGCTTCGCTGCTATCAGAGGTAAAATCATTGTATCAGGATCGATCTGTTTTTGGAATTTTTGTCTTTGAGACTATGTTCATAAACGTCATTTGGTATGTGATTTAACTTAAATATGTTTTTGTCTCTGTTGCCATGTTAGTTGGATATTTGTAAAAAAGAGATATCAATAACGCTTTGTTAATTATGCTAAGTAATGTTTATAAATCTTTGGCAGTTTGTTTATGTGGGTTACTGCTTATCAATACACGTTAGATAATATTGGTTTTGTTAAACCTTGCGTCCTAACGAAAGTAATCGCACGCGCGACTACTTTATTTGTTAGGAAAACTGTGTTCTCCAAACAAAATGTTCGTAATAATTGTGTGATGATTGTTATGATTAGGGCGAAACCTAATACAACATTGAAATACAAACCTAATATAACAAACGCATTATTGTGATAATAATTATAGAAAACAAATGTATTAGTTGTTAAGTGTTTTGTACAGTTAAAAAGATATAATAGAACGTTTATATCCGACTTTCATTATTTTGAACAGACTTTTCATCATCTACTTTGTCTTTTTCAACTATGTTGGGGTCGGCTTCCAGTCATACCAGATTCGGCTGAATACCAGTTTTGTACATGAAGCGACTTCCTGTCTGACCTTCATAATCTATTGGGTAATACAATACCTTCTGGCAACAATGATTGTCAGACTTAGACCAACGGCTTGCCGTGCAAAATCAAAGTTTTAACTTCAAGTAGGCCGATTACAGACACTTTTAAACTGGTGATACAACGACAACAACAAAGTGAAGCTAAGTTCAAACCATAAGGCATAATAACTTTGAAGTTCTGTGGATTCCAAAGCGTAGATCTTTGGGGAGAATAATACGCACGAAACTCCATGGACACTCTTTTAAATCAGGATACTCTTACTAAACCTTGGTGACATCATTCATGTTGAGTTGGCGACGAAGACCGGGACGTAACGCACCAGATCAACGCAGAATGGATAAAATGGCGAAAAGTTACTGGAACAAAGTCAAAGTCAAAGTCAAAAGTCAAAGTCAAAGTCAAAGTCAAAGAATGCTGGGCTGTAAAAAAGATGGATAAAAACAATTGCAGAATGTTGAGATGGATGTGTGGAGTGACAAGAATGGATAAAGTAAGGAATGATTATATTATAGGAAGTTTGAAAGTCGTGCCTGTTACAGAAAAAATGAAAGGGAGTCGTTTGTGTCATGTGACTAAAAGAGTGATGTGTCTGAATGTTGAAGGACGGATGGATTGTATAAGGAATAATATGAAAGAGAACGATGTAAATAATGCCGTGACGTCGTGATAGGGGAGAATGGAAGAAGAAAACGTGTTGTGCCGACCCCAGATAGAATGGGACAAGGGCAGGAAAATGATGATGATGACATCATTCCTGTTGAGATGGTAAATTATGTGACAACGATGTAGCAAGACGTGTACGTTAAAAGTAAAGTAGTCCGTAGTAAAGAGAAAAGATAAAACGACAATTAAAAATAAAATGATTAATTTAAATAAGAGATGACACACACACCGGTCACAACTGATAGCGCCCATTCATGAATCTGCACCAACTAACTCAATCATTTTGAAGGGAAGTATACGATACGACACACGTCCATCCGCGAGTCACCTCGTCACTCCCGCTGACGCTATAGGGTTATTGCATCGGCAGGAGTTGCTACATTGGATCTCCAATGTAGCAACCAGTCCAATGACACAGGAAAGCAGTAGGGAAACAAGCACCCTTTGCAAATTCAGACTCAAAGCGTCAACATTCCGTCGAGGAGGCTGACGAGGCCCGTCGCGACTTTCCGGTACATACCACATCCGTCCCTTGCTAGAGCTAGCCCGAGATGCTGAGCCAATAATTTCATCACTAGGATCCAGCGTTTCCTATTGCTGTTCTCCCCAGCATTCTCCTAGATTGAACTGCGAAAAAAAAAGCTTGACTTTTAAGTAAGCATGACATGCCTATGCCACCACTGGCGGGTGAGAACCCGCCAGTTCAGGGCACGAAGGCAATCCGATATTATAGATGACTAGCTTTTGCTCGCGGCTTCGCTCGCGTTAAATTCGGGGTAACACAGTTCCCCTTCCGCCTTATTGATTTGTAATAGTAACGCTAAGTTTTCCCTTTTCTTCCCTCGTTCTCCCTCATATTCCACTTTTTTTTAGTAAAATTTACCTATGTCCGTCTCCTGGTTCTCAACTATCTCTGTACCAAAATTCATCAAAATCGGTTTAGCCATTAAAGCGTGAAAAGGAAACAAACAAACTCACTTTGACTTTTATAATATTAGTAAGGATTACCCTTCCACCATTAAACACGCACCAGGTGACTGTTATGACGTAAACTCAATGGTTCCAGTATCTTTGACACTTTAAAAATTAATAATAGATATGTTGTATGTTAAGAGTAGAACAGGTCAATTAAAATATTTTTACAGGCAAACGGTTCTGCTCTGCAGTGTATTGCAGTCGAGTGTACGTCCATCAACCGTGCATTCTGTACGTAAAACTAAGTAAGCTGGGCAAAAATATACTGTCGAGAAACTGTTTTTTTTTTTGACGTGATAACGTCTTTAAAATCGTTTTAGTCGGGTGACATGTTCAGAAACTTGTGTCACACCAAAACCTCACAAGCGACATTTCATAAAGATGGTAGCGCCATCTGTTACTTGGCTCGAAAAAAAAAACTTTAAATTAGTACTTAATTTCATTTTAGATGTCACTACTGGTGATAACTTATATCACCAATAAGACGTTATCACGTAAACATCTCGATCGTAAACCTACTTTACAAACAACCAATTTTTTTGTTGAAAAATTTACGTAGACATGAGAAAGAACTTAATGTTACGCACTGAAATTGTGCTTGTGGATGCATTCACTTATTTTATTTAAAAAAAAAACTTGCCACATAAAAGGAATTTCTCCTGTATCGTGGGTGCGTTTACAAACATTTAAACTCACATACACAAACAGCCAGACCCGGAACAACTATCTGTAGGCCATACAAAATATGTTGTGTTGTTTTGTTGTGTTTTGGCTTTGTTATGGGTACTTATACACACTTTGTTATAATAAAACTGTGTTAGTGTTGCGTAAGCTGCAAGTAGTGTGTAAAGCGAAGTGCCTTAAGTAAACAATATCTCCGGGCCCCAGGGTAACATGCGTAGGTAATTTATTTTAATGTTAATACGTTGTAAGCATATTCAATTTAAAAAGTGTCAATAATTTGCTTTTAAGTATGGCAATTATAGATACGTAAATAATTATTATAATAGTTTTATAAATATTTATTTTATATAATTTTCGTACCCTATCACAATGTTGTCGTATTTTACCCAAAAGTTGACTGGTAGAGAATGTCTAATGGCATTAAGTCCGCCTATGTACCACTATTGTACACACGATGGCATATCAACCTACACAAATCCATTTTAAACTGATATTTTCTACTACGGTGTGCGATCCGTAGTAGAGAGTTCAGGTTATAATAGTTTAGGATAGGTTGACCTGCCGTCGTGTGCACATGAAGTTTAACTAAATAAATAATACGTGTAAAAAAAAATATCACATACCCACTCAACTAGCGAATCTTTCAATTTTCATCAACATTTTCAGATTTAGTAAATTATTGATCTACCCACTGAGGTAATTTATCCGGCCTAAAAGCTAAAAATAATATTATTTCTATCACGCCACCTAAGGCTGATTTAAATAAAGAACAGACGAATTAAAAAACATACAAGTCATTCAGTATATTATTGACTACACTTATCTCGACTGTTTTCTGTATATAACACCCGTTTATTTACTCGCCTAATTTAGTTGTATAACGGCTTCACGATGGCGATGTTATGGAGTTTAGCATTTTGCCTTCTTTCGAACATTTTTGTCGCAGATGCGGCAAGGATACTGGCGGTATACCCTATGCCATCCATAAGCCATCAGATCACCTTCAGACCAATAACCATGGGGCTGATATAACGCGGACACGAAGTTGTGGTGATGACAGCAGATCCCATGTTCAAGAAGGGAGAAGCACCGAAGAATCTTACGGAAATCGACGTCCATGATATATCTTACAATGTGTGGAAAGCATTCATGGCTACAGCAAGAGGAAATAAAGAAGACCTTATTTCACAAATGAGGATTATCGTTGAAGTGATGATTAATACCGTGGATTCACAACTGCAAGTAAAAGAAGTGAAAGATTTGGTCCAAGGAAAAGACAAGTTCGATCTTCTGCTGACAGAAGCATGCGTTCGGCCAGTTCTAGCCTTTTCGCATGTGTATAAAGCGCCTTTGATACAAGTTTCATCGTTCGGAGCTGTTTTGGAGAACTACAAAGCAATTGGAGCGGTGTCACATCCATTCTTGTACCCAAACAACATAGACCAAAAGATCTACAATCTGACAACGTACGAGAAGCTGTACCAAGTATACAATAACTATATGATAGATCATCTTTTTACAAGCATGGAAGTAGACGAGAATAAAATGATCAGGAAACATTTTGGACCAGATGTCCCTGATGTGAAGGAATTACAAAATAATGTGGAGATGTTGTTTCTGAATATCAACCCGATTTGGGAAGGAATTCGGCCAGTACCTCCGAGTGTCATCCATCTGGGAGGACTACCCCAAAAACCACACAAGGAATTGCCTCTGGTAAGCTTTTTGCAAAATTAATGTGTTTTTTCAAAGTTTGTTCCGTTGATTGCCTGGTTGGTATAGTATTAGGTTAGTATCTTAGGTTGGTAAACCTGCTTTTAAAATTACTCAGTGTAACAGGAGTTTGAATTTTAGCACAGTTAATAGGAATATGCGCCCCCTGTATGACCTAGACTTAAATATATTTGGCTAAACGGTGCTTATAATGAGTTTATCACGATGGGCCGGAAATGAATGCGTATAAATAATCTGAACTAAAATCATTCTGTTCAAATTAAGGGTCTCGACTGTTGCAGTCAATGTTCAATTGCCTTTTAAATTTCTGGACTGAAATAGTTTATTGTTCAGTATTTATGCTGACGGTGTTGTTTTTTTTTTCGTTATTTATTTTGACGTAGTTGGATGTTTTATTTTTAAATCGCACTAAACTTTTAAATCTTAACTTTTAAATAATTTTAATTACGAGTACGAATAAACAGAAAATTTATTTCACGTAAATTAGACAAAAGATGCTCAAGTACCTTCAACGATACGCGTGTCTGTATGTATTCCAACAGCACTCAAAAAATCTCGATGATTATTAATTTAATCACTTTTGCCCGCGGCTTTGCTCGCGTTAAATTCGGGGTAACACGGTATTTCCGTTTCCTGATTTTCTGGTATTTTTCGTTGGTTACAAAGAGTGTGTATTGATTTTTAGCTTGCTACCTTGAAAACTACGAAAAGTCCCATACAAAATTTCTTCCCCTTTTCTTAGTTTTTTTAAATTAGCCTATGTCCGTGTCCTGGGTCCCAACTATCCCTGTACCAAAATTAATCAAAATCGGTTTTGAAGACGTAATAAACAAACTCACTTTCGCTTTTATAATATTAGTAAGGATTCACGCAGCACTTGTTTACAAAAGTCAAGCAATCACTCAACATAATAACGGAAAGTTTCATCTTGTTTCAATTTACGCCCCGTCATCCTAACAATGTATTAATGAGATAAACATAATGAACACCAGAAAAAACTTTTTGTCTAAAACCTTAATCACCCAACACATTCATGTGTTGGGTTCAATATCAAAAAACAAACCTAACCACAATATTAAAACTTAAAATTATAATGGTACTAGTTATTTTAGTCATGGCTACACTTTTAATTGTAGTTGTAATATAAAACCAAAATTAAACATAATTACCAAAATTTAATTTATATTCATATTTATTTGCATTTTATATGTGAAAGGATGTAATATGAATCTTTTAAATAAAGTACAATTATGGACCCTGTAAGGATCAACAACAGCAACATAATATTTCATAAAATAAAATTCATCAATAATAAAATATACCTTAACAATTATTCATATTCAATTATTAATAAATTATAAAAAAAAATGAAAACCAAATAATTAGTAGAAACAAAATAAAGTCTAATTTAATTAGATAAATAAAAATTAAAGTATCACTACATATTATTGCAAAGAACTAAGATCTCTGTCAATTTTTTTTATCAGTCATAAAATATGGTCGTCAATTGAGTAGTAGCTTTATAAATTAGAATTTTTTTAAGTATATTTAAAAAATTTGTGTCACTGATTTCATTTTCTAAACATCTGGAATTTGTTTTATAATCTGGTATTTTTGTGTGGACTTTTGCTCTATTTTTGCCTATATACGCCGTTGGTTGCCACAAAATGTCGCCTTACTACCAAATCTCTATAAATATAAAACAGAAAATCACTCACTCATCACGAAATCTTAGAAACTACAAGTACTAGGAGGCCCAAATTTTACACGGAAGATCCTTTTAGGACGTAAGTGCTCCCGTGTTTTCTGAAGTACACAAGGATCTCACTATCTTTTGGTTCCAATCTAGCCAAGAGCGACCTTGGCGGACTAAGCATTACCTTTATCGAGGCTTGTAGCTAATATTTGTTAGCCAAGAGCCACTTATACCCTACCGTTACCATCACTAATCTGAAACTATTCTTCTTTCCAGGATCTAAAATCATACTTAGACTCATCGAAACATGGCGTCATATACATCAGTTTTGGTACAAACGTGAAGCCAAGTCTTCTACCTGCAGAAAAGATACAGACCCTTGTGAAAGCCTTCTCTAAGATGCCTTACGATGTCCTCTGGAAGTGGGACAAGGATGAACTGCCTGGGAAGTCAGCTAACATCAGGATATCCAAGTGGCTGCCACAGTCAGATCTGCTGAGTAAGTCAAACTGATTCTTAGTTCATTTGTTTTTTTGTTGCTGTCGCATGTGACTAAAAGAGTGATGAATATAAATGGTAATGGACGGAGTGGTAGAAAAGACCAAAGAAAAGATGGATGCATTGTTTGACGAGTAATATGTCGGATGAAAAGTAAGCAAATTAACATGTTGCGCCGATCAATTTTTGTAGTTGGTAGTTTTACTAATCAGGGGTGTGACTCATTCCCTAAGAATATTTTATTGTTTTTTTTTTGGGCGTGTTTTGTAATCAGAAACTTAACAAAATTATTGTTTTATCAAGCTGTACATTTCTAATATAACATGGCTTTGCTTTGTACAGATTTCCCGTAAAATGAGAGCTCTGTATAAACTGGTCTTGTATTGTAACCGAAATAAATGGTTTCAAACATGTTTAAACATGATCATGAGCTCATTTGTATTACATAATGTTTATAAAAAGTATCACATAGTGTTTTCCATCTAATTATCGCTAAGTCATGCTGAATTGAACATAATATCAGATGGATTAGTTAAAAAAACTACAAAGTCATCGATGTACACCAGTGTCTACTAAACAGGTTATAACATGTTAATGTGTTATCTTACTCAATATTTTCAAATATCAGTTCAATAAAGAAAATCGCTTCTGTGACCTTGACCACGCTATATATAGCTTAGTCAAATACATTAAATTATTTAAGTACCGCAGAGGTCTAATAACTTGCGTCAAACCTTGAAGGTGGCTGGCTGTTTGTAATGATGACGTTCGGATTCTCCAAAGTGTTTCAAATAAAATAAGGAACAAAGAAGAGACTAGGGTGGACAATGAAGATATCGTTGTTACATAATGCTTTTTTTAATCTCTGGTTAATATCGCTATGGACCTTTTAATGAAAGAAAAGACTGAATAATTGGGTTCAACCTTTACAGTATCTAAAAACAAGTTGATTATCGGATGCCAAGCGTAGCCGAGCTGTGCTGTGGCTACATTTTTTTTTGCACTGCACAAACGTTCAAAAGGCGGGCTTAATGCCTTAGGCATTTTCTACCAGTCTACCTTAGGGTGATGCAGAGACAAAACACAGTAGGTGCGATAGCAGAAATAAAGGATATTAGAAAATAAATATTAAAAAAAATCTATATATAGATCACTATAAATACTTATAAGTACACATATTGGTCTAACACAGTTTAAGTTTTATCGAAAATTGTAAAGCAGATAATCTAATGCGTCTTAACCAAACCAATATTTGTAAAAACAACCATCGGAATAATTTGTTCAGCGAAACAGAACGCGAGGTTACGCATTCACGGGACCAATTGCTTTGATTCATATTTTTTTTAAGCTTGGGTTGCACACTATAGAATCCTGCTAAAGTGGGTACACCAAATAATCAAATGTCCTGTCAGACAAAATAAGTTAAATTGTCATTGCTTCCCTTGCAGAACACCCCAAGATCAAACTGTTTGTAACACAAGGGGGTCTACAATCGACAGACGAGGCTATCACAGCTGGAGTACCTCTGGTCGGTGTACCAATGTTGGCAGATCAATGGTACAATGTTGAAAAATACGAACATCATAGAATTGGAGTAAAACTAGAACTGGAATCGCTGAGCGAAGAATCGTTTAGCAGTGCTGTCAATAAAGTTATTGGAGATGACAGGTAAATTATATTTTTAATCATTAATTACAAAAGGTTTTTAAAAGGTGGAAAACGTTTTCCATGCTGAAACAAATGAAGTGCGCCAGAAAGTGTTCCACATAGCTTTATTAAAAATCATTATTGAATTTGCAACGCAAACTGTTCCTTCAGGTATTTTTTAGTTTCTTTATTCCGAATCTACAAAGCTTAAGCCTGATTTTTTATAAATAAAAATTCCAAATGCCTGCAGCGAAAGCTAGTTTGAGGTGACGCGGGATATCTCAAGACTCATGGAAGCCTTAGCCAGACAGTTGGAGAGTATGCAAATGCAGATCAGACAAGTAACTCTAACACCAGATGCATAACAATTCTTATTTCACTTTCAGTTACCGCAAGAACATTGCCAACTTAAGGTCTCTAATGCTGGACCAGCCCATGAAGCCTTTAGACAAAGCAATATGGTGGATCGAGCACGTGTTACGTCACGGTGGTGCGAAACATCTGCGCGCACCCGCCGCCAACATGTCGTGGGCACAGTACCTAGAATTCGAACTTATTGCTATCGTATTAGCAGCTTTACTTTCCGTATTTTTAATTGTAGCCGGTATTGCATATAGTTTGTTTAAGTTTATTACTAATAATTATATTATTAAGGCTAAAGTTAAGAGTGCATAATTTAGGCACAAATGTTGTTGAAACATCCCTCAGTTGTTTTACCTCTGAATCATAGAGATTTTTATTCTGGTTCCAATAAGGTCCTGGCTAATGTACAGTATGTAAAAATGACAGTGATCTTTATTCCCATTGTGATTAGGGTTCTTTTGATCTGCTGCTGTTGGAGGTTAAATAATTGTATCAAGATTTTATGTTTTGTAAAGTCTTCGTCTTTGAGGTCGAGATCTTAAATAATCACTTAGTATGTGATTTGAGTTCAAAATGTGAAGTTGTCTTGCAGTTTTAGTTTTCTATTTGCTAAGTAATGTTTATAAAACTTTGGCAGTTTGTGCATGTGGGTTTTTGTTTTAAGAGCCATTTCACAAAATGATTGCGCTCGAGTTTAGGCAAAAGAGTGCGTCATTGTTTATGTGTGCTTAGCGAGCCACACACGTGCAATATACAGTGTAACACGAGAGCAATCTTGAGCCGTAATCGTAATATGATTTGGTAAATTTTATTTTAGTATTGTATTAGTATTTATATGTTATTGTAATTTAGACTGATGTTCAAATTGATATTTTGACAAATTATATGCAAATATTTTCAAAATAACTATAGGGTTCGATTTCCCAAAGAACATAGATTATTTCTGAATAATTTTATTTTTATAATTACTATGTATTTGAACCAAAAAACACGTAAAAAAAACACAATAAAAGTTAAAAATTGGTCTAAGAATTTATTTTTTTACTAATTAATGGTAATATAATTCAGGAATCTATTTCATTAAACGACGATTTAAATATATGTCTGAACCTGTATGTATTTTGTTTAGTTTCATTTATAAGTATTATTGATAGATTTAGGACTCAGAAGTAGACTCTGCGGCAATTTTTCAGTAAAATGGTTGTGGGAGATGTGTCATTATAAATTAAACAAACCGATTTTAGTAAATGTGTTACATTAAACGACACTATAAACGATTAATCTATATTTTGTATTCATTCAATAAATTCTAGATATTACTTAGATGGTAATAGAGAAGCTCAAAGTCTTAAAAATTTGGGCGAAAATGTGAAATGGCTCTTAAGTAACCATAAGATTTAGGAGTAGGTACATAATTCTAAAAATATTGATTACGTTGAACCTTGCGTCATAACAAAAGCAATCGCTCTGGCAAAAACGTGATGGATTTTTTTCGGAATACTGGGTTCGCCGAAAATAATGAATGCTAGAATTGTGTAATGAATGATTTAGTTGGCACGGACTTTTAGACAACGTTGAATACAATGCATTATTGTGATAATAGTTCTAATTTAAAAAATAAATATTGTTAAGTGTTCTGTTACAGTAAAAATAAATAATAGAATATTAATACCCGGTTTTTCATTCATTTGAACTGACACATCATCATTTGCCTAGCCTTTTCCAAACTATGTTGAAGTCTGCTTTCAGTCTAACCGGATGCAGCTGATTTAGTATTTTGCATGGGTGACTGCTAATCTGACTTCAATTACCTAGCTGGTACTGGGTAATACGATACCGATGGTAAGACTAGTTGTCAAACTTTCGGGTCACTGACTACTTGTAACGACTGTCAAAGATCTACAAATGACAGCTGGGACCATTGGCTTAATGTGTTCTTCGAGTCACAGAAGAAACTCATTATGTAAAGCGGCCCAACCTGGAATTCTCGGCTTAACCTAAATATCGACCCAATCAGCTGATAATATGTATCGATTAGCAGACAGACACGAGACAATAATCCATATAAAACAGTCATTCAAGTTTATCAGGACCGATTTAATTTATTATGCTGATTATTTTGCCATCAGTAGTTATATCACAGATAATGATGGTCTTGGCAAAGAAACGCAAGGTCATTAGAGATAAATACAAGTCATGTTTAAAACACGTGGGACTGATTAAGTGGACGTTCTCAAAACAAATGACGTTTACGACTGAATGTCATAGAATAAAAACAGAATAGAAGCGACTTAGAAATTGATTTTTTTTTGTTCACTAAAACTAGATGTAAATTGCAATATTGCAGCTAAGGTTTAAAGGACACACAGAGCAAGTTTTCTACGGCAAACCTCATTCCTCAGCCGCTACATTACTGGTTGCGTAGCATTAAATTATCGCTCAAAATCATGTTTTTGCCTTTCATCGTCATCTTCATCTCATTTCTTTCATCGACAAGAAGATCATCATAGCTATACTGCCGTCCCTACGAAAAGTGCAATAACTCGGTCAAACCTGATTTCGAGAAAAACGCGGGAAAAGAATTTATTTTTGTTTTGATTGTATCTCCATCACTATACATGGTATCGGATTGAAACTTTCACTACATGATATATAACAATGTAGAAAATATTATGTGGTACTTAATGTTTGTTCCCGCATTTATTCCCGATATAAAAACCAATAAATACAAAAATGGTAAGTATTATTACTATGTAGAAAGAATGTTTACTAGTCATAACCGCAACAAGTAACCTATTTATTGCACTAATGGTTAGGAAACCAACATGATGCATTTTTGACTAGCAATTCAATTTTTTTTTAACTGCTTCCTTACCAAATGTGCATTAAGTTTCTTATTTATTGCGGTTTTCATTAGTAAGAGACAAGTTTAAAACGCCAAAGTTTTAACTTGTTACTATTACAAAAAACAGAGATGTTACACTTTTATGTCAAATACCTATGAATAAACAGAATTTTGCAAAACATTATTTTGCCTCTTACCGATTTAGCATGAAACTGTTTTCGGTAAAGTTAAGTCTAGTTACTCATAATATCTGTGTTCAGTTGTGTTTTTAAAATAATGTGAAATCAGTTATAATTTAATGAATAAAAAAATAATTTATCATATTAAATCTTTTTATTTCAAACTAAAAAAGTACAATCACAATGGGAATCACTTCGCTATTTTACTTATAGTCCGGTCAATTTAGACAATTGAAATAAAGAAAATTCCGACAGAGCCAAATCTTCGTAGAGACCTTAGGTTTACCACAAGGAATAAAGTGTCAAAAGTCCCAATCAGTCCCATGTGTGCTAAGGGACTTATTCGGGGCCAAAGGTCAAAATTTTAGGTTTATTGGATATTTCTCGAAAACGGTTCTACAAAAATAGTCCTTATAATTTTTTCTCTAAGACCCACTATTTCCCAGATATTGCGCTTGTAAGAATCATGTTCTACATAGTATGCACACATGCCACGTATATACATATTTAGGTACTCAAGCAAGCAAAAATACTTTACTTTACTTTATTGTATTTATTTTTACATGCTATAACCGGATGCGATACTACGTCACCAATGATTGGAAGGGGCAAAAAATCAGTATTAAAATTATTTGAAAAAAAAAAGATTTGATTGACTGCGCAAAAGTATTTACAGAAATTAATTCTTCACCTCAAATACTAATTACTAAAGGAATTCGGTTTCTTCTTGCGGTTTATGGAGCTCCAAAAAAAATTATTGCATAGATACGTACAGATATTTAACATTGGTGCAAAATACACGAAACAAAAAGCATCTTGTCTTCCTCCAACATCGGCATTTGCTACTCAACATTTGTTTCGAGTATACTATCAGTAGTATCAGTAGTAGTATTGGTTCAGTTCATGCCTTGCCATGGCAAAGCATGAACTGAACCCTGAATACTAGGGTTGGAATTTAATAAATAATACTTTGGAACCGATTCGAACTTTACTGCCCCCTGCTCCAGAAAAACTTTTTAACACAATTTTTTGCAATTGCAAGAAAGTTTGTAGTGCCAAATGTGGCTGTAAAAAAGTAGGGTTGCAGTGTTCACCAGCGTGTACCAATTGCCAACGTGACTCTTGCTCAAATGTTCAATTAAATACAAGAGAGGAAGATTCATGTGATTTTGATAAAGAGACAACTGATTCATCTTCATTTGAACAATTTCTAAGCATTCATCAACAGGAAGGAGAAAAAGAAAAACAAGAATAAATTGAAGAAAACATGATTGTTGAAGTTGAATATGAAGAGTATGAGTCAGATTAAAGTAATAAAATAAAGTTAGAACGACAGTTAAACTCAGTAACCTATATCAATAATCTTCATACTATTAAATAATTATTGTTCCTGAAAATAACGTTATAAAGGTTCATGGAATAGGCCTACGATGTTAAAAAAAAAACGCGCCGCGTACACTACCTCACAGGTGGTGTGGAAATGTGTGCGTATTATGTAGAACGTGATTCTTACAAGCGCAATATCTGGGAAATAGTGGGTCTTAGAGAAAAAAATAGAAGGACCATTTTATAGAGAATTTTAAGATGTACAACTTTGCTTTGAAGTACTTTTTCGATAAAACTTACCGTTTTCGTGAAAAATCTAAAAAACCAAAAATTTTGACCTTGGGCCCCGAATAAGTCCCTTAGCACACATGGGACTGATTGGGACTTTTGACACTTTATTCCCTGAGGTAAACCTAAGGGCTCTACGTAGATTTGGCTCTGTCGGAATTTTCTTAATTTGATCACTATTTTTATGTCTAAATTGACTGGACTATTATTGATTCTGGTCTATTAGCCAGCATTTAAAAATCAACGGTTAGATACTACAATTAAGTAACAAACATTTTAAAAATTTATTCATTTTTCAAAATGAATCTTATAGTCTAGTCAACAAACTGTGCTTTTTTAGTCAAAACTTTTTAAAAGTCTCGGAAAAATATGTTTGAGGGCTCATTCGATTCGGGATCGCATCTAGAAAGTTTTTGAAAAATTCAAGACCCGCTCAGTCGCGGCGCTACTATTTCGCTATTTCGTGCAAACGTGACGTTTGCACGAAATATTTTACTCCCCTCGTACCCCCCTCACCGCCTGGTGCTAGTTATAAACGCAATAAATAGTGAATTTATTGCAATTTATTTCACGTAGGTATACTGTATTCGTTTAATCTTCCTACAAATAAATGCAATATATCTACTTACTAAATCAATTTTAGCATTCATCCCATAATTTTTAATAAGGTCCCATAAGATAACTGCAATAACTCAAGCTTATTGTACTTATAAGTAGTAAATGAGAATCACAAGAAACGAAATATGGTAATTATAAATGCAATAACTCTACTTATTGCAGAAATAATTAGCACATTTTTTAATACCGAAAATAAGGATCCGTATCATATCTGCAATAACTCAAACATATTGCACTTATAACTAGTCAATGACGGGCCTGTTGGTCTAGTGGTTAGTGGCCCTGGCTGCTGAGCCGAAGGTCGTGGGTTCGATTCCCACTCAGGACAAACTTTGTGTGATGAGCATGATTGTTTGTTCTGTGTCTGGGTGTGATTTATCTATAATATGTATGTATTTATAAATTATATAAGTATGTATATCAGTTGTCTGGTTACCATAACACAAGCTCTGCTTAGCTTGGGATCAGATGGCCGTGTGTGAGTTGTTCCAAGATATTTATTTATTTATTTATTTAATGAATATTACAAATGACGAACTATGCTAATTATAAATATAGTAATTATACTTATTGCAGATATAGTTAGTAAAATTACTAAATAGCGTAAGTAAGTTATTTCCTATCTATAGTTATTTCGGTCTTAAAATGTAAATCATAAAGCATCGACCTAGATATTGCAGTTAGGCTTAGTATTAAAACCGGCTTCGTCATAGATACGTAAAAAGTGTCTAAAAAGAATATATAGATCTCGTTCTGCTAATTCCGAATATGTACTTATCTCAATTTGGTGCAAAACTTGAGTTATTGCACTTTTCGTAAGGACGGCAGTATAATTCTACACAAATCTCATTCAAGCTTCGCCACAACTGCTTTTATATCATTCATTTTACAACACAATTAGCTAATCCCACTAATATAATAATTATTATAAATGCGAATATTTGTGAGGATGGATGTATGGATGTTTGTTCTGATGTATGGATGTCTTTCACGTTAAAAGGGCTGAACGGATCTTCATGAAATTTAGGACAGTGGTAGATTATAGCTTGGAATAACACATAGTTTTTTATATTATTACGCGGGTTTTATTTAAGTATCTCACATGTACAGACGCCTGCACATCAAGCTACTACAATCTGTCAGATTTCTTTGATGGATTTTCGACTTTATTTCTAAAGTATTAGGTTCAAGGTTCATTGAGAAAAATTGACAGTTTCGGGTAGCTTGGCTTGCTGGCGTCTGTACATTTCTCATCATTAAGATCATGTTTGCAGATTTATCCTTCGATCCTGTAACAATGATTGACATTTGATATGCCTTTTAAAGTAAATGGTAGAAATGTTATAGACATGTGTGATTTTTTTGGATACCAATATTTATTTGTTTGTGATGTTGCGTCTGAATCCAAATCGTAACAATTGGACTTGTTTCCAAAATATTAATATTAGAAGCGTAAACGATAGTTTGTGGTCAAGTTACAATACTAACAAGATGCGATATACGTGATAAAGTCAACGCAAGACTGCAATGTTAATGTCAATCAATGCAATGTCAGAATATATAACCGCACAAACAATAAACTTACATTTATTTTTTGCATTTCCTGTCGCCTATTTTAGGAAAATATAATTATGCAATTAGTTTTGATTTACTTTAAAAGTAATTTTCATATATCAATCATTACTGTGCATTATCAGGGCAGAATCCGACCATGTCCTCTCTACTGTATTTTGAGTGCGTTTTCAATCATTTAAACTCATACACAAACAATCAGAACCGAAACAACTACCTGTAGATAATACAAATATTTGATCCGTGGGGGGATCAAACCTGCGACACGTAGCGCAGCAGTCGAGCGCTCAGCCACTCCGTCAACCGTGCTGTTCGTGAGTTCTAGTACAAATCTATTAAACAAAACTCGTGAGAATCATTTCTATGCGTATTTATTGCTCTATGTGCTCAGAAACACAGATCAATCATAATGTCATGCGACGTCAGTATTTATAATTAGAATCAATAAGGAAGAAACGAATTGCATGGCCAGTAACAGTATAATGTTTTAGTTTCATGTATCGTGAAGCTGTATCTATAGAGTAATATTATAAAAAGAAAAGTTTTTTTTTTTGTTTGTATCGAGTACGGCACGGTTGGCGCAGTGGCTGAGCAATCGACTGCTGCGCTGCGTGTCGCGGGTTTTCGATTCCCACACGGAACAAATATTTGTATTCCCTGCAAATAGTTGTTTCGGGTCTGGTTGTTTGTGTATGTGAGTTTAAATGTTTGTAACATTGTTTGTTTTGTCCTAGTGTGGGGCAACGTTTCTATAAAAAAAAACTAGGCTACAAAACTAATGAACCGATCTTTTTTCTAATAGGCAGCTACATTATCAAGAAGTAACATAGACTATCTAACATCATGCTACTAGCCACGGGAGCGGGGTAGCAAATAAAGACGCGGGTGAAACCACGCACGACAGCTAGTCCTTACTATATAATATTATAAAAGCGAAAGTGAGTTTGTTTGTTTGTTTGTTACCTCTTCACGCTTTAATGGCTAAACCGATTTTGATGAATTTTGGTACAGAGATAGTTGGGAACCAGGAGACGGACATAGGCTATTATTTTTTTAAAAAGAGTGGGATTTGAGGGAGAAAGAGGGAAGAAACGGGAAAACTTAGCGTTGCTATTACAAATCAATAAGGCGCTACCGAATTTAACGCGAGCGAAGCCGCGGGCAAAAGCTAGTTTTAAATAAAGAAAACTTATTCTACACATATTACGAGAATATGGATGATGGCTCGGTCTTAAGTGTGGAACGCAACATGATTGTATCAATACTCATGAGCCATTCCATCTTCCAAGCTAATCGTGTTTTTCAGGCGCTGCGCTTCGGCTGCAAAGAACATCAAGCGGCGAAAATATAGATAAGTAACTTTGTTGAAGTCGGGAGCATGCTGAATGTCAAAAGATCAGACAGACTGAAAAACTGTGTCACCAGAAACAAGACAAGAACCATTGATGTAGTACAGAAAATTAAAAGACTCAAATGTCTGGAGGGCATACAATAAGAGGGCATACAATAAATTGTCATGAGAAATGGAGTAAGAAGGTGACAAGGGAAGGTAAAAGGAAAAGAGGTAGACCGCAGAAAAGGTGGGACGACGATATAAGAGAAGTGGCAGGAGTGATGTGGAACAGAGTGGCTCTAGAAAGAACAGAATGGAAAAGGTTGGAGGAGATGTGCAGGAATCTCCCGAAACTTCCGTGTCTGGTGAAGACCTGCGTCAGGCGGTAGGTGAGGATACCATAGCACCTCTCCAGCCTCTCCTCAAAGAGAGGACTTACCCTTTATATATTTTTTGTTTAATTTTACATCATATTTATGTAATAGTCTGTGAGTAAAATGGCTGTGATATAAGGACAGGGCAAATCTAAAATGATTACGTTTACATTTGAAAAGGATCTCCAACAAAATGGTAGGTTGGTACTGTCAAAACTATTAAACCGTTAATAAATCAAATTGTCCAATAAATTACAAACGAGTTCGACTGACAAACGTGAACTCAACTACGTGCGAATTTAACCGTTGAAGAAATAAAAGAGTTTTTATTACAGAGAAAAAAGGGCCTAGTAAAAGTCGTGAATATACTTAGACGGCTAATTTTGACACAGTTCCAAGGGACCACAGATTAAGTAGGTTTATGTTTTAAATTGAATTAATTCTTTAAAATTCAACTCCATACAATTGACGAACCGGTTAGCGCAGAGGCTGAGCGATTGACTGCTGCGATGCGTGTCGCGGGTTCGATTCTCGCACGGAACAAATATTTATATGACCTAAAAATAGTTGTTTCAGGTTTGGCTGTTTGTGTATGTGAGTTTATATGTTTGTAAACGCACTCACGATACAGGAGAAAATCCTAGTGTGGAGCAAAAATACGCGTTCCCGAAATAATGGGGCTTGACAGACAGACAGTCATGGTTAGACGGACAAGAGGTACTTGCAAGCCAAGTACCAAGCCAATAACTATTGTGTGATCTGTTCAAAAAACAGTTGTAATAAAATTACCTTTTGCTACATTATTATAACAGCAACGGTTATGCAAACACCATGAGCATCAAAAAACTTTCAAAATCTGCAACATATTTTCCTTTATTCACTTTTCATCTTAAAATAACATTTTAAAATATTTCTTAAAAAACATATAAAAAAAATAGTGGTCCGCCGGTATCGGGAGCAGGGTCCAAGCTACCGTTGGTTAGGGTTCCAGAGACAGAAACCTTCTCACAATGCGGGCCGTATCGAGGAGTACTGTCTTCTGAATCAGGCCCTTGATCCAACCACCTAAGAAGAGCTTCGACAAATGTTCGTCGAGGCTCTTGGCAATTAAGCCATTGGCCGTTACGACAATCGGCACAATTATAGCCAAGTTTATTTATTTACTAGCTTCCGCCCGAGACTTCGTCCGGGTGACATAGTTACTTTGGCTAACGCTAACTTTAACCCGCGTGATGATCGAAAAAACAATATCTTGCTCTCCCCTTTTCTCACTTTTTTTTTGTCTCTAGGGTCCCAACTATCTCTGTACCAAAATTCGTCAAAATTGGTCTGGCCATTTAGGCGTAAAGACGTAACAAACAAACTCACTTTTGCTTTTATTATATTAGTTAGGATTTACATTTTCTTTATTATTATTCATATTGCGTTTGATAAATTAAGGTGAATATTTTTTTCGAAAAAGTTCGGACGCGGGAAGTAACATCAGCTCCTCCCTATACACTCATGATAGCGTGATAAAATCAAATAAGATAATAACTAGATCTTATCTGAAAGCTTTGTAAAGAACCCTACAGCTCAATCCAGGCGTAACGTAACAATGCTATCAATATCAAGTACCTCAAGAATCAATTTCGATTGACTCTCCATACACACTCAGTTATCGATAAATTATTTGAAGAGTGCGTGTATCCAATTGATTTAATACGTACTTGGCTGTCATTTGTAGATCTGTGGCAGTCATTACAGGGATACTATAGTACCTAGTGTTAACTGGGTTGTGAAGGAGAGATTGGCGGTTGCTTCATGTAAATTGGTGCGTGCATGCCGAAATTTAAATGATTTATGTAAACAGAATGATATTGATTTATTTCTCACTAGTCTGTCCTCGGGCAGGAAGTGCTTTAGGCTCTAAACAGACGGACCGCATTTCAACTGCAATCCAAATAAAAAAAATCATTTGCGGTTGGATTGCAGTTGAAATGTGGTCCGTCTGTCTAGAGTCTAAGACAATTTTTTTTTCACTTAGTTCAGTAGTAGGCTGTTATAATAGTGTGAGCAATATGTGTTTAGCTGCAGTAATTTCTGTATTAGTTATTTGAATTTAGAAACTCCGTTTTAAAAGTTGATTGAAAAAATAAGATTGGGCTGAAGGCCATCCAAGCGTTGGTAACACACAAACACGCCACTCCACCAAAAAGTTTCATATCACAATCTCCTATATCATTATTTATGTGAAAATTAAGAAGCACCTACACATTGAACTCCCGATGTCGTATCGAGAAGTTATTGCGAAGAACTTCTGGCAAAATTATGATTTATTTGCAGAACCTTATCGGGGCAGAGTTACTTACCTACATTTTTACGTGTATATTTTTAAAAGATCTCTTTCCTGTCTATTAACTGGAATAATGCGTTCGTTATTTAGTTTCCCAAGTTGTTAAGAAAATTATGTGTTTTTGGAAAGATAACTTTAAAATCTACGCATAAAGCTCAGTTTGTGTTGCAAATAATATGAGGAACGATCTTATGATTTTATCAATGGTATGTAGTACCAGTCACAATTGTGAATGGAGAATATGAATAGTATTGGAGGTACTTAGATAATCGATTCAAGTAACATCGGTTTAGAGAAGAGATTTGTTTGGAAACCAAAATACCTAACATCAATTGAAACCTAAATTTGAAAAGACTTAAGCCTGTAAGGATATTAGCCTACCAGTTAGACTGCCTGCCAGTGTTTCGGGTTGTTCGAAAGAGATGATAACGCGACCCCGGAACACAAAGGGCAGAAGAAGGAACCTGGATGGGTTTTAGTCAGTAAAAGTCTGACACTCCCTCTCGCCTCTTCCAGAGCAGGGGAATTTATTTGATGATTTCCCATCTGCAAAAAAAAAGATTAACTACCGAAGCAGTTTACTTAGGTGAAATTGATACAAGTACTCTTTCGAATATAAAGAAACATTGAGTTTAAAATATCGCAATAAATTAAAGAATTCCAATGAACAGAAAAAAAATTAACCGTATAACAATGACAAAGAACAGCATTTTGATTTGGACGGTAACGTACCGTCAAAATCAAAAGCTTTCAAACCATTTCACATCCGTAAAAAGAGTAATAGGAGGCAAACAATATATAATTGCGCTGAAGTTGTCGAAATATTTTGTACTAGCTTTTGCCCGCGGCTTCGCTCGCGTTAAATTCGGTAGCGCCTTATTGATTTGTAATAGCAACGCTAAGTTTTCCCGTTTCTTCCCTCTTTCTCCCTCATATCCCACTTTTTTTTAAAAAATACGTGCCACACCGACAACTGACAAAAAAGTGGGGTTGCTTTGGTTGGTACAACCGGATAATTTGAATATAAGACAAACAATTATAGATTAAGTTTACATAATCGATTTATCGTTATACTAGCTTTTGCCCGCGGCTTTGCTCGCGTTTAATTCGGGGTAACACAGTCCCCCTTTCCTGATTTGCAGGTACCTGCTACTTGTAGCACTGCACTTTTTGCCCTAGCGCCTTATTTATTGTAATAGCAATGCTAAGTTTTCCCTTTTCTTCCCTCTTTCTCCCTCATATCTCAATCTTTTTTTTTAAAAGCCTATGTCCGTCTCCTGGTTCCCAACTATCTCTGTACCAAAATTCATCAAAATCGGTTAAGCCATTAAAGCGTGAAGAGGTAACAAACAAACTAAGGATAAGTAAGGATAATAATTAGGAATACAAATAATTACGATGTTCTCGAACATTTTGAAAGTAAATAATTATGCTTGTGTGGTTTGTTTATATTATCGGCAAACAAAACCATAATTGTGTTCGCCTCGTACATTTACGTAGGTATAAATAAACAAAGGAGAGAAAACTTTTCATTTATTCAAGCACAGCGAAATTACAGTAGATATAAGGATTAGCATACAGTATTTCAAATTCTAATTCTAAAACTTTCCACGATGTAAAGGAGAATGTGCATAATCCTACTTAATATTAATATTATATTATAAAATCCTATCAATATTAAAAATGCAAATGTTTGTGGAGATGTATGGATGGATGTAAGAATGTAATATAACGCGAAAACAAGCGGGCGAAGCCTTGGGCGCCAGCTATTGTATAATTATCTCTTTTTTAGGAATACAGCATGCCTGAGAGATGTTTTGCTTTTAAAGCCAAGTCAATGAAAAGTGCCTAAGTCACCTACTATTTTTTTATCGATAATATGTCTATTGGTTTAATATGTATATGGCTATCTGTCGATAGCCACTTAAATCTAATATTTATTCATTTCATTTGGTACAAGACATTCCTCTTAGTGTTAGTTACCATACTGTAAGTGTGCTCCTGTGCTTAGCAGTCGCTCATGTAACCGTGAGACCAACTGAGCAATCAATCATAATTATCAAATCAAATCATTTATTTCAATTAGACCATTACAGGCACTTTTGAATGTCAAGAAACAAAATGAATCTACAGTCCCGGTCACAAGGCATAATAACTTGTGAAAGTACTGTAGTTGCCCATTCCAAAGCGATGATCTCTATGGAGAAGAATGGGCAAGAAACTCCATGGACACTCTTTTAAATTATACTATTTTTACAAAATCGTATTTACATCATTCATGTTGAGATTATACAAATATGTGAGAACGATGTAGAAAGACGTGCACAGTAAGAGCGTCCAGAAAAAAATTCCAGGGTGGGGCAAATTTTCAAAAAAAAAAGATCATTCTAATTCATATGCGTATTGTGAAATTATAATCACTTGTACAATGAATGAAAACATTATGAGAAAATCAAATATGCCTTGAAAATATTCTTGAAGACATGTAAAGCCTACAAGGCCCACGGTCGGCATAAAAACTCTGGCACCAGAATCGGCACTAACCATACAAAAAAGAAAGTCTCCAAGCAATTAGGACTAATGAGATAGTTCCTTCCATAAAGCACCGTCTGTAAAAAAATCTCAAACTCATTTACTATTCAGAAGAAACTTTGAAGATATTGCAAATTCAGCTCAAGTTTAAATCTAGTCTTATTTGAGCTTGAACCAGATTACTTTTGAGATGGATCACATTGTTATTTTTAAGTTCAAACTTCAAAAAAGTAATTCAGACTTAACTTAAAATTTCACAGCAGTAATAATGAAAAAAGTTCGTCTATTCAACTTTTAAGGCTCACATACACTTGACAAACAAAAGCGTAGCACTATCTGGTTTAAAAATAAAAGTTCTCAGTAAGGGCATGGTCACATTGAAAGCCTTTAAAATCCTACACTATTTTTATTCATTTAAACATATTAAAGTCATGGTTGAATATCAAGACCACACTAACCACCCGAAGCTTCGGTGTCCGGTGAGGATCGAAGTCAGGAGGAAAGCGAGGACGCTCGTGGCGCCTCTCCAGTCACTCCTCAAAGAGGGGACTTATCGCCACTATTGTGGCGTGTCTTGCAACACTCGCTCTCTCGATGCTACCATGAAATCGCACCGGAGGTCTGTCCGGTGAGCGGCTATTTGTCGCAGCAGCGGAGATTCCCCCCGGTGTAGTGCTATCGCGAGCCACTCGTACAGGCGGGAGGACTATCGCCTCCTGATCCCACGGTGGTCATCCTGCAAAGAAAGCACTAAGCTTGTCAACCATTTGGCAAAACTCCGTCGCTCACATCACTAAATCAAAAACGGGAAACCCCTGAGAAATCTCTTACCAAAATTATTTTCTGCACTCCTTCTCCAAAATTATAAACATAAACTATGCAAAAATGTTAAACTCTGTCGTGGGTACAAAGTACCTATTTTTATTTTTGTAATGATTAATGGACAAATCAATTTCTTAGTTAGGAACTACAAAGTTCCAGAATAGCCAAACTGCAATTTAATCTACAAAATTATACGGAACAGACAATTATAACTTTATTAATTTAAAGAATTAACTCACTTATAAATTAATAAAAAATGGCGTCAAAAATTCGTCCTCAACGCTGTCAGTTAGCAAAGTCCCCAAGAGACTGGCTGCGTTGCCACGTTGTATGGCAACGCTAAGCCCTTGGGTCACGTAAGGCCTTGGGTCACGGGAAATGTCAACCAAACGTTTTGAAATATCCTTAAAAAGGCTGTGAGCACAATTATAATAGTTAGTAATTCGGGTCACAGAACTGACTACACACTATAGTCAAAAAGCAGGTGATAAGGGAAGGAGAATCCTACTGATTATAATATTATAAATGCAAATGATTGTGTGGATGGATGTATGGATGTGTAGATGTATGGATATATGGCTATATGGATGTATGGATGTATTTGACTGGCCTGTTGGTCTAGTGGTTAGTGGCCCTGACTGCTGAGCCGGAGGTCGTGGGTTCGATTCCCACCCAGGACAAACTTTGTGTGATGAGCATGATTGTTTGTTCTGTGTCTGGGTTTGATTTATCTGTAATATTATGTATGGATTTATAAATTATATAAGTATGTTTATCAGTTGTCTGGTTACCATAACACAAGCTCTGCTTAGCTTGGGATCAGATAGCCGTGTGTGAGTTGTCCCAAGATATTTATTTTTATTTATTTTATGGATGTTTGTTACTCTTTCAGGTCAAAACGGCTAAACGGATCTTGATGAAATTTGGCACAGAGGTAGATTATAGTCTGGAATAACACATAGGATACTTTTTTTCGATATCATGCGGGCGCCAGCCAGTTGAGCTCTAAATGGGACATGGTACTATACACTTTTTTTTTGGTATTGGTAATTGTCAAATGACCCGCTCTGGGTAGAGTGGAAGGGAATGTCGGACCTGTACTGACTAAAATCATCTACGTTCCTTCTTTTGCCTTTTGTGTGCCGGGGCCACAGAATCTCTTTCGAACAACCCGCAACCTCCGGGGACTACATCCTAAGGATAGTATTGTAAATATCCTTGGCGCACTATAAAACGTCGCTTCTAGCATTATATCCTGAAAAATATTACGGCACATTACACAAAGTGCAGCGTCGCTATGAAATCTTTGTTATGACACGACTACGAACCGCCCTTGCTTCGCCGGTTTTACGGGTTTAATTTTATAGAGTTCGTTTTTTTTTTCCTTGCCCCACACTAGGAATTTCTCCCGTGTCGTCCTCCTGTCACATTTAAACTCACATACACAAACAGCCAGACCCGGAACAACTACCTGTAGGTCACACAAATATTTGTTCCGTGCGGAGATCAAATCCGCGACACGCGGCGTAGCAGCGAATCGCTTAACCACTGCGCCAATCGTGCCGTCAATTTAATTAAGAAGAAATCAAAAACTAAAAGTTCTAAAAAATGCAGCAAAAAACCAATGCTTTAAAAAAAAACTAAAAAGACATACAGACAGATACAAAACCGACCTTATATCCTACTACACATAGATGTGAATAGCATGGGATGAAATATAATGTGTACTCACAGTAATTTTATGGGGGCAGAGTTTAGACGAGATAGATGTTGAACATTTTTAGACAAAGAACCTGAACATTTTAAAAGAGTACGCCTCGTTGGTTCAGAATACGTTTCGGAATATAATTCATGTTTTTGTGAAAGGAAAATATATTTAAATTTGTAATTGGTAAGAGCTGTTTTGGAGTGCGATCATGCGGTATAGTATCCAAATTTAATTAGTTGATTTCGCAGTTTACTAGAAATAAGTCACCTCTCAATCTCAAAAAACTGGGTGAGATTCTTAGATGACTCCGCCCTTTTTTTTGCGGATGGGAAAGCTTCAAATAACTTCCCCCGCTCTGGGCGGAGCGGGGGGGAATTTCAGATATATACTGACTAAACGCCACCCATGTTCCTTCTATTGCCCTTTACGTTCCGGGGCCGCGGTATCTCTTTCGAACAACCCGCAACTCCAGCATGACTCTGTCCTGGAGTATGAATGTGGTTTTGCTCCACGCAAGGTGGGACACTTTTTTTTTTGGGGTGGGAAATCATCAAATAACTTCCCCTGCTCTGAGTGGAGCAGGAGGAAGTGTCAGACTTGTACTGACTAAAACCCACCCATGTTCCTTCCATTGCCCTTTATGTTTCGGGGCCGCGGTATCTCTTTCGAACAACCTTCTCTTTCGCAACCCCGGCAGACGGTGGTCTTTGAGGCGCGTGAGCTGCTTTTATCTTAGCCACATTCTACGCTTTGCAAAATCTGGTTCTTCTTACCTAACAGACAGTCAGTGATGCTAGGGCGTTCGTAGCACCATTTCTTCTTCCCAGCTAAAACACTAGGAAGTGACGAAGGGCGGGCGTTTTTGTGGGACTGTCTCTTGTAATTTGACGTTCAAAAAGTGCTGATTATCAGCCTAATTTGAATAAATTACTTTTGATTTTGTTATATAAGCTGTTTACATGACTGTCAGAAGAAAAACACAAATCTACCAAAGCTAAGACTTTTTACATATTTTCAAACGTCATGTTGTATTCATACTTTTTACGCAAAGAGGTTTTGAAGGAAATCTCCAAGACAACCATTTATTTATGCAGACGAGCGACATTGCATAATAAACACGGATAGAAAGACAAATTTCTAGGCTTGATACAAAGCCCCATCATTACTATCTAAGCGTGATTTTCCCTCACTCTTCACAAAAAAACCGGAGAAGTTACAGTCGTACTCTTTTATTAAGGACTAGTTTTTGCCCGCGGCTTCGCTCGCGTTAAATTCGGGGTAACACAGTTCCCCTTGCGCTTTATTGATTTGTAATAGCAACGCTAAGTTTTCCCTTTTCTTCCCTCTTTCTCCCTCACATCCCACTTTAAAAAAAACCGGCCAAGAGCGTGTCGGGCCACGCTCAGTGTAGGGTTCCGTAGTTTCCCGTCCGTCACAATAAGTGTTCCCACTTATGAGTTTAAAGGTGGAGGAGGAAATTATTTTGTACAACTTTTTGTCTTTTTTGTACAAAAACTGTTGTGTCAATCAAGTTCAAAATGATTTTCCTAGAAAGTCCTTATAAAGTTCTACTTTTCAGATTTTTTTCATATTTTCTAAACTTATGGTTCAAAAGTTAGAGGGGGGGACACATTGTTTTTTACTTTTGGAGCGATTATTTCCGAAATTATAGACATTATCAAAAAATGATTTTAGTAAACCCCTATTCATTTTTAAATACCTTTCCAACAATATATCACACGTTAGGGTTGAAATTAAAAAAAAAATCACTTCCCACTTTACATATAGGGTGGCTACCCTAATAAAACATTTTTTTTCCAATTTTTATTTTACCACTTTGTCGGCGTGATTGATATACATATTGGTACCAAATTTCAGCTTTCTAGTGCTAACGGTCACAGAGATTAAGCGAGGACGGACGGACGGACGGACGGACAGACAGACATGGCGAAACTATAAGGGTTCCTAGTTGACTACGGAACCCTAAAAAATAGCCTAAGTATGTCCGTCTCCTGGTTCCCAACTATCTCTGTACCGAAATTCATCAAAATCGGTGTAGCCATTAAAGCGTGAAGAGGTAACAAACAAACAAACTCACTTTCGCTTTTATAATATTAGTAAGGATAATAATTTCATATAAAATTGAACATTGCATTATTAAATTGCCTTTTTTTTCTGGCTAAAACACACCCGTGTTCCTTCTTTTGCCCTTTATGTTCCGGGGCCGCGGTACCTCTTTCGAATAACCCACAATTCTAACAGGCCCACAACCCCGACAGTATACGAAATTCTAAAAAAAATTAACATTCGTCTCATCAATGCAAATTTTGTTTACTTTAACAAAATCCAATCAAAACCGTAATTATGTTCCGCAAACAAGGATATCAAGAGAAATTATTTTACGAAAATTTTGTTGCTATCATCTGAAGTTTGAAAACATGCTCCTTTGGGCGCCATTGCTTTTCAGTTAAAGTTTGTAACTTCATTAGTAGGGTCATCAGAGGGCCCTACCATGAACGAGCGTCGAAAACGTGTTCAAAAAGTATTAGGTTTATAATTATCCGATAGCACATTTGTTAATTTTTTTTGCGACAATGCAATCAATATCAGCCAATAATATTTTGTTTGTATATTTTAACCCTCTATTACTCAAAAACTGAGGTTTTTTTGCTTTTTTGGATTTGAGATGATTACAAAAAAAATACACGTATCCTTACTAATACAAAAAGCGAAAGTAAGTTTGTTGAAATGGCCAAACCGATTTTGATGAATATTGGTACAGAGATATTTTGGACCCTGGAGACGGAAATAAGCTAACTTTTTGTCTCTTTCTAACCCCTACTTCACACACTCTTCGTTACTAACGAAAAATACCTGCAAATCAGGAAAGGGGAACTGTGTTACCCTGAATTTAACGCGAGCGAAGCCGCGGGCAAAAGATAGTTCCATATAAAATTGCAAGTAAAGCTTAAAACTAAGTTAGTACCTTAGCACTACTTAACATCTCTTTTACATTAAAAAGGACAGTATTTTTGGTTTTTATTTTTCCAAACAAAACAAAATTACAAAAATAGGGATTGTTGCTTTCAGGCAACACTGAGTTCTAGAGTCATATTAAATGGTACTAGGTTCGTTAGTTCGGAATGTAGACTACGGAGGACTATTGTATTGTATTGTATAACGGGCTGGTGTCCGCAACTCCACGTCTGAGGCGCGGAGTTGCGATTACGGTATAAAATCAATTATTTTAAACTAGCTGGCGCCTGCGGCTTTGCTCGCGTGATATATAAAAAAATTGTCCTATGTGTTATTCCAGACTATAATCTGCCTCTGTGCCAAATTTCATCAAGATCCGTTCAGCCGGTTTGACGTGAAAGAGTAACAAACATCCATACATCCATCCATCCTCACAAACTTTCGCATTCATAATATTAGTTGGATAATAAAAATAAAATCGAGGACACGGTTGGCGCAGTGGCTGAGCGATCGGCTGCTGCGCTGCGTGTCGCGGGTTCGATCCCCGCACGGAACAAATATTTGTATAGCCTACAGATAGTTGTACCGGGTGTAGCCGTTTGTGTATGTGAGTTTAAATGTTTGTAAACGCACCCACTATACAGGCGAAATCCAAGTGTGGTGGCCTGGTACAAAAAGGGCAAAAGAAGGCATATAAGTGGGTTTTCTTCAGTAAAAGTCTCCGACCAGAGCGATCGATATAATAATAAAAAATAAAAATAATTCAGACATATTTAGCCCTTATTATTGTTAGTATTAAGACTTAAAAGTTATGTTAGGTACATTTACAAACACAATTAATTTAAGTATTTGCCACAGTCTGAGGCCCCGGGCACATGCACTTGCATTTTTTTTTTCTGTTTTAAAAAACGTTGCCCCACACTAGGAATTTCTCCTGTATCGTGGGTGTGTTTACAAACATTTAAACTCACATACACAAACACCCAGACCCGAAACAACTATCTGCAGGTCATACAAATATTTGTTCCGTTCGGGAATCGAGACCCGCGACACGCAGCGCAGCAGTCGATCGCTCAGCCATTGCGCCAACCGTGCCGTCAACTTTTGAACCCAGCACCCCAAAAGAGGACTATACAGTTTATGGCTGAGCATGTTCAGAATGGCGTTAGCGCTCCCACGCGTGAGGAACATCAGCGAAGTTATGGGCAATAGAAGGAACATGGTTTTAGTCAGTAAAAGTCTGACACTCCCTCCCGCTCCGCCCAGAACGGGGGAAGTTATTGATGATTCCACACCCCAAAAAAAAAAGCGATGCGGCGCCGCAGCACAGTGTGAAAGGCGTCCGTGTGAGCATGCGCAAACATAAATAATATGTCTGATGATTTCCACAAAAAAGGCTATTTATAAATCAGCAACGTCAGACAAGCATTTACGAGCTTAAAAGCGCTACTAAATACGCTAGTCTGAAGCACTTGTCTTAACGTCACGCTTAAACCGCGCGCTTGCGCTTTTGCCCGTGAATATTCGGTTCCAGCTGGAGCCGTTTGCGTGGAACTCGTTAGTGTAACAGAGTTGCATTATGTTGTAAATGCGAATGGGTGAAGTTAGGAAGAGTGTTCAGATTAGGTTGCAAGTTTTGCTCCAAGTTTATTTGAATGGCCTCCTCGGAGGTATGTTAGACCCTTTCGGGGAACGGAACGAGTAATGATCCTGCGTTTGTGATGTGCTGCTGTTTTCGTAATGAAGTTTCAGCGATGCTGTACGTTTGTTTGCGCGCCTGTTGTTTCTGTTTGAACGCTTTCGATCAGTGTGTAAGTGTTAGAATAATGTAGAAAATCAGTAAATTTATTACTTTTTTAACACCCTTGCTCGTAAAGCTGATGTAATTCCACCGGTTTTAAATATGTAAAGAGGGTCATAAAAAACGCGTGTGTTATCAAAGCAAATAGTTAAGTTATAGTCTATACAAATTCCATAACAGTATTATTTGCCATTTCAAATTTGGAACTGATCGCCGCCGCACGACTGACCAGCTAGTGAGCAGCGCGCTGTTGCTATTCAAATTTCGAACTAATCGCCATTTTAAAGCAACCACGAAAGCAACAGTGTGCATTAACATATTGAGTTTATTTAAAATTAAAAAAAAAAACAGTTTATTCGGTCATTTAAAAACTTGACTGCATGCTCTAGTGAAGTCTAGTGTCTTTGCCAACATGTTCACGCAGCCACGGCAGAAAATAATCCTCGCGCCATTTTTCTCAAATTTTCTTTTCTTTGTACTTGTATTGTGAAATGTTTTTTTTCTGTTTCCTCGCAAAAGTGTTAAAAAACGTCGTACGATATACGTGCGTATTGGTTATAACATGCTCGGCTCGATTACGCCCTCGCCTTCGGCTCGGGCTGAAATTCCGCCTCGCATGTTATAACCATCATAACGCACTAATATCGTAATGTACTATTGTATTTTTGTTAGTCATTATGGTCAATAGTATAATTATATAAGTAGTTGCGATAACAGTCCTTTTAAATTGGTATGACAATTATCTTATACCATTGACCACTAGATGGCGCTTCTTTCGTTTGATATGTTTCCGTTTTATCAATTCATTTTAAAATAAAATTTATATTCATAATAATGTTTAATTAATTCCTGAAATCCTTACTAATATTAAAAAAGCGAAAGTGATTTTGTTTGTTACGTCTTCACGCCTAAATGGCTAAACCGATTTTGATGAATTTTGGTACAGAGATAGTTGGGACCCTGGAGACGGACATAGGCTATTTAATAAAAAAAGATTGAGATATGAGGGAGAAAGAGGGAAGAAAAGGGAAAACTTAGCATTGCTATTACAATAAATAAGGCGCTAGGGCAAAAAGTGCAGTGCTACAAGTAGCAGGTACCTGCAAATCAGGAAACGCGAGCGAAGCCACGGGCAGAAGCTAGTATAACGATAAATCGATTATGTAAACCTGATCTATAATTTATTGTCTGTCTTATATTCAAATTATCCGGTTGTACCAACCAAAGCGACCCCACTTTTTTGTCAGTTGTCGGTGTGGCGCGATAGTTTAAAATTTAGTCTGTTATGATCAGTGTGACTAGAAAGTCAGTAGAATAAAGTATTCAGTTGAATTTTAAGTCCAACAGTAGTGACCCTAATCGTTTGTACGAGTTAATGTTGACGTCTATACTACTGCTACCCTACCATGACGTCTTAAAGCAGAACTTATTCCACTGAGGGAAAGAGACAGAGCTATACAGGGTGTCTAGCACCATCTCTTTCTTACACAGGAATAAGAACTGCCATAAGATGTCATGGTAACCCTACTGTTCTTGTTGTCCGTTTGAGCAGTATTGCAACTAGCGATTCTTCGATTCGAGTATTCTCCCGGTTACATTCTCACATAAAATGGGACTAACTCTGGAATATACTCTGTAAAATGAAAAAAGATTTTTTAAAATCGGGCGTCTCAGTATAAAGTTATGCGTGGTCATACATAAAAATATATATATATTTAAATATGTCGAATTCAGCACCTCCTTTTTTTGTCGGTTAAAAATGGTAATTTAGGGTAAGGTAGGCAAAAATATTTTTTCTTCTTAAGTTTAATTTCTGATTAAGAGTTACCCGATAAAACTTGAACCACGTCTAGTATAAATTGAACCAATATTTTAATTTGTCCTAGTATTACTTCTGGCGACTTATATCTAGGTCGATCTGAACCATACCCTCCCCACAATGTTGCGAAATTTAGTAATAAGTTCACACGCTCAGGGCGGAGCGGAGGGAAGTGTCAGATTTTAACTGACTAAAACCCACCCCTGTTCCTCCCTTTGCCCTTTTCTTTTTCGAACAGCAAAATTGCCAATATCTTTTGATCTTTTTAATAAAAAGAAACTAAACTTACTTCGTGAGTTATTGAAAAACTTGACGGATCACTTTGAATGTAGGTATGATGAGTTAGATTCAAAGTGAAAAGTTTAGTTAAGTTCTATAATAGTTCTGTTTTGAGTTACAATTACGGATCAAGTATTTGTATGGAAAGAAAGAAAGAAAACTAAACTTAAGTACACACAACACCTTAAAACAAAACTCAAATCTTAATAATACAAAAAAAAAACTTAAGTCATGACACTACAAAAAATAGTAACTAAAAAGAACAAAACAAATTGCCAATTGATGCTGGTTTTCAACTGGAACTGTATGGTCTACAGAAAGTTGTTCCAGGGCTGGCTGTTTGTGTATGTGAGTTTAAATGTTTGTAAACGCACCTACTATACAGGAAAAAATCCTAGAATGGAGCAAGATATTTAACGAAAAAAATTGTAAAAGTTTTGCTTACTCCGAACCAGCAGACTGTGGTTACTGCACTCTTTCATCCTTATTCCTCTCCTCTGAGTACGTATTATTAAAAAAAAAATGTTTTTCAAGCTTAGAACGAGCAACATTTCATTCAAACATCCAGGAGATACGAAAGACATTTGAAAGTCAAAATTACCGTAAAATGCAGTTAAAAAGATCGCAAAATTTTGTACGCTCTAAAATTTTCCCGTATTTGTCGAAAACATCAGAAACCCTTTACTATTACGAGGCTTAACCTGAAAATTCTAGGCTTTTACGCTTTCAAATGACTGCTCGAAACGGCTCAGAACACTCACCCCTTTAATATCTTAATTACTGTAAAATGTACTCTCTTTTACTTTGGGTACGGGTTAAGTTACAAAAGGTCTGTTGAAAAGTAATATTTAAAAAAAAATAAACAAAATAAAATATATTTTTTTTTGACTAGAACACACCAAATTGTAAAAAAAAAAAATTAAAAAAAATGTGACAAATGAAACAAAAGAAGACATATGTCTTCTTTTTTACTAATATTATGAATGCGAAAGTTTGTTTGGATGCTTGGATGTATGGATGTTTGTAACTCTTTCACGCAAAAACCGCAGGGCGCAGCTTGTAAGAAATAAATTAGCCTTGAAAGAGACCACAAAAGTCCCTATCTCAGCATGGTGCCGTCACATTCAATAAAAAATATATATTGCTGGTATTCTGTTAACTTTTTTTTTTTTTTTTTTTCGAGTGGCAAGTCATCCAATGACAGATTTGTACTGACTAAAACCCACCCATGTTCCTTCTATTGCCCTTTACGTACCGAGGCCGCGGTATCTCTTTCGAACAACCCGCAACTCCGGCAGGCGGAGGCTCTGGCAAGCCCCTCTGCTTTGCTGACTCTCTTTGAGGCGCGCGTGAAACACGAACGCGCCGTCGACACGGCCTGTCGTCAATCGACGGACGGACGGTGAACTACCCATTGCTCACCGCCCACAGGCCCGCATCTACGGTGGCCGGGAGTCGTCTCGCGGCGCCCGGCGCCATGGGCGTCTCCCGCGGCGGCTGGGTTGGGCAGATGTTCTCTCCCTCAAACGTCCGGCCACCTCCTTTGCTAGCATTACTGCTTCGCAGAAGGTGGTGACCGCTTCCCATTCCCTCTCGCTCCGGACCATGGCCTGAACCAGGGCCGGACGCGAGAGATCGCCGCCGCCGATCGCCTCCACGAGGGCACGGCGGTGCTCCGCCCAAGCTGGGCAGACCGCCACTGTGTGCTCCACCGTGTCCTCCGGGCGATCGTCACAATGGTGACACCCGGGCGCTTCCTCCCGCCCGATGATGTGCAGGAACCTCCCGAAACTTCCGTGTCCGGTGAGGACCTGCGTCAGGCGGTAGGTGAGGACGCCATGACGCCTCTCCAGCCACTCCTCAAAGAGGGGACTTACCGCCGCTATTGTGGCGTGCCCTGCACGGGGTTGCGACAGTCGCTCTCTCCATGCCACCATGAGATCGCACCGGAGGTCTGCCCGCCGAGTATTCTGTTAACTTCACATTTGGTTCGTTGAGTTTTTGCAACCGACTTCCGGAAGTAAAGTTATTTTACACTTTATTATTTTTTTGGCAAAAAAGTTATTATTCTGCATTTTTAGTAAAAGTATGATGATATCACACAAAAAAACGATCGCAATTACAAAATACAGCTATAATAATTGAGATCATTAATAAAACCCTACATGTTCATCACACCATAAAAGACCATTTCATGAATATAATCACATAAATAATAGGGACAAAAGAACTGAGATATGCTATAAAGTAAATGCTATTCTCTTCCTGTTCACACACACTACTGTCTACGTTTCTTTTCTTCATATTTCCTGGTCGTAAGCCTACTGATTCATGAATATGAGACAACCATATAGAGAAACTTAAAACTGCGGATATTTCAACGAATTCATACCTAACTCCACAACACATCCCTATTTGTCCCAAATGCATATAAATGGATAGTCGTCTGACCCGTCTGTTTGTTTCAAGTCTTTAGCTCTGCCATCTGCAATCCCAAACCACTGGCTGTCTCAGTTGAGATTGCTTACAAAACATTAATCCTTACCCATGTGGATTCTCTACATCAAAGGAGACTGGCCAAAGTTATACATTTAGCTTACATATCTGTTTAATAATACAAGATGATTACTATTAAAACGAAGTTCCTTATCGCGCATTGCAAAAGGGGGGGGGGCACTGGAATTTAATGAATCAACAAAATTTTTGGTCTTTGAACTGATTAAAGACTATTTATTTTATTTAGTTAGTAGGTGGAAAAAATTAAGACCAAAAGTTGTAACGACACTTTTTGCTATAGTTGTAAGCCGTGCGACGTGCGCGTGTTTCTCTGTCTGTCTCTTTCTCTCTCTCATAGAAAGCAAGCCAGTTATCTGTTTCAAATTGTACAGGTTTGGAAATAAAAAAAGTGGTTCAGTATACGTAAAAAATAAACGGCAACCTTTCGAGAAGAAGAAGAAGAACCCTGTTAATCCTAAAAATAAGATTGTGATCAAATCACAATGTTATTTTCTTCATTTTCGTCCCTCTTACCGCTTTTGATTTAACCCTCAAGCCCTCAGGTTGTGTGTTTATAATTTTTAAGCCAGCTTTGCACTTTCTGACGACTTCTGTGCCACATATTTTCACGTTAATGCCGTGCTTACCTAGTCAAATCATTGCTGGAATTAGAACTCAACACACCTGAAAGGTGTGGTTAATGATTCATTTACATTCAACACTGTTTATGAAAGAAATTTTATTACGAATGTCATTAAAATAAATACACAAAAAATACTTACAATCGGAACAAATAATTGTGTGGCTTACTGATAGTTTTTTAGGGGCTGGTTATTTGTGCATTTGACTTTGAATGTTTGTAAACGCACCCATGATACTAGAGAAATGATACAAAAAACATCCTAGAGTCGGGCAACGTTTATATTAAAAAAAAACTAATATCATAAAGCGAAAGTTTGTGAGAATGTATGTAAATATTGTTGTTGCTTAAATACTACTGAATGGATTTTGATGAAACTTCACAATAACATAGCTTAGGTTACAATTCATAAAGATATATTGTATATTATCCAAATTATACTGATAATTATCAAGAAAGTCGGAAAAATCTGTCATCTGCCAGCTATTCCAGCATGCACCTCATAAACTGTTAAAAATACAACTATATCATGTAAAATAAGGTAGTTGTTTTAACACGTAGCTGGACAACTAATGGTTTAATTTTGTTTAATTTGTCTCAATCCTGAATAGAAAAATAATAAAATTGTAATTATATATATATATATATATAATTCTTTCGAATACTTTCTGTTATGCACCCTGCACCTACTTTGTTTTCTCTCTGCATCACCCTAAGGTAGACTGGTAGAAAATGCCCAAGGCATTAAGTCCGCCTTTGTACATTGTTTTTTATACATGTGCATAAAGTTTTAATAAATAAATAATATGAAACATTGAAAAATTTATCTAAGGATAAAATAGGTACATTCCAATATTCATTGCCACAATTTTGTCTCACCACGCGAGTGAAAGAACGGGGCGCAGCTAGTAAAGCAATAAAGATACTCAATAGCGTGTCTCTGCAATTGGACATTTTTACTTGCTCTGTGGCGGAATTCCAGAGAGTAATACATTACATATTGTTCTCTGTTTAACTTACTAACTTTTGCCCTCGGCTTCGCTCGCGTTAAATTCGGGGTAACACAGTTCCCCTTTACTGATTTGCAGGTACCTGCTACCTGTAATGTTTGCCCTTGCGTCTTCTTTATGGTAATAGCAAAGCTAAGTTTTCCCTTTTCTTCTCTCTTACTCCCTCATTTCTCAAGCCTATGTCCGTACGGTGGAGCACACAGTGGCGGTCTGCCCAGCGTGGGCGGAGCACCGCCGTGCCCTCGTAGAGGCGATCGGCGGCGGCGATCTCTCGCGTCCGGCCCTGGTCCAGGCCATGGTCCGGAGCGAGAGGGAATGGGAAGCGGTCACCACCTTCTGCGAAGCAGTAATGCTAGCAAAGGAGGTGGCCGGGCGTTTGAGGGAGAGAACATCTGCCCAACCCAGCCGCCGCGGGAGACGCCCAGGGCGCCGGGCGCTGCGAGACGACTCCCGGCCACCGTAGATGCGGGCCTGTGGACGGTGAGCAATGGGTAGCTCACCATCCGTCCGTCTATTGACGACAGGCCGTGTCGACGGCGCGTTCGTGTTTCACGCGCGCCTCAAAGAGAGTCAGCAAAGCAGAGGGGCTTGCCAGAGCCTCTGCCTGCCGGGGTTGCGGGTTGTTCGAAAGAGATACCGCGGCCCCGGAATGTAAAGGGCAACAGAAGGAACATGGGTGGGTTTTACTCAGTACAAGTCTGACATGCCCCCCGCTCCGCCCAGAGCGGGGGAAGTCATTAGATGATATCCCATCCGAAAAAAAAAGCCTATGTCCGTCTCTAGGGTCACAATTATCTCTGTACCAAAAGTCATAAAAATCGGTTTAGCCATTAAGGCGTGAAGACGTAACAAACAAACAAATTCACTTTCGCTTTTATAATATTAGTGAGGATGAGTAGTGCCATACTCGAAGTCGTAACTTGGACCTGTTAATGATTGACCATACATCGAATTTGGATCCTCATTCAAGTGTTGAGACGTAAAAAGTTGAGTTACATAAAGTTTTGCTATTTCTAATAGTAGAATGGATTCATTCATAGAAGTTTTTTAATAAGAAATCTTATACTGAATCTGAACTTAACCTATAAGGACAAAGAAATTGAATTATAATATATTGTTGGATGCCACAGAAATCTGAAAATAATAATGAAATTAGCTTCAGCTTGGCGTGAGAAAGACGTTGACGGAGGAAAACTGTTTTTTGGATTTGTCGTGGTTATTATAGAGAATGTAATTGTGTACAACCACTCTATCATAAAGTGACGATACAGAACCTCGTGTAGTTTTTAACCGACTTTGAAAAAGGAGAAGGTTCTCAATTCGTCTCAATCTTTTTTTGTTTTTATTTATGTACTAGCTTTTGCCCGCTGCTTCACTCGAGTTTAATTCGTGGTAACATAGTTCCTCTTTCCTGATTTGCAGGTTTCTGCTACTTGTAGTTTTTCCCTAGCACCTGATTTATTGTAATAGCAAAGTTAAGATTTCCTTTTCTTTCCCTCTTTCTCCCTATGCCTATGTCCGTCTCCAGGGTCCCAACTATCTCTGAACCAAAATTCATCAAAATCGGTTTAGCCATGTAAGCGTGAAGACGTAACAAACAAACTCACTTTCGCTTTTATAATATTAGTAAGGATGATCACCAATTACTCAAAGACGCCTTGACCGATTCGCAAAGTTCAGACGATAACTCATAAACTACCTAAGCAATATACATAAACAAAAGGGACCACCTTGGAAGTACACCTTAACAAACAAAAAAATAATTTTGCAAATCGGTCCAGGCGTCGTCGCTTTGCAATCATCGGTGAACATACATATATTAAAAAAAAAATTGAGAACCTCTTCCTTTTTATGAAGTCGGTTAAAATAGCAAGAATTCTCTGTTAGTAGAACTAAAAGGCGATTACAACGTGCGCGGTTGGATTTATGTGTCAAAGGACATTCTTTGAGACACAAATCCAATCGCGCACGTTACAATACATACTTGCGAAATGCTCCATACAAACTTCAAGCCCCCATTTTAGAGAAGTGGGGAATTAGAAAAAGACAAAAAACCTATGTCCGTCTCCAGGGTCCTAACTATGTCTGTACCAAAATTCATCAAAATCGGTTCTGCAATTTAAGCGTGAAGACGTAACAAACGATTATTATAGTAGACCAGCCGCAGAAATTATTATTTAAAAAAATGTATTAGATTTTGGGGCTATAATAGAAACATAACAACGAATATTGGATATGATTTTTCAAAGCTCCTAGTGATTTTTAAGAAACTGATTGCATAGGTCCATTTTGGACAATGTCCTTTACATTAAGTTTTAATAAGAGATGAAAATATTGTTTGAGGCTACAGAACCTTTTGTGTGCATGAGTTAATTCTAGAACTTTATCGAATTTAAACGAGAGGTAAACTTACTAGATCTTGTTAGAAGTATATTATTGGTTCGTTTTCTTTGATAAGTGAGAACTTTTCATATTGTTAGGTCTAGTGGAAAGTGAAAAGAAAAACTTCTTTTGAAACTTTACCCTTTTGTGTGTTCTTGTTATTAAAAAAGCAATAATCAATTTTATTTGAATTTTATCCCGCCCTTGATCAAGGTTATTCTACTTTAAAACTTTCGGCACCACGCACTTGAAATTTAAAACATTTTTCTTCGATAAACGCTTTTTTTTATGGCGCAAGCTGTGAACAGCGCGTAAAAAAACGTCTCGACAGACAGACAGAGAAACTACCAACAACGGTACTGATAGAGTTGCAGGTAAAACCGCTTGGCACAGCTAGTATAAACATAAGCGGCAAAGAGATCATTTGACGGATAGAAACTTGTACAACAATATGACATTCTCGTTTCATAACTTTTCTGTCCAATTCATAACAACAGAACCCTTTCCTTCATTGTCATTGTCCATGTTCTTCAAAACACGTTAAGTTCGTACAAAACTCATTACAATTCACCAAGTAACATTGCTTGGAGTCCCGTCACGTAATGTTGGGAACGAAGGCGACGATTATTACAATATTCAAAGCCTTCAGTACTTACGCCAGGAATAGATTGAGCTTGCAGTAAACGGCTGCAGCAAACTGAATCTGACCTCAATTAAGACGAGAGAGGGACGTGGACTTTCGACTGCTATATAGTGGTAGTCTTTCAAGTCTTTTGGGTCAAAAACGTTCGCAGTACTCTTCGAATTAGTTACACTATCGACATTTCCAGGTAGGCCTGGTCAAATGTTTGTAGGGTGGTGGTTGTTTGAAAGAGATACCGCGGCCCCAGAACATAAAGCGGCAAAAGAAGGAACATGGGTAGGTTTTAGTCAGTAAAAGTAGATACTACCGCCCTGCTCCACCTAGAGCGGGGGAAGTTATTTGATGATTCCCAAAAAAAGGTCAAAAGTTTCTTTTTTTTCGGGTAGCCTACTGTTGTTTACTTAAAACATTTACAAATATTTACTTATGTATACTTTAACACTATATATTTATATTTTATAACAGAATTTTTGTAAGAAAAAAAAACAAATTTATGAAATTACAATAATCCTTGCTAATATTATAAAAGCGAAGGTGAGTTTGCTTGTTTGTTACCTCTTCACGCCTAAATGGCTAAACCGATTTTGATGAATTTTGGTACAGATATAGTCTTCGGAAATAACCTAACTTTAAAAAAAAGTGAGATATGAGGGAGAAAGAGGGAAGAAAAGGGAAAACTTAGCATTGCTATTACAATAAATAAGGCCCAAAGGCAAAAACTACAGGTAGCCGGTACCTGCAAATCAGGAAAGGGGAACTGTGTCACCCCAAATTTAACGCGAGCGAAGCCCGCGCAAAAGCTAGTTAATAATAGAATATAGTAGGATTCTTAGAATCTAAACGCCAGCAAACAAATATAATGTATAGCTTTGTTGTATCTTTGGGGATATACTGGTACCAAATCAAAGTCCTAATAAATGCGAATTGCAATTTTTATTCAAAAGAGATGATACAGGATCGGTTGCTCAGACATAAAAAACCCAAAAGTGACAGATGGTTGACATGATAATATGTCAGTTTAAAACGCCTGCGCAATTAAAATAGCAACAACACGATGGTATGAAACCACTTACGTATGAGATCACAGAAGCATTGCTATAACACACTTTTTTGTACATTGTGCATTTAATGAATAAATAAATAAAACACACACATAATATCTATAAGCATTTTTTGTTAGACTACGATTCTAAAGTTAACTTCAATTTATTTTTTTAATTATTGTGTTAATAATCACGCTATACAAAATATGGAGGAGCGGAGTCTTCTACTACAGGCATTATTGTAAACAAATTATTTGACAATTTTTTTTGGAGTTTACTCCTTAAGAATCGATTTTCATATATAAGGCGCCCGGTATGAGAAAAATGTGAGGTGTAAAATCTACTGATGAATGACCTCGTTACGTTTTTGGTGCGCCCCTATAATAAAGTGAACTGAAAGTATTTTGAAATAACTATGGCAGAAAGGGGTGTAGATAATATTGCCGGAACATCTAGCAACCACGTGGGTGAAAGGTACATACGTTATAATTCATGTATTATATGCATGAGCATGTGCGATTTGTATTTATTAAATATTTAATAATTATCGATGTAGTTCATATAAATATATATTTGAGAACAACTTTGGACTGTCGGATTTGAATATTTTTGTTAAATCGTACTGCGATCTATTTATTAGAAACCGCTTTACTATTTAATAAGTGTTAGGTAGGTAGCTGTGCTCTGATGCGCAGGGTAGTAACTACCTAACTATCGCGATGTCGTACCTATTCAAAATCGGCGTGTTTAAAAGATTAGAATCATAATATTTACAGGTATTAAATCGATAAATGATAAAATTAGGTATTCACATGATTGTACTAATGAAGAAATAGTGTAAATTAATGTAAATAACATTAATTTACACTATTTCTTCGTCCTCTTTTCAGCAAACTTTCAAAATGTCCACCGCCCTGCTCGATGCACTTTATTGCACGTTTTCTTAAGTTTAATTTTAATCTGTAAAGCACATTAGTTTCTGATAGAGCAATGGGGACAACGAGGTATGGTACAACCATTGATGCGGTATTTTCGAGATTCCTGAACCACGTAAGTATCTACCAACGTCCATGTGTCTCATTTTAGTTACCATAAACCACTTGTCACAGTAATTAATAATGAAAGCAATGTTGATCTAATTAATATTTAAAAAAGAAAATGAATAGTCAGATAATAATCCTTACTAATATTATAAAAGCGAAAGTGAGTTTGTTTGTTATCTCTTCACGCTTTAATGGCTAAACCGATTTTGATGAATTTTGGTACAGAGATAGTTGGGAACCAGGAGACGGACATAGGCTATATAGTTGCTATTACAAATCAATAAGGCGCAAGGGGAACTGTGTTACCCCGAATTTAACGCGAGCGAAGCCGCGGGCAAAAGCTAGTAATTACATAATTTATCAACATTCCTAATAAAATATTTGTGCACATCTGAAATTGACTATTGTGAAAAGTTTAATGTAAAATATTTCGCCGATTAGTTATAATAAATGTATTTATAAAATGAATAAATATATATTTATATATGTTTATTATTTTCATTAATTTGTTAATTTACCCTTTCTGGTATTAATCTTTTTTCAGTTAAATAAACTCTTTTTGCGTATGTTTAGACAATCGTACTTAGGGAGTAATTTTTAAAAGTCTCTTTATTATAGATTTAATAAAGACGCCTGAACAACTTTGTATTAGTCGGTACAGAAGCTAAACATAAAAGGAATTACTAAAGAAACAACTGAAGTCACTTCTCAAATGTTGCTCAGAGAAGGCGTCCATTCAAATCTGGTCCTGATTTTTCTGACACAACTTTGACCGAAACTCTGGAGTGAAACACTTAATTTTTTCTTCGCATTTCAACAAACACACCACTGAACTATGGTCTACCACACAAAACTCAAAATCATAGACTGTCTGTTGTTATATTTTATGAAATTCGATCGATAAATAAATTAATACATAAAAGTTGTTTAAATTTATGAGTATTCTCTATAAAATATTTATTTCTCAATTTCCAAACGTTAAAGGTAATACTTCAAAAACTCGAAGCTTTGCTGAAAGAAGCATATTTTATTTATTTTACTTTTCTCATCTGTTTTTTTTTTTTTGTTCTGCACAGAAACAGTAGTAGTCAATTTGATTTAACTTTCAACCAACCACGCGCTAACGTAAACCGATTGCTTAATTTTAATCAAGGAAGCAGAAAAGATTGCAAGCATTTAGCGACTAACTGTGGCTAACGAAAGCTCTAATGAACAACCCAGTTTTACAAATCCCGACGGAGAGAAACATACTCGCGGATTTCAGTTGAAAATTCTGTAGCACTTCTAATCCAAGAGCCAGACTTCGATCGACCTTCACCGTTCTGTTTACCGAATAAAAAATACTTTTTAGAAATGTTGATAATGCATTAAAAAAATATTGCGAATTGGTTGCCAGATGACATAAAAGTATTTTAAATTCCGAAAACATTGGGTTTTCACCAATTTTATTTTAATAAACGTAACACATACGTGTGTAATAAATATTATTTCAACAAGAAAGATAAAGTCTTTTTTTTTCTTTCTTTCTTTCGCGTAGTTAGTGTCTAACCTAGTGTCAGAGTTTTTAAAACGTTAGTTAGAGGTCTAACTGGGCCAAGGTTTGAGTTTTTGTGCTCAACCTAGCAGACTAACAGACACAACACTCGGCTATTACTGCAATAAAAGATAAGTGAAGATCGGTTTTAGACGGGATCTTAAACTATTCAATCCAAAATGTTTAGGAAATTGCTTTGGAAAATATAAAATGTCTCAATTTGTGAGATCCCTCGGTATTGCAGCGTAAACAGGCAATTTGACCTTAATTGGGAATCTCTTGAGGATCGAACAAGAGCCAAAGAGATTTACAAAAAAGTTAGGGACGTATTGTATATAATGTAATAAAAAAATGTATTTCATAATTTTTGTGAACGAAATATTAATAGTAATTATTCGAAGACATTCCAATAATAATTATAGATAGAATATTCTTTATTATGTACACCATACAAATTACAAGAATAACAATATACAACTTATAAATATGATGACGCAATAGGCGGTCTTATAGCTAAAAGTGATTTTATCAAGACAACTTTTATATTATTTAAATAAAAAATTAACAATAAAAAAAAACAAGACAGACTGACATCCTCAAAACGCCTCGACGAAATCAGACATACCGGAACGTTGGTCAAATGGAGACAATTGTGACTGCGGAGCATGATGCCTTTTTTGTTTTTTTCGTATGTGCAATCTATACTTCCTTTTATATATACTTATTATATACTTATTTTTATATTATAAAAACAAAAGTGAGTTTGTTTGTTTGTTACGCCTTAAATGGCTAAACCGACTGTGATGAATTTTGGTATAGAGATAGTTGGGACTCTGGAGACGGACATAAGCTATTTTTTTTAATATTGAGTGGTGAGGGAGAAAGAGGGAAAAAAAGGGAAGACTTAGCATTGCTATTACAATAAATAAGGCGCTACGGCAAAAACTACAGGTAGCAGGTACCTGTAAATCAGGAAAGGGGAACTGTGTTACCGTGAATTTAACGCGAGCGAAGCCGCGGGCAAAAGCTAGTCATCAATAACTTCTCCCACTCTTCGCAGATCAAAAGAATAAGGAATTAATAAGGAAGAGTCTTTATAAATAAAAGACTGTTATCTATTTATTATAACTTTATGCAAATGTTAAAAAAAAAACATTGTACACACGACGGCAGGTCAACCTATTCTAATCTATTATACCCTGATCTCTCTACTACGAATCGCACACTCTAGTAGAGAGATCAGGTTAAAGGTTTTGTGTAGGTTGATGTGCTGTCTTGTGTACAAAAGCGGACTTTGTTTTTTACTAAATAAATTATTATGTTCATTCTTTTGCCCTTTGCGTCCCGAGGCCGCAGTATCACTTTCGAACAACCCGCAAGCTGGGCCGGCAGTGACTCTGGTTGGTCTTTCTGCTTTGCTGACATGTCTCACACTAGCGCGCCGTCGACACGGCAAGCTTGATGCCTTGGCTTCGATTTTCGGGTCGGGAGAATTGTTACTGGGTTTTTTATCAGGAATGCCTCAGTAGCCGTCTTAGAGTCTGGATTTGTGCCCGCTTGACGACATTGGCAGTTAAAACATCTTTTTTTTTTAATAAAACGTTGCCCCACACTAGGAAATTCACCAGTATCGTGGGTTCGTTGACAAACATTTAAAGTCACATATACAAACAGCCAAACCCGGTCATACAAATATTTGTGCGGGGATCGCTCAGCCATTACACCAACCTTGTCGTCAAGTCAATTACATTGGACTTAATACAACTTGGTAAATATGAGTGTACTATCTTAATAGTACACTCATATTTACCAAGTTACCAGGTTTACCAGGTACCTCTGCTTTTCCCTGCAGGGATTAGGTGCGATGTTATATTAGTTTTAACGAAAGCCTTTGGCGAGAGTGGTTGTTAGACAAACAGGCTTCTGACAAACCGTAGCGACTGTCAAACATCTACAAATTCTCCCGGGAACAACGGCTTAATGTGCTTCCTGACGCATGGTAGGTGGGTACGTAGCGCATGGTCACCCAACCATGTACCGAATGTAGCATGCAATTTTAAACCTTAAAGATTGGCCTGTCCTTCTGATATTATTTAGCCTTACGAGCCTTATATAATGATTATTTCTTTATAATATCCTACTATATTATATAGGTAATATTATAAATGCGAATGTTTGTGAGGATGGTTTGATGTTTGTTACTCTTTCACGTCAAAACGGCTGAACGGATCTTGAGGAAATTTGGCACAAAGGTAGATTATAGTCTGGAATAACATATAGGATACCTTTTTTGATATCACGCGGGTGAAGCTGCGGTCGCCAGCTACTATTAAATATTATGTCGGATTCATTCTGTAAGAATTTCGAAATAAGTATTTGTTTGACCTACAGGTAGTTTTTTCGGGTCTGGCTGTTTGTGTATGGGAGTTTTTAATTATGTTTGTAAACGCACCCGCGATACAAAAAAAAATCCTAGAGAGGGGGCCATGTTTTAAAAAAGTAATAATTATTATTTAAATAAAACATTAATTTTAACTCGACACCTAAATGCATTCCTGAGTTACGAGGTAGCAAACAGAGAGACAGGCGGACAACAGAGTGATCCTATAAGGAGTAAAAGGTACAGAACATTACAAAAATATATGTTACTTACTGACGCCGGCGGCTTCGCCCGCGTGATATCGAAAAAAAAAACTATTCTGTGTGTCATTCCAGACCATAATTAAATATTTCTTAAAAACAAAAAAAAAAACATTTAAAAATATAAATATAAAAAACGTAGCCAGGTTACGGACGCTGATTGATCTACATCGGGTCCATGTAGGGCCCGGAAAAAGCGTCCGTGAAGCTCCTTAAAAATATTCCGTGAGACTGCATATCTCACGATTGTGGAGAGTCTTGCCGTTTAAAAAGCCTCGACCACCATAACTCCGTGGGATATACAGTCTCATAACCGAAGACCGTGGGTGATGCATACGATATGCCGTCAACAATGTACGGACTTTTCTATCCAGAGCATCTAGTTCTGTTTGAGTCCATTTGAGTATGCCAAAAGAGTACATCAAAACCGGTATGACCCAACCGTTGAAAGCTATTAAGAAGACTATTAAGTACTTTTCTCAGGCGGCCAAAGAAGCGCTCCTTCAACGATTGCTTCATGTCAGCAACATTGATACCCAACACTTCCGACATCCCCAAATACTTGTAGGTTTCGGTTGCTGAGAGGGATCTAAGGTGTATGGAATCCGAGAGCTGGGTTCCCACAGATTCCACAATTTCCCCTCGCTTTACATGCATGACCGCACATTTGTCCACACCAAATTCCATACTGATGGCACTACTAAAAGTTTCAGTTACCTTCAGTAGCTCCATCAGTTGCGAATCGTTGGGGGCAAAGAGTTTCAGGTCATCCATGTAAAGGAGGTGAGATTAACCTGACCACCTCTCCTCAATCGATAGCCCAGACCTGAATTCTCCAGCAACGTGCTTAGAGGATTCAAGGCTAAGCAGAACCAAAGTGGACTCAAACTATCGCCCTGGAATATACCTCACTCTATCCTTATTGTGAATATTATTTTTATATAGATTATTTTAACATATGTAAATATGTTGCTTATGTAGTTAACTTAAACAATTAGTATTGATAATTACGTGTTCTTTGAGTTCAATAAAACATCAAGTCCTTTTCCAAAGACCAGGCGCAAGATGAAAATCATACCCATAGTTAGCTAGTTATGTTAATAGGTAACGAACCTATTTCAATCAACCCGGCACCAATCTTTCTCATTAGAAAAACTTGAGAGGTGTCAAGGGACACACGGATGGAACGAAGTTATTATTTATTATGTACAAAAAACCTGTATACACTCATCAAAAACAATCGTCGCGACACCACACTGTTCAATGCGAAATAGAAAGACGAAACGAAAATAACTGGCTTGCTTTCTATAAGAGAGAGAGAGAGAGAGACAGACAGAGAAACACTAGCAAAAAGAAAAACTATAGCAAAAAGTGTCGTTACAACTTTTGGTCTTAATTTTTCCCGTCTAGGAACTTCGTTCCAAAACCAATAACCCAAGGTCCGACCCATTTGTTTTCGGATGGGAAATCATCAAATAATTTCCCCCGCTCTGGGCGGAGCGGAAGGGAGTGTTAGAGATTTACTGACTAAAACCCATCCGAGTTCCTTTTTTACCCTAAATGTTCTGGGGCCGCGGTATCTTTTTTGAAAAACCCGCAATTTCTCGAACAACCTGCAGCACACCACAATGGTCAAACTTCCAGTATTTAACATTAATTGCTACTACTGGACTTATGCATGACAAAGTAAATCCAACTCCTTGATACGCACTTAAAGAGATTAGTGACACAAGTACCATAATAAAACTATTTTAAGACCCAAGATGGAAGCTTTAACGAAAATCCTTACCATATAATATATAATAAGCTTTATAATAAGCTTTTATAATATTATATATTATATAAAAGCGAAAGTGAGTTTGTTTGTTTGTTACCTCTTCACGCTTTAATCGCTACACCGATTTTGATGAATTTTGGTACAGAGATAGTGTGGAACCAGAAGACGGACATAGGCTATAAAAAAAGTGGGATGTGAGGGAGAAAGAGGGAAGAAAAGGGAAAACTTAGCGTTGCTATTACAAATCAATAAGGCGCAAGGGGAACTGTGTTACCCCGAATTTAAGGCGAGCGAAGCCGCGGGCAAAAGCTAGTTATTGATAAAATATAACTTTGTAGTCGTTCTAAAGGAAAATTTTTAGAATTAATTTCAGATTTTTTTCTGCTCTCAGACATCGATTGGGTAAACTTCTTCAAGATATTGTAAAACAAAGCCTTGGGGATAATTTTACCTGTAACGGAGAAAGGGAAGTTCTTCGCCTATTGTATTTTCAAAGAAGAAGATATTTACTAACAAGTCATTGGACCGTAAATTTGTATTTAGAAAGAAATTATTATTAGATATGCGTAGCTTAATGTTTCAAGGAAGACTATCGTTAACGAAATATTGTTATTTTAAAATTGTAATTACTCGTTCTTACGCCAAAATGAGCCTTAAATTAAATTTTGGTAGAACTCCTCTCAAATAACAATGCCGGAGGGGAAGCCCTAGAAGGAACGTACCAACTTAAACCTCTCTTCAGAAAAGTCACAATCGTATACCATAAATCAGATGGACTAGTTAAGAAGAGCATTGTTTGTTGTTACACGACTGCCCCAAAAAAGGAGTGTTATAGTTCATTTGTTTGACATGGCAGTCGTGTTTTTTTTTAAATTATTTTTCATAGAGTTGTGTTGAAATCTATTGGCATCATATACTTATATCAGCGTATCACATTCCAATACAAAAATAACAGCACAGACCCACTGCAGTTTGCGATAGTTCATACAAAATGAACAAAAGCTATGTAGGCGGATTTTTGCAGTGTTTTGACTCTCATAAATCTACATCAGTTTTAGTGCTTTTCCAAAGTTTTAAATCCTTACTAATATTATAAAAGCGAAAGTGATTTTGTTTGTTACGTATTCACGCCTAAATGGCTAAACCGATTTTGATGAATTTTGGTACAGAGATAGTTGGGACCCTGCAGACGGACATTTGCATTTTTTTAAAGTGATAAATAAAGGGCAAAAACTACAGGTAGCAGGTACCTGCAAATCAGGAAAGGGGAACTGTGTTACCCCGAATTTAACGCGAGCGAAGCCGCGGCAAATTGCTGCAATCCTTACGTACGCCTTTTGCCACACCTACTTTTATATTTGTACCTTCATCGTAACGAAATCCGTCTACGAAAACCCTCTCACCTGTCTTACCAACTTTCGTACTTTTTGAAGGTCATCCCTTTATCTTGAGTCCATCAATCATAAAACATTAAAACCTTGCCAGTCCGTATGTCCTCAAAAAACGACCTCAACAGGAAGGGTGCTAGTTGAGTTGTCAACAGAAAAAACCGGTCAAGCGCGAGTTCCAAAAAGGGTTCCGTAACATGTTTTTGTTGTATTTTTCGATGTCGAAATTCTTTATGGAAGTCCTCCGTCCTGAAGAGGGTGGAGGGGTCTGTCAGACTCATAGTGACTAAAACCACACCGATGTTCCTTCTCACACTTGCGTCGTTGACAACGGGAACAAATGCGACTTGCGCTGCCCGCGTTGCTTGCTGCTGGGCAATAGCAGTTGGGGGGGGGGATGAGGTGTCAAAGTCCCCCCACTACGTCTGAGAGGCGCGCGTAGGATACTATGCGCTGCCGTTTCGAGTCCAATACGTAACCCTGATGGGGTTCCGTATCATAATACAACCTTTTAACTGATGCGTCAGTCTCGCGGTCGCAAGCGTGACTGCTGAGCACGGTACCCTGGTTTCGATTCTCGGGTCGGGGAGAAAGTGTTATTGGGTTTTTCCATTAGGAGTTTCACAGTACTAGCAGCTAGGAGTGTGGAAGTTTGCGGTATGATACCCCCGTGCCTCGGAAAGCATGTTAAGCCGATGGTCTTGTGCCTGATCACTCTCCAGTCGTGTCGGATTGCAGTCCCATCGGAGGCTATTATGGAAGATTTTCAAAAATGGGGACCAATTATTTTTTATGCATTTTCATAATAGGGGATTAGACGAAAACCTTTTTTGAGTAATTGTGGTTTATTTAAAACTACAACATTTATCAAACAAACTGACAGACAAAGGTGTATAAGCAAAGGGTTCAATAGGATTAAAGTCAAACTTAAAGCAAATATTTCAATTAGACCATTACAGGCACTATTGAATTTCGAAAAATAAAAGCATTAAACTACAGTCCCAGACACAATGTAAAAAAAATTGTGAAAGTACTGTAAGATATGCGCTAAATAATGAAAGCACATAAAAAACTTTGAAAATTATATTTTTTATATTATTTTTGAAAGATCTCACACTTCCTACGCCATTCTCTAGACTTATTTTTCTTTTAATTAATAATTTCTTCTAATTCTTTATTTAAAACGACCTGAGTGTTGGAACATCATGGCTAACCAGCCAGCATTCAGCTTTAGTAAAGGTATAAAACCTCTCACAGTACTGTAGTAGTTGCCCATTCCAAAGCGTTGAGCGATGGCTTTCTGATAGAGATCTTTGGTTATGGATCCCTAAAAAAGGTCAAGGTTGCACATCATTCATGTTGTCCCATAGACTCGATTACAAGCCATCAATCTCGAATGACGGAGGATAGTCGAAGAGACGTCGGTTTGGTTATGTCGTTACGATGATCTGTTGAAAGTAAAATGTGGAGCTAATCAGTCACTTGACAAGTTTGTGATCAGAAAGGAATTGGTGAGTTGAAGTTTTTGTGAATATTGTTTTTTTTAAGACGTTGTCCCATACAAGGAATTTCTAATGTAACGTAGGTGCGTTTACAAACATTTAAATTCAGATACACAAACAGCCAGACCCAAAACAACCACCTGTAGGTCATACAAATTTTTGATCCGTGCGGGGATCGAATCCCTGACACGCAGCGCAGCAGTCGATCGATCAACCACTGCACCAACCGTGCCGTCAATAAACATAATCTTTTAGCCTGTGATCGCGAGGACGACTCCGGGCCACCGTAGATGCGGGTCTGTTCACGGTGAGCAATGGGTAGCTCACCGTTCCTCCGTCCAGACCCACCCCTTGGTGTGTAACGATTGACATAATAACAAAATATCTAACGTTCACTTGACATAATTTTAGTTAACATAATTTTGTTTAACATAACGATCAGTTGACATAATGCATTGTAGATATAATTTCATTTTACCTAATTTCATATGACATAATGAACATTTCCTATAATGCACATTTCACATAATATTCATTTAGCATATTATTTATTTACTATAATATTCATAATCTCCAAGTAACTTTTAATATTTTGCCTATATTTTAATATTTTGCCTTGGGTTTTATTGCCTAGCCCATGAGTTGCTTCTAGAATCTAAAGTAATATTGGGCGAAGTAGAATGTCTTTTTAATGGGCAGTCAGCACCAAAAAAGACGAAGAAATGTTTAAACAAAAAGGAGCGAATCAATAATATTCTTAAAAAAAAGGAATACACTGAAATTGAATTCCTTCGGGCTTTGGCCTCTAATTTAAAACTAAAATAAGATGTAATATTTATGTTATGATTAAATAAATATTGTATAAAGTTTTTTTTTTCTTCACTTTATATCCTATACACCTGCCACCCTCAGTTACCTATTGTTACCTGGAGAAACTGGATGCAATCTGGACTTTAGGGCACCCCAACTCGGATAGGTTAGGTTAGAAGGGGATGGCGGGGTCGTGTGAGCGAGCGAAGCGAGCGAATAGACCCCGCCATCCCCTTCGTGGTTATTTTTTTATAAACCACCCAGAAGTAGGAGCCCCGCGAAGCGGGGCTCCGTCGACCAAGCCCACCCTCGACCATGCATAGAATATTTTAAGGTTTGGTTAAGTGCCATTTGAGTTAGGTTAGAACTGTGCCCATTAAACATGAACTTTAGGTCAAAAGAATATTAGGTCAAATAAACGTTATATTAAAAGAATGTTATTCATATTGAAAATTATATAAAATGAACGTTATACTAAATGTTATTATGTTAAATGAATATTATATGATATGAAACATTAGGTCATATGAATTTATGTCATTTGATATTATGTCATATGAACGTTAGTTCAAGTGAAATTAGAGCATTTGTTATTATGCCAAACATTACACACCCCCAGAGAAGATAGGCCGTGTTGACGGCGCGTTAGTGTTCCACGCGCGCCTTATAGAGATGTCAGCAAAGCAGAAGGGCCTGCCAGGACACTGCCTGCTGGGATTGTGGGCTGTTTGAAAGAGTTATTGCTGCCCCGGAACATAAAAGGCAAAAAAAGGGTCGCGGGATCTATTTCGATACCTGTACCTGCTACCTGTAGTTTTGCCCTTGCGCCTTATTTATTGTAATAGAAATGCTAAGTTTTCCCTTTTCTTCCCTCTTTCTCCCTCATTTCTCACTCTTTTTTAAAAAAAAGTAAAAAGTAGTCTATGTCTGTCTCCAGGGTCCCAACTATCTCTGTACCAAAATTCATTAAAATCGGTTCAGCCATTTAGGTCTGAAGACGTAACAAAGAAACAAACAAACTCACTTTCGCTTTTATAATAATTAGTAAGGATATTTAAGATGAATTCGTGCCCGCCTGATGGCATTAGGTTGACCAGCTGCTATATCGATCTCAATCATACAATGTGATGTACAGGTACTAGAACATTTCTGCAGGGTTTTAAGGCGTCAGTTGCAACGTTATGAAATTTCAAATGGTACTAAAAATGGTACTAAACTTCAAATGGTTCATGCAAAGACACTGTTTGCAAAAATAAAAATCGTGTTTTGGAAGTCTGTTTTTTGTGGTTTCTCACATAAATTCTTATCTAGTTTTTATTTTTTCTGCTAATAGAAATAAACATATCATCCATATGGATACATTATAAAAAAAAATATTATAGAAGATACCAGCTCATAAACTACCGAAACAATTTAGATAATACTGATATGGGACCCCTTCGGCTCACAATTAACGGAAAAACACGCCTAAGAAACATAGAAAAAAAATACAGTCAAATTGAAAACCTCCTCCATTTTTTAAAACCGGTTAAAAACAGGCCATTTTAACTGTCAAATATATCGACATTCAAAATAGCCATACAAATATTCAATATCCTCCTATATTGTACAAAACATACCCTCGTCAAAACGACCCTAACAACAAATAAATCCACCTCGCCCCACTGGTTTAACAAGTGGAGTGTGTAGTCATTTGTCAATATGTTTGTTAGCCGAATTGGACTACAGCCAAAGACCCCAGGGAGCCCTTGAAGTTCTCAGACTTCCTAGTCGAATCTTTGGGTTTGGCCTTGGAATTCCATCAAAAGATGAGGAGCGTGTGGTGTAATGATGGTGGTTACTTCATAGCTTAGTCCGTCAATGAGCGCCCACCCCTTACATTCTGAGGTTTCTCCGTACCTCAAAAAGCACGCTAGGCAATCGGTCTCAGAGGGTCCTGCCAGGGCTACCGCCTGCCGGGGTTGTGGGTTGTTCGAAAGTATATCGTGGGTGCGTTAACAAACATTTAAACTCACAAACAGCCAGACCCGAAACAACTAACTGTATGCCCTACAAATATTTGTTCCGTGCGGGGAAACCCACTATACGCAACGCAGGAGTCGATCGTCTCAGGGACTGCGCCAACCGTGTCGTCTTTACGGCTAACTTGGCAATACTTCAAATAGACTCCGAACCCAAATCGGCCGTAGAAAAAATGTTGACCCGGGGTTGCAGGTTGTCGAAAGAGATACCGTGGCCCCGGAACGTAATCAAAATCAAAAGCCATTTATTCAAATTAGGCTGATAATCAGCACTTTTTAATGGTCACATTACAAGAGACAGTCCTAAAAATACGCCCTGCCCTTCGCCACTTTCTAGTGTTTTAGCTGGGAAGAAAAAGTGGCGGAACAAACTCTCCAGCAACAGCTCTGTCTGTCAGGTTAGAAGATAGAGTTTTTTTTTAATAAGGCCAAAAGGAAAGGAAAATGGGTAGGCCCATTTTCCTTCTTTTTAAAAAAAAACCTATTTTTGTCATTATAAGAGTGACACTCTCCCCCGCTCTGACCGGATCGGGAGATGCTATTTGATACAATTGAACACCATTTTAAGTTTGAAAGAAAGAAAGAAGAGGTTATTTGTTAGAATATAGTACTTACAAAAGATGTTACAGTTATTACAGACTCTATTCTACCATTTCTGGTGTACAAATATTTACATGCAAACGGTATGCTTAAAAGACTAGGCTGTGATGGTCAGACAAACAGTCACTCAATGAAACATACTAGTATTGAGCTCCAGCGATATTGCCGCTCGTATAAAACCGACTTCCGGAAGTAAAGTTAATTTCCACTTTAAAGTCTTTTTTTTGGAACTCGGTTCTATTTTTTACAAAAAAGATTTTTGTTTCAGCATTTTTAGTTATGGAATAATGATATATCACTTAATTTTTATCGAGTATTCATTTTCCATTGTTACTAAAAGATTAGCAGATCATACATATAGACACAATGTATTATAGACGATAACTCATAAACTACCTAAGCAATATAAATAAAATTGATATGGGACCACCTGGGAAATATATCCTATCAAACAAAAAAGAATTTTGCAAAATTGGTCCAGGCGTCTTTGAGTAATCGGCGAACATACATAAAAAAAGATTCCGACGAATTAAGAACCTCCTTCTGTTTTTGAAGTCGGTTAAAAATATAACTCACAGAGCGCCACGAACTACTTCAATATTGTCCAAAAGCTTTTCTCCCTACTTTTAGAGACCCACTTAGCATTGATTGATGGTTTAATATTAAACAAGTGTTTCAAGGATCAAGAGCACTCGATTCGGCAATTAGTCTTAATTTAATTTGTTATTTACTTGGTGTTTTATTTAGGCTCGGTTGGAGGTCGTTTTTTTATTAGATTCTACTCGCATAGATCGGAAAATCCCTAATGTAAATGTTGAAAAAAAATTATAAGGTTACAATTTAAATGTTTGAGGGAGCGAACCTCAAACCAACCCAGCCGCCGCGGACGGACGCTCCGAGTACCGAGTGCTGCGAGACGACTCTCGGCCACCGTAGACGCGGTACTGTCAAACGAACGGTGAGCAATGGGTAGCCCACCGCTCGTTTATCTAGTGACGACAGGCCGTATCGACGACAGGACATATCGACGACAGGCCGTATCGACAACAGATCGTATCGACGATAGGCCGTATCTTCGACGCGTTCGCATTCGACATGCTCCTCAAAGAGATGTTAGCAAAACAGAGAGGCCCGCCAGAGCCACTGCTTGCCAGAATTGCGGGTTATATGCAAGATATACCGAAGCCCTGGAACACAAAGGGTAAAAGAAGGAACACTCATTAGGTTTTAGTCAGTAAAAGTCTGACACTCCCTTCCACTCCACCCGGAGCGGGAGAAGTTATTTGATAATATCCCATCCGAAAAAAGAAGTTGAAGATATGTACGTTAGATAAATATTAACTTAAATATACATAAATACTAGCTGTGCCCAGTGGCTTCATTTGTTCTGGTCTCTCTTATCACTTAGGGGTTTGAAAGATAGATAGCAGACGATTCTCAGACTTACTGAATATGCATAAAAAAATCATAAGAATCGGTCGAGCCGTTTCGGAGGAGTATGGGAACGAACATTGTGATACGAGAATCCTTACTAATATTATAAAAGTTTGTTCGTTTGTTACGTCTTTACGCCTAAATGGCCCAATCGATTTTGATGAATTTTGGTTCAGAGATAGTTGAGACCCTGGAAACGGTCATAGCCTAAAAAAATAGAAATCGCGGATGGAAGCTAGTTTTATATATTAGAAGTTACAAGATCATAAAAGCTTTGAAAAAGAATGCCGTATTAACCATTATAACTATAAAACAACTTCTCAAACAAAGAAGGCACGAATATTAATTGCCACGCATGCTCAAGACGGTTTGGTGATTCCAGTATTTTTCTAATTATATAAATCCAGATTTCTTTACTACGTTTTCCTACTCTGATATCTGTAATATAAACTTTGAAGGTAAGTTACTAAGGTAAGACGGCATAAGGGAACTTGCAAATCTTCGTTTGTACGACAAGAACTCACTGCAAATAAAGGCCTTTAAAAAAAATTACATTTTCGACCATGTCAGAATATTTACCATGGTACGTAGTGGACTCCATTCTGAAACAGAAAACTCCAGCTGAAAGCGAACTAACCAATATATGAGTTGAAATAGTCACATTGGTTGCCCGGTTTTAAACCCACAACCACACATGAGAGGCAAAATCCTCTGGACCTAAGACTATTAGAACCAGTTTATCCAAAGCGAAACAACTATCCCACAAACGATTTTAACAAATTGATCCAAAAACGGTTTGAAGGTATAAACACCGACCGAAGATTCTTTTATAAATATATAATAAGGGTACTGAAAGTGCTTGTGAAGGGAAACGGTTTTATTTGCGACTATTTACTTAAGCTTTGGGTACAGATAAAGTAATAATATTTAGATTTGGTCATTAGTTGAATTGAAAGTTACGATAGTGTATTTAGAGAGGACTAGCTGGTGCCCGCGGCTTCGCCCGCGTGATATCGAAAAAAAGTATCCTATGTGTTATTCCAGACCATAATCTACCTCTGTACCAAATTTCATCAAGATCCGTTCAGCTGTTTTAATGTGAACGAGTAACATTATATTAGTAAGATAGCTGGCGACCGCGGCTTCGCCCGCGTGATATCGAAAAAAAGTATACTATGTGTTATTCCAGACCATAATCTACCTCTAAACACACCCACGATACAGAAGAAAATCCTAGTGTGAGGCAACGTTTTTTTTAAATAAAAAAAGAAGCTCTTCATACCCCATGGAAAAGGGGAATCTTACGACCACATTGATGTCGTGTATGGTCTGGGTCACTGTCCGACAGTTCAAGTTCAGGGGCTCCAACCCGCAGCTGCGGTGACTCACCTTGGCCCGAAACAACGGCGCCAGTCGGCTGGGTGGCCTCTTTAGCCACGGAGTGTGGCACGAGCATAGCTACTCGCGCTTATGTTAGTGGTTGCAATGCGTATTTCTGAAATCAGAAATATGCATTAACACAGCACTGTTTTCTTCACGACACCTCGGCGGTCAGTACCCGCCAGGTGAGACCCCCGGTTGCCTGGGGGAGGTTTGGGGAAACGACAACCGACCGACCGAACCGAACCGGTGTCGAGTCGGCACGCCTATAGAGGATGTGTGGTTCCTGTCCCCCCCGCTTCCAGATCTAGCCGGTTACGGTTGGACTAAGGAGCCGTAATGTGTGTGGGCGGTATTGTACTGAGTAACAATAACCATCAGTAACAATAACCACCCAGTGCTGCACGCCGTGCAGCTGGGTGTATGTATTATGTATAGTGGCTATATGCAGGTAAGCTGCGTGTATCTAGGTACACCTTACCTGGGTGGGTACAATCCGGTATGTTTGGCCAACAGTTGTTGCAGGGTTCTCATATTTTCTCAACTCGCGAATTAAGTACTTTGCCTGTGCTATGCAGGAATTCTCAGTTAGTTTTTCAACTGTGGCATAGATGACAAATAAATGTTTTTTCTTTCTTTCTTTCTGTAGTATTTTTTTGCCGTAGTTAGAATTCTAGTGTCGCTACACTGGTATTCAACTGCATCAGATTTGACTTTTAGCTGATCCCAACTTGGTTTGGAAAGGGCTTTGCTGCTGATGATCTTCTTAACTAACTTTCTGACATGTTTTTAAAACTTGACGTCGAAATTAACACAAAATTAGCGAACAATCTATGAATCTAGTTAAGCGTAGTCTTTCATCAAAAATTCTCCAATTTTCTAAAAAAAATAACATATTTGAAAAATAATACCATATTAGATACTGTGGTTTACCTCATTATGGCAGATCTAAGTCTAATAATGAATACAATAAGGTCTAAACTTCCTATTACTGAAAGGGTCTACCAAACATAAGCTTTTGAAGAATTACTTTATTAAAGTGCGGATCCCAAAACGGGTATAACTCATGATACATCGGCTGCCCATTGATGTTACTAACATTTTTGGTAACTAGGGTAGTGGGTAATATGCTATCCCTAAAGTTGGGGTTATAAATGCAGCGGGGGTTGTTTTTGGGAGTCTTAAACCCGAAAATAAACATGATTAACGAGCAACCTTCAAAAAGATTTAACATTAACCAAAAAAAAAACGAATTAAAAATTTCTATTACACTGTACTGTTACAGTATTATAGAAATTTTTAATTCGTTTTTTTTTCTTAATGTCAAATTTATTTAATCTGTTTCTTAAATAAAATAAATAAGTAGCTTTAAGTTAATACAATAATAATAATTTGTTATATTTTTAAGTCAATAAAATTATGCATGCCATGAGGCAGAATGTATTAGGATTCAAAATATTGTAACATCTTATTGTATTACTACATTGTAAGCAAATAAATAAATCTATCTCTCTATCTGAACTAGAATACGTAAATACGAAGTACGTAAATCTCTCTTTTGTCCTGATTTTATTTTATTCAAGGTCAATGTACGATGTTGTCTTCCATACTTAGATTATGTAATGAGTAATAAATGTATTAGCATATGTATAAATATATTAATTCTCGAAAAATAATAGTAATAAAAATATTTTTTTTACAACAACATTGTAAAACCAAATGATTTTAAAAGCGTAACCATGGAGTTTCACGCCGGTTCTTCTCTATAGGAAACGACTAACCCGTACCGAGCACTTTTTCTCGACGTTTTATATTGTGCCCATAAAATTAAAATATTTATAAAAGTATAATAATATTTTTAAAATTTAATTTAATTAAATAAATTTAATTTAATATTTTTAAAATATTTTTAAAAGTACAATTAAAAGCACAATGAAAAGTATAAATGGCTGGTTCTCTCGTACATGCCTCGCAATAGGTTCGAATGAAAATGATTTGATTGATTGATTTGATGAGTTATTGTACCCTTATCACGATATTGTCAATGCGGTACCCAAAGCTTAAATAGTAGAATAGTAGAGTAGAATAGAATTCCTAGTCGCATTAAGTCCGCATAAGTACCAGTACTGTACATGAAGTTTAATTAAATTATCGTCATCTGCTTCTGCTTTTCGCTATGTACTATGCCGGTGTCGGCTTCAAGTCTAACCAGGTGCAGCTGACGTCCAGTATTCTATATATATATATATTATATGACATAAATCAACCAGGTAGTACTGGGTTATTCTCTACTCGTTGGTAAAACCGGCAAGACAACAAGCAACCGGCCCAAAAGTCTTACCTTTGGGCCGGTTGCCGGTTAACCTGCCGGAGTTGCGGGTTGTTGGAAAAAGATACCACGGCCTGGAACATAAAGGGCAAAAGAAGGAACATGGGTTGGTTTAAGTCAGTTAAAGTCTGACGCTCTCCCCCGCTCTTGGTGGATCGGTGGAGAGCGTGAATGAGAGTTATTTGATGATGTCGATGTGACCCACGGAATAAATAACCAGCCAAGAGTGAAATAGCCATATTATCTATAAGTCAAAGACTTAGAGTTTTTTCAAAGCACAAATTGACCTAAGTATCCTTACTAATATTATAAAAGCGAAAGTGAGTTTGTTTGTTTGTTACCTCTTCACGCTTTAATGGCTAAACCGATTTTGATGAATTTTGGTACAGAGATAGTTGGGAACCTGGAGACGGACATAGGCTATTTTTTTTAAAAAAGAGTGGGGTAGGAGGGAGAAAGAGGGAAGAAACGGGAAAACTTTGCGTTGCTATTACAAATCAATAAGGCGCTACCGAATTTAACGCGAGCGAAGCCGCGGGCAAAAGCTAGTATGGTTATAATTTCAAATCGATGCCTCCCCGCGTTCCCGAGAGAAAGGGTCTTGACAGACAGACAGACGAACAACAAAGTGATCCAATAAAGGTTCCGTGTTTTCCTTTTGAGCTGCGGAACCCAAAAAAAGGAATTTTAGGGCTACTTACTGCCTGTAAAAAATGACAACCAAAACCAACGCTCGCCTCAAAATGCTGTCCGCAGACTTACCTATGCCCGCCAATACTATGACATTGTAAAACAACCGCGTGTATTTGTTATGTTGCATAGTTAAATAACTTCTAAACAACTAATCGTTTTCTCTCTCGTCAGTCAACTTCTCGGCTTCCTAACTGCTAATGTATGAAGAAGTTGTCGAGAAAACAAGTTAATTACTGTTTCTATACAAGTTGCGAGACGGAATTAGTCTCTAACTTGCTCAACAACGTTGTTCGCGTCAGTGAGAATGTACAATCACGATTATTCATAATAAATGTTCTACATAAGATACACTTTTGATGAAATAGATCTAAACTATGAAAATACTAGCTGGCGCCTGCGGCTTCGCCCGCGTGATATTGAAAAAAAAACCAGTATCTTATGTGTTAAATGATAAATGATGTTTATTTTGCAAGTAGGTTTTCACAAACACTTTTACACGTCATTTTTTTTAAACTAGATGAGGCCGGTGTTTCGTACCCGACTACTCTGAGAAGAAACAGCCGAAACAAACTCACAGGTCATAGTCTCTTTTAAGGTCCAGACAAAAAAATCTTGGTCAACTTACATGAGGACTATGCAGATAGTGTCTGAAATGGTCTTTTTAAGAAAGCACCACACAGATTGAGTGGACCTGTCCAGTCAGTGCAAGCATTTGTCAGTTATCATGTAGCTCAACTCAAAAACCCAAGGAGCTCAACGACACGACGAACAATACCAAAAAAAAGACATTTGTGTAGGTCGCTTATAGTACTCAAACTGCCAGACAATCGTCAAAAAACAAATTAAATAAAAGAAATGATTCACATGGTCTTCACATTCACAATAAACAAATAAAAATAAAATGTGTGTGTCAGCTCCGACGCACGACTGGAGTTTACTCCTTAAGTAAAAAAAAAAAAAATATAAATACCTAAATATCATAAAAAAAGAATAATAAATAATTAAAAATATCACTGACGGACGACAAATTTCATAAAGCGCCATCTAGGGATCAAGATCAAATTTCTTTATTAATGCAAAGGTGACTTGGTTTATCGTTACTGTGACAAACGAAAACACTTTATTTGATGAATCCTTAAAGAAAATTTTAATTAATATCAATCAGGAGAAAAGTTATTGCAAAAATATATGTTGATCCCTAGATACTTTTGATGTGTGTAGTAATATTCAACTGTACGTATCGTTACGTTTTTGGTGCGCACGCACCAGTAACGAGGTCATTCAAGGTCATTCATCAGTAGATTTTAAACCTCACATTTTTCTCATACCGGGCGCCTTATATATGAAAATCGATTCTTTCTCCAAAAATACAAAATTAAATTAATGAGAGAGTTATTCCAGACCATAATCTACCTCTGTGCCAAATTTTCATCAAGATTATCAAGATAATATCAAGATACGTTCATCCGGTTTGACCCTTGGCAAAAGTGCGTAAGTTTATACATGTCAATCACCATTTTATTCATTACTCCGTCACTGAGGCCCAACCTCCGTCCGTCAACACAAACTATCCACATTTCCCTTTTATCAAAAAGCCCGACATCAATAATTATTTCAATCTATCTCAAAAAAGGTAAGCATTTAGCATTATATTCATTTTTAGCTAGCTTCTTGTATGTGTTGAATGAACATAATATGGTGTTCTTTGTGAAGATGGTTTTATAATGTTTTTATCCTGTCTGATTTACTGTATGTACATAAATAGTTAAATAAATAAATGGTTATTAGCCGTGGTATAGGTATAGGATGCAGACGAATAAGGTTAATGCGGTGAGGAAACTTTAAAAATGAAAAGACATACCGCGGCCTCGGAACATAAAAGGCAAAACAAGGAGGGTGAGTGGGTTTTGGTCAGTAAAAGTCTGACACTGTTATTTGTTGATTTCCCATACGTGAATAAAAGTGTTGTTCGTACTAACTCGGTAATATTAACTTCTCTGAAGCACATATTCCACACCTATCTAAACTGAGACAACTCAAAAAAGATCATTTATCAGGAGAGGAAAAAAACGTATTACTATTTATAAGGAAAGTTTTGAACATTATATTTAAAAATTATCATGGCACGGTTGGAGCAGTGGCTGAGCGATCGACTGCTGCGCCACGTCACGTGTCGCGGGTTCGATCCCCGCACGGAACAAATATTTGTATGACCTGCAGGTAGTTACTGGCTATTTGTGTATGTGACTTTAAATGTTTGTAAGCGCACCCAGGATACAGGAGAAATTTCTAGTGTGGGGTAACATTAATATAAAAAAAATAGGTTATAATTAGTTTGTAAAATGTAACTTTATGTAAATTGAGATAACGTTACTTACGATAACGTTTATGTCACAGGTAAAGTAACCACAACATGTCTGTATATTAATATAGCGGGTAACGATCTCTATAATTCTGAGCTCAGATATTATATTAATTAACGGTATGTATAATAATTTATCACAAATTACGTCAACTACAACATCAAAGCTGCACATTATATTGTGAGCTCATAATCTGTTTATTAATATGGAAATAAAGCCTACAGACGGCGGCGGGCTTAATACTCGATGCGGTAGAGTTTTTGAACACTGAGGAAGTAGCAAATGAAGTTCAAACGACTTAGATACTGTGGCCCCGGAACATAAAGGCGACTCGGTTGGCGCAGTGGCTGAGCGATCGACTACTGCGCTGCGTGTCGCTGGTCCGGTCCCCGTACGAAACAAATATTTGTATGGCCTACAGATAGTTCCGGGTCTGGCTGTTTGTGTATGTGAGTTTAAATGTTTGTAAACGCTCTCACGATACAGGAGAAATTCCTAGTGTGGGGCAAAGTTTTTTTTTATTAAAAAAAAGTGCAAAAGAAGGAACATGGGTGGGCTAATCAATAAACTGACACTTTCCCTCTGCTCCATCCAGAACGGGGCAAGTTATGGAAGTTATTTGATGATTTCCTATCCGCAAAAATAGAAGTACAAACGACCTTTTCCAATTCAAGAAAAGTAAAGTTAAGAATTAAATTATGTATTTTTCCAATAGCCCTATTCTTACTAAACATAGTTTACAAATCTGGCATTTGACAATATAGGCAGATGGTAAATGGAAAAACTAAATTTGTTTATAAAGATACCATGTTTGTGTATAAAAAACTAACTACAAAGAATCTAGTCCATTGATGAGTCCCTCATGAAGATACGATCCTAGCAGCAAGACCAGTTTGTAGTAAAAGTACACTATCACCAGAACCAATAAATGTATGTTTTTACAATGGTTTTAAATTTAGTTTATTACGATTTAAATTATACGTAGTACATTTACAATAATAAGGTAAATTAAGTAAGGTTTGTCATACAAAAGAGTTGGGAATTCTCATCAATCATACAAAGTTAAAAAGCGGTTTCTTTCGTCAACACTCCATTTGTGGACTACTCCATGTTCTAAAACGTAGGCTTTAAGTGAAATTCTGTGGGAAATGAGTCGGTTTGTAATTACTGAGCGCTCCAATACCCGTTTGTAGATATCTTAAGAGTCTGAAAACGAGGTCAGTTGTGGTTGTAAATTGTTTTCTTTTCAATTTAAACTTCTGAACGATTGAGGGTTGATTGCTTCGCGTGGTGGGACTTATTTATTTTTGTATTGCTTCTCAGTGATTGAACTAGCGAGATCTTTGTCTGTCTACCTGTAATTTCTTTTATCCCAAACTGCTGAACGTATTAGGATGAAATTGTTCAGGAATAGAACGTAGCACGGTTTATGATAAGGGTTTTTATCCTAGTATTGTGTTACCGTGGAATAATCTCCTATATTATTGAAGAGTCAGAATTATTTGTATAGATTGCTGGCTTTTTTTACATGCTTATGTTTTAGACGACGACGGTTGGTGCAGTGATTACGCGTCAATTGCCAAGAGCCTCGACCAACACCTGAGGAGGCTGTTGTTAGGCAACTAGATCAAGGGCTTGATACAGAAAACGGTTCTCTTGGACTCGGCTCGTATGGTTAGAAGGTTCCTTTCTCTGGAGTCCTGACCGCCGGTAGCTAGGACATTGTTCCCAATACCGGTAGGCTACTATTTTTATGTTTTTTATAAGAAATATGTAACAATATAAAAATATGTATCTATACAAATAAATAAACATTTTTTTTTCAAGTTTTAAATGTTTTTATCAGGCCATATTTAAACGAAAAAAATGTAACCGTATATGTGAATAAATCAATAAACGAAAAATAAATCAGTAGTTCTGAAGATTTATCTTCACATTCAAACTTACAAACTATACCTCCTTAGAAATTGTAAGGTGAATCGATTCCATAAATTACACGGTCTGCATGAGTACCCAATTATTCGAAACATCACTAAGTCTAGACTTTCATGATTAAACTTAAATATTGACCAAGAATTCAGATATAGTCAATATTCAGTTGGTATTGGATTTTGAAAACAATCAAAATTTATAATAAGTATTTAAACTGACATGATTACCAACATAAATATTAAAACTTGAAACGGGATATTTACCATGTTTGTTATTTGTTTCAAGTTACCGATATTTCAGCGATGTTGCAAAAGTCATGTTCACGGATGAACATGATGTGCATGGTAAATATCCCTTTTCAAGTTTTAATAATATCAATCAGAATGTACCTAAAATTGGCAAAGCATAAGCATTGCTGGACGACGTAGGAATACCTACTACTAGTCTTTTGCACACGTTTCGGGAATGACAGTGATGTGAAGTAGGTTTACATATAGTAAGGGCCTAACCTACTGCAATCAAGCAGGCACAAATCTAAACTTAGTGGCTGCTAATCAGAAGATTACTACTTCCTCATAAAACTAGTTACTATTCCTATTCCTTCTCTATCCATGCCGTAAGATTGTGGAACTCACTCCCGCCTAGCAATAGAGACTTGAAAAGCATTTCAATTTTTAAAATTAGATTAAAAGAGTACCTTTCCTCTCAATTGTGAATATTTATAATATTGTATTTACATATCTGTTTAGGTATTTTTGTGTTATGTATGTATACAGTTAAATATTATTGTGCTTATATGTGTACTTATATTTAGGTTAGGACATTCTTATTTTAGTTACTATTCTCTTCCTGTTCTCACACACTATTGTCTACGTTTCTTTCTTCATATTTCCTCTCGCAGGCCTGCTGGTAGAAATTTCTTTAGAAATAAGCTGTGCCTTTGTACTCTTTGTTTTTTTGATGTTTTCCTGTATTTTTTCTTGTGTGTACATAAATTATTAAATAAATAAATAAGATTCTAATGGAAAAAAAACACTTTAATTTCTAGTTACGGTAAAATGATTATATCACATAAATTTTATCGAGTATTCATTTTCCATTGTTACTAAAAGCTTAGCAGATCACCCATATAGATTTATAGAGAAAAAATATGTATTATAGACGATAACTCATACGAGTATACTACCTAAGCAATATAAATTAAATTGATATGAGACTACCATTGTTTTTTTGAATTTTGCGAATTGGTCCAGGCGTCATTTAGTAATCGGTGAACATACATAAAAAATAAAAGATTCTGACGAATTGAGAACCTTCTCCTTTTTTTAGTCGGTTAAAACAGATGCTTTCAAAGAATTCCTGTCAGGTTACATTCAAACAATCATTTTCTGTAGAAGACGACTTACTAAAGATTTCCAACAAAAGAAATGTAGGTTGATGGCCCCAAGGTCGACACTTGAAATTCAGGAGAGGGATTGACAAATGTCTTAAGCCCATTTTCACAAACACTTACTGACACCTAGGTATATGACTGGCGAAGCGAAAAGACACTATTGGATTTTCAAAGTTCCGCTTTGCGTATAGAGCTGAAATTCCAAAAAAGGTATTTATATTTAGGTGTTCATTAAGGTGTTTTTGTGAAAATAGGCACCAGTGCACCGTTCTAAAGTTTCAAGTTCAAAAATGTTGTGTCGGTTTTTTTTCGTTTTCCGCTTTGGGTTTATTTGGAAAGCTGTTTTGAGATTGTATTTCGGGGTCAGTGTAGCGTTAATTTTTAATCGACTACCCAAAAAGCTTTTTATTCACGTTTGTATCCTGATTTTTCCGTGATTACGGACAGGTGCCGTATGTATTTAGTTGTGGGAGAAAAAAAAACAGGTTTTTTTTTAATATTGCTTTAATTTCAACTCGAAACCTCGCGTTCCCGAGATAAAGGTTCTTGACAGACATGCAGGCAGACGGACAATAAAGTGTTCAAATAAGGGTTACGTTTCTCTTTTTGAGAACTCTAAAAAACGGGTTGTTAATCTTAAATCCCTATTTAAGCCTACCGCCACGATAGAACTCACTAAACCTTCCCATAACAGTTACCATAAAATAATAGGTCTTAAGATTAATTCAATAATACTCATTACGAAGATAACTCTGTACAGAAGTACTCTAATAGGTACCCAGGACAGCTATATCCATATTTATAAGGGTGACTGGTGGGTGGGTGGGTTATCCTTACTAATTCCTAACTAATATTATAAAAGCGAAAGTGAGTTTGTTTGTTTGTTTGTTACCTCTTCACGCTTTAATGGCTAAACCGATTTTGATGAATTTTGGTACAGAGATAGTTGGGAACCAGGAGACGGACATAGGCAATTTTTTTTAAAGTGGGATGTGAGGGCGAAAGTGGGAAGGAAAGGGAAAACTTACGTTGCTATTACAAATCAATAAGGCGCAAGGGTAACTGTGTTACCCCGAATTTAACGCGAGCGAAGCCGCGGACAAAAGCTAGTGACTAATAAAGTAAAGAATCAAGAATTAGGTTCAGTATTTAGTATGTGCTTCTAACATAGCTATGTAAGTGAATATCTTTACATACTTAAACTGAAGCCAAATAGCCTGTAAGGGTTTTGTACTGTTGAAAAGGATAAAACGGAGCACTTATTGGATCACTTTGGTGTCCATCAGGCTGTCTGTCCGTCTGTTTGTCAAGACCCTTTATCTCGGGAACGCGTAGAGTTATCGAGTTGAAATTAAAACCATTTACTCAAGTCTTTTCCTTTAGACTTAGAGGGTTCACACCTTCAAGGGACCACCCTTGAAGGTGTGAAAAAACCCTCAAGTCTACGTAGTCAAAAAAAGTTTGTTGAAAAAGTGTTTGAAGTATGAACTACAGGTAATTGTTTCACACCTTCAAGGGACCACCCTTGAAGGTGTGAAAATACCCTCTAAGTCCACGTAGTCAAAAAATGTTTGTTGAAAAAGTTTTTGTATGAACTACAGGTAATTGTTTCGGGTCTGGCTGTTAGTGTACGTGAGTTAAAATGTTTGTAAACGCACCCACAATACAGGAGAAATTCCTATTGTGGGGCAATGTTTTTTTTTAATAAAAAACTTGTCTTTGGTTTACTCCGATGGTCACGCGGTCGACTTAACGTTAAGTAACTGCTGGGCATGGGGTTATGTGCTTAATTCCCTGACCAGGCAGAGCCGGAGCGAGAGGGAGTTTCAGACTTAAAAATCCACCCATGTTTCTTCTTTTGTCCTTCATGTTAGGGAGCCGTGGTCTCCTTTTTCGAACAACCCGCAACCACGGCAGGAGGCGAAGCCTTAATTGATCGATCCATTAAAATACTGGTATTCGATTGCATGCGGTTAGGATACCTGTCTGACCTCCATAACCAAGTTAGTACTGGATAAATTCGATACCACTTGGTAAGACTGGTTATCAGATTATCGGGTCACTGACTACCTGTAACGACTGTCAAAGATCTACAAATGACACCCAGGATCAACGGCTACATGTCACCCATCCAAGACCCGACCTTGTCAAGAGCAGTTTAACTTTGATGTCCGACCTTAGCTATTATTTTTGGCACGAATAACTTCTACATTTATAATATAAGACTAAATAGCGTTACCCAGAGTCTTTGAATCGAGGATTCAACCATTTGAGTGCCATACAATCAGGCTTTACCAGGAGTCAGCAACCTTTTCAGAAGTCAAGTCCAAAAGTAACAAAATATATCACGCAAAAAAAAAAACAGTTTTTAGGAGCCACATAATGTATGACTCGTCGAGCTCTATGGCGTATGTTCTCGAGTAAGGTTTGTAGTGACTTGGTTATATTTGTATTTAAAAGAAGCATAAAATTCTTTAAGATTTATTTCAGTTTATCATTTCACCAATACATGTCACATCATTGCAAAGCAAAGGATATTCTGTTGTAATTCTTTTTTTAAACAATTTGAGTATGCGAACGTCATCGTAAACCAGCCAGCACTCAATGAGGTTTGATTAATGTTAAACCTTCACAGTTCACGGATAGAAGTTCTGGATTTAAATCCCTGGTAATGTAAAAAACCACTTTTTATATTGTCTCGGATTGCATGATTGTAGTTTTTTCGTTGTTTCTGATTCCATAATATAAGCAGTTTAGCTATTTACTTTGACATCACATAAACATACGCAATACATATGTTTAGTAACTGGAATGGATAGAACTGAAGAGCCACAGACAAATATAAAAAAGAGCGAGTCAGACTAGCGCACCGAGGTTTCTGTACCAACTTGCGACATAAACAGCCATATCTTTCGACTGTATAGACTAAGAGGGTTGATTGGGCCACACAGTTAAGTATATGGTTTCATACCGACCTTTACGCGTTGCCGAGATAAATGGTCTTCACAGACATACAGAAAGACAGACGGACAACAAAGTGATCCAATAAGGGTTGCGTTTTTTCCCTAAAATCAGTCGAATTGAGAACCTTCCCTTTTTTTAAAGTTGGTTAAGAACAGCATGCGGCTCGCAAGCCACTGGTTGCCGACCCCTGTGCACCATTCGCTTCCGTGACGTTGAACACCGTTCGTTACAAAAAGCAATTGGTTGAAACGAATCGAATCCTCGTATCGATACTGGAACTAGGTATCGATATTGTATTTACGATTTTTTTGTCAGTTTAGAAATTGCCTCTTTGAATTGTTGGCCAGTTTTAAAAGACCTACATTTAGAGATGAAATGGAGGTTTTCAGAGATCAACGTCTTTCATTTTAAAATGAACTTTCCATTTTAAAATATTAAAATGAACTATTATAGTTCATTTTAAAATGGGCTTAAGACAAAATTTCGACACACAGACAGACAAAATGTAGTCTAAACGTATTGGTATGGCATAAATGGCCAGAAACAGTGTTTTAAAAGGAAAAAATGTTTTCTTGAATACTTTCTGTTATGCACCCTGCACCTACTATGTTTTGTCTCTGCATCACCCTGGTAGAAAATGCCTAAGATATTAAGTCCGCCTTTGTACAGTGTTTTTTTTAAAGTTTTAATAAATAAATATACTATAGACTATACCAAGTTTAAAGATAATTTATGTCAGAACTGTTAAAACTAAATTTCATCATTAGGTAGTCTAGACCTAAGTAAATCTTTATTGAAATCTGCGGTGTGCTAACTAATTAATTTAGATAGTTTACGATATGACTTTATTAACCAACTTCTATAAAGAGGAGGTTCTCAATTCGACTGCATTTATTTTTTTGTGTTTTTTACTCGATTTCTCCATCAAAATTGGGCTAATTGACATTTTTAAGCTATTGCATAGCTTCTATCGCGGGCCTTGAGCGTGGAGACCGAATCCAGAAATTTCGTAACGAAAACACCTAACATTACGGATACGGTCAGTTATTTCAATCGCCAATTAGCGTGTTTGGTAGAGAATCGGGTCATCAATCAATTTTACGCTGGGTCAAACCCAAGGTCTCAATTTTCTTTTTGCGACTTCTTTTCATTGGAAGTACTTTTTAAATATTATATTTAGATTTTTTTTATATATTGCATAAGTTTTTTTTTATTTATTCCATAAGTTGATACAAAATGCTATGCAATAGCTTTACCGCGGCAGTCCCCGAGTGCCACACGTATTTTTTTATAATATGTCGAAGGCACTGACTTTCAGAATATTTGAATTAATATTTAACCAACTTCAAAGAAAGGAGGTGGTTCTCAATTCGTCGGAATCTTTTTTTTTCTGTATGTTCTCCGATTACTCAAAGACGCCTGGACCGATTTGCAAAATTATTTTTTTTTGTTTGATAGTTTATACTTCTCATATCAATTGCACTTATGTTGCTTAGGTTGTTTGTTGTAGTAAGCGAGTTTATTTGTTTTTTTTTTTTATATCATTTTACTAATATTGTAAATGCGAATGTTTGTAAGGATGGATGTATGGATGTTTGTATTGGATGTTTGTTACTTAACTTACTTACTTACTTTAACTTCAAAGCACAGAGGTAGATAATAGTCTGGAATACTTCTTTTCCGAAAATCACGCGGGTGAAGCTGACGGCGCCAGCTTGACAATAATATTTTAAGTTACAGATAATTTAAAATTCAAACTTTAAAAACCGGCCAAGAGCGAGTTAGACTCGAGCACCGAGGGCCTCGTACAAATTTGCGACGACAACAACCATAATTATATTGTGACTACCTAGAGTAAGGCGCGTCGCCCACATGACCAACAGTCGAGGCGCAGTCGAGGCGCGGGCGCATAAGAGGCACGCCGCCACACGATTTTCTGTACAAATGAATAGCAGTGCGCTCATATACAAGAGTTGCGGCGCGGGCGAGGTGAAGGCGGGGCGGAGGCGATGTGAAGGCGAGGCGGAGGCGAGGTGCAGGCGCAGGAGGGGCGCTCAAGTGTGCCCAAGCCACTGCCATTTTGTCATTTGGTTCCCTAAAAACCCAAATTCCAACCCAAAATTTTCTTCTATTTAAATTAAGAACTTGTATCAGTGCGAGTACGTCTTCGTCTTCTGATAACGACATGGTGAATGAATTAATAATGTGAAGGAAGCATAGCCGCCTGCGCCTCGACTCCTACGCAGAGACCTATCTTAGCCCGTGCTGCGACGCCGCACCGCCGCTGCCGCGACGCCGCCTCGACTTACCAGTGAGCGACGCGCCTAAGAGGGCTGTTTTTATTACAGTACAAAGAGATCACAGACGATAAAGGGTATTGACAGACGGACGGACAACAAAATGATCCAATAAGGATTCCGTTTTTTTCTTTTTAAGGTACGGAACCCTAAAAAATAACTTTTTTATTAGTATTTATAAATTAAATAAATAAAATTCTCGTACCGAAACAAAACTTCAATGAAAAATGTGTTTTTATTTCCTAAACAATTCTGTTTTCATCCAACTCTTACAAAAAACTTCCTAAGCTAAAAAAACACAAGAAAATGTTATTAATTCCACACACATTTAGGTCATTGCTAGTACACTCGACGACCAAACAAGCTTAACAAAACCATATTACGCAGATATCTCATTGTATCGGAAATCTATACTAAACGAGGCCACAGTATGGTGAAAATGTATAACTTGGTGTGTCGCCGTGTACATTTACAAATTGAAGATGCTTTCTCTGTTCCCGTATTCTGTTTAGATCGGTACGTTAAATGGCTGCTACGGAGTATCGCATGGTAAGTGGCAATTTCGAAGTCGCATTTCGTATTTGAATTTCGAATTGGTGCAGCTGTTTGTCGGAGGTGTGTTGCTGTATTTGTGTTGTCTTTTATCGTGATTGACACTGAAGACGGTGGTTATATTTTGAGAGTTACATTGTTACGCTTTGACGTCTCTATGGCTGAACAGATTTTGATGAAATTTTCATTTACAGACAACAATGCGCCTAAAATCACTAAACGGGTGTGTATACAATGTGTCCGGTTATGGACTAGCGATATTCTATATACTTACATATAATTTAGCATACTCCTTATGCTTCGCTTACGTTCAACCATCTGGTCATATTTGCATGTTGTTAGCTACAATTATTCACCTAACCTTTTTGAAGGACATCACTAATAAGGTAGTTGAGTAATCTTAAACAGGTTCACCAAAAATAAAAGTGTCAGTTATAGACAAAAGTTAGTTTTTCTTCTTTCTCTTTATGCCTGTTTCATACAAGTTCGGCAACTACGTTACTTACCAAGTACTTATTCACAGTAACTGGAACATGGGTTCCTTTAGTAAATGAGCTGCGAATTAAACCGATTACCACGTGAATGAGGTAACCTCTCCATCCCCTTATTTCCATAAGATCTTAATATACACGTTGCCTTATAATCAATGAGGTGGAAAAAGCATAAACAACCTTTTTGCAAAACAGGACTATTTTTTCATAAACAATTTCAAAGAGGGGTATTTTAAAAAAAAAACCCATGAGGAAAGAGTAACAAACATCCATACATCCATCCTGACAAACATTTGCATTTATAATATTAAGTAGGATATAATCTACCTCTGTGCCAAATTTCATCAAGATCCGTTCAGCCGTTTTGATGTGAAATAGTAACAAACATCCATACATCCTCACAAACACTCGCATTTATAATATTATAGTACTTAGGATGGAGCGACTGCCTATCTGATCTACACCACCCAGTCAGTACTAGGTAATATGATACCACTATTTTAAACTGGTTGGTAGACTTACTAAACAAACATCAATATTTCATCAAATATTTAACACAATGTTAATTAAAATCAACACTCTATCTTTAACAGCTAAAAACCGAAGCAAAATAACATTATAAAACGAGGTTGAATATTCATGTATTTCTGAAACACCTAATTTTGTTTGCAAATAACCGCGGGTTTATTTACGACACTGTGTTATTCAAAGTGTTTATTTTGTAGTGTTTTTGAGTATGATTTGTTTAATATGTTTCAGTTGATAAGTTAAGGATAAAATGTTTTTTGAACTAAAACTATTAAATTCAACAATCATTCAATACCCAGCTTAGCTTGTATTTAATCGCAGATTTCTATAGGTTTATATGTTTCAGTTGATAAGTTAAGGATAAAAGATTTTTTCAACTAAAACTATCAAATTCAACAATCATTCAATGCATTTAATACCCAGCTTAGCTTGTATTTAATCGCAAACCAGACATAACTCGAGAAATGAATGCGTTGGGTGGTAAAGTTTCAGTTAGTTTTCAACGGATGTTGTCGATGCCAATTTAGTATCCTTACTTTAATATTATAAAAGCGAAAGTGAGTTTGTTTGTTACCTCTTCACGCTTTAATGGCTAAACCTATTTTGATGAATTTTGGTACAGAGATAGTTAGGAACCAGGAGACAGACATAGGCTAATTTTTATTTAAAAAAAGTGGGATATGCGGGAGAACGAGGGAAGAAAAGGGAAAACTTAGCATTGCTATTACAAATCAATAAGGCACAAGAGCAAAAACTGCAGGTAGCAGGTACTGTGTTATACTGAATTTAACGCGAGCGAAGCCGCGGGCAAAAGCTAGTTAAAGTAATAATTATTGTTCTCAAGTAAGTGACATATTATCTTTTTATTGAGAGTAAAGGTCTTTAATCCTAACCCTAAATCAAATAAAAAGCATTTCTTTCAAAATGACCAGTTACATTCACTTTTGAACTGTTGATACAGTGACATATAAATCCTTACTAATATTATAAAAGCGAAAGTGTTTGTTTGTCTCTTCACGCTTTAATGGCTAAACCGATTTTGATGAATTTTGGTACAGAGACAGGAGACGGGCATAGGCTAATTTAAAAAAAAAGTGGGATGTGAGGGAGAAAGAGGTAAGAAAAGGGAAAACTTAGCGTTGCTATTACAAATCAATAAGGCGCAAGGGGAACTGTGTTACCCCGAATTTAACGCGAGCGAAGCCGCGAGCAAAAGCTAGTATATAATAAAATTAAGCTACAGTCCTAGTCATAAGGCATAATAACTGTGAAAGTACTGTACTTGTCAATCTCTAAAAAACAAACTCTATGGAGAAGAAAGGGCAAAAACTCCATGGACACACATTTAAATCAGGATATTTTTACAAAACCTAGGCTTCTCTAGCAAAATATGCACGTAAAAAATGTTCATAGTACAGACAAAAATATAAATACATATAACAATAAAAAATATTAATATAATTATAATAAATAAAATGAAAAATCAAATAAGCCGTGGCAACAGCGATGACCAATCACAACTGACAGCCGTACACAAAATCAAAAGACATTTATTGCAATTAGGCTGATAATCAGCACTTTTTAAACGTCGAATTGAAACAGATAGTCCCACAAAACGTGGAAAGTGGCAAAAGTGGTGGAACAAACTGCCCTGAAACACATTTGTCGGTCAGTTTAGAAGATCCAGATTTTAAACAATTTCATTTATCACAAGGTAAATTTAAGAAATAATTAATTCGTTGTCATGGTGTCAGGTAGCAAACACCAATTATGTAAATAAAAATATACCCAAGCATAAATAAATCCTCCAGTCTAACGGGTGTGCCCGCTTACACGTGCAGTGAAGAAGTCACAGCTGATAAACTTAGTACACGAATATGACGCATAGATCAGCACCATTCAACTAAACAATTTTAAAGGGAACTAAATTATCCAACACATGCGGCCCCATCAGCGAGACATTTGAATGAGCATGACATGCTCTCACTTCCTAGGACACATTCAATTATAGTCCTTGAACCGTGTGCAAAATCAAGTGGGAAGATGTAGGTCCGAACTCGTTAAGTGAGGGTACTTCAACGAATCATTATGTGGTTGTGGTAAACTGACCTCTTTTCCAAAAACTTAAAGCTGAAATAGCCTCTACTTGTCCTGTCCAATGCGGTGGAAGTAGTGAAGTTTTAGGCCAGCAAAATATAAAATACTAGCTTCGGCCCGCGACTTCTTCCTCATGGCATAGTAATTTTGGGCCAACGCTAACTTTAGCCAGCGTGATGATCGATAAAAAATACCTTTCTCCCCCTTTTCTTTCATCTTTCTCCACCTTATCTCACGTTTTTTGCCAATGTACATGTAATCCCAACTATCTCTGTTCCAAAATTCATCAAAATCGGTTTGGCAATTTAGTCGTGAAAACGTAACAGACAAAAAAACAAACTCACGTCTTTCGCTTTTATAACATTAGTAAGGATTCGTGTCAGGAAGAACGAAATCTATGCTGGTATAATCATCATCTGTCTGCCATTTTTCCATTTCTGTTGGATGCAGCTCAGACATTCATGAAGCGACGAATCTGCTCTCCACAACTCAGTAGCTGGGTAATACTGTACTGAAGGCACGGTTGGCGCAGTTGCTGAGCGATCTACTCCTGCGCTGCGTGTCGTGAGTTCGATCCCCTAACGGAACAAATATTTGTATGACCTACAGGTGGTTGAGGATCTGGCTGTTTGTGTATGAGAGTTTAAATGTTTACAAAAGCACCCACGATACAGGAGAAATTCCAAGAGAAGGTTAAGGTTTTTTGTTTTAAAAAAGAGTACTACTTACTAAGGCTGACAGTCAATCATTTTGGTCTTGAGTACCGTACCGTCAAAGTTCTATTAATCATTGCTCGGGACAATGTCTTAATGCTTTCCAAGGCACGAAGAAATCTCAATATGATATGGATTGTCAACGATCCACAGACCAGCCTTAGCAATCGTTGCTTAACCTCCATCAGCTGTTGTTAATAAGATACAAATTCTATTTTTATAACAAAACACGTTCAGGAAGAACTAACAAATACTGATAAAATTCCACACTGGTGACAAAAAAAAAACAGAAAAGGTTTAAAAAAACAATGTGATGGACTCGCCGACAGTGTTACGAAATGCCATGCCATTCGGATAAAAATATACATTTTCATATTCATGTATTCATCTACATCGGAACATATTTGTTAAGCTCGCACCGTATCTATTTCAGGTATGGAAATATCTTTTAATAAATGTTAAAACGTTGGAAACATTTTTGTGTTTATAAAAGTATGTAAACCATGTCGAACCTCTGTTTTTTTTTAGATTATGTAAAATTATACAATGCACACTTTCACTATAAATTTCATTGGGCATAAAAAGATACAAAAAAATAAATATACATTGTAGACGAAGAAAAAAATTAACCAGCATAAAAAAAGGAAGAGGTTCTCAATTCGCCGGAATCTGTGTTTTCATGTGTAATCGGTGAACACAATCGGTGAACTGATATGCAAAATTCTTTTTTTTTCGAATCGGTATACTTTCCCATATCAATTTTATTTATATTGCTTAGGTAGTTTATGAGTTATCGTTTATAATACATATTTTATTCTTTATGTCCATATTTGCTAATCATTTAGTAACAATGGAAAATCAAAACTTTTAAAATTCACACTCGATAAAAATTATGTGATATAAAATTATAAATCACATAATTTTTATCGAGTAATCATCTAATCAAAAGTTTTTAATTCCAAGTAATTAAAAACTTTTTTGGAAATAATAAAACACTTCCAAAAAAAAACTAAATAGTAGAAAATAATTATTTTCTGTAACTTTAAAGGCAAAAGTATAACCCTTATAGAATCACTTTTTTGTCTGTCTGACATTCGTTTCTGTAACCGAGTTATTTTATTAATTATTAAAATCCAACAGCATGGTTTTGCAACCATATTTTTTCATAAGTGCATTTTATTCATTCGTGTTGGAATTCCTATCAGCGATTCCAATTGATAAAAAACCGTCGATTTGGTAGTCAATTTGCGTTAAAAATAGACGATTTTTATTATTTTTTTCTGTTCTGGTCCATCATGCAATTTTGAGTTTTTGGCTTAATTATAGCAGCCGATTGGGTTCATCTTTCAAGTAATTTTTTCAGTTAGTAAAATGAATATCGCACATAAGTTTTTTTTTACAAAACATTGCCGCTTTTACAAACATTTGAACTTACATACACAAACAGCCAGACCCGGAACAACTATCTGAAGGTCATACAAAACTGCTGCAGCGCTGCAGTCGAACGCTCAACCACTACGCCAACCGTTCGTATCGTATCGTATATAATGGACGATGGATCTATTCACTGTGTGTAGTCCAACACTTAAATTTCATTCATCATCATCTGCCTAGTCCTTGCCCAACATATTTGGCTCAGTTCCCAGTCCAACCGGATGCAGTTGAATACTATTATTTTAGAGACGTTCAGAAACTAGATAAGTAATGCTAGATGTACTATTAGGGTGTTAGGTAGGTACGTTAAAATAAACAACAGTATTTCTCCAACGAGCATGTCTTACTAGCACGGCGGACCAAAAGCGAGTGTGCGGTCTATGCAGCGACTGCCTGACCGCTTCCCCACCTCCGCTCGCCCTACCACTAAGCGTGTCGGTTTTTATAATACACTAGGTTACCCAGGCAAGCGCCATTTGCTCAAAAAATCGACCCGTGCCGTTGTTATTAATGGGCCACGAGCTTCTCGAGTTGGAAATAATAATCATAGGGTTGTATTTGGGAGCTCAACGTCCCTCCGTCTGGTGACGACAGGCCGTTAGTGTTCCACGCGCACCTTAAAGAGATGTCAGCAACGCAGAGAGGCCTTCCAGGGCCTCTGCCTGCCGGGGTTGCGGGTTGTTCGAAAGAGATACCGCGGCCACGGAACGGAAAGGGCAATAGAAGGAATATGGGAGGGTTTTAGTCAGTACAAGTCTGACACTCCCCCTCGCTCCGCCCAGAGCGGGGGAAGTTATTAGGAGATAACCCACCTCAAAAAAAAAGGCACATGGGTGGGATTTAGTCAGTAGTAGGCAAAAAAGGAAAGTATTTTTTAGACTTTCGGGACCTATAACATCTGTCAAACATATAGAAATGACAGCTAACAGCTTTTTTTTATTTTGAAAATTGCATGTCAAAGTATTATTTGGACATCAAATTGAAGTTTCATTTTGATGAACATTAGCAATTTTAATTGCATTCATTTTCTCAAAGCCAGACTTAAAGTTTCGAGCTTAACATTATTCTAGTCTAGTTTTTCAGTCCGAAAATGTCTCAGCGTATTTTCTATTTAAAATTAAACTACTCAAAGATAGATTGCATTATTTAGCTGTTTTTTGGCTTGGCCAAAGAATGTCTTCCTTAGGATTTTTATGCGATTTGACTTTACGCAGAAACAGTTAACACAAGGAAGCCTAATTTTAGATGTATTTAATTGAAATTAAACTGCATGGCAATATTCAAAGTTTTTTTTTTTTAAGAAATTGGATTAAGAATTTATAAATTCAATCATTAAATAACTTCCTCGGCTCTGAGAAAGAGCAGAAAGGTGTGTCAGATTTTTACTTACTTAAACCCATCCATGTTCCTTTTGTTGCCCTTTATGTTCCGGGGCCGTGGTATCTCTTTCAAACAACCCACAACTCCGGCAGGATTTTAATAGGCATGGTACACAATTTAGAATTCACCATTTAAATGAAAAACCAACGACAATTTTATTATTTAAAAAAAAAACTCATGATATTAAATTTATAACTTTAATTTCAAAAGTTATTTACATTTACAATGAATTCCCATTTAACTTTGATCATTAAAGTAATTTTGCTTTTTATTGCTTTCAATTTCAACAAACTGTTATCTAGGAATGAAGTTGTAATGCAAAACCAGGATTTACATAGATAACGAACTTTTTAGGGTTCCGTAGAAAAAAGGCGGAAACCGTACCCAATTTCGTCTTGTCCAAACAATAATTTTACTCAAAAAACTGTTATTAAACACTGTTTTTTTTAATTTTTGATCTCTCATGTATATTATGTTTTGAACTTCATTTTATAATTTAAAATATTGATCTTAATTGATATTGTTATAATTTATCTTAATGTTGATCTTAATTTTCTAAGTCTCAATAGTGTCAACTAATTTCAGGGGTGGAGCGATAAAACCCCGACACACTTACTGGGGATGTTTCATTCACATTAGTTATGTAATGTTAGAGATTAAATAAATAGGTTTTTTTTTACTGTTTGCAGTAGATCGATGAACTTCATAAAAAAATTGGTTGTTTGTAAAGTAGGTTTACGATCGAGATGTTTACGTGATAACGTCTTATTGGTGATATAAGTTATCACCAGTAGTGACATCTAAAATGAAATTAAGTACTAATTTAAAGTTTTTTTTTCGAGCCAAGTAACAGATGGCGCTACCATCTTTATGAAATGTCGCTTGTGAGGTTTTGGTGTGACACAAGTTTCTGAACATGTCACCCGACTTAAACAATTTTAAAGACGTAATCACGTCAAAAATAGTTTTTTGCGCATCGCTATTAAAAGTAAAATCGGAAAATAAATCTCAAAATCAAGATCACTCATTTGTGGGTAATGTTCTGTTTTGTCTGCTTCAGAAATCCTGGAATGTAGTCTGTTTTCAAATGTCGAGGTGGCAATCATAAATTAATTTATCTACAAAGAAAGGAAGAAAGTTTAAATGTTTGTTAGCGCACCCACGGTACAGGAGAAATTCCTAGTGTGGGGCAATGTTTTTTTTTCTAAAAAAAATAACTACCACGATCTTTCAAATACAGGGTTACGAAATAAAAAAAAACCTACCAAAAGCGAGTCAGACACGGGCACCGAGGGTTCCGCACAAACTTATAAAAAATATAATAATAAAAACAGTAATATCTTTTGACAGCGTAGATTAAGAGAGTTGATTTTTTACGGCAAAAAAGAGAGTCTGTTGAGTATATGGTTTTAATTTGAACGCGATACCTTTGCGCGTTCTTGAAATAAAGGGTCTTGACAGACAGACGGACAACAAGGTGATCCAATAAGGTTTCCGTTTTTCCTTTTGAGTTACGGAACTCTAAAAATCCAAATTTGAAGATTATTTGAATACTAGCTTTTGCCCGCGGCTTCGTTCGCGTTAAATTCGGTAGCGCCTTATCGATTTGTAATAGCAACGCTAAGTTTTCCCCTTTCTTCCCTCTTTCTCCCTCATATCCCACTCTTTTTAAAAAAATAATAGCCTATGTCCGTCTCCTGGTTCCCAACTATCTCTGTACCAAAATTCATCAAAATCGGTTTAGCCATTAAAGCGTGAAGAGGTAACAAACAAACAAACTCACTTTCGCTTTTATAATATTAGTAAGGATATTTGTTTTGTAGACCAGCCAGGTAAATCAGTTCTAGAACTTGAAAGCAACTTGTTTAAGTGTGTACTTGTCCAAGCATTAGTTTTCAACTCGGCTTACAATTTAAAGAACAACAATATATTTGCAAAGACAACTACAACTCGTAGTTCATGAGAGTTTTCTTTGCTATACTTTTAATTGCTGAGTTTAAGCTGAAAAGATAAATTGTCCGTGTTTATACGAAGTGGGTTCTAGAACATTTTTATTGTTCAAGTTTTATTTTATTTGCATCTTCCTTCCTGTTACTACTTTCACGATTCGTGGTTTTATAAAGCAACCCAAGGTAGCTCACCGTCCTTCGAGTGACGACAGGCCGTGTAGACGGCGCGTTAGTGTTCCACGCGCGCCTCAAAGATATGTCAGCAAAGTCTTATTCCGATTAGAAAAATCTTATTTCCGATATGGTTGCACTGACAAATCAAAGGTAAAGCTTTTTCGGTAATTAAATAATTTGTCCCGCTCTGGGCGGAGCGAAATAGAGTATCAGACTTTTACTGACAAAAACTATCCATGTTGACTATAACTATGTTGATTTGTCCTTTGTGTTACTATGTACTTACGTGGTATCTCTTCTAAACAACTCACAAGGCAGTCAGGCGGTAGCCCTTTTTTTTTTTTTTTTTTTTTTTTTTTCGGGTGGGAAATCATCCTATGACTTCCCCCGCTCTGGGTGGAGCGGGGGGGCATGTCAGACTTGTACTGACTAAAACCCACCCATGTTCCTTCTATTGCCCTTTACGTTCCGGGGCCGCGGTATCTCTTTCGAACAACCCGCAACCCCGGCAGGCGGAGGCTTTGGCAAGCCCCTCTGCTTTGCTGACTCTCTTTGAGGCGCGCGTGAAACACGAACGCGCCGTCGACACGGCCTGTCGTCAATCGACGGACGGACGGTGAGCTACCCATTGCTCACCGTCCACAGGCCCGCATCTACGGTGGCCGGAAGTCGTCTCGCGGCGCCCGGCGCCTTGGGCGTCTCCCGCGGCGGCTGGGTTGGGCAGATGTTCTCTCCCTCAAACGCCCGGCCACCTCCTTTGCTAGCATTACTGCTTCGCAGTAGTACAGTCTCTTGAATGTACTATAGGTACCTATCTATATGTATGAAAAAAGAATTCAAAGTTCCTATTTCAGCGATTTCTGTATCGTTTAGAAAATTTCTGAATTTTAAGTTGAATGAATAATATGTATGTCTATTTTGGTAGTTTTTTTTATAAAAACTATGTTAACATAACCTGAAGGATGGGTATCTTTTATTATATGAATACCAAATAGTGGGCGTTTGAAACCTTTTAAAAAAGGAACAACTTTTAAATCCACTTTTAATGAATTGGTAAAAGACCTTTTATAGGAATGGAATTTTTTAAATAGACTGTTTGGTGGATTCCTTAATGGTACTCGAATACTTCATTTTTTTTAGGTACGCAATGTTTCGTGCTTACATGAAGTGATTCTAGCGAGCGTAACTGTTTTACAGAAATTGCAAATTCTACAATGGTGTAACCATGGCAAACAGACAAAGTAGACAGTTTTATATTTATACTAACTGGTGCCCGCGGCTTCATCCGCGTGATATTGAAAAAAAAGTGAAAGAGTAACAAACATCCATACATCAATCCATACATCCATCCATTCTCACAAACATTCGCATTTATAATATTACTAGCTTTCGCCCGCAGCTTCGCTCGCGTTAAATTCGGTATAACACACCAAGCAGACCTGTAGTTTTTGCTCTTGCGCCTGATTGATTTGTAATAGCAACGCTAAGTTTTCCCTTTTCTTCCCTCGTTCTCCCTCATATCCCACTTTTTTTAAGCCTATGTCCGTCTCCTGGTTCCCAACTATCTCTGTACCAAAATTCATCAAAATCGGCTTAGCCATTAAAGCGTGAAGAGGTAACAAACAAATAAACAAACAAACATATATATAATATATATATAGTAAGGAAGGATATATAAACTATACTATACTTATATATATATAAGTGGGATTAATAGGATTGTCCCAGTCCACATGGGTGCAGCCACAGATATAAATTGACATAGATTACGCAAGCTTCACGATCTGTGTGAAAACCAAGCGTGCCATTTTTTGACTACCTACTATGACGTCTCATGCGCTATATTTTAGTGATGTGACGTCTATTTAGTGATTGACGACAGTTTTTATAATTTATTACACGCAATTAACCATTTTAAATTTGTTTACTGACGTCCGACTAAGGGCACACCAATGCAGACTGAGCGCGAAAGTAGCAACTAGCGATTTTTGTTCGTAAGCTGGGCACGCGAAATGACACGTGAAGTAGTTACTCTTGCGTTATCTATGTCTATCTATATCTGTGGGTGCAGTATGATATAAATTAATTATAAAATCACGAAAATGGCTCTAACTTAAGACTCTAAGAGCCAAACTTGCCTAGATCTGTCAGTGCATGGCTGTCCATACCGAGTTTACACCATGCCTCGGAGAGTACGTTAACCCGTTGTTCCCTCTTGTCATTTGTGGATCTTTGACAGTCGTTACAAGTAGTGACCCGAAATTCTAACAGTGTTACCTAGGGGTATCGTATTACCCAGTTCTTGTTACCGCAAGTGCAATCATATCGGAAATAACGTTTCTTGTTCATGGAAAAATGTCTGTGGAAAGACACCTGTGGGAGCACCTATATTTAATTGACGATTACGACTCCTAGTAAAGGATATATCTACGGTTTTAAATAAGGGGTACCAGCACTTCATACAATGGCTTCATGGAAAGTGAAGCCAACGTAATTAGCGTGGCGTATAATAATAGATAAAGGAGATATTTACGATAAGCAATGGATAGCTCACCATCTAGTGATGACAGGCGACGGCACGGTCGTGTTAGATGCATGCCTCAAAGAGATGTCAGCAAAGCAGAGGTGCCTGCCAGGGCCACTGCCTGCCGGGGTAGCGGGTTATGCGAAAGAGATACCGCGGTTCCGGAACATAAAGGGCAATAGAAGAAACATGGGTGGGTTTTAGTCAGTACAAGTCTGATCCTCTCCCCCGCTTCACTCAGAGCGGAGGAAGTTACGGAACGATTTTCCTTCCACAAAAAAAAGGAAATATTTATTTACAATGCGTTGCGTTGCGGCATTTATTTGCCATTTTCCTTTACTAGTACAAAACAACATACAATAATTACCCAAGCAGCAAAAGAATTGGAAAACACGGTCCTTAAATCATCCCTTACCTTATCACCCACCACAAGGTAAAACGAAGTCGTTTCCCCTTATAAAAGTTACCTTTGTAACATTATTTTCGTAAATTAGCTTGTTTTTAGGGTTCCGTAGTCAACTAGGAACCCTTATAGTTTCGCCATGTCTGTCTGTCCGTCCGTCCGTCCGTCCGTCCTCGCTTAATCTCTGTGACCGTTAGCACTAGAAAGCTGAAATTTGGTACCAATATGTATATCAATCACGCCGACAAAGTGGTAAAATAAAAATTGGAAAAAAATGTTTTATTAGGGTAGCCACCCTATATGTAAAGTGGGAAGTGTTTTTTTTTTTAATTTCAACCCTAACGTGTGATATATTGTTAAAAAGGTATTTAAAAATGAATAGGGGTGTACTAAAATCATTTTTTGATAATGTCTATAATTTCGAAAATAATCGCTCCAAAAGTAAAAAACAATGTGTCCCCCCCCCCTCTAACTTTTGAACCATAAGTTTAGAAAATATGAAAAAAATCTGAAAAGTAGAACTTTATAAGGACTTTCTAGGAAAATCATTTTGAACTTGATTGACATAACAGTTTTTGTACAAAAAAGACAAAAAGTTGTACAAAATAATTTCCTCCTCCACCTTTAAACTCATAAGTGGGAACACTTATTGTGACGGACGGGAAACTACGGAACCCTACACTGAGCGTGGCCCGACACGCTCTTGGCCGGTTTTTTACAGTCTCCAGTGTGGCCATACTGCCATTAATTTTGAATAAATTATTAACAAGGAAGTTTGGGACATACTGGCTGCAAAAAAAAATTGAGAACAAAAGAGTGTTGGCCGAGGACAGATTAGTAACAATAGAAATATACAATGTGTCCGGTCATGGACTAGCAATATTCTAGATACTTATGTATCGAGTGTTTTAATATACTATTACTTCCTCGCTTTTTGGCAGCCATTTTGAGATATCCTCTATGCGTGTACAAAAAATAATCATACCTATCTCTCAAAGTATCTTACTGAGATGACAATAAGTTTATTTAGAGGGCAACAATATTGTCTATCGTTTAAATTAAGAAATGATGAGCTTACATTTTCGTAACTTTAGAAAACAAAATTAAAGTCTAAAAAATATGCAAATCAACGAAAGTTTTGTAAACTTTTTGTGAAAAAAATGGTAGTTTTTTTTTAAATTTAATTACCAGTAAATCACCACCACATCGCCAGTAAAATTTCCAGCCAAGGAAAAGCGTTCTCGCATACAAACTTAGCCCCACCTTAGGGGCTGTATTTGGTATGTTCCCGTCTTAGTAAGCACTCACGTCCTAAAAGGATTCCACACAATCCTTACTAATATTATAAAAGCGAAAGTGAGTTTGTTTGTTGTTACGTCTTCACGCCTACATGGCTAAACCGATTTTGATGAATTTTGGTACAGAGATAGTTGGGACCCTGGAGACGGACATAGGCTAATGAAAAATGAGGGAGAAAGAGGGAAGAAAAGGGAAAACTTAGCATTGCTATTACAATAAATAAGGCGCTAGGGCCAAAACTACAGGTGTTATACCGAATTTAACGCGGGCAAAAGCAATTTTACACATAAATTCATAAAATTTATTACATTAATTATAACTGTTTCTAAAACTTTAATTTAATAACCACATAAGACGGGTAAGCCTCTTCCTTGATATGCTAGTGATATTGTGTATGTATGTTTCCACCAAGCCCATTCCCTTATTAGATAAGTTCAAGCCAAATATGTAGTTATAAGTGTTTTATTCTCTTTTTTTTTTGGCCTATGCGGTGCCACTGCTGGGCTAAGGCTCCCAAATTCCTTTCATGAACTCTTTTCTCCTACCGCTTCTAACCACGACCTCTTCTGATAACTATTGTGTTAGTTTAATCAAAACTTCGTACAATAAATTAGTTTATTTCCCGTAAACAAAATGCTTTTAACGAGATTAAAACTACTAGGAGCACAACAATCTCAAGGACATTGGCATTTCTTAAGACATTCGTATAAAGATCAAGCGGAAGAATAAATTATTATAAGTACACATAAAACTTAATTAACTTCCGTGGAATGAAGTCCGAGATTATAAGGAGGACTCAATAAAACTGGCATACCATTGCGCGAAAGATTGCGGCGAAGCGAAGCTAAGCTGGCAATAATGTCCTTTTGATAATTATTGCAGGTCATTGTCGTCCACGATACCCGGCTGTTTTATGACCTTTAGTTATCTGGAACAAATCTGGTCGGACGCCCATTTTTTTTCCTGGTCTTAACTTATGTAGACTTTTTTGCGCATCACAAATCTTCAAATACAGAGTATCAGACGTGTACTGACTAAACAACCCCAGCAGGCGGTAGCCCTGGCAGGCACCTATGCTTTGCTGAAATCTTTGATGCGCGCGTGGAACACTAACGCGCCTTCGACACGTCGACACCGAGTGAGAGGGAAGCCAAAGAAAAAAAAACTGTTTATTTAGTCTCATAAATTGACATAACAACAATGTGAATGAAACAGCCGCAGTAAGTGGTTATTAACACTTGGGTCGGGGTTATCTCGCTCCACCCCTGAAAATTTGTTGACACTGATGAGACAATTTAGATCTAAATTAAGATAAATTGTAACAATATCAATTAAGATTTAAATCAAACATTATTTAATTAAATTAAAAACAAATTCTTGATAAAAAAATAATAAAGAAAACATGGATAGATTGTGTAAGGAATGATATATAAGGAGAAAGTAGTAAATGATGCCATGACGTCTGATAGGGGAACATGGAAGAAGAAAATGGACAAGGGCAGGAAAATGATGATGATTCGTCTGTCGCCCACGCCGATGTCAAAACTACTATAGTACCTCCTCGCCATTATATTGTTGGAAAACTAGCCTAACAAGGATTAGTAAGCTCGCTCCAAGAACGATAAAGATATAATTAAGTGAGACGGATTAACTAATTTTGTCTGCTCCCGTTTTTAGGAGTGAAGCGATATAATATGTAAGAGTATGTGGATTGTAGTGCTTTGTATTGATTATTTCTTATATTTTGTTGACTGTTTCATTGCGTCGTTGGCGAGAGCATGCTGATCATGTGGCCCTGAGTTCGAATACCAGAAAAGGTTTTTGGAACAAAGTTCCTTATCGCGCGTTGCGAAAGGGGGCTAGATGGAAAAAATTAAGACCAGAAGTTGTAACGACACTTTTTGGTTAAGACCAAAAGTTGCAACGACACATTTTGCTACAGTTGTAAGCCATGCGGCATGCGCATGTTTCTCTGTCTGTGTTTTTCTCTCTATCTGTCATAGAAAGCAAGCCAGTTATTTTCGTTTCGTCTTTCTATTTCACATTGAACAGTGTGGTGTCGCGACGATTATTTTTGTTGAGTGCAAACAGATTTTTTGTACATAAAAAATAATAACTTCGTTCTATCCGGGTGTCCCTTGATACCTCTCAAGTTTTTTTTTTATTAGATCACTTTGTTGTCCTTCTGTCTGTCTGTCTGTCAAGACCCTTTATCTCAGGAATGCGTCGAGGCATCGAGTTGAAATTAAAACCATATACTCAACTCTGTACTCCCTTTGTGCTGTGAAAATATCAATCCTTTAAGTCTATGCAGTCAAAAGATATGGCTTTTTATGTCGCATATTTGTACGGAACCCTAGATGCGCGTGTGTGACTCAGTCTTGGCCACCACCGGTCGCCTCTACAAGGGCACGGCGGTGCTCCGCCCAAGCTTGGCAGACCGCCACAGTGTGCTCCACCATGTTCTCCAAACGATCGTCACAATAGTGACACTCGGGCGTTTCCTCCCACCCGATTTTTTGCAGGAACCTACCAAAAGATCAATTAGACCATTACAGGCACTTTTGAATTTCGAGAAACAAAAGAACGAAGCCACTCGTACAGTCAGTACAGTACAGTCACACACCAAACATAGTAACTTTTGAAAGTACTGTAGTACCCTTTCAAATTGTCTACAAAATCTGAAAACAAAACTTGAAGTATGAAACGTAGCAGAGGGGCTTGCCAGGGCCTCCGCCTGCCGGGGTTGCGGGTTGTTTGAAAGATATCTCTTCCGAACAACCCACAACCCCACGTACGGAACGTAAAAGGCCATAGAAGGAACATGGGTGGGTTTTAGTCAGTAAAAGTCTGACACTCCCCCCCGTTAGTAAAAGTTATTTGATGTATTCCCATCCCAAAAAAAAATTAAGAAACGTAAATATTTTAATTATAATGATGATCCTGTTTTCAAAAGTTTTCTCCTGAATTATGTTTTGGGAAGCAATTTTCTATTGAATTATGTAATGTTGGAGCCAGTGTTGGCAAATTTGATTTTGGTTTGAAGCCCTTCAGTAAATTGTTGATTACATTCCCTTGAGATATTAGGGCATATTAAATTAAGGGGTGTGAGGGGTGGTCGAACGTAAGCCTTCCTAAGCTTCTTGACCTTGAGAATTTTATGGAGGGGAAGTAGCTATGAATAGGGTGGACATGGAAAATCATTGAGGTTACGTAAGATTATATATTAATACTAGCTGTTGCCCACGGCTTCGCTCGCGTTAAATTCGGTGTAACACAGTTCCCCTTTCCTGATTTACAGGTACCTGCTAACTGTAGTTTTTGCCCTTGCGCCTTATTTATTGTAATAGCAATGCTTCAAAGTTTTCCCTTTTCTTCCCTCTTTTTCCCTCCTATCTCAATCTTTTTTTAAAAGTTAGCCCATGTCTGTCTCCAGGGTCCCAACTATCTCTGTACCAAAATTCATTAAAATCGGTTTAGCCATTTAGGCGTGAAGACGTAACAAACAAACAAACTCACTTTCGCTTTTATAATATTAGGAAGTACAATTACCTAATCAACTTTTTTTTGTTGTGAGCGTGGTTACGTTTATACAATGTGTCCGGTCATGGACCAGCGATATTCTAGATACTTATGTAACGAGTGTTTTAATTTACTATTACCGCTACACACTAATTGGGTCTAATTCACTTCCCCGCTTTTTGGCAGCCATTTTGAGATATTCTCTATGCGTGTATAAAAAATAATCATATCTCTCAATGTTTTAGTCTTACTGAGACGAAAATAGGTTTATTCAGAGGGCAACAATATTTTCTATGGTTTAAATTAAAAAATTATGAGCTTACATTTTCGTAACTTTAGAAAACAAAATTAAAGTCCAAAAAAATATGCAAATCAACAAAACTTTTGTACACTTTTTTGTGAAAAGAAAATGCTGGGTTTTTTTTTTGAAAATCAATAAATTTGAGTACTAGAATGTTTGTTATATAAGTACATCGAATATCGCTAGTCCGTGAACGAACACATAGATATATAAGGATTCCATACAAGCCAATGTGACGTAAGATTCCCATCGCCACGCTGCGGTTCGAATTGCGTTGTGCGTGTAGCGTTTTTCCCTCCACTTCTGCTTCTTCGCTCTGTTTTGGTTCTGCAGGTTAATTTAAAAGAGAAGCCACGGCTTTGGAACACAAAGGGCAAAAGGAGCAATATAGATGGGTTTTAGTCAGAATCAGTCTGGCAGTCCCTTCCGCTCCGCCCAGAACAAAAAGATTCATTTGATGATTTTCCATACGAAAAAAAATAATAAAAAGCTGGCTTGTTTATTTTGCTTTGAATGAATAAATCAATTAGAACAGAGATGCGCCCGGATTAACACACGCATGATACTCATTGCTATCCACTTTAAATCAGGCGTGTAGTGATTATAGGCGCGTGTAAGGGATACAAGTGAAACGTTCGATAGTTAATAACCAACTGTTTTGTATTTGTAGTTCTACAATGTTAATATAGACATGCTCCCCACAGGCGCATTGTACTGAAGGTAGTTGTAAAATAACTTATAGATATAAATCTACATTGACAAATTTAAGGAAAAATTTCGACCTCACGAAAGAACCTAAATATATACCTATTCTAAATTCGGGATCGGACAAACATCGGTCCACATGATAATCTTTTTTAAACATTAAAACATCATTCTTACCTTATATTGTTTATTGTTTTGGACTATGCCTAGATGGAAACCTTGTATTTACAAAGAAATAGGTCAGTCCTAAATGATTCACACATAAATAGAACGAATGTGTTATTAAAATAAGTGTAAGAACTCAGTAACTGCGTTTTATTGAGCACTAAGTTCCAGTGGCTCAAGAGTAGACAGAATGCTCTTTCACGTCAAAAGGGCTAAACGGATCTTGATGTAATTTGGCACAGAGGTGGATTATAGTCTGGAATAACACATAGGATATTCTTTTTTTTCGATCATCATGCGGGCAAAGCCGCGGGCACTAGCTAGTATATGATAAATGATCCAATTAACAACTTATGGTATTTATACAACTACGGCGGAGTATTATGCTTTTAGTCCGTATGTTCAACTGATTCCACGGACGTGTCGTCACTGTGTACTTCATTAATTGTATTCACGTACTGCACATCTACTGCCACTGCCACTTTACGCTAAGGGTTCGAAAAGGCTTTTTTTTGCGGATCGGAAATCATCAAATAACTTTCCCGCTCTGGGTGGAGCAGGGGGAGGAGTGTCTGACTTGTACTGACTAAAATCCACCCATGTTCTTCGTTCTATTGCCCTTTATGTTCCGGGGCCGCGGCATCTCTTTAGAACAACCCGTAACCCCGGCAGTGGTGTCCCTAGCAGGCCCCTCTGCTTTGCTGACATCTCTTTGAGGCGCGCGTGGAACACTAACGCGCCGTCGAAAAGGCTTAGGTGTACATCAGCTTTTTAAAAAAAAACGTTTGCAATTAATCCAATTTCAAAAAAAGGAGGAGGTTTTCAATCCGATTGTTTTTTATGTAAGCTTGTCTGTTACGCAATTTGTGGACATGTGACTAAAAGAGTGATGGATCTGAATGTTAATGGACGGAGAGCGAGAGGAAGGCCAAAGAAAAGATGGATGGATTGTCTACGGAATGATATTAAGGAGAAAGGAGTAAATGATGCCGTGACGTCTGATAGGGGAAAATGGAAGAAGATAACGTGTTGCGCCGACCCCAAATAGAACAAGGACAGGAAATGATGATGTCTGTTACGCGATTTCTACGTCAATTGTCCAATTTTCATAACATATTTAATCGGAAGGATATTAGTCCTGATTATATATTTTGTCAGCAATATAAAATTGATACTCGATACGTTTTTGTGTCAGATACCATCATACCTCAACTAGATAGGCTGAAATATAGATAAACGTCGATTTCCGGAAGTGGTGACAAAAAAATCGATGAAACAAACAAAAATAACCGACTTTTGGAAGTAAACTTATTTTCCATCTTTTTAATGTGTTTATGGAAGTCGGGATTTTTTCCAAAAATCTATTTTTTTTTCATTTTCATTATTAATTTTTAATTAAACCATACCATTCATTTCGGATAAAGTGTCCATGCTTCAAGTTATAGATAAAAGCATACCTTAATCGCTATGTCGATATCAGTAAGTTAAACAAAAATCGACATGTTTCACATCACTACGACGGCACCATCTGTATCTTAGAGCAAGGAAATCTTCCCTGAATATTTGATTCTTCATCATGGCGAAGAATTTCATGTGAGCACATGTGTAGCTATGATTTGTTTAGAAACATCTGCTGTGCCTTCCGTTTTGAATTTCACCTTAAATTATTCATAACACCATTTTGATGAACACAATATCCAAGTAGATACGCAAAAACGTTGAAAGAACACGGTTCTTGCATGTCAGCCTTTTAACTTTCAGCATTTTTTTTATTTTAAGGGTCTTCAAAAGGCAAAAGCTTTTACCTACTAAAAATTTACTAAACAGGCGGTGGCCTTGGCAAGGTCCTCTGCTTTGCTGACATCAAGGCGCGCGTGGAACACGAACGCGCCGTCAACACGGCCTGTCGTCACTAGGTCACGGATTGACGGTGAGCTACCCATTGCTCATCGTCCACAGGCCAGCATCTACGGCGGCCGGGAGTCATCTCGCGGCGCCCGACTCCCGGAGCGTCTCCCACGGTGGTTGGGTGGGTGGGTGGGTTTGAAGCTACTTATTTACGGCCCTCTATTTCACTAATAACTGTTTAAATGATACATGTTTGTCAATGACGTACAGACAGCGGAGCCTTAGTAAGGATGCCATTAGCAATCTATGGCTACGGAACCGGCTGCAGATCGTTTCGCGCGTGGAACTAACACCATCATGTTCTTTTTAGAATTCCGTGCCTCAAAAGGAAAAAAACAGAACCGTTTTATTATCAATTTTAATCATTTTCACTGTCATTTACTGTCTGTGAAGACCTGTTATCACAAGAATGCGTGGAGGTATCGGGTTGAAATTAAAACCACATACTCAAGTTTGTGGCAGAACTGTGAAGAAATCAACACTCTAACCCACGAATACTGAAACGTCACTCAAAATTTAAGGGTTGCTTAACATTTGAGCAGCTCCTAAACTTTAGATTTCGTATTGTCATTGTCAAACGTCACTTTTGAGTATCTGTTAAATATAAGTGCTACTTAAATTTTGAGTAACGTTTCAGTATTCGGGGGTAAGTCTACGCAGTCAAAAGATATGGCCGTTTATGTCGAGCCCGACTCGCACTTGGCCGGTTTTTTTAACCCATGATTGATGACGTTCGTTTGACTTACATCATTAATGACGCCAGTGAAAAAACTTCTTTTTTTTTCAAGAATTAGCTATTAACTGTACTAGTATTTGACTTTGTGTTTAAAAGTAGGAATACTTTTGACAGTAAAACACAGGTATATCTTAAATCGCAGCTCGTTTAGTAGAAACTAGCATTTGCCCGCGGCTTTGCTCGCGTTTAATTCGGGGTAACCCAGTTCCACGTTCCAGTGTAAACGTTATTGTCGTTTTACTAACCACCCGGTCTCATAGACTTATACGTCACCAATGGCGCGTTAAACCCAATTAAGACAGACAACACACATGTTTACCATCAGCACCCTCGTGACATTGTCATTCAAAGGCCAGAAAACCCATGCCATTAATAATAACTCATTTATTTCAGACATACAGTCCATAATGACAACAAAACAACAATGACACGTTAAAATAAATCAAAAAGAAGTAAAATAATCAAAAACACATACAATTTTAAAAACAGCCATTAAATTTAAATAATACAAATTCCCATAGTACAATAATTAAATTAATGATACAATATTAAATAATTTACAATAATGTCAAAAAATTAATCATGTCTATCATGACCTTCCTGAATTACAACTCCGTCTGATAAACCAAGACAATAAAAATCATAGATTAAAAGAACATCCACAAACCTGCCAGTTTTATTAAGAAAACACTTACGCGACACTCCAGTTCAACCAGCATTAACTTTTCAAACGATATCTAATTACGATTTTCCCAAAAGTGGCTTTCCAACTAAGCAGTGAGCATGCCTACAATATCGCACGCATTTGGCACTGTGCCAAGACTTGATGCGAGCCGCCTATCTTGTGTTCATTCGAGCCTATTGCGAGGCATGTACGAGAGAACCAGCCACTATAATTTTTCATTTTCCAAAATCAAAATATATTTATTTCAGGCCTGAGTGAAAAAAAACTTGAGAGGTGTCAAGGGACACCCGGATGGAACAAAGTTATTATGTACAAAAAACCTGTATATATACTCAACAAAAATAATCATCGCGACACCACACTGTTTAATGCGAAATAGAAAAAAGAAACGAAAATAACTATCTTGCTTTCTATGAGAGAGAGAGAGACAGACAGAGAAACAGGCGCACGCCGCACGGCATACAACTATAGCAAACAGTGTCGTTACATCTTTTATTCTTGCTTTTCCGTCTAGCCCTAGAACTTCGTTCCAATAAAAATATTTATATGGACACTTATGAAATGTCGAGATAAACGTCATTTCCTATGGAGAAGAATCGACAAAAACTGCATGGTTAGTGTTACTCTTTTAAAATCATTTGGTTTAACAATGTTGTTGTTACAGCGTTATTACTTAAGTATGAGAGAACAGCGTTGGCCCGACAATGAGTCATGGCTTACTTTACAAAACGTAAAACAAGCTAAGAAGTTAACGAAAGTTACAAAGCCTATTTTAAAGAGCAAAGGCTTTATTTCAATCAAAATTAAAATCATTATTCAAAGTAGGCTGATAATCAGCACTTTTTGAACGTCAAATTAGAAGAGACAGTCCCACAAAACGCCCGCCCTTCGCCACTTCCCAGTGTTTTAGCTGGGAAGAAGAAGTCGCGGAACAAACTCCCCAGCAACACTGTCGATTTACCAGATTTTATACAGTTTCCTTTAATAATAATAATTATTTAATTTCTTTTTATATATTTTTTTTTGTAATGTTTTTATTAAGAAATATTTAAAAATGTAAACTAAATGTGAAGAAATCAATAATACATGAACGAAAATAATATAATCATAATAATTTATTATGGTTAAATAATTAAAGTTAATGATTCCTCAGACGGGTCAATCTTCAGGTAAAACCGCGCTTGCCTAGATTGTTTCGTGGACGCTTGACCAACCATCACATACCGAGTTTCCTCTGTGCCTCCAAAAGCCATTTTGTCCCGGCTGTCAATTGTAGTTTCAACTTGCTTTCCAGTTTATAACAATACTAGCTGTTACCCGTGTCTTTGCGTGCATCAAGTTTGCGATTTGCCTTGCCTTATAACCGGTCTATTTGTATGTATGTCATGACAGTTTTCAGTTGGTTCCAAACGGTTGAAGAATATGAATATAATGCAATACCACTTACCTTTCTAAGTCATGAGGGTAAGAATATAAAGTCTTTGTCCTTCCACAAGTAGAAATCTATATCTTTGACATTAGGATCTGATCAGCGGTTCAGTCGTGAAATGATAACAAACACACCAGCATACAAATCTAGAAACACACCAGCATACAAACACAAACTTACCAGCATACAAACATTCAAACACACAATTATCCAAACTTACAAAGAAACCTTCAAAAAACATACCAACATTCAAACTTACAAACACACTTACATACAAACATACATTCAAACATATAAACAGAGTCACTTTCACATTTATAACACTACTAGCTTTTGCCAGCGGCTTCGCTCGCATTAAATTCGGGCTAATACAGTTCCCCTTTCCTGATTTGCAGGTACTTACCTGCTACCTGTATTTTTTGCCAATTATTGTAATAGCAAAGCTAAGTTTTTCCCTTTCTTCCTTCATTCTCGCCCACATCTCACTTAAAAAAAATAGCGTTTGTCCGTCTCCAGGGTCTCAACTATTTCTGTACCAAAATCGGTTAAGCTATTAAGGCGTGAAGACGTAACAAACAAACAAACTCAATTTCGCTTTTATAATATTAGTAAGGATTATGGAAGAAAAGAGAAATGGATTGTATGAGAATAATATCTCACAAAATCCATTCACCTTCTCTTCGGTCCTTCCCTCTCCATTAATCAACATGTTACAAACAGGACATAACACATTTCAGCAGATCAAAATCGTCGTCCTTTTCCTTAACACGAATAAATAATTCACTGCAGCAAATTGGGTTGGCTCTCATCAATTATTTGACGAAGTAAACGAGTTCTTTGATATAAAGAAACGAATGCTTTGAACCGTGTAATAATCCCTGTAATTAGAACTCTTTGTATACGCATTAGATGACAGCATAGGGATTTTTGTCGTTCAGTGATTCCGTTTTCTGCACAATTCGGCGATTTTCCCTTCATTTACTTTTAATAATAAATAACAAACATATCTACCTTGCTGGTCAAACGGATTTAATAAAACTTTTTCAACCAAATTCTAGGTAAAAAAGTTAAAATTCGTAAAAAAAAAAAAAAACCCTGAGTAAAGTATCCTATGTGTTATTCTAGACTATAACCTCGCTCTGTGCCAAATTTCATCAAGATCCGTTCAACCATTTTAAAGTGAAAGAGTAACATAATGACATCCTCACAAACATTCGCATTTATAATATTAAGTAGGATAGTGAGGGTATAGATTTTTGTATTTCTGGTACCTAACCTTATTTCTTAGTCAATGTCAATTTTTTTTAAATAAATGTATGATGTTGTAATTACCTATAATAAGTTTTATTTTGTTCTAGACATTTTGTGTACAGACGCCAGCAGGTCAAGCTACCCGAAACTGTCAATTTTTCCCAGTGAACCTTGAACTTAATACTTTAGAAATAAAGTCGAAAATCTACCAAAGAAATCTGACATATTGTAGTAACTTGATGTGCAGGCGTCTGTCCCTACGCAAAGAGATCATATACGTATTTTTAAGGGTTCCGGACCTCACAAGGAAAAATTGAAACCTTTATTGGATCACTTGAATGTCCATCTGTCTGTCCAGACTCTTTATCTCCTGAATGCGTGGAGGTTTCGAGTTAATATTAATCTTATTCTCAAGTCTGTAGTCTCTTGAAGGTGTGTAAAAAGCACCCTCTAAGATTATGCAGTCACAAGATATAGCCGTATGCTGCAAATTTGTACGGAACCCTCGGTGGGGGAGTCTGACCCACACTTGACCGGTTTTTGATATCTCCCAATTGTGAAAAACCGATAAAAAAGTCTAAAAACCAACCAAAGTACACTTTTACTTCCAGAAGTAAAATTATTTTCAGTCTTTTTTTGGGAGTCAGTTTTTTTCGGCAAAAATTTTTTTTATGAAAATCAAAATTAAGTCAACGTAAGTACTATAATCAGTCGATCCCAACCTTTTAGCGGTATCGGATGTTAAGCTACTTCACAGCCGTTAAACGCCTCTTACGTCACCATCAAAACGGTGTAAACCTTAATCTTGTCAGTATTAATACTATGCAGGAAGATGCAGAAGGATCACATTTCTAACGCGCGAAGGGGTAGGCACAGTGGTGTACCTATCCAGGGTTGCGGGTTTTAGAAAGAGATGCCCTGGAACATAAAAGGCAAAAGAAGAAACATGGATGACCCATATTTCTTTTATTGACGTAAACCCTTTGGTCAGTAAAAGTCTGACACTCCCTCCGCTCCGCCCAAAGCGGAGCAAAAAAGAAGGAAAATGGGTGAGCCCATGTTCCTTCTTTTTTCCTTTATGTTCCAGGGCCGTGGTTTCTCTTTCGAACAACCCGCAACCCCGGCAGGCAGTGGCCCTGGCAGGCCCTTCTGCTTCGCTAACATGTCTTTAAGGCGCGCGTGTAACACGAACGCGCTATCAACACGGCTTGTATTTACTACAAGGACGGACGGTGAGAAACCCACTACTCACCGTCCACAGACCTACACCTACGGTGGCCGGGAGTCATCTCGCGAACTCAACACATTAAACCTTCTAGATCTACCTCTCCACTGGCACGATCACCATGTTTAAACGGTTTTCACCCTACCCCGTGGTTTAACACCCTGTATCGTTTATGGCTTAAAGGCAACGTAACTTAGGCTATTGTCACCGATGGGTTATAAGATGGCATTTATCGGAAGATAGTTCATGATCGTCGTTTAAGTTTACGAAAGTTCTGATCGAGTAACGTCTAGGCGGTTAATGGAGTGTTTAAAAGTAGATTGGATAGAAGTTTTTAACCGACTAAAAAAGGAGGAGGTTCTGAGTTACAGTGATTTTTTTGCATGTTTGTTCCGCAATTTCTCAGTCGATTGTGGGCTGATTTTCAAAATCCTTACTAATATTGTAAAAGCGAAAGTGAGTTTGTTTGTTACGTCTTCACGACAGAATGGCTAAACCGATTTTGATGAATTTTGGTACAAAGATAGTTGGGACCCTGGAGACGGATCTCCAGGGTCCCAACTATCGTTGTAACTTTTTTGTACTTTTTTTTACTCAAGAAAGCCTATGTCCGCATAAGCTCCATTTAGTAAAAAAAAGTGGGAAATGAGGTAGTAAGAGAGAAAAGAAAAGGGAAAACTTAGCATTGCTATTACAATAAATAAGGCGCGAGAGCAAAAACTACAGGTAGCAGGTATCTGCAAATCAGGAAAGGGGAACTGTGTTACCCCGAATTTAACGCGAGCGAAGCCGCGGGGAAAAGCTAGTTCTTTTATAATCGAAAGGGTATAACCCCGAAAGGGTCCCGACCCAAGCAATTAGTATTTTATCTATTGCTTACTCCAAAAAATTCTTAAATTTTAGTATAGGTTAATCGTAGGTTAGGTTAGGTTTATTAATATAGGTAGGTTATAGTATTATTTTTAACTTTTTAGTGCTTATAGGGTTTTTTGAAGTCGGTTCTTTTTTTTGCAAAAAATATTTTTATTTGTTAATTTTTTGTGACATATTTTTTCTCATTGAAAAATACAACCAAATTGATAACCTCCTTTTTTTTAAGTCGGTTACCCTTTCATCATATTATCATTTCAGTCAAACGAAATCCACTGCCGCGCATGTCGCTTCCAACGAATTCCCGCTACATCACGAGGTCATCTGCCTTCCACTTATTGAAAAGTTCCGTTATCTATCTCTGAACCCAGCATCAGATCTGCACGAAATTTCAAACAAAAAAAAAACTAACATCCGAATTGAGAACCTCCTCCTTTTTTTTAGAAGTCGGTTAAAAAAACTTCCCTCGATTTCGCCAAGATTCCATCATCAGATCCCGACTTGGTGACTATGGGAGCAATTCGGAAAGCATAGGCTTTAAATTTTTTTTTGTTGATTTTTCAATAACCGCTTCTCCGATTTCGATAAAATTTTCATGGGACCATTTGGGAAGTATAACCTTTCCAACAAAAAAAGAATTTTTGAAATCGGTTGGCAAGCGACGGAGTTAAGCGCGAACAAACCTAAAAAAAAAAAAAAAAAACACAAACATCCGAATTGAGAACCTCCTCCTTTTTTTGAGGTCGGTTAAAAAAGCCTGCAGGGTATTATGTTGACCTAGTATCATTAATTTTGGGAAGAATCCTTTTACAGCACAAGTCAAATCTGCCTAGCCTTTTCCCAACTATGTTGGGGTCGGCTTCCAGTCTAACCGGGTGCAGCTGAATTTCAGTATTTTACATTGAGCGACTGCCTATCTGACCTCCACAACCCAGTTAATACTGGGTAATACGATACCCCTTGGTAAGACTGGTTGTCATACTTTCGGAACACTGGCTACCTGTAACAACTGTCAATGATCTACAAATGACAGCCAGGACCAACGGCTTAACGTGCTTTCCTAGGCACGGAGGAAACTCGGTAAGTAACGGGTGGTCACCCATCCACAGACTAACCGAGCGGCTGCTATTATTTAGTCACAAGCTCTTCTCTTTTACAGCAAGAAAAAAAATATCGAAAATCGTAAACGAATATTTTGATTAAGAAAGAAAGAAAGAAGAATAAAGAAAAATATTTATTTCAAATTACGACGAGTCCACAAAACAACAAAAAATATACATTTTTAATGTATATTTTTTTGTTGTTTTGTGGACTCGATGCAAGCTAATTTGAAAATTTCCATTTGCACGCGACAAAAATAAATTTGTTCTCAATCTGGCTTAACCTTTCTTAAGTGATTTTAAACTTGAATCTTTGGGGTAAGATTTCTGTGATGGATAGTCCGTCTATATAGATAGTCTTAAAGGATCACTTTGTTCTACGTTTATATGGCTGTCAAGACCCTTTATCTCGGGAACCTGTGGAGGTATCGAGTTAAAATTAAAACCATATAAAATCAACCCTCTAAGTCTACGCAGTTAAAAGATGTGGTCGTTTATGTCCGACTAACCCTTGGCTGGTTTTTTTGACACTCAGAGGCATCATACATCCAAACTCCGGAATGCTACTGAAAAAAATTTGATTAGTTTTTTTTTTTTTTTTTTAAACAAATTTTAATTTTTAACACTAGGATTTTTTCTGTACGGTGGGTGCGTTCACAAACATTTAAGCTCACATACAGAAGCAGCCTGAAATAACACCATGCTCGGCTCGGGAATCGACGATACGGTGGGCGCAATGGCTGAGCGAGCAATTGTTGTGGGTTTGATCCCCGCACGACACAAATATTTCTATCGCATTTTACACGATCATTTACACAAACAGCCAGACCCGAAACCACTTTTTAGTTGTTTCGGGTCTGGCTGTTCGTGTATGTGAGTTTAAATGTTTGTAAACGCACCCACGATTGAGGAGAAATTCCGAGTGTGGGGCAACTTTTTTTTTAAATAAATCAATCCCGGTATCCCATACTAGTACGATAATAAATTCTCCAATTTAATATTTAATTCGCTGATACTAATTTCAAAATTAAATAATATTATTTGGTGTAATCGTCATAATTTGCGACTAATAAATATTTTTCTTGCGTCTTTTTTTTCTTGGCTCTCTTACTTATAAACAGGTCCATGAAATGGAAGGAAAAACAATGGTGAACGAGGAGACATGCGGACAATCAAGCTCGCTCCGGATGAGATGACCTCAATACCTCTTACGGAGTGCAGTGGGCATTGTGAAATATATGTACATTCATAAAGTCATGCCTTTTTTTTCGAAGGGGTAAGCAGACACTTTAGAAAACCACCTGCTTGCTACGATCCTTAATAACTGCTTTCATTTTGTCCACGATCACATGCCCACGGCGTTGGCAAGTAAAAAAGAAAAAAAAAACTGTTATTAGAGTCACACAGGACAAAAAAAACAAAATTAATTTAAAAAAAGAACAACAGTAACTAAAAAACAATATTAAAAAAAAGACAAAGTACTACACTTTATGAACGTTGTACACTACATCCTTACTATCCTTACTAATATTATAAAAGCGAAAGTGAGTTTGTTTGTTTGTTTTTTACCTCTTCACGCTTTATTGGCTAAACCGATTTTGATGAATTTTGGTACAGAGGTAGTTGGGAACCAGGAGACGGACATAGGCTATTTTTTTTAAAAGAGTGGGATATGAGGGAGAAAGAGGGAAGAAACTGGAAAACTTAGCGTTGCTATTACAAATCAATAAGGCGCAACCGAATTTAACGCGAGCGAAGCCGCGGGCAAAAGCTAGTTATCAATAAGAAATGTATTTGGGCCATCCCATTTTGGCATTGCCACTCACATTATGACTTATTTTTCATTTATTTAGGTTAACCAATAATTGTTTACACGTTACACTTAATTTAAAATTACAAGAGAAACATTTATGAGTGCAAAAATGACTTATAGGCTAACACTATATTATTATGCACAATTTTATTTATATTATAAAAACGAATAGAATATAATTTATTGCACACCGAAATTGAAATAAAACTGTTTTACATTTTACATTTTTTGTATTAAGAATGATTTATTTTTGGCAATCTGGCAAAACAAAATATAAACAAATCTAAAATTATCAAATTAAATGAAATATAATGATTTGAATATAAAATATACTAAATTAAGCTAAAATTAAATTTAATATTTGGTTTACATTATTCAGTAATTAACTAGTCTAATCTCTAAATTAACAAATTGGCTACTCGCATTATGTCTTGGTTGCGCGAATAGTATTCAATACTAAATTTACAAATTTTTGTCTTGCTATCGTGGTGAACGTCGATCAGGTCACCACAACTGTTTAATATTTTACATATTTGCAATATTGGTCAATAATATTGGTATTGGACCTGGGGCCTTAGTCTGCTATTACAATAGTGTCAGAATGGTCGATCACTGATCTCATAATGGTTGATTTTGACATCTACTACATACTAAACTTGTCAAAATCAACCATTATGCGATCAGTGATCGACCATTCTGACACCATTGTAATAGCAGACTAAGGCCCCAGGGGCCTTAGTCTGCTATTACAATGGTGTCAAGGCCCCAGGGGCCTTAGTCTGCTATTACAATGGTGTCAGAATGGTCGATCACTGATCGCATAATGGTTGATTTTGACAAGTTTAGTATGAAGTAGATGTCAAAATCAACCATTATGCGATCAGTGATCGACCATTCTGACACTATTGTAATAGCAGACTAAGGCCCCTGTACCAGTACATTCATGGCGATATTATGGTTTTTTCGACTAAAGGAGCCAGGAAAAAAACAAAAGGAAATCTCTATGAGGAAAGCAAAGGAGACTAATATTGACACAATCTTTACTAATATTATAAAAGCGAAAGTGAGTTTGTTTGTTTGCTACGTCTTCACGCGTAAATGGCTTAACCGATGTTGATGAATTTGAGTACAAAGAGAGTTGGAACCCTGGAGACAGCCATAGGCATAATTAAAAAAAAAAGAAGTGAGAAAAGGGGGAAAAAGAGGGAAGAAAAGGGGAGAGAAAGATATTTTTTTTGGGTCATCACGCTGGTTAAAGTTAGCGTTAGCCCAAAGTAACTATGCCACGCAGACGAAGACGCGGGCAAAAACTAGTTTATTATAAATTAGCGTTTAATACTTAAGCTGTCTATTCCCTATACCATACTTGAAATATTCTGCAATACAATTTGATTAGTTTTAAGTCATTTTGCTGCGCCCTAACAGGGTCATGTACTCACTAGTTATAAGCCTAGCGTGTCACTTTTTTGTACATTGTGCATTTAATGAATAAATATATATTTAATTCTCTCTCTCCTTGAATATCTCATGTCGCGACTGTTGGATAAATCGAAAACATTCATATGAATATGTAAATAAACAGATGTATATGAAATGAACTACATATATTCGATTACGGACTAAAATCTGACGAAAGTATTTTCTAAATCACGAGAATTTCAAAATTTATTCAAGTCGATACGGTTTAGATAGATCCCACTAATATTATAAACGCGAAAGTTTATATGGATTTTTGTTACTCTTTCACGAAAAAACCACTTAATGGATTTTAATGAAACTTTAGAATAATATAGCTTATACATCAGAATAACACATAGGCTGTAATTCATAAAGATATATTGTATATACTATCACCAAGAGAGTGAAACCGCGGGGCGCAGCTAGTAAATCATAGTTTGCTCATGAAACTAATAAATGAATTATTAGTTTCATGAGCCAAGCTTGATTTACATAATTAACCTTCTTTTTTTAGATGTGATATCATCCAATGATTCCTCAGACTTGTACTGACTATAACTTATCCATATTTCTTCTTCTGCCCTTTATATTAATATAAGGACGACTACAAGTCGGGCTCGCGAACTCTTACTTAAGAAGTTGACAGACTCGTCTCAAAATTAATTTGTTGTCAGTGTTTTTCATCATATTTTGTAGTTTTACCTCTCCTTACTTTTGTATATTGTCTATTTATTTTTAATAAAAACTGTTTTTTTTCTGTCACATTTGTACCTACTATGTTTTACTCAACGGGAACATGCCGTGCCTTTTAGCTTCTTAAAGCGTACTTTTACATCCATTTTGTAACTAAATACCTACGTAACTAATCCTGCAAGCGCAAATTCCGAAACATTGCAGCAAACATAATAAATTAGATAGGATTTTCTGCGCAACATAGACCAAAATAGAAGAGCAAGTATACGTAAAACTCTCTCCTTTTTTTTGCGGATTAGAAATCACGAAATACCTACTTCCCCCGCTCTGGGAGGAGCAGGGGGGAATGTCAGACTTGTACTGACTAAAACCCGCCCATGTTCCTTCTTTTGGCCTTGTTCCGGGGCCGTGGTATCTCTTTCGAACAACCTGCAACCCCGGGAACTCACTACTATAGCCAAATTTTCTTGTGAACAATAGCTATTGCTCCCTGTCAGTTTTTTTTTTCATTTTACATGGAGCGACAACTAATACGATACTCCTTGGTAAGACTGTTCGGCAAACATTCGATCCATTGACTATCTGTAACGACTGTCAAAAACTACAAATCACAGCCGAGATCAACGTACTTTCCGAGGCACAGAGGAAACTTGGTATGTATCGGATGGTCACCCTTCCGCAGACCAACCTAGTCTAACGTGGCTATTGACCCAAGTGGCAGCTTTTATTTAGCCACGAGATCCTTCGAATCTTCCTTAATTTCATATCTCACGCGTATTATAATACAAATCGTTTAAAATTGCGATTTTCTGGTACATGTTCAGTTTTACTTCTTTTTTCAGATTAAAATGATTCGGCTAGAGACGCGGATACAATATCTCGTTATTTCCCTGCTATCGGTTGTAGCATAGTTGTGGTAAATAAAGTTTCACTTCTACATATTTTAGTCTATGACAGAAAGCAGGTGCACAAAATCATACATACTCCACACAACATGCACCTTCATTTTCCATTCGTGCGAATGAGCTAGAGCATAACTAACTCTCACCTCATTGCACATGCAAGAGTGAGATGCAATATTCTTCGCGTTTTGTTTATGCTGAAGAATGTATTGTCGCAATATTGGCGGGAACAAAACGCCAATCAATTATGAACGCAGTGATCGATCATTTCATGAGCGACATGAAGCCGTGTTTAGTTTTTGCCTTCTATTTACTGGAGCAAGTAATTGAAATGTGAGGTAAGCGTAGAATTTACTCTGGTCGGTATGAAAATAGTACCTACTTTAAGACATTTTTTTTTTAACAATTTACGGGGTAAAGGTAAGATGGATTGTGTAAGTAATGATATGAAGGAGTAAATGATGCCGTGACGTCTAATAAGGGAAAATGAAAGAAGAAAACGTGTTGCGTTGACCCCAAATAGAATGGGTCAAGGGCAGGAAAATGATGAAACGGGGTAAAGCAAAAAAAGTTTAGACGGTGTGAAATAGATATTGTTATTCTGCCAATTTAGTCCCCTGAAGTTATCTGTCAGTATAAATAACCACAGTCTACTAACATGAAAATGATACAACGAAGCAATATATTATGTAATTGAATACTTTACAGAAATCCGTGACAATAAATGTTTTCATTCCATGAAAAAGGTTGACTAGCAGAGAATGCCTTTTGGCATTCAGTCCGCCTTTGTACCCCACTATTGTACATGAAGTTTAAATAAATTTCAACTTGACATACAAACAGGTAGAGGCTGACAAAAATGACGGGTGCTGTAAACAGTCGAAGATCTACTTGCCCTATCCAGGCAAGTAACTAGCATCTCCTAAACGCTCCATGTAAACAACTATAGGTCGTACGCGCGTGGCTTTTAAAGAAAAATCTCTTTAATGGCCCGGAATATCCGTGGCCAAGATTGATAGCAGTACAGTCGGCAGCACAGGCTGCGCATTAACGATTTTATACTCGCAACGTATAATTTACAAAAGCTGTTGGGAGCACTGTAAAAGTTTAATGCTTTAGCATTATGTGGGTGCAAGGTTGTTAATGGATGAATAGTTTTCAACCGACTTTAAGAAAGGAGGTTTTATGTTCAGCTGTATTTTTTATGTTACTGGTTTGGTGAAGTTTTTATTTGTGTCCTTGAACTTGTGCTTTTGAAGACCACAAGTCTTGTTTCAGATAGTTTATATTCCGTACTAGCTTTTGCCCGCGGCTTCGCTCGCGTTAAATTCGGAGTGGCACAGTTCCCCTTTCCTGATTTGTAGGTACCTGCTACCTGTAGTTTTTACCCTTGCGCCATATTTATTGTAATAGTAAAGCTAAGCTTTACCTTTACTCCCGCATTTCTCACTTTAAAAAAAAATGCTTATGTCCGTCTCCAGGGTCCCAACTATCTCTGTACCAAAATTCATCAAAGTCGGTTTAGCCATTTAGGCGTAACGACGTTACAAACAAACAAACTCACTTTCGCTTATAAAATATTAGTAAGGATTAACATAAAACCTACTTTTGATACCAGAAAATGCGGTGTTCGCATGAGCTGATCTAATAATTCAAATATTGTTGTTTTCACTGCAGGTAACACCGTAAGGCGCTGCTAGTGTTCTATACGATAAAGTTTGAGTGTAATAATCAAGAACAAACTTCGAACAAATGTAATTATATCTAGAAGTTAGGATTCGAGCTGTGTGTTTTTATGCTATACAAATTATTGCGGGTTGTTCCGAAAAGATAACGCAGCCCCGGATCATAAAGGGCAAGTTTTAGTCAGTACAAGTCTGACACTCCCCCCCCCGCTCTGTCCAGAGTGGGGGAAGTTATTTGATGATTTTCCATCCGCAAAAAAAACCTTTTGGATATATTTATTTATTTAAAAGAACATAAGTTTACAGTACAACCAAAACATTAAATTATAAAATCTAAAGCACTAATTTAAAAACAAACTTACGTACAAATACCTAAAAATGGATGTGTAAATATGAATTTACAAATCTGATAACTTTTATTATGAAAGATATCAAGTCCTTGTGTGCTGTTAAAAAAAAACTCAAACGCATTTATGTCAATTAGACCATTACAGGCACTTTTGAATGTCAAGAAATAAAATAAGAAGCTACAGTCCCATACACAATGCAAAATAACTTGTAAAAGTACTGTAGTTACCCATTCCAACTCAACACACCTCACATCCTTGTAACTAAAACGCCTTCATCGATTCGAGCATTCTATTGAACACTACAGAACCTTGTATCAACCAAAACGTATGACAATAACTATGAAACACCCTAGTGTACTATAAAGTAACATTTTATGACACTACATTGACACGTTTCGGCCTAAAATACTAGATTTTCTCAGCTTTTCGAGCGCAACATTTATTCGTACCATTTTTTCGGCTCGTTTCTTTATCCCGAGCGGCTGGTCGCAAAATATAAGGCTCCGAATACCTTTCTTGCCTTTTTTCGTATAATAGTGTGATTAGATTGTCATAATCCTAGATTTAAGGACGTTATTTCATGTTTTTCTTTAGCGTGAGCTAGTGGTGTCTAGGACTCGATAAAAGAGAACCCAAAAAGATGCTTTATTTTTAGTGTCTCGCACCTCAAAAGGAAAAACCGGAAACCTAATAGGGAATATTACGCAAACCTCGGCGCAGAGGGCGCCACTAGCACATGCAGTAAACAAACCGTCATGTGCGCAATCGCGTATCCAGATATTCTGTGAAAATATGTCAAAGTGTTAATTATTTTGGTATAACTTACCTATCTGTACTTTAATTATATATATTATGGCGTCCTACGGCCATTTACGTCTCGGCAAAAAACTTTTTACTGCTTACGCTAGTGCTGCGCCCTTGCGCCAGAATTTTGCAGTAATATCCCCTATTGTATCACTTTGTTGTCCGTCTGTCTGTCAAGACCCTTTATCTCGAGAACGCGTTGGGAAACTATCAAATAATTTCTTTCGCACTGGGCGGAATGGAAGAGAGTGTCAGACTTTTACTGATTAAAACCCATCCTTGTTCCTTCTTTTGCCCTTTATGTTCTGGAACCGCAGTATCTCTTTCGAACAACCTGCAACCCTGACTAAGCTAGGACTTAGCAAACGTCAAAATTCTCAGTCTATTTTCCCCCAACATCAATTCGTGACACAAACTGGTCGAGCATTAAGATCCCTATCCCACTCGTAACAACTTTAGGAGTTCCAGTGTCTTATCTTTCAAACTTTTATTAACTTCACCAAGAGTAATTAGGAGCTTGAATCTCGAGAACAGACAGTCCGAGGAATCTCGTGCAGAAAATGGACGATTAACCTTATTTTTGTTGTTTTTGGGGATCCGTAATGTAAAAGGAAAACGGAGCTTTTAATGAATCGATTTGTTGGCTGGCTTTCTAGATTATTCTTTTGAATTTATAAAAGTATAGAATTGAAGTTAATAGCAGATATTAAGGGGCCATGGCACGAATTCGCGGCGTTAAGGTAACGAACCAGAACTAGACTTTTATTTTTGAAATATAGGTATTTACATAAAGGTTTAAACATATGGCCGCTATGTTTTGCACAAATATATTGTTGAACAAAATAAAATGTCAACAAACAATAAAACTAAAAAAAAAAAACAAAATACAGTAAGTACTTGATTTTGTATTTTTTTGGTCGGAGATCTACTGTTTTATATTTAAATAAAATATCTTAATTCAAAATCTACAATTATCAAAAATGTTTAAAAGAGAAACGGTTGTCTTAAATATTAAAAAAGTATATAAAGTGTTTAACGCTATAATAGTGTGAGTGTGTGGTAAATATTACGTTTTGGATTGTAGGTAATTATATACAATTTATTAAAATATACAAAATAATTCAAATATAGAATCAGATAGGTTTTTTTTTCATTTATAACTATTTACAAGTACCTACGGGTATTCAGATAAATGATGTTTATTTTGCAAGTAGGTTTTCACAAACACTTTTACACGTCTTTTTTAAAAACTAGATGAGGCCGGTGTTTCGTACCCGACTACTCTGAGAAGAAACAGCCGAAACAAACTCAGAGTTCATAGTCTCTCTTAAAGTCCAGACAAAAAATCTTGGTCAACTCACGTGAGGACTATGGACATTAGTGTCTGAATGGTCTTTTAAGAAAGCACCACACAGATTGAGTGGACCTGTCCAGTCAGTGCAAGCATAATATGTCAGTTATCGTGTAGCTCGACTCATAACCCAAGTTGTATTGGTTAGTGCAGAAATAGCTGAACTGTGATCAACACAATGAAACGCACAAAAAAAAAGATTGTTAAATGTAACAACCTTTTTATTTGCGGATGGGAAATTATTAAATAACTTCTCCCGGTTTGAGTGGAGCGGGGGGGAGTTGCAGACTTTTACTGACTAAAACCCACCCATGTTTTTCTTCTTTTGCGAATGTGAGCCGCGCTCAAGGGGTTTGTTCAATTTGAACATGTCACCCCTGTAATACAAATTACAGACAATAATTAACAATCAACAAACAATCAAACAGTAGATCCACTTAATTAGTTATTCTATTTTTAATGCCCATTTGAGTGAGCCTGTACATCAATCTGGCCTCCCTTCACAAAGGGAAGGATAGAATGCTGTTACACCAGCCCACATCAGAGCAAGTTATATTATATTTATTTTTTATAAACCTCTAAGGGCTTCATTCCGGACACACACATTCCATCAATATGTGGTAAACGTCTTCTACTACCTCGCATTCAGTGCGTTTAGCCTTTGTATGTTTGCCAGTTACAAATTAGTCTTAATCGTCACCCTAGCTTTTCCAGCCAGTCTGGTCAGCGAAGACAAAATACCGAGAGAGTAGAAAAAAAAACGAAGGAGGATTTGTCCGGCAGTGGAACAGAATTGGTTAGTTAAAAAAAGCTGCCGTTTCCAAAAAAAAACAATAATTTTAAATAAGCCAATAAATCGAAATTCTTCGTCAATAAATCATAACAAACCAGCGTTTCATCACGTTCAAAAAATAAAGAAAATTATGCGAAGCTACCGCGAAAAAAAGTGGTTTATTATTCTTTCGAAAATTGACAGGTAAAAAGGAAACAAAAAAAATGGCGAAAAGGGGTTCGATAAAATTCTCGAAACAAAATAGTGAAACAGGAAAATAATGGAAAAAAAATCGTTTTCTCATTATCCGAAAGTTTCGCGATCTGAATTTATTATTTCGGCAGTAAATTGTCCATCTGTCTATTATTCCGTGGTCGGCCCTTATTTTAGGATTCACTACGAAAATCTGTTAACGAAAAGTTAATGGGACTATCCATCAAGCGATTGAGTAGTAACGCTTTATTAGGTCACTTCTAACAAAATTAAAGGACATGGCCGGATCCTGCCCTGATAATGCACAGTAATGATTAAAATATGACAATTCCTTTTGAAATAAATAAAAAATAATCGCATTAATTACATTTCCTTAAAATAGGTGAGAGAAAATGCAAAAAAAAATATGTTTGTTCATTGATTGCGTGGTTTTATATTCTGACATTGCATTGATTGACATTTAAATTGTCGTCTTTGGTTGATTTTATCACGTATTATCGTACTTTGTTACTTTTGAAACTTAACAACGATAGTTTGTGCTAAACTATCGTACACGCTTCTAATATTATCTAATATTCTGCTTTGCTTATTGGACTACTAGTTTAAGTTACGTTATACAAATGTATGTGGGTATCCAGAAAAAAAACACATTTATTAAACTGTGTGTAACATTTCTATTAATTTAAAAGGCAAAGCTAAAAATGACAATAATCCATACAGGATCGGAGGATAAATCTGCAATCATGATCTCATTCTTGATATCCATCAGCGAGCCAATCGACAATTAGTATGAAGTATTAAAGGAAAATGAACCTGGATTTCACACTTCTTTACTATTATATCACTTACATTACACTACTATTCATTTCACTCTTGTAGTAAGCTTTGATCGCAGCGACGACTCCAGACGACTCTCTATGAAACTTGACGCTGCGGCAGCGCTAAGCTCGTCGCTGTTTTCTAGTAAAATAGCACGATAGCTGTTTGTATGATAATATATCGTCGTGCCAACGAATGTTTGACCTTCCTTCTGGAATTAATTCCTTTTTATGAATAGCCTAGTCTATTTACTAAAATGGCGTCTGAATAGTCTATCTCGTTTTGTTACGCCTATAAAACTCTGAATGTTTGATCATTGCTATTCAAATTGTCAGGTATTTTTGTTTCCAATTTATAGTGTCTCTCGCCTATTTTCTGAGCATAAAACATAACCCATTGTAAAGCCCCGCATGTAAGCTTTAAAATGACGTACTGTACATCAATGTACATAAATATTTTTTTGTTAGGGCTTAGCTCTATACCGATTCCGGCCGTGTCATTTGACCTACTTCTACTACTAGATTGAGCTAAAATATTGCAAAAACATGTGTAGTTTGGATAACAAAAAACGGAAGTCGGTGGCAAAAAAGTCAACAAAACCAATAAAAGCCACCGACTTCCGGAAATAAAGTTATTTTCCACTTTTTTGTTTTGGAAGTCGATTTTATTTTTAACAAAAAAGTTTTGTGATGTTTCCCTGTGTTTTCTCCTGTGTGTACATAAATAAATAATATACGTCTTACAATACTGAATAAAAATTTACTCACTTCCTAAGCTAAATATGTACAGAACCCTTCACTTTACCTCAATGCTATCAATCCCTACCCCCACTGCGTCGATCTGTCGCGTACGGGAAAAAACATAACAAATCTTTTTAAATTTATTCCTTTGTAGCTGTCAAGGATGTTCAATACTGTTTGAAACCACAAATTGGGTGTTGGATAAATTGTACGTAAGTATAACAACACGCCTGGGTTTCTTAAAGGTTAGGCAGAGATGTAGGTACGATTTTTTCGACGGCTCTGTTGTCTCAGTGGCTGAGAGATGGACTGCTGCGCCGCGTATCGCGGGTTAAATCCCCGCACGGAACAAATATTTGTATGACCTACAGGTAGTTGTTTCGGGTCTGGCTGTTTGTGTATGTGAGTTTAAAAATTTGTTAACGCACCTACAATACAGATACAGTAGACATTTCTAGTGCAGGGAGAGTTTTTTAAATAAAATAAATTTAAACACCTACATTTTGATCGTTCGTTCGATACGTTTCGATTATGACTTATATCACAGAGGGTAGTTCATAGGAAAAAAAAAGGTTTAAATCAAAGATACGGAAGTATGTTCGAGTAATAGACGGGACAACTAACTGGGTTGTGGAGGTCAGATAGGCAGTCGCTCCATGTAAAATACTGGTATTCAAACCAAGGCCTGGCCTGTCGAGACGACTCTTGGCCACCGTAGATGCGGGCCTGTAGATGGTGAGCAATGGGTAGCTCACCGTCCGTCTGTCTTTTGACGACAAGCCATATCGACGTCGCGTTAGTGTTTCACGCGCGCTTCAAAGAGATGTCAGCAAAGCCTGCCAGGTCCACCGCCTGCCGGGGTGTAGGGTTGTATGAAAGAGAAACCGCAGCTCCGTAATATAAAGGGCAAAAAACATGGGCTGCCAGTAAAAGTCTGACACTCTGATGATATGTATTGATACAAAATATAGGACTTTGATCTTTTTAAATCGACACTGTGACGTTTGTAGTGAAACTTAAACTCAAAGCATTCATTCCAATTAGACCCGTACAGGCACTTTTGAATGACAAGAAAAAAAATGATGAAGCTACAGTCCCGGTCACAAGGCATAATAACTTGTGAAAATACTGTAGTTGGCCATTCCAAAGCGTTGATCTCTATGGAGAAGAATGGGCAAGAAACTTTAACGTACACACGACGGCAGGTCAACCTATTCGAAACTATTATAACCTGATCTCTCTACTACGCATCGCACACCGTAGTAGAGAGATCAGGTTAAAATGATTTTGTGTAGGTTGATGTGCCGTCGTGTGTACATCGAATTCGCATCGTTCATCACTGACAATCGACAACGTATTTGGGTGGAACTGAAATTCTGTGATTAGGAATCGTAACCTGATTTGTCTCTGTGAAACAGACACAGACCAACTGTGCCAAGAGGAATACCACAGGGGAAAACCATTACACCAGTTATTCCCAAAATGTTAGGTTGAAGTACCTATACAGTCACAAGCAGAATGTTTACAAGTCATTTTTTTTTATTATTGTGTCTAATTTCATTAAACGATTTAAAAGAAGGAGGAGGTTCTCAATTCGACAGAATCTTTTTTTTATGGGAAAAACAACATTAGTTTTCGTTTTGGAGACAAAAAAATATATTTTGGTTTTATTATTTTCATGGTACAGACAAAATACCTCGTGGCCCTTATTTTGTTTTGAGTACCTAGTATATATTCACCGATTACTCAAAGACCCTCGATTTGTAAAATTCGTTTTTTTTTTATAGGATTTACTTTCCAGGTGGTCCCATATCAATTTTATTTATATTGCTTAAGTAGTTTATGAGTTATCGTCTACAATACATATATTTTTCTCTATATCTATATGGATGATCTGCTAATCTTTTAGGAATAACAATTGAAAATGATTACTCGATAAAAATTATGTGATATATCAATATACCATAACTAAAAATCCCGACATAAAAAACTTTTTTTGTAAAAAATAAAACCGACCCCAAGAAAAAAAAACTGGAAAATAATTTTACTTCCGGAAATCGGTGGCAAAAAAAGTCAACAAAACCAAGAAAAGTTGCTGACTTCTGGAAGTAAAGTTATCTTCCCCTTTTTAGATTTCTTTTTTGGAAGTCGGTTTTATATTTAGTTTAGTTTATAGTTTCTTTTTTATTCCAGATACTCATTCTCACGCTTGATTCCATATTTGTTCATAGAAAACAAGTCCACGTGTATAATAAAAGTGTTTAAACTTAATCTCTGCACCAACTTTTGATGAAAGTCGACACACATAATTACAAAGAGAAATACAAAAAAAACATCGAGTTATGTAAAAGCAGAGTTAAGAAAAGCGTAAATGAAGCGGCCCTTAGTTAAAGAGGTCGCCTTCGTTATAAAAAAAGTCTTCTCACTTCTTGGGCTAAAGTTTAAGCATGAATATACTTAGGTTACGTTAGCATAACCATTTTTAAAGGGACGTGTTTTGTTTTAAAATTGTATGTATTCTGCTTTGTTGATCTAGTAGTTGAAAGCACTACTGCTGCCAATAAGGAGGTTCAATACCCAGCAGTTACGGTATCTGTACTCGCTTATTTTTATCTTATCAAAACGTTGCCATACACTACAAATATCTCCTATATCGTGGGTGCGTTTACAAATATTTAAACTCAAATAAACAAACAGCCAGACCGAGCCAATCCCGCGCTAAACATGTCGTCTAATGATGTCAAATAACTTCTCCTGATGTAGGCGTAGCGAGAGAAAGTGACAGACTTTTACTGACTTACACCCATCCATGTTCCGCTTGGCTGACATCTCTCTGAGGCGCGCATGGAACACAAACGCGATATCCACACGACAAACCACAACACTTACAAGACGATAAAATTACCAACAAGAACTAAATAAAAAGAGAACTTGAAAAAACAATAAATATAGAATTACATTGCATTTCCTTATTTCTGCGTTGAAATATTGCTGAAACGTCAACAGCTTGTGTGGCTTCATTGAAATCATATTTTAGAACGGCGGCAACTGTCCCGGACTAACTAACCTAAATAGGTCACAATGAACTAACTACTTCTAATTTCAAAAGGGACAATTATTCTGATATTCTGACCGCCAGTGTACCGCTGGTCATAAATTTATTTTAGCTAATTTGTCTTGTGAATAACTGTGGCTTATGTTTATTGTGTTGTGTGTAATACGCTGAGCATCGTCACCTTGTTAGGGTGTTTCACCTCAAAAGGAAATAACGGAACGCTTATTGGATCACTTTTTTGTCCGCTTGTCTGTCAAGACCATTTATCTCCGAAACGCGTAGAGGTATCGAGTTAAAATTAAAACCTTGTACTCACGTCTGTGATTCCTATTTTTTTGCGAACGGGAAATCATCAAATGACTTCCACCGCTCTTGGCGGAGCAAGGGGGAAAGTCAGACTTATACCGATTAAAATCCACCCATGTTCTTTCTATTGCCCTGTACGTTCCGGGGCCGCGGTATCTCTTTTGAACAACCCGCAACCCTGACAGGTGGTGGGCCTGGCAGGCCCTGGCAGGCCTCTACTTTGCTGACATCTCTTTGAGGCGTGCCTGGAACACTAAAGCGCCTTCGCAATGGCCTGTCGTTACCAGACAATATGTTTAAGTACCTGATTGCATGTGCACATATTATATCACCATATACAGAAGCATCGCCAAGTTCTCCTACAAATCTTCTTATTTCCCATTCAATCATACGTAGAATAACTTTAAGGAAAACAAAAAAGCTTTTACTTGACGTAACGTACGTCTACGCTACGTTTTCCCTGCGTAATTGTCTCCCGGGTGTCACCCCTTAATCCTACATACAAGGCATTCTTTCTATATTGAGTTTGTTCGTAATATTTGCTTGTGTAAAAAAATGGATTCGCACCGACACGGGGACTAATATGATTATGTTATTGTATATAAAATAGATTTGGAAATGAATTTATGACTAGGATGAAGGAGATGTTCCAAGTCGGGCCAGGTATAACAACTATATCAACTCGGAGTTTAGAAGGTCGCGGTAAGATACCCCGGTGCCTCGGAAAGCACATTAAGCCGTAGATTCTGCGCTTGATCTCTTTCCGGTGGTGTCGAATTGCAGTCCCATTATAATAAAAAGTGAGGGAACACTATGATATCTCCCGCGCCGATGAGTAATGACCCCTAAGATTGGACGCCGCCACCGTGGCCGACAACGGTCAACAGGACTATCAACAAATATAGGACGGCACGGTTGGCGCAGTGGCTGAGCGATTGACTGCTGCGCAGCATGCCGCGGATTCGATTCCCGCACGGAACAAATATTTGTGTGGCCTAGTTGTTACGGGTCTGGCTGTTTGTGTATGTGAATTTAAATGTTTGTAAACGCATCCACGACACAGGAGAAATTCCTAGTGTGGGGCAACGTTTATTTAAAAAAAAATAGGTAGTTCGGTTTGGTTCTTTCCTATGGAGAAGAACTGGCATGAAACTCCATAGTTGCACTTTTAAAACTATTTAGTTTACAATGTATGCGTTACTGTCCATCTCATACTTTTAGATATTAATAGGTTTTTCGTCACATCAGAATCATTATAATCTGGCAACACATTGACAATATTATATTACTTCATTCAACAAACAGACACACACATACACTTTCCCATTTATAATATTAAGTATGGATTTATGATCTAAAATAAATTTAATGTTCTTAAAATATATATACGTTTTTTTCGTCTCCTGGATTAATACTTTTTTTTGAGTTGTCCCCGTTTACAACTAGGACTGCGATATAACAACACGCTACAGCACTAAGTAGCTGAGCAGCGGGTGAAACCGCTGGGCACAGCTAGTGGCTTATATAACAGTATCTTGTTAATGTACCGCGCGAAATTTCAGCTAATATAATCGGGATTGAATACAAACAAATACCCAATTGGAACTAGGGTGGCCAAAGTTTGTGCGAAAAATCCTTACTAATATTATAAAAGCGATGTACGTCACACCTAAATGGCTAAACCGATTTTGATGAATTTTGGTGCAGAGATAGTTGAGACCCTGGAGACGGACAAATGCAATTTTTTTAAAGCGAAACGTGCGGGAGAAAGAGGGAAGAAAAGGGAAACGTAGCTTTGCTATTACAAGGACTCAGGACAGGGGAACTGAGTTACCGCAAATTTAACGCGAGCGAAGCCGCGGGCAAAAGCTAGTATATTATAATTAGAATTAAATGTCTCGGTATGTGTATTAAAAACGTCGTTTTATTCATGTAATTCCGCCTCGAACGTGGAGGATTTGTGAATACTATAATGACATTATATCAAACCCCCTGTAATATTGGATAATCCTTTGTGAAAAAGAGGTGTTTTGCTGACATTTCTATGAGGCGCGCGTGGAACACTTACGCGCCGTCGACACGGCCTGTCGTCAATAGACGGGCGGACGGTGAGCTAACTTTGCCCACCCTGATAATCAAACCGAGCACCTTATGCTAAGCAGAAGCACTTACCTTCCATTTTTATCCCATTCATGTCTCCTCATAATAATATCCCTATAATATCATGTTTACCCATTATCATAATTTCTCAAATACAAGGAAAAATTTGGTCACCATACCAAGAATGCCGACGCAAATATTATGTTTCTTTTATGGTTACCATAAAATTACCTACTTTTACCGGTTTAAGAAAGAAAACACAATGTTTTATTATTTAATGCCTTTCTTTATTATTCGGAATAATCTGTTGTTTGTTATATTTGGAGATTTGTATTTCGTTTTTATATTATATTAGCTTTTTCCCGCGGCTTCGCTTGCGTTAAATTCGGGATAACACAGTTCCCCTTTCCTGATTTGCAGGTGTTGTAACATCACTATTTAGTTGTACTATTATGGTCTTCACTAGTCTATGTATTATCTGTGATCTGATGGCGCTCTGCCTCACTTCTTACTGTCATGTCTTACGATGTGTACATTCCTGTGTCTCCTGTCAATAAACCATTATCATACTTAATGGAACATCTTTTATTAAGAATCCAACATAACATGGTGTCAGAAGTCATTTAAGAAGAAGTCATTCAAGAAAAAGTCGAGGTCGTCGAAGAAAATGCCGGACCAAGCGGACGTCAGCCATGATGGTGAGACAAATTTTCAAACACGTGTGAAGCAGTTGAATATTTCGTCAGATACCACGAATAATAACGCTGAATCGTGGAAAAGATGGTGGCAACAACTCGATTTATATTTGTTAGCCACAGGTCTAGATAAGTCAAGCGAGAAACGGAAAATCGCAATTCTGTTACATTGCATTGGAGAACGAGGTCTCAATATATTCAACACATTTAACCTCAAAATAGACAAGAGCACGCTTGACGAAGTCAAATCGAAATTTGACAAATTCTTCGAGCCAAGAAGAAACGTGACCATGTGCAGGTATTTGTTCTTCACACGTAAGCAGGAAAAATCCGAAAGCATCGACGAATTCCTCACGGATTTGGAGAATAAAAGCAGAGAATGTGAGTTTGGCACGCTCAGGGAATCGCTCATCAAAGATATTTTCATTGCAAACCTCAATTTGGACTTGTCACATGTGCGTCAAAGGTTACTGCAAGAACATGACTTAACCTATCAGAGAATGCAAGAGCTGGCGAGGACGCTCATAGTCGCACAGCAGGATGCTGAGAAAATAGTCAAAGGGAGCAGCATCGCCAGTGAAAACGTCATGCATCTCAGTCGGAGGAGCCGTAGTCGAGGAGATGGTCGACAGCGAGCTTCCAGTCGCAAGTCAGCTTCAAGCAGTCGCAAGCCAGCTTCAGGCAGTCGCGAGTCACCTTCAGCTTCAAGCAGCTCGAAGACATGTAGCCGCTGTGGGCAGTCTCATCGCTACAAGTGTCCAGCTCAAGGAGTTCAATGCAGGTCATGTAAATCTTATAATCATTTTGCTAAATTTTGTCTCAAAAATAAAAAAGTCAGTCAGTTGCAATCGTTTAATTCAGATAATGGTAGTCAAGATTATTTCGTAGGTATGCTTAATAGTCAAAGTCATAATAGTCATTCTCACAGTCAGGTCCTATGTCCAGTCAAAAAGTCACGGTCAGTCACTCAGTCAGACCAGTCAGTCAGTCAGTCAGTCCAGTCAGGTCCTATGTCCAGTCAAAAAGTCAAAAGAAAAAATGTCAGAGTCTCAATGATGAAATCAGTCACATGTCTGAGGGATTTCACAATAAGGCACAGTCGTCCAGTCAGTCACACAATGGATCATCAGTGGTCAACACTTTGTCTATTTTAAGAGAAACCCTAGTAGCAACTGGGAACAAGCTATTGTTAAGCAAAGATTGTCAAATAATAGATCATATGTTGTTGAGGATGTCAATGGAGTTAGGTATAGGAGGAATAGAATTCACTTAAGACATAAATATTCTCATAATTGTGCTAACCCTCCCATGCAATCCAACTCGTCACAAAGGGGAGAGGAAGGTGACAGACAGGAGTCTAGGCATCAAGGATCCTCATTTCAACAATCCTCAAATGTAACAACTAGGTCAGGTCGTATTGTAAAACCTACCAGAAGGTTAATTGAAGAAATTGATTAAGTTAAGTTATAAATAAAGTCATAAGTAAAGTTTAAGTATAACTATAAGTATAATTAAGCATGTTGTCTTGTATAAAGTCAAATAGCATAGCACTTATATTAATTGTCAGTCAGGGGTCTAATTTGAACTCAACAAGGGGGATGTTGTAACATCACTATTTAGTTGTACTATTATGGTCTTCACTAGTCTATGTATTATCTGTGATCTGATGGCGCTCTGCCTCACTTCTTACTGTCATGTCTTACGATGTGTACATTCCTGTGTCTCCTGTCAATAAACCATTATCATACTTAATGGAACATCTTTTATTAAGAATCCAACATAACAGCAGGTACCTGTAGTTTTTGCCCTTGCGCCTCATTTGTTGTAATAGCAATGCTAAGTTTTCCCTTTTCTTCCCTCTTTTCTCACATTTTTTTAAAAAAAAGTTTACCTATGTCCGTCTCTAGGTTCCCAACTATCTCTGTACCAAAATTCATCAAAATCGGTTTAGCCATTAAGGAATGAAGACGTAACAAACAAACAAACTCACTTTCGCTTTTATAATATTACTAGCTTTTACCCGCGGCTTCGCCCGCGTTTATTTAAGAATAATAATTTTAGTTGGATAATAAATGTGAGTAACAGCACAAAAGTATGGTCGAGTTAGATGGGCAGAAAAGAAATACATTATGCATACGGCAAGAGCGGCCACGCAATGGGTGCCAGGAGATGGACGATGTCGCGCGGCGAGGCTGTGTCGGCACCCGCAAGAGATGGCGTGATGACTCAGACGTGATACCACAAGGGCTGGTTCAGGACAGCATGAGAAAAGAAGTGGGACAGCGTGGGCCAGGAAAAAAAACAACTCCGCTAGTCCTTGACCGCTACAATTATGGATACAAAACAGAGCATTATTTGAGGACACTATTGTACACTATATTCATTGTCCTTCCATCAGGTGCTAATAAATACAAATTTCGGGCACCGGACACTCGCGAACATGCTACATACAGCTGCCCATGGGAAAAGCATGGCTTTTCCAAATGCACGCCTGCTACCTGTAGTGTTTGCCCTTGAGCTTTATTAATTGTTATAGCAAAGCTAAGTTTTACTGGGAACTGCAGTCTTTTGAATTGGAACGGTAAGTCCGTGGGAATTATTGGTATTCGAGGTATGAACACACTTTCTCCTTTTCCCATACCTGTTAAAATAGTAGCGCCTATTATATTTTGCCCTAATTGTGTGATACGAAGCCTCGTCCCGTTACATAATCTAGGTGCATCAATATTTCGCATAAGCATAACTGGTACACCTAATTTTAATTGAAGTTTATGCGAAGGCACACCTGACAATTCAAGCGAATTTAAAAATTCAGCGGGGTAGGAAGTGCTCTGTTCTGTATCCATAATTGTATCAATTGACAAATACTCCTTTATTACTCCCTGCACCTCTTTTAAAATGTCCTGGTTAATTTGATTGACACTATCATTTTTTGGTGCAAGAATTGCTCTTGCGCATTACCATTGATCACAATTCATATTTTGTTGTAAGTCCGGGTAAACTTTAGCTATGTGGTCCACATCGTTCTCTACCAAATTACAGAATCCTTCTGTGAGCACAATCATACCTTCGGCATCTGTATCCAAACGTCCATCGCCAATTTTTAAAAGTGTCTCTGCATAATGTCCAGAATGTACGTCATTATAAAGATGCACCCGCATATTTGTTGTTAGGCTAAATTTTTTAACTTTTGCCCATAAGCTTGAGGACTTGAGACAGGCCTTGATCTCATCTGCAGGTGTGCCTCTCTGAATCACTGGTAGAGTTTGTCGGAAATCACCAGCCAGCAAAACTACCATTCCTCCCATGATATCGGTACTGTCTTGTAAGTCCTGAAGTGATCGATTTAACGCCTCTATAGCTTTTTTGAGACATCGTGCTTTCATCCCATACTAAAAGTTTACACTGCCGTAGCATCATACCCCGAGAGCTGTTTTTGCTGAAATTTGCAGATGGGTGACTCTTCCTGTGCAAGGTTTAATGGCAATTTTAGAACGGAATGTGCAGTGCGGCAACCATTCAGTAATGTAGCGGCTATACCAGAGGAAGCCACGGCGACAGCTATATTTTGGTCTTTTCTTATGAAAGCCAGTAATAAGTTCAGTAAAAACGTTTTCCCAGTTCCTCCAGGGGCATCGAGAAAGAAGAGAGCGCCATTACCTGAATCCACTTGATGTAACACTTGTTGAAATACATAACTTTGTTCTGGAAGCAATTGGGGAACTAACTCAATTACCTGCTCTTGCAACGCTGTGAAATTATAGTTTAATTCGCGAACAATTGCATCGCTTCAGTCCCTTTATCTGAACGCCGTCGAGGACTTACCATTCCAAAATATTGTAACTTCTTCCCAGTCATTGTCATCACCTTGTTTTCAATATTTATCAGAGCTTCATTGTATGTGTTTTCATTTAAAGTTATGTCTACATGGACTTGTTGCAGACGTCGTAAAATATCTTCCGCCATGTATTCTTTGAACTTATCCCACAGCGTTTGGGGATTGGAAAGGCCGCATGATGATATCAGGGTTGCGTAAAGTTGTCTTATTTGGTCTGTGGTCAGTGGTTGTCGTTCTCTAACAAATGTAGAGTTTCGCATGCATCTCTAAAAGTTTCACATTCGCGACCGTTGACATTTTTAAGGTCTTTAAAGCTAGTTGGGCCTCGAACATGATGCAGCAACATTCGAAGACAAAAGCACTCAAAGTTCGTGACGTGGACGGTGTAGACACGACCCAGGGCGTCCGATAATTTAACTCCTGGCCAATTTGCAACGGGTGTACCTTGCAAGCGGCGTTTCCACTCCTTCTTGGAGATGTTCCATATATTCTAACGTGAGACTTCGGAATACAATAACATTTTTGCGAAAGTATCTGTTTGGCAGAGCTGGAAAAAGGCAGTTAAGGTGGTTTTAGGAGGTGATGAAATTCTTTCCTGAAAATTATTAACGTTAAAAAAAACACGCTGTCCATTTTCTAAGTGTACGGCTAGATGGGTAACAGCCGGATGTCTTTCGTGCAAAAGAAAACCTAGGAGCCGCCATACTGCCTCATTGCTACTAACATATCGCCCTGCTTGATATGTCTGTACTTCATTGAGAGGCTGCCCTGAACCTTCATTACGCAAATTGAATATCGCCTGATCGCTCCCTTTATTAATATATTTGCAAATATATTTAATAGCGCGAACAGAGTTGCAGGCTTCTACATTTATGTGGGCATTAAAAATTTTACATAAAATGGGCGAATATGGCACAACCCAGCTATTATCAAAACTTTGGACCATACCACTGCGAGCCTGAATGGTAACACTTCTGCCACCATCCTCAGGTGCTCTCCGTCTGTACAAAGGGTAACCCTTATCGTTGTGCACAGTTTCCTTTAACAGCTCTCGAGGGAATTTTTTGGTACATTTTCCATTTTTCATGCAAGGCGATGCTGGATTGCGTGCTCCACAGGGACCATGTAACATGTTTCTGACTATAGTATCGTACAAATCCTTATCTGTTTCGGGATCCGGAATCTCGGCGCTTAATTATATTATCTATTTGGTTGGGGCACAGCTTTTCTTTCAACCAAATAAGAATTTGCACATGTGGCAGCCCTCGTTTCTGCCATTCAATGGAATACATGTGGCATTGGACGTCTCCAAATAATTTCCCTCCTGTAATAATATTCATCAGTTTTTGAACTTTCAAACAAAATACACGCGCAACTATATCATGCCGGTCAGTACTTCTTTGGCCAGGCATAAGCTCTTCTGCTATTTCCTTCCATGAAGGATTGCAGGTGAAAGTTATAAAGAGGTCAGGCCTGCCGTAAGTGCGCACATAGACGAAAGCGTCTTGTGTGTATTCATGTAGATAGCGGGGACTGTTCACAAAAGTAGAGGGAAGAATAACCATTCGGCCTAAATCGTTCGGGTTTATATCACCATCCGTGCTGATCGCATCTTGTAGATGAATGTAATTATCTGCTCGCAGTTTTTTCTGGTTTAAAGATATATAACGAAGCCGTTCACTCTCTACTTTGACGTACACATCTACTAAAAATTGGTGGAATAGCTGTCTTGATCGTGGAAGGAGGTTAAAATCATTTTCTCGAATCATAATGTGATAAGCGTGAAAACCCATGCAAGAAACTTTTTTGTTGGGAACGGGCTGTATTGTAGTGGGATTAATGACTGGAATATCAAAATGATATCCAGCCTGACCCTTGCTATAAATCAATGGGTACTCGTAATACTATGTCTCGGGAAGAGAACTGGTCACCGCTCACTACGGCAGCTACTTCGTTAATAGTCGGTGCATTATAGCGCCTATTATGTTCGCCACGTGGAGTCCGATCAGCATGGATGACTACTTTATAATATTCTTGAGGCCAGTTTTCTATTGCGGTTTTGTATTTATTAAGATGTTGTGGTTATGTAACATTCTTTGAATTTTTAATACAGTTTCCCTTTCAAGTCCCTGAATGTATTGGCAACGACGGTTCACTTCATTTTCTTCATTACTCATGAAGTAAACTTGTAAGAATTTATGCTGTTGATTATCTGTAGGGAAAAGAGAACCAATTCGATGGTATAACTGACCTTGTACAGTAAAGGTTGGTGAAAACCCAGGCATTCTTACCTCCTTATCTACTCTAAAAGATGTCATTTGGAAACATGAGTTATACTTTCTTATTCTATTTAAAAAGCGTCGTGATTCTTCTTATAATAATATATAAATATATAGAATATATATATAGAGTTTTTAGAGGTTCTTCTGGTTCACCAAGTAAAGGAAGGAAAACTTTGCCATTAGAACAACACATTCCTGCAGTTTCATCCTTCCATTTTAAAGCATTACAAAACTTGCATTTATTATTCATCAAACCAACAACAATTAAAGAATGAGTTTTGTAATCAATTAAAGGATCATATTGAAATCCAAAAAATTAAAGACAGACCAAGCGTTACGCATAAAAGTTCGTCGGCGTTCGGTTTGCATTTCTGAATGAGCAGTTCTTCTCGCCTGCGACTCTTCTGGAGTTTCTAAGGCTCTAATGGCTGCCTGCCGTTGAGCTTGTTCTTCTAAACACAACTGTGTTTGAAGGGACGTTTCACTCATTCTCAAATTTCTCTGACGTTCGTCTTGTTCCTCCAAACGCAATTGTGTTTGAAGAGACGTCTCACCCATTCTCAAAGCTGTCTGACGTTCAGCTTGTTCCGCCAGACGCGATCGGGTTTGAAGAGACGTTTCACCCATTCTCAAAGCTGTCTGACGTTCAGCTTGTTCCGCCAAACTTCGCCCTTAAAATGTGAATTTTCATATATAATTTGTAAATTGACGTTTCTTATCCCCGTTTCTATTCCATTTTAGGGATAGTCTGCAAAATAAAACAAATATGCAGTCTGTACGAACTTTATTGATTTGTTCAAAGTAAATCGGACAACGCAATTAGTTTCGCATAAAAATTCACCCCTCTCCCCCATCCTTTCGAAAAGTAGCCTATAACCATCTCCAAGGTTCCATCTATCTCTGTACTAAAATTCACCAAAATAGGTTCAGCTGTTTGGGAGTGAAAGCGTAACAAACAAACGTCGAACTCTAGAAGCAATCGGATAACGCAATAAGAAGTTTCTCCCCTTTTCTTCCCTCTTTCTCCCCCATTTCTCACTTTAAAAAAAAGCTTTCGCCCGCGGCTTCGCTCGCGTTAAATTCGGTATAACACACCAAGCAGACCTGCAGTTTTTTCTCTTGCGCCTGACTGATTTGTAATAGCAACGCAAAGTTTTCCCTTTTCTTCCCTCGTTCTCCCTCATATCCCACTTTTTTTTAATAAAAATTAGCCTATGTCCGTCTCCTGGTTCCCAACTATCTCTGTACCAAAATTCATCAAAATCGGTTTAGCCATTAAAGCGTGAAGAGGTAACAAACAAACAAACAAACAAACTCACTTTCGCTTTTATAATATTAGTAAGGATTAGTAAGGATTACTGTGAAAGTTAATATTGGTAATATAACTTCAAGCTTCAAGGTACACGCAAAAGTTAGTCCGTGGATGGGTGACCACCCATTTTTTTTCGGGGACTGTTCATACTTTTACTGCCTAAAATCCATGCATATTCCTTCTTTTACCCTTTATGTTCCGGGGCCGCGATACCTTTTTCGAACAACCAAAAAGATGCGAATGGTATGGGCTCAAAACATGTTGGTTTTCAGTCTATTTATCCTTGCTTATTTTTCACAAGTTTAACGACACGGTTGGCGCAGTGGCTGAACGATCGGCTGTCGCGCTGCGTATCGCGGGTTCGACCCCCGCACGAAACAAATATTTGTATGGCTGTTATTCCGAGCCTGGCTGTTTGTGTATGTGAGTTGATATATTTTGTAAACGCATCCACGATACAGGAGAATTTTTCATTGCAATTTTTTTTTAAACGTCATTTTAACCGATTGTTGCCTTAGACAGATATAGCCTGCGTCACATTTACCCCCCCCCCCCCCTAGAGCGGGGGAAGTTATTTAATGACAAAAAAAGCCCATACCAAGACAAACATGACACAACAAACACAGCTAAAAATGATTACCAAATCAATAACTTCACAAAATTCCTTCTTCATAGACTTTATCTATAATAGAAAATTTAAGTTCACAAACTATCCTATACACACACGATCCTCAACATGATTTATGTTGCCCAACGTAGGTAACTGCCAGTCCCTACGGAAATTAAATATTTTTTGCTCAGAAACTGGCAACATTGGTAGGGTTGCTAGCTTTATTAATATTTTGGAACCTAGATCTTGTTATTGATTATACAGACGGTTCACAAAGAATTATGATTAACTAGCTTTTGCCCGCGGCTTCGCTCGCGTTACATTCGGGTAACACAGTTCCCCTTTCCTGATTTGAAGGTACCTGCTACCTGTAGTTTTTGGCCTTGCGCCTTATTTATTGTAATAGCAAAGCTAAGTTTTCCCATTTCTTCCATCTTTCTCCCTCATTTCTCACTTAAAAAAATGCCTATGTCCGTTGCCAAGGTCTTAACTATCTCTGTACCAAAAATCATCAAAATCGGTTAAGCCGTTCGGCTTCGTTCAGGCGTGAAGACGTAACAAACAAACTCACTTTCGCTTTTATAACATTAGTAAGGATTCTTGCTTTTAATTACTTATTTTGAGATGACCAACATTTTGTGCATTTTTTTTTAATATTGACTTTATCTAGCTGACATTTTGTGTAATCTAATGTTTTAATTGTTATTGTCTTTATTATTTTGATATAATTTAATTTAACGTATTTAATTTGAGAAAAAAATGTATGCGGCGGAACATAGATAGTTTCTGATTTTCTTATTTTACTATCTACGTTCACAAAATAAATGAATTTGAATTTGAGCTCAGAAATGTGCATAGTAATAATTTGTTCTTCATTCGGACATCCCTTGAAAAAGAATCCAAGAAATATGTAGACGAATATTGCAACCTCTACCAACGCGATTGCAGCTCGCATGTAAATTCGATTCCGGAGTAACGGCTAGCTACTTACAAAATGCATCTTTTTGAAGTAAAGCAGTTTATTTGTAAAGGTGACGGGATTCGCGAAATTTGATTTAGAATACGTCTCTTACATGAAAAGGAGTTTAGTATTAAAGTTGAATTTAGATCAGCATATTGAAAAAAAAAAATTGTTTTTTGGAGTTTACTCCTTAAGAATCGATTTTCATATAATAATATGCGCCCGGTATGAGAAAAATGTGAGGTGTAAAATCTACTGGTGAATGACCTCGTAACGAGACGTACAGTTGAATGTTACTAGATGGCGCTTTATGAGTAAACTCCAGACTAAGATAAAATGAAGAGTTTGTTTTTTATCTTAGTCTGGTTTGCCATACTCCTACGCTTCAATTTCTTCGAAGATTTTCCTTAAAAATAATGACGGAACCCTACCTTTTTATGAAAAATCATCAAATAACTTCTCTTGAATGGCGGGAGCGGTAGGAGTGTCAGACTATCAGATTAAATATTTTGTTTTCTTTTTCTTTTTTGACATTTCAAAAACAATAAGTTTGCTGTCACTTATAAGTTCTTTTAAAATGATAGTGATCTTTAAATGCATTGATATAAGGTTACTGTTGTATCAGTCTGTGAAACTGTACTCACTGGTTTCAATATGTCCATGTAAGACGTCAGTCAACGATATTCACAGAGTGACGTGCGTCGCGTTTAGAATTTATTACTCCTATACGTATCCTTGTTGTGCCAGACTAGAATGAACTTCAATTCTTCATTATTGGCTTCTGTGTACGAGAGATACCACAAGTTTGCCAATAACACCTGTAAACTGGTAATAAACTATCAAACGCTGGAGAATATTAATTTAGCAAGTAATAACAGTTATTAAAAATATAGAAACAATAAAAGTATTTCTTTGAATGTATGTATGTAATACCTTCCATGACATTATACAAAAGAAAGTGACCTCCTTGTCACAGTGTCTGCATATTCGTTTTTTTTAAAATACTGCCCCACACTCCTGGAATTTCTCCTGTATCATGAAGGCGTTTACAAACATTTAAACTCACATACACAAACAGTCAGACCTGGAACAACACTATTTATTGGACATACAAGTATTTGTTCCGTGCGGGTACCGAACCCTCATTACGCAGCGCAGTAGTTGATCGCTCAGCCACTGCACCAACCGTGTCGTCAAACAACAAACATCTACAACACAAGTTTACAGATGATTGTTGGAAGACCAGATTACCACTGCCAGAGACACTGTGTAGGTGGCAGTCATAGATAGGTCTGAATATCATCATCATCATTGCCTGCCCTTGTCCCATTCTATTTGGGGTCGGCGCAACACGTTTTCTTCTTCCATTCTACCCTATCAGACGTCACGGCATCATTTACTCCTTTCTCCTTTATATCAGTCCTTACTTAATCCAACCATCGTTTCTTTAGCCTTCCTCTCGCTCTCCGTCCATCAACATTCAGATCCATCACTCTTTTAGTCACATGTCCTTCATCCCTCCTCATTACGTGTCCATACCAAGACAAACGACTCCCTTTCAATTTTTCTGTAATAGGCCCAACTTTCAAATTTCCCCTAATAATATACTTATTCCTTACTTAAGTTAGATAGGTCTGAATATCATCAGCTGCCTAGCTTTTTCCCAACTATGTTGGGGTCGGCTTCCAGTCTTACCGGATGCAGCTGAATACTAATATTTTACATGGAGCGACTGCCTATCTGACCTCCACAAACCTGTTAGTACTGGGTAATGCGATACCCCTTGGTAAGACTGGTTTTCAGACTTTCGGAACACTGACTACCTGTTACGACTGTCAAAGATCTACAAATGACAGCCGGAACCAATGGCTTGACGTGCTTTCCGAGGCACGGAGGAAACTCGGTATGTAACGGGTCCCATCCACAGACCAACCTAGGCAAACGCGGCTTAACCTAAAGATCGACCCGAGCGGCTGCTATTATTTAGCCACGAGCTCCTCGCACAAGGCACAGTGCGCCAGTTTCGTTCTTATGTTTATTTCATGAAGTATTCGTCAGTTGGCTCCTAAAAAATCACTAAATACTACTTGATTCACACAGGTTCTAGCAACACAACAATTCTCTTTACTTCAGAAAAACTCCATAGCTCTCTTTTTATGGCGCTCTCGGGACAAAAGGGCAGATAATTCTTTACGATGTTCCCCAAAAGATACACAACCATGTATCTTAGAAGTGAAAGAAAAACTGTATCTTCAGTTTTCTTAACAAATCTCAGATAACGAAATACTTTGTTTATATATTTTACCTTCAAATTGTATCTTACACCGAATCTGAGGGAAAGAAAAACTGACTTTGTCAGCAGATTATTTTTCCGAGATACAGGTTTCGATAGAAAATTTATATGTATACTAGCTTTTGCCCGCGGCTTCGCTCGCGTTTAATTCGGGGTATCACAGTTCCCTTTTCGTGATTTACAGGTACTGGCTACCTGTAGTTTTTGCCCTTACGCCTTATTTATTGTAATAGCAAAGCTAAGTTTTCCCTTTTCTTCCCACTTTCTCCCTCATTTCTCAATCTTTTTAAAAAAAAATAGCGTATGTCCGTCTCCTGAGTCCCAACTATCTCAGTACCAAAATTCATCAAAATCGGTTTAGCTATTTAGGCGTGATGACGTAACAAACAAATAAACTCACTTTCGCTTTTATAATATTAGTAAGGATAGATGGACGACCGACAATATATCTTTTTAGAGGATCACTACGAATTGGTGGGCCTCCAATGTTATTTTGTCGGAATATTATTATCAGTAACAAATCAACATTTTGCAAGGTTTGAAGATTTAATACCTTTTTTTAAGCTATTGCATAGCTTCTATCGCGGGCCTTGAGTGTGGAGACCGAATCTAACAAGAAATTTCATTACGAATGTAGTCAGATATTTCAATCACGATTCCAATGTTCTATTAGCGTGTTTGGTAGAGAATCGGATAGTCATTCGACATTACTCTGGATCAAACCCAAGTTCTTGTTTTTTTTCATATTTAGATTTTTTATTTATTTATTGCATAAGTTTTTTTTTATTTATTGCATAAGTTGATAAAAATGCTATGCAATAGCTTTACCGCGGCAGTCTCCGAGTGCCACACGTATTTTTTTGTTTGGGGGAAACCTTCAAAAGGCGACCGGTCTTTGGGGACAAAACCGGACAGTGTGGGACTTTTACCACACTAAAGCCACCGGTGACACCATCTGCACATGAGAGGAGGCTCCGTTTCCTCTTAATAGACCTGTCCGGAGCCCCCTCTGTGCAACGCCTGTTAAGGCACATCCCTGTGGAAGATTTAATACCAAGTGTGACTAGTACGTATGGAGACTTGGTTTAATTCTCAGGTCAACAATAAGATACCACGTAGCAAATGAGTCCATATGGCACATGTGTGGGACCGGCATCCTTCAAAATGTTGCTGTATCGGACTAGATCTGATAGGTAGCAGCCTAGCTTGGGAGAGGCCCATATCCAGTTGACCATCCTTAATCGTGCAGTGATTCAGCCAGTTATTATGTAGTTCGCATTGTATTTGTTCTGGCTTTTGTAAGTACCTTTTAGAGTGTGGAACTCTTCCAAACGTCCAGTCAAATGTCAGCAAAGTAGAGGGGCCTGTCAAGGTCACTGCTTGCCGGAGTTAAGGACTGTTCGAAAAAGATACCGCAGCCCCGAAACACAAAGGGCAAAAGAAGAAACATATATGGGTTTTAGTCAGAAAAGGTCTGGCTCTCCATGAGAATTCGGAAAATGGATTTTCATTGATAAGGCGTAAACTTAGTAGACGTAATAGAAATGACTTTTAAAAATTACTCCATTTCTTTTTCTTCTTCTAGTTACAGGCGAAACTCTTGTATGTTGCGAATAAGGACTTTAATATCCTATGTAAAGAGTTCTCATTTGACTAACAAAACCTATTCTGCACGCATTTGGCTGAACGCCGATTTTTAAAAGTGCCATTGTACCTTATGTAGTTTCATTTAATGATCCTAAGAATTTTACTACCTACTTTCTCTGTTAATTAATGGGAAGAAACTGTAATTGGCTCTTTGTTACTTGTACAATTATTTATCTATATTTTATAGCTGTTAGTTCTCCAATTTTTAAATTCATACATAATCACGATAAAGCCAAATCGAATACCAATCGCTTTAGCCGTAATCGGCATGAAGACATTAACTTCACCATAATAGGATTGTTTCCAGTGTCAAAATAATTAGATTCTATTTAATCCGTCTTTTAGATTATTCAAAAATAAGGGACACGTATTTTTTAATTTGTAAATTAGACCAAAAACGATAAAGATATAGCCCATTTAAATTACGTGTGACGTTACTTGTTGCGAAAAAATGCAACAACGCACGCGTGACGTACATTTTTTCAAACTTTTAAATTACAAACAAAATAATCACCCACAATTTATCCATGTGACCCCACCCTAGAACAACGAAGACCTTATGTTACATAAAAGATAAACAACGTAACATATTGTTCAGGCCGTCTGGCGCCGACAACGAAGATTTATATCTGTCAGACCTAATATTATAAATGCGAAAGTCTAGCCTAATCAGATCTGAGGGGAGATATGAAAACGTTGATGTATTAGATTAAATATGTGTACTTCATTAAGGCTTAGATCTTGAGGAGCTCGTGGTTTAGTTACATGAGCCAAATGGGACGATCTTTAAGGATAAGCAGCGTTTGCCAAGGTTAACTTATAGATGGGTAATAAACAGTTGTATTTTTCATGAATGGTGAATAATAAACGCACGTGAACCGCAAGGTAGTCAGTGACCTTAAGTCCGACATCCGGTTTCACCAAAAGGTTCATATATTTCCTAGAACTATCTTTAAATGATAAATGATGTTTATTAAGTATGTTTTCACAAACACTTTTGCAAGTTTTTTTTTTAAACTAAATTAGGTCGGTGTTTCGTACCCGACTACTCTGGGAAGAAACAGCCGAAACAAACTCAGAGATCATAGTCTCTTTGAAGATCCAGACAAAAATCATGATCAACTTACATGAGGAATTTCTCCTGTATCGAGGGTGCGTTTACAAATATTTAAACTCACATACACAAATAGCCAGACCCGAAACAACTATCTGTAGGTCATACAAATATTTTTTTCCGTGCAGGGATCGAACCAGCGACACGCAGGGCAGCAGTCGATCGCTCAGCCACTGTGCCAACCGTGTCGTCAAGAACTTTGTGAAGGTTTAAGACGGGCAGGACGCACATGCACATAAAATTTCGCTTTAGAAAGATCGGTAAATCACTTTTCATTACTAGTACCTTTTTCGGGCGGTTTCGACTCGGCAAAAGATTACACAAACCATAAAAGTACACATTGAAAAAAGTCACCTAGCGTATCTCACCGTAGATCTGTGAACGATGAGCAATGGGTAGCTCACCGTCCGTCCGTCTAGTGAAGACAGGCTGTGGCGCCGGCGCGTTCGTGTTCCACGCGAGAGATGAGCCTCAAAGATATGTCAGCAAAGTAGAGGGGCCTGCCAGGGCCACCGCCAGCCGGTTGCGGTTGCCGTTGCGGGGGTTGTTCGAAAGGGATACCCGGGAACATAAAGTGCAAAAGAATGAACATGGGTGGGTTTTAGTCAGTAAAAGTCTGGCTCCTCCCCTCTCACTCCACCCAGAGCGGGGGAACTTATTTGATATTTTCTCATTCGCAAAAAAAAGCGTATCTCGGGCAAAAACTTGATGACTTTTTGCTTCTTCGAATTGTGCCCTCAATTCGGGTAAATTCGATACGATTGATCAAGTAATGCCAAATTCAATTCATGTTTTCTTGGACCGCACCCGGATTTCGGTCGGGGGTTCAGAACTTACTGCAAACACTCTGTTATGTCTTATTTGCATAGGTTTGGGCACGTATACCTACTGTTTGAACTCACAGCCAAACAAGATCGTGTGAAATGGCAAACAATTTACTAGTTAGATCATTGAAAGGTTCATTCTAAATATAGCTTTAAATGTATAGGAATAGGTAACATGCTAAACATCACGATTCACGGTTTTGTAGAGGTGAGTCTTAATAATTATCACATCCACATTTTAGCTCTTATGTTTAAATCCCATGTGTAATTCTGAATGACAAACAAAGTTAATATTAGTCTTCACGTTTATCTAAATTACGTGGTGACTTAGTTGAAATGTCAAACTAAAAGGCATTGCCATTGAATATCATCCCACTCCTTCAATTCACCAAAAACTTGAGTAGAATGTCGCAGCATGGCTTCTTCTTCCATTTTGATAGATAAATCATTTATTTGATGCAACCAAAGACTAAATACAAGAAACAACATAAAAAAACATCAAGCCGAGAATAAAAGACATAGATTAACACAGATAGAAGTAAATTGACCCATAGACATTTAGACACATTTATAAATGTCGCCCACTACTGAGTGGTATGTGTTTCAAGGTTGCACCAAAAAGTGCAGCTCAGCATAATGCCAACCACCGTAGATGTGGGCCTGTAGACGGTAACCAATAGGTAGCTCACCGTCCGTCCGTCTATTAACGACAGGCCGTGTCGACGGCGCGTTAGTGTTTCACGCGCACCTCAAAGAGATGTCAGCAAAGCAGAGGAGACTGCCAGGGCCTCCGCCTGCCGGGGTTGCGGGTTGTTCGAAAGAGATACCGTGGCCCCGGAACGTAAAGGGCAATAGAAGGAACATGGGTGGGTTTTAGTCAGTACAAGTCTCACACTCCCTCCCGCTCCGTCCAGAGTCGGGTAAGTTATTTGATGATTTCCCACCCCAAAAAAAAGCATAATGCCAAATAGAATACCTGACGCTGGTATTCAGCTGAATATGTGATTCTCTTTTACTCTTGATCTCAGCAGTCTTTTCATTTCTAGCCATATTATCCTGAAAGGTTGCCTTAACTGGCAATGGTCGTACGATGACACGATGTGTTCTCGTAAGCGATGAAAATGTTCGCACAATGATTCAACAGAAGTGTCCTGGACCGCACGATGAGCATTGCGTAGATAGATATACTTATGCTCGCGTAATGCCTTGCGAGCTTTAATGAGGGCAGTTATTGGTGAAGAACATTGTTTGTTTAATCTTATCGTGCGACGAGAACGCATGACCTGTAATTTTTTTCGGTTGTTTATTCTCCGAGTTTCTTTTTTTTATTGGGGTGGGAAATCATCTAATAACTTCCCCCGCTCTGGGCGAAGCGGGGGGGATTGTCAGGCTTGTACTAACTAAAACCCACCCATATTCCTTCTATTGCCCTTTACGTTCCGGTGCTGCGGTATCTCTTTCGAACAACCCGCAACCCCAGAAACACCGACCTCATCTAGCTTTAAAAAAAACGACGTGTAAAACTGTTAGTAAAAACCTACTTACAAAATAAACATCGTTTATTATTAATTTTTCATTTGTCATCGTACGCCATGACAACTAACATTGTTCCTTATCATTTCTTTTGTCATTTACGTGTAAAGTAGGTAATTATCAAACTGGGCAGTTACCGTTGTAGGTTACCATTTGTCTCTTCAAAGACCGAATTAAATCTCCACAAGAATTATTGACCTCAATCAATTTTTATTTCAGGCATTACTTACATCGCAACACGAATACAAAATTCAATTCCCATTTTTTTTCTGTTCAGAAAAATAACCAATTCAAATGTATAGTTCAACAGGTTTCACCAATTTGTGCTAGAAAGAAATTGTTAAATATTTTCAATTAAGGGCTGTTTTTTCAATAGTCCGATAACTTTTATCTGAGGAATAAAAATGGCGGTTTGACAGCTCATCTATAGAAAATATGTCAAACTGCTATTTTTATTCCTCAGATAAAATTTATCTGACTATTGAAAAATCAGCCCTTAGAGGAGTAAAACCTTTTTGGTCGTGTTCGGTGAATCTAACCTGTGATCACCGTAAGTTTATGCAAAGGAGTTTCTATTAATAAAATAGTAGGTACACCCTCAGTTTGCTAGTTATCATATAATCCCATGACGTCATGGCCAGAGACAATATTGCCACATTAACAATAGTTATAAAATCTCATATTTTTACAAACTTTTTTTTTTATTGATGGCAACATCTGTGTCACTTGTTTCATAAAGATAGATAAATATTTGTTTTTATAATATTTTTCCCATTTCTTCTATAGATTCTTTTTACCAATTCTTTATGTATGAGTGGACATTGTAGATTCCTAAATGATGCGTGTTAACTTTTGTTAACTTTTTATCTTATTTTACGTTTTTGTTAAGTTAGCAATGTTGTTGGGCCTACGCTGTTCTCTCATACTTAAGGCGCGGTACCAAGCTAATCTTTAGGTATTCGCGGAAGTGAGGCTAGCTGCCTACTGGGCATGGTCTGACACAAGTACACGACAGTACTGCATCGAAAGAATAGAAATAAGGTAGAAATCAAACACTGAAATGTTTGATTTTATTTGAATATCATGTCCGCCAAAATGTAGGTCATTTTGCAGTTTTAATTGAATATAAAAAAAATACAGATCCGTGTTTGAAAAATTTTAGATATCTCTTTAGTCTATAAAATTTCCTTTGTTATAGACATAAAAAATATGATGGTTGTCGCTGAAAAAATTGAGAATTTCGAGGCGAAAAAAAATTTTTCGTGGTCTTTTTAAACTTAATTTTTTCGTAGTTTTCGACCACTTTTGTAAACTGATTTTGTTTAAGTCTTTAACTTTATGTATTTGACTATACACGGTAATTTTTTTGGCTAGTGGCATGTACAGATACGGCTAACTTTGCGACGAAAATCTAGACGTTTTACGAAGTGTTTGCTTTGTACAGCGCCCTGTAACAACAACATGGTAATACCGAATGATTTTAAAACAGTAACCATGGAATTTGTTGTCGGTCTTCTCGTTTTATAAGTGCCCATGTAGGCCTATGTAAAAAAATTTTTTTTGATTGATCAGCCTAGAAAAGATGTAAAAATCTAAACTCAACTGACTGCAACTAGAAAATCCCTATGAAAATAATGTTTAGTTTTATATTCTTGGAGTTTTTGTCTAATTGAGGATATGTCAGCCCCATCGTCCAAAAGAAATGTTTTGATGAGAAAAACCCTTTTATGATAGAACCTGCAACCCACGCATTTCGTTGCCCTCAAACCAACCCAGCCGCCGCCGGACGGCGCATTCGTCTTCCACGCGCGCCTCAGAGATGTCAACAAAGCAGAGGGGCCTGCCAAGGACACCACCTGCCGGAGTTGCAGGTTGTTCGAAAGAGATACCGCGGCCCCGGAACATAACGGACACAAGAAGAAACATGGGTAGGTTTAAAAAAGTCTGACACTCCCCCGCTCAGCCCAGAGCGGGGGAAGTTATTTGATAATTAGCCATACGAACAAAACAAATAAAAAAACACTTCGCTGCATCTTGTGATTGTTGTTGCTTTTGCAGAAAAATGATGCTGCATTTTGCATCCAAGCCTCGATCTGGAGTTTTGTGGAAATACAACCAAAAATTCTTCCAAAACATTTTACCAGTAAAATTGTAATCCATAAATATCTTCTTACATACAAGACCCGTACTTATTCCACAAAATGTCGGACGGAGGCAGCTTGCCAACTCAGTGAGCGGTTAAAATGTAAAGCTTAGAAGTTCAGGGAATAGATTAATTTGATACTAGGTACCCAAAGTTGTTCCTCAAACTGCATAGGTACATATTTTATTTTTAGTGTCTGGTGTACTTGAATGGCAAAGTGGATTTCACATCTCATTGGCTTGTATAAAATCTGATGATGCGCAACACACGTCCACCGCACGAACGCGTGAACTAGAGGCGCTGACCGCCTCTCCGCGCAGACGGCTGTTCTTGACGACCTGCAACGCCACCAAGGAAAATGAATCAACAATTACCCAGGCTTTTTTCAACTTTTTTGGGCTCGGCTGTATTTTACATGGAGCGACTGCTTATCTGACCTCCACAACCCAGTTACTACAGGGTAATAGGATACCCCTTGGTAAGACTGGTTGGCAGACTTCCAGGATACTGACTATGTATCTGTAAAGATCTACAAATGATAGCCGGGATCAACAGCTTAAAATGCTATCTGAGGCACGTAGAAAACTCACGGTATGTAACGGGTCACCCATCCATAGACAAACCCAGGCAAGCGTGGCTTAACCTAAAGATCAACCCGAACGGCTGCTATAAATGAATACTTAATTAAATTTGTTTATTTTCGCTAAAACAATTTCCAATGAAACAACAACAGGGTTTAATTAAAACAACAAATTTCCAGTTAAACGTTTATTCCTTCCCATAATACAAATAACATTGCTGGCTTATTTCACATTATTAATTAGTATTTAATACATTTTAATGTTACAATAGAATGGTGTGTTTGTTTTCACGTTTCTCAAAATAATCAATAACTAAAAAACATGATGATCACAAAACGAATAAACGATTCATATTGTATTGTACGTATATTAAAACCGTATTTGTCGTTTAGGATATAATTATTCAAACTTCATGCACTTGTAAAAAGAACAGTTTACAAAAGCGGCCTTGGGCATTTTCTATCAGTCAACCTTAGGGTGGTGCAGAGACAAAAACATAGTAGATGTAATGTGACAAAAACAAAAATTATAATAAATATATATATTATTATATAAAACCATAGACAGTATACAAAGATAAAAACTACAAAATATGAAGAAAAACTGACAACAAATTAATTTTGTGGCGAGTCTCACAACTTTTAAGTGTTCGCGAGCTTTTACCTTAAATGTTAACCAAATACTGGCCGTTCTGATATTCAGAGGGAGCCTATCCAAAGTAAAACCAAAGGAAATTATACGTCATATATGATATATTTGTCGTTTAGATATCTATAAACGCCACTTAGCATGAGATTTAGCTTAGCCATGTCCTCGTTAAAAGTTCGGTCAGTGTCATCCGTTGCCTGACCCATTTTTTCAACGAAAATGTAGAGTAGACGGGTTAAGTCATGCAGGGCACTGTCGGATACTACGTGTCGTTTATAGATTTAATGTCGACATTAGTGTCAAGGACTGGACAGCTCCTAATCTTAACTTTATTACAATGTTATGTGTACCTTAGCTGTTTAAAGAAAGTAAAAAACGCGCTTGCAAAACAATGGTTTTACAAATATGATAATTAATACTCCTTTAATCAAATAAAAAAAACAGACAGGCTTTTAACTGAGTTATGTAATGTAGGAAATAATGTTGATCATTCATGAATTATATAAGTACCATTACAACGCTCCATTTACCATTCAGACTGGTTTATTATTCGGCATAATTATATAAACTCGTACGAGATAATGCTTGTACATACGCGCGACAATTTGCGCTTGAAAATATCGAACGCGCGTACACTTACTTATTTTAACTCAAACTAGTGGGTTCTTGCAGTTGTATTACGTCAGCATCTCAATCTCCTATCAAGGCTCGTGCTTTTACAAGTTTATAAGCACATCCACACTCGTACGAGTAGCGCGTGTAGCAAACGCCGGACGTAATCGCGCCTACAAGCGCTGCGTAAATCGAACTTACACGCGCCGAAAATACGTTCATCTGAAACCGATGCGACATACGTATATCACTTTGTTCCATTCAAGTGAGTGCCTTTTAAAACAATATTCATTCGTTTTAATATTTGTTTCATACACGCGAGAAAACAAATGACGAATGATAATGTCTCTAAGGTGCTATCGCACTGAAAGTCGCATGTTTTTATCAAATTCTTTCAAGTATTTTACTCACCAGTCGCGTAGCTGTCGCAACACGCGTGGATGCGGTAATACTGTTTGCGTCATTCGCTATTATTTTGTTCCCAAAATTTAAAACATTCATTCCACTATTTTGTTACAAACGTGCAATAATTAACGGAATTACGCACCGCATAATTACCTTAACACATATTTTATCATATGGGATTAAACTGTAAGCGTAATCGACAATAATTTTGCATTATAGTTCGTCAGTGTTGACTTACATTATTGGTGACCAATAAGCTTTAAACTGGCGTGCATTTTTAAGACCGTAAAACAACTTTTTTCTCCATAATATACTCTCGATACAAAGTATTAGTAATATGTTTCTGAGAAACAAAAAAAAATAGTATCAAGAAGATTTATGAAATTGCATCCAATTAAACTTTTTAATAAGTACAAAAAAGTACCTAAGTTGAACTTTTATTCATTTTAAATATTCGTTTAAGACTAATTCACAACTGTATTATTTAACAAACAGGCTAGAAAATACACCACTTATTTCGCTAAGACAAAATCAAGCAAGTTCAAACGAATAAAATACTGTTTTATACATCAGGGGGTCTGAAATGGTCGGATAATAATTTGAATTACGTTAAAATTCTTAAATTGGTCACAGACGCAGTTAATAATAGGGTATTTTACTCTATATGAAAGAAATTCTAAAAATATACAATTCAGATAGCTTAGGCAATAAGCAGTCGGAAAATGTTATGTAGATTTAGTTAATAAAATAACTAAATAAATTTTAAAATTGATTTCAAAGTTTTCACTTTTTTTAGTCTGTTCTTTTACTAAGCGAAACAGTGTCCGCCATGATTATTACGTAATACGGTCATGTTAACAAAAAGTGACAACTGTCAACTGAGCAACGTCTGTTATTTTTGTATTAAAAAACTTAACATTTAAATTTTTATTGAAATAATAGTAATAATACCATGGAAGACGGTTTCGTAAAAGGAGACAGTACAAATTTACCAAGAATAAACTCTTTAATGGTCGGGAATAATAACAGTGCATTTGTTTACATGACCATCTGACGTCATGACCACAGAGTAACATGGCGTCAAGCGTTTTTGTGATTTTACGCGCGAAAATAGAAATTGTAAAATTGAAATGCAGTTTTATGGCACTTATCGATTGAATATTTTTTTTTGTTTTTTTTTGGTGGTTTACTAGGACCCTAGGATCAATAAGAGATACTTTTTAAAAATGGGTATAATACCGTATTCTCACTTTGTGACCATTTTACGAATGGTAGCGTAATTCATATTATTAACTAAATATAACTCTGCTTTAACGGCCGTTTTAGGCCATTAGACATTGCCTTAAATTCCGTGGAACATTAATAGTAGTTTAAAATGAACAGAAGGTTTATTAACCACGAATATCATCAAATTAATGATACATAACAAACATAATTTCCAATGAAATCTGAATTGTTGACAACCCTAAAAACAAATGACGATTATTCACGTCAAACACACATTGTAATGAAATAATTTCAATAAGCATGATATATTCAAAAACTTGTCAAAAACATTTAACACAAACACGCCACTCTATAAAAACGATTATTGGAACGTAAAGTTATAACAATTGAAAACCTCATTTATCAATTAAATCTCAATTTAAACAAAGTTTCCTATTAGTAATAATTGTTTGTGATATTTAGTGCTATTTGAGGGCTGAAACGTCTAGAATAAAGCAATAATATATTGTTAGTTGTGTTTAAGCTGGTCACAAATGTCTAGATTAATTGTTGCGATCAAACACACAAAGAACCACTTAATTCCATTTATATTTGATATAAAATAATAATTACAAAAATATAAAATGAAAACGTTTAGATTTATGAACACCGGCGAAGCAAAAGGGTATGTAAGGACCGTAGCAGCCGGGGTTGCGGGTTGTTCCGGGGTTGCGGGTTGTTCGAAAGAGATACCGCGGCCCCGGAACGTAAAGGGCAATAGAAGGAACATGGGTGGGTTTTAGTCAGTACAAGTCTGACATGCCCCCCCGCTCCACCCAGAGCGGGGGAAGTCATAGGATGATTTCCCACCCGAAAAAAAAAAAAAAAAAAAAAAAAAAGTACCGTACAGCCTGCCGGGGTTGCGGGTTGTTCAAAAGAGATACCGCGGACCTGGAACCAAAGGGCAGTAGAAGAAACATGGGTGAGTTTTAGTCAGTACAAGTCTGACACCCCCCCCCCCGCTCCTGCTCCCCAGAGCGGGGGTTTTAAAAAAAAGGACCGTAGCAGTTGACGTTCTGTAGAAACCACCTACCCCCAAAGCAAAAAGGAGTAAATTTATAACGGTACTAATAAATAAATAATGAACATCTGTCAAAGCTCTGCTTAGGCGGTTGGCTCAAAGGCCTAATTTAAAAGGCAGTACTCCATATGGCCCGTATTTTAAGGAGGTTCTTGTCTCTGGAACCCTAACCACCGATAGCTTGGACCTTGCTACCGAGATCGGCGGAAACCTATTTTAATATTTATGTTTTTTTTTTTAATATTTAAAACTGTAAACGATAAGTTTGAAATTTTTTAAAAGAGAATACATAAGATTATTTTATGGTTTATAACGCCGGTAAGCTGGAATGTCTGCCACATACTCAATGAGCTGTGATTGGGCCAAAATAGCCACTTTTTAAAGCCCCTACACAGCTGACGTAACACTGCGTAGAAAATGGCAGGACGAGCTGGACCAAACAAACTACTATAGCACAGGTACTTATGGAAAAAAGCATTTGCCGACCAGTGGGAAGACCGAGATTATTAGCATCTTCTAAAAGTTTCATTCGTACATTGACGTCCCAACTTTCACGGATATTTCGCTGAAGTATCTATCTTTGTCCGGTGTCCGCTACTGGTCCGCCAACCAACAATACCAGTCACTAGGAATTGTAGGACAAAGATGGCCATTTTCATTCTAAAGGCAATCATTTTACCATTCAAGCAGATCAAATGCAGCTCTATTCATCTACGATATACGAATATTCACTTTGAGCCGATCACCTAAACTTCAAATTCCTTTGCCACATCAAACGCTTCCAAGTGGACAGGAATCCGTGGGTTTCTGGCTTTACACTTGAGCTATGCTCTTCTATATTCTATGCTGAAATAACAGACTAGCCTCTCAACAATTTGGTAGGTTTGATCGCAACAATTTAGCTCCTCGTGTGCTTAAGGTTCAATTTACTTTGTATCATGCGAGTGACTGTTAACAGCAAATAGGTAAGTGGAAATGCATTCAACAATGTGAGCATAACGTTATTTAAAAAAGAAACATCGGACCACAGTGACCTACGAGCTGTCGTTTTACATCCTCGTCAAGTTCAAGGAGGTGACTATACTAATGATTCTCTTAGCCCGCGGCTTCGCTCGCGTTAAATTGGGTATAACACAGTTCCCCTTTCCAGATTTGCAGTTACCTGCTACTTGCAGTTTATGCCCCTTATTGATTTGTAATAGCAATGCTAAGTTTTCCTTTTCTTCCCTCTTTCTCCCTCATATACCACTTTTAAAAAAAAGCCTATGTCCGTCTCCTGGTTTCCAACTATCTCTTTACCAAAATTCATCAAAATCGGTTTAGCCATTAAAGCGTGAAGAGGTAACAAACAAACAAACTCACTTTCGCTTTATAATATTAGTATGGATTTATGTCTTCTATGACCATTGAGCATCTCCTGACTTTTGACGACGATGCAAAACTGCACCTTATGTAGATGTTAAACAAAACTTTTTTTCTTTAAAAACGTCGTTTGGAAAACTAAACGCTTTAACAATGTAGCGAACACTGCGTACAGATAGTTATACGAAGTTCAAACCAAATCGCATTATGCTAAGCCGCGCGAGTTTTTGGATTAAAACTTCACAACAAAAATCGCTTTGTCTACAACCAGCTTTATTTTAAATAGAGCCTTTTACATTTTGGTACATCCTTTTAAAAGAGGTTTGAATATGTTGGGGTGACCAACTTTGAATTTGGAATATGGATTCTAACTTTGACAGTTTATGTTTTTGAATTGTGACGCTTTGAAGATTTTGTGTTAGTTAACACTTGTATCTACGGCAATTATTGATTAATACAGGTTTAATTACTGTTTTTTTTTAATGCGCACTGTCCATCCGCCTAGTGACGGCAGGCCGTGTCGAACGGCGCGTTCGTGTTCCACGCGCGCCTCAAAGAGATGTCAGCAAAGAGGGACTCGTCAGGGCCACTGCCTGCGGGGGTTGCGGGTTATTCGAAAGAGATAACGCTGCCCAGAAATACAAGAGGTAAATGAAGGATGGGTTTTAGTGAGTATAAGTCTGACACTCACATCCGCTGCGCCCAAAGCGGAAGAACTTATTTGATGATTTCTAATACGAAGAAAAAAAAAGGTAGGCCAAGCCAGGTCCACACGAAAATAATCAAACCTCTTTTGTCATAATATGTTTAAACAGTACATTTTTTTTAATTTTGATACATAATGTTATTGATGTTTGAAATTCTTGTCATGCGACAGCCATTACAGCATCTTGACTGTTTTAACAAATTAAAATCCTTACTAATATTATAAAAGCGAAAGTGAGTTTGTTTGTTTGTTTGTTTGTTTGTTTGTTTGTTACCTCTTCACGCTTTAATGGCTAAACCGATTTTGATGAATTTTGGTACAGAGATAGTTGGGAACCAGGAGACGGACATAGGCTAATATTTTTTATAAAAAAGTGGGATGTGAGGGAGAAAGAGGGAAGAAAAGGGAAAACTTAGCGTTGCTATTACAAATCAATAAGGCGCAAGGGGAACTGTGTTACCCCGAATTTAACGCGAGCGAAGCCGCGGGCAAAAGCTAGTAATAATATAAAAGTGAGGATAAAATATTAAGTAACATTAACACCATTATTAATTAGGTACATTGATTTTTTTTATATTACGTTATAGTTCGGGAGATAGTGATTTTTCGAAGGTATCGTGATACAATAAATAATATACATATTTAAATAAATAAATCTAGAAATAAGGCAAACTTTAATAAGAATCTTGTATAAAGAGAGCAGTTAAAACCTTTCTATAATTTAATACTTTCAACTAATTGAGTAAGCATAGTATTTCTTTAGGGCTTGAGACTTTACTTAGTAAGTCACAATTTAATTTATTCTGTGACTTCACAGTCAAAATTAAACGTTTTACAAAAGAAAATTAACTAAATTGAATTAGTGATTTTTTTTCAAGATGGTAGTTAACCTATAGCAATAAATTACTGTCTATTTTCACTTTAATTAGTTTGAACTTCACCGCGTTTAAAAAGGTTTTTTTCTATAAATGTCGTAATTAAAAAAACTCTTTATTTCTTCATTTTTATTATTTGAATATCTTGTACAACTAAATCTTTTAAGAACTGGTTTTAATTTGAGGAATAAGCATTTTAGAATTATACATTTTCTTTTCAAAATTCTTGCCTTTACAAAAAATAGTGCTGGCATAATTCAAAAACATAATTACATTTTAACACAACATCACTGAATAACCCTACATTGTACCACACCCGATAAACGATCAATCATCGATAGAAAATTAAACTCAAACATTCATCCAAAGATATTATATTGATTCAACGAATAAAACAAACACCCGAAATCGTTCGAGAAACTAATTAGGAAAGATAACAAGCTTTACAAAATCGCTATCTCCCAAAACTTTGAATGATAACTACCTACAATTCCGTTATCTATTTACAATGTAAACAATCCTTATTTACATATTAATATTAGAGTTACATACAGTTAGGGGTGAAAACTGAAAGTAATAAAAACTTTTGTTACATTTAACTTTATGATAAGCTTTATGAATTAGGGTACAGCCCTGATAAATTTAAGTGTAGAGGTTGAAACATACTTTACAGTCCTTGGTCGTAAAATGACATTTTTATATCAAGTTCAATAAAAACACGTACAGGTTGTACTAAAAAGGTGTGGTCATACTTCAGGGTGTGATTCAGACCATAAAACAAAAGAATTTTGTCCCTGTCACACCATGATTGCAAAAAAAAAATATAATAAAACTGGTTTTTCATACTTCTCAGTCAACCTTTGGATTTAATAACCATAACAACATGGAAATGCAAAAAACATATAAGTCCGCCATCATTGGGAGACCGCCATATTGGATTTAATATGACGTCACTTAACTAACATGCATAGTCATCTAAACTTGATAGGTATGCAAAATTTCACCTCAATTGGAAGCCGGGATGAGGGTCTATAACTGTGTAACTTCTTATATTTTTTATATTATGGTCAGTTGAAGTTAACAAAAGCATGCTAAAATAATATATTTGGCCAAACCCAGCAATAAATATATACACTTCACACGATTGAAAACCTATTTTCTCCTAGTGAATTATAAAATAGGTCATGGATCAATGTACAAACTGTCCGGGGTTGCGGGTTGTTCGAAAGAGATACCTTGGTTTCGAAACATAAAAGACAAAAGAAAGAACATGGGTGGATTTTTGTCAGTAAAAGTCTGACAATCCCCCCTACTCTTCCCTCTGATTTTTTGATGTTTTCCCATCCAACCACCCGAAAATTTTCTCTCAAAAATTGCTTTTGAATTTTACAAATTACATTAATCGTATTGCTCATGACCTTCGATCAAAAATTATTGATCGAAGCTCATGACTGTACAAAAATCCAAAGCTCCGCAAATTGCAACATTCTCTAACAGTCCCATATTTCTCTATAACCGGGTACAATTATCCGCTTAAATTCTGCAGTCCCTAATTCCAGCTAATTTGTCAACCAAGCATTGACATGCTCCGGAATTTGATTAAAACTTGCGTATTCCACAGAAACGGGTTTATTTTTCAACTCGAATGACTTGCGAGACGAGGGTACGTGCCAATGATATGTCGACTGCTTGTGAAGAATAATAATTACAGTATTTTGCTCTCACAGCTGAGTCCCAAATGCGACCTTAGTGTAATAAGAATATAGATCACTTTAATTCTTACAGACTCTTCAGTGGCCTTCAAATTCCAGCCAGTTACGAAAGAAAGGCAGTAATTTACGTTACTTTTGACTTGACTTAGTTTATTAGCCGAATTTTCTTGAGCTCGGAAAAAAAAGTTGGTTATCTCTTAGAAAAATAATCAGCCATTTTGTTTTACACTGTTTTGTGGTAGACAATTACAAAATTACCATGAAAATATTTAAGATGCTCTTCAAATAAATAAAAAAACTGCGTACAGAGCGAGGCGGCACTTGAGCGCGTTTAAACAAATTATTACAAAAAAAACTCCATAGTGACTCTTTTCAAACTAATTGGTTTTACAATGTTTGAGCAGTTTTAGTATTTAAGTACCTATATGAAGATCAATAATCAACTTTCTAAAACTAAATATTTTCATATCAGTTCCAAAATTTATAGTAAACAATACACATCTACTTTTATGACTCAAAAACATTTTACAGACATTAATAACGAAAATGGAATTTAAATTTTAAAGCTCTTTGATAACTATCATTCGAATTTTAAATAATTTCTGCAAAATTGAAGCAAACCAGTATCTTTATGTAACCTACCAATAAGTAAGTTTACATATAGAAAATGGCGGTTGTAAATTTTCAACCTTATAACACAGAGCATAAGGGTGAAAAGGGTATTCCACCACTGTCCACGGTATTACAATATACCTGGACCCACGACCAATGCCCAATAATTCACGAAAACCGTGAAACAATCGTAAAATTTACAAATTTATTTGCTTTTCAACTCGATTAAAATTCTATTCGATTCACAGCACGTGATTATCGATATTGAATAAATTTTCTTCAACGCAATTATAGTCCCTGAAACATTACTGATACAGAGAGAATTCTAGCTGTATTTAAATTGTATTATTGGGCATTGAATTTTAATTATACCCAGAATATTGGTTTAGTAAATAATAATAGTTAGGGTTGCAAAACAACAGCTTGTGTGACTAACACAAGCTGTCGTTTTGCATCCTCATCAAATTCAAGGAGGTAACTATGGTAATGATTCTCGAATCATTTTTTTTACATTATGAAAATCGTTAAGTGCTAAATTACACACGGCCTGTCTGCTTTTTGCCTAATAATACAAACGTTGAGCTTACATACTCACAAACAAACAAACGTTTATTCGATAAATTTATTCCCTTTAGGGTTGTCATTTATCACGGCATCCGCGCACTTTTTTTCTAAAAAAACTGTCAAAAGTAAACCACTACCAAAAGCAATGGATATTATTATTGACAGGGTACCGTGATTTTAATTGATATTTATGAATTTCATGACCACCTCTTGAATTCTGACGAGAATCCAATAGTTCCTTGTATAATCTTGTCAGCATGTTTTGGGCGGCCAAATCTCAAAAGTAGATATTCGTACGGCAAAGAAAAAAATATGTATAATGAAAGTAAAAATATTTTAGTAGTCGCAATGACGAGGAACACCTAAAATAACAAAACACAAACCGGCTAAGTGGCGAATATTGTTAAATTGATTGTGCCGACCTAAAGAACTATTATGTGGCACCCCTTAGATATAAGTACCTAACTATAGAACTGACCTAAATAGCTGATACGAGAATAGTAGTTGAATTGAAATTAAGACAAATATTGAATGTGTAATATTTTCAATCAAATACTAGACAATAGGAAAGGAATAGAATTGATGGAGTTAATGTTAGTTCAGAACTTATCTTGTTGAAGTAGTTGTTAGATCAAGTATTGAACTTCTTGTGTGGTTAGGTATAGAGTTATGACTATTCCACGAGTGAATAGTTACCTTTTTGTATTGATTATAAAGATTACAGTCACTTTGACAGAAATCTGTGTTGTTGGGTCAACTCCCTCTCATAGAGTAATAATGCTCATGTACAGTCAATAAAAGAGCTCAGTGACCAGGCTCAGATATGGTGTGATTTTTTATTAGAAATCGATGGAGATGGACGTCTTCAAATAAAAGGACATTGCTCTGCGCCCATACATTGTTTGCCCTAGAGCCAAAAGCTCCTAAAAATTATGTATTGTATTCTCTATCATTAGTAAACTACTTTAAGATCTTATTTTTATAGCGGACTAGCTGCAGAATAGATATATTAAAAAAAAACATTACTAGATTTAGAAGTTATAATCGAACCATAACAACGAATACTAGGTATAATTTTTCATAGCTCGAGTAATTTTTATGAAACTCAAAAAGTATATGATAGTACACTTAGCTATTTTTAATACCTAGACAAATAGTAGGACAATTAGTAGGTACCTATGCATTTTTTTCTAATGTCACAGTAGATCTAAGTGCTACATTGAAATGCATAGAAACTATTCACATAATTATTTATAGCATAGGTAGGACCTGTATTCTTATCATTAGGTGTAGATGGCGGTTGGTAGATGTTATTAGCCGCGTAAAATACTATAAAATGTATTTTGGCATTCAGATAGTCTGTGTTACAGAAGTATTTATAACTAACATAATAAAAAGACAATTCATTATCGTGTCTTCCGATACTCTTTATTGCACAGGGCCATTTTGGACATTGTCCTTTAAATTGATTCAAACACTTGTTGACTGTACACGGGCACTATCTTTGTGAGATTTGACCCAGCAAGAAATTTTTCGGTCAAGATGACAGTAATCTTCATAATCCTTACTAATATTATAAAAGTGAAAGTGAGTTTGTTACCTCTTCACGCTTTAATGGCCTAACCGATTTTGATAAATTTTGGTACAGAGATAGTTGGGAACCAGGAGACGGACATAGGCAATTTTTTTTTTAAGTGTGATATGAGGGAGAAAGAGGGAAGAAAAAGGTAAACTACAAATCAGCAGGCGCTAGGGCAAAAACTGCAGGTAGCCGGTACTGTGTTATACCAAATTTAACGCGAGCGAAGTCGCGGGCAAAAGCTAGTCATTTCAATAAAGTAGCTATTCGCTTGTTGATAAATAGTGATCGAATAAACAGTGATCTATATTTTCATTGCAATAAAGTCTTTGTTGGTTTGCTGCATTATCATTTATTGAACTGTGAACAATTTTGTGACGTCATTGCACAATTTCACAATATTTAATATTCCTGTCATCAGATTTGGCTGATATTTTAAATAATTTATCTGTTAATGTAACCGAATTAAAGTCAATTGAATTACGGTTTGGGCGCGTTAATTTATAGGTTACAATAATAACACATTCATCGGTTTTTATTTGCTTAATCATTTCCTGGTAGAAAAAAATCAACTGGGTATTTTCAACTGGCAGAAACGAAATAACTAAAATAATATAGACATAATAAGCCAGCAGGAGGTCGTGGTTGTTATATTGACATAGACAACTTTCGTTGAGTTCAAGGATTTAGTCTAGTTTCTTAATTACGAATCTTATATGAGAATAATCCTTACTAATATTATAAAAGCGAAAGTGAGTTTGTTTGTTTGTTTGTTACCTCTTCACGCTTTAATGGCTAAACCGATTTTGATGAATTTTGGTACAGAGATAGTTGGGAACCAGGAGACGGACATAGGCTATTATTTTTTTAAAAAGAGTGGGATATGAGGGAGAAAGAGGGAAGAAACGGGAAAACTTAGCGTTGCTATTACAAATCAATAAGGCGCTACCGAATTTAACGCGAGCGAAGCCGCGGGCAAAAGCTAGTTCTTAAATAAAAAAAGTTATTAATTACGACGGTTAGACTCTACTGAAAGAAAATTCAATCGCTAATGTCATATCGCATAATGTCGTATCCCTTTTTTGCGGATGGGAAATCATCAAATAACTTCCCCCGCTCTGGGCGGAGCAGAGGGAAGTATCAGACTTATACTGACTAAAACCCACCTATGTTCCTTCTTTGGCCCTTTATGTTACGGGGCCGCGGTATCTCTTTCGAATAACCCGCAACCCCGGCAATTTGACACCCTGTATTGCATTTCGTTTTCGTTGCATTGTCGATCAATTTTCTGAAACCCTTCCTCAGTGCCAACATTATAAAAATAAAAATAAAAGAAGCTTTTTATTTCTTACGTAATCACATTACAACTTACAGCAATACAGAAAACTATTTTCTGTATTGTTGTAAGTTGTTGTTTATTATTTGTTATAGTGCCAACATTAAATATGTGAAAAAAATACACAACTCGTGTGTAAAATTGTGTATTTTTACAGCCTGCAGTTTTGGCTGTGAAGTAAATTCATCAGTTGAACATACAAATTTTAATTGTTTTTCAAGCAAAATATTTCATCCACCATTTCCCAAAAGCCACTGATTGCTTCATTAAACAAACATACACATAAAACCTTCGAAACGTAAATAAAATACCTACAAACACATCAGATTAGTACGGTGATTAGCTTAATGAGCCGTATCAGGGGAGGGGAAGTGAAATTACAGTGTCTATACATACAGAACACGGCTAAATAATGTATAAATGATTTACAGTTAGCAAAAGAGATTAGTAACAGTACAGTAGAGGAGCTCGTAGCTAAATAATAGCAGCCGCTCGGGTCGATCTTAAGGTTAAACCGCGCTTGCCTAGGTTGGTCTGTGGATGACTACTCGTTACATACCGAGTTTCCTCCGTGCCTCGGAAAGCACGTTAAGCTGTTGGTCCCGACTGTCATTTGTAGATCTTTGACAGTAGTTACATGTAGTCAGTATCCCGAAAGTCTGACAATCAGTCTTACCATTGGGTAACGTATTACCCAATATTATCTCGGTTGTGGAGGTCAGATAGGCAGTAGCTCCATGTAAAATACTGTATATAGCTGCATCTTAAAAAGACTGGAAGTCGACCCCAACATAGTTGGGAAAAGGCTAGGCAGATGATGAAAAGAGATTAGTAACAGAGGGTATCAGAATGGGATGCGGATTGTTCGAAAGAGATACCGGGACCCCAGAACATAAAGGGCAATGGAAGGAATGTAGGTGGGTTCCCCCCTCCCTCCGCAAAGAGCGAGGGAAGTTATTTGATGATTTCCGATCCGCAAAAATAAAATAGAAAGTGTATCAGAATATGTAGTTGATTTTTTTCTTAAAAACCAATTGACGTACTTAATTCAAAATTCAAATCTTCACGTGACCAGAGCGCTGGCCTTTATTTTGGCCAAAGATTCATCATTGCCATTCAACGTGGCAATCTGACCTCCACAACCCTGTTTGTGCAGATAGGCAGTCGCTCCATGTAAAATACTGGTATCAAGCTGCATGGGATTAGACTAGAAGACGAACCCTACAAAGTTAGGATGAGGCAAAGCAGAAGACGATCCCCTTAAGTCGAAGGGGATAAATGGGGGACGTAAGTTTGTGATTTTTGCTAGAAGTAATTTGTTTAGAGCATGTTCTTAATACAATTTAATTTAGAGAGGTATTTTTTATAATCAGGAAGATAAAAATCAGCTGTCCCATACATTTGCATCGAGCAGATGTTGAAATAGTGTATTAAGACAAAGAATTTTTAGTACAATTACTATTCATCTAGTGTTAACTGTTTTATCGCGCATTTATTTGCACAAATAAACAAGTAAAAATCTTTGGTTTTAAATTTTAGCCATTTTCTATTGTGTTTAATTAAATGACGTAATTCTAAATCCAATATGGTGAACTCCCAAAGATGGCGGACTAATTATTTGTATACACTCAATGAAAACTTTTTAATGTTAATTTTGCTGACAGAAAATTCTAACGGGATACATGACAATGGAAAAGCAAATGAATGCTCTCATAGAGAACCTGTATGAAACCATATTAATTTAACGAAACCAACATCTTTACAGATGAAATATAGGTTTTTTTTTCTCCGAAAAAAATCTAATAGGCCCAGTATTTCTCCGAAGCATCGATCATATTAGTCTAGCCACAATGTATCATAAGGTTATAGCCTAGTCATGTTTCTTTGAACGAACAGTAAAAAATGGCGTATATTTTTTGTGGGGAAACTGCGGAGCCATGTATTCAATTTCTGCTTTTAATATTATCATTCAATTACCTTTAGATATTGGAAAACGTTCAGTAATATACAATTTTAGGGTACATAATTTAGGATAAATATGTTTCCAAGTTTACATCGTAAAATTATATACTTCGATACAAGTACAGACGACAAAAAAGAAAAGTAACCTGGATAGATTCAGTTGAAATTTCCCTTAATATCCATGAATGTTTTCAAATAAAGTTGACAGAAACCCGTAACTTCATGAAATAAATTAAATTTGAGTTTAAGATGTCGATCAGTGGCCGTATCGACGGCCGTTAGTGTTCGACGCGCGCCTCAAAGAGATGTCAGCAAAGCAGAGGGGTCTGCCAGGGCCACTGCCGAGATACCGCGGCCCCGGAACATAAAAAAGAAGAAACATGGGTGGGTTTAAGTCAGTACAAGTCTGACACTCCCCCAATTTATTTGATGATTTTACATCCGTAAAAAAAAGACGTCCATTAGTTACTAGGACAAAACAACTGTAAATTATTTTTATTTTTTGTTGAAAAGAAAGAAAGAAAAAGTATTTATTTGACTCACACAAGACAAAACAGTAAAATAAAAAAGAGAAGTATTAAAAAAGACGACATACATTAAATAAATTAGTCCTGGACGAGGACAAAAAGGTCCGTACAGTCATCGGCAAACGTTATTATGCTCTTTCAGTTTCATCAGCAAATAAATAAATAATTTGCGTGTGATTTTTATATCATAAAACAAACCTTTACCCTTTGATGTTCTTTATGTCACCTGTGCATTTATTCAGACATTTTAAAACTTTTATTTTATATGTACCATTTTCACTGTAGCGTGGTGCGGGTGACATTAACCGAAAATATATGTTTAGCGCTTCATAGTGATACATTCCATCACTAAACATGTCTGTGGGTAGTCTTATACCGCTATGCTATTTATTTATTTATTTATTTAACACTTCAAGTACAAAGTACAGAGGCGGACTTAATGCCATAGGCATTTTCTACCAGTCAACCTTTGGGTGATGCAGAGACAAACAGTGGTAGGTGTAAACAAAAAATTAAAAAATAATAAAAATTATCCTATAATCTATATAGATATATAAAATACTATACATATAAAACAAAATACTATATATTTATATATGCTATATATGCTATATATATATGCTATTCAGGGCAAAGCCATAAAGGTTTTCAGTCATGATCAGAAATCGAGGTAACGTTCCAGATTGAAGAGGATTGGTACATTTTACTAATGTCACCCGCACAATGCTACAGCGAAAAAAGTATAGATGTTTTAACTTTTTCAAAATTGACACTCCGCCATTTTGGTTTTCAATACCATTCCCACAGATAATGTCATTCAAGCACACAAAGAACTGTAAAGCATTGAAAAAAAGAAACCATAGCAAGATTATTTTTATTTTGCGTGTTTCACATAACGAAGCTAAAAGTAATTCTAGTTTATACAACCTTTTTGAGGGGCACTTAAATTAAAATAATAAGAACGAAACAGTCATAAGATCTTGTATAAAATACGGTATAACAACAGTCGACGGTACCTAATTCATATTTTTTTAAAACCAAACTTCAACAGTCATATACTTTTTAGTTTTCTTTGAAAACTTAAAGTGTCTACAAGAAAAAAACACAACAACCGACAACCAACTTAAAATGCTACGCTATAGAGTTTAAAGTAACATTTTTATCATTTAGAATTTTTAATATTTTAAGAGAACGTGCAGTCAGAATTGCCTGCGGATGTACTTTTAATGACTTCTCGGTTATTTATTTTTTCGTATGAAAAAGTTGTTTGAACTTTGAGTAAAATGAGAATTAATGGCTACAAATTACAATACTTTCATATTGTTTTCTGAATTATTGAGTAAGTAACGGCAGTTCTGAATGTTAAGATTTTTTATAGGGTGTTTGAAAATTTCTGAAACTTGGTTAGTAAGCTGTTTTTTGAACTCTTTGCACTGCGTGAACGTAGGTGTGTGTATTCTATAAGTTGGTAACATCAACATTAAATGCCAAATATTTTTCAGTATGTTCACAACTCCAATACACTTCTTCGAATAAATTCCACCTTTATTATAAACTAGCTTTTGCCCGCGACTTCGTCCGCGTGGCATAGTTACTTTGCCACGCGGACGAAGTCGCGGGCTAACGCTAACTTTAACCTGCGTGATGATCCAAAAAAAAAATATCTCTCTCTCGCCTTTTCTTCCCTCTCACTTTTTTTAGTCTATGTCCATCTCCGGGGTCCTAACTATCGCTGTACCAATATTCATCAAAGTTGGTTTAGCCATTTAGGCAGTAAGACGTCACAAACAAACAAACAAACTCACTCTCGCTTTTATAATATTAGTAAGGATATTAAAAGCTAGGCCAAAAGCCTTTTCTCATACAGAGAAGGCACCGAGCATTGATCACCACGCTTTCTCAAAAGGGATTGGCGATTTTAGACTTGTATTAATTCTATTAGTCCAGGTTTCCTTCACCAATGTTGGTAGGTAAGTACATTTGAATTGAAAACGCCACATTGATACTTGCCCCGATTTAAACCCACAAACTCGAACATGAGAGGCGAGGCCTTAACATTTGGGCCATCACGACTTTCCTACCAAGACTTCTACTAGATAGCTGTTTTATTTTTCGGTTTTTCAATGATGATCCTATGGAGAAATTGTTTGGTTTGACGATATGAATCACAACCTAAACATGACCAAACTCTTTTGGTACATGATAAGTAATGTAAATTTCTATGGCACTTTGTCTATGCCCTCTATGGAAATAACAAGTACTAAGAAGCCATGCCCAGAAAAAAAAAATTAACCCTAAAATCAGGCCATGAATTCAAACTTAACCATGAACACACACATTAGGCACCCGATCGACAAATCACATATAGATAACCCACACTTTATGGGCAATAAATAAAATTTGACAAGTCATTACTTAGATGAAAACTTGCGGCTGTAACGCGTGTGGAAATCTTTAATATGCGATGCATGGATGCGTGCGTGAAAGCGATGGGCTATAAAACGGGCCATAAAGATTCCCCTGTTACCGGCTCAGGCTATAAACTGTAAGAATCTTGAACACGGAGACAGTCGGAGACTGCCTTTGAATACTTTTTTTACGACTGAGAGTTGTTGTCAATGTCAACGGTCATTATTCTTTCCTTGAAGTGATTTTTAGGGTTCCTTCCCTTTTAAGCTATTGCATAGCTTCTATCGCGGGCCTTGAGCGCGGGGACCGAATCCAAAAATTCCGTAACGAAGAAAAACATGACGCTCCCCACTCCGACGGGCACGGAGGTGTGGCTTGTCTAACGTCGTTTACACAATACGGTCAGTTATTTCAATCTCGATTCTAATGTTCTAATAGCGTGTTTGGTAGAGAATCGGATAGTCAATCGACATTACGCTGGATCAAACCCAAGGTCTTGTTTTTCTTTTTGCGACTTCTTTTCATTGGAATTACTTTTTAAATATTATATTTAGTTTTTTATTTTTTTATTTATTGTCTAAGTTGATAAAAAAAATGTTTCTTTTTGCGACTTCGACTTATTTAGATTGTTTTTGTTTATTGCATAAGTTGATAAAAAATGCTATGCAATAGCTTTACCGCGGCAGTCTTCGAGTGCCACACGTATTTTTTTTTGTTAGGGTGGGAAATCGTCAAATAACTTTCCACGCTCTGGGCGGAGCGGGGAGAGTGTCAGACTTGTACTGACTAAAACTCACCCATGTTCCTTCTATTGCCCTTTACGTTCCGGGGCCGCGGTATTTCTTTCGAATAACCCGCAACCCCGGCAGGCGGAGGCCCTGGCAGGCCCCTCTGCTTTGCTGACATCTCTTTGAGGCGCGCGTGAAACACAAACGGGCCGTCGATACGGCCTGTCGTCAAAAGACGGACGGACGGTGAGCTAAGGTTCCTTCCCATGGAGTTTCTTGTCGAATCTTCTCCATAAAAATCAACGCTGTGGAATGGGCAACTACAGTACTTTCACAAGTTATTATGTCTTGTGACCGGGACTGGTAGCTTCAACATTTTGTTTCTTGACATTAAAGAGTGCCTGTAATGGTCTAATTGAAATAAATGCTTTTGAGTTTGAGTTCAAAAGAACAAAACAGAACGCTTTTAAGATCACTTTGTTGTCCGTCTATCTATCAAGTTCCTTTAACTCGGGAACTCGTGAAGGTATCGATTTGAAATTATTATTATTTTATTTAAATCGAACACAAAGATTCATATTTTTGTTAGTAACACTTACAAAACTATGTTAATCTTCTATCTATCTATATCTATTCTATATACTTATAATAAATCTGTAGAGAGGTCAATTCTGTACATGAAATATATTTCCAAAATAACTATCAGGGGGTGATTAGTGATCGATACTGATGCCAAAAATGCAATCGGTAAAATTTTTGTCTGTCTGTCTGTCTGTCTGTCTGTCTGTATGTCTGTATGTTCGTTATAGAAACAAAAACTATTCGACGGATTTTAACGAAACTTGGTACAATTATTCTTCATACTCCTGGGCAGGTTATAGTATACTTTTCATCACGCTACGATCAATAGGAGCAGAGCAGTAAAGGGAAATGTTGGGAAAACGGGAGAAGTTACTCCATTTTTTAAGCTTCCGTCGCGTGTGTAGCCTTAATGGTTAAAGCTACACAGAAATCATGTATGATGGAAATGTTCTCCTTAAAATTATTTAAAAATTATCCTACAACAGCATATGTCTATCTTTAATGGTTGACTCACAATAACACGTGTAACTCCCGATAGCCAAGCAGTTCGGAGCTTTCTTATTATATTTGTCTACTCTTACGTTTATAACACTCTCACTCATCTCTTATTAAAAACAATTAACATTATTACCTATTCAATAAAAAAAGAATCATATAAATCGGTAAAGAAACACCAAAGTTATACATGAAATACGCTAATAAGCCATCGCGCGTGAATACTGAATCATGCCATAAGGATTATTTTTGTGTGCGCTCGACGCGGCTACCGTAATATTTGGCTATTGATGCGAATAGACGTTCAGAGTTTTCGACCTTATTGACAGACAATGCTTATCAGCGGGACTTTTAGTCTTTAAATAGTTTATTTTTAGATTTCTTTTGTTGTTATTTTATAAAATAGGTATTAGTTTTTTTTTTAATATTCGTTCAAATTACAAATTATTAATAGTTTACATTTTATTTCTTTTTAGGTGAAGTAGTAGTAAGTGGGTACGCATAGGTTTTTAGATACCGAGTTTTGGCTAATTTATGATCAGTTCTTTTATATTATGTTGTTAAAAGCGTAGGTACTTTTATTAATTATAGTTATAGGTATTATTAATTATAGTAGTTATAGGTTTTTATTTTTAAGTGAAGTAGGTATAGGTAGGTAGTATTGGACAGGCGTTTTAGCTTTATTCTCATTTCTTTTTTTGTTTCAAGTTGTACTTACCTACATATTTCTGGGTATAGTTCTATTAGAATTATTTAGTTATAGTACCTACATAATTTGGTAATTAATAATTTTTTATAGATAATAATAATTATACTTAGGCATAAATAGATATAATTTAGTACGTAAGTACTTAAATTATATCTATAACTGAATGCCTTTCAATTATTTTCATTAATCCTTACTAATATTAAAAAAGCGACAGTGAGTTTGTTTGTTTGTTACGGCTTCACGCCTAAATGACCGAACCGATTTTGATGAATTATGGTACAGAGATAGTTCGTACCCTGGAGACGGACATAGGCAATTTTTTTTTTAAGTGACAAATGTGAGAGGAAGAGAGGGGAGAGAAAGATACATTTTTTCGATCATCATGAGGGTTAAAGTTAGCGTTAGCCCAAAGTAACTATGCCACGCGGACGAAGTCGCGGGCGGAAGCTAGTAATATATAAAATCATGAAAATTAAATAAATAAAATTATCAAAATTACATTTAAAATCAAAATCAAAAATTACATTAAAATTAAATCTCAACATTATAATGACAAAATTAAATTACAATCACAACCAATGAAATGAAAACCATATACTGTCTATAGTCCCTTAGAGCTGTGTGTGTGTGTGAAAAAATCAACAATCAACCTTGTTAGTAAGCCTACCCGTCCCCGTAGTACCTTATTCCTTCTCCATCCATGCTGTAAAACTGTGGTACTCACTTCGACCTAGCATTAGAGACTTGAAAAGCATTCCTATTATTTTTTTAAGATTAGATTTTAGATTACATTACCTTTCCTCTCAATTGTGAATGTGAATATTTATAATATTTTATTTACATTTGTTCGTTTATATATTGTAGTGTTATGTATTTATACAGGTATATATTACTATATACTTATATTTAGGTTAAGACATTAATATTTTAGTTACTATTCTCTTCCTGTTTTCGCACACTGCCTTCTCCTCTTTTTTTTCATATTTCCTCTCGCAGGCCTGATGGTAAATTTTATTTAGAAATAAGCTGTGCCTTTGTACTTTATATTTTTTTTTATGATGTTTCCACTGTGTGTACATAAATGATTAACGCGCGGTTCCAATAAACAAAAAACGAGTCGTTTTGCTTATGGATAATAGTATTTTGATATTCGTCTCGAAGAAAATACTACTATCCGTAAGCAAAACGAATCCTGTTTTGTTTATTGGAACCGGGCATAAATAGATAAATAAGTTTATGCAGTCAAAATATATGGCCGTTTATGTCGCAAGTATGTATGGAACCGTCGGTGTGCTAGTCCAACTCGCACTCACACCGTTTTTCTCTACTGGGACGTCTTGATAAACTACTTAAAGAAAGAATAAATTCCGCAAATAATAATATATCTTTCAAATTAGAACTGGCGTCGTGAAATCCTTCTGTGGAAATGGAAAATTCTTGAGAAGTGCGCTGGAATCGTATTCGTTTGACCTCAATTCTCGTTTTCCGTTTAGAAGACTTTGATGAAAAAAAGTACTTATGTGAGGTCAGTTTTCATTGGACAAGGTCAAATAAAATTAGTTAGAGAAAGTCAAGAAATGTAATGTTTATCAACAGCGAAAAAAAATGTTAACGAGTATTTTTAACATACTTTTATTAGTTTCCCCTTTAACAATGTCTATAAATGTTAAATTATGACGGGTTCATAGTTGAGCTGAAATTTTGCATACATTCTTAGATAGATAGATAGAATGTTCTTTATTATGTACACTATACAAATAACAAGAATAACATTAAACTTATAAATAGGGTGACACAATGGGCGGTCTTATCGCTAAAAGCGATTTTTTCAAGACAACCTTTGGATGGATTTAAAGGAGTAGAAACAGTACTGTAGGTAGTGGCGACGTGACGTTGTTTTAAATCCAATATGGCTGACTCCCAAAGATTATAAAATACGAAAAATATTTAATCTTTTTAAAGAAACAAAAATACGATTGAAGCCGAGTACGAGACATAAGGTTTTTTATTAGTTTTTATGTAAAAAAAAAATGTAGATAGTGTTTAATATCAGTTTGTTTGTTTTTTCATATTTTGAAACTAACCAAGGAAAAAAAAACTGTAAAAAATTTCATTAAAAAAATCATTCGAATTTGATATCCGTCACATTTGAGATGTTTTACCACCCAACTTAAAATAACCAAAAATTAACTATCGGCTTGTTATCAGTATAATATAGTAAAACCCCCAAAAAACTCAAAACAGGCTTTTATTATGAGGTGAGAAGTCTCAAAATACAACCGCACATCAATCTAGACTGTGAAAGATTACTCTAGCGTTTACGAACATAGTAATTGTTGACTAAAATTTACACAGTGTTGCGCGTCCAAGACGCGCTGGCTAAGTGTCAGCTGATGAACGCGGTGAATATAGCCAGCAATGAATCGGAGCAGCTTGCAGCGCCACCTCGTTGCATCGCTAGCGGGTTCTCGCCTGGAAAAGAAAGAACCATTTAGTTTTCAATTCATCAAAGAATAACAAAAATCTTATGAGAAACATCGTAAGGAAAAAACATGTTCGTGAACGGGAGCTGTCAGTTGGGACTCGTCAACTCTTACTTTGTTTTTTTTTTAAAACGTTGCCCCACACTAGGAATTTCTCCTGTATCGTGGATGCGTTTACAAGCAAACATACACACATACACAAACAGACCTGAAACAACTATCTGTAGGTCATACAAAATCAAAAAAAAACAAAATCAAAAGTCATTTATTCAAATTAGGCTGATAATCAGCACTTTCTGAAAGTCACATTACAAGAGACAGTCCCACAAAAACGCCCTGCTCTTCGCCACATGCTTTTAAGCAAAGATTAGATTTTACTTTAGCTTTAAATGCATTAAATGGCAAATCTAGAAAAGAAGAAGGTAGCTTGTTATAAAAAGTTATACCAATATTTGTTCCGTGTTATACAAATATTTGTTCCGTGCGGGAATCAAATTCGTGTCACGCAGCGCAGCAGTTGATCGCTCAGCCACTGCGCCAACCGTGTCGTCAAATTATTTTAGTTCAGAAATCGCCAACCAGTCTTCAGCAAACGTTCTGATTAATGCTTGTGCCTTCTCTGTGTGAGAACTGGCCCAGCAATAGGACAGTTAGAGTCTGGTATTATTAAAATTTTAAAATTATTAATCATTTAGAAATATCAGTTTTTTCTACTGTTATATAAATTAAATATAAATTGTAATTTCAATACACTATTATTTAGCAGAGAATAGAATAAACAACGCAATCGTTTTAACTACAGAACTCTAATAAATAAAGGAATATAAAATACAGAACTGCTCATTTCCACTTGACCAGATAAACAGATATATATTTTCTGGCGGAGCGGACATTTCTAACATCAAATGCATGACCAGTGGTCCAATAATCCTTTGGAATGAAAAATTTATGAAAGCGACGCGAGAAGAAAATATACCAACAAACGATTATGAGTAGAAATTGCTACTAAGAGATATGGACTAGAAATCTTAACGAGAATTTTTATAAGGGTCATTTACATTGAGAATTGTGCGTTGTGTTTTGGTCGATCGCTTATAATGTTGACGGCATGGTTAGCGCAGAGGTTTAGCGTTCGACTGCTGCGCTGCGTGTCGCGAGTTAGATCCCCGCATGGATCAAATATTTGTATGATCTACAGGTAGTTGTTTTTGGTCTGTCTGTTTTTGTATGTGAGTTTAAATGCTTGTAAATGCACCCACGATACAGGAGAAATTTGTAGTATGGGGTCACGTTTTTTTTAATGTAATGATGTGATTATCATAATTAAAAAAAGCACTTTATATTTTTCATATTATGCATACCTACCTACTGGCTGTGCCCAGCGGTTTCACCCACCACTCAGCTCCCAACTATTGTAGCGTGATGCTATACAGCCGATAGCTGTGTGTAGAGTATACAGACCAAACTGTTAGAAAGAATACCACTGTGAATTTCATGCAATCCTAGTAGTTTTATCTCAACGCAGTTGGTTCTACCAAGAACTTGCATCCACAGATCAAACTGTTGGAATGAATACCACCGTGAATTAATACAAGCCTAATACCTTAAATCATAATTCATTCAAATCGATCCAGCCGTTTAGTTGCAGTATAGATAAATAACTTAAATACGGACTCCAGCATCTTCTGTTCGGCTGATTTGTGAATCTAAATCATCCAGGGCGCAACCCAAATGCATATAAAAAAAAATCAAATCGGTCCAGCCGTTTAGGAGGAGTTCAGTTACATACGTACAGCAGAATTATAAATATAAAAATCGGTAAGATCTACTTGGGGTGTGGTGGCTTAAGCAGGGGGTAAAACCGCTTTGTACAGCTAGTAATCCAGAAAATCATTAAAACACACCTAATTTTATTTTATCCCATTGACTGAATTTTTCATGAAATAGATACGATGAACGTTGAGTTTTTATCGATATTTTTTAATGATCACGACGCTTCATGATTATTAAAAATAATAGTACAATTATCCAAGTTTTAACTGGAATGGTTTACTAGATTTTTTTCCCCTTTTTGTTTTCATAATCATTAATATATGGGAAATACCTCTACGTTTATTTTATCCTGTAAATACATATCAATTTTGGTAGCGAATAATATTTTGGTCAGCATACAGCCTGGCATTTATTTGTAAAGTGATACTAATTGATAATGGATGGTATTTAAAAGTACTTCAATTTATTCCCATTTCGTTTACCTAATTTTGCCTGTGTTGCACCAAATATACTGAATGTGCACCAAAATATGTTAATTAAAATATGTCATAACGAGCATCAGCGCACTACAATAAAAAAGTGTAATATCTTTATCCATTTTCTATTAATGCAAGTCGTTACTGGGGGTCGTAGGGGGTCACAGTTTTAACCTAACCTAACCTACGCATTTTTTAAACATTCAGAAAAGAATATTTGGTGCACGATCAGTATTTTTGGTGAACACAAAAATATTATCCATTGATAATTGGATGGTTCGTGAAAAAAGTAATTGAATATTTGTTTTGTGCCTTGCTTGATAGTCCTTTCAGTTATTTTTTCTGTGACCGTCCATCACACAACAGTAAAATGCTCTTTATTCTCGTTACAACAAGGTTGCTGTTGCATTGCAAGTAAAGTAATTTTCCACTTTTCAGTTTTTTCTCTGGAAGTTTTTATTTCAATATTTTTATTTATAGATAAGATATTACTCACTCAATTTTTATCGAGTATTAATTATCCATTTTGATTAAAAAACATTAGCAGTTCATCCATATTATAGACACAGATGAAAAATTATGTATTATAGACGATAACTCATAATAAAATAGGACCTCCTCGAAAGTATACCCTTTCGAACAAAAAATAATTATGAAAATATACATAAAAAATACGAACCTCCCCTTTTTCAGTCGGTGAAAAAACTGAAGGAACTTTGTGTAGACGCAGCCTTAGAGAAGTAGATGACGTAATAATACTCGTATCTAACATTTTCTCAAGCCACGTCCACTGTCCCGGAAACTTGAAATTACTGGTTTTATCCGGTATTACATACGATATTATTTGTGGTTAACACGGTCGTTGCTTCATTAGTTAGTGTTACCTGTTCTATAAGTTTTGGTATATGGAAAATTTGTTAGAAAAGTGGTAATTGACTTGTGAAAACCGGGTTGTTCCCAGAGGACCATGATTCAATTGATCTTCTCTCTTCTCTTTATCACCGGGTCTATGAAAATATATTTTAATGTTTAAAATGTATGACCTACAGGTAGTTGTTGGGTTGTTTGTAGTTTCGGGTCTGGCTGTTTGTGTATGTAAGTTAACATTTTATTTAATAACACATATAAAATAAAAATTAATGTTTAAAAATAAATGAAATCAAACACACAAAAGTTCAGGCGCCTGAACCTGACCTTTCTCTGTTGTAGTTGCGCCACGGGGGTAACTATTTTCTTAGTTACCCCCGTGGCGCAACTACAACAACAACCCTTTAAACAAAATTACCAACAAATTATTTAACCACATGCTCGTAAATATTTACCATCGATTCCCAAATATACCTAAAGACATTTTACACAACACTAACTTCGAAAGGTACATTATATTGTCAATCCCTGTCACAACGAAGACGCATTACGAATATAAAAGCGTCGATCAATCTTCCACAAATTCTTTCGAATGAAGAAAATTCAGTTAAAATCGATTCAGTAACTCGATAGATTAGATTCGACATTTGCTTGGTTCATTTGGTCGTTCGAGTTGTGAATGTCAGGGGTGCTATACGTTTCGAGTCGGCACTGCCGATCGGTATCGTCGGATCAAGCCGATTTGACGCAGCTGCTACACATTTTAGATGAAATGATAGTTTATTTATAAGTTTTACGAAATTTTCAAGCCTCAGCTTAAACTAATGACAGATCGCAACACAAGGAATACCACCTGACATTGATGTAAATATAGTGTTGTTCCACAAACAAAGGGTCAGGCGTACCCTTGATGCATATTGCACACTACAGTAATTGGTGATTTGACGGACAATAGTAATTGCGGACAAACTCATGACTAATTTCTGGGATTACATTTGCCATTCGTATTTGCCGAGAAGAATCGGTTCGTACCGATCGGAAACATCGAGCACCCCTATCGTAACTTAATCATGTTCGGGTCAGTTGAGCACAAATTCAAATTTATTTATTTCCAGGCCCAATAGCACAGAGCCTAGATTTAGACATTATCCAGTACATAAAACAACATTCAAGAATAAGTAAATAAAGTCGAGCTAAGACCAGCGCTTTTTTCACAATTTTACCGGTCGGCAACCCAAGCTATTTCATCTTTTGTAGCATCCCTATCTTGATAGATTAAATTCAAAATTCATTCGGGTGATTTGGTCGTTCAATTTGTTGATGTTAAAAAATTAAATTGGGTACATTTCATTTTGTACTTGATTGTACATTGTTTTGAGTTGGGTTCATTCAATTGTATTCGAATGAAGGGAAAAGGGTAATTTTATGGGGGTCATTCTCGTTTTATATGCCAAAGGAATTTGGAAACTTTTTGTATTTGCTGAGTATTATCCAATGGGACATTTCCATTTGGGGAGGTGGGGCAAAATGTTATTGAGTGAATCTGAGTATCCATGGAGACTCTGGTATGTTCTTCTCCATGGAAATATGGAGGTATTCCTCAATGCTATGAAACCTACATCGTTCCTCTTAAATAGGAACAGCTGTATTCTAACAAATCAAAATATATATATTCGTTACATATAGGTTGCCATTAGGTCACTAGTGAAATAGCTGTGAAGGGTCTGTGACTTCATATTTTGTTTTTACCCAATGCTAATAAAAATATAAACGGTACTAAACAACAACAAAAACTGTCTTTCTGTTCGTCTGTCTATTTATTTGTTCCGTCTTGTCTCCGGCAGGACCGATTTTAACGGGACTTCTATTAGTAGATAGCTGATTTTTGGAGTATTAGATTGTATTGATACTACTACTTTTGAACGTCAATCAACACAGCGGAGGTGGCAACGTCTGCTTATGAACACTTATAGTTCCCAGAGTCGTCTCTGATACTTCTACTCAAGAAAGAAAAAGCAACAGAAAGATCAGGAAAGAAGAATAACCCACCTCTCAACACGTACAACGGCACAGCTGAGGCGGCAACGTCTACTTATGAACACGTGTAGTTTTTGAAGTCGTCTCTATTACTACTACTCAAGAAAGAAAAAGACAGACAACAGGAAAGAAAGATAACCTACCTCTCAACACATACACTGGCACAGCTGACTGCCCCAGAGGCAGTGACATCAGATGTCACCGGCTCTGGGAACTCCCAGAGTCGTCTCTATCACTACTAATTAAGAAAAAAGATAACCTATCTATCAACACATGCACTGGCACAGCTGACTGCCCCAAAAGCAGCGACATCAGATGTCGCCGGCTCTGGAAAATCCCAGAGTCGTCTCTATCACCACTTATCAAGAAAGAAAGATAACAGGAAAGAAACATAACCCACCTCTCAATACGTGAACCGACACAGCGGAGGCGGCGACATCTGCTAATGAACACGTGTAGTTCCCAGAATCGTTTCTGTTGGCGTTCGCTATGTACAAGCGTGAAAGCGCACCGTTGGATGTTGCTTCGGTCTTCACACTGAGGACAAAAAGAGGTCGTCAAAAAAAAGTTTTAAGCAAGGAGTCAAGATACAAGTGAACTTCAGAGAGGCCTGATAGGGCCACTGCCTGGTGGTATTGCGGGTTGTTCGAAAGAGATACCCCAGTCACAGATCTCTAAGGGTAAAAGAAGGAACATAGATGGGTTTTGTTCAGAAAGAAGAAGTTATTTAATGACTAGCTTTTGCCCGCGGCTTCGCTCGCGTTAAATTCTGGGTAACATAGTTCCCCTTTCCTGATTGGAACCTGCTACCTGTAGTTTTTGCCCTTGCGCCTTATTTACTGTAATAGCAAAGCTAAATTTTCCCTTTTCTTCTCTCTTTCTCCCTCACTTTTAACTTAAAAAAAATGACCTATGTCCGTTTCCAGGGTCTCAACTATCTGTGTATCAAAATTCATCAAAATTGGTTTAGCCATTTAGGCGTGAAGACGTAACAAACAAACTTACTTTTGCTTTTATAATACTACTAGCTTATGCCCGCGGCTTCGCTCGCGTTGAATTCGGGGTAACACAGTTCCCCTTGCGCCTTATTGATTTGTAATAGCAACGCTAAGTTTTCCCTTTCCTTCCCTCTTTCTCCCTCACATCCCACTTTTTTTAAAAAAGAATTAGCCTATGTCCGTCTCCTGGTTCCCAAATATCTCTGTACCAAAATTCATCACAATCGGTTTAGCCATCAAAGCGTGAAGAGGTAACAAACAAACTCACTTTCGCTTTTATAATATTAGTAAGGATAAGGATAGTAAGGATTGCCAATCCGAAAAAAGGGGCAATAGAACCGTGATCTGTGAAGCTATTTGACAGTCGTTACAAGTAGTCAGTGTTCTGAAAGTCTAACAACCAGTTTTACTAAAGGTATTACCCAGTACTAACTGGGTTGTGAAAGCCAGATAGGCAGTCGCTCCATGTAAAGTACTGTTATTCAGCTCCATCTGGTAAGACTGGAATCCAAGCCTAACATAGTTAGGAAAAGGCTACGCAGATGATGATGAAAAAAGTAATATTTAAAATATAAAATTACTAGATTCCGCCCGCATCTTCGTCCGCGTGGCATAGTTACTTTGGGCTAACAAAAACTTTAAACCGCATGATGATAAAAAAACTCTCCCCTTTTCTTTCCTCCTTCTCCCCCTATTCAAACTTTAAAAAAAAGTATATCTTATGTACGTCTCCAGGGTCCCAACTATCTCTGTACCAAAATTCATTAAGATCAGTGGCCATTTAGGCGTGAAGACGTAACAAACAAACAAACTCACTTTCGCTTTTAATATTAGTAATGATAAACGCAATTTGACAAGAATAAGTTCATTGTTAAGTTATGCTCTAACTAAAAATACAGCCAACACACAATTCAAAATCCAATTCCAACACTACGAAACACAACAGCTAGAGAACTAAAGATTCTGCAGTCGTACACAATTTAGAGTAGCTCCTCTTTGTAACAATTAGGAACAGACACAATCGATATTTGATTAAACGAGAACTTGGATCAGTCTATTCAGAGGGATGCTACAGTACTGTCAATCCTTGTGATTGGAAAGAGCAATCCTGACCTACTTTAAATCGAGTTTGGATTTTTCGACAGACAATTCGCTTTACGGGATTTCGTAATGGAATCGCAACTTTGGGTATTTATTTTTACTATTGAACATTTATTGATTAAGTCCGTTCTATGCGTCCCTGTAATGCATTGATAATCAAAATATGTTTAAGCTATTGCATACCTTCTATCGCAGACCTTGAGCGCGGGGACCGAATCCAGAAATTCCGTAACGAAAAAAAACCTGACGCTCCCCACTCAATCCCGATTGAAGAGAGAGAGAGAGAGAGTTTTAATACGGACGAACCTATTGCCGTCATTTAATAGGGACGAACCTAATGCCGTCAATTGGGCACAAATCCAAACACTATGGCTGTTACTGAGGAATTCCAGATTTAAAAACCTTAGCTCGACTCTGGAATCAAAGACTTGACTATATGGTTTTAATTTCAAGTCGATACCTTTACAAGTTCCCGAGATAAAGGGTCTTGACAAACTGACATACGGACAACAAAGTGATCCTCAACCACAAGACCTGTAATGAAGTACTAGGCTTGCATGAATTCACGGTGGTAATCGTGATGCAATAGCTTTACCGCGGCAGTCCCTGAGCGCCACACGTATTTTTTTTTGTGGGCATAGGTACTAATACATGTTATGATTTAACAGTAAATTGCAGTTCCGTTATGTCCCGTCATATCCGTTCAGCTGTTTTGACATGAAAGAGTAACAAACATCCATACATCCATCCATCCTCACAAACCTTCGCATTAATAATATTAGTTGGAAGTAGGATAGCTGGCGCCCGCGGCTTCACCCGGGTGATATTGAAAAAAAAGTCTTCTTTGTGTTATTCCAGACTATAATCTACCTCTGTGCTAAATTTCATCAAGAAAAAGTAACAAACATCCATACATCCATCCATCTATCGTCACAAACATTCGCATTTATAATATTAGTATGATGAGCCTCCCTTCCCCCTACTGGAGTTGCGGGTTGTTCGAAAGAGATACCGCTGCCCCGGAACAAAAAGGGCAAAAAAAGGAAAATGGGTGGGTTTTAGCCAGTGAAAGTATGACACTCCTCCCGCTCCGCCCCGAGCGGGGGAAGTCATTTGATGATTTCCCGTTCGCAAAAACAAAAAAAGGCCTCCATTCTCTTTCTCTTTACATTTTTCTCTGTCCTTGGCTAACTGGGCCCAATACTCTTGGTTAGAGTAGAATAGAATATTCATTATAGAAGAGAGATAGAATATTCAAATTGTCCCAAAACTGTTTTAGACAGAATTGATGAAATTGGTAGCAATCAACCCGTCTGGTTTCACCGAAAGGTATATTTATTTTCGACTGGCAGGCGGCATCGGCCGTAAGTCTATAATAGTCACTTGTTTGGATTGATTTGTTACAATCGGGATATAAATATTAACGACTATGGAATACTACGCAATCAACGCCCCATTTGCATATTTATACTAGCTTTCGCCCGCGGCTTTGCTCGCGTTAAGTTCGGGGTAACACAGTTCCCCTTGCGCCTTATTGATTTGTAATAGCAACGCTAAGTTTTCCCTTTTCTTCCCTCTTTCTCCCTCACATCCTACTTTTTCTTGAAAAAGCCTATGTCCGTCTCCTGGTTCCCAACTGTCTCTGTACCAAAATTCATCAAAATCGGTGTAGCCATTAAAGCGTGAAGTGTAACAAACAAACAAACAAACTCACTTTCGCTTTTATAATATTAAGTAAGGATTTTTGTGGTATCATATATGATCGAATTTTATTTCGATTTTACGTAGCTTATGACTAGGTTAAAAATTACGAACTTGGGTTGAAATTAGATAAATAGTAATCGTTATTTTTTTTTTCTATAAGCACATTATTTCAACGTCCACTCGAAAAAAATGTATGGGATATATTCTTAATTTTGAAATACCTCTTTAAATAATACTGAATTTAAAACTTGCTTTAGAAAAATTGCTCGAGATAGACCCTTTAAAATCACAAACTTGGGTCCTCCATTTATTATTTACTAGTTTTTGCCCGCGGCTTCGCCCGCGTTAATTTCGGGGTAACACAGTTTCCGTTTCCTGATTTGCAGGTATGTACCTGTAGTTTTTGCCCTAGCGCCTTATTTATTGTAATAGCAATGCTAAGTTTTCCCTTTCCTTCCCTCCCTCATATTTCACTCTTTTAAAAAAAAAAGTTAAGCCTATGTCCGTCTCCAGGGTCCCAATTATCTCTGTACCAAAATTCATCGAAATCGGTTTAGCCATGTTTGGCGTGAAGACGTAACAAACAAACAAACTCACTTTCGCTTTTATGATATTAGTAAGGACTGCTTTAATTTTAGGGAATCTTTTTCTGCCTAGACTCATTCTAACTATTTAACGTGGTGCATCTATCTGTCTGACTTCCAAAACCGTCTATGAAATCTGAATGAACTACAGATGATTCTAACTCTGTCTTATTTTTTATGCAGATGGAAAATAACTTTCCCCACTCTGGGCAAAGCGTCAGACTATTACTGACTAAAACCCACCCATGTTCTTTCTTTCGCTCTTTCTATTCCGGGGCCGCAGTATATCTTTTGAACAACCCGCAAGCCCGGCAGGAACTGGCCAGCAGTCACCACCGTTCGATTAGTACAGGCTAAACTAACTCCAAGAATCGACATACTACCTCCCAACTTCACTACAAAACACTACAGTTAAAGTATTTCACTTAAACTTAACTTCGCTATTGTTAGACTACGCTAATCGCCTTGCTTGACTTAACATTTTAATTAAGTCCGATAAGGGATACGCAGAAAGGGGACTCGCTAGGATAAGTCTTTTGTTTTCATTATTTTATATTATGTTGTTTTGGGGTGTTAGGTCGTGGCTTACATAAAGCCTTGTTTTCCGGTAAAAGGGATTAGGGGATATTATTGAGGGTGTAAGCGTAAATGATGTTGATTTAATACAGAGTGAAATCTGTTTTTTGGAGGATGAGGCGAGGAAATCAAACAGTCTGAGGGGTATCTTGTTATCCAATATGGGGTAGGACACGCTCGGGTATCACAATTGAGGGTTGCTCGAAGGATTCGGTGGAGCACACGTCAGCGGTATTGCTTGGTAGGTGCTTGGGTGGAGCACCGCTGTGTCCTCGTAGCGGCAGCGACGATTCCTGTCCGCTCCTGGTTAAGTCTATAGCCCAAAGTGAGAGGCAATGGGGAGTAGTCACCCTTTTCTGCGAAGCAGTTATGCGAGCAAAGGAGGTGGCCGGGCGTTTGAGGGAAAGAGCCTCCCCCTCACACAATAAATTATTTTCCAACAATAACGATTTAATAAAAAGTAGAAACACTGTTATTCAGCCACATCCGGTTAAACTGGAAACTGAACTCAATTTAGTTGAAAATGCAGTTATTAATAAATGAGCATCAACAAATTGATCCGCATCACTGTCATCGAAAAAAGTGCCCAAAAGATTGACAGCATATTACCACGTAGGTCCTCGGTAATTAAAATATTATTTGCCCATTTGCAAAGATATATTTGTATGGAGAAGAACGGACAAGAAACAAAGCCAAGGAACTTGACACCTTTCAATAGGGAAGACCCTTAACTGGAGAACAATGAAAATAGGAAAACTATTGTTATATTATCATATGTTAGAAATTACTCGAAGGGCGCGGGTCCACTGATAGCTATCAACATTAAAACGATGTTAGTGGAATGACAATCGCGAGACAACTCGCGGCCATCGTAGATGTGGATCTGTATCCGTCCGTCTAGAGACGACAGGCCGTATCGATGGCACAATCGTGTTGCACGCGCGCTTCAAAGAAATGACAGCAAAGCAGAGGGGCCTGCTTGGGCCACCGCCTGCCGTTGCGGGTTGTTCGAAAAATATACCGGGGCCCTGGAACTTAAAGGCCAAAAGAAGGACCATGGGTGGATTTTAGTCCAGTACAAGTCTGCCACTCCCCCCCACTCCACCCAGAGCGGAGGAAGTTACTTGATGATTTCGCGTTCGCAAAAAAAACACTGATAATATTGAACCTTTTGAACCAGAGCATCAACGCGCGTACCCGACATTTTTGTGTCGTTCTCCCTAGGCACGCGCTTGGTTGTCACATATATGTCACAATGGCGCTCAAGGTTCACCGCGAGCTCGTGCTTATATGGGACCTCACCTTTACCCCACACAAAACATATTTAAGTCTTAAGCAACCCTTTAGTGGCTTATCCATAATCCCGTCTTAAAGTGTAGCTTCCGCAAAATTAATTATGTATGTATGACGGCGTGTGATTATAATTACACTAGCTGTTGCCCGCGACTTCTCCCACGTGATATCTAAAAAAAGGTTTCTTATGTGTTGTTGTGACGTTTCCCTCTTTCTCCCTCATATCCCACTATATTTAAAAAAATAATTATTTAAAAAAATAAAAAACCCGACTGCGTAAAAAGTGAAACAAACTACACACCTAATAAAAATAAAACTGAAAAGAAATAAACAAGTACTGTATTGTACCCATTATTGGAGTGGGAGCCGTTCCAGATTTTAATGGGTCCCGACTCCCGACTGTTCTTCATAGTTCCAGATTACAGTACTTGTTTATTTCTTTTCAGTTTTATTTTTATTAGGTGTGTAGTTTGTTTCACTTTTTACGCAGTCGGGTTTTTTATTTTTTTAAATAATTATTTTATTTTTGACTTTTTAGTTATGAATATCTATTATGTATTCATTATTTATAAGATTATTATTTTTGGATCCACCCTTTATAGCAGAACTTTGTATGTCATAATTTTATTTTGCTTAATAACGTATAGCATAAACTTCACTTCGCAGAAAATTGTTTGGCAGACACTTATTTATCATACATTCAAAACTCATAATTTTGTAAGTCAGAATCATCTCTAGACATAAATTTCATCATTTTATTTAATAAGTAATTATCCTAATCTTAATAGTTCAGTTCCGGGTAACCTAATAAAAACAATCTTTTTTTTCTATTAATGCAAATCGTTTCTGGCGTAGGTGCGTAGGTGCGTAGGTGGTCACAGTTTTACCCTAACCTAACCTAGCCATTTCAGCCATCTACATCGTATGCCAAGTGAAATTATACCAAATAATCATCGCTCTAAATGAGCATTATGCTAAACGATATGCGAAATTTGAACTCTGCAAATCCTAATTATACTGAATGTAATTCTGCCATCTTAAAAGTATCCCATTGTAAATTCAAAGTTTTAAACATTATGCCAAACGATAATATTATCAATTTTTTTATGCCTTTAAAATGTTTATTTAAAGAAAATTATGCTAAGTGTATTATGCCAAATAAATTTCAGAGCATCAAGATTCTGCCAGATAGAGGGAACCCATTATTTTTATCCATTCATTTATTTTGTTCGTCAACCTGTAGCCGGAAAGTACTGATAGCACGGGCCTACGCCAAGTGATTATCAGTTGGGTTTAGAGTTAAAGAGGTAAAAATAGGTACAATACTGTTTTGTGCTGTAGCTTGAAAGAGAGTTGAGGGTCTGTTTAAGTGGATATGTTGGTTCGGGTTATCTGATTCACATTGTAGGAATTTCGTCACCAGTCTACACGTGTTTAGTATCACTGCCTTCTGAATCAGGTGGTAGGTGTTTGAGGGCAAGTTCAGGGAAGTTAAGGACTGGTGAAGTTGTTTTGGTATTACTCCTGTAGTGGACAACACTATAGAGACTATTGTAACTTTTTAAAGATGCCAGAGGCGGATAATTTCTTCTTTTAATTCGGTATACTTAGATCATTTTTCTGCAATAGTAGTTTGTAAGTTGTATGTATTTGGTACAGCTATGTCTATGAGGTATCCAGTATTGTTTGTTTTATTCATAAATGCGATGTCTGGTCTAATGCAGTGGATGGTTCGGTCAGTAAATATCCCTCGGTCAAAATATAATTTTGTTGAAGCGTTTTCCAGCACAGTTTCGGGGATGTATTTGTAGTAGGGAACTATGGACTCTATAAATTTGTATTGGTGTGCTAGTTTCTGATGTATGATGTTAGCGACTTGGTCGTGTCTATGTTTATAGTCTGTCTGGGCTATTGATTTACACGCGCCTGTAATGTGCTGGATGGTTTCTGGTGAACTATTGCATTTTCGGCAATATCAGTGCTTAGGTTTTTTATAATGTGTCCTATAATTTTTAGTCTCAATGACTTGGTCCCGAACTACAAGCATGAAGCCTTCAGTCTCCGGAAAGAGCTCGCCTCGTTTAAGCCATGCGTTCCACGCTTTCTTGTCGACATAATTTTGACTTAAATCTTGGTAATGCCTTCCGTGCAAAGATTTCTGGCTCTATTCTAGTACTTTGGTTTTGTTATCGCTTACTTGTTCGTTTTTCTGTTCGGATTTATATTTTAAATTTAGAGGTGTAGATTGATGGTCGCTGTTTGTAATAACTTTGTAAAGTGTAGAAGTTCCAGCTTTAGAAAAGAAATATTGTCTTAGTGATGCGATTTGCTTGTTGTGTAAATTTAAAATGTCGATGAACCCTCTGCCTTCTTCTTTCCTTGGTAATGTTAACCTTTGCACACACAACCTTTGATCTTGGGTAATGCTTGCGGAATTTGATCATTACCATGACCAAAAAAACCCTACAACGCAAAGTCAATACGGTAGTATTGACTTTGTATACTATAATTTTAAACTGTAATATCTTCGGAAATATTCATTTAAATTATATGCTGTAAAGGGCCATATTGATCTATATTTAATAGACAATGTATTTAAGGTACTTAATGGGATAAAAATTAATGCTCTATTGTTTAAAATACATATGTACATACGTGACGGCCTAAATTTTAATTATTAATTATTTATAAATAAATAGTCACTCGAATCGAAAAGTGATGAAAGAAAACTATTAATGATTTTTAAATACCTATTCGACGATACCCCACTTGACATATTTTGTTGGTTTTATGTTTTTTTATTTTTACAATATGGTGTCTCATGGTCGCCATTTTGTTTTTTTATTAATTTCATATCTTTAGTGACACTCGCAGGACTAAGAGAAATCGATTGACGTGTGAATCATCAAAATCGGCCCAGGCGTTTAGTCTGTATAGTGCTTCAAAGGAACAAACATACATACATACATACATACATAGACTGATGAACACATAACCCTCCTTTGCGGTGCGCAGTCGGGTAAAAAATAATAGCCTATGTCCGTCTCCTGGTTCCCAACTATCTCTGTACCAAAATTCATCAAAATCGGTTTAGCCATTAAAGCGTGAAGAGGTAACAAACAAACAAACTCACTTTCGCTTTTATAATATTAGTAAGGATTATTAATTATTAAGTAAGGATTCAGCTTCAAGGCACCACAGATTTGAGTATACAGTTTTAATTTCAACTTGATACTTCGACGTGTTCCTGAGATAAAGAGTCTTAACAGACACGTGTACAATAAAGTGGTCCTGTAAGGGTTCCGTTTTTTCCTTCTGAGGTACGGAACGCTTAAGCATTTTATGAAATCAATGTTGTCTTGAAATACAAGACAAAAAGGAAGGAAAATATCATCCGACAAAGTTGATTGCGAATCAAAAGAAAACATAGATAGCGTAATCTTAGGCAACATCAGATAAATCAATGATGAAGAGTATTCTATTTTTATCTTCATATCAGTTGATTAATATTTTCGGGACAAGAAAACATATGTTCCAAAAACCCGTCTTCGGCAAATTAAACGTTAGAAATAGAAATTAATTTGTATTTCGAATCCTTATACACTACTAATTTTTAATTAGTACAAATACTTAAAGGGCTTATTAAAGAAGGTCTTGTTATTATACATGTAAAGTATCAATAAATAATATTCATAAACAGCAAAGATAATAGCTTTTGTTTATATCCCAAAATGTCACTCAATGTATGGAAGTATTATACAGGCCATTCATACTAGTATTCATTAATCGTATTCTCTCGCTCGCGCGTTCGCGTGCTCTCGCTCTAACTTGCCCCACTTCCAACAGCTGTTATCGTAATTGTAGGTAGGTAACTAAAACGCATTAGGATTGAAAAAAAGTAAAATAAAAGGTTAACAGAAAGATTTTAGGCACTTATTCAATTCAAACTTTCCCTTCGTACTTTAATTGGGCTTAGGACCAACAAAATTATCAACTTTTTTACATAATTATTAAGAAAACAATTAGATAACTAAAGTAAAAAGAAATCAAATTAAATTAAAGCTTCAAAACTTGTAAAAAAGTAATTTTGGCGTATTTAAAAAGTTTGAATCAGCTGATATTTACAATAATTTACGTATTTACAAAACTAAAAAACTTACAGGTATTTTAACTGTCCTTCAAAATGTCCACCACCATTATCAATACACAGACGGGCACGTTTAATTAGATTGTTTTTTAACGACAAAAGTATGGTTCGCTCACTTCTCACTTCGTCAAATGCGTCCAATATGCGCTGTTTTAATTGTTCTACACTTGTTGGCTCACTAATGTACACTCGTCTCTTAATTTCACTCCACAAAAAAAAAATCCAATGGCGTAAGATCAGGTGAGCGTGGAGGCCATGCCACGGGGCCGCCTCGACCGATCCACTGACTCCCGAACTCCTCCGTCAGGTATTCACGCACTGCGCTATGGTAATGCGGAGGCGCGCCGTCTTGTTGAAACCAGAGTCCTCGTAAGTTGCCTAATGGAATCTCGTCTAGCATTGAAGACACCATCGTCCGAAGCAAAGTTAAATAACTTTCTCCAGTAAGACGGCCTTCAATAAAATAAGGGCCAACGATGTTGTCGTTGAGGATTCCTGCCCATACATTAACAGAAAACCTGTGTTGGAACGAGTTCTCCCTTGTTAACATTGGGTTGCGTATTGACCACCAGTGTTCATTATGTTGATTGAACAATCCGATACGAGTAAACATGCACTCATCTGAGTATAGCACATTTGCTTCATTGTTGTTGAGTATCCACCTGCAGAACGCCATCCTTGGTTCATGGTCCACAGTGGTCAATTCTTGACCCTTTCTGTAGTGGTATGGGTGAAATCCAGATGAACTAATAATCGTCCATGCACAATACTGGCTGATATTAAAACGACGAGCTGCATCATTCGTACTTCGCCGGGGATCTTCTTCAAAGTAGTCCACTACATCGTCGTACAGGTTCTGCGAATACGCCGGTCTTCCACGTCCTTGGCTATGGGCCGGTGCGTGGAATGATCCATGGTCGAGTAAACGCTGGTAAACATTTACCACAGTTCGAACGTTCGGCTGGCGAGCATTTGGGTACTCTTCTCTGTACATACGTACAGCGGCACTCGCGTTCTCACCAGACAAAAAGTACGCACGTATCATAGCCGTATACTCCCGAGATGAGAACTGGTAAGCCATCGCGACAGTAAGAAAAACGTAAACAAACAATTTAGATAGGTACAAGGAGCACGCGCTCACTTCCGCTAACAAATTGGCACTGTCTGTTTGTTGCTCGCTCGCTCGTCGCGTCGATCGCTGGCGTCGCGCGACGCTGGCGCAGAAGGGGGCGTGGCTTGAGCTTCGACGCGAGTTTGCCGGGACTTATGAATGGCAACCGAAATGGAAAAGCACTGCGCGTAGTATTTTCTAGTAGTAATTGTTATGAATGATTGATTCTGTTATGAATTTACCAACTATGACACATTTTTGTGGACAATTTTGGGATTTCGTTTTTTTTAATTTTGACTATACAAATATGATCGGTAATGGGTACAGATAGAGCCCCATTTTTTTTTGTACTAATTAAAAAATATTAGTGTATAGTATACGGTGTAAAGGAAAATCACTACATGATTTTTGATCTACCAGCGTCAAAATTGTCAAGCCATATATTTTTTTCTTTTTTTTTTTAATAATTATACAGGTTATGAACCTTTTTTTGAGGTGAAATATTACGTTTTTTGATAGACCTCAATATTACGCACTTAAAACATTCAAGCACGGGGAAGGTGCGGTATTTTAAATAAAGTTATAACATTAAAAAAAATGTGAACATGTCGGAACTTTGACGACGACTGTAATTATTTTACATTTTTTATACTTATTACATTTTTATACTTATTACATTTTTTATACTTATTACATTTTTTATACTTGTACATATTTTTATTATTAGTGTATGTCTATTTGTAGTTTTTAAATAAAAGTTGTTGTAATTAAAATGAAATTTCTTAGAATATTAATTAATTTCGTAACTCTCTTGACTTTAATCCTATTGCAAACTGTCCAAAAACACTTTACAGTCACAAATTCGAAAGACACGAAGATCAGCAACCTTCAAACTTTACTAATAAAGGAAATCAAATTCACTTTCATGAAAATGTTCGTAACAATCAAAATTTCTTGTAATTTATGAATTTTAGAGAGCAGCTGGAATAATTTATTTTTATTAAAATCGATGAAAGGTAAGATTAAGAATTAATTTTATTTGCTTCAGCTATCCACTGGTTTTTTTAGTATATTGTTGAAGCTACCAAATAAGAAAACAAAACACAATTCAATGTGAACACAACCTTCGTATCCTTTTTACCCGACTACGGTAAAGTCAAAGGAGGGTTATGATTTTGACAGGCTATGTATGTATGTGTGGGTAAGTGTGCGTATGCACAACTGACAGCGCCCATTCACGAACATGACGCTTAGATCAGCACAATTCAACTCAACCATTTTAAAGGGAATTAAATGATCCGATACACGTGTCACCACCCGCGAGACATTTCAGTGAGCATGACAACGGGTATTTACTGTTAATATTCTCTATTTATCCCATGCTCGAAAATATAACGCTAGTAGCGATGGAGTGCAATGGAGTGGAGTAGAATAGAGCTATATTTTTTTGTAGATTTCCTACTGATCCATTTCGATGTGCAGAATGTATATTTACTGTTGCAAAGGAATGAGGAGATGATTTTAATTTGTTTAAAGATAATTAACTGTAAAACTACGTCGGTAGGAGAGTAATGTTTTTCAAGCGTTTTTTTTTTAGTAGGTACTTACATATTATGCTCAAAAAAGCTTACCTTTCTTCTCAGGCATTCAGGTACAAAAAAACAAGTGTGTTTTGGAAGTTGGCTGACACTCATGATTTTCATAGGAATTTATTATACTGCTAAATTTCTTATTATTTAAAATATCGTCCTTGTTTATCCAATTAATAAGACAACAGCTCGACTAATTCCAACTAAATCAATGTGCTTATAATTACAAACTCCGCGTCGACTTTATAAATTCATGTTATTTGAGTTTCTTAGCTAAACTTCTACGTATCCGACTAATTAAATATTACCCTACTAAATCAGAGAGGTAGCTTTCTACAAAACAAATACACCAATTTTACACCCCATAAATTTTGGGAGGCTGAAATACGATGCCATTGATCTACATGAAATATTTATTTGTGTAACGTTTTAGTTGAAGAGATCTTTAGTTGTAAGAGAGAGAAACAGGACACGATAGAAAGAATAATTAAAAAAAATATGTTGCCCCACACTAGGATTTTTTCCTGTATCGTGGGTGCGTTTACAAACATTTAAACTCACATAGGTACACAAAATCAAAAGTCATTTATTTAAACTAGGCTGATGTTCAGCACTTTTTGAACATCATTACACGAGACAGTCCCCTAAAACGCCCACCCTTCGACACTTCCAAGTGCTTTAGCTAGGGAGAAGTGGCGGAACAAACTCCCCAGCAACACAACTGTCTGATGATGATGATGAGACTTTATACAGTAATATCCAAGGTACACATTACAATTATGAAAGCTATAATACTATACAAATAGCCAGATCCGATACAACTACCTGTAGGTCATACAAATGTTTGTTACTTGCATGGAGCGAACCCACGACACGCAACGTAGCATTCAATGCTCGTACAAACACTAAAGCCGCGTATCGACTTCGCGCTCCAAGAGGACGAACATTGGCGCGCGTTCCGGCCGCGCGAAATTGTTACCATTTTGGAACGCGCGCCAATTTGTTTGTTGGAACGCTCGAACATGGAGCGGCCCGTTCCATCTGGAGTCGGTTTTTTACCGCGCATCAAAGGACGCTCAGTTGTGGCGCGCGCGCCAGTTGAGACGGACATGATATATTATATGTGTTCGTTGCGTTCCGAGCGATGGATAATCAGAGTTGTCGTAAATTAATTCAACTTTATGGTACAAAAGAACTGCTGTGGAATAGCAAAAGTTCTTTATATCATAATAAATCGCTCAGAGAAGACGCTTGGCTCTCCAAGCGTCTTTTTTTTTTTTCTTTAAATCTGGCACAGGAACTCCCATTTCACAACTTATATCTCTATATAAGTTGTGAAATGGGAGTTCCTGTGCCAGATTTGAAGAAAAAAATTCCTGAGCTCTTGTCATCTTATAGACGAGAAAAATGAATTAATAAAAACCCTGCTGCTGCTCAACATGCAGGCAAGTCGTGTATGAACACGACTGGCCTGCATGTTGAACGCCCAAACACTGGAACAGTTGCCACGCGCGCCAGGCGCGCTTAGTTGATACACTTCAAATAGCTGCGTATCGACTTTGCGCTCCTGGCGCGCGCGCCATGAATGACCGCGCCGAGAGTGCGTTCCGCGGAGCGCGTTCCAAAGATTTGAAGTGTATCAACTAAGCGCGCCTGGCGCGCGTGGCAACTGTTCCAGTGTTTGGTCGTTCAACATGCAGGCCAGTCGTGTTCATACACGACTGGCCTGCATGTTGAGCAGCAGCAGGGTTTTTAGTAATTCATTTTTCTCGTCTATATGATGACAAGAGCTCAGGAATTTTTTTCTTTAAATCTGGCACAGGGACTCCCATTTCACAACTTATATCTCTCCAAGCGTCTTCTCTGAGCGATTTATTATGATATAAAGAACTTTTGCTATTCCACAGCAGTTCTTTTGTACCATAAAGTTGAATTAATTTACGACAACTCTGATTATCCATCGCTCGGAACGCAACGAACACATATAATATATCATGTCCGTCTCAACTGGCGCGCGCGCCACAACTGAGCGTACTTTGATGCGCGGTAAAAAACCGACTCCAGATGGAACGCGCCGCTCCATGTTCGAGCGTTCCAACAAACACATTGGCGCGCGTTCCAAAATGGTAACAATTTCGCGCGGCCGGAACGCGCGCCAATGTTCGTCCTCTTGGAGCGCGAAGTCGATACGCGGCTTAAAGTCTAGACACACTCCATACAACTTAAATAACAGTTATTCATTAATGTGTTCCATTTTTTTCTGTGTGATGTTTTTTTTTTATTTTAATTCTTGTATTGTGTCTTTTGTTGCATCAAATAAATGATTTATCTATCTATCTATCAATGGCTCAGCCACTGTGCATTTTTGTCAGTTCAGAAGAACTGGCAAAAAACTCCATGGTTACTCTTTTAAAATCATTGGATTTTAGAATGTTGTTGTTACAGCCCGACAATAACTAATTGCTTACTTTACAAATCGTAAAATATGATAATAATAAACCACCGAAGAACGAGTAAGACTCGCGCAACGAAGGTTCCGTACAAACTTGTGAGAAAAACTATGTACATATTTTGACTGCGTAGACTTAGAGGGTTAATTTTTTCACAGATCTAACAGACTACGGATTTAAGAATACGGTTTTAATTTCAACTTAATACCTCCACGCGTTCCCGAGATAAAGCGTCTTGACTGACAGACAGAGGAGCATCAAAGTGAATAAGGATTCTGTTTTTTTTTATTTTGAGGTACGGAACCCTAAAAATAAACAAAAGGTATTGGACATTTCTGACTGACACATAATTGTTTTTTTTTAAAAAGAACGTCGTCCCACACTAGGAATTTCTACTGTATCGTGGACGCGTTTACAAACATTTAAACTCACATACACAAACAGCCAAATCCGAAACAACTATTTGTAGGCCATACATCCGTTTGTTCCGTGCGGGAATCGAACCCGCGACAAATAGCGCAACAGCCGATCGCTCAGTCACTGCGCGTCAAATACTGACTTTAAGCCGATCACATTGATAAACAACGTGTACAAATAAACGACTTGATTAGTTGATCAGGGTATCTACCCGGCATCCGGAAACATCACAGACTACAAAACATTTCTAAAACAAAACCGCTCAAAATTGAACTATTTGAAAAGCAGCTTCTCAAATATTCATAACCGTTGATAGAGAATGAACCTTTTGAGAACGTTGAACATTCCTTTTAGCTAAATAATTAATTCTAGTGAAATTCCTTAGAGGATAGCTTTTGAAGATTATTGTGTTTAGACAAGTTTACAGCTGCCTCCGAGAATATTATGAGCTGACTGTGGATAATGTTTTAGATGTTAAGTGTAGGAAGGAAGTCGTTGGTGTTAAGTTCAGTTTGCCAGGAAGAAACTATAATGGAATTACGTTATACCGCGTTTAAGTGTTGTTAAATTATAAATTATGGTTATTTTTACAATCACTTTTCAACGTCGTTTTTTAGTGATAAATGATGTTTATTTTGCAAGTAGGTTTTCACAAACACTAACACGTATTTTAAAAAAAAAAACTAGATGAGGCCGGTGTTTTGTACGCGACTACTCTGAGAAAAAACAGCCGAAACAAACTCAGAGGTCATAGTCGGTTCACCCTTGTTTGGTCGAACAATGTTTCGTCGAAAATCACTTCAGCGAATTTTAGTTGCAATAAAGTCATTTCGTAGAATTATTCATTTGACCGAATAATTCATTGGTAAATTTTTATTTTGCATAATTATTTATTTGAACTAATTTAATTTGAACAAATTTCATTTCACCGAATTTATGCACTAATTTTATGCATATATTCTTTTGACCTAAAATTCATGTTTAATGGGCACAGTTCTAGCCTAACTCAAAAAATGGCACTTAACCAAACCTTAAAATATTCTTTGCATGGCCGAGGGCGGGCTTGGTCGACGGAGCCCCGCTTTGCGGGGCTCCTACTTCTGGGTGGTTAATAAAAAAAACCACGAAGGGGATAGCGGGGTCTATTCGCTCTCTTCGCTCGCTCACACGACCCCGCCATCCCCTTCTAACCTAACCTATCCGAGTCGGGGTGCCCTAAAGTCCAGATTGCATCCAGTTTCTCCTGGTAACAATAGTTGAGGGTGGCGGAGATTATGAATATTATAGTAAATGAATAATATGCTAAATGAATATTACATTACATCAAATGAACATTATACCTTTTGATCATTAGCACAAATGTTGTTATAGCAAATAAATATTCGACGAACTGAAAATTCTGTCAAACGATATTATACTAAGTGATGATTTTCTTAAACGTTGTTCGATTTAGTAATATTGTATCAAACATTGTTCGACCAAACAAGGGTGAACCGTCATAGTCTTGCCGTGTCGACGGCGCGTTAGTGTTTCACGTGCGCCTCAAAGAGATATCAGCAAAGTAGAGGGGCCTGCCAGGGCCTCCACCTGCCGGGGTTGCGGATTGTTCGAAAGAGATACCGCAGCCCCGGAACATAAAGGGCAATAGAAGGAACATGGGTGGGTTTTAGTAGTAGTAATACAAGTCTTCCACTTCCCCCCGCTCCGCCCAGAGCGGGGGATGTTATTTGATGATTTCCAACCCAAAAAGTGTCTTGACAGTCAGACAGACAAAAAACAAAAAGACGCAAAACCATATAATCTAGTCTGTGGGCCCCTTAGAGTTGTGGAAAAATCATAATCTTATGTCGCAAGTTTGTACAGAACCCTTATTTTGTGAGTCCGACTCGCACTTGCCCGTTTTTTTTCTTTTTGAGGTACGGAATCTTAAAAATGACATATTAACTTTGACGGCATGGTTGGCGCAGTGGCTGAGCGATCGACTGCTGCGCTGCGTGTCACGGGTTCGAATCCCACACGAAACAAATATTTTGTATGACCTACAGGTAGTTGTTCCGGGTCTGGCTGTATTGTGAATGTGAGTTAAATGTTTGCAAACGCGGGTGCGTTTACAAACATTTAAACTCACATACTCTACATCGTGGGTACGATACAGGAGAAATTCATAATTATTGAGGGCGACGTTGTATTAAAAAAAAAACAAACTTGACATATACACCGTGCACTCGTGCTCATGGACCCCTGGTCGTAGAACTGCCAAAAAGTCTCAAGAAGTCGTTGAAAAATTATGCGTAGATATACGTACCTTACGCCACCTCTCTTGGTATCATAATTCAGCAACCTAGCTCCATGCTTCCAGTTCACTTGCCTCGTTGGTTGCGGCACTTCGCTAACCACACATCGTAGCTCTATGATAGAGCCTTCCTTGTAGAACTTGTCTTGAAGAGGTCGGCCGCGCTCGTCAACGATTTCTACCTTTGGCACTGTGGAAGAAAAGGGAAGATTTAATATGGGGAAAGGTGTATGTGAATTTGATGATTAGATTTTAGGGTTTGATCGGCACGAATGATGTAGTGGCTGAGCGATCGACTGCTGCGCTGCGCGTCACAAATAACAAACAAACAAAACAAAAAACGAAAAATATTTATGTGACCGACAAATAGTTTTTTCCGGGTCTGGCTGTTTGTGTAAGTCAATTTAAATGTTTTTAAATGCACCAACGATACAGGAGAAATTCTTAGTGTAGACCAACGTTTTTTTTTTTAAATTACCGCCCGTACTGAATGCTCTCTATAACACAATCTAGGTAAATATTATCCTTTTTTCCAATAACTATAAATTAATAAAAAAAAAAAAAAACAAATCAAACCATTTATTTCAATTAGACCATTACAGGTACTTTTGAATGTCAAGAAACAAAATGAATCTACAGTCCCGGTCAGAAAGCATAATAACTTGTTAAAGTTCTGTAGTTGCCCATTCCAAAGCATTGATCTCTATGGAGAAGAATGGGCAAGAAACTCCATGGACACTCTTTTAAATTATAATATTTTTACAAAATCGTATTTACATCATTCATGTTGAGATTATACAAATATGTGAGAACGATGTAGAAAGACGTGCACAGTTAGAGCGTCCAGAGTAAATAAAAAGGAATGATTAAAATAATTTACATTCAAATCTCAATTTATAAAAAACTAGCTTTCGCCCGCGGCTTCGCTCGCGTTAAATTCGGTATAACACACCAAGCAGACCTGCAGTTTTTGCTCTTACGCCTGATCGATTTGTAATAGCAACGCTAAGTTTTCCCTTTTCTTCCCTCGTTCTCCCTCATATCCCACTTTTTTTAAATAAAAATTAGCCTATGTCCGTCTCCTGGTTCTCAACTATTTCTGTACCAAAATTCATCAAAATCGGTTTAGCCATTAAAGCGTGAAGAGGTAACAAACAAACAAACTCACTTTCGCTTTTATAATATTAGTAAGGATTCTATAAATAGTCCTGACCATTTTCGGCAACTGCGGCCAATCTCAGCGGAGGTTAACCATCTGCGCGAGAGATTATTATAGTGCACAAGTGTATGCGCAGGCACAGATGCACTATCTGTTCCCTCACTTACATAGTCCAATGGAACGGCAATCCGATACAACCGGAGAGAGATCAGGCGCAGGCTTAACGTGCTTTTCGAAGCACGACGGTATTATACCGCCAACTTTTATAAAATGTTGAAAATGTTATTAGTTATACATTTACTCAAGCTATAGCTGTAATTTTGTACAATACGGTAATGGGTGACCGTTTGTTTTCCCAAATAAAATAAAACTGCTTAATTCCGGGCTGCTACTATGAAATTCTTAATTCATCATCATCTGCCTAGCCTTTTCCCAACTATGTTGGGGTCGGCTTCCAGTCTAACCGGATGCAGCTGAATATCAGTATTTTACATGGAGCGACTGCCTATCTGACCTCCACAACCCAGTTAATACTGGGTAATACGATACCCCTTGGTAAGACTGGTTGTCAGACTTTCGGAACACTGACTACCTGTAACGACTGTCAAAGATCTACAAATGACAGCCGGGACCAACGGCTTAACGTGCTTTCCGAGGCACGGATGAAACTCGGTATGTAACGGGTGGTCACCCATCCACAGACCAACCTAGGCAAGCGCGGCTTAACCTAAAGATCGACCCGAGCGGCTACTATTTATTTTACAATTCTTAATTGTAAAACCCAATAACACTTTTCGCCCGACCCGGAAATTAAACCCAGTATCCGTACACAGCTATCGCGCTTACAACCGCGAAACCAACGGAGCAATTAAACAATACTTCGGATAAACATTAACAAGACAATCATAACGGTTGATTCAAAAACGCTTTTCTATTATGTACTAAATTTTACATCGAGTATAATAAAATCAAATAAAAGTCTAAAATATTATTAAATATTTCATTCACGTTTAAAAATATTTCAACTCAATCAAATTGTTAGAAGCCAATTTTGTTTTATAATTTTAACACATTTGGGGCTGTGTTTGTTTATTTTTACCACGACTATATTGGCTGATAAACTTGAGCTCAAAATAAACAGCCAACATATTTTTAAATGTTGAGAAATAGGTGTCTTCGCTGCTTGAAAGACATGGGCGCAACATGCGTGGCCATTATATAATACGTGGACGTAGTTATCTGAGCAGTTGCATTGGTTTCTTGAGAGAAATGATCTTTTAAATAGTTTCAAAATCGAATTATTATTGTTATTATCGAGCTTGTGGCTAAATAATAGAAGCCGCTCGGGTCGATCTTTAGGTTAAGCGGTGCTTGCATAAGTTGGTCTGTGGATGGGTGAACAGCCGTTACATACCGAGTTTCCTCCGTGCCTTGGAAAGCACGTTAAGCCGTTGGTCCCGGCCGTCATTATTTTGTAGATATTTGACAGTCATTACAGATAGTGTTCCAAAAGTCTGACAACCAGTCTTACCAAGGGGCATCGTTTTACCCAGTACTAACTGGGTTGTGGAGGTCAGATAGGCAGTCGCTCCATGTAAAATACTGGTATTCAGCTACATCTGGTTAGACTGGAAGCCGACCCTAACATTGTTGGAAAAAGGCTAGGAAATGAAAATCGAATTATTATTGTTGGCGTCTCAACAACTTGCCGGAGCTGTGGGTTGTTCGAAAGAAATACTGCGGGCCCTGACCGCAAAGGGCAACAGAAGGAACCTCGAATCTTCCTTCTAACATGTCCAAACGAGAGAAGCTGTTTGATGATTTCCCATTTATAATTTTCCTAACCGTGTCTCATTCAATTTGGGGTCGACGCAACACGTTATATTCCTTCCATTCTCACCGATCAGACGTCACTGACAGCATCATTTACTTCTTCGTAAGGAATGATATGAAGGAGTCATTCTTTACACATTCCATCCATCTTTCTTTTGGCTTTCCTCTGTCTCTCCATCCATCAACATTCAGATCCGTCACTCTTTTCGTCACATGTGCTTAGTGACAGTCACATTTGATTTCCTATCCAAAAAAAAAAACAAACAAAAATAAAAGTGAGTAAAGTAATTAAATACACGCAACCTAATTAGTAAAACTATCACTTATCCCACAAAGCCAATATTCAACTCACGTTGCTTTTAGGTCCCAAGTAAACTAATAAAGGCCATGTGCGACTTAATAGATATTTAGTTCGAAAGAAAAAACATGGCCGCCAGTGTTATTTATGTAGGCTCTTGTAATACGTTCTATTTTTGATGTCCTATGCCCCGTTTACATGATATGCGACTTGCTTGATGGCGCGTTCACATTATTCGGTTCGCCGTATGCGGTCATCCACTAGTCCAAACTATCATACCCGGTCATGTGTGATTCCAGTCCAGTGATCCAGCAAGTTAGTTCAGACTGGTTCTGAACTGGATGATATCGTCTACTTATTTCCAGTCATTATAAATATTTAAGTCCGTTTACAAAATGACAATGCGCATTAAATGTTCAACGTTTAATCTAGCCCTGGATTGGATGTCCACACTATTCCAGTTGCCCTAGAATGGGCGCGTTCGATTGCAAAGTAGAGTTTTTTTTACGCAAGTGAAATCATCAAATAAATTCTCCCGCGTTGGGAGGTGGAATGCAGTTGCCGCTTTCATTAAACGCCCTAGAATCGTAAACGCGCCATCAAGAAATACGTCACAGAAGCGTCGCGAAATCGTGCTGACTCTGTGCTTGCTCTATGTGTAAAATAGCTGGTTTTGTCGATCGTAGGACGAATTCGTAAGAACTTGCGTAAGTAACCATTTTTAGTTCTTAACGGGATATATTACTATACTGTTATGATTCTTCTAAAATGACCATTTTAGGACCCCTTTTTGTTTTGGCTTCAAAATCATCATTTAGGGAAATGGAAAGGAAAGTCAGACTTGTACTGACTAGGTTATTTGTTCTTTACCCATGCCTTTTCCTTCTTTTCACCTATGTGTTCCGGGGTACACAGTATTTATACCTAACAACCCGCAGCCCCTTCAGGCAGTGACCTTAACGAGCCCCTCAGATTTGCTGACCCCTCTTTGATCCGAACGTGGATCACGAACGCGCCGTCGCCACGGCCTGTCGTCACTAGGCGGATGGACGGTGAGCTAATTTAAGACTAACTGAACAACTTGTTTTATTTGTATACTCTACAACTGCTGATAAGATATAATTATAACAGATAAGAATGGGCACGTTAAAATACGGGAATTGCCCTCTATTCAAAGAAGTGCTTTTCTTTTTTTTCAGTTGGGAAATCATCCAATGACTTCCCCCGCTCTGGGCGGAGCGGGGGGCATGTCAAACTTGTACTGACTAAAACCCACCTATGTTCCTTCTATTGCCCTTTACGTTCCGGGGCCGCGGTATCTCTTTCGAACAACCCGCAACCCCGGCAGGCGGAGGCCCTGGCAAGCCCCTCTGCTTTGCTGACTCTCTTTGAGGCGCGCGTGAAACACGAACGCGCCGTCGACACGGCCTGTCGTCAATAGACGGACGGACGGTGAGCTACCCATTGCTCACCGTCCACAGGCCCGCATCTACGCTGGCCGGAAGTCGTCTCGCGGCGCCCGGCGCCCTGGGCGTCTCCCGCGGCGGCTGGGTTGGGCAGATGTTCTCTCCCTCAAACGCCCGGCCACCTCCTTTGCTAGCATTACTGCTTCGCAGAAGGTGGTGACCGCTTCCCATTCCCTCTCGCTCCGGACCATGGCCTGAACCAAGGCCGGACGCGAGAGATCGCCGCCGCCGATCGCCTCCACGAGGGCACGGCGGTGCTCCGCCCAAGCTGGGCAGACCGCCACTGTGTGCTCCACCGTGTCCTCCGGGCGATCGTCACAATGGTGACACCCGGGCGCTTCCTCCCGCCCGATGATGTGCAGGAACCTCCCGAAACTTCCGTGTCCTGTGAGGACCTGCGTCAGGCGGTAGGTGAGGACGCCATGACGCCTCTCCAGCCACTCCTCAAAGAGGGGACTTACCACCACTATTGTGGCGTGCCCTGCACGGGGTTGCGACAGTCGCTCGCTCCATGCCACCATGAGATCGCACCGGAGGTCTGTCCGCTGAGCGGCAATTTGCCGCGGCAGCGGGTTTTCCCCCTCCAGATATTGCGGCCAAGCCTAAATTGAGGGTTATGTGGTTTACTAGTATTAACGTGTGTGCGTTCTTTTGTACCCACGTTACTCTTAAACGGGTGAACCGATAAGGATAAATTATTCGTAAATAGATGAGATGTCAGAAAAATATGGAATTTGAGCACCAAATTGTGGGGCTGGAATTTACTAGATGTTATTTTCAAACTGGGGATCTTAGAAACTGAAAAGTTAAAAAACAAACATATATTTTGTATAAAATTAAATACAAGTTGGAAGAAGATAAATGGTTGCCGCCCTCTACTATTTTCAGTTTTGTACGGCACTCGGGTTTTTATTTTTATCGATTAATTTCTAATTGAACACTTTGAACATCATTAAGAAAGAAAATCACTTAAATTTCATTTCTCACAAATACCTACCTAAATGTCTACGAAACAAAATTAACGGTCACATTCTAAATTAGATTCTATTACTAAGTAACATTTAGGTTCCATTTACTTAAAACGGTTTACGCTTTTTCAATTACAGGGGTTTTACTTAATAATTCACACGTTCAATTTTCAATGTGTATGTTAAATAAATTCATATTGGATTCATCGTGTGCTTAATTTGAGTGTAATTGCCACCTTGAAAGGTTAAACGGGACGTTAAATACCCCTTTTCCGATGCGACTGTGTTATTTGACTGTTTAGGTAAGTAAAGAATGGAACATCCTTACTAATATTATAAGAGCGAAAGTGAGTTTTTTGTTTGTTACGTCTTCACGCATAAATGGCTAAACCGATTTTGATAAACCTTGGTACAGAGATAGTTGGAACCCTGGAGACGGACATAGGCAATTTTTTTTGATAAACTATTTAGAAATGAGGGCGAAAGAGAGAAGAAAAGGGAAAACTTAGCTTTGCTATTACAATAAATAAGGCAAAGGTAGCAGTTACCTGCAAATCAGGAAAGCGGAACTGTGTTACCCTGAATTAAACGCGAGTGAAGCCGCGGTCAAAAGCTAGTTTAATATAATGAATGAACCTATTAAGTACTGCCTCACTTCCGGACAAAGGTCTCTATTCATACATAGAAAACACGAGCATTGATAACCAAAATCGCTTTAAACGGATTCGCCATTTTACACTTATATTAATTACAAGGCTGGGGTATATAAAATGGCCGCTTAAGTAGAATCTTAATTGGTTAATAATATGAATTACATTACCATTCCTAAAATAGTCAAAGGTGACAATTTACTATATTAACTGCGTCTGTCACCATTTTAAGAATGTCTTTCCAATTACAGTGACGTCAAAGTTAAAACGAGCGTATGAATTTACGTAAGTACTTCCCCGAATTAGAAGCCAGTGACATTAACAAAATGTTATTTTTTCAATTTGATTCAAGATAGATAAGACAAAAGAATAGCTGTTCCGGTATTTCAGAAAATGGGAAATATACCTTTTTATAGATGTCTAAAGATATTTATTTCTCAAAAGAATTACAAATTCACCTACCGAGAAAAACTTAACGAAGCAGTAGCGTAGTATTAAATTGTGAATACTGCGGCATGTTACTTAGGTACATGTTTAACTAAAACTTAAAATTATTTTGGCATAACAATAACAAACAAAACAAATGAGCAGATAGTTCTGAAATAGTTATGGTACATACCTACATAATTTTTAACATTTATTATATTATAATAAATGTTAATTCATTATAATAAATGTTTTATATTAGAATAAATGTTAATTTGGATTGAGAAGATAGCATCATGCCATCAACATAGACAAAACAATTATTGAATCAAAATCCGACACTTTTCTAATAAAGATTTCTCATCAAAACTGTTTTGCGTTATCTCTACGGTATATTAAAAATCATCTAAATAGACGAGGACGATACCGTAAACCTTGAAACACTGCTTATATTTTGACAGAACTGTAATCGCTATAATGTTTTCAAACTTTCCGTAAACTTTACGAGCCCAACTAATCAAAAGATTGGATCGTGAAATAATACAGAAATCTAATTCTGCACGTTCAACAAGCATTTGACGGAAACCAGAATGCAAGTTAAATGACACGAACGTGTAATATATGAAATAAACCTTAAGGAGATATCATTATATATCGATATCTACTTGAATTTTAGAATGAAAATATCCATATCGTTACTCTGTACTCTATTTGAAAGTCACACAAATCTTTCGTTGCACAAGAAAGTTAAAATAAAATAGCACGACAACATTCAGGCAATACAGGATGTAACTTAATAAAACCTACGCGGACAATGAAACTGAACATAATTTTGTTCCATGAGTTTTGGAAATATTTTTTTTGTTTTCTCATACAACATGTTGATCAACTTATCGCATCTTTCCTATACAAAGTCCATTTTTTTTTAAATTTTAAGACAAAGCACTATCCTGCAGAATGAAGAAACCGCCATTTTGTGCGTCATTCTTGTAAAAGGCTTCAGTAGAAAATTATTTTTCAAAATACCCGTGCCCTAATATGTCCGTAGTCAAAAATATCAAATAATCATTGCCTATTCGATGGTAGAGTGGTCGGAAGTGCGGATGCTGAACATGCGATTTTGGGTTCGATTCCCGAGTTGGGGAAAGTTTTGTTGGGTTTTTCCAGCAGCCATTTCTCAATAACAGCACAGAGTCTTAATTCGTGCTCGGTTGACTCCTTAACAACAACAAAAATGACAAATTATCATAAACATCTAATCTTTAAAGACTATGAATAATATCTCAAGCGAAAAAAGAAAATTTTCGTTCTGAATAAGATTTCCCAGAAACGAAAATCGAACTATTTTTATCCAGCACAACTCTAACCTTGAGTATGACATCGATCCAAAACCAACACGTGCCTCCCTTTTTAGGATTCCGTTGTGAAATTATAAAACTAGAACCATTATGTATTCGCCCTGTCCGCTTAAATTTTCTTTCAACAGTAGGTGATTTCAATCGCTACACAATTCTGATGTAAAATTATATATAAAAAAAAAATAGGGATGGCCATACATACATGTTTGTAGGATAACAATATCTATACGAATTTAAAATTGTCGGTGTCTATCGATAGCTCGAGTAGTTCGTGGCTAAGTAATAGCAGCCGCTCGGGTCAATCATAAGGTTAAGCCGCGCTTGCCTAGGTTGGTCTGTGGATGGGTGACCCGTTACATACAGAGTTTCTTCCATGCCTCGGAAAGCACGTTAAGCTGTTCGGCTTTTATTTGTATGTCTTTGTCCCGAAAGTCTGACAACCAGTCTTACCAAGTGGTGTCATAATATTACCCGGTCCTAACTGGGTTGTGGAGGTCAGATAGGCAGTCGCTCCATGTAAAAAACTGGTATTCAGCTGCATCCAGTTAGACTGGAAGTCGACCCCAACACAATTGGGAAAAGGCTAGGCAGACAATGGTGTCTATCGATAGCTTCATGAAAAACGACTTGGAGGTTTCTTCAATAATTTTTCTTAACTCGTTGTTTAAGATATTTGCTTCTTATAAATTCTTTTTCTAAGTCTTTAAAAATATTTTTTCTAATTTCTAAAATAGGAAGAGAAAATTAAGTTTGTATAAAAACTTTCAAAGAAAAGTGGCTATTTGGCACTATTTTGTTAAATCAAGTATGTCATTTAATAACAAAGTTACTGCTGCAATTTATATAAAACAAATTTCGGAAAATAATAATTTAGGAATAATATTAGTATTTTTTTTGCTACGGAACCTGTTATGTGCAAGCACAATTCGCACTTGGTCGGTTTTTGTTAAATATGATTGTGAGCTCCACTAAAAAATATCAACCAAAACATTCGAACCTTTTCCCTCATACATATCACTTCATTTGTAAACAGTTTCCCACATCAGTATTCGTAAAATGTCCGATACAAATAAATAACACCGATTCTGTTTTAACGTGATCCAAAAATTTTGTCGAAAAGTAGCTGTGTGTCTGTGACGAATATTTTGCAAACAAATATGGTGGTCGCGTGTGTGAATCGCAAACAGGATGGGAATGCTGTAACAGTATTATTAATATTTAGTAGCCATTCGTGTGGTGTTGTTAAGGTTAAATGGATGTTTTTATCAGTACGTTATGCTGTAAATTGCTTTGTGACTTCGGGTGGAGTTCGTCTTACTTATTCCGCTTCAACTACCTCGATTGCGTCTTTAGTGTTCGTAAAGTCTTAGAGTTCGATTTTATGATCGGGCAAAATAATCAAACTCAAACTCAAAGCATTTAATTCAATTAGACCATTACAGGCACTTTTGAATGTCAAGAAACAAAATGATGAAGCTACAGCCCTAGTCACAAGGAATAATAACTTGTGAAAGTACTTTAGTTGCCCATTCCAAAGCATTGATTTCTATGGAGAAGAATGGGCAAGAAATTCCATGGACACTCTTTTAAATTATAATATTATTACAAATTCGTATTTACATCAACGATGTAAAAAGACGTGCACAGTAAGAGCGTTCAAAGTAAATAAATAATGAAAAGCTAAATTCAATTAAAATCTAAATAAAATAAAAATGACCAGTCCCAACTGACAGCGTCCGTTCGCGAACATGACGTATATATTTAACCAGAATATGGTGGTTTGCTTTCAGAAATGTCTCAGTAGCAACCTCGGAGTCAAGATTTGTCAGTCAGGGCATGGTGGTTTAAGGCTTGCCTTCTAAAGCATGGGCCTTAAACATATATTTGTAAATCTTCTTTGGATCTAAAATATTAAATAAATAATTACGGCACGGTAGGCGCAGTGGCTGAGCTATCGACTGCGCGTCGCGGGTTTGTTTCCTGCACGGAACAAATATTTGTACGACCTACATGTAATTGTTTCGGGTCTGGCTGTTTGTGTATGTGAATTATAATGCTTTCAAACACACCCACAATATAGGAGAAATTCCTTTTTCAAATTCCATCGTCCGATTTTATGATTTCTATTTTTTTCATACGTAGGTATGGCCAGATTTAACATCTGTCATACACAAAAATGCAATCACTCACACTACAAAGTGCATACAATATCAACGTAACATTGACAATCACAACTCATTCACTGACGAATATCCGTACCGGAATTTTGTAGCAACTAACGATATTTTTCCATAGAATTAACAATCTACAGGACGCCACCAACTTTAAACAATCCTGACATAATACTTTTGATTCGTTTACGTTCAGACATGAGGGATTCACTTTATCTGGACTTTCTGAAGAACATTACCGTTATGATCAGTGAAGGAAGTTAGTAGGTACTTCTCGGGTGTCCCCTCTAAACGTTTTCACGGACACCTGATTTGCACGAATACTATTTATTACTTATTCGTGACGATTATACTGTCACAAACTAAACTAAAACTAAGTACTCAAAAAAACACTTAAAATTAGTTTTCCTGTCAAATTTCGTTTCCTATTCTGAAATGCATTGAAGTGACAGAACTTTATAGTTTGACAGCATTAATTATAGTTTAGTTACTTTTCTGAAATTGACGTTTTTCACCAAAAATAGTGGTTGTCAAACTAAATCGGAGTATTTTTAATCTCGCCTAAAATGGTGTGGATTAAAATAAAATGTGATTAGGACACATCTTATTTTATTCCATATCATTTTAGCGCGGCATGATTAGCGCAGTGGCTGAGCGATCGACTGCCGCGCTGCGTGTAGGGGGTTCGATCCCCGCACGAAACAAATATTTGCATGACCTACAGGTAGTTATTCCGGGTCTGGCTGTTTGTATGAAACAGGAAAAATTCATAGTGCGGGGCAACGCTTTAAAAAAAAAGATACACCTAATCCTACGTGGAATACAAGACGTGATGTTACGTTAGTAAAAACTAAAACTTAATTAACCTAGCGTAATTTAGAAGCAGTCAAAATAACATGTCTTTTTTCGTTTCAAATGTTTAACCTGGACCATTCGGCTTTTTTTTATTTATGTGTTTTCATACGCAATTCATTTGTTGAACGCCCTATATATTAAGATAAACTTGTGGTACTTCTAGTATAGGTACTTTAGAAAGGTTTCTCTATATTTGAACCTAAGTAAATGATCCCACACTTCTTACAAAACCTTTCTTTTAAGTAGGTAACTCAATCTTTTTCTTCTCTACTCGACGTCCATCTAAAAATAGATCTACTTTAATGAACATATCAATGCTTGTTAGCTACCTATTCAGCCCCAACTGAAGTGTCTTAGGCCCGACCTAAACTACATTATTAATACCGAATCCCAAAAATTCAGTCCCTCTTACCCCGATGCCATTAAGTATGTGATTCACGTTTGTGGCCCACATGTAAGGCGTATGAATTGTAATCAGCTTTTATAGATACTCCACGTCGGGCATATAAAATATCCCGATACATTTTGCTTAAGGTTTTATTAAACAGATTTATTCTGGGTTTTTGGAGTTGAAAAGAAAATTTTCGCACGCATTTTCGGTTTGTTGGTATATAAATTCGGGCTGAGATTTCGTGAGATGTGGAGGCGTATGAGGTTGTTTGAATTTTTTACGGTTAATTTCAAGAGCATTTTTTTATCAATGTACATTTATTTTAAAGATACAATTTGTAAGGTCAATTTAGGAGTAAATACTGTACTGTACTGAACTGTTACTGTGGGACAGTGCTTGGCGAAGTCCTCTTCTCCAATAGAGCAGCCACGAGCATTTGCTCAAGACGGGAATTGATTTGAATTGTAATTTAATATTTTTTCTAGTAATGAAATAGTGGTTTAAACTCTGTACTTTTGCATGCCTTATTATTGGCAGAATATGGCTGTTTCTCTATTTATTGTTACACCTTAACTTGTATCCATATTTGCGAAATAAAAATCTTACCTTATCTTATCTTCTGTTTATTTATTTATTTATTACTTTTTGGGAAAACAAACAGTAGTACATTAAGCATAAAAAAGTGTTGACTTAACATTAAAATTAACAAATATACTACCCACAATATTTTCCACAGATTACTCTATGACATAATGCAAACTGTTAGCAAACGTTAACTTTAACAGGGCTAAATTAACGTTAACAAATTAAAAGAAAAAAAAAAAGCATAACCAATATTCACAGAAATAACAAACAAAAAGAAAGAAAGTAAACAATATTTGTACGTAATATATCATGTAAATCTAGCCTATACAGTCAAAAAAGCATGCAAAACCTATAGAATCTACTGCCGATCCTTTAGGATTTGAATTAAATCATTTTTAAATTTACATCTGTTCACGAACAATATGTCTATTTCGAGCGCATACCAGCCTTGGATTTGCAAAAGCCCGTAGCAAACAGTCGCCTCGTGCGCACTTCCCGTCCATGCACTGTTCGAGGAACCAGGTAACACAAACCAGTCACTAAGTCAGGGCAATCAAACTTGTTTCGGCATACACTGAATAAAGTCATTGTCTCAAGGAGGAGGCGTCTTGATTGTAATGTAAGCAGGTCGTACTGTTTAAGGAGCAATTGGTATGATTTTTTCTACCGGAAACATCTAAATTGCATAGCACGAAGGTACTTACGTTGGATTAATTCAATAGATTCAATGTATTTCGCATAGTAAGGATTCCAGATCGGCACTGCGTATTCTAATTGTGGCCTAATTATGGATTTATATAGATGCAAGAAGGTGGACGGACGATGAAAATCTCTAGATGCTCTCATTACAAAGCCAAACATCTGATATGCCTTTTTGACAATGTTTTCAACATGAATATCTAGGTGAAGCTTCGAGTCCAATTGCACACCAAGATCACGAACACTACTAACTTTTTTAATAACACTATCAGCAAGTTGATAGTTGAAATGTATGATATTTTTTTTCTTGGTGAACGTTATATTATGACACTTAGGTAAGCTAAGGTATAGTTTATTGTAAGAACAATAGTCCGAGAAACGATCTAGATCGCGCTGGAATTCTACACAGTCTTGTTCTTTTGAAATTTGTTTGAAAACTTTTAAATCATCAGCGTATAAGAGAAATTTTGAATTTTGAAAGCAATATTTTATATCATTTATAAACAGTATAAATAATAATGGTCCTAAAATTGAGCCTTGAGGCACTCCTGATGTGACTTGAATACAGCTAGATTCGAAACCATTGATCACAACCTTCTGGGTTCTATTAGTTATGTAGGACACAAACCAGCGCAAGAGGTCACCCCTGATACCGTTGAACGCGATTTTATTGAGCAGCAATCTATGATCCACTTTATCGAATGCTTTTTGAAAGTCCGTGTAAACCGCGTCTGTTTGTTGTCGGTTATCAATATTTTCAAACAGTTGCGTTGTGAATATTAACAGATTGCTTATACACGACCTATCTTTGACGAAACCATGTTGCTCCTTTATTAAAACATGACGAATAATTGGATAGATCTCAGCACGGACAAGCTTTTCAAAGAGCTTAGATAGTGCCGATAATATAGAAATTGGACGGTACATCTCCACATTGTTTTTTGAACCACTTTTGTGTACCGGTACTATATTAGCGCTTTTCCATATATCCGGAAAGACTCCACAGGAAATACATTTGTTAAATATTATAAATAACGGATAGCACACTGAACTGTAGGTATTTTTTAAAAATACCGCAGGTATGCCGTCTGGACCAGGACCTTTAGTCGAGTCCAACATTTTAAGTTCTTTACGAATATTTTCTAAGGGGAAGAACAATAATTGTTCTTCCTACTACTGATCATGATGTTAACCTATGTAAATTATTTACATAGGTTAACATCATGATCAGTACTTGCAGGTGGAGGTACCCATGAATCAAAGTTGAATGTAGAGGGTTCGTACACAGAATGGAAAAAGGAAGAGAACAAATTACACGCTGAAGTAGGATCACTGGCTGAATTTTGTTTGAAATGTATCGTGGCAGGAATGCTATTCGAAGTTTTACGGTTGGAGATGTATGACCAAAATGCCTTGATATTGGAGGAAATGTTATCTTCAACTGACGTCATGTATCGTCCATAGCATCTATCAGCTTCTTTTTTGAACCTTGCTCTACTAACAGAAAACTTTTCATAATCACTTAAATTGCCACGTTTCTTCCACTTTATCCAGGCACTGGTTTTATTTTTGTAGGTACGTATAAGTGAACTAGTGAACCAGATGGGAAAATTAAAGTTTCTCTTTTTGCGTGTGGGCGTGTGTAATCTAATTATTTCGAATATTTTTTCATAGAAAGCAGACACAGCTTCTTCAGGTATCAATCTCTCAAGTAAAGAACTCCAATCAACATTACTAATATCCTTATTTATTTCGCAGTAGTCAGCTTTGTAATAATTGAGCGGATTCGGAATTCCACATTTCGAGATACGTGGTGATTGTATAAACGGTACGTGGACGTAAAAGGCAGGATGATAAGTATCAATGGGCAACAGAGGAGTGTCGGAGGTGAAAATTAAAGAATGTACATTACTGAAAAACAAATCCAAAATACGATCGTTACAATTGGTTAAGTGATTATATTGTTTCATATCTAGTTGCGAGCACGTGTTTAACAGCTGACGAGTTACGTTAGAGAGAGAATTTGTAGTACATTCCATGTACGAAGTTTTTTTAACCCAGTTTAGTTGTGGCATATTGAAGTCGCCCGTTAATATAACATTGTCCACACGAGGGTCATCAAACAGTGTAGAGAGAGAAGTAAGAAAATTTATTGTATATTTCTTCTGGCGCATTTGGCGGTATGTAGGTAGCACATATTAAACTATAATTATCGCGGCAAGAAGGAATTTTAATTATTTTATGCTCAGGCAATGTTAAAGGGGGTGAAAATGCAAGGAAAGACGGTTTTAATTCTCTAGAGACTGCTATAAGAACACCACCACCATCTTTTTTCTGAGACACAATACGGTCACGATCGCATCTAAATACAAGATAACGTTGGTCAATAAATTCGTTATCGGAAATATCAGGTGTCAGCCAGGTCTCGGTAAAAATAATAATATCGTAAGCATTCGCCAGAATATTCAAATACAGTGTATTCAGCTTTGTCCTGATCCCTCGACAGTTCTGGTAATAAATAGATACATGACTATTAGCCATTAATTAAGGCCAAAAATTTTAAAGTGTTAAATATAAGTAATATTGGAAAGAATAATAAACAACGACACATTGTGAACATAGCAATGAACGGCATTAACTTCATTATGGCGTCTGTAAAGGCGATTAAGGCATAGATATAATAATGATTATACAATAACAATATATGGATCAGCAGTAGCATCATGAAATTAACTTTTGTATAATCAGATATGGGACAAATCAAATTCACAGCAGTTGAACAAATAATAACAGAAAATACTTCCATGATAATAGCACTTAGTATACTATTTAAAGCTAGTCTAATTACCAGAACTATTCTGACTATGGTTATTTGATGAGATTTTGCTTGATATGTCGGCTTCCGTACGAATGGCAAAAGTAGCTGAGTCATCTCCTTCTTTGACCAAGACAGTCGCATTCCTGATCCACACATATTTGAATTTACTAGCTTTGGCTGCTTCACGACACTTGCGAAACAAATTCTTATTCCGAAGTGTTAAGTGTTCATTAATGTAGATACGACACGGCGTACCGGAGAGTCCAATGCGATCGGATGTCAGCCCTTTGGATAGACGGTATGCACTTAGTAGATTATCGCGAAGCAAGCGGGACGCAAACTTCACTACAATGTTCTTAGGGCGATTATTCTGCGCGTGTGCATGAGGAACACGATGAACAGCAACCACATCATTCCTTGCTATCGGTATGTTAATTGCTGACGCAATTGACTCCAGCACTGAAATCAAGTTTTCACCTCGTTTTTCAGGAATGTTGCCCAGCTCAATGTTGCACTGCCTCGCCTGCTGTTCCAGCACGTCTATTTTACTTTCAAGTAGAGCCACCGACGACGCCGCTGAGTTCCTCACACTCTTCTCTAGATCCGCAATACGCTTCGCACTGTCGACGTAGTTAGCAGAGTTAAAATTTACTGTTGACTTGAGCTCCGACACAACCCGAGACAGGTCATCATGTTTGGCACTTAGACTCGATATTTCCAATTTTGTCGTGGAATATTCCGCTCGTAGTTCCTTCAGTTCACTCTGTATTTGTGAAGAAGATGTTGATAGGATGTTAAACTCATCTCTTAGGTTACCAATAGTTACATTAATATTCGAAAACTGGTTATTTATGTCGGCGCGCAGGTCACTTATAGCTGTCTTAAACACGGCAGATAAATCAGCAATAGCCAGCGTTAGCTCGCATTCTGGTTGTTTCCTTTTTCTTTGCGTGACATTAGCAACGGCACAAGAGTCGTCTTCTGTGTGTAGATCCGGATTCGACTGACTTTTATTCGGTGAGCAAAACATTTTAGCGTAGTTACAATTAACGTACTTAGATGAACTATACCGATTTTATTATTAAAAAAAGGTATACACGAGCACGACAATACAGTTAAGACACTAGTGAGGAATTTCGCCGTTGTTCTGTCAAGCTGAGATGGCTTAGGCGCTTAACGCGCTACACTCGTCGCTTCGACACGGCCGACTTCAAGTTCGAACCCCACCGCACGCACCTCTTTTTCCAAATCTAAAAATTTAGATTGTGCAGTCACCGGACGAAAGGGACACCGCACTACAAGATCCAATATGGCGCAGACACCATATGGCACACTACGCAAGATAGTAAGAGAGGCACCGAACACTATCAAAGGTGTACAACAAAAATACTTTAAAAATAATTTAAATTAGCCCCGACACGACAATGCAGATCAACAGCACGTCTGCTCACAGCAAGCAAATGAACGAACTGTTTACCTTTACCGATGGCTGTACAATTTTTGCTGTAGCATAGTGTGGGTGACATTGGATGAAAAGTCATGTATTGTGATGGGATGTACTTATTGTTATGATGTGTAACTCCTTTACGATTTTTGACAACACGGTTGGTGCAGTGGCTAAGCGTTTGACTGCTGCGCTACGTGTCGCGGATTCTATCCCCGCACGGAACAAATATTTGTATGACATACAGGTAGTTTTTCCGGGTCTGGCTGTTTGTGTATGTGAGTTTAAATGTTTGTAAACGCACCCACTATACAGGAAAAATTCCTAGAATGGGGCAATGATTTTTATAAAAAAAAAAGATTATGATATTCAGGGTAAACTCTACAATCACTTATGATCCGAAATCGAAGTAACGTTCCAGATTAAAGAGGGATGGTTCCAAACACGCTAATAAAACATTGGAATCGAGATTGAAATAACTGACCGTATTCGTAATGAAAGTGTTAGGTTTTTTCGTTACGAAATTTCTGGATTCGGTCTCCACGCTCAAGGCCCGCGATAGAAGCTATGCAATAACTTAAAAACCGAAAAAGAAAAAAAACAGTTGTCTTACCTCTGTAGCATCACGTCTTTTTTAGATTAAGGAAGTGCTAATAAGGGAATTACCCCATTCTATCATTGGACGAGTAGAGATACGGCGAACCGTCTCCATTATAATTATGGTTACAGTTCCAGGAACCCGAGCAAAGCACTAAGCTTTCGCATTTACTGTGCAATGCGAAAACGTCATGTTTTCGCATTTCACAGTAATGTAGAATGACGCTAAATTAAGCAGGTGCTTAAAACATTTTCTGATCAGTTTATTTAATTCGGCAGTATTTCTAGAACAATATTTATATGCAGCAATTAATTAACACAATGAAATACGGTAGATAGTTTTCAGTAATTACATTCTATTTAGCCCATCATAGTTACGTGTAACGTCACGCGTTGCTGCATTTTTTCGCAACGAGTGACGTCACACGTATCTTTAATGGGCTATATCTTTGTCATTTTTGGTCTCATTTACAAATAAAAAATACGTGTCCCTTATTTTTGAATAAGCCAAAAGACGGACTAATAACATTTTTTTTTGGAAACTAGCCTAAATTACGTGCCCCTTATTTTTGAATGAACAAAAAGACGGACTAATAACATTTTTTAGAAAACTAGCCTATTCGGATCGAGTAAAATATTATTGAGTTTTGCCATCAGGAATTTCTCATTGGCAGTCACGACACGTGTGTGACAAAAAAAAAGAAAAACGAAAATGCCCAACTCAAGCCAAGCCATTGCAAATAAATTGAAACAGACACAAGTTGACACAAAAATAAACAATTGCACAACTTTCACAGTAAAAGTAGCTACAATGTATTTTTTTTTCATTCCCTGAATGCGACTGTCGCTTTAGCAAGCTGAAACTGGTAAACAGAAACCGGTCAAGAGCGAGTTAGATTCCCGCACCGATTTTTCGTCCGTGGTATATAAACAGCCATATTTTTTGACTGCGTAGACTTAGAAGGTTAGTTATTTCACAGCACAACGGGAACACAAAGTCTTTTTTTTTTAAAGCTCTGCCTCACTAGGAATTTCTCCTGTATCGTGGGTACGTTTAAAATCACATACACAAATAGCCAGACCCGGAACAACTATCTGTAGGCCATACAAATATTTGTTCCGTGTGGGAATCGACATAAACAAAGATGAGTTTAGGGTTTTAATTTCTAGCAGATACCTTTAACGCGTTCCCGAGATAAAGGGTCTTCACAGACAGAGGGAAGGACAACAAAGTGATCCAAGAACGGTTCCGTTTTTTCTTTTTCAGGTACGGAACTCTTAAAACGAAAATATATTCGAAAATCCAATTTTCGTTCCATTTCTGGATTTTCATAATTTTCTGCATAACAAAAACGACGATTCCTGATTTGGATATTGCTGTAATAAACTGAGAATTTGGCAACTGATTCCATGTAGTACCAGCAAATTGCACTGACCTAGTTTCGTTACACTTAGTTTACGTCTGAAACTTGGGTTTTTTCTTTTCATTTTTACGTGTAGTTAAAGTCCAAATATCAAGAATAGGAAATGCAAAATATTGTGTTTAATTTTATAACGCTTGTTGCAAGGAATTATTGTGTGCCGTGTCGACGGCGCGTTAGTGTTCCGCGCGCAAAGACATGTCAGAAAAGCAGGAGAACCCGCCAGGGTTGCGGGTTGTTTGAAAAAGATACGGTGGCCCGGAACACAAAGCGCAAAAGAAGTAACGTGGATGGGATTTAGTCAGTAAAAGTCTGACATAGTGAGTCTGTTAGTCTGATTTTCCATCTCTAAAACAAAAAGGAATAATGATCTGACAGCTTCAAATAAATCGGATTCGTATCTAATTTTATTAGTTACCAGAAACTGTGTTTTTTTTTATTTCAGCCTTTTAAGTTATGGTATGGTAATATAACACACAATTTATTTATAGAGCACTAGCTGTTGCCCGCGGCTTCGCTTGCGTTAAATTCGGGGTAACGCAGTTCCCCTTTCCTGATTTGCAGGTACCTGCTACCTGTAGCTTTTGCCCTTGCGCCTTATTTAATGTAATAGCAAAGCAAAAAATATGTGCTATAAACGATAACTCATAAACTTTTACAAGTAAGTAAAATTGATTTGGGAGTACCTCAAAAGGTATGCTTTTGAGGTGCTCCCTTTCGAACACAAGAAGAATTATGACAATCGGTCCACCGTTGGCGGAGTAATCGATAAACAAGAATTAAAAGACGGTCGAACCTCCTCCTTTTTTGAAGTTGGTTGAAAAATAATAACTTTACCTAAAGAACCTACAATGTAATCGCGAAAAAAATTATAGCCTTCTTAACATTGAATCAAGTAAGGTTTCAAACTTTTTTAATAATATTCTATTACTAGCTGGTGCCTACGGCACCGCCCGCGTGATATCGAAAAAAAAATACCCTATGTGTTATTCCAGACCATTATCTACCTCTGTGCCAAATTTCATCAAGATCCGTTCAGCTGTTTTGACGTGAAAGAGAGAGAGAGAAATTAGAAAGAGAGAACAAACATCCATACATCCTCACAAACATTCGCATTTATAATAGTAGTAGGTATATAATATAATAATGCTAGGTACTAAGAGTAATCAATATTAGATTACTTAAATCAGATTTAAACTGAGAAACTTTCGATCATTAGTACAAACTTTGAATTCCATCAGAGTTTAATTATGGTTACTCATAACTTGTATGGGAGGAGCATCTATCTTATTTTATTATTTATACATTCGTATTATCAAAGGGATGGTATTTAAAAGTACTTCAATTTATTCCCATTTCGTTTACCTAATTTTGCCTGTGTTGCACCAAATATACTGAATGTGCACCAAAATATGTTAATTAAAATATGTCATTACGAGCATCAGCGCACTAAAATAAAAAAGTGTTATATCTTTATCCATTTTCTATTAATGCAAGTCGTTACTGGGGGTCACAGTTTTAACCTAACCTAACCTACGCATTTTTTAAACATTCAGGAAAGAATATTTGGTGCACGATCAGTATTTTTGGTGAACACAAAAATATTATCCTTATCAAAGTATTTATTTTCAATTAAACTCAAACCATTACAGACACTTTGAATGTAACATAAAACAAAAAGGATGCTGCTACAGTCCCAGTCACAAGACATAAGAACTTGTGAAAGTTATAGTACCGTACTAGGCGAACGGACGGTGAGCTATCTATTGCTCACCGTCCACAGACCCGCGTCTACGGTGGCCGGAGTCGGTGGGTCGGAGAGGGTTGGTTTTAAACTTTCTGGCTTAACCTAAGAAATATATCTAAGTGCCTATCGAAAACCGTATACTAGTTATAATTCATTATAATTATTATCTGACAAAAAAGTTTCAATGTGAATGTGGAGGAGAATATGGCCAGCTATACTTATTAAGAATAGAGTACAAGAAAACTTGACCTACTTAAACTTAAGCCACAGACAAAGCCGAGTCACCAACTAATCCTCCCTGTAACACCATTTTCCCACTTTCTTTCTCAAACGACAATTGCTAACGAGTCGTCGTGGGCAAAGAATTAGAATGTATAGAGAAGCGAAACTCTAGAGGGCTTAAAAGTGTTCTTTTATTTCAAAATGTTTCTTATTCCAAAATGGATTTCAAAATGTTGCGTGTTTGCTAACCTACACCTACACACCTTACAGGTTGGTAACGAACTTTTATGGGTAAAAATAACGTTTTACGGTAAAACTTTATGTTACGCACTCAAAATATTGTGCTGATGAATGCATTGAATACTACGATGTTTGAAACCTTGATGGACCAACGTGCCATCAAATAATTTTAACTAAAAATAAAAAAAATATTATCAATTCGAAACTTTTTTTACTGACTTATAGAATCATCGCTAAACAGTTTCTAAGCGAATTAATTTTATTCATCTCTGAAAATAATGAATCGCTCCGGCGAGTTAAAAAATGATAGGAAAATAAAAATATGATTAAAATTGTTTGTGTGCCCAAATCGTTGTGTTGCGTGCCGTCATTGGCACGCGTGCCACTTGTTCGCCATCTCTGGTCTAGAACAAAAAATCATAATGCGAACAAATGCTTTTCGGCTTCGATAAGCGTACTTTTACACCCTATTATGTATGTTAGTCAAATACATTTATAAAAACTCGTATTTTAAGTCATTTATTATTTACCAATATTAATTTTGATAGTCAGAAGCTGCATTGGTAGCATCAAAAGGAACCACCTACCCATTTGTTCAGTAACATGGGTGTAGGTAAAAAAGAACGCTTTCACATGAGTTTCGCCTCTGTCGAATTGTTTATTCTTTGCTGTCGGTTGTTCGGTCGAGCGTATGGGTTCACAGGGTGAGCAGTCGTTGTAATGAGGATCGATAAGGAGTTTATAGAAGCGTAGGTGAAATGTGGGTAGAAGAGATTTCTTTGCAATTAAATGTTAGGGTTATTGCCATTATCATTATTTTAGTTAACAGTAGAGCGATATTTTGTCTATTTGTTTTGTTAGTGCGACAAACACTTATTTATGTATAAGTATTATAATTAATATGAAAGTGAGTTTGTATTAGTTTCAGGTGAATTTGCCTTAGCAGTTAGAAACGGGTGTCGATGAACATTTCGGTAGGACATTCCTGTGAGATTATTTTAGAATTCCACGCAAGCGAACCCCGGGCAAGAACGTGCATTACCATATTGGACAATTATGAAGAATGCACATTTGGAATTTCAGAAGTGTGAGCTAAAATAGTATCTTGTAATAAACATTCATTTTCACAATTATGTTTACTTCCCATGTAATAGAAGAAGAGCCTATTGCCATGCCTAGACTCCGTAGAAATTCAGCTACTACGAAATTCTAGATATAAAGCTGCAATAACACTTAGCTTGACCTAGAAATCGAACCCAAGACCTACCTTGAGTAATACAGCTAGGCTATTGAAGGAGTCTACAGCATAAAATTCCAATAATCACCACACAACTTCTAACTAGTTATCGGCACTACTAATCACCCAAACTATGATTTAAAAAGCCATCGTTGAAAAGAGTATGCTTCTGCCGGGGTTGCGGATAGTTGAAAGAGATACCGCGATCCGAAACTTAAAGGGTAAAAAAAAGAATGTGGGTAGGTTTTGTCAGTAAAACTCTGACACTCCCCCCTGCTCCGCCCTGAGCGGGGGATGGATAGATTGCCACCGCGAAATCAAACAAAGCATTATACAGCACAAAAAATCCAATAATCACCACACCACTTCACACTTATTAATAGCACAACTAATCACTCAAACTATTACTTAAAAAGCCATCCATTTCATAAGCTCTTTCATATAACAGTCGATCCATCAAACTAATGCTCACAATGGCTCAAATCTGCTATCTCTACCCAAACACGCTTGAAAGATTCCATTATACCAGGATCCTACCCCAAATCATAAAAAAGGACTAGGTAGATACTAAAAAGGTAACTGAAGACTACATTTATAATACCTGAAGAAATATCCCAAAAAATGGCTAAATGCGAGCTTGAATCGCACTCTAAGGGTTCTGTCCAATGGTTCAATATTTAACGTTATCGTTGTTCGCTATTATTAGTATGAAATATTATTTTAAATGAATAGAATATTGTATGGTAACTCTTAGCCTGTGGTCAAAGTAAAAGCCAGCCCTTGGGTCACGGGAAGTGTCAACTAAACGTTTACAACAGACAACTTCTATAAATACTATTATTATATAAAATAACTAGGTTTTGCCCGCGGCTTCGCTCACGTTAAATTAGGGGTAACACAGTTCCCCTTTCCTGATTTGCAGGTCCCTGCTACCTGTAGTTTTTGCCGTTGCGCCTTATTTATTGTAATAGCAATGCTAAGTTTTCCATTTTCTTCCCTCTTTCTCCCTCATTTCTCGCTTTTTTTTAAAACAAGTTAGCCTATTGTCCGTCTCCAGGGTCCCAACTATCTGTACCAGGTACCGGCTACCTGTAGTTTTTGCCCTTGAGCCTTATTTATTGTAATAGTAAAGCTAAGTTTTCCTTGTTTTTCCCTCTTTCTCCCTCATTTCTAACTATCTCTGTACTAAAATTCATCAAAATCGGTTTAGCCATTTAGGTGTAAAGACGTTACAAACAAACAAACTCACTTTCGCTTTTATAATATTAGTAAGGATTTATATTTTTATCTGTGGTATCATATTTTCTTAACGGACGAAACGATTCTGTTTTCTTAGTTATTTAATGAAGTGCATATGCACCCTCCCCATCCTAACATGTGGTGCTCAGACCTAGTCGCTCACTGAGTTGCACCTTGGAGTCTGCCAAAGGGCCATGGAACGCTGTATTCTGGGCGTTGAAAGACAAGATCGAGTTCGTGATACGCTGCGTTCCAAATGTTATAAATGGCAATATTTGTGAGGATGGATGGTTGTATGGATGTATGAATGTATGGATGTTTCACGTCAAAACGGCTGAACGGATCTTGATGATATTTGGCACAGAGGTAGACGTGGCGTATAGTCTGGGATAACACATAGGATACTTTTCTTTTCGATATCTCGCGGGCGAAGCCGCGGGTGCCAGCTAGTCGGACATAATTTCATGAACGTCGGCGAGAAGGCTGCAAGGTCGAAATATGTAGAATTGACGGGTCACGTTAGCCGCATACGCAATGACCGCTCTAACAAAAGTCTCCACTCAACCGCCCAGAAAGAGATGGCCTGGTGACCTGAGCAAACCGCGAGGAAAGTGCAAGACAAGAGTTAATGGAAAGCATTTGCCCAACAGTGGGACAGCATGAGCTAGACAAGACAAAAGCTGTATTAAATATATATTTACTATATTAGTACTAGCTATGCCCAGCGGTTTCAACCGCTGCTCACTTAGGGGTATGAAAAATAGATGTTAGCCGATTCTCAGACCTGCCCTATATGCACACAAAGTTTTATACAAATCGATCGAGCCGTTTTGGAGAAGTATGGGAACGAACATTGTGACACGAGAATTTTATATATTAGACTAGCTTTCGCCCGCGGCTTCGCTCGCGTTAAATTCGGTATAACACACCAAGCAGACCTGCAGTTTTTGCTCTTGCGCCTGATTGATTTGTAATAGCAACGCTAAGTTTTCCCTTGTCTTCCCTCGTTCTCCCTCATATCCCACTTTTTTTAAATAAAAATTAGCCTATGTCCGTCTCCTGGTTTCCAACTATCTCTGTACCAAAATTCATTAAAATCGGTTCAGCCATTAAAGCGTGAAGAGGTAACAAACAAACAAACAAACAAACTCACTTTCGCTTTTATAATATTAGTAAGGATTTATTTTTAAATGTATTTTATTTGTATGTTTTCTTGTTTTGTCTATTCACATCCAACTATCGCAGGTCTGCTGGAAGAAATTTCAAATGAATTTATAATAAACAGTACTTTTGTGGTCTTCGTTCTTAATGTATTTGTCCTCTCAAGTATTTTTTGTGTACATCCTTACTAATATTATAAAAGTGAAAGTGAGTTTGTTTGTTTGTTAGGGGGCCTCCATAAATTACGTTAGGTGTTTAAGGGGGGGAGGGGGTCGAGTCAAATCTCATCTAATCTTACGTTGGAGAGAGGGGGGTCTCGGCAAATATCACGCAATTTTTTTTCTGATTGAAACAAAAGAAAATTATACTATTTTGGTCCATTTACTCCAGATTGTTGATTTTTATTTCACTTATAATTAAACTCTCAGCAATATTGATTACTAGTCTTAACTAGCAAAATAAAAGCACTTTTTAAATAAAAGCACGAAGCAATTTTTTTTTCTTTTTACCATAACAATCCAACGCGTTAACGTAAGAAACCCACATTTTGAAAAATCTCACGTGAGATTGGGGGATGGGGGAGGGGGTTGAATAAAATCTCACGACATCTCACCAGGGGGGGAGGGAGGGACAGAATATTCAAAAAAACACCTCACGTAATTTATGGACGCCCCCTTACGTCTTCACGCCTAAATGGCCAAAGCGATTTTGATGAATTTTGGTACAGAGATAGTTGGGACGCTAAAGATAGGCTAATTTTAACAAAAAAGTGAGAGAATGGGTAGTGAAAAAGTGAGAAAAATATTTTCTTTAAGATCATCACGCGGGTTAAAGTTAGCGTTAGCCCAAAGTAAGTATGCCACGCGGACGAAGTCGCAGGCGGAAGCTAGTAAATAAATAAAGCTATCATGGCGGCCATTATAAATGCACTCTGTGAAAATTACAGCTTCTACCTATTACGGTTCGAAAGATAGAGCCCGATGATAGACGGACAGACAGCGAAGCCACGGAGCTTTAATAAAAAGGGTCTTGATGCAACCGTCCGCGGAATCCTAAAAATCTTTTTCCATTATCAACGTTAAGTTGACATAGGCCTTTGGCTTATCATTCGGCAAATTTATTTTTCGACTTAGTATAATCTTGGCATATTTAGGGCAGAATATAGATAAGTAGCGTATCTTGGTCTAGTTATTTCATAACGGCTGCCGAGATAGTTCAATTTGAGGATAAGTAACAGTGTCTTTACTTTTTTTGCCGTCGTGAATGGAAAATTTGATTACTGGCTAGCAGATATAGTACCAACTGTCTACTCTGGGTTGTTATTTGTGTTGACGCTGATTTACTGTTGTATCCAATGAACCAAATCGACCAACAACTTCCTCATATGACAAAACAGAATTCATAAGCTTACCTAGCTTAATATTATGTCTTAAAGATCAATTTTGCACAACTTTGTTTTTTAAATAGTAATTCGATAAGCTCGTACAAAAAACACACTCCTAACTGCAGAAGGTTCAAATTCGTCTAACTTTTAGTGGATCAGATAATGCCTATCATCGACTGTACTCTCACATTGAAGAATGTCTTTAAAGGACCTAATTGGTTTTAGTTTCTCGAAAATTACGGAGGTCGTTAGGTAGGAATGTATTTCGCGAGACTGTCTTGGAATTGAATTTAGCAAACATTATCTCAAAAGAGCTGTCACAAAGTTCAGATATACCCAAAGGTTTGCAATGCTTTGTGTGTCCAATTGAATAATGCGTTTAGGGTTCTGTTACAAATGCCACGATTTTGCAGCGCATCGGGGATGTTTGCTGATGCACGCACAGATAGTTTTGACGCAGTATAGCGTAAAAGATCCGCCTTGTTGCTTCGTAGATTGCGTGGCATTCGTAATAGCATCTTTCACTCAATTGCCGCCAGGGCAGACAGCCCGCTTGTGCAGTCGTTGGTCGATTGAACCAGATCGCTGTTTACTATTAAGTACTAATATAGGCTAAGAATTTTATCACTCACTCTCCTAATCCGATGGGATGGCAATCTGACACGACTGGAGAGAGATCAGGGTCAAGACCAAAGGTTTAACGTGCTTTCCGAGACACGAGGGTATCATAAATCCTTATCCTTACTTCCTTACTAATAGTATAAAAGCAAAAGTGAGTTTGTTTGTTACGTCTTCACGCCTAAATGGCTAAACCGATTTTGATGAATTTTGATACAGAGATAATTGGGACCCTGGAGAAAGACAGGCAATTTTTAAAAAAAAAAAAAACTTGAGAAATGAGGGAAAACCAGGGAAGAAAAGGGAAAACTTAGCATTGCTATTACAATAAATAAGGCGCAAGGGCAAAAAGTACAGGTAGCAGGTACCTGTAAATCAGGAAAAGGGATCAGTGTTATCCCGAATTTAAGGCGAGCGAAGCCGCGGGCAAAAGCTAGTAACTAGATATTCTAACTACTAACGAGATATACCTAATACAACAACTCAATAATACTTTTTGCCCGACGTAGGAAACAAAGCCAAGACCCCGTACTCGTGCATTATAACCAATCCCTACTTGTAACCGTGTCTTTTTGCACTCGTTATTTTTGTATAAGTCTATTTTAAAATAATGACAACATCAAACTATGCTCGTCACTGTACATATCTGCCTATCATTTGGACTTCAATAAGCGTGGTAATACGTCGTAAAAATCCTGACAAATTCAGGTCACAAAGTAGGTAAGAGGAATGTTCAAAATCTCCGTCTCAAGAGCCGTTTGAACAAAACCATTTGTGTCGGAGTAGTAGCAAATGGAATGCCAATGAGAAGGAAAGCGCATTCAAATATTTTTTCCGTTATTTTGAAATAACTTCAAAGCCCGTTTTTAAACACTAAGCGACATAATATATTTCTAAATAATATTAATCGCTCGTGTTAATTCACAACAAAGAGCGTTAAGTAGCCAAAAACCAAGAGACCACTTTTATTTAGATATGATTAATGTACCATCTACTGTTATTAAAAATGGTACCATATTTTACGAACTCTCGTTATGACACTTCTTATCTAATTCAATTTAATACATACTCACTCATTAAATCTTAACATATATAAATCACGTGTCACGTTGTTTGTCCGCGATGGACTCCTAAACTACTTAACCGATTTTTGCACACTGTGTGCAGTTTGATCCAACTTAAAAGATAGGGTAAGTAGGGTAGGTAGAAAGGTAGAAAATTGCATAGCAACGCATAGGTCGCCGGGGCACAGCTAGTATAATATAAATCTGAAACATTAATATCTAAATAATCTCATGTTGTGAAATTGTGAAATTCGTAATCATAGAAAATGGTACTATTTAATCTTCTTACTGCAAATTAGTTTAGACACATTTGAAACCCCTATTTTGAATTAGAGGTTAATTTCTCCAATTGCATATTTTTAATAGCAGATAATAATATTATGTGCACAGATGCAGCATTGCAGCTGCATAAAAAATGCTGGATACAAATATAAATTTTATATTTGTACTATGTGTTTATAGTGTAAAATAAATATTTATAGAATATTGAATTTTATTTAACTTCTTATAATTTTGGACTGCAACCACTTGTTCTTCCATCTATACCAACAGTTTTAACGTTAAGCATCCATGCACTACCTACTCTGTTTCATACCCTCCGCTGACATCGGAACGTGTAATTGAACGCGAGGGAAGGATTATCTCGAGATGTCTGCCGTATCAATACCAATGTACTTTGAGAAATTGTCTTTTGTAAATGTCTTCAAGTTACGCAGGTTCCCTGTTTGCATGTTTGAACACTCGAAATAGTAATCGAAATAAAATGGAATGTATTGCCTTTGATCTTATGGATTTATTTGGGGATAATCTTAGCTTTGAAGTCGAGTGGTAGGGAATTACATTGTTAATAATATTACTTGTAAGCTCAAAGCATTAATTTCAATTGCTCCGTTCCAGGGCAGAGGGGCCTGCCAGGGCCACCGCCTGCCGGGGTTGCGGGTTGTTCGAAAGAGATACTGCGGCTCCGGAACGTAAAGGGCAATAGAAGGAACATGGGAGGGTTTTAGTGAGTAAAATTCTGACACTTTTCTCCGCTCTGGGCGAAGAGCACTTCTACATGTAATGATACCTTCTAACTAGGACTGTAGCTTCATTCTTTTGTTTTAGATATTCAAAAGTGCCTAGGACTAGACTGGTGAGAGACTACTAGACTACTAGAGAGACTGGTTTACTTTCTATGAGAGAGAGAGAGGGAGAGAGTGAGACAGAGAATGCCGCACGGCTTACAACTATAGCAAAAAGTATCATTACAACTTTTGGTCTAAATTTTTTCCGTCTAGCCCCTTTCGCAACGCGCGATATGGAACTTCGTTCCAAAAACATTGATGTGGAAGTTGAAATATCACTCAGTATAACATACGCAGACACATTTTCCTATCGCATCATATTTCATCCCTCAGGATGTTTGCTAACATTACAGAGTAACAAACAATATGTGCACACAAACGCCAGTCTTCCCATCCGGTTTGGGGGCCGAATTTATTAATACCAATAACATAATATCTTCACCATCATCACCATTTTCCTGCTCTTGTCCCATTTTATTTGAGGGCGGTGCAACACGTTTTCTTCTTCCATTCTCCCTGTCAGAGGTCACGGCATCATTTACTCTTTTCTCCTTCATATCATTCCTTACACAATTAATTAATCTGTTTCTTTGACCTTCCTCTCCCTACCCATGAATCAACATTCAGATCCATCACTCTTTTAGTCAATGGGACTAGGGCAGGAAAATGATCACTCTCTCACACATTATCATCTACATTTCGTTCTCATATCTCCTTTCGCAGGTCTGCTGGCAGTGCCTTTTTTTTTAGATATAACGTTGCCCCACACTAGGAATTTCTCCTGCATCGTGGATGCGTTTACAAACATTTAAACTCACATACACAAACAGCAAGACCCGTAACAACTACCTGTATGCCATACAAATATTTGTTCCGTGCGGGAATCGAAACTGCGACACGCAGCGCAGCAGTCCATTGTTCAGCCGTTACGCCAACCGTGCCGTCAAATGCCATCAACACATCTCAGTAGCAGCCACTTAAATTTGGTTTAAATGATATGTTACTATAGAGATTCTTACCGGTTCATCCTCATAGGAAACGAGTAAACCGAACCGTGAATATTTTCTCGACGTTTTATAAGTTCCCATGTAGGCCTGTGTGAAATGAATATATTTTGTTTTTGAATTTGTGTTAACAATTTACGTTTAAATCTCATGTAATAGACCAACAACAAAGACTCTTTTTACAAATGCCTTTCTCAGCTCTGGGCGCGGGGGGGAGTGTCAGACTTTTACTGATGCGTGGAGGTAACGAGTTGTAATTAAAACCATATATCAGGATATCATTAAATAACTTCCCCTGCTCTGGGCGGAGTGGGGAAAAGCGTCAGACTTTACGGACCAAAATCCACCCATGTTCCTTCTTTCACCCTTTATGTTCCGGGGCCGTGGTACCTGTTTCGAACAACCCGCAACCCCGGCAAACGGTAGCCCTGGCAGGGCCCTCTGCTATGCTGACATCTCTTTGAGGCGCGCGTGGAACACGAACGCGCCGTCGACACAGCCTCATATTTGATCCTTCAGTATATTTGCTCACGTCACCGTTCACACACCCAACAGTCTACCTAACTGTGTACCTTACGCTACGGTGAGCGTGTTTATTAATTTATATCTATTTACTCATGAACATATTTAGTTAGTGAGCCGTTGTAACAGCTGCGCTGTTTTGGTTTAGGAATATTTGTATTTAAATTCTAAGAAAGTTGAGGGCTAAGTAATAGAGAAAGTACTTATTGCTATCATCTAGTCACAAATCTAGACTTCATCGAAATTCAGCTACTGAGAAATTCCAATAATATCGACTTGAACTAACTCGCACTCAAGATCTACCTAGATTGCCACCGCTACACCAACGAGATATCTACAACACAAACTTACACACCAATAATCACCACACCATTTCAGACTAGTTATTAGCGCAACTGATAGGCCATACTATTAATTACTAGCTTTTGCCCACGCCTTCACTCGCGTTAAAGTCGGGGTAACACAGTTCCCCTTTCCTGATTTTCAGGTACCTGCTACCTGTAGTTTTTGCCCTTGTGCCTTATTTATTGTTATAGCAAAGCTAAGTTTTCCCCTTTTATTCCCTCTTTCTCCCCTTTTGGCACCCGCGGCCTCCGCGTGATGATCGAAAAAAAGTATCCTATGTGTTATTCCAGGCTATAAATCTAACTCTGTGCTAAATTTCATCAAGATCCGTTAGGCCGTTTTGACGTCAAAGAGTAACAAACATCCAAACATCAATCCTCACAAACATTGGCATTTATAATATTAAAATATAATAGAAGTAGAATAAGGGTTTACTGTTGCTGTGTGGGGTAATTTGACTGACAAGACTTTAATTAATGAAATCCAGCAGTCAATACAAATATGTCTGGCTGATCAAATAACTGACGCAGTGCCAAAAAGGCTCACCACCTAAATGCGGTTGTAAGTAAATAGACATAAATTAATATACACGCTCACTGAAGCGAATGGGTAGACTCTCGGTTTGTGAACATGTGTGTATATGTTACTGTAAAAGCCCGAAGTACGGTAAATCTTAAGATTTTCCAGTAAAACCTAAGATTTACCGACATGAGTTGGTAAATGTAAGTATTTATTATGAAGGGACGACTTTTTCGGACTTTTACCATTCCAATTCAGTACATGCTAGGTTTTACCAATGTAGACTGGTAAATGTTGGTTTTAGGAATAATAATAAGGCGTAAAAATTATTTGATATATTTATCGTTTAGCATAATGTTTAAAACTCCGAATTTACAATGGCATACTTTTAAGATGGTTTAGTAGATGATTTAGTATAATTACGATTGGCAGAGTTCAAATTTAGCATTATATCGTTTAGCATAATGTTCATTTAGACCGATGATTATTTGGTATAATTTCACTTTTCATACTATGTAGATGCAGAATTTCATTAAGAATAACTTTAATAGGCATTAAGTCTTTAAACTGACATGGTCACTAAAATTATTATTAACGGTTAAAACCGGGTATTTACCATGTTTGTTATTTATTTTGAGTTTCCAATATGTTGGCGTAGACTGATACAGTGAGTTACAATTATACAAAAAATATTAAGGCAAAAATAAGAATTTTTTGGGAATAAAATATAAAAAAGATATCTTTTTAGTAGGTTACCCGAAGCTGAAGTAACTAGATTAGGTTAATTCCTTAAAAAAAAAAGAAATGGGTAGGTTAGGTTAGGGTAAAACTGTGACGACTTGCATTAATAGAAAAAAAAGATTGTTTTTAGTAGGTTACCCGGAACTGAACTATTTAGATTAGGATAATTATTTATTGAATTAAATGACATTATTTCAAAGAAATAAATAATTTAAATAAATGGCAACAAATAATGACAAAGATGATTCTAACTATAAACTTTCTGCGATATAGGACAATTCTGTCGTTTAATGATTATCGATATGAAATATATGCCAAAAGACGATTCTGACTGTGAACTTTCTGCGATATGATGTTTCTAGTTTTAAATATTATGATGAAATATGAGAGATGATTCTGACTTACAAAATTATGAGTTTTTAATGTACGTGTAATAAGTGCTGCCAAACAATTTTCTGCGAAATAAAGTTTATGCTATCCGTTGTTATACAAAATAAAATTATGACATAAAAAGTTCTGATATAAAGGGTGGACCCAATTTTTTTCGACATTTACCGTTCCTTTAATGTAAATCCTAAGATTGACCAAGTGAATGACGGTAAAAGTTCGAATCCCAAACTTTTATGGACATTTACCAATCAAAATCGGTAAATCTTAGGTTTTACTGGAAAATCTTAAGATTAACCGTAGTTCGGGCTTTTACAGTAACATATACATTCATGTGTCCGTTAGACTGCAAAGATTGGGTACCCCTGTTGCATTAAAATTAACTTTTAAGGAATTTTTTTAATGGATGGGTAATAATCAAATAATTCCTCACGTTTAAAGCGGAGCGCGGGAAGTGTCAGACTTTTATTGACTAAAACCCATTCATGTTCCTTTTTTTGCCCTTTATGTTCCAGGGCTGCGGTATCTCTTTCGAACAACCCGCAACCCCGGTAGGTGGTGACCCTGGCAGGCCCTTCTGCTTTGCTGGCATCTCTTTGAGGCGCGCGTGGAACACGGACGCGCCGTCGACACGACCTATCGTCACTAGACGGACGGACCGTAAGCTACCCATTGCTCATCGTCCACGAAGTTTGTCTTGTATTCGATTTTGGAAGTCAGTCTCACTACTAGGCTATATCTGCTTAATGTATCGGTTAAAACACCCATTTAAAACAAGCAAACAATTATAACTCCCTCAAAACAAAAATAAAATGACTGCAACTCACGCTATTATTTTTACCCACGACAACCACAGACACATTTCACGTAAAGATCATATTTCATATCTCAGGATGTTTGCCAACGTAACATCCACAGAGTAAATATATCAGTAGAAACGTGCTCGTAAGATGTGGCAACATTCTCATGCATAGAAAATATGAAAAACGATGAATAGTTAATATATGCAGTTGTTCTAAGTGAACGTGTTAGCGCTGGCAACATTGAAACAATGTAAAGTGGTTTTTTAAAAAAGGAATGATAGTATTTTTCTTGAAAAAGATTGTGCATTCTAGAGGGGTTTGTTTTATATTGAATGCGTGCACGATTTAGAGTGTAGTCAAATCGGTACGTGTGCAATCATTGAGTTTTCTTCTAACATAATGTATAATATTTTAAGATAGCTTATATATAGCTTCAGAACGTTGCACGAACGCGCAGTGTAAACATAAGGCAAAAAAAGGTTATTTAAAAGAACAGAGGCTTCTAAAGTATGTTTGGTAAACATATTATGACAAGTTCAATAAGTAGATAAGAAAAAAAATTTCATACCCAAACAAAATATTATGAAAGTAACAAGTTTTTTTTTGATACTTGAATTTCCATTACGTTGACTACGTGCGTTTATTCTTGATTTTAAATTGTGGACTTTTTTTTTTTTTACTTTTAATATAAGACGCAAATCGAAACAATCTTAATTGGTTTTGGTGAATTTAGTTTTGGATTTAAGATGAAAAACAAATAACTAGAGCAATGTATAAGTTAGACAAAAGGTACACACCACGGCACATCAACCTATACAAAACCATTTTAACCTGATCTCTCTACTACGGTGTGCAATGCATAGTAGAGAGATCAGGTTATAATAGTATAGAATAGATTCACCTGCCGTTGTGTGTACACTACAGTTCCCTCTAAGAGATTTAGCTCTAAGAAATTGACGGCACGGTTGGCGCAGTGGCTGAGCGATCGAATGCTGCGCTGCGTGTCGCGGAATTGATTCCTGCACGAAACAAATATTTAAATGACCTAAAGGTAGTTGTTTCGGGTCTGGCTGTTTATGCATGAGAGTTTAAATATTTGTAGACGCACCCACGATACCAGACAAATTCCTAGTGTGGCATGTTCCTCCTTTTGCCCTTTATGTTCCGGGGCCGCGGGATCTCTTTCGAACAACCTTTTTCTTTCATATCATTTCTTAAACAATCCATTCATCGTTTCTTTGGCCTTCCTCTTTTAGATTATAAACCGAATTAATCTTCTAGAATTATTAATCATATAACTAAATATCATTTAACTAAAAACGACATCAAACCATAACCAATATTAAAGCATAACCAATATCGAAACATAACTACCATCAACCATAATCAATATCACACCTTAACCAATATAAAATCATTTCCAAAATCAAACCATAACCAACATCGAACCATAACCAATATAAAACCATAACCAATATCAAACCTTTACCAATATCAAACCATAACCATTACATGAATCAAAACTACCAAAAATAAAACCAAAAACCAGAAAGTGCGTACCTAATATTCTACACACAGTAAAAGTTTATTTTCGACCTAAAATCAGCTTCCGTGATGATTCTAATAAAAGAAGAATTGATATTGTTTGCCAAACAATTTACTGTGCTTTAAAAATACAACATTATTTTTACAAAGGACAGCGCTGCTTTACAAATTGTATTCCAATTTTATAGCATCTATTATGTCTGTTTTTGCTCTTATTTACATCCTTGTAAATAAAATCGTATTTTGTTTTGATGATGGCGGATCGGGAAGTGATATAAATAGGTACTTCTTCAAGGCGAATTTAATTTAGCTTGTGAAACTCAGTAGCCTTAATGTGTATGAGTATTGAGTTACGATAAAACAAAGCAAAGTAAAGCATGTATCTAATATAATATATAAAATTCTCGTATCACAGTGTTAGTTACCTTATTCCTCCGAAACGACTAGACCGATTTCAACGAAATTTTATGTGCACATCGGGTAGGTCTGAGAAACGGTCAACATCTATTTTTCATACCCTTCTCTAGAAAAGGAGCCGCGGGTGAAACCACTGGGCACAGCTAGTGTTTCTATATAATATGCTATAAATAAAAAGTATCCTAACTCATAAGATAATTTTTAGGATACCGTACCACAAAAGGAAAAAAACGGAACCCTTATAGGATTCACTTTGTAGTCCGTCTGTCTGTCAGTATGTTTATCTGTCTGTCTACACCCTTTCTGGTATCTGGGAGACGCGTGGAGGCAACGAGTTGAAATCAAAACCGTATACTCAAATCTGTATGCATGTCCCTTTCTTATTTTCGGATAGGTAATCATTAAATAACTTCCCCCACTCTGGGCGGAGCAGAGAAAAGCGTCAGACTTTTACGGACCAAAATCCACCCCCTTCTTTGTTCCTTTATGTTTCAGGGCCGCGGTATCTCTCAAAAAACCCGCAACCCTGGCAGGCGGTGGCCCGGGCACCTCTGCTTTGCTGACATATCTTTGAGGCGCGCGTGGTACACGAAAGCGCCATAGACATGGCACCCCAACAAAGTTGAAAAAAGGTTAAACAAATGATGATTAATATGAATGGCAACACTTCTTTAAAGTTTACACAAGGAGCCAACATGATAAAAAAATACTCTACGCTCTAGGAAGAAATTTCCGAAACTAAAACAAGATACACACGTTTCAATGACAAGTGTACTAAAGACATCTTCAATACGAAGGTGTCACAAGTAACAAAGGAATGTTGTCAAAAGATATCTGAGTCCTTTCAAGTAATACTTAAGTCACCGTTTCACAAACACTGATCTAAACTGAATATCGGGTTGTGTGTTAAGATCAGGCGGAGGACAGTTGCCTACATAGTCGCATTTTCAAAAGAATGTGGCGCCGCCTATGTTTCATTTCCGTCAAAGTTTGATAAAAGTGTCGATAGATGGCACTCAAATAGCATTTTTTTATAAAAATTAAAAAGAAAAGTCATGGATTACATAATTATTAATCAAAAAATTATCGTAATATTGTAGAGTTAAGTAGATAAAAAGTTATATCAATTTAAGATCAAACTTTTTAATGGTAATAATGAAATCTGCCCTAATCTAATCTGGAGGCCATTTTTGATTTGACATTTACAAAGTGTTGACTACTTGATGCGTGTGCGTGTGCGCGTATTTCTTGTTGTCCCACTTTGTTGTGTATTTAGTTCATTATTACAACATACAATTCATATTACTACTAGATTTTTACGACTAGTTTACGATGTCTAACGAATGTTAATTTTCGAAAAACTGTGTATATTCATTGGAATTGTTATATCAATAATGTGCTATTATTTTGTTCCATAATACTATTTCTTTATATATTTGTAAAATTCTTACGCTTAAACAGTTCGAATCATGTCGACAGGAACAGAAAAATAGTACATTATCGATATTTGTAACTTTTCCAATGAATACACAAATCAACTCAAAACACTTAACTCTCTATATATATATATAGGTATATATATATAGCTATAGTATACAGGATGTGTAAGGACACGTTTTCTAGATGCCGCTAGTGTTGCAAAATGGCGTCAATTGTATAACAAAAAAAGTCACAAGAGGGCACTCTTCTCTTGTATAGGTATATTATTTTACTCTGTGGTTAAGATGTACCGACAACTGGCAACAAATGCGAGTAATTCAAGTAATTGAAATTAAACAATAAGTATATTCAGTTACTTTTGTTCTTAGTCATTTGTAGATCTTTGACATTCATTACGGGTTAGTGTCCCGAAGGTCTTACTAAGGGGTATTACCCAGTACTAACTGGGTTGTGGAGGTTAGATAGGGAGTCGCTCGCCTAGTAGAGTACCTTGCCTAAGAATATTGGACACTTACGGTGGACGCTGTTAATGGGTACGTTTACCGACATTGTTTTCTTATACACGTGTTATCTCAACATAAATGAGATAACCAAAACTATGTAGAAATGTTATGATTTAAAACATGAAAGTGTGACAACGAGTCTTACCAACCAAGGGGTATCGTATCACCCAGTACTAATAGGGTTGTGGAGGTCAGATAGGCAGTCGGTCTATGTAAAATACTAGTATTCAGCTGCATCTGGTAAGACTGGAAGCCGAAGATGACATAGTTGGGGAAAGGCTAGGCAGATAATAAAAATTACCCAGTTTTGTTCTCTGTAGGGTTACAATGACATCTTATAGCAGTACTAATTCCTGTGTGAGAAAGAGATGGTGCTAGACACCCTGTATAGCTCAGTTTCTTTTCCTCGGTGGATTAAGTTCTGTTTTAAGACGGTAAGACGGTCATGGTAGGGTAGCTGACTTTTGGCAATTCATTATCTACATACTTTTCGCTTTGCCAAACATGTTGAAATATGATATTGAATAGCATCAATTCTTATAAAAAGTCCATATTTGCGAATTTTAAGAACAAAGTTGTGTAGTCTAAAGCCCCGTTCCAATAAACAAAAACGAGTCGTTTTGCTTACGGATAGTAAGATTTTGATGATCAAAATACTACCATCCGTAAGCAAAACGAGTCGTTTCTGTTTATTGGAACGGGGCTTAAGTCGACACACAAAACGATATAACCACAACTTCCTAATACATGCTATATAACCAACTTACCGAAGAGACAAGAAATATATGAAAATACATAAAATTTGTCAGGACAAACATTCCTCTTACCTGTGACCTAAAAAAACATTTGTACGATCAGCTATAAGATTATTGAGTACCCATAAACAGTCACAGTTTGATTTATTAGTTCGAGTATATTATAGGTTGTGTGAGGAGTGAAGCAACGGTAGCTGAGGCCGTTACGAGGATGGTGACCACTCTTAAAATCCTTACTAATATTATAAAAGCGTAAGTGAGTTTGTTTGTTTGTTTGTTACCTCTTCACGCTTTAATGGCTAAACCGATTTAGATGAATTTTGGTAAAGAGATAGTTGGGAATCAGGAAACAGACATAGGCTAATTTTTATTAAAAAAAAGTGGGATATGAGGGAGAACGAGGGAAGAAAAGGGAAAACTTAGCGTTGCTATTACAAATCAACCAGGCGCAAGAGCAAAAACTGCAGGTCTGATTGGTGTGTTATACCTAATTTAACGCGAGCGAAGCCGCGGGCGAAAGCTAGTCATCAAATAACTTCCCCCGCTCTGGGCGGAGCGGGGGGGCGTGTCAGGTTTTTACTGACCGAAACCCACCCATGTTGCTTCTATTGCCCTTTACGTTCCGGGGCCGCGGTATCTCTTTCGAACAACCCGCAACACCGGCAGGGAGTGCATGGTTTTAAATTCAATTCAGTATAAAGTTTTCCTATGAGGGTTCCGTTTTTTTCTTTTTAATGATTTTTATTGTCCTCTATCTCACTCGGATACAGTAGATTTTTGGTTGCTTTTGCACAGAAAAATGAATATTTGATACGACTTTGTGAAATAACTAAAAAGACTAACGTAAATTTCATTTTTTGCAACAAAAAAAATAACTATTGTAAAAAAT